>CM060903.1:704764437-709764437 GCA_030737815.1 Allium fistulosum | reverse complement strand
ATGACGGTGAATACTGATGATGCGGCCGTCATCATCAGAATTATTTTCCAGTGACTGAAGTGAGTTCAGTGCTATATCACTTCCAACAATCCATTTAAAACACTTTCTATTCAAAAATAATCAAATTTATCTCCATTATTTATTCAACCCCTTTGAAAACATTTTAGAACTTCCGGGATTTCAAAACTTTCCAAATACTTAGTTTAAACCCATTTAAAACATTTCTCAATGCTTCCGGGATTTTAAATCTCCAAATTCTGGTTTGAATCCATTTTAACTATAATTCATTTGCATAATTCATACTTATACAATTTAATTTTGGTTTTTATATACCATTTCCAATTTTTATAATCTTGTTTTGATTATATAATAACAACCAAACACATCACTATAATAATTTTCAAAAAATTATTCCATTTATATCAAAATATAGTTTGGGCAAAATTATTTCATTTACCCATTTCAAAACAATACTGTGTCGGTTTACCGTGTTTAAGTGTTTAGAAACTCCTGTCAATTTAGTGGCGTCCCACTACTCGACCAGAATTTATATACCACTCAAAAGATAGATCAACACAATACAAATCCATTTATATTCACTAACAAATATGTGCTCATATCTATTATTACACTCAACTCATTCTAGAGTACTACTGACACTATCTCTAATGAGTAATCCCCATTAGAGCCAAGGTTCTCGCTTAACCTTCAGCTCTGATACCAAGTGTAGCGACCCATAGTTCCGTACCCTTTGAGTTGATAATAATTCACTCCTGTTCAACCCAAATTGTACGAAAAAGCGAATAACTAGGGTAAAGAAGAAGAAATAGATAGAAGAAAATAGAAACAATAACACAGAATCTCACAATCGTAGCGTAACAAAATATAATATATAGTAACAGATTTTTATACAAAAGAATTTGTAGCAGTTTATATACTTACAATCACCAAAGTACAACAATCAATACATCAATCTGGACAGTTATAACCATTTGCACTCACACAGCGGAAATATAAACCAAGTACAAAAATACGTCTGAACTCCTCCAGCTCGCCTCCTGAGCTCCATAGCATTCTAACATGAATCTGTAATATTTGGTCTGACCCGAGCATTATAAGAAAATAACACCCGAGTCAGTCTGGAAAACCAACATGAGAAACACACTCAATTTGAATTATTAGAGTTATCAAAATCCTTTGAAAAACAAAGGTATCTCGTAAGACCGCGTCACATATAAACATGACAGGTTATTCCCTTACGATAACCAAAACATTTTATAGAAAATCTAGTGATATTATAATAGTGTCTAAGTACAAATACTTATTCAAATAGCCGAAATTGTTACATTAATTAAGTTCCAGCATACTAGGCTCTACAAACAAAACCATAAGTCTCGTATTGGAGAATGGATCCCATACAAATGACTATGCCACTGGGGTACCGCCCATCACAATACACCTCTAGAACAATATACCGAGGACCTCGCCAGGATCCCCTGCTACATAAGACCGTCCTACCTCTAACCTAGATAGACCGAATATGTTATCACCTCGGGTGTTCCCATCTTTACAATCGAGCGCTCCTTCTTTCATGCATAACCATATCCATAATATATAGGTTTCCGAGGATAACTAGAAAAGTGATAACATACCCTAATTGGGTGCGACCCACTTAGCCTTGCTGCATCTTCCCTATTTTAGTCATTCCCGGTTGATGAGGCTTGAAGCTAAGCGTTACCTTTCAAGAAACAATTCCATTTAAAATGCTCATCGTCCTCCAACGACGATGTTCTGATAGCATTCGCCCATACAAGTTGTCCTGGATCTGGACAAACCGAATCACCATCTTCATCATCCTCACGGTATTCATTCATAACGTTCAAACCGGATCGAAGTGGTTTTCGGATAATTAAATCCGATCCCGTTCTCTTCGAAACGCTTAACGAAATTGGCCAATATTGATAGTCGGTTATTTAACTATCAATAAAATATCCATAAACAATCATCTGACCTTATTATAGTTTTTCCAAAAATATTCTCAAGATATCCTTTATAAGATATATATATTCAAACCCTTCCAATATTTCAATAGTGGCAATCAAATTCAAATTCTTATATCCTTAACAGGATATTTTCAAGTCATTTCAATACTTAGAATATTTTTCTCGCTTCCAATTATAATTCATTCCTTTGAAAATATTTCTATAATTAAAATCTCAAAGTTAACTATTTTCAAATCCTTTCCATCCAATACTTAGGAATATTTATAAGTATATTTCCTAAGATCTTTTTATTCCAATATTCAGGAAATAGTCCATTTATTTCCTATTTCTCAAAAACTCTTTACAAATTTTATTTGTTAATTCCTTAATGGATTTTATAAGTTCCAGAATTCATTAATCAATCTCCTTTAAATATTTCCTGGTCAAATATGTTGAATCATGAGTTTTGATTGATGACAAAAAGCTTAAACAATCAAGTGATGAGACTATACGATCAAGCGACAAAAAGAGAATGAGATATGCTATTAAACTACAAAGGAGACACGACTTCAAATCTGTACAGTATGGTTATTTATTGAAGTTTTAGTCATTAGATAAAGTTTTTAATTGTTAAAATCTATCCTCAAGTAGCTTACACAAAATCAAAGTTGTTTTAAATTCAAATTCCTTATTGAAGATTTAACTGTGCACTGACAACTAGGTCGGTCGACTGACCGGAAATGACCAGTCGACTGAACCTGTTTTAGTTGCACAGATACGCTCTATTTTTACTACCTTTGAATATTCAGTAGACAGATCGTTTTTGCTCAGTCGACTGACCGACTCTAACAGTCATTTTTTTTGAAGAGACACTTCTTTCTACGAAGAGTTACGATTCAAATTGAAGAGAAATGGCTGCATCTTTTGATCAATATTCTTCGTGAATAGTTGTAGCTGTTTATCTACTATATAAACACATGAGATTCACTTCTCAAATCACCAAATTTCATTTTACTTTCTGATCATACTTTCTACTTTCTATCCCTGAATTCTAAAAGCAATCACAATATTTATATTGCTTGAATCTCTGAACTAATCAATATATTCTTTGATTCTAAGCAATATCTTCCTTTCATATTTCACACACACAATATATACTTGAGGATTTGATTATAGGAAGGTTGTATACTTAAAGACATATCAGTGTTATTCAGAACACAATTGTTAACTATTTTCTTATACTAGTAAAAATCATGTTTGGTTGTTTAGGCGGTAAAAGTCCTCTTTCGGCTGTTAGAGGCGGAAAAATCCTGTTCGGCTGCTCAGGTGTTTTATACCCATTCCTTCGGGTTAAGTGAGGGGTTATTGAGTTGAAATTCCAAAAGGAAGTCTGGGACTGAACGTAGAACGAGAAGTTCGAACCAGTATAAAAACTCCTGGTGTGCTTATTCTTATTTGCTTTATTGTTATCTGTTTTCGCATTTAGATTATAATATATTCCATATTACACGATCCTAAGTGATAACTAGCCACAAAGTAGCCACTTTCATTTGGTATTAGAGCATAGGTTTTCCTATAACCGTAACACAGTTATTTGATAATTTTTTTTGTAATATGGATAGTAACACCAATTCTAGCATTAACATTAACTCTAGTTTTACTGAAGGTCAGTCAACTGCTCGACCACCACTATTTAATGGCCTTAACTATAATTACTGGTCAACTAGAATGAGAATATATATGCAAGCTAATGGTTTTGAAACATGGAATATTACCCAAAAGGAGTATACCATGGAAACGAAAGATTTTTCAACTTGGACTACTGCACAAAAAACTGATGCTACTTCAAATGCTAAAGCTATGAACATGTTATTCTGTGCATTAGATAAAAATGAGTTTAATAGGGTCAGTATGTGTACAACTGCTTATGAGATATGGAGAACTCTAAAAATAACTCATGAAGGAACAAATAAAGCAAAATCTCTATGTTGAAAAATCAATTCCAAAATTTTAAAATGAAACCAAACGAAACTATAAATGACATGTACTCTAGATTTCAAGATATATATCACTCTCTATTGGCTCTAGGAGAAAAATTTACTAACTTTGATATAGTATTAAAAATCCTAAACTCTTTAACGGATGAATGGGAAAGAAAGGTCTTAGCTATTGAAGAAGCAAACGATCTTTCCACTATGAAACCAGAAGAGTTAATAGGAAATCTAATGTCATATGAAGTGAATTTGCACGCAAAGAAAGTTCAAGCATAGGATAAGAAGAATCTAGCATTTCAAGCAGAAAAAGATGATTCTGATTCAGACGAAGAGGATATGGCGCTTATTGCTAAAAATTTCAAAAGGTTTTTGAAATTCAAAAAGAATAACAAGTTCAGGAGTTATAAAAATAACTCTAATAACAACAATAATAGCAATAAACCATCACCCTCTGTCCTAGAATGTTATGAATGTCATAAAAAGGGTCATATGAAGAAAGATTGTCCAGAGAAAAAGAAAAATAAATTCAAGAATGACAAATTCAAAAAGAAAGCATTTTCAGTAACATGGGATGATTCAGATTCTTCTTCATCATCAGAGAGTGATAGTGACAGTGACACAGAGCAAGCAAATGTATGCTTCATGGCTACAAGTAATGATGTAAGTGAACTAAGTTTTGAAGATTTGGTTGAAATTAATTCAGAACTAGTGGACTTTGCAAAACAAACTAAAAGGCAAAATAAATAGTTACAAGGAAAATTAAATAAATCTGAATTAGAAATTAGTATGCTAAGAAATGAAAAGAAAATTCTAGAAGAAGAACTTGAAAAATCTCAAGAATCTAATTCTAATTTAACATCTCAACTTTCTATGATAACTCAGGAATTAGAAATTCAGAAAAATAAAAATGATGATTTATCAACAGAAATTAATAATTTAAAATCTAACACTAAAGTATTAGAGTTAGAAAAATCTAGTCTCAAAACTAAGCTAGAAGATATTAATAAAAATATTTCTAACTTCAATAAAGGACGAGAAAATCTTTCTACAATAATAGAAAATTCTCAGTCTACTTCAAATAAAATGGGGCTAGGATATAAGAAAATTGAAAACACAAAGAAATCTGGAAAGTTTAAAAACAAATTTAAAAACAAAATTAAGAAAGATATTAAGAAAACAGTTTCTAATAATCTTAAAACTATTAAGATATGGATTCCTAAAACAAATAACAATTTAATTAGGAATAGACATATCAAAGTATTTATGGAATCTGTTCATAAAAATAAGAATTATATTTATAAAGGGAATTCTGAACCCGCTTGGATTTGGTTTCCTAAGACCTAACTCTTAGGACCCTGAAAAGAAAAGTGGGTATCAACTTAATCTTATTTTTTTGCAGGTACCACTTAAAAAGAGAGAAAAATGGATTTTAGACAGCGGTTGCTCAAAACACATGACTGGTAATAAGTACATGTTAACTAACATTGTCTACTCAAAAGGAGGACCGGTCACTTTTGGAGACAATTCAAAAGGATGTATCATCGGCAAAGGTGATGTGAGCAATAATGGTATCTCTAACTTACCTCTCATTTCTGATGTTTTATTAGTTAAAAAATTAAAACATAATTTATTGAGCATAAGTCAATTATGTGATAAATGTTTTAATATATCTTTTTCAGAAAATAAATGTAATATTTCTGATAAAAACCAAAATTTAATTTTTGAAGATATAAGAGATAGAAATATTTATATTTTAAATATGAATATAAATCATAACACAAACATGTGTACTATAGAAAATGATTCTTGGCTATGGCATAAAAGATTTTGTCATATAAATATTAATACTATTAATAAAATAGCTAAAAATAAACTTGTTAAAGGACTACCTGATATGAAATTCAAAGTTGATAACATTTGTGATGCATGTCAGTTAGGAAAATTAACAAATCTTCTTTTAAATCTAAGAAAATCATATCTATAACACAACCACTTGAACTACTACATATAGACCTTTTTGGACATACTCAAGTTCAATCTATTAATCACAATAGATATGTGTTTGTTATTGTAGATGATTTTTCAAGATATACATGGACTATTTTCATGAAACATAAAAGTGATACTTTTGAGAATTTTAAAATTTTTGTAAAAAGAATTCAAAATATAAAGAATTTAAAAGTTAAAAATATTAGAAGTGATCATGGAGGTGAATTTGAAAATGAAGCTTTTGAACATTTTTGTAATAAGAAAGGAATTAATCATAACTTTTCTTTTCCTAGAACACCACAACAAAACGGAGTTGTTGAAAGGAAAAACAGAACATTACAAGAATGTGAATTAATCAATTGATTTTTTAGAACTTATTACCACTTTATTTTATTCGGACATGGAGTCGAAGGGAGTTTCGTAATTACTTCACAAACGGATATAATATACACTCTACCTAAGCATTTCTGGGCAGAAGCTGTTGCAACTGCTTGTTATGTTTTGAATCGTGTTTCTATTCGATCGTTAACAAAACACACCCCATATGAACTTTTAAATGGTAGAAAACCTAATATATCTTATTTCAAAGTATTTGGTTCAAAATGCTTTATACTTAACACTAAAGATAAGCTTGGGAAATTCAATCCAAAATCCGATGAAGGAATATTCATAGGATATTCGGAAAGAAGCAAAGCTTATCGCGTTTTTTATATAAGAACTAAAATAATCGAAGAAACTCTTCATGTTTCAATCGATGAAAATGTCAAAATTTCTTCTAATATTACAAACTTGGAAAATAAGTCTACTAAAATCATAACAAAAAATTCAGAAGATGATGATATTATTTTTCAAAATAATAACATTAATAATATTAGAGAAGTTGAAAACATTGTGCATAATGAAAATCCTGTAAGATCTCCTCTAAGAATTCTTAAAGATCACCCTGTTCAAAATATAATTGGGGAAGTAAATTCTGAAAGGGACGCGGAAGATGATCTTAAGGCTATTTAACACTAGAGGGGGGGTGAATAGTGTTTTAAGAATTTCTTTAAAACTTCTTTGATTTAAATTGAATTAACTAACTTAATGCAAATACACAATCACAGATCAAATCACAGAATCACAAACAAATGCAAATATAAATAAAAAGCAAGTAAAGGAAAGAACACACCAGGAATTTTATACTGGTTCGGTGTTACCCTACATCCAGTCCCGTACAACCCGTACGGCTTTCTATTCAACAATAATCTAGATTACAATCCCTCGATTCCAAGGCAACGAGGTACACCCTCCAGATTCTCAGGTCTCTGGGTAGAACCACTTGATTCACAGGACACAAGTTCACCCGATCGATTTCCAAGGACACGATCACACCTTTATAACCCCACACAAGTTTCTTTGAGTACAAATGTATCTATAACTCTGATAAGCACTGAGATTCTTTGAAGAGAGTGGCAGAGAATCAAACTAGAGATATTCTGGTTTGATTCACTTAAGATTTCGGCAGAATATGGATAGGATGATTAGAAAATAAGATAAGAGAGTAAAGAGAAGAGAAAATAAAGAAAGTAGTTACTAGAAAACGTCCATAACAGTCTCTATTTATAGAGAATGAATGGATGTGTCCATTCGAAGAGGTTTAAACGAATAGACACTTCTTTTGAAAACAACCTTTGCTGTAACGGGAAGCATGTCGACATGACAGGTAAATAGGATGTCGACATGGTCTAGTAAAAAGTGAAGATTTGCTTTACTTTGAAAATGATGATTTAAAACATATGCAACTTTATTCAAATGGACTCTATGTATTTGTAGAAGGTATTTAGAAGTAGAAATACTTATGAATGTATATATGTATATATACTAAAATATATTTAAAATCAAAGTAAATAAACTAAAGTAAATATAATATTAAAATAGATTTTGAGGCTAAAATATCAAGGACAATTTTGAAATCAAAATATAACAAAATGATAAATATGATTTTGAGGCTAAAACATTTTTGGAAATGTGAACGAAGGTTTTTCTTTTGAAAAGGAATATTTGAAAATCATTTTATAAAACAAGAGATAATTTTGAAAATCATTTTGAATCAAAATTAGTGGATAACAAAATAGGGCTACTATCCGTTCCACTAGATATTTCGTGAGTTCCATCTCACTAGGGTTCCATCCCTTTAACAAGAACGAAGTGGATTCCATTCCACGAGTAAATTGGATAAAAAAGAATGATAGTGCTTTCAAGGAGTTTTAACAAATATCTAACCTAACTATGTTATTTGTCTTGAACTCTTGAATATCTTGAATCTCATGAGTCTTCAATCTTGAACTCTTGATCTTTGTCTTCATCAATTTTTTTTTCTTTACTGTACAGTCTTCTTTTGTTGATACCTGCATATAGATTTCCTGCACATATATATTTTATAACACTTCTATAGTTGTTGTCATCAAAACCACTATCCTATGGACTAACAAATTCAAATGTAAGAATAGGACATCAATTAAATCAAATGGGCCATATAGCTTTTCTCTCTAATATAGAACCTAAAAATATTAAGGAAGCCTCCACTGATGACTATTGGATTATAGCTATGCAAGAAGAGTTAAACCAATTTGAAAGAAACGAAGTTTGGAAATTAGTTCCTAGACCAAGTGATCAATCCGTCATTGGTACAAAATGGGTTTTCAAAAACAAAGCTGATGAACTAGGTAATATAACTAGAAATAAAGCTAGATTAGTGGCACAAGGATATAATCAAGAAGAGGGAATAGACTATGAAGAAACCTTTGCTCCTATCGCGAGATTAGAAGCTATACGTATTCTATTGGCCTTTGCATGTTTTCATAACTTTAAATTATATCAAATGGATGTTAAAAGTGCTTTTTTAAATGGATATATAAAAGAAAATGTCTATGTTGAACAACCTCCTCTTTTCGCTCATGAAAAATTTCTAGACCATGTTTATAAACTTAAGAAAGCCTTATACAGTTTGAAACAGGCACCCCGTGCTTGGTACGACCGACTTAAGAGCTATCTAATAGACTCTGCTTTTGAAATTGGGAAGGTTTATCAAACTTGATTTATTAAGAAATCTAAACAAGATATTTTAATTATACAAATATATGTTGATGATATTATATTTGGTTCAACTAATGAAAAACTATGTCAGTAATTTTCGACTATCATGACAAGTGAATTTGAAATGTCACATATGGGAGAACTATCATATTTTCTTGGTCTACAAATCAAGCAATTACAAAATGGTATTTTTATTAATCAAGAAAAGTATTGTAATAATCTAATTAAACGTTTTAGTATGGAACACACTTCTGCCAAGCCAACTCCTATGAGTACAACTATACATCTCGACAGAGATGAAAATGGTAAGAGTATCGACCATAAACTATATCGTAGCATGATTGGATCATTACTTTACTTAACTGCAAGTCGACCTGATATTATGATGAGTGTTTGTTTATGTGCTCGATTTCAAGCAAATCCTAAAGAATCACATAAGCGAGCAGTAAAACGTATAATTCATTATCTTACCAAGACCAACGATTTAGGACTATTTTATCCAAAAGAATGTCCATTTGAATTAGTATCCTATAGTGATGCTGATTTTGGAGGAAGTCGAACAGATAGAAAAAGTACAAGTGGAACTTGTCATTTCATTGGACGCTCCTTAATATCTTGGTTTAGCAAGAAACAAAATTGCATTTCACTATCGACATGTGAAGCAGAATATATATCTGCAGCTTTAGCATGTGCTCAAGTAATCTACATGCAACAAACACTGCAAGATTTTGATATAAAATCAAATAAATCTATAATATATTGTGATAACATTAGTGCAATAAATTTATCTAAAAATCCTGTCAATCACTCACGAACTAAACATATCAACATTTGTCATCATTTTCTTCGTGATAATATTGAGAAGGATATAGTAAATTCAAAATTTGTAAATTCTGAAAATCAGTTAGCTGATATTTTCACTAAACCACTCAATGAAAATTATTTTATAAAGCTAAGAAGAGAGCTAGGTATAATTTCTTTAAAAGAATTATAAAATGTTAATAAAAAAAAATTCCTTGTCCTTGAACTCAGCACCTCGAACTTGGAAATTCTATGTCTTTACCATTTCACTACATGTTGTTTCACAACTGATTTTATAATATTTTTTATTTACTTATTTTACTCTTCTCATGGATAATTCTCCACCATGAAAATTATAATTAGTTTTCCTCCTCTAATTCCTTTTCTGGTTCTCCTTTATTTTACATATCTTTTTACTATTTTTTCAATTATATATACCTCAAGAGTTTCTGTTTATCTTTCCATCTCATTTGCTTTAAGCATATATTATTTTCTTCCTTGCAAATATGTCCTCTTCAGACAACTCACCCCATGGCTCTGCATATTCCTCTGTTGATTTCTCCACACCTTCCTCTGGATCTACAAATTTACCTACACCTACTCCATATCAAGAACCGACCAGAGCATCAAACTATCATACTGGTCATACTCCAGAAAAAAAGAAGGCACGTCGTTTTTTGTTCTTTGGTTCTCCACAAACAAAACAAAAAATTGATGATTTACATCATTATCAGAGGGAATCAATAGCAATTCAACGTGAAATGTACTATGAACAGAAGCTAAATTCAAAACGACTTAGTTTTCTGGAGAATCTTGGATGGAAATTTTGCGGCTCGTCTTCATCATATGTTCATCAACCCACAATGTCTCATCAATCACCACAACCTCCACCAGTGTCTCCAAATTTTTGGGAGCGTGGAAATAACTGGTCTCCATTGAGACCATACAAAGAAGAAACAAAGGTTGAACCAAAAGACTGCAAAACTCCGCATTCATCATCTTCTTCGTCAAAATGATTTTTTAATGTATATGTATTTTTTTAACGTTTCTTTCTTATTTGTATACATCATTTGCTTAAAATATTATATTCTATTTATGTCAAATTCTGTTAAAATTCAGCAAATGACAGTTCAATCGACTGAACATATTCGGTCAGTCGACTGAATCTGGAAACAGAGAGTTCCACTATATAGATCAGTCGACTGACCATATACGACCAGTCGACTGAAACAAAAGATTTGTCTCGGGAAATACCTTCAGTCAAATGACCTAATTCGACCAATCGGCTGAATAGGCTGCCTGGGTACATTTATCACTATTACACCTACCTTTTTACCTCTTTTAACCTACCTTCTTCTTTTTATCTTTTCACTTTAACTCTCCCTCTTCAGCATTTCAAAACCCTAGCTTTCAAAATATTCAAATTCCTTTTCTCGATTACAATTTCAAATGGCTCCACGACAACCTAAACGATCTAGACAAGCCTCATCTTCCTCTGAGCCAATTGACACCCAAATAGCTCAATGGCTCTATGATGCTACAGCTGTTCAAAGATGGAACAAAATGAGGAAAGCATGCTTTTTTGAAGGATCATTTTTTGTGTTTCCCGACTTCTCTGCATATAGAATTCAAGAGCTTGCAAGGAGAAGTTGTCTAGAATCTCTTCTTGACCACAATCAGAACAATATCAAAATCAATCATACAATGGTTTGGGACATCAAAATCAACGAAATCGTGACAATTGCGTATGGAGTTTAGTTTGTGGTCAACAAATTTTCTTGTCTTTAGATAGAATTGGTCACATTCTTCACACACCAACCAATGGTATTCCGTTGGAAGATTTAAATGTTCCTATAGGTGAACGTGATGAAATAATTCATAGATTTTTGGAAGATGACATGACTAATTTAAAATCTATCGCCTTACGCACTACAGCTCGAATTATGCATCGAGCCTTAATGCATAGTATACTTCCTCGTACTGGTTCTTATGAACTTGTATATCCGAAAAATTATAGGGCTTTATATGCGATTTGGGGAGATGTTCAAATCATTTGGCCTAAGCTGATTCTTGATGAATTCTTGTCTTTCAACCAATGTCGAATGAACATCATCTATTACGGAGAGTATATTATGCGGCTACTTACGAACCTACAGGTTCCTATTCCATAATCTGATTCCTCTACTACTAAAACCCTAAATAGCCGCACAATTAGTCTGATGAAATTGCCTCCTAGACCTCTCACTATCATGTCTTTTCAAGATTGGCAATCAAGACCTCGTCAGCAAGGTTCTACTCCACAACAACAAAGAGATAACATTCGAACCCCAACCCCATCCCAAAGTACCCGAGAGTCCATTGATTAACTTGCACGTAATCAAGTCATTTTGGATTCTCGCATCAAAAACCTAGACAAGAAGATCAACAAAAAGTTTGACAAAATCAAAAGCTTTTTCGGGATTTTATGGGATGCAATCTCTTGTTCTTCCTCCACAACTGCGGACATTTCACATCAGGATCCAGGCAAACGTCCAGCACCTAGTTTTACTTGGTCTACATCCGAAGAACATACAAGTTCTGACACTAGTGGAAATGGGGGTGGCAGACATTTTGTGGAAAGTTCTTCAAGAGGCAAAGGACCAATGCAAGTGGAAGAAGTAACAGATTCGGACTCTGATGAATGATGTTGTTATTTCCTGATTGGTGGTAGTAAGTTATTTTTAATTTCACAAACAATCTACTACTGTTTATTTTCTATGAGCTTGTATAAATAGCTCGGTAAAATTTGAAACAATTTTGTGTGTGTTTGTCATTCTGTTAGTTCGCAACGGTATAATTATTGGTTATTTCCTTTTTGTCGATGATAAAGGGGGAGAAATTTGTATAACTAACAAATTCTTTGTAGGGTTAGATATGTCGCCAAATATTCAGGGGGAGATATATATAACTTCCGTTATATAATTCTTAAATATAGTATCATCCAAAAACAGGCTATCATCAATCAAAAAGGGGGAGAATGTTGAATCATGAGTTTTGATTCATGACAAAAAGCTTAAACAATCAAGTAATGAGACTATACGATCAGGCGACAAAAAGAGAATGAGATATGCTATTAAACTACAAAGGAGACAAGACTTCAAATCCGTGTACAGTATGGTTATTTATTGACGTTTTAGTCATTAGATAAAGTTTTTAATTGTTAAAATCTATCTTCAAGTAGCTTACACAAAATCAAAGTTGTTTTAAATTCAAATTCCTTATTGAAGACTTAACTGTGCACTGACAACTAGGTCAATCGACTGACCGGGAATGACCAGTCGACTGAACCTGTTTTAGTTGCACAGATACGCTCTGTTTTTACTACCTTTGAATATTTAGTAGACTGATCGTTTTTTCTCAGTCGACTGACCGACTCTAACAGTCATTTTTTCTGAAGAGACACTTCTTTCTACGAAGAGTTACGATTCAAATTGAAGAGAAATGGCTGCATCTTTTGATCAAAACTCTTCGTGAATAGTCGTAGCTGTTTATCTACTATATAAACACATGAGATTCACTTCTCAAATCACCGAATTTCATTTTGCTTTCTGATCATACTTTCTACTTTCTATCCCGGTATTCTAAAAGCAATCACAATCTTTATATTGCTTGAATCTCTGAACTAATCAATATATTCTTTGATTCTAAGCAATATCTTCCTTTCATATCTTCACACACACAATATATACTTGAGGATTTGATTATAGGAAGGTTGTATACTTAAAGACATATGTGTTATTCAGAACACAATTGTCAACTATTTTCTTATACCAGTAAAAGTCCTGTTCAGTTGTTCAGGCGGTAAAAGTCCTCTTTCGGCTGTTAGAGGCGGAAAAATCCTATTTGGCTGCTCAGGTGTTGTATACCTATTCCTCCGGGTTAAGTGAGGGGTTATTGAGTTGAAATTCCAGAAGGAAGTCTGGGACTGGACATAGAACGGGAAGTTCGAACCGGTATAAAAACTCTTGGTGTGCTTATTCTTATTTGCTTTATTATTATCTGTTTCCGCATTTAGATTATAATATATTCCATATTACATGATCCTAAGTGATAACTAGCCACACAGTAGTCACTTTCAAAATACACTTGTCTATATTTCCAAATAACATTTCTAACTTCTTTTATGAATTCTAATTCATTCTTCCGAGGTTCCCGTATTTTAATACTTTGGAAATTTCTAAGTTTCCGGAATCACTATAAGATTTTTCTTATAAAATCATATCCGTTAAATAAACTTCGTTTCCAATCTCGACAGGAATTATAAATAAATTTCAATCCTTTAAAATTTTATATATAAATAAATATTTTTAAAGAATAATAGTTTATTTTTAAAATATGTTTAAGTAAATTTAAAATATCAAAACATTTTAAATAACATCGATAACTCATTTCCAAATCATTTTGAAATAACTAATTAATTTACAAAGCTGATTAATAATTAGAATTTATTTCAATAAATATTAAATATTATAATAACTAACTTTTCGGGATATTCTAAATCTAAATAATACTTTAAGTTATATATTATGGTAATTAAAAATCCCATTAAAAACATTTTTTTATTTTCTCGACGAAAATCTATTTTTAAAAAAATCCTATATTGCCAAATTCAGTTTATAAATCCCTCTCGATTCTTATCACATCGACCATATCCCAATTTTATCACCATTCTCAACTTCAAAAATAGATTCCACTATTTCTTTCCCAAAAACGATTCTCATAACTCGATATAAATTCCCACTATAAACTTTTATTCCAACTTATCCACTAATATCATTTTCCCTTATTTATAAACCTCGTTTATAAATTTATAAACTCCTTTGAGTTTCACTTAGTTAAAAAACGAATTCTATTTATAAAATCTCATTTTATAAATCCCTTCCTTAATAATTCCCAATTTTATTTCAGTCTATTTTTAATATCGATTTTAACTCCTTTCCATACTTTCAAAATATCATTTTCAAATCCCTTTATATAATTTATTTAAATTCTCTATTTAAACCAATTTACGAATAGTTAAGTATAACCCAAATCAAATTATATATTTTTCATTCCACTTAATTTCCTTTAAAATAATCCAATTTCCAATATATTTTTTTTATCCAAAATTCTTTTTAATTCCTTCAAATTAAAAATAATAATATTTATGGTATTTAAAATACCAAAAATTAAGGCTAGTGCTACTATAGCATCCAATATGTCAGTACACACAACAATTCATAGCAAAATCATTCCCTCATTCATATATCAACATATATGAACAAATCAATATTTTTAAGGAATCCAGTTGGATCCCTCCAACCTGTTTCCCTTCATCTACAGATCTTAACACAACAAAGAAATACCAATCCCGCTTCGAGGCGGGATATCGCGGTATGTAGGGTCATCCGCTATTATGCCGGACGCATAGGGTCTCATCCGCTCCAAATGGCGGGAAATAAATCCAACTACTAATATATATCCTACTATATATTATAATCATCCAACATATAATTATAATTAATCAATCCAATCAAGCATCCAATAATTTATTTTAACTATTTAAAATTGAATACGGTAATCCAAATGAGTGAGAATTTCTCACCTTGATTTTAAATTCGCCAAATGCTTATTTTAGATTAAATCGAACTTCGCTTGACATTCGATTTAACCTAAAATTTCCAGCTATCTCTAATTGACATCGAATAAATTTCAGATTGTAGTGTGTGACGATACGAATCCAACGTCGCTTTGATTCGTCGATTCTGGACCTTGCACTCAAAAGTTATTGAGTTTATAGCATTTGATTTTTAATTAAAATCCTAAAAACTAATTACATTTTAAATTATAATTTAGTTTAAACTGGTTACCTCCCCTTCTCTACATCTCGAGTTGACCACGCCGCCTAGGTCGACGGACCTCCGCCATTCTTTACCGATAACTTCCCCGCCTCTGCTGAACCTGCCAGTGCCAACACCTCCTTCCAGAACTTCGCCTCCGACCGGAAAATGCACCAACCCGAAACCCATATGCCTTCCGATCATTTTCATATTTCGACCACCACACTAGTCCAGTCATCACGAAACTTGGCCAGAACCTCGCTCTAATCGAGCTCTCCAATTTTGCTTCAGGTCCCGACATCTAGTTCGTTGCTCCAATGTCGTCGTCATAGCCTCGGCCTTCCAGCGCCACCTTTCATTCACGCATGCGCGGGGCCCAGCACCTCCAAAACCCTAGCCATCGACCACAATCGGGACACCTAAAAACCCCAACTGCTCCTCCTTTGGCCATGGCTGTCGAGCCCTTCATCATATTCGATCGCAAAGCTCCTGCCCTCGAGCTCGTCAACGATGTCGCCACTGCTTCTTGCTCGCTCTCACATCACGATTCCATCACATAATATTTTTTTTTCATTCTCGAATTGAACTGAAAAGGAAGAGGAAGTAAAAGAGAATTCACAGTTCAAGTATAAGGTGAAAGCGGCATTTTTTTCTTTTTCGTTTTCTCCGATTTGAATTTGAAATCGAACTGATAAGGGAAAGGAGGGGACATGACTTAAACGTGAAGGAGGGGGTTTGGGTACGATGTTGGTCGGCTAAGATTTGACTTGATTTGATTATATATATATTTATTTTATAATTCAATTATCTTACATTACATATCACAAAATTTTAAACCCCTATGGAGGCATGCCGCCTAACGTTCCTAATGTTATACCCCTATCCCGAACGCAATGGAAAAGGTTTAGGGTCCTAATTCGATCGTATGGAGAAGATAGCTTCTTGGTCCCAATTAAAATATTAAATTTCAATATTAATTTCTGCGCTTTTGTATTCCGTACGACCAAACGTTAACTCCAAACACTAGGAAATTTAAAATCCAATAATAATACACTATTACGGATCCAATGGAACCGGTTTCGTCGAATTCCGAGACTGTGCCCTGGATCGCCATTTTAATGCGTCAATTAAACTGGCGATTTCAAAAATTTGCGAAATCGTTTGAAATTTCAATTTTAAAAACTTTCTAACTCAATTATAACTCCAAATGAAATATTTAAAACCATTTAAATATTTATGATTAACCGTCGAAAAATCCGGGTCGTTACAAATTGTTTATTATAAACAACTTGGCCTTTAAAAATTTATCATTTTGGATTCAATGAGACCGGGACCCGTCGTGTTTATGTGAGACGTGGTCTTACGACATACCTTTGTTTTCAAAGGATTTAACAAACAGTAATAATTCAAATTGAGTGTGTTTTCTCATGCTGGTTTTTCAAACTGACTCGGGTGTTATTTTATTATAATGCTTGGGTCAGACCGAATATTAAAGATTCAGGTTAGAGTGCTTTGGAGCTCAGGAGACGAGCTAGTGGATTTCAGTTGTATATCACGTACTTGATTATATTCCGTTGTGTGTGTAGACTGTATAGTCAGTACTAGTGAGGACAAGTTATAATAACTGTCCATATTGATATATTGATTGTTGTACTCTGATGATTGTATATATATTGACAGTTACAGTTTTCTTTGTATAAAGATATGTTGTTATATATTATATTTTATTCCGCTGCGATTGTGAGATTCTGTGTTGTTGTTTCTGTTTCTTCTTCTATCTTTTTCTTCTTAACCCCCAATGATATGGTATTTCCGGTACTCGATTGCTCGACATTCTTTACAGTGGACGTATTTATGTCGATTTTTTAGGGTCGAAAATCCCAGGTTGTTACACTTGGTATCAGAGCTGAAGGTTAAGCGAAAACCTTAGCTTTGTTGGGATTAACTCATTAGAGATAGGGTCAGTAGTACCCTAGAATGAGTTAAGAGTTGAGAGAATGTATTTGTATTTTACACACACACAGATATACACACACACACTAGTATTTTGTAAACTTATTATAACTTAAAACTCTTTGATTAAGGAAAAAAAGAAATTATAAATGAGTTGAGTATATTATAAGCCTGACCTGTTAAAATTAAGAACCATCAGATTTTAAGGAATATCCAATTAAAACACCTCATCCACTTATAGTATGGCAAAATCTGAAGAGTAGAAAGCAGCACGTCGAGCACGAAGAGCACTTGCGCGCTGGGAACGGGAAGAAGCAATAGAGGAACGAGAGAGGCTGTATAGGGAAAGGGCAGAACCATGACCTTATGATTATATCATTTGTTATAGGTGTCAGGAAAAGAGACATTTTGCAGCCTTGTGCGGGAAGAGGGATAAGGGAAAGAAAAAAGAAGGCAAGCGTTATCGATCCGAGATTTTTTGTTTTAAATGTCGTGAGAAGGGATATTTTCCAAGTCGCTACCTGAAGGTGAAGAAAAAGAACCCCGCACTCACCATTTCAGTCGACCAATCAATCATTTGCTTCCACTACAGGCAGACTGGACACATAGCCATAAATTGTTCCGTGAGACAACGTGGAAGGCAAGCTCTTTTGCACCCAGACCGAGCTGTATACCCCAAGTTCATAAGGGAAGATGGAAGTATGGTGTACTTTTGTAAGAAATGCAATAGTTGGGGCCACGTTGATGTAGAGTGCACCGGGCCTGTTGAAGCACCATCCGAAAGGATAAATACCGAAACATTTTTCTTGCAGAAGTGAGGACTAGTAGAAATGTGTGTGGTATCCATAGTAACAGCTATGTTATATAAAACGAAATCTTATTGTATCCTAGTTCTAGTGGTTGTCGATGTGTCAGAACTAATGAGATGTATAATTAAGCTTTTAATGCTTTTTCATATGATAAGAAGCTTGAGATTATCCATAAGGGAAGAAGAAATTGAAAAGGGATGAAGTTTAGTATGTTTTGAAAATTCCTTTGGAAAATATTGTAAACAATAAATCTATAACAAATTTGTTGAATAAGTACCAATTGTTAGTAAAACGTTGGTAATAATATGGAAAATTTAGTTGATTAAAAGTTGTATATTCAATTTGAGCAAACATATACAATTGTGAAATGATTTTATATGAGAAATGATTTATATAAATATGATTTAAGGCTGAAAAGAAATTCAAACTGAAAATTTGAGAATTTGAATTCCTGATTCTTGAAATTGATTTCAGATTTTGAAAAATATACTGTACTGTTTGAAAAGTATTTTTCCAAATAAGAAATGTTTTCAAAATGATTTTCAAAATGATTTCAAAGAAAATAAA
Source organism: Allium fistulosum (assembly GCA_030737815.1). Taxonomy (NCBI): domain Eukaryota; kingdom Viridiplantae; phylum Streptophyta; class Magnoliopsida; order Asparagales; family Amaryllidaceae; genus Allium; species Allium fistulosum. The sequence goes on along the minus strand of CM060903.1, from coordinate 709,745,406 downwards.
AGTCTAGAACTCACTTCTATTGCTAGAGAATAATTTCGATGAGGACGACCGCATCATCGACGTTCATTTTCGAGTTTCAAAATTGGAAGAAAGGCCACTTTATTAGCTTTGCTACACATCGATTTAATGAAACCGATTTTGATTCAAATCCCTGAATTATGATTTGATATTCGAAAGATATATGTATATATCTATTTGAAATGAACCCGGTGTTCAATTCTCGAATTTTCGGATTGAATGATATTATGAACACTTGTACCCTATGCATTGGGATTGATTGATGGATTGATTATGCATTTCGTTGAGATGATTGATTACTGATTTCCAGTTTGTAATTGGAATTTTACTTTTCCGACTATTTTGAATAGTCAAACACTTCCAAATTGAGAATTAATTTTCAAAGCTAAGCATTTTCGAAAAGTATAAAAGTATTTTGGAAAGTTATATGGAAGTTTAGTTTTGAAAATTTTAAAATAAAGGTAAATAAAAGTTAGATAAGTTTTAAAATGTTAAATATTTTGATAAGTAAAATAAATAAGATTATTTTGTATTATACAAAGAGGAAATTGGTTTTGAACTGCTTTAAATGAAATTGAGTTTTAAGAAATGCTTTGGACTTCATAAATACTTATAAAACCTTATTTATTTGAAGAATGATTTTGAAGGCAAATTTTAATTATGTACTAATATGAAATCTAGTTTCAAAATTTTTTTATACTGAAATTGTTTGGGAAATGTTTATGAACTTAAAAAAAGAAAAAATTATCATAATAATAATAATAATTTATAAGGTCATTTATTTATAAAGGATTTTTGTAAAGTATTTGATTTTGAAAAGAATTGTTATTTTAAAACTTAGTTACTTACAAAGTAATTTAGAAAGGAAGTTGATTTTATAAAGATATGACTTTATTTAATTATGAAACTGAAATTAAACTTTGAAAACTGATGATTGGAATTTTAAATATATAAATATTGAATAATATTCAATTTGAAAAATGATTGTTGAAATCATAGATGAAATTGAAGCTGAAATTGGACTGGTACTAGAAATTGACTGATTTCGAGAACCTTTGATTCTCAAATAAAAGAAAAAAATGATTTGGAAGTTTTCAAACCTATATAAAATGAATTGTATAAGTATGAAGTTAATTTGAAAACTATTGATTTTGAAAGATACTCGATTTGAAAAGCAATGATCTTATATATAACGGAATTATATAAAAATGATATATTCGAAATTGATGATTTGAAAGGTACTATGTGTAGTATGATATACATTTTGAGATTCAAGATATGGGAAGTACCTTCTGTTGACTATCTACTTTGTGGCCACATTGTAGGTACATTCTATTGATTCTTTGATTTGATCCCAGATGGACTTGGGTGGATCCAGAAACGGGTCCTAATCGATATAGGTTGTCCGGACATAATACTCATGAGTTTCCTTTGACTCGGCTGCATAGCAAAATTCGCAGGGCTGTAAAGGCTTACGTTTACAGATGTTACCTAGGGGACCTAGGCGAAACCATTGTGTAACTGTGACCTATGGTCATTTTTGGCGTAATCCACCTGGGTAGAGCGATTGCCCTAAGGTACGGTTGTTTCCCAGGGGAACCAGGCGAAATCATTGTGTATCTACGGTCCACGTGGCATAATTCGAAGGGGCTGATGATTACCTTGAGCCTATGGGTGATAGCGACATAACCACCAGTGTTACTATTAAGTAGACTACGATCCATGAGAATGTTTTGCATAGTGTAATTTGTAGAGCAAAGATTGCTCATAGGTACGGATGTTACCTAGGGGACCCAGGTGAAATCATTGTGTTTCTACGATCCATGGTTGTTTTGGACATCATGGCGTAAGACGTGGGGCAGTGACTGCCTAAAGTCACCTGAGGCCGCGTCGCTCTGTCCTCTCGACTTAGCGAGAGAGCGACCTTAGAGACTACGTTCCATGACGATCCCGTTCGTTTGATTTTGGTGATTGTATTGTACTTTCAATATCTATTTTAAAGGTTTCCAAGTATTTTCATTGGATGTTAAAATGAGTTTGCTAAGTACTTACAGATTTCTGGTCTTGCGCCTGATCAACGTATTACTAGATTCTGTAAGAACGAGGATAAACTTGTTGAAACATCGAGTTATAAAAGTATTTTCGAAAGGAAAATTTTCTTCAATTTAAAAGTATTTTGTTATAAAAGAAAATTTTCAAACATTTAAGAATTGAAAAAGAAAAAAAACCAAAATAAAAATGGTTAAATATTGAAATAAAAATCCAAACTTGAATTATAAAATGAATTTGAACACAAGTCAAACCAATTGAAGTTGTTTTTGACATAAAAATCAAATATTGAATTATAAATTGGAAGTGAACTAATTGGATAAATTAATTAGTTAATTGAATATAAAAAAATGGAACTTAATTTGGTTAAGTAAATTGGATTGTGGATTAAAATTGAAATTGAATGTGGAACTTGAGTTATAAATGAAATTCGACTTAAATATAAGCGAATTAAATATATATTGAAATGTGATCGAATAAAATAGAAATTGATTGAAATGGTGATGACTTAGTTATAAATAAATTCAATTTAAATGTAAATAAATTGAATATGACTTTGGATACTACTTAAATAAATTCAAGTATGAAATTAAGTTTTGAAGTGGAAATGAATATATGTGTTGTATAAAAGGTTATACTAAACCTTAATATTAATTTTATTAAATGATTCTCAAATAATATAGTGAAAAATGAGATATGCCAAGCAAATGGAAAACGAATCAATCGACGATAAATAAATTGAATAACAATCAACTTAATTGAAATGGAATTTGTTTGCAATGGAAATAAACCTAAGCTATATAGTAGAAATAATTGGAGATAAATGAATTAACTTAAGCTAATATTATTGGATGGAAGCTTGGCTCAAATAAATTTATGAAATGGTTCATAAATAAATTGGCATGGATTGGATTGTTGTTGAACACAAAATTGAGAAAACAAGGTTTTTGTGAATAAATTGAATGTGGATTAATAAAATTTGATAAATTGATTTTGAATCCTATCCAAAGATGATGTTAGAATAGCTACTTGTTGGTTTGTATAGTGTATGCCTTGTTTGCTATGGTAGTTAGTATATTACTTATATATGTGCTTTACGGTATAAATATATGACTTTTGTTATAGCTTGAATTATCTCTTTACTTTCTAATTTCGGGGATGAAATTCTTTTAACGGGGGAGGAATGTAATGATCCGGATTTTTAGCCATCTGTTATTGAAATAATTAACTAATTTTAATTTTTGAAATACTAATTTTTATAAGTCGAATAAATAAATTTACTGATATTGATAATATCTAAATCTATAAATTTTGGAGACTATACTAAAATTTCAAACGCTAATTGCTGAGTATGATACAAATATATATCTATAGATAAACTCCACCATTTCAAACTTATGATAATATATATATATATATATATATATATATGTGTGTGTGTGTGTGTGTGTGTGTATAAGTAAATATCTATATATCCAAATGTATATGTAAATATGCAAATATGTAAATATGTACAAGATAAAATATGTATATGTAAATATATATATATATATGTATATGTATATATATACATGCATAGGAACATCATGATGGCAAAACATTAAGTCAAGCCCACAAAACTTAAAATCAGCTCATACAATGAAATCAAATCAAGCAAACAATGAATCAAATCATCATATAAAAGATCAAATCACCCAAAAATCAAATCAGTAAAGGTTGAAAAGAAAAAAAGTGAAAGAAATGAAACTTGTACATGTACAAACCTCAGCCCCTTTTGTGTTTAAATGTTCCTCTCCCATTCTCTATAAATACCCATGTTTGTTCACTTGTTTGTTTGTTTACGTATAACATACAAAAGAAAAGAAAAAGATCCGCCATTCAAATTTAAGAAAGAACATTAGTTGTTCAAAAAGCTTAAAGGGGAGATAAAGCAGTAGTGTTTATTTTTTTAACACTGTGAGTAAAACAACTTTATATTGTTTACTGGTTTACATATTTACTTGTATAACTGTTGTTTTGGATAAATCTCTGAGCTATGAATGTATATGTATCTCGCATATGTATATGTGAATGAATATCTGCTTAGACATAAATAAATCCCTCCTGTACATCAAAAGAAATACTGTTCTTCTCCAGGAAACTTCTCTGCTCACGTTTATTGTTAAAAAAAGTTAAAGCTTTTCAACTTTAAAAATCAACATCTCATCATACAAGCAGTTTTAAACTTTAATTCCAAGAAGAAAATTGTTGGTTTTTGAGTATAGGATATTTAAAATTTTGTTTCATTTAATTCCATCAAGTAGGGAAAGAGGAAACCCTATATATCAGTGAGTAGGTCGGTTATGGCTGAAAATTGAATGTCATAATTTAACAAATGGATTATATGGTTGTGATGGTGGTGGAAAAATATGATTTTTAAGATAGCTTTGGAAATTTATAGGGTTGTGGGTAGGTAGAATTTTGGAGTTGATCAGAATTTGGGGATTCGTTGAATTACGGCGACGAGGTCAGTTTCGGGGTACGACACTTGGCGTGGAGGTGAGTTGGACTATGGCGCATCCACGAAAAATAGCACGATGGTTTGTAGTTGGGTGTGTTGGCTTGACGAGGTGGGTTTGGGGTTTGGTGTGGTTGTTTTTGGGTATCAGGTTTTGATCAATGACGACGAAGAGAGGAAGAAGGAAGCATGCGCTAAGGGGGAAAAGGAAGAGGAGATGGTGGCGATGCTCTGGACGAAGTTGGTTTATGGATGGTAAACCGTGGAGGTGAGGCGAGTCGTTTGAGTGGACTTGGGTGTTCGTTCCAGGTTTCAGTGATGTTCGAATTGTCGAACTAGGGTGGTGCCGTGCGATCTAGGTACGTAGGCGAGATGTGGTGGTCGAAGGCGACATGCGAGGGTGGTCGGTGGTGTGTTACGGTGGCCAGAGTTGTTGTGTATGTGCACGATTTCGTGCACAGCTTCGTGCATGACGGGTTGGTTTCAAATGAGAGAGGAGGGAAGAAAACTGGAAGGAGAGGGGAGAAAGGAGTTGGGCCGGGTTTGTAGTTAATTTGGCTGGGTATTTGATTTTTAAAGAAAAACTAAATTAATTGTTACATTACATATATCTATAAATTTTAAAACTTTAATTCTCTTCTGTTTTAAACCTAATCAACGCGAGAATTTTTGCATTGGGATCCTATCGCCAAGTATTTTTATCTGAACTAATATTGTTGAGCTTTCTGCAATGTCAAAAATTTAATGATTTATAATATTTGAAGTGAACGAATAAGAAATTTCCTATTTGTTTAGTTACTTGCTAATTAAGCAATAAATTTTTTAAATGGACTGTTTAATTTTAATTCGTTTAAATTAAATCGTTATTTTAATTTCTTTGATTAACAAGTAATCGAGATTTAAAAATATAACTAGATTTAGTTAATTTAAACTGATTAAATATCAATTATAAATTGTTGATTGAAATTTATAATCTATGCTTTGACTTTTATTTCTCTCTAATATTGATTATCCTTTGTCCGTGCCATTAAGTAGCCAAACAAATTTAAGTAGTTAGAATTGTAGTAAATCGACTTGTACTGATCACTATTCTGAATTTCAGAAAATGTGATGATTACAAGCGAATTAATTTCGATGGACAGGTCATCATAAAGTAAACATATGGAATGAATTTCCATATGTGAATATTGACACCCTGATTGTAGAATTGTTTATTTTAAACAACTTGGCCTTTTAAAATTTGTCGTTTTGGATTCGATGAGACCGGGACCCGTCGTGTTTATGTGTGACGTGGTCTTACGAAATACCTTTGTTTTCAAAGGATTTTACAATTAGTAATAATTCAAATTGAGTGTGTTTTCTCACGCTGGTTTTACAGACTGACTCGGGTGTTATTTCATTATAATGTTCGGGTCAGACCGAGTATTACAGATTCAAGTTAGAGTGCTTTGGAGCTCAGGAGACGAGCTGAAGGATTTCAAACGTATATCACGTACTTGATTATATTCCACTGTGTGTGTAGATTGTATAGTCAGCACTGGTGAGGACAAGTTATAATAACAATCCATATTGATATATTGATTGTTGTACTCTGATGATTGTATATATATTGACAGTTACAGTTTTCTTTGTATAAAGATCTGTTGTTATATATTATATTTTGTTCCGCTGCGATTGTGAGATTCTGTGTTGTTGTTTCTGTTTCGTGTTCTATCCTTTTCTTCTTAACCCCTAATGATCTGGTATTTTCGGCACTCGATTGCTCAGCATTCTATACAGTGGATGTATTTATGTCGATTTTCGAGGGTCGAAAATCCCGGGTTGTTACATTGTGTGCTCCAAGGAGAGCCGTCATTTTTAAGCTCAAATCGTCATAGTTGATGTTTTTTAGCATTGGAACTTGAAAGGGAACGCTGCTATTCGTAATGTTTTAAGGAGGATTTTCAAACTCTGACATCACTTTGTTAAATATTTTGGAAGAAAAAAAGAAAGAATATATGAAAAAGATTTTTTATTATTGAAAACATTTACTTTTTTACTTGATACAAACACAAAGACTTTAGCCTTTTTTTATACTAATGGCATCACCCAATGTTTAGGATTTTGCCAACACAAATTCAATCTAAGGGTTATAATTAACTTCTAAAATTTTCTCCACATTACTAAACTTATTTTTTTTCCTACACAATTCTAAAAACTTATCTACAAAGAGGTTTCTTGATAAGGCTTCTCTAAAACTTTTTTTTTTTGAAAACCCAGGGGAACCCGGCGGGCCGGTAAACTTCTGAGGAGGGTATAATAAAGCCGTCCGCTGATCCAAGCTCCCGTACCCTCCGGTAAATTTATATATGATAGGGAAGCGAATGATAGGAATCGAAGCTGGGTCTTTTTACTAGAACCCAAGTCTCATTTCCACAGCGCCGCACCCGCGGACTCTCTAAAACATATTACATCAGATAATTAAGACCAAAAATAAAGATTCAAAATCAATTTAATATTTCAACACATAACATGCAAAAGTGCCGATCATTGACTGTAAATTGCAATATGATAATAAATTTACATTTTACACATGCATACAACATAATATAAAGGAATTTTTTTATATAAAATATAGATTCTATGCACGATAATAAAGTGTTAAAAAAAAATTAAAATGCAAATCATCTAAAATAATAAGTAATATAACTAAAATTTGCATGACGTGTATATACAGTAAATATAAACTCCAAAAAATATTATAGAAACTTCATAGGTTATGCATTTTTCAAAAGTGACAAAAGTAACATCAAAGTGTAGAAGATATGGAGTTGCATGAACTACATAGTAAAGATATAAAAAATTTAAAATTAAATCGTGTTTGGAAAATGCATATGTTATGCATGTTATGAATTTTTCGCAAAGTACCAAAAAAATAAATGATAAAAATTCAATCGGACGGTATGTAGTTACAAAATTAACCATTAATTAAGAAAATGCAAACATTTTTCATGCACAATAAACCAAATTACCACATTTTTGTAGAGTGAAACATTTTTCATTAGTTGGAAACATTATAAAATGAAAGCCATCAACACAACATAAACCATGGAGAGGTAGAAAGATGTTATTCAGGATCATTTGATATACAAATACATGCGTACAGGAAACAGGTTGATGTAATTTTGATGAAGATCCAAACGATACACTGGTACACTGTATGATCAGTTCAACTTATTACTAAGGAGATTTTATAACATATAACCTACTTAGATTAGTTGACTAATTTGTTTCACAGCAATTGTCCTTCAAATTCAAAAATTCAATTTTGATACAGATTTCAATACTTTGTTACTGTACAATTTACGTTCACCTGGTTAAAACTTGCAAACTGCATAATAGAAGGCCAGTTATTTCATAGAGAGTTCAGTGCAAATTCCTGTCTTCAAGATATTGATTTGGGTGTAATACTAATCTATTTATATCGTACTACTTCAAGTGCAACGCGGAACATGACGTCACATATTTTTAGGAAAGCGTCGCAGGATAAGTTAGTTTAGTTCCCATATACCGCCAGCTTGCTTACGTAACGTATCGGCGCAAGTGACACGGTAAACAATCAACGGTTTCAAGTCACGAAACGTACACGTGTACGATTAGGATTTGCCTGCAATGGCTGCACCTTACTTTGAAAGCAGCCCCATGTGCAATGAGTTGGAGCACCAGATGGCGCAATAAAAAAAAGATTTCATGAAACGGAGGACTTGCTGACATATTCGCCTAAAGTTTATTTAGAGTTCTGTCGTTATTTACGGATATACATGCTATACAGTTGATTTCTGTGGTGTTTAATAATTATTAGTAAGCGACAATAAGTTAGTTTGCCTTGATTCAAAGTTCTATCCTGTAGCGTTGATATTTGTTTGCTTCTTTTATCTACCATATCTTTCCCATAACTAAACCCCACAATTTAGATGTGCTTATTTATACATACATGAATGTTTGAAGACGACGTATAAGAAAGCCTTTAAAATTGAGTAGTTACAAAGAAACTAATATTGGCTTTATTATGATCTATTGCCATTTCTATGATTGAGTTTTAAAAATTCAACTTGTTCTTCTCAACAATTTTCCTTTACTCTATGGCTACACCTCAAGATACTCTTTCCAATACCAAAACTAAAGATATACCACTGTTCAATTATAATACTTCCCACTACCATGATATGACATCATCAAACTTATTTTTCATTTAAATTAAAAATGGTTTTGTTGTCATGTACCTTAAAAACACATGTTATAAACGATGCTTGTTTCAAACTAAAATAATATTAATGACGATGAAACATATTTTATTCTTACACAAAAGTGGATACCTGAAATTCAAAAAAATCACATGGGTAAATTTACAATCTTAACATATATATTAGCCACAAGAAATATTTTCAAACATTTTTCTAAACTTTCAAACCCTAAACTTTAAATTTCGGATTAATTGAAACCAATTAGTGAAGAGATTAGAAACCTAGAAAATTATGATTTTATTTATTTATTTCAATATATTTTACATTAAATCAATTTGGAAGGGGGTAGATTTGATCGTTCAATGAGAATTGTTTGCACAAGAACAATAATATATTGTCGGTAGAAGAAAAATGAACCAACTCTGCTCGGCCATGCGATAGTATACCATTGATCGATTTCACGTTCATTATGCACAATTTGATTAAGTTAGGGAGAACTTATGGTATTAGAAAGAACATATAACTATTTAAATTTACTTAACTTTCATGGTATCATTAAAAGTATTTTGAGGTGCACTTGCATTACTCTTATGTTAACCGGTGCCTTGACCGGCTATATTGGACTGATCATGCATGCCATATTTGACTGTTGATGAGAAGGATGATCATGAGGCAGCGGCTGCATGACCAAGATATAAAGTCCGGACAGTTGTACGGAACCCGAATTGGACGGAGTTGATAGATGGGCAACGCAGGATGTCAGAAAGATAGGAGTTAGCTTATATGAGAGAGGGATAGACATAGTGGATGATGGATATGAATAAGAAAGTATAGGGTTCGGTGTAACATAAAGAGGCCATAGGGATCGGTATGATCACTGGGTTAGGAAGTCAACTTAGGTGGGGATGCAGAGGGATCAGCATAAGACATGGTACCTAGTTCAACATGGCCAACAATGATAGACAGATCGGTGTGATGCGTTGGATAGAGAGGGATCGACATGCTATGATTTGTGAGATAAGGATCGGCATGTTGTTGATCATGAGAGAGGGTTCGGCATGGCTTGCTCGTAAGGGATGGATCGGCATAGTGTGACTTGTGAGATAAGGATCGACATGTTGTTGATCATGAGAAAGGGTTTGGCATGGCTTGCTCATAAGGGATGGATCGACATGGTATGACTTGTGAGAGATGGGTCGACATGGTATGGTTTGTGTGATATGGATCAGCATGGCTTGCTCGTGGAGGATGGATAGGTATACGTTGGAGAACCAGGAGGGATCGGCACTCCCTTGGCTAGATTAGGGTTCGAACTAAAGTACTACGAACTAGAGCTCTACATATCCAAATGCTATGATATTTAAAGCACTATCATGTTAGAGCATAAGGGAGCTACCATAGGGATCACTAGCCAAAACTCAACATATGGAGGGATCGGTACCAATCCCTATCCATTGAGAGTTGGCCTAGTCCTCCCTATAGTGGGCCCATATGGTCGAGAAGATCCTGTTGCCGAAGTTCCAGTCAGATTGGAGGCCGCCTTCATCTATAAATACAGGCATAGGGGGTCATTCTGGGGACTCTTGGGATGTTGGTTAGATTCCACCATTATTGTAATCAACTTCCTTCATTACTTCTTGAACTCTTGTTGTTCTTGCTGTACTTAATTGTAATCAAGTTAATTGGAAAACAATAAAGAGAGTATTCAAAGTGGACGTAGGCCATCAATCCCGAACCACTATAAATCTTGTTTTTTCTGCTTTTTGTTGCATTTTTCTTGATATTTTGTTATTTTCCTCTATTTCATTTAATTTATTTATTTCACTACTTAAATCTGTTCTTGGGTGTTTATGGCCAATTTGGTTGCAAACATTTTGGTGCTTTCACTGAGAACCTTGATTCTCAGCCTGTTAGGATCACCTGTGTTGCTACTGGATTGAGGAAATCCCCCGAAGGAGATCCAGATTCATCTTTAGAAGCTTGTAGATACTACTCAGATTTACCAAGATCTAAGCAAAGAAACCTAGAATGGTAAGGCGCACCAGATCTACTTCTCAGAATGTTGATGCAAACGAACTGCCAGCGTCCAACAAGGGGCTCCATACAAACTGCCTGCTAATGTGAATATGGACCCCGTTGATTCCATAACCAGAGCCGAATTCAATGACTTGATGAGAGAGCTGATGGAGAGTCGTAGAAAGCTAAACGAGAAAATCTAGACTAATACCAACTTGATGAACCAAATTGCTGAATAGCAGCGCCAAAGCATCGGAAGGGATCTTGCTTCTTACTCGGCGTCAGATAGTTCAACTTCATTAGACAAACATCATAGGCGAAAGCGTCCCAGAGTTGAAGCGGCACGAACGGGGACATCGGAGCAACGCTTGGCAGGGAGCAACGCTTGGCAGACCAACATGGTCTGCCAAGACGGGTCAGTGTCGATCCCTCCCTAGGTATCGGTACTGATCCCTCAGCCAGAGGGACTGCTCCTCAAGTGCAATTGGGGAGCCATGCTCGTGCTGGATCCGAGAACTTGGATGTTGGAGTACGTTTGGATGCTGACCAACTACCTATCCAGAATGATACTGAGGTAAATGCTCAGAATGCACATCAAGAGGATGATAGGCCAATGAGGCATGAAATGGCCTGTAGACACCGATCGGAACATTCATGCAAGGTGGAGCACGACCACCACTTGGTGCCACCTATCCAGATACCGGACTTATCAGCAATGGTTAGACAGCTGGTGAGGAAGAACCAGGGATTGACGAATGATGGTTGGGGAGTCTCTAGGAGCCACACCCCATTTACCAATAGTGTTTTACATGTAGAGTATCCTAGAAGCTTTAACATGCCTACAATGCCTGACTATGAGGGGAAAACCGACCCTAGGTTGCACATCATGAGGCACGAATGGTTGATGGACTCAGCAAGAGCAAACGATGACACCAAATGTAGACGCTTCCCTATAACTTTCTCTGGGATCGCCACGATTTGGTTCAGAAGGTTACCCCCGCGATCAATCTCAAGATTTGACGAATTGACTACAAGGTTTGTGGAGCAAGTCCTGATCCACGCTACTCGCCCTAAAGATGTGATGTCATTATCAAGTGTAATCCAGGCTCAGGGGGAATCACTGAAGGACTACTTGTAGATATTTTATGTTGCAACCATTGAAGTCAGTAACCCAAATGATCATGCGATACTCATGGCTGTGACGAGAGGGGTCAAATCGAAAACTGAATTAGGCGAATGGCTAGCTAGAAAATCGTCGGCCATGTTGGAACATTTCTATTCAAAGGCAGCCCAGTTTATGAGAAAGGAGGAAGCCAGATTGTATAGAAAGAGTAATGCTTTAGGGCCCAGTGGGGAAGCGATGAAAAGCAACATCGCGATAAAGGAGTCCGACGAGAGTTCTGGGAAGGTGCAAGTCAATGCTCAAAACAAGCCGAATCAGCAGAAAAGAAGCGATGAAGTGAATCGAGATCGGAAGAGGGTGCCCGGAAGGTCGAAGCCCAGGTTTCCTATATATGACAACGATACACCTCTAAATGCATCCCTGGTGAACATTTACCTGTCCACCTGTAATACTTTTCAATATAAGAAGCTGCGTCCGAAAGAGTCGACAGAGATGCAAAAGCAAACCGAAAAGTATTGCTAGTTTCATGAATATTTGGCCACAATACGAACGAGTGTAGGCATCTCTAGGATGCATTGAGAAATTGACTCGAGAGAAGAAGTTGCAGTAGTTTGTGAAAAATCCACAGGACGGCGAACAGGGGACGTCTGACCCCAATTGGGGGCAGGCTCCGCGTACGGCTGAGGAGCCTACACGGGCCGGTGGAAGGTTGGTAATAAACACGATAGTTGGTGGACCGCATCCTGCGGACAAGAGTTGGCAGGAAATGGAGCGCTATGCTAGTTCGATGAGACATGCGGATTTTGAATGTTGTTAGAATACGGAGGATGGAACTCTGGCGAAGCAACATTGTACGATGCAGGAGCAGGGACGCCGATAGAGTAGAGGTCCCTATTATTGATCCGAGGGTTATCTTAGCCATGATTGGCCCTGCTCTGGTGAGAAGAATTTTGATTGATTGTGGAAGTTCTGTTAACATTATTTTTAAGAAGGCGTATGATCAAATGAGGATGGAGGCTAAGGATTTGAAACCATCTAAATCGTATACATGATTTCAACGGTGTGGCTACTGAGGCAGTAAGTTATGTCGAATTACCAGTTGAGTTGGGAGAAGGTGAACTTAGGAGGGTGCCGATCCTACCGTTCATTGTTTTGGATGTTGATTCAGTATATAATGTTTTTCTGGGCCATCCGACCCTGGCTGAATTTCGGGCAGCTCTTGCCCCATGGTGTTCGACGTTGAAATTTTTGGCTGATAACGGAGTAGGTGTTGTGCATGGTGATCAGGCAACTGGATGTGCATGTTATGTGGCTGAGTTGAGAGAGGCCCAGCGAAAAGAGGGGAAAGGGTGTGGACAAGTCTGCCTGCATCCAGGTTACTGAAGATTGAAAAATGGTGCTTAAGCCTTAGCTTGGGCACCACAATTGGTTCTATAGAGATATATATCCGAGGGATGATGAGGAGGAACCCAAGGTGACCAAGGCGGTGCCAGCTGAGCTGACGATTGATATAACAGTCAACTACGAAAATCCATCACGGGTGTTGAAGATTGGATCACAACTCAGCCCTTCGATAATGAGAGAACTTACTGTAACGACCCTAGATTTTAATTTAATATAAATTAATAATTTATTGAATTTTTGAATTAAATTGATAATTTAATAAATTTTTGAATAAAAATTTGAAAATTTTATTTTTTATGAAAGCGAGTTTCCCCGAATACAGATAAATTCTGTGTAAATCATTTAAATTTAATAATATTGTATATATGAATGTATATGTGAATATATATGTATATGGAATAGATATGAGTAAATGGGTATATGTATATATATACATTAAATTTAAAAATCTTAAATTATAAATGGTTTGAAAATATATTTTTAAGTATATACATTGACACAAGTATAAAATAAATAAATAAGTGAATTTTTAATTTATTATTGATGGTTAATATATAAAATAAATACAAGGTAAATAAATAAAAATAATAGTCAAATGTTGAGCAAAATAGAAATAAATAAAGTAAATACCATTGTTACAAACTTAACAACAAAGTAAGATAGAAATTCATTTTAAATTATAAAATAATAAAAAGCAAAACAAATACAAAGTAACAAACAAAATAAATCAAAGCATAAGTAAGTAAACAAAATTAAATGAAACAAAAGTGTAAAACATAAAACAATAAAGTATTTAAGCAAATAAAGGAAATAAAATACGTTTACATATGAATACATGTAGACAAAATACAAGTTAAGAAAAGAAACAAAATACAAAGTGATAAAAACAAGCAAACAAGACCAAATGATAAGAATGTAGCCTGTGAGTGGAATGGCAAGAACAAACAAATAAAACAAGACAAAATAATATAAACAAAGCAAAAGAAATATGCACAGTCAACAACATCTTCATCTGTACAGCTGAAATAAAGTAAATAAATAAGTTAAACAAAAAAAATAGCATGCTTTCATTAAATGCAAGTATCTTTAGCTACTAAAGCTAGATAGTACCAGCCACCATAACATTTTTGTATCAGCCGAGATCTTGTTGATAAAACAAAGAAATAAAATAACATTCCCTGTACAAGCAAGGTAATTAATGCAACATACCTATTGTACTTAACCTCAACCTGCACACTATCTTTTATATGCATCATTTCCTTTATATCAGCCTTTCCCCCCTCATTTTAGTTCGAGCTGAGAAAATATAGAATAAACATCATTATCTACAAACTCAAAATCATATCTAGAAAGATCAAGAACCTGGAAATAATGAGCAGTGCAAAGCTTCAGTTTAAAATTTGGAAACTCAAGATCAACCCAAATCTCAGATTTAAACAACAAAGTTATGTCCTTTGTCTCTGTTCTTCTCCACTTCACATTCCAGGTGAGTAAACATTTTTTTTAAAAAGCTTAAGTTAATAAAATCTGTGGCATGTGAATATCCTGGAATGTATGGAATGGATTATGCTTTGCATATATGTGCGAATGAGATTTCTGTATATATGAATATGATATAAGTGTGCATGTCTGTATGCTCTGCTTAGTTCATAGTGTTTTAAACCAAAGTATAAATTCAAAAATCTTTTCTCTAAATCTCTGATTTCTGTTAATGTTTAAACAAATAGTATTTAGTTAACAAGATCTAAGATTTTAAAATATTTCCAAGTAAAATAGGTTTGAAATTATCTGGTAAATGGGAAAAAAAAGACAGTGGAAGCCTTAAAACATGTAAAAATCAAACATCATGATTTGCTGATTCATGTATATATTCTGAATCGTCTTTCGAAACTAGGATTTTTAAAAGAAAATTCACGATTTTTAAGTAAGTAAATCATGGGAAATTGTGGGATGAACGAGATCGACATTTTCGTCAATCTCGGGTGATCGGCGTAACTGGAGGGGTCGAGCTCTCAGCCGAAGCAAGCTTGGTGATGGTTGGTGTTGGGAAAAATGTTCGATAATTTTTCCATTGAAGGAGACGATGGGACGAATTGATTTTAGGGTTTAAGCCCTGTATGTTGTTTGTTGAAGTCGCGAGGAATTTTCATCGTCGACATGATGTTCTGGGCGATCGCGATGGGGGGAGGTGGATCGTCGAAGTATGGCGAGGCTTCGGCCAGGTTCGCGTCGTTTCTGGGGTCGTGGTTGGCGAATGCAAGCCATTTACAGGTGATGGTTTTCTTGTCGAGTTCATTCTAGGATTTGGAACGAAGTGTTCGTTTTCGATTTGCGTTTGTATTCTTCGATCTATTTGGTCGTGAAGCTTAGGGTGATCAACGGGGATGTGTTGGTGGTCGTGGCGGTGGTCGAAGGCGATTGATTCGCCTGTGCACGTGAACGCGTGCACGTTAATGTCCAGTGGAAATTTAGGCTTTGGGGAAGAAGGATGGTCTCGGGGTTGTTCTCGCGTGTTCGCGTTTTTATGGTGTCGACTCGAAGTTAGGCTCGGGGTTTTGGGGTTTCGACTCGAGTTCGTACTCGTGAATTTGTAGGTGAAAGGTCTGCAGTTTTAAAAGCTTTAAAAATTTAACTAAGTTAAAAAAAAGGGGAAGAAGCAGGAAAGACTCGGGGATAGACTCTAGTATCATTCGGGTATGACCCGAAGTGGGGATAAAGCCCAGTTTTTGTAAAAAGTTGTAAAAATAGAATTTTTGAAATTTAAACAAATATTGTTAAACTTTCTTTTAAAACATTACTTTATTAATATCAAATGGTTTCTTAACATTTGTTAAGGAGTTTTTAAAAATTTATTTAATCTAAAATTTGTTTTAAGTTAATTTTAAAGATAAAAGGGGTTTTAAATGTAAATGGTAATTAATTACTTAATGGGAAGTAAATTAAAGTAGGATTACTTCGTAGAAGAAATTTAAGATTTATTACTTAGTGTAATAAATCAAAGGATTTATATAATTAATTTAGAAGTTAATTAATTAAGGTAAGTAATTTCAAGATGGAATTCCTGTATATGATTTAGGTTGATAAATGGAGGTGATTAAGATTTAATTAATTTATTAATTACAAATTAAGGATTAATTTATTAATTAAAGATAATTAATTAAATGATGAATTAAATAATTAAAGGTTGATTAATTATAATTGAAGGTTAATTAATTTATTATAAATGGTTAATTAATAAGTGATTAAAGAATAATTTATCAAAATGATTTGTAATATTAATTAACCAGGATTAGAAATTCATAAGAAATTAATCCGATTTGAATTAATCAGACAATTAACTGACCCTACTTATGAATATTTGGATTCTATTGAATGTGAATTGTTTGATACCCCTGATATATGATGCTTTGTGATGCATCCTGATTTATGTTGTGATCTGTAGTTTATTTATCTGTGATAGATATATATATCTGTGATCTGTGAATAAAAGATAAGCGTTATAGTTTATATCGTTTATCAACTATATTTCTGTATTCTGATCTGTGATGATTGTATGATGTGGCACTACTGTGTAAAACCCCTAGACTACACTTTTACACACACAAATATGGATTTCACGTGGAAATCGGTTAAGTCACAGATAATTTAAATTTGATGTTTTTGAAATTGAAACTTTAATTTCAATTGATTTTGAAATTGGAAATTTGGGTTTAAAGTGAAAAGCTTTTGAAATGGAATTTCAAAGATAAAAGTTATTTTGAATAACTTAATCGAGTTTTAAAAATTTAAATAATTTGATTTAAATTTGAATTCAAGTTTGAAATTGAATCCTATGATTTGAAACTAGGGATTTAAGATGATATAAATGTGTTTGTATGAATTTAAACCATTTTAAAAGTAAAATTTTGAGAATTTGGATTTAACCCAAGGATTTCAACTCGTATGAATGAATCAGATTTTCTGAAATGAAACTGTTTGTTTTCAAATGATAAAAGCTTTCAGATAAGAAATGAAATTCTAGTTTAACTAAAGGAATTTCAAGTTTGAATTGAAAAAAAGGGTTTTCCAAGTTATGAATGAAATTATTTTGAAAGCTATGAATTGAATCTGTTTATTTTTAACAGATTTAAAATGATGATTTGTTTAAACCATTCGAAATGAAATTGTTTTGAAAGCTATAAGTTGAATCTTTGTTTTAAAGACTTAACGAGTTAATCAAATTGAAATGGAAATTGATTTGGAAAATCTTTGAATAAATCTTTATGAAACTGGGTGAACTTTATGAATTAAATCTTTTGTTTAAAAAGATTAAAGTATGGAAATTGTTTTAAACCGTTGAAGGTGGTTTAAAATGAATCTTTTTGTTTAAAAGATTTGAAATGGTAATTTGTTAAACCATTTGAAAAGAAAGATTTTGGGTAATAAGTTGTGACTTAATTGAAATCCCAATATCCATATGTTTTTAAATATTTCGCTCACTATTCGGGTTAGCCGGGAAAAGACCTTTGGGCCATATAACCCATTCCGAATTAGTGATACGTCGTATATGGATGGCATTTGAAGACCGGTGGTGAAGACCGGATATTTTCGAAAATGAAAGGACAACCTGTCGAATGTCTCTGCACCGAGTTGCTCCGGTATAGAGATTTATATCACTCTTTTTGTGATGGGAAGTCCGGACGTGATTAGAAAATTATCCGGATTTGCAAGGGCTTCTTTGGAAGTGCCTTCGGTTCTGTTCGATCCCGGAACAGACTTGTATGGATTGTATGTCTGACATTACACTTTGAGATATAAAGCTGATTTCTTTCAAATACATATCTGTTTAGTGGCGGAGAATTTATTCTCTTAGCTTAACACCCTTCTCTGAGACGTACGAGCTCAGAGGTTATGTAGTTGAAATTTATCAGCGATATATCCCAATTTGGTAATGTGACATGCTGAGTGTTGCTGTGTGATGATCAGTGTTTGATCATTTGTGATATGATCATTTGTTTGATCATTTATCTTTGTGATCATAGGTTGATCATCTGTTGACCCAAAGCATGGCTTTGTGACAAAGCGTAGCTTTGTGGACGAGACTTCGTCGAACCTCACGACCCGGTAATGGTCGAAACAGGAATCGTGGCAGCAAGGTTATTAGGGGATAGCGACCCCTTATTGTATGTCATTTCCTTCTGGATTATGAGTGGTATCATGGTATGGAGCCCAGATACTTACTTTGTTGTTGCTGCGAATCTATTACTTTGTGATTGCTTTGTGGTTGTTGGAATCGAGGTACCTCGGATAAAGGTCGCTAACGACCGGGAGGTGACATACTCGTGTCAGTTGTTACCTAGCTTAAAGGTAACCCGGTCTTGTGTAGCACAGATCCGGTTAGGATCCGGGAACGTCGCTCCAGAGGCGTTCTATTTTATTTGGGAAGTTCCTTTGCCCGACCATTTGTTGGAAATCCATCTTCCAAATACGAACTTTGTACGGTATTAGTTGTAGAACCTGCCATCTACTTATGGTGGCGCCCCACTGTTTGGATGGTAGCTATAGTAGGCATAGTTCGAAATGTCTATGTTGGCTAAGATTGATATTATATTTTTGAAATACTTTCTACACTATGCACTAGTAATAATATCAAATGATTTGATTTTGCGTAGTAAGCATCTTTGACTATCATAAGAAGAAATCTCCTCCAATTCTGCGTTTGCATTGTGTGTGTGGCGGGAGGTCTTATGGTAGTTTCATTTTCTAAAAGCATTGCGAATTGACTTTAAATTTTCTGCTATTTGTTTTTAAAGATAAACTGTTTTTGTTGCTCACACCAGTCCCATGACTGATCTAGAGTTTATTGTTTCTTTCCTAAACTCTGGATGCTCAAATTTTTTCTACACGGGCAGTCTAGAGTTTGGTTTTTCAGATATTCAGATTAGTAGATTATCTGGAGCTAGTTCAGTCTCTGGATCGGACTGCACTTGCTTATCTTTGTGCCTCGTTATTGGGAGTTCGAGCTATTTCTAGATCGGTGCTTTGAAGATGAAGATTATCCGCTGCTGATGTTATCGTTTTCTTTTCCGCTGCTATTTGTTGTATCATATCTCTGATGTATATTGATATTCATTGTATCACTCTGTTGTATCAGATATTGTATATCAATGTATTATTCATTTATTCCGCTGTGTTATTTACTTAATGTTGTTATAAGCTCCGGCGACTCGGATTTGAACGGTCGAATCTGCGGCATTCGAGTACGATGTAAAGTATGGATGTCGATTTTCGAGCGCGAAAATCCTGGACGTTACACTTACCGATTTCCTCCGAGCAATTCTGGATGTATTCACTTGGACTCATTTTGACATATGTAGGATCTCTCCTGCCATTGCGAGCCATGCATTGAACATTGACCCGAAGTATGTGCTGGTGAAAAAGAAAAGGAGGAGAGGCCCGTGGCTCTTAAAGAGGAGTTGGATAAACTTAAAGTCAATGGGTTTATTCACGATGCCCTCTATCCTGAATGGATATCTAATCCCGTGCTAGTGAAGAAGGCAAATGGGAAGTGGAGAACGTGCATTGACTATGCAGACTTGAACAAGGCGTGCCCTTTTCCCCTTCCTAGAATTGATCATCTCGTCGACTCAACCGCAGGGCACGAATTGTTGTCATTCATGGTGCGTACTCAGGGTATAACCAAATCCGATGCATGTCCCAAATTAGAAACATACCAGTTTTGTGACGGATGTTAGGTTATACAGTTACGTAGTGATTCCATTCAGATTAAAGAACGTTGGAGCAACCTATAAACGTCTGGTTAACCGAATGTTTAAGGATCAAATTGGGACGATGATGGAAGTCTATATGGATGATATGCTCATGAAGTCACGATGATCAAATGACCACATTCGGGACTTGGCGAAGATGTTTGATATCCTTCGATTCTATAACATGAAAATCAACCCTCTGAAGTGCTCATTCGGTGTTGCGTCAGGGAGGTTCTTGGGCTTTATTGTCAATGCTCGAGGAATTGAAGTTAATCTAGAAAATATTCAAGCCATTCGAGATATACAAGTGCCTAGAATCATTAAACAAGTGCAAAGTCTGAATAAGAAGGTTGTTGCTTTAAGTCGATTCATTTCCAAGGCAATTGATAAATGTATTCCTTTCTTTGACCTGATAAGGAAGGGAAAGAGGAATTTCGAATGGATGCAAGATTGTGAAGGCGCATTCTGAGCTCTGGTGGATCATATGGAGAGACCCCTGTCTTGTCAAAGCCAATAGATCATGAGTTGTATATTTACTTAGTTGTATTGTCATATTCCATAAGTGCCACCTTGATTCATGAGGAGAACGGGATTCAGAGACAGGTGTATTACGTCAGTAAACAATAACAGGTGTAGAAAGAAGCTACCTGAAGATGGAGGAATTGGCTAACTGCTTGTTAATCACGTCGCGTAAACTTCACCCGTTTTTCCAAGCCCATCCAATCAACATTTACACCGACCAGCCAATACAAAAGGTCTTACAATGACTTGAGACGTCTGGAAGGTTGCTTAAACGGAACATCGAGTTCAGCCAGTTCGAAATTACATATCTGTCACGAAGAGCTATCCAGGGACAAGCATTGGCATACTTCATAGAAGAGTTTACCATGCAGGATGAGCCCCAGAGAGTGGTGTAGTCCCTACTGTACGATGGAAGCTGTACACCGATGGAGCATCTAATGATCATTGTTTTGGAGCTGGAATTGTTCTTGTAACCCCTGATAACCGCTCAATTTGCTATGCTTTGAAGCTTGATTTTCCTGCTACAAATAACGAAGCCAAGTAGGAAGCATTGATCGTTGGGTTAAAACTCACTAGAGAGCTCGGAGTAAAGTCACTTGAAATCTTTTTTGACTCACAACTAGCGGTGCATCAAGTAAGAGGAGATTATCAGGCTAAGGGACAACGACTTGCCACGTATCTTATCCGAGTTTAGGAATTGTTGGCAGATATCGAATACTATGACATTTCACATATTCTGCATGAGCAGAATGGAGAACTTGATTCATTGGCAAATTTCGCGAGTACTGGTGATGCGCAACAGATGGACTTAGTTCCAGTCGAGACACTGCATACCCCAAGCATAAATATGATGGAAGTTGATCAGGTACTGGAAGCAGAGCCTGAAAGGGAATCATGGATGACTCCATTTAAAGAATACATATTGCATGGAATCTTGCCTGAGAAGATAAACAAAAAGCGACAAGTCCTTCGTAAAGCTTTATTTTATATTATGCAAGAAGGAACTATGTATAGCAAAGGGTTTTCTTTTCCCTTACTACAATGTATCGGTCATGACGAGATAAAGCATGTCTTGAAAGAAGTCCATGAGGGAGAATGCAGCGATCACACCAAGGGGAAAACTTTAGCAAAAAAGATACTCCGTTATGGATACTACTAGCCAACTATAAACTGGGATGCTGCTGATTATGTGAGACGACGTGAAAGTGCCAGATATATGCAAAAGTACCATGAGCCCCGCGACAGAGATCACACAAATGGTCAGCCCATGGCCATTCGCTATGTGGGGGTATCGACATCATCAGATCTTTACCAATCTCCAAAGGTGGCGTGAAGTACATGATTGCATCGATTGACTACTTCACCAAATGGGTCGAGGCAGAGCCGTTAGCCACGATTACAACAAAGAAAGTTATCAACTTCGTTGTTCAAAACATCATATGGCGTTTCGGTCTCCCAAGAACTATCGTGATAGATAATGGGACTCAGTTCTATAGCGCTGAATTTAAAGAATTTTGTTGAAGATATCGTATTGACTATTGAGAAGAGGTTTGCAGCAGTCCCTCACCCTCAGACGAATGGACAGGTTGAAGCTGTAAACAAGATTATCAAATCTATTCTAAAAAAGCGTTTGGAGAGGGCTAGAGGCAAGTGGGTGGATGAGCTTCCTATGACACTTTAGGCCTACAAGACCACTCACAAGTCCGCGATTAGCCATACTCCATTTGCACTTGCTTATGGAGCCAAAGCAGTTATTCCAGTAGAACTCGAAGTCCCTTCTCATCGAGTGACTTATTACGACCCCAGAACAAACCAAGATCTTCTCTTAGAATCTTTAGACTTTATCGATGAGAAGCGTGAGGAGGCCGATTTGAGAGCAGATGCACACCGACATCGAATCACCCGATATTACAATACGAAAGTCCGATCGAGAACCTTCGAAGTTGGTGACCTTATCCTAAAATGAGTTTTTCTGATCCCATCGCACATGAATCCGACATAGGAACGACCATACATCATTGAATAGAGGCTTAGAGAAGGAAATTTCAAGCTAGCGACTATTGATGGCGCAACACTTCCAAGAGCGTGGAATAGCGAGCATTTACGACACTATTTCACCTAGAATGTTTTTTTGTATTCCAGTACTAGTTACTTTCGGCATTTACTTTAGTGTTTGATCTTTTCAATGTGTAATAAAATAACTTATTTTGTTTCTTTCCATATGATGAATAAAATCTGGAGCCTCCTTTACATAAGCTACCGTTATTGCATTTTATGCTAAGTATACAATGAAACTGATTGATATCGATAAGTGTGATGTGTGAACAGATTCACGGAGTTTGAAGTCGATCAATCATACTAATACCCAATGGGATCGAACAAGGTGAGCTTCGTAAGTTTGCTCGATTGCCAACTCCCATAGACGAACCAAAGAGTGATGCTCGCAATAAGGAACAAAGGCCGCCGACAATGAGGAGACGAGAAAAACTATAAGTCTCCGGACTGCGAGCTAGAGTATAAACCATTTGGCGGAAAAGGGACTGCCACGGGCGGAAACATGTCTGCCCACGAGAAAAACTCTATGTCCCCGGACTGTGGGCTAGAGTATAAACGATTTGTCGAAAAAACAACTGCCACGAGCAGAAACACGACTGCCCATGAGAAAAACTCTAAGTCCCCGGACTATGGGCTAGAGTATAAACCATTTGGCGGAAAAACGACTATCACTGGTGGAAACACGACTATCCATGGGAAAAATCAGACTGTGGGCTAGAGTATAAACCATTTGGTGGAAAAACAACTGCCATGTGTGGAAACACGACTGCCCATGAGAAAAACTCTAAGTCCCTGGACTAAGGGCTAGAGTATAAACCATTTGGCGGAAAAATGACCGCCACGGGCGGAAACACGACTGCCCACGAGAAAATTCTAAGTCCCCAGAGTAAGGACCAAAGCAAGAACATAAATTGAGCACGGTCCAACCGCTCGCAAAATAACTCCAAGTCCCCAGACCGTGGACTAACTCGTAAACTCAACAGGAGGAT
The DNA here is from genome assembly GCA_030737815.1 of Allium fistulosum. Taxonomy (NCBI): domain Eukaryota; kingdom Viridiplantae; phylum Streptophyta; class Magnoliopsida; order Asparagales; family Amaryllidaceae; genus Allium; species Allium fistulosum. Next base: position 709,721,761 of record CM060903.1, on the reverse strand, counting down.
GGACGAATTTCGGCTATTCTCCATCCCACGAATTCCGATCTCGAATTGATGAAAGAAATGCGAATTGCTAAAGGCGAGATATGACCGTTCATTATAGTTCTGGCTTAGCGCTGCTTACGACTTAAGACAACGACTAATGAGAAGCCTTGAGATGGAGATAGTGAATTATTAACGAGACTTGTGAAAATTATTACAAGTACATGGAATGGGAAGTAATTATTCTACTATCTCAAAAATCTATTACAAGTTATTCCAAAAGTTGGGGATTCACGCTCGTACACTTACTACTAAGAAAAGACATACACGTCTAAATTATTTAAACTATGTACAACGACACAAAGTACTAACTATTTCTTCAACCTTTTCTCCTTCTTCGGTTTCTTAGGAGTAGAATCAGTTGAGCATCTTTTCTGGGACCCTTTGTCGCCCTTAGTGGAGATGCTTGAAGAAGAAGAAGGAGGAATTTCAATAGGAATTGTCCCACCGGGTGGAATGCCTTGCAGAGGTACAAGACTAGGATCTTTGACTACCACCTCAACGGGCTTCCCTTTGACTTTACACTTCGATTTCTCTTCCTCTTCAATTTGCTCCTTCATACTTGTTATGGCAGTGTGCTCCGAGGCACCCGTGATGACTACATCGTCTAATTCTTCAGCAAGGGACGGGTCCTCGAGCTCGTCAAGATCACTGATGACTTTAGCATCGGGCCTCAGAATATCTGCAGCAGCCAAAGCTTCGACCATTTTCTCTTGTTACTCCATGGCAACATCGCTCCTAGGAGTTTGTTCAGGACCGGGATGAACTGCAAAAATTCATTAAAACACGGACATTAGTAAATAGCCGTTATGGGCCAAAAACAACAACTTTTTGAGTTCAAAAAAGTTCAGTGCGATACCAGCATCCGGTTGGCTCTCAGTAGTCATTGGAGTGCTCCCTTCAAGAATGGGAGATAGCATTTGTGGACCAGGGTCGGGTCTGTCCGGATCATAGCCGATATGTTGCTCCTTGAGTCGAAAAGAAATGTTTCGGCCATATGTGTAGGAGGAGGAACCTTGAGATCGGTTCTAGGGGATCCAACAACGTCCTCTCCTTCTTTAGTCGGTGCAGGAGCCTTAAAGAATTGAAGTTTTACAGCAACCAGATCAGATGGCTCATTTCCTCGAAGCACCTCTTGCACGACTGCCACTTCATTAAGCTCTGCTACTCTCAGTTCTTCCTTCTTGATTTTGGTAATAAGCCCCTAGGCTTCAGCGAGCGATTCAAGATAGCCTTTGCCTAGAAAGGTCAAGTCACGATGAAGAAGAACATTTGCATTATAGACAATAAGCGGATCGAACAAGTTCTTGATCTCATTTCTATAAGACTCAGTGGCAGCTTCTACCCCGAAGTTAGTTTCTTCGAGCACCTCTTTTCTGCCCTCTTCGCGGGCTACTTCTTTTAAGGCTTAGATCCAAGCAAATTGTTTGTCGAGCTTCGTACTTAAATTTCTTGCCTCAATGATCTCCTCGCGGTATCTCTGCGATTCTTCCTGCGCCTCAATCTTTTCCTCCCTCTTTTTATTTAATAATTTTTCTAGCTATTTAACATGGCGAGCTAAGACCTCTTTCTCCTTTTGCAAGGAGTCTTTTTCTAAGGCTAGAGTGCCACTGCGATGAAGCGCTGCATCCAGTTCTTTTTTGTGCGAAGTCTCCAGGCGATTTACTGCCTCTACCATTTCTTTCACGATCTTCTCTACTTCGGCAAGTTGGGTTTTATACTCGAGTAACTCTACAGCCTGGTGCTTGATGATGTCCTTGTCATGAATAGCCTCCAACTTGAGGTGGTCGATTTCACGTTGGCGCTCGATGAAGACTTCAGAGATTTTCTCGACCAAGTGAATAAATGATTCATGCTGGATGCACACGTCGTTCATGCATGCTAATGAGCTCTCTTTGGCACTTCCGAGAAGTATGGAAGGGAGGAACTTAAGTCCATCAAAGAAGATTTTTGGAAAAGTAGCTTTGAGTTTAGCTAACTTTTCCGCTGTAGTAGGATCATGAGCAGAAACCAATGGAAGCGGATTAGAAGTAACAAGCGGGTGCTTGCCGGAATGGCGCTCACGTGATTGCCTTGAATTTGACGACCCGAAATGTTGGTCGTAAGGCACAGCAGCATGAGAACCCCGGTGCGAGGACTTATCTCCGCTATGAGCGGGAAGGTTTGATTGATCATCATGGCGAGGAGCGTGTGGTTGAGACTTCCGTCTGGATGAAGAAGAAGACTCTCGAGAATAATAGTCTTTGTCTCACCCGTCATCTCTGTCTCTGCATCTACCGGATTGGGAATCTCGGCTCAAGCGATAATAAGTAGAAGAACCCCGAAGATGGTCGAAAGCATGGGAATGTGACCTTGCACCTATAAAGAACCAAATAGAAGCATATTAAAAGTTGTACCATGAAGAATTAATAACGAGTGTATAGTGGAGTGCAAGTGTTTGTGTGTGTCCTAGTACTTTCCCCCGACGGACCGGTAACGATGGCTTTACTCATTGGAGTTTCTTCCCCTCTTTTGGAAGGTTGCACGCCTTCGCCACTTCTGGCGGGAGAGTTAAACCCTTCGACATTGATGTTAGGGAAGTCGTAATTTAATATATCATCTAGAATCAAGATGTCGGAGAGTCCCTTCAATGAGCTTTCCATTTGTTGGGAAGACGACTCCTTTTTAAGTGGGGTTATGACGATTTCTGGATTAGCCTCGGCCTTACTCTTTCGTAGTTTGTACACTAACTTTTTTCTCCTCTTCGGGGGAGTTTGCAATTGGCTGGTCTATGGCACTTCGACTACCAGCGGTTTTTTGGGGCCTACATCTTTGCTTCTCAGCCCAACATCTTGAGATTCTTTTATCTCTCCCTCTTTGATGTCTTCCCAGGTTCCTTCAGCAGAGGGCACCACAGGGTCGCTTGTTTCTACCCTTTTGACAATAATTTCTGAGACTACTTTACTCCCGGGAAGTCCAATTTTGCAACCGTCTTTTAACAGCCCGAATATTGAAAGCACCTCATCAGTGACAAGAAGTTTGATGTCCCTATCCTCAATGGGAGTAGCATGAATGACAGTGACGATCCTAGAATACTTGACGCCTTCGGGTCGAGGGCGAACACCTGAAAGAACTGGGGATGTTAGTATGTTTAAAGAAGAAGTTGTGACGTAAATCATCGAACTAAAGATGAAGACAGGAGTAACACTTACATCCTTCCAACCATCTCCTTGCGAAACCGGGAGGACATCATATATAAAACCACTCGTGTTTGAATAGAGAGAGCTTGTTCGATGCACCTGTTAAGACTTGGCATTTGGGCGAGGGTACAAGAAAGACATATGAAGGGCTCCCTGTCCGTCTTTTGAAATTGTAGATATATATGATGTCTTCAGGAGTCGGTGGACGTAACAGAACGTTCATAAAAAGAAGGAAAGTCCCATGGAAGAAAGCGTAGCTGTTAGGATGCAACTGGGTAGGAGCGATCCCCAAGTACCTTAACCTTTCCCGAACGAAGGAGTTGAAGGGTGGCAAGCATCCAGCCCAGCACATAAACTTGTTGCAAGCAGTATATCCAGCTGGGGGCAAGTCAGGTCTGTCTTGCCTCAATGGAACTAAAAGGTCTTCAAACAGAATTCTATGAATGGAACACAATCGACGAAGAGCAGCTTTGCCGATTCTAGACGCTTGTGAGTCAACAGGGTTATTTAGAATGATAGCACCCTTAAGGACATCGGGAGCTAGACTGATGACTTCTGCAGGAAGGATTGGAATGTCGAAAAAGAGATTTAGTTGTAGGTCAGATACCTCTACTTGTTCTGCATGGTGACTCGGAGTAGGTTTATCAGATATGGTGGCCGAGCTTGACTTTCCTCAGAACTAATGTGTCTTGCGGCAGACGCGGAAGACATTTAGATGAAGTGCGTCGTGCAGCTTGAGATCTATGTCAGTTGTGCTCAGTAGGTAATCAACATTAGAAATAATAACCCATTCCCCCAGTGTCGTGTGTGAACTCTAGTGCAGTGCGGTGTGAAACAAGTATGAACATTTCAGAAAATGAAATGGCAAGACTTAGAATTACATCAAGAGAGACCGTCACCACTGATCGTTTCAATCAACATGAAAGTTGATTGGCAACGAGAGCTTTAGGATCGGTTATTGACATATTAAGCTATGAAGTTTTTTGTCCAGGTTTTTTTACCATGTCAAGAAGTACAGAGATGTGCTTATTTAAGATTAAGCTAGCAGTCCAAGTTCGAGCAAGGCAATATGCGATTCAATGTTTAAAAGACTTAAGTTAAAATTATCATTCTTTGAAAATACCGATCCATCAGTTCCATATGCCGATCCCTTCCCTTTAGCTTATACGCTGATCCCTATGCTTTAACTCCTAAGCCAATCCCTTAAACAGTTAGCTATTACCGATCCCTTATCCTAGCTTTACTACGACCCCTCTCCACAAACATTACCGATCCCTATAACTCATCTACCAACACCGATCCCTACACTTATGTCACTGATGCATATCCCTCATTCACTCACATGGTCTGCCGAACCTCCTCGCCTGATACGAACTCCTACTGATCCCTCTAAAGCCCTTCCTTACACCGATCCTTAACATTGAGTAATTTCCATCCCATCACCGAATTACCAAGTACCGAACCCTCTGTCTTCCTTCCTCCTTCTTCCTCTTTCTCCAACACCTTCATTTTCTCCTTGTATCTCACTTGACTTAGCAGAACCCACCAAATCGTTCGCCTAGAAACACCTTGAATACATGCAAACCCCAAATTCACGACTCAATTGACACGATTATAAAAGGGAAGCATACCTATCTGAATTAAATTATGAGCATGTGGTTTAAACTTGGGATTAAGGGCGAGTTACTGATGGTTTTGATCGAGAGTGATGTTTCACGTTTGAGTTTAGAGTTAAGGGTGAAGATTTTTTCTTTCAACCGTTCGGCTATGTGCTTGTGCAAAGAGCAGGAGGAAAGGTTTAAGTGTTGTGGAGTGAAAAGTGAGGAGAGAGAGGAAAAGGGTGCAAATTTATATATGAGTGATGAAAAGGGAGTCGAATCGATCATTGAGAGTGACTAAATCAAAGATAGAAAAATGAAAAGAGAAAGGGTCGGCATTGAGGCATACCAAACCCTATTCGCGTGTCTCTAATGATGGATCGGTGTGTGGGATACCGATCCCTCCAGAAATAAAAAAGAAAAAGAAAAAAAGGAGATGTGTGAATGATGGATATGGATGGGATAAATAATGAAGTAAAGAAGTGACAGACAATTAGGAAGTGGCATATGATCGTCATCGTGAAGATTCAGTTGCAAATATAAGTGTACAGGGAACTATTAAATTTGGCAATGACTTAGGAATGTCCGAACACGTCCGTAAGCCAACAACGGGAATGTATATGTGAATGAATACGGGAATGATTTAAGAATTCAACCTTTTGAAATTAACTGAAATTGCGATCTAGTCTGAAGCGATCAAGTTTGAGATTGAATCAGTAGAAAACCTATAAATCTCACATGACCATATCTGTACATACTAACAAAATACGACATCGGACTTGTACCATTGAAGATCGATAAAGGAACAGAAATCAACCAGAATGTTAGATAGACTTCTTCCCAGTAACTCGAACTGTTTTTTAATTCAAAGCATGTCATATTACCCACAAGACGTACTTTCGGGGGGCAAGTGTTACCCGGTGCCTTGACCCAGCTATATCGGGCTAATCACGCAGGCCAGACTTGACTGTTGATGAGAAGGATGATCATGAGGCAGCGGCTGCATGACCAAGATATAAAGTCTAGATAGTTGTACGAAGCCTGGATTGGGCAAAGTTGATAGATGGGTAACGCGGGATGTCGAAAAGATAGGAGTTAGCTTATATGAGAGAGGGATCGACATAGTGGATGATGGATATGAATGAGATAGTATAGAGTTTGGTGTAACATGAAGAGACCATAGGGATCAGTATGATCACTGGGTTAGGAAGTCAACTTAGGTGGGGATGCAGAGGGATCAGCATAAGACATAATACCTAGTTCAACATGGCCCAACAGCGATAGACAGATCGGTGTGATACGTTGGATAGAGAGGGATCGGCATGGTGTGACTTATGAGATAAGGATCGACATGTTGTTGATCATGAGAGAGGGTTCGGCATAGCTTGCTCGTAAGGGATGGATCAGCATGGTGTGACTTGTGAGATAAGGATCAGCATTTTGTTGATCATGAGAGAGGGTTCGACATGGCTTGCTCGTAAGGGATGGATCGGCGTGGTATGACTTGAGAGATAGCTTGACATGGTATGGTTTGTGTGATATGGAGCGGCATGGCTTGCTCATGGAGGATGGATAGGTATACGTTGGAGAACAAATAGGGATCGACATTCCCTTGGCCAGATTGGGATTCGAACTAAAGTACTACAATAACTAGAGCTCCATGTATCCAAACGCCATGATATTTGAAGCACTATCATGTTAGATCATAAGGGAGCTACCATAGGGATCGCTAGCCAAAACTCAACATATGGAGGGATTGGTACCGATCCCTATCCATTGAGAGTTGGGCCTAGTCCTCCCTATGGTGGGCCCATATGGTCGAGAAGGTCCTATTGCCGAAGTTCCAGTTAGATTGGAGGCCGCCTTCATCTATAAATGCAGGCATAGGGGGCCATTCTGGGGACTCTTATGTTGTTGGTTTGATTCCACCATTATTGTAATCAACTTCCTCCATACTTCTTGAACTCTTGTTGTTCTTGCTGTACTTAATTGTACTCAAGTTAATTGGAAAGCAATAAAGAGAGTATTCGAAGTGGACGTAGCCATCAACGCTGAACCATTATAAATCTTGTTGTTTCTGCTTTTCGTTGCATTTTTCTTGATATTTTGGGATTTTCCTCTGTTTTCATTTAATTTCTTCATTTATTTCATTACTTAAATATCTTGGGTGTTTGTGGCCAATTTGGTTGCAAACACCTTACTTTATGCTATTTAAATAATCCGAACACAACTATTTGAAAAGTTACAGTTTATAACCATTTAACTATTTCTAAATCACTTTATTTTCTAAAATGATTCTAAATATGTCTTACTATTTATTTTGCATTGTTAAAAGAAATGAAGTTAATCAAATGAAAATAATAGCGATCAATGTATTTATTCATCTTATTTTAATCCATTTAATTTCTACTGAAGATACCAAATTGCATAACATTTGGGTTAGATTAGCCCAAAGTCACCCAAATCCACTTTTGTAGGGGGGGGGTTGTAAAATGTTCAACTCCTACCTAAACTCATATGAGACTGGATGGAGTCGAACAAACTTAGGTAATGTTGGGGTGGATAATAAAAATTTGGTACTCAAAATAAAAATATGCTCAATTATGTGTGTGCGTATACATATACATATGTATGTATGTACATATAATGTATAAATATTGCATTATCACCCATAAATGATATTTTGAAATCATAGTACATTACAATATACATACATAATGTTGATATTGTGGATGTGTGAAAGTTATGAATGGCTTACACTAAGCAGGTTTGTGTAACCCGAAGCTTTATAAGATGTTGGTTGTTCGGTACCTTCGTCATAAAAAAACACACAATTATATAAAATACACAAATAAAATGTCAAAATATTCTGTTTCATCCAATCAATCATGTAGTCGTTGAAATCGAGAATGAGAAGTACTTACATCAACATTCTAATTATTATTTCAGCTTACTTGATACTTAATATGTCAATATTATATTATAAAATTAACTATTTTTTTAATAAAAGTCGGGCATGTTTAAAAAATAAATGGATTGAAAAAAATACTACATGAAACCTATAGGTTGTATGAGGTATTTTGCTAAATTTTCTTGCAAGTAGTTGGCAAATCGATTAAGACACGACCTGACCCAATCAAAGTCGGCTCACTCATCCTACGATCGGCACATTCAAGCCGGCCCAAGCTCAAATTTATTAAAAACTAGCCTATCTACTCAGCAATGCAATAACCCGAAGACTGGCCTTCTTATCCCTCGGCAACCCTCACAACCAATTCATCAGTTAAAGACGAAGCCAAGTACATACCTGCACGATCCACTCCTAGCCGGCTCCAAGATGACCAGCTCTCCTATGTCGGCCCTGTTTCAACCTAACTCCAAGTCAACCCATCCACTTGGCATCACTTCAGTTGCCAACTGGCACAACTCCAGGCCATCTCAACACAGTACATCTGACAAGATTGGCTCAAACGTGACCCATCCTTGGCTAGGTTTTAGTACAGACAGCCGCCTCCAACCGATCGCAAGCACCCTGCCCTGTTATCTCACATCCGGCCTGACTTCATCTCTCTAGCTTAGTCCGTAGCAACTCTCAGTTTCCTCCATACCTTTGGTAGCCGACCAACTAGCTCAGCAAGCAGTGCCACATAGGTACATGAAAGTAAACGACAAACCCTATAATCATATTTACAAAGCACTCTAGTGAAGTGACATAAAACACATCTCCACTCCTGTAGCAAGCCATAAGCGTTTAATGCGTATTAAATGCAAGGTGTGCACTTAGTACAGAGGGACAGTTGGTATTTCTCAGCCATACATCCTTAGTCCCTTTACAACCGTCTTCCATCAGCCCAAACGACCTGATCAATTATCAAGGCTCTTCCTACTTGTTTTGCAGCACCATCCCATCCATCTGTCACCTATCCTAGTTATTATAAATACCCCATGCATTACTGCTTCAAAGGTTTAAGAAAATAAAAGAATTCTAGGTATTATACACAATTCAAAGCTCTTTACATAACAAGTTCTTAAGATTAACTACCTTATTAGCCTTAAGCACTTCCTTTTTCTTATTATTCTCCTATAGTTCCTTATAATTGTAAGAGAGAAATATAGTAAGAGACCTTCATAGTGTATATAAGCAAGCTTGCCAAACCACTCTATATTTTGTATCGCTTAATTTAATTGCTTGCTTTCTTTATCATTTTCCATTTTAAGCCTAGTGATTAACAAGTTACATTTGCTCTTCACAACACATTAGTCTAATTCTAAGGTTGGTTAAATCTCTAGTCAATGGGTATAAATTAGAAACCATATTCAACTTACGTGGGTTAGATCCAATTTAAGTGGGTTGATGTGTAAGGTAATCTTTTATTAAAACAATATTTTATGGATATAACAATATTTTATTAGTAAAGTTATTTTATTTATTTATTTATTTAGTGATGATTGATTGAGTTATTTAATTGTTGAGATGTTAATCCCCTAAGACACCAAATATGTGCTCTCCTCTCCTTAAATTAAGTATCATTCTTGTTATATAAAAAATGGTTGAGAGGTTGATAAAGGATATTAAGAAATTTAGATATAAATGTAACATAAAATATACCAACGGAAGATAATGTCATTATTTTCCATTCAATAAACAACCCTCTTGCTGAGCAAAGATCTATGATGAGCAAGACATACGCAATCTTACCCGTTATTAGAGAGATCATTTCTGGAACCTTGTGATTACACCAAGCACCCATAAAAATTGAATCCAATGATACATGACTAAAGCTCCATTTGGCTTACATAAAGCCAATAAATTTATTAATGGGAGGTAATGTGCTTGTTTTCTTTTGTAAAATTACATTCGAAAGGGAATAGAGTGTTATAGGTATATGTTTTAATAGAAGATGATTTCCTAAGTGTGGATGTTTTACTACATAAAGAGATATAAATTCCTGTGTAAACCAAAGTGCAAAATGACATGAAAATATAAAATTGATAATCCACCACTGCCGATATTCGAAAATCAATTAAATATCTATGCAATCGAAAACCAACGAAGGCGGTCCATCTGAATCGATCACAAAGAACTTATATTACAAAATTCTCACATTGCACGAGATGAAATATAACAGATAAATAAGGTAATACAGGCGGGATAGTAATATGATCACCAAAAAATAAATGTGCGTATCCAATGTTGTGCAATATGAGTACAAAATATCATACTCTATTACATTAGTCCATGCTTGAAAATAAAGGAAACACTACATGTAATACTCTCTCTTCTTACAGTAATTGTTGGAACAAGAGCCATCAATATAGATATCAATTAAAAGGGGGAAATTGAAAAAAATCATCTTTATTCATTATGCTTAAGATCTTTTCAATGTGTTCCCATGAGTAACATATTTTAGATTAAACCATATATAATGTTTGATTTGATACAATTAGATCTATTTTAATTAAAATTAATTTATTATAATTATTTAAGTTAAAAGATATAACATATAATGAACATCTTATGTCCATTAGTAAATAATAACAAAGTTTATGGGATACCGTACGCAGATATATAAATTAGTATAATATATATATATATATATAACTCTCAGTATTCAAATATACATCGTTATGTTTATGATAATCAAATATATATATATATATATCGGCATGTTTATGATAATTATACACACACATACAAATATATATATATATATATATATATGTATGTATGTATTTAAGTGTGTGTGTGTATGTATATATATATATATATGCGTGTGCATGTATGCGTATCTATTAATATATTTGACCAAATCTTATAACAATTAATATAACCATGGAAAATTTAAAAAATTATAATAATGCAAAAATTTATATTTTTTTAATCTGGAAAACAGCATTTCTTGATTTTTTTATTAATTTTGAAAATAAATTTAAACACATTTGACTGGATCAAAATTTATAATAAATCGTTTAAGTGGGATAAAAATCATATAAAATATTCTAATGTTTAAGATACATTACATTATTTCATCTATTAGATCCTAAAACTAAAATTTTCAATTATTTTATTAATTTTAGAAACTAATTTTAATATGTTTGTAATTTAAAATTTTATAATAATTAATATATCCATGATAAAATTTAGATAAAAATATTTATATATGCACACATCTTATAAGATTTTTTCAAAATAATTTTTATATTATTTATTTAATTATTTAAATCCTTTTTAATATATAAGTATATCTAAAATTCATAACGATTAAAATAATGATGAAAAAAAATCAAATAAATGATCATCGTGTTCAAATTATACATTAACTTTTTAATTGATAAAATTGCATTTTCTAATATATATATATATATATATATATAAATGAACTACATCACTTATTTAAGTACATATATGTTGACCAAAAAAATGGACCAACGCCCTGGTTTGAGTTTGAAAGCACCAGCCCTGTTCTAACAGAGCAATATCACAGATAACAGATATCAAGAAGAACAAAAAAAAGTAGATAGAGAATTTTTATAGTGGTTTGGCTGTTAATGAAGCCTACGTCCACTTTATAGTTTTATTATAGACTGATTACTATTACAAGAGATGTATGATTACAAGGCTTTGTATGTTTCCTAGCTAGATTGAATCTCCAAAGTTGAAATTCACTAGAGAATCATAGTGTATTTCTTTGGAGATTGTTATGAGGGAGGCAGAGAGTGAAGAATAATTCCAACAGAGCTTCAGCAACCAGTCCAGAGAAGATCCTCTTTATGTTACGGGTAGGACGGTATTTATAGAGATCGGAGAGCTTTCTGGGCTGGGCCACTTCATCAACTGCTTGTAGGTAGGTAGGGAACGACCTAGGGAGGTCTCGCTTTCGATTTGAGCCAAAATAATGGGTCGCTAGTGACCCATAGTCTATAGATCACTAGCGACCCATAGACTTATTTCGTATGCGAGCTAATGACTTGGTTGCTTTTTCCATTGCCTCCTTAGTTAGCTCATTGAAGATTCATGGAGAAGCATGGGTCGCTAATGGGTCGCTAGCGACCTATAGACTTAGCATTTTTTCAACATCCTTCTTCCTTCTCTTCTTCCTTGCATCATAGTGACCCTTCGTTTTGTATGGATCGCTAGCGATCCATAGGGTATGTGTCACTAGCGATCCAAGAACTTAGGATATTTTCTGGAGTTTGGAGTTAGGGATGTTTCCATGGTCTTGTGTCATCGTTGTTTGCATAGTCTCGTTGCACGTTATTCCGTTTTGATGACAATTTACTAGCTGTTTGCGCTCAGCTGCTGATTGGGCTGAAAAAATGTTGGTCTCTTGGTTTAGTCGATCCCAATCGTGGTCTTAGTAATATAGCTTGGCTCTCATTAACTCCTTGCCTTAGCCTTTTTGGTTAAGTTCTAAACTATTCTGATAACACAAGATTGTTCTATCTTCTGTTGGATCCTGCTGGGTTAAAATCCCGGATAACAATATATAACTATATCTAAAATTAATATACATTAATCAACATTTTTTTAGAAAATAATTTAGGATGAGATTAAAAAAATTTACAAAGGATTGTCACTAGTGGAAGTGAATCTCAGCAATTTATTCTTTTCATTTCACAATATCAAAACTGAGTTTTATCGAAGTTTGCTTTGCTCCATCCTAGATACCCGTTCTTCCAAAAATGGCATTTTGAGGGTGAAGGTCTTGTATCAACCCAATTGTTTCCACTGGCTCGTTTCCATTGGATCTCAATTGAGGGGTCTAACCAAAATTTTAAATCATTGTGTTTCATACACGAACTTGGTTACAATAGGACCCTAAGAAGCTACTCGCTTCAGCTCTTTGCTCGAAGGAAGTAGGTAATAACATTGGTTAGTTGGGGAGGAATTTCTTGGATCATGTTGCAAAATGTATCTATTAACGTTCGAATATATTCGATCATTGTATAGGGAATGTCTGTTTTCTTTTGGCAACTCACCAAGAACTCTGGCCATGTCCGCACACTATAAAGATACATGTTCAAAGTGTTTTCTTTAGTTATATTTTTTTTGGACTGAAAATATGATATTTATCTTTCACATATTTATTTATTTCATTTTGAGGTGAATTTTTTTGGAGAATAATGTAGAATAAGTAATAAAATTAGGATATTTACCTTAATGAATAAAGTCAGTTGATACACATCGAGTTGCAAGTGATTTTATCTTTGGAGAACTCTTTTGTAGTTCTCCTAGTTTGATTTGATTAATCTAACTATTGGCATTAGCTCTCTCTCTCTAATGGAGGTATTAGGCTATAGAGATTATATGTTAAGTGAGAGAAAACTCTTTCCCTATTACAAGGGTAGTAAGGTAAAAATCTTAGAATATCTTGCCTTATCTTTCTCAACAAGCTTTTACCTAATATCAAATTACAATACACATAACAATTATGCATACTTGTTAATATTTATCAAGATGGGTAAATTATATATAATTTTTACCAAAAAATCAACCATAATAACTAATAATTATAAAAATATTATTTTAGCTTTTTTAATTGATTATAATGTATATGACATCTATATATTAGTTTAATAAGTCTACACCCTCCAATAATAGTATAAATCCACCAAAATAGTTAATACAACATGTATATTAATTGCCTTCATTTTAATTTATAATAATTATAAATTAATTTAATTAAACTAAATTTGGAAATATGCCAACAGCTATTTTTATTAACTCGCTAGTATGAACTTAGCCCTCAATTTTATTTAAACATTTTAAATAGGAAAGCTGGTACATACTTTGCTGAAGAATAGCCGTAAACATAAGTTTAGTTTCTTACATATCATCTAAGTGAAATACTATTTCTAATCATTTAAGATACACTTAAAGCAATGATGCATTTTGCACATTTTTGTCATCATTATATCACACATATATCTAGAGCTTGGTCAATGATCGATACTCTAGTACTATCCATAGTTAATCGTGAAGTACAACATTAAAGCCTATGGTCCAATCTGATAGCATTTACCAACTAACTGATTTGCTTTACCAAAGAATACTACGTTTAGTTGACTACCAATTATGGTGATACTAAACTTCTTAGCGAAGGAGACGAATCCTCTCTTAAATAATATTTAATTTCAAGTGGCTTAACTTATACCCCATAATGTCCTTAACATGGTCATCACATTTATGTGACTGACTATAGTCAAAGTATGATTTAGCCACTTAAGACTAGTCTCCTCATATGAAAAGTCTATTACACATTATCATATGAGATTGTTTATTTAACTTTACAACATAACACCTAGGAAATTTTAATAAATTAAAATAACAAATAAGGTAAAAACTGTAATTTTACATAAAGGAAAGAATAGTAGATTTTCAAAAACGTTGGAGTTAGATCTCGAACTTATTCCATTGCATCCAGAATATTTTGTACAGTTAGAAAACATGTATAGGTCGTTAAAATTGATAAAACGGTCAAAATTAGTAGAAACTAGATCCAGTGGTATTTCCGTAAATATTAATTTCAAAACTTAAACTAATAATGCTAGTTTTCAATTATAAATAAAGCCCCAATCCTCACTCTTCTTCATTCTAAACCCTACCCGCTACTATACATTCTTATCTTCTTTCTCCTCCTCAATACTTCTCAAATACAAACATTATTTTATATTCACTTCTTTAAATCAAAAATAAAAGAAGATAAATCAAATAAAAAGGGAGAGGGGAAGAGGGTCAAATCAGAAGAGAGAGAGAGAGAGAGAAGGAGAAACATGAACAAATCAAGGAATAGAGGATAAAAGACATAATTTCAAATCAGGTTAGGAAAATGGATTTCTTGGAAAAACCCTTCGAGATGAGTGGATTTATCTATGAAATGTCTATGAAGTAGATAAGTAGTTAATTTTATTTATATATCTTCTTAGAACTAAAAATATGATTTCTAATCTTGAATCAATGTTTTATTCAAAATACTTATGAATTGAAGTGATTGAAAAACCTAGGTAATGAAGTAATAGACTAATCACTATAATTTGGGAGCAAAGGGTAAAATGGATGAAATATACTCCTAATTCAATAGATATGATTCTCTATAAAAAAAATTGGGTAAATTTTGGTAAATAAAAAAGTGAATAGCTATATTCTTTTGAATTTATTTAGATTGTATTCTATAACTTTGAATACAAATTAAAAGTTGATTTAAATACATATAGATAATAAATTGAAAATATGTAGAAAAGTTATTGAAGTGTCATGTAAAATCAATGAAAATTGTAGCTAAGCGCTTGTTAAAAATGGACCTAGCATATATACTCGAATCTGCGAAGAAGATGAACAAATGAAATAAAATAAAAAAATTACCAGACCTGGAAATTCATAACGAGACGTTTGAAATTATATCCAGATGTCTGAATTTTAGAAATTACGAAATAGAGAAGGAACAATTCAAATCTGACCTGGTTTAGATATTTGTATATTGTAATGAAATTCAGACGTCTGAATTACTGCAGCAAGCCCAGGTTGAACCTGGACCTGCTATAGGTCAAGTAGGATGGATTGTGGAAACTTATTCCCACTTGCTTATCTTTAGGGAGTTCACCTAGCTGAATGGAGCCATGAAGCAAGTTGAAAAAGTATCACACATGGTAACATCCTAGATTCTCACTTCATAAAGTCGTTAAACGTGACACTCAACGCCGATTACATTGTAATTAGAGGCTCTTATCATTCATTGTCAGTCCTAGCTACCTATTGGTGGAAGCTGGAAAGAGTAGCCAAAGAAATTCATCATAGTAGGATATGTTAATCCTATAGAGGAGTTGGATCTGTTAATCAACCCTTGATTGCTATTTGTGTAATAGTATAAAGCATAGGATACATGCACTAACTAAAAGGTTGTTTGATGTTCAAGTAACTAGTTATTACTGGGATTGTTAACCCAAAAGATTATATTGGAATTATTAACCCTAAAGATTATATCAGGATTGTTAATCCGTATATGTAGGCTTATCATGGTGAGCTATACATGGTTAGGCGCAACTCAAATGATTACCATTAAGAATGTTAACTCAATTTATTGATAGGCGGTTATACACAAGAGATGTTTCTAGGAATTATTTAGTTGGCATATTCCACATGTGAGTGGAAATCTTCATAATCAAAATTGGAATTAGTCGCATTGGGAATAGTCAGGCTATATTATAAAAGCAATTAATCCCTTTTTTATACTGAAAACGCACACTAAAGAACACCCTTAGCTGTATGTTATAACTAAACTTTAATTACCTATCACACCATACCACCAGTGATATAATTCATTCACTAAACTTTGTGTGAGCCCTTCCATTCTCCCTCTTTAAATCTATCACAAATTTTCAGAATAGTAGGTTGGATACTATTAAAGATTAATTGCAAAACAAAATACAGCTTATGGATTATGATATATCTATTATGATCTTATGCTATATTGAAAAAATAAATTAGATCATAAAAGGTTGGAAACTATATATAATCTATGGCTTTATTATTGTTCTTTACATTTGTATCGATTATTTTATTCATTCAATTACCAGGTCATATTCAATACTTTTGGAACTTATTAAAATTCATAGTTTCTTCATTTTTAATTCCATTTAAACTATCGGATGAATGTTATTGATTTCATATTTCATTTTTACTTTTAGTTTCGTGGTCCATTATTATTGATTCATGTAACAACCCGGTTTTTAAGCAGTAACTAATTGAAGTTAATAATAACAATTTAATCAATTAAATTGGAATTTGGGGATTTATTTGATAAATTGATTTTGAAATTATTTAAAAAAAGGATTTAAATCATGAAATTATAATATTTTAAATTTAAAATAAGTTAAAATGCGAAAAATAATTTTTTTATAAAAAGTGATGTGCTTGAAATATAATATTGATTTTGTAAAGAAGTGATTTTAAATTGGAATTTTGATTTACTTAAATTAAATAGAATTTTTTAAAATAAAAGGAGATATTACTTTAGATTTATTCATTGTTATTATATTTTAATTTTTAAAACTCAAGCCCAATAGATTATTATCCAAGCCCAACATATACTCCATCACATTATTTTTCATCTTCCTACGCAAAATAAAACCAAGTCCTCTTCATTTCTAAAATTCAAGAACAAATCAAAGAAATTATTATAAAATCCTAAATTTAAATATGTTGTTCTCTTCATCAATGGGTATGTGCGGCAAAGAACAAATCAATTTTCGTTGCTATTGAATTAAGCTGTGTGCATGCGTGTGTTGAGGAAGAAGAAAAGAGGGAACACAACCTACAAGTGAGAGATTTCCACTCACACATCTATGCATCTTATGAATGATGTTTTGTGCAGTTTTTAAGTGAATTTGTTATATGCATCAAGCTAAAAATGGAATGAAAAAAATAGGGAGAAATCGCCTGTAACAGGCGATGGACATCGTCGATAATTGCTTCAACCGATCGACCCATTAGGGCCACCATTCGACCGTTGGCAGTCGATCGGTGGGGGCGACCAATCACACCTTTGGTTGATTTGTACATGCATACTTCTATATGTATGTGTGTTCATGTGTGCATGACCTTATAGCTTTATATTTCCTGCTGTGTTTAGGTTAGTGTAGTGCTATGTTAGTGATTTGCATATGTGTGTGCAATATCTTGTTTTATAGACTATTTTTATGTTTCCAAAAGAAGGAAATGAGTTTTTTAAATTTGTTGGTAAATATTAAATTATTAGTTAATTTATAAGAGACTGAAAAATTAATTTTTATTGAAAAATAAAAAATGCCCCATAATTGGAATTTTATAGTATTCAAAGTATAATATTTTAATATATACATAAATCAAGTTAGTGATAGTATATTGGGTTTTGATTAGTTATCTATTTCTAAGTACTTAATAAGTTAAATAGAGGTTTTACGTTGTGAATATTATATATATTATTTGTTGGTATGTATATATAAATATTTTATTGAATAATCTATTTTTATATTACTATTCTGCATTTTATTTTCTTATTTATTAAATAAAGAGCAGTATATGTGTTTTCTGAGTAAATAGATAATTATTAAATTAAAATTTGAATGCATTAAAGGTCAAATTTTTAATAAGTTATTGAAAGGTAAATTTTGTATATTTGGTTTTGATTATTTATTTAAAGTTTATAAATTATAGAAAACTATGAGAATTTCTTAGATTAGTATTTTGGGTATTTTAAAGTATATTTCTCTAATAATATAATTACTTATGAAATTTTTAATGTGTGTAAATAATATATTTATGCACGTTCTTTATGTTTCTTGATTCCACACTTTCTCCATACAGATTTTTATGTTATGAGTGATTCACTGTTGATACAGATTTGATTGATGATTTGAGATGATGCTGTGATGAAATCCTGCTATATGATTTTAGGATGATTTCTATTCTATGTGACGAGAAGTATGAATAAACGAAGTTATAATACCATTTGGTATAGGACTTTCGATAATATTTCTCCAGTTAATCTTTGGACTCGTTATATTGAATATTATGGTGATTGAGTGTAGTTTATAAGCAATGAATAAACATTTAAGTATCACAATGTGGTATGGGATGCTGTTGTGATATTTATGTATCACATGACCATCAATTGTTTTATTAGGCTTAGAGGAGTTTATTATTAGGATTGTTATATGACATCGGTGAGACATTGATTCGCTGTATTATTAGATGTTGGTTTGTATATTGGTTATTCATCACTGTACATTAAGATAGTTGACATTTGAGATATATATCCTTATGATATTATTATATTCTATTTATTATGTATTATCGCTGCGATTGACTCTGCGTTCTCTGTAATTTACTTTATATTATGTATTGTTCTATCTTGAAGACGCACATGTTTATTGTTTTGTAACGATACTATGTACATATAGGTAAGATATTTATTTGATGTTTTAATATGTACCAGTGTTAGTCTAAGTGAATATTCGTGTATGTACCCCATATAGCCTCATTCTTTGTATTATCAGAAAATATTACCTAGTAATACTCTTGGATAGTATGGATATAAAGGTAGGGTGTTTCAATTGATATCAGAGCTAGGTTTTAAACAATACATTGTATAAAGAACAAGTGTCAAGGCCTTAAATGAGATATAGAGTCCCCGATCCCCTGGGTGTGTTGGGTAGTTACCTATAATAAGGGATAGTCGATATATATATATATATATATATATATATATATATATAGGATTATTATTGGGGTAATCAACAGGGGACATATCTATGGTTTTGCAAATGTGTATTTAAATATATAATTAATTTCTTTTTTTAACATTAAATTTAAAATAGTTGGAGTAGCAAGGACGAAAGGAGTTAGTCTAATTAGTATTACTTGTATTTATGATTTTGAATGGTTTAATATCGTATTGTGGTGTTTGGTGTAATATTGTGTAGTTGAGTTTTGATTTGATTTTGATCAAAGTGCGCAACAGAAAATCTATTTATTAGTTTCCACCGAGTATATTTTTTTGTCTCTTATGTTTACTTGAATAATTGCAATTGCTGGTGTTGAATTTTATTTTGAAATTTGTGCGCATTTTACTAAGTTGTGAAGTGAATTTCAATGTTGATTTATATTTATTATATTTGATTATAAATGGTGTTTATTTTATATCACAAAAATGTTTATTAAAATGGTTTATTATAAAGTATATTTATATTTATGATAATAATTAAAGGAAATTTTGAAATGTTCTAAAGTCGTGGAATGTTTGGTAGAAATAAAAATTTATAACATGAATAACTATTTATTATTATTATTATCAGATGATTTTGCAAGTTAAATGAATGTTTTAGTTTGAATCTTTTAGAAATTATATATTGTAAGCACATTATTGAATGAAGATTTGAAAATAAATTAGTAAATGTTTCATTGAAACTAATATACTAAATGATTTGCGAATGTAATACTTATATTTTGGAAATAAAATTGTGTTAACCTATCCGTTGAGTGAATTAAGAATTTTGGTCGATGCGGGAGTACACGTATTAGATAGAGATTCTTAAACGCTGGAACAAGGCATTTGAACACAAAAGTTTAATAAATGTAAATATTTTAAGTGAAAATTGAAGTATCTAGGAAAGAGTCGAATATTCAAAATAATAGCTTATGAACAGTTAGTTATTTTGGTAAGAGCGTTTTTTGGAATTTATATTTGTAAAGTATATTTTATATGTCAGTATGTATTTTTAGTGATAGTTGTAGCCATTGGATATTAGTGCATAGTTGTGATCAATGGCGAGGCAGTATTGATTATGTGGTCAATACCACAGACGGTTGATATTTGTAATCACTATAATAGAGGATGATGCAATATCACTTATAGTATTTGTGAATTTATTAATATAAACGTATATATTAGATGATATTTTGGTGTAATGAGAAATGTGTAAATATATAGAGGTTAGGATTTTAAGATGTGTATATATACATACACAAGTGCGCACACACACACTTTTAACAGAGAAAAAGGAAGTGTTTGATATTGAAATTTGATAGAATATGGGTTTTGTTATTTCACTTTTAGATGGTTGGGAAATTTTTTCGATAATAAAGTATTTTGGAAAGTATAACAGACTTTGAAATGAAATGAATTATTTCATTAGGAATTATCTTAGTGTGAGATACATAACTAATTTTGAAATGTTAAAATTTTGAGGGTAAAATAAAAACTTCCCTCCATATACTAATTCAAAAGAAAATTAAATATTGTGGAAATTAGCCACAAGGGCCTCTTTAGTAAAAGTGGAATTAGTTTCTAGGACACACAACTGAAATAATTACTTTCAAGGACAAAACGTAAATTAGTTACTTTCTAGGGCCTAAAAACCTATGAAATTATGTCTTTGAAAGTATTTGGACTGCTGACTTTGTCCTTGAAAGTAATTATTCTGCTGACTTTGGCCTTGAAAGTAATATATTTGAATGTGTGTCCTAGAAACTAATTGGACTGCATAGTTTGTCCTTCTGGTGAAATGCCCCTTAAATATTTATATAAATTTATAAAAGAATTTGATAAATAGTATTTGTAAATATTTTTATTTGTAATATAATGTTTTACAATTAAGAAATACATTGAAATATATTTTATTAATAGAAAAAAATAAGGTTTAGAAGAGATATTGGATAGTAAATATTTATTTGTGAAATATTTAAAAGGTTATTTAATCGAAAATTTGAATTTCAAATTAAATTTGAGTTGCCGTGGAATGGAATTATTGGAAAATAAATATATAAGTAATATTTGGAAAAAATATTTGTTTAAAAAAGTATTTAGAAAATCTTAAAAAGTAAATTTTACTTTTGGTAAATATTTGGTATTTTAAAAATGAAACCTTAATGATGTGATTCGGATTAGTATAATTGATTTTTTACAAATTTTTCTTATAGGAAATTGCGAGACACAATTTTTTTAAGGAGGGATGTCTGTAATAATCTGGTTTTCAAGTAATAATTAATTGAAGTTAGTAATAGCAATTTAATTAATTAAATTGGAATCTGGGGATTTTTTGATAAATTGGCTTAGAAATTATTTAATAAAGAATTTAAATCGTGAAATTATAATATCTAAAATTTAAATAGTTAAAATATGAAAAATAATATTTTATAATAGTGATGAGCTTGAATATAATATTGATTTTATAAAGAAGTGATTTTAAGTAGGAATTTTGATTTATTTAATTAAATAGAATTTTGTTTTAAAATAAAAGAAAATATAATTTTAGATTTATTCATTGTTATTATATTTTAATTTTTAAAACTCAAGCCCAATAGGTTATTGTCCAAGCCCAACATCTTTGCTCTAGAATCTTCTTTCCTTCATAAAAATTATTTACGTATACTTCATCACATTATTTTTCGTCTTCCTGAGCAGAATAAAACCAAACCCTCTTTATTTCTAAATTCAAGAACAAATCAAAGAAATTATTATAAAATCCCAAATTTGAATATGTTGTACTCTTCATTAATGGGTATGTATGGTAAAGAACAAATCAATTTTCATTGCTATTGAATTGAGCTATGTGTGTATGTGTTGAGGAAGAAGAAGAGAGGGAACGCATCCTATATGTGAGTGATTTCCACTCATGCATCTATGCTCTAATCTTATAAATAATGTTTTATGCTGTGATTGAGTGAATTTTTTGTGTGCATCAAGGTAAAAAGGAACGATCGAAATAGGGGGAGAAACCACCTGTAACAGGCGATCGACTTCATTTATTATTGCTTCAACCGGTCGACCCATTAGGGCCACCGGTCGACCGTTAACGGTCGATCGGTGGGCGACCGATTAACCTCCAGTTGATTTGTGCGTGCATACTTCTGTGTGTCTATGTTCATGTGTGAGTGTGTGTATGACCTTGCTAGTTGTGTATTTCCTGTTGTGTTTAGGTTAATGTAGTGCCGTGTGGGTGATTTGCATATGTGTGTGCAATATCTTGTTTTATAAACTATTTTGATGTTACCTAAAGAAGGAAATGAGTTTTCTAAAGTTTTTGGTATATATTAAATTATTAATTAATTATAAGAGATTGAAAAATTAATTTTAATTGAAAAGTATGAAATGGCCCATAATTGAAATTCCAAAGTACAATATTTAATATATACATAAATCGAGTTAGTGATAGTATATTGGGTTTTGATTAATTATCTATTTCTAAGTACTTAATAATTTAACTTGTGGTTTTATGTTGTGAATATTATATATATATATATATTATTTGTTGGTATGTATATATTTGACTGAATAATCTATTTTATAATACTATTCTGCATTTTCTTTCCTTACTTATTGAATAGAGCGATGTATGTGTTTTTTGGGTAAATAGATAATTATTAAATTAATATTTGAATGTATAAAAGGTTGAGAAATCAATAAGTTATTGAAAGGTAAATTTTGTATATTTGGTTTTGAGTATTTATTTAAAGCTTACAAATTATATAAAACCATGACAATTTCTTGGATTAGTACTTTTGGTATTTATAAGTATATTTCTTTAACAGTATAATTATGAAATTTTTAATGTGTGTTAATGTAACCACCCGCCTTTTCGAACCACAGAAGTCAACACAAATACATCCATGATATTCATGTGCCGAACAACTAAGTGCCGAAAAGACAGATTGTTAGAGGATAGAAGAAGATAGAATAAAGAAGAAAGAAGAAAGAAGAAACTAGACAATCACAGAATCTCACAACGCAATGGAATAACATATATTAATCAAAATAATTCTTTACAAAGTCATTTCCAAAATGATATATCAGAGTTATACTAATACAAATCTACCCATGACAGTTATAACAGCCTATCCCTACTTAACCGATATAATATACATATAGCACAGCGGAAACAAAATAGTAACTAGCTATCGACAAAGCCTCCTGCTCTAAGCTCCTCTAAAATGCCTCCATGCAAACTTGAACTACTTTGTTGCCCATGCAAATTTGAGCACCCAAGAGTTTAGGGAAAGAAAATAAAACTTCGGGTCAGATATGGGTCTGGTGTGAGTAAACTCAAAACAACTGGATTAATACTTTTAAAAATCTTCTAAAATCAAGGGTATCTCGTAGGACCATGCCGCACATAAACATGGATGGGTTTTTACCTAACGATAACCAAAACGATTTTATATAAAATCCAATGATATTATAATATTGTCTAAGGGTTCAAAGTAAAAATATAAAATAGCCAAAATGCTTGCATCCCATATTCCAACATAGTTGGGCACAATCAAAATCATAATGGCTCATATTGGAGATTGGTTTCCATACCATGGCAAGGTAAGAGACTACATTTCGATGATACACCCCTAGATAATATACCTAAGGGCTACAGATGCTTCTGTCCCTCTACTACACAAAGCTGGCCTGCCCCTTTAACATGACAAGCTGGATTACCTCATCCCTTGGACACCGAGGATGCTTACTATGCCCCTCGATGTCTATATGCAAAACAACTATAGGGGACAATATAGAATGGGATGACGGCTCCTAATGGTAGCTAACTACATAGCTCTGCTGCATACCCTGTTTTTGTCATTTCTCTGAGTTGTGAGGCTTGTGAGGTCACTTCTTTACCTTTTAATAGAAAACTCACTAGGAATGCTAAAACTGCCCTCCAATCGTCAATGTAATGCTAGCATTCATCCATACAAGTTCGTTTTGGGACAAAACAAAATCGATGGTACTACTTCCATTACGTCCATTACGGGGAATCCCTTTCAAGGTTAATAGAAAATAGCCCTTTGCACTTCAAACTCCATCTTTGATTCCATACTCTTCAAGATGTTTTTAGTTCAAAACGCATGAGTTGGATCTAAGTGGTTTTCGGATAACACATCTGATCCCGATCTCTTCGAAACTACTATCGATAATTCTAGTATACTCAAACCCGGTTCTTTAGGAAATAAACAGACTAAAGATAAGAGCAGACTTCACCTCCTAACCGTTTAAGGATGGATTTCCTTACCATTTATCCTAGGAGAACGAAACGAGTTTTATACGCACAGTACAACAACATTGGGGTTGACTGCGCCATATAACTCAGTGTTTCTCCTAGATATTTCCAAAGTTACGCCTTGGTCCAGATTTGATAGTCCGTGATTTAACTATCAAATAAACAATCATTCAAACATGATTAAATTCCATACGGAATCCACTAAGCTTTTATTAATTAATCTTCATTGATTAAAATGCTTTGCAGAACTTGATCAAAAGTTCTTTTCTAAAACACTTTTTCCAAACACCTTACATCCCTTTTATACTTGGAAACCATTTTTGTGACGCCCCACCTCTATACCCACGCTAGCTAAGAACACTACGGAGTAGTGTTGTCAACTAGCACGGAGAATAAGGCTGTTGAGGAGCGACCATCCGTGTAATTGCTTTGTGCGAGCACCGATATGTCAGATAGTATAACGTGCATTTATTTAAGGAGGAAATCTGACACACCGATACAAACTCAAAGCTACTACACAGTGGCTATAATAGTTCAGGACAATAAATATAAAAATAACACAGGTAAAATAAGTGCGGAACACCGATAGAACAAAAAGGTCTCATATATATATAATAACTGATGTCAGTTACAATACGTTTGACACGGTACATATGATACAACTACAATAGTCGTCTCAAGAAGTTATATATACAAGTACATTATCGACTAATATACATGAATACATATCGACTTATACTAAGACACGACAACTCCAAATCATATGAAAAGTCTTCATAGCACTAGCAGCATCCCAAAGCTAAAAATCTACGACCTGTAAATACTCGGTCTGACCCGAGTATTAAATTCAAAAGAAAATAATACACGGGTCAGTCTAATTCAAACTCAGTTATTAATGCACAGAAGCAATAATAATCAAACATCAAATAGACGACAGTCACAGAAATCTCGTATATCCAACTCTTCAATAAGAGAATTGGATATCGATAAATATAACACATATCAGTGTTAAACAACAAATCAGTAGATTCGAAATATCAACAAAGATAAGTAAAAAGATCATCGATGAAGATAATTTAGAAAACAACAAAATTACCAATTCTGATTGGCTGCAGTACACGCTAATGTGTACTGCCTCGCCAATACGGCATACGAAATACGCAACAGATCAATGAATCAAGAACAAAAGAAATACCAATTAAAATCTGTCTATTCTGTGTGGCTGCAGTACACGCACGCGTGTACTGCCTCGCCACCACAGAAACTGCAAAAAAAAGAAAGCAGAAACAACTGCACAATAAAACTGCAGTTGAAACAAACGATTAACGAGGAAACCAAACAGTCAAACAATGACAACTCAAGTGTCACTCTCAACTGGATAGCAAGATCTGGTCAAAATATACAAAACGAATACAAAGCAACCACCACAATGAAACTGCAGTGGCAAACAGGTACAAAGACAAGGGCAGACTGCAACTAAACTGTAGTCGCCACAATGTCACCAGGGCAATGTTTCAAACATGAAATGAATGAAAAGGAATGCAACTGATATTAAGTGAATGGCAACAAGTATTGCATCAGGTACAAATGCACCAGGAGAGTAAATGAATATGCAACAGAAGTGTACACTAGTAAAGACTCCAGGCAACTGGTCACAAGTGCACCAGTTCGAAACTTCACAAGTACAAGACCATATTCAAGTGCAGACTACAATGAAATGGCAATAACAGGTTACAAGAGACTGGAATGAGTGACTCAAATGACCAAGCTACAATGTCAACAAAGTACACAGGTGAAGGCAACAGACTCAAGACCAAATCAACAAACAAATTCTAAGATCAAAGTCAGGTTCAAGTGTAAAACAATATCAAGAAAAAGACCCAAGTGAAGCTACACTTCAAAGCATAGTTAAACATGCAAATGAAACTGTCCAAGGAACTGGCAATACAGTGAAGGTGCATCACTGACTCAAGTATAACAAATCAGAGAACATATGAAAAGTCCGGATGCAAAATGACCAGAAAAATGAATGCATAGCTACAATTCTTCAAAACTACAACATGAAGCACTACAACTCAAAGAACAGTGCAATTTCAATGTTACAAAGGGCCACAAGTATGAAGACTTCAAGCAATACAACTAAAATCAAGCTCAAGTGACTACAAGGTGAACCGGACAGTGATAAGAAAATATCATAGTCAAGTATGCTACAATAAGAGTGACTACAGTAAAATTCACACATCAGGGTAATATCAGCCCTGACTAAAGTCGTCCAGTAACTATATACATATGTGTGAACTCACACATGATGGTTGTGAAAATATAATACCCTGGCATGCACAGTTAACTTGAATGAAGACATGAGTGCTACACTGGAATGCACACAATGTCAAGATAAAGGCCAAAGTCCAGGAATTCTTTCAAATAAACAAGACAGAGGCTCAATATCAAAATACAGGAAAAACTGTAAGTGTTGACTCGACGATGCATGCATACACACATACAATTGTATATATGCACACATATGAAGTCACATCTAAATAGTCAAGCAGTTTAAAATTAACAGTTTTCTCAAGCCAAAGTCTAACAGGAATCATCGTTCTAGTCAAAGAACGAAATCAAATCGGAATCGAACGAACAGTGATGACCAACAAAGTCGACTCAAGTCAAAATCAAGTTAAAGCCGAGTCCAACATCATCACAAATCAAAGTTAATCTCGAAGTCAATCAGAAATTCACGAAATCGAAGAAACAGGCGAAGTCAAGGGAAATCAACATCAATAAAATCAAGTTGAAACCGAAGACATCAAAAACAGAATAAGCAATCCAGGTCGAACGAATTTCGAATTAGATGTGAGTAATATAAATTACTCACCTTGTTGCCAATTCGAAGCAGTCGAAGAAAGGAGGAACACGGACGAAGTTAAGTCCTAGCTTCAAGCGACAGCACCTTCACGCGATCGATCCTCTAAGAAACGAACGCGAGCTACCTAATTGAAGACGACAGCATCTTAAATTTTGAACGCGCCCTAGCTTTGCAGAGGAATGAAGGAGAGGGGAGGAACGAAGACGAGATGCCGCCATTTTCAATTTTCTTCGTTCGATTTTTATTTAGGGTTGAGAATGAAAAAAGGGGAAGAGGATTGAACGGTTTATTTGCCTTAGTTAATTTTCACGGCCACGATAAAAACATGCGCCACAAATTTTAATTCTTTAAAACCCATCAATCTTACTAAAAATTTGTAAAAGAATTTTAATTCAAATTAAAAACTTCAATTGGTAATTAGCAAACGATATTAATCGTTTATATGTCGATTATTAATTGATGCGAAATACCGGGTTGTTACGGACTCCCCTCCTTAAAGAAATTGCATCCTCGCAATCATAAAGAATGAATGGACAAAAGGTAACAACCATAAGAGCATGGCAATGTCAAATGCATAAGCAAAGCAAATGTCAACAGGGAAGTATTGAAATCATGGAAGTATCAGATATAAAATCAAAAGGTTCGACTGCTTCAAATCAAAAGAATCAACATCGTGGGGATCAAGGAATCAAAATCAGACGACTATATAAACAACCCCAAACATCATCATCGACTAACAAAAGCAAGAACAATCGAGTTCCAGCAATTAAAAGAAAAGGAATCAGAGCAGAAATCACATACTGAGCACGAATTGAATGTGAGTAAATCAAATTACTCACCTGAATCGCCAGAGAAAAAGACGAAGCTCAAATCTCAAAATCGCAAATATTCAATCATAAAAAACGATAATCGAATTTTCAAATCGCAAATATTTAATTATCTCAAACGGTAATCAAATCAACAAATATTTAATTATCAAAACGACAATTAAAATCTCAAATATCGAATTATCACAAGCGATAATCAGAAATCACAAATATCCGCTTATCAAAAACGATAATCAGAAATCACAAATATCCGATTATCAAAAACGATAATTAGAAATCACAAATATCCGATTATAAAAAAAACGATAATCAGAAATCACAAATATCCGATTATCAAAAACGATAATCAGAAATCACAAATATCCGATTATCAAAAACGATAATCAGAAATCACAAATATCCGATTATCAAAAACGATAATCAGAAATCACAAATATTCAATTAACGAGTCCGGAATTAACCGAAATAGCAAACGCACATGTCCCATAATCCACGAGTTTTACTAAATCGTTTAATTCTCTTCATCGTTTCCTTGAAAGTGCAAAATTGTGTATTTTTAAAAAATAACATTTCACATTCTCAAACGGACAAGTCCGGAATTAAGCGAATCAGTGAAAGAAAAGGGTCATAGTCCTCGATTTTGCTGAAACGTTTAAATCGCTTCCTCATTCTTTTGAAAATGTAAACTGTAAAAATTTTGAAAACAATTTTAATTTATATTTTGAAACAACTTTTAAAAATGACGAATTTTGAAAACACGTGATTAAATTAGCAACATCAGTAGCAACTTTGATAAGGAAATTGCACTTCTCAAAGTACCGTAAAAGGGACAACAAAATCAGCATTGCGGGAGAACCGCTTGTAAATCCATTTTAAAATTGACGGTTACTGAAGTTAACACGTCAAAATTTCATCAAAATAACTGGCATCAAAATATAATACCAATGAATTTTCATTCATCAAAAATGTTACAAGAATCTTCTCAAAGATAGAAAGGGATACCATACCTTAAACTTGTATTCATAACAAGTCAATAACACATAAATTCACCAATGCAAAAAAAAAACTGATATCATATCAATGAAAATCATTAAAATTGGTGAAGCACAAATTACAGAAATCATCACCAGAAATCCAGAAAACACAAATTCTAGAAATCTTCACACGAAATCCAGAAATCACAAAAATTCTAGAATCAACACACGAAATCCAGAAATCACAAAGAGGGGGAGGCCTAACACATGAATGGGAGCATGAAAGCTCACCTACGTGTATCACACAGGAATGAGAAGCTATCTCATGGAAGCTATCCATTAAATTTTCACACAGGAATGGTGTCTAGACAATCCTCAAAGCCCAAGAGATATGTGTGAGACGAAATCACACCGATGAGGTCTAGTCTAACCGTGCAACAAAGAAATATGTGTGAGACGAAATCACACAAATGGTGTCTAGACAATCCTCAAAGCCCAAGAGATATGTGTGAGACGAAATCACACCGATGAGGTCTAGTCTAACCGTGCAACAAAGAAATATGTGTGAGACGAAATCACACAAATGGTGTCTAGACAATCCTCAAAACCCAAGAGATATGTGTGAGACGAAATCACACCGATGAGGTCTAGTCTAACCGTGCAATAAAGAAATATGTGTGAGACGAAATCACACAAATGGTGTCTAGACAATCCTCAAAGCCCAAGAGATATGTGTGAGACGAAATCACACCGATGAGGTCTAGTCTAACCGTGCAACAAAGAAATATGTGTGAAACGAAATCACACAAATGGTGTCTAGACAATCCTCAAAGCCCAAGAGATATGTGTGAGACGAAATCACACCGATGAGGTCTAGTCTAACCGTGCAACAAAGAAATATGTGTGAGACGAAATCACACAAATGGTGTCTAGACAATCCTCAAAGCCCAAGAGATATGTGTGAGACGAAATCACACCGATGAGGTCTAGTCTAACTGTGCAACAAAGAAATATGTGTGAGACAAAATCACACAAATGGTGTCTAGACAATCCTCAAAGCCCAAGAGATATGTGTGAGATGAAATCACACCGATGAGGTCTAGTCTAACCGTGCAACAAAGAGAGACATCACACATTTGCTAGTCTAAATCACAAAAATGATCGTCATGATCATTAAGAAGTGTCAATTACACTAAGTTAGTGAATATAAGAGTTAAGCTTCATGTCCCATAACCACTTGCTTAACTCAAATATTTACGAACAAACTGTAGATCTTCACTAGAAAATTGTCACAAAAGGTTCAATTGAACAAGTCCAGGAGTTAACCGACGAAGTAAACGCAAGCGTTTCATACCACTTGTTTTACTAAGCCGTTTAATTCAATTTCTCATACGAGTGAAATAAAGGTTTGTATATACTAATAGATTGGAAAATGGTTTAGGAAAAGAGCTTTGTAGTAAAATAGTTTTGAAACCGTTTGGAGAAAAGGATTTTAATATTTACTACCAGTATAGAAAACCTTTATATTTTTAAAGTGACAAATCACAAAAATGATAGTAGAAACAATAAATCACAAGAATTCACATACAAAGATGTGAATAGAATCCAATGAAATCGATACTGAATCCATCAAAAAGTATGTTCACAAAAATCCCGAAGAAAAATGTCATTCAAGTTGCCAATAAATGATAGCAACAAATCGGGGAAATGATCAAGAATCGATTAAATTTGGAAACCAAATCAATTCACTAAAATTCACATTCGAAGATGTGAATAAAATCCAAAGAATTCGATTCCAAATTCATCAAATTAGAAATACCCAAAAATTCCAGAAATAGAAGTTATCAAAGTCGACAAAGGTGATAACAACTAATTGGAAAAGAAGAATCGATTATCAATTGGAAAAACAATGCAAAAACGAGCATAAATGACTTCAACAAAAATAAGAATCAAGTCAATGTCGAAGTCAACAATTAATGGTCACTGTCAAGTACAAAATGAATCAACATCATCATCAAAGAATCCAACGGCAATCAAAGTCAGAGTCTTGGAAATCAAGAAATTAGCAACTTCACAAAAACAAAGTGACCGAAGTCGAATGGAAATCAAGCCGAGGAAAAACACAAAATATCAAGTTCAAAATCGCTGAGACTCAAACTAGATATGAATGAAAATCAAAATCACTTAATTTGCAACCAGTCGAGCCATGATTCATCATAGTGTAACAGGTACACAATGACACTCATAGCATAGCACAAAAGTGGAACAAAGTCCAGAGGTCAAAATAGCTTTAATTGGCCAAATTCGAACAAAATCAACGTCGGCTAAATCAATTCAAAGCCGAAAACACAAGAACAAAACCCTCATCATCAAAAACCCAACTTGAGTTCGCAAAGCAAACGGAGGCAGAAGTCAAAATACTTTCACCAAATCAAAATAAAATGCACATGAATAAGCGTTAGGAATTCATACCTAACAATCAAAGATAATCATATGTAAAGATGAGAGATAAAACATCGACAAATAGTTGTAACACATGTTCCATCTAAGTTATATTTTATAATTGTCCTAAACCCCAGGCTCTGATACCAAGCTGTGACGCCCCACCTCTATACCCACGCTAGCCAAGAACACTACGGAGTAGTGTTGTCAACTAGCACGGAAAATAAGGCTGTTGAGGAGCGACCATCCGTGTAATTGCTTTGTGCGAGCACCGATATGTCAGATAGTATAACGTGCATTTATTTAAGGAGGAAATCCGACACACTGATACAAACTCAAAGCTACTACACAGTGGCTATAATAGTTCAGGACAATAAATATAAAAATAACACAGGTAAAATAAGTGCGGAACGCAGATAGAACAAAAAGGTCTCATATATATATAATAACTGATGTCAGTTACAATACGTTTGACACGGTACATATGATACAACTACAATAGTCGACTCAAGAAGTTATATATACAAGTACATTATCGATTAATATACATGAATACATATCGACTTATACTAAGACACGACAACTCCAAATCATATGAAAAGTCTTCATAGCACTAGCAGCATCCCAAAGCTAAAAATCTACAACCTGCAAATACTCGGTCTGACCCGAGTATTAAATTCAAAAGAAAATAATACACGGGTCAGTCTAATTCAAACTCAGTTATTAATGCACAGAAGCAATAATAATCAAACATCAAATAGACGACAGTCACAGAAATCTCGTATATCCAACTCTTCAATAAGAGAATTGGATATCGATAAGTATAACACATATCAGTGTTAAACAACAAATCAGTAGATTCGAAATACCAACAAAGATAAGTAAAAAGATCATCGATGAAGATAATTTAGAAAACAACAAAATTACCAATTCCGATTGGCTGCAGTACACGCTAACGTGTACTGCCTCGCCAATACGGCATACGAAATACGCAATAGATCAATGAATCAAGAACAAAAGAAATACCAATTAAAATCTGTCTATTCTGTGTGGCTGCAGTACACGCACGCGTGTACTGCCTCGCCACCACAGAAACTGCAAAAAAAAGAAAGCAGAAACAACTACACAATAAAACTGCAGTTGAAACAAACGATTAACCAGGAAACTAAATAGTCAAACAATGACAACTCAAGTGTCACTCTCAACTGGATAGCAAGATCTGGTCAAAATATACAAAACGAATACAAAGCAACCACCACAATGAAACTGCAGTGGCAAACAGGTACAAAGACAAGGGCAGACTGCAACTAAACTGCAGTCGCCACAATGTCACCAGGGCAATGGTTCAAACATGAAATGAATGAAAAGGAATGCAACTGATATTAAGTGAATGGCAACAAGTATTGCATCAAGTACAAATGCACCAGGAGAGTAAATGAATATGCAACAGAAGTGTACACTAGTAAAGACTCCAGGCAACTGGTCACAAGTGCACCAGTTCGAAACTTCACAAGTACAAGACCATATTCAAGTGCAGACTACCATGAAATGGCAATAACAGGTTACAAGAGACTGGAATGAGTGACTCAAATGACCAAGCTACAATGTCAACAAAGTACACAGGTGAAGGCAACAGACTCAAGACCAAATCAACAAACAAATTCTAAGATCAAAGTCAGGTTCAAGTGTAAAACAATATCAAGTAAAAGACCCAAGTGAAGCTACACTTCAAAGCATAGTTAAACATGCAAATGAAACTGTCCAAGGAACTGGCAATACAGTGAAGGTGCATCACTGACTCAAGTACAACAAATCAGAGAACATATGAAAAGTCCGGATGCAAAATGACCAGAAAAATGAATGCATAGCTACAGTTCTTCAAAACTACAGCATGAAGCACTGCAACTCAAAGAACAGTGCAATTTCAATGCTACAAAGGGCCACAAGTATGAAGACTTCAAGCAATACAACTAAAATCAAGCTCAAGTGACTACAAGGTGAACCAGACAGTGATAAGAAAATATCATAGTCAAGTATGCTACAATAAGAGTGACTACAGTAAAATTCACACATCAGCGTAATATCAGCCCTGACTAAAGTCGTCCAGTAACTATATACATATGCGTGAACTCACACATGATGGTTGTGAAAATATAATACCCTGGCATGCACAGTTAACTTGAATGAAGACATGAGTGCTACACTGGAATGCACACAATGTCAAGATAAAGGCCAAAGTCCAGGAATTCTTTCAAATAAACAAGACAGAGGCTCAATATCAAAATACAGGAAAAACTGTAAGTGTTGACTCGACGATGCATGCATACACACATACAATTGTATATATGCACACATATGAAGTCACATCTAAACAGTCAAGCAGTTTAAAATTAACAGTTTTCTCAAGCCAAAGTCTAACAGGAATCATCGTTCCAGTCAAAGAACGAAATCAAATCGGAATCGAACGAACAGTGATGACCAACAAAGTCGAATCAAGTCAAAATCAAGTTAAAGCCGAGTCCAACATCATCACAAATCAAAGTTAATCTCGAAGTCAATCAGAAATTCACGAAATCGAAGAAACAGGCGAAGTCAAGGGAAATCAACATCAATAAAATCAAGTTGAAACCGAAGACATCAAAAACAGAATAAGCAATCCAAGTCGAACGAATTTCGAATTAGATGTGAGTAATATAAATTACTCACCTTGTTGCCAATTCGAAGCAGTCGAAGAAAGGAGGAACACGG
Source organism: Allium fistulosum (assembly GCA_030737815.1). Classification (NCBI taxonomy): domain Eukaryota; kingdom Viridiplantae; phylum Streptophyta; class Magnoliopsida; order Asparagales; family Amaryllidaceae; genus Allium; species Allium fistulosum. The sequence continues at coordinate 709,687,570 of CM060903.1, read as the reverse complement.
ACGAAGTTAAGTCCTAGCTTCAAGCGACAGCACCTTCACGCGATCGATCCTCTAAGAAACGAACGCGAGCTACCTAGTTGAAGACGACAGCATCTTAAATTTTGAACGCGCCCTAGCTTTGTAGAGGAATGAAGGAGAGGGGACGAACGAAGACGAGATGCCGCCATTTTCAATTTTCTTCGTTCGATTTTTATTTAGGGTTGAGAATGAAAAAGGGGGAAGAGAATTGAACGGTTTATTTTTCTTAGTTAATTTTCACGGCCACGATAAAAACATGGGCCACAAATTTTAATTCTTTAAAACCCATCAATCTTACTAAAAATTTGTAAAAGAATTTTAATTCAAATTAAAAACTTCAATTGGTAATTAGCAAACGATATTAATTGTTTTAATGTCGATTATTAATTGATGCGAAATACCGGGTTGTTACAATTTTTACTTATAACAATATAAGTATTTACCAAAAACATTTTGGAAAATTTCCCCTTCTCAAATTCCATATTAAAGGCCAAACAATTCCCTTTTCAAAACATCATTTACTATATAAACCATCCACGTATCCCTTATAAAAAATTCCTTTTTAAAAGCTCACTTCATAATTCAAACAACTTATAAACTTCCAAAACAAATTTATAACTCACTTTTATAAATCTCCAAGTTAATTTATAAAACCTCTTTAAAATGATTTATAAACCTTTTCCTTATTTTCAAAATTCTTTATAAATCTTCCTTTAAAAATCCTTTAAAAAATTTCCTTTATAAAATATCATTTGTAAATCACTTTAAATAAACCCTTTATTTAGTGAACCCCTTTTTAAACAAGTTGCTATTCATAAATACCTTTACTAAATAACTTGCAAAACTATTTATAAACCCTTAATCTCAAATTCATTAAAAAATTGAAGTTAATTCCAAACCATACTTTAATAATTCAAAAAAGGCTTAGCAATTCCAATGGTACTAATTTAAGTTACCATTTGATTTTAGTTTGAATTCTGAGTCACTTAATAATTATTTACATAGGTCAATGTGTATGTAAATTCAATTCATATCCAAATCAGGGAATAACATGTCAATACAATTCAACTGGCATATACATGTCAAAATAATAGTAGGGCAGTGATTTGTCCTACTAAATAGATGTCTAAACAAATCAATTACATTATAGCAGAATGGGGCTTTATTCTGCTATTAGGTATCCATACAATAAAACAATAAAGTTATAACAGAACATGGATTTATTCTGTTAGCAAATGTCCACATAATCAACAATTTACATTTTAGCAGAACAGTGTTTTATTCTGCTAATGAATGTCCATACAACATAAACAAACACATAATAGACCATTCATGGTAGTTTGTCCACTTAATGATATAGACATTTGAATTCCTTGTGTTCAAAACCATCTTGAAAAAGAAGTACCTTCAAAACAATTTTATTTTTGGAAAACAAAGGATTAAAAACTTAGAACTCCTCTTTGAAAATAACTAATTACAAGTTAAACTATTTATTAAATCATAATTAATCTTTATTAATTTTTAACTTAATTTAACTATAAATTAAGAAATAATTAACCTTAGATAAATAATTAAACAATAATTAACCAATATATAAATAATCAAACCCTAATTAATCCTTTATTAATTATTAAATAATTTAAACCTTCATTAATAATTAAATATCAATCTCAAATATTTAACAAATAATCTTTAATTAAACTTAAATAATAAATTAAACCTTCAATAAATAATTAATTTATATTAAATCGTTACTTAAATTAAAATAATCAACATTTATTTTAATAATTAAGTAATAATCAGTCCTATATTTAATTAATATTAAATAAAATAAAAAATAAAAATAAATCATATACTTAACTTATAATTAATTAAAAATTAATCTTAATTAATTAATAATTAATTAAAATTAATCTTACCTTTAGAAGATAATTAATTAGTAATTAATCTTCAGTTAATTAAAATTATTAAACCTTGTTTAATACTTAATTAATTCATTATTAAAAACTTAATTAATCAAATTAATTAATAAAACTTTAATTAACCTTTTTAAACATCGTTTTTACGCTTATAAAACATTTACAAAACAATCTCAAGTACAAAATCGTAGTTTCCAAAAATCGGACTTTTTAAGTGAACGACATCCGTAGCGACTATCGCTATGAATACCCAAAATTTAAACTTGTTTTTAACTTCCTTTGAAACTTAACACTTTAAAGTTTACTAGCTTTTCTAAAACATAAGTTTTAAACTAAACAAAGGTAAGAAAGTTTGAAATCAAAATAAAGTTTAACTTTAAAATTTTAGTAAACAAACTAGTAAACTCCTTTTGATTTTCCCAAAGATCTAATGTCACTTTAACAATTAAAGGTGCAAATTTTCTAACATGTGCATCATAAGCAAATTCCATAACATAACATACAAGCCATATTTTAAACCATAAGTCAGTTCACCACTTTCAACCTTATAACTAATTAAATTACATTCTCAAATTCATATTCCATCCAAACACATAAGCATACACGCAAAACATCATCATTTTCAATCAAATCCAACCATGATTATCAAACCAACATGAATATAAAACAATCAACAATACATTATACCATAAAAAAACAACAATATATGGAGTTAAATTCTTTCCAAAAGATAAGGAGATTTGCTCACCAAAATCATCCAAACTTTGTAAAACTTGATTTAAGACTCTAGATCCTTGCTTTATGAAAACCAAAGTTGGACTTTTAGCCAAAAGGAACACACATATAGCTCGACCATGACATGATAGGCTTGGCCATCATGCTAATAGGGCAAGGCCTTAGTGCCTTAGGGATATGTAGCCTTGGATTTGAAAATGGAGGATGTTAAAATGGGCAAAAAAGGAGATTTTAACAATGTTTTATGGATTTTCAAAATGAAAAAGAGTTAGAATTTTTGAACTTAGAAATTTTCTTTTGGAAGCCATTAACATTTATAAAAGCTTGAAGAGGAATTTATAAAATGGATATTGAATGGTAAAATGAGAAATTAATTATGAATTTTTTTTATAAAAATGGATTAAATGAAATTACCTCTTTACCTTTGTACTCTTAACCTCCACTACCTTGTGCCACCTCACCACCCTTGCTTCTCTCCCTCATCCTCACGTTTTTGGCCTTGTTCCCTCCTCCACAAACACTAGCAATCATGTTTAGACATATTTTGGTACCTTAATGTACTATGTTTTCACATGATGTGACATATACCCCTTTTTCTTAATTATATATGTCTGTGTATTTTACCTTATATACTAAAGTGAATACATAAACATACATACGAAATGAAATCCTAACTTTAATTATAAATGAATGTATATACATGTGCTATTTTGATCATAACATTTTCGATAACTTTTAGTCGACGAAAAGTCAAAAAACTAATTTCGATCACCTTTTAATTTTTCTCCAAACTAAATATTTTTATAAACAATTTTGGAAAACTATTTAATCATCATTATTTATCATTTAAAAGAATTTTATTTCCACTATAAAATCAATTATTTGAATATTTAAAATTAATTAAATATTTGCAAATCAAAATAGTAAAATTCCAGGTCGTTACACTCTCCTCTCCTCTTAAAAGAATTTTGTTCCCGAAATTACACCTCAACCTATCCTAGAAAACACTCAGCACTATACATTAGTTTTATGATGTACATAGATCATTCATATGCAAAATATGATTCGATCTCTACTCTAATACATAACTTTAATTCTGAATTAGTATCGCTCACCCGATTCACTAGTGCGGACTCCAATCAGGCTCCTTGATTAGGTACCTTTATTTTCCTTACAAAGCCTTGTACTATAATAGAAAACATTGGCCCCATACAAAAAAATCCTCATCAAGTGCTCACCGTCAAATCATCACTACCTCAAAGCCATGTACTCACGTCTTAGATCAAATTTTATGAGAAGGAAGAAAATATATACATATATCCCGAGTAACTTCAAAATGATACTAAGGAACTAGGTATTACCAAACAGTATCATACATTCCCTTACCAAGAAGGGTGATACTCAAGAGAAGCGCTTAACATTCGAACACATCCCTTTCCCAATTTTAAGTTATTTTCGAGCAACTCGAACTAGTTGCTTAAAAATATTTCTTTTATTTCAATATCTCATTTTTGAAACAATACTTTACATTTTCCAACAAAACATTTATCACCCACTTGCTTTGGGTTCTTTTGGATTTGAACTTATTTTGATTGTACAATGATAAAGAGAATAATTTACTAAGTGCACTATAAAGTTCACCTAGGCAAACATATAATCGTCACTTAGAAGATTATTCTGATAATTACAAAACAATTCCAAACTCATTCCCCCTAACCAATCCAAAGAAAGAACTTCTTACTTAACATTTTCACTCTCAAAAATTTAATTCTTGAACCAAAATTTCTTTCAAATAATACTATTATTACTTTTTAAACCCTTGAAATTCCTTTCAAAAGCCCCAGGATTTTAAGTCCTCAAGTTACCTACTTAAATTGTTTTCAATCAAAAGACACATCTTAAAAATTCATTTTATAAGATCAAGCTTTATAAAAACATTTTTCAAATATTTATTTCAAAGTATTTTAACTCTTTTTTATAAACATCTTTCATTAAATCAAATTTTTCCCCCAACATTAACATCAAACGCCTTATAGTCAAATTGTGAAACTTAATTCACAAGGTGTTAGTTTCAATGTTTTTTCCAATTTCTATCTACCCAACACATATCTTAAAATGGAAGCTACCTATATACACTAATAATAGTCAATGCTCAAACTAGACAAGCATGACTAAACAAACCCTGAATGATAATAATAAAATATTATTATCTCCTAATAACCTACACTTTAAATAACTATACCATATTATGCTACTTTTGAAAATCATTCTTTATATAAAATATATCATGGGTAAAATTATTTTATTTACCCAATTTCAAAACAATACTATGTCATTTGGTCTTGTCTAAGTGTTTAAGCATTTAAGAATCCCTATTGACAATGTTGATCAAGCGCGTCGACCAGAACTCATAAGCCACTCAACAGATCAAACAACGCAATATAAAACATTTTTATATCACTTACAAATACACATTCACATATAATATACACTCAAACTCATATAAGACATTCCATTACCTTATCTCTTAATGATTTGCCCCACCAAAGCCAAGGTTCTTGGTTAACCTTGCGCTCTGATACGAAATGTAATGACCCACCGTTTTGAACTCCAAAAGTCGACACTAATACGTCCACGGTATTGACGTGTCCAACAACCAAGTGCCGAAAAGATATATTGTTAGGGGAAAGAAGAAGAAAGAATAAAGAAGAAAGAAGAAACTAAATGATACAGAATCTCACAACACAACGGAATAACATATATTAATCAACATAATTCTTTACAAAGTCATTTCCAAAATGATACATCAGAGTTATACGAATAAATTTTTACCCTACGACAGTTATAACAGCCCGTCCCTACCTAACTGATACGATATACATATAGTACATCGGAAACAAAATAGTAACTATTTATCAACAAAGCCTCCTGCTCCAAGCTCCTCTAAAATGCCTCCGTGGAAACTTAAACTACTTGGCTGCCCATACAAATTTGAGCACTTAAGAACTTTAGGAAAGAAAATAAAACTCCGGGTCAGACATTGGTCCGGTGCGAGTAAACTCAAAACAACAGAATTATTACTTTTAAAACTCTTTTAAAATCAAGGGTTTCTCGTATGACCATGCCACACATAAATACAGATGGTTTTTTACCTTATGATAACCAAAACACTTTTATATAAAATCCAGTGATATTATAATAATGTCTAAGGATTCAAAGTAAATATATAAAATAGCTGAAATGCTTGCATCTCACATTCCAACATAGTTGGGTACAATCAAAATCGTAATGGATTGTATTGTAGATTGGATTCCATACTATGGTAAGGTAAGGGACTACCTTCCAATGATACAATCCTAGAAAATGTACCTGAGGGCTATAGACGCATTTGCCCCTCTGCTACACAGAGCTGGCCTGCCCTTTTAACATAACAAGCCTGACTACCTCACCCTTTGACGCTGAGGATGCTTTACTTTGCCCCTCGGCGCCTGTGCCATAAACAACTCTAAGGGTAAATCTAGAATGAGATGATGGCTCCTAATGATAGCTAACCATTTGGCTCTACTGCATACCCAGATTTTTCCATTTCTCTGAGTTGTGAGGTTTGTAAGGTCACGTATTTACCTTTTTAATAGCAAAATCACTTGGAATGCTAACACTGCCCTTGATGTGCACGTAAATGTGCATATTTTTACCACCATATTTAATCTATTTAAATTAAATAAATGATCATATCGAGCATTTTAACTTGTTTAAACCAAAATTCATATTATTTTCAAATCGTCACATATTCATCTTCATCCAAGGGCAAAATGGTCATTTTTGTGCATATATTAATTTAAGAAAAATTAATTGGAAATTTATATATATTTGTGTAGGAATTTGGTCTCAAATAGGAGTGGTTTCATGAAGACACATGCATGCACAATAGTGAAGAGAACAAATGAAGATGGAAATAATTCAAAGTGAAGATAATGGAGGACCCCACCTACCCACCTACCTTAATGTACAAATTAGAGGCTAATGCACATGCTTATGGAATTAATGGCTTCATGTACACTTAAATGAGGATTATTTGAAGCTAATGATTACTTGGCCTCCACACTTCCTAAGAGGGTATTTTGGGCATTCCCCAAAAATATGAATTAGGGTTTAACACATGTATAAAATCCCCTTATGTTTCATGTAACCCCTCCTCTCCTCTTAGCCTCCCTTAGTTTCTCCTTTAGTCTCTCCTTAGTCTCTCTTTAGCTTAGTTTAGGCTCAAAATAAAAGAAAGCTTCTCTTTTCTTTTTCCATGGCTACTTAGCCATTTTGTTTCATGTATTTTTTTTATGCAACTTTAATATATTTCTCTTTTCTTCTCTTGTTTATTTTCCTTTCATGTTGTAGTGTAGATCTAGTTTACTTATGCAAGTAGAATAATTTTTCCTTTCATTTTTGCTCTCCTTTTCTCTTCTTGTTTCATGTTGCTTTCTACATTTGTTCATATGATAACAAATATGAGAGCTTAATCCCTTCAATTTAGGGGTAATGAAGCTCTCTAGTATGTAGATCCAACATTTTGTTGTTTATGCTCTCTTTTGTGCTTAATGAGAATGATGGAAGTGGTTTAATGATGTTGTTTAGCTTTGAATTTGATAGTCTATGTTGTTCATAACAAATAGGCTATGCTTAAACACACAAAACACAAATTGCCTCTTCATCTACATATGATTATGGCAAAGAAGTGAATGTTGAAATTAAAATTTGATGGCTTATATTTCTAATTAATAGTTAATAGGCCATGCTTAAAATAGATTTTGCTTTCAACTTTGTTGTCAAATTTTATGAGATTTAAAAGTGTATTAGTGGTTGTGTTATAGTTTGATGGTTTATATTGGGCTAATTAATAGCACAAATATACTATACTTATGATAAACACATCAACTAATTCACTAATGACAAAAAAAAAGAGATCATAACTTCATTTTGTTGATTTATGTGATCTAGAGAGTGGAAATTGCCTCTAAATTATCTTAACACTCTCATATTTTTATCAATTGTCTTTTGTTAGTTTTCTACATTTTTAGCTTAACTTTCACTCGACTTTGGTATAATTTGATTGAATAGAATTTTAAAATCATCAATTCCCTGCGGATCGACCCGTATTCGCCATGTGCTACATTCGTACACCGTGCGCTTGCAGTTATTTTATTTCTAAATTCGTTCGACGGTTTTCTAAACCGATAGAAATTCCGTCGACGAACAAGTTTTTGGCGTCATTGCCGGGGATTTGCTTTGATTTTTAATTTCTATTCTTCGAATTAATTTTCGTTTAATTTTTGTGTGTTTCTGTTTTGTGTGTGTTTGCATTGTTTTTTCTTTTAAAAAAAATTGAAAAAAAAGAACATTTTGGACTTCTGTTTCATTCATTGCAGTCTTGTGCTTTCATTTAGTGTATGTTTTGCATTGTCTACTTGCATTGAGTCTGCATTTTAGTTTAATTGTTCACATTAAAGAGCATTTGTTCAAGTGTTTTTGTGTTTGTTCATTTTTGTTTCTGTTTCATCACCTATTCTCTGTTCTCTACAGTGCAACTGTCACTTGTTATATTGCATTTCATAAAACAGCCTTTCTTTGTTCAACTCATTTACACTGCATATACAAAAAAAAATTTACATTGCGTTTTTCTCACTGCGTGCATTCACCATCTCTGTTTCCATCCAACTTCCCCCTTAAATTCATCACTCTGTCACCATTTCATATACATACCCACTCAACATCTTACATCTTCATACCACAACGTAAGCTCCTCTACCACCAGTCACATCGACACTTCAACCATTTCTGCTTCAACTTCACTTCAAGTTTGAACTGCAATCAACATACACTGACCATACAAATCACATTCACTCCAACTGACTGAACTTCCGGTCACCATCCATCAACAACTTCAATTTCATCTCAAATAACATTTCACTCTGTCAAGTATACTTCACTCTGTCACCACCACCACATCACTCTCATATCTCCTATCGACTTCTGCATCTTGCAAACTGACAAAAACTACCATCCAAACTTCTACCTGATACATCATTTTCATACCATCTTCACTGTCACAATCTTCTACCAGACCACTATACAAACTGCTGCTGTCTACTTCAACCACAAATCCCACTCGTCTGCCATAACAACTCATTCCAATCTGTGTCCCCCTTCACTTCTGCCCGACAAAGCCACACAACATTCTACATCACTCACTACTGCCTCAACACTACCATACAACACACAATTATCATTGCCTGCTGTTAAAGCATCACCAATCCCAAACCATTCACTGCTTGCTTCCCCACATACCACCCTTCAACCTTCTCCGATACCACTACAAAATCACTTACCTGTTCAAATTGCAATCACCACTTACAAGTCCACTCCTTACCCCTGCTTTTCAAACATCCAGTGCACGTTGCCTTGCCAAATCCAAACACTACACTGTGCATGTTTCTTTGTCTCTGCACTGTTATCCCATAAAACTGTCTTCAACCATTTGCCTTCAAACCATCATTTCCTCCCCTTTGCAACCATATTCCTCCTACCCATCCACTACTTCTGCCATTCACATATCATCAGACTTCACATACTCGTACAACCACTTGAACAAACCATCCATCACAGCAGCACCTTACAACCATACCTGCATAGTTCATAAATTTCACAACAATATACCATCCTCGACCAAAAAATAAATAAAAAATAAACCCAGACTTCAACACATCTGTCAAATAACTCCTACCACCAACCCAGTCTTCCCCTCTGACTCCCTTCACCATTTGTCAAATAACTCCTACCACCATATACTGCCTCTACACTGCCTTACTCTTACATCAAAAACCGAACACTCCTCTTCTAACACTGACACTCCCAATTAAAATAAAAGACATTGCCCACATCACCTCCCATTCAACAACTCTTCCACTCACTGCCTCCATTCGAAACCCAGCACCAAGCAAAATCAAATAGCAACAACTCGTCTTCATCTCCATACCTTGCAGCAAATCCACCACGCCCAAACTAGTAGCTTGCGCCACACCCAAATTCAAGACAGCGACCAATTTCGTGCAATCTGCACTCCCTACCACCTCAAATACTCACCCCTCGTAGACAATTGAGACTTCAAATCGAGATATGAATAGCAATCGACCATCAATCGGCCAGAGCAGCAATCAGTCGTCGACATCCTGCCCAATCAACTATCCATACCATTATCTTCCCCTTCCAAGTCCACACGCCATCACAGCAAACACGCCGAGCAAAACCACATAACTCATCTCCGTTCTCAACCACCAAATTGCCTCACTATCCGCTATCACAAACCCACGGACAACCCGCCACTCCGCCTCCAATCGACCACCAATTCAACTTCAATTTCTTCCAAACCCATCGCATACAATAACCGCAAACATCCACTTCCTCAAAATTAAGAACTCTTCAACATCCCTCACCAATTGCCACCAAGAAAGTCGAATGAGTGTGGAATTTGTAGGAATTTGGTACGAACTATGATTTGTAGAATTCGCGAATTTGAGTTTATCTGGTTGAAGGAAATTGGTGGAATTTGGAATTTGTTTTGTTATTTGTGTGGGTCTTCTGTTCTAAGTTGCGTGAGTTTTTATTCTTTTTTTAATTTTGATTTGGGACGAGGGTTTGATATCTTAGTGGGCCGGGTTTGGATTGATGGCCAGGTTAAGTTTTTTTTATTAGTTTAGTTTTGTTTCAAAATTGTTCCACCCTTATTTAAAAAAATAAAAAAAATCAAAATGTTTTTTTTTAAGTAAAAACCTACTTTTAAGTTTCCTTTTCAAAAAAAAAAATTTTAAAAAAAAATACTTGTGTATATATCTTATTTTTATTTCAGGTTGCCGAAGCAGAAGGAGACAGCCCGCTTGCAAAAAAAAGGAGAAGAAAATAAACCGCTTGCTTGCTATATTTATTGTTTTTATTTATCTTGCGTTGTTGTTTGCTTGCATTTGCATAAAAAAAATTTCAAAAACCAAAATTCCATTCGTAGTTGCATCGTTAGATTCACGTTTAATTTCTGCTTTGCATTTCATCCTAGAATTTGTTAATAATAACGGTTAGACATCGATAGCTCTTAATTGTATATTGGCAAGTTGTCTTCTTTGAACAATTTACTTTCTTGGTGTCTAGGCTACGGCAGAGTAATAATCATTTATAAATATTACGGTGATTCGTAAATATTATAGTGGTTGTTCCTCTGAAGGTACTTAAACCTTCGGCTGCATTGCTACGGTGATTCGTGGTGCACCGATAACTCCTGCCCGTTACCTGGCTGAGAACTATCTTGTTGATTTAAGACAATTTGTAATTATACAATTTTGGGTTAACTTAGGATAAATCATTTGTAATTAAACCTTGCATTCATTTAGTTGCATTAGTTCATGCATATTTTAAAAAAAAAATTCAAAAATCCAAAACTAAAAAAATTGTGAATATTCCTTTTCCCTTGAAATTTTTAAATCCTTTTCCTTTGAAATTTCAAAAAATCCAAAAAAAAATTTAGAAAAACCAAAATAAAAAATAAAATAAAATTATAAAACCTTTTCAAAAACTAAAAAAAAATGAAAAACCAAAAAAACAAAACAAAAATCAATTTCCCTTTTGAAAAATAAATTTCATTTGTAAATATTTTTCCTTTAAAAAAAAACCCAAAAACATTCTTGAAAATGTCCGAGTTTCCCCACTTACGTGAATTTTACAATAGTTGTGAAAATCAATATAATCCATATGATTTCACTCCAAATTCGTATGGATATTTTAAAAACAACTATTGCTTAAATGATTCAAATTTTGAACCACAAAATTTTCAAAATGACGAACCACCCACGAATCTCGAAAATAGCATTTCATCTCTACTTGAAATCTCTACACAACAGAATCAAAGTATAAATGATTTGTGTAATTCTTATTTGTGTAATAACTCGAGTCAAGGATTTCAAAATTTGAATTCAATTCAAAATTCAAACGATTTCGATTATAACCCATGCCAATTCAATTTCGAACTCCAAAATGAATTTCAAACTCAAAATGAAAATGGAAACAACTTTTCAAACGAATTTGGCAATGGGAATAATCTTAACCACATTACGATTGAAAATCTTTGTTCTCAACAATTTCAAAGTGAAAGTCCTCATGTTAATAATTACAAAAATGGATTTTGTTGAGCAAATGAACGAAATTTACGATGATCACACAGATTCGTTGTTTGAAACTTATATGAAACAACGTGAACAACAAAATCAAATTCCAACGTGTGACGAGTCAAACAATAATCCATCTTTTACCCAAATCGACGATTTTCAAATAACAACTTTTGAAATTGAAAATAACGATCTTAACGAAGTTGTTGAAAATTTGGTGATTGACTTGGATTTCAATTCTTTTGAGGGTGAGAAACTCGATTTAAATTTCAATCTTCCTTTTTCTGAAAATTTGAATACAACAACTTTGGATTTTGAACTTGAGATACGCAATGAAGTTGTTGATAATCCAAAAAGGGAAGTCGAATTTAACAAACACGAGTTTTATGGACTTTTAGAAAACGAGTCGTTAAACTCTGATGGGGAAGATTTAAATCACCAATTTGATTTTGAAATCAATAATTCTGAAGAATTTTTCAATGAACAGCTTGAATTTCAATTTGGTGAAAATAAACTTGAACTTCAATCAATCGTTTTATCAACCCCAAAAATTATCGAAACCAAAACAACTCGTACGATTTTTAATAAAACGACATTCGTTTTTCCAAATCAACATTCACTTTGAAATCTTTTACGATTTGGTTTTTCGAGCTTAAGCTGTGTCTCGTATATTTGACGAGACAAATGAATCGGTCTTTGGAAGACCGTTTCATGTACTTTTTGATGATATACTTTCTGAACTCTTATAAATAATAATCTTTTCATTTTCATGTAAATATAGGTCATCTTTTTATTTTTATTTTTATTTTTCTCCTTCCACTTGGGTTGACTGTGGGGACATAGTCAAAATCAAGTGTGGGGGGAGACTCATCATCATTTTTTAATTTTTCATGGTTTATTTTTAATTTTTATTTCCAAAATTAAAAAAAAACAAAAAATCTCAAAAACAAAAAAGAAAAAAAAATTAAGCATTTTAATTTATTTTTAAAGAAACACTATAGGATAAATATATGGTTTTGGTTATTAAATTGAAATTTTTGAAAATTTATTCGTCTTAACAAAAATAAAAATGAAGTTTGATTACAAATAATAATGGTTTAACTAGTATATAGGAAGATTCCTGCGTGATAATTATGAAATATATCCTAATTGAAAATCTTTGTTTTAAAAAGTGGTTGATTTTAAAGTAAAGGATATAACATTTTTTTTGTCTTCTAAGTTAAGTGGTGCTAAGATGATTTTGCAAAACTCTCTCTTTCCAAAAAAAATTGAAAAAAAAACATATAAAAAAAAATTGTATATATGTAAATATTTTCTATTAACACCTATGGTCGACAGGTGTTCACACTTATGTGTTCACTCGCCATGCTCTGTACCCTTCTCACGTAAGCCCGAAAGGCGGTGCACGATCGGTATATCTGGCATCAGTTTATCTGAGCTAGGTGTATATATATAAAAATTCCTTTTAATAACGCCTACAGTCAATAGGTGTTCACACTCGTGTGTTCACTCGCCACGCTCTGTATTCCCCTCACATCAGTCCGCAAGGCAATGCATGGGTAATATACCTGGCCTCAGTTTATCTGAGTTAGGCATATGTAAATATTGTAAATATCAATAAAATTTTCAAAAAAAAATGGAGAGAGTAAGCAAATGAAATCCAAGCACTATTTTAACTTATTTGATTTGATTTGTTATTGAAATGAAATGAAATACCACTTTAATAAACTTTGATAATCAACTAAGGACCTATTTCATGGTTACACTTTGTTATCAATTGAAACAACGAGTTAAACTATTGTCTATATGTTATGATAACTTAATTTTTTGTTGGAAATTTTGACGAGTAAATGACTTAAATTTCAAGATAATGACCAAACCTGTATTTAACTTATTTGTGTAATTTAAAAATAAATCCTTCATTGTAAATATTTTCAAAAACTTGCATTCATCTCCTTGTAAATAAATCTTGCATTCTATAAATATTTTCATTCTGCATTTGGATTTTGTGGGTAGTATCCGCTGAAGACCCTCACGAGACAACACTCGTCCTACTGGGGACACCCAGAGGTTTAATGGCTTGTTGCATACGCTCAATGCAATCGTTCTCCCTACGAAAATGGATTTATCTTAGTTTTTCCTTTATTCGAGGACAAATAAAAAGATAAGTGTGGGGGTACCTCCAGGCTTCAATGCAATGCTAGCATTCATAAATATAAGTTCGATCTAGGACTGAACGAAACCGAAAGCACTACTTCAATTACATCCATTAAAGGGAATCCCTTCCAAGGTTAATAGAAAATTGCCCTTGCACTTCAAACTCCGTCTCTGATTCCAGACTCTTCAAGATGTTTTTAGTTCGAAATGCTTCAGTTGGATCGAAGTGGATTTCGGATAACACATCTGATCCCATTCTCTTTGAAACAACTATCGATAATTACGGTAAACTCAACCTCGGTTCTTTAGGAAATAAATTGACAAAAGATAAGAGTAGAGTTCACCTCCTAACCATTTGTGGATGGATTTTATTATCATTTATCCTAGAAGAATGAAACAAGATTTATATGCACAGTACATCGTCATTGGGGATGACTGTGCCATGTAAATCACGTGTTTCTCCTAGATATTTTCAACGGTACGTCTTGGTCCAGATTTGATAGTCGGTGATTTAACTATCAAATAAACAATCATTCAAACATGATTAAATTCCATAGGAATCCACTAAGTCTTTACTATTAATCTTTCATTAACTAAAACACTTTGCAAAACTTGATCAAAAGCTCTTTTCTAAAACACTTTTCCCAAACAGCTTACATTTCTTTATACGTGGAAAAAAATGTTACTTATCATAATATAAGTATTTATCAAAAACATTTTGGAAAATTTCCCCTTCTCAAATTCCATATTAAATGGCCAAACAGTTCCCTTTTCAAAACATCCTTTTCTATAAAACCCATCTACTTATCCCTTATAAAAATTTCCTTTTTAAATCTCATTTCATAATTCAAACAACTTATAAACTTCCAAAATAAATTTATAACTCACTTTTATAAGTCTCCAAGTTAATTTATAAAACCTCTTTACAAATCTCTAAAATGATTTATAAATCTTTTCCTTATTTTTAGAACACTTTATAAATCCTCCATTAAAATTCCTTTACAAAATATCCTTTATGCAATATCGTTTACAAAATATCATTTGTAAATCACTATAAATAAACCCTTTATTTAGTAAAACCCCTTTTTAAACAAGTTATTAGTCATAAATACCTTTGTTAAATATCTTCAAAGCCATTTATAAACCCTTAACCTCAAATTAATTAAAGAAGTGAAGTAACTTCTAAACCATACTTTAATCATTCAAAAGAAGACTTAGCAATCCCAATGGTACTAATTTAAGTTACTATTTAATTTCAGTTTGAATTCTGAGTCACTTAAAAATTATTTACATAGGGTAATGTGTTTGTAAATTCAATTCATCCAAATCAAGGAATAACATGTCAATATAATTCAACCGACATATACATATCAAAATAATAGCAGGATGGTGGTTTGTCTTGCTAAATAGATGTTTAAACAAATCAATTAAATTATAACATAATGGGGATTTATTTTGCTATTAGGTGTGCATATAATCAAACAATCAAGTTATAATAGAACACGAATTTATTCAGTTAACAAATGTCCACATAATCAACCATTTACATTTGAGAGAATGGTGTTTTATTCTACTAATGGATATCTACACAACACAAACAAACACATCATAGACATTTGAATTCCTTTTCTTCAAAACCATCTTGAAAAAAGAGTACCTTTGTTTGCGCCAAAAATGGTCACAAACCCCATGTATTGTGAAAGCACCAGTGTATGAATACAAATCAGCAATATTCAGACACAAATCTCAGATCTAAGCTAGCAATAAATGACAATCCAGAAATAAATCACAAGAACACGAGATTTATAGTGGTTCGGCTATCTCCGGCCTACGTCCACTTCAATGATTTTTATCTTTTATTGATGTTCTTCGCTGATTACAGATGATTACAGCAAATACAATGAATGAATTCGAGTATAACAGCAATGGAAAGGAGTAGAATTGAATCCGGCAGAGTCTGGACGTTGGTCAGCAAAAAGATCCCCCTTTCTGCAGGCTTCAAGGGGCTATTTATAGGCGTAGGAGGCTGAGATCGCGCTCAAACTTCGGGAGACTCCTTCTGGCACGTGAGTGGGCCCACGCGCCCGGTCCCACCAAGTTTTGACTCAATCTGTGATCGATTCGAAACAACTTCGTATCGATCAAAAAATGCTCCAATCGAGCTGAAACTTGGCAGGGGGGTTCTTTACCTTGCTTGGGAGCTACTGTGAAAATTTCGTTGCATTTGGATCAGCGGTTCATGAGATATGATCGATGCAAGGTTGTGATCTTCGTGAACATTGCCGCGTTCGAATCCATGCTTCGTACCCGCCTGTTCGACTCGATCGGAGCACGTGCGCATGTGATGATGTGTTGCGAAGTTCGTGGACCGATCCACCCAATGCGCCGAGTTGAATGCTTCTTTCCTAGAGACGTGGGTGTCCTTCGCAAGTATCCACGCTTTACGTTTGTTTGTATCCACTGCCTCTTCATAACGTTCGTACTCAACTGTTTGCATCGATACTTCATGTTCTTTCGCACCGATTGCAAGTATGTATTTCGTATCGATCTATGAAACAATCGATACGAAATGGTGAACTTAATCGATACGAAAGCCGTATGAGCGGCCAACAGATGGGTACGAAACTAAACACAATGATGGATACGAACAAAGCCTTACCTGATGGATACGAGCGAGACTTTACCTGATGGATTCGATGAAGATCTGTAGAGCTGATGGAGTCGAACTGAGCTCCTGTGGTCGATACGAGATCATCGATTCGAAGTGCACCACCTGTCCCCATCCTGATCGATACGAACCGTATCGATTCGAAACATCACCTGCCGATCGATGCGAAATGCATCGATACGAACCATACCCTGCGTACCTTAATCCATCCATATTTCGAGCATACGACCTCCGGTCGATATGAAGCTCGAAACATAGCCTTTCCTAGTCCTCTTCATCATCTCAAATAGATTCCGTTCTGATCGGAGCTCGGCCAAATTTTAACGACATCGATTGCAGCCTTGTTTCCAATCGATCCCCAATCCCGATATCCATTCGTCCTTGCCAATTTGTTGGTATTCCAGCCTTGACCGAAAGGTGGGATAACATTTGCCCCCCAAAACATGCCTTGTGATAATAAGGCGTGTTTTGAATAATTCCGAATCCGATATCCAAAGTCCATAGCCAATTCCATGCCCATCCAAACTCTATAACCGAGTTTCAATCCATCCTTGTCCAACAACCGAATCCAGGACCTCTCTGGGTCGATATCCAAATCCATAACCTCTCCGGGCTCTTTCCAAGCGCAATCCACACCTGACGACCTTGGTCCAGTGTCCCTGGACGTTGAGCTAACCTCTAAGGGTTCTTGCCAAGCGCAATCCACACCTGACGACCTTGGTCCAGTGTCCCTGGAAGTTGAGCTAACCTCTCCGGGTTCTTGCCAAGCGCAATCCACACCTGACGACCTTGGTCCAGTGTCCCTGGATGTAAGTAATGCCATGGCTTAAGTCCTAAGCCGAATCCTGGTCGCTTCGGACCCTTGTTGAGCATAGTCCATACTCAACGACCTGAAGCAATAATCGATAATAAGGGGCCTAAGCCCTAGGCCGAATCCTGGTCTCTTCGGACCCTTATCGAGCACAGTCCATACTCGATGACCTGAATGAGTCATTTTACCGAGTTCGGGCAAAACGACTCACCCCTTGCCAGGCATAATCCATACCCGACGACCGTTTTACCAAAACCCAAACAAAAATCCAATCAAAATCCAATCCAAAATCCAAATCATATCAAAAAATCAGAAATCCAAACCAGCATCCAAAACAAAAACCAATCATCCAAACGAAAATCCAAAACAGAAAGCAAACAAAACCAGGAGTTCAAACCAAACTCCAAAACCAAACCAGAAAATCAAGTGCCCAATCCAAAACAAAAAACAGATTTCGCAAACCATAGCTTTGCGGTTTATCATCATTCAGAGCATGCCTAGGGGCTATCTCCGTCCCCGTACATGTGTAAACGACTTGGTTGCTCGCCAATGGTTTGTTACTTATTTCATATTATCCGGGTCAATTGATAACCAATCGACCGTCATTCCTGGGCCTCACATCATCATGGTGCATGGTGGGTGGTGGTTGCTCCTGCTCCACCGCTGCATTCCGTGCCCCGACATACTGCCTCAATTGTCCATTCCTCACATGCTCCTCAATTATGTCCTTTAAATGCCTGCAGCTGTTGGTATCATGCCCGTCCAAATCATGGAAGAGACAGTGCCTTCCTGATGCCCTCTCCCGCTCGGATGGTTCTCTCCTAGCCGGCCTCTGGTAAGGAAGGCGATTCCGGGTTTCCATGTATATCCGCTCCAGCGTCTCATTCAATCCTGTGTATGTGGAAAACTTTGGATCCTTCCATCGCTTCCTAGATTTTTCAGAATCATCATCCAACTTCCTTTTCCCTTTATCTTTATCCGAACCTCTACTGGATGGTCCTCCACCCTCAGTTGCATTTACTTCCTTCAACTTTAAATATGCACATGCGTCTTCTTGCCGAAGGAACCTTTCAGCTTCATGAAAGAATTCCCCGAGATCCAGTGGTGGGTCTCGTACTAAAGATACCTTGAAATCCGAATCCTCCCTGACTCCTGACACCGCTGCCATTAAAACCATCGATGGATCCGGCCGATCCACCGAAGCAACTGCCGCATTGAATCGAGTTATAAATGCTCTAAGTGATTCATCCACTCTTTGCTTTACCGATGTTAACGTCATCACGTTCTTAGGTCTTTTGATATGAACCCGAAACTGCCCCAAAAACCTATCCACCAATTCCCTCCAAGTCCTGATAGATCCTTCTTCTAGCTGCCTAAACAACAGTGCAGCTAGATCTGTCAAATACAACGGGAAACATCTGGCCATCACTTCCTCCGATGCCCCCAGCACTTCCATGTGTCTAGTGTATCTCATCAAGTGATCAGTCGGGTTAGTCTTACCATTTTATGCTTCCACGCTAGGTAACTTGAACTTAGGTGGATTCTGAGCTATCTTGATTTCCCGAGCGAACGGACTCCTGTTCACTCCTTCCAAATCTCTATTGGTCAAACCTCCACGCATAGTCTTCCTAATGATTTCCACTAATCCAGCGTTGTCTGTCAGAGGTTGCCCCCCATGCTCCCGAGGGAACTCCGGCACATATTCTTCATGTGGCTCATTAGCGGCAACGTCGGCTCTAGCCTGTTGAACTCCTTCCAAAGGTCCTCCTATGTTGGATCCTGTGGGCCTGCCCCCAAGCCCTTGTTGATTGCCTTCCGGCTCTGTATTCTGTCCTCCATTGGGTTCCATAACCCTAGCTCCTTGTTCCACATTTACAGCCGCTGTGGCTGGTCCCAAGTTCTGTGTTCCTGCAGCTCTCATCTGCTCGAAGAAAGTTTGCATCATCTCTTGTTGACTCTTTAACAATCTCTCTTGCAATGAATTTGCCATATCTTCCATTTCATCTCTGGTGATGTAGATGGAAGCCTGTCCTTCTCCAGCTCCAGAGGATGCTTCTCGACTTCCGTCCTGTTGGCTTCTCTCAACCCTTTGTCTCCTACTTGTTTGTCTAGTCATTGTCTCCAAATCCAAACTCTTCAAATTCGAACTCTGAATCCGGTGTAGCGGGTGCTAGTCCTTCTCAGTGAAAGCACCAAAGTGTTTGCGCCAAAAATGGTCACAAACCCCAAGTATTGTGAAAGCACTAGTGTATGAATACAAATCAGCAATATTCAGATACAAATCTCATATCTAAGCTAGCAATAAACGACAATCCAGAAATAAATCACAAGAACACGAGATTTATAGTGGTTCGGCTATCTCCGGCCTACGTCCACTTCAATGATTTTTATCTTTTATTGATGTTCTTCGCTGATTACAGATGATTACAGCAAATACAATGAATGAATTCGAGTATAACAGCAATGGAAAGGAGTAGAATTGAATCCCGCAGAGTCTGGACGTTGGTCAGCAAAAAGATCCCCCTTTCTGCAGGCTTCAGGGGGCTATTTATAGGCGTAGGAGGCTGAGATCGCGCTCAAACTTTGGGAGACTCCTTCTAGCACGTGAGTGGGCCCACGCGCCCGGTCCCACCAAGTTTCGACTCAATCTGTGATCGATTCGAAACAACTTCGTATCAATCAAAAAATGCTCCAATCGAGCTGAAACTTGGCATGGGGGTTCTTTACCTTGCATGGGAGCTACTGTGAAAATTTTGTTGCATTTGGATCAGCGGTTCGTGAGATATGATCGATGCAAGGTTGTGATCTTCGTGAACATTGCCGTGTTCGAATCCATGCTTCGTACCCGCCCGTTCGACTCGATCGGAGCACGTGCGCATGTGATGATGTGTTGCGAAGTTCGTGGACCGATCCACCCAATGCGCCGAGTTGAATGCTTCTTTCCTGGAGATGTGGGTGTCCTTCGCAAGTATCCACGCTTTACGTTTGTTTGTATCCACTGCCTCTTCATAACGTTCGTACTCAACTGTTTGCATCGATACTTCATGTTCTTTCGCACCGATTGCAAGTATGTATTTCGTATCGATCTATGAAACAATCGATACGAAATGGTGAACTTAATCGATACGAAAGCCGTATGAGCGGCCAAAAGATGGGTACGAAACTAAACACAATGATGGATACGAACAAAGCCTTACCTGATGGATACGAGCGAGACTTTACCTGATGGATTCGATGAAGATCTGTAGAGCTGATGGAGTCGAACTGAGCTCCTGTGGTCAATACGAGATCATCGATTCGAAGTGCACCACCTGTCCCCATCCTAATCGATACGAACCGTATCGATTCGAAACATCACATGCCGATCGATGCGAAATGCATCGATACGAACCATACCCTACGTACCTTAATCCATCCATATTTCAAGCATACAACCTCCGATTGATATGAAGCTCGAAACATAGCCTTTCCTAGTCCTCATCATCATCTCAAATCGATTCCGTTCTGATCGGAGCTCGGCCAAATTTTAACGACATCGATTGCAGCCTTGTTTCCAATCGATCCCCAATCCCGATATCCATTCGTCCTTGCCAATTTGTTGGTATTCCAGCCTTGACCGAAAGGTGGGATAACAACCTTTAAAACAATTTTATTCTTGGACAACAACGGATTAAAAAACTTAGAACTCCTTTTTAAACCGACTAATTATAGGTTAAACCCTTTTTTAAATCATAATTAAACTTTATTAATTCTTAATTTAATTATAAATTAAGAAATAATTAGCCTTAAATAAATATTTAAACAATTGTTAACCATTATATAAATAATCAAACCCTAATTAATCCTTTATTACTTATTAAATAATTTAAACCTTCATTAATAACTAAGTTTCAAATATTTAATTAAATAATCTTTAATTAAACTTAAATAATAAACCTTTAATAAACGATTAATTTAAATTAAACCCTTAATTAAATTAAAATTAAGATAATTAACATTTATTTTAATAATTAATTAGTAATTAATCCTATATTTAATTAATATCAAATAAAAAAAAATCATATACTTAACTTATAATTCATTAAAAATTAATCTTGCTTAATTAATAATGAATTAAAATTAATCTTACCTTTATAATATAATTAATTAGTAATTAATCTTAAGTTAATTAAAATTAATAAACCTTATTCAATACTTAATTAATTTATTCATTATTGAGAACTTGATTAATTAAAATTAAATAATAAAACTTTAACTAACCCTTTTAACATCATTTTTACGTTTATAAAACATTTACAAAACAGGCTCAAGTATAAAAACTTTGAAACTTAACATTTTAAAGTTTATAACATTTCTAAAACATAAGTTTTAAACTAAACAAAGGTAATAAAATTTGAAATCAAAATAAAGTTTAACTTTGAAATTTTAGTAAACAAACTAGTAAACTCCTTTTGATTTTCCCAAAGATCTAATGTCACTTTAACAATTAAAGGTGATAACTTTCTAACATGTGCATTATAAGCACATTCCATAACATAACATGCAAGCCATATTTCAAACCATAAGCAAGTTTACAACTTTTAACCTTACTACTAATTAACTTACATTCTCAAATCCATATTCTATCCAAACACATAAGCATACACGCAAAACATCATCATTTTCAGCCAAATCAAACTATGATTATCAAACCAACATGAATATACAACAGTCAACAATATATTACACCATAAAACATGGCAATATATGGAGTTAAGTTCTTTTCAAAAGATAAGGAGATTCACTCACCAAAATCATTCAAAACTTGATTTAAAACTCTAGATCCTTGCTTTATGAAAACCAAAGTTGGACTTTTAGCCAAAAAGGAACACGCACATGGCTCAGCCATGACATGATAGGCTCGGCCATAGTGCTAATAAAGCAAGGCCTTAGTGTCTTAGGGATGTGTGGCCTTGGATTTGAAAAATGAGGATGTAAAAATGGAAAAAGAGGATATTTTAACAATGTTTTATGGATTTTCAAAATGAAAAAGAGTTAGGATTTTTGAACTTAGAAATTCTCTTTTGGAAGCCATTAACATTCATGAAAGCTTGAAGAGGAATTTATCAAATGGAAATTGAATGGTAAAATGAGAAATAAATTATGATATTTGCTTTTATAAAAATGGATTAAATGAAATTACCTTTTACCCTTGTACTCTTACCCTCTACTACCTTACGCCACCTTTGCCTCCCTCCCTTTTCCTCACATTTTTGGCTTTGTCCCCTCCATCACAAACACTATCAAACATGTTTAGACATATTTTGATACCTTAATGTACCTATGTCGTCACATGTTGTGACATATACCATTTTCTCTTAATTATATATATGTATGTATGTATGTATTTTACCTTATATACTAAAGTGAATACATACATACATATATATATATATATATATACACATATGAAATGAAATACTAACTTTAGTTATAAATGAATGCATATACATATGCTATTTTGATCATAATATTTACGATAACTTTTAGTCGACGAAAAGTCGAAAAACGAATTTCGGTCACATTTTCAATTTTTCTCCAAACTAAATATTTTTGTAAACAATTTTGAAAAAATATTTCATCATTATTATTTATCATTTAAAAGAGTTTTATTTCTACTATAAACTCAATTATATGAATATTTAAAATTAGTTAAATTCCAGGTCTTTACAGTTAATAATATATTTATGCCTGCTCTTTATGTTTCTTGATTCCACATTTTCTGTATACGGATTCTTATGTTACGAGTGATTCAGGTTTATATAGATTTGACTGATGATTTGAGATGATACGGTGATGTCATCCTTCCATATGATTTTATCATCTGGTATGGGACGTCGGTAACATTTCTCCAGTTATTCTTCAGACTCATTATATAGAATATTATGGTAATTGATGTAGTTTATAAGCAGTGAATAAATGTTTAAGTATCACATAGTGGTATGAGATGTTATTGTGATATTTATTTGGTTATTCATTTTAAGTTGATGACACTCGCGTGATGGGAATGAGTGGATAGTGTGCGGTGATACACATAGTGATATATGGCTCCGTGTCCAATGATGACCTTGATTCAGGTTCATACGTATTGGTTCTATATGCCACTATTATGATGTACTCCTATTAAATTTTTAGAGAGGACCAAATAGCTAGAATCGACCCTAGCAGCCTGATTATGGGATCGCTTCCCAGATCTATGACACCATATTATATAGCTTTATGCTACTCCTATTTGCGAGTTTTCCCCCATGCCACCTAGGCCAGCAGTACTTATAGGGGCAAAAGTAGTCTCGTGACTTAAGAGTCCTTGGTTAACGAGTACACTAGTGGATACGTGTTACGATGACTATTGAGCTAACTAAGATTGTAGTGACTCCGCGTGTTTGGAGTTTGCTTAGTGCTATCAATCTCCCTTCTGGTACTAATGGAGTAGTATATTGAGATATATATTTATACACCTCGTTGTAGTATAGATATGGGTTATAGTATACATATATTGTTATATATATATGACTTTACTTAGGGCTTCGTGTCTGTCGTATAGTCATATCCCGTCATGATACTTTCTGTTAGTATAGATATGAGAAGATGAAATTATACCCGTGATACATATCCAGAGTATAATGGATTCTCATTATATTGATAGGCAGGCTATCGTATCTTCTATATATGTATTGATGATGATCTTTTATTAAGATTGAGAGATATATTTGGGCAAGGATTCTTGTTAACCTGATTATACTTAGGGATATCTCATTTATTGATATTTCTGGATTTCATGACAATTTCTGGGTTTGTGTGATTCACCTATTTGTGTTGATTCAGTGATTCTTGATTTGATGTTGTTCTATATAGATGATGACATATTTTGATATCAATGCTAATTGTTTTATATGGATTTGAGTTATTTTGGCGATAAGATGCCTTGATGACTATTTATGGTACTATACATATACTCAAGGCATGCATTATTATATTTGTATGCATCCTTTGACATGTCGTCTGATGATTTGATTATCTATGTTGCTGTTCTCATATTATTATTCCATGTTTACATTGGGTTACCTATGTTATGGACTCTTGATTAGACATAGTCTGACCCTTGTGTTATTTATGTAATACTCGGATCAATTCAAGACATTTCAGATATAAGGACGACATGACCATCAATTGTTTTATTGGGCTTAGAGAAGTCTTATATTAGAATTGTTATATGACATGTGTGAGACATTGATTCACTGTATTATTAGGCATTGGTTTGTATATTGATTATTCATCACCATACATTGAGATAGTTGACATTTGAGATGTATTGTATCCTTATGATATTATTGTATTCAATATATTATATTATGTATTGTTTTGTCTTGGAGACACACGTGTTTATTACTTTGTACAGATTATATGTACGTATAGGTAAGTTATTTATTTGATATTTTAATAAGTATCGGTGTTAGTCCAAGGGAATATTCATGTGTGCACCCCATATAGCCTCATTCTCCGTAATAGTTGATAGTATTACCTCTGAATACTCTTGGATAGTATAGGTATAGAGGTGGTGTGTTTCAATTCTACTTCTATCTTTTAGTGCATAATACTTGTAAATGTTAAAAGATAAGTAAGTTAACTTTCTAACTAGAAATAACAATAAAGAAATGCACTTAAAAAGAGAATTAAATTTTACATGGTGTTGTATCTAATGTTAAAGAGTTCAAAAAATTAAATATATCAAATTACATAAATGAGAGTTTTCATTAATAATAGATTATACGATGAGGATTAAAAAACCTAGTATAACTGGAAAAATAATGGGATTATAAAGGGATCCAAATATTCTGTAACAACCTAGTTTTTCAGTCATCTGAATTCAGAATATTTAATTAATTTTAAATATTGAAAAGTAAAATTTACTAGTTAAATTGATTAAATAAGTGAATCTGGAATTAAATATGAATCCAAATGATTTCTAATGTCGATATAAAATCTATTTGAATCAGGATGAAGTTAGTAAAGTTTTGAAATTGAATTAAAAGTGATTAATCGAAAATTGGAAATTTTATATTTAATTTGTCGAGTTAAAAATAATCATTTTTTACACCGTCTCAGATTTCAACAAAACTAGTTTCATTGGATCCGTAATAGTGAGTTATTATAAGATTTCAAATTTCGTGTCGATCGAACTTACAGTTTGGTCATGCAGAGGTGAAACGCATAGAAATTTATTTAAGTAAATTTAATTAAAATAATTCGATTCCAAAACCTATCTTCCAAATACGATGGAATTGGCTTCTGAGATATATTCCATTGTGTTCGAAATAGGGGTAAAACATTATGAACGCCAGGCGACACGCTTAGTTTGGAGTCCGAAATTGTTTCGGATGAATAGTAACTTTTAGTGGCCTATAAATAGAGGACCCTAACCCTTCTTTCTTTGCAAACCCTAGGGCAAACAAAATGCAGTCGCCACTATGAATTCGATGGCCAAAAATGCATGAAACTTCTCCTCCCAATATCTCAAAATCCATACAAGATTTAGTCTCAAATCCTAAATGAAAAGTGTAGAGAGTAGTGAGATCTTCAGATGCATACGCTCATGATCGGGAACGAAGTAGCGAGGCATCGTCTAGGTCGCTTCGACCTTGGGCAGTTTCGTGGTCGATTGGTGGTGGTCGGACGCGCCGAGTTCGACCGGACTTCGGCCAGGGGGGCATAGAGGCTTGGCGCGTCGTTTGGAGGTGGTTGATCGTCTTCTCGACGAACGATGGTGGAGTGGCGATCAAATGGAAGTCGGCGGCTATGTGGGTTTTACTAACCTAGAACGAATGAAGGAGAAAGGAAATTCGCGGCCAAGATTTGATTTCCAGAATTTGAATGGCCCAGACGTGTTTAAGGTTATAAAAAAATTGCAATTTAGTTATATTATGAATCGTGAATCTTAAAAAATATATATCTTCTTCATACGAGGTCAAAATTGGACGAAACGAATTGCGTTGAATTCGTATTCGCAAACACAACGTGATGGAGCTATAGTAGTTAGTAGTTGGATATATTCTTGCCAATTGGAGGAGATGAGACCCTATACGTTCCCGTGTATGAGCGCATGACCCTTTGTACGTGCATCTGCCTCGAAGCGAACATTGTACATATTTTCTCATATGTATATTTGTTGCAAGTAACAGGTTGGAGGGATCCAACATGATTCCTCACTATGGTTGAGGTTTATTTACACATATTGTTATATATGTTGTATTATGTGATATTTGATGTAATGGATGTCATGATTGCTATTAGTGATGTGAATTCCCTTATTTAGCGCTTTTGCAGCATTGGGCCATATTTTTGAAAATATAAAATATTACAATGATGATTTCGATTAAAAAAAGATTTGAAAGTGATTTTGAAAATATATATGTTTTAATAAATTTTTGAATTGTTAAAGAAATGAATTTATTTTAAATAAATAAAAAGTTATAATTTTTATGTTATAAGAATTATGGCTTTGTGAAATATACTCAAATATGATTTTTGAAATATGAAGTTAACTATTTTTTAAAATAAGTTAAATTGAGAATTTTGAACTTATTATAAATGGTTTATATATATGATTTATAGAATCGATAATTTATAAATAAAAGTAATGGAATTATAAACGAGTTTTATAAGTGTTAAAATGAAGCTATAAATGAAACCTTGTAAGTAAATGAGATTTATAAAGTAAAGAAGTTATAAAAGGAAAGTTATTAGTAAAGACAATTAATGAAATAAATTTTATAAACGGTGTTTTATAAAAGAAATGAAATTGAAATCAAATTTTGTATATGATTTGTAATTAAAATTTAGAAATGAATTTATAATGGACTTTATAAATAATGAGATTACAAAAGAATGAATTTGTAAATAAAGAGATTTATAAGTAAATAAACTTATAATGAAATTTTGACATATAAATGAGATAAACATGAAATTGGTTAATAATGGAATTTTATAAATGGAAGTTTTTATAAAATAGAAATGTGAATTATAAACACTGTATTATAAACGTGAAATCATTTTAATTTGATAAGCTAAATATTGACTTTTATAAAAGGAAATATATTTACATTTTTAAAGAGAATAATTCTTTAAATGAATGTTTTGAAAAGTGATATTATAAAATGGAGTTTAAATTATTTGAAAATAAAATAAATTGTGAATTCACTTATTATTAAAATAAGTGTATGGAAATGTTTTCTGAATATCCAATAAGTGAAATGGTTTTGAATATTATTATTTTAAAGATATTTTGAAGTGAATATTTGGAAAGTGATTTGATTTATAAACAATTAATAAAATCAGGCCCCGTGAATACTTATGTGCTATATTTTATTTGTTGCTATGATAGTTAAATAACCGACTATCAAATTTAGCCATTTTAGTTTCTCAACTTGATGTAGAAACTAATTAGTCGTACACTTGGTATGTAACTGACTGTGTAGGTTTGATTATTGTTTGTGTTGAGAATGTTGATCCATGTAGTGCAGAGTGATTACTCCAATCTATCAAGCTTCCTTCTTGGCTGAAGGATAGCAAGTTGAAAGTTGGAGACATGATAAGTCTATGAGACTTGGTTTCTATGTGAGGTTGAGAAATGCTTTTGCATTGTTGGTGCGAAGAGACCGGGATCAGATTTATCTGAAAACCACTTCGGACCAACATATATGCGACGATTGTATAGGTTGATCGATGGTATTGATATTTAGGATTTTGATAGTGAAGGACTGCTTGTTGATCATTTGGGGTTAAAATCCAAATATAAATATAGTAGCAGTAGTCTCTTCGTTATGAAATATCCATTGCAAGGCCTGTCGCTACCGATCCTATAGGATATGGTAGGAGAGTAACTTCGGTTTATCCTGTTCCTGGACAACTTGTATGGATGAGTGTCTGACATTGCATTTCTAAGATTACGTACATTGGTTTTTACAAATGTACATCATGTGGTGGCGGAGTAGGCAACTTCACTTAACTTAACACCCTCCTTAAGACATACGAGCTCAAGGGTTGTATTTTTGTGGAAGGCAATTAGTAGTCAATGGGAATGGCAATATGGCATTCAAAGATGATGATGATGTGATATGTAAAAGGTAATCGATACCTCTTTTGGCCTCACTCCTTGGGAATATGACTGAAATAGTGATAGAAGCAGCAAGGCTAAGTGGGTCGCTCCCAGTAGGTGATGTCATCACTCTTCTCGATATATCTTTATACGCTATGACGTCATGTATCTGATTATTGTTGATGTATGCTTGTGGCCACATATTATAGGTCGGTAACGACCAGAGTGATGACATATTCGGCACTATCCAGGAATGGGTTGGCCGGTCTTGTGTTGTTTAGGCGGGCAGTATCTGCTCCCTAGGTGCATCCCTCTAGAGTTGTACCGAGTTTGGCTTGAAAAGGTAGTCCCTTCACCTAGTCATTTGTATGGAATCCAAAATCCACCGCCTACCATTTTGTTTGTAGAGCCTAGTATTGCTGGAATTTAATAATGGTAACAATTTTAGCTATGTTGATTATTATTTGTATAATAGACACTATTATAATATAACAGATTTTATATGAAAAGGTTTTGGTTTTCGTAAGGGAAAACCCCATCCGTGTTTATGTGTGGATGTGGTCTTACGAGATACCTTTTGTTTTGATAAAGGAAAAGTTTTGATAACTTTATAAATTCAGTTGTGATGTGATTTTCTCACACTGATTTACCAGATTGATCCATATGTTCTTCCTTTTAAATGCTCGGGTCAAACCGAGTATATTTACAAGTTCAGATTTGGTGCTTTTGGAGCTTCAGCAGGCGAGCTGGAGATCTTCGTGTCGTATACACATATCTGTTTATTTTTCCACTGCATTGCATTGTTGTTGTTGTAAATTATAAGCATTTGTGAGAACAGGTTATTATAACTGTCCAAGCTGATGATTATTTATTATGTACTCTGATATTGAATTATGTATATTATAGTTTCTCTTTGTAAAGATTATTGATCTATATTATACGTTATTCCGCTGCAATGTGAGATTCTGTATTGTTGTGGTTCTGCTTCTCTCTTCTTCTTCTCTTCTCTTTATCTTTCTTCTCTTTTTCTTATCACCTCTCTTTTCTTTCTCACGGTCACCTGCAATTCTGTTTGCTGTGGGTCGATAGGCGTGGTTTGTTGTTGGTTTATAGGGTGCTTAGTGCGGGTCGTCACAGTTGGTATCATAGCTTAGGTTTAGTATACTCCTAGGCTTTGATGTGTACTCATTATAGATATGGTTAGTAACACCGCATAATGATTTGAGTGTATGTGTGTGTGTGTCTATATATATATATATGAGCGCATATTTGTTAGTTATATAAAAATGTTTTATATTGTGTTGATGTATCTGTTGAGTGTTTTATAAATTCCGGTCGGTATGTGGGACGCCACTGTATCGGTAGGGATTTATAAACTCTTCAACAAGGTAAACCAACATAATATTGTTTTGAATGGGTAAATGAAATAATTTTACCTCGATTATATTTTATATATAATTATATATATTGATTGTTGGTTATTATTGAATGGTAATATTTAATTATTATCATTTGTTATTTGTTGTGTTTAACAAAAAGCTATTATTATAAATCTAAATAAAGATAAGTAAAGAAATAAAGTGAAATTATATAAGTATAAATTTATGAATGTGAATTATAAATAAAAAGGATTTTAAAAGAGATAATAAAAGCACTGAATTCACTACAGTTGTTGGAAACTAATAAAGATGATGACTACAGCATCATCAATATCATTTTCGAGTTTCTGTGTGATTGATTTGCTACCAATAGTAAATTGAAAATTGAAGTTTTGTGTGGTAAACAAGTCTGAATTTAAAATCCAAATTGAATTTGATAAATATAAGTGAAATGAGTTTGGACTTATAATATGAAATAAAAATTTCACTTTAGTAAAGTTAAATAAATTTGATTTAGCATAAAAAAATATATGATTTGAAATTTAGCTAAAGAAAAGTTAAATAAAGTGAATTGGATTTGAACTGGATTAGATAAGTTATTGAAAAGATTATACATTTAAGATTGTAAAGTGATTATATAACCATGAATTGAAATTATAAAATATGAGAATGTGAATAAACTTAAGTAAATATTTGTGAAATTATAAATAAATAAGTTGTATAACTTATAAAATGAGAAAATGTAAGTAAAACCAAATATTAAAATGGTTAAACAATTTTGTTAAGCAAAACAAAATCTGAATTTGAATAGTGATATGAAATTTGACTTAAGTAAAAGTTAAATAAAATGACTTTAGGAATCAAATTTAAGTTAAGACAAATAAAATGAAATGTTGTGAAGGAATTTAACTTAAGTAATGTTGAATGAAGTTGATTTTGATACCAAAATGAATTAATTAAGTGAAAGTAATGAAATAATTAGTAAATGGAATATGGTTTGGAATGATTGTTTGTTAAAAGTGAATATAACTTAAGTTGTGAATTGATAATAAACATAAGAAGCATTGCATAAAAATATGAAATGAACGTAAGATGAGTGGAATTAAAATGTCTATAAGCTTAAGTAAAGAATGAAGTAAAGTAGTGTTATGTGTTATTGGTATTAAAAGAATTTTGCTAAGTGAATTGGAAAGTAAATATGAATTGAATCTAAAGTGAATGTAGCTAAATTGAATTCAATCTAAATTGAATATAATCAATTGTGATCAATGAATGTGAATAAATTGAAAACCAAATCAAGTGAATGTTAATAAAATTTGGAATGTATATTGATTTGGTTATGAATTGATTTGGTTGTAAATTTGTTGGATGGTTGTTAGTTTGATGTTAGTGTTTGGTGACTTCTCATGTGGCATGTGTTTTATTTGTATGTATTGTTGTATAGCATATGTTATATATGTTGATATTATTTTCCATATACATGTTATCATTTGTTGTTGAGTGTTTTAGTAGGTGCGGACGGCGTATGCTTCACATTTGCAGCTCGCTTTCGCGCTATATTGCTTATATATGCTTGCTAATAATATGTAAGGTACATATCTCGGATTACATATCGTACTTTTACACTTTTTCCTTCAGGATGCCTCATCCTCGAAGATTAGATGTATATTTGTGATATATGTACTGTGATTTTATTACGATCGAACCGTGCAAAGGAGGCTCTGGCGAAATTTTCTGAAAATTTAAGGCGTCGGAAAATTTTTGGAAAAATTGGAAAAAAAATTTGGTAACTAAAGTTTTGATTTTTGAGTTATAAATTGAAATGATAATAGCTGATTTTTGGGAATGATATTAGTGAATAACTATAAATGAATTTGAATACTTAGAAAAGCTTTTATAAGAAGTTGCAACTAATTGTTTTGAAAAAGTTAAACACTTAAAAGAATTTGGTACTCTATTTCAACTAAATTGTTTTGAAAGTTAATGGGATTTGGGTATGTTTTTTTACTTAGTAATTTCGGGGACGAAATTCTTTTAAGAGGGGATGTATGTAACGACCCAGTTTTTCAGTCATCTGAATTTAGAATATTTAACTAATTTTAAATATTGAAAAGTAAAATTTACTAGTTAAATTGATTAAATAAGTGAATCTGGAATTAAATATGAATCCAAATGATTTCTACCGT
The DNA here is from genome assembly GCA_030737815.1 of Allium fistulosum. NCBI lineage: Eukaryota > Viridiplantae > Streptophyta > Magnoliopsida > Asparagales > Amaryllidaceae > Allium > Allium fistulosum. The sequence goes on along the minus strand of CM060903.1, from coordinate 709,655,363 downwards.
CGATTTAAAATCTATTTGAATCAGAATGAAGTTAGTAAGTTTTGAAATTGAATTAAAAGTGATTAATTGAAAATTGGAAATTTTATATTTAATTTGTCGAGTTAAAAATTGTCATTTTTGATACTGTCTCGGATTTCGACGAAACTGGTTTCATTGGATCCGTAATAATGAGTTATTATAGGATTTCAAATTTTGTGTCGATCGGACTTATGGTTTGGTCGTGTGACACTGAAACGCATAGAAATTTGTTTAAGTAAATTTAATTAAAATAATTCGATTCGAAAACCTATCTTCCAAATACGATGGAATTGGCTCCCGATATATATTCCATTGTGTTCGGAATAGGGGTAAAACATTATGAACGCTAGCCGGCACGCTTCGTTTGGAATTCAGAATTATTTCGGATGAATAGTTACTTTTAGTGGCCTATAAATAGAGGACCCTAACCCTTCTTTCTTTGCAAACCCTAGGGCAAAAAAAACACAACCGCCACTATGAATTCGATGGCTAGATATGAACAAAACTTCTCCCTCTAATATCTCGAAATCCATACACAATTAAGTCTCGAATCCTAAATGAAAAGTGTAGAGGGCAGTGAGACCTTCACATCCATACGGTCATGATCAAGATCGGAGTAGCGAGGCATCAGCTAGGTCGCTTCGACCTTGGGCAGTTTCATGTTCGATTAGGGGTGATCGAAGGCCCCGAGTTCGACCGGACTTCGGCCATGGGGGCGTGGAGGCTTGGCGCGTCGTTTTGAGGTGGTTGATCTTCTTCTCGACGAACGATGATGGAGCGGCAATCAAATGGAAGTCAACGGCTACGTGGCATTTACTGACCTGGAACGAACGAAGGAGAAAGGAAATTCGTGGTCGAGATTTGATTTGTAGAACTTGAATGGCCCAGATGTGTTTAAGGTCATAAAAAAATTGTAATTTAATTATTTTTAAAAAGTATATATCTTCTTCATACGAGGTCGAAATTGGACGAAACGAATTGTGTTGGATTCGTATTCGCTAACACTACGTGATGGATCTGGATTAGGATTTATCTGAGCTAGTGAAAATTTTGGTTAAATTCGAACGCCTGTTCATTTTTAATCGAATTAAAATGCTGCAACGATGACTGCAATCAAAGTGAGTAAAACTCACTTTCTGACCCGCTTATATTTTTATATAAGTGGAAATATTTTTATTATGCTGTTTTGATGACTGTTGGATGTTATATATATACATATGTATATATTGGATGTTTGGATGTTATGTTATAGTAGTTAGTAGTTGGATATATTCCTACCGATTGGAGCAGATGAGACCCTATACGTTCCCGTGTATGAGCGGATGACCCTTTGTATGCACGTCTACCTCGAAGCAGACATTGTGCATATTTTCTCATATGTATATTTATTGCAGGTAACAGGTTGGAGGGATCCAATAGGATTCCTCACTATGGTTGATGTTTATTACACATATTGTTATATATGTTGTATTATGTGGTATTTGATGTGATGGATGCCATGATTGCTATTACTGATGTGAATTCCTTTATTTAGCGCTTTTGCAACATTGGGCCATATTTTTGGAAATTTAAAATATTAAAATGATGATTTCAATTTAAAAAAAAGATTTCAAAGTGATTTTGAAAATATATATGTTTTAACAAAATTTTGAATTGTTAAAGAAATGGATTTATTTTAAATAAATAAAAAGTTATAATTTTTATGTTATACAAATTATGGCTTTGTGAAATATACTCAAATATAAAATTTGAAATATGAAGTTAACTATTTTGTAAAATAAGTTAAGTTGAGAATTTTGAACTTATTATAAATGGTTATATATAAGATTGATATTTTATAAATAAAAGTAATGGGATTATAAACGAGTTTTATAAGTGTTAAAATGAAGTTATAAATGAAACCTTATAAGTAAATGAGATTTATAAAGTAAGGAATTTATAAAAGGAATGTTATTAATAAAGACATTTAAAGAAATAAATTTTATAAATGGTGTTTTATAAATATTAGAAATGGAATTGAAATCAAATTTTGTATATGGATTTGTAAATAAAATTTAGAAATGAATTTATAATGGACTTTATAAACAATGAGATACAAAAGAATGATTTTGTAACTAAAGAGATTTATAAGTAAATAAATTTATAATGGAATTTTTACATATAAATGAGATAAACGGGAAATTGGTTAATGATGGAATTTTATAAATGGAAGTTTTTATTAAATAGAAATGTGAATTATAAACACTGTTTTATAAATGTGAAATCAATTTAATTTGATAAGCTAAATATGGATTTTTATAAAAGGAAATATATTCACATTTTTAAAGTGAATAATTCTTTAAATGAATGTTTTGGAAAGTGATATTATAAAATAGAGTTTAAATGGTTTGAAAATAAATTGTGAATTCACTTATTATTAAAATAAGTGTATGGAAATGTTTTCCGAATATCCAATAAGTGAAATGGTTTTGAATATTATCTTTTTAAAGATATTTTGAAGTGAGTAATTGGAAAGTGATTTGATTTATAAATGATTAATAAAATCAGGCCCAGTGACTACTATGTGCTAAATTTTGTTTGTTGCTTTGATAGTTAAATAACTGACTATCAAATTTCGCCATTTTAGTTTCTCAACTTGATGTAGAAACTAATTAGTCATACACTTGGTACGTAACTGACTGTGTAGGCTTGATTATCGTTTGTGTTGAGAATGTTGAGAATGTTGATTCATGTAGTGCGAAGTGATTACTCCAATCTATCGAGCTTCTTTCTTGGTCGAATGATAGCAAGTTGAAAGTTGGAGAGGTGATAAGTCTATGAGACTTGGTTTCCGTGTGAGGTTGAGAAACGCTTTTGCATTGTTGGTGCGAATAGATCGGGATCAGATTTATCTGAAAACCACTTCGGACCAACATATATGCGACGATTGTGCAAGTTGGTTGATGATATTGATATTTAGGATTTTCATAGTGAAGGACTACTTGTTGATCATTGTAACGGCCCGGAATTTTCGAACTCGAAAATTCCAGATAGTTAGGAAGAAAAGAAAGAGATAGAAGAAGAAACAGAACAAGACACAGATTCTCACATTCGCAGCGGATCAAAATACAATATCAAATAATAATATCAGTTATACAATGGAACATTTTATCAGTTAATTTACATTTTTATACATTAGAGTTACAACATTTCACAATCATTGGACAGTTAAAACAACATGTCCCAGATAAATAACAATATATTACAGCGGAATACACTCCATACGTTTCTGCCATCCAGCTCGCCTCCTGAGCTCCAGAACGTCCTTACCTGAAATCTGTAAGACTCGGTCTGACCCGAGCATTACATCAAAGTAACACCCGGGTCAGGCTGGATACCAGCGTGAGTAAACCCATATAATTTGAAATACTAAGTCCAATTTAAAAGAAAACCCGGGGTAACTCACTCATCATTACAAATTCACAACTTGCTATAATCTACACTTATATCCACAATCCATGTCTATGCATTTGACTTAAACTTGGCTTTAAACTTTGATTTCAAACTTTTAATCAAGTGTTAACTATAACTCCATGACTTTTGAAATTACACTTAATTAATTTCTAGTCAGTTATTAACATCAAACCCAGAATTCTTAATTACAATTTAATTATTCCTTAAATTAATGAACTTAAACCCTAATTAATGCATTTAAACTTATAATTACAATTTTAATTAATACAAATCATTAGTTATCATGATTACTTAACTTAATACATTAATGAATTACAATTCATTTAATGTTCATTAACTTAAGATACATTCATTTTCAATAATGATTTAATTATTACTTATAAATATGGTTGGAAACATTCGTTCCAAATTTTCATTTAAAACTTCATTTTTATTTCACGATTTAGAATGACTTCTTATTTATCTTTAATCAAGTTTAAAACTGACCTTTAAAAACTTGGAATTCACATATTAAAATAATATTCTTTTATCATAAAGAAATTTGAAAGAGTTAAATCCAATTCCCTTTAAATTCACACATTTAAGCGTATACTTTAACATTAAGCTTATTTAATTGTACTTAATTTATAGAACTTTATATAATTTCAAGGTCTGGAATCCAATTCAAAAATAAGATTACGTCCAGGATTTAAAATTTTGGTTAGACTTTGCTTAAATTCTACTTTACAATTCCAAACCAATTTAGACTCCTTAAATTTCATTTTATTACTTAAACATTTTCTAAGTTATTAAGACAATTCCAAACCAGGCTTTAACTAAACTTGAATTTATAGTAAACCCTTGTTTTAAAATTTAATTTAAACTTGCTATATAATTTAAAAAACTAAATTTAAAAAAAAAACAGAACAAGAATGGAAACCTGTAACAACATTCTCCACGCCACTACCATTCTAGCCTCGAGCCGCAACCCAAGATCTATCGCAAAACCCGAAGTAACTCGAGTAAAAACTCGAGTAAACAACCAATCTTCCTCAAACCAAAAATTCACCAGAACAACCAAGTGCACCGTGCACATGCACGGTGACTTTGACCGCCTCCGACCATCACTGATAGTCTTCCCACTTCGACGAACATCTCTCCATCAACCCATGATCATCAAACAACCCATATCAACTCGAAATTAAATTCGAGTTCAAACTGTACCTGGAACAGAAGTCAGGATCAACCTTCTCAAAACTGAATTGCCATCGCCCTCGCGATCCCTACCACCAGAAATACTGAAACTCCGGCCCAACACTCATCCATACTCCCTCTTCCACCTTCCCGAACCATGGGATGCTCGATCGATCACTGACGACGAATGAAGCAAAATGCGAAACCACGGCAAAACTAGGTTACCAAACTTCGTAAGCTTCCCGCCGCCGCCACGATCAACTTCACACCATCGCTCTATTTTTCCCGCAACCCCCGTACACTCCACTTCCATCTTAGAAAACCCCGACCTCCCTCGCCGACGTGTTCGCCAGAATTTCCCATAACAAAGGAATTCGAACAAACCCAAACCGCTCTTGAATTCTTGATCTAAAAATTTTAATTTTTGCTTTAAAAATCAAGTTAAGGTACAAGGATTCGAATTATATTTTTGAATTCGAGAATTTAGAAATTTAAATTTTTGGTATATTTGAGCTTTCCTCAGTTCTTTTGATTTTCTAGTGCTATTAACAATTTGTTTTTAACTTAAATATATGTTAAATCCTAGCTTATGATAATACAATTTGGTTCAAATCAGGGATCCAGCTTAAGCTTAGATCAAGAGATAGAAATATTTTTCTTTTAAAACTGCAACTTGAACAGAGCAAGTTAACTTTGGAAATAACTGTTCACACATACATCCATTATATATATATACTCAGGAGATTCATATATATATACAACATACTAATTCACAGATATACATGCATCAGATTCATACTGTAAACTTTTTAAAAGAAGATGTTACTCACCTGTAAAATAACTGACCAGAGAACTCACTTCCAGGCTATTGAACACTATCAGCCTGGGTTAATTCCCAGAGTCTTGTTTTGATGACTTTAATGGTTGTTGATGGTAATAGATTTAATTGTTATGTTGTTCTGAGGTTGCTATATTTCAGGTCTGCAACTATTTTTTTTCTTCCAGCTTGCGATTAATGAATGAAATGAAACATGGGATGATATATATAAAAAAATGTGTACAGGGTGAAGTATACACAAGTACATGATATTTTCTATTGTATTGGAAAAGATTTTACAAACGTTGGCCAGAGATTTTTTTTTCCAAATTGTAGGCTGATATGATTTTAGGTGGCTTGCATTTATTACTTGGCTTGGCTTATAAGTTTACTCTTTTTTTTTATAATAATAATAATAATAAGCTGTATTTTAAACAAATTCAATTAAATATTTATTAAATAATACTGCCAAAAATCCGGGATGTCACAATCATTTGGGGTTAAAATCCCAGTATACATATAGTAGCAGTGTCTCTTCGTTATGAAATATCTTTTGCAAGGACTGTCGCTACTAATCCTATATGATGTGGTAGGAGAGTAACTTTGGTTTGTCCAGTTCCTGGACAACTTTTATGGATGAGTGTTTGACATTGCATTTCTAAGATTACGTACATTAGTTTTTACAAACGTACATCGTGTGGTGGTGGAGAAGGCAACTTCTCTTAGCTTAACAACCTCCTTGAGACATACGAGTTCAAGGGTTGTATTTTTGTGGAAGACAATTAGTAGTCAACGGGAATAACAATGTGGCATTCAAAGATGATGATGATGTGATATGTAAAAGGTAACTGATACCTCTTTTGGCCTTACTCCCCGGGAAAATGACTGAAACAGGGATAGAAGCAGCAAGGCTAAGTGGGTTGCTCCCAATAGGAGTTGTTATCACTCTTCTGGATATACCTTTACATGCTATGACGTCATGTATCTGATTATTGTTGATGTATGCTTGTGGTGACGTATTATAGGTCGGTAACGACCGTAGTGATGACATATTTGATACTATCCAGGAATGGGTAGGCCGGTCTTGTGTTGGATTATGCGGGCAGTATCTGCTGCCTACATGCATCCTTCTAGAGGTGTACCGAGTTTGGCTCAGAAAGGTAGTCCCTTCACCTAGTCATTTGTATGGAATCCAAAATTCACTTCGTTCCCGCCATTTTGTTTGTAGAGCCTAGTATTGCTGGAATTTAATAATGGTAACAATTTCAGCTATGTTGATTATTATTTGTATAATAGACACTATTATAATATAACAAGATTTCATATGAAAAGGTTTTGGTTATCGTTAGGGAAAAACCCGTCTGTGTTTATGTGTGGATATGGTCTTACGAGATACCTTTTGTTTTGATAAAGGAAAAGTTTTGATAACTTTATAAATTCAGTTGTGATGTGTTTTTCTCACGCTGATTTACCGGACTGATCCTGGCATTCTTCCCTTTCAATGCTCGGGTCAGACCGAGTATATTTACAGGTTCAGATTTGGTGCTTTTGGAGCTTCAGTAGGCGAGCTAGAGATCTTCATGTTGTATACATGTATCTGTTTATTTTTCCACTACATTGCATTATTGTTGTTGTAAATTATCAGCATTTGTGAGGATAGGTTATTATAACTGTCCAAGCTTATGATTACTTATTGTGTACTCTGATGTTGATTTATGTATATTTTAGTTTCTTTTTGTAAAGGTTATTGATCTATATTATTTGTTATTCCGCTGCGATGTGAGATTCTGTATTGTTGTGGTTCTGCTTCTCTCTTCTTCTTCTTCTTCACTTCTCTTCTTCTTTCTTCTCTCTTTCTTCTCACCCTCTCTTACCTTTCTGATGATCATCTGCAATTCTGTTCGCTCTAGGTCGACAGGCGTGGTTTGTTGTCGGTTCAGAGGGTGCCGAGTGCAGGTCGTCATATATTCCCATTTACTATATACTAAAGATAAATTTCGAGAATGTAAAGAAATTCATTTTCATTTTCTTTTATTTTTAACATTTAAGATAATTGTCAAATTTATTACATATTGGATATTTTACACCAAATATCAAGCGATATACCAACAAATATCGGGTGAGATGCTGCTAATAATATAAGCGATGTTTCAAGGAAAAAATCGACTAAGCAGCGATATGTGGTATACGGTGATATATCAATGATATTATCTAATATTATCTAATTTGCTTATGAAGGTACAGATATCCCACTATCAACACACCTTAACAAGGAACATATAAAGACAATATTTTTGATATGATTCAATACTTATGATTACAAACACATTTGTGACTTCAATTGATCAAATACTTTTCTTAAAGATTTTCTACTTGTTTATTTTTAATGTATTTAAAATATTACTATATCCTAATATAACAATATATGCGAAGAAAAGAAAAACTAAAATCTTCCTTTATTTCAAACAAGAATCACTATAATAGTAATATAAGCAAATTACATAATCACCCCTAGAGCACACCCTTAACTCTTTTAGTAATAAAGTGATACATCTATGCATAAGCACTGCATAATAGAAATAACATAACAAGGCTAGTATATATCAGTAACTTGGCACCATGCTCGTATTAGGACAATTTCAAGATGTTACATTTGTCCAAACCTAACTCTTAACCTACTTCCGAGAGTACCTAAGAGATATAAGATAATAAGCAAATAACTTCACACTAGACAATAGTTTGGTATGATTAAGTACTGCTCTAAATTATGATACAAATAACATGACAAACTTAAGAGTATGCTCTAGGGATAATTACATAATTTGATTATATAACTTAACTCTTATAGCTAATCTTCTTTGAAATAAAGCAAGTTTTTCCTTTTATTTTCTGTAATTTATATTATTACAATATATAATATGATAATGTTTATACATTAAATATAGACAAGTAAAAAATACTTGGGAAAAGTATTTAACTTATTACAGTTGTGAATATGGTCATAGTCATAAGTATTGAATCATATTAATAAATAACAGTCCTTAAATATTCATAGTCAAGATGTTTCAATCATAGGATATTTGTAACAATCTGTATTTTACATAGCAAAGGATCGTAAAATATTATTTTTAAATTCCTATTGGGTTGTATGGCACTATAACTTTAGAGGATGTTGAATAGTGACATTTCTGACCCCAAGAAATTTTATCAGATGATTTTATTCTTGAAAACTTGTAACAGCTATAACTTTTAATATGTGCAAAATTAAGGCCAAAGACCACTTTCATTGGAAAGATACGATAGTTACCCTTTCGTAGAGTGGTCATAATAGTGATTTGGACTTTCTGAGTAGGAGATATGATTATTTGAAGTTTGACAGTTTTAGAGCGGCTTGATGGATAATTAATGAGATTGGGGACAGGCCCACTAATCCATTTCGGGGTTTAGACTATTAAAGGCTAAAATAACTTTTCGCAAATCATTTTTTCCATTTTTCAAGTAGATCTAAGCCTCCATTAACCCCTTCATCATCTAAAACCTTCACTTTTCTCCTCCAAATCAAGTCTAAATCATAGATTAATGGTAGATTAGTAAGGGGATTAACTAGAGACATTCAAAACTACACTTTTGGGGAAGATAAAAAGGGTATTTGCAATTCTTTCTTGGATTCATCTCGATTTGGTTGCAAAACTTGGATTTTTTGGGGTTTGGTGAATGATTTATCATCTCACACCTTATTATATTTGCATCTATAGGTTTTAACATGTTTTGGACCCATTTTTAAGTTAAAACTATGTTTTAATACTGTTTTAGAACCCAATCTTTAATAAAAACGTGAAAAAATGATTTTTAGTGTTCTAATCATGTTATTGGATGCGTAACTGCCTATATAGATGTTAGTCCATATTATATATACATTATACAATCGTAGTGATTTGTTGTATGTTTTGCATTCTTGGATGTTGTTTGATGTTTATGTGTATGTTTGAATGGTTGAAAACGCTTATTGGAACGAATTAGAGGCAGGGAGCATAAAATCAGACTTCGACAAATATGCTCTAGGTTATTAGGAGTTGTATTGATGTATAGGGAAGGCACACAGGTCGTAGAATGGAGCATAGCGATGAAATCAGTGCAAAATTAGAGTTGGGAGATACAATAACATTTTTGCTCGGGGGAACTTATTTGGTTGTAGGGTGCTTGGAGTATGCTTCGTGTTTGGGGATAACTTGCTTAGAGGTTGCACTTTTTCGTCATTGATGGAGGACCAAAATGGAAATGTTGTCCGGTGGTGTTGTGATTGGTGGCCGTTTAAGAATCATATTCGAGGGTGCTTCAGGTTCACTCTGAGAAGAGGAGGGTGTTGCTTTGGGACTAGACAAGGGGTTTAACGAGCATGGAAATGGAATGGTATTTTTTGGGTTGCTTTGGGTCAGAGATGTTGGTGCTTCGGGTTTTCAAAGGGGCGACTTTGGGTTTTTCCCCAAGGTAATCAGAGCAGAATATGAATTTTGGGAGTTTGTTGTTGGGACAAAGGCGTATGACTCCGAGATGATTCTAAGTGACTTTGGAGTTTGTGTGGTGACTAGTGAAGCGATGGAGTGACACTTCGATATAATGGCTTTATAATTTTGGTACGATGGCTTTATGACTTACAATGGGCATCTAGAGCCATTCTGATGATGGCGATTCAATGACGGGGGTTTTTACGGCGATCCACAAGGACAGGTTCAACAATGAGGACCTATAAGTAGAATTTGCTACTGTGTTATACTACGGAGATAGTCAGGATGGAATAAAAAATGAGTTTCACTATGGAGATGCTTGCAAAGCGATCATTGATGACTTGGAGGTTTCTGGTGTACTACAGAAGGGGTATCCACCGGCATAACGATTGCATCCAGATCTTACAACTATGGATTACCGTGGACTTTTATGATTCTGAGTCTGGTTCCTAGCCTTACGAAGTGGCATAAATTCGAGCACCAAAGAAGCTGAGATTTGATTGAGTCCCTAGTTTGCGATTGTTCCATACGTTATCATGTATCTAACTCACACGTGTGATGGTGACGATTGTTTGATGGATGATATGTTTGCCATGGTTTTTTTTATCACTCTAGGTTGTCACACGATATAACTATTTTCGATCGAATGCCCTGATAGTGGATATTGTACTTCAACTGTAGTATACTTATACGATGATGATAGCAGATTAGCATATAATGGTTGTTACGTGCTAACTCTTTGGATATAGGAACATGTCAGGTATGATTCTTCATGCCTTATGTCTTATTACTATATACGACTTTTATAGTATCTTTGAGATAATGTATTGCTTGCACCAGACTGCTGTCTGACCTAAGGTTTTATAAAAAAAATTCTTGTTATCTTGGGTACTCTTAAATGAATAGATTAGGGATAAAACATCAGGATAGTGCATGGAGCTGTACGAAGTATGAGTTAGTGGATACACTTTTATATACCTATACTTTAGAACTTACTATCGCTTATATTCCGCCATGTAGTACTAAGGAGCTATACTAATATTTGTATTACTTTAGAGACAGCTATAGAGTTTATTTTGGAGATTTGGATGTATAAACTCTTTTATGTTTAGTTTTGTATAATCTGTGAAGTTGTTGCACTCTAATATTCTTATTTATGGTTCATTTGCTTATATTACTATCTTGTCTATTTTACATCTATGTTATCATTATATTTTCTCTATGCACCATGAGATGTTCTACAGGTTCTTTGTTTTGATTTTTGTTACTTTACTCCCTTAACTATCCCCTTACATCGATTGTGTACCTCCATAGTGCACTCTACAGTTATATTGGATAACAGATGTGTAGGGTAGTCATCATATTTGGAAACAAAGCTTAGGTTGTGTAAACAACCTAAGCTGAAACTTGATGCATTAGAGATAAAGGAGCTATCACCTAAGAATGGATCAAACAATATACGAGAGAGCGTATTTGTTATGTTTTGGTTTTCAAAATTATATAGTAGTATATATAGTATATAAGTTGCATTGCATTCACAGACACCACTTATTCCTTTTTGAGAGACTGATCGTTCTTATTACAGTTATAAAAATAAGCCAGCTAACAAGGAATGCTGCTAGGACTTCTACTTCTGGCATAGAGCAGGGAGCAGGCGATGGGGCAGCTGTGAACCTTGATATGCAGGCTATGATAAAAAAACATGACGAGAACCATGTTGTAGAATGCATAAGGAGTTGCTCCTGCGATGGTTGTTGGTGGTGGTGCTTCGGTGTAGGCACCGAGGTCTGACTTGCCAAACTGAACAATATTATTCTACTTTGGGTGGCGAATTATTTCTAGAAATTGGTCTAGCCATCAAAGTGCAAAGTTATTTAGACATTTATGGACGTCTTTGAGAATATGGAGTTGAAAGATGCAATGAAGAGGAAGTTGACCTTTAGACAGCTTCAGTGGTGAGCTATAGGGTGGTGGAAGCCAATAAGGTTATCACTCTTGAGGATCATATTACTGGGAGAAGTTTAAGGCGAGGTTTGAAGAGAAGTAGATATCGGCTATCTAGAGACCAGTGCTCTTTCGGAAGTTTGCTAACTTGAGATAGGGATATGTTTATGTTGGAGTATGTGTCCAAGTTCGATATGTTGTTGAAGTACAATCCATCTTTTATCGATACTCCACTTAAAAGGAATGAAAAGTTTATTATGGACTTGGACGACCATCTAGAAGAGAAGTTGGTATTGATGAGTCTTTAGAGAAGTTGGTGGAGAAAGCCCTTCGACATGAGAGTTTGTATTCGAAGTCCAGGCTAGTTGTAATAAGAATTGGAACAACAACAATAACAATAAGAGGAGGAAGCTTTAGTATATAGGTGGCCAGAAGAAGGAAAAGTGGGATCATGTGCTATAATTATGGGGAGAAAGGTCATCTTGTCAAAGATTATAAGTTGGAAGGCAAGAAGTGCTACAACTGCAACAAGCCTGGATATATCAAGAAGGACTATCTAGAACTATCAGGAATAAGCAGGTTGTCTTTGCTTACACTTTGGATGCTGTTCCAGCTTCATCGAGTGCTCCCTCTGTAAAGGAGTAGGGGAAGAATGTCATTATGTAGGGTATACTTTCTGTTTTTGATACACATGTATGTGTTTTATTTGATATCGGGGCTTCATATTCCTTCATATCTAGTGATTTGGTTAACAAATTAGGATTGAAACTCAAGATAGTTGGCCGACCTTTGATTGTTACCAACCATGTTAAAGGATCGATTGGACCTTCCATGGTTTGTCAAGACTTAGCCTTATCAGGTCATGGATGTTTGTTTGTTTTTGATTGCTTTGTTTTGGGTTTTATGGGGTTTAGTATTATTTTAAGGACGGACTAGCTATAGAAGTACGAAATAGTGTGGATTGTGAGAGGCCATTAGTGATGACAGGGATGAATAATGGGCGTAGATAGGAGATATGATGCCTACCTAACGATGCTGTAATGGTTAGCTTTCCATATTCGCTTGAGATCCCACATGATGAATTGTCATCTATGCCTATAAATAGGGAGTATCTTGACATATTTAATGGGGTGATCGAATTATCACCCCATAGGGAGATCAAATTCCATATAAATTTGGTGAAGGATGCTAGACCGATTGTTATGCCATTAAGGCATATGCCACCCAAGGAGTAGAAGGAACTACTGGTGCAAGTGAATAACCTATTATGACAAAGGTTCATTCGACGGAGTATTTTGAAGTGGGGAGCACCTTTAGTACTTGCCACTAAGGCGGACATCTCTTTGAGATTGTGTGTTAATTAAAATATGCTAAATAAAGTGACGAAGAAGAACAAATATCCACTTCCTCATATTGATGACTTGTTTGATCAGCTTCATAGTGCTGGGGTGTTCTCTCAGTTGGACCTTGCGATGGGGTTTCATCAAATGAGAATGGGGAAGGAGAGTGCACCGATTAAAGCGTTTCGTATGTCTTTGGATTCTATGAGTGGTTAGTTTGTTGACCTTATGGATCGTGTCTTCAGGGATCAACTAAATAAATTTGTACTTATGTCTGTAGACGATATCCTTGTTTATTCGAGGATGGAGGAAGAACATGAGGAGCACTTGAGGATTGTACTTGAGGTGTTGAGGAGGCACCGATTGATGGCGAAGTTTTAGAATTGTCACTTTTAGAGGAGGGAAGTACGATTTTTGGTCACGTTGTTTTTGAGTGGGCATAGTTGTAGATCGTGTGTGGGTGGCAGCAGTACAGGATTAGGATCGATCCAAGATCACTATAGACATGAGAAGTTTCCTTGGATTGGTGAGGTACTATAGACTTATTTTCAAGGACTTCTCTAAGGTATTAGTGCTATTAACCAACTTAATAAAGAAGAATAAGAAATTTACTTAGGATGTAAGGTGTGAACATGAGTTCATGAGTCTGTAGGAGAGGTTAACAAGTGCACCAGTGCTAGTAATTCCAAATGGGAATGAGGAGTCGACAGTATACACAGATGTCTGTCGCACTAGGCCAAGTGTAGTGTCGATGCAGAGGGGGAAAGGTTATCGCATATGCTAGTTGAAAGCTGAAACCGCATGAGAAGGAGTATCCAGCTTATGATTTGGACTTGGCAGCGATAGTATTTGCTTTGAAGACATGGAATCATTATTTACATGGAGAGAGGCATGAGTTGTATATGGACCATATATCATAGAAGTACCTCTTCTCAAGAAGGATCTTAACCTTTGTCAGCAGTGATGGTTAGAGTTCCTGGCTTCCTGTGGCTTTGATATTTTCTATATGACCGGTAAAGGAAATATAGTCATTGATGCTTTGAGTATGAGACATGCTAACTTGAGGGCCATGTTCCTAGAGTGGAAGCAGTTGGATTTTATCATCGGCTATTATTTAAACTTCGATGTGAGCTAGAGTCGAAAGTATTGGCTAGCTTGGTGACTGAGCCAACTTTGATTGAGCAGACAGCTACCATTCAGAGCCGAGATGATAGACTAGTGGAAATCATGGTGAAGATGGAAGGAGGAGTAGAGTCTTAGGAGATGAAGCACTATGGGCTCGACTGTGATGCTTGGCTCTGTAAGGATAGAAGATTGTTGGTGCATGCTGTCAATGGGTTGAGGGATAAGGTGCTACGAGAGTGCCATCATTCAAGATTGAATATAAATCCTAGTGGCAATAAAATATACCATGATATGAGGCAAACATTTTATTGGAAAGGGATAAAGAAAGATGCTACGACATTTATCTTGAAGTGCATGAACCATCGGTTGGTAAAAGCAGAGCAGAAGAAGCCGAGTGGTTTGCTGCAATCGCTCGTGATTCCCAAGTGGAAGTGGGAATAAATTTTGGTGGATTTCATCAATGGATTTCCAAGGACCAGAGGAGGGTACTATAGCATCTGGGTTATACTCTTTAGATTAGCGAAGAGTGCTAGGTTTATACCCATAAAGTCTAGTAGGATGAGATCCAAATTGGCTGAGTTGTACGTGAAATGAGTTGTAAGATTCCATAGTGGGATGAAGAGCATTGTAAGAGGTCGAGACCCTTTGTTCACTAGCAAGTTTTGGAAGAGCTAACAAGAGGTATTGCGGATGGAGCTGCATCTCAGTACCGCTTATCATCCACAAACTGATATGCAGATCGAGAGGATGAATCATATCTTGGAATATCACTTACGAGCTTGTATTCTCGAATTTTACAGCTCGTAGTATGGTCGTTTGCATTTGGTAGAGCTTGCTTACAACAAGAGTTATCAGTCCAACATCGGTATGGCCCCATTTGAAGCGTTGTATGGTCAACCGTGAAATGCTCCTTCATATTGGTGGGAAGCGGGTGAGAAACTGATACTTGGGCTAGAGATGGTTAGAGGGACATTGGAGAAGATCAAGGTCATTCGGTAATGAGTGAAAGCTGCACAAAATAGATAGAAGAGCTACGCTGATAAGAGGAGACATGATTTAGAGTTCACTTTCAATGATATGGTGTTTGTCAAGATCCCTCTGCTAAATAATATTATTCAATTCGGTGCTGATTGGAGGTTGGCTCTGAGATTTGTTGGTCCTTTTTCGATACTTGAGAGGATTGGGAATCTAGCATAAAGAGTCAACTTACCTTAGAAAGTGGAAGGCGTAAAAAAGATGTTCCACCTCTCTGACTTCAGAAGTTTGCACATGGCTCAGTTGTGAGAGTTTAATCAAATCAACTTAATGATATCAAGATTGAACAAGAAACTTCAAGAGATTGTCGGCCTATCTATATCATCGATGTGATACAAAGTAGCTTAGAAGGAAAACATTAGAGTTGGTAAAGATTCACTGGAGTGAGAGCAAAGGAGATTCTACCTAGGAGACCATAGAGAGCATGTTGACCGATTATTCGGAGCTCTCTACTAGGTGAGACTTTTTGTTTATCACATTTACTTTCATTTTCGATATAATATAGGGTAGTTAATATACTGCATGCTAGGATAGACATAGATATTACTTCATGCTTATTTGTGCATGTTTGATGTTTGATATGATTGCTCGTAGTTGTTAGCCATGCGGGATAACCTTGTTTGACTTTGCCTTGGTTATGTTCGGAATTTCGTGGGGGGAATCCCTAAAGGGGGAGAGTGTTACGACTTGTATTTTATGTATCGGAGGGTCGTTAAATATTGCTTTTAAATTCATATTGGTTCATATGACACTATAACTTTAAGTGATGTTGTGTAGTAACATTTTTAACCATAAAACATTTTATCGAACGATTTTACCCATAAAACTTGTAACGACTATAAATTTTGATAGGAGCCGAACTAGGGTCCAAGATCACTTCCTTTGGAAAGATATGATGGTTTCTTTTTCCATAGGGTGGCAATAATAGTGATTTGGACAATCTGGCTAGGAGATATGATTAATTGAAATTTGGCACTTTTTGGAGCAGCTTAATAAGTAATTAGTGAGATTGGTGATATGCTCACTGATCCATTTCGGGTTTTACATTGTTAGAGCCTGAAATTAGCTTCCCAAATCATTATTCCCATCCCCCAAAAACATTTAACCCTCCATTAATCCCTTCTTCACCCATAACCTTCACCTTTCTCCTCTAAATAAAGTCAAAATCATATATTAAGGGTAGAGTAGTAAGGGGATTTGCTAGAGACATTCATATTTACATTTTAGGAGAAGAGAAATTATGACTTCAATGTTCATTCTCGAATTCACCTCTATTTGCACGCAAAACTTGGATTTTTGGGGATTTGGTGAGTGATTTATCATCTCACGCCTTATTATATATGCATCAATAGGTTTAACATATTTTAGATCCATTTTTAAAGTCAAAACTATGTTTTAATGCTGTTTTTGAACCCAACCTGTAGTAAAACATAAATAAAATGATTTTTAGTGCTTTTTAATCATGTTATTTAGATGTGTAATTGTCTCTATAAATGTTAGGCCATATTATACATACATTATGTGATGATTGCATTGATTTGTTATATGTTTTGCATGCTTGGATGTTGTTTGATATGTGTGTTATGTGTGTGTGTATGCTTGAATGGTTGAAAATCCTCATTGGAGCAAATTAGAGTTAGGGAGCATAGAATCGGATTTTGATGGTTAAGTTCCAGGATGTTAGGAGTCGTATCAATGTATAGGGAAGGTACATGGGTCAAAGAATGGAGCGTAGCGATGAAATCAATGTGAAATCGAAGTTGGGAGATACTACAACATTTCTGCTTGCTAGCACTTGTTCGGTGGTAGGGTGCTCGAGGTGTGCTTCTGTTCAAGAATGGCTTACTTTGGGGTTTCTCTGGGTTGGCATTGTAAGAGCATCGGGCATTTGATCATGTCTGGTGGTGTTATACTTGGAGGCCGATCAAGGAATCTTGTTCGGGGGTGCTTCATGTTCGGCTACGAGATGAGGAGGGTGTTGCTTCGGAATCGAACAAGGAGTTTATCGAGCAAGGAAATGGAGTGGTGAGCTTTTGGGTTTCTTCAGATCAGAGGCATTGGTGCTTTGGGTTTTCAGAGAGGTGACTTTGGTTTGTCCACAAGGTGACTGGGGTGGAATATGATTTAGGAGTTTGTTCTTGAGGCGAAGGCATGTGACTTTGAGACGACTCGAGGCGACTTTGGGGTTCGTGTGGTAACTAGTGAAGCGATGGCATGATGCTTTAACATGATGACTTCAAAATTTTGGTACGATGGCTCTATGGCTTACGATGGACGTCTAGAGTCATTTCAATGATTATGACTCAATGATAGGATATAACGGTGATCCACAAGGACAAGTTCAACAGTAAGGGATTATGAGTAGAATTTGCGACTATGTTCTGTTGTGGAGATAGCTGAGATGGAATAATGATCGAGTTCCACTATGGAGATGAATGCAAAGGTGTTTGTACCAAAAATGGGCACAACACTCTTCGGAAGTTTTTTTTGAAGAGATAAAAGTGAAGAATGAAAATTAAAACTGTGGATTATCTAACAAAAACTCCAAATAACAGAAAGTAAATTGCAAAGACAAGCGATTTAGAGTGGTTCGGCGCTTTGCCTACGTCCACTATGAAGTTTGTTGATTTTATTGCTCGATTACTTGAAGATTACAGTAGTTGATAATGTAATACAACTGAATTCAAATGCTAAGTCTCAATCTAAAGCAGCGGCGGTGTTCTGGAGTAAATCTGGCAGAATCTGGACGCTCTTCTGTACTTAGAATTCTCCGACCCCCTTTCTGAATGACCAGGGGGTCTATTTATAGGTGTTGGAGGCTGGGATTTCGCCTAAAATGTGGGGAGACCAGTTCTGGTACGCCAGGGGGCCCACATGGCCGAAATCTGGAGATCCGGGCCCGCTTTGGGATCGATTCGACCCTTGGTTCGAATCGATCAAGAAATCGTCCAATCGAGTTGAAATTTGGTGTGTACATCCCTCATCATGTATTTGAGCTTCTGTGAAAATTTCATGGGATTTGGACTTGTAGAACTCGAGATATGATCGATTCAAGTTGGTGTTTCTCGTACTCTGGAGTCGTTCGAATCGATGCGTTCGAATCGATTCGTTCGAATCGATCTTCCTGTTCGTGAAGACGGTGACGTGGTGCGCTTTCTTCGAATCGATCCGGTTTCCATTCTGGATTGACTGGGTCGACTCCACGTTCTTGGATTCGAAGATGGTGGAGTCGAGGGTAAGTTGTGTCTCCTGGATTCGAAGTGAGGCTTTGTCTTATCGATTCGAAGTGAAGCTTTACCTTATCGATTCGAAGTGAAGCCCTATCTCATCGATTCGAAGTAAAGCCTTGTCTCATCGATTCGAAGTAAAGCCTTGTCTCATCGATTCGAAGTAAAGCCTTGACGAGGGATTCGAAGTGAGGCTTTGTCTTATCGATTCGAAGTGAAGCTTTACCTTATCGATTCGAAGTGAAGCCCTATCTCATCGATTCGAAGTAAAGCCTTGTCTCATCGATTCGAAGTAAAGCCTTGTCTCATCGATTCGAAGTAAAGCCTTGACGAGGGATTCGAAGCCAGGCAAAGGGGATGGATTCGAATGTGATCGACTCGATCTTAATGGATTCGAATACGAGGTTGTTTCCTCCATCTTCCATCGGCGATATCTTGAGCATACGAGTTCGGATTATCTCGAAACTTGGGACGTTGGCTCCCCAGGCTTCGCTCGTCATGCCTTACCAATTGTAGCCTGATCCGGACTCGGACAAAATTCATCGATATCCGTAGCGACCCTTACGTGTAACCGACCTTCGGGACGACCTGTCACCGGTATCTAGTCAAGTCCTTGGTGTCACGACCTTGCCAAAAGGCGGGATAACATTTGCCCCCCAAAGTACGTCTTGTGTAAACATGACGTGCTTTGAAAAGTTGCAGTCTCTCACTGGACAGCTATGACATGCTTTACCGAAAGTTGCATTCTGTATCGCTGTAATCGACCGTCGTACAATAGTGACTGGCCGTCAATTTTTTGATTCGTGACGAGATGAACATTCGATCCCTGTAAATGATAGAGATCAAACATTAGTCAGAAATACGTGCATACGCGTATTATCTTTGCTTTGATTAACGTTGCGTGATCGCAAGTCGTTGTCAGTTCGGTTTACTATCGAGATCTGCGTCGGTCCTCTCCTGGGCCGATTTGAGATTTGAGTCAAAACACTGCTTTTATGATTATCTACGATCATCCTCTTGTACTGATCCTCTCCGGAATCGGTACAAGAGTAGACAAGCAATTTTTAAACATTGATACTATTCGTCCAATTTCATCAGTGGTTGGTGATGGATTCAATGTTCTCTGAGTTGATGGAGTCGAAGTTGTAAGTGTTCGAATCAATGTTGCTTTGTTTTGATGCTGCTGGAATGGATTCGTTGTGGCAAAAGATTCGAAACCGGATGGATTCGAAGGAAAAGGAGGGATTCGAACTGGTTGATCGTCGCAGTGCTTCGAGTTGATGCTGCGGATTCGAAGGAAAAGCCTCGAAGTCGTCTGGTGTAGGTATTCGAGTCCGAGTCGACGAGGTTGCCCGGTCAGCTTCGAATCGATTTGGATCTGTGGCGATGGATTCGAAGATTCTGCTTCGAATCGATTTGTTGGACCCGTTATTCCCGGTTGCGCCTGACCGGGAGGCGAACGGTCTCGTTTCTCCTATATATACCGGGGTCCTGTTCATTTTTTACTTTTTACTTTTCACTGTTTTGAGAGCTTCTTCTTCGAATCGTTTTTTCCAAGACCAAGACAAACCTGCTCTCCTTAAAACAATCGATTCCTTCCACGCTTCTACTCGAAATCCAAACAGGTATTCAATGGACCGATTCGAGATGAGAAAAACGAACTATCTTCGCTTTAGAAAATTCTGAGAAGTGACGAGATCTGACTGAAATGGGTCGACTCGATGGAGTCGAGGAGCGATGAGATCTGAATGGATTGGGTCGCCTCCCTTTGCTTCGCATCGATCCAGGAATGACCGGTTCGAATCGATTTCGAGGGCAAGATTTCGAATCGATGACTTGTAGGGATTTGATCGATTCGAAGTGATGCCATTTAGATCGATTCGAAGGAAGTGAACACTGATCGATTCGAAGCAATGTGGAGCCTACGGATTTGAAGCGCTCCTCTATCACAAAGCTACATCGAGTCGATCCATATGGATTCGAAGTACCTGGAATCGAACTCCATCGATTCGACCCTTATCGATTCGAAGTCGAAGGATTCGAACGTCTTCGTCCTCTGATACCATTGCTTCTCGACTTGCTCCATCATATGAACTACGACCAGTTTCAAGTTATTCTCTGATGATCTTAACGAACTTTGGCATACTTGACTCCGACGAGCTTCGGCCTTGCATAATCGAACTTGATTAACAGACTTGAACCTGAATTTCCTTTGAAGCTCGTCGATGGAACCATGACTTAACCAATAATACAACTAATTTATACTTGAAGTTGGTCCGTAGCGTTTGGATGGTGCGGAAATGACGGTCAGCGATGACGGTCACTTTCTTTCTTGAATTCCCAAGTTATGTTGTACGAACACCTCGCTTCATTCTGTTAAATTTGCTCGAGTGATGTATAATACTTGCACTGCACGACATGTTCACACACACTACACTGGGGCATGCACGGGCTTGTTCATAAAATTAATGTTGCTTTCTGATGAGTTAGCTAATTATGGAATCTTCGAGCTCCCAACAACAAGAGGTGCAGAGCTCGACTCCTCCCGTGCTTGAGATCCCTGATATCCCTGCCGACGTAATCGATCCGGCTCCAGATGAATTGCCGGAGGCGATATTTATTGAGGACCCTGTCGACTCGGTTCAGTCCAACATATCTGAATCCTTGTTAGGACGAATATGTCTAAAGCATAACATATCTCTGGGTGACGTATTATTGCCCAGCACTACCGATAGACCGCACAATCCGCCTGAAGGATATACAGCATTCTACCGTCATGCTTGTGCGGCTGGAACTCTTCCTCCCTTCAATCAATATATCCGAAGGATGCTATCATATTTAGGGATCGCTCCTTCGCAACTTCATCCCAACGGTCACGCGTTGCTGAATAGTGTCTTCGTAATATTCATGGACTGTCTTTTTCGCCCGCCGAGGCCCTCTGAAATCAGACATATATTTAACTTCAAGAGCAGGGGTGATAGCCCGTCGTTTACATTTTTGGAGGCAGTTAGAAATTGCCAAGTTGTAGTCGGAGCTTGGACGCGACTGAGCTACTTCAAGAACGAATGGTTCTACGTTCGGTGTCCCCCGGGTTTCGCTAGGCGATGGTTGTCTAGACGTAAGCGACTTAACCTGTTTCTTTGACCAATAACTTTTCGGTGTTAAAATTGACATTTCATTCCTTTTTCAGCTATTATCTCTAGGCCCGATGGAGGACGTTTCAAGGGTACTGTCCGGAGTCTTCAGGAAGTCCCAAGCGAGCTGAGGCATATTGACTCGGTGCTGAACGACTATAACTTAAGAGTCCTGGGTTTGATTGACATTAACCAAAGCATAGTTGTTGAGGGATTTTCAAAGTCCGTCTCTAAGAAGGAAAATAAGAAGAAACCCAAGGAGAGAAAAACGAAGAGGTCACTCGGGATCAGAATAGTCGAGGCGAGTGACGAAGAAAGAACTCAGACGGATTCAGAGCCGATGGCTGACCTTTCGGGGAACTTGGAGGAATCGGGAGAAAAACGGAAAGGCAAGGCCGCCGTTTCCAAAAAACTTAAGTCAAAAGGGGGAAAATCTGTAGATGTGTTCCTTCCCGCTTCCGGAGTTATGATTTCTGAGGCCGCCCCTTCTCATTCGAGAGATTCTCTCAAAGGGCTTGATGATATTCCTATCCCCGATTATATATCAATCTCTCATAATCCTGGGTTGGAGGAATTACAAGATGTCTTAAATATGAACGAGCCCTTTCCTTTAAGTGCGGTCAACACTTCCGGTCGGTTTGGGGGTTTACACATTTACACACACTTTCACGGCACTTCATGACTTCTGCATAGTAAACATTGCTTTATGGGGTTTTAATCCGTAATTCTTTCTTATCGCAGGTGAGATGTCAGGGCGTGGCTCCACTTTAGATAGGCTCCGGAACGTGCGCCAATCTTCTCCATTTTACGACTCCCGTAGGAGAGAGACAGATAGGGACCATGGGCGAGGCTACTCGAGTCAGGAACGTTATGATAGAGACAGAGACTACTCGCGTAACCGCTCTGGTTATGATTACTCTGATAGAGACCGGGGGTATCAGCACCGACCCCGATCTCGTTCTCCTCCGCCTCCTAGGGCCCCAGTAGATCTCCCAGGGCCATCTCATCAGCAACAGTTGCCTTCTCAGTCTTCTCGGCCTGATGCTCAACGGCCAAGAGTGGAACCAACGGCAGCTGCTATAATTGAACAAGCTCCGGCCGAGCTGACAAGCGAGGGAGCCGCCAAACTCGCCCAAATGAAAAACGACTACCCGGAGATTTGCATGGACGGCTACATCTTCCCGCCTAACTTCAAAAGAATTCCACCAGAGGCTGAGATCACTGCTCATAACTACATCCACGACTTCTACGCTCAATACAAGGAGTGGTATAAGGCAGCCGTGAAGGCTTCCAGAGTAGCTTTTGACAGGGCGAAAGTCATTGCCGAACGTGACGTTGATATTGCGAAGCAGAAACGCATCATTCAAGTTCTTCAGTCTGAAGTGGAAACGTCCCGAAAGTCAGAGCTTGATACACTTAAGAAACATGAGGGTGTCGTGGCCAAACTAGCGAGGATGCAGCAGGAACACTGTGCCACGGTGGAAGAGATGGGCCATCGCAATACCACCGTCGCAGCAGAGCGAGACTTAGCCGTTAAAGAGCTGAACGAGCTCAAGGCCAAATTCGCTGAAATGGTGAAGGAGAAGGACGATGCGAATGCTACTGCTCAAGAGGCTTGCGACCAAGCAGTATCCCTCAGAGCCGAACTTGCTGCGGCGGCGGTCAAGGCTAAGTCTGTGGAAGCAGAGATTCAGGAAAAAATCTTGGAGGAGAGGTCCAGGCTAGATGCTGAGTTTGACGATCTCTTAGTCACGTATAACGCTAATGTGCTGGAACACAGAAATCTAGCGTGGCTGGGAGATGACTCCATGATCTTGTATAATGCCTGGACCCGGCTGGTGAATGAGAAGAGAGCGGCGCATCCAGATGGAGCACTTGACGACTTTGAACTGGAGATGCGCCTGCTTACTGAGGATGAGAGGAAGACCCTTCATGAGGTGGTAATTTCTATGGCGAAAGAGAGACTCGGCGTCCAATCATCAGAGACAGGCGAAGGTTCGGGGACCGCGCATCACGAGGCAAGTGTTGGAGCCGTAATCTCAACATTGCCCGAGACTACTGGTGCGGTAGACCCCCAATCTGTTCCTGCATATAATCCTGACCAACCCTTATTATCTTCTGCCGATGATTCCACCCATGTTTCGGTCCAGACTAAGGAAGGTATTTGAACGCTTCCCGTAGTTTTGTTGTGAAGAACCTTAAGCAACACACTTGGCTAACAACCTTCGTTTTGTCGTATTTCAGTGACCGAAGCTATAGTTTCTGCGCCCCTTGCCTTATCAGTTTCTCAGCAAACACAAGGGGTAGTTTTTTCTGAAGCCATCACGACTTCTACTTTGATTGGCGAGGTGGGAGATGCAAATATGTTTTCTTTCAGCGCTCAAATGATTGAGGAGCTTCTCAATGAACCCATCGATCCCTCTGCCAACCCGCCCGACGCCGTGAATGAGGCCGCTCCGGCCGCTAGTTTACCTATGCCAGCTATTGGCACATCTGATGCGGCACAAGCATCTTGTGAGGACGATGTTTTAGCTGAGATCGCTGCCGAGATGGCAGCAGGGAATGTTGGTCCTAGTCCGCCCGGGCCCGCCCCGTTAATGGTGATTTCGCCGGGTGGTACTGTATTGATCGAGACCGCTCCTGTCCTTCCTCCTGCTACTACTCCTATGCCCCCGGCTCGTCCTCCTAGAAGAACTTTAGTCACCTCCAGCTCTGAGGAAGATGTCGACATCATATTGCTGCCGGAGGACAAGCCTGAAAAGAGCAAGCGATTGAGGAAGAAGTCGGGCAGCGGATCAGGTGGAGCCACTCCAAAGAAGAAGATAAGGAAGAAGAAAGAATAAACTTCTTTTCCTAAATCTTTGTTGCGTAGGGTAGCATTTTATCGATTTTTCTATAGCCGTGTATAGATGTGGATTCGGCTCCCACTAGTAGAATTTTTCATAAACACTTTGTAATCAGATTCTTTTTGTTGATAGTGGAAATGAAAATCTATTCTCTTTCTGTCTTCAACTTATTATGTGTTTTGGTTCTGCCCCCTATACTGGGGAGAAGTGTGGAGTTGTTGTATGTTTATACTCTACCTCGCGTACAGGAAGCACAGAGTCAGTTAATGTTTACACTCCAGTTCGCGTTCTCGGAAGCTGGAGTCTTTAGGAGAATATTTATACTCCGCCTCGCACTCTGGGAGTACGGAGTTAGAAGAATGTTTATACTCCGCCTCGCACTCTGGGAGCACGGAGTTTAGTAAAATGTTCATACTCCGCCTCGCACTCCGGGAGTACGGAGTTTGATAAAATGTTTATACTCCGCCTCGCACTCTGGGAGTACGGAGTTGAAAGAATGTTTATACTCCGCCTCGCACTCTGGGAGTACGGAGTTAGAAGAATGTTTATACTCCGCCTCGCACTCTGGGAGTACGGAGTTGAAAGAATGTTTATACTCCGCCTCGCACTCTGGGAGTACGGAGTTAAATGAAGGGTTGTCGTGTATCAACCCATTTTCGTGGCCTGACGTGATGGCCTGCCCCCGAGCTCGGGTTTCATTTAGCGAGTGGTTGATTGCTTCACAGCCATTCCCTACTTGAATAAATTCCACTGTGCGATGGAACTTAGCTCTTCGTGCATCGTGATGTTGTACATTGTATTTAATGAATCACAGCTCTGGCTCGAAGAGATGGCATTTTATTGCTGAAATAAGAAAATATGGCAAATCAGTTGCCTTATTACAAATTCTAATTTCGAAATGCAAAAGTAAATTGCTGAATAAAAAACATAATGAAATGAATAAAGCCTGTCATATGTAATAGCGGCGGAGACTCTCGCTGTTCCAGGCTCTTGGCAAAACTAGACCGTCCACGGTTGATAGTTTGAATGTGCCATCTCCAAGTCGTTGCGTAATCACGTACGGTCCTTCCCAATTTGGTTTCATGTGTGAAGGAACCGGGTATACTCTCTTGAGGACCAGATCGCCGAGATCAAAGGTTCGGGGGCGAACTTTGGTGTTATATAATCGGGCGACCCGACTTCGGTAAGCGGCCGCTCTTAAATCAGCTTCTTCTCGTTTCTCGTCCAACAGATCCAAAGACTCAGCGAGTAATATAGCATTTGTTTTCGGATCGTAATAAGTTACGCGGTGAGAAAATACTTCTGTCTCCACTGGAATGACGGCCTCCGAGCCATAGGATAAGGAAAATGGGGTGTGTCCAGTTGCGGTCTTGTGAGTTGTTCGATAAGCCCATAACGCCATGGGAAGTTCATCGACCCATTTGCCCCCAGCCTTTTCCAGTCGCTTCTTTAAGATGGATTTGATAACTTTGTTAACAGCTTCGACCTGACCATTTGCTTGTGGATGTGCGACTGCAGAGAACTTTTTATGAATATGAAATCGTTGGCAGAAAATCTTGAACTCTGAACTTTCGAATTGGGTCCCGTTATCGGTGATGATGGTGTGCGGGAGTCCAAATCGGCAAATGATATTGCGGACCACAAAGTTCATCACTTTCTTTGACGTAATCGTTGCGAGAGCTTCGGCTTCAGCCCATTTCGTGAAGTAATCAACTGCAACGATGGCATACTTCGCACCACCTTTTGCCAGAGGCAAAGCGCCAATGATATCGATACCCCACATAGCGAACGGCCAGGGACTGACCATTTGAGTTAACTCGGTAGGCGGGGCTCTTGGAATTCGAGCGTGTTTTTGGCACTTGTCGCACTTCCTGGCGTAATTGGCAGCATCTCGATTCACGGTCGGCCAGTAATATCCATATCTGAGTATCTTCTTAGCAAGCGCTTGTCCACCGGTGTGATCGCCACATTCTCCCTCGTGTACATCGTGTAACACTCGTTTGACTTCGTCGTGAGCGATACACCGGAGGAGTGGAACAGAATAACCTTTTCTATACATGATCCCGTCCTGAATGATAAACCGCGAAGCTTTTCGTAGAATTTGCCTTTTCTCATTTCGGTGTTCAGGTAATATTCCATTCTCAATATAATTTCGATATGGAGTCATCCATGATTCTCTGCTGGGAAAAGTTTCTAACACATCAGTTGTTTTGATTTGATCGATGCTCGGGGAAGGCAAAGTTTCGACCGGGACGAGTCCCATTTGCTGTGCTTCACCTGTGCTGGCCAATTTTGCCAATGAATCGGCCTTTTGATTGCGATCTCGTGGTATATAATAAATAGCATAATAATCAAATTGATCCAGCGCTTCCTGAACTCGGGCCAGATAAGCAGCTAACCTTCGATCTCTCGCTTGATATTCTCCTCGTACTTGACACACAACCAACTGTGAATCACAATAAACTTCTATAGCGATAATTTTCAGATCTCTGGCAAGCTTTAACCCTGCCAACAGGGCTTCATACTCGGCCTCATTGTTGGTTGCGTGAAAATCAAACTTCAAAGCATAACATATGGATCGACCCTCGGGGGTTTCTAGTACAACTCCAGCGCCCGAACACCGATCGTTTGATGCACCATCTGTATACAGTTTCCATACATATTCAGGAGACTCGCTGGTTTCAGGTAATTCATCAGGAACAGTAAATTCAGCTATGAAGTCAGCTAAGATTTGCCCTTGAATGGCTCTCCGCGGAGCATAAGTAATGTCAAATTGGCTCAGTTCAATATTCCACTTGAGCAACCTTCCAGACGTCTCAGGCCGCGTGAGGACCTGTCGTAACGGCTGATCGGTATACACAGTAAGCGGATGTGCTTGGAAATAAGGACGAAGCTTTCTCGAGGCAATGACCAAGCAGTAAGCCAGTTTCTCCAACCTGGGGTAATTTCTCTCAGCTCCGGTCAGTCGTTTACTGACGTAATAGACCGGTTTCTGCAC
Source organism: Allium fistulosum (assembly GCA_030737815.1). Classification (NCBI taxonomy): domain Eukaryota; kingdom Viridiplantae; phylum Streptophyta; class Magnoliopsida; order Asparagales; family Amaryllidaceae; genus Allium; species Allium fistulosum. Next base: position 709,627,748 of record CM060903.1, on the reverse strand, counting down.
TCGATCTTCTTCCCGGACCAAAGCAGCACTGATCGCATGCTCGGATACCGCCAGATAAAGGTATAATTGTTCGTGATCAATTGGTTTCGACAAAATCGGTGGTGTAGAGAGATGCTGAACCAGCGATCGGAACGCGCCTTCACATTCCGTGGTCCATTCAAAGTTTCGTTTCCCTTTCCGGATTAGATCAAAGAAAGGAATACATTTATCAGTGGATTTCGAGATGAACCTGCTTAGCGCTGCTACCTTCCCGTTAAGACTCTGGACTTGCTTGATGGTCTTTGGAGTTTGCAAATTCCTTATTGCCCAGATCTTCTCGGGGTTTGCCTCTATCCCACGAGCGTTAACAATGAACCCTAGAAATTTTCCGGATGCGACGCCGAAGTGGCATTTTAGCGGATTAAGCTTCATTCCATACTCACGCAAGATACAGAACATTGAATTTAAATCCTTGACGTGATCTGTGGAAAATCGGGACTTAACTAACATATCATCCACATAGACTTCCATGGTCTTCCCGATCTGATCAGCGAACATTCGATTAACCAAACGTTGGTAAGTTGCTCCGGCATTCTTTAAACCAAAGGGCATGACTCTGTAGCAGTAGAGTCCCAGATCGGTTACGAAACTAGTATGTTCTTGATCGGGTAGATGCATGGGTATCTGATTGTAACCTGAATAAGCATCCATAAAGGATAACAATTCGTGACCTGCAGTTGAGTCAACGAGTTGGTCAATTCGGGGAAGTGGAAAACTATCTTTTGGACATGCTTTGTTTAAATCAGAGTAATAGACACAGGTTCTCCATTTCCCGTTCGGTTTCCGAACCATTACCGGATTTGACACCCACTCTGGGTATAGAGCATCTCGGATGAAACCATTCGAATGTAATTTGTCAATTTCTTCTTTAAGGGCGGCAGATCTCTCTGGATCCATACCACGCCTCTTTTGCTTGACCGGAACATGTCGCGGATCAATATTTAAAGAGTGACTTGCAATGTTCGGTGAGATTCCGCACATGTCTGAGTGCGTCCAGGCAAAGACATCAAGATTCGCCTGAAGAAATTCAACCAATTCCTGTTGTATCTGTTTTCCCAGTTGAGATCCAACTTTCAGTACTTTCGAGTCGTCATCCTCACTGACCGGGACGTCCACAGTCAGTTCGGCTGGAGACGCTTGATTCTCTTCTACTTCAGCTTTATCTTCGCTATCTCTAGGGTCAAGATCTCTAAGGAATTGGTAGTGGTGCCCGGGCCGGGGCCCAGGCGTTAGCTGTCAATTATCAGAAAAACGGACGCAGAGAGATTCCTCTACGCCCTTTCCTTTCTCCTTCTTCTGTGCTTCTCGCAATTCAGCAACATAACAGGCTCTTCCTGCTGCCTGATCTCCCTGAACGATTCCTATACCATGATCGGTTGGGAATTTTAAAGTCAAACACCACGGGGCAATGGCTGCCCTGAATTCAGCAAGAGCTGGTCGACCCAGGAATGCGTTGTACGGTGAAGCAATGTCAAGAACAACAAATTGCAGTAGTCGGACTCTCCTGCGCTCTCCGATCCCCAGTTCCACTGGTAGTTCTACTATTCCAGTAGGTATCGTTGCACTGCCATTGAAGCCATGAACCCGGGATTGGCAGGGTTTTAGGTCCTTTGCTTCCATCTTCATTAAATCGTAGGCTCGCTTGAATAGAATGTTCACAGAACTTCCACTGTCAACCAGGATCCTCTTCATCCAAGCAGGACCAACCTGGGCAGATATGACCAGTGGATCAATCGTTGGAGCCTCGATTTTGTCAGCATCCCTGCTTCTGAATATGATATCGTCAGACATCGTTTTCTGTTGCTTAGCCGGGGTTCCATCCTCACAATTACTGCAGCATTCGAAGCTCGCATGCCTGATAGAGCTAGCATACGACTCCATTTCCCTCCAGCTCCTGTCTGCTGGATGAGGACCACCACTTATGGTATTGATAACTAGCCTCCCGCCTGTACGAGCGGGTTCCTCTTGCCTTTCCTGATCTTGCGCACGGTTTGGATTCGACGGGCCCGCACCACCAGACTGCGGCGCCCGCACGAATTGATCTAACTTCCTCTCCCTAATCAACTTCTCTATGAGATCTTGCAGATGGCGACAGTCATTAGTATTGTGGCCATAGCTCTCATGAAACCTACAAAACTTTCCCGTCTGAATCTGCCTTTCTGACGACCGCTTCGGAGCGGGTTTCTTATACTGTTCTGTGTTGCAAGTTTGCAGATACACATTCTCCAGTGATGTGTTTAACGGTGTATAACTCTCAAACATCGGAGCCCTACGCCGCGGGCCTGGATTCGGATCTCTCTTCTTATTCTGACCATTGCCACCCCTTGGCTGAGTTTGTTTGTTCTGTATGTTTAACTGGACTTTTCCGGAATTGTCACCGGACTGTTTAACTGCGACATTGCTTTGTATTCCCTCACTTCCGGGTTTTGCATCGTCCTGCTTCCTAGACTGTTTCGCGTCCTCTTGCCGTAAGAATTGAGCGGCTTTGGAGTAGAAACGGTCCAACGATGCGGGGGGTTTTCCGGCTAACCAGTTTCCAAACTCAGAATCGGGATCAATTCCCTTTGTCAATGCCATCAAGATTGAGTTGTCGTTGGGATTACTAATCTCCACACATGCCGCATGGAATCTCTCTAAGTAACGCCTTAATGTTTCCCCACGAGCCTGGGTAACATTGGACAGGGTGTTAACATCTTTGGGTCTGGCAACATGCATACGGAACTGTTCAACAAACTTCTTAGCCAATTGATCAAATGACGAAATAGATCTCGGAGGTAGTCTTGTAAACCACATTGTCGCGATTCCTCCCAGTGAGATGGGAAAGCTGCGGCATTTTACTGCATCGTCGGCCCTTGCGGCGCTCATTGACCATTCGTATTTCAGTATGTGCTGATTGGGATCAGAATTTCCTTCGTACATAGGGAGAGTTGGCATCCTGAATCGCCGAGGAGGTTCAGCGTATAGTATTTCGTCCGTGAAAGGAGTATGGCTTCGAGAAATTCCCCAATCGTCATTGGTAAGTCCTTGGCTTTCACGGATCATCTGACGTATCATAGTCGGGATGTCCGGCATTGCTACATTTTGAGCCTGCTGAGCTAAGGTGTGGTCGGGTTCCACAATGCGAGTTTGGACCGGGCGCTGTCGACGGTCCAAGTTTCGCCTCCTTGGCTCAGCGTCTTCCTGGACGTATGGTTCAGAAGTACGTCCTTGCTGTTGATTACCCGAATCTGGAAGATATCGGGTATCGACCCTTGTTTCCGCTGTTGCAGCCGTGACATGATTGTCCGTAGCATATTGTGAAGTGCGGCCACCCCGTGCTGATGGCCCGGCTTGGAAGCTGGTTGATGGTCCTACCCTCAATTGCCCGACAGTCAGGGCGGGCTGATATCCCGTAGTCTGAGCATAATCTCCGTCTAATCGGGGACGGGTAGACCTACGATGATAGTCAGATGAAGCAGAACTTTCAGTGGGTGAGCGGGAAACATCATCCCTCCTGGACCTCCTACGGCCCTGGCGATTCAGTTGATTTGTCAACTCAATATTGGCTCGCAGCTGTTCGGCTAACTGCTGCCGACTCTGAGTCAATTCTTGGAGTAACATCTGAAATTCTTGTCTAGTGACTGCCCCAGACGGATCCGAGTGGGCAGTGTTGTCTTGGTTGGGTGGCTGCTGTTGAGCAGGATTTTGTCCATCCCTACCTTCTTGTCCTGGAGCTGCAGAAGTGGTTCTCGTGCTAACCATTTTGAACGATGAATCCTTTTCCTAGATTTTATGCAAATCTGAGTAGAATGGAAGGACTGTGAATCGAAGATCTGGATCTTCCTCTTGGATTTGTGCAATCCGGTATCGATGGTAGATCCAAGGAGCAGGAGAAAAAAGCTGGTTTTTTCTCAGTGAAAGCACCAAAGTGTTTGTACCAAAAATGGGCACAACACTCTTCGGAAGTTTTTTTTGAAGAGATAAAAGTGAAGAATGAAAATTAAAACTGTGGATTATCTAACAAAAACTCCAAATAACAGAAAGTAAATTGCAAAGACAAGCGATTTAGAGTGGTTCGGCGCTTTGCCTACGTCCACTATGAAGTTTGTTGATTTTATTGCTCGATTACTTGAAGATTACAGTAGTTGATAATGTAATACAACTGAATTCAAATGCTAAGTCTCAATCTAAAGCAGCGGCGGTGTTCTGGAGTAAATCTGGCAGAATCTGGACGCTCTTCTGTACTTAGAATTCTCCGACCCCCTTTCTGAATGACCAGGGGGTCTATTTATAGGTGTTGGAGGCTGGGATTTCGCCTAAAATGTGGGGAGACCAGTTCTGGTACGCCAGGGGGCCCACATGGCCGAAATCTGGAGATCCGGGCCCGCTTTGGGATCGATTCGACCCTTGGTTCGAATCGATCAAGAAATCGTCCAATCGAGTTGAAATTTGGTGTGTACATCCCTCATCATGTATTTGAGCTTCTGTGAAAATTTCATGGGATTTGGACTTGTAGAACTCGAGATATGATCGATTCAAGTTGGTGTTTCTCGTACTCTGGAGTCGTTCGAATCGATGCGTTCGAATCGATTCGTTCGAATCGATCTTCCTGTTCGTGAAGACGGTGACGTGGTGCGCTTTCTTCGAATCGATCCGGTTTCCATTCTGGATTGACTGGGTCGACTCCACGTTCTTGGATTCGAAGATGGTGGAGTCGAGGGTAAGTTGTGTCTCCTGGATTCGAAGTGAGGCTTTGTCTTATCGATTCGAAGTGAAGCTTTACCTTATCGATTCGAAGTGAAGCCCTATCTCATCGATTCGAAGTAAAGCCTTGTCTCATCGATTCGAAGTAAAGCCTTGTCTCATCGATTCGAAGTAAAGCCTTGACGAGGGATTCGAAGTGAGGCTTTGTCTTATCGATTCGAAGTGAAGCTTTACCTTATCGATTCGAAGTGAAGCCCTATCTCATCGATTCGAAGTAAAGCCTTGTCTCATCGATTCGAAGTAAAGCCTTGTCTCATCGATTCGAAGTAAAGCCTTGACGAGGGATTCGAAGCCAGGCAAAGGGGATGGATTCGAATGTGATCGACTCGATCTTAATGGATTCGAATACGAGGTTGTTTCCTCCATCTTCCATCGGCGATATCTTGAGCATACGAGTTCGGATTATCTCGAAACTTGGGACGTTGGCTCCCCAGGCTTCGCTCGTCATGCCTTACCAATTGTAGCCTGATCCGGACTCGGACAAAATTCATCGATATCCGTAGCGACCCTTACGTGTAACCGACCTTCGGGACGACCTGTCACCGGTATCTAGTCAAGTCCTTGGTGTCACGACCTTGCCAAAAGGCGGGATAACAAAAGGGATCACTGATAATTCAGAGGTGTCTAGTATGTAAGTGTGCTCATATAGAAAGAGTATGTGGGTACGTCCACCTTGGTTACCATTCCATCGATATTTTATGACTGTGGATTACCCTGGAATTGTGCGATTATGAGTCTGGTTCCTAGCCTTATGAAGTGGCTTGGATTCAAGCACCAAAGAAGCAGAGATTTGATTGAGCTTCTGATTTGATATTGTGTAATATGGGTTATTATGCATCAACCGCACACAAGTGATGGTAACGATTGTTTGATGGATGCTATGTTTGCAGTGGTTGTTTATCACTTTAGGGTGTCACATGATTAGTTATTTTCAATCAAATACCTAGACTCTATATATTGTACTTCAATGTAGTACACTTATATGACAATGATAGCAGATTAGCATATATTAACTGTTATGTGCTAACTCGTTGGATGTAGGAACAGATCAAGTATGATTCTTCTTACCTAATTCGTTTTTGAGATGATGTATCACTCACATTAGACTGCTTTCTGATCCAAGGTTTTATGCTTTGCTTCTTATTATCTTGGGTACTCTTAAATGGGTGGATTTGAGATTACAGGTTTGGATAGCATATAGAGGTGCATGGCGTACGGGCAGGAGGCTATGCTTTCATATACCTATACTTTGAAGCTTTATATCACTTATATTCTATTATGCAGTACAGTGGAGCTATATTAGTACTTGTGTTACTTTAGGGACAGTTATAGATGGAGATTTGGGATGTATAACTCTTTTATTTCCAGTTTTGTATAATCTGTGAACTTATTGCACTATGATGTTCCTATTTATGCTTCATTTGATTATAATACTGTCTCGTCAGTTTTACATCTATGTTATTATTATTTTTGTCCATGCGCAGTGAGATTTTCTATAGGTTCTATGTTGGATTTTTATTACTTTACACCCTTCACTATTGTATTACATCGAATAAGTACCTCCACAGCACGCTCTACATGCATATTGGATACCGAAAGTGTAGGGTGGTCCTCACAATATCAATATATCTAGTGAGACTAATGTACATACCACTCTCTATAAGATGAAACCTAATTTACTGATGATCGTTGGTGCACCAAGGGGTTACAAACTTATGTTTGTTTGGGACAATTTCAGAACAACCTTCTTAAAGTCTTCTATAGGTTAATTGCATCTGAAGTCAAGTACAGGTCTCATGTAAGATGTGCAGTAGTCTTTTAACTTGAGAGCACTATGAATCATAATAGTTTAAACTACACTTTGACTATGGTCAATCACATGAATCAATGATTATGATACATCTATAGTTGTTATAAGTAAAACTACTTGAAGTGAAATACTATTCAAGACAAGATTCGTCTCGTTTAATGTGGAAGGATAGTATCACCATAAACTTATACTCAAACACCTAGCCAAAACAAACCAGTTAACTAAAAAATGTTATCATAATGAACCAAGAGCTTTAATGTTGTACTTCGCAATTTACTACGAGTATTATTAGATTTTTAACCATTGATCGAGCTCTGGACATCTAAGATATACAATGATAATGAAGAGAAAATGCGCATTATAGATGGTTGATGTGCACGTAAATGTGCATATTTTTACCACCATATTTAATATATTTAAATTAAATAAATGATCATATCAGGTATTTTAACTTGTTTTAACCAAAATCCATATTAATTCCAAATTGTCACATATCCATCTTCATATAGGGGAAAATCGGTCATTTGTGTGCATATATTTCTTTGAGAAAAATTAATTGGAAATTTATATATATTTGTGTAGTAATTTGATCTCAAATAGGAGTGGTTTCATGAAGACACATGCATGCACAAAATGAATACAAAGGAATGAAGATGAAAATAATTCAAAGTGAAGATCACGGAGGACCCCACCTACCCACCTACCTTAATGTACAAATTAGAGGCTAATGCACATGCTTATGGAATTAATGGATTCATGTACACTTAAATGAAGATTAGTAGAAGCTAATGATTACTTGGCCTCCACACTTTCTCAAGGGTATTTTGGGCATTCCCTAAAAATATGAATTACGGTTTAACACATGTATAAGTACCCCTTATGTTTCATGTAACCCCCTCCTTCTTAGTCTCTCTTAGTTAGTTTTTAGCTTAGAAAATAAATCAAAGCTCTCTTTCTTTTCATGGCTACTTAGCCATTTCTTCTCTTATGTAATTCCTTTTTTTATGCATTTTAATACATGTTCCTTTTCTTTTCTTGTTTATTTCCTTTCATGTTATAGTGTAGATTTGTTTATTTATGCAAGTAGTGTAGATTTTCTTTTATGTAATTAGATTAGTTCTCTTTTTCATTAGCTTCAATTTTCTTTCTTTTTGCTTTCATGTTGCTAGCTACATTTGTTAATCAAATGACAAATATGAGAGGCTAAACCCCTTCAATTTAGGGGTGATGATGCTCTATAATTATGTAGCTTCAACTATGTGGTAATTCATGCTCTCTTTTTGTGCTTAATGATAATGATAGAAATGGTTTACTAGTTGTTTTTGCTTTGAATTGATAGCCTATATTGTTGACACCAAATAGGCTATGCTTAAACAATCACTAACACTAATTGCCTCTTCATCAAAATATGATTATGGCAAAAGAAAGTGATTTGAAATTAAAATTTGATGGTCTATATTTCTAATCAATAGTTAATAGGCCATACTTAAAATAGATTTCATTTTCATTGTCAAGTTTCGTTAAAGTTAGTAAGTGGTTTAAGGGGTGTGTTATAGTTTGATGGCTTATGTTGGCTAATCAATAGCACACATATGTCATACTTATGATAAACACATTAATTAAAGCACTAATGACCATAAAAGAGAGATCTTTTCATTTAGTTAGTTAGCTAATTTTCTAATTCTCTAGCTTAACTTTCAATGGTTGCTTAAGGGCATAGCCTAAATGGTTATGTAACGACCCGATATTTTGGACCATTCACATCCATTATAAGTGTATAGGAAGACACTCATGCCGGAATTGAATTGCTCAAAATACCGCGTTGTTAATTTAAATTTGGAAAAACTGAACATATACAGTAAATAAAATAATCACAGATCACAGACACAGAGTAATAAGTGCAGCGGAAATAAAAGAGATAGTAGTTCACGAAGCTACTATATGAATATATAAAATACATCAGAGTTTACAACCGAAGAGTAATACGATACATCAGATACAAATCAGAATACATCACTGGAATCATCGAATACCGGAAGCAGAATAGATGGCTGGATCTTCAAGCAAAGCTCCAACTCCAAAGGTGAGTCTCGAATACTGGTACACTCAGTCTGACCCGAGCGTAAAGCAAAAACACAAGACACTCGAGTCAGGATTAACATTCTTATATTAATAAATCCAACTCAAGTGAAATAGCAATTGAAATACAAGTAACTCAAAGGATGTTTGGAATAACCATCCTTTAAGGATCCGTTAAACTATCTACTAGGTAGTAATGTACGCTAAGTAGATAATGTCTATCAGTAATATAAAGATATCAAAATAGTGTTAAGTCATGGCCCATTCCACCCTTAACACATTTTTATTCCCAAAAGCATATACAAGACCGTAGTTTCCCCAAAACCGGAAGTCACCAAAGGGCAATCCATATACTAAAGGTACAAATCAAAATCGTAGTGGTCGCGTATAAATGGAATACAAGTATGACAAGGCACATGAGGCAATACCCAAGGTAGTGATACTACCGTTCGCCTGATCCGGACTGGTGAGAACGCAATGCCGCAGCGCCCGCAACACCGTGAAACAACACTCCCAAAATCAAGGGTGCACCAATCGACAACAAGTATAAGTAGTTCGAAGAAGTGTGTCCACTTGAGGTAGCTAATCCTCCATTGGCCCGGCACAGCTCCTGTTTTAGTCATTTCCAATTTGACACAAGTGTCAAGGCTATCCATTATCGTTCTCTTTCTTCAGTCAACACGTACATCAATCCAACCACTTCATTCTGGATCATCACTCCGCGTATAGTTATTAAAGTGGTTTTCGGTTTAGATAGAGAGTATATCCATAACCGAATTCCGGTCTCTTTAATAACTTCCGTAATTATTTCACCGATTGGTTATTTAATATATTTCAAGACCAAATCAATTTCAATTCAATTAGAATTCATAAATCAACATTTCGTTTGTCTTTCTAAATCAATTTCCATAATTTACGTTTCAACTTCCAAATTCATTTCAAAATCCTATAATTCAATTTCAAACTTTATTTAAAACACTTCAAATATTGATTCAAGTTCGTATATCAGTTTCATTCCGAAATCATTTAAATTAACTTAATTTAATATTCAAATCAATTTAAATTCATTTATCGATTTCAATTAATATTCGTTAAGTTACTTTATCATTCAAAACAATTTCTATTAAATTTCCAAATCATTAAATCAATTTCTTAAGTTCAACTTCGTTAAATCAAAACTGACAATTTTGAATTTAATCAAATTCGTCAAATCAATTCTTTCAATTACAAGTCTTACATTAATTCCAAAATATCACATTTTCATCCCTTGTTAAAGAAATTCAATTTCAATTATTTACTGCTTAAATAATTTTCCAAAAACTTACTTAATAAAGAAAACTCAATTTCAATTATTTACGAAGAAAAATTCACTTATTCAAAAGTTTAATTTTCTTATTAAAGAATTTCAATTCACTTTAATCATTAAATAATTTAATCTTATTTAAGTATTAAATAATTCAAAACTTAATTATTCAATAATTTCAAAGTTTAATAATTTCAAACTTAATTATAATTCAAACTTAATTATTAAATCATTTCTCAAATTAAACAACATTCTTTCATCAATTACATTGTTAATATTTTGATTCATATTATTAAATATTAACATTTTCCTTTCATTAAAATTGAAATTTCAACTTCATTTCAAAACCGTATTTTTATTCAAATAAAATCTTCGTTTATTTTTAAATCAAATTATTGACCAATCGGGTTTTTATTTAATTTCCTATCCTAGGTCAAAGTTCAATTTGGGTATTTATCATTTCAACCCGATTCCAATTAAATTCAAAATCAAAACATAGTAAAGAGAACTTGCAGTGTGATAACAGGGATGGTGTCAAAGTAAATAAACAAGCAATAACAACGAATAATAACAATCCAATAATCAATTTAAATAATCCCGAAATAACCGTATTAATTCGTATTGTTATTTGTACGAATTAATATAATTATTTCTAGAATCTACACTATCATTTCATGTAGATTAAAGATTATTACATTACGGTTTTTCACTTGTCATCTATTTACAATTTCATACATCATCAATTTAACAACATACATTCAGTGGTTCAAAGTGTAATTAAACAAATCCTACGTGTCAATAAATTCAACAGTTAAAGGGGTCATATTATACAAATGTCAGTTAATCAAATTTTTACATTTAATTATCCTATATCAATTTCAATTGCATACTATTTATCTTTTTAACATTAACAATTTAACATCCAATATAAACATCAACAATCAATCAATTATCAGCCAAACTGTATTATCATCGCATAAATAATTAACAGATAATGGTGTCAGATGTCACAGGTGAACTGATACAGGTAATAGCAAATAAAACAGTGTAATTAACTAACAGCAGCATATTTCAATTGTCGTTTCAATTGAAATCAAATCTAATAAATAAAAGAACGTTAATCGTGAGTGAGTGCTCACCTTTCGAGGCTAGAGAGAAATAGATAACACGACAAGCTATGATTTCGATCATGATCTGGACTATCGACCAATCCAATAACGGATCTCAAAGCAAAGTAAGCTGAACGTGGATTTTACCAAAAAGCTGATTGATAAGGAATCGAACAAATAAATCAGAATCTGCTTGATATAATGTTAGCGAAAAGAATATCATATTATATAATTACTTTTTCAAAATCATTGTTTTAAAACAAGCACGTATTTAAAAATAACTATATATAACTATTTATGTAACAACGTTGAAAATTCTATATATGTTAAATTAAATATTTATACCCAAAAAAAAAATATTAAAAAAATCAAAATACTTCTATTTTAAAACCAATTTCTAGTATGCTTATACATGTAAACACATATGCGGTCGTAACCATAACTTTCCAATATAAATTATATCCGGGAGTAAATACATACATTTATTATTAAGCATACAAAACACTTACATACTTGTTATGTCCTTATTAACATTTATTTGAAACAAATTTATACAACTTGCTTAAATTTTATACATATAAACTTACATAAAATGTACAAATTACGTGTTATATATGTGCAACACTTTTGTGCGGCAACTAAATCATGCAGACTACTTAACTGAATGCAAAACTTACCAAATGTATATTTGAACTATTATATAACAAATCTTTTATAAAACTTAAAGTAACCATTTATAACATAACATACTGAAACATACATTTCATTTACAACTTATATATGCGAACAGCGAAATCAATATATATAGGACAAATATATGTTAAATCAAACTTTATATACTTACTATATACAACAGCCGAACGCTTTATACATATAAAACTGACACATATTGCTTTTTGAAAATAATTGCCTAGCCTAGTATTTTATATCTTGTAAACTTTAAATATGAAGCCTGTCCTTTATTTTGTTGAGTCTAGCTGTGCACGTTGATGTTTGTAACAGCAACTCATATAAACCAAACCATACAACTCATACACCATCATATATAACAAAGCCTAAAATAGTATGTTGACACATGGAAAAACTTGATTACCACTAGAAGCAGTACATGGTTTGGAAGAATATACATATATGCATAAACTTACCTGTATATATATAAATACGTTTTATATTTGAATATAAATGAGACCAGAAGACAAGATGCGGCTGCTTGTAGGGCTCATACGCAAGGGTTAGGCGAGAGGCTGTTGCTTGATCGGTGGGGTGATGGTCTTGGCAAGCTGGCGAGGGGTTGGAGGCAACACGTGAAAGAGGAGGGTGGTTGCTACCGGGGTGGCCGAGGTTGTGACATGAGTTGATTGGCGGAGGAGATCTGGGTGGATGGAGAGGTAGGAAAAGGAATGGGAAGTGGTGGCGTGATGGTCGAAAAATGGCAGGTAGGTGGCTCAAGGTGGTGGATCCGAAGTGGTTGACAAGGTGGCACGGGTTTCGAGTGGGTGCAACCTGCAGGCGGTTCAGGGTGTCGGTGGTGTTGGTGGGTCGGAGCGTGGTGGTGGGAGGCCGGTCTCGGTTCAAGGCTAGAGGTTGTCGGCGATGGAAACCAGGCAGGTGGGAGGCCACTTAGGCACGGTGATGGGTTAACGTGGTGGTGTAGGGAATGTTTGTGAAGAGAAGGAGAATGGTTCATAGGAAGGAAAGAAGAAAGTGGAATAGACAGGAAGAGGAGAAGCCATACAAACTGATATATACTATTACCTTTATAAAAGCAAGAACAAGAATGGACAGGGAGCCCAAAATGAACGGACCGATATGTAAATGAAAAAAAATTCAAAAGCCGTATGAAACCCAAAAGTAAAATATTGAATTCAGAGAATAATTAATAGTTAATAGTTAGTGGCTATTGGATTAAACAGTAAAAATAAATGGTCACAACGAACAAAAAGACGGACCACTACGGTAACCGCTTCGCATGTTTTGTCGCATACTGAAACTTCAAAACACAGAAGTGAAAATACCGCTGAGACCAACAAGTCGAGACGATCAAAACGGTATACAGATATCAGTGGTATAATTTGAATTATAAAATTCGAATTTTCTAATAGCGGCAAATGCAAGAAAACACTGAAAAATAAGATCGACGGAGCCAAAGATGTCCGAATTTGGGAAAACGACAAACTGACATCTTGCTCAGAAGATGGTTTAGAATTTTTCTATGTAAAATATTTTGGTTTCGGAAACATTTTATTTTCATCGCTTTTTAACTGATTAAATTGAAGTAAATTTACGCGCGAAATAAACTTTCATATTTTCGGACGAAAATTTACCAGTTGCTATGTTTAACTAGACGTATTCCAAATATCAAATTTATATTTCAAAATTTTATCATTTAAAATTTCACAAAATTTCAACTAATTATGTTATTAAAACAGTTGAAATTTACGGGTCGTTACGCTCTCCCCCACTCAAAACTTTTCATCCCCGAAAAGGAACGAGGTAGGAGAATAGAAACAACTAGAAAGAAAAACAGATTTGAAATACAACATAACAATTAATTTAAACCATATAAATTCAAATTTAAATTAATTGATATTTAATAATTGATTTAATCCATTTGATTTCACTAAAATCAATCTCAACTATTTCTAAATTCATTATCTTATTATCCAATTATCTTCAATTTATAATTTATAAAACCATAAATTTGAATAGTCTTTTATTATAATCATTTTTTTAGCAATTTAAATTCTTCTTTATTCCAAATTACTGTTAAATTTATTCTACTTAGTATATCTACCCACATATATTTAACCCATATAAATTCATTTAAACATAAAAGTTTCGATTTAAATTAATTTACATCTATTAATTTCTTTTAAATTCAAGGTATTTTCATATGTTGATCAAATTTCAATTTATATATTCTTTCAAAACAAATTTATTTCATTATTAGCTGAGTTTACTTATTATCTTATCTAACTCTATTAACATCTTTATAATCAAAATTTAGTGTATAACATTTATTATAAACACTCAAATTTATTTATAAATTCGATTTATCTTATATATTATCCAATTACATATTCAACTTCTGAATGATTTAGGTGGGTTGTATTAGAATGCAGTTGAACAATATACAAATAAAAATTTCCAAATTCAATTTTTCAAGTTTAAATATTTATTCCAAATTTTGGTTTTATTTGTAATTAAAATCATCCTTTAACAAAATTTAAGAATTAGATTTCCGATTAACTTTAAACAATTTAGAGATAGGTATAATATATTTATATCAATTAAATTAAATTTTAAAATAAGATACCCATATATATATAAATCAAATTATACTGAAGAAATTCAAATCAAAATTTTTTTTTCTAAAACAAAACCGTAGCAAAGCTACAGAATGGTTTCTCCACTTCGAAACTCGAAAATGAACGTCGATGATGCGGCCGCCATCACCGAAATTATTTTCCAGCGACAAAGAGAAGAGCATTGATTTCAACACTTTTAAAAATTCTTTGAAAACGATTTCTATTCGAAAATACTTTCAATAATATATACTTTGAAATTAAAAAAAACCAAAGTTCGAAATCACCGGAAACTAATAAATTCTCGAATTTCAGAATTAAATTCATTTCAAATCCCAATCAATTTATAACCAAGTTTATAAATTCATTCATTTTTATTATGCAATGGTCAAAGGTTTACAAAACAATAAATGAAAATCAAATATTATCATTTCTGACAACAAATCTATTAACAGTTTAATTTCAGAAAACTTATATTTATATATAATATAATCATACAAAACTTTTATTTTATCTACCAAATTTGAAAACAATATTTTAAAACATTTTAAATATTTATTTACAAATACACTTCCTCGCTCGACGATACAATAATGGATTTCAAGGCAAAGATAGAGATTCAAATTTGATGGACTCAAATCAAAGAGAATTCCGATTCGAAGATAGGTTTGAAACAGAAGATAAGATAATTCAATTACCACAATCGGGAGATAGATAAGTTTATTTAATTTACGGGCAACCTTAACCGGGTCGTCCGTAACTTCAAGAGTAAGATCGATTGCTGAATTCCGAGGTAAATCAACACTCGATCTCAAGAGATGGAATTCAGGTATAGCAGGGAATAGATAGCATCGTAAACCAAGGATACAGAAATCTCCGGTAAATCGATGCCTATTATAAAGGAGTTTTGCTCCTTTACGAATCATTCGAAGATTGGCGAGACCGCCGATCTATTATAGATATCATTCAAAATGGAGTTATGGGGTGCTCCATAATTGAAAGAAGACGAATAGTGAAGGACACAAATGAATTTCGGAACAGAGGGGAACGTTCCAAAATTTAAAGGAATCGAGTCAAAGGAAGAGATTGAAACTCAAATGGAAGTGATTCTGTAAATACATTTACCCTATATGTTGAGTTTTGCCTAGAGCTACCAAAGCTCTGATACCAACTGTAACGACCCGATATTTTGGACCATTCGCATCCATTATAAGTGTATAGGAAGACACTCATGCCGGAATTGAATTGCTCAAAATACCGCGTTGTTAATTTAAATTTGGCAAAACTGAACATATACAGTAAATAAAATAATCACAGATCACAAACACAGAGTAATAAGTGCAGCAGAAATAAAAGAGATAGTAGTTCATGAAGCTACTATATGAATATATAAAATACATCAGAGTTTACAACCGAAGAGTAATACGATACATCAGATACAAATCAGAATACATCACTGGAATCATCGAATACCGGAAGCAGAATAGATGGCTGGATCTTCAAGCAAAGCTCCAACTCCAAAGGTGAGTCTCGAATACTGGTACACTCAGTCTGACCCGAGCGTAAAGTAAAAACACAAGACACTCGAGTCAGGATTAACATTCTTATATTAATAAATCCAACTCAAGTGAAATAGCAATTGAAATACAAGTAACTCAAAGGATGTTTGGAATAACCATCCTTTAAGGATCCGTTAAACTATCTACTAGGTAGTAATGTACGCTAAGTAGATAATGTCTATCAGTAATATAAAGATATCAAAATAGTGTTAAGTCATGGCCCATTCCACCCTTAACACATTTTTATTCCCAAAAGCATATACAAGACCGTAGTTTCCCCAAAACCGGAAGTCACCAGAGGGCAATCCATATACTAAAGGTACAAATCAAAATCGTAGTGGTCGCGTATAAATGGAATACAATTATGACAAGGCACATGAGGCAATACCCAAGGTAGTGATACTACCGTTCGCCTGATCCGGACTGGTGAGAACGCAACGCCGCAGCGCCCGCAACACCGTGAAACAACACTCCCAAAATCAAGGGTGCACCAATCGACAACAAGTATAAGTAGTTCGAAGAAGTGTGTCCACTTGACGTAGCTAATCCTCCATTGGCCCGGCACAGCTCCTGTTTTAGTCATTTCCAATTTGACACAAGTGTCAAGGCTATCCATTATCGTTCTCTTTCTTCAGTCAACACGTACATCAATCCAACCACTTCAATCTGGATCATCACTCCGCGTATAGTTATTAAAGTGGTTTTCGGTTTAGATAGAGAGTATATCCATAACCGAATTCCGGTCTCTTTAATAACTTCCGTAATTATTTCACCGATTGGTTATTTAATATATTTCAAAACCAAATCAATTTCAATTCAATTAGAATTCGTAAATCAACATTTCGTTTGTCTTTCTAAATCAATTTCCATAATTTACGTTTCAACTTCCAAATTCATTTCAAAATCCTATAATTCAATTTCAAACTTTATTTAAAACACTTCAAATATTGATTCAAGTTCGTATATCAGTTTCATTCCGAAATCATTTAAATTAACTTAATTTAATATTCAAATCAATTTAAATTCATTTATCGATTTCAATTAATATTCGTTAAGTTACTTTATCATTCAAAACAATTTCTATTAAATTTCCAAATCATTAAATCAATTTCTTAAGTTCAACTTCGTTAAATCAAAACTGACAATTTTGAATTTAATCAAATTCGTCAAATCAATTCTTTCAATTACAAGTCTTACATTAATTCCAAAATATCACATTTTCATCTCTTGTTAAAGAAATTCAATTTCAATTATTTACTACTTAAATAATTTTCCAAAAACTTACTTAATAAAGAAAACTCAATTTCAATTATTTACGAAGAAAAATTCACTTATTCAAAAGTTTAATTTTCTTATTAAAGAATTTCAATTCACTTTAATCATTAAATAATTTAATCTTATTTAAGTATTAAATAATTCAAAACTTAATTATTCAATAATTTCAAAGTTTAATAATTTCAAACTTAATTATAATTCAAACTTAATTATTAAATCATTTCTCAAATTAAACAACATTCTTTCATCAATTACATTGTTAATATTTTGATTCATATTATTAAATATTAACATTTTCCTTTCATTAAAATTGAAATTTCAACTTCATTTCAAAACCGTATTTTTATTCAAATAAAATCTTCGTTTATTTTTAAATCAAATTATTGACCAATCGGGTTTTTATTTAATTTCCTATCCTAGGTCAAAGTTCAATTTGGGTATTTATCATTTCAACCCGATTCCAATTAAATTCAAAATCAAAACATAGTAAAGGGAACTTGCAGTGTGATAACAGGGATGGTGTCAAAGTAAATAAACAAGCAATAACAACGAATAATAACAATCCAATAATCAATTTAAATAATCCCGAAATAACCGTATTAATTCGTATTGTTATTTGTACGAATTAATATAATTATTTCTAGAATCTACACTATCATTTCATGTAGATTAAAGATTATTACATTACGGTTTTTCACTTGTCATCTATTTACAATTTCATACATCATCAATTTAACAACATACATTCAGTGGTTCAAAGTGTAATTAAACAAATCCTACGTGTCAATAAATTCAACAGTTAAAGGGGTCATATTATACAAATGTCAGTTAATCAAATTTTTACATTTAATTATCCTATATCAATTTCAATTGCATACTATTTATCTTTTTAACATTAACAATTTAACATCCAATATAAACATCAACAATCAATCAATTATCAGCCAAACTGTATTATCATCGCATAAATAATTAACAGATAATGGTGTCAGATGTCACAGGTGAACTGATACAGGTAATAGCAAATAAAACAGTGTAATTAACTAACAGCAGCATATTTCAATTGTCGTTTCAATTGAAATCAAATCTAATAAATAAAAGAACGTTAATCGTGAGTGAGTGCTCACCTTTCGAGGCTAGAGAGAAATAGATAACACGACAAGCTATGATTTCGATCACGATCTGGACTATCGACCAATCCAATAACGGATCTCAAAGCAAAGTAAGCTGAACGTGGATTTTACCAAAAAGCTGATTGATAAGGAATCGAACAAATAAATCAGAATCTGCTTGATATAATGTTAGCGAAAAGAATATCATATTATATAATTACTTTTTCAAAATCATTGTTTTAAAACAAGCACGTATTTAAAAATAACTATATATAACTATTTATGTAACAACGTTGAAAATTCTATATATGTTAAATTAAATATTTATACCCAAAAAAAAAATATAAAAAAAATCAAAATACTTCTATTTTAAAACCAATTTCTAGTATGCTTATACATGTAAACACATATGCGGTCGTAACCATAACTTTCCAATATAAATTATATCCGGGAGTAAATACATACATTTATTATTAAGCATACAAAACACTTACATACTTGTTATGTCCTTATTAACATTTATTTGAAACAAATTTATACAACTTGCTTAAATTTTATACATATAAACTTACATAAAATGTACAAATTACGTGTTATATATGTGCAACACTTTTGTGCGGCAACTAAATCATGCAGACTACTTAACTGAATGCAAAACTTACCAAATGTATATTTGAACTATTATATAACAAATCTTTTATAAAACTTAAAGTAACCATTTATAACATAACATACTGAAACATACATTTCATTTACAACTTATATATGCGAACAACGAAATCAATATATATAGGACAAATATATGTTAAATCAAACTTTATATACTTACTATATACAACAGCCGAACGCTTTATACATATAAAACTGACACATATTGCTTTTTGAAAATAATTGCCTAGCCTAGTATTTTATATCTTGTAAACTTTAAATATGAAGTCTGTCCTTTATTTTGTTGAGTCTAGCTGTGCACGTTGATGTTTGTAACAGCAACTCATATAAACCAAACCATACAACTCATACACCATCATATATAACAAAGCCTAAAATAGTATGTTGACACATGGAAAAACTTGATTACCACTAGAAGCAGTACATGGTTTGGAAGAATATACATATATGCATAAACTTACCTGTATATATATAAATACGTTTTATATTTGAATATAAATGAGACCAGAAGACAAGATGCGGCTGCTTGTAGGGCTCATACGCAAGGGTTAGGCGAGAGGCTGTTGCTTGATCGGTGGGGTGATGGTCTTGGCAAGCTGGCGAGGGGTTGGAGTGTAACGACCCGTAAAAATTTCAACTGTTTAATAACGTAATTAGTCGAAATTTTGTGAAATTTTAAACGATAAAATTTTGAAATAAAAATTTAATATTTGGAATACGTTTAGTTAAACATAGCAACTGGTAAATTTTCGTCCGAAAATATGAAAGTTTATTTCGCGCGTAAATTCACTTCAATTCAATCAGTTAAAAAGCGATGAAAATAAAACGTTTCCGAAACCTAAATATTTTTATATAGAAAAATTCTAAACCATCTTCTGAGCAAGATATCAGTTTGTCGTTTTTCCAAATTTGGACATCTTTGGCTCCGTCGATCTTATTTTTCAGTGTTTTTCTTGCATTTTTCCGCTTGTGGAAAATTTGAATTTTTATAATTATATTGTACCGCTGATATCTGTATACTGTTTTGGTCGTCTCGTCGCGCTGATCTTTACGGTATATTTGTTTGTGTATTTCGAAGTCCGGAAAACGGCGAGTCTACAAAACGTTTACCGTACCGGTTTGTGACATTTGGTCTATGACCATTTGAATTCATTGTCCAAAAAAAAAAAAAAAAATTTCTTCGTAAAACTCAATAGCCGTTGTTATTGTTTTGCCTTGAATTCCAGCGTTTTGATTCCCTCTATTCCAACGTTAAAAAAATTATATTCGGGTTCGTTTTGGGGTCTGTTCCTTTCTTTGCTTCTGTTGCTGTTTCTTTATCGTCATCTGACTGTTCGAATTACTTTATTATTTGCGATTGTGAAAAACTTCCGTTTCTTTCCTTGTGTAAAGTGAAATGTATGTCACATTTATATTTGACAGCTGTTCCCTTACATTTGAGCATATGCGTTTATGTCTTTTTATTCATTTATTTTAGACTAAGCTGCTTGTCTTTCCCAAATCTTTTTCCCTTCACTATGCTGCATTTTAGTACGCCTCTTCCTCTCTTCTTCTTTCCATGTTCTCTAAAAAAAAAATTAAATTTTAAAAAGTAGTCTCGGCCATTTTCCTTCGCCACGTCTACTTACTCGGTCGCACCGTGACCGTCTCCGCCGAACTGATCCATCTTTCGGCCGCTTCACCAGAGAACTGACGCCATCAACCGCCTGCTTCGAGCTCTTCCTACCGACCGCCGTCTTCCCTCTCCACATTAAGGCAGCGACTCCTCCTCCTCGACTTAGCCTCCGCATGCACAACTATCCTCCACTCCCTCCGTTCGAAAAAAAATGCCAAGGCTGTTTCCTTCTATTCGTCACCCTCTCTCTCTGCCTCCATCACCTGAACTTCACCTCCCCTTCGCCAATCTCCTCCAGCGCACGAGTCTTGTCTCGGCCATGCAGCAAACAACCCGGCCACCACACCATATTTCCCTTGTTTCATGGCTTCGCTGCTATTGAATTGTATATACATGTGAAGCCGTATCCATCTTGTTGCATGGAAATCTGGTCGGGTTCGACTTGAACCTGTGCGACTAAAAAAAAAGAGTGGGGGTTTGGTTCTTCTTTTCCAAAGTAAGTTTACAGATTCCTTTTCTATACTTTTATTTTACAGTTTCATAAGGATCCAAGTGTATTGGAAAAACTACTTTTGGTTGGTATGGTACTGTTATTTGAAAAATCCAAGTGTATTTGAAGTTTGCATGTATGTGTTTTATAAATATTATAAAGTTTCACAAGTTTTAGTAATAATATATGTATAATGACTTTTGTGTAGCTGTTACGTATATACCATGTATAAAAAAAAAGGGATTTAGAACTTTTGTCAGCAGTTATATACAAATATTGATACGTATAATATAATGTCAGTCTATATATGTATGCTATTTTGGTCTTAACCGAAAGAATTATGTATGTATTTATATATGAAAACTTTATGCGTTACTTATATATGCTTATGTGTGTCAGTTAGCTTGTCAATATATGTTTTGTTGTAGATTTCTTTTATTGTTATATATTTTATTTTCATCTATTATTATTTATTGTTTTAAAATATGGATAGATGTTTTGATTTTGGAAGTATGCGGGTTTTAAAGGGAAGTTTATATAAGTATATCAAGTTATAAAGTTAGTTATATAATACAATGTTTGGTGTTGCAGCTATCAAATAATATGTTTAAACTTGCATATAACACTACGTATATTTTATATACTAGCTGTACAAAAATTTAACGGTATATTTGGTTTTAACTATGCTGGTTTCTTTATATATAATATGCGTTTATAAGTTTATTTTATATATACATACTTGTGTTTTGAATGTGTGCGTTTTAAATATAAAGAGTTCATTTATTAAGTGTTAAAAAATTAAAATTTGAATTCAGGTTATAATCCGTATGTAAAGTTAAATAATAGTTTTGACATAATAGTTTATATCAGTATACACAAAGTTTGGTTTGGATATTTTATATAAAGGGAATAGTTATTTTATGTGTTTAAATTTAATTTTTGATTTAAAAATATAATATATATCTTATTTTGAATGTATGTTAAAATTGGTTTAGAGTGAAGTTATAACATACATATAATTGTTCTTATCGATTCCTATTCTCCAGCTTTACTCGTCGATTGTGCCAATCTAGCTTTATGTTGGAAGTCGTACTTGCAATTCATAACTCAACTTCATTGTCGAATCTATCCAGCCTTAAAAGGTGAGCACTCACTCACGATTAACGTTCTTTTATTTATTAAATTTGATTTCAATTGAAACGACAATTGAAATATGCTGCTGTTAGTTAATTACACTGTTATATATGCTATTGCCTGTATCAGTTTACCTGTGACACCTGACACCATTATCCGTTAATTATTTATGCGATGATAATACAGTTTGGCTGATAATTGATTGATTGTTGATGTTTATATTGGACGTTAAATTGTTAATGTTAAATTGATAAATAGTATGAAATTGAACTTGATGTAGTATAATTAAATGTTAAATTTGATTAACTGACATTTGTATAATATGACCCCTTTAACTGTTGAAATTATCGACACGTAGGATTTGTTTAATTTCATTTGAACCACTGAATGTATGTTGTTAAATTGATGATGTATGAAATTGTAAATAGTTGACAAGTGAAAAACCGTGATGTGATAATCTTTAATCTACATGAAATGATAGTGTAGATTCTAGAAATAGTTATATTAATTCGTACAAATAACAATGCGAATTAATACGGTTATTTCGGGATTATTTGAATTGGTTATTGGATTATTATTGATGGTGTTATTGCTTGTTTATTTACTTTGACACCATCCCTGTTATCACACTGCAAGTTCCCTTTGCTATGTTTTGATTTTGGAATTGAATTGGAATCGGGTTGAAATGATAAATACCCAAAATTGAACTTTGACCTAGGAAAGAAAATTAAATAAAACCCGATTGGTCAATAATTTGATTTAAAAATAAAACGAGGATTTTATTTGAATAAATAATATGGTTTTTAAATGAAGTTGGAATTTGAATGTAACGAAAGGAAAATGTTAATATGTAAATATGAAATAAAATATTAACAATGTAATTGATGTAAGAATGTTGTTTAATTTGAGAAATGATTGAATTAAGTTTGAAATGATTTAATAATTAAGTTTGAAATTATAATTAAGTTTGAAATTATTAAACTTTGAAATGATTTAATAATTAAGTTTGAAATTATAATTAAGTTTGAAATTATTAAACTTTGAAATGATTTAATAATTAAGTTTGAAATTATAATTAAGTTGAAATTATTAAACTTTGAAATTATTTAATAATTAAGTTTTGAATTATTTAATAATTAAATAAGATTGAATTATTTAATGATTGAATTGAATTGAATTCTTTAATAAGAAAAATTAAACTTTTGAATAAGTGAATTTTACTTCGTAAATAATTGAAATTTAGTTTCTTTATTAATTAAAGTTTTGGAAAATTATTTAAGTAATTAAATAAGTGAAATTGAATTTCTTTAACCAGAAATGAAAATGTGATATTTTGGAATTAATGTAAGACTTGTAATTGAAAGAATTGATTTGACGAATTTAGTTTAATTCAAAATTGTAAATTTTGATTTAATGAAGTTGAACTTAAGAATTGATTCAATGAATTGGAAATTTAATGGAAATTGTTTTGAATAGCATAGTAACTTAACGAATACTGAATGAAATCGATAAATGATTTTAAATTGATTTGAATGTTAAATAAGATTTAATTTAAATGTTTTCGAAATGAAACTTGTATTCGAACTTGAATCAATATTTGGATTGTTTTAAATAGAAATTAAAATTGAATTATAAGATGGTGAAATGATAATTTGGAAGTTTTGAAACGTAAATTATTGGAAATTGGTTTTGAAAGACAAATGAAATGTTGATTTACGAATTCTAATTGAAATTGTAATTGATTTGGTTTTGAAATATATTAAACGACCAATCGGTGAAATAATTACGGAAGTTATGAAAGAGACCGGAATTCGGTTATGGATATACTCTCTATCTAAACCGAAAACCACTTTAATAACTATACGCGGAGTGATGATCCAGAATGAAGTGGATGGAATGATGTACGTGTTGACTGAAGAAAGAGAACGATGATGGATAGCCTTGACACTTGTGTCAAATTGGAAATGACTAAAACAGGAGCTGTGCCGGGCCAATGGAGGATTGATACCTCAAGTGGACACACTTCTTCGAACTACTTATACTTGTTGTCGATTGGTGCACCCTTGATTTTGGGAGTGTTGTTTCACGGTGTTGCGGGCGCTGCGGCGTTGCGTTCTCACCAGTCCGGATCAGGCGAACGGTAGTATCACTACCTTGGGTATAGCCTCATGTGCCTTGTCATACTTGTATTCCATTTATGCACGACCACTACGATTTTGATTTGTACCTTTAGTATATGGATTGCCCTCTGGTGACTTCCGGTTTTGGGGAAACTACGGTCTTGTATATGCTTTTGGGAATTAAAATGTGTTAAGGGTGGAATGGGCCATGACTTAACGCTATTTTGATATCTTATTATTACTGATAGACATTATCTACTTAGCGTATATTACTACCTAGTAGATAGTTTAACGGATCCTTAAAGGATGGTTATTCCAAACATCCTTTGAGTTACTTGTATTTCAATTGCTATTTCACTTGAGTTGGATTTATTAATATAAGAATGTTAATCCTGACTCGAGTGTTTTGTATTTTGCTTTACGCTCGGGTCAGACTGAGTGGTTCAGCTTTCGAGACTCACCTTTGGAGTTGGACCTTTGCTTGAAGATCCAGCCATCTATTCTGCTTTCAGTGTTCGATGATTCCAGTGATGTATTCTGATTTGTATCTGATGTATCGTATTACTCTTCTGTTGTAAACTATGATGTATCTTATATATTCATATAGTAGCTTCATGAACTACTATCTCTTTTATTTCCGCTGCACTTATTACTCTGTGTCTGTGATCTGTGATTATTTTATTTACTGTATATGTTCAGTTTTGCCAATTTAAATTAACAACGCGGTATTTTGAGCAATTCAACTCCGGCATGAGTGTCTACCTATACACTTATAATGGATGCGAATGGTCCAAAATTCTGGGTCGTTACAGTTGGTATCAGAGCTTTGGTAGCTCTAGGCAAAACTTAACATATAGGGTAAATGTATTTACAGAATCACTCTCATTCGAGTTTCAATCTCTTCCTTTGACTCAATTCCTTTTGAATTTTGGAACGTTCCCCTCGGTTCCGAAATTCATTCGTGTCCCTCACTATTCATCTTCTTTCAATTCTGGAGCACCCCATAACTCCATTTTGATTGATATCTATAATAGATCGGCGGTCTCGCCAATCTTCGAATAATTCGTAAAGGAGTAAACTCCTTTATAATAGGCATCGATTTACCGGAGATTTCTGTATCCTCGGTTTACGATGCTATCTATCTCCTGTTATACCTGAATTCTATTTCTTGAGATCGAATGTCGATTTACCTCGGAATTCTACAACGATCTTATTCTTGAAGTCACGGTCGACCCGGTTAAGGTTGCCCGCGATTTATATAAACTTATCAATCTTCCTACTTTGTTATTAATCATCTTATCTTTGTTTCGAACCTATCTTCGAATCAAAATTCCCTTTGATTTGAGTCCATCAAATTTGAATCTATATCCTTGCTTTAAAATCCATTCTTGTATCGTCGAGCGAGGAAGTGTATTTGTAAATAAATTTAAAAATGTTTTAATATATGCTGTGTTGTTTGAGTTGTTGATGTTGATTTGGGTTTCCGATCGATTCGTCTGATCAACGCTATCAATAGGATTTCCAAAACACTTGAACAGAGCAAACTGACACAATAATATTTTCAAATTTGGAAAATGGAATAAATTTGTATGAATATATTATAGATATATATAAGTAAAATTTTCTGAAATTTAATAAGTAAATTAAATTGGTTGTTGAAATGATAATAATTGATTATCACTTATCGTTCTATAAATGAATTTTTAACATGGGTTATAAACTGATTTGAAATTCAAATGAATTTAACATTTAGAATTTGAGAATTTAATTTCCAATAATTTCAAGCTTTGGTTTCTAAAACTTTAAAATGTATATTATTGAAGGTACTTTCAAATAGAAACCGTTTTCAAAGAATTTTAAATATTGAAATCAGTGCTCTTCTCTTTGTCGCTGGAAAATAATTTCGGTGATGGCGGCCGCATCATCGACCTTCATTTTCGAGTTTCGAAGTGGAGAAACCATTCTGTAGCTTTGCTACGGTTTTGTTTTGAGAAAAATAATTATTTTGATTTGAATTTCTTCAGTATATTTTGATTTACATTTATATAAGTATCTTATTTTAAAATTTAATTTGATTTGATATAAATATATTATATATATC
Organism: Allium fistulosum; assembly: GCA_030737815.1. Lineage (NCBI taxonomy): Eukaryota > Viridiplantae > Streptophyta > Magnoliopsida > Asparagales > Amaryllidaceae > Allium > Allium fistulosum. The sequence goes on along the minus strand of CM060903.1, from coordinate 709,601,285 downwards.
TCTAAATTGTTTAAAGTTAATCGGAAATCTAATTCTTAAATTTTGTTAAAGGATGATTTTAATTATAAATAAAACCAAAATTTAGAATAAATATTTGAACTTGAATAATTGAATTGGGAAAATTTTATTTGTATATTGTTCAACTGCATTCTAAAACAACTTACCTAAATCGTTCAGAAGTTGAATATGTAATTGGATAATATATAAGATAAATCGAATTTATAAATATAATTTGAGTGTTTATAATAAATGTTATACACTAAATTTGGATTATAAAGATGTTAATAGAGTTAGATAAGATAATAAGTAAACTCAGTTAATAATGAAATTAATTTGTTTTGGAAGAATTAATAAATTTGTTTTGAAAGAATTAATAAATTGAAATTTGATCAACATATAAAAATACCTTGAATTTAAAAGAAATTAATAGATGTAAATTAATTTAAATCGAAACTTTTATGTTTTAAATTAATTTATATAGTTTAAATATACGTGATTAGATATATTAAGTAGAATAAAATTAACAGTAATTTGGAATAAAGAAGAATTTAAAATTGTTGAAGAAAATATGATTATAATAAAAGACTATTCAAAATTTATGGTTTAGAAATTGTAAATTTGAGATAATTAGATAATAAGATAATGAATTTAGAAATAGTTGAGATTGATTTTAGTGAAATCAAATGGATTAATTAATCAATTATTGAATATCAATTAATTCAAATTTAAATTTATATGGTTTAAATTAATTGTTATTTTGTATTTTAAGTCTGTTTTTCTTTCTTGTAGTTTCTATTCTCCTACCTCGTTCCTTTTCGGGGACGAAAAGTTTTGAGTGGGGGAGAGTGTAACGACCCGTAAAAATTTCAACTGTTTAATAACGTAATTAGTCGAAATTTTGTGAAATTTTAAACGATAAAATTTTGAAATAAAAATTTAATATTTGGAATACGTTTAGTTAAACATAGCAACTGGTAAATTTTCGTCCGAAAATATGAAAGTTTATTTCGCGCGTAAATTCACTTCAATTCAATCAGTTAAAAAGCGATGAAAATAAAACGTTTTCGAAACCTAAATATTTTTATATAGAAAAATTCTAAACCATCTTCTGAGCAAGATATCAGTTTGTCGTTTTTCCAAATTTGGACATCTTTGGCTCCGTCGATCTTATTTTTCAGTGTTTTTCTTGCATTTTTCCGCTTGTGGAAAATTTGAATTTTTATAATTATATTGTACCGCTGATATCTGTATACTGTTTTGGTCGTCTCGTCGCGCTGATCTTTACGGTATATTTGTTTGTGTATTTCGAAGTCCGGAAAACGGCGAGTCTACAAAACGTTTACCGTACCGGTTTGTGACATTTGGTCTATGACCATTTGAATTCATTGTCCAAAAAAAAAAAAAAAAATTTCTTCGTAAAACTCAATAGCCGTTGTTATTGTTTTGCCTTGAATTCCAGCGTTTTGATTCCCTCTATTCCAACGTAAAAAAAATTATATTCGGGTTCGTTTTGGGGTCTGTTCCTTTCTTTGCTTCTGTTGCTGTTTCTTTATCGTCATCTGACTGTTCGAATTACTTTATTATTTGCGATTGTGAAAAACTTCCGTTTCTTTCCTTGTGTAAAGTGAAATGTATGTCACATTTATATTTGACAGCTGTTCCCTTACATTTGAGCATATGCGTTTATGTCTTTTTATTCATTTATTTTAGACTAAGCTGCTTGTCTTTCCCAAATCTTTTTCCCTTCACTATGCTGCATTTTAGTACGCCTCTTCCTCTCTTCTTCTTTCCATGTTCTCTAAAAAAAAAATTAAATTTTAAAAAGTAGTCTCGGCCATTTTCCTTCGCCACATCTACTTACTCGGTCGCACCGTGACCGTCTCCGCCGAACTGATCCATCTTTCGGCCGCTTCACCAGAGAACTGACGCCATCAACCGCCTGCTTCGAGCTCTTCCTACCGACCGCCGTCTTCCCTCTCCACATTAAGGCAGCGACTCCTCCTCCTCGACTTAGCCTCCGCATGCACAACTATCCTCCACTCCCTCCGTTCGAAAAAAAATGCCAAGGCTGTTTCCTTCTATTCGTCACCCTCTCTCTCTGCCTCCATCACCTGAACTTCACCTCCCCTTCGCCAATCTCCTCCAGCGCACGAGTCTTGTCTCGGCCATGCAGCAAACAACCCGGCCACCACACCATATTTCCCTTGTTTCATGGCTTCGCTGCTATTGAATTGTATATACATGTGAAGCCGTATCCATCTTGTTGCATGGAAATCTGGTCGGGTTCGACTTGAACCTGTGCGACTAAAAAAAAAGAGTGGGGGTTTGGTTCTTCTTTTCCAAAGTAAGTTTACAGATTCCTTTTCTATACTTTTATTTTACAGTTTCATAAGGATCCAAGTGTATTGGAAAAACTACTTTTGGTTGGTATGGTACTGTTATTTGAAAAATCCAAGTGTATTTGAAGTTTGCATGTATGTGTTTTATAAATATTATAAAGTTTCACAAGTTTTAGTAATAATATATGTATAATGACTTTTGTGTAGCTGTTACGTATATACCATGTATAAAAAAAAGGGATTTAGAACTTTTGTCAGCAGTTATATACAAATATTGATACGTATAATATAATGTCAGTCTATATATGTATGCTATTTTGGTCTTAACCGAAAGAATTATGTATGTATTTATATATGAAAACTTTATGCGTTACTTATATATGCTTATGTGTGTCAGTTAGCTTGTCAATATATGTTTTGTTGTAGATTTCTTTTATTGTTATATATTTTATTTTCATCTATTATTATTTATTGTTTTAAAATATGGATAGATGTTTTGATTTTGGAAGTATGCGGGTTTTAAAGGGAAGTTTATATAAGTATATCAAGTTATAAAGTTAGTTATATAATACAATGTTTGGTGTTGCAGCTATCAAATAATATGTTTAAACTTGCATATAACACTACGTATATTTTATATACTAGCTGTACAAAAATTTAACGGTATATTTGGTTTTAACTATGCTGGTTTCTTTATATATAATATGCGTTTATAAGTTTATTTTATATATACATACTTGTGTTTTGAATGTGTGCGTTTTAAATATAAAGAGTTCATTTATTAAGTGTTAAAAAATTAAAATTTGAATTCAGGTTATAATCCGTATGTAAAGTTAAATAATAGTTTTGACATAATAGTTTATATCAGTATACACAAAGTTTGGTTTGGATATTTTATATAAAGGGAATAGTTATTTTATGTGTTTAAATTTAATTTTTGATTTAAAAATATAATATATATCTTATTTTGAATGTATGTTAAAATTGGTTTAGAGTGAAGTTATAACATACATATAATTGTTCTTATCGATTCCTATTCTCCAGCTTTACTCGTCGATTGTGCCAATCTAGCTTTATGTTGGAAGTCGTACTTGCAATTCATAACTCAACTTCATTGTCGAATCTATCCAGCCTTAAAAGGTGAGCACTCACTCACGATTAACGTTCTTTTATTTATTAAATTTGATTTCAATTGAAACGACAATTGAAATATGCTGCTGTTAGTTAATTACACTGTTATATATGCTATTGCCTGTATCAGTTTACCTGTGACACCTGACACCATTATCCGTTAATTATTTATGCGATGATAATACAGTTTGGCTGATAATTGATTGATTGTTGATGTTTATATTGGACGTTAAATTGTTAATGTTAAATTGATAAATAGTATGAAATTGAACTTGATGTAGTATAATTAAATGTTAAATTTGATTAACTGACATTTGTATAATATGACCCCTTTAACTGTTGAAATTATCGACACGTAGGATTTGTTTAATTTCATTTGAACCACTGAATGTATGTTGTTAAATTGATGATGTATGAAATTGTAAATAGTTGACAAGTGAAAAACCGTGATGTGATAATCTTTAATCTACATGAAATGATAGTGTAGATTCTAGAAATAGTTATATTAATTCGTACAAATAACAATGCGAATTAATACGGTTATTTCGGGATTATTTGAATTGGTTATTGGATTATTATTGATGGTGTTATTGCTTGTTTATTTACTTTGACACCATCCCTGTTATCACACTGCAAGTTCCCTTTGCTATGTTTTGATTTTGGAATTGAATTGGAATCGGGTTGAAATGATAAATACCCAAAATTGAACTTTGACCTAGGAAAGAAAATTAAATAAAACCCGATTGGTCAATAATTTGATTTAAAAATAAAACGAGGATTTTATTTGAATAAATAATATGGTTTTTAAATGAAGTTGGAATTTGAATGTAACGAAAGGAAAATGTTAATATGTAAATATGAAATAAAATATTAACAATGTAATTGATGTAAGAATGTTGTTTAATTTGAGAAATGATTGAATTAAGTTTGAAATGATTTAATAATTAAGTTTGAAATTATAATTAAGTTTGAAATTATTAAACTTTGAAATGATTTAATAATTAAGTTTGAAATTATAATTAAGTTTGAAATTATTAAACTTTGAAATGATTTAATAATTAAGTTTGAAATTATAATTAAGTTGAAATTATTAAACTTTGAAATTATTTAATAATTAAGTTTTGAATTATTTAATAATTAAATAAGATTGAATTATTTAATGATTGAATTGAATTGAATTCTTTAATAAGAAAAATTAAACTTTTGAATAAGTGAATTTTACTTCGTAAATAATTGAAATTTAGTTTCTTTATTAATTAAAGTTTTGGAAAATTATTTAAGTAATTAAATAAGTGAAATTGAATTTCTTTAACCAGAAATGAAAATGTGATATTTTGGAATTAATGTAAGACTTGTAATTGAAAGAATTGATTTGACGAATTTAGTTTAATTCAAAATTGTAAATTTTGATTTAATGAAGTTGAACTTAAGAATTGATTCAATGAATTGGAAATTTAATGGAAATTGTTTTGAATAGCATAGTAACTTAACGAATACTGAATGAAATCGATAAATGATTTTAAATTGATTTGAATGTTAAATAAGATTTAATTTAAATGTTTTCGAAATGAAACTTGTATTCGAACTTGAATCAATATTTGGATTGTTTTAAATAGAAATTAAAATTGAATTATAAGATGGTGAAATGATAATTTGGAAGTTTTGAAACGTAAATTATTGGAAATTGGTTTTGAAAGACAAATGAAATGTTGATTTACGAATTCTAATTGAAATTGTAATTGATTTGGTTTTGAAATATATTAAACGACCAATCGGTGAAATAATTACGGAAGTTATGAAAGAGACCGGAATTCGGTTATGGATATACTCTCTATCTAAACCGAAAACCACTTTAATAACTATACGCGGAGTGATGATCCAGAATGAAGTGGATGGAATGATGTACGTGTTGACTGAAGAAAGAGAACGATGATGGATAGCCTTGACACTTGTGTCAAATTGGAAATGACTAAAACAGGAGCTGTGCCGGGCCAATGGAGGATTGATACCTCAAGTGGACACACTTCTTCGAACTACTTATACTTGTTGTCGATTGGTGCACCCTTGATTTTGGGAGTGTTGTTTCACGGTGTTGCGGGCGCTGCGGCGTTGCGTTCTCACCAGTCCGGATCAGGCGAACGGTAGTATCACTACCTTGGGTATAGCCTCATGTGCCTTGTCATACTTGTATTCCATTTATGCACGACCACTACGATTTTGATTTGTACCTTTAGTATATGGATTGCCCTCTGGTGACTTCCGGTTTTGGGGAAACTACGGTCTTGTATATGCTTTTGGGAATTAAAATGTGTTAAGGGTGGAATGGGCCATGACTTAACGCTATTTTGATATCTTATTATTACTGATAGACATTATCTACTTAGCGTATATTACTACCTAGTAGATAGTTTAACGGATCCTTAAAGGATGGTTATTCCAAACATCCTTTGAGTTACTTGTATTTCAATTGCTATTTCACTTGAGTTGGATTTATTAATATAAGAATGTTAATCCTGACTCGAGTGTTTTGTATTTTGCTTTACGCTCGGGTCAGACTGAGTGGTTCAGCTTTCGAGACTCACCTTTGGAGTTGGACCTTTGCTTGAAGATCCAGCCATCTATTCTGCTTTCAGTGTTCGATGATTCCAGTGATGTATTCTGATTTGTATCTGATGTATCGTATTACTCTTCTGTTGTAAACTATGATGTATCTTATATATTCATATAGTAGCTTCATGAACTACTATCTCTTTTATTTCCGCTGCACTTATTACTCTGTGTCTGTGATCTGTGATTATTTTATTTACTGTATATGTTCAGTTTTGCCAATTTAAATTAACAACGCGGTATTTTGAGCAATTCAACTCCGGCATGAGTGTCTACCTATACACTTATAATGGATGCGAATGGTCCAAAATTCTGGGTCGTTACATGGAGGCAACACGTGAAAGAGGAGGGTGGTTGCTACCGGGGTGGTCGAGGTTGTGACATGAGTTGATTGGCGGAGGAGATCTGGGTGGATGGAGAGGTAGGAAAAGGAATGGGAAGTGGTGGCGTGACGGTCGAAAAATGGCAGGTAGGTGGCTCAAGGTGGTGGATCCGAAGTGGTTGACAAGGTGGCACGGGTTTCGAGTGGGTGCAACCTGCAGGCGGTTCAGGGTGTCGGTGGTGTTGGTGGGTCGGAGCGTGGTGGTGGGAGGCCGGTCTCGGTTCAAGGCTAGAGGTTGTCGGCGATGGAAACCAGGCAGGTGGGAGGCCACTTAGGCACGGTGATGGGTTAACGTGGTGGTGTAGGGAATGTTTGTGAAGAGAAGGAGAATGGTTCATAGGAAGGAAAGAAGAAAGTGGAATAGACAGGAAGAGGAGAAGCCATACAAACTGATATATACTATTACCTTTATAAAAGCAAGAACAAGAAAGGACAGGGAGCCCAAAATGAACGGACCGATATGTAAATGAAAAAAAATTCAAAAGCCGTATGAAACCCAAAAGTAAAATATTGAATTCAGAGAATAATTAATAGTTAATAGTTAGTGGCTATTGGATTAAACAGTAAAAATAAATGGTCACAACGAACAAAAAGACGGACCACTACGGTAACCGCTTCGCATGTTTTGTCGCATACTGAAACTTCAAAACACAGAAGTGAAAATACCGCTGAGACCAACAAGTCGAGACGATCAAAACGGTATACAGATATCAGTGGTATAATTTGAATTATAAAATTCGAATTTTCTAATAGCGGCAAATGCAAGAAAACACTGAAAAATAAGATCGACGGAGCCAAAGATGTCCGAATTTGGGAAAACGACAAACTGACATCTTGCTCAGAAGATGGTTTAGAATTTTTCTATGTAAAATATTTTGGTTTCGGAAACATTTTATTTTCATCGCTTTTTAACTGATTAAATTGAAGTAAATTTACGCGCGAAATAAACTTTCATATTTTCGGACGAAAATTTACCAGTTGCTATGTTTAACTAGACGTATTCCAAATATCAAATTTATATTTCAAAATTTTATCGTTTAAAATTTCACAAAATTTCAACTAATTACGTTATTAAAACAGTTGAAATTTACGGGTCGTTACATGTTAGATTTATCCAGATAATTTGTAAGAAATTGAACTCATGCCTAATTCTTTGCTTCAGCTAAATATATTTAGGCTTAATATTTTTTTTAAATGTCACTGAGGGTAAGGTCATACTTGAGAATCATATAATGACCGCTATGTGTTCGTCTAAATTCAATAAAATAAGTTAATTATAAACGTAATAAGTATTATAGGAAAAATTAGTATCAATATCAATTTATTTAGTTATTGATTTTTATTATTGGTAGAGGGCATTAAAATTATTTGATTGAATATATGAACCTTATATATCCAAATTACTACTTAATACTCTAAAGTAATAATGTAAATGATACTTATCGGTTTTAAAATAAAATGAAAAATGTGCAAGCGTTGTGCGTTATTGGGGCCAACCATTTGCATTGGTGGATTAGGGGTCAAAATATTCAAACAATAAAGAGTAACTGTAAATTACTTAGTCTTTTCTTTGGTTTAATATTTCATGTATTTTATGATGGTTCACATACTCTAATCTACCTCTGTAATGTAGCGATCCTGACTCGGCCTTCGAAAATCGGCACCCGTACTTCACTTGTACTCGAATGCCGCAGATTCAAACACCAAATCTGGCTCGCCGGAGCTTATAACACAGTAAGTATAACAACACAGCAGAAGAAAGAAATGAATGATATCATATACATCACAAATGATACAATATCCAGAATATGATATACAACAATGATATCTATATGATACAAGAATATCAGAGACAAATAATAATGTTATAGCGGAAACAACAGAAGTGATAACTCCAAACGATCTTTAAAAGAGAATGAGTCCAATAACTCCAACATCAAGCTCGAACCATCATCACATTTCACAAAGATAAGCAAGGTCGGTCGTGATCTCCAAAAATTGAACTAGCTCCCGATAATCTACTAAAACTGATATCTGAAAAACCCCAACTCTAGACTGCCCGTGTGGAAAATTGTGGGCACCCAGAGTTTAGGAAGGGAACAATAAACTCCGAGTCAGTCATGGGACTGGTATGAGTAACAAAACAGTTGTTTAAAATAAAAACAGTTCATAAGAGAAATCCAATATGCTTTTTGGAAAATGAAACTACCATAAGGCCTCCCGGCACACACACAATGCAATCGCACACATAAGGGAGATTTCTCCTTATGATAGTCAAACATGCTTAATATGAGAAAAATCTTTGATATTATTATTAGTGCATAGTGTAGGAAACATTTCGAAAGTATAATATTAATCTTAGCCAGCATAGGTAACATTATACTATGCCTACTATAGCTACCATTTTAAATGGCAGGTTCTACAACTAAAACCGTACAAGGTTCGTATTGTTTGATTGGATTTTCCAACAAATGGTCAGGCTAAGGAACTTCCTATGCCACATTGGAACGCCTCTAGAGGGATGCCCCGAGAACTAACTAGCTCTCTACCAACACAAGGCCGGTTACCCCCTTCCCGGGTAGTAAACCTAAGATATGCCACCCCCGGTCGTTTGCGACCATTATCCGAGGCGCCTCGATCACAAAGCAACAATCACATAGTAAATGAGATTGGAGCAACCACACAGGTAAAATATCTGGGCTCCATACCATGATACCACCTTTTTCCAGAAGGAATGGACATACCCTAGGGGAGCTACCCCTGAAACCTTGCCGCATCTTTCCTATTTCGACCATTTCCGGTTTGTGAGGTCCGATGAGGTCTCGTCCACAAAGCTACGCTTTACACGAAAGCCATGCTTTGATCAACAAATGATCACCAACACACAACAACACTTAGCATGCCACACTACCAAATTGGGAGTATATCACTGATAACCTTCAACTACATAACCTCTAAGCTCGTACGTCTCAAAGAAGGGTGTTAAGCTAAGAGAATAAATCTCCGCCACCAAACAAAAATGTATTTGAAAGAAATCAGCTTTATATCTCAAAGTGTAGTGTCAGACATACAACCATACAAGTCTGTTCTGAGTTCGAACAGAACCGAAGGCACTTCCGAAGAAGCCCTTGCAATCCGGGTATTCACCATCCCGATCAGATTTCCCATCACTTAGGGAATCTCTATACCGGCGCGACTCAGTGCAGAGACAATCGACGGGTAATCCTTTCGTTTTCAAAAATATCCAGTCTTCACCACCGGTCTTCAAATGCAATCCATATACGACGTATCATTATTCGGAATGGGTTATATGACACAAAGGTCCTCTCCCGGCTAATCCGAATAATGAGCGCAATATTTTAAAACATATGGATATTGGGATTTCAGTTAAGTCACAACTTATTATCCAAAACTTTTCTTCAAATGGTTTAAACAAATTACCATTTTAATATTTTACACAAAAAGATTCATCTCACAAAGTTCACCCAGTTTCACAAAGATCTATTCATAGATTTTCAAATCGATTTCCATTTCAATTTGGATTAACTCGTCCAATCTTTAAAACAAAGATTTAACTGATAGCTTTCAAAACAATTCCATTTCGACCTTTTATACAAAAGGTACACCTTTCCAATTTCAAAACAAAGTTCAACAATCTTTCACAAAAATTTATTCATAACTCGGAAAACCATTTTTATTTCAAACTTGAAATTCTTTTGACACAATTTGGAAATTCATTCCTTATATGAAAGATTCTATTATTTGAAAACAAATAGTTTTCATTTCGGAAAATCTGATTCTTTTATACCAGTTAAAGTCCTTGGGTTAAATTTAAATTCTCAAACCCATACTTTTAAAATGGTTTAAATTCATATAAACACATTTATAACATCTTTTAACAATAATTTCCGAACATGGAATTCAATTCCAAATTTTGAATTCAAATTCAAGTTAAATTATTTAAGTTGAAAAACTTTACTAAGTTATTCAAAATAACTTTTATCTTAAAACTCCTTTTCGAAAGCTTTAATATTTAACCCGAATCCATTTCCAAAATCAATTGAAATTAAAATTTCAATTTCAAAAATATTAAATTTAAATCATTTGTGACTTAACCGATTTCCTCGTGAAATCCATATTTGTGTGTGTAAAAGTGTGGTCCAGGGGTTTTGCACAGTAGTGCAACATTACAAATCATCACATATTTAAACATATCAATATCGATAAGCGGTATATTCCTATAACGCTTATCTTCCATTTACCAATTCACAGATAAATAATATACATTCATCACAGATAAAATAAATTACATTCATCACAGCTTGAATTAAAACAAATTTACATCACAAAGCATCACACAATAGAGAATATCAAACAATTCACAGCATTCAATAGAATACAGCCATCCATAAGTGAAACTAATTAAGATATATGATTAATCTAAACCAGATCATTTTGCCTATGGATAATTCCTAGTCAGGGTTAATTAATAATTAATTAACTACAAACATTTAATTAATTATTCTTTAATTAATCATTAATTACCCTTGATTAATTATACTCTAATTACATTAAGTAATTATCCTTAATTAATTACACAAATTAATTATTCTTAACCAATTACAGTAATTAACCTTTAATTACTTTATAAATTAATTAACTAAATTAATTACATTAATCCTTAATTAATCACATTAATTAATTACTTCATAATCACTTATCATTGATTAATTAATCTAAATTAATCAACCCTTAATTACATCATTAATTATACTAATTAATGATCTCTAATTACTTCTTTAAATAATTACTCTATTTACATTAATTACATTAAGTAATTAATCTTTAATTAAACCTCATTTATTAATCACTCTTGATTAATCTTATCCAGTAATTAACTACTCTTAATTACTCATTAAATAAATTAATTATACCTTAATTAATTATCTTTAATTAGTCCCTTACACAAAGTAATTGAATCCAAATTACTTCTATTATTAAATCATCTTCCACTAATTACATCCAGTAATTACCCTTAATTACTTCACTAAGTAATTACACTTCATTTATTACATTAAGTAATTACCTATCAAATCATCCAGTGATTATCTTAAATTAATTAAACTTAATTAATTAACTTAAACTAATCAAATTAAACTCAATTAATTACAATGAGCAATTAATTTCTTAATTACTTTTATTAAGTAATTTTACTTAAATAATTTCACAAATGGTTACCTCTAATTAATTAATATAGTTAATTATTAAAATTAATCACATTAATTAACTATTTAATAATCTCAAGTTAATGATCTTCATTAACTAGTAACAAATCTTTAATTACTTCATAATAATCAATTTAAACCTTTGCTAATCCCATTTTAAATAAAACAATTATCTTTAAAAGAATAAGTTAAAACTTGTTTTAAACTTGAACATATTTTAATGTTTGAAAACTGTTTTAAACTAACCCTGGACAACCCCGAGTCCACCCCGAGCCAACATACCCTTTACTTCGAGTTTTTCCCAAACCAACCCGAGTCACATTTCAAAAATTAAAATTTTTGTTTAAGTTATTTTATACCCGGTACAACCAAAAAAATACTTGAGACCTCCCTCGAGCCTGTGACCTGCTTCCCCGAAACCATCTTCGAGTAAATCCTACCCAAAACCACACACACCCAAAAGCCACCGTGCACATGCACCACCACCAGAGCCACCTCCGGCCTCCGATCATCCTTCCGGCATGTCGACCTTCGACGCTGCAACCAAATCCAACCATCCATTCGTCACCACAAAACCCAAATCAAAATCGAGCTTCACAGTTGAGCCTGCAACCAAACAATGCCAGAAAAATTTCCTTGAACTCCCGTCTCTGGTCACCTGACATCGCGCCACCACGTCCTTGGCTTCGCCAGACCTCCACGCCACTATTCCTAAAACCTCGAGTCACTCGATCAACCAGAGGCGCTACTTCACTCCCAAACCTGACTTGACCCAAAATTAAGGTTAAATCCAAAATCACCTCACCGCCGACGGCACAGCGATCATTCGACACTTCCACTATTTTTCCCAACATCCTTGATCACTAGCCTTGCTTCAGACGAAACCCCGAGACCTCACTACCCCTTAATCGCCAGAGGTAGCCTCAAACCAGTTTCCAGATATTCCCAATGTGCATACTCAATACATTATTAGAAATCCTGATTTTTCTTTTTAAAATTCATATTTTCCAATAGCAATTCAAGTTATAAACTTGAATCAGTAATCTATGATGATGGATTTTTAACATGTTTAAAGATTTCTACTGTGAATATTTGATCCCAGCAGATTTTCAATTCTAATATACTTAACGTATTTTTAAAACTAAGATTGAATTTAAACTAACTTAGCTTACTTAAATCTCGAAGTCTAACCAAAATCAGGTAAGGAGATTTGTATTTTCTTTTATTCCTAATCCCTGTAGTTTAAAAAAAAAACAGAGAAGAGCAAACAAAATATACATGCACAGTCCATACACATTCATATTCACAAATAATACTTATATATACATAAGCAAGCATTAATCATTTTAGAAATCTAACAAGCATCAGACAGTTATTACTTAGGATTCTAAAATAGATGTTTACTCACCTGATTTTCCAGGAATGAACAGAGTTTTCTTTTATGTTGAAACATGCTTGAAAAACTGGCAAGCTGAAATCTTTCTCTTTAATTATCTGATTTGAATTGAGCTGGAGTTTAAGTTGTTTAAGTTGAATTTTGTTGAAGTTTAAGATGATGTTCATTTTCAGATTTCACGGTTTGGATGGACGAACAAAAAAATGAGTTACAGGGTGATGTATATGAAATGAGTTTACAGGGTTATTAATTTTCTTTTGTACAACAAGTCAGAGATTTTTCCTATCTCTTTGGTGGCTGATATATTCCCCTTGTGTACTAAAGAGGCTAGCATTAATTACCATGTACAAACTTATCTTATTTTATTTGTACATTGCATGAGTAAAAATCTGGTGGCTTCCTTTGCAAGCCTACATCCTTATATATATTTTTTCTTTATTATGCAGGTTACTTGAACATGAATGTTTTGTTTGCTTGTTTACTTGTTTTATTACTTGCATATGTATTTTGTTTTGTTTCTTTTCCTTTTATTTGCTTTATTACTTAGTGATATAAGTGAGCTTCTAACTTTGTTTTATTTTTCTTTTATTTTTGGTAGTCTATTTGTATTACATTATTTTATATGGATTTATGAGATTAAAATTTATATATTTACTTTATATTGTATAAAACTATATAATTTATTTTTAAATATAGATGAATTTCTATATTTTATTTTGTTGTTAAAATTTTTAGCTAATGCTTTTCTTTATATTTTTATAACTTATCTTTTATATATTGATTTCTATTTTTAGCTTAAATTATTATTATTATTATTATTATTATTATTATTTCTATTTTAAATATTTATTATAAATTTTACTGTAATACTTATTGTTTTATTTTTATTTCTATTTCTAATATAGATCATCAATCCCAAATTTTATCATTATAATTTGTCTTTAAACCATTTAATTAAAATTTAATTCAAACTTAATATATATATATATACATACATATACATATATATTCAAATTATTATTAAACCATTTACTTGAAATTTAAATCCAAATCACATATATACAATATTTAAATTCATATGATTTAATATATATTCTATTTGGATTGGGGAAACTCGCTTCAATCTACAATTAATTTTACAATTTTTATTCAAAAATTCAATTAATTATCAATTTAAATTTAATTAAAATCCGGGGTCGTTACAGACTTCCCCCCTTAAGAAATTTCGTCCTCGAAATTTGCCAGGGAGACACAAAGATAGATGAAGAATATTTCATCAAATTAACTGAACATCTATTCTGCATTTGGCTTACCAAATCAGAATATCAACAATAGATACAAGAACGATTCTTTTTAATTTTTCCACTAGATACTCGGGTTATCCAGATCTACGAAATATGCAGTGGCATTGGTTAGTTCGAAAGGATAACTAACCATTCGTAGAACATATCCGGACCCAAAAATAGACAGATATATGGATACAATTCCAAAACTTTTAGTTTAGAAACTAAAGTATACCTATCAACCATAGCAACCAAAGCAACCAATTCATCCAAACAAACAATTCTGACCTATTTGGAGTTTATGTCCCATGCAATTATATCAAATCTCCTTCCTGGATCTACCAGGAACTATCAAAGAATTGAGAAAAGATGACGAACAAAAGAGATTGATAGAGAAAAGATTGTTTCCTTGTTGTTACAGGGTATTGAATAATTCGTGGTGGTATTCCCCTGTCCCCTATCTCATCCTCTTCTTGCACTCATACTCACTATTAGTGAATAGTAAGAGAATTTACTGAGGCATATGGATGGATATCTTAGAGATACTCATTCTAGGGTATACTTCACCCTATCTCAAATGAGCTACTTAATGTGTTATACTCCTAAGCTAAAGTTCAACCTTAGCTCTGATACCAAATGTAGCGATCCTAACTCGGCCTTCGAAAATCGGCACCCGTACTTCACTTGTACTCGAATGCCGCAGATTCAAACACCGAATCTGGCTCGCCGGAGCTTATAACACAGTAAGTATAACAACACAGCGGAAGAAAGAAATGAATGATATCATATACATCACAAATGATACAATATCCAGAATATGATATACAATAATGATATCTATATGATACAAGAATATCAGAGACAAATAATAATGTTACAGCGGAAACAACAGAAGTGATAACTCCAAACGATCTTTAAAAGAGAATGAGTCCAACAACTCCAACATCAAGCTCGAACCATCATCACATTTCACAAAGATAAGCAAGGTCGGTCGTGATCTCCAAAAACTGAACTAGCTCCCGATAATCTACTAAAACTGATATTTGAAAAACCCCAACTCTAGACTGTTCGTGTGGAAAATTGTAGGCACCCAGAGTTTAGGAAGGGAACAATAAACTCCGAGTCAGTCATGAGACTGGTATGAGTTACGAAACAGTTGTTTAAAATAAAAACAGTTCATAAGAGAAATCCGATATGCTTTTTGGAAAATGAAACTACCATAAGGCCTCCCGGCACACACACAATGCAATCGCACACATGGGGGAGATTTCTCCTTATGATAGTCAAACATGCTTAATACGAGAAAACTCTTTGATATTATTATTAGTGCATAGTGTAGGAAACATTTTAAAAGTATAATATTAATCTTAGCCAACATAGTTACCATTATACTATGCCTACTATAGCTACCATTTTAAATGGCAGGTTCTACAACTAAAACCGAACAAGTTTCGTATTGTTTGATTGGATTTTCCAACAAATGGTCAGGCTAAGGAACTTCCTATGCCACATGGGAACGCCTCTTGGGGGATGCCCCGAGAACAAACTAGCTCTCTGCCAACACAATGCCGGTTACCCCCTTCCCGGGTAGTAAACCTAAGATATGCCACCCCCGGTCGTTTGCGACCTTTATCCGAGGCGCCTCGATCACAAAGCAACACTCACACAGTAAATGAGATTGGAGCAACCACACAGGTAAAATATCTGGGCTCCATACCATGATACCACCTTTTTCCAGAAGGAATGGACATACCCTAGGGGTGCTACCCCTGAAACCTTGCCGCATCTTTCCTGTGAGAGAATAAATTTCCGGTTTGTGAGGTCCGATGAGGTCTCGTCCACAAAGCTACGCTTTACACGAAAGCCATGCTTTGATCAACAAATGATCACCAACACACAACAGCACTTAGCATGCCACACTACCAAATTGGGAGTATATCACTGATAACCTTCAACTACATAACCTCTGAGCTCGTACGTCTCAAAGAAGGGTGTTAAGCTAAGAGAATAAATCTCCGCCACTAAATAGAAATGTATTTGAAAGAAATCAGCTTTATATCTCAAAGTGTAGTGTCAGACATACAACCATACAAGTCTGTTCCGGGTTCGAACAGAACCGAAGGCACTTCCGAAGAAGCCCTTGCAACCCGGGTATTCACAATCTCGATCGGATTTCCCATCACTTAGGGAATCTCTATACCGGCGCGACTCAGTGCAGAGACAATCGACGGGTTATCCTTTCATTTTCGAAAATATTCGGTCTTCACCACCGGTCTTCAAATGCAATCCATATACGACGTATCATTATTCGGAATGGGTTATATGACACAAAGGTCCTCTCCCGGCTAATTCGAATAATGAGCGCAATATTTTAAAACATATGGATATTGGGATTTCAGTTAAGTCACAACTTATTATCCAAAAATTTCTTCGAATGGTTTAAACAAATTACCATTTTAATCTTTTACACAAAAAGATTCATCTCACAAAGTTCACCCAGTTTCACAAAGATCTATTCATAGATTTTCAAATCGATTTCCATTTCAATTTGGATTAACTCGTCCAATCTTTAAAACAAAGATTTAACTGATAGCTTTCAAAAAAATTCCATTTCAACCTTTTATACAAAAGGTACACCTTTCCAATTTCAAAACAAAGTTCAACAACCTTTCACAAAGATTTATTCATAACTCGGAAAACCATTTTTATTTCAAACTTTAAATTCTTTTGACACAATTTGGAAATTCATTCCTTATATGAAAGCTTCTATTATTTGAAAACAAATAGTTTTCATTTCGGAAAATCGGATTCTTTTATACGAGTTAAAGTCCTTGGGTTAAATTTAAATTCTCAAACCCATACTTTTAAAATGGTTTAAATTCATATAAACACATTTATAACATCTTTTAACCATAATTTCCAAACATGGAATTCAATTCCAAATTTTGAATTCAAATTCAAGTTAAATTATTTAAGTTGAAAAACTTTACTAAGTTATTCAAAATAACTTTTATCTTAAAAACTCCTTTTCAAAAGCTTTAACATTTAACCCAAATCCATTTCCAAAATCAATTGAAATTAAAATTTCAATTTCAAAAATATTAAATTTAAATCATCTGTGACTTAACCGATTTCCTTGTGAAATCCATATTTGTGTGTGTAAAAGTGTGGTCCAGGGGTTTTGCACAGTAGTGCAACATTACAAATCAACACATCATCACATATTTAAACATATCAATATCGATAAGCGGTATATTCCTATAACGCTTATCTTCCATTTACCAATTCACAGATAAATAATATACATTCATCACAGATAAAATAAATTACATTCATCACAGCTTGAATTAAAACAAATTTACATCACAAAGCATCACACAATAGAGAATATCAAACAATTCACAGCATTCAATAGAATACAACCATCCATAAGTGAAACTAATTAAGATATCTGATTAATCTAAACCAGATCATTTTGCCTATGGATAGTTCCTAGTCAGGGTTAATTAATAATTAATTAACTACAAACATTTAATTAATTATTCTTTAATTAACCATTAATTACCCTTGATTAATTATACTCTAATTACATTAAGTAATTATCCTTAATTAATTACACAAATTAATTATTCTTAACCAATTACAGTAATTAACCTTTAATTACTTCATAAATTAATTAACTAAAATTAATTACATTAATCCTTAATTAATCACATTAATTAATTACTTCATAATCACTTATCATTGATTAATTAATCTAAATTAATCAACCCTTAATTACATCATTAATTATATGAATTAATGATCTCTAATTACTTCTTTAATTAATTACTCTATTTACATTAATTACATTAAGTGATTAATCTTTAATTAAACCCCATTTATTAATCACTCTTGATTAATCTTATCCAGTAATTAACTACTCTTAATTACTCATTAAATAAATTAATTATACCTTAATTAATTATCTTTAATTAGTCCCTTACACAAAGTAATTGAATCCAAATTACTTCCATTATTAAATCATTTTCCACTAATTACATCCAGTAATTACCCTTAATTACTTCACTAAGTAATTACACTTCATTTATTACATTAAGTAATTACCTATCAAATCATCCAGTGATTATCTTAAATTAATTAAACTTAATTAATTAACTTAAACTAATCAAATTAAACTCAATTAATTACAATGAGCAATTAATTTCTTAATTAATTTTATTAAGTAATTTTACTTAAATAATTTCACAAATGATTACCTCTAATTAATTAATATAGTTAATTATTAAAATTAATCACATTAATTAATTATTTAATAATCTCAAGTTAATGATCTTCATTAACTATTAACAAATCTTTAATTACTTCATAATAATCAATTTAAACCTTTGCTAATACCATTTTAAATATAACAATTATCTTTAAAAGAATAAGTTAAAACTTGTTTTAAACTTGAACTTATTTTAATGTTTGAAAACTATTTTAAACTAACCTGGGACAACCCCGAGTCCACCCCGAGCCAACATACCCTTTACTTCGAGTTTTTCCCAAACCAACCCGAGTCACATTTCAAAACTTAAAATTTTTGTTTAAGTTATTTTATACCCGGTACAACCAAAAAAATACTCGAGACCTCCCTCGAGCCTGTGACCTGCTTCCCCGAAACCATCTACGAGTAAATCCTACCCAAAACCACAGACACACCCAAAAGCCACCGTGCACATGCACCACCACCAGAGCCACCTCCGGCCTCCGATCATCCTTCCGGCACGTCGACCTTCGACGCTGCAACCAAATCGAACCATCCATTTGTCACCACAAAACCCAAATCAAAATCGAGCTTCACAGTTGAGCCAGCAACCAAACAATGCCAGAAAAAGTTCCTTGAACTCCCATCTCCGGTCACTTGACATCGCGCCACCACATCCTTGGCTTCGCCAGACCTCCACGCCACTAATCCCAAAACCTCGAGTCACTCGATCAACCAGAGGCGCTACTTCACTCCCAAACCTGACTCGACCCAAAATTAGGGTTAAATCCAAAATCACCTCACCGCCGACGCCACGGCGATCATTCAACACTTCCACTATTTTTCCCAACATCCCTGATCACCAGCCTTGCTTCAGACGAAACCCCGAGACCTCACTACCCCTTAATCGCCAGAGGTAGCCTCAAATCCAGTTTCCAGACATTCCCAAAATTCATACTCAATACATTATTAGAAATCCTGATTTTTCTTTTTAAAATTCATATTTTCCAATAGCAATTCAAGTTATAAACTTGAATCAGTAATCTATGATGATGGATTTTTAACATGTTTAAAGATTTCTACTGTGAATATTTGATCCCAGCAGATTTTCAATTCTAATATACTTAACGTATTTTTAAAACTAAGATTGAATTTAAACTAACTTAGCTTATTTAAATCTCAAAGTCTAACCAAAATCAGATAAGGAGATTTGAATTTTATTTTATTCCTAATCCCTGTAGTTTTAAAAAAACAGAGAAGAGCAAACAAAATATACATGCACAGTCCATACACATTCATATTCACAAATAATACACTTATATATACATATGCAAGCATTAATCATTTTAGAAATCTAACAAGCATCAGAAAGTTATTACTTAGGATTCTAAAATAGATGTTTACTCACCTGATTTTCCAGGAATGAACAGAGTTTTCTTTTATGTTGAAACAGGCTTGAAAAACTGGCAAGCTGAAATCTTTCTCTTTAATTCTTTGATTTGAGTTGAGCTGGAGTTTAAGTTGTTTAAGTTGAATTTTGTTGAAGTTTAAGATGATGTTCATTTTCAGATTTCACAGTTTGGATGGACGAACAAAAAAATGAGTTACAAGGAGATGTATATGAAATGAGTTTACAGGGTTATTAATTTTCTTTTGTACAACAAGTCAGAGATTTTTCCTATCTCTTTGGTCGCTGATATATTCCCCTTGTGTACTAAGGACGCTAGCATTAATTACCATGTACAAACTTACCTTATTTTATTTGTACATTGCATGAGTAAAAATCTGGTGGCTTCCTTTGCAAGCCTACATCCTTATATATATTTTTTCTTTATTATGCAGGTTACTTGAACATGAATGTTTTGTTTGCTTGTTTTATTACTTGCATATGTATTTTGTTTTGTTTCTTTTCCTTTTATTTGCTTTTTTACTTAGTGATATAAGTGAGCTTCTAACTTTGTTTTATTTTTCTTTTATTTTTGGTAGACTATTTGTATTACATTATTTTATATGGATTTATGAGATTAAAATTTATATATTTACTTTATATTGTATAAAACTATATAATTTATTTTGAAATATAGATGAATTTCTATATTTTATTTTGGTGTTAAAATTTTAGCTAATGCTTTTCTTTATATTTTTATAACTTATCTTTTATATATTGATTTCTATTTTTAGCTTAAATTATTATTATTATTATTATTATTTCCATTTCTATTTTAAATATTTATTATAAATTTTAATGTAATACTTATTGTTTTATTTTTATTTCTATTTCTAATATAGACCATCAATCCCAAATTTTATCATTATAATTTATCCTTAAACCATTTAATTAAAATTTAATTCAAACTCAATATATATATATACACATATATACATATATATTCAAATTATTATTAAACCATTTACTTGAAATTTAAATCCAAATCACATATATACAATATTTAAATTCATATGATTTAATATATATTCTATTTGAATTGGGGAAACTCGCTTCAATTTACAATTAATTTTACAATTTTTATTCAAAAATTCAATTAATTATCAATTTAAATTTAATTAAAATCCGGGGTCGTTACAGACTTCCCCCCTTAAGGAATTTCGTCCTCGAAATTTGCCAGGGAGACACAAAGATAGATGAAGAATATTTCATCAAATTAACTGAACATCTATTCTGCATTTGGCTTACCAAATCAGAATATCAATAATAGATACAAGAACGAATCTTTTTAATTTTTCCACTAGATACTCGGGTTATCCAGATCTACGAAATATGCAGTGGCATTGATTAGTTCGTAAGGATAACTAACCATTCGTAGAACATATCCGGACCCAAAAATAGACAGATATATGGATACAATTCCAAAACTTTTAGTTTAGAAACTAAAGTATACCTATCAACCATAGCAACCAAAGCAACCAATTCATCCAAACAAACAATTCTGACCTATTTGGAGTTTATGTCCCATGCAATTATATCAAATCTCCTTCCTGGATCTACCAGGAACTATCAAAGAATTAAGAAAAGATGACGAACAAAAGAGATTGATAGAGAAAAGATTGTTTCCTTGTTGTTACAGAGTATTGACTAATTCGTGGTGGTATTCCCCTGTCCCCTATCTCATCCTCTTCTTGCACTCATACTCACTATTAGTGAATAGTAAGAGAATTTACTGAGGCATACGGATGGATATCTTAGAGATACTCATTCTAGGGTATACTTCACCCTATCTCTAATGAGCTACTTAATGTGTTATACTCCTGAGCTAAAGTTCAACCTTAGCTCTGATACCAAATGTAGCGATCCTGACTCGGCCTTCGAAAATCGGCATCCGTACTTCACTTGTACTCGAATGTCGCAGATTCAAACACCGAATCTAGCTCGCCGGAGCTTATAACACAGTAAGTATAACAACACAGCGGAAGAAAGAAATGAATGATATCATATACATCACAAATGATACAATATCCAGAATATGATATACAACAATGATATCTATATGATACAAGAATATCAGAGACAAATGATAATGTTACAGCGGAAACAACAGAAGTGATAACTTCAAACGATCTTTAAAAGAGAATGAGTCCAACAACTCCAACATCAAGCTCGAACCATCATCACATTTCACAAAGATAAGCAAGGTCGGTCATGATCTCCAAAAACTGAACTAGCTCCCGATAATCTACTAAAACTGATATCTGAAAAACCCCAACTCTAGACTGTCCGTGTGGAAAATTGTGGGCATCCAGAGTTTACGAAGGGAACAATAAACTCCGAGTTAGTCACGGGACTGGTATGAGTAACAAAACAGTTGTTTAAAATAAAAACAGTTCATAAGAGAAATCAGATATGCTTTTTGGAAAATGAAACTACCATAAGGCCTCCCGGCACACACACAATGCAATCGCACACATGGGGGAGATTTCTCCTTATGATAGTTTTGTTTGCTTGTTTACTTGTTTTATTACTTGCATATGTATTTTGTTTTGTTTCTTTTCCTTTTATTTGCTTTATTACTTAGTGATATAAGTGAGCTTCTAACTTTGTTTTATTTTTCTTTTATTTTTGGTAGTCTATTTGTATTACATTATTTTATATGGATTTATGAGATTAAAATTTATATATTTACTTTATATTGTATAAAACTATATAATTTATTTTGAAATATAGATGAATTTCTATATTTTATTTTGTTGTTAAAATTTTAGCTAATGCTTTTCTTTATATTTTTATAACTTATCTTTTATATATTGATTTCTATTTTTAGCTTAAATTATTATTATTATTATTTCCATTTCTATTTTAAATATTTATTATAAATTTTACTGTAATACTTATTGTTTTATTTTTATTTCTATTTCTAATATAGACCATCAATCCCAAATTTTATCATTATAATTTATCTTTAAACCATTTAATTAAAATTTAATTCATACTCAATATATATATATACATATATATACATATATATTCAAATTATTATTAAACCATTTACTTGAAATTTAAATCCAAATCACATATATACAATATTTAAATTCATATGATTTAATATATATTCTATTTGAGTTGGGGAAACTCGCTTCAATTTACAATTTTTATTCAAAAATTCAATTAATTATCAATTTAAATTTAATTAAAATCCGAGGTCGTTACATGTAATTAAAGGCCACTTCACTCATTTTTTTTAATCAGTGAAAAATTAATAAAAAAAGCTCTATAATCTCCATTATTTGAGCTTTAATTGGCGTTGCAAACAAATTTAGGAGAAGGAAGAATCTATTTCCATTTGAAGACTCATAATGCGACAAGTAACCAACCATGTGATTTCTAATGAATCTATTTCCCATTCATCCTTTTTCTTACATTTATATATCTTCTACAAGAGTAATGATTATTGAATTATGGTTTTAATATTGTAGTATCTTACTTTATATTCTTGTAAATAATTTAGGACTTGTTACTTATTATTAACTATGACTTATTCAAAACTCAAATCATCGAAGAAAACAAAGATTAGTAATAATTGATCTATATGCCACTAAATCTAGTATAATCAAATAATCAACAATTTATAATTTTTGATTTTTCAAATATAAATGAAATTTGATATTCACTAACAAATCAAATCAAATTGATTATGAATCAATGTTAAACTCGCAAATTTATTATTTTCTAATCGATGATATGTTTGACACCCTTAGTTGGAATTACAATTCACATGACATAACTAGTGATATCCCTGCACCATTCATGTTGGTTGTTATATTCATGACGTTATTCACTAGATTAATAAATTTCATAACACTATTCATGTACATGATGATTTTTTAATATAACCATTGGTATTCCTCTTTGTTGCACATGTAGATGTGATTGTCCATGATGTCATTAGTTGGAATAATATTTGTTACATCATAATTCACGCTTGATATGATTCCTCGAGTTCATTATCAATTTGTTAATTTACTTTAACTAACATGTTATTTTCATCCAAAAATTAGGCCTAACAAATACTCAAATCATGTGCAAGACAAAGAGTTCAAGAACAATTGGGCAAGGGAGCATATCCTTAGGTAAGCATTTTCATTGTCCAATAGTCAAGTAGGTCAAATAGGGAAACATGAAAATAGTCAAATGTCCAAGTCCTTTACAAAGTCCTGATTACAATTTGACCTAGGCGGCCATCAATATCCCAAATTTGAGTTCTACAAAATTTGGAAGTTTTAAAGTGAAAATGAGGAAGGTCAGGTCGAATTTTGCCCCTTTTGAGTTGGGGGGCACATGCCTATTTATAAAGAAATTACTTCCTTAGATTTTTTTTACATGTAGCATCAATCAGGCTTGGCTGGTTGAGATTTTACCGACGTGGCACATTATCGAGGTGACATGTAGCATAGCTTAGTATTTCTTTGAATGGCATAAACGGGTCAATCAAAAGCTGCCACGTGGCCAATTAAATATTTGTGATTGATTTTTGGTCATGCGATGGCAGTAGTTTTTAGGTACTCAATAGCTTGCCAAGTCCTGTCACTCGATAGTTTCATATTCCAATATGTGATAGCTTTTATTCTTTCAGCGCTTAATAGCATTTCTATTGGTATGCGATAGCTTGCTATTTCTTGATACTCAACGACATTGATGTTGTCATGTGATAACCCTTTGCATCTTGAACCACGATGTTGTAGTGTCTTTGGTATGCGATAGCACTTTGCACCCTGGACCTCAATAGACTTAGTATATTAAGTATACGATAAATCTTTGCATATTGAACCTAAATAGCTACAATACCTTTAGTATGAGATAGCTCCTTGCATCTTACAGCTCGATAGCTCTGATACATTTAGTATGCAATAGCTCCTTACATCTCAAACTTTGATAGCTCTAATTCCTTTAGTATGCAATAGCTCTTTTGTACTTTTAACACTCAATAGCTTTCCATCTCGATACTCAATAGCGATTTCCACTTTGATACTCGATAGTTTTATTTACTCTTTAACCCTCAATAGCTTGTTGACATCAAACTCTCAATAGTTCCACTCCTGTTTAAACTGTGAAATTTTGGTGTAACATTTATCCTCCCCTTTTAAAATATGTATTTTACACTTTATTATAAAAAATGTAATTTCTCTTTGTTCATTTCTAAATAAACTCTTCGCATTCTTCGGATTTGACATCTTAGCTATAGAAAATTTCAGTGTTTTGGATCAACAGTCATTACCTATCCTTATTTCTCCTATAAAAAATCTTCATCTCCCTTATCACTTTTATTAATTCTCTCATAATTGAAATTAAGATTCACATTCGCTCTCAAAAACCTCCGGTTCTTTAGATTTAATTTTCTAAGGTGATTCTTTTTTCCTTTCATTATAATTTTCTGTTTGCTCTTTGATTTAATATTTTTTAAGGGATTCATATTTCATTTGATGTTTCTTCTATTGATTTAGGAATCTAACGATTTCTTATGAAATATTTAGGAAAAATTGAGTTTGATCTTTAATTATTGCAAACTTACTTATCTAATTTTTGTGGATCTATTGACCCATTACCCATTTCAAAGCACGTGATAGCTGGCCTCTTTAAATTGCTATAGCTACTTCATTTATGTCTCTTGATATGATACAATACACGACAAATTTAAACTCCAAACACTCAATAACTCTATGTGTTTTACACTTGATGGGATTTGAATTCTAGCACTGGATATCTTTACATTTGATAGTTTTAAACTTCAAAACATTCGACAGGTTGCAAGTTTTAACACTCGACGGCTTTGAGAGTTTTAATGCTCGACAGGTTCCAAATTCTAGCATTTGATAGCTTTACAATCAAACTCTTCATAGTTTAACCTCTGATACTCGATAAATTAACACTCAATAGCTTTAAAATTTAAACACTTAGTAGCTTAATCCTTAACATTCGATAGATGGGAGGTTTTATCATTTCAAACAACTTTTAAATGCTTGATAGCTTATACTTTGATACTCGATAGGTAGGAAAATATAAGTTTTCAAGCTCTAATACTTAATAATCTCTAAATTCTAAGTATTTGGTGGCCATCATAATTTTGACATTCAATAGTATCTCATTGGTGAATACCTTTGTTCCTTATTTATATATTTGTCTAGAAATTGTGTCTGGATTTAAAAAGAGAGCTTATAAATAATCTACAAGCACTCCCAAAGTTAAGAGAAAATTCAAAGTTTGCCGAGGAAAAAGTCTATATCAATTTTCAGTTATATATCACCACATGAGAGGAAGTTGATTTTGTCCTTCAACATTTCAGGATTACAAGAGTTAAGTCAAGGTTCCGGGTCCCTTAAATAGGAAATGACGGTCGGACCAAGCTCCCCATCTCTAGCACATGGTGTACGCATATGGGTTAGCACACACTTTGTTGTAACAAAAGGAATCCCCTTTGTTACATGCATACCAACCTATATTTATACACCACTTCTCCAAGTTATTTAGTGATGTGGGACTTTTCCAATTTCAAACTGTAGTTCCTCCTTATAACATGCAAGACAACCCTAACAGTCTCCCTCTTGACTCGCATCCCTTGTATTAACTTTTGAGGGCACTATTTGTCCACATGGCCCTGTTCGTAACCTTTGACTTTGATACCACTATTATGTAACGGCGGTCGGACCAAGCTCCCCATCTCTAGCATATGACGTACGCCTATGGGTTGGCACACACTTTTTGTAACAAAAGAAATCCCTAATATTACGTGCCTACCAGCCCTTATTTATACACCACTTCTCCCTCCAAAAGGATTTTTTACTTTCATACCCATCCATATCTGGAATTCTTGTTACCAACCTTTTAATGACCTAATTACTAGAGTCGTGTCTTTTCTAAAAATAGCACCCATCCAGCTTATTTCTAACTTATACAGCTATATCCATTGTCTTCAAATATTGTTCGAGGAGCATGGAATGAGTGACTTAAATATAAAAACTTTGTTTACTGTTACCGCTCTCCAAAAATTCAAATACCAACCTATTGGAGCTATTTTCCGCCTTTGTGCATCCAAGAACAAACTATTTCAGATGTTATTAACAGTACTAGAGACTGGGGCCATTAATTCTTCTTCAGTGAGATGTGTTTCTCCAGACCTTTTTGGAACATTCTATCTTCCCAGCATGTTTTAACATTCAAACACATTTTACTATTAATTTATGCTTACTTTTTTTTAAATAGTTCTTATTTATACAGAACATTCTTCAAAAGAAATTGGCCCTAATGTAGTTATAAAACTTCCTAAATTTAGAAACTCAATGGTCCAAAAGTCGATCGAGACTACTTACTGAAGATAAGTTATGAAAATTTGCACTTATTCATCCATTTATTGAGTCTTAAGCAGAATTCAAATGATAGAGAAGGCTAGACACAGTGCTAGATTTCTTGTGGTTGAAAAGCTAGACTCTTTTACCATCAACAGCCCAATTCAGCATGCATTATCTAATAGGCCTAGGTATTCCCAGGTTATTTATTATATTTGTTTCTTTCCTTTTATTTTAAGTAAGTACTTATTTACTAATTTTTTTACTTTCTTTGTGTGAAGATGTTGGTTCAACCAATTTTGTTGCCATGTTAAAAGACACAATGAACCCTTCCTCTAAACTTCGACCTATTCCTGCTTCTAAGATAGTCACTTCATCCATTGGTGCTATAATTGGTGATGTTTTCCAAACTGATAGTTTGAGAAAGTTCCCGTGTTCCTTTGAATCTTCTTTTCCTAAAAAACCTAGGGGAGACAATTCATCCATATAAGCCGCTTTCGTTTCTCTTTCAGAAGCTGTTACCATAGCTATAGTGAATGTTCCTTCTTCAGTGTGTCCTAAAATTAATATGTGAACACTCCCCTCTTGAACTCATTAGATGACTTGCACAAATCATTAAGTTATGGCTTACCCTTTCTTTAGCAATATAGGAGCTTCATCTAGCTTTGATGATTTGTTGTTATATGCTCTTCATTCTTCATCAATCACATCTCTAGGAACTTCAGACTCTTCTACTATTCCTACCCAAGATCAACTTCTTCTTATAATTCAACAACTTATTTTGTTATGTCTTATTTTTTGTTGTATCGACCTGCTATTTAGAACCGTTCAAATCGACAATCATCCACACATGTCGGACTTGAATTGCTCAAAACAACATATTGTAAATTTATATTTGGCAAAACTTAGCATATACAGTAAATAAATCAATCATAGAATCACAGACATAGAGTAATATAACAATAAGCAGCGGAATAGATAAATAATAGTTCATGAAGCTACCACAGAACATTAGAGTCTGAAACAAATACAACAAAAAATCCCAAATACATAGAAGTCACTAGTACAAAAGCAACTGACAAGTCTGAACATAAGCAACCAAAAATAACCGAAAGATGAATAGATATAAGACAAATCTTCAAGTAAAGCTCCAAGCTCCAAAGGTGAGTCTCAAATGCTGTAACACTCATTCTGACCCGAGCATAAAGCAAAACATAAAACACTCGAGTCCTGATTAACATTCTTATGCAAGTAAATCAACTCAAGTGAAATGTCCAAGTGAAATTCAAATAACTTAAAGGATGTTTGGGATTCCACCCTTTAAGGATCCGTTAAACTATCTACATACATAGTATAATACGCTACTTAGATAATGTCTACAGTAAAGTAAAATATTAAAATAGCATTAATTTTATTTAAATTTGAAAATATTCATTTAGTCGCCTTTAATCAAAATCCAGTTATCAAGTTATAAAAATCATATCTTTAAAATCTCAAGATTAATAAGTTTCAAATCAAATTCTTATTTAAATTCAATTCTTAAACAAATTAAATTACAAATCAATTTTAATTTATCTTTCCAACCTTAATTAATTAAAGTTATCACAAAATCTATTTTAAAATATTAACATAAATTTTAATAAACATTTTAAAACATATTCTTTTTTTATATATATTAATTAAATTAAATTTTATTAAGTTAAATTTAATTAAACCTTTTTATTAAATTTATTTAAATCTTATTTTATATTTTTTTAAAGTAGTAAAGTTATAAGTAAAATTTTATAATTTACATTTTAAAACTTAACTTATAATTTTAAAATTTCCAAAACATATAATTTTAAAAATCTAAATTTTACACATATATATTACAATAAAATCTATATATTATACTTTAAAAATCAATATTTATTAAAACACATATATTTTTCTTTTCAAAATTGTGGAAATCATCTAAAAATAGACCAGCGGTGTCCGTATATAGTGTTCTATCCTATGGTCAAGTGATGTTGATATTTATCATTTCAATCCGCAAAAATTTAATATTTACGGATATATATCATTTCAACCCGTAATCCCAAAATTTAAAATCAATAAAATCGCTTAGGTTTATTATTTCAACCCACAACGATTTTCCCTAATCTACGAGATCGTTCAGGTATATATCATTTCAACCCATATGGATTTCCTAAACTAATAGGGAACTTGCAGAGTGAGAACAATAAAGTAATAATGCAAAATGACATACATATCGATAGCAAGCATATATCATAATTAACAATTTAAAAATACAATATATATATAACATGTGATGGTGTCATATGTCAATTAACATAGGTTAACAAATGCAGATAATAACATATCATACTTAACAATTAAGTTACTAACAATTCAAATTTAACAACATATTTCAATTGTCATTTCATGTGAAATCAATTTACTAACATAAGAATGTTAATTGTGAGTGATCGCTCACCTTTCCTGGCTATGGAAATAAGAAGATGACCCGAACACGCATACCGATGCAGACACGAACAAGGGGGATAGCGACAAGCTAGAAGTTGCTGCGACAAATACGACATTGAGAAAGTAAATCAAGATGGACAAGAAATTCAGAATCAAATATATATATATATATATATCTGTGTGATATGTATACACTCTCATTTCCTTTCAAAACCAAATTTCAGAACAAATAATTTAGAATTTCAGAATCAAATAAAAATAAAGAGGAAGAGGCAGCACAAAGCACTAACTATGATTCTCTAGAATAAAATATATAAGTATACTTATATATATTGACTTATATACTTTTTTTCTTTTTGTATTGTAAAGATAGCTTGCATAACAAACTTGAAGAACGCTAGAAGACTAATATGATCAAATAAAGTAAGATAGGTGGCAAACAAAATGGAACCATTTTCAAGAAAACTTATATATATATATATATAACAAAACCTATTTTCGAGACTAGGGTGCGGCTTCTTGAGCAGACTATGATGGTTGCTAGGTTTGGGGTCTGTAGTGAGGTGGTGTCTGCTGTGGGGAAGTCAAGGCAGAGGGAGAGAGATAAAGCTAGAGGTGCTCGGTAGCTTGGAGGCGAAACAAGGGGAGGGAGGCGAATAGATGGAGAAGGCTATTAGTTGCATGCATGAAGCACTGGCGGTGCTCGGATGGAACGCCAGGGTAAAGCGGAGTCAGGGTCGATGGGAAAAAGTCGCAGGCTGGTGATTGGTTTTTGGGTGGGAAGTGGCACAAGGAGGTAGGGTGTGAGGTCAGGCGGTGGTCCGGGGCGAGATCTGGCAGAGGTTGGTAGTGATTTGGTGGAGAAGCTTTGTGTGGCGTAGACGGCTATGGGTGCAGAAGTGGATCAGAAGGTGGTGGGCTGATGGGTGATGGTGGCTTCGGGTTTGGTCAGTGGAGAGGTTGCTCTGATGGGTGAGTTCGGCTGAGTGGTGATGTGGAGGGCGGCTGGACAGGGGGTGAAGGGAAGTTCTGGGAAGAAGCTATAGGTGAAGTACTACGGTGGCGGTGAGAGCTGAAAGCTGATGGTGCTTTGGCAAAGAGAAGGAACAACAAATATATATATATGTTTTTCGAACAAAAAGGAAAATGAATGAAAACTTTTTTTTGAATGGTAGAACGGAAGAGAAGCAGAGAGAAAATGGAACGAACCATCAAATATTGAACCAGTGGAATAACAAAAGTCAAGACTTGAATTTCTAAAAATAATAGAGGCTAGTGTCTATAGGTTTTCACGGGAACCAACGAATGGACACAGGGAAACCGAAAAAGGTCAAAACGGGTACTGATACGGCTAACCGTTTCACAGATTTTGCCATGCTCCAGACTCTGAAATACACAAATGAATATACTACGGAGATCAGCATGACAAGACGAATAGAATGGTACATATATATTAGAGATACGACCAACCTATCAAAACTCGATATTTGCTGCCGAAAATGCTGCTAAAACGTTGAAAATAATATAAACGGAGCTAGAGCAGTCCAAATTTAGCAAAATAAAATATGACGTCTCACTCTAGAAAATGATTTACAATTTATTATATAAAAATATTCAGATTTTGAAAATGTTTTATTTTCAACAAATTTAACCGATTTAAATTTAAATTGAAATTTTCACAACAGAATAAACTTACATATATTCTGATGAAAATACGACATTTGCTATGTTTCAATATACGCATACCAAATATCAAATTTTCATTTCTAAATTTTATTATATATTTTCAAGAAAAAAAATAGTTTATTACGTTGTTAAAAATCGTTAAAATTTTTGGGTCGTTACACTCTCCCTTACTCAAAACTTTACGTCCCCGAAAAGGAACGAGATAGGAGAATAGAAGCAACAGAGAAGAAAGATAGATTCAAAATACATAGTTTCGGATACAACAATAAATTCAAAACCATATGAATTTCATTTATTTTATTCCATTAACCTAGTATATTTCCTTTAATGTCAATATCACTTAATTAATCCTTCAACGAATTATTTAAGTTTAATATTAACATTCCATATTTTCATTATAACTTAAATTCATTTTTATTTACTTAAATATCATTTTTTTATTATTCAATTTATTTCAACTTAGATGTCCAACTTAAGTTATAAATTTTATTTAAATTTGAAAATATTCATTTAGTCGCCTTTAATCAAAATCCAGTTATCAAGTTATAAAAATCATATCTTTAAAATCTCAAGATTAATAAGTTTCAAATCAAATTCTTATTTAAATTCAATTCTTAAACAAATTAAATTACAAATCAATTTTAATTTATCTTTCCAACCTTAATTAATTAAAGTTATCACAAAATCTATTTTAAAATATTAACATAAATTTTAATAAACATTTTAAAACATATTCCTTTTTTATATATTAATTAAATTATATTTTATTAAGTTAAATTAAATTAAACCTTTTTATTAAATATATTTAAATCTTATTTTATATATTTTATAAATAATAAAGTTATAAGTAAAATTTTATAATTTACATTTTAAAACTTAACTTATAATTTTAAAATTTCCAAAACATATAATTTTAAAAATCTAAATTTTACATATATATTACAATAAAATCTATATATTGTACCTTAAAAATCAATATTTATTAAAACACGTATATTTTCCTTTTCAAAATTTGGAAATCATCTAAAAATAGACGAACGATGTCCGTATATAGTTTTTTATCCTATGGACAAGTGATATGGATATTTATCATTTTAATCTGCAAAAATTTAATATTTACAGGTATACATCATTTCAACTCGCAATCCTAAAATTTAAAATTAATAAAATCACTTGGGTTTATCATTTCAACCCATAATGATTTTCCCTAATCTACAAGATCGTTCGGGTATGTATCATTTCAACCCATAGGGATTTCCTAAACTAACAAGGAACTCGCAGAGTGAGAACAATAAAGTAATAATATAAAATGACATACGTATCGATAGCAAGCGTATATCATAATTAACAATTTAAAAATACAATATATATATATAACATGTGATGGTGTCATATGTCAATTAACATAGGTTAACAAATCCAGATAATAACATATCATACTTAATAATTCAAATTTAACAACATATTTCAATCGTCATTTCATGTTAAATCAATTTACTAACATAAGAATGTTAACCATGAGTGATCGCTCACCTTTCGTGGCTATGGAAACAAGAAGATGACACAGACATGCACACGGATACAGACACGAACTAGCGGGATAGCGACAAGCTAGATGTTGCTGTGACAAATATGACATTGAGAATGTAAATCAAGATGGACAAGAATTTCAGAATCAAATATATATATATATATATATATATATATATATATATGTATGTATGTATGTATGTATGTGATATATATATACTCATTTCCTTTCAAAACCAAATTTCGGAACAAATAATTTAGAATTTCGGAATCAAATAAAAATAAAGAGGAAGAGGCAGCACAAAGCACTAACTATGATTCTCTGGAACAAAATATATAAGTATACTTATATATATTAACTTATATACTTTTTTCCTTTTTTTTATTGTAAAGATAGCTTGCATAACAAACTGCAAGAACGCCAGAAGACTAATATGATCAAATAAAGTAAGATTGGTGGCAAAAAAAAATGGAACCATTTTCAAGAAAACTTTTTTATATTTATATAATAGAACCTATTTTCGAAACTATGGTACAGCTGCTTGAGCGAGCTATGATGGTTGCTAGGCTTGGGGTCTGCAGCGAGGTGGGGTCTGCTGTGGGGAAGTCGAGGCGGAGGGAGAGAGAGAAAACTAAGGTGCTCGGCTGCCTAGAGGCAAAACAAGGGGAGGGAGGCGAATGGGCGGAGGAGGCTGTCAGTTGCATGTATGAAGCATTGGCAGTGCTCGGATGGAAAGCCAGGGTGGAGCGGAGTCAGGGTCGGAGGGAAAAAGGCATAGGCTGGTGATCGGTTTTTGGGTGGGAAGCAACACAAGGAGGTAGGGTGTGAGTTCAGGCGGTGGTCAGGTGCGAGATCTGGCGGAGGTTGGCTGTGATTTGGTGGAGAAGCTTTGTGTGGCATAGGCGGCCATGGGTGCGGAAGTGGATCGAACGGTGGTGGGCTGATGGGTGATGGTGGCTTCGGGTTTGGTCAGTGGAGAGGTTGCTCTGATGGGTGAGTTAGGCTGAGTGGTGATGTGGAGGGCGGCTGGACAGGCGGTGAAGGGAAGTTCTAGGAAGCGACTATAGGTGAAGTACTACGGTGGCGGTGAGAGCTCAAAGCTGATGGTGCTTTCTCAAAGAGAAGGAACAACAAATATATATATATATATATATATATATATATATATATATATATATATGCTTGTCAGGCAAAAAGGAAAACGAATGTAAACTTTTTTTGAATGGTAGAGCGGAAGAGAAGCAAAGAGGAAATGGGACGAACCATCAAATATTGAACCACTGGAATAACAAAAGTCAAGACTTGAATTTTTTGAAAATAATAAAGGCTAGTGTCTATAGGTTTTCACGGGAACAAACGAATGGACACAGGGAAACCGAAAAGGTTCAAAACGGGTACCAATACGGCTAACTGTTTCGCAGATTTCGCCTTGCTCCGGACTTCGAAATACACAAATGAATATACTACGGAGATCAGCACGACGAGATGAACAGAATGGAACATAGATATTAGAGATAAAACCAACCTATCAAAACCCAATATTCGCTGCCGAAAATGCTGCTAAAATGCCGAAAAGAAGATAAACGGAGCTAGAGCGATCCAAATTTGGCGACACGAAATATGACGCCTCACTCGGAAAATGATTTACAATTTTATTATATAAAATATTCAGATTTCGAAAATGTTTTATTCTCAACAAATTTAACTGATTTAAATTTAAATTGAAAATTTCACAACATAATAAACTTACATATGTTCTGATGAAAATCTGGCATTTGCCGTGTTTCAATATATGCATACCAAATATCAAATTTTCATTTCTAAATTTTATTATATATTTTCAAGAAAAAAATATAGTTAACTATATTGTTAAAAATCGTTAAAATTTCTGGGTTGTTACATTTATTTAATTTACAAATTTATTTTACATTCTGATTAAACTCTTATGTTTTATGTTGGGAAACAAGTTTTCTTGATCCATCAATCTTCATCTAACTCCTCTCGAAAATTATCTCCCCTTCAAGGACTAAATTCAACTCTATCTTCTAATGTTAAGGTTCTCGAATCTAAAAATTTCAAACTTTGGGCCTCCTTTATCATCAAAGATCTAAAGCCTCAACTCTTCTTAAGGCAGAAATATAAAAGGTTTGAGAAATGAATAAAAAATTGAAAATGATGGAAAATACCTCTTATCAACTAGGGACGAAATAAAACAAGCCTCGATTAAAGTTGTCAGTCTCAGAAATTGATTATGAGAAAGAATTCTTCAGTGGGAAAAGTTAATGTCACATTGATGACTGCTAAAGCTAAAGTTTTAATTTTTCTTCAACAAGTTCTGCTTCTTTGGAAAGATATATATGTTGACCAAGCCTTGTTTATGGTTTATAAGAATAATGTTGATCGATGTCCTGACTTGGCTTTCCATTTAATGGATTCAATGCCAATTGATTATGAAAAAAAGTTTGACATAATGCCTGATCAAATTCCTAGAGATATATCTGAGCTTGGAAACAATGAACCCATCAAACTAGAGGTGTACTTGAGTTTTGACAGTCCTTCTCTAGATGATAGCGAAGTAGGGGATAAAAAAGAAGGAGGAATATATAGTGATGATGGTGAAGATAATAACGATGATGATGACAATAGGGCCAATGATAATGTTAACGTTGATCCACCAAGAAAAGATAAGGATGATGATCAGGGAGTAATGGTCAAGGGGCAAGACAATATTCATGAGATAGAATTTTCTCTTTATAGCACTATATTTAGAATTGGTGATATGCCACTAACAAAGGCCCTTCCGATGGATCCGACTCGTCTCACTTTGGAAAGTTTGATTGATCGTCACCTCAAATGATGAAAACTCCATCTCCAAGGCCAATATTTCCTATGACTTCATCTCAGGTAATTTAATGATTATGTTACCTTTATTTTATGTGAATTTTCTTTGTAAAATTTTAAAAATCATGACCTTGTTAGCATAATAAATGGAAAAACAACTTTATTCCAAGAACTTGTTAGATAAAAATAGATGTTATATTCTAAGGCTACATAAAGAAGGAGAGAGATTGTGCAATGATTTAAATGTCTAGTGATAAGTACATTTGAATTTTAAAACGTCTTAAGTACTTAGAGGACTTTAAGAATAAACACTTTGCATCCTTTCACTGAAAATCCTGTTTTCATAAGACGAACTTCCATAAAGAAAGCAAAGTACTCAGTGCCCTCTTTTGGATACTTATTGAAGATAGAATAAAACTCATAGATTGCCTTTTCTTAGTTTATATTAGGTTTCCCATGATTAATTTCTCATTCCTAGGTGATAATTGTGGGGTTTTGATTAGGTGACTTCATGAAAGGTATCTTAATGAACGTGGATCAAATCCATATGCCGAGGAATGCTGGAACTTACATATTTAATTTTGCTCCTCTAACTGTCAATTCACTTCCTCTAGATAAAGTCAAATTTAATAAGGATAGATTTACCTTTGAATATTATAAAGGGTCGATCCTTTATGAACCTATGCACCTTTGTTATGTAATATTACGCTTTTTTCGTTATATAGTAGTGATTTCCAGCTGTAAAGTTTGTGGTTTGGTTTTAAAATTTAATTTGCCATCGGTATGCTGTTTTCTTAATTAGCACCCATTTTTACTTCGTCTCCTCTTCCATAAGATATTTTAAGTAAACTGGTTAATTTGAAGAGAAATTTTCTACGAAGCTCTTCCTCGATTGAAAAGTTTTGCCTAACGAGATACTGCTTCCTTCGTGACCTTCATTGTGTGTATATATACACATACAAAATTTCCTACTTTGGATTTTAGTTTTCTAGGAGACCAAGAAGAACAATACCTTCGTGTGGTTCAGACTAATTATGCAAGATTTCCATGTGATGGGATTAGTCATCCTTTTAATGAATGAGATTATCTAAGTTCCCCTGTTAACATCCTCCTAGCGTCGAAGTTCCTTTTACAGCCAATTTTCCTATTTCACCTTTGTCTTATCAGAAAATTCAAGATGCACTTTCAAAATTTAAGAATTAGTTAGGAAGTAAATTTATTTGATTTTAGTTGGATGTAATGATGTAACGACCCGTAATTTTCGATAATTAAAACTAGTTAATTTAATAAAGTTTTGTGATTTAATGTTGAAAGAAATAAAAATTTGTGGTTTAATAATAAGAATATAATTGGAATGAAATGTAATAGTATTAATTAAGGTAATTGCTAACTGCTTTAATTGTAATTCCAATAATTAAGATGAATGGAAGTTATAATTGGTTATATATTGTAAATAAATTGTAATAATGTATGTATTAATTGATAATTGGATTAAAAGAGAAATTGATAATTGAGAAGTCATATAAATTAATGAAATAGTAAGTAATAAATTGTAATTGAATAAAAGTAGTGTTGTAGTAGTAGTTATAACATTTGTTTGTAAATAATAAACTTATAAATGTGCTTAAAAGTTAATGGTGACAATTATTATATGTTACCAATTTATTTAATCTGTTGTATTTAATTTAAAATCAATTGCAACTAAATGTAATTAAATGTTACATTAATATGAGTTAAGATGATAACTGTAAAATGTGAATGTAATAAAATTAACAGAAATGTCAATTGTATTCATAGGGCCATAATTGATTAATTAAAAAGAGTGTAACAAAGATAAATTAATTTATTGAGATTTTAAATTATAATAAAATTGTCAAAAATTCAATGTAATTGTAATAATACACCTAATATGGTAAAAGATGATAATAGTAGAATATTACTAGAATATTAGTGTAATAAGATATAAACAAATGTTAACTATGTCTATAGAGTAATAATTGATTGAATAAAAAGATTTAAATCGAATTAAATCAATTTATTGCAATTAAATATATACTTGATTGGATTTTTACAGTTGAAATTGAACACTATAATTAGTGGAATATTTAACATTGAATTGGTGTGTAAATATTTTTAAAATTATTATAATGGTCTAAGAAATCAAAAATGATAAAATCTGTTAATTATAAGATTTCAGTTTATCGAATAATGCTTTCTGGAGGATGAAGACGAAGATCTTGTACTATTATTATTTATTATATTTATCCCACTGCATCATGTTGTTCCGCTGCATTTATTTATTTATTATTTATCATTGTTGTATGTAAATCTGATTTGTATTATGAAAGTTAAATCAATGTTATTTGTAAACAGCTTCATGAACTATTTATTTGATTATTATATTTTGTCATTCCGCTGCGAGATTCTGTATTTGTTTTTATTTTCTTTCTTTCTTTGCTTTTTTTTATTTACCCCATAACAATCTGCCCTTTTGAATGGTTTGAATTTGATGTGTGTGTCTGCTTAAAACGTCCAAAAAGGCAGGTCGTTACAGTTGGTATCAGAGCTTTGGTTTAGCGATAACCTTAGCTTTGTGGAGTTTGTCTCATATAGAATAGGGTAGTAATACCCTAGAATGAGTCGCTGAGTGTGTATATATGAGAGAGCGTATTTGTTAGTGTTATAAAAGGTTTTTTTGTATTGTATTAATTTGTTCTGTTTTATATTTATAAATTCTGGTCGGTACATGGGACGCTGTGGCACCGTTAGAGATTTCTAAACACTTAATATAATAGACCGACACAATATTGTTTTGAAATATAGGTAAATGAAATAATTTTGCCTATTATATATTTTGTATATAAAATAATAAATTTTATAAATGATATAGTTAGATGTACTATGTTGTTTGTTAGGTAGAGAAATTTTATAAATATTGATTGTAAAATAGGATTTACAAGTAAAGTAAATATATATTGGAAATTCGAGCTTAAGTTCCGGGATTTTTGAAATTTCTTTCAAAGGATTTTGGAATATGATACTAGTATTATTTGGAAGTATTTTCAGATATAAATATGTCAATATGATTTGAAAGAAATGTTTAAAAGAATTTTGAAAGGAAATAAGTTATGTACTCCCCTCTCAGTCGCTAGAAAATAATTTCGGTGATGAGTGCACGCATTTCGAGTTTCAAAGTGGGGAAACTGCTGTAGTAGTTTTACTACACATCTGTTTTGATGAATAAAACCTTAGTTTTGAATTTCTAAATATGATTTGGTCTATAAAGGATAAATACATATTTTTTTTTCTAAGTGACTACATTGAACCCGGAGTTTAGTTCTTAAATTTTCTAATAATTAGTAGTTTTCAGTTAATGTAATAAAATGAAATCTTAACTATTTGGATGTTTGGAAGCGGCTAAGATGTGAAATAAGAAATTACATGTTAAGAAATTAATGAGATATAAAGAAATGGAAGGTTGTCATTTATAAATTAAGGAATGGAAATAAGAAAATGTAACTATTGAACATTTTGGTAATAAAATAAATATGATAACTTGTGTAACTTTCTATTGCATTCTAAAAGACGTTTATATATACATAACTTACCAAATGTAAAAAGTTGTAATGTTAAATAGGATCTGTAATAGAATATTGTGCAAGTAAACTTTAGTAAATGAAAGTGTTCAATGGAATTACTTTTATAAATAAGAATTCTTATGTTACAAATTGATATAAACTAATGTTAATAGTTTGAAATGCTACTAATTAAATGTAATAAAAGTGAATAATGTAAGAAAAATGATTATAAGCTTAAGTTAACATTTAAGCTATCTATAATCAGATTGAACAGTAAAAGTGAATACTGTAAGTAAATAATTATAAACTTAAATTAATATTGAAGCCATTTAAAATTAAAATGAGTATCATACTAATTGAATGATTATAACTTCAGGAAACATTGAAATGTTTTAGAAATGGATTTAATATTCAATAATACTATATATGAAAGACTGAACGTGAAGAAGAAATAATCTACTAATGGTGAATTAGATTGTGAAGAAACTTACATAATAATGGATAATCCAGATAATTGAATGGAAACAGCTTATGTAAGCAATGAATGTAAGTAATGAAAAGAGAAAAATAGCATTGTATGTATAAATGAGAAATGAAATTTTGTAAGTAACGAATGTAATTTAATGGGAAATGAATTTTGTAAGTGATAAATGAAAATCAAAGAAATTATCATTGTACGAATGAAAAAATATGGACTATAAATGATGTGAAATAAAATAAATAAGAATGAACTTGAATAATACTTGAAATCATTATTTATTTTGGTTTATGGGATGTGGGGGAGATAATACTTTAAATTGTTTAGGATGTATGAATAATCTATAAAGTTTTATCTATGACTGTTGAGTATATGGTTTACTTCATAGTTTATTTATCATTTTATTTGATTAAGAGCTTCTGAACCCGAACACACCATTTGTTTTGGTTGCTATGGATGAATGATTGCTATCCTTGTTGAAAATAATGTTTGTACTATTTGTTTGCGAATGATTATCATTATGTTGTGATTGTTTTGTTGTTATTAGTTGAGACAACTTAAATATTTCTCTTTTATATAATTATTAACTCTTTTGGATCATATAAGTGAAATACAGGTTATGGAAGCAATATCTACTGCTTTTGGTTCCATAAATTAAGCGTTGTTTGCCCGACAAATAGGTACGTTCTCGGATTACGGTTTTCTAGAGATATTATATTGTTTTCTCGTGGTTTGGGATATATTATTTTGAAATATGTGATATGTGTTTATTATTGATATTATTATTTCTCCCAGACCTCTTCGTATAAAGGAGACTCTGCCGAAATTTTCTGTGAATTTTGGACTTAGAAATTTTTTGTTAAAAATAGAAATGTTTTCCAACTTCTATTGAACTTGAAAATAAAAGGATTTAATTGTTTATAAATTCATATATTTATTTTAAATTATTTAATTATGTAAATTAATTGTTTATAAATTTAATATTTTAAATAAGATATATTAATTCCTTAATTGCTTCTTTCCCTTTTCGAGGACGAAAAGTTTTGAGTAGGGGAGAGTGTAACGACCCGTAATTTTCGATAATTAAAACTAGTTAATTTAATAAAGTTTTGTGATTTAATGTTGAAAGAAATAAAAATTTGTGGTTTAATAATAAGAATATAATTGGAATGAATTGTAATAGTATTAATTTAAGGTAATTGCTAACTGCTTTAAATGTAATTCCAATTAATTGAGATGAGTGGAAGTTATAATTGGTTATAGATTGTAAATAAATTGTAATAATGTATGTATTAATTGATAATTGGATTAAAAGAGAAATTGATAATTTAGAAGTCGTATAAATTAATGAAATAGTAAGTAATAAATTGTAATTGAATAAAAGTAGTGTTGTAGTAGTAGTTATAACATTTGTTTGTAAATAATAAACTTATAAATGTGATTAAAACTTAATGGTGACAAATATTATACGTTACCAGTTTATTTAATCTGTTGAATTAAATTTAAAATCAATTGCAATTAAATGTAATTAAATGTTACGTTAATATGAGTTAAGATGATAACTGTAAAATGTGAATGTAATAAAATGTATAGAAATGTCAATTGTATTCATAGAGCCATAATTGATTAAATAAAAAGAGTGTAACAATGACAAATTAATTTATTGAGATTTTAAGTTATAATAAAATTGTCAAAAATTCAATTTAATTGTAATACTACACCTAATACGGTAAAAGATGATAATTGTAGAATATTAGTGGAATATTAGTGTAATAAGATATAAACAAATGTTAACTATGTCCATAGAGTAATAATTGATTGAATAAAAAGATTTAAATCGAATTAAATCAATTTATTGCAATTAAATATATACTTGATTGGATTTTTACAATTGAAATTGAACACTATAATTAGTGGAATATTTAACACTGAATTGGTGTGTAAATTTGTTTAAAATTATTATAAAGGTCTAAGAAATCAAAAATGATAAAATCTGTTAATTATAAGATTTGAAATTAAAAAGTGATTTATCCAATTTAATAATAATTTATTTATTTAATGTGAAAATAGCCATTTTGGCAACTGTCTCGGATTTCGACAAAACCAGTTTCATCGAATCCATAACGGTGAATTATTGTAAGGTTTCAAGTTTCGTAGCGATCGGACTTGTCGTTTGATCGTACGGACTCGAAACGCGTAGAAATCAATTTAATAAAATTCAATTGAAATCAATTTGAAATAAGCTGATTTTAAAGCTAACTTCTTGATACGATGGAATTAGAACTTGAAACCTTTTCTATTGAGTTTAAAATCATCGAAAACATCTATTTTGATATATGGGATGACCCATTTTCGTTCCGGAGACAGAACGGGCTTTTTGGGTCGTTATCGTCAATTCAAATCTATTCGTATGTTCATTCTTTCTTATCGGGCCTCGTTAGTAAATGTTGTTCTGCTCTAACCTTAGCAGCCTTTCATTTCTCATTACTGTACGTACAGTTCTATCTGATTGTTCCTTCTCTCTTCCTCACATGGCAGAATCCCAATTTGCATTCAAACCCAAAATTCAATCTCCAAATCAATTTTAAAATTTAAACTCCTCCAAACCCTAACAAATTATATACCATTTCGAAGCTCTCGATGAGCGTAATCTACTGGTGCAATTCATTTCTCGAATTGAATCACCATTTGTCCTGAAATCATCGAATTGAATCACCATTTGTCCTGAAATCACCATTTGTCCTGAAATCACGATCGAGAGGCGGTGCTGGAAAGGTGGCGTCAAGCAGGCCTTGTAGTGGTGTTCGTTGGCCATAAGTGTTCATAGAGGGGCCG
Organism: Allium fistulosum; assembly: GCA_030737815.1. Lineage (NCBI taxonomy): Eukaryota > Viridiplantae > Streptophyta > Magnoliopsida > Asparagales > Amaryllidaceae > Allium > Allium fistulosum. The sequence continues at coordinate 709,558,465 of CM060903.1, read as the reverse complement.
AAAATCGCTCAAGAGCATTGGAGGCGGCGGCGGTGCTCGGGGGTGTTGCACGCTATGGCACGGTCATGGTGGTGGTCGGCTAGAGAAGGGGAAGTCGTGGGTGTTGATCGATCATGGTGGTGTGGTGTCAGGTGGTCGGCGATCGAAGATGAGAGTGGCTGCTGGTTGGGTTCAAACATGCCTGGGATCGTGATATGGCTGTGTGAGGGTTTCTGAACGAAGGTAGCATGATGACGTGGTGAGGTCTGATTTGATGTTAATTGTTTTATTTAAATCTTGAATTTCAAACTTTTAATGTTAATAACTTTTACGTACGAGGTCGGATTTGCACGTGGTTTGTTTTGTTGGGATCGTATCAAAATTCCAGACATTTTGACACCGGTTTGGACGAATTCTGAGATTGTTGAATTTTGGGCCTTATTTTGGATTTCAAATCGATTTTAGAAATCAAAGGTGAGTGTTTTGACCCACTCACAACTACTAGATTATCTTATGTTAGTTAAATTAAATTTGTGATGTGGTTAGAAATTAATTGATTGATGTTTGGTATGTTTTAATTGTCATTCTAGTTAAATTTGACTTTTATTGCATTTAATCATCGTTTAATTCAACATTGAATTTAATTGTCAATTTAATACATGTTAATGATAATTAGTTATCTATTGATGTTTATTGGTTGATTTGGATGATGATTGTGATGGATGGTTTATTATTAATATTTGATGATTGCATGTTATATATTTATATTGTTATAACACTGCAAGTTCCCTACGGGTTGATATGATACATACCCGAATGATCTATAGATTAGGGAAATATCGTTATGGGTTGAAATGATAGACTTGAGTGATTTTATGGATTTTAATTAATTCAGGATTGTGGTTTGAAATGGTATATAACCGTAAAATTTTAAATTGTGGATTGAAATGATAAATATCCGTATCACTTGACTATAGGGTAGAAAATTATATACGAACACCAGATTGGTTATATTAAATGATTTTTAATTCTTTAAATTTTGAATTCAGTTAATTGGTATTTTGAAATAGAAATTGATTCATATAAACTGGATTATTTTTGAAAATACAAGCCTTAACGCTGGAATCAGAATTGCTTTAATGAATTGTTCGAAGGATTTAAATTGGAAATTCAACGTTGAAGTGTCAAATATAAAGAATTTATCGAAATTGAGTTATTGAAAGGTTGGATATAACCTTGAAATCTATTTTAAACTAATTTAAACTATTTATTAAATTAACTAGTTTAATCAATTTAAAACTATTTTAATTTATTTTAATCTATTATAACCTATTTAATCCAATTTAATCTAATTTACCTATTTTAAATTAATAAAATTTATTTAATCTATTTTAAATCTATTTAATATAATTTAAATCTATTTAATCTATTTTAAATTTATTTAATCTATTTTAAATCTACTTAATATGAATTAAATCTATTTAATCTATCTTAAACTTATTTAATCTATTTTAAATTAATTTAATATAAATTAAATATATTTAATCTATTATAAATCTATTTAAGATAATTTAAATCTATTTAATCTATTTTAAATCTATATAAATCATTTTTAAATCTAATTAAATCAAATTTAAATCTATTTTAAACTATTTCTACTATTTAAACTAATTTTAATCTATTTTAAATTATTTTCAAAATATTAAAACTATTCGTGACTATCTAAACTATTTTCTAAAATTTTAGACCGTGTAAAGTTGAAGTTTTAATATTTAAAATCCTTAATGATGATACAACCTAAGTTGGAATTTGGAATTGATACCTTTTTGTGAAATGACATATTTGAGTAAATTTGATTTTGAAAGTGAAGACGATTTTGAAAATGAATATGGTTTTGAAAGTAAATATGATTTCAAAAGTGATATGGTTTGAAATCGAATATGATATTTTGATAGTAAGTATGAATTGACTTTTGAAATGTAAAAGAACCATCCGGTGTGAAATAAACGTTTGGTTGTTAAAGAGACCGGGATCGGATATTATCATACTCTCTGCCAATACTGAAAACCACTTTAACAACTGTGTGCATGATGGAGATTCCAGAAATGAAGTAGGATGGTTTGGCGAACGATTCTGTATGAGGTATTTATGTGACCCTGACTCCCGTGAGTCAACTTAGATGTGACTAAAACAGGAGCTATACCTGGGCCAAGTGAGGTCATTCCTCCGATCGGATATGCTTCTTCGATACCATATTATGACTTTGTGATGATTTGGTGGGCACCCCTCGATTTGATTTGGGAGTGTGTTCCGAGGTGGGCGGTAGTAGCTGCTATGCATTACCACCATCTCGGTTCTGCAATTGGTATATCTACCCTGGCATTGCATCGTGTGCCGTGTTTACATGCCCTATCGCGCCTTCTACGAGTTTGGTTTGTACCATACCTATGGAGTGCCCTTTGATAGCCCTCTAGTTTATGGAGGAATTACGGTACTGTATATGTTATCCCCCCTTTGGTCAAGGCTGGAATATCAACAAATTAGCTAGAAAGTGATGGATATCATGATTAGAAATCGATTGGAAACAAGGCTGTGATCGATGTCGTCAAAATTTGGCCAAGCTCCAATCATGGCGGGATCGATAGGAAATGATGATCAAGGCTAGGAGAGGCTATGTTTCAAATTTCAGGTCAATCGGAGTTCGTATGCTCGAGATATGGATGGGTTAAAATACATGAATAACGGTTCGTATCGATACGTTTCGTATCGATCCACTACGATACGAACAGTGCGTTCGTATCGATCAGGTAGAAGGGCCAAATGGATTTCGACTCGATGGCGATGGACCCAGATTGGATAGGTAAGAGTGCGATGGTTTGTTCGATTCGATGCAGTTTGAATCGATCAAAATGGTGCATAACAGTGTACTTCGAATCGATATTGTTCGTATCGATCAACATGGACTACTTCGAATCGATACTGTTCCTATCGATCGACATTGGATACTTCGAATCGATACTGTTCGTATCGATCGACATTGGATACTTCGAGTCGATGCGAAGGAAGGTTGGTCGATGGATACGAACAGAGGAGTGGCCGAAGGATACGAAGGAGACCGGAAACGTTAACAGATGGATGGTAGCATGTGGATACGAACTGCAGGTGAAGGTGGATACGAATAAGTAGAGCCTTAATCGATACGTAGGCTATGGACTCGGATCGACGGACACGAACTAGAAATATGCATGATTTAAAGGAAGAAACATTCAACGCGGCGTGGAAAATGGATCACACCCTGGGGATAAGGCCACGCCACCAGCGCGCACGTGAAGGGTATCGATAAGAACATGTATCGATACGAATTGATCGATGCAGACCAGACGACGTTGAGGAAGCTACATTTCGTATCGATCATATTTGGAGATCTACAAGTCCAAATGCTATAAAATTTTCATAGAAGCTTACGCATAAGCTAAGGAATGTTCACACCAAGTTTCGACTCCATTGGACAAAATCTTGATTGATACGAATTACATTCGTATCGATCAAGAATCGAGTCGAAACTCCATGGGATCGATCGCGTGGGCCCGCTCACGTGCCAGAAGTAGTCTCCCGAAGTTTGAGCGAGATACTTGCATGGAACGCCTATAAATAGCACACCGGAACCTACAAAAAAGGATCTTTTGGGCTTCTCAACGTCTAGACTCTGCCCGATTCAACTTTTCACTCCATAGCTGCTGTTGTACTCAAGTCCTATCATTATAATCTACTGTAATCAGTGGTAATAGCAAGGAAAGTCAATAAAAGTTTAACTTTTGGAGTGGACGTAGGCCGGAGATAGCCGAATCACTATAAATCCTGTGTCTCTATCTGCTTCTTTCCGTTTTAAGTTCATTATTCTTCATTATTTATCCTCTACATTACTTAGATCTGTGATTTGTGATTATATACCGCTGATTTGTGTTCATACACTGGTGCTTTCATGATATTTGGGGTTTGTGACCAATTTTGGCGCAAACACTTTGGTGCTTTCACTGAGAAGGGCTAGTACCCGCTATACCAGATATGAAGTTCAGATTTGAAGGCTTAAGGATTCAGATTAAGAGCCATGACAAGGCAATCAAGTAGAAGACAAAGAGCCGAGAGAAGTCAGCATGAAGGGAGCCAGGAGGCATCATCAGGGGCTAATCAGACTTCAGCTTTCATCACCAGAGACGAGATGGAGGTGATGATGGGAGCTATGCATGAAGAGTTTCTGAAAAGGCAGGAGGAGATGATGCAGAACCTCCTCAGGCAGTTTGGGCAAGCAGGAACAACTGGAGCTTCAGGAGTTCAGATCCACGGAGCTGGAGCAGAAGGACCAAACATGCAATCTAGCGGAGCAGCCCAGCAAGGCACAACCCTCGATCAGCATACAACTGCTAACCTGGATGGATCCAGGCTTAGGGGCACACCACCCGGCAACGGTGGACCAGTTCATGGAGGAATTGCAGTTGACACCACACAACAAGATGCTGGCGGGAATGCAAGAGCACATGATGAGGAATACGTACCGGAATTCCCTCAGGGACACGGGGGCCAGCCCTTGACGGACAACGCTGGATTGGCAGAGATTATCAGGCGAACTATGTGCGGAGGATTGACAAACATAGATCTGGAAGGAGTAAACAGGAGTCCATTTACTCGTGAAATTAGAATGGCTCGGAACCCACCAGAGTTCAAGCTACCCACGCTAGAGGTATACAATGGCAAGGCCGATCCTACTGATCACTTGATGAGGTACACGCGACATATGGAAGTGCTGGGGGCATCAGAGGAAGTGATGGCTCGATGTTTCCCTCTGTACCTGACGGATATAGCTGCTATATGGTTCAAACAGCTGGAAGAGGGATCTGTTAGGACATGGACAGAATTGGTGGACAGGTTTCTGAAGCAGTTTCGGGTTCATATTAAAAGACCGAAGAACGTGACGCTAACGTCAGTAAGGCAAAGGACAGATGAATTGCTCAGAGCTTTCCTAACTCGGTTCAATGTAGCGGTTGCTTCGGTGGATCGGCCGGATCCATCGATGGTTTTAATGGCAGCAGTATCAGGAGTCAAAGAGGATTCAGATTTCAAAGTATCTCTAATACGGGACCCACCACTGGATCTCGGGGAATTCTTTCACGAAGCTGAGAGATTACTTCGGCAGGAAGATGCATGTTCGGATATGAAGTTAAAGGAGGTGAACACAGCTGAGGATGGTGGACCATCCAGTGGAGGCTCGGATAAAGATAAAGAAAAAAGGAAGCTAGATGACGAATCAGGAAAAGCTAGGAAGCGGTGGAGGGAACCAAAGTTTTTCACTTACACAGGATTAAACGAGACGTTGGAATAGATATTCATGGAGACTCGGAATCGCCTTCCCTACCGAAGGCCGGCTAGGAGAGAACCCTCGAAACGTGAAAGGGCATCAGGGAAGCACTGCTTTTTCACGATTTAGACGGACATGATACCAATAGTTGCAGGCATCCGAAGGACATAATTGAGGAGCATGTAAGGAATGGACAGTTGCGACAATATGTCGGGGCCCGGAATGCGGCAGTGGAGCAGGAGCAACCACCGTCTACCTCAAACAACGATGGCGCGAGGCCCAGGAATGATGGTCGATTGGTTATCAATTGACAGGAATGATATGAAATAAGTAGCGAACTGCTGACAAATGGCCAAATCATTTACTCATGTACGGGGACGGAGATGGCCCCTAGGCATGCTCTGAATGATGATAAACCGCGACGTTATGGTTTGCGAAATCTGCTTTTTCTTTTGGTTTGGATATTTGTTTTTTTTCTGGCTTAGTTTTGGAGTTTGGTTTGATCTCCCGATGTTGTTTGTTTTCTGGTTTGGACTTTCATTTGGATGATTGTTTTCATGTTTGGATATTGGTTTTGATTTCGGATGTGGATTTTTGGTTTCCCGATTTGATTTGGATTTTGGATTGGATTTCGATTGGATTTTTATATGGTTTTTGGTAAATGGTCGTCGGGTATGGATTATGCTTGGCAAGGGGTAAGTCTCTTCGTCCAAACATGGCGAATTGGCTTATTCAGGTCGTCGAGTATGGACTATGCTCGACAAGGGTCCGGAGCGACCAGGATTCGGCCTAGGACTTAGGCCCTATATTATCGGTTGCTATTTCAGGTCGTCGAGTATGGACTATGCTCGATAAGGGTCCGGAGCGACCAGAATTCGGCTTAGGACTTAAGCCATGGCATTACTCAGCGTCTAGGGACACTGGACCACGGTCGTCGGGTGTGGATTGTGCTTGGCAAGAACCCGAAGAGGTTACGGATTCAGATATCAACTCGGAGAGGTCGTGGATTCGGTTATTGGTTATTGGATAAGGATGGATTAGAATTCGGCTGTCGAGTTTGGATGGATATGGAATTAGCTAAAGCTTTGGTTACTGGATTTGGAATCAGACATCGACTCAGAGTAGTCAAGAACGATGCACTTGGATGATATGGCTATGGACTTTAGATATCGGATTCTGAACTATTCAAAACACCCCTTCTTATCACAAGGCATGTTTTAGGGGGCAAATGTTATCCCCACTTTGGTCAAGGCTGGAATATCAACAAATTAGCTGGAAAGTGATGGATATCAGGATTAGAAATCGATTGGAAACAAGGTTGTGATCCATGTCGTCAAAATTTGGCCGAGCTCTAATCATGGCGGGATCGATAGGAAATGATGATCAAGGCTAGGAGAGGCTATGTTTCAAATTTTAGGTCAATCGGAGTTCGTATGCTCGAGATATGGATGGGTTAAAATACGTGAATAACGGTTCGTATCGATACGTTTCACATCGATCCACTAGGATACGAACAATGCATTTGTATCGATCAGGTAGGAGGGCCAAATGGATTTCGACTCGATGGCGATGGACCCGGATTGGATAGGTAAGCGTGCGATGGTTTTTTCAACTCGATGCAGTTCGAATCGATCAAAATGGAGCATAACAGTATACTTTGAATCGATACTGTTCGGATCAATCAGCATAGACTACTTCGAATCGATACTGTTCGTATCGATCGACATTGGATACTTCAAATCGATACTGTTCGTATCGATCGACATTGGATACTTCGAGTCGATGCGAAGGAAGGTTGGTCGATGGATATGAACAGAGGAGTGGCCGAATGATACGAAGGAGACCGAAAACATTAACAGATGGATGGTAGCACGTGGATACGAACTGCAGGTGAAGGTGGATACGAATATGTAGAGCCTTAATCGATACGTAGGCTCTGGACTCGGATCGACGGACACGAACTAGAAATATGCATGATTTGAAGGAAGAAACATTCAATGAGGCGTGGAAAATGGATCACACCCTGGGGATAAGGCCATGTCACCAACGCGCGTGTGAAGGGTATCGATACGAACATGTATCGATACGAATTGATCGATGCAGACCAGACGACGTTGAGGAAGCTACATTTCGTATCGATCATATCTGGAGATCTACAAGTCCAAATGCTATAAAATTTTCACAGAAGCTTACGCACAAGCTAAGGAATGTTCACACCAAGTTTTGGGCTTCTCAACGTCCAGACTCTGCCCGATTCAACTTTGCACTCCATAGCTGCTGTTGTACTCAAGTTCTATCATTATAATCTGCTGTAATCAGTGGTAACAGCAAGGAAAGTCAATAAAAGATCAACTTTTGGAGTGGACGTAGGTCGGAGATAGTCGAACCACTATAAATCATGTGTCTCTGTCTGCTTCTTTCCGTTTTAAGTTCATTATTCTTCATTTTTTATCCTCTACATTACTTAGATCTATGATTTGTGATTATATACTGCTGATTTGTGTTCATACACTGGTGCTTTCACGATATTTAGGGTTTGTGACAAATTTTGGCGCAAACAGTATAGACTATGGGAATATATAAAAATGTGTTAAGGGGGATATGGGTAACGCCTTAACGCTAGTTTAATACGTTACTTTACTGTAGACACTATTATAATAGCGTATTGTACAACATAAGAGATAGTTTAACGGATTCTTAGGAGAAAGGAATCCCGAACATCTCCTAAGTTATTGCACTCACGTTGACACTGGATAAGAGATGTCAAACCCCGTAAACATCTCCGACGCCATTACACTCACAATTATTTACTATTGATTTAACTTACATAAGATTCTTTTAGTTCTGACTCGAGTGTTTTTTCTTTTCAATTCGCTCGGGTCAGCCTGAGCTTTTCAGTTTATCGAAGAATGCTTTCTGGAGGATGAAGACGAAGATCTTGTACTATTATTATTTATTATATTTATCCCACTGAATCATGTTGTTCCGCTGCATTTATTTATTTATTATTTATCCTTGTTGTATGTAACTCTGATCTGTATTATAAAAGTTTAATCAATGTTATTTGTAAACAGCTTCATGAACTGTTTATTTGATTATTATATTTTATCATTCCGCTGCGAGATTCTGTATATGTTTTTATTTTCTTTCTTTCTCTGCTTTTTCTTATTTACCCCATAACAATCTGCCCTTTCGAATGGTTCGAGTTTGACGCGTGTGTCTGCTTAAAACGTCCAAAAAGGCAGGTCGTTACAAATGATGTTATTTATAATACCATATTATCAATAAAGAATTTTATTTGTGTTATTTCAACTTACTAAGTACCTATCTTAATTATTATTTTATGTTTTGATTCAGAATCAGGATCTGCCTTTATCACTTGATGATCCTAACCTTACTTATGCCTTAACAATATCGAATCAAAGTTGGTTCCAGATATGGAGAACCGTCCTTTCTATTTTGTTCTTTCATTGTCGTAAGTTGATAAGACTATGGAAACCAAGTAGAATTACAAATATATTATATCAACGTCTATTCTGAGAGGTTCTTAAGAAACGATCTCTTAAATTGGAAAGAAAATCTCTTCTAAACAAAGAAATTCATGACCAGGCGAAAAAACTTATTTTAAGATTCCACCCTCAACAATAGAAGTATGATACCACGATTTCTGAACTTAATCAACTTATATTTGATTTAGAGGCCGACTTGCTTAAATTCCAGAATGAATATTAATCTTATAAGTAAATTTTAACCGAAGGGAGATAGGATTTCCTACCCTTACTTTGGCTTATACTCTTAAGAAAATTTCTTTACAAACATCCTCTTCGTCTCGAGGTTATTTAACACACAGTGGCCATCTTTCTATTCCATCCTCAGTATCCCTCTCTTTTGGAGAGAATTCTGGTGAATTGGCTAGATTGAGAAGTTCCTTAAGTTTGAATGCAGCCAAAAATTAAATGAATACTAGAAAAAGAAATTTCTAGGTAAATTCTTTGGAGATAAAATTTGGAATGCAAAAGGAATGAGCTCATTTTGAGGGCACGAAAATATGAAAATGTCAATAAAGTTTTATCTCACAAAATTTCTCAGTTAAAAGGTGCTAACTAAACCTATGAACGGGTGATAGCTACTCAAATTTACTTAATAGATGCCATTGATGTTATTCGTCGTAAAGAGAATAGATTAAGGAAATATGTAATCGTGGCAATCCAATACCTTACTAACACTTCTTCTACTATAGTGGCTTTAATGAAAGTGGTAAAGGAACTTAAAGATCAACCATAATTAATGCAACTTTTTACTTCTAGGGTTTCTTAACTGGATTCCTCGGTAGGGTATTTGATTAAAGTCAACATTGCTTTCAATTTAAAGATTGATTTTCATTTTTAGGTCTAGAAAGAAACCTCGAATTACGAAAAGCTGTTGATGCAAGTTATCAAAGATACTAGCACTTCTTTTTGTATGGATGCTTGACTGTTCTTGAATTTTGGATGTTCAAAAAAGGGAAAAAATGAGGGTATCAACATTATCTTATTCTACATCCCCCAGAACCATAAGCATTTTTTAAAAATTATCCTAATAATTCATTATTCATATGTAAAGATTGTAGTTTGTAATCTCAAAATTTTCTTTATATCTAAATATGTTTTTTATAAAAAAAAATTCACACCATTTTGTGTACCGGTTTAAGGCGGATTGTTTACCTCCTTATTTTCTTGATATGATTATCAGAACTCTATTTTTATGTTTCCTTTTGATGGATTTTTTATCTCGCTTGATATTTTCTTTGGTTGTCTGTTTCTAATAAGCATCATTAACCACCATTGCTTGGATGGTTGGCTTAACTAGGCAAGAAAGCTTGACCAAGGGATTTGATTGAGCTCTTCCAATAGGTGCTTTGGACGTGCATAGAAGCATGACCAAAGGCTTAAATTGACCATCACTCTTCGAATAGGTGCTTTGGGCAGGTTTGAAGCTGGACCAAAGGCTTGAATCAATTCTTTATTCTATATGGAGTTACACTTTTCAAAACTTGTCTTTGGATGTCGATACTTATTATTTGGAATTTTAATAAAAGTATAAAATTCTATTATTCATTGTGTCAGTTATTTTCTCTTTATCTTCTTGATAAATCACACTCAGTAAATTCCTACAATTCTCCTCTTCACATGTTGTATTCAACAATCTCAGCTTGTGCTCTACAATAATTAGTTTTATACCCATTTGCCTTATGGTAGTAATAATATTCACCTCATTTACGGTTTTTTTCCTTTTCATGAATTTACTAGGTCCTAATAATTTAATCTACCTTTAGTAGGGAAATAAACTTCTTATTGCGAAACACAAGGAGAGGTACTTATTTTACCTTGGGGTCCTTTAAAAGCAGAACCTCTTTTCCCATTTCTGTGCCTCTTTCGTGGGATTGGGATTACTCATTCATTTATCTCTAGTCTCCATTTGAAATTTGAGAGTATTCTCCTTTCTTTATAAGGGATATGTTAGTTACACTCCTTTATTTTTAAGCAAACCGATCAAAATCATGGTTCATTTCTGTTTAAAATATAGTCCCTCTGGCTTAGGATTAAATGTCCATTCTTATTTGTGTAAAGGGATCATTTCTTATCCTCTCACCCTTCCTAAGCTTCTAAATTGGTCCTTCCTTATTTAATTCTATTATTAAGGCAAGAATAGGTTTTCCTCCTATGTGACTGGGATTTAAGCTCCATTTGTATGGACTATATTGGGCAACTTTTCTTTTTTCTGTCAAAGTTTAAAGGGCTAGATTCCTTAGATTCAATACCTATTCTTCACTAAATTATCGGCACTTTGATGAAAAGTTGAATAAATCAAGTTTGGTATTGTAGATCCTTGTTAAGAAATAGTCATAACGAATGTATTAGAAGAAATAGATTTGATCCCTGAATTCAATTCTTAGTTAAAGGAATACAAGTCCAAAATAAGGCCTAACCAATACTCAAAACTTGTGCAAAATAAAGAGTTCAAGAATGCTTGGGTTAGGGAGCAAATCCTTGGGCAGGCATGTTCATTCTCCAATGGTCAAGTAGGTCAAATAAGTAAGCATGCAAGTAGTCAAATGTCCAAGTCTATTTTTATAAAGTCCAGATTACAATTTGACCTAGGTGACTATATATGTCCTAAATTCTAATTCTAAAAATGTTGGAAGTTACAAAGTAAGAATAAAGAAGAAAATAGTTTGGAATTTGCTCCTTTTTAGTTATGAGCTCATGCCTATTTATAAAGAAATTGCATTCTTAGATTTTTGACATAGGGCATCAATCAAACTTGGATGGTTGAGATTTTGCTAACATGGCATGTTATCAAGGTTGATAGAGTTAGGGGTATTTCCTAGGGGAAATTCAGTAATTAATTGTAAAATATTAAATTTATAATAAAATCTCGTTCGAAACAAAAGGTATTTGTCGTTATATTATATACTTTTCGTATTGTGATATGTTAATATTTGTATAATTTAGGCATATGAAATGGAACATCCTTAAATGCTATTTTATGTGTTAGTAATTACAATGTGATGAAATCATGAGAAATTTATCATATTAAAATAACATGTTATTTTTCACATTTCCAATCAAGATGTTTTGAGAGCGAATATCGATACATCTTTTGAGACTAGTGTACAAAACGATTTCCAAATTTGCTTGCTGGTGGTACCAAGAGGTTACATATCGATGATTATTAGATAACTATGGAATGACACACTTGAGAGTTTCTACTGGTTAATATGACTAAGGTCAAATAAAGAATCTAAAAGCGACAATGTTACATGGTCATTTTGACTTGAGAATAGTGTTAAATTTCAATGTGGACACTACACTGTGATTGTAGTTAACTCATGGCATGGCGTCCATCTAACAGCTATAGTTTGATCTAAGTTGAAACATTGGAAGTGAAAAACTATTCAATAGAGAATTCGTCTCCACGGTATATAAGGTTAGTATCACGGATGTAGTCTACTTGAAGTCAAAGTCTATGACTATAGTTAATGATAACTATTATTATTGATTTGTGTTTGGGCTATTCAAGTTGAATGTGGACGATATTGGAATTTTGACCAAAACCAAATTCCATAAACCATGAAGTCTTATAGTTTTGATGAAGAGAATTGGTGTAAATAATTGTTACTATATAGTACCACTTATTATAGTAAAATTGGATCTTAACGAAAAGATGTGTAAGCGATAAATTCAGCCAAAATATCATACCACTAACTAAGGTGATGTGTGAACGTTAATATTCGAATTATTCGATACTATGCTGATTGAATTTAACTTTTGAGTCGCACAACCATAATGATGAATACTCCAAAAAACCATACAATTTAATTAATTTATAATCAATATAAAATAATTATCATTTATGAAATATAAATTACTAATATTTATTTGATTTTTTAAAATCCATTCGTATTTATTGAAATGCATATACAAAAGTTATATATATATATACATATATATACATACATATACATATACATATACATACATATACATACATACATATATATATATCTGTGTGTGCGTGTGAAAAGATGTGTAAGCGATAAATTTAGCCAAAATATCATACCACTAACTAAGGTGATGTGCGAACGTTAATATTCGAATTATTCGATACTATGCTGATTGAATTTAACTTTTGAGTCGCACAACCATAATGATGAATACTCCAAAAAAACCAAACAGTTTAATTAATTTATAATCAATATAAAACAATTATCATTTATTAAATATAAATTACTAATATTTATTTTTTAAAATCCATTCGTATTTAATGAAATGCATATACAAAAGTTATATATACATATACATATACATATACATATACATATACATATACATATACATATACATATACATATACATATACATATACACATATATACATATACATACACATATATATACATACATATATATATATATATATCTGTGTGTACGTGTGTGCGCGGGCACGCATATCGATAAAATATTTAGATTGTATTTAATGAGGATTAAATTACCAATTGGATTTGGGAAGTTTCCAAGGCCCATCTGGCCTCTACTAGGCCAGCAAAGGAGGGGGGAGAGAAAAGGTTCTCAAATTTGATTCGAAAAGGCAAAGAAGTAATTAAAGGAAGTCAAAAGATCTATAGTCTTTAATACTCTTTATTACCTTCTTAAAAAATAATTCATTCATCGGTTTTTGCTTTCCTCTCCATCATACCTCTAGCAAAAATCCATGGTGTCATAACCAAAAACATTTCCCCAAATAAATTAAAATAAATCAGTGAAATTCAAGGTGGTGTTTGGTTCTAGATCCTTGCAAAATCAAAAGGTTAATGTTAGCAAATCTAGGAGTTATATTCTTCATTCATGGTGTGACTATTGGCTTCACTTTGGCTGATTTTCTAATTTGGTTTTATTATATAATACATGATTTTAATACAATTTAGGTCCTTATACGCTACTTCTTTTGATTTCATGCTCATATTGTATGTATGTTTATATCCAATATTACATAATGAATTTATATATGCCTGGGTTATCTGATTTGATTTTGCTATTGATTTGGATATTACAGTTTAAAGAAAAAAATTTGTTATGATTAAAAATTGATTTTAATTAATTGATATATATTTGTAACTTATACATACTTAAACATAAGTTTGCTACATGTGTTGATTACTTGAAATCATTTTAAAAATTGAATTCATGTTTCTTAGCTTTGTTGTTTTTGCATGTAAATTCATTAGGTTGTCCTTTACATATTTTTTTAGGTAGTTCAAAACCATATAAGTGGACTTTTATGCAAAATATCATAAACCTACCTTGAATCCTTCAAGTTAAAGCATGATTTTTATCTGTTACTTTAAGTTTTTAAACATATAAAACTACAAATTTTATAAATATGTTTTTTGAATTTAAAATATTGTTTGCAATTATTTATGCAAGCATACATATATGCATATTACTTCAACTTAAAATTTACAAAAGATACTTTTATGTAATACCACAAATTGATTTTAAAACCTTCCGAAGTAAAAATTAGATTTAATATTATTAATTCTAAAATTCAAAACATATAAAATAGTCAAGGTAACACTAGCAAAGACACACATAGAAAAACACACAAGCACCCACACACACACAGATATATATATATATATATATGTGTGTGTGTGTGTGTGTGCGCGTGCGTGCGTGTGTATGTGTGTATATGTAATTGTTATGATAAATATATTCACAATTTTTAATTCATAGTTGAAAGATATAGAAATAAATGGGAAACAAAGGAATATATAAAGGGACAATGAATCCGTTATGGTGTAAATTCCAACACCTATGTATGGTTACATCAGCCAAGTACACTTCATATTTATTTTAACATCCCGTAAAATTAAGAATAATTAATAAGACTACAAAAAGGAAATATGAGAAAGCGATGGAATTTGGCCATGAAACTGTATCATTGCATTTGTGGTGATTTTTTGAGCCACCTTCATATTTGGAGTTTTGCGATCGGAGTTCAAACAAAGTAGGTATCAACGTTTGAAGTTTGCAGAGCGAATATAATTAAGAAGCAAAAATAGAAATAAATAAACATTAAAACGCAAACCCCATCGGTCGACCCCCTATAATCGATCGACCGCTAGCAGTCGACCACCTGTAGAAGAGCGATTGGCCGGTCTTCAGGTGACAGCTAGGGTTTGAACCTTGGCCAACGGCCCAGATTTAATTAATTTAATCTAACAGTTATGGTTGATTCAAGCACCTATAAATACCGGCCTAACTCCTCACTTCTCTTCTTGTATTTTCTAATCAAAGCAATGAAGCTCCACCATTTACCATTCTCTACCATTTCTAAAAATTATATACATACACATGCACAAACATACAATAATCGAAGAAGAATGGAAAACTAAAAATACAAAGAGAAGAAATGAATCAACATTGTGAAAGAAAAAGTTAAACTTCTATATTTATAAATTTATATTCCTCTTAACCCCAAATCTCTTCTCAGATCTGTAATTCTAACAGTATGTATATACCCTGTTACACATATTATTTTGTACTAGAATGGAAAAGGGAGTTAAGTAAAGGAATAGATTTATATTTGGAGACTTGGAAAGCTTAAAAAGATGAATGGAAAATTATATAATTTATTTATAACATTGAAATTTGTACCATTGGATAATATTCAATTATTATGCCTAAATAAGGTCCGATGAATTGTTGGCTTAAAACAAATGTATAGGAATATCGCCTATATATTCTGTAAAAAAGGTAATTGAAATAGAAATAGTATGCACCTATGTAGTTAAGGCCCCAATAAAGCCTCGCTATATCCCCGCTAAGGCACGTAGCGCTCATCGGCCGCTATGCTTTTTTAACTTAGCACTGTTAAACAGTAGATCCACTTAAAGCCCCGCTATCCGTTGCACCCGCTAAATCATTACGTTTTGGCCTCCGCTTTAGCAATATTAATAAAAAAACTTAATTGGCCTATCTCTCTTTTAAACTAAATCAATAAAGTTAGGGTAAAGATGCAAGTTTAAGGCCTATGTGCTCAACATGAGATAGAAATCTATCTTTGTCACCAAGTTAGGACTATGTAAATCATAATATTCTTCATTTCATTATATAAGATTAAAATGTATTTCCTTTTCCTACATAAATGATGTGAAAACGAGAATAAATTAAATTTATAGATTTAATTTTATTTCCAATAAAGCTTTTCGCACCTCCGCTATTCTTCTCTATATCCTTGCTTTATCCCCACTATAGCTTTTTGCATATCCACCGCTATAGACCTGCTAAGCGCTTTAACTGCACAGGTATTGTTAGCACCAAAATTGGTCACTAACCTCGTTCAGAAAGATTGTGTAGAGATATAAGTGATGAAAGTAAATTAAACAGAGGAGACAATGCTAATTTAAATGCAGAAAGTAAGAACACCGGATTTATAGTGGTTCAGCGTAATTGCCTACATCCACTTTGAGTTTTGATCTTTATTTCTTTCATAAGTAGTTGAATACAGATACAATCCATATCTTAATGACTTGAATACAAGTTTTAGTTAAAAAGAGGAGAGTATAAAAAATGGCAGAGTCTCCCCATTGTTCTCCCAAAAAAGGATCCTTTTTCACTGTGACCCTGCCCCTCTATTTATAGACAAATATGGGCTGGACTTCCCAGGTGGGCTTGGTGGCCGAACATTCTAGCCCAAGTGTAGTGGTCGCTGTATGCCGAACCAAGTAGACCGAACATTTTGACGCCGAACCACCTTCTCAATGCCGAACGGTACGTTTGATGGGTGGCAAGCGCAGAACAGTTGTCAGTCGAAGCCGAACGATCCTTTGGCTGAACGATGCTTCTTAGCCGAACGATCCTTTGGCCGAACAATGCTTCTTAGCCGAACGATCCTTTGGCCGAACGATGCTTCTTAGCCGAACGATCCTTTGGCCGAACGATGCTTCTTAGCCGAACGATGCTTTGGCCGAACGATGCTTCTTAGCCGAACGATCCTTTGGCCGAACGATGCTTCTTAGCCGAACGATCCTTTGGCCGAACGATGCTTCTTAGCCGAACGATCCTTTGACCGAACGATGCTGCCATGTAGAGTAGTTATATACGCCGAACGTCTTCTAACGCCGAGTACCACTGGATGCCGAGTACTACGCCGATTACTCCTTGATGACGGGTACCATGGATGCCGAGTACTACGCCGAGTACTATGAGATGCTGAGCACTACGCCGAGTACTATGAGATGCCGATCACTAGTTGACACCGAGTCGTCCTGTACGCCGAGTACTCAGTTGCCTGGTCAAATCTCCAGGAAACACTTGCCCCCCAAAGTGTGTCGTGTGAAGCAACACAACACGCTTTGAATCAGCGAGTATTCCTTGTCTTCAGAAAGAAATCCACCATGTTTCTTGAATAATCATTATCCTCCCAAGGTGTTGTATCCTTCTAAGGTCATCGTGATGCTTGGTCGATTCCCAATATTATAAATCCAGGGTTGTGGTTCATTAGTGGCCATACATGACTGATTCTGCAGAGCTAATAAGCTTCGGCTATCTGATCTAGTCTTTTCTTAATAACCCTTAGTGAGAATTCAATTTCTGTTGATTTCAAGAAGTCGAACTTTTAAGGATGTACACATGCACGTTCGGGTACATGTTCTTGCCATTGGCTCTCGGATGCGTTTTATATGCTCATAAGTCGTCACCAACTCCATCTAGTTTAATTGCAATTCTATCGCGATTCCTTGTTTGTATTTTCTGTGAAATAAGGGTTGCAATCAGCCACTTGAGGAGTTTTCCAAACCTCTCTTTAGTACTGACTCTATGATTTGGTTCACAGCTTCAACCTGTCCATTTGCAGTTATAATAGATCATGGAAGGTCATAAGGACAGATGACGTTACGGATAAAGAAGTTGATTATTTTCTTCATCTTGGTCATGGTTAGAGTTCTTCATCTGCCCATTTGGTGACGTAATCAACTGCTATGGTGGTGTATTTCGCACCATCTGGGGATCGACAAGAAGATGATTTCAGTGCCCCCAAGTGGCAAACGGCTATGAACTAGCCATTTGACTAATTTCCGTCGGCGGGGTTCCCGGATTTTTTGCAAACATCTTGCACTCGTCACATTGTCTAGCATGATCAACCGCTTCTGGGTTGATAGTTGGCCAGTAATACCTGTAGCAGAGTATCTTCTTTATCATGGTTTTCCCCCTGATGTTATTACCGCGTTCTTCTTCATAGACTTTGCTCAAGATATCATCATGGGCGATATGCCGAAGCGTGGGGATGGATAAACTCCTTTTGACACACGACTTATTCTTAGATGATTTGGCGTGAAGCTTTGAGGAGGATCTGTCGTTTTCCATTCCTCCATTCAATAAGAATTCTTTATTGTAGATAGTCTTTGATAGGAGTCAACCATGACACCTTTTCATTTTGTTCACTGAGTTCGTGTGTAATGATGTAATACGTGAAGTCGGTTAGTAGCTCTTGGACTTGGCCGAGATAAGGAGCAAGACAATGCCCCCTAGCAAGATCAACTTCCTTAAATTTGTATACTACCAATCAAGAACCACAAAAGATATGTAAAGTTTTCACTTCAAATCCTCTAGCAGATTTGAGGCTGGCAGTCAAGGCTTCATACTAAGCATCGTTGTTTGTTACAGGTAAATCGAGTTTTAGGACGTAGCAGATTGATCATTCCTCAGGAGTCATTATCATGATTCCTATTCCATAACACTGATCATTGGGTGCTCCATCCGCGTACATTTTCATCTTATGGTTGGTTCTATGCTACTCTTTGAATAGTCATCTGAGGTAGTGAATTTGGGTGTGAGGTCTGCTAATTTTCGTCCTTGGATAGCCCTTCGTGGGAAATAAGTGATATCGAATTAGCTTAGTTCGATATTCTATTTAAATAGTCTTTCAGACGTCTCAGGCCATCGTATGCCCTGTCGCAATGGCTGGTGGGCATAGGCGTTGATGGGGTGAGCCTAAAAGTAAGAGTGGAGCTTTCATGAAGAAATCAATAGAGATTGTGCTAGCTTTTGTAGCTTCGGGTTGATATCCAATGCATGGCTCGCGATAGTTAATGAAATCACATATGCATGTCAGAATGGGTCCAAGGGAAGATATCATCATTTATTCAGAAAAATTCAACTAATTCTTTTATCATCACTGCACTGAGTTGTGATCCGATATTCAGCGCCCGGAAAGGGTCGCCATGGCTGGTTGTAATGTCGACCGTTAGATTAGCAGGTGCCATCCCAGATTCTTTGAGTAAAGATGTAACTATCATAACATTCAATGTGAAATATGGTTGGGACGGCCAAAGTTGATGGTTACTCTAGTCGAATCCTAGAGTCTTGTCATGAGTTATTGAGCCTAATAGCGAAGGGCTCTGAATGCTTTAATAGATTATCAGCAAATGGCCAAAGATCATGCTTAAAAGCGCGTTGAAGGAAACGTCGAGTAGGGGCCAGCCTCGAGTTGCGTGCAACTGCATAGCTGGATCTTGCCATGAGTTTGAATTTGCCTGTATATTCGAGTAACGCATTTTCTATTCAATGCATTCATGGTCCTTCACTTGCCCTTCGGGTTGGAGTGACAGTCAGTTGCCCACAAGCTTTGGCATTGATTTAATGATTCTACCTTTAGGCATCCTTTCGGTCGTTGCCTTGAGTAGCTGTAAGCACTATACACAAGTTTTAATACTGAGCTATCGTAGCCAATTTTTGGATGACCATGCGTCTTCTCCCAGTCTCGGGTTGATAAATGTACTGCATGGACGGTTGAGTCTCGTCTTAGCTATGTATATTTTTTCACCTAAACTCCAAAGACATAGAGGTGATTGGTGAAAAGTCGGTTCACATTCACCTTGCTTCTTGCTCGTGCCCCCAGGTCTGGGGCATATACTGATAAGTAGGAAGGCCAACTACGTCCACTTTAGCTTTACTCTCTTTCCCGTTGAATCGTGGGATCATGTCAGTCGATGGGAGACTAGGTCTCGCCTATCTTGGATTTTATCGTGGTTTTTCATTCCAAGAGGAATACTTCGACGCCACGTAAGTTTCATGGCGTAATTTGGACAGTGGATGGTCATCCACGTCCACTTTGGTTCATGCTCTGTAATCAGATCTCGAGGTAAAGTTGGCTACAAATGCAGTTGAGTTATGCTCATCCAGTTTCATACTCCTCCTGACGAATCGAACGAGGGTGCTGGAGAATTTTTGACCAAGTATTCGTGGTTTACCCTATTTTCCATACTCTGGGGGTCATAGTTTTTCAAAAAACATCCGAGTCACATTCGTATGTGGTTGGTGCGGAACGGCATTGACCCTGGGTCTGAGGTATGATGTAGTAGGTTGCTCGTAGCTTTGGATGCCGTTTCGATTGGCTCTGTATTGAGGCCTCCCTGCAGTTGCTGCCTCAAGTTATAAAGAACGCCACGCTAGAGCTACAATAAGCTGTCGTATTCAGCTTTTTAGTGTTTTGTACCCCTGCCCCCAGTAATGATTTGGCCAGGTCACTGGTTGGATGGTCGAACTCCATCCTCGGCGGGTTAATAATCCTCCTGTCGGTTCCAGGTCGAAGTTTGCGGAATAGAAAATGGTCGGAATCCACTCGTCTATTTATCGATGTTTATATACCACTCTGCATTCTGGTGACTTAGTGTTATTCTCCCCCCGGTTGACTCGCGCCCAATTTGTGTTCATGCTTCGGTCCACGCTCCGGGGACTTAGAGATTTGTCAAACGGTTTACGCTTTAGTCCACAGTTCGAGACGCAGAGATTTTCGTCAACTCGTTTATACTCTAGTTCGCACTCTTGGAACTTAGAGTAATCTGGTCCGCTTCTGGGATTTAGAGATTTTTCTAAAGTCGTCTATAACCTAGTCCATGCTCTGGGGACCGAGAGTACTCCAGTCCGCACTTTGGGGAGTTAGAGTACTCCAGTCCGCATTCTGGGGACTTGGAGGTTTAAGTCATTTATACTCTAGTCCGCGCTCTGGGGACTTAGAGTACTCCAGTCCGCACTCTGGGGACTTGGAGGTTTAAGTCGTTTATACTCTAGTCCGCACTCTGGGGACTTAGAGTACTCCAGTCCGCACTCTGGGGACTTGGAGGTTTTAGTCGTTTATACTCTAGTCCGCGCTCTGGGGACTTAGAGTACTCCAGTCCGCACTCTGGGGACTTGGAGGTTTTAGTCATTTATACTCTAGTCCACGCTCTGGGGACTTAGAGTACTCCAGTCCGCACTCTGGGGACTTGGAGGTTTTAGTCGTTTATACTCTAGTCCACGCTCTGGGGACTTAGAGTACTCCAGTCCGCGCTCTGGGGACTTGGAGGTTTAAGTCGTTTATACTCTAGTCCGCGCTCTGGGGACTTAGAGTACTCCAGTCCGCACTCTGGGGACTTGGAGGTTTAAGTCGTTTATACTCTAGCCCGCGCTCTGGGGACTTAGAGTACTCCAGTCCGCATTCTGGGGACTTGGAGGTTTAAGTCATTTATACTCTAGTCCGCGCTCTGGGGACTTAGAGTACTCCAGTCCGCACTCTGGGGACTTGGAGGTTTAAGTCGTTTATACTCTAGCCCGCGCTCTGGGGACTTAGAGTACTCCAGTCCGCACTCTGGGGACTTGGAGGTTTAAGTCATTTATATTCTAGTCCGCGCTCTGGGGACTTAGAGTACTCCTGTCCGCGCTCTGGGGACTTGGAGGTTTAAGTCATTTATACTCTAGTCCGTGCTCTGGGGACTTAGAGTACTCCTGTCCGCGCTCTGGGGACTTGGAGGTTTAAGTTGTTTATACTCTAGTCCACGCTCTGGGGACTTAGAGTACTCCAGTCCGCACTCTGGGGACTTGGAGGTTTTAGTCGTTTATACTCTAGTCCACGCTCTGGGGACTTAGAGTACTCCAGTCCGCGCTCTGGGGACTTGGAGGTTTAAGTCGTTTATACTCTAGTCCGCGCTCTGGGGACTTAGAGTACTCCAGTCCGCACTCTGGGGACTTGGAGGTTTAAGTCGTTTATACTCTAGCCCGCGCTCTGGGGACTTAGAGTACTCCAGTCCGCATTCTGGGGACTTGGAGGTTTAAGTCATTTATACTCTAGTCCGCGCTCTGGGGACTTAGAGTACTCCAGTCCGCACTCTGGGGACTTGGAGGTTTAAGTCGTTTATACTCTAGCCTGCGCTCTGGGGACTTAGAGTACTCCAGTCCGCACTCTGGGGACTTGGAGGTTTAAGTCATTTATATTCTAGTCCGCGCTCTGGGGACTTAGAGTACTCCTGTCCGCGCTCTGGGGACTTGGAGGTTTAAGTCATTTATACTCTAGTCCGTGCTCTGGGGACTTAGAGTACTCCTGTCCGCGCTCTGGGGACTTGGAGGTTTAAGTTGTTTATACTCTAGTCCACGCTCTGGGGACTTAGAGTACTCCAGTCCGCGCTCTGGGGACTTGGAGGTTTAAGTCGTTTATACTCTAGTCCGCGCTCTGGGGACTTAGAGTACTCCAGTCCGCGCTCTGGGGACTTGGAGGTTTAAGTCGTTTATACTCTAGTCCGCGCTCTGGGGACTTAGAGTACTCCAGTCCGCACTCTGGGGACTTGGAGGTTTAAGTCGTTTATACTCTAGTCCGCGCTCTGGGGACTTAGAGTACTCCAGTCCGCGCTCTGGGGACTTGGAGGTTTAAGTTGTTTATACTCTAGTCCACGCTCTGGGGACTTAGAGTACTCCAGTCCGCACTCTGGGGACTTGGAGGTTTAAGTCGTTTATACTCTAGTCCACGCTCTGGGGACTTAGAGTACTCCAGTCCGCGCTCTGGGGACTTGGAGGTTTAAGTCGTTTATACTCTAGTCCGCGCTCTGGGGACTTAGAGTACTCCAGTCCGCACTCTGGGGACTTGGAGGTTTAAGTCGTTTATACTCTAGTCCGCGCTCTGGGGACTTAGAGTACTCCAGTCCGCGCTCTGGGGACTTGGAGGTTTAAGTTGAGAGAAGTCGTATTTCCACTCTTTAATTTGTATTCATCTACTGTATCGAGGCTAATGTCGTCGAATGAACAATCGAACCACGTTTGCTCACGGAATGAGATTCTGCCCCCCAGGATGAGGGATGAAATTTGAAAAATGGACGATCGATTCTCGTCCGCTTGGTGATTATAGCTCTTCCAATCAAGTCAAGGAAGGAGGTATATGACAGATGGTTGAATCACATCCATGTTGGGTTAGATAGCCAAATCTCTTATAATTTGCTCCGTATCTCCTTCTAGAAAATAAGGATAATAGATTGTTGAGTAGACAAAGTAAGTTGCATATGTTCCAAGGTGCAGTCGTGTCCATATATTGACAGTGATGGTTAGCGAGTACGCAGTCTACCATAGCTACTTCAAGTTGGGCTTTCGAACAACCTTTCGTGTTCAGGGTAGGATTTGATGTGTAGATGATCAAATCACGTCCACTTTTGACGGATCCCGGCGTCACTGGGCTTCATGAGGGGTATCTGTATTTTGTCGAACTTTGTTCTATGACTCGATTGGAGTGGATGATCGGGCCATATTCATTCCAAGCAGTTTAGGTCTCCAAGTCAAATGTGGGGGTTGATGGATGTATGGTCGGTTGTTCGAATCGATCATAAGTTGAGCATACGAACTCGGATCGTCTTGAAACTTGGAACATTGGCTTCCCTGGCTTTGATTGTTATGTCTTGTTAATCGTGGTTCGATCCAGACTCGAACAAAATCCATCGATATCCATAGTGAGCCTTTGTGTAACCGATCTCCAAGACGAACTGTCACTGGTTTCTAATCAAGTTCTTGGTGTCACGGCCTTGCCAAAAGGCGGGATAACATTTGCCCCCCAAAGGACGTCTTGTGTAAACATGACGTGCTTTGAAAAACCGCAGTCTTACATGCTGAATATTTCCGTTCAGTTGATTGCTTGACAGTCGTCTCTTAATCGTTTCGTTGCAATCCTCTTTTAGACAAATGTTCAACTAGCATGCTTTGCTTTGGTTCTGCCCCCAGTTTTGGGGATGAGTATGGAGTTGATGTATGTTTATACTCCATCTCGCACTCTGGGAGTACGGAGTTGAGTAGATGTTTATACTCCATCTCGCACTCTGGGAGTACGGAGTTGATTAATGTTTATGCTCCGTCTCGCACTCTGGGAGTACGGAGTTGATTAATGTTTATACTCCGTCTCGCACTCTGGGAGTACGGAGTTGATGAATGTTTATACTCCGTCTCGCACTCTGGGAGTACGGAGTTGATTAATGTTTATACTCCGTCTCGCACTCTGGGAGTACGGAGTTGATTAATGTTTATACTCCGTCTCGCACTCTGGGAGTACGGAGTTGATGAATGTTTATACTCCGTCTCGCACTCTGGGAGTACGGAGTTGTGTAGATGTTTATACTCCATCTCGCACTTTGGGAGTATGGAGTTCTGCGAAGGATCGTCGTGTATCAACCAATTTTTAGCCATGATGTGATGGCTTGCCCCCGAGCTCGAGTTTCACTTAGCGAGTGGCCGGCCGTATCGCGACCGCTCTCTACTTGAATAAATTCCACTTGCAGGATGGAATTCAGCTCTCCGTGCATCATGATGTTGTACATTGTATTTAACCCATAGCCCCATATCAAAGGCATATGGTTGATGATGAGCGATAGAATTATGCTCGTCCAGATGTAACTCCACACGTCCGATCATGGTCTGCGTAGATTGGTTTGCAACCAAATCTAAATACCTGGTCACCTGCATCGTTTTGAAAGTAGTTTAGTTCAAGCTAGTCGTAGTTCATAGAACAATTGAAATAGAGATGGAAATGGAAATAATTCAAAGAAGATTATGGTAAATCTCATTGATATGTGAAGCAGCATCGTGTGCTCGCTATTCGACTTCGCCCTTGGCTCCTTTCAAAGGGATGTCGGCCGTCAACCGTCCAATTGATAATCATAGCCCTTTATTAATAGGCATCAGATATTCGCTTCCCTCCATTCTGCAGGACTTGTACATACTATTGAAGCTTTCCTTTCCAGGTCATCTTTTCGATCACCCCTCGGAGGTGTTTGTAATCGCCCATGTTAGGATCAGTGAGCATCTGGGAATATACAACATTCCCCTGATTTTCTTTAGACTTTGGTGTATTCTCTCGAGGTTGGTTTCCAGTACCACTCCGAGTCGTGAGTCTTCAAGTAGAGGTTGTCAATTGAATCTTTCAAAGAGCATATGAGCTGAATTCTGAAGTCTTGTTTCGGCTACTGGGATCTACATCCTTAGCCAACGGGCCTTCATTGTTATTTTTCTTAGTCTGCTCCACTCCTCCTCACTTTAGTTCTGATTCATTTTGTAGAAGAAACGATCCATAGTCGTGGGAGGCTCTTTAGCTAACTAGCTGCCAAAATATATCTGGAGGTCGACTTTCCTCAAACGCGATCAGTATGATACCCTTGTTAGTATTTGGAATAAATTGTTTAGAGCATTGGTTTGCTTGGGGTCATTAAATTCGAAGTGCTGGGTCAGCGAAGAATGGTGCTTGGAGCCATCTTGGCATTTGCTAGAGTCATATCATCTATGTTCTCCAACCTTTGGGAGTACCGTTTGAATAGCGGTTGCTTGTCTGTTCCCTTGATGCCGTTCATAAGCTGCCGCTAGATCCTCTATGCCCTGGTCGATCATGGGATGTCAGGGAAGTGGATAGAATGTTCCTTTACTAAGTTGAGTTTTGAACTCATTATCCGGAGGCACTGCGCTGCGGCTAGGGTTCGGGGGGCCTGCCCCCCGAATTTTTTTTTTTTAGCCTCTTTTTTGGAAATTTGGGTCGTACCCGAAAATATTTTTTTTAGAAATAGGGGTTGTATAGGTGACCGGTGTAACTTAATTCCAGAGGTGCTCGGCATACAATACCGTTCGGCATTGATGAGCGTTCGGCATACAATACCGTTCGACATTACAGAGGTGTTCGGCATAGAGGTATGGATCGGCCTGGAAGAACGTTCGGCCTAGAGGTATGGTCGGCCTGGAATGGTTCGGCCAAAGTTGTTCGGCCAAAGTGGGTCGGCCTGGAGTGGTTCGGCCAAAGCTGTTCGGCCAAGGCTGTTTG
Source organism: Allium fistulosum (assembly GCA_030737815.1). Taxonomy (NCBI): domain Eukaryota; kingdom Viridiplantae; phylum Streptophyta; class Magnoliopsida; order Asparagales; family Amaryllidaceae; genus Allium; species Allium fistulosum. The sequence goes on along the minus strand of CM060903.1, from coordinate 709,532,499 downwards.
TCCAAAGTGAATCGTCCAGAAGTGGTTCGGCCAAAGCTGTTCGGCATCCACACTGTTCGGCACAACCGAGTCGTTCGGCATACAATACCGTTCGGCATTAGGGCGTTCGGTGTAGAGGTACGTTCGGCCTGGAAGAGCGTTCGGCCTAGAGGTATGTTCGGCCTGGAAGAGCGTTCGGCCTAGAGGTATGTTCGGCCTGGAAGAGCGTTCAGCCTAGAGGTATGTTCGGCCTGGAAGAGCGTTCGGCCTACGCCTTTTCTGGAGCGTTCGGCATATGCCTTTTCTGGAGCGTTCGGCATACGCCTTTTCTGGAGCGTTCGGCATACGCCTTTTCTGGAGCGTTCTGATGGTCTGGGCCTCCAGCCTCCATTTGTACTCCTGTCCTGAAGTTTCCAGCTCTTGCTTGGTCACGGACTCCAGTTGTTTGAACAGCAGCTTCAGTCTTGCGGCGTCTGCGCCTGGGAGGTTCATCAGAGGAAGTAGAGCTGTCAGCAGCTTCAGTCTTGTTGCACGCTAGCTGTCTCGCGGGCATCCGCATTATGAGAAGCTGACCTGGTACGTGGTCATGCCATTGTAGAGTTATCGGTATGAACTCTGAGTAGAATCAACGGATGTCCTATCAGTGAGTCGGATCTTCTTTGGGGGATTTATTCAATCCAGTAGCTTCAAAGTAGATCCTTGAGGTCTGAGAATTGAATTCTCGGTGAAAGCACCAAAGTGTTAGCACCAAAATTGGTCACTAACCTCGTTCAGAAAGATTGTGTAGAGATATAAGTGATGAAAGTAAATTAAACAGAGGAGACAATGCTAATTTAAATGTAGAAAGTAAGAACACCGGATTTATAGTGGTTCAGCGTAATTGCCTACATCCACTTTGAGTTTTGATCTTTATTTCTTTCATAAGTAGTTGAATACAGATACAATCCATATCTTAATGACTTGAATACAAGTTTTAGTTAAAAAGAGGAGAGTATAAAAAATGGCAGAGTCTCCCCATTGTTCTCCCAAAAAAGGATCCTTTTTCACTGTGACCCTGCCCCTCTATTTATAGACAAATATGGGCTGGACTTCCCAGGTGGGCTTGGTGGCCGAACATTCTAGCCCAAGTGTAGTGGTCGCTGTATGCCGAACCAAGTAGACCGAACATTTTGACGCCGAACCACCTTCTCAATGCCGAACGGTACGTTTGATGGGTGGGAAGCGCAGAACAGTTGTCAGTCGAAGCCGAACGATCCTTTGGCCGAACGATGCTTCTTAGCCGAACGATCCTTTGGCCGAACAATGCTTCTTAGCCGAACGATCCTTTGGCCGAACGATGCTTCTTAGCCGAACGATCCTTTGGCCGAACGATGCTTCTTAGCCGAACGATGCTTTGGCCGAACGATGCTTCTTAGCCGAACGATCCTTTGGCCGAACGATGCTTCTTAGCCGAACGATCCTTTGGCCGAACGATGCTTCTTAGCCGAACGATCCTTTGACCGAACGATGCTGCCATGTAGAGTAGTTATATACGCCGAACGTCTTCTAACGCCGAGTACCACTGGATGCCGAGTACTACGCCGATTACTCCTTGATGACGGGTACCATGGATGCCGAGTACTACGCCGAGTACTATGAGATGCTGAGCACTACGCCGAGTACTATGAGATGCCGATCACTAGTTGACACCGAGTCGTCCTGTACGCCGAGTACTCAGTTGCCTGGTCAAATCTCCAGGAAACAGGTATGCACAACTTAATTTGGAAATTTAAATTCAGTCCCAAATATTTATTATTGTAGAATATTTGTTTATTCTTGATATATAATTGGGTTGTGAATTAGGTTGCCCTTGTTGACTTGGAATGTGAATTTCTATATTCTAATTAATTTGGAGTGGGGTACAATTTAATTATATCTATTTCCATGTAATTTCAACAAATTATCCAGTTTCTAAAATATATATAAAAGTGCATCACTTGAATTAACAAAGAATATACCAAAAGGAAATAGATATGTAAAGTATGGATATTATTATTCATAGTTTTCACTATCTATTTTAATAAAAGAAAGAGATATTTTCTTGTAATTTCAAATGGAGAAAAAGTCTCTTTTTTGGATAATTTATGGAAAGTTATAACGGTAATCCTTTTTGAAAGGATAACTCTGATAAATTAAAATGTGGAAAGAAATGCTCTAGTTTAGGAATTAATAATTAGAAAATAAGAACCTATATATGTAAAACCATGCAATCGATTAACAGTAAAAACATATATAGCGTAATTTACGACAATATTCGTATTAGTTATTATAGCATATTAAATTATAGGACTAAATAGGAAGGAATAAAAATTCCAAAATTTATGGACATTAACCACAAATTTAATGGGCAATAAATTTATAGCTAATAGAGAGTTAAAGGAATTAATTAGGTATTGAATAGAGAATTATATATCATTGATGAGGAAAATGAATAGGCAAAATAAGTGGATTTTGAAATGGCTAAATAAACATCATTAGAGATTATCCAATTTTGACATTAATGACTGAAAATTGAGGGCAATGGACAATTATTAGACAAAGGAAACAAGGAAACCAAAGCCTAAGCACATAAAATAAGAATAATTCTGTAGCGAACAAATAAGTATTATTAGTAAACGTAGGTGGCAATATAATTTTCATAATAGGAAATTATATAGCTTCAATTATACATTTAGAACAAGCATGAATTAGTGAATCTTGCCGAACACTTAGGCTTTGGATGATAGGTTTGGTTTAGCAGGTTTGGACGCAAGGTCGGTAGAGTTATACAACAGATGTCCTACCATGGGACCTATGGCGAAGGGATATTCATTGTCGATAGGTTGAGAAAAACATAAAATATACCAAAGGTTCGTCTTAGATTTGAAGTATTAAATGACCTAGTACTTTTAAGGAAATGGGATCTGCTTCACTTCCAATAAGTGGTATTAAGTAACCGAAAGGGGTATTTTCCTTGACTTACTTAGGTTAGTGTAAATGGAATGTCAGCTGTGGAAGGTCAGTGGGTTATGTCAGTATTTAATATCGGTATTTAATAGTAGTCTGACATATAGTCTATGATCTCCAGCGGTCCCAAGCGAGCAGTAGCAAAGACATGGGTTACTCCTCGACGAATTTCGCTTCCTACTAGTGTATCTGTATGGGATATGCATAGACCTCAAAGTAAATGGTCAGAAAAAAATTAGTTTGTTAGAAGTAGGCTAGTTAACCTTTAGATGAGTCTTTGAGATGCATTAGTAGTACGATAATTAAACTATAAATTATAGAGCCATATATAGGGGTTATTGGTTCCTGTAGTTAGAATCGATTGACTAGAGTTTGCATTTCGAAGGGCCCGATTCGAGGACCAAGGTATTAAATAGCCATTGGGTCTGTCGTCTCCCTATTTAAGAAGTATTATATGGCTGAGGTTTTTGGGGTAGTGAAATAGTTAGAATAAATGAGGGTAGACATATGCTTATATAGTTAAAATTATAACTTGGAAAAGGTTAGGTTAGGCATATTGTATGTGCACATAAGATTTGACAGAACAACCGTAAATAATAAGTATAACACTTAAATGAATGTAACGACCCGTGAATTTCGTTAACTATGTTTGTCATAATTTCCATAATTTATAGTAAAATGAATGTTAGGAATTAGATGTAGCAATTGTAATTAATGGTAATAATGTGAGATAAGTTAATGAATTTGATTTCAATGCCACACCCATAAATGAATGTAATTGAAATAGAATTTAGGTAAATGTATACTAGGTTATAAATCAAATAGAGGGAAACAAACGTATATATCGAATTGATTAATGAATACATATACATTGAATAGTAATTGAATGTACAATTAATGGAAATTGTATAAAATCAATGAGGATAATTAGATGTGCCTTATTGATAATTAATTCCATAACGGAAAGGGTAAATGTATTCATTTGAATATAAAATTGCAATTGGGTAGGGATTGTTAAGTAACAACGTTAATGCAAGGTAAGTGATGCTAAATTAAAGTCAATAATAATGAATAGTGACTAATTCAAAATTTGTAACATATATTTTAAATTACCTACTTATTTGTTAATGGAATTAGAATTTGTAATAAGTGATAATAAAATAAATGAAGGTTACACTAATGGGAAATGAAATAACGTTCGTTTAAAAGTTGAGGAATTATAGGATCAACAAGTTCATTAGAAATCAAACCCATTTAAAAGGTAAGTAATTATGATATGAATTGATATAAACGTTACTTTACCGTTTATTAATAAAGTAACGGCAGTGAATAGGAAGTAAGTGAAGTTATGCATTAATGAATGAATATAGAAATATATTGCAATAAAATTTGAAATAAGTGAGAATTAATTATTACCCATTCCTTTAAATTTGTTGAATTAGAATCTTAATCAAATGCAACATTCATTGTTATTTGTAGTTTATAGTTGGAAATAACGTAAACTTTATTCAAAGTATGGTGATTAGTTAGATTAAAAGAATGGAAGGCAGGATGTATGGATTTATTTGGATTCAATTTCTGATAATATGATAATTGCAATTAAATGAAATTGAAATAGCTAAATAATACGTTAGTTGGAATTTAGCTGGAATATGAGAATATTTAATGAAATAGTGGAATCAAATAGAAATAAAGTTTCATTTATACATTGGAATTTAATTCACTATAAAAGGTTAATTGCAATCAAATGAGTTAAAGTGGGAATCAAGCTTTATTAATTTAATTGGATTTAAGATATGATAATTTGGATTTATTGCAATTTATTTAAAGTAAATGTAAATTTTACGTTAAATTAAAAATTGAGTTGAAACGGGAAATATTTATACAATAATTTTAAATCCAATGGTAAACCCTTATATTTGAAAATTTATGAATGGAATAAATATAGGTTGATTAAATTAAAAAGGGAATTTTTGGAAATCTACATATAATTTTGAATTTTATGAAATTTAAGATTTATATTGATTTAAATCTTTAATAAATGGACAATTTTAAAAAAATTTAACTCATTTTAAATGTTGAGAATTTGTAAGTGGTAAAAATTGCAAATTATGAAACTGAAATATAATTTATTGGATTTATTTACTAATTTTAAATTTATTTAATTGATATAAAGATAGCCATTTTGGCCACGGACTCGGATTTCGACGAAACCAGTTTCATCGGATTCGTATCTGTGAATTATTGTAGGGTTTCAAGTTTCGTAGCAATCAGACTTGCCGTTTGATTGTACGAACGCGAAACGCCTTGAAATCGATTTAATTGAAATCAATTTGAAATCAATTTGAATTTTTTTTTTTCAGCATAACTTCTTCATACGATGGAATTTGGACGTGAAACTTTTTCCATCGCGTTCAGAACGTTTTAAATTACCTATTTTGATATATGGGTTTACCCAAATTCGTTCCGAGGCCAGAACGAGCTTTTTGGGCCATAGTTTGTTCCGCACGTTCATCTATCCGGTCTATCTACTCTATCTCTAACATACCTATATAAACACAGTCATAAACCCTAGCCTCCATCTTTTATCATTTGTCTGTACGTTTATTTTTCTTCAACTCTTTCTCCTTCTCAATGGTTGCAAATTCCTGATCCAATTCAGTTCAAAAATCAAATAAAATTCAAACATCTCAGAAAATTTCAAAAAAATTATATTATGTAGTTTTCATCGATACGAATCTACGGGTGGCCTCTGTTTTTGCAATTGATGTTCGAGTCAACTGGAAATTGCGGTCAAAGCCAGGAATTTCGAAATCCTAAGGCCAATTTGGGGGTTTTTATTTCGGCGTGAATTGGTGAAATCGCTTTCTGGGTTTTGTCGAGGGGAGCGTCAGGAAGCTATCGGCAGTAGTCGCGTTTTCCAATTCGAACCGTGGCTCTCGAATTTCGTGAATTAGGGTTTATATTGGAGGCGGCGGCGGCGTTGACTGGGGGTGTCGCACCTATGCTGGTCGGTAGAGGGAGAGATGGAGGTTCCAACGGTGGCTATGGCGTATCAAACGGAGGTCAGAGGCGCGTCAGAAGCTTGGTCAAAGTATCGGCAGTAATGGGTTCTTGCGGTGGAGCGTTCTGTGTTCATAAGGAAGAAGGGCCTGTAGCGTGCGCACGTGAGGAATCATGATCGTGATGACGTGGCATAAAGTGAGTTCAATGTGTTCCTTCTTTGTTTATTTTTGAAATTGAAATTCAATCACAATTTTCGCAATATCTTGTGCATACGATATCCAATTGACGCGCGGTTTCTTTTGTTAGGATCGTAATTAAATTTCGGATCTGTTGACGTTGGTTTGGACAGATTTGGAGACCGTCCAATTTTTGAGTTTAAATTGAATTTAAAATTCGATTTAAATTCAAAAGGTGAGTGTTTTAACCCACTCACAACTTCTAAGATTTCCTATGTTTGTTAAATTCATGTATGATGTGTTTAGAAATTTATTTATAGCTGTTTGGCATATATTTCATCATTATCTCAGTTAATTGCATTCATCGTAATTAATTGTTAATTTATTTATTCATTGCATTTAAATTGCCAGTTAATTGTTAATTAATTTATTCATTGCATTTAAAACTGCCAATTTACTGTTAATTAATTTATTCGTTGCATATAAACTGCCAGTTGAAGGTTATTAATTTTTATTGAATATAAACTATTTGTTGATGCCTGTTATATTTTATATGCTTTATATTGATGTTTTGTTTAAATTGGATGATGATTGTAATGAATGGTTGTTTATTGGTATTTGGATGAATGAATGCTATATTTTATATTGTATAAACTGCAAGTTATTATGCATTTTTATTTCATTCGGGATTGCGGTTTGAAATGATATATAACCGTAAACTTTTATTTTTAAAATTACGGATTGAAATGATAAATATCCGTATCACTTGACCATAGGATAGAAAATTATATACAGGCACCGTGGTCTATATATAAAATATTTTAAAGTGATTTTTCTATGATTTGGAAAGAAATATACGGTTTAATAAACATTAAATTTTGATATTATATAAATATTATTTTATATATGGTTAAATTCTAAAATTTAAGCTATGTATAACTTGATGATGTTTTAAGTTTGATTTACGAATATTTCAAGTTTGAGCTTTATTTAAGTGATATTGAATTTATTAAATAAATATTTCTAAACTAAATAATAGTAAATTGAATTAAGGTATATATAAGATTATCATATTTGGTTGGGAATTTTGGAATATTGAAATGATTTGGAAATGATAAATCTTTGTTTTGATAAAGATATGGTTTGAAATGATATTTTATTTTGAAGTAAAGTATTGTTTTTAAAAGTTATAACCACGGGTTATAATAACGATTGGTTGGCAAAGAGACCGGGATCGGATATGGACATACTCTCTATCGATACCGAAAACCACTTTGACAACCGTGTACGCGGTGGAGTTTCCAGAATGAAGTAGGATGGTGGCGACGATCCTAAGGTATATACGTGGACCCAACTCCCATGAGTTGGCATAAGGTGGCTAAAACAGGAGCGATTGACGGACCAATGAGGTAGCACCTCTTATCGGACACACTTCTTCGATACCATTCTATTACTTGTGATTGATTTGGTGGCCACCCTTGATTGGGAGTGTTGTTCGAGGTGGGCGGTAGTGGCTGCTATGCGTCACCACTAGTCTGGATGCGTAATTGGTATATCTACCCTGGCATTGCCTAGTTGTGCCGTGTCACCTACCATATCGAGCTTTACTACGATTATGATTTTAAGATCCGACTGCGTTAAGGTTCTCCATCCCCTTAACGCTATTTTCTATATGATTATACTTTACTGATTAGACACTACTGTATATAGCGAATATTACTACATAGTAGATAGTTTAACGGATCCTTAAGAGATGTGAATCCCAAACATTTCTTAAGTTACTGCACTCACGTTAGACACTGGATATGAGATGTCAAATCCCGTAAACATCTCTGACGCCGTTTACACTCATATTTATTTTATTGTTTTAACTTACATAAGATCTTTTAGTTCTGACTCGAGTGTTTTGTCTTTTCAATTCGCTCGGGTCAGTCTGAGCATTTCAGGATTTGAAGGCCTTAATTCTGGAGGACGAAGACGAAGAATTATTACTACTATTTGTTATATATTCTACTACACCATTGTATTCCGCTGCATTTATTATCATTCTCTGGTATGTGTAACTCTGATATGTATTGTATAAGTATAATCAAATGTTTTGTAAAACAGCTTCATGAACTGTTATTTGATTATTATATTTTATCGTTCCGCTGCAAGATTCTATTTTGTTTCTTTTATTTCTCCACTTTTTTTCTTATTTACCCCATAACAATCCGCCCTTTTGTATGATTTAAGTTGGCACGTGTGTCTGCTTAAGCGTACAAAAAGGTGGGATGTTACAATGAAAATCAATCGGCATGAACTAAAACTATGTAATTTTTCAATTATCAGAATTTTGGTCTGCCCCCTCCTCATAACAACCCACATGATAGATTTAGAAGGACTGGATGGAACAAGACGGGAACTGCAGATGGTGAAGTCTTCTTATTTTTGCTTGGCATGAACAAGGCAATTAAATATCCATTGAGTTATATCCTGAGTAGTAACCTTTGTCAATACATATGTTACATTATATTTTTCAATTTCGATGTTAGTTTATATTGATCATAATATGATATACTTGTGTTTATTACAACTTACCAAAACCAACGATCCGTACCCTAATGGACTTGGGTTTCGATTTAGTTTAAATTCAAGCCTGTTAAGGTGTAGGTTGTTACATTTGGTTGCAGAGCCATATTAGTCGATCATAGGAATTAGCATACATCGAGAGAACATATTTGTATTTTTACCTATAATTATATATAAATTATACACCTAACTCTATAAATTCTGACTATAGAAGTAGTTGCAACCATATTCCAAAAGGATGGGCGAAGTGACCATGGGTTGAAAAAATGAATAGAGTTAAATTTATACTCCTACCCCGATTACCCTATGGGTAGAGGTCGTATGTAGGGAGTGGACCATGAAGAGCATGAAAACGACATATAAAAGACTCTCGGAGGCTGGATGGTACTTGATTCCTTTTGTTGGGCATAAGCTACCTTATGAACGTGGATTTTGATGGATTTTTGATTGAAGATGCACATTTCATCTAGACAAATTTAAAGAAAAAACTATATGTAGCGAATATCCAAAAGGAAGGAATAATAGGAGTGGAGAAAGTACTCGCAAGAAGATGTACCACAAGTAGATAAACTGAATTTTTGATGGAGATGAGTTAAGGATGAGTAGGGAAGAAGGAGTGTCCTAAGATAGGGCAATAAAAGTCCATTTCTACATCCAACCTCATGTGAATGAATTTGACAAAAAGATTTTTGGAAATTCCTCGAAACATTTCGAAGGGTTTTGTCAAAGATTTATTAAGAAGTTGTTGTTTTGAAAAAGCGAGAAAATTTGGAAATTCATAATTTGAAATTTTGTTGAGTCAAAATTTCTAATTTAAAGGCTTTTGGAACAAATGGTTTTCATTTTTGACATTCTTAGTTTAAAATTGATTGAGTTAAAAAAGTTTGGATTTTTTTTATAAAGGGATATTTCATTTTTGAAATGAATGAAAAATAAAGCGTAGGTTGGGGTCGATGATTTTTTCTATTATGTAAATTTAGAAGTTTCATTTAAAATAATAACTATGGAAATGGTACCCGATTCAACTATGGAATATAGAATAGAATGATAAGAACTCCCTATAGTTTAGATAGAAATAGCATTAGGAATTTATATTCAATAGGATTAGTAATATAGTTAGAAATAATAAGAAGAAAAGCAATAGGAATATGATATGAAGAATGGACAAATTCCATAGATATGTAGCAATTGCATATATATTTTAGATAGAAGCTCAAATAGATGCAGCAATTGAATGTATACTTTAGAAATGCCCATCATATGTTATTATAATATCCTTCAAAGGTGGAAGCAGAAGTAACATGAGTAGTAGGAAAAAATAAGATGAAAGTTATCCTTGTCTACTCCACTTTTCATTGTTTAAGGTCCTAAAAGATGTTTTTTGTGAAAAAATGGTTTGGTATAATAATTGAGCTTTGAATGTTTTGAGTTAAAAATCCTATTATTAAAAAGAAGTAAATTTTTATTGTAGAAAGTCCTTGAAAATGTAAAGTAGGTTAGAACATGAAATTTTTTTATGTCTCCTTTTTGGAGACCAAGCAATTTTGATAAAAAGGTTTCTAAGTTTATACTTTAAAAGGTAAAAGTTTTGGATTATGTACTTCATGATTGTAAAGTTTTAGTTTTATAAAGAATGGTGAAATATAAACCAAATTTTAATATGGATTAGATAGAGATTACTTCTAAAGTAAGATAGGGTAACGGTTTAGGCTAGAAACAAAATAACTATGGATGCTCGTAGGGTGGCAACAAGAAATCATTGTTGAATATAATGAATGTTGGTACTAACCTATGAATATTTTATTAGAGATGCGTGGAAGCCATAAGAAGAAATCTTGAAGGAATGAGGAATGGTATCAAAGTACAATTTTGCGAGCCCTAGGTCTACTCGTATGAAGGATCAAGAATATAGAGGAAGTAAATACCAAAGTTTGAGAATACTTTCTAGAGATTGTGATTGAGAGAAGATAGTAGTATAGTTGGAGAAGAGAGCAATAAGGTGGAAAATCCACATAAAGGATGTTAGTTGGCTCAAGGTTAGAGAAGGAAAGATAGGTGGTAGGAAAGTTATTCCACCAAGCTAACTTTCCGATGAGTTTTTCTAATGTCCAATACTTATCACATAATCGTGTATAATAATTGAAGTAATGGATGGGCCGCATTTGTTAGAAGCCTAGACCGAGGGTCAAGGAAGATGGGTTTTAGTGTAATGGCATACTAGCAATGTCCATCTTAATTTAGTAAGGAGTGTTAGGGCCATAACATCATTAACATCAGTTGATGAATGGCAGCTTCCAAAAAAATTTCTTTTAGGGCTTTCGGGTTGTAATTGTTTATTGTCTCCCTTAAGTTATTAGAAAAACCGTACAAAATGGTATAGGGTATATTCCTATTTTATCACCGTGTTGATTTTATGGATGGATTAGACTGCTATACATATACATATACATATACATACATACATACATACATACATACATACATATATATTGAAAAATAGTGTAAAAAAGAAATCTCATTAGGACACTTAACTAACGATAAATTGTTGGTAAGACTGGAAATTTATAAAATAAACTAGGAAATTAAGTTAGCAACTAGAAATTAAAAATGCTTCAATCCCAAAAACTTTAGAATCTTAGGAGAAATAAAGTTTAGCAAATGGAGGACAGGGAAAGGTTGTTCCAAAATCATAGATCATTATCCATATACCTTAAAAGCTAAATTTTATGAATACACTTGTAGGTAGTTTGCTGTTTTAGAATAAGAGAACATGTTCCCAAATCTAAGATTATCTTCACAATATTAAGATCAATCATACGCATTAACTCATAGACTGAGTCTTAATTATGTTAAGACATGGTTTGATTTGTTTTAAGTATGGAGAGGCAAACGTTTTGAAAAGTCATGTTCAAATGCTTTTGAAATTTTTGTTTAAATGCTTTTGAGAAGTAGGGTTCAAATATTTTTGGAAAAAAAAATTATTTAAAATAAGATAAAATATGGTGTTTAAATGTTTTTGGGAATTTGATTTTTCAAACTAATTTGCAAATATGATTCGAAGGGGAAAAAGATTTTTGATAGAAAATGAAAATATTTCAATTTTCTAGTGCCACATGCTTAACATAGAGCGGGTCAACGTGTTAGTAAATATTAATTTTGCAGCCCGACAAGGGTGACACTATACTTAACACAAATAATAACAAGTGAAAATGTTGTTTTAGCTTTGAAATTTCTATTTCCATACCTTGTTGATAGTAAACAAATACTTGTGCTTAGGATAATTACATTTTAACATCAAAAATAAACCTCCTGATGCAAATTGTACTTGGAAAAGTTGGGAAAGTTTTGAGGACAAAAGAGAAGGTTCCAAGGTATAACGAATAAGTATATAAGACAAGGGTGAAATTGTAAAATTTTCCATCTAAATTCCTTTTTCGGCGTAGGAGTATGATTCAGAATAACTAGATTTTCAAAATAATTTGGATGTTAGAAATTTTGTGCTAGGTTTTGAATGGAAGGGATTGGATGCAAAATTGGTTGAACCACATTTCTACTCATGGGGGAGTGGAAATTTTTGTGCGAAAATTGATTTTTAAATTTTAAAACGTTGCATACATATAGAACTATCGGTATATCTAGATTGTTTGCATCATATTTTCAAAATATTTTTAAACCAGTGCATTCATATAGGGGGCACCAATTTAGAGTCATTCCGCATGCATGTTATATATTATGATACATTATGCACTTGTACATGTTTGGTTGCAAAATTGGTTGTACACTAATTGGTTTGATAGCTTAGGCTAGTTGCACGCTATGTTGCATAATTCAACCTTTAAGGCATTTCGGGGATGAAATTCTTTTAAGAGGGGAGAATGTAACACACCATGAAATTAACGATAACTAATAAATAATTAATAAGGCTCCAAAAATGAAACTTGAGCAAACAATGGAGTTTGGCTACGAAACTCACACCACTGCGTTCGTGTGATTTTCTAAGTAACTTTCATATTTGAAGTTTCACAATTGGAGCTCAAACGAAGAAGTTATCAGTGTTTGAAGTTTCCAAAGTGAAAATAATTAAGAAGCGAAAATGGAAATAAATAAAATTTAAAACGTAGACCACACCGATCGAACTCCCCTCAATGGACTGGTTGACCGTCAGCGGTCGACAGCCTATAGGGGAGCGGTCGATCAGTCTTCAGGTGGCTAGGGTTTGAACCTTGGCCAACCATCCAGATTTAATTAGTTTAATATAACAGTAATAGTTGATTTGAGCGCCTATAAAATGGAGGCCTAACCCCTAACTTATCTTCTCATATTTTCCAATCAAAGCAGCGAAGCTCTGTAATTTTCTCTTCTTCACTATTTCTAAAAATTATAAAACATTTATTATATATATGCACTCAAATCAGAGAAGGGCAGAAAATAAAAAAGATGAAGCAAATCAACATAGCGAAATAAAAAGGTAAATTTCTATAGTTTTAAATTTACATTCCCCTTAATCCCAAATATCTTCTCAGATCTGTTATTATAATAGTATATATATACCATGTTATACATATTCTTTTGGATTAGAATGGAAAAATGATTCAAGTAAATGGATGGATTTAGATTTGGAGATTTGAAAAGCTTATAATATGAATGGGAAATTATATAATTTAATATCATTGGATTTTATTTAATTATTATGCTTAAATGAGATTTGATGAATTGTAGGCTTAAAACAAATGCATAGGAATATCGCCTATATATTCTATAAAATAGGTAATTGGAATATGAACAGTATGCACAACTTAATCTAGAAATTTGAATTCAGTCTCAAATATTTATTATTGTAGAATATTTGTTTATTCTTGATTTATTATTGGGTTGTAAATTAGGTTGCCCTAATTGACTTGGAATGTGAATTTTTATATTTTAGTTTACTTGGAGTGGGGTATAGTTTAATTATACATATTTAGTGTAATTTTAATTTCCAAAATTTTCCAATTTATAAAATATGTATAAAAGTGTGTCATTTAAATTAATAAGGAATATACCAAAAAGGAAAGAGATGTAGAAAGTATGGATATTCTTCTCCGTAATTTGTACCTTCTATTTCAATTAAAGAAAAGAGGTAATTCCTTGTAATTTCAAACGGATCAAAAGTCTCATTTTGGGGTAATTTATGATAAGTATAACAGTAATCCTTTTTGAAAGAATAACTCTTATAAATTAAAATGTGGAAAGGAATGTTCTAGTTTAGGAATTATTAACTTGAAAATAAGAATATATATACGTAAAAATGCGCATGTCGATTAAAAATAAAAACATATATATAACATGTACGACAATATTCATATTAGTTATTATAGCGCATAAAATTATAGAACTAAAAAGGAAGGAACAGGAATTCCAAAATTTATGAACATTAAATACAAATTTAATGAGAAATAATAGAGAGTTAAAGGAATTAAATAGGGATTGATTGGAGAATCTATGTTGAGGAAATCGAATAGACAAAATAAGTTGATTTTGAAATGGATAAATAAATATCATTAGAGATTATCAAATTTGACATTAATGATCAATAATTACTGAAAGTGGACATTTATTAGACAAAGAAGGAAACAAGGAAACCAAAGCCTAAGTATACAAGATAGGAATAATTATGTAGCGGACAAGTAAGTATTAATAGTATTAAATATACCTAGGAGGCAATATAATTTTTATAGTAGGAAATTATATAGCTTCGGTTATACGTTTGGAACAAGCGTGAATTAGTGGGCATAGCCCAACACTTAGGCTTTGAATGATAGGTTTGGTTTAGTGGATTGGGACGTGAGGTCAGTAGAGTTATAAAATAGAAGTCCGCCCTTCACCTAAAGGCTACCAGAAGTTTTGTATACTTACTACTGATGTGAGACCTCTCCAGCAATAGGACCCGTGGGAAAGGGATATGCTTTGCGGATATGTGGGAGAAAATATACTGAGGGTTTGCCTTGGATTTGTAGTATTAAATGGCCTAGTACTTTTAAGGAAATAACATCCACTTCATTTCCAATAAAGGTTTTAGGTAACCAAAAGGGGCATTTCCTTGACTTACTTAGGTTTGTCTAAATGAGATATCACCTGCGGAAGGTCAGCGGGCTATGTCAGTATTTTGTACCAATGTTTAGTTGTAGGTTCTGCATATAGGCTATGACCACCAGTGGTCCCGAGCGAGGGGCAACAAAGACTTTGGTTATACTCTGACGGATTTTGCTTTCTACTAGTGTAGAATTCATCTGAGATACGTACATACCTCAAGTAGATGGTTAGATGAAAATTAGTTTACCAGAGATGGGCTAGTTAACCCTTAGACGAGTCTTTGAGATGCATTAGTAGTATGACAATTAAATTATAAATTATAGAGCCGTATACAGAGGTCATCGGTTGTGTAGCTAGAACTGATTAACTAGCATTTCCGTTGCGGAGGGCCCACTTCAGGGTTTAAGGTATTAAATGGCTGTTGGGTCTGCCTCCTTCCTATTTAAGAAGTATTAAATGGCCTGGGTTTTTGCATAGTGAAATGTTTATACATATTGCGGTTAGGCATATACTTATACAGTCAAAGTTATACCTTGGAGAATGTTAAGTTAGGTATATCATACGTGCACATAAGATTTAAATGAAAATCAACTGGAACAAATTAATGGTATGGGTAAAGTATGTAATTTTCCAGTCACCATTGTTCTAATCCCCCTCCTCATAACAATCCACATGATAGATTTAGAAGGGCTGGATACTGGAGTATGACGAGAACTGCAGATGGTAAAGTCTTCTTATTCATGTTTGGTGCAGACAAGGCAATTAAATATTTTAGGAAAGATATGTCGAGGTAGTAGCCTTTGTCAATATGTATGTTATATTATAATTTTCAATTCAACAGTGAGTTTATATTGATCGCACTCTGGTATATTTGTATTTATTACAAGTTACCAAAATAAACGATCCATATCCTAATGGACTTAGGTTTTGATTTAGTTTAAATTTAGGTCCATTAAAGTGCGAGTTGTTACATTTATAGTACGTGCACTATACACATATAATTGTATTTAATAAACTTTTAATTTCAATATTATATAAAATAAAAACTTTGTTTAACAAATAAAATAAAACAAAGATTTTATCTGAAATATTTTAGATTGAATCTAAAATCCATTTTGAGTTCATAGGCCCAATAAAAGATCTTAAAATGGAATTATTTTTGAAATTCACCCATTCAAACCCTTGAAACTCGGCCCATATTCTTCAATGGTTTTAAAGATCAATGGTTTATGCAGCCTAAATTCGCATTATTAGTGCTAACTGATTAAACCGTACACCCATTTAGTAGGGTATCTAGAAAGGTATTGTCTGAGGTTGGGTTTGTGTAAAAATTACTCTACCTTACTAGTCTTGGCCTTATCCGAAGGATGAAGTAAGCCCAAAGGTTATCCTTAATATAAATGCCTAAATTATTTTGCGCTTACGACTTTTTCAAAATTTGTTTGAAGAGTTAAAATTTAATTTTAGATTTAAAGTTTAAATTAAAAATATAAAAAGGAAAATTTATAAAATTATGAAATTCATTCGGATTTTCAAAAATTGCTTCGACAAATTGAGTAATTAATTTTAAAATTTAAAATTTAGTTAATATGATTAAATACATTGAAAAAAGTTAATTGGCTAAAACATATATATTGATATATATGTATAACTACAATTATTGTAGTTATTTGTTTATCTTAAAATTGTTTGTGATAATAAAATTAAAATTTCAAATTAATTAAAATATTTAAATAAATAAAATTTATTAAAAGTTAATTAATTAAAATGTATACATATATTGAGAAGTACGTGAACAAGCTATAAACGTTGTAGTTCAATAACTACCTTAAGTAGTTTAAGATGTGTAATATAAAATTTTAGAAATTTCATGAAAAAATAAAATTAATTAAATATGATTTAATTAATAACATTTAAGAATACTTAAATGAGATTTAATGAATAGCATACATAAGAATATTATATAATTCAATTAAGTTATAAAAGGTCATAAATAAATTGAAGCTATGTAATATGAATGTATAACACTAGAGGAACTATAAGAAACCCAATTTTGATTTAAGTATTATGTACATGTTTATTATACATATGCCTTGATTCCAGATGTGTCCAACACTTGTATTGCAAGGGTATTACAAAAAAGATACATTGTTTCATAAATCGACATTAGTCAATATGCGTGTGTATTAAAGATTTTGCATCCTTAATATATAAGCTGCACTCTACTATTTATATATTAATAGATTACTAGCATACTATCAAATTGTTGATCTTCCTCAAGCTAGGGATGTTATTTGTAGTATTATTAATATACTTACTAGACGAGGTAAGGTATATGCACAATTTGTTGATCTTCCTAAAGGTACATGAATTATGCTTTAGCCATCGCAAATTGGTGGGTATTAGTGAAAAATCATTCCCAATTTCTTGATCTTCCTTAAAGGTCGAGATGAGATTAGGACAATACATTATTAATGACTTAGATGAGGTGCAAAAAACCTATTAAAATTTACACCAACTATGTGCAACATTACCTAACATTGACATTGGCATTAATTACAAATAAGGTCGCTTAATTTCAACATTGATTTAGAAAGTTATGATTTGATATCGACAATCCTACTGTTGGTTGCTATTGTTCTGTAGCAACTTTTAACATTGTAAACTGAGCCTCATTCAATATCATTACTTACGACATTGCTGACTTAATATTTTACAAGTTATTTAACCGATTAGCGCATTACCAACTCTTGTTGCCACCATTCATTAATGCCGATATCTTTACTACCTCGGCATTGGCTATAATTGCGGTGTTGACTAGTGTTTTATCATATAGCTATGTGACATTCAACATTGATGTAACTGTCGACGTAGACTTATTGACGCTTCATGTTAACTCGTATTCAATTTTTACACACTTTCCTAAGGAATTTCTTTGTTAAAGTTCAAGTCTTTTAATAGATTCGGTATTTACTATTTGAGGGTTATTGACTCATATCAAAGATGGTATTTACACTTAAAACATTTTGATACCATTAATTGGTAGATATTTTAGTTTAGCATGCAGTTTTTCTTATAATATGAGTTTTATTATTCTTAAATTTGGAATAACATCCCCTGGCAGATAAATGGAAGGCTCAAAGATAAGCATGAAGTCCTCAGAAAGACTAGTACAAGTTCCAAAGCTTTCTCTTCTACCAAGAAAGAAGATCATATTCTTCATTTGTCGTATATTACCACTCAAGGATAAGTGGATTCTATTCTTAAGCAATTTGGCATCCTAGATATTAAGTAAAGAAAGAAGATCATTTCCACTTCACTTGACGAAGCAAAATATTCATTAGTGAAGAAAGAAGCGCTAATCAAATTTTAAGTGATAAAGTGAAAGCTTTAGAGATGGAGCTTGAGGACAAGGTATGATGCAGGTCAAACTTTAGAGAAGAATGGATTTTTAAAGAAGAAATTGCAAAGGAAAAGAGTTCTTTTGAACAAATCAACCGGCATAGTTAATGACACGAAGAAAAAGGTGTCTCACTTTGTTGATTTGATTCTTGATACTATTATCGAGAAATCCTACAAGAAGGCACTTTCCATTGCATATGCCAACAACATGAAAGTGACTAAGGATCGTGCAATATGGAATATTAACAAAACTATCAATTGGTGCAGAATAAATATAAAAGTAAATAATATAGTAAATGACACCAGAGATTTTTATACTGGTTCGAACTTCCCGTTCTACGTCTAGTCCCAAACTCCTTCTGGAATTTAACGATAAACCCTCATTTGACCCATAGAAATATGTATTACATAGCCTGAGCAACCAAACATAACTTCTAGCACCTAAGACGCAGAATAGGACTTCAACCGCTTGAGCAACCGAACAAGACTTCCAATACAAATAGTAAAAATGTTTCTGACTGAGTATGCTCTTGAGTAGCACTGATAAGTCAACAACGTACACCCTTCCTATAATCTTTTCCTTTGTGGTATATCATGTAACTCGTGAAGATAGGAAGTTTATTTAGTCACTAATGAAGTTTGCTTGAATGAACAAGTGATTAGAATGAAAATATTGAATGCAAACTGCAAGATTGTTTAGACAATAAGAATGAGATTTAGAATCAAAATTCAGTGATGAAAACAATGGATTTCACGGCTATATGTAGTGATTAAGAGTTCAAAACATTCGTGAAAAGTAGCTATGATAGAATATGGAAGTAACTCTTGAATCAAGAGTTGTTTCTATTCGCTGAAATGAAGTCTCTTTTCAAAATATAGCCATTATGAAGATTCAGCCGTCTGAATAGAATAATTCAGCCAGCTGAATCGGCTAAAAATCGTATCAGCAAGAAAACTGTGCAAAAGTCATGAAATTCAGCTGGTTGAATCATCAACTTCAGCCATCTGAATATTCAAGATTAGTTGTGCACGTGTACAACATTCAGTCGATTGAACTATATGGTTTAGTCAGCCGAATTGCCTGTTTTTTCATATCAAAGATTTTTCTGAAAAACTTTTGTATATGAACTATGTTACTAAATTTTTTAGCATATGAACTATGATTTGAAATATTTTTAAATTACGTGTGCATGCATATACCACTTCGGAGAGATTTTAACATGAATTAACTACTAGACTCAGACCATAAACTAAATATATTACTGAAGCTTCTATCTGGAATCTTGTTCGATCTGTTTGATTATTTCTCGAGTAAAACAGTATCTTTTCCTGCAAATATGGTTAGTTCATATAATATTTACTTATATAGTTGTCACAATCAAAACATCAAAATTCAAGGTTATAACATTCTCCCCTTTTTTGACGATGACAACTGTGTAAGTTTGTAAATATATAAATGCAAATTTACTCCCCCTGATTGAATACTCCCCTTATCAGTCACATTCTCCTCCTTTTTCATCGACAAAAAGGAACAAATAATTTATATAATAAATATAGACTTATAAGCATATAGATAGGAGAAGCAAATAGACATAAACATCATAGACATCAAGCACATATAATTATAAGACTATGATAAATAAATGAGCATTTAACCTAGGAACTTCAAAGTACAACAAGCATATAAGAATATGTCTTAAACGAAATAATAGTACTACAAGTTTTTCATGAATTAAATGGCAATAAAAAGAAAAGAGTCTAGAAATCCTCACTATCTTGCACTTCTTCTTCCGTACTTGTCCAAGAGAATGGGGCAGGATTTTCAGCAACACCGGTCGATGTGGACCTGGAACAAGATACCTTTTTCCAAATTTTATTTAAAAAGACTTTGATCAAGTTTAGCTTTTTGTTCATTTTAGAAATGTTCTTTTCCACATTAGCTAAAGTTCGACCAAGTTTGCTTTGATTCCGTGATAATTTCACAAGAGCTTGCTTCATATGCACGTCAACATGAAGTTCTTGAATTTCTTTGTCCTCTTCTTCTTTTTCTTCATGTTGAGGAACTTACGAGGAGGAAGAAGCAATATTCGTGTCTCTCGATTTAGGGATTCCTTGGTTACGATTAGTGATCCATTGTTGAAAGCTAATGATTTGTTGATGTTCGAAACACTTAGGAAGACCTATTAGACTTAGAGTCTTCAAGCTAAGCTCTCCGATGGTCATTAAATCGAAATCGGGTAATGGAACTTCAAAATTTATAGAATACACATAATATAAGCTCCATAGTGAATCGTATTATAGCTTCTCTTGTGATTGACGATGAGAAATTCATCCAACATTATTTTTCCCCAATTTACTCATTGGGATGGGTAAATAGCATATAGGGCTTGAAAATCCCATTTGTAGATCTTTTCGTAGCTTCCAGTCCGGGGTTGTAATGATCGAATTAGCGCACGGTGGATGATTCGTGCCTTCGGGGCACTAGATTTCTAAATGGTTAAATCGTCCGATAAGAAGAGATATGATACTTCATCGTGATTATACATATCAACGTCAACATTGTCAATATCCAACCCTTTGGATAGACGTCTTAGTATATGGCCTAATCGTTAAAGATGTCAGTAAATCTTTACTCCACACACCAAGGTCCACATGCAATTATCTTTGTTTCGGGGATCTTGGTGGTCGAGATTCATATTTGCAAAGAAAAGCATAATTAAAAGAGGGTAGATTTTGACATTTTTGGAATCATACACAATGAGCAAATCAAAACCGTGAGTTTCAGCTATTTCTCTAATTGCGTAAACGTTAAAGTCAGGGAATTTCATGAAAGCTCCTTCAAATAACTTTGAATTTCTTATGGTGTTGAATCTATTGACCGCCGTTTCATTATGCAACCAAGCTCGAAATTGGGTCTCGGATGGTCCGATTGTTGATTCACATGCTCTTTTTTATCTTGGTGCCAGTTGGTTTATGAAATTTGGATGAAAAATTGAAGTTTTTGATGAAACTAAGGTTTGTATTTGAGTTTATTTTAAATAGAGAGTGTTTACGTAAGGTATGAATGAAGGGGTAGATGGGAGTTATGTAGGGTTTGAGTGAATAGGTGCGTTGGAGAATGTGTAGATCTATTTTTAAAAATTGAAAACTGACGGGTCATTCGGCTGAAAGGGGAATGACAGTCGGTTGAAATGCAAAGAATTGAACCCGCAAGTTTCTAGTTAAAAAATGCCATAATACAGTCGATCGAAAGAGTAATCTTCACTGGAATATATACCAAAGTAGATTTGTTTGATGAATCCGTAATAGGAGTGCTGAAAACGATCGATGAGAGATCGGAACTTTCTTGAGACAACATGTTTGAAAAAGAATGTATATTTGTTCTTAAAGTTTTATATGAATTTTTGAAAAATTCTAATCATGTATATATATATATTGTGATGATTATCTATTTAAAGTTTTTATTTTATGGTTAATATTCTTTAGAAAACTTCAGCCAAGAGAAAATGTAAGGTTAAAAAATATGAAATGATTTTAGCCGTATATAAAATAATAGAAACGTAAGGTCTTAAATCAAGTAACACAATAGAACATTGGGAAAACATGTCACTTCCTTCCATGAGTGCATAGTTTGAGTGCCATCATCTCCAATTTTTGTTTTATTGAATTTTTATTTATTTTATAGCTTTTTTACACTTTAATATCGAATTACAAATCATGTAATGACATAATTCCTAGTTCACGTCTTAATTTAAGAAAAATATTTTCATTTAAAGGTTTAGTAAATATATCTCTGACTTGAATTTCTGATGATACAAAATCAAGACAAATTTTACCTTTTACTATGTTATCGCAAAGAAAATGATGTCGATTGTCAATATGTTTAGTTCTAAAGTGATTTATAGGATTTTTTGATAAATTTATAGCATTTGTATTATAACAATAAATTGTTGAGTTAGATAGATTTATATCAAAATTTTGAAGTGTTTGCTACATGTATATTACGTAAGCGCATGCCAAAGCAGTAGAAATATATTCTACTTCACACGTCAAAAGTGAAACACAATTTTGTTTCTTACTAAACCAAGATACTAAAGATTGTCCAATGAAATGATAGTTACCACTTGTACTCTTTCGATCCATTCAACATCCTCCAAAATCAGCATCACTATATGATACTAACTCAAAAGGACATTCTTTCGGGTAAAAGACACCGTAGTCTTTAGTCTTGCTTAAGTAGTGAAAAATTCGTTTCACTGCCCGCAAATGTGATTCTTTGGGATTTACGTGAAATCGTGCACACAAGCATGCACTCATTATTATAGCTGGACGACTAGCAGTTAAAAAAGTAAGGATTGGATCGTACTTCGATATAGTTTTTGGTCAACAATTTTGCCATTTTCATCTCGATCGAGATGTACCATAGTGCTCATAGGAGTTGGTTTAGCAGAAGTATTTTCCATACCCAAACTTTTATAAGATTATTACAATATTTTTCTTGATTAATAAAAATTCCATTATTTAATTGTTTAATTTGTAATCCAAGAAAATATGAAAGTTCCCCCATATGAGACATTTCAAATTCTCTCGTCGTAATACTTCAAAATTCTTGACATAATTTTTCTTTCGTGGAACCAAAAATGATGTCATCTACATAAATTTTTATTTTTAAAATATCATTTTTATCTGGTTTTCTAAACAAAGTTTGATCTACCTTTCCAATTTTAAAACCAGAATTTATAAGATAACTTTTAAGACGATTATACCAAGCACGAGGTACTTGTTTTAAACTGTATAAAGCTTTCTTTAGTTTATAAATATAGTCTGGAAAATTTTCATGTGCAAATAGAGGTGGTTGTTCTATATACACATTTTCTTTATAAAACCGTTTGAAAAAGCACTTTTTATGTCCATTTGATATAGTTTAAATTTATGAAAACAAGCAAAAGCTAATAAAATACCTATTGCTTCTAGTCGAGCTACAGGAGCAAATGTCTCTTTGTAGTCTATTCCTTCTTCTTGCTTTTAACCTTTGGCGACTAATCTAGCTTTGTTTCAATTAATATTTTTTTGCTAATCAGCTTTACTTTTGTAAACCCACTTAGTAACGATGACTATTTGATTACTAGATTTAGGAACTAAGTCCCAAACTTCATTTCATTCAAATTGATTTAATTCCTCTTGCATTGCTATAATCCAACAATCATCATTTGAGGCTTCTTTAGCATTTTTGGGTTCAATGTTTGCTAGGAAAGTTGCATGACCCATTTGATTTAATCAATGTCCGGTTCTTACGTTAGTATTTACTTCTCCAATGACATTTTCAATTGGGTGATTTCTTAGAAGTCTTGGTGGAGTTCGAGTTTCATTTTCATTTGGTAAATTGTTGTTTTCAATTTCAACCTTATTTTCAATATTTTCAATATCATCTTCTGTAATGTTTTATCTAGAAATTATTTCATCATCTTCATTTTTATTTTTGAAATTTTCATCGAATGACACATGAAGTGTTTCTTCGATTACTTTTGTTCTTTTATTATAAATTCTATATGCCTTGCTTCGTTCCGAGTATCCAACGAATATTCCTTCGTCGGATTTTGGATCGAATTTACCAAGTTGGTCTTTTGTATTTAATAAAAAGCATTTTAAACCGATAACTTTAAAAATATGATATATTAGGTTTTCTTCCATTAAAAAATTCATATGGGTATGTTTTGTTAATGGTCTAATGGAGACTCGATTTAAAACATAACAAGCAGTTGCTACAGCTTCTACCCAAAATGTTTAGGTAGAGTGCTTCCATTTAATAAGGTTCTGACGCATTCTTGAAGTGTTCTATTTTTCCTTTCTACAACTCCATTTTGTCGTGGAGTTCTAGGAAATGAAAAATTATGAATAATTCCTTTCTTATTACAATATTTTTCAAAAATATCATTATCAAATTCGCCACCATGATTGCATCGAAAGTTTTTAATTTTTATATTCTTAATATTTTGAATTCTCTTAGCAAAGATCTTAAATTTTTCCAAAATATCAATTTTATTTATCATAAATATTGTCCAGGTGTATCTTGAAAAATCATCTACAATTACGAAAACATATCTATTATGATTTATAGAGTACTTGAGTTGGTCCAAAAAGATCTAAATGTAATAACTCAACTGGTTGTAATATAGAAATAATTTTCTTTGATTTAAAAGTTGATTTGGTTAATTTTCCTAACTGACAAGCATCACAAATTGTAATGCCCCAAAATTTTGAGGGAAATTATTTTAATAAAATAATTCAGTTCTAAAAATATTTAGAAAATATGTTGAAGAATTTCTTGATGAAATGATGTGCAAGAGTATGTGTGCATGTGCACACTGGAAATGGCACAAGGAAAAGGTTTAAGATCTCTGAAAAAAAAAAAAATAATGATAATAAAATAAATAAACAAAGAAAGGAAGCATTTCAAATATGATTTTGAAATATGAATTATTAAACCAATTAATTTTTTTTCTGTGTACATTAAAATTAAATACTCTTTATAAAATTGGATATGCATACATACTGAAATTAAAAATATATTAGTATATTGAAAAAAAAATATGAAACATATGAATATTTTTTTTCAGGAAGTAAGGAAGAATTAAATAAAATACATATATGTTTATACCCAGACACATTTTCTTGGAAGCTGGAATATATTAGAACTGAGCAAGAAAAGCAACATTAAAATGGTAGGAGATATAAAAATAAGTAAGTAAGTATGTATAGGTAAAAATATTAAAGAGGATTTTCAGAAATGAATAAAATATAAAATATAGTGAAGTCACACATTTAACATGACTTGAGCAAGTATTCAAAAAATAGCAATTTTCTGGAAAAGCAAAAGGAGGAAAGTACCGACCTTAATTAACAAGTATGGCCGGGGTATTAAGGATGGAAATGTGGATACAAGATGCATGACACTGGCCAGGACAGAAATGGAATTTTATCTTGATAAAAACCCTAGTGAAAATGCTTATAAATAGGTAGTTATAACCAGAAAATCATTTTTACCCGAGTTGCTTAAAATAAAAATAAAAAGAAGAAAAGAAGAGGAAAAAAACATATTGGGATTTTTGAGCAAAGGCAGGAAGAATTTAGGTGAGTAATCTCACTAGATTCATGGCATTAAGACCTGATATGAGGCAACCAAACTTTTATGTTGCTATTGATACTTTCTGGTTTTTGTTAAACTCAGTTTTATTAATACCCTTTGAATGATTTTGATTTGATGTAATGTTTTTGTAACAACCCGGGTTTTTCTAACACGAAAAACCGGACCATTTGTGTTAAAGAAGAAGAGGTAGAAGAAGAAAAAAACAGAAAATCAACAACAGAATCTCACATCGCAGCGGAATAAAATATAATATATACAAAACAGATCTTTACTCAAACAGAAAAATATATCTGTTTATACAATATATTTACAGAATACATCATCAGAGTTCATCACATCAATGACATACATCCAAATACACAGCGGAACAATAAACAAATACGGAAGTACGTATCGCCATCCAGCTCGTCTCCTGAGCTCCACAGCATCATATCCAAAACCTGTTTATCTCGGTCTGACCCGAGCATCATATAAAACAATACCCGAGTCAGTCTGGAAAACCAGCGTGAGAAAATCACACTCAAATTGATTATTAAAGTTTCAAAATCCTTTGAAAACAAAAGCATCTCGTAAGACCACGCCACAAATAAACATGTCGGGTTTTTACCTTACGATAGCTAAAACACTTTATATCAAATCCTCTGATATTATAATAGTGTCTACAGAAAGTAAAATATAATCTAGCTGAAATGCTTGCATCTCACATTTCAACAATAGTTGGGCACAATCAAAACCGTACAGGCACGTAGGAAGAATGGATTTCCAACGAATGACTAGGCACTGGGGTACCACCTATCACAGTACGTGGCCTAGATCACCGTACCGAGGAGTACGCCCGCTCCCCTGCAACACAAGGCCGGAACCATCCCTTACTGGATGATCCCGAATAAAATCACCCCACGGTTGGGATCAGCAACCGCACCACTAAGCCGAAATAAAAAGGGACGTCTAGACAGGGATGACCTTACCCTCCAGTGGGAGCTACCCACGAAGCCTTGCTGCATAACCCCTGATTTTCAGTCATTCCCGGTTGATGAGGTTCGAGGCTAAACGATACCTTTTAGAGAACATATCCCTTAGAATGCCCATCGTCCGCTGACGATGTTTCGCAAGCATTCGTCCATACAAGTCCGTCCTGGGTTTGAACGGAACCGAAAGCACTACTCCTACTACATCCATTTTGGAAATATCCTCAGGATTAGTAGCGACTAGCCCTTGCACTTCACTGCTCCATCTTCGACTCCGAAATCGTTACACGAAACGTACAAACCGGATCGAAGTGGTATTCGAGTCTCCAGACCTAGAATCCCGGTATACGGAAACTCGATCCCGGTCTCTTCGAAACGATCAGCGCATTTGGCCAATATTGATAGTCGGTTATTTAACTATCAATTAACATCCACAAGCAACCATCACACAATTAAATAATTTCCCACATTATTTATTTGCCCAAATATCTTTCCAAGATATATTTCCGAATTTTCAAAACTCATTTGAAAACAATTTCAAAACAGTTTCCGCTTACGGAATACATTTCCAAATATTTATTTCCTCTGAAACACCAAGTACAAAACACTTAGATTTTAAAATAATCTTAAAACACTTTACTATAAATATACTTAATAATATTGAAATTTAAAAAAAAAACTACTTTAATACCTTAACAAAATATATACTTAAGAAATATTTAAAATGAAACCACTTTACAAATATAAACTAAATTTCTCTTTTTAAAATACAATACCAAATCACTTTTATATAATTACTACAATAATAGATCTTTGAAATATACTTACTTTAAAGTTTAAATATTTAAAAAGAATAGGTTTCCTAAAACATACTTACTTAGGAAATTAACATTTAGAAATAATAAATTTTCTAAAATATGCTTTTAAAAATACAATTAGAACTTTTAACTTATATTAAAAACTACCTTGAAAACGTACTTGGCTATCCAGAGAAATACACTTCTCATTTCCATCCTTTAAAAATAAACCAACATTTATTTTAAACCAATTCATATCCCTTTATAAATTCCCACCTTGAATTTATATTTTCTAATATCCACTGATATTTTATTTTATTTTATAAACCCAGTTTATAAATTCCAAAATCTCATTTCTCTTCTAAAATTCCAATTTTAAACAACTAAATCAATTCCCAATTGATTTCTCAATTTACTCTACTTACTTTGAAATAAATTTCCTTTGCTACTTCATTTATTCCAAAATACATTAACCTTTAGATTTTTATTCCTTATTACGAGTTAAACCCCTTTTTACCAATATCAATTACAGATTTCCAAAACTCCTCATTTATTCTTTAATTAATTTTAATCCTTAATTTCAAAAATAACTTCTTTTATTCTTCAAATAATATCACTTAAGTATAAAATTTATTATCCCTTGTAGATTCAAAATCCCCTTATTTCATATTTGTTAAAATTCCAAATCACCTTATTTTTATTTCAATTCGTTATAAATTTTATCCCAATTCCTCGAATTATTTTACTTAAACTTTTACTCCTTGATTTCTTTCCAAAAATTCAATTCCATAGATTTTATAATTTATTATACTGGACAATCCAAATCAACCACATCATCCAATATAAAATCATCACATAATATCAAATATTCAGAACATAGAATATTAAATAATCTAATAATTTTGAGGAATCCAGTTGGATCCCTCCAACCTGTTTCCCTGCATCCACAGACGTTAGCACAATACCAATTCCACTTCGAGGTGGAATATCGCGGTATATGGGTTGTATAAAATATCATCCGCTATTATGCGGCGCATAGGGTCTCATCCGCTATATAAATGCGGGAATATCAACTCCAATATATATATATGCCAATATGTATATATTGCTATATACTACTATATATATATAGCACATCAATCAATGCAATCATCCAATCAATTATTTAAATTTAACCATTTAAATTTAAATTCAACTGAGTGAGATTAACTCACCTTTGCTTTTTAATTTGCAGTCCATTCCATCTCGACTTGGTTTCTCAATTTATGACCTTGAATAAACAATTTACGATTTATTACTATTTGAATAAATCAAACAAATAAATTTCCATTTATTTATTTAGTTTCAACTAAAATTCTGATTTGTCTGATTATTAATTTTTTGACAAATTTTCTTTTATTACATCTTTCAGTAACAAAAATAAATTAAGTAAGTAAATCGTAAAATTTTATCACAAATCCTTTATAAAATTTCCTTCCAATACCTTACATAGATGTCTGGTGCATACATTTATCTTGTACAGAACTAATTAATAATCCAAATTTGAATTTAAAAACAAAACTATTTTAGATCTAGTTGTCTAATTAATTTCTTTTCTTTACTGTTAAATTTCTTTCTGGTAAATGCATATATATGGTTATTAAATCGAAAGAATAAATCTCGTACCTCAACTCGATCGACCAGAACGCCACACACCAGCCCACCCTTAGCACGCTGCCTCGAGAACCGCACGCCACCAACCACCGTTCGATTTCCAGCCTCCATCACTTCGCGAGCCACTCTTCACGCTGCTCAAAATCGAACCCAATACTTGGTAGCCGCAAGTGGCAATCATCATCCCTTCGAACTGCCTCCATTCGCGAAGCCACCACTAGCTCGCACTCGCAGCTCCGATACGTCGCTCGACTATACCACCCATCGACATCCCACCGCGACCTCAGAACCCTAGCTGAGTCGAAGATCTAAATCGCGATCGCCTATGAAGACCCCACTCCATCAAACGCCGTGCTTCTCCCCTGCCATCTCACACGCGACCCCTTTTTAATCGAACTGGCTTCGAAATCAGCAGTAGAAAATATCGCGTAGGAGACAAGGATGAGCTGACGATGGCTGATGGCATAGCCGAGTACGCAGCGATGCTTATTTCGAAGGCGTTGATTTGAATCCCTTTTCTCTTTGATTTCGCGAATGGATAAAAGAAAAACGAAGGGAACGCTGTTTGATTTAGAGAGGAGGAACAGAGTTTTGTGCCTTACTGTTGTTCGATCATTTTCATTTTATTTTTTTATTTTTTTTAGAAACTAAGGGGAATGCTCGGCTGAAAAGTTGTAAAGGAGAAGGAGACGCGTGTACAGATGTTTCAACGCGTGGACAAACATCGTGATCCAGAAGGCTCGTAGTCTGGATATGGAAAGAAATATCGACCAGTTAAAATATTAAATTTCCGATTAAATTTCAGCGCGTTTACATTCCGTACGATCACACGATAGCTCCAAAAATTACGAAATTTGAAATCCGGTAATAATTCAATATTACGGATCCAATGGTACTGGTTTCGTCGAATTCTGAGACTGTGCCTCAGAAGGCTATTTTTAAATATCGATTCAAACGATATAATTTCAAAATTGAACAAATCAATTTCAAATTAAATTCTGAAGCTTCTATTATCTTCAGTGTTATCAATATGAATTTTACAAGCTTTTGAAATATTTTTAATCAGCTTAGAATACCAGATTTACTATTTCATCCAACTTCAATAATTTAATTTAATAATTAAATTACTCAATAAACAGCGATATTTGAAATTTAAGTTTATAATTAATCTCTGAATATTTAAAATTAATTAAATATCCCAATTTCAAATGCTCAAAAATTCCGGGTCGTCACATTCCTCCTCCCTTAAAAGAATTTCGTCCCCGAAATTACTAGTTAGGAAGAATGATTCAATCCCCGTTAACCATTTTCCAAATTCAAACAGTTTTAACAATACCCAAACAATCTTTTATTAATGATACACTAATCATCTTTTAACTTCCCAAACTTATTCATAAGTTCAACCCAAACCACCTACTTATTCATTCAAATTTAAATTTGAATTCAAATTTTGAATTATCAAAATTTTCCAAAATTTTTCTAACTCTCTAAATTTCCGAAAAATTTCGCCAGCGTCTCCTTTGCGCGGCTAGCTCGGTACTACTACAAAATGGCTCTACGGCCTCCCAATCTCAAAAAGAAAACAAAAAGCCAAGTGGCTGGATCCAAAACCCAATCAAATTTCATATAGAAATTCAAATACATACCTTTTTGTCGGGCCATTAAATTTTATCTTCTAAATCAAAAATCCCAATTTATCCATTGCTTTTATACACCTGTATATCCTATTAAGCAATAATATTCAATCACAAATTCCAAAGTCATTTTATTGACTTCTTTACAAATTTTCAATATTTACTTAACTTAAGCCCGTACGATGCACATATATCATCCGTACGCAATATCACATTCGATCGCTCAATCGATCACACAATTCCACTTCCGAACTAGTATCGTCCACCCGACTTCCTAGTGCGGACTCAGATTTGGTTTCTTGATCAGAAACCGTCATTCTCCTTGCATAGCCACAAACTATGATAGAGAATATCCAGAATCAATCAACAATCCATATCCAGGTTCGCCGTTGAAAATCGAGTGAAAAATCCTGATTTGGACCGATAAAATTATCTCGAAATTCTGTGTTCGACATCTGGACCAAATAGGTATGCGAATAAAATAATATACGTACATCTTACGTAATTAGCCTAATTGATTATTAGTTATATTAATTCTCCTTTATTCACATTCCTTTTTATTTGTTATCCCCTTATTCACAACTATTCCATTTCACAACTTCAGTTTTAGTCTTCATTCAACTATTCACTTAGTATATATATTTTTTTATTTTTCTATTCCAAAATTACTAAGTATACCTCCCATACAAATTTTCTTAAGAATTTCATTCTTCAATTCTTAAGTTCATATAAATTTTCTTATACTTATTTACTACTTCACCACCGAAGTGTATATATTCAAATTGAACTCCCATTTCATATGAATTCCAACTTACTTCAATTTACTACTTCATTTCCAATTTTTTTCCTTAAATTCAATTCATCTCCAACTTCCAAAAATGAATTTTATTTAGCTCGAAAACAATCCAAGTTAATTCATTAAATAACTATTTCTCAACTTATTTAAACCACTCCTCTGTTGAGTTCAGTTTCCATTCAACATTTACTTAAGTCAATAACTTAAGTTTATTTTCCATTTAACCAACCCTTTAAAATTTTATTTCCATCTTTTCATTTGATTCTTATTTAATCAAATTCCATCCATTTATTTATTTAATATAAGTGGTTCATTCACTCAATCATTATGAATTTTATTTTCCATACTCAATTCATCTGGAATGATTTATTAATAACCAGGTCATTTCCAATTTATTTTCACTTATTTGGATTTCATTCGCAATTCAAACCATCACTATTTTAATCCAATTTCATTAACTCACAATTCAATTTCATTAACTAATTTATTATCAAATTAGTTCCTCCGCTGGTTAAAATTAAATACTTGCTTTTTAATTCCAAATATCACTTCACTTAATTATCTTAAGTTCAATTTATTTTATAATTCAAGTTTGGATCTATTTAAAAATTAAGATTGCTCATCTTAGTCATTTCCATTTGATAATTACAATTTCAAATTATAACTCTTAATAGTTCAAAGAAATGAATTCCCATTTATGACTTACAATTTCATTTCTATTCATAAGTTTTAACTTACTTACTTAAGACCTGGGACTATTCATTTAAGTCCATTTCCATCTTTACAATCAAATCTCAAATTATTACACTTAAGAACTTAAGAATATGAATTTCTTTACACAATTATAAGCATTTTACATTACCTTTATATCCAATTCAATTCAACTTCAACTTACTTACATTTAATTCAATTCCAATTCTCAACTTTATTTAACTCATCTTAAGTTAAATTCAAATATATTTTATTTCTAGGATACAATTTTATACAAGTTTTACAATTCATTCACCTTCAAGTTCTCTAACTCTTTTATCTACCAGCTTATATTACTCATTGAGTTAATTTCATCTCATAATTATAATCCCAGAATTTAACTTTCATTCCTTTCTTATTTCAATCAACTTCATTCTATACTTTATATTGTTGATTCATTTAAATTTCCACATTTAAATTTTAAATAGAATTTCCAGAATTCAATTGCCCGGTTTTATTTCAAAACCATTTTGAACCCAAAAATAACTCATACATATCTGGTATATCACCTCAAATCCCAATTTCCAAAACAATCTGCTTTTACCAAACAATTTTCCCTTTTGAATTTCAAAACCAACCCAGTTCACAATCATTTCCAAATTAAAACAGTTTGGTAGCAATTTCTCTTTGGAAACTCGAAAATAGACATCGATGATGCTGCAGTCATCACCGAAATTATTTTCCAGCGACCAAAAGAGAATTTAATGCTTTTATCACTTTAAAACTTTTCAAACATTTTTAAATTCCAAATCCCACCAGATTTCAATTCAATTTCAAAAATATTCATGAAATAATATCACTATTATTTTCCCAAAACCTTTAAAAACTATTTTTAAATCCAAAGGAATTTAAATATTTCCCAAAACTTCAAATTCAAAATCCATCCAATTTTATATCCAAACATTACTCTGGAATTCTATCACATTTTACTTCAAGTTATAAGTCACATTTACCATTTACATTTAAAAATTTCATTTGTTTATGAATTAATCTCATTTGATTATAAATCACATTTGTAATTCACATTTGTATATAAAGTTTATCTCAATTTATAAATTTCATTTATAGTCTATATTTCAAATTCCATTTTGTTATATAAATTTATTCTTTCATCTTTGGTTATACTTTTTTCCAATTTCTGATTCAATTTTTACACAATGATGATAATAATTTAATATCATCAATTCTAACAACCAAGCAACCAATTATATAATTTACAAAAGTTATCCTTTTATATATAAAAATAATTTGGGCAAAATTATTTCATTCACCCTATTTAAAACAATATTGTGTCGAACTGTTCTATTCAAGTGTTTAGAAACCCCTTCGATACAGTTGTCCAGACTGTGCCGACGAAGGTTCATATGCCACTCAATAAACCAACCAACACAATATAAAACCATTTTATATTCACTAACAAATACGCTCTCATATCTATTAGTACTCTCAAAATTCTCACCAGAGCCAAGGTTATCGCTAGCCTAAGCTCTGATACCACTGTAACAACCCGGGTTTTTCTAACACGAAAAACCGGACCATTTGTGTTAAAGAAGAAGAGGTAGAAGAAGAAAAAAACAGAAAATCAACAACAGAATCTCACATCGCAGCGGAATAAAATATAATATATACAAAACAGATCTTTACTCAAACAGAAAAATATATCTGTTTATACAATATATTTACAGAATACATCATCAAAGTTCATCACATCAATGACATACATCCAAATACACAGCGGAACAATAAACAAATACGGAAGTACGTATCGCCATCCAGCTCGTCTCCTGAGCTCCACAGCATCATATCCAAAACCTGTTTATCTCGGTCTGACCCGAGCATCATATAAAACAATACCCGAGTCAGTCTGGAAAACCAGCGTGAGAAAATCACACTCAAATTGATTATTAAAGTTTCAAAATCCTTTGAAAACAAAAGCATCTCGTAAGACCACGCCACAAATAAACATGTCGGGTTTTTACCTTACGATAGCTAAAACACTTTATATCAAAATCCTCTGATATTATAATAGTGTCTACAGAAAGTAAAATATAATCTAGCTGAAATGCTTGCATCTCACATTTCAACAATAGTTGGGCACAATCAAAACCGTACAGGCACGTAGGAAGAATGGATTTCCAACGAATGACTAGGCACTGGGGTACCACCTATCACAGTACGTGGCCTAGATCACCGTACCGAGGAGTACGCCCGCTCCCCTGCAACACAAGGCCGGAACCATCCCTTACTGGATGATCCCGAATAAAATCACCCCACGGTTGGGATCAGCAACCGCACCACTAAGCCGAAATAAAAAGGGACGTCTAGACAGGGATGACCTTACCCTCCAGTGGGAGCTACCCACGAAGCCTTGCTGCATAACCCCTGATTTTCAGTCATTCCCGGTTGATGAGGTTCGAGGCTAAACGATACCTTTTAGAGAACATATCCCTTAGAATGCCCATCGTCCGCTGACGATGTTTCGCAAGCATTCGTCCATACAAGTCCGTCCTGGGTTTGAACGGAACCGAAAGCACTACTCCTACTACATCCATTTTGGAAATATCCTCAGGATTAGTAGCGACTAGCCCTTGCACTTCACTGCTCCATCTTCGACTCCGAAATCGTTACACGAAACGTACAAACCGGATCGAAGTGGTATTCGAGTCTCCAGACCTAGAATCCCGGTATACGGAAACTCGATCCCGGTCTCTTCGAAACGATCAGCGCATTTGGCCAATATTGATAGTCGGTTATTTAACTATCAATTAACATCCACAAGCAACCATCACACAATTAAATAATTTCCCACATTATTTATTTGCCCAAATATCTTTCCAAGATATATTTCCGAATTTTCAAAACTCATTTGAAAACAATTTCAAAACAGTTTCCGCTTACGGAATACATTTCCAAATATTTATTTCCTCTGAAACACCAAGTACAAAACACTTAGATTTTAAAATAATCTTAAAACACTTTACTATAAATATACTTAATAATATTGAAATTTAAAAAAAAACTACTTTAATACCTTAACAAAATATATACTTAAGAAATATTTAAAATGAAACCACTTTACAAATATAAACTAAATTTCTCTTTTTAAAATACAATACCAAATCACTTTTATATAATTACTACAATAATAGATCTTTGAAATATACTTACTTTAAAGTTTAAATATTTAAAAAGAATAGGTTTCCTAAAACATACTTACTTAGGAAATTAACATTTAGAAATAATAAATTTTCTAAAATATGCTTTTAAAAATACAATTAGAACTTTTAACTTATATTAAAAACTACCTTGAAAACGTACTTGGCTATCCAGAGAAATACACTTCTCATTTCCATCCTTTAAAAATAAACCAACATTTATTTTAAACCAATTCATATCCCTTTATAAATTCCCACCTTGAATTTATATTTTCTAATATCCACTGATATTTTATTTTATTTTATAAACCCAGTTTATAAATTCCAAAATCTCATTTCTCTTCTAAAATTCCAATTTTAAACAACTAAATCAATTCCCAATTGATTTCTCAATTTACTCTACTTACTTTGAAATAAATTTCCTTTGCTACTTCATTTATTCCAAAATACATTAACCTTTAGATTTTTATTCCTTATTACGAGTTAAACCCCTTTTTACCAATATCAATTACAGATTTCCAAAACTCCTCATTTATTCTTTAATTAATTTTAATCCTTAATTTCAAAAATAACTTCTTTTATTCTTCAAATAATATCACTTAAGTATAAAATTTATTATCCCTTGTAGATTCAAAATCCCCTTATTTCATATTTGTTAAAATTCCAAATCACCTTATTTTTATTTCAATTCGTTATAAATTTTATCCCAATTCCTCGAATTATTTTACTTAAACTTTTACTCCTTGATTTCTTTCCAAAAATTCAATTCCATAGATTTTATAATTTATTATACTGGACAATCCAAATCAACCACATCATCCAATATAAAATCATCACATAATATCAAATATTCAGAACATAGAATATTAAATAATCTAATAATTTTGAGGAATCCAGTTGGATCCCTCCAACCTGTTTCCCTGCATCCACAGACGTTAGCACAATACCAATTCCACTTCGAGGTGGAATATCGCGGTATATGGGTTGTATAAAATATCATCCGCTATTATGCGGCGCATAGGGTCTCATCCGCTATATAAATGCGGGAATATCAACTCCAATATATATATGCCAATATGTATATATTGCTATATACTACTATATATATATAGCACATCAATCAATGCAATCATCCAATCAATTATTTAAATTTAACCATTTAAATTTAAATTCAACTGAGTGAGATTAACTCACCTTTGCTTTTTAATTTGCAGTCCATTCCATCTCGACTTGGTTTCTCGATTTATGACCTTGAATAAACAATTTACGATTTATTACTATTTGAATAAATCAAACAAATAAATTTCCATTTATTTATTTAGTTTCAACTAAAATTCTGATTTGTCTGATTATTAATTTTTTGACAAATTTTCTTTTATTACATCTTTCAGTAACAAAAATAAATTAAGTAAGTAAATCGTAAAATTTTATCACAAATCCTTTATAAAATTTCCTTCCAATACCTTACATAGATGTCTGGTGCATACATTTATCTTGTACAGAACTAATTAATAATCCAAATTTGAATTTAAAAACAAAACTATTTTAGATCTAGTTGTCTAATTAATTTCTTTTCTTTACTGTTAAATTTCTTTCTGGTAAATGCATATATATGGTTATTAAATCGAAAGAATAAATCTCGTACCTCAACTCGATCGACCAGAACGCCACACACCAGCCCACCCTTAGCACGCTGCCTCGAGAACCGCACGCCACCAACCACCGTTCGATTTCCAGCCTCCATCACTTCGCGAGCCACTCTTCACGCTGCTCAAAATCGAACCCAATACTTGGTAGCCGCAAGTGGCAATCACCATCCCTTCGAACTGCCTCCATTCGCGAAGCCACCACTAGCTCGCACTCTCAACTCCGATACGTCGCTCGACTATACCACCCATCGACATCCCACCGCGACCTCAGAACCCTAGCTGAGTCGAAGATCTAAATCGCGATCGCCTATGAAGACCCCACTCCATCAAACGCCGTGCTTCTCCCCTGCCATCTCACACGCGACCCCTTTTTAATCGAACTGGCTTCGAAATCAGCAGTAGAAAATATCGCGTAGGAGACAAGCATGAGCTGACGATGGCTGATGGCATAGCCGAGTACGCAGCGATGCTTATTTCGAAGGCGTTGATTTGAATCCCTTTTCTCTTTGATTTCGCGAATGGATAAAAGAAAAACGAAGGGAACGCTGTTTGATTTAGAGAGGAGGAACAGAGTTTTGTGCCTTACTGTTGTTCGATCATTTTCATTTTATTTTATTATTTTTTTTTAGAAACTAAGGGGAATGCTCGGCTGAAAAGTTGTAAAGGAGAAGGAGACGCGTGTACAGATGTTTCAACGCGTGGACAAACATCGTGATCCAGAAGGCTCGTAGTCTGGATATGGAAAGAAATATCGACCAGTTAAAATATTAAATTTCCGATTAAATTTCAGCGCGTTTACATTCCGTACGATCACACGATAGCTCCAAAAATTACGAAATTTGAAATCCGGTAATAATTCAATATTACGGATCCAATGGTACTGGTTTCGTCGAATTCCGAGACTGTGCCTCGGAAGGCTATTTTTAAATATCGATTCAAACGATATAATTTCAAAATTGAACAAATCAATTTCAAATTAAATTCTGAAGCTTCTATTATCTTCAGTGTTATCAATATGAATTTTACAAGCTTTTGAAATATTTTTAATCAGCTTAGAATACCAGATTTACTATTTCATCCAACTTCAATAATTTAATTTAATAATTAAATTACTCAATAAACAGCGATATTTGAAATTTAAGTTTATAATTAATCTCTGAATATTTAAAATTAATTAAATATCCCAATTTCAAATGCTCAAAAATTCCGGGTCGTCACAGTTTTTTTATGGACGCTCTTTGGATGGCCTTGATCTGATAAGATGTTTTATTATGGATGTGCAAGCTACTATTTTATTTTTTTAAAAAGCTAAGACATCAGATCTTGGAATTAGGGGAAGAATACTTATATCTGATATAGAATCATGGCAAGTAAATCTCAACAAAGAAAATAAAAATAAGCTGCAATATACATTGTATAAGTGCTGAGGCTTTAGAAAAGATATTAGGGATGCAATAGAAATTTCTATGTGCTGAATCCTTGATCAAATAGCAAAAATCTACAAGACAAAAATTATGATTCAGCTAGATCTTGAATCTGGTTTAATCATAGTTATTTGCAGATCATAAAAATTCATTATGCCATGTTCCTTTTCTCAGTATAATTATTCTTGTACTTAATTCAAAGACAAGATATATATTAGCGGTATCCTTGGAAATAATTATTTGTTTGGAAAAGAAATATGCTTGCAGTATTACAAGGGTGTTTCAATGAACACGGTGACATGTTCACTTATCTATCTGATGATAGGATTAAATAAATACAAATTAGTAAATGAACTAGGAGCTGTAAGCCAAGAAGGCTGCTGGAGTGCTTGTTATATTTGAAGTATGCAAGTTTGGCACATGGTTTGTTTAAGCCCTGAGATCTTTGTGCAATGATGTGAATTAGTTCATTGCAACGTGTCTCTGTAATTCCTTGATAGCAGATGAGGCTAGGATTAAAATGGTATTTGTAAAGGCTATGCAAAAGTTATGAAATAAGAAAATGAATATTTCTTAGATTGTTGATTTGGAACCGTGAGTGTTCCAGGGCATCTGATTGCTGCAGATTGTTGTGAATGCTTGCATAATCATGCTTGTGCCAATGGTTAATTTATGAAGTCCTTGCATTTGCATAATTGTTTATCTAAAATATAGTAACATAGTTGATTTAAGAAATTGTTTAAGCAACTGGTTAGTGCTTATGTATTATTTATCTGCTTAATATCATGAATATACTGATGTGCTCATACCAGATCATAGATCTGACACTTATTTGCTCATGGCATATGGGGGTGTCTCAATTCAAACTGAGGCAGCCACCAATGCTTTTTCAGGGGATGCAAGACATAAGTAGGAAAGAAGATTATGGCTAATGAGAAAATGGAAAAGCATGCTTGTTAGTTTTAATAAGAGCATAGGATGATTTATCTGCATGTATTCATGAAAACTTATGTTTTTAAAATTTGTTGTTATGTAATGAATTTGCTATGTTGGTCTGAAATGGATGTTTTCTGTTACATTTTGTTATGTATTAAGGTTTGAGAATTTAAAGATTATTTGAGTTATGAACAAGAGAACAAGATTAGAGCATTGTCTACCAAAATCTAAAAGAAAAAATATATAAACTTGAGCAATTAACTAACATATTCTACTATGCATTAGTCAGTCTGATGTTATTTAAAAGCATTAAGTTTGGGATAAAATATGGTTTAAATCGTGGTAATCTTTCAAGTATTTAGTTACCTTTTTATTGGAAAATTTGTAAAGGAATTCAAGTCCATTGTGAGCTGTTTTGTGAAATGTATATATCTTAAATAAGGCATCAAGTAGTTTGCATATGAATAACATTTTAAGAGACATGGTTGATGTTTGTCTGGTTGATCATATTGGTCTGCAATTCAGTTGTGAAATGCATTACAAAACCTCTTGTCCATTTAACAAGTGTTCAAACCAAAACTTCCTTTCAAATGTTATACACATATGTGCATTTTGGAACTGGTTTGCACTATCAAACCAGAGAACACTCTGCAATCAAACTTGGCTCACCAAAAATCCAGGGATTGCACTA
Organism: Allium fistulosum; assembly: GCA_030737815.1. Lineage (NCBI taxonomy): Eukaryota > Viridiplantae > Streptophyta > Magnoliopsida > Asparagales > Amaryllidaceae > Allium > Allium fistulosum. Next base: position 709,492,708 of record CM060903.1, on the reverse strand, counting down.
TTTACAAACACTTTCAGAAAGATTTAGAAACCAATATGCATGAGAACAAACATGGGTTGATTTATGGGATAAGTTAAAAACACATGAATCTCAAAGAAAAAGATTATGAGCCAAAATGATATAAGTAAATATCATTTTCTGGTCTTAATTAGATATCAAAACATTTGAACTGTACAAAATAATAATATAATCTCAAGCATTCAGAGATCATCTTGCCAAGATAAATTATTGATAAATTTTAATTTGAATAATTAAAGTTATCACTATAAATAAATATGAGCAGGATCTACTCATATATTATAAGTATCAAAAACATGAAAATTAATAATGGGATGAGAAATTCAAAATTCAATTCAAATCAAACAGAATATGTTCTTGTTTACAAAATTTAAATATATGAATACTCTGATTTAAACAAGAGGGACATATACATCATCATATGTATATTTAAATTTCTATGATTAAATTAATATACTTATATTAATAGGAATTTTAAATCCTGGACAAATTGTTTGAAAAGAAAATGACTCTGAGAATATTAATTATAGGAATGTAAAAAAAAATCACCAAAAATTAAGGCAAATTTGGAGGGTCATTTCACAAATACTGTTTACTTTAAAATTCATTTTTGGTAAACCATTTACTAAATTATTTTTAGATAATTTGCTTATTGCTTTAAAGTTTATATGACAAAATCTTTTGTGCCATAACCAATGATCATTTTCCTTGGCTACTAGACACATACTTGTGTTATGATTAACTTTCATATTTAACATGTATATATTTCGTTCTCTAGTTCCTTCAAAGATTAGATTCTTGTTTTGATCAAATATATTACATTTATTTTCCAAAAAGGGTATATTAAAACCTTTATCACATAGTTGACTTATACTAAGCAAATTATGTTTTAAATTTTTGACTAGTAAAACATTTGTAATAAGAGGTAAGTTAGATGTACCATCATTGCTCATGTCGCCTTTGCCGATGATATAACCTTTGGAATTATCTCCAAATGTGACAGATCCTCCATCTGAGTAGATAATGTTAGTCAACATATCTTTATTTCCTATCATATGTTTTGAGCAACCACTATTAAGTATCCACTTTCCTCTTTTCTTAGTTGGTACCTGCAAAAAATATAGAGATGATGTTGGTACCCACCTTGTATTAGGGTCCTAAGAGTTAGATCTTAGGAAGCCAAACACAAGAGGGTTTAGAATTTCCTTTATAAGTAAAATTTTCATTTTTATGAACTGAATTTATAAAAGTCTTAATATACCTATTTCTAATTGAATTATTATTTGTTTTTGGTAACCAAATCTTTATAGTATTTGTGTTGCAAATATCCTTCTTTTGAGTGGAAACCTTTGTTTTTTTTTGGTTTTACAAAATTCTTATGTATATTGAAATATTTTTTTGGTGAATTATTCCTCTTTGAACTAGGTTTTGAGGAATTTGTGTACCCTAACCCATTCTTATTAAAAGTAGTTTGAGAGTTATTAATAATCTTAGAAAGATTTTCTCTACCTTTGTTAAAGTTAGAAATATTTTTAGTAATATTTTCTAACTCGGTTTTTAGACTAGTATTGTTTAATTCAAGAATTTTGACATTTGATTTTAAATCTTGATTTTCTGAAGCTAATGTCATATTCTCTTCATTTTGAACTTCAATTTCATTTGATAGCATAGTGAGTTGAGAAGATACATTAGACAAAGATTCTTGTGTTTTAACAAGTTCTTCTTCTAAGATTTTCTTTTCATCTTTGAGCATATCAACTTCTATTTCACTTCTATTTAGTTTTTCTAAAGCATCTTTATACTTTCTTTTAACTCTTTTAGTGTATCCAATAATTCTGATTTTATATCAACTAAATCATCAAAAGTTAGATAACTTACATTGTCATTGAAACCATAAAGCACACATTTGCTTGTTCAGAATCACTTTCAATGTCACTATCTGATGATGAAGAAGATTCTGAACCATCCCATGTAACAGAGAATGCTTGCTTCTTCTTATACTTGTCCTTCTTATTCTTGTATTTGTCTTTGTTGCGATCAGGATAGTCCTTCTTTATGTGACCCTTCTTATGACACTCATAACATTTGAGATTTGAAGCTGGTGGTTTATTGGTATTGTCTCTCCTGTTGTTTCCGAATTTTTTGTACGTTCTAAATTTCAAAAACTTTTGAAACTCTTTGCTATAAATGCCATGTCATTTTCATCCGAATATAAATCTTGTTATTCAGCTTGGAAATCTATATTCTTTCTATCTTGGGCTTGATCTCATTTTACCTGCAAATTTACTTCATACAACATGAGATTTCTTATTAACTCTTCAGGTCTGATGGTAGAAATATCGTTAGCTTCTTCAATAGCTAAGACTTTACGTTCCCATTCATCCATTAAAGATTTTAGGATTTTCGAAACAATATCAAAATCAGTGTATTTTTCTCCTAATGCTAATAGTGAATGATATATGTCTTGGAATCTAGAATACATTTCATTTTTAGTTTCATCCGGTTTCATTCTGAAATTTTGGAACTGATTTTTAAGCATAGAAATTTTGCTTTGTTTAACTTTGTTTGTTCCTCCATGTGTAACTTTAAGAGTTCGCCAAATTTTTTAAGCAGTTGTTCACATGCTAACTCTATTAAATTCATTCTTATCTAAAGCACAAACCAACATATTCATGACTTTTGCATTTGAGGTAGCATCTATCTTTTGTGTAGTAGGTACAGTGTATTCATTCTGAGTGATATTTCAAGTATCATATCCACTTGCTTGCATATAAATTCTCATGCAAGTTGACCAATAATTGTAATTCAAACCGTTAAATAGTGGTGGTCGTGCAGTAGATTAACCTTCTATAAAACTTGTGTTAGTGTTTTTATCCATATTAACTGATTATCAAATAACCGTGTTATGGTTTTATGATGACCTTGCTTTGATACCAAATGAAAGTGACCAAGGATCGTGCAATATGGAATATTAACAAAACTATCTACTAGTGCGGAATATAAATATAAAAGTAAATAATAAAGTAAATAACATCAGAGATTTTTATACTGGTTCGAACTTCTCGTTCTACATCCAGTCCCAGACTCCTTCTGGAATTCAACTATAAACCCTCACTTGACCCGGAGGAACAGGTATTACACCGCCTGAGCAACCGAACCTGACTTCTACCGCCTAAGCAATGGAATAGGACTTCAATTGCCTGAGCAACCGAACAGGACTTCCAATACAAATAGTGAAATTGTTTGATTGAGTATACTCTTTAGTAGCACTGATAAGTCAATAACATACACCCTTCCTATAATCTTCTCAATTGTGGTATATCATGTAATTTGTGAAGATAGGAAGTTTATTTAATCATTAATGAAGTTTGCTTGAATGAACAAGTGATTAGAACAAATAATTTGAATGCAAATGGCAAGATTTTTTAGACAATAAGAATGAGAATTAGAATCAGCATTCGATGATTAAAACAATGGATTTCATGGCTGTATATAATGATTAAGAGTTGCAATCATTCGTGAAAAGTAGTCGTGAAAGAATATAGAAGCAACTCTTGAATTAAGAGTTGTTTCTATTCGCGGAAATGAAGTGTCTTTTCAAAATATAGCCGTTATGAAGATTCAGCCGTCTGAATGGAATAATTTAGCCAGCTAAATTGATTAAAAACCGAATCAGCAGGAAAACAGTGCAAAATTTATGCAATTCAGCCAGCTGAATCATCAACTTCAACCGTCTGAATATTCAAGATTAGTTGTGCATGTGCATAGCATTCAGTCGACCGAACTATATGGTTCAGTTGACCAAATTGCCTGTTTTTTTCATTTCAAAGATTTTTCTGAAAAACTTTTGTATATGAATTATGTTACTAAAACTTTTAGCATATGAACAATGATTTGAAATATTTTTAAATTGCGTGTGCATGCATATATCACTTCGGAGAGATTTTAACATGAGTTAACTACTATACTCAAACCATATACTAAATATATAACTGAAGCTTCTATTTGGAATCTGGTCTGTAATCAGTTAGATTATTTCTGGAGTAAAACAGTATTTTCTTCTGCAAATATGGTTAGTTCATATAATATTTACTTATATAGTTGCCACAATCGAAACATCAAAATTCAAGGTTCTAACACAACATCCAGTGATGCCTAGATCTAGACTTCACTTCTCTTTCTCCTGCTTGGAATGAAAATTTAAAAAGAAATTCGAAACTATATTTGTAACGAAGCGGATTTTTCGCGTTCGAAAATCGACATCCATACTTTACATCGTACTCGAATGCCGTAGATTCGACCGTTCAAATCCGAGTCACCGAAGCTTATAACAACATTAAGTAAATAACACAGTGGAAGAAAAAGAATAATACATTGATATACAATATCTGATACAACAGAGTGATACAATGAATATCAATATACATCAGAGATATGATACAAGAAATAGCAGTGGAAAAGAAAACGATAACATTAGCGGCGGATAATCTCCATCTCCAAAGCGCTAATCCAGAAATAGCTTGAACTCCCAATAACGATGCACAAAGATAAGCAGGTGCAGTCCATATCCAAAGACTGAACTAGCTCCCGAAAATCTACTAATCTGACTATCTGAAAAACCCAACTCTAGACTGCCCGTGTAGAAAATTTTGAGCACCCAGAGTTTAGGAAAGAAACAATAAACTCCGGATCAGTCATGGGACTGGTGTGAGCAACAAAAACAGTTTATCTTTAAAAACAAATAGCAGAGAATTTTAAAGTCAATTCGCAATGCTTTTAGAAAATGAAACTACCATAAGGCCTCCCACCACACACACAATGCAAACGCAGACTTGGAGGAGATTTCTTCTTATGTTAGTCAAAGATGCTTACTACGCAAAATCAAATCATTTTTTGATATTATTATTAGTGCATAGTGGAAAAAGTATTTCGAAAATAGAATATCAATCTTAGCCAGCATAGGTAACATTATATTATGCCTACTATAGCTACCATATTAGATGGCATGTTCTACAACTAAAATCGTACAGGGTTTCGTATTGGGAATTGGATTTCCAACAATGGTCAGGCCAAGGAACTTCCCATTGCCACATGGAAACGCCTCTGGAAGGACGTCCCAAGAACCTAACCGGATCTCTGCCAACACAAGGCCGGGTTACCCCTAACTGGGTAACTACTGACACGAGTATGCCACCTCCCGGTTGTAACCAACCTTTTACCGGGGCCCCAGCAACAAATCACAAAATAAGATATATATATATATATATATATTTGCGACATCCACATAAGTTAAGTATCTGGGCTCCATACCATGATACCACTTCTATCCAGAAGGAAATGAACATACCCTAAGGGGCGCTAACCCCAATAACCTTGCCGCATCTTTCCTGTTTTGACCATTCCAGGGTGTGAGGTTCGACGAAGTCTTGTCCACAAAACTACGCTTTGTCACAAAGCCATGCTTTAGGTCAACAGATGATCAAAGAAATGATCACAAAGATAAATGATCAAACAAATGATCATATCACAAATGATCAAACAATGATCATCACACAGCAACACTCAGCATGTCACATTACCAAATTGGGAATATATCGCTGATAACCTTCAACTACATAACCTCTGAGCTCGTACGTCTCAGAGAAGGGTGTTAAGCTAAGAGAATAAATTCTCCGTCACCTATCAGAAATGTATTTGAAAGAAATCGGCTTTATATCTCAAAGTGTAATGTCAGACATGTAACCATACAAGTCTGTTCCGGGTTCGAACAGAACCGAAGGCACTTCTCACGAAGCCCTTGCAATTCCGGGGATTCACAATCCCGATCGGATTTCCCATCACTTAGGGGATCTCTATACCAGGAGCTACCCAGTGCAGAGACAATCGATAGGTTATCCTATCGTTTTCGCAAACACCCGGTCTTCAACACCGGTCTTCAAATGCTATCCATATACAACGTATCACTTATTCAGAATGGGTTATATGACACAAAGGTCTTTTCCCGGCTAACCCGAATAGTGAGCGCAATATTAAAAAACAAATGGATAATGGGATTTCAATTTAGTCACAACTTAATAATTTAAAACTTTCTTCAAATAGTTTAAACAAATTACCATTTTCAAATCTTTTAAACAAAAAGATTCAATTTACAAAGTTAACCCCATTCACAAAGATCCATTCTTGGATTTCAAAACAATTTCTATTTCAATTGAATTAACTCGTTAAATCTTTAAGTCAAGATTTAACTTATAGCTTTCAAAATTCATTTCCAAAGATTCATTCATAGCCTTTCAAAACAATTTTAATTTCATTTTAAATTTGAAACCTTTCAACACAATTTGGAAATTCATTCTTAAAATGAAAGCTATTATTATTTGAAAACAAATAGTTTTCGTTTCGGAAAAATCCAGTTATATTTACACGAGTTAAAACCCTTGAATTAAATTCAAATTCCCAAATCAAAAACCTTTAAAATAGTTTAACCCATATATAACTGGTATAACATCTCTAATCCCTAGTTTCAAATTATAGGATTCAATTTCAAACTTGAATTCAAATTTAAATCAAATTATTTAAATTTTCAAAACTCGATTAAGTTATTCAAAATAACTTTTGAAATTCCATTTCAAAAGCTTTTCACTTTAAACCCAAATTTCCAATTTCAAAATAAATTGAAATTAAAATTTCAATTTCAAAAACACCAAATTTAAATCATCTGTGACTTAACCGATTTCCTCGTGAAATCCATATTTGTGTGTGTAAGAGTGTGGTCCAGGGGTTTTACACAGTAGTGCAACATCATACAATCATCACAGATCAGAATACAGAAATATAGAATGATAAGCGGTATTAACTATCACGCTTATCGTTGATTCACAGATCATAGATATATATCACAGATAATTAAATTACAGATCACAACATAAATCAGGATGTATCATAAAGCATCACATATCAGGGAATATCAAACAATTTAACATTCCATAGAATCCAAACATTCATAATTAAATCAGTTAATTGTCTGATTAATTCAAATCAGATTAATTTCTTATGAATTACTAATCCTGGTTAATCAACATCGATAAATTACAAATCATTTTGGTTAATTATTCTTTAATCATTTATAATTCATCAACCTTTAATTATTAAATAATTAACCTTTAATTATTTAATTCACCATTTAATTAATTATCTTTAATTAATTACTTCAATTAATTATTCCTCAATTAATTATCATTCTTTAATCACTTCCATTTATTAATTTATCACTCTTAATCAAATAATTATCTTTAAGTAATTAATTACCCTTTAATCATCAATTAAGAAATTGATTAATTATTCTTTAATCATCAATTAAGAAATTGATTAATTATTCTTTAATCTCAAATTACAATTATAATGTAATTATTCTTAGTTTCCTTCCAAAACAATTAATTTATATTAATTATTCTTCTTAACTAACAATTTAAAGCTCTTCTTTAAATTTTAAAAATCAAATTATTATTAACTCCAAAACTTTAATGTCAATAAATTTTATACTTAACTTAAAGTATTTATTTAATTTAGAATAATAATTAAGTGTTTATAACATTGTTAAGCATAAATTAAGAAATTTTAAAACTTCTCAAGTTGTTAAACATTTATTAAATTCAAATGCTTAAATCCTATTGAAACACAATTTTCTTAACTTCCTTATATTTTTAAACCAATTTATTATAGTTATAAAAAGTCTTAATGTTAATTAACTTTAACACTTATTTTAAATTTATTAGTTAGTTAAAGCACTAATTATATTCTAAAACATCATTAAGTATTTATTTAAACTTAATAAACTTATTTCAAAGTTAAGCTTTCAAATGAAAGTTGGATTACAGTTACATTTGATTTTAAATTCCAATTTAAATTTTGCTTTTAAATTTAAATATAGTTTTAAAATTTCCAGAGACAAAATCTGCTTCTGTTATAACCCTGGCAACTCATACGTGAGCCAAAACAACACTCAATTTTTCCCACTGAAACGCCTCGAGACAAACGCAAATTTCTTCGAGCATCACTCGGGACACTCGCGAACAAGCTCCTGAACCATCTTCTTCCACAACCCTCTTCAACCAAATGCACACATAAACGCGTACATGTGCACGACCTTCACAGCCAACTCCGACCAACGTCGCAGCCACCTACACGTCATCGGCGATCACCCAAATCCAATCGAACAACCCGATATGCATAAATTCGCCTAAATCAGAATCGAGCGAATTCGAGCCAATTTTCTTCGTTCCTATAACCCAACACGGCTTTGACTAACCACCAGAAAGTACCCCGCACCACCACCACAAACCTCCGGACGCCATGCGACCACAACCATAGCTGCTCCGATGACCTACGACCCCTTCCCCCCCGGTCCGATCCCCTCCGGTCCCAAGGCGACGATGTAGTTCCACTTTACAAATAGACTAGCAAACTAGCTTTTAAAACCCTAAAACATCATCGTCCCAATGCTATGATCATTTATAAATTAAATTTGTATTTTTCCATGAATCCCCAGACCACCATCTTCCTCCAGAAACAATCCCAAGATTTTACGATTACGCGATCATCAGAAATCAACGCATTTAACTTTTCCGTTCAACTTGAGATATCTTAATGATTATCGGCTTAAAAATCGTGAATTGATTTCCTAAATTCATATTTTTGCAACACGAATTAGTTTATATGATCGAAGACTGGAAACTAAACCACCAAATTTTTGACATGAATTGATTTTCTCTAATCATTCCATCTTCCAATGAGATTTCTTACTATATATACTTTAATAATATTTTTAAAACTAAGATCTTGTCATTTTAAACACATTTTGTTTAAACATTATCAGCAATAAGAGATTAGAGGAAGAGAGGTTAAATCTTGAAGTAAATCTAAGTCTGAAAACTTAGAACAAAGCAAATAAACTTGTTCACAGACAGGTATCCAATTATCTATAGATGTGCAGATATATTTCACATCTATACAAATATTATCACTTCAAGAATTTATCACATTCATCAGCATATGATCAGAATTCAAGTTTTAAAACAGATGTTTACTCACCTGCAATGTGAAGGCAGAGAACAAGAACAATGAACAGAGAAGAACATTGTTGTTTTGAAACTGCAGTTGATTATTATTTTTCTGAATCTTGTTGTTTTACTTTGAGGTAAATGATGCCTCTATATTTTCTTTTGCTTTGCTTTCTAGACTTTAATCTTTGGTTTACAGGGTTTGAATTTTTTTTTAGTTTCCAAAATGATGTTTCCCTCAGTTTCGAATGAACAAACTGAGATGAAGCTTGAAGATGGTGATATATAGAAAGAGTTGTACAGGTTATATTGTTTTTAACATAGGCATGGTTGAGTGGTTTGTTTGTACAATAGCATGGTTGCATATGCTTGCATTAATTGCTTTCTTTTGTTTATTTTATTTTTTTGTACATAAACACCTGGTTTCTTGCCTTGCATTTCGGCTGAGATGGTGTTAAGAGGTACATATGGTTACTTCTTTTCTTGTACTTGTTTATTCTTTTACCAGGTTTGTTTTTATACCCTTGTACATATGTTCTTTATTTTGTTTCATACTTATCTTTGCTTTCTTTTACTTCTTCACTTTTGAGCATATTTATATTTTATTTGTTTGTACACAATTATTTGTACAAAGATTTTTGCTGTCTTGTTTATAAACTTGCATATTATATTACTTATCAAATTTTGTTTGTTTACTTTGTCTTTATACTTTATAATATAACAAATTTCTATTTTAATTTTCTATAATTTATCTTATGTATTTTTATATTACTTATGTTAATTATTACTATTTCAAAAGCTTTTTTCAAAACACATATATTTGTATATATATTTATAAATAATTTGAATGACAATTTCTATTTAAAAATAAGAATTCATTTGTAAAGACATTTTATTTACAAACATATATTTTCTTATATTTTATTTTTAATTTAAAGTTAACTATATCTGTTCGAAACAAACACTTATTCGTTTCGGGGAAACTCGAATCTATTTATAATTAATTTTACACATTTTTATTCAAAAATTCATTTAATTATCAATTTAAATTTAATTAAAATCTAGGATCGTTACAATATTGGAGGAAACATCGGTATCTGGAAAGGAATCCTTTGTGGAGGAAGAGATCGATGTCAAGAAACTATTGGCTTTTGTTGACCCCAGGCAGATGAAGAGACAGAATTGGATGAGGAAAGGATGATGACGACAACAACAAGAATGGCAATGACCCTAATGATAGTGGTCATAATGATGACGACGAAGACGATGATGATAATGATGAAAATGTTGGTAGCGAGGGAAAGGGTCCCATCCTCATCCTGAATTGAAGCATATTGGAATCTACTGAGAGTTGCCTCCATTCCTCTTTCTTCTTGTTATCTTTCCCTCAAAAAACTTAAATATAATAAGAAGAGATCTATTTTTGAGTTTTATAAGAAATCAATCTTATATGAATCCGAATGATTGTATAATTGTAACCTGAGTAACTTATGAACTTTACCGTTTTAGCTTTACTATTACCAGTCTAATTTTAATATGTCATATAGATTAAAGAAATCTCAAGCAGTCATGTTCCTATGGAACTTTTGAATAAGTATGTCATATTAAAGAATGATTTTAAAAAAGAAGTCCTAATTCTCAAGACATCGCAATTAGCGAGGCGCTACTTTCTTAAAGACCTACAAGAAATCTACATGAGGTTTCCTCACTTTTGCTTCGATTTCTTGGGCGACGAAAAAGATAAATTACCGAGTGAAATTTGAACTTATTACGCCAAAATGTTATGTAATTATGCTAGCTCTCCAGTTGGGGAATGAGATTAATATCGACTTCCTCCTATTAATACCAAGAAAGGATAAAAGCTTCTTTTGACTCCACTCTTACCCTATTTGTTGGGTCATTTGAAAAGGCCAAAACCAATGTTTCGAAACTTTAATTAGCTAGTCGAATGTTCAGAAATGAAACTGTGATGCAATTCGAATTTTCTTATTGTTTTTAAACTTTTGTTATTTAATAAAAAATATACTTCTTTCTTATAATTATTTTCTTTCCTACTTTTTGTCAGGAATAACAATTGACCCTTGTACCTGTTGACACAAATATCTTTGCTCGCATCGACTCTATTAGGACAGGCTTAGGGTAGAGTTTGATAAGAAACGCTCTTCACGAGGCACTCTAACTTTACAATTTCCAAATAACCTTGACGTGCAGAACTTGCATGACATATATAACAAATTAAGGTCCATATTTAGAGGTGAATTTTGATTTAGAAAAACAAATTAAAGAAACGGATGAGAGAATTCAAAGATTGAACAAGAAAATATACGTTATTTGACAATCTAAGCTTTCTTCTTAAAATACCAAGGCCGATGCCGAAATTGCTTGATTACATCGAAAGCTTTTTGGGCCTTGAAGTGCATTTGCTAAAAAGTCAGGTGAACTATCTGTCTTTGAAACTTATCGCAAGTGAAGGAAAATCTAGTCTTTCTACTATAGCTTATCAAGAAATGTTTTCCGCTCTTTTAAATCTCCTTCAAGCTTGGATGGTGATGAAATTGGTAAATGGAGTCAAAGAGTTAGGTTTGACTGTATGCAAATTCCTAATGGACAGTGGAGAGATAAGGTTTCTGCTCATCCTAATGCTTATGAAACTAAGGTGAAAGATTTGAGCACAAAAAACACAGCTCCGATCAAGAAATTAAGAAATTTAAAGGTAAGATTAACATTTTGAAGGGAGCGAATAAAACTCTCGATCATGCATTAAATATTTAGATTATGCTGATTGATGCTTCAAACGCTATTCGACGAAAGGAAAGGAAGCTTAAACAACTCTTAAGTTTGGCAATTCATCACATCACTGACTCATCACCAATTGCTGAAGATCTAAAGAAGTTAGGTCAAAGTTTTAGCTTATTGCTTGTAAATCTTGAAATAGATCCCTTTGTGGTCCAATTCTTGTACTTGTGACTTTGTACATAATGTACTAGATTGTAAAACAATTTGTAATTGAAAAAATGTTACGTTTGATGTAAGATATGTAGCCTTGAATCGCGTACTAGCTCTTTTTTAGAATTGCTTGAGGATTAACGTCTTGCCTCTGTTATATTTTCAGCTTTTGATGCATAGATCAATATTTTACTCGTCGAAAGAACTAAAGACCTTGTTAACTGAGCTTTTTAGGACATGATAAAAATCTATCTTTCCATTAATAAGTATGCAACAGCTTGTTTGGCAACAAAGATTCCCATTAAATGAGTTTTAATCTGAATTGACAGTTGATTTAGCAATGTTCTTCCATCAAAAAATCCTTCTGATTTGAATAGAAGTCCAGAGAGCCACTCTGATTATAGTATGAATAGAAGACTAGGAAACCTTTTTGGTACTTAATAATAGAAGACCTAAAAATCCATCGGGTAATAGTAATGAAAGACTATAACACCTATCTAGCAATAGTAATTGAAGACTAGAACACCTATCCGACGATAATAATAGAAGACCAGAACACCTTTCCGGTGATAATAATTGAAGATCTGAACACCTTTCTGGAAGTAATAATAGAAAACCAGAAATCTTTATCTGGCAATAATAATGGAAAACCAAAAATCTTTATCTAGTAATAATAGTAGAAGTCTGGAAAGTTATCTTGTAAATTACTTCTGCATTACGGCACAAAGGGCTCATTTTCGATCGGTCTTCCTCTAGAAGATTATTTGGTGGCGTTATACCATCCTCCCTCTAAGAGGCACTTTAGATAGGCCAAAGGCTTAAGGCGTTATATCGTCCTCCCTCTAAGAGGTGCTTAGGATAGGCCGAAGGCTTAAAGTGTTATACCGTCCTTCATCTTGGAGGCGCTTCGGACAGGCCGAAGGCTTAAGGTGTTAATCTAGTCTTTGTAACTTTCCCTTTATTTATGAATTTCTTTGCTTTTGTAGATATTCTTATCCAAATTTTCCCGTTTCTCTATTGTAAAAAAACATTATTTCAAACATTCAAATTATTTCCTTCTGAACGGGATTCTTCCGAGTTTCATTAATGAATTCTTTCAGAGACCCTAACTTGATCATTTTTTGAATTATTTCTGCCAAAAAACGACATTCATTAGTCTTATGTCCATTTACTTTATGGTAAGAAAAATAATCTCCTCCCCTATTAGGCTCAAGATGGCTCCTTGATTTATAGAAAGTAGGGAAATTTCGACCACTTTTTGCCACTGTAAAAATGTGGGAGAGGGGTTTGTTTAAATCTACATTTGTTGGATTAGGAAATTTCTTCAGGGCCTTCTTTTCCATTCTCATTCCTTTTTGGTCGCTTGTTAGGATGATTGGACCCGAACTTTCCTTCCTTTTTGTTCCGTTGGGACATCTTTTGGGCATGATATTCTCACCCATACAAACGAACTTGTTGGCTTAGAAATAGAAGTATTGTAGATTTTTACATCCATGAATATAAAGATCTTTTCCAAATGGGGTTTTCTCCATTAACCTCGAACGTACTGCCATTAATTTTTCTCTATCGGTCACATTTCTTGTTCTTAGCGCTTTTGTATTAAACCTCTTTAAATATTCGCCCAGTAGTTCCTCTGACTTGTGCTTGATATTAGCTAACACGTTAGAATCTGTAGTAGGGTTTTTGCATATATAGAACTGTATTGAGAACTTATAAGAAAATTGGTCCCAAGAATATATGGTCTTTTGTCGGTAATTCCTATACTGTTTGGCAATTGATCCATGGAAAGTCACAAAGAAGAGCCTACAATGAGTTACCCTAGAAGCATCATACAGATCCTTTAGACTTTCGGAAGCTAAATGGAGATTATCTATATTAGTAGTTACATCATATTTTAGGGAAGGAATCTTGATGTGAGATGGAACCTTAATAGCAATTATTTTCGCTATAAAAGCGGTATTTTGAGGACTATCATTATCTTCTAGGTCAAGAATTCCCTCTTTCTTAAGGGTGGGTATATCCTTCATTATTTGATTGGGCATATTCCTTTGGTAGATTTCTTCACTATAGTAGTTCCTCTCATTGGGCTTGTTTCCTTTATATGGAATCGAGCTATCAGATAGCTCAGGGAACCTTCTTATTAGTTTTTCTTGATTTAGCTGTTGATAGTCTACCTTAACCCTTGGAGAATGCATTTTTGGTTCCTTATCTTGGGTTTTATTCTTTTCTAGTGGGTTCATAACACTTTCATCTTGGCTTTTATATACTGTGATTTTGAGGTTTATGTTTGGAAATTCCACTTCATCTCCTTCTCCATAGGCTTTACTATTACACAAGGTTCTTGAGGTACAGCCTTCATATGGAGATCTTGCATAACTATTAATTTTTGTGTCAAATCTTGAACCTTAGCTTCACTCTTCCCGGGCTTGGTTCAAGCGAAGGTTCTTCAACCTCTATATTTCTAAATTGAAGTTTGGAACGATATTGTCTTCCAAAGTCGTTTGTTGTGCAATATCTTCCTTAGTTCTTTCCATTTTTCTTAAGTTTCAAGAAGAAGAAATAGACAGGCCAAATGTTTGATCCCTCCTTCTAGCACCAAAAATGTTAATTAATTTCTTCGTTAACCCCAAAAGTGTAAGGAAAGTTTTCTTAGTTAAGGGAATGGTTAAGGTAATGCGAAGCTAAGTAGTATGTTTGATATTGAGTCCATAATTCAATCACCCATTAAATCATGTTGAAAGCCATGTAAGAACCTAGTTGATATGACAACCATGATTCATAAGTCAATTTGTCAAATTTGCTATGCAATAGTTTAATATTCAATCCCTTATGCGTATAAAATTTGAGTGCTACAATCGTCCAAAATTCCCAAATCACTTTAGATTTTACAAAGTTTAAAATGTAAGAAGAGAAGTCAGAATCATTCATCCCTCTTCCAACCCTCTAGGGTCATATTTATAGGGGTAGTTGAGCGACATTGCTTCTTTGGATCTGCATCGCTGCTGTTCGACGTCAACAATGTCACATGACATTTTCTTCGAGGTTGCACATTTGAGCTCTAGTGTTGCTTCGGTAGTAAGGAAAGGCATTACTATGGTGCAATGAAGCTATACCATTCTTCAGAACATCTGCCTTAATAGATCTTGTGAACGTTGATGGATTTTGGCATTGTCAATCTTACTTACTGAGACGCTCTTGATTGATTGCCCACAGCATCAGTTGAAAGCGACACTAAGGATTTACAACATCGATAGCTTCTGCGGATATTGATGGTGTTCACCATCAACATCGCATGTATAGCCTCCGTAGTCACTGAGCACGTTTGCTACCATCATTGTAGAATAACGGCTTTGATTATTGACGACCTAAATGATGGGTGGTTCTATCTAAAGGACAACTCTAAGTAGCGGCGATATTGGTCTTGAAGCAACATCATGGAGATATGACATCATTATTTAACATCATAGATAAATGGCAGTATGGAATGGCGGCGGCATCAGTGACGACATTATTAACTTCGAGCGGCATTATTAGAGCCGCATCGGCCATAGACTTCATTTGGAGACAATGCTGCAACGACATCATTTATTAAGTGGATGGTGGCATAGATTAGGCATGACATCAATGAGACACGACGTTGATAGGTGGCGGCTTCATCCAATATTGCTTAGGAAACTATGATTCTCAGTATCATCACGAGGTAATATTTAATAATTGGTGAAGTGCAATGTCATCGATAAGCGACGTCGATCATGCTCGAGATCCTTACTTTCTTTGATAACATACGATGCTGATTCCATTTGTCATTGCTTTGTGATGCAAGTCAACCTAATTATATGGGCGATGGGTGGCACTGGTATTGTCTAGGATTCTTTGGCTTTACTAATGACATGTGATGCCAGTGTTGATGAGAGTCAGTAGCACTAGTGTTGACGCTTACTCACTTCCATTACTTTGGCACTGCTTATTGATGCGGCATCGTGATCAAGTAGCATGTCGAACATCTTTAAGGTTGACAATGATGAAGTGCTCAATACTCTCTCTTAGTATCAGCTAAAGGCAAAGTTTTCCAAATGTCACTTTTTGCGCAAGGAGGTTTGCTTTTTGGTACACATTCTCCCTGAGTATGGGCTGGTTGTCGATCCTAGTAAGGTTGCTGTAGTATAGGATTGACATATAACGAAGAACGCCACAGAGGTGAAGAGTTTCCTTGGTTTGGCGGGCAATTATAGGAAGTTCATTAATGAATTTACTAAAAAATTGCCCCTTTGACTCGCCTCAAAAGAAGAATTTGATTTTCTCGTAGGACTCAAAGTCTGAGGATGGTTTTATTAAGTTAAAGGAGTCGTTGACTAGTGCAGCTATGGCGGTACTACTCGATGGGTCAAGGAATTCATAGTGTATACCGATGCTTAGGGTATATGATTGGGTGTGGTTTTGAGGCAAAAGGGGAGAGTGGTGAGTTATATTGGTCGATAATTGAAAGTCCACCAGAGAAACTATCCTATTTGTGATCTCAAGTTGACATCCATTGTTTTCTCACTCAAGTCATGGATAAATTATCTATTAAGAGAGTGATTTGTGCTATTCATGGATTATAAATCTCCGAAGTATTTGTTCTTCCAAAATGATTTGAATTTAATGCAACAAAGCTGAATGAAGTTCTTGGCATCATATGATTTTGGTATCTCCTATATTTTAGGAAAAGGTAATGTTGTAGCTGATGCCTTAAGTTGGAAACATGCGATGTTGAGTCCTATGTTCTTAGAGTGGAAGCACTTGGTGTTTATTTCTACATTCGACTTTCAACTTTTGAAAGACATTACCCTGAGATTGTTAGCAGCTTTGGATGTGCAACATACACTTATGGACCGTATTGGGTCAAGTTAGAAGCAAGATACTGAGTTGTTGGATATTTTTCAGAAGCTTGGTAAACAAGAGTGGTCGAGTCATTTGAGGTGTTATACTACTAACTTGAAAGGGTGGTTATGAAGAGATGGTAGATTATGTATTCCTCTCATTATGGATTTGATGGACATGATACTAACCGAGTCTTATTGTTCTAGGATGACCATCCATTTCGATGGAGACAAAATATATTGTGATATGAAAAGAGTCTTTTATTAGCCTGGTATGAAGAGGATGTAGTGAAGTAAGTATCAAAGTGTATGACTTGACAAAGAGTAAAGGTAGAGTGAAGGAAGTCTGGTGGATTGTTGTAGCCATTAGATATTTCACTATGGAAGTAGGAGAGTGTTTCTATGGATTTCATTAATGGATTACCTAGCAGTAGGAGGGAAATGAGAGTATTTGGGTCATAAGTCGATTGACTGACCAAATGCACTCACTTTATTCTGGTTAGGAGCATGAGGACTATTACGTCTTTGGTGACTTTATACATGAGGGGGATAGTATGATTACATGAAGTTCCTTTTAGCATTTCCAGTGACCGAGATCCACTTTTCACTAGCAAATTTTAGAGGAGTCTTCAAGAGCTTTAGGCACTGAGTTGAGTTTGAGTACCGCTTATTACCCACCAAAAAAAATAGACAGATGGAGAGGGTGAATCAAGTATTAGAGGACTTGCTTTGGATGTGTATTCTAGACATTGGATGCTCTTGGGAAGACACTTGCTACTAGTGGAGTTCACTTATAATAATAGCTATTTGACAAGTTTTGGGATGACACCACTTGAGGCGTTATACGAGAGACCTTGTAGATCATCATCTTGTTGGTGGGACACTGCGGATAGGATCATTCTCGGATCAGATATGGTATTTTTCAAGGTATTTAGAAGTCTTATAATGACAGGAGATGCACAGAGTTGGAGTTCGCAGTGGGCAACCTGGCATTTGTCAAGGTCTCGCTGCTTAGACATATCATGAGGTTTGGTAGTTCGAGAAAGTTAGTGCCAACATTTATAGGGCCTTTTCTGATCACAGGTAGAGTAGGGAAGTTGAACTATTGTGTGATGTTTCCTAAAATGTTTGCAGGGGTACATGCCATTTTCCATGTGTCACACTTGCGAAAGCATCTACATGATACAATAGTTGTGGTCGAGCCGAGTTAGCTTGAGGAGGTAGTAGTGGAAGGGGGGTCATTTGTTTGTCATTCACCTACCCACATCCTTGAGCATGGCACAAAGTGACTCCATAATAAAGTTATTAAGCTAGTTAAGTTCAATAAGGAGATGACCTAGTGGATAGTACATGGTAAAAAGAGAAGAAGATCCGACCTTCCTATCCAGAACTCTTTCCTGGTACGTTTCAATTTTAGTTAATATGTGTATAACTGCTTGAGCACTTAGGCTTTAGCTTAGTGTACCCCATAGGTAGAGATGTTGGATGCTAGGATTGGTTGTGGACGTGTCATTTAGACATATTTTGGATGATGGTCATTAATGGATGTATGATCTTTGCACATATAGAAAATATATTCAGGTTAGCATGTAGTCAGACTATCACTTTTTTATTTTATCGAGTTATATGCATATGAATTTTTTTGCACATGTATTGAATAGTTGCACATATATATAGAATTACAAGTATATTTTCATATGATGTTGCATATATTTGGATGCACGGCATAAGCGCTTTCATTTCAAAAGGCCAACTAGTTCAGGAGGCCACCTAATTCATTAGTTAGTGGTTCATATGCATTCCATATCTAAATGTACATATTGCATTGGAAATTAAAACCAAGGATAATGGTTGCTAGTGGTTGATGGTTGAGTAGATGGGTGTAGACATCGATTTCGAATGTATGAGCTGCATTTTTTCCATCATTGGATATTTCGAGGACGAAATCCTTTTAAAGAGGAGAATATAACTCCCTGCAAAATTTACCAAGAATTTATTAAAAGAAATTAACCAATTTAAAATATAGTTAAAAATAGAACTTAAGCAAACATCAGAATTTAGCCATGATACTTGCACCATTGTGTAAATGGCTATTTTTTGGACAATTTTCATATACAAAGTTTTATAACCGGAGTGCGTATGAAAAAGTAAAGAATTGAAAAAATAATAATTAAATATGTATAAAAAGAAAATAAATTTTAAATTAAGTTACTTTAACCGGTCTAAACCGGCATTGGGACATGTCAACACCTAACTATCCAACACCCCCAATGAATCGGTCAATCGATCGAAATTGTCGGCTGGGGTTAACCTAAACCAAATGGTCTAGATTTTATTATACTAAATCTAATGGTCAACATTGGTTTCAGCACTTATAAATATGGCTTTGACCCTCATTGTAATTGTTGGAGAAACCCTAATCTAAGAAGTACGCTCTAAACTCTCTATCTCCTCAAAAATTTCTGAAACAAAATAAAAAAAATTTAACAGAAAAGTCAAATATTAAGAAGAAGAGGAGATAATCAAATTAGAAATAAAATCAAACTAAAAATATCAATAAATCAAAGAGGGAGATTCATGCTGGGATAAATGGGGAGAAAGCTCCTAAGTGGTGAGTGGGTTGATTATTTAAAAATGATGATTAAAAAGTAATTAGATTTATTTATACATCTATTTAATCTGGAAATTATCTGATTTAATTCCGAGATATAAGTTTTTTTTAAGATTATTTATTCAGCAAATTGCAATTATATTGGGATATGAATGAAAGTCTGGATCATATAGATTTAACCTATATTTCATTTAATTTTGATTAGAGTAAAGAAGTTTATTTGGATTTGAAGTAATTTTGAGATATTTGAATTGATTTAACTTGATTTTAATATGGATATACCTTTTTATTCACTTTGGACTGAACCTGAGATTTAATATGTATATACCCTATTAATTTCACCATGAACTAATTTGAGACGTAAATATAAATATATAATTATAAAATTGATGAATTGAAATCGTGTAAATGAAATTATAAGTTACACACGAACATTATTGGAATTATATGCAAAATTTAGACTTAAATAAATAGGTGAAATCCAGTAGAAGTTGGAAAATAATCACTTTTAAACAAAATATGATTTACTCTTAAATATAGGATTAACATTAACTGGAGAAAAATATATTTTATAGTAATAAAAAAAACAGGTCGACGGTTCAATGTAGTCGGTCGACCGCTAGCAGGTGGTTGATTTGTAGGCGTATTTACTATGCAGGTTGAGCCTTGGTCTATGGCCCATGTTAATTACTATATATGTTACATTATTATGGAAAGCTAGTTCCCTTACCATGGGACTGAAGTAAACGTGTATGCGGAAATTAGGCCCAAACAGTATTTATTATGCTAATTTGATACTCAATATAAGGCGGTTCGATCACAAGGGTGTGCTAAGCACATAACACTAATAGAAGGTTCCTCGATGTGCGCGATGCTGTTGGTGAATGCCTGGTGTAGGGCATGGTCCAACACTAATGGGCGGTTCTTCGGTGCATACAATGATTTGGACGTGACATTGTTGGTGGATGCCCAGTGTAGTGTAATAAGTGGCTTTACCATTGATTTATTGGACACAGTTGCTTTAGTAGATCCTAAGTCGTCTTTGATGTGAGTTGGCATTGCAGGATCCTTTCAATGTGTAAGTACGTTACGTATAGTCAATGTTTGGGTAATGCGGTCCTAGAGGTGATATATTATGCAATCTTATGTCAGGAGAAGTCCTAGAGATTATTAGTTCGATCTGTGTTGTTGGTCAGTTGTCTAATCCATTATTGATTAGTGGTTTGATTTGTTGTTCGATCCCTAAGTATTAACCTCCTCAAGATGTTTGGGTATATGTGCATTTCGATCCATGTCCCTTAGGTTATGTGATCAATCTTAATAAGTAATTCACAAACACAAGTAGGAGACTCTAGGTCATGTAGATTATAAATTAAGTCTGTCACATGTGATCACGATATATTAGTAATACAATTCATTCACCAAACTTTTGTCTGCCCACTCCTTCCCCTTTTCCCCTACCATAGGAGGACATGACGATAAGTGATTGGCTCAGATCTAGATGTGGAGAAGCGAGCTTGGAGTCGGTGTCATATATTATTCTTCATGCAACTATCTATTGTATTTAGTTTCTATCAGACCTTATACTGTTATTTTGTAAACTCTGGATTGTTGATTACATATATTTTGAGGCTGTGCTTTCTGTAATATTTTTTCGAGATGATTATTTTATATATTTATGTTTTATTATCTTCCACTGTGAGATCTGAAAGTGTAAAATGCCTTAGAATTTTATCCTTGTAATCATATCCTGTATTGTTTTAAAAATCAATAGCCTGTACTTCTTAGCATGACGCGGATCCGAATGTCACCATAGGCTTTGGGTTGGTTTGTCTAGAGGTGAGGGTTGTCACATAAGCCATATGCCTAAACAGTAAGTCAAAAAGTCTTGCTTTCTTTTCTAAACAAATCCGAAATTCGATCTCCCTATGAGAAGGAAGATCAAAAACTTCAATAAAAACATCTTGGGAGTCCTGAACTATTGGTATGAAGCTAACTCATCATATGGTAGGCCTAGGTAATACAAATAACGCAGCACAATAGAACTATCATGATCGTAGTAAACATCAAGGATGCACCTACTACAAATGCCCAAATGAACAACCTTCCTATCATAAACCAACACCTCTCCATAAATAGACATCTATTCATCCCTAGAGATAGACCAAAACCAGAAAATCTCAAAACAAAAGCATCGCAAATAAATTTGACACCCAAAATTATAAGTTCAAATCCCCACAAATCATGGATAAATGGAGCGATCCTCAATAGGATTTGATAATATAATAGGGTATGTAACTATATTAGAGTCTCAACACAATTCATCTACTAGCTTACTTGAAATAAATGAGTGAGATGCTCTGGTATCAAATAAACTATGAATAGATAAATTTGAGAGAGCTAACACCTTCCATGATGATTTTCCCTTATCAACGGCTGAGACCACGTTCAGCTAGGGGCTGCATCAATTGCATAAGCTAGAACTGCATGAGTAGAAGTCTTAGGCAATGTCGTACACTCCCTCTTCATATGACCTGACCGGTTGCAGTTGAAGCAATCGATCTTTGCAATATTCGCTCTACAGTATTTTTTGTATACCCCCATATTGCACCTTCTACACTTAAATACTGATTTCTTTATTGTTTCTTGAGCTCCTACTTCACCCTTACAATTATTCTAACAGACTGACTTTCCTTCTACCTTCTTGGGCTCATGTTTAGCAACTGAATTCGGCAATGTCATCTCTACTAAGCTCTCAAAAGTATCTCTAGTGGGCACATGGCTCTAAGAAATATCCCTTAAATATTTGTTCAAACCCTTAGCAAATTTTATTAACGAGGCCTAGGCCATACTTCGCTATCTAGTAGAAGTTATTGACATACTCCTTGAACATATGGTCTCCCTGCTAAAAATAAAAGGAATTTCCCAGCTTCACTAAATATTTAGCATCCAATATAAACTTAATTTGAAACCACTCCTAATATCAGCCCAAGAAATCTCAGTCTTCTATGCCTCTACAGTGATAATATCCCATTAGTTCATGGCCTCCTCCTATAAGTGCTAAGAAGCCAGTTGCCACTTCATTAAATCATCTACACCCATCAAAGCAAATATTATATCAGCAATTCCTCAACCATGCCGAGGTCTCAACAATTGATTCAGTTCCCAAATTTGGAAATCTTGAAATAATTCGGGAAAATCCAAAGCAGGCGGAGGATAGAAAACTGCCTCATGTGCCTAAGCTAGGGGCTTACCGTTGAGGTTAATTTAAACCTGGCCCATTGCTTGAAGATACCGGCCAAACCATAATGGAATGTTCATGCCTAGAACCTGAGCTACAACCCCACTAGAGCTATTTTTAGTTTGATTGCTCATTTTCACTTATTTGGAAATAGTAATAATTAGCAAATTTTCTTAGACAATGGTAAGCATTACGAGAATTATATATGTGTATCCATGCAATTATTTATATACAGAAATAACTTTTAAATATACGAGCACACTCTCTCAATACATGCCTAATCCCTAAGGAATATTAAACCTAAACTCGGATACCAGTTGTAACAATCTACACTTCCGGACACACTAATTCCACACCTAAAAGCGATGTTAGAACCCACGTTGTGCCAAGAAGGATAGATCGTTAGGTTGAGGTAGTTTATATGGTGCCAAAATAAATATGAATTTTAGACAATCTACACTTTTAGATCTCACAGTGGAAGGAGTAAATATAAATAGCTGAAATAAACCAACTATTTCTGCTTGACAAATAATGGCCGATTTAGAAAATAACTTGGGAAAGTTCTTGATAAGCAACTGGAAGCAAATATATGTCAGGCTAGTATAATAACATACATATAGAATGAATATACAATAAGTAACTCTAGAGTGCATGGTCACCTCCTCCGCGTATCATACTCTCGTCATACTATTCTACTATCCGGACAGCCTATAGGTAGGTATAAAAGGGAAAAATAGGGGGAGCTAGACATAGTCTAGTGAGTATTAAATATCACTAGTGGTATGGTGTTAAAAGGCGGATAAATTATAATTTATATCCTACACAACCTAATGGTGTTTATCTAAATAGATATACCAACCCCTTTAGGTTACGCTAGTGATAATATAATAGGTAACAACATATAATATGCCTAAAGTTCGATAATAGCTCACATGGATTCCACCCAAGGGATGGACATCACAAAATTGGGTAAACCTAATAATAATTGAGTAATAATCTTGAAGATAGACCACCTATACAGTGCAATAAATCTAATATACAATGTTACACTACCTAATGATACATCGAGTAAACAATCTCGATGGTAAACTGTCTATAAAATGTAATACATTGATACACAATTACAATGATATAATAATGTGACATACAATATATACCATTCAACTAATAGTACACAAGAATCTAACAACAAATCGATTCCTGGTATGTACATTGGTTGAACGATGTAAATCCCAAAAATATAGATATCTACATTTTCCCAACTAATCACATACCAAAATGTTCAACTATGTCGCTAACGGTAGAAACAAGAGCAATCTAATTATGATACAATTGCATACCCATGTTGAGTGTCATGTTATACAAACATTGAAATGCTACACGAACTCTAAAACGTGAACATAGTGTAAAACGAATCCTCGAAGTTATCCAACTAGACATAGAATAGGTCCAGGTTCGTACTTCACAACCTATAGGTGCTCTGTCGGTTAGCTAGATTCAATCAGTCGACCGTTTGTGTGTTAATATATATTTTGTTTCCAAAAGGGCACCATACGATTGAATAAACACCATCAGTCTACTCCTTGAACGTTTAATCGACTGATGACTTCTAATCCGTTAATTGTTAGGTCATTCAGTCGACTATTTAACCTTATAAAAAACTAGTTTTCCTCAGGTTTTTTGGGATTTTTCTCGCACCAACAAGTCGACCATTCAAACATGGTCAATGACTGGCTCTTAAGATTTAGTTTTTTAAACATTTTTTAACTTATTATTTTTGCCTAGTTCTGATTGTTCTTCATTCTATCTTCTTTGCAAATTTCAAGTAAAATTTTGAGTCAAAATAATCATATTTTAAAACAAGAATTCATATCTAATAACAACTTTTAATATGTTCAAATGCTTTTCTATTCCTTTATTCTAGTTATAACTAATTTTTGTTATAATATATCAAATTGACAATACAATCCATTATATAACCAATACATGTATAAAATTAACTTTTATTCATTACAAATTAATCCCTGTCTAATAGATTTACATAGTTTTAAGGTGAGTCTGCCCTTCAATCTACCCTTCCAATACTTCATATCAATTCCTATTATCAAAGTGATGTCTTAGAGTTTTCGAAATTACCTATTTCATACAAACCATCAACTAAAATATTAAATCAGTTTTTAAATCATATTATAAACCCTAAATAGATTTACTAATGAAATATAACGCATATATAACAACACAACAATTTTGTAGATAATCTCACTCACATAGGTTAGATAAACTTCATAGAATTTGCTTTTGTTCTTCTTCCAATTTAATTGAACAGAAGATTCTCTTCATTAATTTGAATTAACATGATTTTGTTCTGAATTATTATCAATTTTCAATTTGATTTTATATTTTTTTGAGAAGTTTAATGTAGATTTGAAGAAAAAGAATGTTGTTTTACATTTAGGGTTGAGCGGCGGCTACAAGATGAAGAGAAACGAGGTTTCGATGAATTAGGGTTACATATCCTACTAATTTATACAAAAAACCTAATACCACTTAGCCAAATTAGGCTTTCGACCTAATTTTGCCTTGAAAAGCACGAGGTAAACTGTCTATATGTCTTTCATCCGATGCCTATTTTTGATGTTTTATGTATGAATGGGTTAGATAAACTATATGACACAATGGAAAAGTTAGATTTTCCAAACTAATTAATTTTTAAAATTATTCTTTTTATGTTTTTTCTTTAAAATTACCAAAATTCCCTTTTAATTAACCCATTTTTTATATTAAAAATCTGGGGTGTTAAGTTGAACTCGTTGGGTTTTGTTGGTGGTATGAAAAATATTCTTAGAGGAATATCTCTCTTTTAGAGTGTAGTGATTTAAAAAATACATAAAATAACCCTATTGATTTGGCTTATACGAGTGTTAACACATAATAGACTCTGAGATTTTGCGAATTCTAGGTCTAGTAGATGTTTGTGTCATCTGGGTTGGTAAGGCGGAATGCTCCATTGGTTAGGGCAACACCGATCACATTAGAACCTCCTAGTTTAGTCCAAAAACTGCATCGGCAAGGTTTGTGTTGGCGAGGATCAGGCGCTTAATGAGGCACCCACTATCCTTTTCTTGACCCTAGAATTATAGTGCTTCACATCTTTTATTTTATAGGACTCATTTCGAAGCTCTTCTTCCATATTACACTCATCTAGGGCATTGAGACTTAGTCACAGCAATTCCTCATTCCACTCTGCATTATGGGTGAGGTTCCTCGGCGATCGGACATCCATCTATAAGGAAAACATTTCTTCATACCCATAGGCTAACGAAAAGGTTGAATGTCCCCTCGATGTCTAGGCAGAGGTATATATGACCATAGGATGACCTTTTTTATAGTCGATTTGATCACTTTTGCCTCCAAATGTCGATTTTCTGAAGGGTGGGTGGAGGAGGTGAAGCCATTCTTAATCCCATTTCTTCCAGAAAAAACTAGAATCCGGATGCGTTTAATTAGTGCCATTATAAGTGATAATCTTCTTTCGAAGACTGAATTTTTAGACGATTGTTCTTGATGACATAGTGGAGGACCTTGGGCGTAATAACCCTAGTTAGTGGTCCATCTTGACCTATTTGGTGAAGTAGTCGTTGATGACTATGATGGTTGTATCCTCCCTTCATGCTTAGATGCTTCCAGATCAAAAAGGTCTCCATGTGTTAAATAACCATGGGGAGGTCATTAGGGTTAATAGGCTGGGGAAGCTTCGGGGACTTTGGTGAACTATTGATTGCAGTTGCATTTCTTGATGTACTCTATTGGTTCTTTATAACAAATCATATTTTAGAGTGCTATAATATACGACAAATAATAATCAGATCGATTAAATAATAATTTTAAGACTAATTTTGACTACAAAATAATTAAAGGGATGAAGGGAATTTTTATAAAAAGGGGTTAAGGAATTAGTAAGATTAAGCTAAAAAATATCCTTTACGGATGACTTAGCTATATTTTCTAAGCTAAATTCAAAATCTGTTAGAAATATCCTTACTATGTTGAATGACTTCTTAAGTGTTTCAAGTTTTTAGACGAATGCAACAAAGTCATCTGTTCTGGTATCTGGGCTCCAAACTCATATATGCACACAATCTCAATCTCATGGCCACTGGAATAAACTATCTTAGAATTCCTTCGGTTTTTCAAGGATAAAGAAAACTCATTGCCTTAAACACTATGAAAGGATCACCTGTAAACTTAATATGTGATAAAATAAATATCTATGCCTGATAGGACGACTTACCATCATTAAATCCATCACATTCTAATTGCAACTTTACTTTTCAAGGATTTGTATGCTTGCAAAAAAAACCTGCTGCACATGTTGATGCAGCTTTTAGTCACTTTCTATGGATAGGTCCTTGCTCTAGTAAACCTACCACTATATCTTAAAAAAACTATATGTTTCAATGAAGCATAGCGGCTTGGGAATATAGATCTAGTTTTATGGAATAGAGCAACAAACATTTTACATCTAAATAATCTTTTTGGCACTTCTGGCTCCATTTGGAAGTAGTGGTGCTCGAAGCATTACACAAGTGCCAAAGATTTTTGGTTAATAAAATCAAAGTAGAACTCATGCTGGATATGGAGAAGTATCATCAAAACTAAGGAGAAGGTAAAACACCTAATTAACTATCTATCTCCCTTAGTACTTAGCATCCTTTTGAAATTTCTCCTCGAGATCTCATGGTTTTATGCTGAAAGCTATACTAAGTTACAATAAGATGAGGCGACCTGGTATTCAATTAATAGCAAGAATATCTAACTAATTCCATGGAGGTAGGATTAGTTTGTCACACCATAGTAATCAAAGTGTTACGCAAATATGGAGGAAGATTGAAAATAATCCTAGAATTAGTAAAGTTGATAGTCTAGTATAGTGCTACTCTGGCAAAAAGCACAGGTGAACTTTTATATAAAGAAATCTCAAATTAAGTTCATTTTTTCTAACTCGTGGAAAGATTGAATATGCGACAAGTCTGGCAAAACCAAAATCTTTTTATGTAGCATGTGCTCAAAAATGTCCTGCTTACCCGGGATAAACTATGCTACTTTGGTTTCCTTACTACTTCATTATGTCGATGTAAACAAGAAAACAAAACAAATATCCTCTCGTATTTTGAATGTGAGGAAACAAACATAATATGGGAAAGGACCTTGTAGATAGAAGGATTCCATAATCCATTTGGAGACAATAAAGAAGAGTGGCACAACATTTTTATAAAAACTAGAGGGAATGATTATAATTGCTCAACATTGCTTCTTTGCCTTATTGTACCTCTTGTAGAGGCCTAGAGGTGGAAGAATATTAGTTAGTTTGAAAAATTAAAGGGGAAGCCTAAGGAAGTTGGATGGGATTGTTTGGTTCAAATTAATAGGAAATTTTTTTTAGGGGATTAGCATGTTATGAAGTAATGAAGAAAATGTACTTATTTCAAATGGCATGAGTTTTGTATTTAAATAAGTCGCGTACTCTTAGTTTGTTATATATAAGGTAAGGGTCCCCGTTAAAAACCCTGCTTAAATTCAAAAAAATAGATCAAGCTAGAAAGGGATTGAAGCCCAAACCCAAACTATTAACCGTTATTACCCTAAACAAATCATTCCCCTCGCTGGCACTCATTTACCAAAAACAAAATAACTACAAAGCTAGGCCACCAAATAAAAGAAGGAAATGAGAGGAAATCAATTAAAGTTAAACTCAAGCTTTCATTTCAAAGAGAAGAAATGATTATACCAAGCTTTTAACCAAAAAAAGTAATACTAACTTTCATTTACAATTGTTTTTAGATTTGGATTTCATGTGGTTTTGCTATTTTAAATGATGATAATCATGCTTTGATGATAATATATTATCCGTGTATAAGTTTGGTTATTAAATGACATAGTTTACGATATGTTTAAGGGTACAATATGAATTATCATCTCCAATAGGGTTGAAATTTTTATATGATGTTTAGATATGTTTTCAATAAAAAAAATTTGGAAGAAGAAATAATTTCGTATGAAGTTTCTAAAATTAAATTAGGTTGTTTTCGGCTGTAAATTAATTTTTAAAAATCTTAAAATTAAACATTTTAATCCAAATTGTTATAAAAGGTAAAATAAAGTGTTGTAGATTTTCTGTTTGAATCTTTGGGAATTTTCCTATGATTTTTTTAAAATGGAAATTAGGGAGGCATCCCTATCATACTTTCATATTGTAAAGTGAGTCCCTGTCAAAGTTTCATTGTAAATCGGGTCCCTATTTTCTAGAAACAAAGAAAAATTATTGCTGAAATGTCAGCAACTTTTATAAATAAGTGCTGATATTTCAGCAACTTTCCATGTCAAAGTTTCATTGTAAATCCGGTCTCTATTTTCTAGAAACAAAGAAAAATTATTGCTGAAATGTCAGCAACTTTTATAAATAAGTGCTGATATTTCAGCAACTTTCATACACTGTGTTCACAGTGTACATAAATGCTGCTGAAATGTCAACAACTTTTATAAATAAGTGCTAATATTTCAGCAACTTTCATACACTATGTTCACAGTGTACAGAAAAGTTGTGGAAATATCAGCAACTTTTATGAAAAGTTGCATCATGCTCTGCAATAATCATGAATAAAAAACAGGGACCTAGTTTACACTGAAATTTAGTGAAGGACTTTTCGTGTATTTTGAACTTTAATAAGGAAATGTGCCAAAAGTACCCTTTTTTAAATTTATATGAATTAAATGGTAAGGTACAAACTATCCATAATTAATGGAAAAATTAAGTAAGGGGATTAATTATGGAAGTAAATCTTAGCTAGTTGTAGAGATTTATGCTAAAGTTGTAAATAATGAATGACAAATGACATGTGTAAAGATTTAGTCAAATAGTAGTTACTTGATTAAGGAAAATATCAATATTGCATTTGATTGCTAGAAGTTAGATAGCTTACATCTTTGATAGCTTAATTTAGAAGCTTGGCAACTTACATATTTTTTAGCTAGAAGCTTAATAGCTTACATCTTCGCTAGCTTAATTTAAAAGCTCTAGAGCATACATCTACAATAGCTTGAGTGAGAAGCTCAACAGCTTTCATCTTTGATAGCTTAATTTAGAAGCTCTATAGCTCAAGTCTTAGGTAGCTTAATTTAGAAGCTCAATAGCTTACATCTTTGATAGCTTGATTTAGATGCTCAATTGCTTAAATCATTGTTAGATTTATTTAGAAGCTCAATAGCTTACACTTTAATAGCTAAAAGCTCGACAGCTTACATCATCGACAGCTAGAAGCTAGATAACTTACATATATGCTAGTCTAATTTTAGAACTCAATAGCTACATCTTCGATATCTTTTCCTTACATACTCGACAACAAGGCATGCAAAAGCCTAATCTTAGCAGCTCGATAGTTGGACATGCGATAGCTTGGGCATTTTGGGAACTAGTTTCCATGATATGTAGTTAATTTTTTTTGTATGAATTTGGGTGTGCAAAGTAATAAAATTCAACATAAAATGTTAAAATAAAAAATAATAGAGGATGATTGTGCAAGTCCTATATGGCAACCTATAGAGTTTGGACGTAATTTAGTTGGGAACGATGATGTAAGGCCTATGTAATAAACAATAATGTTTGAACGTAGCATTATTCGAGAATGATGGTGTAAGACCTATGTGGAAAACTAAATGTTAAATAGTGACGTTGTTTTGGAACAATGATGTAAGGCCTATGTGGCAACATATACATCAATATGTGACATTATTTAGGAGCGACGGTGTAAGGCCTGAGTGGTAACCTAGAAGAGATTACCATAAAACATAGCTCATGATATGATGCTAAGTGTAAAGCACATTTATAGTTGAAATGTTATTTACATAATTATGTCTATGTTATGATTTTTATATGAATGAGATTATGTAATAATGATTATGTATTAGTGAAGGGAAAACCTATTCTGCTTGGGTACATGATCTTACTATATCTTTAGGGTGAAGTATTACTCATAACAAGCTTTATGTCTGATCCGTATTTTTATTATTATTTTCCCCACGGACACACGAGTATTCATTCTAGTAGGCTGAGTTTATGGGATTAGTTAGGCAGCATTTTGAAAAATGAATAAAAGGTCCTACAATGAAGCAATAGCCATAGTAGATAATAAATTTTATTTTAAATTGCACTATTGTTAACCGGATTTTAAAATTGGTTAAATGTGCATGCCAACATCCTCATATGTCAGTAACAACACTATCATGTATGTTTTTATTATATTTACCGCTACATAAGCATGGTTTGGGTAATGAAAATATAAAGACAATTTTTATAATGGAAAATCGTTTACCTGCTCTGTTTAGTTGAAGCTCTTGAAATAAAAATTGATCTTATTTTATCGATTGAAAATAACTCTATCGATGACTACAACATTATGGGAATTCCTTTTTGGATCTTGAAATAGGGGATGTTACAACTTGATACCAAAGCTTAGGTTAGGTGTCACTTTCATAAAATAAAGCTAAGTAGAAATCTAGGAAGAAAATAAACACTTTGGAGAAGGTTATCACTATATATATAACGTACTTGTATTTTTGACATAGATATATAGATGGATATATCTATCCCTCTAGTATTGCTTTCAACCATTTTACTTTCATTTCTTACGAGCACTTTCTTATGAAAAAGCAATAATGGAGACAAGTGGAATATTAACACTAGTGGAGAAAGGGCAAATGCTAGTAGGGAAACCGCATGTAAGCAGACAAATGAGCGAGGTAGGGAGCGAAAGCATAACCAAGCCACGAATGTGGGCGTTCAAATACCGACTTTGACAATTGGAAATGTGGATGTGAAAACACATTTTTAGCATTTTGTAGTGAGCTTAATAGAATAGCAACCTCAACAACAAGTACCATAGCTAGCTCGAAATGAACTTGAAGACCTTATGCAGACTGTCTGGGATGTTTTTGCTATAATGAACTAGGATTTCTAAAGCCTAGGGGAGAAATGTTTGATGGAACAAAGAAGGTTTTATGAGAAGTGATTTTTTAAGTATGCGTGACTGGATTTGTGGATATATGGAATTTACTAATGACCAGAAATTAAAGTCGGTACTAAGGAAGCATAAATTTTTAGTCAGCAATTGGTAGGATATGGCAAGGATTGATGTTCTAGAGTAAGAAATAACTTTGGATTAGTTTAAGGAGGTATTTGAAGAGCAATTCATTCCTGGATCAAAGATATTTTAAATTTTCCAAGCATTTGTAGAACTAGAACAAGAGAGTATGGTCGTGCTAGAGTATAAGTAAAATTTAATGCTTTATCCTACTATGTGACTGATCTTATTAGAACCCCAAGGAAGAAGGGGAGAAGTTCATCATGCGGTTGCAGCCATGGTAAGGTGACCTGACTATGGCTCATCTAGCACTTCCATTCAACGAAGTGGTAGACATGGTGAGGTGTCATACAACATCCCTCACTCTGAGACCTAAAAATAAACATCGATGCTGCTACAGTCATCACCAGAATTATTTTCAAGTAATAAAATTGAGTTCAGCATATATATATATATATATCTAAGTAAAAAGCATGGCTAAAATATTTACGCTACACATAAATATCTTAATATTCATTACATACATTTTTTCCAAACTAACCCCAAAACCGTACCCATATAGGGGCTAAAATACAATAGAAAAATAACTTAGTAGAGTATCAAGCCGACATATGATGATGCCATCCTGAACTCTTTAAACGGTGGAAATAAACTTTGTTTATTAGCTATCAAAATCTCCTGCTTGGCCTTGAGTGTTCATCCTTCAGCTGCTAAGATAACTACATAGACCCATAAACTCAACCTACTCAAACAATTACTCGTAAGTTTATGGAGAAAACAATAATAAAAACCTAGGTTAGACATAAAACCCGACGTATAAGATATCTTACACAAAGCATGAAATATAGTGAGACCACTCTGCCATATACGAAATGGGTCTTCCCCTCACAAGTACAAACATAAAACCTACATGCATCATTTACTTTAATAGGTCAAATTTAGGCTATTCCTAAAACTCTTATGTGATTCTGGTCTCGGCCAACCTCTAATTGAACCCTATCTTTAAAACTATGCATGAAAACCTAACTATTAAAGGCACTTTCCTTACCGGTTCGGTTGTCAAGCGCACCCAATGTATACCTAACTTCTAAAGTGCGCAGTCAATCCTAGCACAGTTTATCTTTCAAAACTCATTAACCTGAAATGCTCCCTTAGCACAGTTATGTTTCACCTTAAGTTGAACTGCAAAGTACAACCCTAAGAAGTTAGTTTATCTTCAATTTATACTACAAAGAATCACTACATGTAGTTTCGTATTTTCCTTTAGTTTACACTACAAAGAATCAGTAGCATGTGGTTTCTTCTTTCTTTAGTTTATAATGCAAAGGTTAGCCACTTGCAGTTTTTTCTTTCTTTAGTTTATTCTACAAAGAATCAGACACAAGCAGCTTGTCTTTTTTTGTTTATTTTAAAAAGAGTTAATCATATGCAGTTTCAAGAATGTACAATCCGTTTGGACATCCCACATCCCTTCGAAATTTGAATGCCTCTCCATACCTTGCTAAAGCGTGCATTCAAGTGAGCATCTCCACTCGACTTCAATATCCCTTCTTGACTCACATTCTTGTGCAGGTTCTTATTGCACTTAACCACCTTAATCTCTCCAAGCTTTACCTAATTGTCATATATTAGGTTTCAGTTTCAAATTCACTTCGGCATAATGCAACCCTATCTAATTCGTATTGTGCCGCAGTTTTCCCCACTCATATTGCGATGCAATATATCCTGCCTTCTTCTACATTTAGTCCATTATGTCTAGCTACACTTTAAGTTCAAGCAATGTAATGATCTTGGCGCAATACTCGATTGTACCTTTCAGCTTTTGGTGCAGTTCTTATCTACATCTTTCGACTTCAGACTTTTCCCAACGTTTTGTCATTTTGTACAATACTTTCCTATACAGTATTGGCCCAACTTGAAAATCAATAATCCCCTATGGAAATTCATTACCTTCAGCCCTAGGTAATTATTTTATTTTCTCAACGTTTTGCCACCACCTTAGCTCTTTATCAAACAAAGCCTAATGCATCTATTACCAACATTTACACAAGTGCCATATGATACGTTTAGACTCCCCTTTCCGTTAGTGACAGTGTCCTTTATTTAACATTTATGCATTTTTAGGGGATCTTGTCCTCTAATCATTTAACATAAATTTATCAAGTGTATATATAATAGGTTTCAGTTCCTTATTTAATCCCCTCCCCCGGCTCATTTTTAATTTCGATGATTTAAATTTTGGCTGGAAAATAATTATAAATTAATAGAAAATTTCTGAATAATTACCTCAACTCATTTTACTTATGTTCCCATTTTAGAGTCATTTTCTATTATATCCATTTGGTACTTTCTTCCAACATTTCATAACTAATGATATCACCATGTGCAAATTCTCTAATTTAAACTCATTTTTAGATTAATGGTTAGAACATCATTTTAAATTTCTTTAGCATTTCGCACCCACTAAAGTAGGAAACAGATCTAAACACCCTTGTTTGATTGTTTTCACCAAAATAATCATTAAAACATCATTTATCTCATTAAAACACTAACTTTTATGAACACCACTGTATCAAGTCGTAGTCGAATTCAAACACTATGAAAATGATATATGGTTTAGTATTACTCACCTAGATGTTTGAATAATCTTGTTTCAATCTTATTACTTCCTTCTAGCTTGATTTTTCATCTTCTTCTTATTTTCTCTATTTAAGTCTCCATAGTTAATGTGCTTCTCAAGATTTTATTTTATTTTTGAGAAGTATGAAAAGAAGAAATGTGGTAAGGGTTATGTTTATTGTTGCATGATAATTTAGGCATTGGCCTTCATAACCTTTTTCGCCTATTGGTTCATTGCCCTCCTTCTTATTTAATTTCTATAACCATACCAATTTTATTTATCATTTCAATAATTAATTCTTTAGTTAATTAATTATTAATTTTGGATTGTTACATGCTTCACTCTTAAAGGAATTTTGCCCCCTAAATTTAATAAAGATACGGTAGTGATCGCCAATCTATAAAATGTCTGTTATAACATACCCACATAAGTTCCCCACCCATGTTTCATAACAAAAATGTACTAGTACTTTTACTAATATAAAACAATCAGCAATAATACTCATATATACATATATGTATATATATATATGTATGTATGTATGTATGTATTGTTTATAACTATACATAGTTAACCCATATGCTAAGTCGAAACAAACTCTGGGGAAGTCCACATGACCTTATCATCTATTTCCCGTATACAATCCTCTCAGTCCTCACTCCATTGGACATATACTAGCTTCACTACTTTATTCCAAAACCGCTTCTCATTCTAGTTTACTTTTCGAACTGGTTTCCCTACATAGGTCATGTACGGTTTTATGAGAAAGTCATCAATTTCTCTGAACTTATTACTGCTTTTGGATCCCTAATACACTTTCTCAAATGTGATATATGAAATACATTATGGAACCCTGCAAAAGCTCTTGGTTGCTCCACTCTGTATGCTATCTTTCCAACCTTATCTATGATAAAAAACATGCTAACGTATTTGGGCGCTAATTTCCCAGCCTTCCCAAATGCATCACAACTTGAATTGGTGAAACTTTCACGAATACATGGTTTCCTACTACGAACTTGATTTTGTTCCTCCTTTTGTCATCATAACTCTTTTGCTTATACTGCGTTGCTTTTATTCTAGTTCAAATTAACTCTGCTTTCTCAATAGCATCCCTCATCACATCTGGCCCTAATATGAGCCGGTCCATCATCTTTAATCAACATGTGGGTGACTAACATGACCTTCCATACGACACTTCAAATGGTGTCTTCCCTAAAATAAATGTAAAGCCTATGAATACAAACATGTTGGGGTTACACAAAGACGTACACCTACTTAACTCAATCTATAAATTACTGCAACTCAATATGATAGTGGCATATCCCCCTATCGAATATTGAAGTGACTAAATGGGTAAACCCTAATCCTAATATATAACCAAGTCTTTAGCTATGAATGAGTGTGTAGAACTGGTATTAAACAACACTCTAACTGAAATACCAAAAATCAATAATATTCTTGCATTTCTTCGAAGTAGACAGATCTCCCTCCGGACATTCCAAAGCATAAACATGCACTCTATGTTAGTACTTAAGGTATTGGTTTTGATGATAACAACTATAGGACATTATATAAAATATAGATGCTAATGTTTTATCAAGATATATATAGTACACGGTGTAGGATATTAGACAGGTGTTGATTAAGAAAATTGTGCAATATCAAAAGTAGATTCAAGATGATGATAATTGAAGGCTCATAAGTATTGAAGAGTTCAAGATTTCAAGATATTCCAGATAAGTTATAGGGTCATATAATTTATATTAAAAGCTTGATAGCACTTTGCTGATCTCTCATGCCTTCTCTAATTTTGTTTTAAATTGTTTTTCAAATATCCTAGTTTTAAAATAATCTTTTCAAAATATTTTCCAAAATGATTTTCAATCTCTTATACTTATAAAGATATTATTTTAGTGTTTTTAAGTTTATATATATACACACACATTGAATTTTTGTTTATGCTTTAATAAGTTATAGTTATATTGTTTTTATATATATATTATTCGGTACTCTTATTAAATCTTTCAAAGTTATTTTATAAAGTTTATTTATTTATATTTTGATTAGAATGTGTATAAACTATATTTAAATGATTCTACAAAGTATCAAATTATTTTACAAAGCAACAGATTTTCAAAATAATATTTTTAAAGTGTTTTTCAAAATACAAAGGGATATGTCGCCATATCCTATCCACGTATGTCAACACAGTGGTCGTACTTTTCAAAATTCAAAGTTGAATGGAAGTGTCTTATCATTGTATCCCTTTGCAGATGGACATGATTGTTGTTTCCTTATATATACCAGACTTCCAAATGAATTTTTAATAACTACTTTCTTATTCTTCTCTCCTCTTTTCACTCTCTTGATTTCTAAATCAATTTTTACCAAAACTCTGCCGAAATTCAGCCGGAATAAAATTTAGTCATTACTAGTTTGATTCTCCTTCATCTACTCTTTGATTTCTCTCATCTCTCTCACTCAAACCAAGATCAAAGTACTATTCAAGAGCTATAGGATCAATTATAATCAAGATCGAAGATCTGTGTCTATAAACTCTATCAATTCGTACTCTTATACTTTATGGTGTGCTTGGTTTCCTTGAAATCCAAGTGAGTGTGATTGTAGCCCGTAAAATCAATTGGATGTGCATAGTAACCAGTAAATTTAGTGGGTTTGCTAGTAGCCGAAAATCAAGTGACCTACCCAAAGGTTGGGATTCTGGAGGGTGTGTCTTGTAGCCTTGAAATTGAGATTGTTTTTACATTTACTAGTTGAAAAGAAATCTGTACAAGGAATTGTGTTGGATTGGATGTAGGGTAAATCCGAACCAGTATAAAATCCTTGTGTGTCCTTTCATTTTTACTTTTATTGCATTTACTTTTATCTGTACTTTGATTCTATAATTGTTTATGTAATTGTTAATTGCATCATTCCAAGAAGATTCTTAAAGTATTTGAAAAATATTCATATAATCAATTAAACACCATTCACCCCCTCTAGTGTTAAGTTAGCCTTAAGATCCCTATTCCATCGACTCACATTTGGTATCGAAGCATGGTTTATAGAGTATTCATCATCTAGTTTTTGAAAAAGTTTAAATGGCTGCCAACACTGGTAATAGTACTATTAGTAACATTATTAATACACTTGTTAGTAACCCATTTGTCGAAGGACAATCTACTTCCACACCTCCACTTTTTAATGGCTGTAATTACACATATTGGTCATGTAGAATGAAATTTTCTATAGTCAATTAGTTTAGACACTTGGAATATTACAAAAACTGAGTACACTAAACTTGAGACTAATTTTACACAGTGGACTACTGGCCAAAAAACAGTTGCATAAAGTAACTCTAAGGCTATGAATATATTATTTTGTTCAATAGATAGAAATGAATTTAATAGAGTATCTATATGTAAGTCTGCATTGGAAATTCTGAGAACTTTGTAATTTACACATGAACGTAGAAATAAAGTTAAATAGACCAAAATTTCCATGTTAACAAACTAGTTTCAATTATTCAAAATGAGTCCAAATAAGTCCATATCTGATATGTATAGTAGATTCCAAGATATAGTACACTCACTTATTGCATTGGGTAAAAGTTTTTCTGAGGAGGATTAAGTTAGAAAAATCCTCAATTCACTTACATTTGAATGGGATCAAAAGAATCTTGCAATCGAAGAGGATGATGACATTAGCACTATAACTATTGAAGAGTTAATTAGAAATTCAATGTCTTTTAAAGCACAAACACGGGTCAGGAGAGAAAGCAAAGCTATAGAGTAGAAGTCTAAAGCTTTTAATGCAATGACGGACAATCTGGATTCATACAATGATGAAGATGAAGAAATTGCTTTTATGATAAGGAGTTTCAGAAAATTTCTAGAATATAGGAAGATGATCAATTTCTAAAGAAACGACAACAAAAATCCAGGAAGCGGAAGTGGAAATGGAAATGGAATTAGATGTTATAACTACGATGAACTGGTTATTTAAAACAAGACTATCCACATCCCGATAAACTTAAAACTACATCGAAAACTGATTCATCCAGAAAATAGAGAAGAGCCTATACTGGAACAATAGATGGATCAGACACATCCTCAAGTCATAATGAATCAGATACAAAAATTGCTAACATGTTCTTCACAGCAATACATAATTCAGAACAAAATGGTGAAATGTATTAGACATATGTATGCTTTTAATATGTCAAAAGTTTTAGTTCTTGAATGAATTCTTCTTTGGTTGCTTTACTGGTTGTTTGGAATATCCTATAGATTAATAATAATATGGGTTGAATATTATGTGACTACATTTTAAATTTTAATATTTTAATAATATAATAATATAAAATAATTTTAAAATAATTTTTATGAAAGTAAAATAACTATCAATAGATATATATAATAAATTTATTTTATAAAGTTTTATTAAGTTATATTTTGAATAAAATGTGTATAAACTATATTTAAATGATTCTACAAAGTATCAAATTATTTTACGAAGCAATAGATTTTCAAAATAATATTTTTTAAGTTTTTTCAAAATACAAGATATATCGACATATCTTATCCATGTATATCTACATAGTGGCTGTACTTTTCAAAATTCAAATTTGAATGAAAGTGTCTTCTCTTCACGAATGAACACGATCGTTGTTTTCCTATATATACCAGACTTCCTAATGAATTTTTAATAACCACTTTGTTATTCTTCTCTCCTCTTTTCACTCTCTGGGTTTCTAAATTAATTTTTAACCAAACTCTGCTAGAATTGAACCAGAATCAAAATCAATCATTACTTGTTTGATTCTCCCTTATATGCTCTCTGATTTCTCTCATCTCCCTCACTCAAACCAAGATGAAAGTGCTATTCAAGATTTATAGGGACAATTGTAATCAAGATCGAAGATATGAGTCTGTAAACTCTATCAAATCATACTATTGTACTTTATGGTGTACTTGGTATCCCTGAAATCCAAAAAAGTGTGATTGTTGCCCGTAAAATCAAT
Source organism: Allium fistulosum (assembly GCA_030737815.1). Lineage (NCBI taxonomy): Eukaryota > Viridiplantae > Streptophyta > Magnoliopsida > Asparagales > Amaryllidaceae > Allium > Allium fistulosum. The sequence goes on along the minus strand of CM060903.1, from coordinate 709,453,197 downwards.
TAGGTGCGCTTAGTAGCACATAAATCTAGTGGGTGTGCTTATAGCCCGGAAACAAAGCAACTCTACTCAAAGGTCGTGATCCTAGAGGGTGTGTCTCGCAGCCTTGAAATCGAGATTTTATTTGCATTTACTAATTGAAAAGAAATCCATACAAGGAATTGTGCGAAACTGGATGTAGGGTAACTCCGAACTAGTATAAAATCCTGGTGTGTTCTTTCCTTTTTACTTTTACTGCATTTGATTTTATCTGTATTTTTATTCTGTGATTGTTAATTACATCATTCCAAGTAGATTCTTAAAGTATTTAAAAAATATTCATATAATCAATTAGACACTATTTACCCCCCTCTAGTGTTAATTTAGCCTTAAGGTCCCTATTCCGCGAACTCACATTTTGATCTCTAGATAATTCGTCTTTAGATGTCCCATATTATCATACTTGAAGCACTTTACCCTTTCAAGATTCTTTGGTGATGAACACTGTCATATAGTATCCCCTTTGCCCATAGTTAAAACAAGCTACCTTAGAAATAATAACTTCTCCACCCTTTCCCTTCAGTACACCCTTCTTGCCTTTGGTATATGAGGTAAACCTTTTCTTCTGCACTACCTTAGGTCTCATCTCTACTCTCATTTGTTCTTAATACATCCCATCATACCGTCGGATCATATACACCAAGATTTCAAAAGATGATGCCAAGTGCACCATCACCTTGTAATCAAGAACCAACTTCAAACGGCTAACGAACATCTTATTTTTCTTCAGTGGGATATTAATGATCTCCTTACTATACTTAGCCAAAGAGTTAAACTCTTGGATATGCCTTTCTACCATAAGGCCACCCAGCTTCAAGTCTATAAATTCCTACATTAGCATACTCCATTGAGTCGTGGGTATGAACCGAGTCTTGAACATCTCCTTGAACTGTAACTAGGTAATTTCCTCCTCAGGTGCCTTGGCAATTAAAGTTACCTACCAGTCCAAATCATCTTTATGCGGCTATCTCGATGCCAACCTTCTCCTTTGCACATCATTCAATCCTAAGTCTTTGAATATGTGCTCATAAACCCTTAGCCAATTTGGTACCTCAACTTCCGGCTCCTTTCCTGTGAACATCATTCATCCTTAGTTTTGATAGTCTCAGTTAGTTTTTGAGAAATCTTATGTTACTATAGCATGCCTTGGATCCACAGCCTTTGGCATATTCTCCCCAATTATTTGTATCATAATCTACAAGGCAATCACATCCATGCTTGCAACATTAGCTAGCAGCATAGCTTTAGTACAACCACCCATGGCCTTTCACCTTCATTACCCCCATTGGTCTCGGTACTTTCAGTCTCCCTCCTTGCATTTGTTCTCCTATCTTAACTTATCCACCCCTCATTTCTTTCTTTCCTTTTCTCTTAAAAAACTTTATTTGAAAAAGAAATAAATAGAGTGAAACAATAACATAAGGGTAGATACATCTTCTTATATATCAATATAGCAAAATACAAGTACGTTTCACACACACATACACACCAATAGGTACATATATTAGAGCATACCTTTCCCATATGATGATGCCATCCCAAACTTTTAGACTTTAGAAATAAAAATTCTTTTTTTCTAACGAATCCTCCTACTTCATATTCAGTCTCTGCCTTTTGGCTCCTAAGATAACCCACCTAGACCCATAAACTCAACCTACTCAAATGAGTACCCATGAGTTTATGGGGAAAAAAATTAATGAAAACATGGGTCTGACATAAAGCCTTATGTGAGCAATACCTTACCAAAAGCATGGAATACAGTGAGACCACCCTACCATATACAGAACGGGTCTTCCCCTCACCAGCATAAACATAAAACATGCGTGCATCATTTGCTATACATAGGTCTAATTTTAGCTAACTCTAAAATTACTATATGATTAATTTCTTGGCCTACCCTTGACTGAACCGTCTCTTTAAAATTGCTCATGAAACCAAATTACAAAATACTTCCCCTGTTGGTCCAATTGTCAAGCGCACCTAACGTATATCTTACTTCCGTAGTGTCCAGTCCACCTTGGCACAATTCAACTTCCAAAACTCATTACCCTGAAACGTTTCCTCTAGAATAATCTGGTTTCACCTTAATTTGAACCGCAAGGTACAACCCTAAGTAGTTCATCTTTCATTAATTTATATTGCAAAGAATTAGCCACATGCAGTTTTGTTTTTTGTCTTTTATTTACACTGCAAAGAATTGGCAACATGCAGTTTCATCTTTCTTTCGTTATACTTTAAAGAATCAGCCATATACGGTTTTGTGCTTCTACATTTTATTCTACAAATAATCATCTATATGCTTTTTTTATTTTAAAAAGAATAAACAATACATAGTTCTGAGAGTGTACAACCCACTTGGACATCTCACGTACCTTCGAAAGTTGAATGCCTCTCCTCAACTTCCTAAGGTGTGTATTCAAGTGGGCATCCCCACTTGGCATAAATAGCCCCTTTGAACCTACATTCTTGGGTAGGTTCTTCTTTTACTTAGTCATCTTAAGCCCATGGAGCTTTACCTAATCTCATATATTAGGTTTCGGTTCCAAATTTATTTCAGTGTAGTACAACTCTATCCTCAATTGTACTACAACGCAGTTTTCCTCACGAACATTGTGGCATGGTACATCCCACCTTCTTTCAGTCCTAACCCAGTATACCTAGCTATACTTTCAGCTCAAACGATGTGACAATCTTGGCATAGTTCCATATGTTAAGACCTCGGTTTCGATGTCTATTGTGTATTTTGACAAACGACAACTATATACATTATTTACTAACATATTTTTTGCAGGAATAGCCACAAGACTGGATTCATATAATCTTCATGCTGCATATATGTTGTTTTGGGTCATTGTTTAGAATTAAAATATTGTGAAAATCTCTCCTTCAGATATATATAAATACACACCAGTGCCAAAGAATAAAACTCAATTTTAGGCTAAATTCAGACGTCTGAAATGACCTATTCAGACGTCTGAATCTGAAGTTAAAATTCAATTTTTTAACAATATTCAGACGTCTGTTTCTGTTATTTCAGACGTCTGAATATAGATAAAAATAGCCTATTTACTCTCTGTTTTGCACGCTTCAAATTTCAGAAGTCTGAAATTTATTTTCAGACGGCTGAATTTCTACAACTGCTATTTTTGTGAAAAGACACTTCTCTTCACCAAAGAGAAGCTCTTTCAAAATCAATGGTTGCAACTGTTCTTTCCAATATAACTTTTCATCTATAGTTGCAACTCTTTATACACTATAAATAGATTACAGAATTCAACAAACAATTAACCGAATCTAATTTTAATATTCTTGAATTCCTATCTATTCTATATTTTCAAACTGCACTCAAACTGCTTACATTCTCTGATCGTTGATCACTCTATCTTCCACTATTCTCAAAGCACATCACAATATATATATCATAAAGGAGAAGATTATAGGAAGGTTGTACTATCAAGAGACAAATCCGTGTTATTGAGAACACACAGTGTCAAATACCTTTTGTATAAGTTGAAGTCCTGTTCTGCTGTTCAGGCGTGTGAAGTCCTCTTCGGCTGTTGAGGCAAAATCCTGTTCTGTTGCTCAGGTCCCTTGTTCGGCTGTTCAAGGGTTGTTGTAAACCTGTTCCTCCGGGTTAAGTGAGGATTGTTGTTAGTGAAATTCCAGAAGGAGTCTGGGACTGGACGTAGAACGGGAAGTTCGAACCAGTATAAAAATTCCTGGTGTGCTTGTTTTATATTATTCATATTACTATATTATCTTAGTTTATTTCCGCATTAGTATAATTCCATATAGCACGATCCCTACCGTACTTTCATTTGGTATCAGAGCGAGAATCTAATAACCGTAACACAGTTATTTGATAATCTGCTTATATGGCCAACATGGATAACAACGCTATTCCAAATCCTGTCACTATCACTAACTCTGGCATCATAGAAGGACAAGCCACTGGTCGACCTCCATTCTTCAATGGATTAAATTATAACTATTGGGCGACACGAATGCGTATTTATATGCAGGCTAATGGTTTTGATGCTTGGAATATCACACAAGCCGAATACACTGCACCAACCACTGAATATACTACTTGGTCGATAGCCCAAAAAGCAGAAGCTACCCTAAATGCCAAGGCTATGAACATGCTGTTTTGTGCTCTAGATAGAAATGAATTCAATCGTGTTAGCATATGCACCACTGCATATCAAATATGGCAAACATTAAAAACAACTCATGAAGGAACAAGCAAAGTCAAGCAAAGCAAGATATCTATGCTCAAAAATCAGTTCCAAAATTTCAGAATGAAGCAAGACGAGAAGAAAATATTAGAAGAGGAATTAGAGAAAATTCAACTTTCATCTTCTAATAATGATTCTCAATTAACTTTCTTGAGTCAAGAAATTGAAACTCAAAAAGAAAAGAACGATGCTTTGTCTTCTGAAAATCATGTGCTAAAATCTAAAGTCAAACTGATTGAGCTGGAAAATACTGGATTAAAGGCTAAATTAGAAGATATTTCTAAAAATATCTCTAATTTTAATAAGGGGAGAGAAAATTTATCTAAGATAATTGAAAACTCTCAGCCTTCTACCAGTAAAAAGGGACTAGGATATATTAAGAAACAAATAGCTCCTCAAAATAATTGGAGACAGTTTGTTAAATCAAAATCCACATCGGTTCAATCTAAAAGAAATCAAGAACTGAAAGCTTCTATATATAAACCAAAAAGGATACAGACATCTAAAACCATAAAAATATGGGTTCCTAAAACAAACAATAGTTTGATTAGGAATAAATATATAAAATCCTTTTTGGAAACTGTTCATAAAAGTCAGAATTATATTTATAAAGGGAATACCGGACCCGAATGGGTTTGGTTTCCTAAGACCTAACTCTTAGGACCCTATAAAAAGGTGGGTACCAATGGTCTTAATTCTATTTTTTGCAGGTCCCACTTAAAAAGAGAGGAAAGTGGATTCTAGATAGTGGTTGCTCTAAACATATGACTGGAGACAAAAGTATGCTGACAAATATTACCTACACAAATGAAGGCTCAGTCACATTTGGAGATAATTCCAAAGGTTATATCATCGGCAAAGGCGATGTGAGCAACTTCGGTAACTCTAATACTCCTCTTATCTCTAATGTTTTACTTGTTAAAAACCTGAAGCACAATTTGTTGAGTATCAGGCAATTGTGTGACAAAGGATTCAAAATCTCTTTTTCCGAAGATAAGTGTAGCATTTTAGATCACAGTGGAAATCTCATATTTGAAGGTAATAGAAACAGAAATATATATGTTCTGAATATGAAAGTCAATCATAATTCAGATATGTGCTTAATAGCTAATGAAATTGATCCTTGGTTATGGCACAAACGATTCTGTCATATTAACTTCAAATCCATTAATAAGTTATCTAAAAATAACTTAGTAAAGGGGTTACCAAAAATGAACTTTAAAGTAGATCATATTTGTGATGCCTGTCAATTAGGTAAATTAACAAAATCATCATTTAAATCTAAAAAGGTCATTTCGACATTACAACCACTGGAGTTACTTCATATGGATCTATTTGGACCAACACAAGTGCAATCCATAAATCATAACAAATATGTGTTTGTAATTGTTGATCATTTTTCTAGATATACTTGGACAATTTTTATGAAAAATAAAAGTGATACTTTTGATCACTTTAAAATTTTCGTCAAGAGAATCCAAAACTTGAAGGAATTAAAAATTAAGAATATTCGGAGTGATCATGGAGGAGAGTTCGAAAATGAAGCTTTTGAACAATTCTGTAAAAAGAAAGGAATTTCTCATAATTTCTCGTTTCCTAGAACTCCACAACAAAATGGAGTTGTAGAACGAAAGAATAGAACTTTACAGGAATGTGCAAGAACTTTGTTAAATGGAAGCACACTTCCAAAACATTTTTGGGCAGAAGCTGTAGCAACTGCCTGTTATGTTTTAAACAGGGTTTCCATTCGACCTCTCACTAAGAATACTCCGTATGAACTCTTTAATAGCAGAAAACCAAACATATCCTATTTCAAAGTTTTTGGTTCAAAATGTTTTATATTAAACACTAAAGATCAGCTTGGCAAATTTGATGCGAAATCTGACAAAGGTTTCTTCCTAGGATATTCGGATCGAAGCAAGGCCTATCGAGTGTTTAATAAAAGAACAAATACTGTTGAGGAAACTCTACATGTATCGTTTGATGAAAATTTTCAACAAATAACAAGTATAAATAATGATGATGATGATAACATCATAAATACAGAATCTGAAAATGTTAAAATAAATGAAAACGAAATTGATAATCCTAATGAGAACAATAATATTCAAAATGAATTAAAATCTCCACCACATATCTTACGGGATCATCCTGTTCAAAACATTATTGGAGAAATTAATTCAAACGTTCGAACTAGGAATCAATTAAATCAAATGGGCCACGTAGCATTCTTATCTAGTATCGAGCCAAAGAACCCAAAGGAAGCTTCTACCGACGAATACTGGATCATTGCAATGCAAGAAGAACTAAATCAGTTTGAGCGCAATGAAGTTTGGGAATTAGTTCCTAGACCAAGTAATCAAACTGTTATTGGAACAAAATGGGTTTACAAAAACAAGGCGGACGAACAAGGAAATATCACTAGAAATAAAGCAAGATTGGTGGCTCAAGGATACAATCAGGAAGAAGGTATCGACTATGAAGAGACATTCGCTCCTGTAGCAAGACTAGAAGCAATTCGAATACTACTGGCCTATGCGTGTTTTCATAATTTTAAACTTTATCAGATGGACGTTAAAAGTGCCTTTCTGAATGGATATATTAAAGAAAATGTGTATGTTGAACAACCTCCCTTATTTGCTCATGAAAAATATCCCAATCATGTATATAGACTTAAGAAGGCTCTATATGGTTTAAAACAAGCACCACGTGCTTGGTACGAACGACTTAAGAGCTATCTAATCTCTTCGGGATTTCAAATTGGAAAGGTTGATCAAACATTATTCATTAAACATTCAAAAAGGGATATTTTAATAGTTCAAATCTACGTTGATGATATCATATTTGGTTCCACCAACGAAAAATTATGTCAGGATTTTTCGGATATTATGACTAAGGAATTTGAAATGTCCCATATGGGAGAATTATCATACTTTCTTGGTCTACAGATTAAGCAATTACCGAATGGTATATTTTTTAATCAAGAAAAATATTGTAATAATCTAATCAAATGCTTCGGAATGGAAAATACTTCTGCCAAACCAACTCCTATGAGTACAACAACACATCTTGAAAAAGATGAAAATGGCAAAAGTGTTGATCAGAAACAATACCGAAGTATGATTGGATCATTACTATATTTAACAGCAAGTCGTCCTGACATAATGATGAGTGTCTGTTTGTGTGCTAGATTCCAAGCCAATCCAAAAGAATCACATTTAAGAGCAGTGAAACGTATACTACGTTATCTAACAAACACAAAGGATTTTGGTCTATTCTATCCTAAAGAATGTCCATTTGAATTAGTTTCATATAGTGATGCTGATTTCGGTGGTTCTCGAACAGACCGAAAAAGTACAAGTGGTACGTGCCATTTTATTGGAAAATCACTTGTATCTTGGTTTAGTAAGAAACAAAATTGTGTTTCTCTTTCTACATGTGAAGTAGAATATATTTCTGCTGCTTTGGCTTGTACTCAAGTAATCTATATGCAACAAACACTCAAAGATTTAAATATAATTTTATCAAATTCAACTATATATTGTGACAACTCTAGTGCTATTAACTTATCTAAAAATCCTATTAATCATTCACGAACAAAACATATTGACATTCGTCATCATTTTCTTCGTGATAATGTTGAAAAAGGGACAATTATTTTAGATTTTGTTTCTTCTGAAAATCAGTTAGCTGATATTTTTACAAAACCTCTTTTAGAAAATATTTTCGTAAAACTAAGGCGAGAACTTGGTATTGTGTCTCTTCAAAATTTATGATTTTTTTTATAAATTTTATACTATTAAAATTTTTTTTTTGGCTAATATCATTTTTACTATTTTTACCTTGTGTTTTAACAGACGGTTATTACTAACAAATGAGTTTCAGCCATTCCTTTTATACTATATATGAACTTTCTATCTTATTATAAATTGTTCAATTCTAATCTTCTTTTTCATCAAAGACATTTCTATTTTCTGTTTTCAAATAGAAAATTCCCTCTGCAATGAAAATCAACTTGTTCATATTACTTCTCTCCATGGCTTCTGAATCCGATGATTCTCCATCATCTTATTCTACATCATCTCTTGAAATTTTAGTAACTCCAACACCTCATGAGAAAAATAGACCTTGTCCTTCTCGTGAACGTTCTAGCTATACTCCTGAAAAAAAGAAATCTCGACGGTTTCTTTTCTTTGGCTCTCCATCAACCAAAGAGAAAATATCAGAGATGCATCATTACCAAAGAGAACAGTTGGATTTACAACGAGAGATGTATTACGAACAAAAAGTTAATTCCAAACGACTTAGTTTTATTGAACAAGTGGCTTTGAAATTCTGTGGTACATCTCCTAAGAAAGATGTAGTTCAACCTTCAACATCTCAACAAATAACATCATCTGGATGGAATTCATGGGAGCCGAGTCCACAAACTCCTTCGGTTCCACAAAACTCTTGGGAACGTCAACTATATTGGTCTCCCTTGCGACCATACACGGAGATAACCAAGGTCGAACCAGAAGAATGTAAAACTCCAAGTGACTCGGATAAATAATTTCTTATAGATTCTTTTTATATTTTGTGTATCTCTATTTTTTGTAAAAAGTAAAATTTCAGACGTCTGAACTCTTTATTACAGACGTCTGAACATTGTAAGAGAATGATTTTTTTAACAGTTTCAGACGTCTAAAACAATGATTTCAGACGTCTTAAAATAGGCATTTTTGCACTGTTTTCTTTCTGTTTCAATTTTTCTATATTCAGCCGTCTGAAAGTATTTTTCAGACGTCTGAAAACTGGAAATCTTTTCATATTTCAAATTAATATTACACGAATTTCAAGACACCAAACCCCTTTATTCAACCCGTCCTTTTCTTGTTGCTCTTCTTCATCTTCTCCTTTCGGTTATTACTTCTCCATTTTCTTTACTTCTTTCTCAATCAACTCAAATGGCACCTAAATCAAAAAGATCAAGACCATCATCCTCTTCATCTACACCAAACATTGATCAGTGGCTATGGAACGACCAAGCAAGGCAACGATTTGCTCAAATGAATAGATCTAATTTTTTCCCTGGAGCCTTCATCAAATTCGAAGAATTCAGCGCCTATCGTATTCATCAATTTGTAAGAGCAAATGGGTTAGAGTCTCTTGTCTCTTTTGATGCCAACAATATCAAAATTAATCATCTTTTAGTAAAATTATTTTTTGCAAACATGAATCTAGACCATCATACTCCTCACAATCGCAATGATTGTATTTGGACTTTGGTTTGTGGAGTTAAAATATATCTGCCAATTTCAAGGCTTGGTGAAATTCTACGTTGTCCATCAACCGGAATTGATTTAGATGAGATTGATGTGTCTTTAGATTTAACTAATAGAGATGAAGTTTCACATCAATTCTTGAACGATGATATTAATCGACTCACTTCTATTCAACTTCGTCCTCAAGCTCGCATTCTTCATAGAGCATTAATTCGTTCTGTTATTCCAAGGACAGGAAGTTATGAGATTGTTAATAAAAGAAATTTTCAAGCCCTATATGCTGTATACTCCGGTCAACCTATAAATTGGGCTCAAATAATTTTGGAAGAATTCATGGATGTCAACCATAGGAGACGATATAAGACCTTCCACTATGGTGCTTATATTATGAAAATACTTCAAAATTTTAACATTTCTTTTCCTGAGTCCGAATTTTCTTCGATCAAAGAACTTGGGTCTAAAACATTAGGTCTTATGGGATTGCCAAAACGCCCGGAAAGTTTAGCATATATCTCTTTCCAAGAATGGGTTGCCAACCGTGATCAAAACCAGCCACAACCTCGTCGGCACGATTCTCATACTCAATCATCTATCCCTCCATCGGAAGAAGAAGATGATAATGATATTGTGATTCTTTCTCCCGACTCTAGCTCAAGGAATGCCTTAGTAACACTTTCCCAAAATCAAGCAAAACTTCAAAACCGAATGAAAACAATAGAACGAAAATCTGAAAAACGTTTTAATTCCATTCGAGGCTTTCTTAACAAAATTTGGGAACGTATTGGTTGTTCAACTTCTTCATCTACCGATGTTTTCAACCCCACTCCTTTTCAATGGTCATCAAATTCAGAGAATAGAATTAGTGGTGATGATGATGATGAAGTTGGAAGTGACTCCAGTCCTAGATTCTGATTTTTTTTCTGCTCTTTTATGTTATTTGTTATGTGTCTTAAACTCTCTTTTGCAACTTCTTTAATTTATGTCTACTTTGATCTATCTTGTAAAATTACTGATTACCTTTTTGCAATGACAAAGGGGGAGAATATGGTGTTAATTCTTTTTGACAGGGGGAGTTTTAGTATATAGTTGATAAAATGGTGTTAATTCTTTTTGACAGGGGGAGTTTTAGTATATAGTTGTCATCGTCAAAAAGGGGGAGAATGTTAAGACCTCGGTTTCGATGTCTATTGTGTATTTTGACAAACGACAACTATATACATTATTTACTAACATATTTTTTGCAGGAATAGCCACAAGACTGGATTCATATAATCTTCATGCTGCATATATGTTGTTTTGGGTCATTGTTTAGAATTAAAATATTGTGAAAATCTCTCCTTCAGATATATATAAATACACACCAGTGCCAAAGAATAAAACTCAATTTTAGGCTAAATTCAGACGTCTGAAATGACCTATTCAGACGTCTGAATCTGAAGTTAAAATTCAATTTTTTAACAATATTCAGACGTCTGTTTCTGTTATTTCAGACGTCTGAATATAGATAAAAATAGCCTATTTACTCTCTGTTTTGCACGCTTCAAATTTCAGAAGTCTGAAATTTATTTTCAGACGGCTGAATTTCTACAACTGCTATTTTTGTGAAAAGACACTTCTCTTCACCAAAGAGAAGCTCTTTCAAAATCAATGGTTGCAACTGTTCTTTCCAATATAACTTTTCATCTATAGTTGCAACTCTTTATACACTATAAATAGATTACAGAATTCAACAAACAATTAACCGAATCTAATTTTAATATTCTTGAATTCCTATCTATTCTATATTTTCAAACTGCACTCAAACTGCTTACATTCTCTGATCGTTGATCACTCTATCTTCCACTATTCTCAAAGCACATCACAATATATATATCATAAAGGAGAAGATTATAGGAAGGTTGTACTATCAAGAGACAAATCCGTGTTATTGAGAACACACAGTGTCAAATACCTTTTGTATAAGTTGAAGTCCTGTTCTGCTGTTCAGGCGTGTGAAGTCCTCTTCGGCTGTTGAGGCAAAATCCTGTTCTGTTGCTCAGGTCCCTTGTTCGGCTGTTCAAGGGTTGTTGTAAACCTGTTCCTCCGGGTTAAGTGAGGATTGTTGTTAGTGAAATTCCAGAAGGAGTCTGGGACTGGACGTAGAACGGGAAGTTCGAACCAGTATAAAAATTCCTGGTGTGCTTGTTTTATATTATTCATATTACTATATTATCTTAGTTTATTTCCGCATTAGTATAATTCCATATAGCACGATCCCTACCGTACTTTCACCATATTGTGCCTCTTGGCTTTTGGCATAGTTCCATACTGTGCATCTTTGCATTTGGCATAGTTCGTACCAACATCTTTTGACTTCAGACTCGTGTCAATGTCTCGTCTTCTAGAGCAGCACTTCCCTACATATATTGACCCTCCAAAAATGTTAATAAGCTCCTTTAGAAATTCACTACCTACAGCCTTAGGTACTTAGATTATTTAATTAACATTATGCTACCACCTCAGCTCCGTATCAATCAAAGTCTGATATGCTAGTTACCCACCTTTACATGTGTTGCCATCTGATACGTTCAGACTCCACTTTATGTTAGTGGTAGTGTGCTTTATTTATCTTTTCTACATTTTAAAAGGGACATTGTCCCCTAGCCATTTAATATTAGTTTCACCCTACGTATATATAATAGGTTTCGATTCCCAGTTTAGTCACTTCGGCCGGTGCAATTTTAACTTTAATAATGGCAAATTTTGGCCAAAAAATACTTTTAAATTTATAGAAAAATCTTGAGTAATTGTCTTAAAACATTTATCTCCAAATTTTAAAATCATTTTATCCTATTTATTCACTTAGGGGTTTCCTTCAAGATTTCATAACTAATGATTTTGACATTCAAAAATTTTGTAAACTAAAACCCATTTCTAAAATTATGGTTAAAACATCATGTTCAATTTTCATAGCATTTCACAATCATTAGATTAAGGAAACACATCTAAACACACCAATTTACCTGTTTCCTCATAACATTCATAAAAACATCATTTACCCCATTTAAACACTAACTCCTATGAACAACACCATTTAAGCGATAATCGAATTTTGTAGGCAAAACAAAGTATTATTATTTTGCATGGGCAAGCCGGATTATATTGGTCGTAGCACTTACAACAACCAAGGCAGGTGTGAAGCAAAATGACCTCAGCAACTACAAGTAAGAAAGTATAGACATGTGTGAGGCACAGACACTCCCACAATAAATGGACACTAATGTCTGAACTAAAAAACTATGAAAATACTTATCCCCTTGCGTGGAGGAGGAATCTGTGTTGTTTTCAAATCAATCGGTTACAATTACACTAACATACTCAATAAACAACTTAGGAATGCTGGAGTCATAATCCAATGACTCCTTACGATAAATAAATCTCCAATCCCATGTTTCATCTTGAAGAATATCACGGTTGAATCCTCCATATTTATCTTCAATAGTAAGTGATAGACCACCACTAGATAAGTGATAAAATAAAGATCTATGTTCACCTTCAGTCGTAGTGACATACTTAAAAATATGTACCAGTCTTAGGAGAGTGGTGGAACTACATTACATCATGAACCCAAGTCTTCTCTTTGGAATTCCAAGCAACCGCATCAGATATAGAGCTTGAATAAAAGCTAGTATCATTAGGCTGAATGTAAGGGTCGGTGCATATAATAGAATGAAGGGACAAATGTTTAGAAGCCTAAATACGTTTCTTAACCTTAGGAAGCAGAATATTTTATGGAGCTAGTAGATTATAGTTAAGATTCTCTATATCAGGCAATAGAGAGGTACTAGGAGCTTGCATGCCACCACTAAATGACCAAAAGAATGACAATTATAACATATGGGGGTTTCCATTTATAGCAACATTTACCTTTGCAACCTACCTAATAGCGGTTCAACTAGAAGAAGAGATGGCAACAGTAGTCAGGTTTAACTTCAATCAAGGGTCTCGCATAACCGAATTTGAACACCATGAAAACAATATATTTGTTTAGTATTACTCACCAATATCTCTAAATAATCTTGTTTAAATCTTCTTATTTCCTTCTGTCTTGCATTTTCTTCTTCTTCTTCTTACTTTCTTTTTTTAAGCCTCCACCATTAGTATGCTTGTCAAGCTTTTGTTTTATTTGTGAGTCATATAAAAAGAAGAAGTGAGGTGAGGGTTATGTTTATTACCCCACAATAATTTGGGTCTTGGACCTCATAACTTTTTCCCTTGTTCATTCATTGCCCTCCTTCTAATTTAATTTCTGTAACTCTACCCATTTTATTTCTCGTTTTAATTATTATTTATTTATTTATCTATTTATTAATTTTGGGTTATTACAAGTTATGTGCTCATGTACACAAAAGGGAGGAATGTGGGGGCTAAAAGCCTAAATGGAAAAGAAGAAGAAGTTCTCCCCATATTAGAAGGGTAAAAAGGTAAAATAGAAAAATAAAAAGGCTCGGGAGGGAGAGCCTATCGCCAAGATTACTTGTTATAACAATAGACAGATGGGGAATTATGCATATAAGTGCCCAAAACCAACTGGGTGGCTAAGGTCAAGTAATTTAATTATGAAAAACCAAGCGGTAAGAAGAAAGGATTAGCCATATTAAGGACAAGTGAATGTGTATGCTTTGGAAGGACCTATGGCTGGACCCTCTATTGAGGAAAATGGGAAGGATGTTATGCTTGAAGATATGATTTTGATTTCCAATGTATCTGTTCAAGTTTTATTTGATACTTATGCTACACACTATTTCTTTCTGAAAGAATTAGTTGATAGATTAGTGTTAGATACTACCTACTTAGTTGTGTCTTTACGTGTGGTTATTCCCATCTAGTGGGTATGCCACTGTTGGGTTAAGGTGCACCATTGTAGAGTTTGTTTAATATGGACGTTTTTTCTCCTTACTTCAAGCACTTGTTTGACTTTTTAGGGTATGGGGTTATTTTAGGTATGGATTGGCTAGAACTTAATGATGTTAGACTCTATCGACAGAGTTGTTGCTTTACAAAACCTAAGAGGAGGTGAAAGTGTAATGGAACCATTATATGTGATGAAGGAAAAGTCTAGGGCTTCGTTGTATGTGAAAGAGGCTATAGAGGATGAGATTAACAGAGTTCTAGTAGTTTGAGAGGCTGTAGATATTTTCAAACTAGTGCTAGGATTACCGCCTAGAAAGGCAAATGAATTTTGAATAATCTTGATATTAGGGGCACAACCTTTTAGTTGACTACCTAGCATAATTCCACCAAAGGAGATGGAGGAGTTAAAGAAGCAACAAGTAGAGCTGGAGCATAAAAGTTTCATTAGATTGAGTAGTTCACTATAGGGAGCATCCATTGTATTTGTAAAAAGGTTGATGGACTACTTCAAATGCATATTAATTATCGAAAGTTGAATGATTTCAGGGCGAATAATCGTTATCCATTGCCTACGATAGATGACTTCTTTAACTAGTTGAGTGTAGCTAAGGTATTCTTACTGCTCGATTTATCAATAGGATTTCACTAACTGAGGGTAATAAAAGATAGTGTTGTACCAATCTATTTATAACTGGATACAGTTCATATGAGTGGTTAGTCATGCCCTTTGGAATGACCAATATGTGTTATTCGTGGATATTATGAAATTGTTCTTTTGTGATCAGTTGGATAGGTTTTTACTAGTCTCCATTGATGATATTTTGGCATATTCTATGAGTGAAAGAGATTACGACATCCATCTTAGAATAGTGTTAGAGAATTCGAGACAACAAAAATTGAAGGTGAAGTTTTCCAAGTGCCATTTTTGGAAACGAGAAGTTAAGTTTCTTAGTCAAGTTGTTTTTGAAATGGATTGGTAGTGGTTCCATCAAAGATAGAGGCCATAAACAATGGGAAGAGACCAGAAATGATAATGGAGATGTGAAGTTTCTTGATATTAGCCTGCTATTTTCGTAGATTTATTAGGGAACTATGGCATACAGCAACTCCCTTGATTAAGTTAACCATCCATAACAATAGTTTCAAATGGAGGGATAAGTGTGAAGGTTCATTTAAGGAGTTAAAGTGGTTATTGAAAAATGCTCCTGCTTTGACCATACATGAAGGAAATCAAGATTTGGTTGTTTATACTGATTCTTGTGGAACTGGATTAGGAGCAATACTGATATAAAGGGAAAGAGTGGTAACGTATGCATCTTGATAGTTGAGACTGCATGAAATTACCTATCTAATCTATGACTTAGATTTGGTAGCAGTGATCTTTGCATTAAAGATTTAAAGACATTATTTGCTAAGATAATGGTTCAAGTTACATACGGACTTTAAGTCCATTAAGTATTTATTTTCTCGAAAGTAGTTTAATATAGGGCAATAGAGATGGTTAAAGTTCTTAGTAGCTTACGACTTTGGCATAGAGTATATAATAGGTACAGAGAAAAAGGTTATCAATTCTTTGAGTATGAAGCTGTAGAGTGGAGGGTTTGCAAATATTATGGAATGGAAGGCCTTAGATGCGTTAGCTTCACATGGAGTGGATTTTCAGCTAGATGCAGGATCAAGTCAAGATTCAAGTACATTAGTAAGGCTGGAAGATCGTTCGACATTTGTGGATAGAATTTCCACAAGGCAAAGTGAGATCCTATTGTTAACCAAAAGGATTAGAAAACTAGATATGGGTATGGATGTAGATGACCTAAAGGGATTTAGGCTGACTTGAAAGGATAGCTTAGGAAGAAGGGGAAATAATGTATCTCGAATGTCGGAGATCTATAAAAGGAAGTTCTGGAGGAAAGTAAGTGGTTTAAGTTATGACTCATCCCTGAGGAATAAATATGTATCGCAACATGAATCGTGTCTTCTATTAAGGAAGCGATGTAAGGAATGTTGGTGAATGCACAAAGAAGTGTTGAACATGTCAACAAGTAAAAGACGAGCATCATAAGCAAAGTGGATTATTTCAACCCTTGGAAGTACCGAATCGAAAGTGGAATTTTGTATCTATGGATTTTAGGGGTCTAGAATGGGGAATGATTGTATAAGGGTAGTTGTTAACTGGTTGAATAAGAGCGCCCATTTGATCTTGATAAAGTCGGCAATATAAACTACTAGCTTAGCAAAGCGCTATATGAAGAATGTTGTGAGACTCCATGGGATTCTGAGAAGTATTGTTCGCGAGAAAGATCCATTGTTCGCTAGTGAGTTCCGAGGAAGTTTATAGAGTACTTTAGGCAAAGAGTTAAACTGAGGTATGTATAATCGCCTACTGACAGATGGTTAAATGAAGAGGATAACCCAAATTTTTAAGGATTTGCTTCGGACATAATTCCTATATTTTGTAGGATCTTGGGAAGATCACTTGCATTTGCTAGAGTTTACCAATAATAATAGTTACTAATTGAGTATTGGAATGGCAACATCAAAGGGACTTTATGGCAAACCAGATAAGTCACTGGTATATTGGTTGGACATGGGAGAAAGACTCATGTTCGAACCCGATTTGGTAGGAGATGCCACTGAAATAATAATGTTGATTCGTGCTACAACGAAAGCCACACAGTTAAAGCAAAAGTGATATGTTGATAGGATGGCAATTAAGTGTTAGTGAAGGTTCCACCAATGTGATGTGATATGCGCTTAGGGAGGGCGGGAAAAATTAGTTCCTAGATACGCAGTTCTACTAATAGTAGAGAGGATTGGCGAACTTGCATATTTATTTGAATTATCTAGTAGTTTGGTAGGTGTGCATAATGTTTTTTGTATTTTGTATTTGAGGAAATGTATGTAGGACCCTTTTATGGTAGTGAAACCAATGGTGATTGAAGATTTATCTATAGAACCATATTTGACAGTCAAATACCAAAAGGAATAATGGGTCATGACACAAGAGAATCAAGGAATAAAGTTATTAAATTGTTTGCATCCAACGGAGTGATGGTAAAGATGATTGTCCTAGGAGGTAGAGAATAAGAATTCTACATTGAGTTGTTTTAGACATGTATGTTTTAAGCAGTATGCTTTTTTTTATCTAATTTTATGAATTAGTAATGGAACTTGTGTATCTTGTATCATGATATTATTATGTATTAGTAATTGAACCAATACATTGTGATTGATACTTAATAAATTTTCTTGTACTTGTGTGTACATTAGTATTGATAACGGAGGTCATTGTCCGCCTTACCTAAAATTGAGGACAAAATTCTTAAATGAAGGGAGACTGTGACACCTTATATTTTAGTGTGCTATAATACGGGATTGAATAATAATCAGATTGATTAAATAGTAATTAAAGGATAATTATAATAATAATTTTTTCCACAAAAGAATCAAAAGGAAAAATGTGAAGCTTTATAATAAGGGGTTAAGGAATTAATAACGTACTCGAAATCATCAAATCCCTCTTTCCATTACAACCTTCCTTCTTACAACCGTAACCCGCCTTTGATTTACCATCCCCTTTATCAAACCTGAAGCTATCGAAATCAGATTTACTTCAAAAATCCCTTTTGTCTACTAATTACCTTCCTACATTTCGGTTTCCTCACCAACAACCCTCATACGCCAATGTCATCAAAATCCCTCCCGTCCAATGCCATCTTTGTCCTCTGTCAATGCCATTGTATCCTTGACCCTAACTCCTACCACACCTCCGCCCCCTCACCCTCATGGATCTTGCATGCTAGCAGAATCCCTAATTTTCTTGGTTTCCGTTGTGGTGATAAGGGACATAGAGCTTCAAATTGCTAAGATCCAATTCGATGCATTTGCTGTGGAAAATTTGGGCACAAACAAAACAATTATGCTCTTAGGGTGCACTAACCCTCCACCGTTTATCGCCTTGATAAAAATCCCCCCAAGTTGAAAGCAGCAACCACTATTCGATTTCACCTGATGTCCTCGACCTATCCATTAATGTCAATAGAAGCTTCTTGGAATTGAGAAGTTTGATCCATAGAAACACCTCTGGTGCAGCCTGTATGGATCTTCTTCTTTATTCCAATAAATTATTTACCGTAGTAGAGTCTTTTATAGCAGATATAAAGTCGCATGATAATTATAATATCGCTGCTAAAAGCTCAATCTTAAGCCAGCACAATGCAGAAGATGAGGCAAGAGCTTGTGCCAATGGTTCATATGATTGCATTGCCTTTACCTCTATTGACGATGAGGAACCTTTGCTTCTTGACCCAGATGTCCCGCGCTGCTTTAAATATGATATTAATTCACAAGGGCATGTTGATACCCCTACTATACCAGGGCACAAAGATCCCGATTGTGCGATTGGATTTCCATCTACAGAGCTTGCAGTCGGTAGCCTTGAGGCACCGGAAGCATTAGCATTGCATGCCCCAGTAGTGTGTAGTTCCGATTCTCCAAGCAAATCAACCTTCTTATTGAGGTCTTCTAGCTCTAGTCGGATTTGTAGAGTTAGTGAGATCGTGCGCAGAAGTGCAAGACACCTTCGCCCGAATTCAGCTCCAGACTCTGCATCATCAAGTGACCACATTCTTTAGGTAGTGCTTTTACTCCTGCAATATTAAACTTGCTAACCCCTAGTCAAGCTTTTCGTATTGCTAAGAACACTTGATTTATTTATAACCAAATTGGTCCCGATTTTGATTACATTAAAAACAAGAGCTAAAAACATTTTAGATGAAAGTTTTGAGTTGGAATGTGAGAAGCCTAGGTTCACCTGGGAAAAGATCTAAAATAAAAAGAGTTCTAATAGACAATAAGGTCGACATAGCACTAATACTAGTAAAACTGAAACACCTAGTTTTAGTTTTTTAAAGTCGATTAGATGCAACTACCTTAACAAATGGGAATTCATCCCAGCTCAGGGTAGCTTGGGGGGTATTATATCGATGTGGCATAGGGATAAATTTAACCTCCTTCAAGCGATAACTAGTTTTTACTCTCTTCACATAATTCTACGAGACTTCCAAAAGAATCAAATTATTAACATTACCAATGTATATGCTCCCAAAAATAGAACACCCAGACAGCTTCTCTGGGCTGAATATACAAACCTCCACAGCTATTTTATGATTATTGATTGGTATGGGAAATTTCAATGTGACTAGATATATGGGAGAGCAATCTCCTAGGGAGGGATGTATAGTAGATATGGAAGGATTTAACAATTTCATCAATCATAATAGCCTTATTGAATTATCGCTTGTCGAAAGAACATTTACTTGGACCAATGATAAGGAGACCCCTTCCTTGGCCTTACTAGATACGGTTTTCATTAGCAAGGAATAGGAATATTCTTTTCCTCTTTCCAAGGGTTTTAGTTTAGCTAGCATCATTTCTGACCAATGTCAAATCATCCTCAACGCTAATGATCAACTTCTTTCGCATAGACCATTTAAATTTGAAAAAATTAGCTAAAAGAAGATAACTTTAAAAATCTTATATCGTCAAAATGGAATTCATTAAATAACAGATTTTCGAACAATGTAGATAAAATTTTTGTTTTTAAGCGGAGAGAGCTTAGATCTCATTCAAAGAACCGGCACATAAATACTTTTGGAAATATAAACATAAAAAAGATAAGTCCACTTAACAAAATCCAATAATTAGATAAATTAGGCTAATAGAGAAATCTAACAAGGGTTGAAAATGCCAAATTACATAACTTAAAATCAGAGCTAAATAGATTATTGGACTAAGAAGAAACTATAGGGAAACAACAATCTCGATTCCAATGTGTTAGTGTAGAATTTTTTCCACACCAACACCCCAACCTCCGAATGTAAAGCTCCAAAAGCTAATGTGAATATTGAGTTCATTGAGGTGATTGTAGAGATATAGTATAATCAAACTTGGAAGGTAAAATGTTAAATTGTAAGGTAAGAAAAACAAATACTGAAAGGGTAAAATGCGGAAAGTAAATAACACCGGGACTTTTATAGTGGTTCGGGTCGAAAGTCTCTACGTCCACTGTCCTTTCCTTATTTAGCCACTCTTACGAGAGGCTTATTCCATTGAATCTAAGTGTTTCCACCATTAAGGGGAGTTTGATTAAAGCTCTAATATAGGAAAGTACTATTTTTTGTTACTATACTTTTTCTACCTAAAGATCCCTTGTGCCTTGGGATTATCGCCTATTTATAGCTAATATGCTATGATGCCATTAGTTGAGCACCTTCTTTTTAGATTAATGATCTGGCTTGCTATAAGCGGTCTTGATTTGAACTCTTGTAATCATCTGGTTGATTGTAATTTGATGCAGATTGTTGACGTGATGCTTTCATATATTTCTTTTTGGATATCTTCAATTTACCTTAATCGTTGGTCTCCGCCTAGGATATTGGAGTCGTTGATCGTTGTTAGTTGAATTGCTTTAAGGCTTCGAAAAATGATGCTCTCGGTTAGGATTCTTGTTTCAACTGAATAATGATCTTTGCCTTGGCTGAAACTTTGATTCATGCTCTTATATTGCAGGCTCCCCCATTGGAAGTCAGAAGATAGGTCTCAGAATTAAAAGCCAAGGAACTTTCCATTCGAATATTAGTAATTTGTACTTTGTAAAAATTATAGTGTAACATATGCCCTCCAAAGTTCACCTCATATGATTGATATAGGGTGGACTTAGGAAAGAATAGTGTTGCATCAGGTTCAATACGTGGCTTGTTTATTCCGTTCCCATCAAGAAGTTGATTCTGAGTTTTCGGGATCATTTCTTTGCTTATGCAACTCGTAAAGACTTATCATTATTGAGAGGTTTTGAAAACAATTTGAAATCAGTGCTCAGAGGCAAATGCTTAGCTGGTCGCTTTGCTCAATGATGAGTAATTAACGATTTTGAAAACTAAAGGAGTAAAATTTTAATTTGGATAGTGAGGGAAAAACTTTAAAAAACCTTATTTACCAGTTGAACCCGTCTAGGCCAGATGATGAGTGAAATTGCTTGGATGCCGAAAGGTGAAATCTAAATCGGAACTGTAAGGTCAAAACTTCTGAAAATCGTGCTTTCAGCTTGAAGTCATCTGGATGAAGTGAAACCATTTAGGTGCCGAAGGCAAAATATAATTTGAGACCATGAGGTTAAAACTTTGAAAAATCTGCACTTTTCATTCGAAGTTGCTTGGATTAACTGGTAGGCGAAACTATTTTGATGCCGAGAGGCAAATGTAATTTGAGACCATGAGGTCAAAACTTTTTAAAATCCTCATTTTAATTCGAAGTTACTTGGACGAAGTGGTAGGCGAAGCTATTTTGATGCCAAGAGGCAAAATTTAATTTGGAGCCATTAGATCTAAATTTTTAAAAAAACATGCTTGGCACTTGAAGCCATCTAGATTAAGTGACAAGCGAAAATATTTTGGTGTCGAAAGGCAAATCTACTTTGAAACCTTGAGGTCAAAACTTTTGAAATTATGCTTATCACTTGAAACCATCTAGGCTGAGTGGTAAGCGAAATTGTTTTGTTGCCGAAAGGAAAAATCTACTTTGAGACTGTGAGATCTAAAATTTTGAAAATCATGCTTGACACTTAAATTCACCTAGGCTGAATGACAAGTAAAACTATTTTGGTCCTGAAAGGCAAAATCTACTTCGAGACTGCGAGGTTAAAACTTTTGAAATTATGCTTGTCACTTGAAGCTATCTAGACTAAGTGGTCGGCGAAATTATTTCAATGTCGAAAGATAAAATCTATTTCGAGACTATGAGGTCAAAAATTTTGAAATTATGTTTGTCACTTAAAGCCATCTAGGCTAAGTGGTAAGCAAAGTTGTTTCTGTACTGAAAGGAAAAATCTACTTTGAGACTGTGAGGTCAAAACATTTGAAATTATGCTTGTAACTTGAAGCCATCTAGGCTAATTGGAAAGCGAAATTGCTTCGGTGCGGAAAGGGAAAATCTACTTTGAAACCATGAGGTTAACTTTCAATAATGAGTTTTGTGAGTGATCATTCAGGATCATAGTTCGAAGAGATGGGTTCTGGTCTGCATTAAAAGTGAGTCCAAGTGTCAGTAGTTGATTGGTTATCTCCAAAAAGTGTCTTTTTTCTTGTGCAAGAATGACCCGGTATCTGAGGAAAACTCTTGACTTTCCTTTTATAGGTAGTTGCTAAATGAGATCTACAGTGGGGAAAGACTTCTCTCTTCTTCGATCTATGCCGTTCTTTTTAATCTAAACAATTCATTCTCTCTCTCTCTCCTCTCTTTTATCTGCTCGAATCACAAAACCGCCATTAATATTCTCAAGTTCACTTGATTCTTCTTTCGATATCTACCCCCAAGCTAGGAAGTCCATTTTGACTTTTTTTCCTTACTAATATTACCAGTATAGCTCTAATGTCCTTCCTTTTACTGTTTACCCAAGAATTAAATTCGGGTTTAATTCATGTAACCTTTATCCTAAGAACACTGTCGATTTTCCTTTTTGTATTTGGACATTTCCCCCTTTTCTTAGGCTGAAAATTGATGCTCCCATTGATGATCAGCAAACTCTTAATGAAATTTGGTTTTCTTATGGGATTACTGGGGTTGAAATGCTTGGTCCCCACTTTAGTGATCCTCCCAAGGGGTATTTCGTATGGTCCATAGAGCATTTGGAGCACGGGTTTTTTTGTCCCTAGCCCTTTTGTTTGTTAGTGTTCTGTTGTTTTACAGCATTAATCCTTTCCAACTTCTGGCTACTTCTTATTCTAGTCTATATGCTGTGGTGATTCTTTATTCTGAAATGGGCCATCGGAATATGTCTCCTGTCGAGATCAACTATATGTTTAATCTGTTGGAGTCCAAGTCTTTTCATGAATTTCCTACGTACTTCCTCAAATTCTTAAGGCGGTCTCCTTTGTAGGATCCATTTAGAAAAATAACGCCCCCAGTGATTTCTGGTAAAGGCCCCTTCTAATCGAATTGTTACTTCTTTCAATATTGCTGATATATCTTTGGATGTCTTTCTTTTTCTTCTTCCCCTTTTATTCTTGACATGTTTCCTTATTTTATCAAATTTTAAATAGTAAGACATTAGAAGAGCATTGATCCAACCATACCCAATCCATTTATGGATAGATACAAAGAAGTCATGAAGATTTCATCCTTGTGAAGGTTTAGACCTTTGGTTCTTACCGAAAGTAGATTGAAAGCTCTAGGGATGATACCTCCTTCTGCTAATTTTGCTAGAATTAAACCTTCTAGGAGGTATGAGAAAGCTTCTACTATAATCATCAATAGCGGAGATGAAGTCGAGTCTAGCTCTGGGGAAAGCAAGACTGAGGGTTTCACTCTTTATCCATTTAACTTGCTTACTTGGTGCTTTTAGTATAACTTTAGTCTTAATCTTTATTTTAACCCCATTTTCTTTTCCCTGTTACAGTATCTTTTAACAAAGTTGGCTCCCAAGATAAGGTGAAAGTAATCAAGAAAAGGTCTAGGTTGCCCCTTCTGACAAAGTGGCTATCGACTTGAAGAAACAAAAGGTTTCTAAATCCTCCCAAGCCGAAAGTTCTAAAGAAAAAGCTTCAGTCTATTTTCCAAGAAGAACAAGCAGGCCATAGAGATCACAAGGCCTGCTTTTGCAGGTATACTTTCTTCTTCCATCATTGAAGCACATGCTAGGCCACCAACGTCTGCTTTAAGCATCCAAAAGACGATGGTATATGGCCTTCGAAAGAGTATCAAGGTAAACAGAAGTTCTAATGAAGGTTTATAATTTCAATATTTGTCCTTACATTGTTGCTTTTACTAGACTATAGTGGAAATCTTCGCCCTACAACATAGGTGGTCAAAAATGGAGGAGACAATGGTTGCTGCCAAAGGGACAGAAAGGGAGTTCGCGAATTTCAAGGCTAAGGTTCAAGAGGCTTCTACTCAAATTAAGGAATCAGGTTGGACTGTTGGAGAGAATTATCGTAGGATCGAGACCCTTGAGAAAGCCCTAAAGGAAAGGGACGAGATGCAGAAGAAAGCCGAGGTTGGGTGATTTATAAAGAATGTTACATTGCTAAAGATGAGCATGAGAGAGAAGCCAGTGGGCCAGCCTTTCAAGTTTTATTTGATGCTTATGCTCACTACTGGGATCAGAACTTGCCTTTCTCTCTAGATTATCTTGGAAACCATGCAGCCACCGTAGAGGCCAACTATGCTAAAAGGTATGAGGAGTGTCAGAAGGAGATATCGAGGCCACTAAAGCTGAAACCCTGGAAGAGGAAGAGGAAGGGGTCACTTCTGCTGATGAGGAGGTGTAAGAAGATACTCCCGATAATACATTGATGAAGGAAACATACAATGACTTATCTTTGTAATAATATGAATTTTTGTAACTTTTGACTTGTATGAATTCTTGAGCGAAACTTCCTTGATAACTTACATATATTTGAATTTTCATTCAACTTGATGTGATTGTCACATAATGTTTCAAACTAGATTAGTCGATATGAAGTCCTTTTTTCGTTACCATCTTTTATCTCTACTAATTTTGAGTCGATGTTCCTAAGGGAATATCCTACTTGAACTGTTCAAAGATCCAACGTGACTATGTTTCTCTTTACCAATCATATGAGGACAAAGTGGTCAAACTCCAAAAGCTAAATGTAACCCTTAAGGCTTTTGAGATTTTTTCCTTGAGTCAAAGTTGGGTCTAAACTCTGACAGATGCTTCTCTTCAGAGAGGAGTGAGCCCCGAACCGATATCTGACCTCGAGAGAGAATATTGTCATTTTTTTTATATGAGGGGAGGAGAGTAAGCTAAGGATGATGGGGCTAAAGAATCCTTTCTAAGACTATAAAACTAGAGTTTTCTCAAAGAGCTCTGACTTGCCACCTTGGCTTACCCCTTTGGATGTATCTCCTCCTTTCGTTTTTATACTTGATCCTCTAATGCTCTTGATTTTGTAGTCCAGTCTTTGTAATACTATTTCTTTAGGCGTTCCTTCGGCCTATCCCTTGCAATATTTTCTTGAATAAACCATATGTGAAGAATCACTATTCCTTTTGACTTTATTTATTATGTTGTCACTTTGCTTGAGTGTGCCTTTTAGGACGATCCTTCTGTGAGGTATCTTTTGCCTGTGGAAAATTTCCATTAAAATAAGGTTTTGGACCCAACCAACTTTTATGACTGGATTGAGCCAACCTAGTAACATATTCAAGAATTTTGACTTATTCTAATTCTATGTTCACCTTTACTTCTTTTCAGTTTACCGAGAATATACTTGATGTCTTATCCTAGGAACTTCTTCCAACATTCTATCTGTATCGAGAATCTACTCACTTCCTATCTAACTAGAAATCTTTCCAATGCATGGCACTTCCCGCCATGGCTCACTTACATTAGGAATCTACCTCACACTTAATCTAGTTAGAAATCTACCCAACATTCCAATCTAATTGGGAATCTACTTAACATTCTAATCTAATTGAAAATCTACCCAACATTCTCAACTAATTGGGAATCTACCCAACATTCTAATCTAATTGGGAATCTACCCAATGCACATTATTACTTGACCATGGCTCATTATTATTGCGAATATACCCAATATTCTAATCTAATTGGGAATCTACCGAACATTCTAATCTAATTGGGAATCTACCCAATGCATGGTACTACTTGACCATGGCTCACTATTATTGGGAATCTATCCAATATTCTAATATAACTGGAGATCTACCTAGTGCATGGTCCCATTGACAATGACTCACTATCAGTATGCATTCTTCTTTTCGATGTCTTTTTGAACCCAGATGATATTGGCCTTGTACTTTGTTGCGCATCACTGTAAGGGTTCTCTTGTCGCAAGGTCCACCAACTTATCATTGGGTCTTAATCTGCAACAGCTTATGGATGGCATCGACCATCTTTAACCACTTTTGGCTTGTGTTGGCCATCTACAACCACTTTTTCCCAGTGTCAGCCATCAAAATTTATTTTAATCTAACAGTTTTGTGAAAAGTTAATTATAACTTAATAGATGGGAAATATGGGTTCTTTGAAAAGAATGCTTCTGGACTATTTTGTAAAGATTTTTGAAATTATATAATTTTTAAATCACATTATTAAATAGGAAGTTGATTCAAGCTTGAACAAGAAGACTGTTGATGGAAATACTATTACTATTCATATATATATATATATACATATATATATATATTTTAGAGAAAAAATGAAACTCTTCACTGATCTCGTTAGATTAATGGGGAGTTTCAATTCTTAAATCCAAAATGCAAGTATGAATAGGGAATTTCAGTTTTTAAATCCCAAATGCAAGTATGATATGAAAAGTACTTAAGGAGAGAAAACATACCGATAGGGAGACCGTGAATACCGAGACTTGATGATTCCCCCAGAATTGGAACCCGGGACAAGGTTATGTCAATGATGGATGCAAGGAGACCATTGATTAAGCATCTAAAGATCTAAAATTATAAGGTGCTCTTCCCCTTGGAGTTGAAACTTTTGAAGTTATAACCGAGATAAGCACTTTAATGGAACTGGGGTTTTTATTTGTCTATGGGAATTTGACTTATGAAAAGAATTCTTCTTGTAACTTCTTCTTTGTAAAAAGAGACGTCCCTTATATTCATTTGACAAAGGTTATATGGAGTTTTCCTAGAATTATTGAAACAAAATAAAGTGGATAATTCTAAAATAAGATGTTTAATCTAATGTTTAATAAATTCAGTTAATTTTTCTTTTTGTAGGATTCTTTCGACCGTGCAAGAGAGCTTTCGGCATTTATTCATTTCAAGCCCTTTCACTAAGTGATAAGTGCAATACCTCTCATTCTTCGGGTTTTCTTTCTTCAAAGTGGGTAATCTGGGAAGGAGAGGTCTGCATGCATTTCCATGAATATCCGAGACAAACTCTGATCGAGTGGATTAAGATCTTGATCACCCTTTAACCTCTTTCGAAACTCACCATCTTGAGCATCCAAGAGGGCTCTCTTATTGGAAGAAACTAGACCTTCGTACTTTAATAATTCGATAGATAGGTCCTTGACTTTATCATTTGAGGGCGTTGTCAATCTTTTGGAGCCAGGCTGATTCATGAAGTGATTCTTGGAGGTATTTCAAAAGCTACTTGATTTGGGAAGCCTGAAGTTCAAAGAGAGGATAATATTCTATACCATTCTCTTTCTCCAAAATGAGAGTTACCAATTTTTGTTGTTGTCTTCTTCAATAAGCTGAATGCAAAGGTTGAGGGGTAGTTCCGAGATGACTCTTTCATTTCAAGGACTAGACATAACCGATTGAAAGGCTCTTTGTTAGATCTTGGAAAAGAAAAGAAATCGGGAGGTTCAGGCCCTCCTTCTGGTGCAAAAATGTTAGTGTAGAATTCCGTCTACACCAACACCCCAAAATCCGAAAGTAATGCTTCAGAAGCTAACATGAATATTGAGTTCAATGAGTCGATCATCGAGATAAAGTATAATTTAACTTGGAAGGTGAAATGATAAACCATAAGGTAATAAAAACAAATACCAGTAGGGTAAAATGCAGAGAGTAAATAACATCGAGACCTGTATTGTAGTTTGGGCTGAAAGTCCCAATGTCCAATGTCCTTTCCTTATTTAGTCACTCTTATACAGCCAGGAGGCCTATTACATTGAATCTAAGTGTTTCCACTATTAATGAGTATTTGAGTAAAGGTCTAATATAGGAAAGTATTATTTTTTGTTTCTATCCTTTTTTGCCCAAAGATCCTTGTGCCTTGGGATTGCCGCCTATTTATAGCTAATAAGCCATGATGCCATTGGTTGAGCGCCTTCTCTTTAGATTGATGATCTGGCTTCCTATGATGGTATTGATTTGAACGCTTGTAATAATCCAGTTGAAATTTGACGCGGATTGCTAACCTGACGCTTTCATATATAGCTTTTCAGATATCTTCCATTTATCTTAACCATTGATCTCCACCTAGGCTATCTATGCCGTTGATCGTTGTTATTAGTTGAATTGCATTAGGGCTTTGGCAACTGATGCTCCCTGTCAGGATTCTTGTCTCACCTGAATAATAATCTTGGCCTTGGTTGATACTTTGATTCATGGTCTCAGATTGCTGGCTCTCTCGTCGGAAGCCAGAAGATAGGTCTCGAAATTACAAACCAAGGATCTTACTCTTCTAATATTTGGAATTTGTATACAGTGTAACACATTGGTTAAACGAGGGGCACAAAAACACCAAATTCTTCTACATTGTTAACGACTGAAGATGCCAGAACACCATTAAATCCATCAAAGTTAACGATATTGAATAAAAAGTGCAAAGTGATTTAAACAATATATTTACTAATTATTTTAAAGAGATACATGGTAGTTGATATGTTCATAGAATTCGGGCAGACTGGCATGCCCTCTATCCAAACATGGAAAGCTCTGTAATTGAGCTAGGCTCTCTATTTACCGAGTATGAGGTTTGGTTAGATGTTAAGGGCCTACGGAGCGATAAAGCCCTAGGGTCCAATGGCTTTCCTATGTTCTTCTATCAAAATTATTGGATCATTATTAATAAAGATATTATGAATTTTTTCGAAGAACTACACAATGGTTCTCTTTAATTAGGTAGATTTAACTAGGCTGAAGTTATCTTAGATCTTAAAAAGGAGAATCCTGAAGATCCTTTGGACTTTAGACCCCTCTTTATGATTAATTGCTCTGTTAAAATAATCGCTAAGGTATTAGCTAACAGACTAAGGCACAAAATAGATAGATTAATTGACAAAACTCAAACAACATTCACTTAAGATTGATACATTATGGGCGTAGTTGTCACGGCCCAAGAGTTCATCAATTATTATCATCATGAAAAAATTACATCCGCCCTTATTAAATTATACTTCGCCAAGGCCTTTGACTCTATTGACTGGAGTTTTTTAGTTGAAGCACTACAAGCTGGAGGTTTCTCAAACAAATGGATTTCCTAGATTAGTCTTATCTTGAAGTCTAGCGCGTCCGCTATCTTAGCGAATGGTATAAAAGGAAACAAAATTCAATCAAAAAGAGGTCTTAGGCAAGGTGACCCCTTATCACCCTTCCTATTCAACCTTGTGGTTGATGTTTTCTCTAGAATTCTCCCCCTTGCTACCAGAAATAATATCTTTCCTTGTTTAGAGAACGAAATCACAGTAGAAGGAGCATCCTCCATGTAGTATGCAAATGACACCCTTTTATTCTACTCTCACCTCCCCCATCATATTGCCTCATTTAAGCTTATTTTATATAATTTTGAACTTCTATCTAGTCTTAAAATCAACTTCCATAAAAGATCGATCCTTGTCATTAATGACACATCGAATAACACATCAACAGTGGCCAATACGTTAAACTGCAAATTCATAAGCTTTCCTTTTAATTATTTAGGTATATCTATTAGATACACGAAGTTGAAAAAAGAAGACTAGAACATTATCATTGATAAATTTAACAATAATCTTCCTTATTGGAAAGCTAATTGCTTATCCAGGGCCGGTAGGGTGGTACTAATCAACTCGGTCTATCTGCTATATCGGTCTGCTGGATGTCATACTATAAATTTCCTAACCGTGCAATTAATAAAATAAATTGCATTAGAAGAAATTTCTTTTAAAGAGGAGATGCGAATAGATCTACCCTGAGCCGTCTCATCAATTGGAGCCTCGTCTGCAAACACAAAACTCATGGATGATTGGGTATCATAAACTTAAAGGCCTTAAACTCCTCCCTACTCTGTAATGGATATGAAGTTTATGGGTGATGACATTTATTCATGGAAAGAAATTATTAGTAATTATTATTATAACGGCTAGAAAAACCTAAACGCACTCGATAACCAAAAATTCTCTTTCTTATGAAAAAAGATTTCCAATTTATGTAACATATTTAAAATTGGAACTAAATTCATTATTAACTCTAAAGACAAGACCTCCATCTGGAAGTAGCCTTGGATTTCTTCCATACCACTAAAACACGAGTTTCTTGATTTGTTTCTATTCTCCAATAATAAAAGAGATCTCATTGAGGAAGTTTATAGTACTCGCTTGCCTTTTAGGTATGACATCTCTTTTAATTAAATTTGATTAGGAACCTACTTAATCAGTTACTAAAATTAATTAACATGACCGAAAATTATAGTATCAGAGACAACCCTGATCTTTTGGCATGGTTTTGGGATAAAAAGGAATTTATACTCCTAAATCGATGTACAAATTTCTAACATTCTCTAGGATAAATGTATGTTGGTACTTTAAACCCATCTTGAGAATTAGGGCTCCTCCTAAAGTAAAACTGCACATATGGATTGTTTTACACATTAAATTAAACATAATAACTAAGCCCAATTCGATAATTTACTCCAATATTAACTTGCACCCATATTACCTATGTAATTGGATGCCTGAGACTATTCCCCATATATTTTTTGACTGTCACTACTCTAATTGTATTATCGGTAAGATTTTTGAGGATTCTAATATAAATATCACTCTTGTAGTTTCCCTGTAACACCCCATCATTTTGAGGCCCGAAATTAAGTGCTGCGGATGCTGCAATCATTCATAGCTATTAATTTCCCGTGACAAAATGCAACTATATCGATCATTTTGATAATAACAGAAACACATGTATATGAAATTTCAACACAATTTTCAAAATAAATTTTCTCATCTCATCTCATAGTAAGATTTCAATTTTATTACCTAATCTCAATTCGCAAACCAAGTTTAGAGAAAATATAATTATTACAACATATTACAAGAGCGATATATGAAGATGCCTCTTTGGATGATCATAGTCAAATATCTGGCATTTAATACAACTTGCCATCACAACACAAAAGCAGTATCAAAACACAACGAAAAATAGTTATATAGCCCCTACACTTACTCTCAATCTACTCAAATGAGTACCCCAGAGTTTAATGGGAACGACAAAAGCTTCGGGTCAGACAAAAAGTCTGGTGTGAATAATAACCTACCATCTCAGACCAATTAGATATCTAGTGAGACCATGCCACTGAACGGAATGGGTTTTCCCCACATTAGTATCCTAATCATAGTTATAATAATCATACGCTATGCAACTGCATCCACAATGGTTAAAACATAATATAACATGATGATATTCAAAACTTCAATATGCCCTGGATTTCCTATCCCAATTTATCTTACTATCTGTCTCGCTTATGATTTCTATGGTTACCATTAATCTATTAGTTTCTATGGGCTGACTAATAACCTATTCCAATTTTAAAGACTATCTGTCTGATTTCGTAGTTTTCATCGGATTACTAAGAAACTATTGGTTTCTACAAATAACTTTATCCAGTCATAGTTTTCATAGGATCACTATAAACCTATTGGATTCTCCAATAACATCTCTTAAATCATAATTTTCACGAGCTTGCTATGAAATTATTATCTCTATCAATAATATATTCCAAACATAGTTTTCATAGGATCACTGAGAACCTATTGGCCCCTGCCAATAACATTTCTCATAACATAATTTTATGGGATAACTAAGAACCCGTCTAATTCAGTAATCTTTTGATCGGTTCTGGGCATCCTATATTCTGGTCTACCCGACCTCCTGGGTGCAATTCTACCCACACAGGAGTTAGAAAAATTTATATTCACTATTGAGTCAACCTAGCTAGTTATCCTGCCCTTAACACCCCAAAATGAAGTTATGGGTCAGCAAAGTGAATATGATAACAATAGCATTTATAATGACAGATCAAATGTACAAAATAATATAAACATCCATAATTTAGTTCCTTCTAATCATTTTCTCAATGAAATGTGGTTAATACCTTTAACCCCAAAAATTAACAAGGAAATCATCTTTCCATGTTCTCAAAGTTTAATGTCATTTTATAAAGCCCTTTTATAATGCCACGTTCATGATTAAAAATGATATAAGGTTTATTGCTTTCAAAACATCTTAGTTTGATCAACATCGACATCATATCATGTCGATGTAAAAGCGTAAGGCTTTCCGCCTCTTAAAACTCAAAGACTAAACACGTGGCATCATGCTTGGATGACAATGAAGTCGTCAATCCTCATGATACGTAGGGTATCCACCTATTTAAAAACTCGAAGGGCTGTTAAAATTGGCAATAACAAGGCTCGATAATAATTTTGAAAGCGGCATAGAGTAAACTCGGTGACTTGTTAAAAGCGGCATGTCTAGGCTGGATGACAATTCAAAAGCGGTAAGGGCTAGGGGTGGATGACCATCAGGGTCTTCAAGGAAAAAGGCTCGAAGTAGTATATGCGGCATAGGTGCTTCTTAGTATAAAATGTGGCATAAATAAACATCGACATGCCTATGTGGAGTCCTATCTCTTTATCTTTATTACTTCGACCTTGATGAGGTTCAAACCTAATCCACTTCATTCCAAGCTCGTTGACATCATGCGGCATTGTTTTATGCTGCATCGATGACGATGAAGTGTGGTGAGATGTGGCTCGAAATGGCCGAGGTTGACATGACAGTGTTGTAAGTTACTTTGAAACCGCAATATTATTATAAAAAGTTATTTCTCACCAATCTCTATAATTTGTCAAAATATGATTGGTTACTAAAAACTTTACAACTAAATTTTAGCTAAGCTGCCGCGCTTATCTTCCAAGGCCTAAAATATATTTTTTAAACGATAATTTGCATAATTAACTAACTAAACAATTAAACACTGATCTTTCTTATTTAATCCATATCTTTTCAAATATATTTGAGAAAAATATCAAAAATTCATATAATTCCAAAATGGTATTCTTTTCATCATATAAGATTTTCGGGCCAAAAAAACATTATTTAATGACTTAATCAAATTAAACCCGAATTAACATGTTTTCCAGCCTTAAAAATTAGTAAAATATTCCTTAGGCTTAGGAGAATTACGAAAATAAAAACCCATCTCCAAATTCATCTTCTAAACATCATACTAATAAATAATAGCATTTGGAGAAATATATCTTCAATTTAAATCTTACTACCGAAATAATCATGTTTATAAATATTTTATAACTTATCATTTATCAAACATGGAAAAAAACCTTATCTCCAACAGAGAACTCTAGATCCTTATGCCTTCTATCCATGTAACTTTTTTGTCTAGACCGAGCTTCTCTCATCCTACCTCAGATTAACTCATTTTTCTTTGTTGCTTCTCTCACCAAATATGGGCCTAAGACTAACCTGTCTCTGGTTTCCAACCAACATGCCGATGACTTGCATGACCATCCATACAAAGCTTCGAAAGGTGCCATTCCAATACTAGTCTGATAATTATTATTATAGAAAAACTCAACCAAGTGTAGGTGGTCTTTCCTATAATCCACCAAAATCTAGTACACAAGCTCTCAAAAAATCCACGAGTACATTATTGACTCTCTCTGTCTACCCATCTGCCCGAGGGTGATAAGTGGTACTCATCTTAAGATTGGTACATACCACTTTCTGTAGACTCTTCCAGAACTCACTAGTAAACAATGTATCTCTATTAGTGACTATACAACCAGGAATTCCATACATTCTAACTATGTTCTTCATAAATAACTTAGCCAAAACAAGTGTCGTCCTGGTTGATTTAACGGGAATGAAATGGGTGCTCTTGGTCAATATGTCCACTATGACCTATATACTCTCATTTCCTTGTTTTGACCTTAGCAACCCGTCAATAAAGTCTATGGATATCGAATCTCATTTCCAAACTGGTATATCTAATGGCTGAAGCAACCCATTCGGCTTCTGATATTCGGCTTTTACTTGCTGGCAATTCGAACATTACTTTACCCACAAGCCAACATCCCTCTTCATACCTTCCCAGAAGAAACTTCTTTTCATACCTGATAAGTCTTGGTTCCTCTAGGATGAATCATAAACCTCGATCGATGACATTCCCTAAGAACTTCTTTCCTTAGGTCTCCAACATTCGAAACACACAACCGTCCCTTCTTTCTCAACCATCCCTTCTGGTCAAGACTAAAATCTTTCAGACCATCAATCTCAGTTCTAATCTCCAGCCTTCTAATCTTCTCGGCCAATAATGGATCTTCCCTCTGTTTAGAAGCAATCCTTTCGATCAAAACTTGTAGAACTTCTCAGGATAACTTGGCGGTACTTCGACTATAACTAGCAATTGATCTTAACCGTACACTACACGTAGTTAATGTCTTAAGATCCTTCCATTCTGCCAACATAGCAAACATCGTATTCTTTTTTTTGCTAAGAGCATCCACTATATTATTACCTTTCCTCGGATTACTCTATACCGAAATCATAAACCACTAAAAACTCCAGCCATCTCTGCTATCTCATATTCAACTCCTTCTGAAAGAATAAATATCATAAAGACTTATGATCCGTGTACAACCTAAACCTTTCTCCTAAAAGATAATTTCTCCACACTTTCAATGCGAAGATCACCGCTACTAACTCTAAATCATAGGTCGAATATCTTACTTCATGCTGTCTAAGAGATCGAGAAACGTAGGCAATTACCTTATCCTTCTACATCAGCACATCTCCTAATCCAATCACACATGCATCTGCATACACTACTAACCCTTGATTACCGTTTGGCACAACTAATATGGGTTCATTGGTCAATAAATGCTTTAACATAAGGATTGCTTCCTCGCATTTGTCAGACCAAACAAACTTAACATCCTTTCTGGTTGGCTTAGTTAGGGGTGCTGCTATCCGCAAAAAAACCCTGATAAATCTCAGGTAATATATGGCCAATCTAGGAAAACTTCTTATCTCGGTCACTGTCTCAGGCCTCTTCCAACTATTAACCGCTTCAATTTTGGCTGGATCAACTAATAACCCTTTCGTAAGACTATACGGTAAAGAAACTTAACTTCTTTCTTCCAAAAAATGACATTTCAAAATCTTTGCTTTCAGCCGATGCTGTCCCGGTGTCTCTAACACTATTCTAAGATGAATCTCATGCTCTTTTTCATCCTTATAATATATCAAAATTTCATTCATAAACACCAGTACGAACCTATTCAAGTGCTCCTAGAAAATCCAGTTCATCAAATCTACGAAGAAAGTCGGCGCATTGTTAACCCGAATGACATCACCAACCACTCGTACGAATCATATCTCGTTTAAAACGCCATCAAAGTAGCATTGTCTTCCACCACCCATAGCTAATGGAACCCTATAGCCAAATACAACTGGGAAAACACTCTGGTTCCATTCAATCGATCGAATAAGTTACCGATTCTCGGCAAAGGATACCTATTCTTGATCGTCTTCTCATTCAACTTACAGTAGTCGATACACAACCTTAATGACCCGTCCGGTTTCTTCATGAACACCGCAGTCGCTCCCCAAGGCGAACTACTTGGTCTGATAAAGTTCTTTCCTTCGAAGTCCACTAGTTGCACCTTTAGCTCCTTCATCTCGATAGGTGTCATCCTGCTAGGTAGTCTATTACGGGCTCTGCTCCTGGCACAAAATCTATTCGAAACTCGATAGCTCATTTTGGTTGTAGTCCTATAACTAGTTTAAAAACACCTACAAACTCTCTTGCTACAAAAACCTGATTCAGATCTTCTTCTACTTCCATAGCACCCAACAAGGCATAAACATTCAAATTCGAATTCTCCACTAAGTATATGATTCGGTTATGACTATTAGGGTGTCTAAATGATATTTCATTATCCTGACAAAATATCCTAGCATCATATCCGTCTAACCAAATCATACCCAATATGATCCTAGGGCCTATGAAATCAAAGACATACAAATTGCATGCAAACTTATGACCTAACAAATCAAGTTCTAGCTGGTTACATCTCATCCTCAGAGTTGCATACCCTCATATCAGATTCACAACCCTTAAGAAAGTAACAAGGTATGATGGTTCTAAGCATAACTTGTCTACCAAGCACTCAAATATAAATGAATGTGATGCACCCGTATCAAATAGTATCTTAAATGGTATACTATGGATCAAAAGTGTACCTTCCATCATAGATTTTCGTCTCAACTGGTGTTGGTCTAGGGGATAATGGTATCAAAGCAAAAACATTTCCCTTGTCAGCTTTAATTGGTACTAGACACTTATTCTTATAATGCCTCATCGGGTTATAGTTGAAGCATTTCACTCCTTTCTTATCAGCAACTTTCTTCCCCTTTTCAGAAGGCACTCATGAGCAAAATGTCCCTTCTTATCACACTTGTAGCAAACTAGATCAGCCTTCCCTTTCTTGGCAGCTTCTCCTTTCTGAGCTCCTTTCTTCTTAAAGTTCTTTCTCTTCTTACCCTGAGAATCTTGAGTTTCACCTTGCTTCTCTTTTCCAAAAGTAGAAAGCATCTCTTCATTTCGAATTGCCATCTCCACTACTACATTGCTCGAGTCTTGGAGATGTAGCATGGTCGCCCTAGCAATCTCTGGCTTCAATCCCCTAATAAAATTTTCATTCCTCTTAATGATAGTGTCAATAGTAGCATATCCATATCGAGACAGCTCATCAAACTTAGTGGTATAATCAATCACCAACATTTCTCCTTGCTCCAAGTCCATAAAATTTCTTAGCAAAGCGGTCTTAGCTACCTCAAACAAAAATCTCTCCTCGAATCTCCTTCGAAAATCTACCCAAGTTTACTCTTCCTCTGGTACACCCATGGTAACTCCATACTAGTAGAACAATCCTACACATTGTAATTGCCTTGAAACTAATCTTCTCTTCTGCTCATTGTCCAAACCAAGATAAGCAAAAAATTCTCTTGCAATGCAAAAGCCAATTTTTTTTCAATTCTATAGCGTCTTCAGTACTCAGAAAATGATTTCCACCCAAACTGGAGTAATCTCAACTCAGCTTGGCATAATTATTGCTAACTGGGGCCACAGGATTTGCTCCTCCCGCATTCACAACATTTCCTCCAGCTTGCATCAAGTTAATAAGGAACTGATACATCATCCCCTTATCTACTGGTGGGGTTCCAGCACCTAAATTGGCATTTGCGTTTGATTAGCAATTGCTTATCGACCCTGGTTTCTCCTTTTATTGGGTCGAGCAATTCTGTTAGTTGTGGTGCTTCCTCAACCAAGGTTCACTCTTCCCTTTCCTGCTTCCATACCTTTCTTTCTCGTAAGCCTGCTTATGAGCCTTAGTATGATATAGAAGAATGGTCTAAGAGAGAGGGGAATGCACACCCATATATAACAAAATACAAGTACGTTATTATAGCATTATCCCAACCCCAATCTTATTCTCTGATTCATTGGATTATCTTTTTAAAATCCAATTAGGTTTAAATTCCTTTTAAGTTTACATAAACCTATTCTCTAATACCAAAACTATAACATCCCTCCATTTTGAGGCTCGAAACTAAGTGCTACGGATGCTGGTCATCTTAAATTATTACTTTTCAGTGATTTTGATAATACTAGAAACACATGTATATGGAAATTCAACACAATTTTCAAAATAAATTTTCTCATCTCATTTCATAAGATTTCAATTTCATTACACAATCCCAATTTGCTAACCACATTCACAGAAAATATAATTATTATGACATATTCTAAGAGCAACATATGAAGAAGCCCCTTGGATGATTAGAATCAAATATCTGGCTTTTGATACAACTTGCCATTACAACATAAAAGCAGAATCAAAACGCAGTAGAAAATAGTTATATAGATCCTACTTGCTAGATTGCCTCCTGCAAGCTTTCGGAAGCTTATTCATCTAAAGAAAACTTAAAAAACGTTTACTCTCAAATGAATATCCAAGAGTTAAGGGGAAAGACAAAAACTTTGGATCGGACAAAAAGTCTGGTGTGAATAATAACCTACCATCTAAGACCAACTAGATATCTAGTGAGACCACGCTACTGAGCGAAATGGGTTTTTCCCTTACTAGTATCCTAACCATGATTATAATAACTGCTTTCACTGAGAAGGACTAGCACCTGCTATATTAGATTTGGAGTTCAGATTTGGAAAGCTAAAGGATCAGATATAGGAGGAACCATAGTAAGGTAATCAGTTAGAAGGACATTACCAAAAAGGAGCCATCAAGAGGAAACTCAAGAGGCTTCCTTTGGAGCTAGAGCAGATCAGGCATCCATCTACATCACAAGGGATGAGATGCAGACAATGATGGATTCCATGTTGGAGAGATTATTGAAGAGCCAATAGGAGATGATGAAGAATCTCTTCAGCCAAATGGGCACAACTAAAACCCATAACCCAGGAAATGGAGCAACCGTAGCTGCCAGTAATATAGAACAAAGAGTCAGTGTTGTAGAAATCTCTAGAGGTCAGATCCAGAACTAGAATGGAGAACGCGAAGGGAATCGGCAAAGGCCTAGGGGCAGACCCTCGGGATCGGATATTGGAAGGCCCATGAATGAAGCTCAACAGACTGAGGCCAATGAAAACGTGAATGAGCAACATGAAGAGTACTACCCAGAATATCCTCCAGGACATGGGGGGTAGGATAGAAATGCATATAGGAGGCCACCCCCGGATAGAGACGAGCGAATGGCTAGATTAATAAGAAGGATTATGAGAGGAGGTCTACCGAGTGGAGGCTTGGAGGAAGTTAATTAGAGTCCGTTCACTCCAAATATTAGAAACGCAAGGAACCCTCCAGAATTAAAACTACCAACGTTGAAGCCTATGATGGGAAGTCAGACCCAACTATGCATGTAACCAGGTACATCAGACATATGGAAGTGCTGGGGGAATTCGAAGAAATTATGGCAAGATGCTTCCCATTGTATTTGGAAGGTTTAGCTGCACTCTGGTTTAGGCAGTTGGAGAGTGGATCGATCAGGACATGGGGAGAACTAGTGGAATGCTTCATGAGACAATTTAGGGTCCACGTTACACGACCCAAGAACATAATGACTTTGGCATCGATGAAGCAGAGGATAGGAGAGTCCGTAAGGAATTTTCTAATGCGGTTCAATGTACCATGACTTCAGTGGATCGCCCGGATTCATCAATAATTTTGATGGCGGCGATAGTAGGAATTGTAGAAGGAACTGAGTTCAAGGACTCATTGGCACGGGATCCACCATAGGATCTCGAGGAGTTCTATCACAAGGCGGAAAGGTTTATACGATTAGAGGATGCACGCGCCGAAAGGCAGGAGGTGAACGCCACGCAAGGCGAAGGAACGTCTAGAGAAGGACATGGGATGGATAAAGGGAAGCAAAAGCAGGATGATGGATATGGTGGTTCTAACAAACGGAGGAGAGACCGGGAACCAAATTCACCACATATACAGACTTGACGGAGAATCTGGAAAGAATTTATTTGGAAACATGAGGTCAACTCCCCTATCGAAAACCACCCATAAGGAATCCCACAGAGCGGAAGCATAGGAGCGGGAGGTACTGCCTCTTCCATGAGTTGGAGGGGCATACCACAAATGAATGTCGCCACTTGAAGGACATGGTGGAAGAACATGTCAGGAGTGGCAGATTGCCGCAGTATGTGAGGAACTAGACAACAGCGGTAGAACATGAGCAGCTACCGCCTGCACCAAACAGGAATGACCCTGGATCGGGGTCACGACTCGTCATCAGCTGATCGTGATGGCAAGGGCCGAGTTCAGGATTTGAACTTTGGTCATCAAATAATCTTTCTGGTTTTGTTTCTAAAATAAAACGGCTATGCCACTTACACGTGTAAGGGAATCAAAGCGATTCCCAGGCATGCTCTGAGATGGTAGTAGACCGCTCTGCCTAGAGAGGCAGCCCTTAGTTTTTTTTTCTGTTTTCTCATTGAACATTTGGAATTTGGATTTAATAAATGGATTTGGATTTTGTGAAAAAAATCCCTAACCGGAGAGTTAAGGGATGGATACTTGAAGTCAATTGGGAATTGATCGCTTTATGACCTTGTCCGGAGAGACAAGGACCAGAGTGCAGGAAGTGAGTCGCTTCGCCGGAGAGCGACAGGATCGGCTCATTTGACGTTGTTCCCCATTCACCGGAGACTGATTGGATCGGGGTTCGGCAAAAGCTTAGAGTGGCTACAATCGGTCTGGGACTTAGGCTGTGGCATCGCTTAATGTTCAGGGATACTGAATCGGAGTGTAGGGAGTGACGTCGCTTCGCCGGAGAGCAACATGATCGGCTCGCTCGACATAGTTTCCCATTCACCAGAGAGTGATAGGATGGGATCCAGCAAGAGCCTGGAGAGGCTATAATCCATCTAGGAGGACCAGGACATCGCTATATGCCCCCACCGGGGCCGGAGTGTAAGGGATAGGTTGCTTCGCCGGAGCGCGACAGGATCTGCCTATTCAATCGTTAGGTTTGGATCGAGCTTAGCAAGGTCAAGAGAGGCCATCGATGATCCGAAGAGATATTAGGATTCAGCCACTGGATTCCAAGATGTGAAATGGATTTGGATAGTGGCTTTGAACAGCTAAGGATTTGGCTAAAGACCCGGAGTGGTCTCGGATATGGACATCGACTCAGAGCAGTCGTGAATTTGGATAAGGATATAGCTATGGATGGTATATGGACTTTGGATGTTGGATTTAAAGCTATGCAAAACATGCCTTCCTACTGCAAGGCATGTTTTGGGGGGGCAAATGTTACCCCACCTTTTGGTCAAGGCTGGGATATCAACAAATTAGCTAAAAAGGATGGATATCAAGATTGGAGATCGATTGGAAACAAGGCTATGATCAATACCGTAAAAATTGGACCAAGCTCCAATCAAAGTGGGATCGGTCGGGAATGATAAACAAGGCTCAGTGAGGCTACACTTTGAATTTTAGGTCAATCGGAGTTCGTATGCTCGAGCTATGGATGGATCAATATTCGTGAAAAACTGGCCCGTATTGATACTCTCATATCAATCACTATGGATACCAGATGATGGATACTAGATGAAGGATACAAGATGATGGATACGAGATGATGGATACCAGATGATGGATACTGGATGATGGATACCGGTCGATGGATACGAGGTGATGGATACCAGTCGATGGATACGAGGTGATGGATATCAGATGATGGATACCAGATGATGGATACCAAGTGATGGATACCTGATGATGGATACGAGATGATGGATACAAGATGATGTATACCAGATAATGGACACCAGATGATGGATACCAGATGATGGATATGAGATGAAGGATACCAGATGATGGATACGAGATCATCAGCCTACACTTGCAACCTCAAACTTGGATTGATCATATCCCACAATCTACATGTTAGAACTTCATGAAATTTGGAGAGCAAGGACTTTGCACTGTTATCTTTCACCATGATCGATCTCAGCTTGATCGGAGCAGTTTATGATCGATACGAACTCACTATGGATCGATGAAGGATCGATCCCAAATGACTCCAGATCGATCATGGGGGCTCATCTGGACTTGAAAAAGAGTATTTCGAGATTTATGGAAGATATTTCTAGCTCCATGCCTATAAATAGAACCTCCATTGCAACTAAAAGGGGGCCTTTTTCTCCCAGCTCCTCTTTATTTTCTTCTATTTTGGAAAAACTTTGCCATTTTGGTTATTGATATTCAAACGATTGTAATTTTAATCAAAATATGTATAAAAAGATCAGTTCAAAGTGGACGTAGGTCGGAGATAGCCGAACCACTATAAATCTTGTGTCTTCTTTTACTTTCTTTAATTTTAATTTTGTTATTGTTCATTTTTACTCTCTACATCACTTGGATTTGAGATCTATGACTGGATACTAAGGATTTGTGTGTAAACACTGGTGCTTTCACTACTTTTAGGGTTTGTGACCATTTTTGGCACAAACACTAACCATATATTATGCACCTGTATCCATAATTGGTTAAAACATAACATAATATGATGATATTCAAAACTGCAATATGCCCTTGATTTCCTATCCTAATTTATCTTACTATTTGCCTCAGTTTATAGTTTTTAGGGTTACTATTAACCTATTAGTTTTTATGGGCTGACCAATAACCTGTTCTAATCTTGCGGACTATCTTTTTGATTTCATAGTTTTCATGGGAACACTAAGAACCTATTGGTTTCTACCAATAACTTTATCCAATTATAGTTTTCATGTGATCACTATGAACCTATTGGGTTCTTTAATAACATCTCTCAAATCTTAGCTTTCAAGGGCAAACTATGAACCTATTGATCTCTTTCAATAACATATTCCAGGCATAATTTTTATGGGATCACTAAAAACCTATTGGCCCCTGCCAATAACATTTCTCATAACATAGTTTTCATGAGCTGACTGAGAACCCGCCTAACTCAATAATCTTTTGATCAGTTCTAGGAATCTTATATTCTTATTTACCTGACCTCTGGGAGTAAATCCACCCACATTGGAGTTAAGTAAATTCATATTCACCATTGAGTCATTATAGCTAGTTATCCTGCTCTTAACACATAAAAATGCAGTTATGGGTCTGTAGTGAAGTGAATATGATAACAGTAGCATTTATAATGACTGATCAAATGCACACAATATTATAAAAATCCATAGTTTAATTCCTTGTAATCATTTTCTTAATGAAATAAGGTTAATACCCTTTACCCTAAAAATTAACAAGGAAATCATCATTTCATATTCTCAAAGTTTAATGCCATTTTATAAAACCCTTTTTATGTTGCCATGTGCATGATTGAAAATTATATAAGGTTTATTGCTTTCAAAACATCTTAATTTTATCGACATCGACATCCTACTATGTTGTAAAAGCATAAGGCTTTCCGCCTGTTAAAACACGAAGATTAAACATGCGGCATCATGCGTCAATGGCAATAAAGTTGTCAATCTTCATGATACATAGGTTATCCACCTATTTAAAAACTCGAAGACTAGTTAAAATCGACAGTGACTAGGCTCAATAACAATTTTTAAAAGTGGCATAGAGTAAACTCGGTGTCTAGTTAAAAGGGGCCTGTCAAGGCTCGATGACAATTTAAAAGCGATAAGGGCTATAGATTCGATGATCATCTGGGCCTTCAAGGCAAAAGGCTCGAAGTAGTATATATGACATTCATGCTTCTTAGTATAAAATGCGGCATGAATAAACATTGACATTCCTATGTCGAGTCCTATCTCTTTATCTTTATTACTTCGACCTCGACGATGTTCAAACCCAGTCCACTTCATGCAAAGGTCATTGACATCACGCGACATTTTTTTATGCCACATCGATGACGATGAAGTGTGGTGAGATATGGCTCGACATGGCAGATGTCGACATGGTAGAGTTGTAAATGCTTAAAAAATGCAATATTACTATAAAAAGTTGTTTCTTTTCACCAACCTCTATAATTTATCAAAATATGATTGGTTACTAAAAACTTTACAACTAAATTTTAGCTATGCTGCCGCACTTATCTTCTATGGCCTAAAATATATGTTTACAACATTAATGTACATAATTAACCAGTTAAACAATTAAACACTAATCTTTCTCAATTAATCCATGTCTCCTCAAATATATTTGAGAAAAATATCAAAAATTCATATAAATTCCAATTTGGTATTCTTTTCATCTTATAAGATTTTTGGGCCAAAAATTCATTATTTAATGACTTAATTAAATTAAATCCGAATTAACATGTTTTCCACCCTTAAAAATTTGTAAAATATTCCTTAGGCTTAGAAACATTATGAAAACAAAAAACCGTCTCCAAATTCATCTTTTAAACATCATACTCAAAAATCATAACATTTGGAGAGATATATCTTTAGTTTAAATCTTAGAACCGAAATAATTATGTTCTTAAATATTTTTATAACTTATCATTTATCAAACATGGCAAAAACTAACATGGCATACAATCAAATCATCAATACATACTCGGCATCAAATGCAACCGGAATCTAGATAATCACAAAACAATAAATGTGAGATGGTTTGAGCTATTATTCACCTTGTTTGGATAATGGATTTTGAGATTTGATTATTGCTTAGTCTTTCTAGCTTTTCTTCTTGAATCTCTACTTGATTTTCATGATTTAGATGGTACTTAATGGCGGCCTTTGCTTAAGGTTTTGATTGTTTTGATTTTATGAAACATGAATGAGAAGGAATAAGGGTTTAGGGGTTATGAATTCTTATTTACTCCTATATTACCCTTTCCTTATTAAACTATATGCTTAAGTTATAAAACAAACTTATAGATTTATTTGGTTAAGGCATGACCTTAATTATATTCAAATCTCAATATTCCCTTATCACACTAATCATCGCATTATTTTATTTTATTTATCTAATTAAATCTCCTGAATAATATTATTAAAATTAGGGGTGTTACATCCCCCCTCTAATATTTACTAGAATAAATTTTGATTAAACTTTCTTCCACTGACTAGGAAAACTTTGGACTGAATATATTCGTTCACTTGCAGAAGCTTATGGACTGAATGAAACCATCGTATGTTTAATAAAACTTATAATACCCCCTCTTGTATAATATATTCCACTCCTCTATACATTTCTTACTGGACTGGCCCAGACTGAAGACACACAAACT
Organism: Allium fistulosum; assembly: GCA_030737815.1. Classification (NCBI taxonomy): domain Eukaryota; kingdom Viridiplantae; phylum Streptophyta; class Magnoliopsida; order Asparagales; family Amaryllidaceae; genus Allium; species Allium fistulosum. Next base: position 709,408,205 of record CM060903.1, on the reverse strand, counting down.
GGCGTTCTCACATCGATAGGACTGACTGTCCCGCTAATGCCACGTCTCGGTATCTAATGGCCCTTTTCTTCGATTAATATAATAAGCTTCTTTTTTGTTACCTTAAAGGGTCATAATACCAATTTATTTGAAACAACTAAAATCCTCTTTTTCGTTCTAGAAATAATTAAAAAGATACACATATAAAAATAAAGAATTAAAATTAAATCGTAAAGGTACCCTCATTGCCAACCTTATTTAAATTTAGTAGGCAATATTGGCTACATGTATCCATCCTCGTTATATATATATAATTAATATTTATAATATAATTAACTTATATTTTTATAAACTAGATCATATTTAATTAATCTTAAAAATTAATAAGTGTATCACATTTAATTAATGCTAATTTTAATTTTATCAATTAAATTATATTTAATTAAGTTAATTTATTTAAAATTTCTAAAATCTTATATAATTCATTATATATCATTTAATACAAATAGTTAACTATAACATTGATAGATTGTTTTTCTATATAGATATCAATAAAGGCATATATCTTAGTTCAGTAGACGATATTGGTTATATGCCCTCGTACAAACATACATACATACATACATACATATATATATATATATATTTGTATGTATCTATATGTGTATATGTATAAAGTTTTACTTATACACACACACACATGAAGTCTTAGCGATATATCAATATATATTTTTACATAAATGAAGCTTTATTTACATACAGACACACACACCCATATATATATAAATATATATATTTCCATTACAAAGCTTTATCTAATAACTAGGCTAATCTCTTCCCACGGTTATATTTTAAGCTTATTCTAATACATATATATATATATAATATAAATAAATATAGATATATACATATATATATCCACATCTATGTGTGTGTACATATATATATATATATATCAAATTTTCATATGTTCCCATAAGAATTCCCTTTTCTCTTTATATTCAATTCAGCTATAACCTCTTTACTCTCATATTTGTGACATAAGGTCAGATATATGAATATATGCTCATAAAATGTATATGCAACAGGCTGTCTTTTTTTGGTTTCTTGTTTTTTTAAAAACCAGGCTTGTATGCATGCATGTCACAATAGCAGACGGCACAGATCCTGGTCACTTAACCTGGTCACTCAATATATAAGGACTCACCCACATCTGGTCACTCACTCATTCTTCAGTTCAGCAACATATAAGTACTTCATTTCAGCTCGCGCACTTTTGGTCACAAGGAATTTGCAATTTCCTAAAACATCAACAACCTATCATTATAGCATCAATTATAATTCCAGCATCCACACTTCATTTCAAAATTTGCAAGCTTGCATCATGCAATATAATCGCCTAAATTTGGATCGAACTATCCAGCACACTGCGGCTTCTATGAGCCAGCATAATATGGATCTTAATGCTAATTTAACACTAGAGGAAGGTGAACAGTGTTTAATGGATTATATGAATATTATTCGAACTCTTTATGATTTACTTGGAATGATGGAATTAACAATCACAAAATCAAAGAATATATAAAAGTAAATGCAGTAAAAGTAAAAAGGAAAGAACACACCAAGATTTTATACTAGTTTGGAGTTACCCTACATCCACTCACACAAAATTCCTTGTATGGATTTCTTTTTAATTATTAAATGCAAATACAATATCGATTTCAATGCTACAAGACATACCCTCCAAAATCCCAACCATTGGGTAGAGCCACTTGATTTTTGGGCTACAAGCACACCCACCAGATTTATGGGCTACTAAGCACATCCAGTTGATTTTAACAAGCTACAATCATACCTACTTGGATTTCAGGGATACCAAGCACACCACGGAGTACAAGAGTATGATTACAATTGACCTTATAACTCTTAAAATGACACTTTGATCTTGAGAAAGATGACAGAAATCAGAGAGTATATAAAAGAGAATCAAACTAGTAATTATTGAATTTGATTCTGGTTGAATTTTAGCAGAGTTTCAATAGAAATTGAGTTATAAATCAAGAGACTGAAAAAAGGAGAGAAAAATAAGAAAGTAGTTGATGAAAATTCATTTAGAAGTCGGTATATATAGGAAAACAAAGGTCATGTCCATTCGCAAAGAGATACGATGAAAAGACACTTCCTTTCAAAATTTGAATTTCGAACTTTACGGCCAGTACGTCGACATATAGGAATTGGATATGTCAACATATCCTTTATAAAATTGAAAAACACTTTATAAAAATTATTTTGAAAATCCGTTGCTTTGTAAAATAATTTGATACTTTATAGAATCATTCAAATATAGTTTATACAAATTTTAATTAAAATATAACTTAAGAAAACTTTATAAAATAATTTTGAAATATTTAATAAGAATATTCAATATAATGTAAATAATATATAAGATCAGTATAGTTATGAATTATTAAAGTGTAAACAACAATTCAACATATATAAACTTAAAAACACTAATATAATATTTTTATAAGTATGAGAGATTTGAAAATAATTTTGGAAAATATTTTAGAAAGATTATTTTAAAAATAAAATATTTGAAAACAATTTTAAAACAAAAATAGAGAAGGTAAGAGAGATCAAGAAAGTGCTATCAAAGGTTTTAACATAAATTCTATGGCTCTACAACTTATCTGGAATATCTTGAACTTTTCAATACCCATAAGTCTTCATTCTTGAACTCTTGAAACTTTATATCAACATCTTGAATCTACTCTTGATACTGTATAGTCTTCTTAATCAATACCTATCTAATATCCTACACTATATACTATATATATCTTGATAAAACATTAGTATCTATATTTTATATAATGTCCTATAGTTGTTATCATCAAAACCAATACCTAAGGTACTAGCTATCTCCCCCTTCTTGATGATGACAACTTTATATATAAAATATACTATAACTCCCCCTAAGTTACAAAACTCCCCCTCAATCTATGCTTGGATTTTATACATTTCTCCCTTTTTGTCAGCAACAAAAAAATAACCTCCTAAAATTATAACTTTAACACTAACTCTTACTATAATCCTAACTCTAACTTTCCTGAATAAAATACTAATTAATATATATATATAAGAATTATATATAATGATGGTGAGAAAGATTATATAAAAACAATAAGTGATATGTAAATTAGGTAATCATGAAATAATCAATCCGAATACTCATCCGATCAAACAAAGTTTATGTCACACAACATTCAAGCAAATCCGCGCAAATCAAAACCAATCAAATCCAAACCAAATCAAGTATTATTATTTATATACATTCAATCCTATTTAAACTAGACATTTCGAGGAATTTAAACCCATACATCAACGCCAAAGATTGGATCCGCTTTGATAGCATCCCATTCTTCATCATCTTTGTTAATGGTATACTCTAGATTGGTGGTTGGTTCTTCTGCGTTCAGTGCAGAAATCATCCACCAAATCGTGTCGAAATGCTTTTTTTGCTCATTGATCATTTGCATTTGACTCAATTCTAAGTGCCTCTGGTTTCTTAGGATGAAAGTAAGAATGTTCTTAAATGATTCAAGTGTTTGTTCGAGGTTTTTGGTTAGTTTTTGGGTAGGAGAAGCCATTATTTTGGTTTTAGAGTTTAGGAATGCAAAGGAAGAAGAAAGTGAGTAGATAATAATGATTCTCTAGTCTTAACAGATATTTAAAGGGGTGGAAATTCATTGGAAATGAATAGACATTTGCTGTCTGTTCAATTTTTAAAAATAAATTTTTTGGAAAAGTTATCGTTATATGTCGACATACATACAGAAATTTTCAAAACAACTTTATTTTGATATTCTAATGTATTTAGCTTATACTATTATACCGTTATGCTTTTCAGAGATGATAAACAATATATAATAGCAAGAAAATAGATTTTTTTTATTAATACTTAGATAGAGATTACGTAGAACACAAAGAAATGAAAAGATACGTAAGATTCAATGTAAACTAAAACTAAAAAATCCAAATACAAGGATAGTTTAAACAAATAGCTAGAAAGATACGGATGAAGATGAAGAAGAACTACCGAGCTTGTGGATGTCTTTCTAAAGAATTTATCCATTTTGTTGGAAATTGAAGTAAATCTCTTTGAAAATGATTTCTTAAGCTTCCTTTGGTTATGGATGATCTTCTCTTGGTTTTTGAGAAGATCTTTGTTGAATGGATTTGGTGCCATATTGATACTTTCCAAAATAGTATCCTCCTCTTCTTCTTGTTCTTCCTCCTTGACTTCCATTTCATCCCCTTCCTCTTCCCCTTCCTCTTCCTCCTCTTCTCTTATTTCATACACTTCTTCCCAAGCCAACCTTTATTCCTATTTTGCAAGCGTTTCATAAGGCTCGAAAATGGGTGAAATATGCATAAGTGAAATGTTGGCCTTGTCAAATATTTTTTGAGTAATTTTTTCCTCTCCTTTAGGTCAACATCATAATAATTAAAAACACGAGTAAGATACACACCATGAAATAATGTGTTTTCTTGTTTAGAAAGATTATTAGATAAACAAAAATTCAATATATATAAACTTAAAAACACTAAAATAATATCTTTTTCAATATAAGAGATTTGAAAATCTTTTTGGAAAATATTTTGAAAAGATTATTTTAAAAACAGAATATTTGAAAAAAAAATTAAAACAAAATTAGAGAAGGTAAGAGAGATCAAGAAAGTGCTATCAAAGGTTTTAACATAAATTCTATGTCTCTATCACTTTTCTGGAATATCTTGAAATCTTGAACTCTTCAATACTCATGAGTTTTCATTCTTGGACTCTTGAAACTTTATATCAGCATCTTGAATCTACTCTTGGTATCAACGGCTTGATATTGTACAGTCATCTTAATCAATACATGTCTAATATCATGCACTATATACTACATATATCTTGATAATGTGATATCCCGGGATTTTTGGGCAATATCAATTTAATAATCAGTATTAATAATTTAATTGGATTGATAATTTTCCCTTATAATTTTAATTTAAATTGGTAATTTAATCCTTTATAGGCTAATAAATATTTAATTTGGTAATATTAGATCTTTTCTAATAATTTAAAATGGATAAAATTTATCTTTCAAAGCTAATAAAAATAGATTCTATTTATAATGTATATATTGATATATATATTGTGAATAGAGAATCTTTTGTTTAAATAAAAGATGAATTTTCAAATTGTAATATATATGTATGTATATGTTATAATTTGGATTGTTTTGAATTTAATTTAATCTATTGATAATTTATATATGTATGAATTGTGATTTAAAGCTTTGTTTTAAAATTAATATTTTTCAAAGGTTAGTTTAGATTAATTCAATTGTTTTCAAAATATAAGATAATTGTTTATTTTAAAAATGATAGTTTAAATAAAGTTTTATTTTGTATTCTTTAAAGTGTTTAAATTTAAAAGGTTATAAAAATACATGTATAAGATATATTTGAATTATAATTAGTTTTAGAATAATTTCTTTTAAAAGTAATTTATTTATACATATGTAAATTTTATTTATTAAGAGAATTAAAGTATGTAAGTTTATCTTTACATTTAAATTAAATAAAAATTTATTAAAAATACTTAAGTAACATGTGTAACCATATTAGCCATCTTAACAACATTTGTAAGATAATGAAACATGCATTAACATTTGTATATGCATGCAATAAAACAAGTGGCAACATTATCTTCATTTAAAATTTAATTTATAAATAATGTAGTTGAAGAAGAAATCGGGTCTTCATTTTTTCTCAGTTCAAACATATTTCCTCTCTTCTTCTAAAATATAAACTGAAAACCAAACTCAAAATCAAAGAAAAATCAAAAGAAACAAGCAGTAGAATAAATTCAATACAACATCAGTTTTCAATCTTCAACCTGCTTTCCAAATGAAGTTCAACTGCAAGTCATCTGCAGTTCAACACTTTTAAGCAAAAGCAGATCTACAACTTCACTGATTTCAAATTTAAAGACAAGATACAGAAAATCAAAAGCTTGTTTGCCAGATCAAAAATATTCAAGCCTGGAAGTAATAAAACTGGCCTCTGTTTTAAGGTGAGTAAACATTTTGTTTTAAAAACAGTTTAAGATATGAATGGCTTTAATGAATGAGTTGATCTGTTATTTGACATTGATGTTGCATAAAAATCTTTCAGTTTTATATAATTGAATTGGTATGTATGTATATGTGTGTAAATATGTCTGTGTATATATGTAATACCCTGTTCTCTGTGTTCAGTCCATGCTTTGCTTTCAAAAAAATTCGAATATCTCAATCTACTCAATATTAGACTTTGATATATAAATGAAAGTTATTTGTTAGGATATGAAGATTATTTTAAAAATAGTTTCAAGATTTTATTTATTCAACAAATAAATTTTAAAAAGGAAAATAACAGAGAGACCCAAATTTATGTTAAAAATCAAGAGTCTTAATTCTTGATTTGAATTACATAAGTGAATTCGTAATTGCAAATCACGAATTTTAAAATACTTTTCATAATTTTTAGATTGTTAATCAATGGGAATTTTCGAGTTGTTTATTTTGAGTATTTTTGGGAATTGCCGATGAACGACGGCGTCGGGGTGGTCGGCATTTGGGTTGAAGATGGTCTGAGTAATGGAGATCATGGGAAAAATACAATTGAATTTTTCCAATTGTTAAATTGTTCGAATTCGAACAAATTAGGGTTTAGCATTGGGTTTTTCTATCGAAGTTGCCGAGATTCGTTCGTCGTTGATATGGGACCGGACTCGATCGCGAGGTGGTGAAGTGGCTCGTCAGAGTGAGGCGTAGCTTTGGGTAGGACGGCAGATGATCTAGTGGTCGGAGACGTTGGTGGTTGGTGATTTTCCGATCAGATGGGTTCCAGATTTTTGAACGAGGAAGCTCGTTTTCATTTCGATGATGAAGATTTGATTCTGGGTTGGTGTAAGGGTTGTCGAGGCCTTGTGTGATTGGTCGACGATCGAAAAGATGATCGGAGGAGGGTGGAAGCGACGTGCACGTGCACGTACACGTTTGCTCGTATTTGGGTACGATCGTGTTGGGGAAGACGAAGGCGACTCGGGGAAGTCTCGTGAAGTTTGTTAGTCGACTCGAAGCAGAGATGTTCGTGAATTCCTCGCGAGTGATTCGGGGAAGAAGTGAAGCGGGCTCGAAGTTTTTGCGTGGTAGACTCGAGTAGGGAACGATTGCGAAGTACTGTGTTGGTTCGAGAAAAGGATGAGTGTATCTCGAGTATTCTGATGTATGAAATAGTTTTGTAAAGAATCAAGTTTTCAAAGTTTTTAAATCAAGATAAGTCGAGTTTGTCAGTAATGAAAGAAATTGTTCCAAGGATGTATGATTAACAAGCTTTATAATATATAAATAGATAAGTTGTGAAGGTAGGATAAGTGGCTTTTAAATTGATTATGTATTAAAATTATTAAACAATTTTCAAAGATTGAAAGATTTAGTTAGAGGTTTAAATTGTTTTAAAATTTTAAATTGATTTCTAAATGCATTATTTCCAAATAAGGTAAATGTTAAAATTTTGAAAACCAAATAGAAAATTTGTCTTTAAAGATTTGATTAATTCAAATAATTAAATTGTGATGATGATTAAGGTTGAATTATTTTGATATGGACTTAAGAATACTCGATTATATGATTTGTTAATAAGTAAAGATTAATTAAGATAAATGATTTTCTTAATTAATTAAGGATTTTGAAGTATAAGAAGTTAATCAATTAATTATTTAATTAATTTTAAATAATTAGTTAATTGTTTATTTAATTTTAAATAATCACTTAATTATGGATTAATTAAGTATAATTACTTAATGAAGTAATTAATGGTTAATTATTGGATGTAATTACTTATGGAAGTAATTAATGGAAAATTACTCATGGGAGTAATTAGCTGAGGTGATTAACGGGTAATCACTTAATGTTATCAATTAAGGAATTAATTAATATAATTGTTTTTGAGTTAATTAATTATGAAGTAATTAATTAAGAATTATTTAATGATGGAATTAATTATTTGTTAAGTAATTAATTAAGAAAGTAATCAAGATTATTAATGGAAGTAATTAGAAGATAATTACTTATGTAAGTAATTAAAAGTTAATTAATTAATTAATTTAGTTAATTAATTAATGTGATCAATTAAATGTGTTTAATTTAAGATTAGTTACTAAGTGTAATTAATTTAAAAGTAATTAATTAATAAAGTAATTAATTAGGGATTATTTGTTAAATTAAATTGATTAATAATTACTTAATGAAGTAATTAAAGATTAATTAATTAGATTAATTAATAAAGGTTAATATAATTAATTAAAAGTAATTAATTAAGATAAGTAATTACAAATTGTTAATTACTGTTTATGATTAATTAAGACTAATCAATGAAGTGGTTGATTAAAATTAATTATTTAATTAATTAAAAGGTTAATTAATTAATAAGGATTATTTAATTAATGAATTTATCAAGGTTGATTAATGAAAGTAATTAATTTAAGTATGATTAATTAATTGTAATTAATTGAGGATTAATATAATTAATTATAATTAATTAATTAATGAAGGTTCATTAATTATTGTAATTAATGTTAGTAATTAAAGGTTAATTACTGTATATGGTTAAGGATAATTACTTGAATGTAATTAAAGTATAATTAATCAGGGAAGATTAATTAAGGAAGATCATTAAGATGTTTAATTAATTAAGTTGTAATTAATTAATGATAGTGAACAGGATTATGATAATCCAAGTAATTAAAGAATAGTAATTAATTTAATTAAAGGTTAATTAAATTGATTAGAGTTAATCAATTCTGTTTAGATAATTGATTAATACTGGATGTTTGATATTGGGTGATTGGTTGATATTGGATGATTTGAATATCTCTGATATATATATGATATATGCTGCTTTGTGAGATGAATGTTGATATGAATTATCAATTGTGATAATATGATTTATCTATCTGTTTATATCATCCTGAATAAGTTTAAATGTTTAAACCTTTAAACAACTTGGCCTTAAAAGATACGTTTTGGATTTCGATGAGACCGGGATCGGGTTTCCGTATACCGGATTTCCAGGTCTGGAGACCCGAATACCACATCGATCCAAATTAACGATAGGTCGTGAATCTCAAGTGAAGATGAAGATTCAGAGTGCAAGGGTTATTGTCGTTAACTCTGAGGGTGATTCCAAAACGAGTGTAACGAGATAATGCCTTCGGTTTCGTTCGAACCCGGAACGAACTTGTATGGATTGAATGCTTTCAGCACATCGTCAGGCGGACGATGAGCATTCTAAGTGATATGTTCTGATTAAAGGTAATCGTAACCTCAAGCCTCATCAACCGGGAATGGCTAAAACAGGGGAGGTGCAGCAAGGCTTCGTGGGTAGCACCCACTGAGAGCAAGATAGATCCCTGTCTAGAGGTCCCTTTTCTTTTATTCGGCTTAGTGTGTGGTTGGTCGCGCCAACCACGGGATTGTCTTGTTCGGAATTATCCAGTAAGGGATGGTTCCGGCTTTGTGTTGCAGGGGATTGGGAGTGATCCTCGGTACGGTGATCTAGGCCACGTACTGTGACGGGCGGTACCCCAGTAGCCCTGCCATTGTATGGAATCCAAACTCCAATAAGTGCCGTACGTATTAGTTGTGCCCAACTATGTTGGAATGTGAGATGTAAGCATTTCAGCTATTTCTGTATTTTACTTGAAAACCCTAGACCCTATTATAATATAACTGGATTTCCTATCAAATGTTTTAGTTAGCGTAAGGTAAAAACTTACCCATGTTTATTTGTGGGGAGTCTTACGTGATACTTTTGTTTTCAAAGGTTTTCAAAGTTAAGCAATTTAACCGTTTACTCACACCAGACCCATGTCTGACCCAAGTGTTTATTTTCTGTTTTATTAAACTCTTGGGTACTCAAATTTTTACGAGTAGCCAAGGAATTCAGGTTTAGCTTTGACAAATTGTGGAGGAGCAATGGAGCAGGAGGCTTCGGCGTTCGTAGATATAGTATTCCGCTGTGTTGATATCTGTGTTAGAGTCTTGTATTGTATTTGAGTTGTAATATCTAGTCAGATGTTTATAACTGTCTAGTATGTGTTGTATAGTTGTGTAAACTCTGATAAGTGTTGTATACTATGTAATAGTTTATGTTATTAATATAATTTATTCGTTCCGCTGTGAGATTGTTGTTGTTGTTTCTTTCTTTCTTCTCTTCTTTTCTATTTTCTACCCCTTTCTTTCTTATTAATGATGCGTCATTCTGTGGAATGAGTGGCGGGTCATTACTTAGTTTCTATATTTTATATAATGTCCTATAGTTGTTATCGTCAAAACCAATACCAAAGGTACTAACAGCTTTAGCCGACTTCAGCACATCCATTTACAAGCCTATCGTTGTATCTGCCTTAATATAACATTTTCATCCTGCACATCAACGCTACAATAGGCTCTTTTTAAGGCCTTTAGCACCATCATATTCACCTATACAACTACTCGCATGATCACTCTCAACAGCATCTTCACATCCCCAATCAGGCAATCCTCACATTTCCAATCGAGCAGCAATAACAGCTTATAAGGCTCTATCATCGCCTCAACCCTCTCTTTGCCTAAGCTAGTATAGCAACATCATTATAATTCATTTAATTATAAACTTATTATATTGTTTTACTACTATACATCTCATTCCGTTAATCATCATAGTGATGATCCTAAATATCTGTAACTGTTAATTCCCAATAGACTTTTGTATTGATTTGATTTTGTTTAATAAAATATGAGTGCTCTCCTTATAAGAGGACCACTCTTTCATCAGGGAATGTAGCCCGAGCATAAATTATTAAACCTTATATCCCTTAACATACTATTCTCCTTATTCACTTTCATTTTACCAAAAATAAAATAACTATAAAGCAAGGCTGCCATTAGTAAAAGAAGGAATGGGGAGAAAATCGGTTAAAAATAAACTCAAACTTTCACCTCAAAGAGAAGAAAGGATTTTATCAAGCTTTTAAGTTTGGTGACTAATACTAACCGTATTTCATATCCAAATCTATTAAGATTTGGATTTCATATGTTTTGTTATCTTAAATGATGATAATCATGTTTGATGATAATCGATTAACCCTATATAAGTTTAGTTGATAAATAAAATAGTTTAGGATGTGTTTAAGAGTAAACCATAAATTAATCATCTCCAAATGGGTGAAATTTTTATGTGATGTATATAATAATAAATTTGAGATGATTTTTGAATTTCATAATTTCTTGATGAAAGAAAGAATTTATTATGAATTTTCTAAGATGAAATTAGGTAGTTTTGGCTGGGAATTAATGTCTAAAAATATAAAAAATTAATATTGTTATTCAAAATTTTTACAAAACGTAAAGGGAAGTGTTCAACTTTTTAGTGAAAATTTAGGAACTTGCTCATGGTTTTCCTAATTAATATGAATTAAATGGCAAGGTTGAAAATATCAATAATTAATGAAATAATTTTTATAAGGATTAATTGAAGGAATAAATCATGGATGGTTGCTAAGTTTTCTGATAGAATTTAAAAATAACGAATAAGAAAATGACATGTGTGAAGATTTGTCAAAAAGTAGTTCTTTAATAAGGAAAATGTCTATTTTCTTCTTAACTACAGATTTTCCATCATAGACATTTAATAGCTAAAAGCTCGATAGGTTACATCTTCGATAGCTTAATAGCTTACATCTTTAATAGCTAGAAGTTAGATAGCTTACATATTCGACATATTAATTTAGACACTTGATAGCTTACAACTTCGATAGATTAATTTGCAAGCTCGATAGCTTACATCTTTGATAGTTAGATTAACTTAGAAATTCGATAGCTTACAACTTCGATTGCTTAATTTAGAATCTCGACAGCTTAGATCTTTGGTACCTAGAAACTCGACAGCTTACATCTTCGAAAGCTAGAAGCTCAACAGCTTACGACTTCAATAGCCTAATTTAAAAGCTTAATATCTTATATCTTCGATAACATGATGCTAGACAGCATACATCTTTGATAGCCAAATTTAAAACCTTAAAGTTTACATCTTTGATATCTAGAAGATTGATAGCTTACACCTTTAATGGCTTAATTAGAAACTCAATAGTTTATATCTTCGTGTGCTTAATTTAGATGCTCGATAGCTTACATCTTCTGTTGCTAGAAGCTAGATGGCTTACACCTTTGATAGCTAGAAGCTCAATATCTCACATCTTTAATAGCCTAATTCAAAAGCTTGATAGCTACATCTTCGATAGCTTTACCTTAAATACTCAATAGTTGGATATGTAAAAGCATAATATCAGAAGCTCGATAGCAAGGCATGCGATAGCTTAAGCATTTTGGGAACCAAATTCGATGATATGTATTTATATTATATTGTATGAAATTGGAAGTGAAAAATAATAAAATTTATTGTAAATTGTTGAACACAACATTAATAGAGAACGATAGTGTAAGGCCTATGTGACAACCTATAATTTTGAACATAACATTATTCAAGAACAATGGTGTGAAGCCTATGCGTTAGCTTATAATGCTTGAACATAACATTATTCGAGAACAATGTTGTATGGCTGATAGGAAAACTAAATATTCAAACATGACAATATTTAGGAATGGTGGTGTAAGGCATATATGGTAACCTATATGTTAAAACATGACATTATTTAGGAGCGATGGTGTAAGGCCTATGTGGCAACCTAGAAGAGATGACTATAAAAAAAGTTCATCATATGATGCTAAGTGTAGGGCATACATATGGATAAAATGCTGAAATGTTATTTGAATGACTATGTCCATGTTATGATGTTCATACTACATAAGATGATGTAATTGATTATGATGAATAAGTACGGGGAAACCCGTTCCGCTAAGCAGGGTGGTCTCACCACGTTTTGTGTTTACGGTAAAGTGTTAGTCATGCTAGGCTTTATGTTTGACCTATGTTTTAGTATTGTTTTCCCCATGAAATAATGGATACTCATTAAAGTAGGTTGAGTTTAGGGGATCACCCAGGTAGCATTTTATAAGACATATATAAGTTCTAAAGGCAAAGAAAGAGATTTAGTAGATAATAAAGTTTTATTTTGAATTCCGCTATCGTAAACCAGATTGAATAACTTATTAAGTGTACGTGCTGGCATCCTTATATGCTAGGCATGACATTATTGTCTATGTTTTTATTATATTTACCCCAACATGGCAACGATTTGGGTAATGAAAGTGTAAAAATAATTTTTGTAATGTAGAACATTTAGCTGCTCTATTTACTTAATGTTGTTGAAAAAAATAGAACCCATTTAGTTGCTGTAATATAATTCTACTAATGACCACAACATCATTAGTGTTCATTATCAAGTCTCAAAATATGGAATGTAATAACCTTTAATCATGGTTAGCCAATAGTACCCCTGTCGGGCATTTTTCTTAGCAAGGCTTTGAGCCTCAGCATGATATCTACAAAGCCATTCATGTAGTTCTTTAGGTACTGTTTTGGCTTTGGCTTGGGTGTTGCAACATTAGAGAAAGGTGGAGTAGCCTATCTAGTATAGTTTAGCATCCATGACTTTGTAGCTAGGTGCTAGGTAAAGAGTCTTTTTAGGTTCTTTCCATTCATTAGGCAGCTCTCTATTCACCAAGTGTTTCAAGGGTGGAGTCACCCAACTGCATTGCCATTCGTCGCTGATTTCCATAGTCATTACCCTTTGTTTGATGCATGGGGAACAAAGAATTTCCAAAAAGGCACAAGTATTGGTGCTGGGTTAATTTCCATCTTGGTCAATTGGTCGAACTTTTCATTCTTGTCTTTTGGGATTTGTTCTAGCTTGAAGTCGAAGAAGGTGCTGAAGAGTGTCGTAGCCTCAACAACGTAAAAGGCCGGTGTTTTTTCCTTTACTTGAAATCACTTGTTGATATGGTTAAGTATGAGCAAGCATTTGCGATAAACTTTTATCGACTTAATTTTGAGCTATTTTCCGATCCAAAGGCGAGAAATGATGGCTTCATTATAAGCTTCATTGTTGGTTTGATTTGAAGTCCGATCTCATGGCAAAACAAATTTCATATTCATCTATGGGTAGCAAGGACTATGTTTCCCTCCCTCTTTTATGTTAGATGCCCCATCAAGAAATAGTTATTAGAAGCATTGTTCTGTGGGTGTCTCTTCCTTGTCATTGTTCGAGCTTGAGAAATCTGCAACAAAGTAAGCCAAACCTAGCCTTTGATTGAGGTGCAGGTGGTGGAAGGTGATGTAGTACTAGCTAAGTTCCACTACCCACTTTTGGAGACAACCCTTTGTGTTGAGTCGACTCGTAACTTACTTCAAGGGTAAATTTGTAAGGATCTTGATGGGGTGGGCCTCGAAATACGCATGGATTTTGCAAGAAGCAATGAGTAAGAAATAGGTCAATTTATTTATCCTGTAATATCTCGTCTTTGGGCTCGTTAATCTTTTGTTAATGTATATTGGACATTATTTGCATTCCTCATCTTGTACATGGCAGCATTAATTATATGGCCAGTGCCCGCGAGATAGAGTTTATCCCTATTCATAGGCTTTGGGAGGATTGGAGGTGTTATCAAATGACTTTTCAATTACTCATATCTTTGATCCATTCATTTATCCATGTGCAAGACATTTCCTTCTTTATTATGTCAAATAATGGAATGCGTTTATCAGTTGGCTAGGATATAAAGTGGTTAAGAGGGATGATCATCCCATTTGGCCTTTTGGACTTGTTGATGGTGCTGGGATCTGCTTGTCATATATAGGGCTTGAATTTTGTCAGGATCAGCTGCGATCCATTTCCCACTAATCTTGTACCCTAAGAATTTGCCGAAGTAAATAACGATGGAGCATTTCTTCGGTTTCCGCTTCATGTTGTATTTACAGATCAGACATAAAGCCTAGCGAATCTAGTTTTCCCCTCACTAGATTGTCTACAACAATCGCATCCTGTCATGTAACATCATAACAACATAACATGATCATAAACATATAAGCATCAATTTAGGTATATGTATATCTATACTTAATATCTAGTTATGAATCCTATCATACATTCATCTATACTCTCAAGCATCACATATACTCTTATTGAGGTGTAATTTAGAAGTTATCCTTAATTTTATTTAACGATTACCTCCCTAGCTTTTTGTATCACTAATTCATATTTCTGAAACAACGTCTTTACCTAAATGGTTACTCAACTACCTTGGGATCCACACGGACTAGAGTCGCTTTAACTCTCCTAGGAGGTTGAATGTAAGCACCCTAAATACATTCTAATAAGTGTTCTTACAAAGCTTCAATAACCCCTCCTAGTCCCAAAAACACTTGTTTCGCATTGCAGATTCATTGATTAATTAATTCCATTTTGATGTTATTACTCATGGTGGAGTTAAATTTTCTGAATTGAACCAATAAATTTCCCAAGTCTTGGAACCCTACCATATACCCATTGAACTATAACTCCACTAAGCCTTTGCACCATGTCATTTGATATCTCTATGAGTGGGCATATTTTAAGATCATAGGTTTAATTCATTCCTTTCATTTATTAGTTGTGCAAGCTACACATTCCATAGATCTTCAAGTCTACATGAAAATTTTCCATTCATTAGATAAAATATTTTTATCTTTCTTTTGAATGATATGACTTACCACTTCTAAGCTTAAGTTTTCCTATCTTTAAATATGTTATTACATTTGAACTTTTTATCCCTCTTTTATAATTTTGTATTTTATGGGATTTAAATTAAATATCTTGAAAGCTGTCTTCTAAATTACTTTTGCTAATTCACATATTTTAATTAATGTAATTATTATTATTTGCTGCCACATGTAAAGCTATCGAGCTTCGAAGATTATGCTGCCAATATTGTAGCCATGCCATATCCAACTATCGAGCTTCTAAGGTTTAGTTAACGCATGTCTAAGCTATCTGGCCTATAGCTGTTGCATGTCAATCTATTGTGCTTCTAAGGTTAATCTATCGAGTATCTAGCTATCAAGCCTCTAAAATATAGATATCTAATATCAAGCTATCGATCCGATAAAATATCACTACCAAGTATCTAGCTGTCAAGCCTTTAAAATATAGCTATTGAGTATCTAACTATCAAGCTACTAAGATATAGCTATCATAGATGTAAAATAAGACTATCGAGGATAAAGCTATCGAGCTTATAAAATGAGGCTATCAAAGATATAAGATATGCGATCGAAGATAAAGCTATCAAGCTTCTAAAATTAGGCTATCGAATTTGTAAAATAAATTATCGAAGATGAAGCTATCGATCTTCTAACATGAACCTCTCGAAGATATAAAATAGGCTATTGAAGTTGAAGATATTAAGCTCCTAAAATAAGGCCATCTAAGATGTAAAATAGCTTATAGATTATCAAACAATTGAAGACGTAAAATTGGCTATCGAAGATGAAGCTATCAAGCTTCTAAAATAAGGCCATCAAAGATGTAAAATAAGCTATTAAAGTTAAAGCTATCGAGCTTTTAAAATAAAGCTATTGAAGATGTCAGCCAACAAGCCATTGAAGTTAGGCTATCGCATATCTAGTATGGCAAATCTATAATTAAGTAAAAAAATTGATATTTTCCTTAACAAAATATCTACTTTTTTTACTAATCCTTTACATATGTCATTTTCCTATTAGTTACTTTTTACATTGTTGCAGAAATCTCGGTAAACATTTGCGATTTACTCCCTTAAATACTCTTTAATTAATCTCTTTCTTAATTATTTAATTAATTAAATATATTTTTTGTCTTACCATTCGATTCATATAAATTCAGAAATTGGGGCAAATTTTCCAAAAATTCATAGAAGATCCAAAGAAATTTCCTTTACCTCATATAAAAATTTCAGATCAAAATATTATGTTTTATTATTTTTAAATATTAATTTACAAGGAAGACTACCCATTTCCATCTTAGAAGAATAATTAATAATTTATTTTTAATTCAAAAATTAAGAAAATTAAAAGTCATCTCTATTTTAATATTATAATCATTATAGCATAGTTTCAATCCATTAAGAGATGATTAATACATGTTTACACTTACGCATATCGTAAAAATGCCATTTAACAACCAAACTTATAACAATTAATCTATTAACATCAAATCATGTTGTTTATCATTTAAAACTGCAAACAAATACGAATTTTGGATCTAAAAAAATTTGTTTGTGAAATAGGATTAGTAATATTCATCCGAGTTAAAAGTTTGATAATGAATCCTTTTCTATGTTTTACAATGAATGCTTTGATCTTCTCTTTGTTTCGTTTGCCTCCTTTCCTTCCTATGATAATGGCGGCCTAGCTTTGGTGTTTAATTTGTTTTTAGGAAATGAAACTGAACGAAGAGAATGACTTATGTATTAAGATATAAGGGTTAATAATTTTGGCTTGAGCTAAAATCCCTCTTTGTCTAATCTCATTAATTTTATAAGACCTTTATTATAACATTCCTTTTTGTTATTTAATTCTTTATGGCTGAATTTAATTAATAATTACTCCAGGTTCATGCAATTAACCTTTTAAGTTTCTTACACTTGATTAATTAGATTTCCCATTATGTAATTTAAGGAAATCAAATTTGTTTAATTACTATTTAATAAATTCTTATTACTAATTTAATCTCATTTTATGACTCTCGAAAATGTGATGTGTTATTGTCTCCCATCCCTATAAGAATTTCTTCCTTGAAATTTGAATAAGTTAGAGCAATCACCACTGTCATCAATACAAAGTGTACAAACAATTACAAATAATTACACCAACACTATGCTAGCATGAGGTCATCTTTATATGAAGTATGCACAAGTACAGTAGTTGAACAAGTAACCTATTAATGTAAAATCATCAATCATTAAACATGATGTGTTAATTCAACTAATGACACATAATCATATCAAAACACAAGATATACTAGTGCCGCTATTAGTTTATACAATAGACAAATAAAGTATATTACTAAATACATAGATGTCTAAAACATCTTAGGATAGATATTCTGAATCATATCATCTACCTCCCAAGTACAATCAACCTTATCGTCACCCAACTGAACATGAACAAGTCTAATAACTTTGTTCCTTAACTCCTTTATATCATGACCTACTATCACTTTCAATCGTTTAACGTACATCAAATCTAGTTTTAGAGATTACTGCATGATTGCCCTTTGTTCCACTACCACACAAGGGTCATGCATATATTTCTTCAAATGTAAAATATGGAAAACATTATGCACCTTTGCTAAACTATAAATTAACTCGGCTCGATAAGTGAGTTTACTAATCTTTCCTGCCACTAGAAATGGACCTACTTCTCTAGGATCAAATTTCCCCGCCTTCTCTAAAATGCATAACACCTTGCATCGATGAAACTTCCATGAGCACATGAACACCTACTATGCACTCCTATTTCCTATGCCTCCAATTAGCGTATCTCTTTTTCCTCAATTGCACAACTATCTGTAATGACCCATATTTTTAACGATAAGATATTGAAATAACTGATTTAAATATTGCGCTCATTATTTGACGGTCCAAAAATATGATTTTTCGTATACGATTGAATCAAAACTCGAGACCACTTTTGTTAAGTCTGGATCGACATTGCAAATTAAAATAGGTATAAGCATTGCTATATCTAGAGATTGGACGATCTGATGGCCGAGACGATCTCAAAATGCGTGAAGTTATCAACTTAGAGCGCAATTTCAGATAGCGACAAGATTTGTACCATTGGAACTAGAAAAATGAAGTGATATACGCCGACGAGTTTTGTTGCGATCGGACATGTCGTTTTATCGTACGGGCTGAAACGTATGATGGTTTATTTGAGAATTCAAATATAATATTATTTAAATGATCACTAAACTCCCCTTTGTATTTTCATTCTACCGTTCCATTAACAGTAAGCGAAAACATGGTTGCCGCCTCTCTTTTCCATTCAAAAAATTAAATCTAGTGATTCACTCCATTAAAAATCACAAAACTAGGTTCATTGAGATTGGGCGAGAAGAGCTTCAAATCCATATGCTCGATGTAAGGTGAGGCAATGGATGGCCGAGGTTGACTTGTTCTTACTATGACTAGGGTTTTGGTTTATGGGAGATTTATATGACAATAAGCAAATTCGAGTGTGGTATCGTGTTTCTCGTGCAAAGGGGAGTAGATGGCGACATTTTCGTAAAGCGCGGTTCATGATGATGAGGTGCGACCTGGTACGGTCAAAGGGGAGTGGGTAGGCTCGCATTTTGATAGGAGGGTGCGATCATGATGGTAATGAGTCTGATGCGGAAAGAACACGAAGTGTGGTGCACTACAATTTTCCATTTGTCGATTTGTGGTTTCTGCATGGAGAAAGCGAAGAGGGAAAGGATGGAGGGAGTACATATGTGCACGACATGTACATGCATTGATTAGAGAAGATAATTATGAAAGAGGATCAAGGTATTGATTAGTGCTTAAGTTAATTAATTAGTTTAACTATTATATTTATTTCCATTTCTTATAAAAACCCATATCTTTTGCATACGAGGTCCATTTTGGATGTCGTTTCTTACATTACACTCGCAATTGAGAGCTCTATGACTTGACTTTGGTTTGGTTATCTTTTGTTGAGGTAAGTGATATTGTTTCCACCATACTATGATTGTTAGTATAGTATTAAAATGATGTTTTGAAACAATTTCTAACTTTAAAATGTGATTTCTAATACATTTAAACCTACATCTTATTTTATAAAAGAATCTAAAACTGTCTTAAAATGGTTTAAATAAAATATCTTATTTTCCCATTGACGCATTATTTTGATAATATTGATAGATTTAGGCTATTTTGTATTAATCTCACACTGGTTACTTAGGTGTATTGTATGTGTGTTAGTAAATGTATGTAGGCTATTATATACGTTCTTATGCTTGTTGGTTACATGTACACTTGTTTGCTTAGTTTGGTTGAGAATGCCATGCGAAGGCGATATAGTATTAGAAAATATCTCATGTGATAGGATTTCATGCATAGAGTTCTGTGCATGCCGATTGATCTAAAGACGAAAGATAGACTCTGGGAAGTGCTTTGTATTTTGGGATGGATGCTAGACATTTTCATTTGGTTTATACCTAGCCATTTTGGCTAAGTACACGACTAAAGTGGTCGTTACTGACTAAATCTAGAGTGGTAGATATCTACCACTATTGATGATAGCCGATTTGGCCAATTTTGACGTGGATGATAAAGAGGCTTCAAAGAGCATGATGTAATGGCTCGTTCATTCGTTTGTTCGACGTTCAATTTTGGTGTTACTACTCTTTGACGAAAGGTTTTGGTGATGAAGCGAGGATGTGACGCTTTGACACGATGACTTCATAATTTAACGATGATGATTCCATGATCAGAAGTGATGGCTTCGATGATAGATAGCTACACTTTGGAATGAAGAGTGGTTGGATTGAAGAGACAGTGGAGGAAGGTTATGGGATGCACGATGACATTCTATGACCGACGATGGTTGTCTAGAATAAGTCCAACTGAAATGACTTCAGACGAGAGTCGTAAGGACAGTTCCGAGATGAGCTCTGCTATAAATGATGTATGCAAAGGGATCACTCATATTCATAGGTTTCAAAGTATACTCGTGAGGTAGGGGTATGTGAGGACACTCACTTGGGCATCTATGGAGCCCCGAATCACATGAAGTTCTGATTCGTTTACCCTGGGCTGTCTATGGTGGTGCAGTCCAGAACCTGACTTACCGAGTGACATGGATTTGAGTACAGAAAAACCAGGACATTGGGTAGTCCTTGACTCTATGGGGGTGGTCTTATGAGTATCATATATCCAACGCACTAAGTAAGTGAATGTGAGGATGGATGATGGATGCCATGCTTGCTTGATCTTTATCACCTTAGGGATGTTACATGATGTAGATATCATCGATGTAGATGTCTAGACATCCATTAGTAGTTTGACTTGTAGCACACCCATGATGACTATGGTATATAGTTGCATATATCCTATGTTATGTGCTAACTCTTTGGATGTAGGAACAGGTCAGGTATGATTCCTCATACCCTCTATTCCATATGCTATACCGACTTTTATAGTGTTTTGAGAATATTTATCGCTCGTACTAGGCTGTTGTCTCACTCAAGGTTTTATGCTTCACTTCTTATTACTTTGGGTACTCTTAAATGAGTAGACTATAAAGCATGTGTAAACAGTATATGGAATTCAGCAGATGGATTGGTAAGAGGCAACACTTTCTCATACTTATATTTGGCTTATTATTGTTTATTCAACTGTGTGACACTATGAATCCTTGACAATGGTTGACTTACTATTATTAGAGACAATTTATCAGTTAAGTTTATTTATCATTTGTATAAACTCTATTACATATGATGTTTACTATATGGATCTATGTACTCTAATTCTGTGGTTCATGTAGTTATTACTGTACCTTTTTTTTACATCTATGATGACTATTATATTTTATTTGATGTGTTGTGAGATATACAACAGGTTATGTGATTATTGATGTTTTCTTCCTTTCCCTACTCTTCTATTATTTTCTCTTCTTTTCTATTCCTCTTATTCACTTCTATTTCTTTCCTTTAACAATCGTCCTACATCATCCGGATGCTCCAGCAGCACACTATTCGGTTATATGAGCATCGGAGGTGTAGGGCGGTTGTTACATTTGATATTAGAGCTAGGTTACGTGATTAACCTGAGTTAATACAGTGATCCAGTAGAGATAGAGTTGGAGTTGTCACCTTATACTGGATCTGAAGTATACATATATAGGAGAGAGTGTGTATTTGTTATATATTTTGGTTCTCAAAACTATATAGTAGTATATATTTAGCTTATTATTATTTAGCTTTCTCATACTTATATTTAGCTTATTATTTATTCATTCCACTGTATGACATTTCAGAGTCTTAATAATGTTTCACTTACTATTATTAGAGATAGTTTATCAGTTGAGTTTATTTATCATTTGTATAAACTCTATTATTATTTGTATAACTGTATGAGCCTATGTACTCTAATTCTATAGTTCATGTAGTTATTAATGTCTTTCATGTTCTATACCTGTGATGACTATTATATTTTATTTGACGCACAGTGAGATATACGACAGGTTTTGTGATTGTTGATGTTTTCTTCCTTTCCCTTCTCTTTTATTATCTTCTCTTCTTTTCTATTTGTCTTCTTTGCTTCTTTCCCTTAACGATCGTCCTACATCGGCTGGATGCTACAGCAGTGCACTATTCGGTTATATGAGCATCGGAGGTATAGGGCTATCATTACACTATCCTTCTAGCATGTATAAGTTCTAACTTCTTGGTAGCATCCTTTAGTAAGTCTAGTCCTAACACGGGTCTATCTTCTGTGTTAAACTAACTAAGAGGTGACTTACATGGTCTCTCATAAAATGCCTCAGATTGTAATACTCGACAAATAAATATTATTATAGGAAAACTCTACTAAGTGAAAATGGTCTATCAAAGACCCCCATAAAGTTCTAGATACATACTCTTAACAAATATTGTAGAACTCGGTTTTCCCTTTCTATTTGACCATCAATCTATGGGTGATAAGCCGTATTCATATTTAACTATATGGTCACGTAGTCTACAAAATTCTCCAGAAATCACTAGTGAACAATGGATCCTTTTCACTAACATTACTGCTTGAAATCCCATGGAGTCTCATGTAATGATTTGTATTTTATGTAAGTATCATATAATTTTAATTTTGAATCCAAATTGAATCACATAAAACTATAACTTTGGGAAATGTTGAGTAGTGAAATTTTACCTTTAGAAATTTTATTGTACTATTTTGACCCTAAAAACTGGTTAGGCCCATAACTTTTTATGAACCCAAACTAGGGTTTGAAACCACTTCCAAACGAAACATATGATGGTTTCTCTTTCCTTGAAGTGGTCATAATAGTTTTTTTCCTTTACCATTTAAAAGATAATACCATTTGAATTTGACAGTTTTTAAACAGATTCGTGGGCCATCGGAATGAGCCTATGATTAGGCCCATTGGTTTACTTTGAAAATTATGCCTAATAAACCTGATGGGAAAATCCCTAGTCATTTCCACACTTCCAAAAAATATTCTAACTTCCACTAATCATTTCATTAGCTAAAAAGAAGTCAAATCCTTACTTTAATAAGCCAAATCAAGTAATTAAGAAGAGGTTGACAAAGAGATCAGCAAGGGATTCATTTATTACTATGGGGGTGCATACGAATTCATATTAGCTACTGTTCATCTTGTATTCTCCTTAATTGATATGCATTTGGACCTTTAAGTGACTAATTAGAGTCTCTCTATACTATAATTGCTAATATGGTGTTTAATGATGTTTTAAAAATGGTTTTAAAGTAAAAAACATGACATTTATCGAGTCTAAACTTACCTACGTTTTCAAAATGAATTTAAATGATGCCGATCTAAGAATTTCATATATGTCCTTGTGGATATGACATTTTGTGTATTTACTTTATCATAGTGATACGATGGAGGATGATATAATGATTACATTCGCTTTGTAATGATGACATAATCCTTTTCTATAGTGTTTGTGTGCTAGTTTGTTTAAGTCAGAGTATATGGCATCGATATGCATTTTGGAAACTACGTTGTTTTAGAGTGTTTGGATATAAACAAATGCAAATGGATTTCATAGGAATTTAAGGCATTTGGGGTTGAGGGGAAAACAACTACGAAAATTCTGAAATAAAAAAAAGTTTTTTTTTGGGATAATCGATCATAACCGATCATGATCGATCCATCATGACTGATCCATCATGACCATTCAATCCATATTGTTCTAAAGGGCTTCCAATTGGTATTTTGAGTATATGATGGTCAAGTGAAGCTATATAGTCAATTACGATTTGGTTGGAGTTGTGTTATTGAAGTTATAGGAAAAAGAGGAATAATTGAAGAGGCACAACCAATCCATTTCTACTTCAAGGTTTGGAACAAAGGGCTTCAGGAAATGTAGGGGAGAACTTTGGGATTTAGTGGGTGGGCTCATAAGGTAGCGAAGTTAGCAGATTTTATTCAAAATTGGATAAGTCATTGGGTCAAATGGTTCGGACCTAAACCGCCTTGGAAGATCCATTTTGACTGAACCATTTTTGCATTGAAGAATTTGGCTAAGGGTCTTTAGGCAAGAAATGGGAGTATTCGGTTCTATGGGCTAGTTATTCAGGCTAAGATATAGAGGATGCAAGGGAATGAGCTATAACCAAATGGTCATCAAAGTAGATCAAAAGTGGTCCAAAGGCCATGTGACCTTTTTAATAAGGTCATGGCATTGTGCTAAGCCTATATAATCGGTCACATGGGGGTTTAATGGGTGGAAGTCAAGTTATGGAGTTTAGATGATTAGTGTTGCAATGTGATGAAGATACGAGAATTCCCTATGATGGACTTCGGCCCAAACTTAGAGACATTTAATGGTTGCTCCCTAGGGAATTCAAAGAACCCTATGTGGTGTCCTAACTTCGATAAATCGACAATGCGAGGCGTATTGATCAAGTGCTTTGTGATGGAAGTGACTATGGCATGAAAGGAGTTACCTAGTAGGTGAGTACCGAGTGGTCACTTGTGAAGTAGAAAGGAGGTAGTGCTACTATCGGTATGTACGCCAGAGATCTTTTGATAACTCTAAGTTCGGGATACATGGTCATTTTGGGTAGATTTGTTTGGGTATACCTTAGGGTAGTCTGAGTGTACTAGTGAGTTGGACATCTGAGTGGTCCATATCAATAGCCATCTAAGTAGGTGTGAGTTTGAGTATTGTGTACCTACAACATTGAGGAGTCATCAACCATTTGATTTGATCACTTGAGTTATACAGGAGCATCCGAGAGTATGATACCAGATTTGATTTTATATGTTCTATGATATCCGCGTTTGCCTTGATTGATGTGCGATTGCGATAGATGTCTTGTGATGTAGGTATCACTATATTAAATACCACGACGCCCATGTTGTACTTAGTACTATACACCCACATGATGATAGATAGCATACATAGTGTTATGTGCTAACTTGTTAGATGCAAGAATAAGGTAGATATGACTTCTCATACTTAGTGTTCCAATGCACTGTATCGACTTTTATAGTATCTTGATATTATTTATAGCTCGCCCCAGATTATTCTCTAGTTCAAGATTTTATTCTTTGGTTTTTATCTAAATGAGTAGACCAGATAGCAAGTCTTAGATTAGCACATGGAGCTATTCATAGGATTAGTGGGAAATTGGTAGTTATCTACACTTATATTTTAGAGCTTATCGTTATTCCACTATGCAGCACAATGGAGATTTTATTAGTGCTTGACTATTAGAGATGGTATTGGAGTTATTTGTTAATGTATAAACCCTATTTATGTTGTATAACTATTGTGAACCTATTACTCTGGTATTTCTACAGTTCATTTTAGTTATGCATATCTATCTTAACTGTTTGATATATATGTTGGTTATTATATTATATACTTTGCACTGTGAGATATATGATATATTTTATTTAGAGCTTACCACTTTACCCTTGACTATTTCTCTACATCGATTGGTATCCTAGCAGTGCATTATACATGTATATTGAATATCAATCATGTAAGGCGGTCGTCATATTTGGTATCAGAGCTCAGGTTGCATGGTGTATCAGAGATTAGATTGCACGATTAACCTAAGTTGATATAAGATCCATTAACGATAGATATGAGTTATCACTATAGGAATGATTGAGCGATATATAAGAGGCGTACATTTTAATATTTTGGTTTTCAAAACTATATAGTAGTATATAATATTAAGTCCCATTGCATACATGAGTACCATATATGAATCTTTCCTTGTTGAGAGACTAATATTCTTATTACAGATCGTAAAAATGAGCCGACACATAATGAACGCAGCAAAGAAACTCCATCTCTAGAGTAGTAAAAGATAGACACTAATACATCCTCAGTATTCACGTGCCATAAAGTCAAGTGGCGAAGAGGCAGATAATCAGGAGTTTTTAAAAGAAATAGAGATAGAAGACAGAATAACAACAGAATCTCACGTTCACATTAATTTACATATGGAAAGTACATACAATCACTCCAAGTGATTCATCAGAGTTACAATAAGTACTAACCCAACCAGGGATGGTTATAACTACCCATCCTTATGGAGGCTGGTAGATACTAAATACATACTACATGACACAGCGGAAATTTGAAATAGATCGCTATTGACAAAAGGACTTTCCAATCTTCATGCTCCATGCTCCTTCCAAAATCTCCAAGTTACCTGACTACTTGGCTGCCCAAAAAATAAGGGCATCTAAAGATTTGCTTGGAGAAAATCAGTAAGTTCTCTCATCATCGAAGGGCTGAGTTGCGATCCAATTTTGAACATCCATGATGGGTCGTCGTGGCTAACTGTAATATCAATCGTCAGCTCAGTCGACCCTACCTTGGTCTCCTTGGGTTCCTCCTTATCATCTCTCGGATCTATATCTCTATAGATCAGTCATGAGTCTGGTGTGAGAAACTTAAAATACGAGTATTTGGAAAACAAAAGTAAATTTCATAAGACCACACTGCACATATACACAGAACGAGTTTTTACCTTATGATAACCAAATCATTTCTACGTAAAATTCAGTGATATTATTTTTAATGACATTCTTTGAAAACTTTTCAAATAAACATATTCAAATAGCTGAAATTGTTACATTGTTTAAATTTGACGGCATAATAGGTTTACAACTAAACCGAACACACTTATTGGAGATTTTGATTTCCAATGAACAGTAAAGTAAGGGACTACCTCCCGTATAGTACATTTCTAGAGGAATGTACCGAGGATCAAAATCTTTGAAACCTCAATGAATTAATATCAACCTACTGAAACCAAAAGATGGCATGGATAGCACCGAATATAATATCACCCTAGTCGTTACCGACCTATCCCGGACCCGATAGCATACACCACATAATTTAACCCCAACGTTATAGCGGGTAAAATTAAATAGATCTAGAAAGGCGATACCATACTCTAATGGTTGTGATCCACCTAGCCTTAAAGCAACCCCTGTTTCATAATTCCCCGAGTGTGTGGCTTGAGGTAACGTTTACCTTTCTTAGAACATTTTTACTTGAAATGCCATATTACCATTTCCAACAACACACTATTAAGTATCACAAAAGTACAAATTCTAAGCTCGTATGTCTCGGAGAAGGGTGTTAGGTATAAGAGGACATTCATCCATACAAGTTGTCTAGAAACAGGACAAACTTAAGGCACTCACTACCACATATTATCAGGCATTACCCCAAGGATTTGTAGCAAGCAATCCTTGCATATGAAGATCCCAGAAAGAAGGGACCACTGCAATTTATTTATCTTGGGAGCTACTCTGAAATTATCGACAAGCAGTCCTTTCGTTATGAAGATCCCTGCCATCAACTTCATTGTCTTTAAGATGTCTTCCTTTCAAACTCGTAAATTGGTTCGAAGTAGTTTCATATAGGAATTACTTAAATCCGATCCTGGTTCCTTCGAACTAATAATTAATAAAAAATGTTAAGTAAATAGGTACTTATCATTTGACTAATTACTTTTCTCTTTATCTAAAATATCTTCCAAAGATATATATATATATATATATATATATATATATCTTCAAAACATTTCTTTTCAGTATATACGGAATCATTAAATCTCTTTTTAACTTTGGAAATACCAAATCAAAATCATTTCTCATAAATCACATTGAAAAACCTTTTTGAGTGAAAAAGGTCGATAGAAATTATACTAATTCTACTGAACATCAATTTCCATATTCAGCCTTTACTATTCGACGAATAAAGGTGAAATCACCTTTTAAATTCACACGAATAGTACGGGTTCCCTCCATGGAATTTAATACCAAGTATAAGATGATGATTTCTGTATAATCCATGTTGTATTTAATTCTGAAAATTTGAATCTTTTATTCTTGCATCGTTTCTGACATTTCGACCTTATCTATTCCTTGTCCAGGAAAGAGGCCAGATGAGCCAGGACACTAGTTGCTCCTGAACATCTCCTTTGTTAAGCACCTCCCATCTATATCTCACAAATAGAAAAATCCAGTCTACTCATCGGCTTATAGAGCCAAGATTTAATCACTTGATTTTAATAGCTTTTCTTTAAATCATTTATTTAACTCTTTTAAAATAATTTATAATACCTCCAAATTATTTTAAAAATACTTATTTATCTATTTGAAAACATTTATGAAATATTGGGGAAAGAAAACTTAATTTTAAAGCCATATTTCAAAAGTTATTAAAAGTGTTACAAAAAGTGTTGCGAATAGTGCTTTTAAGACTTAATTGATTATAACAACTTTTCTATCATTTAGAAATCCATTTTTATAACTCAAATCTCTTTTAAAACTTTTTGAAAGATTTATGGAACTTATCCCATATTTTTAAAGAATTAAAAATATCATTTTTTTTAAGAATTTATCGCTTTGGTTTCCAAACCGCCAAACCGCGACTATTTTGAAAACTTGATTTGCTCATATTTTAAAATCTACTAAACGAAATCTCGATCCTTTTCTTTTGTTTGAAAAATATGATTATAAGAGTTTAGAAAATTCTTATTACAAAGAATTCCAACTCATAATCCACCGTTAAATGAATTTAAACTTTTATGGCATAAAATTGCGAGCTGCCATTACGCGACATGCCTATTTTTGACTCGATTTTCATAACTTGTCCATACTTCACAAAATTTGGTTTTAGTATTCACAAAACATTTATAAACCATTTTGAATCATTTAAAAAGGGTTTAATGATTTCATATCACTTTATAACTTGATTCGGAAAGTGATTTCCTGGTGTAATATCGACGTGTATCTACTATGAATTGTTTACACAATTAAAAAACTATAATAGAACAACCAATACTTGATGATAAAAACATAGTAAACATCCATAAAAATCATATCATATCATCATTTAATTCTCAGTTGATGTCGATCGGACTAACTTTAAAAGGGTTATAGCTCCGCTATCTCGAAATCGGAGCTCACGACTACTAGCACAAATGCTCCTAAGGGATTTGGCCTTAGTCTTAGAGACTTGGAAGGGCTCAGCCTTGATTGGCAAATGGTGGTGGAGGGCTTGGTTGCACACGGCCTTGTTGGAGGAGAAGGAAGAGATTACTAGCTTGAACTTTGGTTTGAAGTGGTGTAGATTTTGATTGATTTTGGCATAACTTTGTTTTAATTTTGTAATATTTTCTTTCTTAGGCTATGGAAGCCATTAATGTAGAGAAGAAGAGGATCAAGAGCTTAGGATTTTATGAAGAAGAGTGTGATGAAATAAAGAGAGGTAGGTGCTATTTATAGGCAAATGTAAAGATGAAAATATCACGATATTTCACACAAACATATCACCACTTCATCACTACCACTCCCCCTCTCCCCTCATCATCGTCGATCGAGCATACCGCCCATGTGTGTGGCTATGTGCTTGTACTTAGGGTGTAAGATGTTGACCTTTTTTTTACTTAAGGGTTAAGTTTTATGAAAATATCTTAGATATTTTCGTATAAATATATATATATATATATAATTGTATAAGTATATTTGTATGTGTATATGTGTTCATATGCATGTGAATGTGTTCATGTATATGTACATCTATGTTTGCATATGTATATCTCAAATGATTCACAACGTTGCACAACTTTTCTACGTTAAATCGTTACGGATTTCGATTTCGATTTTCGGTCATATTTTAACCACTTATTTAATATGTGTATATATATAAACAAAGTTTGATAATAATATATCTATCATTATATAATAACTAAAATGGCTTATTTAACAGTTAAAATAATTATTAAATCATTTAAACTCAATTTAAATTCAAAAATCATTTATTTCAAAATAGTGATATCATTGAAGGTGTCATAAAGAGATTTTATTTTCAAAAATAAAATAAATTTTTTTATTACATATTCTCACTCATATACATAAACGAGTATATGTATCCGGCTCTGTGCACAATGTCAGATGGTCTAAGCGTTGTTTATTAATAAAATGGTCTTCGGTTATTTTATCGATATATCTTCCAAAGCATATATTTTTGTAAATATTTATTCAAAATAAGATTACCAATATTATTTATTATTCAAAAAATTATCATTTATGTTAAAAAATCTTATATTTAAATATTTTAAATTTTTTTCCAAAGTGATGAATTTGTGGATCGGTACAGACTTCCCTCCTTAAAAGAATTTCATCTTCAAAATTAAAGATGAGAAGATGATAACTCAAAAGGAATATATCATATATGACAAAATATATAAAAAGCTATGATAAGTGACTACACCACAGTTGGTAGGTACACTATCTTGATACAATAAATATAATTTATACATCCATCCTAGACTCTGATATGCCTTTTTTTATCCTATCCTCCATTTCTCATGTACAGTCATTAGCATCACCACTCCATTGAACCTTAACTAATTGCACAACCTTTCTCCTTAATCGCTTCTCATCACGATCCGCGATTTTATTAGGTTGTCTGATAACTGTTAAACTGGGCTCTACTTCTTAATCCTTCTAGGCAACTCTACTTCTTAATCCTTCTAGGCAACTCTACTTCTTAATCCTCCTAGGCAACTGTTTTTACGATTTTTTCTGGACCATACACATTCTTACGTAAATGAGATGCGAGAAAAATATTGTGTACACCCAACAACCTCTCTAGTAGTTCTAATCGATAGGCTAATGGGCCAATCCACTCTAGAATGGGAAAAGGTCTAATATATTGAGGAGCTAGCTTGTCAGATCTCTCAAATCTCATAACTCCCCTCATCGGACACATCTTCAGAATTATCTTATCTCCAATTGAGAATTCTAAATTTCTACACCTTTGATCGGCGTAATTCTTCTGTATACTTTGTGCTTCTTTCAGTTTCTTTCTGATCATGTCCACTTTCTTTGAAAATTCTCAGATTATATCAGGACCAAGTACTAACCGATCTCCGATTTTGATCCAACAAAACGGGGATATACACGGGCGACCATACAAGGCTTCATATGGTGTCCGTTAACCATAAAATATTTAGAAGAATGAAGGTATGAAAGAAGGGTCACGAGAGCATGAGGAAAGATCAAAAAGAACCAAAATGTTCAAGATAATCATACCATCCAACAAGGAGCTTTTGGCGAAGTCCAAGGCTACCTTTCAAAGTCCATAGGTAGGATGATGCTCCAAGAATCCACCTTTTGACTAGAGTGAGAGGTCTTTCAACAAAGACAAAGGAGAGGGAGCTCAAACCAAACCTTTCGAAGGAGTCGAGAGGATGCAGCCACAAAGATTTAATAGCTTCAAACCTTCCGAAATAGTCGAAAGGTTCCGTTCAGGGAGTTCTTACCTTTCAAAGAAGATGAAGAAATCAAAGCAAGCAGTGCAACTCCATGACGACCTTTTCGAAAGCAAAGCAAGCCTTTCGAATTGGTTGGAGCACATCCAGAATACCTTTCAACTAGGTTGAAAGGTTTTTATAAAGAAAGCAATGCTCAAAAGTCAACAAAGAATGGTAGATAACCGTTACTCGAAAAATTCACCTTCTGCTTAAGTCAGAAGATCTCAAACAAAGGTCAAAAGAACAGGAATCCAGATCAGGACTTCCAAAGAGGTCGAAGGGATGCAGTCAACAATATGAAGCGGCTCAAGACCTTTCTGAGAAGATGGAGGGTATTGTTCCACAACATCCAAGAAGCTCTTACCCTCCGAAGAAGGCAAAGAAGTCAAGACAAGGGCATGTGACACTATAACAACCTTTTTGAAAGCATAATAAGCCTTTCGGGCCGGTTAGAACGCCTACTGAATACCTTTCGACGGTGTCGGAGGGCCTACGATGAAAGAAACATTCATAAGTCAGCAGAGAACGTAAAGCAACTTTCCGACAACATTCAAAGAAATCTTGGCTCTCGGCAACATCCGAGTAAAAAGCGACCTTCCGACCAAGTCGAAGAGTTCATAATTGCCCAGAACCTTCCGGCACCTCCGAAGGGTTCATATACTGTATAGATGACAAACCTTCCGACAAGGGCAAAAGGTTCCTATAAAGCAAATGAAAGAAAAGAACCTTCAATAGCGATCAAGGATCCACAATAATGTGCGAAAGGAAAACCTTTTGTTGAAACCGAAAGGTTAGCAATTGTATATAAGAAGAGAACCCTTCGATCCAGCTGAAAGCACAAGGACGGAAGCATGGCCGTCGACATCTATAAATAAGACCCAAGGGGTCCTGTTGCTAGAGGGGATTTTCTCTCATTCTAACTTTGTAACTTCTTGATTAAAGAATTGAAACCCTAATTGAGTGTGATTTGGGGAAATTTAATAAAGTGAAGCTTTTTCCTAAATAAAAAGGGAAGTACTTAGCATTGTTAATTACTTAACTACTTGTATAAATCTTTGTTGGGTTAACCCGTATTTGCAGGTTCAACCTTATCGGAAGGTTCTTGCCGACAAGGTCGACAACACTCTTGAACAATCAGTAACTATTACCTTTCGAAGCCTTAGACCCTTCAACCTAAATCTTTCGACAAGGTCAACAACCTATTTGGATTAACATTCACTGAAACCTTCCGAAACTGTTGACTCAACTGTTTTAACCTCTCGACAAGGTTGGAATCTACTCAATATAAGTGATCAAACCTTTCGTCCAGGTCGAAACCTACTACCTTCTCACCAAAGTAATTCATTTCCTGCCTTAATTCAAGGAAGGCTGTCTCCCTAACCTTTCGATAAGATTGAATCCGAACTTTTGAGGACTCAATTCAGGAAAACCTAATCTAATAAAAAGAAAAGCCTTTGTGGAAGATTTCAAATGAGCTCAACGAAGCTAAAAGGTCACTTAGCCCAAGCTCTAAACCTTTTGGCGTCAACAGAAGGTCTGATTCGCAAGATACTTACAATTGAGGATACAAAGGCAATCCTTAAGGGAATCACACCCTTTGAACTTGCCACACTACTTGGAATAACTTTGGGGTGTTAACCATAAATTTGGTTCACATTTTGGCGCTAGAAGGAGGGCCTGAACCTCCGATCCCTGATCACTTTCACCAAGTATTAATAGAGCCCTTCGTTTAAAAAGAAGAAGATGGAAGGAGTCATGAATAATATTGATCTCAAACGAAGAAGTTAAGCCACAATCAACTTTGGAAAATAATATAGTCCCACACTTTAAATTAGAGAATATAGAAATTGGGCAACCTTCGACCTTAAGGAGGTTGGAAAATAATGAAGTTAAAGTCCAGCATCTGCAATAGCAAATGATTGCCATTCAGGAATTTCTTGAAAGAGCACCGTCTCAAGGGTCGCTAAAGGTTGTGGAAGGAGAAGGCGAGGCAGAACGTCTAAATGAAGATCAATATGAGGAGCAAGTAAGTCAGGCTAGGAGAACCATTGAGCAATCAAATAGCTTAAACATTGAAAAGAGTGGAGGTCACCATGACAACATTCAGAACCAAGTCACAGAGGATACAATAAAAAATGTACTCGACGAATTAAGGAAACATGTTATCCTATAAAAGGCTCCTTTTTCAGAAGAAATTATGGCATCTAGCATCCTTTCTCGCATTCAAATTCCCCCATCGAAGTATGATGGAACTACTGATCCAGATGATCACCTCACAACATTTGAAAATTGGATGAACTTTTATAATGCTTCCGGGACAGTTCGATGAAAATTTTTCTCGATTACTCTTCAAGGAGTAGCTATCAAATGGTGTAGGAATTATCAAAAAAAGACCATTTATTCTTGGGAACAATTTTCTTATGACTTTGTGATACAATTTTACATATTCAGAGATCAAACTATAAGCTTTAGCCTATTAGCTATAATCAAATAGAAACTGGGAGAACCACTAAACGAGTATTTAAAGAGGTTCAGTACTGAAGCATTAAAAGCAGAAAATGCAACCGATAGACACAAGTTAATAGCAATTCGATCAGGGTTAATCGAACAAACAATTTCTGGGAAGACCTCTATATTAATGGATGAAAGATCTATGATACTTTTATTCACATGCAGAAAAATTTATCCGACTAGATAAAATGGGCCATGACAGGAAAAGATCGCAACAAGGCATGGAAGAAGAAAGATCTAACTCCGATCACTCTAGACATAAATCAAAAGGCGATGAAACGATTTAGAAGAAAATTCCAGAATATAGCTATGTAACCTTAAATCAACCACTTTCTTACATATTCACCACAATAAAAGATGGTGAAAGCTTTTCGATTACACAAAGAAAACAAATACAACCAGAGCCTAAGAAAGGGGAAGTTTATTGCGATTATCACAGAGCAAATGGGCATAAGACCGATAAGTGTCGCGAGTAGGCTGGATTGATTCTAACATGATCATGTCCAGAGCATTAAAAGAGTTCATCAAAAAGACTTGAAAGACCCTTTGAGAGATCAATATAGATTCCTAGTATGTCATAAAGTCTCGCAGCTTTAGTTCAACAATTAACTCTTTCTCTCTTTTCATATCTTTTTAACTCAATTTGTACTTTCATTCATGCTTAGATTTCTATTATGCATTGACCGTGTACTAATTCAAATTCAAGTGCAATTACAGATAACACAAAATCAGTTCAAAGTACCCAACGCTGTAACAACCTAAAATTTAAGCTATAATAATTAATTAACGAATTAATTAAATGATAAAATAACTTTGTGAAATTATCAGAATTTAGCCACGGGAGTTGCACCATTGTGTCCGTGGTAATTTTCTGGTCAATTTCCATATATAGAACGTCAGAATCCGAGCTAATATGAGCAAGATACAAATCAAACAAGAATCAATGGAAAAAAATAATATATGGGTTAGGTCGACCAGGACCCAACCACACCCTAGAACGACCGGTCGATCGACCTAGGAGGGGGGAAGGTCGACCGTGCGTTTGACCCGCCCTATGTAGTGAGCGAACGAACGAAGTTTTCGTTCGTGTTCGTTCCAGCAAGCCTTGTACACTTGTAAGGACCCGATTCTTCGACTTCCGAATATCGACATCAATACGTCCACTGTATCGACTACCGAGCCATCGAATGCCGGAAAAACGAATTCTTAGGGTTTAAGAAAGAAGAGGTAGAAGAAAACAGAAGAAAAAGAAAGAAGAAACAACAGAAAACACAGAAACAGAAACAATATCAGAATCTCACATTCGCAGCGGAACAACATATAATAGATAAATGAATAATCTTTAAACAAAGAACTATATCATTTTATACATTACATCATCATCAGAGTTTACAACAACAATACAACACTGGACAGTTATACAAACTTGTCCACATACAGAATACACAACGGAATAAATAATATCATATACAAGTGGTACGTCTCGCCATCCAGCTCGCCACTAAGCTCCACAGCATCCCCAATCCCGAATGACCTGATAACCTAACTCTAGACTGCCCGTGTGGAAATTGGTGGGCACCCAGAGTTTAGGAAGGAAACAATAAACTCCAGGTCAGTTATGGTGACTGGTGTGAGAACTTAAAACGGTTTATCTTTAAAACAACAACAGGATAATTTTTAAAGCCAATTCGCAATGCTTTTTAGAAAATGAGACTACCATAAGGCCTCCCACCACACACAATGCAAACGCAGAATTGGAGGAGATTTCTTCTTATGATAGTCAAAGATGCTTACTACGCAAAATCAAATCCCTTTTTGATATTTTTATTAGTGCATAGTGTAGAAAACATTTCGAAAGTATAATATAAATCTTAGCCAGCATAGGCATTTCGCACTTATGCCTACTATAGCTACCATCTAAACAGTGGGGCGCCACCATAAGTAAATGGCAGGTTCTACAACTAAAACAGTACAAGTCTCATATTGTTTCTTTGGATTTCCAACAAATGGTCAGGCCGAGGAACTTCCCATTGCCACATAGGTACGCCTCTGGAAAGACGACCCGAGAAATAACCTAACATTACGGTTAGATCTCTGCCAACACAAGGCCGGGTTACCCCTAACTGGGTAACTACTGACACGAATATGTCATCCCCCGATCGTAACCGATCTTCCCGAGGATCCTCGATTCCAATAACCACAAAGAAATAAATTTGCAGCAACAACATAGGTTAAATATCTGGGCTCCATACCATGATACCACCTCTATCCAGAAGGAATGACATACACTAAAGGGGCGCTACCCCCTAATAATCTTGCTGCATCCTTCCTGTTTTGACCATTTCCGGGGTGTGAGGTCCGACGAAGTCTCGTCCACAAAACTACGCTTTGTCACAAAGCCATGCTTTGGGTCAAACAAATGATCAAAGTAATGATCACAAAGATAAATGATCAAACAAATGATCATATCATAAATGATCAAACAATGATCATTTCACAGCAACACTCAGCATGCCACGTTACCAAATTGGGAATATATCGCTGATAACTTTCAACTACATAACCTCTGAGCTCGTACATCTCAGAGAAGGGTGTTAAGCTAAGAGAATAAATTATCCGCCACCAACAGATATGTATTTGAAAGAAACCAGCTTTATATCTCAAAATGTAACGTCAGACACACAACCATACAAGTTTGTTCCGGGATCGAACAGAACCAAAGGCACTTCAAAAAAATCCCTTGCAATCTAGATAATTTCTAATCACGTCCGGACTTCCCGTCACTAAGGATGATAAAACCTATATATCGGAGATCAGCTGATGCAGAGTAACTCGACGGTAATCCTTCCGTTTTCAAAAATATACAGTCTTCAACACCGGTCATCAAATGCGATCCATTACGACGTATCACATATTCGGAATGGGTTATACGATCCAAAGGTCCTTTCCCGGCTAACCCGAATAGTGAGCGCTTATTCAAAAATAAGTGTGGCATTCAAATTCATCCAATTCACAACAAATACCCATTCAAGGTAATTATTGATAGTCGGTTATTTAACTATCAATAGGTCTGCACAGCATCATCAGATTCCAAATAATTTTCCAAATTATTTATTTTCCAAAAATATCTTTACAAGATATATAATTTCCACACTTCAACCATTTGAAACCAAATTTCAAATCACTTTCAATTTATATTTAAAAGATAAAATCTCAAAAACATTTCACTTCATATTGGAAAAACATTTCCATACTTATTTAATAATAAGTAATTCACAAATCATTTATTTTCAACACTTGGAAAATATTCGATATACTTAAATCATAATTAAGTATATATTTCATTTTTTAAGGAAATCATTCTCTTAAACACATTCATTTGAGTCAAAACGAATGTTACGTAAAACATCGTTACGACAACTCAAAATCACTAGTATAGGGATTCGAAATTTAGATAAATATATAAATCCCAAAACTATATAAAACATTTCCTTTCAGAAACCATTTATATAACAACAGTGTTATAGCCACCATTTCCTTATTCCTCGAAACGTCTATTTCAACAATAAATGTTGAAATCTATGTATTCGATACTTAATGCATTTTAAAACATCTTTTAAAACAATTACTTCATTTCGTAATATACTTCTCCAAAACATATCCATTTTATTTAATAATATATTCACTGTCCAAAATCGTGAATATACTTCGTTATCCAATTTCAACATTTCTACACATTTTTATTTAAAGGATTATCCACTATCCAAAATCATGGATAAAATTCCCAACCAAACTCTTATTATTACAACATTTAACTTAAAGGATAATTCGCTGTCCAAAATCACGAATATATCTCCTTTAATAACTTTTATGTTTGATTTATCAAATTCAATTGATTTCGAATTTACAAACAATGTTTATAAATCCCATTTCTATTTATAAAACTTCGATTTATAAATCTCCTTTATTATCCAATTCAAATTGTATAACTCAATTATATACCGGAAGTCCATATTATAAGTTAAGAACTTATAATCCATTTATTTACCAAATCGTTCTTTTAAAACTTCACAAATTATAAATCTTATTACTTATAAGATTTTATTTATAACCTTATTTTCAACATTAACAGAACTCCTTTTAGAATTCCATTATTTCGATTTATAAAATATATATTTTATAAATCTCATCTATAAACCATTTGTCTTTATTCAAAAATCTCAATTAAAATGTCAAATCGGATTTATAAGTTAATTACTCATAAATCTTTTATTTTACAACATCTATTCATTTTATAACTTCACAATTTATAAGTCTATAAATTTCGTTCACTTACGAAATCCATTTTTTCCATTTTAACACTTATAAAAACTCGTTTTATAATTCCAGTATCCTTACTTTGTAAAATATCAATTTTGTACATCTTTTATATAAATCGTTCATAATAATTCAAAAATCCCAATTTAAAATCAAAATCGTTATTTTTAAAACTCAAAAATGGATCCGATGATGCAACAGCACCGAATAATCAATCACGGCATCCAAACATCATATATCAATATGACAACAGAATATATAACAATATCTGTAAATAAAACAATACGGTGAGGAATCCAGTCGGATCCCTCCAACCTGTTTCCCTGCATCCATAGATGTTAGCACAATACCAATTCCGCTCCAGTACGGAATATCGCGGTATATGGGTTTAATAAATATTATCCGCTATTATGCGGCACAATAGGGTCTCATCCGCTATATAATGCGGGAAATCAACTCCAAGTACATAAATAATACCAATTTCACTTTACGGTGAAATATTCGCGGTATATGTTTTTAATAAATAACCTCCGCTTAATAGCGGCGTATAATGTCTATTTCAACAATGCAGATAGCAATATATCATCCAATCACACAATCAAGCAATTTTAAATCTAACTATTTAAAATTTACATCGAACTATTTCGATTGAGTGAGAAGTTCTCACCTTGCTTTTCCGAAAACAGTTGTAGCGTTTTATTTCGAATAAAATTAAACGGGCGTTTAAATTTTACTCAAAATTTCCGCTAGCTCCAAACGACTCCAATCCAATTCCATAGCGTAGTGCTCGACCATACGATTCCAACGCAACTGGTTTCGTACGTTTTCGACCTCGTAGCAAAAAGTTATACATTTTTAAACATTACACGATTTAAATTATAATTTTTAATTACAATTTCTTTTTACTTTAAACCTTAGCCAAATCTGGCCGTGCATTCTGAACCCTTAGATCTAGGCCATGAATTTCATCTTCCCTCCTCACCCAGTTTTATACGTGAGCAACCACAACCCATAGCCGCCGACCATTCCTCGAATTAAACTTCACCACCGTTCACCTATTCAACGATCAACAACCACCATTCTACTCCCCTACACAACCTCCTTCATCGGCCTAAGCATTGAAGAGCTAGGCCCCCTATTCATGTGGGAAAACATGCACAACACGACCACGAACGCGGCTCGATTTCTTCTTTCAAGTTGCGTCGTTTTAGATCATAGCCGTATAGATTTCAAGATCTCGTCTAGCTCTTTAACTTCGTAGTTGAAAGCTTTTACTAATTGTTTATGGATTGAGAAATATTGAGGAGGAAAGGAAACGAATTTCTGGCCATGGATAGAAAAGATGACGGCTGGCTCTTGAACCCTAGGGTTTGCTTTCTTGTTTGCAAATGAGAATAAAATCGTCCTTTTATAGAAAATTTCACAAAAACACTATTCATCTTGGATTTTCCGAACTCCAAATCGAGCGTGGCGGCTGGCATTTCTAAGGTTTACCCCGCATTCCGAACACAATGGAACGTGTTTCGGTAGCTAATTCGATCATCTGTGCAAGTTACGGAATTAAACGATCAAATTTAAATTAAACCGATTCAAACTGATTTCGACGCGTTTTGTCTTGCTTCGGACAAACGGTAAATCCAATTGACACGAAATTTGAAACCATACAATAATATTACATTACAGATCCGATGAAACTAGTTTCGTCGAAATTCGAGACTGTTTGAAAAATGACTATTTTAACTCGCCAAATTAAAATTAAAACAATTTCGATGCGTTTGGAGCTGCCACGGTCAAATGACAACTCTGATTGCTACGAAAATTGAAATCCGATAATAACAAACTATTATGGATCCAATGGAACTAGTTTCGTCCAATTCTGAGATTGTTCGAAAAATGGCTAATTTCACTAGTCGATTAAATATTAAAATATTCAATTTTCACAGTTTAACTCTAAATTCAATTTTAAAAGTTCTATAACATCACTATAACTTCAATATGATTTAATGTAGCTTTATAAATCATTTTTAATCACATTTAATCCAGATCTCAATTATTTTCTAGAATTTCAAACATTAATTTATCGATTTAATTATCCAATTAAATCTAATTATTCGGATTTTAAATTATTCGACTTATTAATTCTACTTGTTAATATTCAAAATTAATTAAATATTCAAATTTCAAATATCAAAAATTCTTGGTCGTTACAAACTTCCCCCCTTAAAATAATTTCGTCCTCGAAATTACCAAGTAAGAAAAATTCACAAAATCTATTAACTTTCAAAACAAACCATTCAAATTTGATTTACAAATCTCTTAAGTGTTTAACTTTCCCAAAAATCCATTAGTTAAACTTCTTACAAAAACTTTTACTAAGTTTCCAA
This sequence comes from Allium fistulosum, assembly GCA_030737815.1. Taxonomy (NCBI): domain Eukaryota; kingdom Viridiplantae; phylum Streptophyta; class Magnoliopsida; order Asparagales; family Amaryllidaceae; genus Allium; species Allium fistulosum. The sequence continues at coordinate 709,367,401 of CM060903.1, read as the reverse complement.
AATTTTCAAATTTTCCAATTTTCTCAAAAACATTCTAACGCCTTAAATTTTCGAAAAAATTCGCCATAGCCTCCTTTGCGCGGCTCGATCCGAAAAAAAAATGACAGTGTATATATATCACAAATATACATCTCATCAAGTGGTGAGGCATCCCGTAGGGAAAAAGTGTAAAAGTACGATATTTAATCTGAGATATGTACCTTATATATTATTAGCGAGCGTATACGGCTAATATAGCGCGAAAGCGAGCTCCAAATGCGAAGCAAACGCCATCCGCACCTACTAAACACTCAACAACAATCATGAGAACATGTATATAGAAAATAATGTCAATATACAACATATATCAGCATAATAAATACATGTGCTAACATAGCAATTGCAACTAAAGCAATAAATGCAACCATCAAACAACTATCATCCAATAAACATCCAACAAATCCATGTCTATCCAAATCAGTTCATAACCAAATCAATATGCATTCACTTTTTATTTATATTCATTGAATTGGTTTTCGATTTTAAATCATATTTGATTTACTTACATTATATTTAATTAATATTCATTCGTTTCCAACTAGTTCACATTCACTAATTAAATTCAAATTAGTTCACTTTCGAATCAAGTTAAATCCAATTCTATTCAAATTTATTTACTTCACTTTCAATTTGAATTCAATTACTTAGCTTCCAATTTATCAATTCAACTTCATTATCACTTAATGAATTTATATACAATCAACTAACAATCATATAACAACCAATGTAGATTCAACACAACCAAATTATTAATTTACTTTACTTTACATTCAATTTGGTTCAACACCTTTCAATTAGCTTTAATGAATTTACACTTACATTCATTTTTCCCTATCAATTTACTTTCATTAGATTGATTAACATCCAATCCATTTATTCAATTCAATTGCTACTTCATTTTACAAATAAAATTGAATTTCATTTATATAACTCAAGTTCACATTCATCACTTCATTTCATTAATAAATTTTGATACCCAAAATCAAATTCATTCACCATTACTTAAGTTATATTCCAATTAAACATCATTTGTTTCACTTACATTTTCTCATTTTATAAGTTATACAACTTATATTCAACCTTTCAAAATCATTTTTGAAATCAATTCAAATTATCCTTCGAATTTCCAAAACCAAATCCAAATTTTCCAAACAACTTTCATTTAAAATAATTTGGCAGCAATTCCTCTTTTGGAAACCCGAAAATGAACACCAATGGTGCCGCGATCATCATCGGAATGATTTTCCAGCGACCGAAAAGAGTTTAGAGCTTTTCATTCCTTCAAAATAGTTTTCCAAAATATCAAATCCTTTCAAAAAAACTTCTCTAGAATTTTATTTCAGATTATAAATCACATTTACAAATCTTTTACTTATAAAATTTCACTTCTTATATATAAGATCACTTTACCATTATAAATCATTTTAATTATAACTTCATACATTATAATTCATTTGCTTATACAATTCATTCTTTTACAATTGTTGATTTTATTTAACTTATTCAAACAACCAACCAATCAATTTTTATATATTTTAATAATTTCCGGAAAATTATTTTCCTTTATATACAAAATATAATAGAGGTAAAATTATTTCATTTACCCAATTTTAAAACAATATCGTGCCGAATTGTTCTATACAAGTGTTTAGAGATCCCTATCGATAGAGTTGTACGGACAATACCGACCAGAATCCATATACCACTCAACAAACCAATCATCACAATATAAAACAATTTTATATTCACTAACAAATACGCGCTCGTATCTATTATTACACTCGAACTCATTCTAGAGTACTACTGACTCTATCTCTAATGAGTAACACCCAACAGAGCAGGGTTGTCGCTTAACCATATGCTCTGATACCACGTTGTAAGGACTCGATTCTTCGACTTCCGAATATCGACATCAATACGTCCACTGTATCGACTACCGAGCCATCGAATGCCGGAAAAACGAATTCTTAGGGTTTAAGAAAGAAGAGGTAGAAGAAAACAGAAGAAAAAGAAAGAAGAAACAACAGAAAACACAGAAACAGAAACAATATCAGAATCTCACATTCGCAGCGGAACAACATATAATAGATAAATGAATAATCTTTAAACAAAGAACTATATCATTTTATACATTACATCATCATCAGAGTTTACAACAACAATACAACACTGGATAGTTATACAAACTTGTCCTCATACAGAATACACAGCGGAATAAATAATATCATATACAAGTGGTACGTCTCGCCATCCAGCTCGCCACTAAGCTCCACAGCATCCCCAATCTAGAATGACCTGATAACCTAACTCTAGACTGCCCGTGTGGAAATTGGTGGGCAACCAGAGTTTAGGAAGGAAACAATAAACTCCAGGTCATGGTGACTGGTGTGAGAACTTAAAACGGTTTATCTTTAAAACAACAACAGGATAATTTTTAAAGTCAATTCGCAATGCTTTTTAGAAAATGAAACTACCACAAGACCTCCCACCACACACAATGCAAACGCAGAATTGGAGGAGATTTCTTCTTATGATAGTCAAAGATGCTTACTACGCAAAATCAAATTCCTTTTTGATATTTTTATTAGTGCATAGTGTAGAAAACATTTCGAAAGTATAATATAAATCTTAGCCAGCATAGGCATTTCGCACTTATGCCTACTATAGCTACCATCTAAATAGTGGGGCGCCACCATAAGTAAATGACAGGTTCTACAACTAAAACAGTACAAGTCTCGTATTGTTTCTTTGGATTTCCAACAAATGGTCAGGCCAAGGAACTTCCCATTGCCACATAGGTACGCCTCTGGAAAGACGACCCGAGAAATAACCTAACATTACGGTTAGATCTCTGCCAACACAAGGCCGGGTTACCCCTAACTGGGTAACTACTGACACGAATATGTCATCCCCTGATCGTAACTGATCTTCCCGAGGATCCTCGATTCCAATAACCACAAAGAAATAAATTTGCAGCAACAACATAGGTTAAATATCTGGGCTCCATACCATGATACCACCTCTATCCAGAAGGAATGACATACACTAAAGGGGCGCTACCCCCTAATAACCTTGCTGCATCCTTCCTGTTTTGACCATTTCCGGGGTGTGAGGCCCGACGAAGTCTCGTCCACAAAACTACGCGTTGTCACAAAGCCATGCTTTGGGTCAAACAAATGATCAAAAAGATAAATGATCAAACAAATGATCATATCATAAATGATCAAACAATGATCATTTCACAGCAACACTCAACATGCCACGTTACCAAATTGGGAATATATCACTGATAACTTTCAACTACATAACCTCTGAGCTCGTACATCTCAGAGAAGGGTGTTAAGCTAAGAGAATAAATTCTCCGCCACCAACAGATATGTATTTGAAAGAAACCAGCTTTATATCTCAAAATGTAACGTCAGACACACAACCATACAAGTCTGTTCCGGGATCGAACAGAACCGAAGGCACTTCAAAAGAAGCCCTTGCAATCTAGATAATTTCTAATCACGTCCGGACTTCCCGTCACTAAGGGTGATAAAACCTATATATCGGAGATCAGCCGATGCAGAGTAACTCGACGGTAATCCTTCCGTTTTCAAAAATATCCGGTCTTCAACACCGGTCATCAAATGCGATCCATTACGACGTATCACATATTCGGAATGGGTTATACGATCCAAAGGTCCTTTCCCGGCTAACCCGAATAGTGAGCGCTTATTCAAAAATAAGTGTGGCATTCAAATTCATCCAATTCACAACAAATACCCATTCAAGGTAATTATTGATATTCGGTTATTTAACTATCAATAGGTCTGCACAGCATCATCAGATTCCAAATAATTTTCCAAATTATTTATTTTCCAAAAATATCTTTATAAGATATATAATTTCCACACTTCAACCATTTGAAACCAAATTTCAAATCACTTTCAATTTATCTTTAAAGGATAAAATCTCAAAAACATTTCACTTCATATTGGAAAAACATTTCCATACTTATTTAATAATAAGTAATTCACAAATCATTTATTTTCAACACTTGGAAAATATTCGATATACTTAAATCATAATTAAGTATATATTTCATTTTTTAAGGAAATCATTCTCTTAAACATATTCATTTGAGTCAAAACGAATGTTACGTAAAACATCGTTACGACAACTCAAAATCACTAGTATAGGGATTCGAAATTTAGATAGATATATAAATCCCAATACTATATAAAACATTTCCTTTCGGAAACCATTTACTATAACAACAGTGTTATAGTCCACCATTTCCTTATTCCTCGAAACGTCTATTTCAACAATAAATGTTGAAATCTATGTATTCGATACTTAATGCATTTTAAAACATCTTTTAAAACAATTACTTCATTTCGTAATATCACTTCTCCAAAACATATCCATTTTATTTAATAATATATTCACTGTCCAAAATCGTGAATATACTTCGTTATCCAATTTCAACATTTCTACACATTTTTATTTAAAGGATTATCCACTGTCCAAAATCGTGGATAAAATTCCCAACCAAACTCTTATTATTACAACATTTAACTTAAAGGATAATTCGCTGTCCAAAATCACGAATATATCTCCTTTAATAACTTTTATGTTTGATTTATCAAATTCAATTGATTTCGAATTTACAAACAATGTTTATAAATCCCATTTCTATTTATAAAACTTCGATTTATAAATCTCGTTTATTATCTAATTCAAATTATATAACTCAATTATATACCGGAAGTCCATATTATAAGTTAAGAACTTATAATCCATTTATTTACCAAATCGTTCTTTTAACACTTCACAAATTATAAATCTTATTACTTATAAGATTTTATTTATAACCTTATTTTCAACATTAACAGAACTCCTTTTAGAATTCCATTATTTCGATTTATAAAATATATATTTTATAAATCTCATCTATAAACCATTTGTCTTTATTCAAAAATCTCAATTAAAATGTCAAATCCGATTTATAAGTTAATTACTCATAAATCTTTTATTTTACAACATCTATTCATTTTATAACTTCACAATTTATAAGTCTATAAATTTCGTTCACTTATGAAATCCATTTTTTCCATTTTAACACTTATAAAAACTCGTTTTATAATTCCAGTATCCTTACTTTATAAAATATCAATTTTGTACATCTTTTATATAAATCGTTCATAATAATTCAAAAATCCCAATTTAAAATCAAAATCGTTATTTTTAAACTTCAAAAATGGATCCGATGATGCAACAGCACCGAATAATCAATCACGGCATCCAAACATCATATATTAATATGACAACAGAATATATAACAATATCTATAAATAAAACAATACGGTGAGGAATCCAGTCGGATCCCTCCAACCTGTTTCCCTGCATCCACAGATGTTAGCACAATACCAATTCCGCTCCAGTACGGAATATCGTGGTATATGGGTTTAATAAATATTATCCGCTATTATGCAGCGCAATAGGGTCTCATCCGCTATATAATGCGGGAAATCAACTCCAAGTACATAAATAATACCAATTTCACTTTACGGTGAAATATTCGCGGTATATGTTTTTAATAATTAACCTCCGCTTAATAACGGCGTATAATGTCTATTTCAACAATGCATATAGCAATATATCATCCAATCACACAATCAAGCAATTTTAAATCTAACTATTTAAAATTTACATCGAACTATTTCGATTGAGTGAGAAGTTCTCACCTTGCTTTTCCGAAAACAGTTGTAGCGTTTTATTTCGAATAAAATTAAACGGGCGTTTAATTTTACTCAAAATTTCCGCTAGCTCCAAATGACTCCAATCCAATTCCATAGCGTATTGCTCGACCATACGATTCCAACGCAACTGGTTTCGTGCGTTTTCGACCTCGTAGCAAAAAGTTATACATTTTTAAACATTACATGATTTAAATTATAATTTTTAATTACAATTTCTTTTTACTTTAAACCTTAGCCAAATCTGGCCGTGCATTCTGAACCCTTAGATCTAGGCCATGAATTTCATCTTCCCTCCTCACCCAGTTTTATACGTGAGCAACCACAACCCATAGCCGCCGACCATTCCTCGAATTAAACTCCACCACCGTTCACCTATTCAACGATCAACAACCACCATTCTACTCCCCTACACAACCTCCATCATCGGCCTAAGCATTGAAGAGCTAGGCCCCCTATTCATGTGGGAAAACGTGCACAACACGACCACGAACGCGGCTCGATTTCTTCTTTCACGTTGCGTCGTTTTAGATCATAGCCGTATAGATTTCAAGATCTCGTCTAGCTCTTTAACTTCGTAGTTGAAAGCTTTTACTAATTGTTTATGGATTGAGAAATATTGAGGAGGAAAGGAAATGAATTTCTGGCCATGGATAGAAAACATGACGGCTGGCTCTTGAACCCTAGGGTTTGTTTTCTTGTTTGCAAATGAGAATAAAATCGTCCTTTTATAGAAAATTTCACAAAACACTATTCATCTTGGATTTTCCGAACTCCAAATCGAGCGTGCCGGTTGGCATTTCTAAGGTTACCCCGTGTTCCGAACACAATGAAACGTGTTTCGGTAGCTAATTCGATCATCTGTGCAAGTTACGGAATTAAACGATCAAATTTAAATTAAACCGATTCAAACCGATTTCGACGCGTTTTGGCTTGCTCCGGACAAACGGTAAATCCAATTGACATGAAATTTGAAACCATACAATAATATCACATTACAGATCCGATAAAACTGGCTTCGTCGAAATCCGAGACTGTTTGAAAAATGACTATTTTAACTCGCCAAATTAAAATTAAAACAATTTCGATGCGTTTGGAGCTGCCACGGTCAAATGACAACTCCGATTGCTACGAAAATTGAAATCCGATTATAACAAACTATTACGGATCCAATAGAACAAGTTTCGTCCAATTCTGAGACTGTTCGAAAAATGGCTAATTTCACTAGTCGATTAAATATTAAAATATTCAATTTTCACAGTTTAACTCTAAATTCAATTTTAAAAGTTCTATAACATCACTATAACTTCAATATGATTTAATGTAGCTTTATAAATCATTTTTAATCACATTTAATCCAGATCTCAATTATTTTCTAGAATTTCAAACATTAATTTATCGATTTAATTATCCAATTAAATCCAATTATTCGGATTTTAAATTATTCGACTTATTAATTCTACTTGTTAATATTCAAAATTAATTAAATATTCAAATTTCAAATATCAAAAATTCTGGGTCGTTACAACACGTCATTTTCATTCTTTTACTCAATCTGGCCCTTTCGTTCTTCCATCCGACGGCTCCTATTCAGCCAATGACGTGGTCGCACCATATTCAATTTCCAAATCTAACGATTTGAGATCCACTTCTACCCCTATAAATAAGACCCTAAGCCTAACACTTTTTCTCATTTTAAGATTTTCTCCAATTGGGTTCACTTTTTCAGGAAGGACCCTAAAAGGAATAATTTTCCAAGAAGAGAATCTTTTTAATAAAATATTTTAATACCCTCAAGTGGATCCGGAAAGACCAAAAGGGAAGAGCTTAGGACCAAAGGTGAGTGATTGTAATTATTTTAGATTTTTAAGTAATTTAAAATAATAGGGTTTCCAATATTTGTAGTTTTAATAACATTTTTAGTAGTTTATTTACAGTTTTAGATTTATTTTCAGTCTATTTGTTTTTTACTATTCTTTTTAGTTAATCCTAGTTTATTTCTGTTAGTTATATATTTTTCATTTATTTACAGTATTTTAATTTATTTAGTGTTATTTATGCGTTATTTACATCTTTTTCTACGTTTTGGATTTTCTTCTGTAATTATCAGTTTTCTTCTATTACTCCTTTTCTTTGCGGGTGGATTAGAATAGATTAAATGCGAATATGGATTAAATTATAAGAATACTGAAATAACGGAAGATAAGATGTAAATTTTAAAGGCTGTAATAAAAATGGAATTGGACTGAAATTGAGCCTAATTATGATATAAATATTAGAATTGGACTAAATTAAAGATATTGGCCTAGTCATAACTTAAAATTATAACTAAAAAGAGTAAAAGATGAAAGAAGCTTGTTTTTACACTTAGACATTGGGTTAAGTAATAAGCACAATTATAACATAGGTTATAATAAGAAATAGAACAGGAAAGAGGCTTATTTTAAGACTTAGGATAAGTTGATAAGTAAATATAGTAAAGGATAACAGTAGAGGCTTATTTAAAAAGACTTATACTAAGTTGATAAGCAAAGATAAAGATAGGACCCATACCGGTAGCATTCTCCTCATGTTGTTTAGGGTAGATAAGTGGTCAATGATTAAAAATTTAGATCCATACCGGCAGCATTCCCCTTATGTTGTTTAGGTAGATAAGTGGTCAATACTTAAAAGAAAAGATCCGTACCGGCATCATTTCCCTTATGTTGTTTAGGGTAGATAAGTGGTCAATACTTAAAAGAAAAGATCTGTATCGGCAGCATTTCCCTTATGTTGTTTAGGGTAGATAAGTGGTCAATACTTAAAAGGAAAGATCCATACCGGCAGCATTTCCCTTAGGACATGCTTATGCTATTTAGGGTAGACAAGAGGTCAATAATTAAAAGACTAAATCATGGGGATTTCGACAAGGGATGCAACTAGATTTTGTTTGACAGGGACCAGTACCAACAGCATTCCCTATTTTCTATGGACACGGTGTCTCACAATAGCCTGAAGTGAGACGAGGGCACGCTTATGCTGTCTAGGGTAAATAAAAGGTCAAAAGAGGGAGCAATAGATAGTGCGAACTGGCGGTGACCGAGCGTGCGGCATCGATTAGGGGAGATAAGTCGCTATTGAGTTCCAAGCGCTTAGTATGTGTGTCATTCATAGACACCAATATCTTCTATATAGGGAGCTATAACGTCTAGTCCATAGTAGGTACTATGGAGTAGCAGACCGATCAAAGGATAGAATTAGGATTTCAGCCTAATTATAGGATTAGGAATTCAGCCTAATCAAAGCAGCTATCAAGGACAAGTGCAAACAATCAAAGTTAACCAATCATATTAATTTAGCAACAGTTAACTCGTATTTATTTCCAGCTTATTCTTTCTTTCTATTTCCTTCGTTTCCTTTTATATACTAGAACTATTGTAAAGTCTATTACTTTTACTTTGCTTAAGAATTCCAGTAATTACTATCATTCACCAGACTTTTAGTCTGACCCACTCCTCCATTTTCTCCATTTCCCTCCATAGGCTAGCAAGAGCAAGGACGATAGATTGCAGACACTTGGAGACTTCTTTGGCAGAGATTTCTTATTTTCATTTTTAGCTTATTCCATGTACTAGCACTTTGTAAGGGATAGTTTGTACTTTGATATTTATGAGACTGAGGTTTTGATTTCATGAGACATATATTGGTATTTTGAGACATATGATGTATTTGGATTTATAATTCTATATTATGAAGTTTGACTTTTAGCAAATTATTATTTTAATTGTTTCGCTGCTTTTATCTATTTTGTCTTGTGAATCTTAGTCTCTGCTAGTTTTAGTTATACCTACAATGCACCACATCATTTAGTGTGTCCTTTTGGGTATACTAAGGGGTGGGGGGTGTTTCAAACGCTCTTAGAGTACGACAAACTTTCAGCTACTTGGAAAGACAGCTCAAATGCCTGATACAAAGTGATTACCAATATTGGAGTCAATGTAATACAAAGATCTGCTCTCATGAAACTTCAAGCTACTATCAGTTCTTCACCAATTTCGAAGGAAAAACTTATTAATAGACCATTCTACTGTAGAGCAATACTTATCAAGGTATGGCAATCTATCTGAAGGAGAACGCAGTATACTCCAATTACATTTTTTGTTGACAAATTATTTTACCAAAAGAAATTTCCAAAACATGTCTTCAAAGAAAAACTATTTTCAATTATCTCGCAACTTGGGAAAATAAGTACTTATCTATTCCAAGGATTGACTTAAGCAACCTTTCCAAAGATACTATATAGCATTAGTAAATGCACACAAAGGATTTCCAACCAAGCAATATCAATATTTTAAAGTTTTCTACAAACTATCGGCAATGAGAAGCCTATCCACACTTTTTCAAGAAAAAGTTTTAAAGAGCTATCAAAAGCTTATTGATAAAAACTCAGATTAGGAAATCCTACACTCGCCTAAAAAATTGTAGGTTCATGAATCATGACCTCCTAGTCTTTTATTTGAGTTTCGTATTTCCACTATAAAAAAACTATTTTAAGCCCTTACCAAAGGCACCTTCAGGGGGAAAGTACAAAATCCTCTCAAGCCCTTACCAAAGGCACCTTCGGGAGGAAAGGGCAAAATCTTCTCAAGCCCTTACTAAAGGCATCTCCTAGAGGGAGAGATAAATCTCCTAACGTCCATATAACCTCTTAGGGGAGGGTCAAGATGAGCACCCGCAAAATCAAAAGCCCCTAACGTCCATATCACCTCATAGGGGAGGGTCAAGATGAGCACCCGCAAAATCAAAAGCCCCGAACATCCATATCACCTCTTTAGGGAGGGTCAGAATAAGCACCCACAAAATAAAAGGCCCCTAACGTCCAAATTACCTCTTAGGGGAGGATCCAGTAAAGCACTCATCAACGGCCTTCTGGAGAAAGGTCAGCTAAGTATATATCCCTTTGAGATAAGGGAAGTCCAAAGAGAGGCTCGTCAAACAATGGACTGAGATGTCTAACCCAAAGAGAGGCTTTTGATAGATTAAGATGTCCGAGCCCAGAGAGTGGCTCATCAAAGAGTAGACTAAAACGTCCAAGGCCAGTAGGGGCTCCAAATAAAAGAATAAAGACAAAGATGTCTACAACTCAAGAAGAAAGTCAGAATCCAAGAGAATTAAAGGTAAAAAAACTATCCGCCTTCCGAGACAAAGTTGGAATCCTAGAAGTGGATACACACAGAGGCAAAGGATATGCTAATGAATTACAGAACTTCCAATCGTAGGAAAGTGATTCCTACATCAAAGGATAAAGTAACTTTCATACCACAAAAAAATATGAGACCAAAAAATGGAAGAGGAATCCATAACATGGAAACAAAAACAAAGACCGATGCGGAATCTAAAAGAATGGGTAGATAATAAATTTATAGTCACAAAGATAAAGTACTTCACTCCAAGATCAGGTTAAGAAAGCCACTCCTGAATCCTTTGAGATAAAGTGAACGATTAGATAGAAGATCTATTATACTTGTATATACATATATACATATACTTCTAACTTATAGGCACTTTAGGAGCAACACATTAATTAACGGGAAACTTTCCTATGAATAACCTTAGAATTAAGGTTAGATCAACTTAGTTATCTTTTATTTGAAATCTACTAAATATGCTATTATTTGATATATCTATGGCTTCGTACTTATATTGAATGAAGCTTTGAATATTTAATTCGTCAGATGAGATCCTGATGAGACTTTGGATAAGTTCTTGATTTCGTGAATTTTGAGTTTCACCATTTCTATTGATGCAAATTTCAGTTTGGATTTCATGAATTTGAATTTCTATATTGCTTTTTATGATGATTTATAGATTTCATACTCATGTTTACCTTGTCAAATTTTCATGATAACTTTTAATTGAATTCCTGATTTCATGAATTCTGAATTTCCCTATTGGTCTCTTATGATGGTTTGTGAATTCCAGATATTGAGTTTCTCCCCATTGAATTTTCATGATGATTTCTTATTAGTCGCTTGTTTTAATGTGTTCTTGATTTCCCTGAAGAGTTTTTATGATAATTCGAAGATTTCCCATTTTTGGTCTCCTTATTGAATTTCTGATTTCTAGTTTCATGAATTCTGGATTCTTTTGTCGATTCTCATAATGATTTAGGAATTTTGTATTTTTGGTTTCCTTATTGAATTTTTGATGATCTTGTTGGTTTTCGGGTTTAGTGAACTCTACTCTTCCTATGGATTTTAGTAACGGTTTGCTGATCTTGTATTCATGATTTCTTTATTAAATCACTGTAGTGATTTCTTGCTGAATTATTGATTTTAATGAATTTCCCTACTGATTTCTCTGATGATTCACGAATTTTACGTTTTAGAATTTCCCATTGAATTTTCATGACGATTTCCTATTAAGCACTTGTTTCATGAGTTCATGGTTTCTTGGTTCCCTTTATTGAATTTTATGATAATTTATGAATTTTCCATTGAATTCAAAATATAAGACCTTCATGACACCAAATGGAAACATTAATAAACTACTTTCTACTTTTTCACTAAATGAGAATTACCAATCAATGGTTTAAGGTTGAAAATGAAGGAAACTTAGAAGGACAATGAAAGGTCCTCGATAGCATGAAATTGATTTCCACAGGTTGAAAAGGTTTAACTCGAGAAAGAAATATCAAGGGTCTGTAATAGATATTCTCCAAAGGTTCATTTATTTGAACCGATATCAGCAAATCAAGTGATATTACTCCACATTCTTAAGGAGGTTTAATTATGGTCATTACAAAGAAACTTATTTAAAAATATTACTCTAGTGACATCTCGAATATTAGCTGCGTAAATTTGAGATTGCTCGTTAAGATTTCATAACAAAGTAACAACCTTAATAGAAGTTATAATCTATTTTGCAGAAAGCAAAGAAGGAAGTTCATTGGAGTTTTGTCCTAAAGAACAAAAGCTTCTTTCATACAAGGGGGAGGGCTAAATGTTAACCATAAAATATTCAGAAGAACGAAGGTATAAAAGAAGGGTCACGAGAGCATGAGGAAAGATTAGAAAGCACCAAGATGTTCTGGATAATCATACGTTCTGACAAGGAGCTTCTGGTGAAGTCCAAGGTTATCTTTCAAAGTCATAGGTAGGATGATGCTCCAAGAAACCACCTTTCGACTAGAGCGAGAGGTCTTTCAACAAAGACAAAGGAGAGGGAGCTCAAACCAAACCTTTTGAAGGAGTCGAGAGGATGCAGCCATCAAGATTTAATAGCTTCAAACCTTCCGAAATAGTCGAAAGGTTTCATTCAGGGAGTTCTTACCTTTCGAAGAAGATGAAGAAATCAAAGCAATCAGGTGCAACTCCATGACGACCTTTTTGAAAGCATAGCAAGCCTTTCAAATCGGTTGGAGCACATCCAGAATACCTTTCAACTAGGTTGAAAGGGTTTTATGAAGAAAGCAATTCTCAAAAGTCAACAAAGAATAGTAGATAACTGTTACTCGAAAAATTCAAATTCCGCTTAAGTCAAAAGATATCAAACAAAGGACAAAAGAAAAGGAATCCAGATCAGGCCTTCTGAAGAGGTCGAAGGGATGCAGTCAATAATATGAAGCGGCTCAAGACCTTTCGAAGAAGACGGAAGGTATTGTTCCACAACATCCAAGAAGCTCTTACCCTCCGAAAAAGGCAAAGAAGTCAAGACAAGGGCATGCGACCCTATAACAACCTTTCCGAAAGCATAATAAGCCTTTCGGGCCGGTTAGAATGCCTAATAAATACCTTTCGACGATGTCGGAGGGTCTATGATAAAACAACATTCATAAGTCAACAGAGAACGTAAAGCAACCTTCCGACAACATCCAAGGAATGCTCGGCTCTCGGCAATATCCAAGTAAAAAGCGACCTTCCGACAAAGTCATAGGGTTCATAATAGCCAGGAACCTTCTGGCACCTCCGAAGGGTTCATATACTGTATAGATGACAAACCTTCCGACAAGGGCAAAAGGTTTCTAAAAAGTAAATGAAAGAAAAGACCCTTCGGTAGCAATCAAGGATCCACGATGACATGTGAAAGGAAAACCTTTCGTTGAAACCGAAAGGTTAGCAATTTTATATAAGAAGAGAAACCTTCGATCTAGCCGAAAGCACATGGACGGAAGCATGGCTGCCGACATCTATAAATAAGACCCAAGGGGTCCTGTTTCTAGGGGTAATTTTCTCTCATTCTAACTTTGTAACTTCTTGATTAAAGAATTGAAACCCTAATCTAGTGTGATTTGGGGAAATTTAATAAAGTGAAGCTTTTACTTGAATAAAAAGGGAAGTACTTAGTATTGTTAACTTTACTGCTTGTATAAATCTTTGTTGGGTTAACCCGTATTTGCAGGTTCAACCTCATCGGAAGGTTGTTGCCAACAAGGTCGACAACACTCTTGAACAATCAATAACTGCTACCTTTCTAAGCCTTAAACCCTTCAACCTAAACCTTTCGACAAGGCCAATAACCTATTTGGATTAACATTCACTGAAACCTTTCGAAATTGTTGACTCAACTGTTTTAACCTCTCAACAAGGTTGGAATCTACTCAATATAAGTGATCAAACCTTTCGTCCAGGTCGGAAGCTACTACCTTCTCACCAAAGTAATCGATTTCCTGTCTTAATTCATGGAAGGCTGTCTCCCTAACCTTTCGATAAGATTGAATCCGACCTTTTGAGGACTTAATTAAGGAAAACCTAATCAAATCAAAAGAAACGCCTTTGTGGAAGACTTTAAGCGAGCTCAACGAAGCCGAAAGGTCACTTAGCCCAAGCTCTAAACCTTTCGGCATCAACGGAAGGTCTGATTCGCAAGATACTTACGAGTGAGGATACAAAAGCAATCCTTAAGGGAATCACACCCTTTGAACTTACCACACTACTTGGAATAAAATTGGGGTGTTGACCATAAATTTGGTTAACAGCGTCATTCAATACTATCCTAATAGTTGTTATTATAATAGAATTATACCAAATGAAGGTGGCTTTCCCACGAAATCCCCAAAGTCTAATACACATGATCTTAGAAGATCCTCCAATACCCTGTTTACTCTTTCGGTTTGCCCATCATTCTGGGGGTGATATATGGTGCTTATATCCAGCTTTATTCCCAAAGATGCCTATAAGGCTTCCCAGAATTGATTGGTAAATATTATGTCTCGATCGCTTATGATGCTGGATGGATCTCCATATAGTCGAACAATCTTCCTCATATATATCTCTGCTAAGCTTGAGGTTGTTCTTTTGGGCTTTACTGGGAAGAAGTGTGCCCTTTTAGTCAATCTATCAATGATAACCCATACGTCTTCATTCCCTTTCTTTGATCGAGGCAAACCATCGATGAAATCCATGAATATTTGTCCTATTTCAACATTGGAATCTCGAATGGTTAGAGTAGTCTGGAAACCTTTTGCTAATCACTCTTGATCTGTTGACAATTTATGCATCTACTCACATGGATGGAAATGTCTCTCTTTATACCACCCCGCCAAAAAGTCTTATCCATATCTATATACATCATGGTAACTCCGAGATGTATTGCGAGCGAAGAACTATGACATTCGGTTAAAGCTTCCTATCCAATCACATCTACATTGGGAACATATATACTTCCATTCATTCTTAGAATTCCTTGCTTACCTATTTTGAATACTATCCATCTTCCTGGTATCACATTCTCCTCTACTTCCCTGGCTATCCTTACAATAATGGGATCCTTAAGCTGATTCTCTTTCATATGACAAGTCATTGCTGGACACACCACTAAATGAGCTATAATGGCATGCTTTCTACTTAGCACATCTGCCACAACATTGGCTTTTCCTAGTGTATATAGAATGTCCAAGTCATATGATGGGAGGAATTCTAGCCAATGTTGCTACCTCATATCCAAGTCCTTCTGAGTGAAAAGATATTTCAGAGATTTGTGGTTCGTGAAGAGATCAAACTTTTCACCTATGTAAAGAAGGAATATTATTTACCAAAGTAAATTAAAGTTTATTAAAATAAACCCTAAAGAATTCTTACCCAGCAAATGATGTCACCACATTTTTAATGCAAACACCATGGCTAATAGCTCCAACTCGTGTGTCGCATAATTCCTTTTATGGATCTTCAGTTGTTTACTTACATATGCGATGACCTTTCCATGTTGCACCAGAAGTGCACCTACTCCTTCCCCACAAGCATCAATATACACGGTTAAACCATTGCTTTCATCAGCAATAGTTGATATAGGAGCAATAGTTAACCTCTTCTCTTCTTGAAATGTTTCTTCACATTTCTACATCCACTCTAAATTAGCATCCTTTATTGTCAACTTTGTTAATTGAGAGGAAATTTTGGAAAAGACTTGAATAAACCTCCAATAATATCTGGCTAATCCCAAGAAGTTACTGATGTCCATTGGAGTCTGTGGTTTTCTCCAATCTTGCATAGCTAAGATTTTTCCTGGGTCTATTGAAACTCCATCCCTTGATACAATATGTCCTAGGAATCTTACCTCTTTTTCCCAGAAATGACATTTTAAAATTTTTGTTTTCAGCACATTCCTTCTTGATATCTCCAAGACAATCTACAAATGCCTTTTGTGCTCTTCTTTAGTCTTCGATTATATGAGAATATCCTCAATAAAGACCAACATGAATTTATTGAGTGCGTCTCTCAATACTCTATTCATAAGGTCCATGAAACCGGCGGGTGCATTGGATAGCCCAAATGGCATAACCAACTATTCAAAGAAACTATCTGGCCCTCAGAATGCAGTCAAGGGAATGCAATCTTATGCTATTCTCAACTAATGGAATCCGGTAGCTAGATCCATTTTTGAGAATACCCAAGCACAATGTAATTGATCAAACAAGTCATCTATGCGGCCTAGAGGACACTTTTTTTTAATTGTTTGCTTATTTAGGTCTCGGTAGTCTACATACAATGTAAAGGAGCCATCAGACTTTGCCACAAAAACCACATCTGCACCCCAACTTGAGCGACTTGGTCTAATTAGTCTCTATTTTAATAATTCATCAGTTTGTTTTGCCAACTCAATCTTTTCTTTTGGAGCTATCCCAAGAATATGGTGAATAACAGGTCTGGCATCAAGGATTAAGTCAATACGGAATTCGATTTCCCCATGCGGGGGGAAAACCTTTAACTTCCACAAAAACATCTTGAAATTCTTTAATAATCAATATTCTTTCCAAGTTCATTTGAGATGAATATAATGCATACATAAACATGTCTCCTACTGGACTAGGTCCTTCACATATTATTCGATCTAACTCCCTTCCGGTCGCGGCTTTTAATATAATCATTTGATTGTTGTAGTCTAGAATAGCTCAATACTTGGATAGCCAATCCATTTCAACTAAAAAAACCAAACCCAATCAAGGATATATAGGTCGCATAAGAATTGGTGGGTTTGGTAGGTAACTTAACATTTACACAGAACATACAAAGGTTGGTCGTACCGCCTATGGGATTAGATACACGGATAGGGGTTTCTACTATTTCTGGGGTATAGTTTAACTTATCAACCAATTTCTTAGCAATAAAACTATTGGAAGCTCCAATATCAAATAATACTCTGATTGAAATATCATTAACACATAAATTACCTTCTAGGACTCCTTTCCCTTCACATCTTCAGAGTTTGAAGGCTCATTCTTTATAGCATAATTCTTGATCTATTCTTCTTTCTTCATTAACAGGCTCTTGTGTTTTCAGTGTCCTAATCGATGGCAATTGTAACAAATACTCTTCAGAACCAAAGGAGAGATGGTTCCTTGCTATTGCTTCTGCACCTTGGGACTCCTGCAGTTTGTTGCAAAATGGACTTTCTTTTGGCAATTATAACAAACAATATCCTTATAACGGTTCTCTTGAGATCCTCCACCATTCTTTCCTGCCATGGCTTCTTTCTCTTATTCTGATTGTTGCTATTCCTTAAGCTAACATTGGATTCCTTTTATCCAATACTTCATATTAGAAACCCATATCTAATAGGTCCATAAAAGTTCCCTTTACGTGTGTGGTCATTGGGTCCTGATATTACTATTTCATTCTTGTAATAAACATCTCATTCTTCTTTAAGGGCGTGTATATTAGTCCCGGCCCAAAACAAGATAACTCAGTAAACATATTTGAGCATTCCTCCAAAGACATATCTTCTTGTTTCAAGTCCACAAAACTTCTATAAAGCCGGGATTTTCCGACTGTAGGTATATACTGCTCTTCGAATACTTCGTTAAATCTGGTCCATGAGAAATTATCTTCAGAATTATTCGAAGTGATGGATTCCCACCATGCTATAGCTCCTTCCTGCAATTGCCAGGAAGCTAAGAATCTCTTTTGATCATCCTCTATGTTCAATCGTTTGAATATTCTTTCACACGAGCGATGCCATGCTTGCACTTCAACTATAGACTCAGTTCCTTGCAATGGTTTCCCTCCCAAGCTAGTGTAATTCTTGCAAAGAGTTTCTAAAGTTAATTTGAGGTAGCTCAGGGATTACCACTTCCTAAATTACTGTAGCATTTGATCGACTATTGGTTTCCATAATGTTGCTACCTCCCCTTTATCATCTTCTGTTACTCATCTCCTGCTACCTGCATATAGTAAGGAAACATCTTTAGAATTATAGATGAAATTATCTAAGGAATGGGTATTAAGCATAAAATGACATGGCTGAGTTTATTTGGATAAAATTACAAATACACTATCTCATTGACTAAACTCATTCTAAGGTATTACTAACCCTATCTCTAATGAGTCGACCCCATCAAGGCTTAGGTGTTCGCTCAACCTAAGCTTTGATACCAGCTATGATGACTCACCTTTTCGACCCTCAAAGATCGACACTAATACATCCTCGGTATTCACGTGTCGCAAATTCAAGTGCGAAAGAGGCAAATAATCAGGGATTTTTAAAAGAAATAAAGATATAAGATAGAATAACTACAAAATCTCACATTTGCATTAATTATACGTATGGAAAGTACATACAATCACTCCAAGTGATTCATTAGAGTTATGATGAATACTAACTCAGCAGGGATACTTATAAATATCTATCCTTACAGAGGCTAGTAGATATTAAATACGTACTACATGATACAGTGAAAATTTGAAATAGATCACTATTGACAAAAAGACCCTCCTGCCTTCATGCTCCTTGCTCCTTCAAAAATGCTCCAAGTCACCTAACTACTTGGCTGCCCAAAAAAATAGGACACCCGGAGTTTAAAGGAAAAGGAAAATAAACTCCAGGTCGGTCATGGGACTAGTGTGAAAAACTCAAAACACGAGTATTTGGAAAACAAAAGGACATCTCATATGAGCACAAGGTACATAAACAAGAAATGGGTTTTTACCTTATGATAACCAAATCATTTCTACGTAAAATTCAGTGATATTATTTTTAATGACATTCTTTGAAAACTTTTCAAATAAACATTTTCAAATAGCTGAAATTGTTACATTGATTAAATTTGACTGTATAATAGGTTTACAACTAAAACTGAAGGCACTTATTAGAGATTTGGATTTTCAATGAATAGCAAGGTAAGGGACTACCTCTCATACAGTACATTTCTAGAGGAATGTACCGAGGATCGACATCTTCAAAACCCCTACAAATTATGACCGGCCTACTCGAAACTAACAGATGGTACAGATAGCACCGAATATGATATCACCTCGGTCGTTACCAACTTATCCGGTATCTCATAGCATACACTACATAATTTAAACCCGACATCATAACAAGTAGAAATAAATAGATCTAGAAAGGTTATATCATATCCTAATGGTTGTGATTAACTTAGCCTTAAAGCAACCCCTGTTTCACAATTCCTCGGGTGTGAGGCTTGAGGTAACGTTTACCTTTCTTAGAACATTTTTACTTAAATTGCCACATTGTCATTTACAACAACACACTATTGATTTCTAGAAAATTACAATCTCTAAGCTCGTCCGTCATAGAGAACGGTGTTAAGTATAAGAGGTGTAACCTCCTACACCACCAAACTATGTACATTTGTAGAGATCAATGCATTGTGATCTTAGAAATGCAATGTCACACATTCAACCATACAAGTTGTCCAGGAACATGACAAAATGAAGGCACTCTCCTACCACATCCTGTCGGGCGTTACACCTAGGATTATTAGCAAGTAGTCCTTGCATACGAAGATCCCAAAACATTGGGACCACTACTACTTATTTATCTTGGGAGCTACTCTGAAATTATCAACAAGCAGTCCTTCCATTATTAAGATCCATGCCTTCAACTTCATTGTCTTTAACATGTCTTCCTTTCAAACTCATAAACTGGTTCGAAGTGGTTTTTCGGATAGGAATTACCCAAATCCAATTCCGGTTCCTTCGAGTCAATCATTGATAAAAAATGTTAAGTAAATAGGTGCTTATCATTTGACTAATTACTTTTCTCTTTATCAAAATATCTTCTAAAGATATATCTTTAAAACATTTCTTTCCGGTATATATGGAATCATTAAACCTCTTTTTAACTTTGAAAATACAAAATCAAAATCATTTCTTATAAATCACATTGCAAAATCTTTTTGAGTAAAATTGGTCGATAGAAATTATACTAATTCTACTCAACATCAAATTCTATATTCAACCTTTATTATCCATCGAATAATAGTGAAATCCCTATTTAAATTCACACGGATAGTTTGGGTTCCCTCCTCAGAATTTAATACCAATTATAAAAAGGTTATTTCTATACAATCCAAGTTGTATTAAATTTTTATGCTTCTTAGATATTTCATTATCTAAGTCCGAAGAATGATTCTCTTCGGTCGTTCGAGAGAGTGATCAACTTTGGGAGCTTTCTTAGTCACCTTTTTGGAGTTGACTTTCTTCTAGTGGTCCGACGAATCCTCCTTCTTTCCTTGAGCAGGCCTAGGGAAATCAAACGATGAAGTCCGGCCTTTTTGGCCTCAAATGGGACGATTCTGCTATCTCCAATTATACTTTTTTGGTTATGGTATCTTCATGACTGATGGGCCCATGGATTCCTACTTCCCAAAAGTGGTTTGAATCTTTTATACCTGCCTCGTTTTCGACATTTCGACCTTATCTATTCCTCGCCCAGGAAAGGGGCCATGTGAGCCAGGTCATTGGTTGCTCCTGAACATCTCCTTAATTTAAGCACCTCCATCTAGATCTCATGAATAGAAAAATCTAGTCCACTCATCGGCTTTTAAAGCCAAGATTTAATCACTTGAGTTTAAAAGCTTTTCTTTAAATCATTTATTTAACTCTTTTAAAATAAATTATAAAACTTCCGAATTACCTTCAAAATACTTATTTATTTATTTGAAAACATTTATGGAAGATTTGGGAAAGCATGCGTAACTTTAAAGCCATATTCCCAAAGTTATTAAAAGTGCTGCAAATAGTGCTGCGAATAGTGCTTTTAAGGCTTATTTGATCAAAAAAACTTTTCTATAATTTTGAAATCCATTTTTATATCTCAAATCTCTTTCAAGTCATTTTAAAGGATTTATAGAATTTATTTCATATTCTTAAAAAATTAAAAATATTATTTTATAAAGAATTTATTACTTTGGTTTCCAAACTGCCAAACCGCGACTATTTTGGAAACTTGAATTACTCATATTTCAAAATCTACTAAACGAAATCTTGATCATTTTCTTTTATTTGAAAACTATGATTATAAGAGTTTGCAAAATACTTATTACAAAGACTTCCAACTCTGAATCCATCGTTTAAATGGATTTAAACTTTTATGGTGTAAAAACGCGACCGACCGTTATACGATGCGCTTATTTTTGACTCAACTTTCTTAACTTGTCCAAACTTCATCAAAGTGGGTTTTTGTGTTTATAAAGCATTTATAAACTATTCTAAATCATTTCAAAAGGAATTAATGGTTCCATATCACTTTTATAACTTGATTCGGAAAGTGATTTCCTTATGTAATATCGACGTGTACTTAACGTGACTTACACAATTAACAACTATATTAAAACTACCAATACTTAATGATCAAAGCATAGAATTGCGAACCTATCATATCACATCATCATTTTATGTATATAAATACAATTAGAGTTTCTCACTTGATTTTCGATCGAACTAACTTTAAAACGGCTATAGCTCCGCTATCTCGAAATCGAAGCTCATGGCTACTAGTACAAATGCTCCTAGGGGGTTCAGCCTTGGTTTTGGAGGCTTGGAAGGGCTTGACCTTGCTTGGAAAATAGTGATGGAGGGCTTGATTGTACACGGCCTTGGTGGAAGAGAAGGAAGAGAGAACTAGCTTGAACTTTGGTTTGAAGTGGCATAGATTTTGATTGATTTTGGCATAACTTTGTTTTGATTTTGTAATATTTTCTTTCTTAGGCTATGGAAGCCATTAATGTAGAGAAGAAGAGGGTTAAGAGCTTATAAAGAAGAAGTGTGAATGAAGTGAAGAGAGGTGGGTGCTATTTATAGGCAAATAAGGATGGAAAATATCATGGTATTTTCACATAAACACATCACCATTTCATCACCACCACTCTGCCTCTCCCTTTATCATTCTCAACCAAGCATGCCCCACCGTGTGTTTGGCTATGAGCTTGTACTTAGGGTGTAAGATGTTGATTTTGGTTTCACTTAAGGGTTAAGTTTTAGGAAAATATCTTAGATATTTTCTAATATATATATATATATAATTGTATAAGTATATTTGTATATGTTTATGTGTTCATGTGCATGTGAATGTGTTCGTGTATATGCTCATGTATGTGTGCATATGTATATCTCAAATGATTCACAATGTTGCACAACTTTTCTACGTTAAATCATTACAGATTTTGATTTCAATTTCCAGTCATATTGTCACCTCTTGTTTAATATATATTTTTGTAAAGAAAGTTTGATAACAATATTTCTATCATTATATAATAATTAAAAGGGCTTATTTAATAGGTAAAATAATTATTAAATCCTTTAAGCTCAATTTAAATTCAAAAAACATTTATTCCAAAATAGTGATATTATTGATGATGTCATAAAGAGATTTTATTTTCAAAAATAAAATAAATAATTGTATTACATATTCTAACTCATACATATAAATGAGTGTATTTATCCAGCTCTATATACAAAGTCGGACGGTCTAAGAGTTGTTTATTGATAAAACGGTTTTCGGTCATTTTATCAATATATCTTTCAAAGTATATATTTTTGTAAATATTTATTCAAAATAAGATTATCAATATTATTTATTGTTTAAAACATTATCATTTATGTTAAAAAAAATCTTATAGTTGAATAAATTTTTTTTTGAAGTGATGAATTTGAGGGTCGTTACCCATGCATAAAGATATCATTTCCCATATAAAAGCACACCAAATCAGAAATCATAGAATCAATAACAAATGAGGCAATCATCCATATCCAGAAATCATCATCCTAAAATCCAGAAACCATCAAGTATGAAATGTCATCAAGTATATCCCTTAATGTCAAATAATAAAATACTATCGTCAAAATAATGTAAAATAGACTGTTTGAATATAAAATATAGGTTACCTATCCATCAATCAGATATAATAAAAGATATGAAAATCCACTATACTCTGAACACCTATCCAGATATAATCACATGTCCTTATGTAAAAATAAATGGTAATGTGAAATCAAATCATAACATATAGGTTACACCAACTAATAATCTCAGAATATGCGGGTTACGTCACCCAATCAAACCAAACCATGGCTACCCACCATCTCCAAGAGCACTTGGGTTATTCAACTGGATCTTCTCTAATACTTAGGTGACGCATATAAATAATATGTACTTACCTACCAATTTGTGTAGAACCAGAAGGGAAAATGACAGCTACCCTGCTTGGTCTAGGAGCCTAGGGCTACACTACTTGAATCTGCTCCACGGTCTTTAGTTACTAAACTGGTATCATGACTATATCCACTACATGTAATAAACACGTTGAGAGACTACATTATGCATTGATCGCGGCCCAAATCACTGCCCTTATGGTAACAGACTGTTGGCTTTCATTACTAAAGGGGCTAGGGCTACATCACCCTTATCTCAAATCCCACGATGCACATCCAACGCGACCCCACGATCAGGCCTCCACGGTAGACATTAGCCATCTGGTTCCGGCTAACTCCTAATCATATCCTGGAGCACATCATGATTGACAATATACATATGGGTACACCTCTATAACTCAATCATTTATAATGCTCTACCATATATACTTGCTCTACATCGAGCATCACCTCACGTAAGTATAATTTCAAGTTCTCGTCACTAGTGTGACATCTGCTAACAATGAATAACCGAATAAGTATCACATCGGCATCCTATACCACCACGTGATGCTCAATCATTTATTCTATGCTCGTAAACTATACTCAATCTCCACAAATATTCTAAAAAACGAGTCCAATGAATAACCGAAGAAATATTACCAAATGCCCCCATCCCGAATGGTTTAATAACTCTGTTTATTCAGATTTCCCCTTACATAGAATAAAAATCATATATATTACAAAAATAGCAATAACACGAATCCATATAGAAGGATATCATCACCATATCATATCAAAACAGTAATCAATTCAATGTCAATGGTGAATCATTCAATATACAAGAATAAAATGATAAGAAAAGTAATATATAATATATTATTCAAATATATATATATATATATATATATATATATATATATATCAACAAACAAATAAATATTTAATAATAAATCATTAGGAACATATAATCTTATATAACAAAATAAATACTTAGAAATGGAAAATAATTATATATATTCTAGAAATAAATAAATAAACTCAAATATAATATATTCTATACAATAAGTAACAAATTTCTCAATCTTTTATAAAATTAAATGTAATTTAATAGCCACTGATAACATTAGAAAACCCATTTCTTTCTTTTGAAACCCAAAAATAGTTTATAAAACTAAATATTACACATACCACTTATTTCGTAATTTACTCTAATCAAATACTACTTTAAATAATCCCATAAAACATCCAAGTAACTTTTATAAATTCGTAATCAATTAAATACATTATCAAAAATTGAATTGTATATTAAAATTTCATAAAATATGCTTTGAAAACTTTGAAATGCCAAGTAATAAACATTTCTTTTTTTTTCCATTTGAATAATGCTATTAAATTAATTTATTTAACTTTAAACAATATTTACCATTATATATATAATATCTAAGTGCGTGTGTCTGTATGTATGTATATTAGAGTTCAAATATACTTATTTTAATTTATTTTAAATATAAATGTATATACTTTAACTGTAAATTACTAAAGCTTGCACTCACACATAGAGTTGCATTTTCACGCACATACTCAGGCTTACACACACCACAAAACTGTGCACACACATAAATTTTCATAAACACACAAACACAGTAGCACTGACACACATGCACGTCCCACACACACAAACATAACAGCTCTCACTCAAACACAGCAGTGTGCGCGCACATAAGTCTGCACATGTTACACCTGTTTTTCTTAAAACTCTATTGAAGGCAAGGTGGTGTAAGTACAGAACCAAGAGAGCTGCCCCCACAATAGAAATTGAACTGCGAAAAAGAAGCAAAGAACAAGTAAAAGTCTAGATGGTACTATGCTAAAACAACAAAAAGGTGTAAGGACTGCACTGCTCTCTCGGGTACAGCGTTAAAAGTATGATGTTGAGCCGAAAGAACTTAAGATTGACATAGAAAGTAAGAAACGTTCAGTAACCCTAACAATCATTTTAACAAGTTGAACTACGGCATAATTCCTAATTCTGCACCGAAATCTTGCTTTAACATAAAAAAACTATAAGTGGCATGCCGCTATCTCGATTTGATGTTGAAGCGATAAAACTGTGCCATAATTTCAAAGAAGCACTGCCCAATATCGAAAAACCACTTTAACACACCAAAAGTTGTACTGCACTGCTCCATCTGAAACAACGACAATGCATAATGTCAGAAATAATTAAAGTCAAACTGCATGAGAACAATGAACCCTAACATTACCCCAAAAACTTATACATTGCCAACTATCCAGAGTGTGGACCTAAGCTACACTTATTGAGGATTCCTTAAGCAGTACTATGTGGAATCATAGGCATTTTAGGAACCGCACATAGAGCCATTAAAACAACGCTCTAATATAGTTCCACACTTATAGGTAAACGACGAAGCCATATCCTTATCAATAACTTGTGTAGCCCAATACCAAGAGCATTTCAGCATGGGATCACATAAGGCAGTCGGTTTTAAAAATAACGACTCAACCTATTTTTCCAAGTTAGTGGCTCAACTTCAACCATCCCCTTTTTTAGAGCAGTACCACATCGACGATGCCTAAGGCAAAACAAAGGCGCAACTATTAACATTTTTGTGGAAAAATGCTAAAGATGACGCAAATAACCTCAAGGAAAAGGAAAACATCTTGCTATACTCTCATTCACGAACAAGAAGAGCTCATGAGTTGTTTACTCCTCGGATTAGAAGTATGCAACCTATTCAAATATCAATTTGCTGCCTCAGGTCCAAGTGATCCCGCTTCAATTTTGAATTTCCTTCCAATATTCAAAATCCAAATGCCCAAATTAACGTTTTCCACCAAAGATATGTCAGCAATCCAAGCACATCAAATAAAAAGGACGGATGGATAACACGTGGCATAATCCAATGATGGAAACTTGGATAGTGAAAGAAGAATTTTGACGTTCCACGTGCATCTCTGTACTTTAAATAGAAAAGGCACCGTAATAGGAAAGTGATCTTTTCCCGATTTAAGATTCTTTAAGGTTAAGAACTAAAAGTTCTGTACTCTCAACCATTAATATCTACACTAAGAAATATAAAATGGAGAAAGTGAAACTTTTTCCTCCATAATATCCAAACCACATAAATCTCTATGTCTTTTACTTTTTTGCACTTTTTTCCTTAAGTTGTTTTATATGCTAGATTCTCTTTTGTTTATTGGTTGAATTGGATATTAATTCAACTTGAAATTTTAACAACCAGTTCGAATGCAACTGCCTAACTGTGTAAGCGCTCAGTAAAATAATTACTACCTTTAAGGCAAATTCAACATTGCTTAAATTTGTTGATTCTTAATTGTGAGAGTAGTTAGTGTTATAATCACATCGTAATCACTTGGGTGTTGTAAGATGAAAAATCTCACCAACATTTCTGGTGCTAGAAGAAGGGCCCGAACATCCGATTTTCTTTCCCAGTATACCTTAACCTTATTTTCCTTTGTACATTATGAATCCCACGGATTCCACTACTTCTCCTACACAAGAATAGTTACACCAGGCCCCAAAAAAGAGATTACTCATAATCTCAAAACCTTAAGCTAAGGTGGAAGCTTCAACTAAGGCCCCAATAGATCAGATTTTGGTTGTGCTATGTTGAGGTTAAAGAAAACAATGGCCCAACATATTGCTTATAGGTCAGCCTTCCCTTCATACTTCGCAGCTCACCACCATCACTTGCAAAATGCTCCAACTATATGGTGGGCTAGTGAAAACGACACTTCTAGACATGGAAATGGTGACGTTGGCCAGAAGATTGATCCCGAACTAAAAGGCAAGACCCAAATCAACCTGCAGATTAAATCCAAGCTAGCCAATGTTAATCCACTCCTGCTAAAAAAGCAAGCTTGATCCTCTCTTGATGATTATTCTTCTTCACTATGTGGTAGTGATTCGTCCTAAATGGATCGTAGGAAAAATGAGATCTGACAATTAGAAACTTATGTGGAACAGTTGGTAAGGCTTTGCCGAAAAACACCACAGAAAAGGTCGAGGAAGAAGGTTCTTCCCCATTTTGTGATACCGTCATAGAGGCATGCTTTTCGGACAACTTTATAGCCCCATCAATCGACAAGTTCGATGGGATTGCCAACCCAGATGACCACATCAGCACTTTTGAGTATTACATAGACATTCTGAAGGTAGGAAGGATGGTACGATGTAAACTCTTCCCAGTTTACTTAGCTGGTGTATCTTCCCGATGGTTCAGGAGCTACGGATCAAGGGAGGTTTGTTCTTGGCGGCAACTACCCACAGATTTCTGAGGCAACTCAACTCGGGGAGAGTGGCCTCCCCAAATGTAAACACCGTGTCTTGCATAAAGATAGGCAAAACTGAAAGCCTGCACAACTTTGTAAAGCGCTTGAAATCTGAAGCACTTTGGATTGAAGTAGCTAGTGAAGAAGCATTCCTTATGGCGGCTTACACCTAGATCAGCAGAGGTACATCAATGCGTGATAAAAATAGTAGAAAGCCATGTCGCAGCATGAAGGCTTTTACAAGAGGGCCAACGACTATATAAGGATGGAAGGTCGGATCCACAACACAAACACAAAGAACATCTGCCTCCACCTATGACAAGAAAGGGGACAGAAGGGTATCAGCCACTAGTGAAATGACAAAAGGAGTTAGCTTCATGGCAAAAACTTCCCCTAACCAAACTCCCGGAAAAATATATGATATGGCCATGACAAAGCTTGCATATAAAGTGCCCAATAAAGGGAAGAAGGTAGAGTAGATTGAGGTGGGGTGTACAGCCATTTCCACATAGCAAATGGCCATTTAAAAAACAACTACAGACACTTGAAAAATGAAATAGAATTGCTGATTCAAAAAGGATATTTGGATAGCTTTCAAAAAGCTAGCAACGAAGATAGGACTGGAAATCTTACCCCAGATCCGAATGAGAACCAAACATGAAACCCTTCCAACCTTATAGCTTTGCTCCTTGGAGGACCACATCTTGTTGGAGCAAGCAAAAAGGTATAGGGGATATATGTACAAGAAGCAAAGATACAATAGAGAGTAGTCTTCCATGTTAAGCAAAACTAGTGCAAGAGATAGTCTGTACAGCAGATGTTGTGGCAGGAGTTGTATTCCCACACCACGATCCACTGATTGTTATGGTGCAAATTTCAAGTTGCACCGTGAAAAAAGTCATTGGTGATTCAGGGAGCTCCGTTAACATTGTCTATAAATCAGCATATAATGCTTTTGGCAGAAGTTGTAAAGCCTAACCCTGAACCAATATATGACTTTAACAACACCACAACCATCCTATTGGTATCAGTAGGCTTGCTTATTATATTCGGAACTGCACCTCTGCACAAATCATTCTATGCAAGCTTCTTAATCATTGACCAGCCCTCATCGTACAATGCATTCTTAGATAGACTTGCACTGATAGACCTAGGGGCAATTATTTCATAGAAGGATCTGCTCATGAAGTTCAATACCCCTGTAGGAATAGAGTTGATAATGGGGAATAGTTTTTAGATAGGGAGTTATATAATGTAAACCTTAGTCTAGCAATAAAATTGTTCGACACTCTCTTGTGTCTCGTCTAATACCTGTAATAGTAAAAATGAAAAAGAAACAAAATTAGTTCAAAGAACTACACTGGTACGAAGTACCAAAAATATGGCTAAAACAGGATATCCTGTAGCCACAACATCAGTAAAGAAAGAAATGTGAAAGTATATGCACATGATCGGCACCGATGAATACAATTTGTCCCATGCACGATACTTCTTTGAAGTGGCTCAGAAATAGGAACTCACGGTAACTTTTCAACCAGAAGAGGAAGAAAAATGTGAAATAGACCCGAGATTAGGGAAGAAAAAGAGAGAGTTAAAGCAAGTGGATGACCTAGAAGATGTGCAAATAGATCCAAAAGAACCTACAAAGGTTCTCAATATAGGGAAGAATCTTAGTCCAGAAGCCTGAACAGAACTAGAAGACTTCTCAAAAAGATTGGCAAATGTATTTTCCTAGATGCATTCAGACATGGTAGGAATAGATTTTGCCATCTTATATCATGCACTCAATTTCAATCGTGATGCCCATCCAATCAGGCAAAACCGCAGAACGTTAGATCAAGAAAGGTATAACGCTCCGCATGAAGAAGTCAAGAAGCAAAAGGAGAACGGATTCATACGGGAAGTATACTACCCAAAATGGATAGCTAATCTAGTACTTGTGAAAAAAATCCAATGGAAAATGGATGACCTATATAGATTACACAAACCTTAACAAAGCCAACACTAAGGATAGCTTCCCCGTACCTAGAATCAATCAGCTAGTGGATGCAACTAGTGGACATGAACTGCTCTTCTATATGGACGCATAATCAGAGTACAAAAAGATAGCCATGTTCAAGCTGGATCAGGAGCATACTAGTTTCGTGATTTATAAAGTGCTTTACTGCTAGAAAGTCATGTCGTTCTGACTCAAGAAAGCCGTGGCAACTTACTAAAGGCTGGTTAATAAGATGTTCTTGAATCAGATTGAAAAGAACATTGAAGTATATGTGGATGACATGATAGTTAAGTCAAGAGTTGTATCAAGTCATGTTCAAGACCTGGGTCAAATATTCTAAGTCCAAAGGCGGTATAATATGAAGCTGAACCCTTTGAAATGCACCTTCGTAATTCAGTCAATTAAGTTCTTGAGATATATAGTGAGTACACATGGCACCGAAGCAATCCCAAAGAAGATTGAAGCCATAAGGAAGATGGGAATCCCAATAAAGCCAAAGGATCTCATGAGTAAATGGCAAAGTAGCAGCATTAAGCAGGTTCATCTTTAAAGCAACAGATAAGTGTATATGTAATGACCTTTAATTTAATCACTTTCGAATCTCAATATTTAATATAGTTTAATTAATTAATTAATTAATATTATAACAAAAATAAAACTCCTTTAACTAATAAATAGTGACAGGGAATGATTTCAAAATTTGTTTACGAAAAATAATCAGTTCAAAGAAAAATAGAAAATATGACCGGAAATCGTTTTCGGATTTCTGACTTTTCGGTGTCTAAAAGTTGTCGGGAACATTGTATACATTACAGTTAACATATACGCCTATATTTATTAAATAACTTAAGCATGGTTAGTAAGAATAAGTGGTAGATACTTAAGTGAAAAGGAAGGAGATGTGACATTTTTAAAAAATTGAAATAAGAAAAAGAAAATGTCCATTTTATGACACATAAGTATATGGAAGTGTTTTACATGTTGGATAATAGGAGGAGGAGTGTGGGTAATGTGTGTTTGAAGGGATGTAAGGTGGAGATGATGATGTGGCTTCATTTGAATGGAGAGTAATGTGATAAGGGTTAGTTTGGTAATTTTACAATTTCCATTTATATAAAACTAAATCTAATTTTTCTCTCTCCTTTACCATTTCATTTTTCATCTTTTTAAATGTTCTTACATCTTCTTTCTAAGCTCTTAAAAGATTGTTAATGGCTTCCATAAAGTTTTCAATGTTTAAAAATCACTTTTTTCACTCTTTTAATTTTTAAAAACCTATTTAAAACTCTACTTTCTCTTCTTCCACCTCTCTTCTCAAAAACATGCCTAAACCCCCCTTAACACCCATGGTCGAGCCCTACAACCCCCAAGATCGAACCGTTTAAGCCCATACAATGTCAAAAAATTCCAACATTAGCAAGTAGAAGCTTAGATCTTGTGTCGAGCGAGAGTTCGGGGATAGTTCGGCTTAGTCTGGTTGCTTTTTGGTGAGCAAATCCTCACCTTTTAAATAAAGCTTTGAACTTTACTATATTAATGGAAATGCATGTTATTTGTTGATGTTTGTATGTGTTAAATATGTTGGATGTTTTGGCTAGGTAACCACCTTGAAAAGTTGACATCTCGATGATTAGTTGGAAACTTATGTTCTTGTTTACAAGTAATGAACAATATGTTGTATAAGTTGCTATTTACTTTTTTTTATATGCTCATGCTATACTTTATGATGTTTGGATAAGTAAATGACATGCGAGAAGTGTTTACGGAGGTATCCGTATAGCGTCTATCGGTATATCAACACTTTTGAAACCAACATCTTTATTATGAATCATTGGTTTAAAACTTGTATTTAAGTTTTACAAGATTAATTAATAACTTTATTAATGATGGATAAATTTTTAATTAATCATTTTTATAATGATGGTTCAAGGTTAATTAACTACTTTAACAATAATATTTTAAATTTAATTAATCATTTTAAATAATGATGATTAAGGTTAATTAATTTTTTAAATAATGATGTGATTAAGATTAATTAATCATTTTCTTAATAATGCTTTTAAAAATTAATCATCCTAAATAATGATGTTTAAGGCTAATTAATTATGTAATTAGTGATGAATTAAAGTTAATTAATCATTTGGTTAATTATATTTTAAGATTAATTAATCACTTTAATAATAATGTTTTAATTTAATCAATCATTTTAATAATGGTGTTTAAAATTAATTAATCATTTTAATAATTATGTTTAAGGGTTAATTAATTATTATTCTAATAATGATGTTTTAAAATTAATAAATCATTTAATTAAGGATGATTAAAGTTAATTAATCATTTTAAACAATGTTGTTTTGAAGTAATTAATCTAGATTAAAGCTAATTAATTATTTTAAATAAAGACATTTGAAATAATTAATCATTGATTTAAGTGGATAAATCATTCTAAGTAATGATATTGAAGAAATTGACTAGTTTTAAAAGTTAATAAATCATTTTCTAAAATTGTTTAAAGTTATTATTTAAAATGTGAAATCCTAGCACAAGTTTGATTTTAAAAGTAAAAGTTTGATTTGGTTATGGAAATGAAGTTTTCATAATCCGATATCGCTTATACGGAAAGGATTTAATCATACTCTTAACATAAAACATCGAGGCAGGAAATCATTTCTATCTCGAAGGTTAAAAATGTCGTCAAGGCGATGCTTAGAGGTAATACTACCTCAACTTGTTAGGCTTCATTTTCAACTGAGGGATGGCACCTGTTTGGAATCGACGAATGGTGGTACGAATATGAAATTTAATTTCTATATACGATTGTTTTTAATTATTCCCGATAATTTATTTATTAACTATCGGCTCAACTTTCTTCATTGTGTATTGTCAATCAAAGTCGATTTGTTGCTTATTTGAGCATTGAAATCCTTTGTCAAAAATGACTAAAACCAAAGTGCGAGTGGGGGCCAAGCTATGTGGGGTTGCTCCCATTAGGGTATTTTCACATCTAGTCTAGTTCGATTTCGGTTATGTGCACAATAAGATGTAAAATACTAGAATTCCGGTAAAGGTTGGTGGGGTCCGGTCTGAAGGTTTCAGAGAACCACCGTAGTTCTCAAATATATTCTAGAGCCATACTTAAGGTAGGGGGTGTGCATCCTCCTAGTCATTTGTCAGAAAATTTCCCTTTCCTTTCCTTTGATTCCAAACTTATAGAACTTGCCTTTTTCTTAGTTGCATCGGGAAATGTCGTGAGTACTTCACGATGTTCAATTATTTGTATCCATTGTTATGATTCGATGTTGTTATTGTGTGAGGAAACCCATACTATATTTGGCGGTGTGGTCTCACATATTTTTATTTATTTCCACCCTTTTGATTAGAGATTTTCTCATACTAGACTTATTGTCTTACCCAAGTTATTTGTTTTTCCAAAACTCTCGTGTACTCAAATTTAAGTCCGAGAGTAGCAAGTTCCCTTTAGGCTATTCAAAGATGATGGACGAGTAGAAGGCTCCTTATCTATTTATTTATCTATCTTCGTTGTATCATTATGTCTGTGTATTTTGTATCAGAAAGTGTAAAGGCAGAATGTACAATTGCCTAGTCCAATGTTGTAGTACTTTTGTATAACTTTGATAACTCCATGTTCAGAGTAACCTGATGTACTATATTATTGTTGTATTATATGTGTTCGTTTCGATGTGAGACTTTTCTGTTCTTTTATGTTTTGTTCTGATCTATTCTTTTGTTTCACCTTATGACAACTCATCTTTCAGACGCTTGGGCAACATCACATGAACATCGAGGTTGTGTTAAGTGTTATTCTCAAGGGTCAGAAAGGTGGGTTGTCATGGTATATCATTCTTCTATTAAGTAAAGAAGGGACGAATTTTCAAGTGGACTGAAGAATTCAAAGCCCCATTCCAAAACCTAAAAGTCCATCTAGTCAACACTGTCATACTTTCTATACCAGTGATAGGTGAGGGCTTATATGTATATTTATCTGTTACTAATAAAGCTGTTAGTGTTGCAGTAATTTAGGAGGAAAAGGGGACTCGAAGGCTAGTTTACTTCACAAACGAGTGTCTGTTAAGAGCAAAGTTGAATTACTCCGTTATCAAAAAACTAGCTTACAACTTGCTCCTTATAGCAAGGAAGCTATGGCCCTATTTACAGGCATATCCCATCAAGGTCTCATAAAAAAACCACTAAGACAAATACTGCATAAGCCAGTGGCATCAAGTCAATTGTTGAAATGGGTGATGGAGCCCAGCCAATATGATTTCACCTACTATCCAAGAAAAGCAATCAGAGGTCGGGCACTAGCAAACTTCATCATAGAATGCACACTCCCAACCGAGCCCCAAACTGAGTAAGAAATGCCTACCTGGCATCCTTGGCAAATATTGTGGATGGAGCTTCAAATGAACAGGGGTAGGAATTGGATATATGCTAGTTACTCCAGAAAAACAAAAACTATATGGGGTAATATAGCCGGGGTTCTAGGTGACCAACAATATAGCATAATATGAGGTTCACCTCACAGTCTTGAGAATGGCCTTGGTAAAGAAGGTAACACATATTAAAGTTTACAACGAGTCCCAACTAGTTGTGAACCAAGTGCTACTAAGCAAATGAGCCAAACTTAGACAAGTATGTGGAATTTGTAAGAAATTACTAGACTTTAAAAAGTATGAAGTGACAGGTTTTGGAAGTTGAAGACTTCAAAAATATGTATCTTTATATATATATACAAGTATGGTGGCACGTCCGTTGGACGTGTGTAAAGAAGGAAGTTACGTATTTTGTCTTTGTTACAATTATGATATTGTGAGAGATTGTAGTAATGTTTTCGTTAATTACGGGAAAAAAGGAAGTATTGGTGCATTATTGTCAGTTAGCACTCATTTATGTATGGTCGATATCTTCTCCGTTTTTGATAGAATATATCTCAGTAGAAAAATATTAAAGAAAAGTTATCAAATTGCCTCTGAAATATTATTTTTAACTGCATTTTATTGTTATGCTAAAATATATCAATAACTTGTTATGTTATAGATCCAGGGGCTAGTTAAATTATGATAGCAACTGAAGCAAAATATTACTTTTTGCAACCAATATCCATATTATTATATAAAATATGCGAAGCTACGATGCAACAAATAACATCCAAAACAAATAAAAGTACATAAATTTGGTGTCTATGTCATATACATTAATGATTTACACTATAAAATAATTAATGTGACAAAATAACCTTTAATTTTATTTTATATCAGGTAATGTGACTCGTCACCTATCAATTGAATTATAGGCACCTTTATTTCCTTTAGTATTCTTTAAAGGATGAAGATGGAGGAATCACGTTGAATTTAAACTGTTGGATGACTGGGTGCTTCAGATCTCGGTTCTTTTTTTTACTGTTCTCTCTGCAGAAAAAAAAAGATTGCAGTCATTGATTGAAATAAAATGCTAAGTTTATTAACCATGCATACCAATAAACAGGACGTGTGCATGTGCAACTGGTATTAAAAGCCATCGTTTGTAAGTTTTTTATTATTTTACAACATGAATTTGAAGTATACAAAATTTGGTATATTTTTATGTATGTACGTTCACAAATCAACCGTTTGCCAAAACACTAATAAGACTAAGTTATCTTAGAAAATAATAAAACAATAACCATTTGTCGATTTGGTAGCAGTATGGGTACATACAGGACGTGAATTGCTAACATCACGGCCAATAGGAAATGAGTTAATGCACTGAAAAACCAAAAGATGTTCAGCTATTCAACTTTTGATAATAAAGAATGGCAAGATAAGCCCTAGAGATTGTAGTAACGTTGATGACACTAAATACATATCATATGCGGAAGGTCCTGCCAAGATAGTAATAATACTTCAAAAGTTACTCATGGCAAACCCTCCAAAAATTGATAATACTTTAAAATATATTTCAATGCAAACCCTCCCATGTTGCTTGTAATTCTTTAGATAGACTGTCAAATGTCTTTCAGTGTTTTCAAACCTAGGCATTTTCATGTTCAGACAATGTTATGACATTACATCCCAAAGCATCAAGCTATATCTTCCTCAACGTTACAATGTTAGAATATGGTATAAAACACGAAAGCAGAAGCACATTGCAGTCCAATGGAAAAATGGAAGCAAATTTATAGTTTAGTATATATAATTGCTACAATAAAAGGCAAGACTGGTTTCTGATCGAAAGGCGTATACAACAAAATTAATTTATAACAACCTTTTTGTTCAGAAAAGTTCATATCAATTTTTTTTGAAGAAATCATATCAAACAGCAGTACAATACATTTATATTACTTGATTATTCAAATAATTTATCTAATGCAATAGAACTAACTTTGCACCTTAAGGCATATAATATATTTCTTATGATACTGTGAATGTTCATATGCTGCATTTAATCCAACTTTAATTTCTAAGTTATTAATTTACAATGTCTTTCTCTTTTTGCTTTCTAGTCCATTTAACTTCCTGCAAGCCTCTCTTATTTTACAGCCTTATGCTTAATTCTTTACACTCAACAGTCAGCACTCGCACCATCACACATAATAAGCAATCTGGAAGGCATCTGCAATCTAGGCCATTAAACCACACAATCTTCAAAGCATTTTATCATCCACAGTCTGCACATATAATTAGCAATGAATGTCAGTCATAGGTCTAGCCATTTCAAATAGTAATAAGTTAGCAACCACATCACCATCTCAAACATCAATTTCACTATCCGACTCTGAATAGTATCTTTATCACTACTAATTTGAAGAATCCATGTTGCACACATAGGTTATATATATTTTATTTTAAACTTATAGAGTAAGCTAAGAGAAGAGCTAGTGTATAATAATATGCAAAGTGATGTGAAGCATATGGACACTAATAATAGGATGGAAGTTTCAATACGTTGGACATATTGTATAACCATAGTAAGGCAAAAAAAGTGTGTTTAGTTTTGTATGAATGCAATAATCGGTTAATGGGTTAAGTATTGTCTGCAAAAGGCAACAGCAGTACAGGTTTTTATCATATAACACATGATGGGACTTCAGAGTAACATAATTCCTCATGGTGCAACAGGCTGAAAGACATGGATATTGACATAAAAACACACTGAAACAAATGGTTGCAAATAGTTTTATGGATCTGAATGATATTAAAACAGTCTGAATGATTACAAATTGAAAATTATTTGGTTTGTATGGTTAGAAATTTATGCGGTTTGGATGGTTAGCAATTTATGCTATGCATATAGATTTTTTTTAATCATACACACTAATTTGTACAAAGTTGACATAATTGAACATACATAAAATTCATCATATGAGCATACAACGCACATCTCAATGAGAAGAATGAATATGAGCCTAAGCAATATTTGATGAAAAAATATACAACATAATCACCGAAAATGTAATTTTTCATGACCGCAAATTACAACTATATGACATGATATCAATTAGAAAAGAGTTGAACAATACATATTAATGAGAAGATTTAAAGTCATTTGGATAGTCAGTTATAAGACAAAAATATTAAAATCTATGCTATATAAGCCAACAATGACAAAAGGAATCTAAATACAGGTTAGAGTAACGGCTGTTTTATGATAAAGTGGATAAATTTGTATTTAATTTGCCATCAGTTGTTAGATAAATACAGTTATATGTTTACAAATACGAAAACATGAGTTGAATAATACATATACATGAGAATTTAAATTCATTTAAACAGTCAAATATAAGACATAAATCTAAAAATTTATGCTATATAAGCCAACAATAAAGAAAGAATCTGAATATAGGTCAGAGCAACGGCTGTTGTATGATAAAGTAGATAAATTTGAATTAAATTCGCCATTAGTTGTTAGATAAATACAACCATATATTTACAAATACGAATATTTCATTCCAAATTTATTAAATTTTCCATTAATTTTATTAAATTCTAGATTACTGCAGCCATTACAGTGTAATTAATTGAGCTATGTGAAATAAAGTGTAAAAACTTCAACTGATATTTAATTAGAGGAATCCCAGAAGCCCACGTGCATTACCAAATAATAAAAGAAAATAATGTAAAACACAATTTTTCTTAGACTTGTAGTTTTGATACCATCATGCTGCTATTCTTAAAAAAGGAAAGCATGTTTTCACATATTGTGATTACATAATATCAATAACAAAGCATGTTGAATATTCAATAAAATGGAAGAAAGAGTGAAAAGAGAACACTAATTTTTACATTACCTTCGAAGTTTAATCGACTTGCCAAGCCAGTAAAATACTTTGAAGCATTGGAGAAATTATGTAATTACAATATATTTTGTAATTATTCCAAAAGCTTTGCATATATGTGGAAAAAGCCTTAAGCAAAACAATAAAGAGGAAATTAAAAAAGGAAAAAAAATCAATAAATTTCGATACTTTACTAAGAAAGTTACTGTCTTATTATAGATGTATAATTAGGTACGAAGCATAAAAAGTTTTTAAAGTTACTCAGTAATATTACTTGCTAACAACATTTTAAATCACACTTATTAAAATGCAAAACAAATTTCGAAGATGAAACTTTTTAAACACTAAAATCGTTCATCTACTTGAATGAATTTGCTTGATCTGCAAGAATAGATTGCTCGTAAAAACTAAATGAATGCATAAATGAAAGAAAACTAAAATTTTATAGTGTAAAATTTAACCAACATAATTTATTTATGCATCAAAATGAAATTTCAGAACCTGCCATGGAGAGATCTACATAGTCTAAAATTTAAAAATTAAACATGGACCGATTTAAGGGTCAACCACCCAAAGTAAAATATAAAACCAAACTATTATTATAACATGATGATGAAAAGAACATGAAAATGTCTACTTAAAGACTTATACAATGAAAACCTGTTATGTTTAACTTCGAGAAAGTAAGTGATTTTTCAGCATGCTATATATAAAAACCTATATTAACCACTCTTTAATTATGTGGATTGATCTTCCAATTGAATTATGAAAACATAACATAAATAAACTGAATGTCTAAAGTTTGGGTTGTTTGGAATACCAATTTACCACTGAGTCATCGTAGTGTTGACTTATCATTAACATGAATTGTAGAAGGAAAGAAACAAAATCATATAAATCTCAAATCATCAAGAAATATATAGCACTACAAATCTCAAATCAACCCAAATTATCATCAAATCCAGCCTAATTAATAATCCAAATTACCAATAACATCACCTTAAAGCATGAGTAACATAATAAGGTAGGTGAAATCGGAAGTGGAGGCCGAAAGGGACAAAGCAGGAAAGTGAATCGGAGGCGAAGTAAGGTACAATTAGGGAAGAGACGCAAAGTTGGATTAAATCAAAACAAAAAAGGGGAAAACAGGTAGAGATTGTACCTTCGGAAGTAGGGACGACCAATGGTGGAAGGTTGAACTATACTTCGCTACGGAGTTGCTGTCGGCGAAACTCGGATGTGGGAAGTGGAGGTTGCGCTGATGGACGACCGTGACGGTGAAGGTTAAATGCGGCAGCGTCGGCTGTAGCGGCGGACATGGACGGGGAGGAGAGGTGGAAGTAAAGGATAGCCATTTTAGGAGCGGCGGTTGGAGAAGTGAAGGAGGGGAATAACCATTTTTAACGGGTGGAGGAAGGTGGGGGGCGGTTAGAAAACTAAAGGAGCGGATAGCCTTTTTTCACGAATGAGGGGAAAGTGGGGTTGGATGAAAGTGGTAAATGAAGAGCAACAGAAAGGTGAAACGTAAGAGATAGGAAGAGTAACGTGTGAAGAATAGTGTCGGCAACGTGGCAGGTGATAGTGGTAGGACGAAACTGCCCTGGTGGTCTGTTTTCTTTTTATATTCAACCGGGGGCAATATAGGAAGTGCCAAAAAGGCTTCACTTTGACCGGTTTGACCAGGTATTTGCATTATAGTATAGATATAAAGTTTTATGTATGTATGTCCTTAAATACGTGTGTGTGTGTATATAAAGTTTTATGTATGTAAGTCTTTAGAGATATAGTAGCTTCTGTAATATATGTATATAAGTTTCAAAATTAAATTAGCCTCAAAAATATAAAGTTTTAAATATGATATGCTCCGCGTATATTAAGTTTTTAAACATGTATATTTCGGGTAGAAGTTTTGGAAAAAGAAATATGCAGCTCTGAACATATAAGTTTTTGATAAACAGACTTTGAACATATATGGTTCCAAGTGTAGCAGCTTTATACATTTTAGATTTCTATAGAGTAAAGATTTTGAATGTGTAAGTACTTAGCAAATTTATTTCAGAAGATTTCAAATAAATAAATGTTCATGTTTAAGAGTGTATATGCATACATACATATGGTTTCAAGTGTATTCAACAAGGCTTGGAAAAGATGGAGTTTCAAATAGAGATGATCT
Organism: Allium fistulosum; assembly: GCA_030737815.1. Taxonomy (NCBI): domain Eukaryota; kingdom Viridiplantae; phylum Streptophyta; class Magnoliopsida; order Asparagales; family Amaryllidaceae; genus Allium; species Allium fistulosum. Next base: position 709,327,005 of record CM060903.1, on the reverse strand, counting down.
CAAGTATGAGAATTTTTGAGAACCTGGAAATGTATATGATCTTGTATATATGTACATGTTCAAATATGTAGAGCTTTCGGATATATATTAGATTTCAATTCTAAGAGTTTAAAACATATTTATATCAGGTTCTTAAAAGACAAGTATGAATATAATCTTGAATATACGAAGACTTTAGGTGTATATATGTGAATTTTCAAATGAGTGTTGTATTATATGTATAATTTATTAAATGTATATCACTTTTGTATATTAAACTGTGGAGTATATCCGGTCTTCAGTGAAATACATCTTTATATATACATATATGTGGGTCTTTGATGGTGACAGTATAAGTATGTCGTTCTTACATAAATTCGGATACAAAATGTATGTATGCATGGTTTTGATGAAATATAGTTTAGAGTATATTAAGCTCTTTAAAATACAAGTTTTATGTATGGGCAGATGCATAATTCATGTTCGGATTTTAAAGTAGGCACGGTTTTATATGAATTAAAGTTTTGAATGTGTACATTTGCAAATACAAGTACCATTAAAATTCAAGCGTACATGATTGTATATATTTAGCTTCCAAATGTATATATGTTGGTCTCCAAAGGCATCAAGTTCCAAATGACTATGTAATCTTTATATATATATATATATGATACCCTCGAGATTATGGAAAATAAATGTCATCGGTTTCATAAATATATTGTTCTGCACATTGATTTCGAAAAGTGGCCTTAACTTTGAACATATTGATTTCAAGAAGTATTAGCCTCACGAAGCATTATTTCTGTAAATGCATAATTTTGTGTATATCAATGTAATCAGTTCCATAGATATATAATTTTGGATAAATAAAGATTTTTATATATATATATTTGTAAAGCTTTTTATATGAATAGATTTCAGGCATAACAGGTTTTCAAAAGGAACAATTATTTCAAAGGATGATTTCGAAGATTTATAGACTTTGAAGATGAAGGATGACGAAGTTAATAATTTCGAAAATTTATGCATCATCAAATTTTAGAACTTATGTTATATTAGGATGAAATGAAGACTCATTTACTATGAATAGATATCAGAGAAGCTCTGAACTTTCAGGAATTTCTACTATCAAATAAATTTCAGATACTATAACAAGAGAATGGAGTTTGGAGACATTTTTTCTTTATGGCCGGGATTTAAATGCCAAAATGGAAATTTAAGTTTTCTTATGTGGGGCAGTGAATTGTTTACGGAATATTTTAGTCAAAAGGTTAACTCTTGCAGCCATGTTCATCGCTTCCAATATAGCAACTGATTTAAGTTCTTGGATCAAAGGTGTCACTAGCTCCTCCTACTGGAACAGTTTCCAAAAAGTTTATTTTTATGGTTATCTAATTTATTAAAAAAGCACTTTATAAAAATTTCACAATTTGAAACCTATTATCCAACCCGATTATACAGGATAAAATATTCCATCTTATTTTCATAAAATTTTATACCATCAAACAACCCACTATCCCTAGAAAATTTGCATGACAAAAGTATCTCATCAAATAATATAGTAGTTTTAACCCAAAGGATATTTTGATAAAATCATTTTAAGATTTTGCAAATTACTTATATTAATCGAAAAGGAAATGACTATTCAGCAAGGTGACCTAATGAGATCCAAGACCCAAGTTTGGAACTTCAAGCTATTGAAATAGAATTTTCTAAATTCAAGTTATTAGAGTACCCCAAGTAGCTTTCAGAAAGATGGAAATGTATTCATCAAGAACCATGATCATGAGTAGGTAAAAGGGATAGTTCCATCAAACCAATATTTATTGAATAAGGAAAGATTCGAGAAAGGATTTTTATATGGATTATTTTAGTAATATAAAAGCAAAGCAAAAGATAAGGAATCATTAGCAAGATGATCACTACATCGAGATAAAATAAGGAAGAAATCCAAATCTACAACTCAGGATTAAAATCATTATCCAATGTTGTAATTCTCAAACTACAAGATTGAGACTAGATCTACAAACATCGTTCGAAAATATGATAATAAGATCATAGAGCAGTAAAAGGTATCTCAGATTTTGGCTTGTTTCAAGTTCCAATGCACTTATGATTTCTAATCATAACTTGCTTCGAATTCCAAAACACTCGTGATCTCGATTTCTACGTGGATAAAATTGTTCTACATAGATTGGCTCTAAGATCACATAGCTTCAACCGTACTGCTTATAACTTCTTTATGGACTTGAACCTACTTAGCCAAAACACCTAAGCCTTTACTTAACCAAATGTCGCTTTGGCTTACATTCATTGAGATTAACTAGGTTCATCGAAATCCTCCTCTATCTAAGTTCCTTTTCCTTATATCAAATTCTAAAAGTATTTATGATTCTAGCGTTAGTACCAATTCAGCATGAGATCAACACAAAGTATCCTAAATAATTATAGGATTTTCATCTATAAGATTAAGAGTATTAATTATAGAGAGCTAGTATTTAATCAACCAAAGTGAATCTGAACATGAAGTGTATCGAAAAGGGAAATTACCCCTAAAAGTATGGATTAACCAAAGAGTTACATATACAAAGGAGTGCTCCCCAGTTCTTACCACATTCTATATGAAAAGCAAATTGAATGGAATAACTACCACTCGCATTTTAGGCATATCAAGCCACGACAGGATGAATTTCTTTTGCATTAGAAACAATACTTCCAATCAAATTTAAAGATGAATCCCATCGAAAGGTTAAGACATAAAAGAAAAATTCCCAAATTTATTCAATGAAATAAGAATGAGAAAGCTGAACAAATGTCGGAATATTGATAAAGGATATTGAAATACTATAACTTCGAAGCGAAAGAAAGACCATTCCAAAAAGAAGAGTTGGTACTCCAAAAGGTTGTGGAAAATACTAAGAGTCCAGCGGACTGACTGCTCGGACCTAACTAGGAAGGACCCTTCATCATTCACAAAGTTACCCCTACCAGGAACTTGTTGGTTGCGCCGACCTAATGACAACATAATAGCAAGATCATGGAATGCTGAATATTTGCGTCTATATTTCCCAACAATGGATGAATAAAGAAGTTGAAATAATTATATCTACATGGTTAAGGAATAAGACTCTTCTAAAGTAAAAGGGAAAGCCTAAACCACTACCTAAAATGGCAGTAAGCGGAGAAAAATCCTTTGACCCTACCAAAATGGCTCGGTCAAAGCACCTCGTAGAGGGAGGTTAGAGTAAGCCTTTGGTCCCGTCTGAAAAGGCTTGACCAAAGCATCTGCAAGCCTTCTACCCCTACCTACATAGCCTGGCCGGAGCGCGTCCCAGAGGGAGGATGGAGTAAGCCTTTGGTCCTGTCTAAAATAGCCTGACCAAAGCATCGAACCGGCCTTTAGCACCGTCTCTAAGACCTTAATAAAGCACCTCCTAGAGGGTGGTCGGTTAAGTCATTGGTTCTGTTTAAATTGCTAACCAAATGCACTGAACAACATGCCTAAATCATCGCCTAAGACGGTGATAAGTGGTTCGATCCTATTGGAGATCACCAGCTAAGATGGTGGTAAAGAAAAGGGACTAAGACCTCCAAAGACCAAAAAGAGGCGCAAAGAAAATGGACTAAGATGTCCAAAGCCCAAAGAGAGGCAAAAAGAAAAGGGACTAAGATGACCAAAGCCCAAAGGGATGCAAAAAGGAAAGGACCAAGACATCCAAAACCCAACGAGAGGCAAAAAGAAAAGGAATTAAGATGTCCAAAGTCCAAAGAGAGGTAAAAAGAAAAGGGACTAAGACGTCCAAATCCCAAAAAGTGGCGAAAAGGAAAAGGGATTAAGATTCCAAAGCCTGAAGAGAGGCAGAAGAACTTGATCAAAATCTAGTTGGTTGTGCTCCAAAGTAAAGAAAGTGGGATATCTCCGTAAAAGAAAGCGTTATTGGTCCAAAGTATGAGGAAGATCAACTAAATATGAGCTGTTGTGCTCCAAAGTAAAGAAAGTGGGATATCTCCGTAAAAGAAAGCGTTATTGCTAGATGGATTTTCTGGTTTTCTTCTATTATTCGAAAATTATTATTGTCAGATGGATTTTTTAGTGTTCTGTTATAACTACCAGAAGGATTTATTGGTCTCCTATTATTACCAGATGGATTTTCTGGTCTTCTTCCATCATTGTCAGAAGGATTTCTGGTCTTCTATTATTGCAAGAAGGATTTTCTGCCCTTTTGTCGTTATTAGATGGATTTTTGGTCTTCTATTATTGCTAGAAGGATTTTTTAGTCTTCTATTATTACTGCCAAAAGGATTTTCTGGTCTTCTATTGTTGCAAAAAGGATATTCTTGTCTTCTATTATTACTAGATGGATTTTCTCATGTTCTATTACTATCAGATGGATTTTTGATCTTCTATTATTATTGCCCGATGGATTTTCTAGTCTTAAATTTTTGCCAGAAGGATTTTCTGGTCTTATATTATTATTGCCCGAAAGGGTTTTTAATCTTCCATTGTTGCTAGAAGGATTTTCTGGTCTTCTATTATTATCAGATGGATTTTCTAGTCTGCTATTATTTTTGTCCGATGGATTTTCTAGTCTTTTATTATTTCCAAAAGGTTTTTGGCCTTTTATCCAAATGATTCTGTTATCACCAGATGAATTTTTGGTCTTTTGTTCGGAAGGTTATTACTATGGCTAATGAGTTTTCTAGTCTTATGAATCAAGGAATAATATTCTCAGATGAACTTTCAGGTTCACGATATTGCCAGAGAAAGTTCTGATCCTTCCTTCTATGAAATTACCAGATAATTTTCTGAGCTTTTGTTTGAGAAATTAGTATTAGCAAATTTATAATCTTGGCTAACACGAATAGTATGAGAAATCTATGACTATTTATAGTTTAATCACATTCAGGAAGGATTGCTTAAAGTTAAAAATGAATTTAAATTTAATAACGAAAATTATCATTCACTTTATGTTTTATAGAAAACCAGGATTGGAAAGAATATCCTACAAAGGAGTAAGAAATCAAGGAAATTCTTTTTTTTACACTAAAGTGTAAAAAGCTGCTTTTATGCAAGGAAAGAGGCAAATGTTATCCACATATTTTATTAAAGGAGACAAGCATAGGCATATCGAGTTGAAGTTGGAACAATGTCGAATCTAAAGACAATATCACATTTGGTAGTAAACAAGGACATTATGTTGAAAGCATAAGGCCTCTCATGTCACCGGAGGAAAAATGAATATCGCATGTACTACACTCCATCAAGGCAAAGATTGCAGCTGCCTCCCTTCAGTGCCACTCACCTCAATGTCATTTCTCTTTAATATCACCTTTCAAGCAATGCCGCATTCCTTCAAAGCATCATAATCAATGCCGCATAGATTCAATACCGTACCTACTCGATTCCGCATAGATTCAGTGTCGCTTTTTATTGATGCTACCTCTTATTCTATGCCACTCATTCCAATGTCGCTTCTTATTGATGCCGCCTCTTATTCTATGCTATCAATTACCAATGCCACCAATTAACAATGCAGCATTCCATCAAAGGAGGATACTGAATGTCATCTAAGCTACATTTAATCAATGTCACACTTCATTATTATAATAGCAAGGGGAGGTTATCGCATACTAGCGGTATACAAAGGCTTATCGCATGTCACCTATTCAGTAGGAATACTGAATAGCGATGACATGATATCGATGCCGCATTTCATGAATATCACATGTTATCGATACTGAACAACATCAATGCTGTGGGAATGTCAAAGGTCATGTAAAGAAAGAGGGTTAAAATCATTCACAAGAGTAAATTCAGGAGGATTTAGTGTGTTTCCCTTCATAAAGCTTCAAAGGCATTCATATTGAAGGCATCACCACAATAGCAAACAAAGTCCCACATCGCTAATGGAAGCAAGCCTGCCTCCTTCCAACCAATATAAATAAAGATACAACCCCTCATGGAAGGGGACCTTAACCTCTTTCTCACTCATAATTAGGATCTTCTCCAAGTTCTCTTCATTGTGAGATCAAGGACAAACCAATAGTATAAAGGCTAATGAGGGAGAAGAGGATATACAATATTAGCAAAAAAGGGCTTGAATAGTTAGAAAATTATATATTTGCACATTTTGTACATGTTTATAATTGAATAAAGGAACATGGCTTGATCATATTGCCTATTTTTATTTTGAATTGCCTATTTTACCTTTTGAACTTATGAATCACGTTTTAAACAACATTGAGAATTATCATAAAACCAAGTGGTATTATAGGAATTTCTTCGAGCATGCCTCCTTATATATATATATATATATCATGAACGTTGAACCAAATTTCGATTTAACAGCACATTATACAAGGAAGGGTATTCTACCCCTTATCTTAAGTGCATTTCCAAAGAAGAGAGAATACGAGTCATGATAGAAGTACATGAAGGGCAATGTAATGAGCACTTCGAGGGAACCAAATTAGCAAAGAAAGTACTAAGGAACAGTTATTACTGGCCCACGACACTTCAGGATGCAAGAGAATTCTAAGGAAATGCGACAGATGTTAAAGATTTGCGATTATCCACAAACAGCCATCTCACGAGCTCATCCCACTAGCTAGCCCATAGCCCTTTGATATATGAGGCATAGAATTAATAGGTCCACTTCGTATGTCACAAGTGGGAGCGAAGTATGATATAGTGGCAATAGAATACTTCACCAAATGGGTGGAGGAAGAACCTTTAGCCACCATCACTGCGAAAAAGATAGTCACCTTTGTCGTAAGAAATATAACCACAAGGTTCGTAATCCTATATAAATAATTTCTAATAATGGGACGCGGTTTGAAAGTAGGGAATGTATGGAGCTCTGCGAAAATAATGACATAATTAAAAGTTTCTCCTCCATCACACACCCGCAAGCAAATGGGTGGGTTGAAGTAGCAAATAAGACCATCAAAAGGATACTTAAGAAAAAGAGTGTAGAAGGCAATAGAAAAGTGGGCAGAAGAATTATCCTTAGTATTATTGGCTTATAGGACTTCTACCAGATCTTCAATTGGTCATACTCCTTTTTCATTGACTTATGGATACAAAGCAATGCTCCCCGTCAAAGTAAAGGTTCTGTCACATAGAAGGATATCATATACGGTAGAGAAGAATTGGACGCTAAAGGAGACTACCCTCAATCTCATTTAAGGAAGAAGAGATAAGGCGGCAGTTATGTCTACCGTAAACCGACAAAGGATGGATAGAAATTACAATGCTAGGCTTAAGGAAAGAAACTTCTACAAGGAAGATCTGGTACTACAAAAAGTAATGGCCAACACAAAAGACCCAACGGATATAGCACTGGGCCCAAATTAGAAAGGCCCATTATTTATAGCAGAAGTTTGGCTAACAGGGTATACTGGCTATTGAAACCTGATGGAAACCTAGTTCCAAGAACATAAAACTTAGAGCATCTCGGGCCTTATTTTGTATGATCTATGTTACTCATGAAATGAGCATTGTAATTATAATGACAAGTAGTAATAATATGAACCAGACATAAAGATATTGAATGGCCCAAACCATTATAAAAATCTCTCTATGTTAATCTCTTTGACATAGCTAAATAACTATGTTGGACGTAGGGATATTATACGCTCGAGCTAGCAAACAAAACTATGTAAATGCAGCCCGGCTTCTCAGCCAAATAATTAGACCGGACATAGTGATATTGGACGACCTAAACCAATATAAAAATCCCTTTATGTTAATACATAACCACACTAGACGTAAGGATATTGGATAGCTGAACTAGTACAAAAAAACTATGTGCATGAATAGAAAATGTTGTAAATACGTGACCTGACATCACAGTCAAACATCAGTCTGCCCTCGAATAGCGTGGCAGACCATGCCAAATGCACGACAAAGTTTAAATGCTAAACAATCAAGTTCAAAATGCATGAACTGCATATAAAATAAATCCAAAGATGAAAAGAGAAAAGCAACACATGGGATGCATAGCAATCAACGTATCAAGCACAGTCGCTGAATCTACTTAAAAACTTGCCAGGAAAACGTCAAGAAGTAACAATTTCCTCATATTTATTTAATTCTACTAACACTTATTGAAGTCTATACATATACTACATGACCATATCCCCACAAATGCTTTGAAAAATCTTCAAAAAAAATGACAAACTACAACTTAAAATAAAACAAAATGACTTCACGAATTTGACACAAATTCAGAGGAAATATCAACTATGCTCCTTCTTCCACGATAAGGTCTATAGGCATCTGATGTCGGACGATCAGGGGAACTATCCTTAAGTTTGAGAGCAGGAGATGGGTCACTCAGCTTAGTAATTATTACTGATGAGCGAACAAGGGCCATGTTGTTTTTTTTAAGCGACACGAGGGTCGTGTTAGCGCCAGCCCAAACATCACTATTATTCTATGGATCATACTCATAGTCTGTGCAGTTGTATAAAAAGGGAAAATCAATCCAGGACAAAAGCAGGTAGAGACATCAATCGCATGCTTTGCAGCAATGTCTACCACATCCCTTTTTACCTTTTCGCCATGGAGTTGCTCCATCGAGGAAGTCGTATCTTACCCGCCAGGAGAAGTGGCGGCAGCATTAAGGTGGAGGTAAGACTCTAAGGTAAGGGCACTATTTTCAGGACCACTTACTCGATCCATAGCCACTCTCTTGACATGCTCGATCTAAACCAAGAGTTTGTCCTTAGTATTCTTAGTAGCCCTAGAGTAGGGTCTGAAAAGCTCTTACACAGTAGAAATGTAAGACGAGTGGCTACTCCCAACACTCTTCAATCCTTCTTTGTAAAAATTTGTCAGCTTAGTAAGCTGGCCTCGTAATAGCTTTTCAGTTCATTCTTCCACGCAAGAACAACACCGGGGTCTGCCCAAGGTAGGGGTGCAGGGGAATCTTCAACTCTAACTTGTCTTTTGGTTTGCTCATTTAATTCCTCAACTTTGCATTCAAGAGCTTTAATTTCATTCATATAAATTACCCCATATACACCTTCAGCATCCTTTAACAAACCCTCCTACTCGGTAATTCTAACAAAGGTAGAGGTAAGCTTTCCTTCCAGACCAACATTCTCTAGATCTCCATCAGAAAATGTAGGTTAAAGGTCAAATGAGCCAATACAAAACAAAATTAAAAGGGAGTTAAACCAAGTAAAACACTCATAAAGAATTTACAGACCTCATAAAGAAAATTAATCTACACAGCACGCATGCAACCGAAAATTACTCAAAATGTAAATTTACAAAAGTGTCCTAAGCTATGAAACCACAAGACTGCGTTAACTACAAAAACCCTTAAAGCATGCTTGCCAAAGGAGGTTCCATCTGAAGGTGAGAAGACTTCCTAGGATCTGGAAGAGTGGCAAACTTGTCCTGCCTAGGTTTATCATCAGGTGTTGTCATTGCACTAAAGGCGGCTCGGGCTTCATGCAAATAGTCCTCAAGTCATAGATCTTGAGTACAGCTTTCTCTCTCATGCTTTTTAAAGTATCGATTAGTTGGGTCCTAATTTTCCTAGTGCTTCTGGGGAAACCATCAAAATACCATATGACATCAGTCCTCCGCCCATCCTTCTACAAACAAGAAAGCACCTTCGGCTCAAAATACGCCAGTTGTTGCTTGTAGTAAGCCTTCATCTCTCTTAACTTGGAAATGGAATTCCACTTCTTTTTTTATTTGTTTGTTGAAGAAAGGTTTACACGTATTGGGGAAGCAGGAACCATATCCGAACTGGACCCCTCTACCACTTTTCTTCCTTCAGTACCTTCCTTCTCTTCAAATTGGTGGGCGAGTTGAGCAAATGTATCTTTTATAGTTTAATTCAATTTCATTATCGTTGCTTTATAAACAACACCATAAAGTTTCTTGCCATCTTTTATGGATAGTTGCAACTCATTTAACTTTAATTTAGTGGCCATGACCTCTTCGCGTAACTTAACATTAAGTTGATGTTGATGGCTCAGCGCATCTTTTGCCATCTTAAGCTCTAAAAGGGCTACCTTTAAGTCTTTCTTAAGGTTTTTATTGATGAGTGCTAGTCCGGTATTCTTTTCTCCTAAGGATGCATTTGGAGTCATGACCACAACATCAAATTGGGGCACATTTGCGTCATCTAACCCATGAACATGGGGCAGGAGGAATGTTGGATTCAAAGGCCTTAGTAAACTCTCATTGCTGGCTCATGCAAACTAACCTAGTTGGCAAATTAAAATTTGATTCAAAGGAAATAAAGATGTGCTAAGTTAAAGTTAAATAAAATACAAATTATCAAGAACGCCATCACCCGATAAACCCAGAGATTCCATATATAAAAATGAAAATGATAAGCAACACTCAATCTTTATGCAAAATACTCAGTTTAAGCCTAAACTACTCCAAGTAAGGACTGTCGGGTGGGAAAGACCCACTATCTAAAGTATACTACTATCAATACGGTAAAAAAATCACTAAGCACCTCCTTCTCTTTAACGACTTGATCAATCTTGGAAAGCAACCCCTGGTTTCCTCCCTAAGTTGGGTAAACGATTCATCTAACTCTTTCTTATGCCTAAAAATAGTCGCAGCACCAAGGCCAAGATGGTCTAGGGTTTGAGTTTTGAGCTTGTCCTCGCTTTCCTTCAAAAGTTTAGTGAACAAAACTTCTTCAGAAGACAAACAAACAAACAAAGTAACGAAGAAGACATGGTCATTCATAAGACAGTAACGAAATAGAAAAACAAGAAATAAAATTTACCATAACAAAGCAAGAGTAAAAAGCCAGTTTTTATTTTGCATACAAAAAAGGTCTAAAGATTCTCACTAAAAGTTAAGTAGTTACATGATTAGGTGAAGAGACTCCAGTTTCTTTTGACACCTCAGTATCATCAAGCATCCCAGTTCCCTTGAACGCTATATCTTCGCTCGGTTGCCTAGAGACAGAAGGAGAGGCAATTCCTGTTGCTAATTCCTCGACCCAATATTTTTTGCAGTATTGAGATTGTCTTCAATTTTATGAAGCTTGCCCAAGAAGCTAAGGTCGACTTTGGTAGAAAACTGATCATGAACAGAAGCATACAATTGATAAAGCATGTAGTACATAATCTGATCGCAATTTTCTTGTGATCCCTTTAGAGCCGTCTCTTTCTCCTTCAAGTCGCGGTTTTGCGATTCCAAAACCTCTTCCAGAGTCTTTGCCACCCTTTTTGCTTTGGCCTGAAGTGTCCTAGATCTCCTTCAATTTTAGCCTTCTCAGAAGCAACTAAAGTGAGGCTTACTTTAAGTTCAGTAGCACGAGCTAAGGAAACAACCTGCTCGCTTTTCCACTTCGTCCGAGCCTCAATTGTGAAGGCTCCAAGCTAAAAATAATAATAACAATAAGAAGTAAATAAAATAATAAAATTTGCTAAACATCAAAAACCTTCCAAATAAATGTTTAAAGGCTTGTTCAAGGTGGAGTGAAAGAACCCTAGTTTTTCCATCCTAAATTTTTCTAATTTTACTATTGTTTTCATTTTTCAACTCTTTTATTTCTTATTTCTATATATATTTCTTTGTTGTATCATGCTTTTAGACGATGAGGGTTGGAAGGAAGTGGTAAGGAGAAGGGGTAAGCAGGCTATGGGAGACGCGCCAGTTTCGGTTCAGGGCGGAAGCATTGCTGGGGAGGAACAGGGGTTGGAGAGGGCCTTTCTGATAGAGGAGGTTCTAGTGCTAACATGGGAAAGTAAGCGCCTGTTAATGGTGGTTTTCCAAATGTTATTGAAGTGGTTGATGAAGATGGTATCGTGTTTCTCAAGAGGTTCTGTATGAGAACCCACCACTAACATGTGGTAGCTGTTGTTATTTTAGGCATTTTTCTTTTCAATGCCCAATGATTAAGCCATAGATACCAAAGTCAAAGAAGAATGAGGTGTTGGAGGGTATGTTAGCTTTGAATACTAGTGCAGTTGGTGGTAGGAAAGTTCCAATGCAAGGAATAGAAAAAGATTTGCTATCCCTGAAGATATTAGGAGTCAATCGGTCTACGATATGCAGAGTACCGTGAATGTATCACATCAATCCAAGGCGAAGGAAGTGCATAATTTGGATATAAATAAGAACAATATGTGTGATGAAGAGTTAAAGGATAATCATATGCTTAAGGATATTGATTTAGCGATTGATCAACTTGGTATGGTTAAAGAGGCGATTTTAGAGGACATGCAGAAGATAGGTGAGATTTCTAATAACAGCGAGATAGTTAGCAGTAACCAGGTTACCAATAATATAGAGGAGAAAATGAGTGTTGATGCTTTCTCAGCTTAATGCATGGTAGAGGTAACTTCTACGTCAGAATTAACACTTGCTGTTGGAACATCTTATGATCAGGAAGGTAGAGAATTTTCTTAGTAGAGAACTAAGGCACCCACACAACCAATTATAATACTCAAATGGAGGCATTCTTTATCTGTAAGCTCGAAGCTGATTTCAGACCAACATAGATCATCAGAATTGAGAAAGAGGACCATTCTTGTAAAGTAGAGCATATTGTTTCAATAGATGACGGAGCCACGATTCCATCAACTAACCTAGTTCTGCAGTGTCTTCAGTCTTCTTCGGCTGGGGATGAGGTATTACTGATGTCTCCAGATAAGCTAACATTTGAGGAGAGTAAGTGGATAGAGTGTTGGAATGACCAACCACTTTTGTAGAGAAGCAGCCGGAGGCACACTATAGTCAACCTATTTAGATACGATAAGATTAAATAAGATAAGTTGGTAATGAAAAACCCTGAGTTTGATTCAATTGACACAAATGAATTGAAAGAGAAAGCTAGGGCATTGATGGGTAGAGTACTTAGAAGCCACTTTAAAAAGAAATAATCCGAACTGCCTAATGGAGTGATTAGTCAGTAGTTCAACATATCTATTGATCACCTCATAGGATACTCAAAGTTATTGTTATAGCGACCGAAAGTTGTATGGCATATAAGCTATCATAAGTCACCAGTGCAGCTGTTTTTTCGAATTTGTTGTTTTTAGAGAGTTGGATCTTTTTCTGTGTATGGCTTTGGAGATGATTAACTAATGCCTTTTAGATGGAATTGGTGCAACACATGGAAGTTATGATGGTGATAGTTGGGATTAGTGTGTTTCTTTAGTTTGATTGGTATAGTACTCTTAGCTGAGCATATGGCTTACATAATAGTACTAGGTGCATTCTATATTGGCTCAACTGTTGGTGGGCTTCTCAATGCAACTTCTAATAATGCGACTAAGATGATTTATTTCTACAGCCGAACTATTATGCTCTGTACAATCTGGCCTTTTTTAATGATTCTTGGATGTGATTCTATTGTCTAATCTGGCCTTGTTTTACTGCTTTGTACAAGTTTTGCATGGTTACAGCGTGTCTCTTTTGCTCACATAAACTATGTCTTACGGCTACTGGCAAACTCCCTATCTGAGTACATCAATATGATAGTTAACTGGAAGGCAACTTTTATATGCTTTTGAGGAAATCTTGAAGCCATCTGTGCCAGTTTATATGTGTGGCTTTGCATATCCTATTGTTTTCTTCATCTATGGTCAAATATACTTGTAGAATTACTTTAAGGATTGGTGGAATAAATAGTATACCCAAGAGTCATGCAGATCTATTTAACCTTTGTATTTAGTACTTATTATAGTGAAGAACAAACTTATTATTGAAAATTTGATGAAGTATGATCTTACGCATGCAAGTTGGCTTTTGGTTTTGTTCAAGATCATCAAGAGATTGGCCACTACTTTTGTGTTGTCTTAGTTTGCTTTTTTCTCTATGTTCATCCTTGGTTGATAGATTGGCCGAGATATGAGGCTGGTAATTATTTTATTGTTAGTTCAGTAAGAGACTTAAGTTTCTGGGCGTGAATTTGGGTCTACCGATAGTGTTATTTAGTGTTAGGGTTGTATAAGGGTTGGGTTAGTTATTTTTGAATGGTGGTTGTATATTATTGGGTTTGTTTACTTTTTGTTATTAATAAAGGAACTTGAATCTTGCTCAAAAAAAGTAAATAAAATAATAATGGGAAAGGAACAACTAAATAATCTTAAAAAAAGAAAGAAAGAACACTTACATAAGTCCAAGACCTCTTCATTTCAGCCACGACTTCAAAGGAGGGGAGTTTAGGAAGTGGAAAGGGGAGAAGAGAAGAAGAAGACGAAGCAATGCTGGACCAATTATCCTAATTAACCCTTCCCAACCTCTCAGCAAGGTCGGTTATGGCACCATCAGGTATAGGCAAGTATTGAGTGCATGGATTAAGGTGGAGGAATATAAAGTGCATCCAAAGAAGAAGAAGAAGACATAGTAACCCTTTTGGAGGATTGGCCAGGGGTCTCGTCTCTAACAAGCTTCCTCTTCTGATGTTTCTTCGATGTCATAGCTGGCTTAATAGGATTTAGAAACTAGGAAGAAAAGCTATCATCCATTTCATCTGAACATAGAAGAAATCTTGAAATCGGTAAAAAGAAATAAAAATAATAATTCCATAAGCTTATAAACATAAAACAATAATCTATCGATCTATTTTTAGCGAATTAAGCCCTAGAATCTTCCAAGGTTGAGGAAAACTTAAAAATGGAGCAAGAGAAGTTGTGATGTAGACACAAAGATTCATGCTTTATCAACATCGATTTAGTAAGAAATAATTGAATTCCCCTCTCCTTCTCATGTATACCAAAAATGCGATTTCTATAAGCCTCAAACTACTCGACAAATGGATTAGAAAAATTGGTCGATGTGGTAATGGATGGAAAGAAGAGGGAAAGTTATCAGAATTCAAAATTAAGAAATACTGATCGACATACCTTTGAGTTTTACGAGGAAAAGATGTTAGGATTTATTTCTTTGCTAAGGCATAATAAAATCCAACATCCCCTCATGTAGGTCTTTTCTTAATATCAAATAAAAATTGAAGTTTCTCACAAGATGGAGTATTGTCATTCTCCACGTAAAGGATGAAAGTAGAAATTATAAGAGAATAAGAAATAGGAGCGAGTTGGATGGGAACAAGATCAACAGCGATTAGCCACTATTCGAGAATACAATTTGAGGGAAGATAAAGCTCGCGTCTTATATGCGCAGAGGTAAGAGAGGTAAACCCATCCGAAGGTGTGTTAATGCATTCATGATGTCTGGGAACCCTAGCTACATAAACTACAAACCCAAAGTGGTTCAAGATACCCTTAATGTTGTCCAATCGAGTTATTTTGGAGAGCAAAGATAAAGGGGACGAAGAAGAGCCATGTCGAGATCTCAGGGATGGTTGTTGAGAAACCACCAAAATATAAAAAGGGCTATAAAAAAAGGGAATCCTTACTTTGATTTGGAAAGGAAACTAGGCTCAAAAAAGTCAGATAAATAGATAAGAATTGCTACTTCTTTCTTTCTCATTTCTTTTTGCTTAAACAGAAAGGCATAAAAAGAGCAAGAAGTAGAAAAGAGAAATATATACATACCTTAATTTGAATGTTAGCCACAAATCGGAATGATGAGAAATCTCTGAAGCGTCAATTGATTAACAACAAAAATAGGGAACATAAAGATCAAGATAAGTTTACCTAGAAAACAAAGAGACTAATTAGACAACCATCTAGAGAGTCGGCCAATGAGAGCATTAAATGCGAAATGGTTACAAAGACTTTTCCTCTTCTTGCAAAGAAATAAAAGGAAAGGATGAAGTGACAATTGTGGGAATCAAATAAGAATGGAGACAAGTTCACATCTATCTACAATTGCTGCAGACTTTAACGACATGTGTTACACCCATTTTTCTTAAAACTCTAGTGAAGGCAAGGTGTTGTAAGCACTTAACCAAGAAAACTGCCCCCGTGATAGAAATTGAACTACAAAAATGAAGTGATAACAAGGAAAAGTCCAGATGGTACTTTGCTTAAAATAATGAAAAGGTGTAAGGACTGCGCTGCTCTCTCAAGTACGGCGTTAAAAGTATGATGTTGAGCTGAAAGAACTTGAGATGGACACGGAAAGTAAGAAACATCTAACAAACCCTAACACTCACTTCAATAAGTTGAACCGCGGCATGATTCCCAATTCTGCACCGCAATCTTGCTTGAATATAAAAAACTATAAAGGGCACACCGCCATCCTGATTTGACATTGAAGCGATAGAACGACACCGAAGCACTGCCCAACATCGAAAAACCACTTTAACACACCAAAATTTGTACTGCACTGCTCCATCCGAAATAGCGACAAAGCACAATGTCAGGAATAATGCAAGTCAAACTGCACAGTAACAGTGAACCTAACATTATCCTAAAATCTTATACATTGCCAACACTCTCGAGTGCGGATCCGCGCTGCACTTACCAAGATTCCTTAAGCAGTACCACATGGAACCAGATGCTTTCCAAGAACCGAACAAAGGGCCACTGAAGCGGTGCTCTGGCAGAGTTCCACACTTACAGGTAAACACCAAAGTCATAAGCATTCCTTATCAAAACTTATGCAGCCAATACTAAGAGCAGTTCAGTATGGGATCACATGAAGCAACTTCTTGTAAAAATAACGACTCAACCTCTTTTCCCAAGTAATGTAGCTCGACTCCATCCATCCCCCTTTTTAGGGCAGTACCATGTCAACCGTGCCCAAGGCAGAACAAAGGCACAACTGTCAACATTTCTGTGGCAAAATGCTAAAGATTACATAGCTAACCTTAAGGAAAAGGGAAACATCTTGCTATACTCTCATTCACGAACAAGAATAGCTCATGAGCCATTTGCTCCTTAGATAAAAATATGCAACCCATTCAAATCTGAATTTTCCACCTTAAGTCCAAATGTTCCCATTTCAATTTCGAATTTCCCTCCAATATCCAAAATCTAACCGCCCAAATTAAGGTTTCCTGCCAAATACATGTCAGCAATCCAAGCACATCAAATAAACAAGATGGATGGATAACACATGGCACAATCCAATGGTGGAAAATAGGATAGCGAAAGAAGAATTTTGGCGATCCACATGCATCTCTATACTTTAAATAGAAAAGACACTGTAATAGGAAAGGGATCTTTTCCTGATTTAAAATTCTTTAAGGATAAGAACTGAAGTTCAGTACTCTCTATCATTAATACCCATACCAAGAAATATAAAAGGAGAATGTGATACTTTACCCATGGACATAGGATTCCTTAATATCGGAACCACAGAAATCCCTATATTTTTTTAAACCTTTTTTGCACTTTTTTCCTTACGTTGTGTTCAGTGCTAAATTCTCTTTTCTTTATTGCTTGAATTGGATATTAATTGGACTTGATATTTTAACAACCAGTTAGAATGCAACAACCTAATTGTGTAAGCGCTCAACAACATAATTACTACCTTTAAGGAAAATTTAACGTTGCTTAAATTTTTTGATACTTAATTGCCAGAGTGGTTAGTGTTATTATCACCTCGTAATCACTTAGGTGTTGTAAGATGAAAAATATCACCAACAACACATACACGCAATTGCATGCATACATAGACATACGCAAGATCACACACATGAGCACACACTCACACTCAGTAGCTCCATCGGTGCACTAGTCATAAATGATCGGTCCACTGTTTGGACCTCGACCGAAACAAATATGCTCCAGGCTATGTATCCTCCTTTCCATTTTGATCCCATAGTTAACACCACCAGTTCAAAACACACACCCTTATAAATTCATACATCTATTCAATTCATGCTTATATATACAAAATCATAAGATGAGACATAGGTTTATGAGTGAAAAACTCACCAGATCACTGCATTCCTTCCTTTTCTTCTTCCTTCATGAATGCATGCACCAAGAAAATCGACTCCTCAACGAAATTATAATCACTTCGATGCACCTGTATAAATCGGTTTTGAGAAACACAGTTGATTTTAAGAATTTATAGATTTATGTTTGAATTTAATTTGATTTATTAAAGTGGTAGGGTTTAGGGATAAAGTCGATAAATGTATGCATAGGAGTTATATTTATAAAAGGAGAAGAATTCACAGGAGAAGGAAAGCTTTGGAAAATGGAGAGGTCAAGAAACATTTTTCTAAGAGATTTTATTTTATTGGGATCCATTTCTTTCATTTTCATTTTCTTTTAATTCTTTTTACTTTGTTTTCATAAAACAATTATATACAAGCCCAATTCCAAAATCATTTCTTTCACAAAATTACTTTCTAATAAATTTCGAATTATTTATTTTACAAAATTTTATTTATTTAATTAAATATTTTATTTAAATAATTTACCGATTGATTTCAAAACTATATTAATAAATTTATTCTCTTATCAAAATTAACTTTATATTTTACAAAATTTTAATTTATCATTATTTCCAAAATTATTCATTTATAATTTCATATTCCAAAATAATTAAATTATTCACACTATTCTTTTAATATACAATTCTTACTATTTTATTAAAATATTTCTTATAATATGCTGAATTATCACTATAATTCCAAATGAAAACTATATTAACCGTAATTAGTTATTTATCTGACATTATAAAAAAATTTCTAGAGTTTTATTTCTTTATTTAAATCATTTATGTTCTTAAAATTTATATTTTAACCCAATATTAAACGATTCCCAAATTATTTTTTTTTTAAATTCTTAAAACACCCATTTATTCCTAAAACTATTTGATTCCATTACTAGTCGCCTTGTTATAAAATTTTGATATTCTTAAATAAATTCAATTATTTATTTTAAATTCCAAAATCCATTTTTAATTAATTAAATATTTAATATCAATTACCTCTAAAAACCGAGGTGTTACATAGAGAGATAAAGTTGTTGCATCTACTAGTTGACGGATGAAACCGCATGAGAGGAATTAATCTACCCATGATTTGGATTTGGAAGAAATCATGTTTACGTTGATGATTTGGAGGCACTAACCATTAGGAGAGAGGTTTGATTTACCAACTATAAATCATTAAAGTACCACTTCTCATAGAAGAACCTTAACCTTTGCCAATAGCTATGGTTAGAGTTCTTAGCCTTCTACGACTTTAAGATATCCTATACACTTAGGAAGGGAAATGTAGTCGTCGATGCTTTGAGTAGAAAATATGCCTACTTAGGATTGATGTTCCTAGAGTGGAAGCAACTTGAGTATATTGTTATTTATGACTTCCAACCTCGATATGAGCTAGAGCCAGAGATGTTGGCAAGCTTGAGCGTTAGACTTATTGTGATAAAGAAGATGGATACTAGTTAGAGACTTGATGCGAGAATAGCAGAGATCATGGCTGAGATAGAGGGAAGGAGTAGATTCTAAGGAGATGAAGAAGTATGGACTCGATCGTGACGATTGGCTTTGTAAGGATAGAATATTGTTTGTACCTGATGTTGGTGGGTTGAGGGATGAGATGTTATGTGATTGCTCTCATTAGAGATTGAATATATCTCCCAGAGAAAATAAAATGTATTGTGATGTGAAGTAGACATTTATTGAGAAGGGATGATGAAGGACATCAGGATATTTTTATTAAAATGTATGAACCGTTAGTTAGTGAAGGCTGAATAGAAGAAACCAGGTGGTTTGTTACAACTATTTGAAGTTCCTGAATAGAAATGGGAAAACATACCAATAGACTTCATTGTTGGATTGCCGAGGCTTGGAGGTGGGTATCAAAACATCTGGGTCATAGTTGATATATTGACAAAGAGTGCTTGATTCATACCCATAAAGACTAATAGTATGGCATCCAAGTTGGTCAAGTTTTGTGAAAAGTAGATAGTAGGATTCCATGTTATGTCGAAGATCATTATAAGTAATCGAAAACCATTATTCACTAGTGAATTTTAGAAGAGCTCACAAGAACTTTTGGGGACTGAATTGCATCCGAGTATGGCTTACCACCCACAAACTGATGGGTAGACCGAGAGAGTGAATCGTATCTTAGAGGATCTCTTGCGAGCTTGCATACTTGACTTTGGGGGATCATGGAATGATCATTTACATCTTGTTGAGATCGCATACAAGAATAGTTATCAGTCGAGCATTGGCATGGCACCATTTGAGGCATTGTACTGTTGACCATGTAACGTCCTTTTTGGTGGTAGGAAGAGGGTAAGTAACTAATACTTGGGTTAGATATGATTAGAGAAACTTAAGAGAAGACCAAGATCATTTGCAACGAATAAAAGCCGCTCAAGATAGATAAAAGAGCTACCATGATAAAAGGAGATTCGATTTGGAGTCCTCTATTGGCAATATGGTTTTGTTCAAGATCTCTCTATTAAAGAATGTAGTTCAATTTGGTGCTGGGGGAAGTTGGTACCGCATTCATAGGCCATTTTCTGATAATTAAGAGGATTGGGGACCCAACTATAGTGTTGGTTCACCTTAGAAGATGGCAGCTGTGTACAATGTTTTCCACATTTCTGATTTGTGAAAGTTTGTGCATGACTCAAGAATAACTAGTGCACTGGATCAACTAGAAGATATCGAGATTGAACTAGAAGCTTCCAGAGCTCTTAAGCCTATTCGTATAGTAGGACATGATAAAAAGTAGCTTAGAAGGAGGATGGTGAAGTTTGTGAAGTTTGAATGGCGTGAAAACATGAGCAGTTGCACTTGGGAGACCGAGGAGAGTATAAGGACTAGTTATCCGGAGCTCTTTACTCGTTAAGACTTTACGTCTATCGCATTGACTTTCACTTTTGATATCATGTAAAGTAGTTTAGTACCTTACATGATAAGGTAGGCATAGTTATATTTACTTGCTTTTGTATGCATGTTTAATTGGTGTTATTTGTGTTTATGGTTATTCGCCATGTGGGGTAACTTGTTGTTTGACCATACCTTATTCGATTGGATTTCAGAGGCGAAATTGCTCAAGGGGAGAGAATATAACGACCGATATTTTATGTATCGCAGGATCATAAAATATTAATTTTAAATCCAAATTGGAAACTATGATAGTATATCTTTGGGTAATGTTGAGTAGTGATATTTTTGACCCTTATGAATTTTATTGGACAATTTTGACTTTGAAAACTTTAAAGACAGACTGATAATTTTTCATAGGAGTCGAATTAGAGCCTAAAACCACTTCCATATAAGAGGAACTGCTTCATCTCTAGACTGGTATAGGTCTCGGGGAAGGTTTATTTGATGCTATCGGGATAGAATGCTTTTCACAAGTAAGTCGGCCTAATTAATACTTGCCTCGGTTGATTTTGGACCTTTGCTAGAGGTGCAAAGCATAGCACTACTTGTGAAGAGTAAGATTCCAATATGGAGGAGTAGCTTTTTTAAAGCTCACGTGTTCCCTTCCTTATTATGACATTCCAAGCAAAAGGTAATCCTAAAGATGTGCCTTACCCCAACTAAAGAAGCAACAGTGAGAGGTTGTATAGCCAAGTAAACCAATAGTTGTAGATCCAATAACCAAACCATAGTAGCTGAAAAGTATGCTAAATGGAGCGAAGGGATGAATGTATGGAGCAAAGCTGCTATGGCAACTTCTCTTGGGATTCATGCTATTCCCACCTTTCATTCCCTCTTTTACCCAAATTGGTTACTCATAAGTCATCTTCTTTTAAGATTGATGCTTTCAACTATGGGTAAAGACATTTCTTTTCACCTTTTTCACCTTTTCAACTATGGGTAAAGACATTTCTAGCTTGAACGGAACTGGCAAAAATTCAAATCAAATCCAGACGCCAATCCAATGAGTCTGATTTCCCATAATTGGAAGTCAATCTAGTAGCACGGTAACCAATAGAAATAACAACTTAAACTTTGAAATCTGAACTTTAAATACGATAAAAAGCCCCGTATAAGAAACAAAAAAAGCCATTTCATTATGGAACTTCACATAAATGAAAGTAACCTAGTCGAACTAGATCCATTGACGCTCGTAGAAGCGTGAGACTATATAGTAGCAAGCAAACTAAATGAATAGTTAGGTGGTTCATCTTTCAATGATTGTTTCTCTTTACGTAAAGTGGTTGTAGTAGATTTTTGGCTTTACCAATTAGGAAATATAAAACCATTTGAAGTTGGACAAATTAGCGGGTCACTGGACTAAGCCCATAATTTGGCCCATTGGTTTGTTCCAAAATTTATGCCCAATTAACCTGATGGGACTTCCCCTAATCATTTCTACACTTCCCAAAAACATTCTAACTTACATTAATCATTTCCTTAGCCAAAAAGAAACTTTAATCCTACTTTAATTAGCTAAATCAAGCAATTTAAGTAGATTAGCAAAGGGATTAGCATGGAATTCATTTGTTACAGTTGGAGTGTGTATGAATCCGTGTTTGCTATTGTTCATCTTAGATTCTATGTCACTTTTGTGCATTTGGACCCTTAGATGAGTGATTTGAGTCTCTCACTACACTTAATTTCTAGTACAATGTTTAGTAATGTTTTTAAAATGAGTTTAAAGTTAAAAACATATATTTTTTTATCAAATTTAAACATACCCACATTTACAAAATGAATTTCAATTATGTAGATCTAAGAAGTTCATGTGGATGTGTCATTTTATGTTTTGACTTGATTCTAGTGATATGATGGATATATTGAATGATATTGTGATTTTATTTGCTTTATAATAATGAGATCATGTTTATTTGGTAAAATTTCTGTGCTTCTTTGTTTGATTTAGAATTTAGGGTAAAGATATGCATTTTAGAGACTCAGTTGACTCTAGAGTGTTTAAAGCCAAATCGATGCAATTACATAGGAAATTAAGGCATTTATAGTAGAGGGGAAATCAATTCAGAAAATTTTGAAGCAAAGATAAGTTTTTTGGGATGATCGATATGACCAATCAATCATGATCACCCATCATGCTCGATCAATCCAAAGTGATCCGAAGGCCTTGCAATCAATATGGTAAGTAGACGATGGTCAATTAAAGCTCATAACCGGCTGTAGGTTGGTTGGAGTTGTGATGTTGAAGTTATAGGAAAAAGATTAATGGTTGAAGAGGCACAACCATTCCATTTCTGCTCAAGGGTTTGGAATGAAGGGCTTGGGGAAATGGAGTGGAGAAATTTAGGATTTAGTGAGGGTGGACTCATAAGGATGTGGAATAAGTGGATTTTGTTAAACATTGGCTAAGTCATATGGTCAAATGGTTTGAATGCAAACCATCCTATACAACCCATTTTGATTGAACCATTTTATCATTAAAGAATTTGGCTAAGGGACTTTGGGCAAGGGAGGGTGTACTTCAAGTTCAAGGGCTAGTTGCTTCAGCCGAGATATGTAGAATGGAGGGAAGAAGCTATGACCGAACGGCCATCAAACTTGAAATTTGGTCCAATGGCCATGCGTTTGATTTGGCAGGGCCTTGGCATCTTCTTGAGCATATAAAATCAATTGCATAGGGTTTCGATGGGTGGAAGTCAAGGTTATGGAGTTTGGATGATCAATGTTGCAACGTACTAACGACGCAAGAATTATCTAAGATTGTTTTGGGCTAAACTAAGAGAAATTGGTTTATTTAATTGGGCATTGCCATAGGGAATTTAGGGAACCTTTTGTTGTTCAAAACCTTAATGAAGAATAACACAAGCCATATTGATTGAGCACATCATAAGGAAAGTGACTATGGCATGAGAGGAGTTACCAAGCGAGTGAGTGTTGTGTGATCACTTATGAAGTAGATAAGATATGGTGCTACTATCAGCATGTATTATAGAGATCATTGGATAACTCTAAGGTCGGGATAGCGCTCAATTAGGGCAAGGTAGTCTGAGTGTAAACTGGGGTAGTCTAAATGACCCATGAGTCAGACATCTTAGTGGCCCATGTCCCTAGCCATCTGAATGGGCGTGAATTTGAGTATTGAGTGCTTGCAACGTTGATTAGTCATTGACCATTTCAGTTGGTCACATAAGTTATCCAAGAGCATCCAAGAGTGTTATACAAGATTCTATTGCTATGTCCACTATAATTTCAATGCTTGCCTTGATTGATATGTGATTGAGATGGATGTTTTTCGATGCAGGTATCAGTATGTTAGATAACCTAACAAGCATGTTGTAGTTAGTACTATACACCTATATGTTGATAAAGTAGCATATATAGTGTTATATGCTAAATTGGTGGATGTATGCACATGGCAAGTATGATTTCTCATACTTGATGTTCCTATATACTATATTAGCTTTTATTGTGTCTTGAGATTATTTATCGCTCACCCCATACTTTTTTCTAACCCAAGGTTTTATGCTTTACTTCTTATCATCTTGGGGACTCTTAAATTTGCGGACTAGATAATAGATCCGAGATTAGCACTTTGAGATGTTTGGAGGACGTGTAGGAGGTAGGTGCTAATCTATACTTATATTTTAGAGCTTACCATTATTACACTAAGCAACACTATATAGTACTTATCGGTGCTCGACTACTAGAGCCAAAATTAGAGTTTATTCGTTGATGTATAAACTCTGTTTATGTTGTAAACCTATTACTCTGGTATTTCTATGGTTTATCTTAGTTATCCATATCTTTCTCAACTGTTTTGCATCTATGTTGGTTATTATATTTTATAGTCAATGTTGTGAGATATACAACATGTTTTATTATGAGTTTAACACTTTACTCTTGAATATCGCTACATCGGTAAGGTTTCCTAGCAGCACACTATGCAGGTATATTAGGTACCGAAGGTGTAGGGCGGTCATCACATCTCACAAAATTCTTCATATAAAGATTCACTAAGCTAGCTGCCTTCTTATCGATTTTACTGGTATAAAATGGGCTCTTAGTCAGTCTATTGACTATTGCCTATATACTATCGTTTCCCGCTCTCGGCTTGGGCAATCCATGTATAAAATCCATAGATACATAATCCCCTTTTGGTGCAACCAATGGTTGAAATAATCTAGGTTTTTGATGCTTGGCCTTCACTTGCTAACATGTGAAACACTTCTTCAAACATTCGCCAATATCACTCTTCATCCCTTCCCAAAAGAACGCACGCTTCACATCGCGACACACCTTTGTTATACTTGGGTGAATCATAAACTTAGACTGATGAATCTCCTCTAAGACTTCCTTTCAAAGATCTTCCACATGTAGGACACATAATCTTCCTTTCTTTCTAAATCATCCTTTCGAGTTAATCTAAAATACCTTTAGGACCTCTACATCCACAGCGCTCTATTGGTCGCCTAATTCTTTGGAGTAATAGTGGGTACTCTCTTTTCCTTACAGCGATTTTATCCACAAGTGCTGGGTGTACTTCCAAACTTGCTAATGCATCCATATCTTGACTTGATTCTACATTCTACCTAAAGAACAATCCATAAGAAGTCAATACCTCTAATGCCTTCCATTTCGCAATCATGTTTAACACTCTATTCTGTTGTTTCCTACTCAAAGCACTAGCAACCCTGTTTCCCTTTCCTAGCGTCTACTATATGCCAAAATCATATGTTGCTAAGAACTCCAACCATTTATATTGCCTCATACTCATATCATTCTGAGATAATAAGTACTTAAGAGACTTATTGTCCATATACTACCCAAACCATTCTCCCAAGAGATAGTATTTCTAATCTTCCAACCCAAGGATCACCGTCGCTTACTCTAAGTCATGAGTCAGATAGCTAACCTAACATGTATGAACTATAGAGATGAATAAGCTAATAAATTCATCAAAACCGCTTCCAAACTTGTTCCATATGCATCAGTATAACCATCAAAATCCTAGTTCCCTTCTAGTAGATCAAAATAGGAGTATTCGTCAATAACCTCTTCAATTACTAAAATGACCCCTTCACACTTATCAGTCCACTTGTACTTCTCATTCTTCCTAGTTAACTAGGTCAAGGGTGTTGCTATCCGTGAGGAATTCTTATTGAATCTATGGTAATAACCTATCAATCCTAAAAGCTTCATGATCATTTCTAGTCCTTCCAATTACTAGCAGTTTCTATCTTTGATGGATCAATTGCTAGTCCATTCGCTAAGATAGCATGACCTTGGAATTTAACTTATATTTCCAAAAATAGCACTTGGAAAACTTCCCCTTCAACTTACGTTATCTAACGATCTTCAACCCTAATCTAAAATGGATTTCATGGTCCCACTCATTTTAACAGTACATCAAAATATCATCAATGAAGACCAGTACAAATCAATCAAACTTATCATGAAAAATCCCATTCTTAAAGTACACCAAAAGAATTTTTCCAAAGGTATATTACCTACTTTATCTAAAAAATATTTAAGGTAAAATGTAAACATGTTAAAAATTTACAAATATGTATTGGAAATTTTTTTGGTAAAAGATTGTTTCGGAAAATTCATTTGAAAATGAGCTAAGTAAATATATTTTTTATAGCATAAGAACATGGAAAACTATTTTAGGTTTATGGGTCTAATTTGCTAATGTAAAATAAACTTGCTTCAACTTTTAGCTTTGCGTGAAGTAGATTTTCACAGCATACAACTTTATCTAAGAAGTTGTCATGAAATTCTATTGTTTTTAAAGTAGAAATTCGGTTTCAAATGTGTGATTTAAAGTGGGCAGAGTGAACAAACTTTGTTATAACAATTGTAGTAGTGCAATAGTTATACTGTTTGATTCCATGGATGTATTTTTGCGAATCTTTTTTGGTTAATAAGGTATTTTGATAAGGAACAACTTTTTTGTCTACCACTTTTTAAAAGTTTATGGTATTCTAGGACTAAAATATGTTTCAAACAGAATAACAAACTTTATCCCGTTATTTATTTTTAGAGTTAAAACACTAACTTGTTTTGAGCATAACTTTCAAACCATTGACTCGATTTCATTAAACTTGTAGTTGCTGGAAAGCTTAGGATGTAGGGAACTTTTATTTTAAATATTTGTAAACTATGAAGTTTTTTATATGAAAATATATGATTTATGATGACGTTTGGTGAGATTGGTTCTTAGAATTTGCAATAGTAAGTTATATGAACATATTATAGAGGCCTCGGTATTTTTAAATTTGGAATTGCTTTTAAAATTACTGATCCTCTTATAACCGTACTCTTATGAGCATGTAATAGCTATGTGCTTTGAAATCTTTAAATTTAGTTTGAAAAATAAACTAACTATGAATAATCTAATGGTTGCTTAATGCATGGATGTAGTTGAATAAGCGTGCAAGTATGTGTGTGTATTTATGTATGTGTAATAAGCATTAAATTAATTGAGTATAGGTAATGCAAAAGAAGATATGCTTTATAATGTTGTTTTCCCCATGTTCGAAGTATAATATTATGTTTCTATGTGTCATAAATATTTGGAATGCTCTTCATACAAAGGAGACACTACATATATTTATTGAAAATTCAATACATAGAAAATATTTGTTTCGTATATGAGAATAGAAAACTTTTAATTAAGTTTATTTAAACCTATGGCATGTGATGTAAATTGAAAGTTTGGCTTTTGTTCAGAAAAAGTAACACATCGAGGGCCTAATAATAGTTGATAAATAGGCAGTGAAATATAAGGAAAATAAGAATTGTTAAGAAAAGGTTGTAAATGCTTGAAGCTCGAATTTTCATAAGTTGGTTGTTATTTGATATGATGGGTCGAGTATGTCTAAGCATAGGCAAAACCTAATTATTGAATATTTTAGATTGTTGTTTAACTTGCAATATTTAATACCTAACGGGTCAAGGAAGAATCATTATTTCGTTCTAGATTTGAAAAAGTATTTAAAGTGCATTTGGGTATATGTTTTGATTGCTTTGAAGGATGGTTATGTCTCAAATTGTATATAGGTGTTGATTGCTTGGAGTATATTACCATGTTATGGATTTTCCCTAATGGAAAATTAAAAGAAAGCAATTTCCTAAGGGGAAAGTGTGTAACAATCTGGTATTGAAAAGCAATTATTTGAATTTTTAAAATGCCAATTTGATATTTAGTGAGAATTAAATGATGAAATTTTATAAGAAAATTGGAAATAATTTTTGGGAAAATATGAAATTAAATGTTTGGTGAAGTTAGGGAATCTTAGGAAATGAAAATATAGGGTTTAGAGTTGTTTGAAAATGAAATAAAAATATTGTTTTATGAGATAAAAATAATAGTAAGGAGAAAAGGAAATAATTTATATTGATAAAAAGGAGGTTGTGAAAGATTGTAAAAGTTTTTAATAAGATTTGGAAGTTACTAAAGGTGATTATTTTGGTGTTAAGACATTTTGAAGCAATGAAACAATAAATGGTGATTTTATATCTCTAAATTAATATTGCAAGTTTAAATTTGAAATTTCCTTTAAGAAGAATTAAAGGTAGTTTGGGAGTTACTAAAACAATTATTTTAAAGTTAAAAACTTATTCGAAGCCACGAATGATTGTTAATGGAGAGTTTGTTACTTTTGGAAATAATTTTGGAATTTTAATTTTTGAAATGAGTTTAGAAAATGATAAAAAGGAGATAATAATTTTTGTGTTAATAAATTATGGAGATATTTATGCATAGGAACATTGATTGTAGAGTAATAAGCAGTTATAAAGAATTTAAATTGTGATTTTTGGTCATTAAATACAATTCGTTGTATTTTTTTAATTTAATTACTAAAGTACTCATTTTAATGAAATGAAAATATATTTTTATAAAATATACAAGCTTGTAAAAGATAAATGTTAATGAATGAGAAATGGATTTTTAATTTTAAATATTAAAAGAATGAATTTTTATGTGTTTTGAAATATGGTAAAAATAAATTAAAAGGAAAGAAAAGTAAAATTAAATGAGAGGGTTTGCGTTATTTTCTCAACCCATATGGCCTAAAGTTAGATAAGGATTTAATTCCTTTCTCCAAATTTATTTTATTATAAGTTAACTTTCTTCACTCATCCAAAAAAAAGAATACAGAATATCTTCTTCCTCCCTAATTTTCGAAAACCCTTATCATTCTTAGTTCAATAACAATTCAAATAAATCATCAAATATTACCAGACTCAAAAATAGGCTTCTCAATACCTTAAAACACCTTCAAAAGCAGCAAAGCTTGGATTTTATTCATATTTGGAATGGCTAAAGTTTTGTATAGCAAAGGAAGAAGGAAATGTTGGGTAAAAAATGGGATGAACTGAAGCCAATTCAAGGAGGAGTTAAGAAATTTGCTAACTTCAACCAAGGTGATTATTAAATGTAACGACCCATAATTTAATCACTTTGAACATGAATAGTTAATATGTTTTTAGATGATTAAATAATGGATTTTATATATAGAAGTATTAACCCTGCCTAATCAAACAGAATAGTATAATTACTTGCCTAATAAAACAAGAGAGAATTATTAACCTTGCCTAATAAAACAGAATAGTATAATTACTTGTCTAATAAAACAAGAAAGAATTATTAACCTAGCCTAATAAAACAGAATAGTATAATTACTTGCCTAATAAAACAAAATAGCATAATGATTATTATATTCCATACGGATGGTTGCCATTGGACCAAAATCTGGTCGAATCAGGTTATGCCATGCGGATGGTTGCCATTGGACCAAAATCTGGTCGAATCAGGTTAGGCCATAGTTGATAAAGAGAATTCCTATTGGACCAAATTGTGGTCGAATCAAATTAAGCCACAAGGATGTTTTCTATTGGACCAAAATGTGGTCGAATCAAATTAGGCCATATGGTTGGTTTCTATTGGACCAAAATCTGGTCGAATCAGGTTAGGCTATAGGAAATGACTAAAGTACCCTTCTCTTCACCTATAAATAGCCAAGTCCATATCTCATTTTAATTCATTCACAAACAAAATAAAAGAACTAAAATTCATTATCAAAGGTGAAGTATTCCAAGTCTCCATCAAAGCAAATAGGATGTGAGTATATTCCTTGCTTTTATAGTTTAGCGAGTATAACTTATTCTATGAGCATATTCCTTGCTTTTATAGTTTAGCGAGTATAACTTATTCTGTGAGTATATTCCTTGCTTTTATAGTTTAGCGAGTATAACTTATTCTGTGAGTATATTCCTTGCTTTTATAGTTTAGCGAGTATAACTTATTCTGTGAGTATATTCCTTGCTTTTATAGTTTAGCGAGTATAACTTATTATGTGAGTATATTCCTTGCTTTTATAGTTTAGCGAGCATAACTTATTCTGTGAGTATATTCCTTGCTTTTATAGTTTAGCGAGCATAACTTATTCTGTGAGTATATTCCTTGCTTTCATAGTTTAGCGAGTATAACTTATTCTGTGAGTATAATTTAATTATTTTACAGTCAGTGTAATCTTAATCTCTTTTCTTTGACTCATTCACATTTTAACAAAGTGTTAACTATTGATTGTAAATGGTTAATAATAATGAGTCTGTTATTATTCTTGTTTGGTTTTTTGATTTGTGCTCGGCCAGTTTATGAGAAATAACTTTGATGTTTAGTTAAAGGGAACTTACACCACCTTTTAACTTAGGATTGACATTTAGTGACCTTTTGGTTAAAAGGAAATAACACCCCTTTTAGCTATCTCATTTGATTAACCTCTTGGTCGTATTCTACTTTAAAGATGATGGGTTTAAGTTATGATTTGAATGGAAGTTTTAAATCTTTATTTAAATTATTTTAAAGGAGCTTCAAAATTTATATAATGATTTAAATGGGTTATTTATGGAAAGTAAGTAGTCCTATACTTGGCACTAAAAGCCGATGAGTAGATTGATCTTCTATCTGTGAGATCTGGAACCGAAGTGTCTAGGCAAGGCTAGGAGCAACCAGTGCCCTGACTTACCTGGCTTTGTTTCTGGGCGAGGGGTAGAGTAAGTCGAGAATATCGGAAACGTGACAAGTGTAGGAGTTTTGATTTCCATAAATGATCTTTATAATTATAATGGAAAACATTCACATTTCTTATATACAATTGTTTTTGACCCATCTAAGTATGCTTTTGAAATATGAAATCCTCCCAAATGTTTTGTGAATATACTTATATCGATGAGATAAGTATATGTATATTTTCCAAGCATTGAAAAAGTATAAGTTTTAATTTCCATATACGATTGTTTTGTTATCCCCGATAGTCGATATCTTGACTATCAATTTCGATACCCTTCTTCCTTTTGTTTTTGTTTCGTCAATCTAAGACGATTTGTTGCTCATTTAGAGCATTGATATCCTTTATCGGAAATGACTAAATAAAGAGCGAGTGGGGGCCAAGCTATGTGGGGTTGCTCCCATTAGGGTATTTTCACATCTACTCTAGATTGGTTTCGGTTGTATGCGCACGGAGATGTGAAATACTCGGATACTCGGTAAGGTTGGCGGGGTCCGGCTTGGAGGTTTCCGAGAGCCATCATAGTTCTCAAGTATATTTTCTAGAGGTATACTTTCGATAAGGGGGGCGCACCCTCCTAGTCATTGTTGGAAAAATTCCTTTTCCTTATTTTTGATTCAAATCTCTAGATTGATTCCTTCTTAATTTAATCGGGAAGCGTCTTGCGCTCTTTGCGATGTTTAATTATCTGCATCCATTCTTTTATACTTGGATGTTGTCCTTGTGAGGGAAAAACCCATTCTGCATTTTTGCGATGTGGTCTCACTAGTTATTTTGTGTGTTCTATTTTTGGAGAGTACTCATACCAGACTTATTGTCTGACCCGAATTGTTTGTTTTCCCTAAACGTTTGGGTACTCAATTATATTTGAGTAGTCCAAAAATGACAGGTTTCTTTGGGCTCTTTTGAAGATGGTGGATGAGCAGGAGGCTCCTTATCTATCTAGCTATTTATTTCCACTGTTATGAGATGTTGGCTCTATGTATGTATATTTAAAGGCAGGTTGTTATAACTTCCTAGACTAACAATAATACTTTTGTTGTAACTCTGATAACTCCATGTTGGGAGTAACCTTATGTACTGTCTTATTTTTATGTTATATTTAACCGTTCCGTTGTGAGATTATTGTTGTGTTATTATATTTTACCCCATGACAACTCGTCTTTCAGATACTTGGGCAACGGTACATGAATACCATGGATGTATTAAGTGTCGTTCTCAGGGGTCAGAAAGGTGGGTCGTCACAGTTGGTATCAGAGCTTTGGTTGAGCGAACACCTTAGCCTGATTGGGGTACAACTCATTAGAGATAGGGTAAGTGATGCCCTAGAATGAGTTAATCTTCAAAGAGCGTATTTGTAATTTTTATAATAATAATATTTATCCTCTAAAATCTAGTTTTAGATCCTTTGGTTTTATTTCCTTACACAATTTTAATCCTATTATTGTATTCTAAAGATACCTGTTATTTGTTCAGATAATCGAAAATGAATACAAGAAGAGGAGGAAGGAGAGGATCTGGAACTAGCACGACTACCAATGGTAGGGTACCTAGAAATTCTACCATGTCAGCTGTAGATCCGGTAGAGGAAATGCTAGTACAAGTTCAAACCCCTATGAACTTTGCAGCTTTGTGTAAGAATTTCACCACTTTGGGCAGGAAACCATTCTATGGGACTGAAGATATTCTTGGAGTGCAGATGTGGCGTCGAACTTGTGAAAGAATATTTGGAGCTCTTCGGTTGGAGGATGCAGAGAAATGGCTGTTGGAATCACGACAACTTCAAAAGTCAGCGATGGATTGGTGGGATTCGGAAACAGCTAGTACTCCGAAGGGGGAGTTTTCTTGGGCCCAGTTCAAGGAAGTTTTTGAAGCACAGTTTATTCCAGAAGCCGGGAAAACTCAGTTGTTTAGAAGTTTCATTGACTTAAAGCAGGGTGATATGACTGTGTCGCAGTACGAGCATAAGTTCAATGCTTTGTCTCGTTTTGGACTTGGATTGATAGACATACCGCTCAAGAAAAATGAAATGTTTGTGAATGGAATGCAACCAGAGTTCCATCGTGAAATGACCAATCATCTTATGGGTACGTTCACCAACATTATTAGCATGGCTTTGAGGTTTGAGGCTCTTGATATTAAGGAAGGAGTCCAGAAGGGTGTAGTGCCAGCAATAAGTGCCAAGCCTTTATCAGTTATACCAGTTGAAGGAAAGAAGCAGGGTGCAGGGAAGAAACCCGAAGATGGCGCTCCAACATAGAAGAAGCAGACCAACTTGGCCAACATTCTTTGTTTCAAGTGTAATAAGATGGGCCACTTTGCAAATCATTGCCCAATTGCCACATGTTTTAATTATGGCCAGCCAGGACATATGAAGAATGAGTGCCCTTTTCCTAAAAAGGGATCTCAAGGACAGACTTTTACCATTAAAGAGATACCATCCACTTCTTCAGATCAAAAAGGAAGCAAGTGTTACAAGGTAAATTATCTATCTATGATATTCCTGTAAGGGTGCTATTTGATACAGGAGCTTCCCATAGTTTTATTTCTTATGATCTAATGGACAAACTAAACCTCAAATATGTTATCATAAGTAATCCTCTTTGTGTGTCAAACCCAATTGGAGGTCCGACAAATCTTGACACTGTGTGTCTAAATGTACCTATTTCTTATCGAAATCATCTCTTTCCTTTTGACTTGTTTGTTCTTGGTTTTATGGGTTTTGGAGTGTTGCTGGGAATGGATTGGTTATCTAAGTTTAAAGCTATCTTGGATTGTGGTAGAAGGCTCGTTAGAGTTAGTGATGCATGAGATGTTGGTGTTGATATTAGTTGTGAAGAGCCTAAGAAGTTACTGAGCAGTTTTCTCTATTCACTCGAAGTGGCTAAAGCGGAGCTAGGAGATGTGCCAGTTGTTCGAGGTTTCACAGATATTTTTGACGAGGTGCAAGGTTTACCTCCCCACCGTGAAGTCGAGTTCCGTATTGATTTGGTTCTGGGAACTAGACCTATTGTACAACCCTTACGAAGGATGGCTCCAAAAGAGAAGAGGGAGTTAGAAAGGCAGACTTATGATTTTTTGCAGAAGGGCTTGATCCAACGTAGTACCTCGAGTTGGGGATCGCCAGTTGTCTTTGTTACAAAGGCGGACGGTTCTCTAAGGTTATGCGTAGACTATCGGGAGTTGAACAAAAGGACTATCAAGAATAAATATCCTTTGCCAAGGATCGACGATATGTTTGACCAACTCCACGGTGCTCGGATATTTTCTTAATTAGATCTTGCCACCGGTTTCCACCAATTAAGAGTGGTAGAGGAGAGTGTTCTCTTAACAGCTTTTTGAACTCCTGAAAATTTCTACGAGTGGTTAGTTATGCCGTTTGGATTGACTAACGCACCCGCTTATTTTGTGGACTTAATGAATCGAGTATTTTGAGACATTCTTAATAAATTTGTTCTCGTCTTTATTGATGACATTCTTATCTACTCCAAGACAAAGGAGGAACACAAATATCATCTTCGTGTCGTACTCGATACCTTAAGAAGCCATGTGTTGAAGGCGAAGTTTTCCAAGTGCCATTTCTGGAAATCCGAAGTTAGGTTTCTAGGGCATGTTATTTCGGGAGAAGGCATATCGGTGGACCCAGCTAAAGTTGTGGCGGTTCAAGACCGGAAGAAACCCGAAACCCTTCTTGTTTTTGTTTTTGTTTTGTCAATCTAAGCCGATTTGTTGCTCATTTAGAGCATTGATATCCTTTATCAGAAATGACTAAATAAAGAGCGAGTGAGGGCCAAGCTATGTGGGGTTGCTCCCATTAGGGTATTTTCACATCTACTCTAGATTGGTTTCGGTTGTATGCGCACGGAGATGTGAAATACTCGGATACTCGGTAAGGTTGGCGGGGTCCGGCTTGGAGGTTTCCGAGAGCCATCGTAGTTCTCAAGTATATTTTCTAGAGGTATACTTTCGATAAGGGGGGCACACCCTCCTAGTCATTGGTGGAAAAATTCCTTTTCCTTATTTTTGATTCAAATCTCTAGATTGATTCCTTCTTAATTTAATCGGGAAGCGTCTTGTGCTCTTCACGATGTTTAATTATCTTCATCCATTCTTTTATACTTGGATGTTGTCCTTGTGAGGGAAAAACCCATTCTGCATTTTTGCGATGTGGTCTCACTAGTTATTTTGTGTGTTCTATTTTTGGAGTTTACTCATACCAGACTTATTTTCTGACTCGAATTGTTTGTTTTCCCTAAACGTTCGGGTACTCATTTATATTTGAGTAGTCCGGAAATGACAGGTTTCTTTGGGCTCTTTTGAAGATGGTGGATGAGCAGGAGGCTCCTTATCTATCTAGCTATTTATTTCCGCTATTATGAGATGTTGGCTCTATGTATGTATATTTAAAGGCAGGTTGTTATAACTTCCTAGACTGACAGTAGTACTTTTGTTGTAACTCTGATAACTCCATGTTAGGAGTAACCTTATGTACTGTCTTATTTTTATGTTATATTTAACCGTTCCGTTGTGAGATTATTGTTGTGTTCTTATATTTTACCCCATGACAACTCGTCTTTCAGATACTTGGGCAATGGCACATGAATACCATGGATGTATTAAGTGTCGTTCTCAGGGGTCATAAAGGTGGGTCGTCACATTAAACCACTTACAAAATCTATGTCTATTATATTACACTGTTGGTTTTTATGTGCAAATGGTTGAATTAACAAATGCTTTTGAATTATAGTATAAACATTGTTGTTTGTGCTTTGAGGTGATATGAAATGCCACCAAATGTTGCCCAAACTATTGTTAAATGATGTGCTTTGGTTTTTGAATATATGCATGCTATCTGTATAGCTGGAATTTAACAAAATCCGCTCAAAAATTTAAGTTTGTGTGGAACAACCGGGAAAGATGTTGCCTGGAGCCCAGTTGCTCGAGGTAATGCATAACCGGTCAATCGGTCAGCAAAGCCTGGAGCAGATTGGCTCTAGGAAGTATTTGTTTGTGATTTAAGAAAAAAATATTTTTAAAA
Source organism: Allium fistulosum (assembly GCA_030737815.1). Lineage (NCBI taxonomy): Eukaryota > Viridiplantae > Streptophyta > Magnoliopsida > Asparagales > Amaryllidaceae > Allium > Allium fistulosum. The sequence continues at coordinate 709,291,199 of CM060903.1, read as the reverse complement.
TTTTCAAACTATTTTTATAATGAAGATATTTTATAGAAAATTAATTTTAAAAGTAAGATTTGTTAAATTTATTTGTTTTAAGTCTTTTATTTTGCTTTAGGATGATTCTACGTAAATTTAAATTTAAATTAAAAATGAGGTACTTTATCCTTAAAGATCATTTTAATGTCAAAATGAGGTACTTATTTATAAAATGAATTATGCTTTGATTGTTCGAGAATCATATTGTCAAATGATTTATGCTTTAATTATTCTAAAACTATATTGCCAAATGAATTGTTTTGATGGTTAAAAGGTATTTTCCGAATAATATAATGTTTTAAATTATGGAAAGAAGTTTTTTATTTGAAATTGATCTTTAGGTTCAGAAAGATTTTGAAATGGTAAAGTCTTTACAAATTATTTATTTGGATTAAAGTAAATATTTTACAAATTGGATGGAGATTTATGAAAACATATTATACCTTTATAACTTGAACTCTTTTCAAAAGTTATATCATGTATTTTTATAGTCTAAAAAGGGATTTGGAAGGATTATTTTGAAAGTAAATTGATAATTGGATATTTATTACTAGATTGAAGTGAATGAATGAATTTGATATATATAAATATATATATAGGGAGATATGTTTTATAAATGGAATTTATGCATTTAAGAATTTATTATAATCATGTAAGTGTTGAAATTTAACTAAGTGGCTCTAAATATTTTATTATGAATCAAACATGGATATTAATGGAAAGAATTGTAACTTGGAACTTAAAATCCACAAATTGTATCTATGTGAATTATTTTTTGAAATCTAAAACGAGGTTTTAAAATTGTATATGTTTAAATAAAAAGGGTTTTTAAAGTAATTTTATAATAAAATTCACTTTTAAAATGAATTGTCATAATGGATTATATGTGTGAATTCTATATAATGAGAATTTTAAGTAAATGGTTTTGTAATACCAAAAATTATGGGGCATTCGAATATTTTTTCGATTACTCATTTGACTTATTGTAGGGAATATTTAATTATATTAATGTTTTTGAGTGTGTGCTATGGGCATCCAGTAAACGATCGAGTAACACTGAGTGGTATGGGACAATTGAGTTGTATTTGATCAGTTACTCTATTTAAGCAATTGTCACTTATTTGATGAAAGGAGAATCATGGTTAGTAAGATCACGGAGACGTCAAATGTAACTAATTGAGAGTTAGTAGGATGAGAGCCGCCTCCTATGTTTATCGATCGAGAGCATGTCCCCTTTATTTTACAGGGATGAAACTAGGTTAGGCTAGTATCCATCTTAGTGGACAGATGGCTGGTCACTCTTGAATCAGTGACACATTGATTATTCATAAGGCTGAGAGCTAAGCCATAGTGTGACCGAGGCCAGCAATCTATTACCATAAAAAAATTGCAGGGTCATGGTAAAACATTTTGGAGTATTTGCGGCACATTTTGTTGCAAGATGGATGTTGAGATCATGATGACGGTTGGGTATAAAGACTGTAGGAGTAGCATTGAGAACGTTTGAGAAAGGCTCCTGGAGCAGGCTGAGAGTTGTCGACCACCTATCTAGTTTCCACTGGAATAGATTTATAAGTTGAAGTAGCATTTCTCTAAAGAAAACAAACTAAGGGTTGAGAGCCTTACGAGTGTGCATGGCTGAAAGCAGACTCGATTATTTACTAGATTGAGGTCAATCGGACCTAACCCTAAGGCTAGTTCTAGTTATATATATATATATATATATATATATATCTGTGTGTGTATGTATATCTGTATGTATATGTATATGTATATGCATATGTATATGCATATGTATATGCTCGTCTATTAAGTGATGAGAAATCATAATGATTAGCAAAGAGATAATCAAGGCATGCTGAGAGCATGTTTATGTTCTTATTGTTGTTATGTATGTTTATATTAGTTTTTGTTCCCATATCATACATTCAACGTCTAAGGTAGGACCAGCTATGTGTACATTCTACTAATAATTATTTGAGAGATAATCACGGCATTGCTGAGAGCATGCAACTCGTACATTGAATGCACAAGAGTGTCCACATCACCCATATTTTATAATCGTATGATTATGTATATGCATGATTGATATGATGACTGGGGTGTGTATTCTGTTGGATGATATTATTCATGGTTGATCTCATGATGTTTTTAATATGATGATCACTATGCTTATTTGAGATTTATGTTGCCATGCTATGTTAGTTATTAAATGCACTAACCTTTTATCCTAGACATAGTCTAACCCTCTATAATACTCGGGTCAGTCCAAGCTTTAAAAGTTTAGGGGGACAATAAACCTATAGATGATGGGCTATATTTTGTTGAGACTGCTAAGATAGTCTATCTTATATTTTGTTGTCTATGATGTCTATATATGACCTTTTGTTGTCTCCTCATATACATATGGAAATATGGCAGAACCTATGATGTATGGACTCGTATCAATGTATATTTCAGAGTGGGTCAAATAATCTCTTTAGTAGAAATACTCGGTTGTGTACATATATGTTGTTATATTTCCCGCTATGATCCGAGACTGTATGCTCTCTTTTTATATTACGTATTGTTACGTCCTAATAAAAACACATGCATACTGCTTTGTGCTGAGACCACCAACGCATATATTTTATGTACTATAGGAGGTAAGAATAGCAATTGGTGTTAGCACAAGGGAATATTTATGTGTGTCACTCATTATCGCCTTATTATTTGTATTACTGAACAATATTCCATTATATTACCCTTTAGTGGTATGGGTATGGAGGTGGCATGTTGGAACTACTCAACTAAGATAGAAGCTTGATTGAAAATCCTTTCTTCTCTTTGCAACGAATGCTTTGTTCCTGTCTTTGTTTAGTTTCCCTTTTTTTATAATGTTAGCCTAGCTTTGGTGTTTAATTTGTTATTATTAATGGAAGTAAATGAAGAGAATGACATATTTTTTCAGGGATATAAGGGTTAATAATTTGGGCTTGGGCTAAAATCCCTCCTTATCTAATCTTATTAATTTTTTAACCTCTTTATTATAACATTCCCTTTTATTTTTTTATTTTTTATAGCAAAATTTAATTATAATAATTACTTTAGGTTTATCTAATTAAGCTTTTAAGTGTCCCACACTTGATTAACTGGATTTCTCTTTTAGTAACTTTAGTTAATTGAAATATCATTTAATCACTATTTCATAAATACTTATTATTAATTCGATGTCATATTATTGCATTCCAAAATTTGATGCGTTGCAGCAACCATTGCTTGGGGGGTCGTTTGCCTAAAAATAGGAAAGAGATCTTTGATGTCGATAAGGAGACGACGAGAAATGAAAACAATGAGTACAGGCATCCTTCTGTGTTTATTCACGAAAGGAGACCAAGAGTAGAAGCCTCACCTACCATGGGTCGAGGTCTTGGGAATTCCCATTAAGATAGAGAGTTAATAAAGAATTTTGTTGGCTCATCATTCCATGCTTGCCCTTTACCACTTAAGTTGAAATGCAAGTCATGCCACCTACCTTCTGCATTAAGTCTCTCAAAGGTAGATTTTTTGTGATAACTCACACCTCCCAACACACCGATCCAAAGCTTGGGGTGACTTTCAGACTCGCGTTGGTGTGCTGTGAATTACGAGCTGTCGGGTCTTTTTAACATTATAGAGACTAAAGATTTACATATATGATTTAAGACATTCTACACTTTCAGGTCTCACAGTGGAAGGCAAGAAAATATAAATATAGTAAATAACCATCTCTAAAAATATTTCAAAACACAGTCTTAGAAAACAATACCTTGACCAATCCAAAGCACACAGAAATACGATACATAGTCTGATAAATACTAAGTACTGAGTAAGAAAAATAGTTACATGGAGGATAATGTAAAATAACATGCAACTCCAATGATAAGCTCACCTCTCCATGTACTAATCATTGGCCTATCACCTACTTCCAATTCTCTTGTGGTGGGGAAAAAGAAAGAAAAATGGGAGGGTCGAGCAAAATTCTAGTGAATGAGTAGACTATTAATATATGGTGATCACATACAATTGAATTTAGTAATACTCTATGTGACCTAGAATGTCCTACAAGTGTTTGTAAGTTACTTGTGTACCTTACTTAAGCAGTTTAACTCAATACACACCTACATTAACTACTTGTGCGGACTCATACTTAGGATCGAACAACTGACTGAACCTCTAGATAACTAATGATAAGCAAATAGCTACTGGAACTATTCCATATAGGATTAACCTACCATTTCCCACATTACAATTACACATACTTATTCCAACATATGTTTCCCTACAATTACCAATGGACTAAGTTTCCCACAACTACAACTATATGTGCTACAGTTATGCATTAAGGGGAGGCAGCAATGCCGACTCGCTGAAGTATCTCATCGTCTGCATTTGTTTCCACCCCCCAATGGTAACATAATGCCTCATGTTGCACGCATCGGGATCCAACAACAACACAACACCACGTCGCATCATTCACGAGTACCAAGGAACTCCCATTGTGCTGAGCCACACACTTCATCAGGCATCCATCAGTGATGTGCATCCACCATAGAACCTTCTGTGAGTGCAATTTGTGATAGAATCACTCCAGTCGAATATCGACCCCTATTGGATAAATAGCATTTACCCAGCCCCGTAACGTCCTAGTATCGCCTCATAAGGAACTAGCTTCCCCTATTCCTAACATCCACACATATACATATGTATATCTACGTACGTATGTATGTATGTATACACTAGTAACTATTTATTTATAACCAGGGCCTCGGGCCTATATTCAAATTGCATTCTGGAGTGCTAACTGGTCGACCGTCTTCTCCCGGAGCGGTCGACCACTTGCTGTCGACAGCTCCGGTAAGAGGTGGTCGACTAGTTATCAATGATTAAGGTTTTTAATTTTTAGTTTCTATTTATTTTTATTTGTTAATTAGTATCGTTAACCACATCCATTCCCAAATTTATTGCCATAAACCTGAATCATAGATTATCATATAGTAACCCTAGTTATAATTAACCAAACTTGTCAATATCAAATTTATAACTATCCAAAACTCACTATTCAAATTCAATTTATAGGTGTACACAAATTTGTAGTAAAATTGTTTAATCTAGGGTTACTATTAACATCACGATAAATGTCAATTCTTATCAATTTCTAGATTTATGTTTACAGATCTAGGTTAGAAAAGGGGAATCATATTCATATATTATCGATTAAATTTCCAATTTAATCAAACAGTGTTTGCAATTTGATTTCTAACAAGCTAGATCAAATAGGGTAAGCTAAAACTAACTGTATGTAATCATCATATTAAAAATGAACCCACTCACCTTAGATCCAAGCTCTTCCCTTTGAATCCCGTTTGGAAATCCCCCCTCTCTTTTAGTTAGCCCTTCACTTGATTCGTGTAACATCCCCTACTTTGAGGCCCAAAGCTAAACACTAAAGATGTTGCAGTCATCTGTAGTATTAACTTCCAGTGACAAAATACGGTAATGTTATGGTATCCATAATATCAGAAGCACATGAATATGAAATAAAATCGATATAGATATCAAAAATATCTTTTCTAATTACATCTCAAATCAATATTTCATATTCAATCACATAATCCCAAAATGATTCCCAGGTTTTGATCAACTATAATTATTACAAAATACGCCAAGAGCGATATATGAAGATGCTCCCTTGGATGATCACAGTACTAGATAGACATATCAGTCGTAAATACATCACAGCAGAAATAACACTAAATAGCTCCTGCATAGCTAACTTTGCCTCATGCACGTCTTCGGAAGCTTATTCATCCAACATACTATACCTTAAAAGTCCTTAACTCTCAATCTACTCAAATTTAATTTTGAGCACCGGAGAGTTTAAGGGGAAAACATAAACTTTGAGTCAAACATAAAGCCTGGTGTGAATAATTCTACTACATCTCGGTTTACTAATATTAAGTGAGACCACGCCGCTTAGCGAAATGGGTTTCCCTTCGCTAATATCCTTTTAAAATCATATCTTTTGCAAATAAGAATCCTAAAATCAAACTGATTATAACAATAATAGCAATAACATATATGCGTATAAATCAGGTAATCAATGGACTGTCTATTCGAATAATATAGTTTTATCAGGCTGACTATTAACCATTGGCTGACTCGGGCTTTTCAGAAATAATAAATATTCTAACTTCTGTTAGATACAATACTGGATAATCCGTCCTTAACTTACTTCTCCTAAGGTCAATTGATCCTAATGGTTTTGCGGGCTCACCAATAACCTACCTCTACTCTGTGTATTCCTTTATGTGTGTAACATTATTTTAGTCCTACCTGTGAAAAAGCCCTACACATTGGAATTTTGGACTTATATTAGCTTGGGCTTACTATCTATAGTATAGGGTGCGACCCCACACAAGTCTCATCTGGTTTTCTAATATCTTAGTCATTATTTCAGCAAATATCTGGGTTGACCACCCTATTCAAATTTCATTTCCTTGAAAACAGTCTTTAAAAATGATTTACCCTTGAAAACATATTTTTTAAAACAAGGAAATTTATACCCTTTGCTTACTTAAAATACTTATGCCATGATGCATGCTTTACACAAGACAATGTTGATGAAAATCTAGATCCATAGGGTTATCTATCCTTTTAGAAGCATTGGAATTCCAATGCTTTTAGATCCATAGGATTCCAATGCTTTTGAAGGTTACTTTCAATGACTCTGAAAAGGATTGTTTAAGGTTATAAACAATGGCTTCGAAGGTGTTGTTTGGCTTTATAGCCTAAAGTTTTCTAAGTTAAAAAGGGCTTTAACTTATTTTAAAGGGATAGATAACCTAAAACGTACCTTTCGAAAGCATTGGGTTTAAGTAAGAGTTTATGGAAACAAAGCTTCGAAATCATTTAACAGTATCTGTTCCAAAACCTTGGGTTCAAGTAAGAGTTTGTGGAAACATAGCTCGAAACCATTTAAAAGTATCCCTTTCGAAACCCATGGGTTTAACATATAGTATAACTATAGGGTCAAAAAAAACAAAAGTGAAAGTAACCCTTTCGAAGGCATTGATCTTAATTAGAAGAATTGGGGAAGAGGTTAGTTTTGAAACCATCCTTTCGAAACAATTGCCTTCAAACCATTGACAAAAGCGGCCAAAAGGAATGTTTTGAAAGCATTGGGAAGGTGGCTTCAAAATTTAAAAGATGAAAGCTCCCATTTCAAATACATAGTTATAAGGCTATAAAGAAAAGCGGCCCTTAACTGATTCGGAAGGTATGAATGCGGCAGCTAAGGTGAATAGGTTCAAAAGTAGCAACTCCTTCGAAAGCTCCTTTTAAAAACAAGGACAAGCGGCAACTCTTTCGAAAGCGTCCTTTTTAGAACAAGGACAAGTTAATGGGTTCGAAAGCTAATAAAATTGGCTTCAATCCCTTTGAAAGCATGCCTTCGACACGGTCCCTTCCACCTTTCTCCAATCCACTACATACCAGTTACTTGATACCATGTGCATTGGTTTCAAATGGATGTGGAAGGCCTGCTGGGCATGTTGACGAAAGAAAGAAATGGAAGTGGTGAAGTTGTAATTCGAGACAAAGCTGGTTTTATGCCTTTCAAAGTAATTCCTTTTCACCTAACTTGCCTAATTTGTCAAAATATGATTGGTTGCCAATTCTTTATCAAAACTTTTCTAAAAAGGTTGCCGAATTCAATAATTAATAATTGAAATCATTTTAACAAATAAACCATTCCCTTCAACAAAACAATTTAAACATTTAAGTCCTCCAACTTAAATAATATAATAGCTATATTAAAGCTCTTAGGAAAAATCTTCAAAAATCATTGTAATTCAGTTTAAATATGCTTACTAACATATATAAATTTCAGACCCAAAAACTATGTTTAATTGCCTTAAATAATTTAAACCCAATACTAACTATTTTCTCTCATAGAAAATCCATAATAAATGCACAATCACTTAGAAAATTATGAATCTTGGAACCCACTTCTAAAATAATATTCTTGACCATATATCAAAAACACAAATTATATGGATGTCATTTAATAGGTTTTCTAATCCAAACATATCATAAAATCCATATTAAGCCATACAAATCATCAACAAGCATATATATCTTTTAAACAAACACAACATGTCATATAACTTGCAAAATAGTTCGGATCTAACTTGAAACCGAAGACAATATTAAAAGTGAGATGTAAGTTAATTATTCACCTTAGCTTTGTGTTAAAAAGGTTGAAATTTTCCCTTAGATTGATTTTCTTAATCTTTCTACTTGAATCCTAGCTTTTTTTCTCCTTAAATCCTCTTAATGGTGGCTGATCGAGTTCGATGGGGTTTTAGCTTTGTTTGTGAAAGTTAAAATGAGTAAGGAATGAAGGATAGAAGGGTTTAGGGTATACTACTGGTATAGGAACAAAGGCTATTCGCATTTTATCCTTACCATATTCCTACTACTTACTTGTTTTTAATTCTGTTACTAACACATTCATTAAGGCACAGCTCCTTCTTAGTTAACAAATCACAATCCCTTAACTATCTTTATTACTTCATTTAATTTATCTAATTAAATGTTCTAAATAATGTTAGTCAAAATTAGGGTCATTACAGACTCTCTTCCTTAAAGAATATCATCCTTGAACTTATGATAAGGTACTCACAACAATCGAACATAAAGGTAAAATATACCATGAAACAAGTCAGGATAAGTATCTCTAATCGTGCTCTCGGTTTCCCAAATACAGTTTCTCCCGTCGTCACTCCACTGGACTTTGACTAACCTGACTGTCTTGTTCCTTGGTCTCTTCTCATATCTCACAACTATACGAACTGGTTTTCTAACTATGGTCATATCCAGTTCCACTACTAGATTATCTACAATAGTTGGTGTAATAGTAGTCTCTGGATCTCGAACATACTTCCTTAGATGAGAAATATGGAAAAAATCGTGGATTCCTGCCAAACTATTCGGTGACTCTACTCTATACGTGAGTTTCCCGATCCTTTCTATAATAGGAAATGGTCCAACGAATCATGGTGCCGAGTTTCCTGATTTTCCAAATCTGATTACACCTTTCATCGATGATGCCTTGACGAAAACATGATCTCTGACTGAGAACTCTAAGTCCTTCTGTCTTTTATTAGCATAACTCTTCTACCTAGACTGAGCTTTCTTCATCCTATCTCAAATTAACTCAATCTTTTCTGCAGCTTCTTTAACCAAATTTGGTCCAAGAATTAGTCTATTCCTTGTTTCTAACCAACAAACGGGAGATTTGCATGGTCTTCTATACAAAGCTTCAAACGGTGCCATCCTTATACTAGTCGGATAACATTTGTTATACGAAAACTCGACTATGTGTAGATGGTCTTCCCATAATCCTCCAAAATCTGGCATACAAGCTCTTAAAAAATCATTTAAGACTTTGTTAACTCTCTTTGTTTGCCCATCTGTCTGCGGATGGTAAGCGGTACTAATCTTGAGCTTGGGACCTAAAGTCTCCTGTAGACTCTTCCACAACTGACTAGTAAATAAGGAATCTCTATTACTTACTATACTACTAGGAATTCTATGCGGTATAATTATATTCCTCATGAATAACTTAGCTAAATCTGGTGTTCTACTGGTCGATTTAACGAGTATAAAGCGTGCACTCTTAGTCCATCTGTCCACTATAACCCATATACTCTCATTTCCTCTATTCGACCTTGGCAACCAATGTATGATATCCAATGAGATGGAATCCCATTTCCAGACTGGAACATCCAAAGGTTAAAGTAACCCACTCGGTTTCTGGTGTTCGGCTTTTACCTATTCACAGTTTAAACACTGCCTTACCCATAAGCCTACGTCTCTCTTCATACCTTCCCAGAAGAAATTCCTTTTCATATCTTGATACATCTTAGTTCCTCCTGGATGAATAGTGAACTTCAAACGATGGAATTCTCTAAGATCTTCCTTTTCTAATGTTTCCCACACTCGAATCACATAGTCGTCCTTTCTTCCTCAACCACTCATTCTGGTTAAGACTGAAATCTTTCAAGTCATCGCCCTCTGTTTCATTCCTTAATTTTTTGATTTGTTCAACTAAAAATGGATCCTCTCCTTGTTTAGAAGCAATCCCTTCGATCATCACCGGTCGAACTTCTAAACACGACAACATAGCAGTTAATTGACTAGAACTACTCTTAGATCTGCATCGTACTCCGCATGTAGTCAATGCTTCTAAATCTTTCCACTCGGCTATTATTGCCAATTTTGCATTCTGATGTTTTCTGATACGTGCATCTGCAACCTTATTTCCTTTTCCTGGTGTATACTCAATAACAAAGTCGTACGTAGCTATGAACTCTAACCATCTCTGCTGTCTCATATTCAACTCCTTCTGAGAGAATAAATATCGTAGTGACTTATGATCTATATACAACTCGAATCTTTCTCCCAAAAGGTAATGTCTCCACACCTTCAATGCAAAAATTACCACAGCTAATTCCAAATCATGAGTTAGATATCTAACTTCATGTGGTCTAAGCTGTCGAGAAGCATAGGAAATCACTTTACCCCTCTGCATTAACATAGCTCCTAATCTTGTCCCATATGCATTTGTGTACACACTACGCCATAGATGGCCTATTGCAACGAAATTACAAGGTGTTGCTAGCTACAATGTAACGATAGCTATGCTGATTTTTGTCTATTGCAACATTCACTTCAATGTGTTAGCATAGATATCAGCAAAATGTTGCAGTAGCTATAAATATATTCAAATTAATAAAATTAATAAAATTTTACACCTCAGCGATCCACACCATCATTTAAAACAAAATCTCAACCATCAATCCACACCATCAATCCACACCTTAGCAATTTCCATTTCCCGCTTTACTTTTCTTTCTAGTTCCTCTTTGTGTGAAAATTAGGGCACGGCATTTTTCTTTCTCGTTCCACTCTGTGAAAACTAGGGCACGCGATTCCAGTTGCTTTGATGCTCTGATTGATCGAATCTAGTGTGAGAAACGTTCCTGGTAGCTTGCTCCTTCGTTCTCCTTGATTGATTGCTCGAATTGCTTTGACTTCGTCGTCCGGTGCGATGTGATATTATTTGGTATGTTTTCTGCCTTTTGGTTTACTTGATTATTCTCGATTTTGGTTACACTCGCATGCTTTTGCCGATGATGAATTGGGATTTATTTATAGGCTTTATTTCCTATAATCTCGAGTTTAATCTTTCTGTTGGACTTTGAGAAATCTGGTATGTTGGATTGCGATGATGTATTGGTATGTTGGATTTTGGTTCACTGGCTTGATTTTGCTTTGCCGATGATGAATTGCGATGTGATATTATTTGGTATGTTGGATTTTGGTTCACTGGCTTGTTTTTGATTTCTGATCTGAGCTTGTTAGCTCCTTTCTGCTGCATTTGTTAAATCAGAACTTGAACCTTTGTTAAACCAGAACTTGAACCTTTGTTAAACCAGAACTTGAACCTTTGTTAAACTTGTTCACATACCTTTGTACCTTGCTGCATTTGTTAAACCAGAACTTGAAGTATTTGTATTCTGCTGTCCTCTAGAAAACTGCTTCACTTGAAAACTTCTGCATTTTTGAAAATCAGAACTTTGAAAGTGATCTTTGGTTTTCTAAAACTGTTGACTAATCTGAACATTGAGTTTTGATTTCCACAATATATACAAACATATGTGTGTTGAGCTTTGTTGGTTTTTCTTGGTCTGGACTGAACTGGTACCATGCTAACCTTGTTCTTTAACATGAACTGATGCTCCAAGTCCTCTGTATATCATATTACTGCCTATGTTTCTCTTGTACATCCCTGATGCATTCACTGTTTTTTCTTGATGGGCTGCCTATGTGTACTGCTGTGTTTCTTGCACTGGCTTGTCTACATTTTTCTGAACCTGGTTCTTGTTTGTTTTATTGGTTGCTTGGCCCTGAGTTGAATCCAGTCGATGACTCGGGTTTGACCTTGTGTCGTGTCCTTGTATCCATGTGTTGCATTCATGTTTGGCTTATGCACTTATGAAAAGAAACAACCCAAATACCTGAGGCAAATATTATAACAAAAATATTTTCATTTTCTGTTTGAGTTAAATATTATTTTCCAGATTACTGCTTTTGAATTATATGTGACAGGTATTGAAGACTGGACAGCTGGATACAAGCTTGAAGACAGAGTCAAATCAAATGTGCATGAGTGTATGAATGCATGAGCTTGAAGACAGGTTTCAAAGAAGGCTCGATCTTCCAAAATCGGATGAATCGGGCGGTGCCCACTAGTTCGACCGGACTGCGGTGCCTCGGACCCCCGTCGGCGCTGCGCCCGGACCCGCTTCTCGGCTCGCCTTCGGCTCGGCACTCGGCTCGTCATATATTTGTTAGTGTCGGTGTCTGTATAAATTGAAACTGCATATGTAATGAGTGAACTGAGTGATGTAGTGAGGAATATCTGTATATGTGAATATCAGTGTTATATATCATTGAATTGTAAAATAGTGGAGTCAGGAATTTGTACTATTTTAAATGTTGAAATAAAATATTTAAATAAATTACTGTTTGAATATCAAATTCTGTGCAATAGCATTTTATTAAATAAATATTTATTTCTATTAAAAAATCAAATATGCTCTACATTGTGGGTCCCACAAATTCAGAAAGTTAATATCTATAGCAACATTTTGGAATGTTGGTACAGACACCTATGGATGTTGCTATAGACCCAAATAAGGTTCTATTGCAACAATATTTCTTATGTTGCCTTAGATAGTCAAAATGTTGCCATTGAGGTCTGTGGCAACGCGGCAAAATGCATCACCGAGAAAGTGTTGCCTTTGCCCTTTTTTAGCATATAGCAACATTTTTTGGCACTTTCTACATCACTTCTTTGGTGTTGCAGTGCAATCTATGGCGTAGTGACATCACTAAGTCCTGATTCCCCTCTGGAACAACTAACACAGGTGCATTAGTCAACAAAATTTTCAGTTTCTTGAATGCCTCCTCACACTTATTAGTCCAAACAAACTTCACATCTGAGTTAGCTTAGTCATCGATACTGCTATCCGTGAAAAATCCTTAATGAATCTCCGATAATACCTAGCTAATCCAAGAAAACTCTTTATCTCAGTCTTTATCTCAGGTCTCTTCCAAATATTCACTGCCTCGATCTTAGCCGGATCTACTGACAACCCTATTTCTAAGACTACATGACTAAGAAACCTACTTCCTTCTTCCAGAAATGACACTTTGAAATTTTTGCTTTCAGTTAATGCTGCCTCAGCATCTCTGGCACTATCCTAAGATGAACTTCATCTTCTCTTTCATCCTTGGAATATATCAATATATCATCTATGAATACCAATACAAATCTATCCAGAGCTCCTATAAGATTCTATTCATCAAGTCCAAGAAGAATGCTGGCGCATTAGTTAGACCAAACGGCATCACTAACCATTCGTATGATCCATAGCTAGTCATAAACGCCGTCAAAGGAATACTATCCTCTACCACTCAAAGTTGATGGAACCCTGTTGTCAAATCCAACTGAGAAAAACTTGGCTCCACTCAACTGATCGAACAAATCTTCAATCCTACATAACGGATATCGATTCTTTATCATCTTCTCATTCAGCTTACGATAATCGATACACAACCCCAACGATCCGTCCAATTTCTTAACAAATACTGCGGCTGCTTCCCAAGGCAAACTTCTTGGTCTGATAAAGTCCTTACCTTCTAGATCCACCAACTGTACCATTAGCTCCTTTATCTCAGTAGGTGTCATTCTACTTGGTGGTCTACTCACAGGTTCAGCTCCTGGTACTAAATCTATCTAAAACTCAATGGTCATTTCGATGGTAGTCCTATCACGGGCTCAAAGACATCTACGAAATCTCTAACAACAAAACTCAGTTTGAATCGTCTTCTATCTCCATAACACCCAACAAAGTATTAAGCTCAAAACTAGGGTTTTCTATGGAGTTTATAATCCAGTCACTACAACTGTGGTGTCTAAGTGTTATTTTCCTATCATGGAAAAATATCGTAGCATCGTACTTACTTAACCAATCCATACCCAAAATAATTATGAACCCCAGGAAATCAAATACATGTAAACTGCAAGTAAATATATGACCTAACAATTCATATTCTAAGTGGTCACATCTCATCCCAAGAGTTGCATATCCTCCAATTGGATTCACGACCCTTAAGGACGTAACTAGGTATGAGGGTTCTAGGTTAAGCTTATTTACCAAACAATGAGATATAAAAGAATGCGATGTAGCAGTATCAAATAGAACTCTAACTGATACACCCTGAATCAAAAGCATACCTACCAACATAGCTTTTCCATTTTCCTCTGGTGTTGGTCTTGAGGCAGCTGGTTCTTGTGCAAACACTTTGCCCTTACCATCCTTGTTTGGTTCCTTGCACTGGTTCTTATAATGTCCAATCTGATCACGGTTGAAGTATTTGATATTCTTCTTCCTGATCGCCTACTTTTCATCTTCTGAGTGACATTCATTAGTGAAATGCCCTTTCTTATCACACTTGTAGCAAACAACTTCTGTCTTTCCTTTCTTGGCAGCTCTACTCTTCTGAGCTCCCTTCTTGTGGAAAAACTATCTCAACGGGTTCTGCTCACCTTGAGTTTCCACTACTTTATTACCATTAAAGAAAGCGAGCATCTCCTCATTCCTCAAAGCCATCTCAACAACTACATTGCATGGATCTCTAATATGTGGCAGAGTTGCTTTAGCAAGCTCGGGTCTCAATCCGCGGATTAACTTCACATTCCTTTTGATAACTGAATTAACCATAGCATATCCATATCTAGATAATTCCTCAAATCTGGTAGCATACTCAAGCACTGTCATGTCTCCCTGCACCAACTTAGCTAACTTCCTGAGCAGATTCGACTGGACAATCTCCGACATGAATCTTTCCTCAAACCTCCTTCTGAATTCTGTCCAAGTCATAGCCTCTTCAGCTACTCCTACAGTAACTCCAGACCAATTAGAAACAAAAATAAATAAGAACATGGTTCCAATAAAGGGAACCCAAGGCCCATATTATTCTCCAATCTAAGTTTTACTCAAATCTCGAATAAATTCAAGAATATATTCAAAGAAATTCTACCCATCATTTTTTCCTTTATTTGGGCATATACCTCCCAAGGGAAATCTCGAATTGGACTGTTCCACCAATATAGTGCTACTCAGTACTGTTTATATGCCAATCTCCATTTTTGCTCATTGTTGAGTCCCAAATCAGCAAAAATCCTCTCGCAATGAAGCAACCAATTCCCCACTTCAATTGCATCCTCAGTGCCGTAACAGCTTCCCTCCAAGCCTAGCATAGTCTCTACTTAGTACCATATAGTTATTGACCATCGAAGCTTCTTGTTTTCCTCCAACTAATCCTACAGTGGCTTCAACTTGCAATATGTTAACAAATAACTGATACATAGCTCCCATATCAACTTGTGGCGCTCTAGCACCCACATTAGCAGTTTGTGCTAGACCCGGATTCCTTTTAGTGTTTGGTTTGGCATTTCCATTGGTTGTGGTGCTTCCTCCACCAATGTTAACTCTTTCAATCCTAGCATCCATATCTTACTTCCTGAAAATATGCATTCGAGTCCTTGTAAGATACATAAGAATAACCTAAGAGAGATGGAAGAAATAAAGATAAAGCGTATACTTATATATAGCAAATACAGGTACGTTATAATAGCGTTATCCCATACCCCAATCTTTCCTCTAATTCCTTAGGATTATGTTTCAAAAAACATTTTTAAGTTTAAAATTTCTTTGAATTTTTCATAAACCTATGCTCTAATACCAAGTTGTAACATCCCCTACTTTGAGGCCCAAAGCTAAGCGCTACAGATGCTACTATCATCTATAGTATTAACTTTCAGTGACAAAATACGGTAACATTAAGGTATCCATAATATCAGAAGTACGTGAATATGAAATAAATCAATACGGATTTCAAAAACAGCCTTTCTAATTACATCTCAAATCAATATTTAATATTCGATTACATAATCGCAAAACGATTCCCAGGTTTTGATCAAATATAATTATTACAAAATACACCAAGAATAACACATGAAGATGCCTCCTTGGATGATTAGAGTACTAGATAGACATATCAGTCGTCAATACATCACGACGGAAATAAAACTAAATAACTCCTACATAGCTAGCTTTACCTCTTGCACGTCTTCGGAAGCTTATTCGTCCAATCTACTAAACCTAAAAAGTCCTTAACTCTCAATCTACTCAAATTTAATTTTGAGCACCTGAGAGTTTCAAGGGAAAACATAAACTTTGAGTTAGACATAAAGTCTAGTGTGTGAATAATTCTATTATATCTCGGTTTACTGATATTAAGTAAGACCACGCCGCTTAGCGGAACAGGTTTCCCCTCACTAATATCCTTTTAAAATTATTTCTTTACAAATCAAAATCCAGCAATCAAACTGATTATAACAATAATAGAAATAAAATATATACATATAAATCATGAAATCAACGGACTGTCTGTCCGAAAAATATAGTTTTATCAGGCTGACTATTAGTCACTGGCTGACTTGGGTCTGCCAATCATAATAAATATTCTAATTTCCGTTAGATACAATACTGGACGATATGTCCTTAACTTACTTCTCCTAGGGTCAACTGATCCTAATGGTTTTGCGGGCTCACCAATAACCTACCTCTACTCTACGTATTCCTTTTTGTGTGTAACATCATTTTAGTCTTACTTGTGACAAAGCCCTACATACTGGAATTTTGGACTTATATTAGTTAGAGGCTACTAGTTAAAGTATAGGGCACGACCCCATACAAGTCGAATCTGGTATTCTAATATCTGAGTCATTCTTTTAGCAAATATCTGGGTTGACCACCTTATTTAAATTTCATTTCCTTGAAAACAATCTTTAAAATGATTTACCCTTGAAATCATATCTTTTTAAAACAAGGAAATTTATAACATTTTCTTACTCAAAATACTTATGCCATGATACATGCTTGAAACAAAACAAAGTTGATGAAAATCTAAATCCATAGGTTATCTATCCCTTTAAAATAAGTTAAAGCCCTTTTTAACTTAGAAAACTTTAGGCTATAAAGCCAAACAACACCTTCGAAGCCATTGTTTATAACCTTAAACAATCCTTTTCAGAGTCATTGAAAGTAACCTTTTCGAAATTATTGCTTAAAACCTTAGATATCCTCTTTCGAAACCATTAAAACAAACCTTTCGAAACACTTAAAAATAAACCTTTCGAAACACTCAAAGTATACCTTTCGAAAGCATTGAAATCCTTCCCTTTGAAACGCTTAAAACGTACCTTTCGAAAGCATTGGGTTCAAGTAAGAGTTTATGGAAACAAAGCTTCGAAATCATTTAATAGTATCCCTTTCAAAACCCCTGGGTTTAACATATAGTATAACTATAGGGTCAAAGAAAAAAGAAGCAAAAACAACCCTTTCGAAAGCATTGATCTTAATTAAAATAATTGGGGAAGATGTTAGTTTTGAAACCATCTTTTCAAAATCATTTCAAAACCATTGCCTCCGAAACAATTGACAAAAGCGGCTAAAAGGACCCTTTTGAAAGCATTGGGAAGGTGACTTCAAAATTTAAAAGACGAAAGCTCCCCTTTCGAATACATTGTTATAAGGCTATAAAGAAAAGCAGCCCTTAACTAATTCGAAAGGTATGAGTAAAGTAGCTAGGTATCAAATAAGTTCAAAAGCGACAGCTCCTTCAAAAGATCCTTATAAAAACAAAGACAAGCAGCAACTCTTTCGAAAGCTTCCTTTTAGAACAAGGACAAGTTAGTGGGTTTGAAAGCTAATAATATTGGGTTCAACCCTTTCGAAAGCATGCCTTCGACGCGGTCCCTTCTGCCTTTCTCTATCACATTACGTATCAATTGCTAGATACCATGTGCATTGGTTTCGAATGGATGCGAAAGGCCTGTTAGGCATGTTGATGAAAGCAAGCGATGGAAGTGGCAAAGTTGTAATTCGAAACAAAAATGGTTTTATGCCTTTCAATGTAATTCCTTTTCACCTGACTTGCCTAATTTGTCAAAATATAATTGCTTGCCAATTCTCTATCAAAATCTTTTCTAAAAAGGTTGTCAAATTCAATAAATAATAATTGAAATCATTTTAACAAATAAGTCATTCCTTTCAACAAAACATTTAAGTCCTCCAACTTAAAAATTTAATAACCATATTAAAGCTCCTAGGAAAAATCCCCAAAAATTGTTTAATTCAGCTTAAATATGCTTTTTAACATATACAAATTTCAAACCCAAAAACAATGTTTAATTGCCTTAAATAATTTAAACCCAATATTAACTATTTTCCCTCATAGAAAATCCATAATAAACCACAATCACTTAGAAAATTATGAAACTTGGAACCCACTTCTAAAATAATATTCTTGACCATATATCGAAAACTCAAACCATATGGATGCCATTTAATAGGTTTTCTAAACCAAACATATCATAAAATCTATATTAAACCATACAAATCATCAACAAGCACATATATCCATTTAAACAAACATGACATGGCGTATAACTTGCAAAATAATTTGGATCTAACTTGAAACTAAAGACAATATCAAAAGTGAGATGTAAGTTAATTACCTTAGCTTTAAGTTAAGAAGGTTGAGATTTGCCCTTAGATTGATTTTCTTAAGCTTTTTGCTTGAATCCTAGCTTTTTTTCTCCTTGAATCCTCTTAATGATGGCCAGCTCGATTCAATAGGGTTTTAGGTTTGTTCGTGAAAGTTAAAATGAGTAAGGAATGAAGGATAGAAGGGTTTAGGGTATAGGAACAAAGGCTATTCCTATTTTACCCTTACCATATTCTCCTACTTGTTTTTAATTCTCTTTTACTAACACATTCATTAAGGCAAGGCTCCTTCTTAGTTAACAAATCTCAATTCCTTAACTATCTTCATTACTTCATTTAATTTATCTAATTAAATATTCTAAATAATGTTACTAAAAATTAGGGTCATTACAATTCGTCCTTCTTAATCTCTCTATTTTTATTTTTATTTTATTATGAAGAATTTAGGTTTGCAAAGGAAAGAATTTGACAGAGTTTCAAAGGAGCAAACTAATTTTATGAATTAGGTTTTACATTGGTTGTGTATTTATAGGGATTCAAAGCAATATGGACCATCGATCAAGTCTTGAAAAATATTTGCATAAACCTCTTTCACTCAAAACATACTTCGGTGTTAAGAAAACAATACGATCAAATCTAGGCTATTGGCCTCTCAAAATTTTCACTCTAAAACACCAACCGGTCGACTACTATACTTGGGGTCGGTTGACCACAAGTGGTCGATCGGTCCCCATATGGGTTCGACCGGTGAAGCTATTTAATTTTAGTATATATTCCTTATTTAATTATTTTCGATTTTTAAATTTAAAATGTTCATAAATTCTTTACATTAGCTTCAATTTAAAAGTGTTATATATGAAAATCGTCCAGAAAATCACTACGAAAGCAATGATGTCAGTTTTGTAGCCAGGTTTGGACATTTACAAAAATTGCATTATTGTCCTTGTTATATTTAATTTCAATTTGTTTATTAATTTTTCATTTAAATTTTTAGGGTTTTACATTCTTCCCCCCTTAAAAGGATTTTGTCTTCGAAATCTCTATAGACGGAAAAATGCAACTATGTGTACAACAATCAATAATTACAACCATCTACACATAGATCATCCACTAACAATCAATGTCCTTGGTATATTTTCTAATGCAATATGTACATGCAGGCGTGAAATGCATATGAACCTATACCAAGATTAGGCGGTCTCCTGATCTAGTTGACTTTCTAAATGCAAGTGCTTATGGCATGTATCCAAAATGTATGTAACATCTTATGTGAATATACTGGAAGTTCTACATGTATGTACAAGCATTCAATCAATATGCAACAAACATATGCATATAACTCAATAAATAGAACAAGTGATGGTATAAGTGTGTTTTAACTCGAGAATATATATTTCCAATGTGCGCAAAAAACCATTCAGTAAATATTTCCACTAGCATCCATCATCCATCATCCAAAACATGTCCTAATGACATGTTCGCAACCATTTATGACATTTAATTGTCTCTATCTATGGGGTATACTAAGCTAAATCCTACACATAAGCAATCTATGCTTATTTGATTAAAATGGAAATATACTAGAAAAGAGCTATGGATGGGTAACTCGAATCCTCTCATCAGGCTCCCATGTACTCTCCGTTGGATCTTCTCTCCAATGAAACTTAACAATCTTGATTACCTCATTGCAGAGTCACTTTGTACCATGCTCAAGAATACAAGAGGGTGCGCTGCGAGCAAGTGATTCCCTCTCTACTTCCACTTACTCTAGCTGACTTGGTTCAACTACGACAGTTGTATCATATAAGCACTTTCGCAAGAGTGACACATGGAGAATGTCATGTACTTTCGCTAACTTCTCGGGAAGCTCTATTCTATAAGCTAACTTTCCAACTATGTCAGTAATCGAAAAAGGACCTACAAACCTCGGTGCTAGCTTTCCTGAACTACTGAATCTCATAACATGCCTAATTGGTGAGACCTTCACAAAGACCATGTCGCCACTAGGAACTCCATCTCTATAAGCCTTCTATCAGCGTAAGACTTCTACCTATTATGTGTGGTTTCCATCCTCCTACAGATCAAGTCTACCTTTTTTGATGTCTCCCTCACCATAGTTGTAACACCCCATTAATTTTAACATCAGAAATCAATTACAAACACTAAAAAATATGGTGCAACTAATTTTTCAGTATTAAAAATAGTGGATCATTTATATTATAATTTTAAAATTTTCAAAACTATGAAAATAAAAGAAAACCACACAGCGGAATCAAACATCAACTCAATGATATAGTTATCTTACAACATCATGACAATAACATACATCAATAATTATAAACTAACATTATCTAACTAATTAATAAAATAACGTAATAAAATAATATACCAATCAGCTACCCATGACATTACCTACATCTACTTTCCATTCTCTCTTCCGCTCCTATCTGCAACTTTACACCTGTAAAGATAGACAAAATAAAAAGGGAAAAGGTTTCAACTATTTTTGGACTGTGTCAATTTCTATACACCATAACCCAAACCCAAGGGATCCAGTGGCTTTTTGCATAGAAAAAGACCGCATATGTACCCCATTTTGGGGGATGAAACTTACGTAGTTCTAGTTTCTTCTCTTCTCCTGCACCCAAATAGTCGTCGACACATAACAACCATAGCATCCATGCAACCATTTACAATCATTACAGCCACTATAATCAATACAACTAATGCAACCATTTCAACCAATACAATCAATGTAACCACAACTCCAACACAAACACCAAATCACCAAATGTACTGACCCACCATATTAGTGCACAATGCGAAGTCACCAATGCATACTAACTCACTATATTAATAACACAACATCAAATCATTAAATGTATACCAACTCACTATTGTGGTGACACAACATTCAAGTCATTAAATGTGTTCTAACTCACCATATCTGTAACACAATGTTCACAATAACCGACTACACACTACGTAGTAATAATAGTAAAATATCGCATAACTCGTCTTAATGCGATTCCATTTCTACACAACAACTATATATGATAATTTACATACAAAAATTATGCACAAATGTTACAACCACCTAAAAAGAGATATTTACACTCATTATTCTCTTAAGTATAAAATTTCTATCACAAAACAAATTCATTTATTCCATATTAAAATAATAATAACTTCACAAAAAATGAGAGTATACTACAAAATCTTCTTTGTACACTCATTACTTCAAATGCCTTCATACATCGTATTTTATCTCAAAAATTGTATATTTCACAAAAACCATATTATTATTTGTAAACTCTCATTTATTAAATAATAATGAACCTTCAAATTTTTTTTAGTCAAAATATCTTTCGTTGTTATTATGAATTTCCCCAAAAATTCATAAATAATAGGCTTATTTAATTTTCCACGTTTAGTTATACAAAATTGTTAAATTAATGTTATATTACTCTTAATTTGTAAATATTCTCATTTATTATTAAATTGCCTAATTTTTCTAAAATTAGACGATTTCATTAGTTTTTGCAAATCAACCATCTACCCGAGTTAACAATCAATTACAATTAATTGTTCAATATGTAGTAATTAGCACCAAACTAATAAAGTCAAGCATTAACATCTAAACAAACATTAAATAATCACAACATATCTCAATAAATATAAAGTATTTATTAATGGGTTGATTACTTAATATTTTAAAATTCAATTAATTAAATTAAATTAGTTAACCCATACCAACGTGCTATTCCCAAAGTCTCCAAACTCAGCAAAACTAGGGTCAAATCGTCCACGATCAGAAATCCAATGGAAGAAATCACACGTGAATCGGAGTTCGTATATAAAAGGTGCAGATTAAATACGAAACATGATTCATAAAAAATAACTGATTAAGTCAAGTAAGCTAACCACCATAATTAATCATCTTCCCCAAATCAAAATCCCCTGTGTACATGCATGAACTCATTTCCACCATGCACCTTCTCGCGATGATACGGAGCCCAGCTCGGTGAAATCAAATGCCTTCTACGCCATTGTAGTCCGCATCGAATGCTCGACCTATCGACGCCAAAATCACCAACGCCAGCGCCACCCCTTAGATTGCGACCTACTACCCCTACGTCACAACAAGCCCAGGTCGCGACTTCCTTTTCACGACCGAACCTCCTCAAATCGTCAACTCTGACACGCCTGCCTTCCCCAAGCCAACGCCGGGCTTCATTTTTCCTATCTTTCTACCTAGCACGACCACAATGGAATCCTAGTCTTGGCCCAAAATGTCACCCATCTCCGAACACAGCTGCAACCTACATCGTCATCACTGACGTGAACCTCTCCTCGGTATGATCAATGGACCCAGCCTTGTGATTTATCATTGAATGAAACTCTCAATTTTGATTTTTGAAGGGAGCAGCTACTTTTTCTTTACTGGAAAGAGGAAGAGAGTGAAAAAATGAGAGTGGTAGAGGTAGGTGAGTATATGTTTGTGTGTGTGTATATATTATATATATTATTTATTTGATTTCTCAAATTGATAGCCATACGCTTCGAGCTCGTATGATCACACAGCGCATCCGATCGCAACGAAACTCGTCAGCGCACATCATCTCGATTTTTCAGTCCCAATGGTATAAATTTTGTCGTTATCCGAGACTGCACTTTGGGATGACAATTTCATGCATTTCGAGATCGGTTTGGCCAACGGATGCCCGATTCCAAATATAGCGATATTTATACCCATTTTAATTCGCAAGATCAAAACTCAATGGAAGTGGTCTCTAGTCCTATTTGATTGTATGCATAAAGTCATATTTTGGACCATTAATTAATTAACGATTTAATATTTAAATCGATTATTTAAACATCATGTCGTTAAAAGTGCGGGTTGTCACATTCTCCCCTCCTTAGGATTTCGTCCTTGAAATTCCTAAAGTAAGGAAAATGTCTCCCAACCCATAAGCTTTCAAAACTCCTCTTGTTTCATAAAAATTCGACAGTGCCTCATTTACACGACTAGGTCATAAAAATCCCAAAACAACATAGATATATACATCTCATATCTAAGGCATCTCATTTTTGACGACACATAAGCATTTATACCCAAATCTATACTATAGATCTTATGTACTTATTTCATAGCAAGAGAATACCATTTATATGCGAATAAAAGCGAGCAAGCATCCAAATAGCCAACACTTGCTTCCATGTACCCGAACATATACTCAACAATGAGAATTAACACAATTGCAACATCATCGTGGGTTTAATCATAAATTATAGGGAAGCACGCAAATCACAACTAACAACTAATAAAATGGTATGCGACAACCACATAGCAAAATCAATTATGACACAACATTCATTAACGATAATGAATCCAACACATATACTATATTACCACCACATTTCTTCACTCGTGCAATTTAAAACTATAGTATGAAAATAACACCCTATTAACAAAAATGAAACAACCTCAATCATACATCATTTTTATTCACAAGTAATAGCATATATCTCAACAATCCAACCATACAGGCTCATAATAGGGATCATAACAAAAACTTGGGTTGGCCCAAACATGCATGCACACATAAATACATAGATAACAATCGGTATAGCCCACCAAGATAAAGCACACATACTCAAAGCAATAGGGTACATCCTTACACTAGCATACCAATAAATAAAATATGTGTGCTAACTCCTATACAGATCACACATACAGAAAGTATAAACCACCACTAAGTTCTCTTACTAAGCACAATTGGATACAGTTAATCCATGCGACCATCACTAAGATCAATAACTACTTGACACTGCAACTTTACATAAGCCTAAAGTAGCTTATTGCCATTACTAAGGAAAACTAGAATGTCAACAAGGTCCCTATTAAACACACCTCGCAACCACTAATGGGGATTAGACCACCACTAAGGTCTTACATCGAACACTTCTCGCCACCACCTAGGCAAATTAGACCATCACCAAGGACTCACATGACCATAACCATCACCAAGGCTTCATGTCATCATAGCCATCATTAAGGCTCCACATCATCACCAAGATGTCACTTTCTCCCGACCATCACTAAGGTCTTGCATCACCACCAAGATGTCGCTTCATCCTAACTATCACTAAGGTCTCGCATCATCATTATTTGGATGCCTGACAACTCTTACAACCATCACTAAGGTCAATGACACACCACGTTGCAATTGGATTCAGTTCTCGATAACAAACCATAACCAAGATACTGCCATCACCAAGGAAGGCTAGACCATTACCAAGTTCCAAGATACACAAGTGAGCGTCATCACATACCCTTGCCCTATTATAAACCCATCCTACCTAGAGTTATCAGTTCTTTCTTCTGCACACGACTCGATACCGGGACACACTATATCCCGCCGCATCACTTCACCTTATCAAATGTGCTCCTCGAACATCACCAAATCCACCTACACTTCCCACCCGAAGTACTCGACCTAGAACGATTCCCACCACCGATACATCGAAGTTCATAACACCTTACTTGGCTCTTAGAATTTCCTTGCACTTGATCTAAAGAAAACCACCATTTTCCAGAATAAGGCTCGAAGTTAACTAGAGAAAATCTCACGTTATCCACCATGATTAACTCAAACATATCGCTTATCATAAGATTAACATTGGATAATCACCTCATCATAAGATTATTTGCACTAAAAGGCATTCATCCTACCATCCAATGTACACAATCATAATAAGGCAAACAACAAGCAATAAAACAGCATAACCAATTTAATCAAAACGAACGAGCACTACTAAAGTAAGGCATCTTAAACCCATACACCAAAATGGGTTTTGAATAAGCTCAAAACTCACATCACTAGGTGTCCCACATCTTATATAACACAACCAAGTCTTACAATCTTCAAATTGAGTTTTTCCAGATAAAATACACTTCTAGAATTTCATTTCAAAAATCCACTTTTGATTCAAATTATTTCCATCATTGTAATATACTTTTCCTAAAATATTTTCTCAAAATACTAAAAAATATATTACAATATATATCTTATTTTTCAAAAAGAGAAATATTTTTGCACATATTCAAAATAAAAAATCTTTAAAAAAAATTTCCCTTCATACATCACTTTTCTATGTTCCATTAAAATAACTTTTTCCACAAAACATCATCGAAATAATTTTTAATCAAGTAAAATATTTGCTTTCACCTTCTTACATCTTTAGTAAACCTCTTTTAGTATAAAACATACATTTTAAATTCTAAAATAAAACACCTTTCAAAAATTCAGAATGTACATTTTTAAATATAACTTCTCAATTTAAAATTCCATAAAACAAGCTCACTTTTCTATGTTGGATTTTTTAAATTTCATATATTTCACTTGAGTCAAAACTAACACTTAACCCTTCCTAAAAGTGCCATCCCACCCCTGATAGTATTTATTTCTCACTCAAAGGTCACTGTAAATAACTAACACCTTAGGATGACGTAATGGTGGGTACGCACACAATGCATACACATAAACCATATAAACATAAATAAGAACACTCACTCATTCTATATTTTTAACTCAACCAAAGTGTAAATTAACATGTCCTAAATGTTCAAGTCTACCCAAGACTTAGGGAGTCGCTAAACCTAAGCTCTGATACCAAGTATAACGCCCCACTAATTTTAACATCAAAATATGCTACAACTATTTCCAATATTAAAAATAGTGGATCATTTATATTATAATTTTAAACCTTTCAAAACAAGGAAAATAAAAGAAAACCTCACAGTAGAATCAAACATCAATATAAATATACATCAACTTAACGATATGGTTATCTTACAACATCATCACAATAATTAAATCAATAATTATAAACTAACAATATCTAACTAATCAATAAAACAATGGAATAAAAGAATTTACCAATCAGCTACCCATGGCATACCCTGCATCTACTTTCCATTCCCTCTTCCACTCCAATCTATAACTCCACACTTATACAGATAGAAAAAATAAAAAAGGAAAAGGTTTCAAATATTTTTGGACTATGCCAATTTCTATACACCACAGCCCAACCCAAGGGATCCAATGGCTATTTGCATCGAAAAAACTATCTGTGTACCCTTTTTAGGGGATCAAGCCCACATAGTTCTATTTCTGCTCTTCTCCTGCACCTAAATAGTCACTAGAACATAACAACCATAGCATCAATGCAACTGTTTGCAATCATCACAACTAATGCAATAAATATGACTGATGCAACCATTGCAACCAATGCAATTAATGCAAACTAGAAAACACTACTCTTACACAAAGACCAAATCACCAAATGTACTAACCCACCATATTAGTCAACAACACCAAGTTACCTAATGCGTACTAACTTACTATATTAGTAACACAACATCAAATCACCAAATGTATACTAACCCAATATATTAGTAACACAACATTCAAGTCATCAAATGTGTACTGACTTGCCATATCAGTAACACAATGTTCACACCAACCAACTACACACTACATAGTAATTGACAGGGACGCGGAAGATGATCTTAAGGCTATTTAACACTAGAGGGGGGGTGAATAGTGTTTTAAGAATTTCTTTAAAACTTCTTTAATTTAAATTGATTTAACTAACTTAATGCAAATACACAATCACAGATCAAATCATAGAATCACAAACAGATGCAAATATAAATAAAAAGCAAGTAAAGGAAAGAACACACCAGGAATTTTATACTGGTTCGGTGTTACCCTACATCCAGTCCCGCACAACTCGTACGGCTTTCTATTCAATAATAATCTAGATTACAATCCCTCGATTCCAAGGCGACGAGGTACACCCTCCAGATTCTCAGGTCTCTGGGTAGAACCACTTGATTCACAGGACACAAGTTCACCCGATCGATTTCCAAGGACACGATCACACCTTTATAACCCTAAACAAGTTTCTTTGAGTACAAATGTATCTATAACTCTGATAAGCACTGAGATTCTTTGAAGAGAGTGGCAGAGAATCAAACTAGAGATATTCTGGTTTGATTCACTTAAGATTTCGGCAGAATATGGATAGGATGATTAGAAAATAAGATAAGAGAATAAAGAGGAGAGAAAATAAAGAAAGTAGTTACTGGAAAACGTTCATAACAGTCTCTATTTATAGAGAATGAATGGATGTGTCCATTCGAAGAGATTTAAACGAATAGACACTTCTTTTGAAAACAACCTTTGCTATAACGGGAAGCATGTCGACATGACAAGTAAAGAGGATGTCGACATGGTCTAGTAAAAATGATGATTTGCTTTTCTTTGAAAATGATGATTTAAAACATATGCAACTTTATTCAAATGGACTCTTTGTATTTGTATAAGGTATTTAGAAGTAGAAATACTTATGAATATATATATGTATATATACTAAAATATATTTTAAAATCAAGGTAAATAAACTAAAGTAAATATAATATTAAAATAGATTTTGAGGCTAAAATATCAAGGACAATTTTGAAATCAAAATATAACAAAATGATAAATATGATTTTGAGGCTAAAACATTTTTGGAAATACGAACGAAGGTTTTTCTTTTGAAAAGGAATATTTGAAAATCATTTTATGAAACAAGAGATAATTTTGAAAATTATTTTGAATCAAAATTAGTGGATAACAAAATAGGGCTACTATCCGTTCCACTAGATATTTCGTGAGTTCCATCTCACTAGGGTTCCATCCCTTTAACAAGAACGAAGTGGATTCCATTCCACGAGTAAATTGGATAAAAAAGAATGATAGTGCTTTCAAGGAGTTTTAACAAATATCTAACCTAACTATATTATTTGTCTTGAACTCTTGAATATCTTGAATCTCATGAGTCTTCAATCTTGAACTCTTGATCTTTGTCTTCTTTACTGTACAGTCTTCTTTTGTTGATACCTGCATATAGATTTCCTGCACATATATATTTTATAACACTTCTATAGTTGTTGTCATCAAAACCTACTATCCTATGGACTAACATTCTCCCCCTTTTTGATGATGACAACCTTTGTTTATAAAATATTTATATTCTCCTTATAACTCCCCCTAAATCTAATAACTCCCCCTTAATCTATGCCTAACTAACCTATTTTATACTGACTAACCTATTTTATACTTACTAACCTATTTTATACTTCTCCCCCTTTGTCATCAACAAAAAAATGACATTAACTCCCCCTAAATCTATGATATTTAATGATAGTGTTATCATTAATAATACTGAAACTAGATATAACAATGCTAAATATTGTATACTCAGAATGATATATATGAGTAATATAAGAATGAGAATAATACGTGTAACCACAGATTATTTTATTCATTTCAATATTACTATATACATGACTATTAAATAAAAAGAAAATGCATACAATAAATAGACAAATCAATCAACCATAAGCACACCTATTTATGTCTTATTACATAATCAATATAGTAAGTTATCATAAATCAACCATGTTTTAAAACCAAATCAAGTATTTCAAATCAAATCAATTTTTAAACCAAATCAAACAAGTTAAATGTTACGTGGAACTTCAACCCATCCCTCTTTTCCAAAGATGGGATCCGCTTTGATTACTTCCCAATCTTCATCGTCCTGGAGCAATGTCTTTGGTGGATTTACTTGGAAATCCTCTTTGTTGAGAGCTGAGATCATCCATCGTAGTGCATCGAAATGCCTTTCTTGTTCCTTTATCATCTGCATTTGACTCAGTTCTAAGTGCCTCTGATTTCGTAGAATAAAAGTAAGAATGTCTTTCAAGGATTTGAGAGTCTCTACAAGATTATCACTTAGATTTGAAGAGGATGAAGCCATTTTGACGATAAGTACGAAGGAAATAAGTAGATAAGAGTAGAGAGAAGTTATGAGAAGTTTTCTGGAAGAAAATAGGACTTAAATAGACAGGAAAGTCGTTTGAAATGAATAGACATAAGGAGTTATTTTGAATTTCAAATTGAAATGTCCATTCAGAATATGACCAGTATATGTCGACATGACCTCTATACAGTATGTCGACATACATAGCAGATTTTGCACATCTTATTTTTTGAATTTTCAGTGTATATACATATGATTTATATATATATTACTTGATATAAAAGAGTGACAGTAAGATAAACAGAGAATAAGCTTCATTTCATACTAGAACAGAGAAGTACATGAATCTCATAGAGAAAACATAAAGATACAACTTTCAATATACCAAATTTCATTGATATACAAAAAGTAAACTCTAGAAACTAGTAGATGAGGATGAAGATGATGAGATATTAAGCTTCTTGTTGACTTTGGAGAAGAACTTGTTCATAGTATTGGAGATTTTGTCCAATTTTTTGTTTACGGAGTGTTTGAGAGCTTTTTGATTTTTTACAATTACTCGTTGATTGTGAAGGAGAATCTTGTTTGATGGTCGTGTGGGAAAATCAATACTCTCTAAGGAAGTTTCTTCACTTTCTTCCTCTTCTTCTTCCTCACCTTCTTCTTCTTCACCTTCTTCTTCCTCCTCTTCCTCTTCTTCGTCTTCCTCCTCATCTTCTTGCATTTCCTCATACCCCAATCGTGCTTCTTTTTCGTTAGTGTTTCGTATGGTTGAAACACGTGCGGAATTTTCATAAGTGAAATATTGGAATGATTAAAAACCTTTCTTGGAAAGAATTCTTCACCTCTCATATCCACTCCAAAGTAATTAAAAATTCTAGTGAGGTATATTCCATGATATAATGCATTCTCTCCTGAGTCCAAGTTTTTGTGACGAAATTCATCCAAGATAACTTGTGCCCAATTAATATCATAATTTCCAAAAATTGCAAAAAGAGCCTTACACACTTTTTGAGTCGGGTTATTGTAATTTCCCGATCTCGGAGTAATAGTGCGTTGAAGGAGAAGATTAACAATACGAGCTTTTGGTCGAAAAAATTTATTTTTGAAATCCATTTCTTCCTCAAAAATATTGTGAAAAGTTTCACGATCGGTTTCCTCGATTTCAAAAGAAGAAAGATTGGAACTGGTACTTTTACACTCAAGTATGGTTCCTAAAACATCGGTATCCAAAACAATTTGTGTCCCCTTGACACTACTCCACACTTCATCATCCCTTCCATTATAAAAACCACGATTTAAATTTGCATAAAACATTTTGACAAGGTTTGGATAGCAAACAAAATCATTTTGGTTATTGTCAACCAAGCTTAGAATACCATTGTTTTGAAAGAGAGCATCAATTTCATAAGAAGCGAAGTCATTAAAAATAGCAAAACTACCCGAATGAACTTTTCCATAAGTTGCATAATTAATGTATGCAAGTATGGCATCTCTATTATTGTAGAGATGATCTTTGGTGGCTTTTGACAGCCTCATTCCGGCTACGTTGCTAGTGGATGCCATTTTTGAAGAGATAAGAGTGTTTGAAGATAAAAGTTGATTTGAATTTGAATTGAAGATGGAGATAAGTGTTGATAGAAGATAGATATAAAGAGGTTGAATAGGTGGATTCTCCGGTCAAAGAGTCATAACTATTCAGAACATAGGAGTTAGTGAAAAGGTGGAGGGAAATTTGAATTTTGAATTCAAATTTAGAAATCTGATTTGCTACAGGTATGTCGACATTACCAATAAGTGCCATGTCGACATGCACATCAGATTTTGCAAAAATGATTTCAAACATGTACAAGATTTTTATATATATATATATATATACTTATATATATTATGACTATTGTCTGAATATATTTTGAAAATATATTATACAGAAAATATATAAAAATAATATTTTATAAATTTTTAAAAGATATTTGAAAAATTTTAAGTTAATAAAATTAATTATATACTTAATTAATAAACTATTCTAAGCAACCAATTTTCAACCAATTAAAATAGTAAACGTGTACCTTGTTTGAGTTCCATATCATCCTGATTATCTGAATTCTGAGTTGTCATAAAACACATATTTGCCAATTCTGTTTTCTGTTCATCATCACTTGAGGACGTATCTGAATCATCCAGTGTTGCTGCAAATGCTTTCTTTCTTTTCTTTGAATATTCTTTGTTTGATTGAGGAGTTTGCTTTTCTTGATGTGGACAGTCTCTTTGATAATGACCAAACTCATTGCAATTGAAGCATTTGATGTTGTTGAGTGATTCAGTGTTATTTCCAAAACTTTTTCTCTTGTGATTATTCATTTTTCTATATTTCAAGAATTTTCGAAAGTTTCTTGTCATGAAGGCTATTTCTTCATCATCATCACTAGAATCTGATTCACCAGTTAGTGCATTAAAGGCAATGGACCTTTTTTCTGATGACTTATTCTCCCTTCTTTCCTGAATTTGAACTTCATATGACATCAGATTTCCAATTAATTCATCAATCTTCAAGGTACTGATGTTATTTGCTTCTTCAATCGCCAATGTCTTCAGATCCCATTCTGGAGTGAGTGAATTCAGAATTTTCCTGACTTGATCTTCTTCGGAGATTGCTTTTCCCAGAGATACTAGTGAATGAACAATATCCTGAAAACGACTATACATATCTGGAATAGATTCACTAGGCAACATCTTAAATAATTGAAATTGATTAGTAAGAATAGAAATTTTGGTCTGTTTAACTTTGCTTGTTCCTTCATGAGTAACTTGCAGAGTTTTCCAGATTTCATATGCAGTTTTACAAACAGATACCCTATTAAATTCATTTCTATCTAGTGAACAAAATAAAATATTCATGGCTTTTGAATTGTTTTGAGCCACTTCTCTTTGAACGGTCGTCCATTGAGCAAAATCAGTTGTGGGCTCAGTGTATTCAGTTTGTGTCATATTCCATGTTTCTAAACTAATGGATTGTAAATATATCTTCATTCTACATGCCCAATATGCATAGTTACTGCCATTGAAAAGTGGTGGTCTGGCAGTGGACTGACCCTCTACAAATGAACTAGAAATACCAGTGTTGGTAGCCATTGTTACTTTTCAAAAATCAGGTTATGAATACTTTGAAAAACTTGCTCTGATACCAAATGACAGGGACGCGGAAGATGATCTTAAGGCTATTTAACACTAGAGGGGGGGTGAATAGTGTTTTAAGAATTTCTTTAAAACTTCTTTAATTTAAATTGATTTAACTAACTTAATGCAAATACACAATCACAGATCAAATCACAGAATCACAAACAGATGCAAATATAAATAAAAAGCAAGTAAAGGAAAGAACACACCAGGAATTTTATACTGGTTCGGTGTTACCCTACATCCAGTCCCGCACAACTCGTACGGCTTTCTATTCAATAATAATCTAGATTACAATCCCTCGATTCCAAGGCGACGAGGTACACCCTCCAGATTCTCAGGTCTCTGGGTAGAACCACTTGATTCACAGGACACAAGTTCACCCGATCGATTTCCAAGGACACGATCACACCTTTATAACCCTAAACAAGTTTCTTTGAGTACAAATGTATCTATAACTCTGATAAGCACTGAGATTCTTTGAAGAGAGTGGCAGAGAATCAAACTAGAGATATTCTGGTTTGATTCACTTAAGATTTCGGCAGAATATGGATAGGATGATTAGAAAATAAGATAAGAGAATAAAGAGGAGAGAAAATAAAGAAAGTAGTTACTGGAAAACGTTCATAACAGTCTCTATTTATAGAGAATGAATGGATGTGTCCATTCGAAGAGATTTAAACGAATAGACACTTCTTTTGAAAACAACCTTTGCTATAACGGGAAGCATGTCGACATGACAAGTAAAGAGGATGTCGACATGGTCTAGTAAAAATGATGATTTGCTTTTCTTTGAAAATGATGATTTAAAACATATGCAACTTTATTCAAATGGACTCTTTGTATTTGTATAAGGTATTTAGAAGTAGAAATACTTATGAATATATATATGTATATATACTAAAATATATTTTAAAATCAAGGTAAATAAACTAAAGTAAATATAATATTAAAATAGATTTTGAGGCTAAAATATCAAGGACAATTTTGAAATCAAAATATAACAAAATGATAAATATGATTTTGAGGCTAAAACATTTTTGGAAATACGAACGAAGGTTTTTCTTTTGAAAAGGAATATTTGAAAATCATTTTATGAAACAAGAGATAATTTTGAAAATTATTTTGAATCAAAATTAGTGGATAACAAAATAGGGCTACTATCCGTTCCACTAGATATTTCGTGAGTTCCATCTCACTAGGGTTCCATCCCTTTAACAAGAACGAAGTGGATTCCATTCCACGAGTAAATTGGATAAAAAAGAATGATAGTGCTTTCAAGGAGTTTTAACAAATATCTAACCTAACTATATTATTTGTCTTGAACTCTTGAATATCTTGAATCTCATGAGTCTTCAATCTTGAACTCTTGATCTTTGTCTTCTTTACTGTACAGTCTTCTTTTGTTGATACCTGCATATAGATTTCCTGCACATATATATTTTATAACACTTCTATAGTTGTTGTCATCAAAACCT
Organism: Allium fistulosum; assembly: GCA_030737815.1. NCBI lineage: Eukaryota > Viridiplantae > Streptophyta > Magnoliopsida > Asparagales > Amaryllidaceae > Allium > Allium fistulosum. The sequence continues at coordinate 709,256,917 of CM060903.1, read as the reverse complement.
ACTATCCTATGGACTAACAGTAATAATAGTAAAATATCACATAACTCATCTTAATGAGATTCCATTTCTACACAACAACCGTATATGATAATTTACACCCAAAAATTACTCACATATGTTACAACAACCCTAAAAGAGATATTTACACTCATTATTGTCTAAGTATAGAATTTCCTTATGATTGTTTATCACAAAACTTATTTATTTGTTCCACATTAAAACAATAATAATTGCACTAATAATGAGAGTATACTTCAAAATTTTATTTGTACACTCATTACTTCAAATCTCTCCATACATCGTATTTTATCTCAAAAATAGTAGTTTTCACAAAAACCATATTATAATTTATAAAATCTCATTTAATTAAATAAAAATGAACCTTCCAATTTTTTTTAGTAAAAATATCTTCCGTTAATATTTATGAATTCCCCTAGAAATTCATAAATAATAGGCTTATTCCCTTTTCCACGTTTAGTTATACAAAATTGTTAAATTAATGTTATTTACAAATATTACTTTTAATTTATAAATAACCTCATTTATAAGAATTTACTAATTTTCCCGAAATTAGATGGTTTCATTTATTCTTACAAACCAACCATCTACCCGAGTTAACAATCAATTATAATTAAATGTTCAATAATGTAGTAATTAACACCAAGCCAATCAAGTTAAGCATTAACATCCAAATGAACATTAAATAATCACAACATATCTCAATAAATATAAATTATTTATTGATGGGTTAATTACTTGATATTTTAAAATTCAATTAATTAAATTAAATAACCCACACCAACATGCTTTTTCTCAACAGTCTCTAAACTCAACAAAACCAAAGTCAAACCGTCAAGTATTTCACCACGTGTCCAATGGAAGAAACCGCGTGCGAATCGGAGTTCCTATGCAAAAGATACAAATTAAATTCGAAACATATTTAATAAAAAATAATTAATTAAGTAAGCTAATTACCTTAATTAATCATCTTCCCCAAATCAAAATCCTCTCTGACATGCACAAACACATTTCCACCATGCACCTTCTCACGGTGATACGGAGCCCCACTTGATGAAATCAAACGTCGTCTACGCCACTGTACTCCTCATTGAACGCTCGACATATCGATGCCAAAATACCCAACCAGGCGCCTCCCCCTATATTGTGACCTACTCCCTCCACGTCATGACAACCCAGGTAATGACTTTCTTTTCATAATCTAAATTCCTCAAATCACCACCTCCGACGTGCCTTATCTCCCTTAAGCCAACATCAGACTTCGCTTTCCATATCTCGTCACCTAGCGCTACCAAAGTGGAACCCCTAGTCGCGGCCCAAAATGCTGACCATCTTCAAACATAGCTGCGACCCATATCGCCATGGCCTATGTGAAGCTCTCCTTACTAAGATTTCAACGGACCCGGCCACATGATTTATCATTAATCTAAACTCTCAATTTTGATTTTTGAAGGAAGCAGCACTTTTCCTTTAGTGGAAAGAGGAAGAGAGTGAACAAGTGAGAGAAGTAGAGGTAAGTGAGTGTGTATGTATTATATAATTTATTTGATTTCTCAAGTTAATCGCTATACGCTTCAAGCTCATACGATCATACAGTGCATCCGATCACAATGAAACTCGTCAGCGCGTATCATCTCAATTTTTAATCCCAGTGGCGTAAATTTCATCACTATCCGAGGCTGCATGCTGGGATGATATTTCACAGATTTTGAGATCGTTTTGGCCATCGGTGTTTAACGACAAATTTTCTATTGAGTTAGAAAAATGTCGATAAATTTTGAATTAATTTTAACCGCAAGCGCACGATGTACTGTCGTAGTATGTAGTGAGTACGGGTCGATCCGCATGGAATTGTTAGATTTTAAAATTTTCTATTCAATCAAATTAACCAAAGATATGATGATGTTAGGTAAAAATGTAATAAAACTAACAAAAAGAAAGTGATAAAAATATGAGAGTAGAAAGATAATTTAGAGATAAATCCACTCTCTAGATCACATAGTTCAACAAAACATGAAATTATTATCTCACTTTTTTAGTCATTACTAAGTTTAATTGATGTGCTTATCATAAGTATGGTCTATTTGTGCTATTAATTAGCTCAACATAAGCCATCAAACTATAACACACCATTTAAACTACTTTTTCAACTCTCGTGAAAAATGACAACAAGTTGGAAGAAAAATCTATTTTAAATATGGTATATTAACTATTAATTAGAAATATAGACCATCAAATTTTAATTTCAACATTCACTTCATTACCATCATTGTAACGACCCAGAATTTTGAACAAATTAAATTGAGAATATTTAATTAATTTTAAATATTTGAACGGTAATTTAATTTGAATCCCCGATTCAACTTTGATATTTGCGATTAAACTTTAAAATTTAATCTATTGAATGCTGAATAAAAAAATTGAACCTTCAGTTTTAAGTTGAAGAACATTATTTCGAAAGCGGTTAAAATTTATATTGATAACACTGAAGATAACAGCAGCTTCAGAATTTAAATTTAAACTGTTTTGATCAGTTTTGAAATTTAATTGTTCGAATCGATATTTAAAAATAGTCATTTTTCAAACAGTCTCGGAATTCGACGAAACCAGTTCCACCGGGTCCGTAATATTGAATTATTATCGGGTTTCAATTTCCGTATTTTTCGGAGTTAATACGTGAGCGTACGACACAAAAACGTGTTGAAATTTAATTGAATTCAAATTAAAAATTTAAATTTAAAATTGGGTCACCATCAGCCACTTTTCTTCTCCTTTAATTACGCCTAGTATCATGCCCAAAATCATGTAAAAGAATTTCGCAACCCATTCCCTTCCATTTTAAATATCCCCTCGTTCAGAATAAAAATAAAACAACGGCCGAAGCCCTCTCCCATTCAAATCGAATAATGGTGGCCGCGACATCATCTCAAAATAAAAAAAAGGGAGACGTATATTGGGGCGGCGGCGAACGAAGGTACATCGAAGGAGGGGCGACTTCATCGCACTGTCAAACAGAAAGGTGCGAGGCAGGAGCTCGATGTTAGAACGCGACTTTTGTTCGCGAGGCAGGGTGAACGAGACAGTCGAAGTCTGGCGAATCGCGTGGAGGCTATCGCGTTCGGTGGCGCGTGAAGCGGAAGGACCTCGCGATGGAATGGGGCAGCAGGCACGTGGGAGTCGTGGAGTTCGTCGAGGCAGGAGGCGATCTGGTTTCGCGATGCTATGTTCAATTCGTCGCTGCTGTTTGTCGCGAGATTTGGGGATGACAGATGGTGGCTTGGGTGGCAGAAGCTCGATCGGAGACTTGATCTCGAGCCTGGAATATCGACTTACAGTAAGGTTAAACCGTGAAGAAATGATCAAAAATGGAAATGGATGGCAAATTAAAAGCAAAGGTGAGATTTTTCTCACTCAAAAATATGTTTGGTATTACAGTTATTGATTTGACTGATATGATTGCTATTTGGATGTGATATTAGATATAGTAGGATATATCTATATATATATAGCAATATATACATATTGGCATATGTATATATTGGATTGATTGATTTCCCGCCTCGTATAGCGGATGAGACCCTATTGCGCCGTTAGTAAGCGGATATTTTTATAAAACCCATATACCGCGATATTCCACCTCGAAGTGGAATTGGTATTGTGCTAACGTCTGTGGATGCAGGGAACAGGTTGGAGGGATCCAACTGGATTCCTCACCAGTATTTATTTATTTACAGATATTGATGTATATTCTGTTATCATATGTTGATATATGATGTTTGATGTTGTGATTGACTAATTGGTGCTGTTGCATCATCGGATTCAAGTTTTAAAAATAACGACTTTTAATTTAAAAGGATTTTAAAGTGATTTTTGAAAGTAGGCGTTTTATTGAATTTTTGAAGTGACTTATTTTAAATAAATAAACGTTCAAATTTTAAAGTTATAAAAGTTAAGATCTTTGTGAAATATAACCGAAAAGTGATTTTTGGAATAAATAGTTGATTGATTTATAAAATGGTTTAAATTGAGATTTTTAAAGTATTATAAACGGTTTACTTAAAAGGTTTTTAAAGTTGACATTTTATAAATTAAGATATTGGAATTATAAAACGAGTTTTTATAAGTGTTAAAAATGAAGTGATAATAAAAATCATATGTGAACGAGATTTATAGATTTATAAATTGTGAAGTATAAATTGTATAGAAGTTGTAGAATAGAAGATTTATAAGTAATTTGCTTATAAATTAGATTTTTGCACTTAGATGAGATTTGAACAGAATTTGCTAATAAAAAGATTCTATAAGTTGAAATTGTTATGAAGTATAAATGTGATTTATAAACGTTGTTTATAAATCCGAAATCACTTATTTTGATAAGTAATTTTAGAAGTTAATAAAAGGAGAATTTTATAAATCAAAGTTGTTAGAAAATATAAAGGTGAATTTATAAACGTTGTTTTATAAATTCGAAATCAATCAAATTTGATGAATTTAATATAGAAGTTATTAAGGGAATTTTATCCACGATTTTGGATAGTGGATAATTCTTGAAATATAAATGTGTAGAAAAGATTGAAATTTGGTTAGTGAAGTATATTCACGATTTTGGACAGTGAATATATTATTAAGTAAAATGGATCTGTTTTGGGAAATTGTTACTGGAATAAGATGAAAACGATTTAACAATGTTTTAAAATGTGTTAAATATCGAAACCATAGATTTCAACATTCATTGTTGAAATAGACGTTTTCGAGGAAGAAGGAAATGATGGACTATAACACTGTTGTTATAGTAAATGATTTCCGAAAGGAAATGTTTTTATATAGTATTGGGATTTACATATCTATCTTAATTTCGAATCCCTATACTAGTGATTTTTGAGTCGTCGTAACGATGTTTTACGTAACATTCGTTTTGACTCAAATTGATGTTGTTATAGAAAATAGATTTCCTTAAAGAATGAAATATATACTTAATTTGATTTAAGTATATTGAATATTTTCCAAGTGTTGAAAATAAATGATTTGTGAAATACTTATTTTTAAATAAGTATGGAAATGCTTTTCCAATATGAAATGAACTGTTTTGAGATTTTATCTTCAAAGATAAAATGAAATGTGGAAATTGATTTGAAAATTGTTTTCAAATGGTGAAGTGTGGAAATTATATATCTAGTAAAGATATTTTGGAAGATTAAATAATTTGGAAAATTTTTTGGAATCTGATGATGTTGCGCATCTTTATTGATAGTTAAATAACCAACTATCAATAATTACCTTTAAATAGGTATTTGTTGTGAATTGGATGAATTTGAATGCCACACTTATTTTTGAATAATCGCTCACTATTCGGGTTAGCCGGGAAAGGACCATGGGGTCGTATAACCCATTCCGAATATGTGATACGTCGTTATGAATCGCATTTGAAGACCGGTGTTGAAGACCGGATATTTTTGAAAACGGAAGGATTACCGTCGAGTTACTCTACATCGGCTGATCTCCGATTTAGAGGTTTTATCACCCTTAGTGACGGGAAGTCCGGACGTGATTAGAAATTTATCCGGATATGCAAGGGCTTCGTGAGAAGTGCTTTCGGTTCTGTTCGATCCCGGAACAGACTTGTATGGATTGTGTGTCTGACGTTACAATTTGAGATATAAAGCTGATTTCTTTCAAATGCATATCTGTTGGTGGCGGAGAATTTATTCTCTTAGCTTAACACCCTTCTCTGAGACGTACGAGCTCAGAGGTTATGTAGTTGAAATTTATCAACGATATATCCCAATTTGGTAACGTGGCATACTGAGTGTTGCTGTAAAATGATCAGTGTTTGATCATTTGCGATATGATCATTTGTTTGATCTTATATCTTTGTGATCATAGGTTGATCATTTTGTTTGACCCGAAGCATGGCTTTGTAGAAAGCGTAGCTTTGTGGACGAGACTTCATCGAGCCTCACACCCCGGAAATGGTCAAAACAGGAAGGATGCGGCAAGGTTCTAGGGAGTAGCGCCCCTTAGTGTATGTCATTCCTTCTGGATAAAGGTGGTATCATGGTATGGAGCCTAGATACTTAACCTCTGTGGTTGCTGCAAATTTATTACTTTGTGGTTGTTGCGAATCGGGGATCCTCGGGAAGATCGGTGACGATCGGGGGATGGCATACGCGTGTCAGTAGTTACCTATTTTTGCAGAGGTAACCCGGCCTTGTGTTGGCAGAGATCTAACCGTAACGTTAGGTTCTCGGGTCGTCTATTCCAGGGACGTACCCATCGTGGATAGGAAGTTCCTTAGCCTGACCATTTGTTGGAAATCCAAAGAAACAATACGTGACTTGTACGGTTTTAGTTGTAGAACCTATCATTCACTTATGGTGGCGCCCCACTGTTTGGATGGTAGCTATAGTAGGCATAGTTCGAAATGTCTATGCTGGCTAAGATTTATATTATACTTTCGAACTGTTTTCTACACTATGCACTAATAATAATATCAAAAAGGATTTGATTTTGCGTAGTAAGCATCTTTGACTATCATAAGAAGAAATCTCCTCCAATTCTGCGTTTGCATTGTGTGTGTGGCGGGAGGTCTTATGGTAGTTTCATTTTCCAAAAGCATTGCGAATTTGTTTTATTTTCTTTGTGAAAAATAACTGTTTTACGATCTCACACCAGTCACCATGACTGACTCGGAGTTTATTGTTCCCTTCTAAACTCTGGGTGCCCACAAATTTCCACACGGGCAGCCTAGAGTTATGTTATCAGGATATTCTGGATATTCTGGAGCTTTGGAAGCAAGCTGGATGACGAGACGTAGTATTTGTATCTGATAGTATTTGTTCCGCTGTGTATTCTGTATGAGGACAAGTTATATAACTGTCCATTGTTGTATAGTGACTCTGATTGATGTATGTATAAAAACTGATATAATTCTTTGTTTTAAAAGGCTAGTGATTATCTATTATATATTGTTCTGCTGCGATATGTGAGATTCTGATATTGTTTTCTGTTCTGATGTTGTTCTGTTCTTCTTCTACTCTTTCCTTCTTCTTCTACCTTTTTCTTCTTCTTAAACCATCATAGTTCGTATTCCCGTTCATTTTGAGTTAATCAATGGAGATTAGTGGTTAATCAAGAGGTACGGATTTGCGGAGCATGACATTTGGTATCAGAGCATATGGTTAAGCGACAACCCTGCTCTGTTGGGTGTTACTCATTAGAGATAGAGTCAGTAGTACTCTAGAATGAGTTGAGTGTAATAATAGATATGAGCGCGTATTTGTTAGTGAATATGAAATTGTTTTGTATTGTGTTGACTTATCGGTTGATTGTTTATGGATTCTGGTCGGTGCAGTCTAGCTAACTGTAATCGATAGGGGTTTCTAAACTCTTAAACAAGATAAACCGACACAGTATTGATTTTAAAATAGGGTAAATGAAATAATTTTACCCAAAACTATTTTTGTATATAAAAGAAATCATTTTCTATGAAGTACTATAGTATATGGTTGCATGGTTGTTAGGAAATAATAGTATTAAATTATTATCATTGAAATTGAATAAGAAATTGAAATCATAACTCCAAAGTTAAGAAATGAATTCATATATGAATAAAAATTTGTGAATATAAATTGTAATTTAAAACGGAATTCCAGAGAAGTTTTTGGAAATGTTTTGAAAAGAATTTGAAAATTTTGGAGATTTGGAAAGTTTAATTTCTTTTTGATTTGAAAATGAATTTCGAAGGTTTTGAAAAATATTTTGAAGAGATGAAAAGCTCTAAACTCTTTTCGGTCGCTGGAAAATAACTTCGGTAATGACTGCAGCATTATCAATGTTCATTTTCGGGTTTCCAGAAGAGGAATTGCTGCCAAATTGTTTTAAATGGAAAGTGTTTGGAAAATTTGGGTTTTTGTTTTGGAAATTTAAATGGAATTTGAATTGTTTTCAAAAATGGTTTTGAAATTGTTATTAAGACTCTGGAATGCTATATAAAAATATTGATGAGAATAATAAATGAGTTGATAACTTATACAATTTGTTGTGAATTTAGATTGAATAAATTTAACTTAAAAGAATGAAGTTAAATCAAAGCAAGTATAAGTGAATCAATTAAATGAAAATGAAATTGAAAGTTGAAATTCATTTCGAATTCGTAAGCAAATGAATTGAATTGAATAATTGTAAATGAAAGATGAATTAAGATTCGTATGGAAATTGGAAATCCAGTTTAAATGTAAGTAGATTTAATCGAAGTAGAATTAAAATAAATTGAATTGATATCAATTTGAATTAGTAATTGGAACTAATTTAAGATAGTGCAGTTGTAAATGACAGATAATTGATAAAATTCAATATTTCAGAAAGTAAATTGAATCCAAATTTAGTTGAAATGGTAAACTAAATACAAATGAATTTGAAATGTAAACTTGAATGAAAAGAATATATAACTTCAATAGTGAATTAGAAATGTATAAGAAGTAGTTTATATTGGACATTCTGTAATTGAATGTGCAAAATTGGTTTGAATGTTGTAACTAGATATTATGGCTAGTAGGACATACAGGTGTGTAAAAGAATTGGGATTTTGATTTCAAAGATAATTTGAATTGCTCGACTAAAGGTAAGTATTTGAATTATAATATGAGTTTTTGATGATTTCTTCTCTAGCCGCTTGGCTTTTTCTTTTCTTTTTGAAATCTAAGAGTCCGTAGGGACGTTTTGTAGTCGTGCCGTATTAGCCGCGCAAAGGAGACGCTGGCGAAATTTTTCGAAAATTCCGAGTGTTAGAAAATTTTTGAGAAAATTTTGAAAGTTTAAAGTTTAAATTTGAATTTAAATTTTGAATTTGAATTGAGAAGTAAACAATGTTGTTTAAAATTTATAATTGAAGTTGGAAATTTAGTTGAATAATAACGAATCTTTAGTAGAAAGATTTGTTTTGAAAATTTATAAAACTATTTAGATTGTGAAAAATAGTAGACGAGTTAAGGACCATTTTTCCTAACTTGTAATTTCGAGGACGAAATTCTTTTAAGGAGGGAAGTTTGTAACGACCCAGAATTTTGAACAAATTAAATTGAGAATATTTAATTAATTTTAAATATTTGAACGGTAATTTAATTTGAATCCCCGATTCAACTTTGATATTTGCGATTAAACTTTAAAATTTAATCTATTGAATGCTGAATAAAAAAATTGAACCTTCAGTTTTAAGTTGAAGAAAATTATTTTGAAAGCTGTTAAAATTTATATTGATAACACTGAAGATAACAGCAGCTTCAGAATTTAAATTTAAACTGTTTTGATCAGTTTTGAAATTTAATTGTTCGAATCGATATTTAAAAATAGTCATTTTTCAAACAGTCTCGGAATTCGACGAAACCAGTTCCACCGGGTCCGTAATATTGAATTATTGTCGGGTTTCAATTTCCGTATTTTTCGGAGTTAATACGTGAGCGTACGACACAAAAACGTGTTGAAATTTAATTGAATTCAAATTAAAAATTTAAATTTAAAATTGGGTCACCATCAGCCACTTTTCTTCTCCTTTAATTACGCCTAGTATCATGCCCAAAATCACGTAAAAGAATTTCGCAACCCATTCCCTTCCATTTTAAATATCCCCTCGTTCAGAATAAAAATAAAACAACGGCCGAAGCCCTCTCCCATTCAAATCGAATAATGGTGGCCGCGACATCATCTCAAAATAAAAAAAAAGGGAGACGTATATTGGGGCGGCGGCGAACGAAGGTACATCGAAGGAGGGGCGACTTCATCGCACTGTCAAACAGAAAGGTGCGAGGCAGGAGCTCGATGTTAGAACGCGACTTTTGTTCGCGAGGCAGGGTGAACGAGACAGTCGAAGTCTGGCGAATCGCGTGGAGGCTATCGCGTTCGGTGGCGCGTGAAGCGGAAGGACCTCGCGATGGAATGGGGTAGCAGGCACGTGCGAGTCGTGGAGTTCGTCGAGGCAGGAGGCGATCTGGTTTCGCGATGCTATGTTCAATTCGTCGCTGCTGTTTGTCGCGAGATTTGGGGATGACAGATGGTGGCTTGGGTGGCAGAAGCTCGATCGGAGACTTGATCTCGAGCCTGGAATATCGACTTACAGTAAGGTTAAACCGTGAAGAAATGATCAAAAATGGAAATGGATGGCAAATTAAAAGCAAAGGTGAGATTTTTCTCACTCAAAAATATGTTTGGTATTACAGTTATTGATTTGACTGATATGATTGCTATTTGGATGTGATATTAGATATAGTAGGATATATCTATATATATATAGCAATATATACATATTGGCATATGTATATATTGGATTGATTGATTTCTCGCCTCGTATAGCGGATGAGACCCTATTGCGCCGTTAGTAAGCGGATATTTTTATAAAACCCATATACCGCGATATTCCACCTCGAAGTGGAATTGGTATTGTGCTAACGTCTGTGGATGCAGGGAACAGGTTGGAGGGATCCAACTGGATTCCTCACCAGTATTTATTTATTTACAGATATTGATGTATATTCTGTTATCATATGTTGATATATGATGTTTGATGTTGTGATTGACTAATTGGTGCTGTTGCATCATCGGATTCAAGTTTTAAAAATAACGACTTTTAATTTAAAAGGATTTTAAAGTGATTTTTGAAAGTAGACGTTTTATTGAATTTTTGAAGTGACTTATTTTAAATAAATAAACGTTCAAATTTTAAAGTTATAAAAGTTAAGATCTTTGTGAAATATAACCGAAAAGTGATTTTTGGAATAAATAGTTGATTGATTTATAAAATGGTTTAAATTGAGATTTTTAAAGTATTATAAACGGTTTACTTAAAAGGTTTTTAAAGTTGACATTTTATAAATTAAGATATTGGAATTATAAAACGAGTTTTTATAAGTGTTAAAAATGAAGTGATAATAAAAATCATATGTGAACGAGATTTATAGATTTATAAATTGTGAAGTATAAATTGTATAGAAGTTGTAGAATAGAAGATTTATAAGTAATTTGCTTATAAATTAGATTTTTGCACTTAGATGAGATTTGAACAGAATTTGCTAATAAAAAGATTCTATAAGTTGAAATTGTTATGAAGTATAAATGTGATTTATAAACGTTGTTTATAAATCCGAAATCACTTATTTTGATAAGTAATTTTAGAAGTTAATAAAAGGAGAATTTTATAAATCAAAGTTGTTAGAAAATATAAAGGTGAATTTATAAACGTTGTTTTATAAATTCGAAATCAATCAAATTTGATGAATTTAATATAGAAGTTATTAAGGGAATTTTATCCACGATTTTGGATAGTGGATAATTCTTGAAATATAAATGTGTAGAAAAGATTGAAATTTGGTTAGTGAAGTATATTCACGATTTTGGACAGTGAATATATTATTAAGTAAAATGGATCTGTTTTGGGAAATTGTTACTGGAATAAGATGAAAACGATTTAACAATGTTTTAAAATGTGTTAAATATCGAAACCATAGATTTCAACATTCATTGTTGAAATAGACGTTTTCGAGGAAGAAGGAAATGATGGACTATAACACTGTTGTTATAGTAAATGATTTCCGAAAGGAAATGTTTTTATATAGTATTGGGATTTACATATCTATCTTAATTTCGAATCCCTATACTAGTGATTTTTGAGTCGTCGTAACGATGTTTTACGTAACATTCGTTTTGACTCAAATTGATGTTGTTATAGAAAATAGATTTCCTTAAAGAATGAAATATATACTTAATTTGATTTAAGTATATTGAATATTTTCCAAGTGTTGAAAATAAATGATTTGTGAAATACTTATTTTTAAATAAGTATGGAAATGCTTTTCCAATATGAAATGAACTGTTTTGAGATTTTATCTTCAAAGATAAAATGAAATGTGGAAATTGATTTGAAAATTGTTTTCAAATGGTGAAGTGTGGAAATTATATATCTAGTAAAGATATTTTGGAAGATTAAATAATTTGGAAATTTTTTTGGAATCTGATGATGTTGCGCATCTTTATTGATAGTTAAATAACCAACTATCAATAATTACCTTTAAATAGGTATTTGTTGTGAATTGGATGAATTTGAATGCCACACTTATTTTTGAATAATCGCTCACTATTCGGGTTAGCCGGGAAAGGACCATGGGGTCGTATAACCCATTCCGAATATGTGATACGTCGTTATGAATCGCATTTGAAGACCGGTGTTGAAGACCGGATATTTTTGAAAACGGAAGGATTACCGTCGAGTTACTCTACATCGGCTGATCTCCGATTTAGAGGTTTTATCACCCTTAGTGACGGGAAGTCCGGACGTGATTAGAAATTTATCCGGATATGCAAGGGCTTCGTGAGAAGTGCCTTCGGTTCTGTTCGATCCCGGAACAGACTTGTATGGATTGTGTGTCTGACGTTACAATTTGAGATATAAAGCTGATTTCTTTCAAATGCATATCTGTTGGTGGCGGAGAATTTATTCTCTTAGCTTAACACCCTTCTCTGAGACGTACGAGCTCAGAGGTTATGTAGTTGAAATTTATCAGCGATATATCCCAATTTGGTAACGTGGCATACTGAGTGTTGCTGTAAAATGATCAGTGTTTGATCATTTGCGATATGATCATTTGTTTGATCTTATATCTTTGTGATCATAGGTTGATCATTTTGTTTGACCCGAAGCATGGCTTTGTAGAAAGCGTAGCTTTGTGGACGAGACTTCATCGAGCCTCACACCCCGGAAATGGTCAAAACAGGAAGGATGCGGCAAGGTTCTAGGGAGTAGCGCCCCTTAGTGTATGTCATTCCTTCTGGATAAAGGTGGTATCATGGTATGGAGCCCAGATACTTAACCTCTGTGGTTGCTGCAAATTTATTACTTTGTGGTTGTTGCGAATCGGGGATCCTCGGGAAGATCGGTGACGATCGGGGGATGGCATACGCGTGTCAGTAGTTACCTATTTTTGCAGAGGTAACCCGGCCTTGTGTTGGCAGAGATCTAACCGTAACGTTAGGTTCTCGGGTCGTCTATTCCAGGGACGTACCCATCGTGGATAGGAAGTTCCTTAGCCTGACCATTTGTTGGAAATCCAAAGAAACAATACGTGACTTGTACGGTTTTAGTTGTAGAACCTATCATTCACTTATGGTGGCGCCCCACTGTTTGGATGGTAGCTATAGTAGGCATAGTTCGAAATGTCTATGCTGGCTAAGATTTATATTATACTTTCGAACTGTTTTCTACACTATGCACTAATAATAATATCAAAAAGGATTTGATTTTGCGTAGTAAGCATCTTTGACTATCATAAGAAGAAATCTCCTCCAATTCTGCGTTTGCATTGTGTGTGTGGCGGGAGGTCTTATGGTAGTTTCATTTTCCAAAAGCATTGCGAATTTGTTTTATTTTCTTTGTGAAAAATAACTGTTTTACGATCTCACACCAGTCACCATGACTGACTCGGAGTTTATTGTTCCCTTCTAAACTCTGGGTGCCCACAAATTTCCACACGGGCAGCCTAGAGTTATGTTATCAGGATATTCTGGATATTCTGGAGCTTTGGAAGCAAGCTGGATGATGAGACGTAGTATTTGTATCTGATAGTATTTGTTCCGCTGTGTATTCTGTATGAGGACAAGTTATATAACTGTCCATTGTTGTATATTGACTCTGATTGATGTATGTATAAAAACTGATATAATTCTTTGTTTTAAAAGGCTAGTGATTATCTATTATATATTGTTCCGCTGCGATATGTGAGATTCTGATATTGTTTTCTGTTCTGATGTTGTTCTGTTCTTCTTCTACTCTTTCCTTCTTCTTCTACCTTTTTCTTCTTCTTAAACCATCATAGTTCGTATTCCCGTTCATTTTGAGTTAATCAATGGAGATTAGTGGTTAATCAAGAGGTACGGATTTGCGGAGCATGACAATCATCGTATGTAAATGAAGAGGTAATTATTGTTTGTGATTGTTTAAGCCTAGCCTATTTGTTATGAACAACATAGACTATCAAATTCAACATGAAACAATAAATCACATCAACATTCATTTAAGCACAAAAGAGAGCAATAATTATCAAAATGTTGAAGGTACATGATTAGAGGCTTCATTACCCCTAAATTGAAGGGATTAGCCTCTCATTTGTGTTATCATATCAACATAAGTAGCATGCAACATGAAACTAAAAGAAGAGGAAAAGGAGAGAAAAATGAAAAGAAAATCTAAGTAAAAAGAAGTAAACACTAATCTACTTGCATGAAAAATAAACTAACTACTAACAAGAAAGAAATAGAGCATGTAAATAAGAGAGAATATTAATTAACATTGCTTAAAAGAAAGGAAAATTACATGAAAAGAAATATGGCTAAGTAACCATAAAAAGAGAAAGAAAGCTTATGTTTTATTTTGAGCCTAAAACTAAATAAGAGAGAGGGTTACATGAAACATAAGGGATACTTATACAAGTTAAAACCCTAATTCACATTTTTAGGAACTACCCAAAATACCCTCTTAGAAAGTGTGGTGGTCAAGTTATCATTAGCATCCAATATTCATCCATTAAGTGTGCATGAAGATTTAATGGCCTTTTAACATGTGGATTAGCTCTAATTTGTGCATTAAGGTAGGAGGGTAGGTGGGGTCCTCCATGATCATGGCTTTGAATTATTTCCATCTTCATTTGTTCTCTTCACTCTTGTGCATGTATATATCTTCATGAAATCACTTGTAAAATTCACTAAATTTCCTACAAAACAACATAGAAAATTCCAAGTAAATTTTCACAATTTAATCAATGCACAAAAATGACCATTTTGCCCCTATATGAAGATGAATATGTGACAATTTGAAAATAATTTTAATTTTGGTTTAAACAAGTTAAAATACCCAATATGATCGTTTATTTAATTTAAACAAATTAAATATGGTGGTAAAAATATGCACATTTACGTGCACATTAATCGGAATGCCAGATTCCAAATATAGAGACATTTATACTCATTTTAATTCACAACATCGATCTATACTCAACGAAAGTGGTCTCCAATCCTAATTCGACCGTTTGCGAATAGTCATATTCTGGGCCTTTAATTAATTAACGATTCAATAATTTAATATCCTATCGTTAAAAGTGCAGGTTGTTACAATATTCGGCCCAAGAATAATCCTATCTGTAGTGTCCCACCAACACGATAGTGATTTATAGAGTCTTTATATAACACCTCGAATGGTGTCATCCCAATACTCGCCTAATAGCTGTTATTATAGGTGAACTCCACTAGTGGCAAGCGATCCTCCCAAAAGCCTCCAAACTCCAATATGCACATCTGAAGTAAGTACTCCAACGCTCGATTCACTCTCTCTGTCTGTCCATCCGTCTACGGGTGATAAGCGGTACTCAAGCTCAACTCGGTCCCCAAAGCCTTCTTTAGAATCCTCCAAAAAATTGGTGAAAAGCGGATCTTGATCGTTAACGATGCTAGAAGGAATTCTGTGTAACATAACGGTCTCTCTCACGTATAAGGTCAGCAACGACGCGCGGTCCTCTTACGCCCGACTAGGATAAAATGAGCGTAGTTGGTCAGTTGATCAGAATGACCTAAATTCTCGCATTCCCTCTCCTACTCCTAGGTAGTCCATCGATGAAATCCGTAGAAATACTCTCCCACTTCCACTGATGGATATCTAATGGTTGCAACAATCCTCCTGGCTTCACCTACTCCGCCTTTACTCTCTAGCAAGTCATACATCAGGCTACATACTCTGCCACATGCTTCTTTATACCAAGCCTATAAAAGACTCTCTTTATGTCATGGTACATTTGTCTGTACTGGGATGAATGGTCATCCTAGAGCGATTAGACTCAGCTAGTACCATATCGATCGAATCCATAATGAGAGGAACACATAACCTACCATCTCTCCAAAACCACCCCTTCGAGTCAATGGTATAACGCCTCAAGTAACGACTATTCTCCTCTACCATGCTTCTTAAAAAACCTACTAGTTCCTTATCTTGCTTCTGACTTGACCCAATATGGTCCATAAGTGTAGGTTGCACATCGAAAGCTGCTAATAATCTCGGAGTAATGTCTAATGATGGTCGAAAGTCGAATGTAGAAATAAACTCCAACTGCTTCCGCTCTAAAAATAAAGGACTTAACACCGCATATTGCTTAGCCAAGGTGTCTTCCACCACATTTTCCTTTCCTAGAGTATTTGAGATATTCAAGTCATATGATGCTAAAAAAAACTCCATCCAACTCTGCTACCTTAAATTCACATCCTTCTAGGAGAAATAATACTTCAGAGACTTATGATCCATATACAGCTCAAGCCGCTCTCCTAATAGATAATGCCTCCATGACATGAGTGCAAAGACAATGACCGCCAACCCAAGATTATGGGCATGATAGTTTCTCTATGGACTTTCAACTATCAATTAGCATAGCTCACTACTCTCCCTTCCTGCATCAATACCACGCACAACATGTGCAGTTAAAGTGCTCGGCAGATTCAATGCGGTGGAGGTGCAAAAAGTCATAGCGGGGATACAGCGAGGATATAGCGGGATATAGCGGATGACTCTAAAACAGCATATAAAACTCGTACTTACTATTTTTACAAATATATAAATGGTAATTAAATGAAAAATTAACAGTCAATTGATTTATAATAAATACATAAATAATTTTAAATAAAAACATGTACGAATATATAGTAAATAAATGTAAAAATGTTATATAACATAATTGAATTTAGTAGAATATTAGAGTATTTTCATTTCTAAAAATATAATAAAAATTAAATTAAATAAATTAATTTCATAATTTTTACAATGTATAAATGACATTTTTCAATTCATTTATTTTAAAGAAGATATAGCGGAAATAACGGAATATAGCGGGAATAACGGGATATAGCGGAAATAGCAGGGCTTAAAGCGGAAAGGCTATATTTGGGGCAATATGGAAAAATTGTAGCGGTAGAAATCTGCTATGAGATATAGCAGGGTTATAGCGGGGTAATAGCGAGGCATTAACTGCACAGCGCGCAACCCCGTACCACAAGCGTTGGTATATACTGTGAATGTCTTCGCGCCATCGAGTAAAACTAGAACAAGTGCACTAGTCAATTCCTCCTTCAGCTTAATAAAAGCATCCTCGCAATTTGTGTCCCATGAGAAAATCAAATTCTTCTTGATGAGACAAATCAGAGGGGCAGAGATTTAGTGAAGTCCTTAATGAACTTCCTATAATAGCCCGTTAAACGGAGGAAACTCCTCACTTCCACGGAATTCTTTGACACATGCCAATCCTATACTGCAGCTACTGTGCTAGGATCAACCACCATCCCACTTTCTAAGACAACATGTCCTAAAATGTGTACCTCCTTGCACCAAAAGTGACACTTAGGAAACTTTTCCTTCAACTTATGCTCACGGAGTGTATTGAGCACTGCTTTTAAATGCAATATGTGCTCCTCCTCACTTTTCGAATAACTTAATGTAAGTACCACCATAAACTTATTAAGTGACCTTCTAAAAACTCAACTCATCAAATTAATAAACTCGCCAGGTACATTAGTCAGTATGAAAGGCATGACTAACCACTCATAAAGTCCGTTGGATGTATGAAAAGTGGCTTTTTGTATACCATACTCGGCTACGCGTAACTGATGGAATCCAGGAGCCAAATCAAGCTATGAGAGCACCTTTGCTCTGAATAACTGATCAAAGATACCATCTATATGGGGCAGTGGATAACGATTCTTCTATTTATTTAGCTCCATATAATCAACGCAAAGCCTTAGAGACCATCCTCTTTGGTAACAATCACGATTGGTGCTCCCTATTCTGAAATAGTCCTCCTAATGAAGCCATTCTTTAATAGTTCATTCACTTACTTGTTCAGTTCGCATCTCTCTTTCAGACCCATATGCCTTAAGGGTAAGGCGACATGTCTGGCGTTCTCCATAAGATAAATTCAGAATTCAATCTCTCTCTACGGTGGAAAATAGTAACCTTGGAAATGACATCTAGGTAATCTCTAACTACAGGCACTAAATCTAACTCGTCATGTGATAGGTATAATGAATATAGGTAACTCAACATAGCGAAACCTATGGGATCGTAATAAACCTCTAAACTAAGTCCACTACAAGAACCTAACCTAATAACCTTCCTATCACAATCTAGAATAGTCTCATACATCATCATCCAATCCATACCCAAAATCAACCCAAACCTAAAAAATCCTATGACAAAAGCATCGCAATTGAACTCGACACCGAAAATAAAAAATTTCATATGCCTATATATCATAGACAAATAAGCTAGTCCACCTATAGGGTTTGATACAACCATAAGGTTTGTAACTATGTTAGTGTCTAAGTGTAACTCATCTACAAGTCTTGTGGAAATAAAATAGTGCTGCCCCGTATCAAACAAGGTATGAATGGATAAATTATCTAGAATTAACACACCTTTAATCATGACCTTGTTCCCCTTGTCCGCTACTTGATGCGCACTCAAGCTTGGAACTACATCTAGTGCGTAAGCTAGAACCACATGGGTGGAGGTCTTCTGAGGTGCTGGACTCTCCTGCCTCATATGCTAGAATTAATTGCAGTTGTAGCACTTAACTTCAAAGCACCCTCCTCCTACTCCTTTGCAAAATGCCCCTTCTTACCGCACAACATGCACTGCATATCCTGCTTCTTAATCATTCCCTTAGGCTCATTCTTCCATTTTGTTGATTCTTCTATGGCACCTTTCCTCCAGACTTATTGGGTTCTTCTTTTGCTTCCTCATTGGAGATGGTATTCAACAAGGCCATCTCCACCAGACCCGCATAAACTACACCTATTGGAATATAGTTTTGGATTATTTAAGAAATAGATTTATAAATAGAATTTTAATTTGAAATTGATTTATAAATGTATTTCAATAATATGAACCTATTATAAAACTAGAAATGAGTTTATGAAATTTGTAAACGATATTTATAAATAAAGTGGAATGATTATCATTTGATAAATTGGAAATATAAATTCACAGTGTGAATTTAAAATGAGATACAGATATCGGTTTAGAAAGAAATAGTAAATTCAATTTTGGAATTTGAGAATAATTATGAAATTGGAAATGTAAATCGATTGGTGAGAAATCGAGAGAGATTTATAAGTATAAAAATGGGTATGTTGAATTTTAAAAATCGTTTCACAAGAAGTTAAGGTTTGTTTTTAGAAAAGGATTTTTATTTATTAAACTATGTAGTTTTAAAAACTATTAATTGGATTTGATATTTCAGAAAGTTAGTTATTTAAATATTTAAATTTGTTGAAATGAATTCTAAGTTTATAAACAAGTTTTGTAAATCGATTAGAAATTTAATAAATGAATTGGAATTAGTTATTGACGTTTATTTTAAAAGTGCTTTGATATTTTAAATAATTATTTAACCATATTTTTGAAATTATTATTATATATATAGTTTAAAAGTAAGTGATTGAAATTTATTTATAAATGCTCTCGAGATTTGTGAACCGGGTTTTATTTAATGAATGTGATTTTATAAGAAAAAAATCTTATAATGGAATTCGGGAACTTAAGAAAATTTGAGAAAAGGAAATTTGATATGGGAACTTCGAAAATGAATCTGAATTCATTAAAGGAGTTATAAATTATTAGTTGGATTATATATAAGTATAATCAATAAAAAATTTGGAAATTTTAAAGGGAATTAATAAAAATCCCGGAGATTTATGAGATAAGTACGGAATATTTTCTAAGTATGGATATTAGAAGTGATTTTTGGAAAATAGACTTATAATATTTCCTAAGTATTGGAATTAAAGGTTTGGAAAATATTTTAGCAACGAAATGATTTATACAGAAATATTTTTCTAAGTAATGAATTATAAGTTGGATTGGGAAATATTTCTAAGTGTTTATATGCTTTGGAATATCCTGTTATGGGTTTAAGTATTTGAAATCGTTTCCAAATATTGAAATACTTGAATAGATTTTTAATATA
Organism: Allium fistulosum; assembly: GCA_030737815.1. Classification (NCBI taxonomy): domain Eukaryota; kingdom Viridiplantae; phylum Streptophyta; class Magnoliopsida; order Asparagales; family Amaryllidaceae; genus Allium; species Allium fistulosum. The sequence goes on along the minus strand of CM060903.1, from coordinate 709,236,860 downwards.
TATCTTTATAAAGATATTTTGAAATAAATGTTTTGAAAGAGTTGTAATACGGGCCTAGTGACTGCTTATGTGTGTAATTTGATAGTTACATGATCGAATATCAAATCTAATCAATTTCGTTGATCGTTTCGAAGAGACCGGGATCAGATTTAATTATCCGAAAACCACTTCGATCTGATTTGAGCATTGTGAATTGTGATATCGTGAAGATAATGAAGATGGTGATTTTGGAGATTCGGTTTGTTCAGACCCAGAACAACTTGTATGGATGAATGTTATCAGCACATTGTCATTGGAGGGCAATGAGCATTCTAAGTGTAAATTTCTTGAAAGGTAATCGTAGCCTCAAGCCTTATCAATCAGGAAATGACTAAAACAGGGCATGCGGCAGGGCTAAGTGGGTCGCTCCAATTAGGGTATGTCATCATCTTTCTAGATTACCCTATATTTATGGATTTGGTTGTGCATGAGAGATCTCGATTACGGTTGGAAGACCGGGATGATGACATATTCGATACTACTAGGCAAGTGGTATGTCGGTTCTGTATGGCAGGGTACAAGATGTTCTTGTCAGACCCGGGTGCATTGATCTAGAGATGTACCCATCGGAGGTAGTTCCTTACCATGTCATAGTATGGAATCCATTCTCCAATACGTGTCGCACGGTTTTGATTGTGGCCAACTATGTTGAAATGTGATATGCAAGCATTTCAGGTTATTTAATAAGTATTTGTACTTAGACACTGTTATAATGTCACAGGATTTTTATACAAAAGTGTTCTGGTTATCGTAAGGTAAAAACTCGTTGTGTTTATGTGTGGCATGGTCGTACGAGATACCTTTTGATTTCAAAGATTTTCTTATAACTTTAAATCCAATTGGGTGTGTTTTTCTCACGCTGGTTTTCCAGACTGACTCGGGTGTTATTTTATTATAATGCTCGGGTCAGACCGTTCATATTACAGATTAGTTGGGATACTTGGAGTTTCTTGAAACGAGTTGGAGGCCTAGAGATGTATTCACATAGATGGTTATTTTTTCCGCTGAATTCATTGGTGTGTTTCAGCAATTGTGAGGAAAGACTGTTATAACTGTCCAGGATCAAAAAGGTTAGTATACTCTGATTGATGTTTGTATATACATCTATTACGGTTTTGTTTTGTATAAAGATTTATGGTATATTATAGATTATTCGTTCCGCTGTGAGATTCTATGTTTTTTAGTTTTCTTCTTATCTTCTTTCTTCATATTTCCCCAAACAATCGGGTTTTCTAGCATTCGATTTCTCGGCATGTAATACAGTGGATGTCTTAGTGTCGATTTTCAAGAGTCGAAAATCCCGGTAGTTGCACTTGGTATCAGAGCTGAAGGTTAAGCGAGAACCTTGGCTTTGGTGGGGTAACTCATTAGAGATAGGGACAGTAGCACCCTAGAATGAGTTTGAGTGTGTATATATATATGAGCGCATATTTGTTCGTGATATAAAATTGTTTTATATTGTGTTGGTTGATTCGTTGAGTGGCTTATGGATTCTGGTCAATACGAGTAATTAACGTTATTGATAAGGATCTCTAAATACTTGAACAGAGCAACTCGACATGGTAATGTTTTGAAATTTGGTAAATGAAATAGTTTTACCTTGATTATTTTTATATATAAAGGAATAATTCTTCAAAAAATTATTATGGTATATATGGTATGCTTGGTTGTTAACAAATGATAATGTTATACTATTATCATTTTGTTTGTTTTTTGTGATTGAATAAAAGTTGATATTATAATGTAAGAAAGATTAACAATTGAAAATTGATTTTATATAACCAAATGAAATTATATAGATATAATGTTTCATAAATTGAAAGGAAATGTAATTTCTGAAGTATATCATATAAATATAAGTTATAAAAACGACTTATAAGGGATTTAAAAGCTGGAAATTTGGGAATTTAAATCCCGTTGGTTTTGGAAATGGTTTTTCAAAGTTTTGAAAACTAATAGTGATATTATTATGGAAAATGTTTTGAATGGAAATATTTTTAAAGGGATTTTAAAGAGAAAGAAAGCATTGAACTCACTTTGGTCGTTGGAAAATAATTTCGGTGATGACTGCAGCATCATCAATATTCATTTTTGAGTTTTCAAGGGAGGAATTGCTACCATTGGAATTTTGTTTTGGAAAAAATAGTTTTGATTTTTAAAATCCAAAGGAATTTGGTGTGTGTGTGTGTGTGATTTCAAAAATGATTTGAAATATTTAAGAACGAGGTGTTTAAACTCTGGGATTTTCATTTGAGAGTATGAGAAAATAGGTTGATAACTTATAAATTTTGGAAATTTGTAAGTAAAACAAAGCTTTAAAATTGTTGCACGTGAATGTTAAGGGAAGTAAATTTGGAATTGAACTATAGAATTAAACTTAACTTTAATTAAGTATAAAATGAATTATGGAAAGAAATTTAGCCTAAGTTAGGTTAAATAAAATAATTTTTGGAAATGAATTAAGGAACAAACTAATTGAATAAATTAGTGAGTGAACATGATTTTGGAATATAGTTGAAATTTAAACAAATGGATTGAGTCAAATGAAATTGAATTGGTTAAAAATGGATATAGACTTAAGTTGTGAAGTGGTAATAACCATAATAAGTTGTATAAATGTTTATAAATTTAGGAAAATTTTGTGGAATAATTCATAAATGAAGTAAGTATGGAGTGAAATGTGTTGAACATAGAATTTTGTAGGATAATAATTAAATGATATTAGTATTGAAAGGAACATACTAAGTAAATAAGGGAATGTGAATAATGCAATGTGAATAAATTGAGTGTAGACCAATTGAATGTGGATAAAATAAATATGAATGGGATGAAAGTAAATAAAAAGAATTTGAGATAGCTAAGAATCAATTGGAATAAATACGTGGGTTGTACGTATATTATTTTATTCGCATGACAGTTTGATCCAGATCGAGCACAGAATTTCAGGATAATTTATATCGATCGGAGTTAGGATTTTTCACTCGATGTTCGACGGTGAACACTGGATATGGTTTTTTGATTGATTTTGGGATTCTATCATAGTATATAGCTATGGAAGGAGAATCGGGGTTCTAATCAAGGAACCGAATCTGAGTCCGCACTAGAGGGTCGTGTGAACGATACTAGTCTGGAAGTGAAATTGCGTGATCGAGCGAGCAATCGGATTCGGTATTGCATACGTATGATATATGTACAACATACAGTTTTAGTAAAGAAATGTTGGAAATTGAAAATGCTGATAATATGATTATGAACTAAGATGCAGGTATATAAGAGCAAGAGCTAACTTGATGCCTTGGTTACTTAAGTAAAATTTGGTTGACCAACAAAAAGGTACATGTTTAGACCATTGTTGATTTGATGGTTTTATGATTGAGCCACTTGACTTTTGTTTTCTTTTGCTGATTTGGGCCTGTAGTGGCGGTTTGTGGTTGTCCTAATCTAGCCGCGCAAAGGAGATGCTGGCGAAATTTTTCGAAAATTTAAAGAGTTGGAAATTTTTTATAACTAAAATTTGATTTTGAGATATGACTTGAAATGGTTAAATGAGATGATATTAGTTGGAATCTATGAGTGAATTTGGAAACTTGGTAAAAGTAATAACAAGGTTTCAACAAACTGGTTTTGGAATTGCTTAAACGGATTTGGGAGGTGATTTCAACTCATTTGTTTTAGAAAAAAATTGGGTTTGGGCATTTTTCCTACCTCGGCAATTTCGAGGATGAAATTCTTTTAAGGGGGGAAGAATGTAACGACCCGGAATTTTAGTGATTTGAAATTGGAATGTTTAATTGATTTTAAATATTTAAAGGTTAATTTTATAGATTTAATAACTTGAATTTCAAATATAACGATTTATTGGATAATTTAATTGTTGTATTTAATAATTGAAAATCGTTTAAATAATTTAAATCTTGGATTTTATTTGGATTAAAATTATTTAAAAGCTTATTAAATTTCTATTAATAAGAATGAAGGTAATAAAAGTTTTAAATTTTATTTAAAAGTAATTTAACTACTTTTGAAAATATCCCGTTTAATTAACGAGTGAAAATAGCCTTCCGGGGCACTGTCTTGGATTTCGACGAAACCAGTGTCATTGGGACCATAATAATGGATTATATTACGCCGTCAAATTTCATAGCGATCAGATGCACACGGGATAGAAACGCGTTGAAATTTATATCAAAATTTTATTATAATAATTGGGTTCAAAAGGCTATCTTCTACATACGATCGAATTAGGTCTCGAAACTTGTTCCATTGCGTTCAGAATAGGGGTATAACATTAGGAACGCCATGCGGTAAGCCTCGACAGGGGTTCGAGATTTTAAGTTACTATAAGCGAGATATTTTGAATTTAATATATATATATATATATATATATATATATATATATTATTGATTTGACTTTTACCTACCCTAACTTTTCATATCAACAGACCTACCCCTATGCAAGCCACCCTACGTGCTGCCTTTCTTCTTTTCCCCTCTTATTTAAACGTGAGTTTATAGAGAGAGAAAAGAGGAAAAGCTTGAATTCGAAAATCGATATCTCAAAAAATTACTCAATTAAAAAAATCTGAAACAAGTTTTAAAAATCTTGTTTCGAAGAGGGCTTCGATTTGATGTGCTTCATAAAGGGTGCGGTTTCGATTCTTGAAGCTCGACAGTGAAGACGCGTGAGGGTTGGGGATTAGGGTTCACGATTTCGCAAGCTAGGGTTGTCGTTAGGTGATATGGAGGATTGATTCGAGTTCGTCATGGAGATTAGCAGCTGTGAGAGGATTTTGGTGATGTGCGGTTCTATATGGGGGATTGCGACATTTACTTGCGCATGAGGGGGGGTATAGGTCGCGATGAAGGGGAGGCTTCGGCCGTGGCGTGGCGGTGCCAGACAAGTTGAGTTCGATGAGAGAGAGAGAATTGTGTCATCGGTCTTTGGTTTAAACGTATGAAGCTTCGTATCAGTGAAGGTCATGCACATCTATGTCGCATACACGAGGGGGACAGTGATTTTGGGAAGAAGATGATGAGGGTAGATTGGTAAATAAGTAGAAGTTGGATTAGTATATTAATTTTTAAATTTAAATTGTATCGACAACTTATAAAATTCTTATCTTCTACATATGAGGTCCGATTGGAACAAAACATTTTGTGTTCGATTGTAATGATGAGAGCTTCACAACGGAACAGGTTTGGTCGGATTTGGAGACTATGGAAATTTGGACTAAAATCATACGTCGTCCGGTTTTAGTTCCAAAATGGAATGCCTCGGCGACAACAGAAAATAAATGTGAGTAAATCTCACACATGTTGGATAACTAATTTATTTTAAAATGTTAAAATTATTTATTGGCTGATTGGATGGATTGAAAAATTAATATTAGTTCGATGTTATATTATATATATTAGTATATATATTAGTAGTTGGATATATTTCCTACCGATTGGAGCGGATGAGACACTATGCGCCCCGCATAATAGCGGATGATCCTTTTTATTGCGATATCCCGCCTCGAAGCGGTGATTATATTTTTGTGATTATATAACATCTGTGGTTGTAGGGAAACAGGTTAGAGGGATCCAACTGGATTCCTCAAAAATGTTGATTTTAATTTCATATATAGTGATATATTATGTGTGTGAATAATCTGATATAGATTATGTTGTGATTTGAATTATTGGATGTTAGAGTAACACTTGCCTTAATTTTGGTATTATAAATACCATAGATAATATTTTTGAATTTTAAAAAGGAAATTAAAAGACGATTTTGGAATTGATAATTTTTATATTGAATTTTGGAATTTATTAAAAAGGGAATTGGTTTGGATAAAATAAATAAATTGATTTTGGATATTTATTAAGCTATTTCGTATAATGGCCAAGAATTTAAAATTTAGGATTTTAAAACAATGGATTTTTTATGAGATTCTTAAAATACGAAATGGAAGTCAAAATCGAAATTTGAAAGTTTTGGAATGTAGTTTTGGATTATTTAAGAATTAGATTTATAAATGGATTTCAGTAATTTGAACATGTTATAAAACTGGAAATGAGTTTATGAAATTTATAAATGATGTTTATAAATAAAGTGGAATGGTTATCATTTGATAAACTGGAAAATATAAATTCACAGTGTGAATTTAAAATGAGATATGGAAATCGGTTTATAAAGAAATAGTAAATTCTATTTTGGAATTTGGGAATAGTTATGGAATTGGAAATGTACAATGGATTCAAATAGAGAATTTAAAATTTAGGATTTTAAAATAATAGATTTTTTTATGAGATTCTTAAAATATGAAATGGAAGTCGAAATCCAAATTTGAATAGTTTTGGAATATAGTTTTGGATTATTTAAGAAATAGATTTATAAATGGAATTTTAATTTGAAATCGATTTATAAATGTATTTCAGTAATATGAACCTATTATAAAACTGGAAATGAGTTTATGAAATTTGTAAACGATATTTATAAATAAAGTGGAATGATTATCATTTGATAAATTGGAAATATAAATTCACAGTGTGAATTTAAAATGAGATACGGATATCGGTTTAGAAAGAAATAGTAAATTCAATTTTGGAATTTGAGAATAATTATGAAATTGGAAATGTAAATCGATTGGTGATAAATCGAGAGAGATTTATAAGTATAAAAATGGGTATGTTGAATTTTAAAAATCGTTTCACAAGAAGTTAAGGTTTGTTTTTAGAAAAGGATTTTTATTTATTAAACTATGTAGTTTTAAAAACTATTAATTGGATTTAATATTTTAGAAAGTTAGTTATTTAAATATTTAAATTTGTTGAAATGAATTCTAAGTTTATAAACAAGTTTTGTAAATCGATGAGAAATTTAATAAATGAATTGGAATTAGTTATTGACGCTTATTTTAAAAGTGCTTTGATATTTTAAATAATTATTTAACCATGTTTTTGAAATTATTATTATATATATAGTTTAAAAGCAAGTGATTGAAATTTATTTATAAATGCTCTCGAGATTTGTGAACCGGGTTTTATTTAATGAATGTGATTTTATAAGAAAAAAATCTTATAATGGAATTCGGGAACTTAAGAAAATTCGAGAAAAGGAAATTTGATACGGGAACTTCGAAAATGAATCTGAATTCATTAAAGGAGTTATAAATTATTAGTTGGATTATATATAAGTATAATCAATAAAAAAATTGGAAATTTTGAAGGGAATTAATAAAAATCCCTGAGACTTATGAGATAAGTACGGAATATTTCCTAAGTATGGATATTAGAAATGATTTTTGGAAAATAGACTTATATGTTTCCTAAGTATTGGAATTAAAGGTTTGGAGATATTTTAGCGACAAAATGATTTATATAGAAATATTTTTCTAAGTAATGAATTATAAGTTGGATTGGAAAATATTTTTAAGTGTTGATATGGTTTGGAATATCCTGTTATGGATTTAAGTATTTGAAATCGTTTTCAAATATTAAAATACTTGAAGAGATTTAAATTTATATCTTTATAAAGATATTTTGAAATAAATGTTTTGAAAGAGTTATAATATGGGCCTAGTGACTGCTTATGTGTGTAATTTGATAGTAAATAACCGGCTATCAAATATGGCCAATTTCGTTGATCGTTTCGAAGTGGCCAGAATCAGATTTAATTACCGGAAAACCACTTCGATCTGATTTGAGCATTGTGAATTATGATATCGTGAAGATAATGACGATGGTAATTTTGGAGATTCAGTTTGTTCATACCCAGAACAACTTGTATGAATGAATGCTATCAGCACATTGTCATTGGAAGGTAATGAGAATTCTAAGTGTAAATTTCTTGAAAGTCGTAGCCTCAAGCCTCATCAACCGGGAAATGACTAAAACAGGGCTTGCAACAGGGCTAAGTAGGTCGCTCCCATTAGAGTATGTTTTCATCTTTCTAGATTACCCTATATTTATGGATCTAGTTGTGCATGAGAGATCTCGATTATGGTTGGAAGACCAGGACGATGAAATATTCGGTACTACTAGTCAAGTGGTAGGCCGGTTCTGTGTGGTAGGGTTCAAGATGTTCTTGTTAGACCCGGGTGCATTAATCTAGAGTTGTACCCATCGGAGGTAGTTCCTTACCTGGTCAAAATATGGAATCCATTCTCTAATACGTGTCATACGGTTTTGATTGTGCCCAACTATGTTGAAATGTGAGATGCAAGCATTTCAACTATTTTAATAAGTATTTGTACTTAGACACTATTATAATATCATAGGATTATTATATAAAAGTGTTTTGTGGTCGTAGGAGATATCTTTTGATTTCAAAGGTTTTATTATAACTTTTAATCCAATTGGGTGTGTTTTTCCCACGTTGGTTTTCCAGACTGACTCGGATGTTATTTTATTATAATGCTCGGGTCAGACCGAGCATATTATAGATTAGTTGGGATGCTTGGAGTTTCAAGAGACAAGTTGGAGGCCTAGAGACGTATTCATGTAGATGGTTATATTTTCCGCTGAATTCATTGGTGTGTTTGAGCAATTGTGAGGACAGATTGTTATAACTGTCCAGGCTGAAATAGGCTAGTATACTCTGATTGATGCCTGTCTATACATCCACCACAGTTTTGTTTTGTGTAAAGATTTATGGTATATTATAGATCATTTGTTCCACTATGAGATTCTATGTTGTTTAGTTTTCTTCTTATCTTCTTTCTTCTTCTTTCCCTTAACAATCGGGTTTTTCGGCATTTGATTTCTTGGCATGTAATAAAGTGGACGTATTTGTGTCAATTTTCGAGGGTCGAAAATCCCGATCGTTACACGGTCTAATTTGGTAGTATTAGAGCTAACTTACTGAACCTACTTATATAGTAGGGTGTCTATAAAAGTCATGTCTAACGTAGGTTTGGATAATCAAGTATTCTGCCTTACAGGCTATTGGCCTGGCATGATAGGACGAGTGAAGCCCAAGTTATCCCCAATAGAAAGCCCAAATTAATTTGGGTATTGGGCTAATTTTCAAATTTTGCTTTTTAATTCAAATAAAATTTAAAAGCTTAAATTTAAAATAGATACAAATAATTTTTCAAATTTTAAAGGTTAAATTTAAAATATGTAATGATTTTATATATGTTATAAAATAGTTTCCAAAATTATTTTGAAAACAAAATAATTATTTTCGAAAATTATGATAATTAATTTAATTAACTAAACAAATAATTAATTTAATTAGATATATGTAACATTGTCTTAAAATGTTAAGGTAATATATATATATATATAATTTCTAAAATTACTTATGATTAATTAAAGTTATTTTAATTAGATAAATTAATTAAATGTTAATTAATAAATAAAAGAATATACATTTATTAGATATATATAACTGTAATGTCATATATACGATTTAAAGTGTTTAAAATAAATAAAATATTAAATAATTAATTAAGTAATTAGATTAACTAAATGAGATTTCATTACTAAAATTAATATAAGATTATGATATAATAAATTATAAAATGTTATACAAGAATTAAACTTATATGATATAATGTATAATAAAAGATGGAATGGTAAGAAATCCAATTAGACTTAAGGAGTAAATACATATTTACAGTACGCATACCGTGGTTTCTAATGTACTTGACACTTGAATCACGAGGTTATTTCTTAAGAAATAAATTATTCGATAAGTCGATATCACCCAATCAAATATCTTAAAGATAATGATACTTTAGTATAAATATTGTCCTCTACCATTTATATATTAGCAAATTACTTGCATACTCCCTGGTTGTTGAGCAAACTTAAGCTAGGAATGTTATGTGTAGTATCATTGATATATAGACTAGATGAGGTAGGATAATTATATATAATTATTGAGCAAACTCAAGGTACATATACTATGCTTAGTTTGTTGAGAAAATAGTAGGTACGAATGAATAATCTCTTTCGATTTGTTGAGTAGAATCAAGGTCGAAATTAGATTAGAAAAAAGACTACAAGTTTAGGGGTTGTACATGATACAACCAATAAAGTTCAAATGAGTCCTAACACCCATTAGTAAAATTGAAAGGCCTCTATGTTTCATTATAGGCTTTTGAGAAACATAAAAGACTAGCGGAAGCTTATTAGTAAAATGAAATTTAATGTTTAACATTACTGATGTTCCAAGAACATCTAGTATGTATCATTAAAGTAATCTATTTTGATAAATTTTTCAATTAATAAAATTGATAAATGTTTATCAAGTGAAATATACAAATGAACTAAATTAAGATTGACAAATAGAAATATAAAATAGACTTACCAGTAAATTTTTGCATGTTGACCCATGCATGAGCCTAATTATATAATTATTAAATATGTTCATAACTTGGTCGCTTACATGTTTACTTGCCTGAGACTCTGTATTATCTTTAATGAGTTTCAAAATCCAAACGCAGTACAAGAAGATGAATACTTGATCCATATCCTATCATATATAAATGTTATATGGTGAACGATCGTAACTCGTAATGTAGAAAACCACGATGAAATTAGTTCATTCGAAATAAGAAAGTAAACCATAGTGTGAGATCGTGTGTTCAATGTTATTGATTACAGTAAGGATCTTGTGTTAAATGTAACATTAGACCAAAAGCTATAAGATAGGTATAAGAATTCGATCACTGAAATATTACTTTATTCAGTTTACATAATGTGCAACTTATTTGATATTCTTAAAAGTTAAGGATGACCAAATGCATTTTTATAAAGCATTCATTATATTATTGCAGTTTTTCTTTGAATGGTTTGATCATTTAGAAAGGAAAGCAAATATTTGAGGGTAAATATAAACAAAGGCACAGGTTGGATGAAGAAAGTGAAAGATCACTTCTGATTCATAAAGAAACATCGAAAACGAGAATTGTAAAATAAAAATATATACCTAACATTGAATGAGAATATAATTTCTATTCTGAAATGTATTTTCATATAGAAAATTACTTAATGTGAGACTTATTGCTTTGAGTTTAAGATAGACCTAAAAAATCTCGACTGCAAATTGATCGTAGATGGAATAAATAGTCTATTTTAAGTAGTTGAATTGAGCTTCTTATTTCGCACACCATTATAGTAATGGAAAAAATAGCGGTAGCATGCCATATAGCACTTGTTGCCACATCAAGTTTTGAAAATTACTTTCGTAAAATATACCGAATGTTATTTATGAAATAATAATTGTTTTTTAGTGTTGACTAAAAGTTAGACATAGTATTATTTCAATATGAATATTCATAATAAAATAAAATTATATAATGGTATTTGTTTTCATAATAAAAGTGATGTATTGGAAAATACAGAAGTATCTGAAATTATTTGCACTTATTTTAGAATTATAGACTAAGCCATAGTTTTGAAAATAATTCTTTGATTATATGATTATGAATCATATAGCACTAGTGAATTATATCTCAAACAATTAAAGGAAAAGCACCAATTCAGTAGGAGCGGTATAATAGTTGATGAGCTCTTTAGACTGATACATATAGGTATATGCAACCATAAGTCTAATAATGCCAAAACATTCCAAAAACTTTATTGAATTCACTAATAAATTATCACAAACATGAACACGTGTATTTGATATACATGTACTATGCCTATGATAAGTTCATAGAATATAAAACGGAAGTAAATAAAGTTACGTGCAATATAAAATAAAGTTATTCCATTTGATCGAATGGGTGAATATATTGGAAAGAGTTTTGAATGCTTGTAAAAAAAGAGTAAAGATTTAATCTCCAAAGTCACTCCTCTCTATAATACATAATGATGTATCATTGAGGAGTAATCAAACTTTGTTGAATGAAATACGGTTAATGATGCATAAAATTCAGTTAACTTCTTTCTGTTAGGTCATGTACTTAAGGGTAGTACACAAGGTTAAGATTAATTTCATCTAGAGAATAGTTTACAAAATCATAGAAGATAAGTGTTTACCCCAACACATCCTAGGTCTAAGGAGTTGGTAGGTTGTACAAGTCGATAGACTACATGTAATAATTGTACGTGGAGGATCTTTTATAAATCACCCCAAAAGGAGTTTAGGAACTATCGCCATTCGATGACCAATTTAGGTTTTTATATAAGTATTGTAAACTAAAACTGAAACCAGTTATACATATAATGCAGTTCATAAAGTGTTTATGAGTATCTATTCTGCTACATTGAGAATCAGTTATTATTTAAAGAAATACTAATTTTATAGCGAAGGAATTTCTTTTAGATATTGTGGTAGTGAAATGGATTTGGATACGATCTAGATAAAACTAATTACGTGACATGAAATACAATTAACCAAACCTATATGAACATAATGCATTAGAATGTCTAATAAGTATTCTTGCATAATGATAAGAAACTATGAGTTTCTTATCAAAGTTGAGAATAGACAATCATCGGTTGTCAATTAAACGATTAAGAGTATTGACTTTGCCATGTGGGATGATGCACAAATCTAAAAGAATTCCAAGTACATTATCAAAATATGATTTCGATAGCTGTACCCGAAGGGATATGATCCATCGGTAGCAACTGTGTCTTTAAGAGAAAAACTAATGCAGTTGGAATATAGTGAGCAACATTGATAAGAATAACATTATAAATTCCAATTATTGAAATTAGCGTAACAAATTCATCATTCAACATGCTCATTTTAATTCGGATTTTATTCACAAACATATCGCTAGGGACAAGTTTGCAATTTTTTGTACATATGTGTTGTAATAGAAAATTCTAACAAATGATGTAGAATAGACCTTTGCAAAAAACTACCAAAGTGTCTTGAAGTCAAAGGAAGCAATATTGAGTTTATGGATTTTTCAAATATGATCCAAGAACAGATATAAAAGTATATTCGACAAGCATCAGAGTTGAACAAGTGTTTTGATAGAAATATCAAATTGTTTGATTTTCAGTCAAAATACAGAGAAATCATGTGTCTACAAGAAAAAACATTAAAATATACATAGATATTTCTAAACAATAAGTAAACAACATACCGTTGATTGTTAACGGTGTACTTATGTTAAAATCATTTCGATATTGGTTGTTTAATGCTTGATGTTGGATTTGTAAGTTATATTTTTTTAAATTAGTGTAAAGGATGTTAGGAATGTCCAAAATGATATACACAGACACCGTATCAAAATGTTTAATGTGGAACATGTAAGATGGATTCCTTATGCATTGGCAATAGGAATTATCATGCATGTTGCATTGTCTAATATATTGTATTTTCCTAATGTATTTGATGCATGAAGCAAATACCAAATCCAAATTAACATCACTGAATAGTAGTTTAGAGTGTTCTCGAGTATTTATGAAATATTAAAGAATTATTTGTAGAAACAACGAACTCCTTATGAAAGAAATTCTGACTCAAACTTCATAAGTGATATTGAGTAGTCAATATTAAATTCATGTTGAACCTTAATTAAGGAGCTTTACAATGGAAATATTCAAAACAAAAATAATTAGCTGATTTAATGGAAGGGCTAAGTACATTGCCTTGAATAGCGCCACGATAAAACAATGTATAAATATAATTGCATAAATTTATAACCGAGCTAGGGTGATTGAGCATACTATATCATTGTCATATGATAACAACATAATGATAAGAGCTCATTAGAAGTCAAAAAACATACTCTGAATTGTTCTATATGATAAAGGTAGTTCGTCAGCATTGGAGAAAGTTGGTTGATAGAGTAGATTATTAAAACAACATAGCAGATCCATTCACGAATGGACTGGCTCGATCAATTCTCGTCAAACTGATCGAAGGGATGCAATAGAGATTCCATAATTGTCCCCAAGTGCAAGTGGGAGATTTATAGAGTTAGGGGTATGCCTTAGGGGTAATTATGTAATTTACTTTAAATTATTAACTCTATAATAAAATCGCATTCGAAATAAAATGTGTTTTCTTTCTATTATATATTTGGTAACATGTTAATAGAAAATCCATAAATTATATGTTTTATTATTGTAGCTACAATGTGTTGCAATCATAAGCAACTTATCATAATGGAAATAAAAATACGTTTTAAATATTCCTAGTCAAGATGTATCAAGATTGGATATCAATACATCCATTGATACTAGAGTACTTTATGCTCTTCAAATGTTGGGCAATGTATTACTTATGGCTACTGGGGACACCAGGGGTTACGTACTAATAGTTACTGGATAACTATGGAATGACAAATTCGATAGTTTTCCATTGGTTAATACAACTAAGGTCAAATGGAAAATATCGATGTGATAATATTACATAATTATTTTGATTTGAGAATACCATTGAGCTTCAATGTGGAAACTCTACTTTGATTATAGTTAAAACATGGCACGACGTCCATCGAACGACTATAGTTTGGTCAATTGGAAGCATTGAGAGCGAAATATTATTCAGGAGGAAATTCTTCTCCTCGGTTATGTGGGGTTAGTATCAGGTCAACTAAAATCAACTCAAAGTCAAAGTTTTTGGCCAGAGTAGTTTGGTCAGTAATAATTGTTGTTATTGAACCAAGGACTTTGTGTTTGGATTATAAAGTTGAATGTGGATGATATTGGAATTTTGACCGCTACTAAATTCTATAGGTCCGAACGTGATAAAGTTTTGATGATGAGAATTGGTGTAATAATTGTCACTACCGAGTAATACCTAAAATAAGTAAAACTATATTTTCGAAGCTACCTAAGCAATATTTAGCCATAATGTCACACCACTAACTAAGGTGATATGTGAACGCTAATATTCGAATTGTTCAATATTAACCGCTAACCGAATTTATAGCTAAATGTCATACAACCGAAATGTTGAATACTTCGATTATCGCCTGAGTTAATTAAATTATAATTGTTATAAGTTAATTAATATTTCTGAAATACTAATTATAAAATTTTATTTGATTTGTGTTGATTGGTATTATAAATAATGCATGTATAAAAGTTGCATACACGTGTCAATATTCAATGTTGATATACGTTTAAATTAGATTTAAATGTATAATTTTTTAATTGGGTTAAAAGCGACATGAAGCCCATTAAGGGGCAGGTGTGGCTGGCTATACATGGTGGAATAATGTGTTGGATTTTGATTTAAAAGGTTTTGAATTAGCAAGAGGAAATAGTGGATCCGGATCCACTTTTGGCTTCTCTATCTCTCTGCTATTCAAATAACCTTAACCCCTCAATTGCCTCTCTCTCTTTCTCTCTCTTTTCTCGCCTCCACTCTACACCATTTCTGGACAAAATTTGTAGCCACCTCCTCATTAATTCATGCTTTGAAACACGTAGTCAAATCAAAATCAGCAATGGTGCATGGTGCTTTCAATCAAGTAGCTCTCTTTGGAAGATTGGAATAAAAATTCAAAGGAGTCAATCGATTTAGCATTTGGGGTGTATTAATTCGGTTATAGCGAAGGTAAATATTCTTTTTATGACTTTATATATTTATTTGATAATTATTGTGAATCATATATGTTTAGTTTAGATCATAATATCACGAATCCCTATATATGCATGTTGTTAACATAAGATGCGAATATATATATGTTTAGTGGACATGAAAATTAAATGTTATGAAATTAATCTTTAAAAAAATTATATATATTTAACCAATTTTTGTACAAAAATTATTTTAATAAAAACTTTTTAAAGTTGTATGTTTTAATAATATAGTTAACATTGTTTTGGCCAAAAGTCTATATATGAACACATATGCATTTATTTATTGTTATTTTAATATACATATATATGTTATTTATTATATGTATTTAATTTTTAAACATTAATTTTAATATATAAATATATATTTATATTATACATATTTTAGTTATAAAAAATACAAATATATTATTTCTGTATGTAAATTTTATTATAAATAGTTTTGAATTTGAAATTATAAGATATTTATAATCTAGATCTCGATCTGAAGTTTGAAATTCGAATTTAAATTTGAAATTGTTTATATTCATACTTACAAATAGTATTATTTTTTAATGTTTTATTTATACAAATATTTATACAATAATAAATATAATTTTATCATGTTAATATATATATATATACACACATATATATATATATATTAGACAACATATATGTATATCGAGGAGCTAATATGTCCATTACAGTTAAACCCTTGCACTTATATATAGGAATTTTAAACCATGTATACTATATGTTGCATGTGCACGCACACACACACTTGTGTATATGATATGCGTATTCATATTATGCAATATAATTAGAATCATGTTTTGATGGTAATAGAATGATACTATACATATTTGGGTGTTAAATGATATTATTTGTAGCATATTTATAGTAAACCATGAATTCATCATCTCCAATTGAATTGAAATTTTAATATGGTGTTCATAATGATAGAACAAGATGAGTTTTAATTTTCATAGTTTTTAGATAAGTAAATAATTTATTATAAATATCCTAAGATGAAAATAGGTAGTATTGACTTTAAATTAATATTTAAAAATGTTAAAATTTAATATTTTGATCTGAAATATTTACTAAAGATAAAGGGAAGTATTTTAAAATTTCTACGAATTTTAGGGAATTTTTCCATGGCCATTTAAATTGATATGAATTACAAGGTAATGTAGAATATATCTTTAATTAATGAATAATTAAAGAAAGAGAATAATTAGGGAGCAGTTAATAGGGTAAATCGTGAATGGTATCCGAGATTTATACCATAATACAAAAGTAACGAATAAGCAAATAACATGGGTAAAGAATAAGCCAACTAATAGTTATTTTATTAAGGAAAAATATTAGTTTTCCACGTAATTACTAATTTTCAATCTTAAATATGTGATAGCTTAGACTTTCCATAGCTTACATATTTGATAGCCAATTTAGAAGCTTGATAGCATAATACCTTAAAAGTACGATAGCAATGATATTGTGCAAGTAAAGCTCTTAGAGATTCTATAATGGTAGAGGTGCAAAAAATTGTACCAGGGGTGAAGCTAGTTTATATCTAAAAATAGCAGAGGTGTAAAAATCTTTATTGGAGAAAAAATAGAATCTCTAAATTTGATTTATTCTCATTCCCACGTCATTTGTGTAGAAAAATATCATTCTCCACTTCTATATAACAAAACCAAAGAATATCATGAACTATGAAGACTTGAACTTAGACCTATACCCTAAATTTTTTAATTTAGTTTGTAACAAAAAGGATTAAAATAACATTTTTATAATAAAGTTGCTAAAACGGGTGCTAAAAACCGCTGATTTAGCAGGCATAATGGAAAGTAGTAGGGTTTTAAGCGGATCTACTATTTAGTAGTGCTACACTAAAAGGATGTAGCAGTTGAAGTGCACCAAGTGCTTTAGTAGGGCAGTAGCAAGGTTTTATTAGGGGTTTAGCTTCATAGCTATGAAAGTTAGACCTTCGATAGCTAAAACGTTAAACCATATATACCTATGGAGTTAGACTTTCGATTGCTAAAATGTTAGATCTTCGATGGCTATTGAGTTAGACTTTCCATAGCCGAAAATGTTAAGACTTTAGATAGCTAAGATTTTAAACCTTTGGTAGCTGTTGATTTAGATTTGGATTTCATATATTTTTTTCTTTTTTAAATGATGATAGTCATGTTTTGATAATAATAGAATGATACTATACATGTTTTAGTGTTAAATGACATTGTTTGTAATATATTTAAGGGTAAAACATGGATTACTCATCTCCAATAGAATTGAAATTTTAATATGATGTTTATAATAGTAGAATAGAGATTTGTTTTAATTTTCATAATTTTTAGATGAGTAAGTAATTTATAATGAATATCCTAAGATGAAAAATGCATAGTATCGACTATAAATTAGTATTTAAAATTATTAAAATTTATTATTTTGATCAAAAATATTTATTGAAGGTAAAGTAAAGTATTTTAGAATCTCTGCCAATTTTTGAAAACTATCCCATGACTATTCGAATTGATATGAATTACAAGGTAATGCAGAAAATATCTTTAATTAATGAAATTACTAAAGAAATAGAATAATTAGGGAGTATTTATGGAGTAAGTCACGAATGGTATTCGAAATTTGTGCCACAATACAAAATTAATGAACAATAAAATAATATGTGTAAATAATAAGTCAAATAGCAATTACTTTCTTAAGAAAAAAATATAAATTTGCTACTTAATTAATGGTTTTCAATCTTAAATATGCAATAGCTTAAACTTTCCACACCTTACATATTTGATAACAAACTTGGAAGTTCGAGAGTTTCATACCTTAGAAGTTCGATAGCTATGAAGTTGTGAAGTTAAAGCGCTTAGTGATTTTATAATGGTAGAGGTGCAAAAAGGTATAGCAGGGATGAAGCAGGGTCATATCAGAAAATAGCATAGGTGTAAAAACCTTTATTGGAGATAAAAATAAATCTCTAAAGTTGATTTATTCTCATTTCGACATCATTTGTGCAGAAAAAAATAATCATTTTTCACTCTTATACAACACAACTAAAGAATATCATGATCTATGAATATTGGACTTGGTGAATATAATAGAGTCTAATTTATGCTTAGCACTTAGGACTTGAATTTAGACCTATACCCTAAATTTTTTAATTTGGTTTATAACAAAATTATCTAGCTGATAATTTTTATATTAAAGTTGCTAAAGCGGGTGCCAAAAACCTCTGATTTAGCAGGCATAATGGAAAGTAGTGGAGCTTTAAGCTGATCTACTATTTAATAGTGCTAAACTAAAAATGTGTAGCGGTTGAAGTGCACTAAGTGCTTTAACAAGGCATTAGCAGGGCTTTACCACCATAGCTATGAAGTTAGACCCTCGATAGCTAAAACATTAAACCATCTATATCTTTGAAGTTAGACTTTCGATATCTAAAATTTAGACCTTCGATAACTATAGAGTTAGACTTTCGATAGATGAAATATTAGACTTTTGATAGCTAAAATATTAAACCCTCGATAGCTATTGAGTTAGACTTTCGATAGCGAAAATGTTAGACCTGCGATGGCTAAAATGCTAGACCTTCAATAACAACTGATTTAGACTTTCGATAGCCAAAATGTTAGACCTTCGATAGCTCTTGAGTTAGACTTTCGACAACTAAAATGTTAGACTTTCAATTGCAATTATGTTGGATCTTCGATGACGTTATGTTAAACCTTTAACAACTTTGTTTTAAAGATTCAGTAGCCTAAACCTTTGATGGCTCATGTTAAACTTTTGATGGTTAGTTATGCAATAAATAACTTTAGATGCCCAATAGCTTACGTTAAACTTTTGATAGCTTAGTTATGCAATAGCTAACTTTAGAAGCTCGATGGCTAAGATACGTGGTAGCTAGGAGCTCGATAGAAGTCTTAGAGGCTCGATAGAAGTCTTAGAGGCCTGATAGCTATACATGCGATATTAAATGGTAATAAAACTCAAGAAGAATTTTCATAGAGGGTCTTTACCTTTTTTTATTCAATAACAAAATGGTGCAAAATAAGAAATACAACAACGACATAATTCTATGCAAAAGCTAAATAATTATTTATCATGCTGAATTTTGATTCGTTTTTCTCTGTAACACTTATATCTCCTTGTTGTTTCAAACATGCATTCATGAAGAACTTGCTCTTTACTTATGTTTTGAATTTTGGAAACTCTATCATTTCCTTCTAAATTTCGATCAGAACTATAGTTAGGTAGCTTAATAGTGCATTCCTCTTCATATTCTTGAATCTTGTTCCCAAGTAGATGTTATACAATTCCACAAAATTTTCATTGGAAGGGTTGTGGTAGTGTATTAGCTATATAATTTTTTTTGATATAGGAAGCATATGGGGCATTTGAAGAAGATTTGGGTGTTAGTTTCTCTATTTTGATCACATAGAGTGCACATAGAAGTGTTTAGCATGCCCATGTAGCACAACTTGTCTTGAGTGCGAATGGAAATTTTGGACCCTCCACATTATGTGATTTTCTTTTCGAGGGTTTAGATTACCCTAGATATAAGCGTGCCATCAGTCGTTTCTTATTTTTTTTGGGTTTGCAATATACTTATATAAACTTATATACTTGTCTGATGGAATGTCTCTTAGGATCGGCTCCCCATAATAGCATCCCTTCTTCATCTAAAAATGGAAGTAGTTTGCTAACTTCAGATAATAAGTTGTGTATGATAGGATGTTTTTTTGGGGTACGATAATACAACCATTGCAGATGTAATTAGAGACAAGAGCATTACTAAGGATACCTATTTGCAATCTTTGAGAAATTTGTCATGGAGAATAAGAACATAGGTTTTCGAAGGAATGTGCTAGCATTTATTGTAACAACCTGCAATTTAGTAAGCCTAAATTTTGACAAGAATTGAAACCCGAGTCTATCAAAGCATAGACCATTGGATTTGGTACCTGCAAATAAGCATGAGCATTATCAGAAATTTATAAAAATCTAAAATCACAGCGGAAACAATAATAGGACACAAATACTGACTGTGGCTACTACCTTGGAATCAATGATATTCCTTGGATATCAAATTGCCACATCAGCATCGAGCGTGAGAGAAAAGAAAACTTCTCCAACAGCCAATCATATTCAGCTATAGCGACCTGTTCCTCTAAATATATCATGTGGATTGTAATAGGGGGTCAGAACAACGTTCTGGTGACTGGAATATCGACAGTGTCCATAACATAATTTTTACCGATTGGTTTCCATTTAATTGTTATGTATGTTATTTTAAGGTTAATCAAATTAACCTAATATATTGCATGCAAGATACTCCTACCTAGCATAATTCTCCTACGTATCCTTTCCAAGGTACAAAATACCGACGTATGTCTATCAAACACTTAATACTTCCCAAATATGAAGCGGGATCCTAGCATCATCATCGTTGGTCTATTGGTCCTAGCTACATACACCTTTGACCACTATTTATGGCTTTATAGTATATAATAGCCATACTACTAACGCATCTATTGTCATTAAAATCTTAACAATGTGAGAGAAAGTACCCAAACCACTTAATACCTTATTACTAGGCAGACCCTTGACCATTTAATACATGTATTCCAAGGAGACCTTTGTTATTTGATCCCTAACCACAAAGAGGACTCCTCACTAATAATATCTAGTTGACATCGCCTGGAATCTCACCGAGACTTTTAATACTTCTTTATAGGAGAGAGGCGAATCCTATATTAGTCACTTAATACCTCAAACCCGAAGTGAACCCATTTCGAGATATCCACTGCCACTCCTAATCAATAATTCAGACCACCGTATTGTTTGGGCAGCCTCTCCACTATAATTCATCCCATATCACTTGAAGACGAGAGTGAATAGGTGACAATACGGAAAGTAACTTCATGGGGTGCCAACTCCTTGGTTAGAAAAATGAATCATAAGAGTGCATGCCTAATGGACGGCTGCACCATCCATAACTGCGTAGGTGGCCTTTCGCACCCAAGGATAAATTGAATCATAGTTTCCCACCTTAAGGATGATGTTGTGTTGAACAATGTGCACAACAAGACGAACATTCGAATGCAAATTGTCCATCCCTCAAACATCGATACCTTGAAAAAAGATCCACTACGAAATCTCTTGGTCAGTCATCTCAATATCATCCAAATCTATGCCATCCTCAGAAATCTCCAAAATGTCATCGAAGTCGTCATTAAACATCTCTATCTTAACTCCCTTAACCTCCGACTGAATGAAACTATTGTCTTTATCCAAAATTGGTGTCAAATGAGTGTCGAAAAGGTGAATGAAGCATGGGTAGCATTCCCGCTCAAAAGTCTCGAAGCGCAGGATCAGTGCAAGTCCTGCCACCTCGAATAGCTCTTCTACCCCAAAAGCTACGAAGTCTCTGAACTTCATCGATCACCTCTAAAGGAATTTGAAACTGGTGGAGCTGAGAAAGGTGATGATCTTATGATCATTCTAGTCCAGCCACTTGATCTCTTGAGGAATGACACCAGGGTGGCGCGAGGAACCAATAGTGCGGGGAGGTGCCATAGGCTGGGAAGTACAGAAATAGGCTTTAGATCTGGAGTGGCGGTGGGGCAAGATCTGACACGCAAAAAACAATGCAAGGGGGAGGTGAGGCTGCTGCTCATCGGAGAGGGGGAGAAACGGCATAGCTTGGAGGTGGAATGGAGGAAGCAGGAGCTAATTTGGAGGAGGTGGTGGTGGTGATTGTAACGACCCATAAATTTATCACTTTGATAAATTATATTTATTTTTAAAATATTCAAATATAATTTTTCTAGCATTAGCTATGACTTTTGAATAATAAATAATAATGGTAATCTTATTTTGAATACTTATTTACAAATATTTCCTTTGGAAAGATATATCGATAAAATAGCCAAAAATCATTTTATCGATAAACAACTCTATAATCGTAAAACATCACACATGGAGCTAGATACATACACTCTTTTATATTTTAACAAGAATATGAAATAAAATAATTTATTTTATTTTTAGGAATAAAATGTATTTATGACATCATCAATAATGGCATCACATTTAATAATTGATTTATGAATTTAAATTGAGATTTAATGATTTAATAATTATTATAATTATTCAAATAATGTTTTTAAATGATATTAATTCATTTTAATTAGTTATGAAGTGATAATAAATTATTTATAATAGTTTTATAAAGATATATATTTGATTTGAAAATATAGAAAAATTCGCATCGCCTTATCGATATAATAATACTTTTTGTAAACAATTGTTTAATATTTATTTATTTGGTTTTATAAATACAATGTGATCATTTTAATTAGTTAAAAATTATAAGAAAATATTTTTCAAATTTTATTTACATTTATATGTAATTTAATTAATAAGTGAAAATGTGACCGGAAATCGGTTTCCTGATAACGAACGAAAGTTATTCGTACTTAAGCAACCTTAATTCAAATGGCACATAATGCACATGAAGGTGAGGTGATTTTGATGATGTAGGGGAGGTATAGGCATGTGCACATGGGATGATGGTGGGTGATGTGTTGCCGAATTGATGGGTATGATGGGACTAGAGAGATTTGTGAACTTGCTTAGCCCTTAAGGCTTCATAGCCTATATATATACATGCACCATTCATCTCTCACTCACTCATTTTCTTCATTTCTTCTCATGAAGCTTCTTTAATGGCTTCTTAATAAAATAATGAGAGAAAATAAAAATAAAATATATATACACATACATCATTCCACTCCTTCTCCTTTTTCTTAAACTTATTATCTTCTTACTTAATGGCCATAGGCCATGCGTTTATCGTGATATGGGAGGATGATGGAGGGAATGTGGTTTGTAGGAGGCTTAGGCCGTGGGTTCAAGGGAGAGGAAGGAGGAGATGACATGAATTTTGATGGTGGTTAGGCTATGGCCAAAAGCATGGAGCCAGAGGAAGGTGTGGCTGAGAGCTTGGAGGTTATGAAGGTCTAGGACGAGAGCATAGTGATGGTAGAGGAGAAAGCCGTGAGTCTTGGGGCAAGGGAAGATTGGCCGAGCTTTCCAAAGGCTTTCGAGCTCGATTTCATGGAGTCTAGTTTCGAAATAGTGGAGCCATAGTCGTTTTAAAACTAGTTCGAGTGAAAATGAAGGTGAGAAACTCTATATTTATATTTATATATAATATAATGATGTGATATGACTGTTATGGTTGTTTACTATGCTTGATCATCAAGTTTGGATGTTGATTATATGTTTTTTGACTGTATTACTATTAACAAGTCACGTTTAATAAACGTCGAAAATCGCAAAGAAAATCACTTTCCATTAATACATCAAATGGCATATATAAAATTGTTTAACCTCTTTAAGATGGTTTAGAAATGTTTTAAAAACATTTAAAAGTGTTTTGACGAAGTTTGGAAAGAATATGAAAATTGAGTAACAATAGGCGCGTCGCGTAACTGCAGTTCGCGATTTCGTGCCGTAGAAAGTTAAATCCATTTTACGATGGATTCGAAGTAGGAATTCTTTGAAATAAGAATTTTCGAATCCTTATAATCATAGTTTTCAAACGAAGAAAGAAAATTAAGATTTCATTTATTAGATTTTGAAATATGAGCAAATCAAGTTTTCAAAATAATCGCGGGTTGGCAGTTCGAAAACCAAAGCGACAAATTCTTTATAAATGATATTTTTAATTCTTTAAAAATATGGAATAAATTCTATAAATCTTTTAAAGTGTTTTAAAAGAGATTTGAGTTATAAAAATGGATTTCTAAATGATCAAAAAGTTGTTTTGATCAAATAAGCTTTAAAAGCACTCTTCGTAGCACTTTTTGCAGCGGTTTTTAATAACTTTTGTAATACTGCTTTAAACTTATTCCTAAAGCTTTTATAAATGTTTCAAATAAATAAATAAGTGTTTTGAAGATGATTTGGAGGTTTTAAAATTTATTTTAGAAAGTTTAAATAAATAATTTAAAAAGAAGCTTCTAAAATCGAGTGATTTAATCTGGTTTTAAAAGCCGACGAGTAAACTGGATTTTTCTTTCCGTGAGATCCGGATGTGAAGTGTTTAAACTAAGGAGATGTTCAGGAGCAACTAATACTCTGGCTCACCTGGCCTCTTTCCTGGGTAAGGGATAGATAAGGTCGAATATCGGAAACGAGACAAGTATAAAAGTTTCAAAATTTGTAAATTTAATTTAATACAACTTGGATTGTATAGAGATAATCTTCTTATACTTGGTATTAAATTCCAAAGAGGGGGCCCGTACTATCCATGTGAATTTAAAAGATGATTTCACCATTATTCAATGGATAATAAAGGTTGAATAGGGAAATTGATGTTGAGTAGAATTAGTATAATTTCTATCGAATCTTTTTAACTCAAAAAGGTTTTGCAATATGACTTATGAAAATGATTTGGTATTTCTAAAGTTAAAGAGAGGTTTAATGATTCTGTATATCTCGTAAAGAAATGTTTTAAAGACATATATCTCTAGAAGATATTTTTGATAAAAAGAAAGTAATTAATCAAATGATAAGCACCTATTTACTTAATATCTTTTTATCAATGATTGGTTCGAAGGACCGAGGTCGGATTTGAGTGATTCTTATCCGAAAACCACTTCAAACCAATTTATTTATTTGAAGTGAAGACTTGGAATAATAATAAATGAACGAAGGTCTGCTTGTCACTAACCCCCGAGGGAAATTTCTCATACCATATATATGTGGTGGTAGTATCTTCATTTGATCTTCGATGTAAGGGCTGCTTGCTACTAATCTTAGGGATGATTCCCAATAGGATTTGGTAGGAGAGTTCCTTCTGTTTATCCTATTCCTGGACAACTTGCATGGATGAATGTATGATGTTGCATTTCTAATTACATTGATTGATCACTATAAACATATCATCTGTTTAGTGGTGGAGAAGGCAACTTCTATTAGCTTAACACCTTTTCCTGAGAAATATGAGCTCAAGAGTTATACGTTTGTAGAAATCAGTGGTGTGATCATGGAATGGCAGTGTGGCATTCAAAGTGGAATGTGCTATTGAAAAGGTAATCGTTACATCAGGCCTTATCACCCGATAATGGCTTAAAGAGGGCATGCTGTGAGGCTATGTGGGTCGCTTTCATAAGGGTATGGTCATCACCCTTCTAGATTACTCTATATATGTCGAGTATGTTGTGTATGCTGAGAGAGCTCTCGGATAAGTCAGTTATGACCCAGGTGCTGTCATATTCAGTTCTATCTGCCACCAAGAAGTTGGGTATGTAGGTAGGCCGTTCTTTCCAGGTGCAGAGGTTTCAAAAGTCGTTGATCCTTGGTACATCCCTCTAGAGTTGTACTATACGGAAGGTAGTTCCATACCTACCATTGTATGGAAATCCATTCTCCAATAAGTGCCTTCGGATTTGACTGTAGAACCTACTTTGTAGTTAGTATGCTGGAATTTAATCAATTTAACAATTTCGGCTAAGATTCATAAGTTTATTTGAAATTATTTTCAAAAGAATGTCATTAAAAATAATATCCCCAGTTTTTGAATAGCAAATATTTTGGTTATCATAAGAAAAACCTCATTTCGTGTTTATGTGTGGCATGATCTTATGAGATACCTTTGTTTTCAAAAACCCGTATTTTGAGTTTCTTATACCAGTCTCATGACTAACCCGGAGTTTATTTTCTTTCCCCTTAAACTCTGGGTGTCCAATTTTTCTAAGCAGCCTGGTAGTCAGGTTTAGTTAGAAGAAATCTAGAAGAGCTTGGAGCATGGAGTTAGAAGATTCTTTTGAAGATTGTTATCCATTTCCACCACACTCATATTCTATTGTATTATGCAATTGTAAGGACATATATTTATAACTGTTCATATTGATAATAAGTTCAATTTTGATAAATGTATTTAAAATTTCCATTGTAAAGATATATATTTTGAAATAATATATGTTATTCCATTCGTGTAAGATTCTATTTTGTCTTTATTTTCTTTCTCACCCTTAAAGAACCGCCTCTCCAGCACTTGGATTTACGACACGTGAATATCGAGGATGTATTAGTGTCGATTTCTATAGGTCGAAGAAATGGGTCTTTACAGTGATGATTTTGGGTCAGCTGTTAAAGGAGAGAGGAGTACGAATGCGATTGGGAAGAAAATGGATGTAGCTTATATAGTTGAGTTCCAGGTTCAACTTGGGCCAAAACCTATTAAACGGTCGACACCCTCTAGGTCAACCGATCGACCGCTACCGGTCGACCGGTAGGGATCAGCTGCTCGTTGGTCTTTCTACACAACTTGAACCTGGACCCTTTTGGGCTGGGTTAATTTGGATAATAGAAATAATAATACGATAATCGTTTCGTGCCATCTCCTTGACTTGACACGATCCAAAAAAAATCCCTACCCTCTTTACAACCGTGCTCAAGCTTACCATCTAGGCTTCCAAACCATACCTCCACTATAATGCAGTACTTCAGACTTATACTGCTTCAACCATTAACAATTCTAAAAACCCGATAATATTCCAACTACTATTTCCTGCATACTTCAAACAGAAATATTTCTTCCAATAGCTGGTGGATACAACAACAATTCTAACTTCATACCCTAATAAAATTAAATGTCATTCCTATTTTTTCCATCCCTTAAAAGAGAGAGAACTTTACCGATTTTTATAAACAAAAAGATCATTGGGCTAAATATTCACCCTTTGAAACTCATTTCCAAACCAAAAAATTATTTTCTTGGCAAAAATAAAAATCAAACATTTATTGATATATATACATATAAATATTTAAGGATTTCAAAACTTACTCCTTTATAAACCAAAAATTCTTACTATGACCAACTTAGTGGTATACATGCTTCTTGAAGATTAAAATTTCAAAACTTTCCAAAATAAAATTTCCAAAACAAATACTTAGAAAATGAAATCCTTTAAAAACCCTTTTTCCGAAATCTAATGCGTTTCCAAAATATACTTTATCAATAATTCTCTCATGGGTTTAGACTAAGGAATTGATCTCGATTCTTCAAATAAAAATTCGATTTGCCATCAAAAGGTGGTTGATGAACATTCTCTTGCCAAAACTAGTCTCTGCACATTTGTCAGAATTCTATTTCCCTCTTATCTAGAATAATTGTGTATCTTTGACTCCAAGTCTTCATCAAAATCCAATATCACAAGGTAGCTAGATCTCAACCATCAAGTCGAAAACCTTCCAGTCTTCGGGATTCTACCATATGTCATACTCGTGTTCTTCCTCATCAGCGCCTTATGCATCGCCAACACTCCATAGGGTAATTCAAAATTTACATGAAAACCTTAACCCTAAGATATTTCCAACCGATGGTTGCTTTACCTATTGCTTCGGAGTGGAACTACAACTACTTCTATAGTCGAAAATTCTTAGAATCAAACACAAAAGTAATGATAGATAGGAAAGTACGAATGTGTTTTCTCAATTTATCCTAATTTCTCTGATCGACTAACCTAGGCTCTGATACCAAATGTAATAACCCGCACTTTACTAAGCCTAAATTTCGACAAGAATCGAAACCCAAGTCCACCAAAGCATACATCGTTGGATTTGGTACCTTCAAATAAGCATGAACATTATTAGAGATATATAAAATTATAAACTCATGGTGGAAAAATAATAGGATATAAATACTGACTATGGCTACTACAAAGGAATTAATGATATTCCTTGGATATCAAATTGCCACATTAGCATCGAGCATGAGAGAAAAGAAGACTTCTCCAACAATCAATCATATCTAGCTCCAACGATCTGCTCCTTTAAATCTATCATGTGGGTTGTAATGAGGAGGGGGTCAGAACAACGTTTTGTGATTGGAAAATCTACTTAGTGTCTAAAACATAAATTTATACCAATTGGTTTTCAATTAATTATTATGTCTACTATTTTAAGATTAACTAAATTAACCTAATATATTGCACGCACGATATTCCTACCTAGCACAATTCTCCTACCTACCCTTTCCTAGACATAAAATACTGATGTAAGTCTATCGGCCACTTAATATTTCCAAAATATCAAGTGGGTCCTAGCATCGTCATTGTTGGTCTATTGGTCCAAGCTACAGAGACCTATAACCAAAATTTATGACTTTATAATACATAATAATCGTACTACTAACGCATCTATCATCATTAAAGTCTTAGCCATGCGAGAGGCTATACCCAAGCCATTTCATACCTTATTAATAAGGACTAGGCAGACCCCTGACCAATTAATACCTATATTCTAGACAGACCTTTGTCATTTAATCCCTAACCCCAAGGCGAACTCCTTAGTAGTACTATCTAGTTGACATTGCCTGGAATCTCACTGGGACACTTATACTTCTTTATAGGAGAGAGACGAACCCTATATTGGCCACTAAATACCTCAAAGACGAAGTGGACCCTTCACGAGATATACACTACCGCTCCTAATCGATAATTCGGACCGTTTAATACTTTTTAATTAGGAAAGAGTTTGGTCCTCAAACAACCACCGAATACCTCTAAAACCTAAGCAGATCCTATGATTCATATAATCATCTCCCATAGGTCTTATGATTGGTGATATCTCACATCAGTAATAAGTGTACACAACTGCTGGTAGCCTTTGAGTGAAGGGCGGACTTCCATTGTGTCACTTTAATGACCTCGCATCCCAATCTTCTAAGCCTAATTATTTTATGGGTCCTATGGTTTGAAACAACCCGTATATTTGGACCATTTAAATTGACAATAATCCACACATGTCAACTTAAATAATACAAAACACGAATCATTATGGGATTATAAATACATAAATGTAAATGAGAATCAATACAACATCACAGACACAGAACAGTCACAGAATAATGCAACGGAAAATACATCGTCATAATAGCAGTTCATGAAGCTACTACATGAAATACAACAATGTCTTAACATAAAGTGACTAAAAGAAAATACATAAATGTCCAACAGACTAGGACATCAATACAGGAATAGAAATAGACTGATAAAGATAAATGCTAAGCCTTCAGCATCTTCAACCAACCTTGATCAGCAAACTGGATAGCTTCAGACTGACCCGAGCATATACAAAAAGAAACACTCGAGTCAGGACTCAAAATCTTATATAAGAAAATCAAGTGCAAGGGAAAAAGTCCATAACTTAAAAGATGAATAAAATAAACATCTCTAAGGATCCGATAAACTATCTATATATACAATAGAATACGATATGTAGATAATGTCTAATCAGTAAAGTACGATATTAAAATAGTGTTAAGGCGTTACCATAATCCCCCTTAACACATTTTTATTCCCAAGAGCATATACAAGACCGTAGTTTCCCCAAAACCGGAAGTAACCAGAGGGCAATCCATATACAAAAGGTACAAACCAAACGTAGTGGTCGCGAATAGGATAATCAGTATGACAAGGTACATGAGGCGATACCAACTAGGATACTAGTAGTTGCATGATCCGGATTGATGTTGAGCATAGCCAGCAGCTACCTCAACATCGCGAAACAGCACTCCCAAATCAAGGGGTGCACCCAAATCGAATCACGAAAGTAATAGATATGGTATCGAAGAAGTGTGTTCGCTAGAGGTGGCGATCCTCAATGGCCCAGCGCGGCTCCTGTTTTAGTCATGTCAGGGGTCATCCAATATCGTTCTCTTTCTTCAGTCAACTCATTCACCAAACCATCCACTTCGTTCTGGATCAACACTCTGCGTATACTAAGTGGTTTTCGGTATCGACAGAGAGTATGTCCATATCCGATCCCGGTCTCTTTAATAACTACGTATTTTAAATCCGATGGTCATTTAAGTTAAAGTTTAAACAAAGTCCAAAAGTCAAGTTGCAAATTTGACTTTCAAAATTTTGGCATTTTCACGATTAAATTTATTTCAGAAATCTAAAATCATATTTCCAAGTGAAATTTTAGTTACTAATCAATAAATTCAATTAAATGGTCAATTTAGTTCAAATCATCAAATCAAATTCTATTCATTTCAATTCATATTTACATTCATCGTTGCATTAAATATAATCATAAATTTGATTAAATCAATTTCATTAACTAAATTCCCTTTTTCCAAAACTTTATTTGATTTATTTACCGAATTCAATTAAATTCTATTTAAAGAAATCCATTTCCATTTATTTGGTTCCATGATCTATATATCACAAATAAGTTATTTCCGAGTTACAATCAACTCAAACCATATTCTGTTTACAATGTCCTGATTTAATTAATTCATTAAATATAAAATCATTTTAGATTTTTATTATCACTAAATTAAATCCATAAAACTTAAGTTAGTTTTGTATTCCTCTTAAGTCAAATTTTACTTAATCTCAAATTAAATTATAACACGTTCCTAATTTATTTGATTAGAACCGAGTTTAAATCTAAAACTAACAAATCTAATAAATTTTTAAATTATTAAATTCTAAAATTTTCTTGTTTCTAAATCTCATTTCAATTAAATTTGTCAATTCATCTTATTTAATTAAATAGATTTAATAATCCGTTTCAATTAAATCCATTACTTTATTTCAATTTAATCCATTAAGTTATTTCAATTAAATCCATTAAGTTCGTTACTAAATTTCCAAACAAATTGTTAAGTTCATTCCTTAATTTCAAACAGATTCTAATTTCAAAATAATTTTTGTTGACCAATCGGGTTTCTTATTTTTAATTATCTATCCTAGGCCAAGTTGTTAAATTTGGGTATTTATCATTTCAACCCAATATCGTTAAAATAAAAAACAAAGCATAGCAAAGGGAACTTGCAGTGTGATAACTGGGATGGTGTCAAAGTAAATAAACAAGCAATAGCAACCATACATAACAATTTAACAATTTATTTAAATAATCCCGAAATAATCGTATTAACTTACATTTGTTATTTATGCAAATTAATAAAATTATTCCTAGAGTCCACACTATCATTTCAATGCAGACTAAAGATTATTACATTATGGTTTTTCACTTGGTGTCTATTATCAATTTACTACATCAATCATACATTTAGTGGTTCAAAGTGTAGTTAACACTATTTCTACGTGTCGATTTAATTAACATTTAAAGGGGTCAAGTTCAACATATATAATCCATTTTAAATTGTTAACTATCCTATATCAATTCAATTTCATATTAATTCGCTTATATTAACAACCAAATTCAACATCACATAGCAAATTTAGTGTCACAACTGTCTACCATAAACCAACATCAAATCACAATTTATCACGTTAAATCTTTAGACAATACATAGCGTCAATTTAGCAATTTTAAATTCTAACCATATCCAATTTTAACTTGTATAGCAATTTACAGTTTATGTGAACAATTTTAACATCAACCATTTTAGCATCCAAATTAATATTAACAACATCTATCACTTGATTTCCATAGCATAATAGATTGAGTCATGAATGAAATATTCACCTTGCGTGGTTAAGGAAGATGACGAAGCACGAAGACGGATAGATAAAATAGCCCCTAACAAGCACGACGCAAAACGAACACAGCAAAACAAGGAAGCTAGATAAAGATGCTAGCCTAGATTTCCGAATCAGCAGCTGCAAGCCACGAAACCAGAATACGTGAGGCAATATTGATTAAACAGAAGATATTTTAAGCTGCCTATACAATACAGTTTATATGTATATTATTATTTTTTTCCGACTTCAGTTTGGGAAGACAGCAAAGAGCAACGGCGAAGTCGCCGTGGAGAGTAGGGGTGGTCATCGACGTGGCAGTGGTCGGGGAAGGTGGTTGCGGGCTGTATGTGAGTGGACGTGGGCGGTGGGTGGTGTGTTGGGCTGTCACTTTCGAAATGGATGGAGCAGGCGGTGATGGGTTGGTCGCTGGCAGAGCAGCAGGCTGTGTTAGTGGGACGTGGGGACGGAGGCTAGGGGTTGGGGTGCGGCGAACGCGTAGGTGGGTGGGCAGTGGAGGCTGGCAATTGACGAGGCGGAGAGGGTAGAGGCGGACATGGGCGATGCGGGGCAGGGGTCGGCGAACACGCAGGTGGGTGGTGGCGCGCGGGCGGTGGGGCTGGCGTGGCGGAGTAGGGCAGACACTGTAGCGGGCAAGGGAGTGGACATGGGCGATGCGGGCAATGGAGGTGGTGGCGGGTTTCGTGAGTGGTCGCTGTAGTGGGTCTCGGCAATGGTGTGGACGTGGAGGCTGGGTGGGCGAGGAGCGGATGGAGGCGGAGCAGTGGGCGGAGGCTGGCGGCAATGTCGTAGGAGGAGGCGTTGCAGGCGGACATGATGCGGAGCGAACTGAGTGGGTGGTCGTGTGGGAGAGCATTTTGTGGGTTCGTTATTCTGGAGGGAGACAGAAATATCAAAGAATTATGAAGAGGAGGGAGAGAGAGTGCGTACCAGAGAAGTAGCCAGTAATGCAGTGAGCAATTAATGAAGTGAGCTGGTTTGCAGAGAAATTAATGAAGGCAGATATATAAAGAGGGGTTCAGAGTCCAAGGTCACAGAAATGATGTCCTTGGTAAACGTGATGGCGATTGGGTTTTTGAACAGCCAAGGCTCCTAGAATTCTGAGCGTTGGAAAGTTAGGTACCGGTTTGTGCTGCGTAACGGACCAGTTTGTAATCCGTTAAACAATTATAATTTGCAACGCCGAACTCCGATTAACAAAAATAAATATACCGTTTTGATCAGCTCGACGAGGCGAACCCATCGGTATATAAATATCAGTGGGATGATTAGATTATAAAATTCAAAATTTTCTTTTACGGAGAATGCGGCAAAAACGCAGAAGAATAAGATCGACGAAGCTAAAGATGTCTGAATTTTGAAAAACGAAAAATGACGTCTTTGTCAAAAGATGATTTAGAATTTTTCTATGTAAAAATATTCAGGTTCAGAGGATAAAAATTTTCACGTTTAAAATGAACTGATGTGCAATAAAATGCGAACGAAATTTACTGCCATATTTTCCGACGAGCTTTACCCATATCTATAACCATCTAGGAGCAATTTATAAACAAAGTTTGGACGTTAATTGAAATCGTATGTAAGTTTCACATTTTATATTAAAATAATGGTTTTAAAAAATTTTAAAATTGGGTCGGAAATTCAGGGTTGTTACATTCTTCCCCACTCAAAACTTTTCGTCCTCGAAAAGAAACAAGACGGTGAAGTAAGAATGAAGTAAGCAGAAAAGTCAAAATAGATTTCAAGAAAATTGGATTAATACCTGAAATCAGTAATTCGGGGTTTGAATCCCGGATACTATCCTCAGTTTCCCATGTGCAATCTCGCTCATCTGCACTCCACTGGACTTTGACGAGATTTACAGACTTCCTTCTTAGTTGTTTTGTCTCTTGATCGACTATCCGAAGTGGTCTTCTTTCGATAGTCAAATCTGGCTCAATATCAACTTCATCTAACTGAGCAATAGGAATGGTCATGGATGGATCTCGCACGACTTTCCGAAGATGTGAAACATGGAATACGTTGTGTACGCCCTCAAATTTTTCTGGTAATGCAACTCTATAAGCTAGTGTACCAATTCTCTCGGTGATAGTGAATGGTCCAACAAATCTAGGAGCAAGCTTCCCTCTACGACCAAATCGAATAACATTCTTCAAAGGTGATACCTTCAGAAATACCTCATCCCCAACCTGGAATTCCAAATCTCTTGTACGCCTATCTGCATAGCTCTTCTGCATATCCTGTGCGATCTTCATCTTCCTTCTGATCTCATTTACCTTCTCGGATGCCTCCATAATCATATCTGGGCCAAGAACTAATCGATCACCAAGCACAATCCAACAAGCTGGCGATTTGCATGGCCGTCCATATAAAGCTTCGAATGGTGCCATATCGATACTTGCCTGAATATAAAGGTGGTTAAATTCCAATTCAAATTTGCTTATTCAAATTGAAAATTTTGACATACATGATAACTGTTATTATAAGTGAATTCAACCAAATGGAGATGGTCTTCCCAAGATCCACCGAAATAATTATGCAAGCTCGGAGCAGATCCTCCAAAATCTGATTCACCCTTTCAGTTTGGCCATTTGTTTGAGGATGATAAGCTATGCTCAGATTCAGTTTAGTGCCTAAGACGTCCTGAAATGCCTTCCAGAATTTACTAGTGAATATAGGGTCTCGATCGCATACAATACTAGATGGAACCCCATGAAGTCTAACAATCTCTCTCATATAAATCTCAGCCAAACTCGAAGCAGTACGAGTGGTCTTTACAGGAATAAAATGAGCAGATTTGGTCAACCTATCAACAATCACCCATATACTCTCGTTACCTTTTCTGGTCCTCGGTAATCCATCGATGAAATCCATAGAAATCTGATCCCATTTCCAACAAGGAATCTCTAGGGGTTGAAGTAAACCGGCAGTCTTCTGGTGATCGGCCTTAACTTGTTGGCAAGTGGTGCATCTACTGACATATATAGAAATATCCCTCTTCATCCCACTCCACCAATATAAACGCTTCATATTACGATACATCTTAGTGACACCAGGATGAAATGAAAGTGATGACTGATGGTTCTCTCTAAGCACTTCTTGTCTCAATCCCTCGATATTAGGAACACAAATACGGTTGTCGATCCTCGAAACTCCATTACTATCTACTTGTGCCCCAACTTTACTGTCAACATTTC
The DNA here is from genome assembly GCA_030737815.1 of Allium fistulosum. Taxonomy (NCBI): domain Eukaryota; kingdom Viridiplantae; phylum Streptophyta; class Magnoliopsida; order Asparagales; family Amaryllidaceae; genus Allium; species Allium fistulosum. The sequence continues at coordinate 709,201,600 of CM060903.1, read as the reverse complement.
CGACTCTACCAAGAACTAACTCCTTCATACGATAGAGCAAAGTGTCCTCATATTGTTTAGCTTTGATGTGATCCATAAGAGATGGAGAGATGACAAGCTGAAATAACATGCCTTCAACAAGATTACAGCAAGACAATGCTTTGCTGCGGCTCAAAGCATCTGCTACGACATTTGCTTTCCCAGGAGTATAAGTGATGTCGAGATCATATGCAGCTAAAAATTCGAGCCATCGGACTTGTCTCTGGTTCAAATCCTTCTGAGAAAAGATATATCTCAAGGACTTATGATCAGTGAATAATTCGAATTTTGTTCCCAAAAGATGATGCCTCCATAGTTTCAAAGCAAATACAACGGCAAGAATCTTAAGATCATGTGTGGCATAGTTTAATTCATGGGTCTTCAACTGACGACCCGCATAAGCAATAACCTTCCCATTTTGCATAAGAACAGCGCCTAAACCTTCTCGGCAAGCATCAGTGTAGACAGTTAATCCTTCACTTCCATCGAATACCACAAGAACTGGGGCTGAAGTTAACTTGCGCTTCAACTCATTAAAAGCTGATTCACACTTCTCACTACAAATAAACTTAACATCCTTCCGAGTTAAAGCAGTAAGTGGGGCAGAAATCCGGGCAAAGTGCTCAATAAATCAGCGATAATAACCTGCTAAACCCAAGAAACTACGAATATCTGTAGGAGTTTTAGGAGTCTCCCAATCCTGTAGATTAATTGATTCAAATTAGCAAGAGATAAGATTATCTGAACAGAAACAACGAATAAGATAGAACTTACATTGATTATGGCGATCTTAGCTGGATCGACCGAAATCCCATTTTCAGAAACAATATGGCCAAGGAATCTCACTTCGTCTCGCCAGAAGTGGCATTTAGAGAACTTGGCTTTAAGCTGATGGTTTCGGAGAGTTTCCAAAACATAACCGAGATGTGTTTCATGCTCTTTCTCGTCTTTGGAGAAGACGAGAATATCATCAATGAATACAAGAACAAACTTGTTAAGGACATCGCGAAAGACTCGATTCATAAAGTCGACGAAATAAGCAGGTGCGTTGGTCAAACCGAATGGCATAACCAACCATTCATAGAATCCATTCTCGGTATGGAAAGCTGTCTTATGAATACTATCTTTTGCTACTCTGAGTTGGTGGAACCCAGTGGCAAGATCAAGTTGGGAGAAAACTTTAGCTCTATGGAGCTGATCGAATAAATCATTGATGCGAGGCATCGGATAGCGGTTCTTGAGAGTGTGTTTGTTCAGTTCCCTGTAATCAACACACATGCGAAGATACCCATCTGATTTGGTGACAAATACAACTGCGGCGCCCCATTCAGAACATCTTCTCCTAATCAAACTCCTAGCAAATAGATCATCAATTTGAGTTTTAAGTTCAGCTTTCTCTTTAGGAGCCATTCTTTTGTGAGGGAGAACTACGGGAGTAGCTCCAGGAATAAGGTCAATGCGGAAATCGATTTCCCGTTTAGGCGGTAGGGAGTTGACCTCTCCAAATACATCGGGAAACCGCTGGACAATAGGAGTGGTACTAAGATCATCCGGTGAGCATCAAGAGAGAATATGAAGCTTCCGGCATATTTCTGAGGTGATTTGTATTCAATGACAAGCGGTAGACCCTTTTCATTGACTAGAGAAACAGAATGAGCTTTGCAAGAAATAACAGCATCGAATTTCCTTAACCAATCAGCACCCAATAAGATGTCGAATGCTACAAAGCCAAGCGCATAAAAATCCCAAGTGAATCGATATCTTCCATACAAGAGCACAACCTCTTTACAAATTCTACTGAGGTTGGCAAGTCCTCCAATAGGGTTGGAGACACATAAGGAAGTAGTAGCAAGAGTAGGTTCTAATTTGAGCTTATTACAAAGATCAATAGATATGAAGCTATGAGAAGCACCAGTATCGAATAATACCCTAACAGGTAAATCATGTAATGAAAAAGTACTTCGTAAGGTACCTTGGTCATTCTGAGCAGGTGGTGGAGGTGGTGTAGGAGTGGTGATAGCAAATACTCCAGATGGTGTGCCTCTCTTTTGCATTGGGCAGTCTTTCTTGAAATGTCCTGGCTGGAGGCAGACATGGCATAAATCTCTCCTAGTCATAGAAGGTAGGGGGACAGCAGCTCCAGTAGATGGACAACTATTAGCATAATGACCCTTCTTATCGCATTTGAAGCAAGTGATATTAACAAGGTCGATTGGGCTTTTCTGGGCGTATCCCAATCCAGTAGTCTTCTGCCAAGCTTTCTTTTGTTGATCAAAGTTCATCTTCCTCTTTCCGGGCTGGCTAGAGGAGGGCTGAGTAGGAGTGGCCTTGGCAGTAGGTCCCTTAGGCTTTGCCTCATATCTAAGAGCATAGTCAACAAGCTCTGTGAAGGTGCAGTGGGTGTGGCCAGTAAGCAAGTCATAATACTCTGGTCTTGCTCCCAAAATGAACTTCTCGTTCTTTAGAAGGGGTGTATCAATCAATCCCGGGCCGAACTTGGAGAGTTTATTGAATTTCCTCTCATACTCCGAAAAAGTCATACTGCCTTGCTTAAGATCCATAAAAGCTCTATAAAGTTGGGTTTTCCCAGCAGTTGGCATCCATTGTGCCGAGAAAGTATCCATAATCAAAAGATAGACTAGATGAATAACATTCCAAAGATTAAAAGAAGAATTTAGACTACGAAATCCAAATAATTTTATACCTAAACTGGGCCCAAGTGATGGTGTTCTCCTCGATACGAGAAGTAACTGATTCCCACCAATCTTGTGCGGCATCCTGAAGTTGCCAGGCAGCAAGCTGACGCTTTTGAGCATCAGTGATCTCCAGACCAGAAAATATCTTCTCTAAGCCTTTAAGCCATTGTTGAGCCTCGATAATGTTCTCGGATCCAGAAAACTTAATACCTCCAAGCTGTGTATACTCCTTACTAAGAGTGGTGAATTTGACTGGAGCTGGTATGGCAGGTGCAGCCTGAGCAGGACCATTTCCTCTTCCTCCCCTATTGTTTCTTCTGGTAGCCATCCTGAAATACCAAAAGAGATTTTTTTTTAGAACCAAGGATAGAAAAATCATAGAATTTTAAGGAAAGTCTAATCAATGAATCAATAAGGAGTTTGAATTGAAAGGATATGGATTTTGAATTGATTCTCCTCATTCTAGGGTACTACTACCCTATCTCTAATGAGTTTATATAATCCCGAACTAAGGTTTTTAAGAAAACCAAAGCTCTAATACCAACTGAAACAACCCATATATTTGGACCATTTAAATTGACAATAATCCACACATGTCAACTTAAATAATACAAAACACGAATCATTATGGGATTATAAATACATAAATGTAAATGAGAATCAATACAACATCACAGACACAGAACAGTCACAGAATAATGCAGCGGAAAATACATCGTCATAATAGTAGTTCATGAAGCTACTACATGAAATACAACAATGTCTTAACATAAAGTGACTAAAAGAAAATACATAAATGTCCAACAGACCAGGACATCAATACAGGAATAGAAATAGACTGATAAAGATAAATGCTAAGCCTTCAGCATCTTCAACCAACCTTGATCAGCAAACTGGATAGCTTCAGACTGACCCGAGCATATACAAAAAGAAACACTCGAGTCAGGACTCAAAATCTTATATAAGAAAATCAAGTGCAAGGGAAAAAGTCCATAACTTAAAAGATGAATAAAATAAACATCTCTAAGGATCCGATAAACTATCTATATATACAATAGAATACGATATGTAGATAATGTCTAATCAGTAAAGTACGATATTAAAATAGTGTTAAGGTGTTACCATAATCCCCTTTAACACATTTTTATTCCCAAGAGCATATACAAGACCGTAGTTTCCCCAAAACCGGAAGTCACCAGAGGGAAATCCATATACAAAAGGTACAAACCAAACGTAGTGGTCGCGAATAGGATAATCAGTATGACAAGGTACATGAGGCGATACCAACTAGGATACTAGTAGTTGCGTGATCCGGACTGATGTTGAGCATAGCCAACAGCTACCTCAACATCGCGAAACAACACTCCCAAATCAAGGGGTGCACCGAAATCGAATCACGAAAGTAATAGATATGGTATCGAAGAAGTGTGTCCGCTAGAGGTGGCGATCCTCAATGGCCCGGCGCGGCTCCTGTTTTAGTCATGTCAGGGGTCATCCAATATCGTTCTCTTTCTTCAGTCAACTCGTTCACCAAACCATCCACTTCGTTCTGGATCAACACTCCGCATATACTAGTTATTAAAGTGGTTTTCGGTATCGACAGAGAGTATGTCCATATCCGATCCCGGTCTCTTTAATAACTACGTATTTTAAATCCGATGGTCATTTAAGTTAAAGTTCAAACAAACAAAGTCCAAAAGTCAAGTTGCAAATTTGACTTTCAAAATTTTGGCATTTTCACGATTAAATTTATTTCAGAAATCTAAAATCATATTTCCAAGTGAAATTTTAGTTACTAATCAATAAATTCAATTAAATGGTCAATTTAGTTCAAATCATCAAATCAAATTCTATTCATTTCAATTCATATTTACATTCATCGTTACATTAAATATAATCATAAATTTGATTAAATCAATTTCATTAACTAAATTCCCTTTTTCCAAAACTTCATTTGATTTATTTACCGAATTCAATTAAATTCTATTTAAAGAAATCCATTTCCATTTATTTGGTTCCATGATCTATATATCACAAATAAGTTATTTCCGAGTTACAATCAACTCAAACCATATTCTGTTTACAATGTCCTGATTTAATTAATTCATTAAATATAAAATCATTTTAGATTTTTATTATCACTAAATTAAATCCATAAAACTTAAGTTAGTTTTGTATTCCTCTTAAGTCAAATTTTACTTAATCTCAAATTAAATTATAACACGTTCCTAATTTATTTGATTAGAACCGAGTTTAAATCTAAAACTAACAAATCTAATAAATTTTTAAATTATTAAATTCTAAAATTTTCTTGTTTCTAAATCTCATTTCAATTAAATTTGTCAATTCATCTTATTTAATTAAATAGATTTAATAATCTGTTTCAATTAAATCCATTACTTCATTTCAATTTAATCCATTAAGTTATTTCAATTAAATCCATTAAGTTCGTTACTAAATTTCCAAACAAATTGTTAAGTTCATTCCTTAATTTCAAACAGATTCTAATTTCAAAATAATTTTTGTTGACCAATCGGGTTTCTTATTTTTAATTATCTATTCTAGGCCAAGTTGTTCAATTTGGGTATTTATCATTTCAACCCAATATCATTAAAATAAAAAATAAAGCATAACAAAGGGAACTTGCAGTGTGATAACTGGGATGGTGTCAAAGTAAATAAACAAGCAATAGCAACCATACATAACAATTTAACAATTTATTTAAATAATCCCGAAATAATCGTATTAACTTACATTTGTTATTTATGCAAATTAATAAAATTATTCCTAGAGTCCACACTATCATTTCAATGCAGACTAAAGATTATTACATTATGGTTTTTCACTTGGTGTCTATTATCAATTTACTACATCAATCATACATTTAGTGGTTCAAAGTGTAGTTAACACTATTTCTACGTGTCGATTTAATTAACATTTAAAGGGGTCAAGTTCAACATATATAATCCATTTTAAATTGTTAACTATCCTATATCAATTCAATTTCATATTAATTCGCTTATATTAACAACCAAATTCAACATCACATAGCAAATTTAGTGTCACAACTATCTACCATAAACCAACATCAAATCACAATTTATCACGTTAAATCTTTAGACAATACATAGCGTCAATTTAGCAATTTTAAATTCTAACCATATCCAATTTTAACTTGTATAGCAATTTACAGTTTATGTGAACAATTTTAACATCAACCATTTTAGCATCCAAATTAATATTAACAACATCTATCACTTGATTTCCATAGCATAATAGATTGAGTCGTGAATGAAATATTCACCTTGCATGGTTAAGGAAGATAACGAAGCACGAAGACGGATAGATAAAATAGCCCCTAACAAGCACGACGCAAAACGAACACAGCAAAACAAGGAAGCTAGATAGAGATGCTAGCCTAGATTTCCGGATCAGCAGCTGCAAGCCACGAAACCAGAATACGTGAGGCAATATTGATTAAACATAAGATATTTTAAGATGCCTATACAATACAGTTTATATGTATATTATTATTATTTTTCCGACTTCAGTTTGGTAAGGCAGCAAAGAGCTACGGCGAAGTCGCCGTGGAGAGTAGGGGTGGTCATCGACGTGGCAGTGGTCGGGGAAGGCGGTTGCGGGCTGTATGTGAGTGGACGCAGGCGGTGGGTGGTGTGTTGGGCTGTCACTGGAAAAATGGATGGAGCAGGCGGTGATGGGTTGGTCGCTGGCGGAGCAGCAGGCTGTGTTAGTGGGACGTGGGGACAAAGGCTAGGGGTTGGGGTGCGGCGAACGCGTAGGTGGGTGGGCAGTGGAGGCTGGCAATGGATGAGGCGGACGAGGCGAAGAGGGTAGAGGCGGACGTTGGCGATGCGGGGTAGGGGTCGGTGAACGCGCAGGTGGGTGGTGGCGCGCGGGCGGTGGGGCTGGCGTGGCGGAGTAGGGCAGACACTGTAGCGGGCAGGGGAGCGTACATGGGTAATGCGGGCAATGGAGGTGGTGGCGGGTTTCGTGAGTGGTCGCTGTAGTGGGTCTCAGCAATGGTGTGGACGTGGAGGCTGGGTGGGCGAGGAGCGGATGGAGGCGGAGCAGTGGGCGGAGGCTGGCGGCGACGTGGAAGGAGGAGGCGTTGCAGGCGGACGTGATGCGGAGCGAACTGAGTAGGTGGTCGTGTGGGAGAGCATTTTGTGGGTTCATTATTCTGGAGGGAGACAGAAATATCAAAGAATTATGAAGAGGAGGGAGAGAGAGTGCGTACCAGAGAAGTAGCCAGTAATGCAGTGAGCAATTAATGAAATGAGTTGGTTTGCAGAGGAATTAATGAAGGCAGATATATAAAGAGGGGTTCAGAGTCCAAGGTCACAGAAATGATTTCCTTGGTAAACATGATGGCGATTGGGTTTTTGAACGGCCAAGGCTCCTAGAATTCTGAGCGTTGGAAAGTTAGGTACCGGTTTGTGCTGCGTAATGGACCAATTTGTAATCCGTTAAACAATTATAATTTGCAACGCCGAACTCCGATTAACACAAATAAATATACCGTTTTGATCAGCTCGACGAGGCGAACCCATCGGTTTATAAATATCATTGGGATGATTAGATTATAAAATTCGAAATTTTCTATTACGGAGAATGCGGCAAAAACGCAGAAGAATAAGATCGACGGAGCTAAAGATGTCCGAATTTCGAAAAACGAAAAATGACGACTTTGTCAGAAGATGATTTAGAATTTTTTTATGTAAAATATTCAGGTTCGGAAGATAAAAATTTTCACGTTTAAAATGAACTGATGTGCAATAAAATGCGAACGAAATTTACTGCCGTATTTTCCGACGAACTTTACCCATATCTATAACCATCTAGGCGCAATTTATAAATAAAGTTTGGACGTTAATTGAAATCGTATGTAAGTTTCACATTTTATATTAAAATAATGGTTTTAAAAATTTTTAAAATTGGGTCGGAAATTCAGGGTCGTTACATGGTTAAAGTTGTCTCACATCAATAGGAAGTGTATATAACTGCTGGTAACCTCAAAGTGAAGGATAGACTTCTATTATGTAACTCTACTGACCTCATATTCCAATCTACTAAGTTCAATTAATTATTTTAGGCTTTACTAGCTTAAGGCATAATATCCTAGGCTTTACTATTACTAAGCTTTATCATCCTAAATTGGATATTGGACTTAGCTTACCAACCTTCTTTCAGTTATATATGGCTATATAAATTACCTTAAATATTCAACTTTACATAAATCCCTTTTTATCTATTTCTCTATGAATGTCAATTTGTCCATGATAAAAGATTATCACCCTAAGGACATTACCTAAGACATTTATATATTTAATAATTTCCAATTAGTAATTGCTTCCAAAATATTCCATAGTTATTCATCTAACTTCATTATTTATCAGTCTCATTAATCCATTTACCCTATTAATGATTTGTAACTCATATATTCGTTCCGCACTTATTACTCATTAATTGGAGTTACAACCTTTCTGTCATCCAGCATTCTAGCATGGCCATATTGAACCGATTGCACGAGTTAGATTCGACTGTCGTTAAGGCCGATGATTCTAGAGTAATGATTGTGGGGCCTAGGAGTCAAGTACAGATGGTAATATAAAGTCAAGAGTAAATGGAATTGATAGATGTGCAATGTAGAATGTTCGAAGTATGGGATATGGTTCAATGCATAGGAGGGATCGACATAGTTTGGCTCCAACAAGAGGGATCGGCATACATCAAAGTACAAGAGCATTCTTGTGGAAAACAATCAATATCTCGAGATCTACAATTCCAATGCATATGAAATTTGAGGAGCTAGATATTAGGACCCTAGGGAACTCACCCTAGGGATAGCTCATAAAAAGGACAAAATTGGAGGGATCGATATACAACCTTAGGACGGATCGGTTGAAGGCAGCATGCAAGCCATGTTGAGTTAAAGATCAAGCAACTACTCAAGTTTCAACGATCCAAATGACCTGAAAATTAGATGCTAAACATATTTTTGAATAAAGAAGCCATCGTAGGGATCGCTCCCCAAAATTCGACCAAAAAATGGATCGGTACCGATCCCTCCTCTTCGAGAATTGGGCCCAGCGATCCCTCTAGTGGGTCCATATGGTTTAGAAGGTCCTTCAGCCAAGATTTTAGAGAGATACTTGGTCGTCTTCATCTATAATTACTGGCCTAATGGTCATTCTAAGTGTTAGCGCCAAAATTGGTCACTAACACCCAAACACCATTGAAAGCACTAACCAACAGTCACAGATAACAGATAGAATGTATGTAGAGAGCATAAATATGAAGAACAGTAAAAATTAAAAGAAAAGCAATAATAACAGAGGATTTATAGTGGTTCGGCTGACTCCGGCCTACGTCCACTCCAGAAATTTCCTTTTTATTGATATGAGAATCAATTACAATTACAATCCAGAGTTTCTAGAACAACAATGGCAGAGCAGCCTTAGTATAGGAGACGAAGGGGAACAGAATAAAGATCCCATTATCTGAACCCCCATGTGTTGTATTTATAGGCAAAATCCGAGTTGCTGGGCTTCTTGAGTGGTCCAGGCCCATCAAGACCACTGCCGACCCCAAATCCATCATTACGACCGACCATGAGTTCTGGATATGCCGACCCAAAGTTGCCCTGAGAATGAGTTGAAAAAGCCTTTCATTTGACTCGAAGTAACATGCCATTCCACTCGAAGCAAGATGGTTGCCGACCCGTTGCTTTGTTACCGACCTGCCTCCTTTTAGCCGACCCTAAGTTTGTACTATGCCAACCCAGAGTAAACCAAAGTCACCGATCCAATTCACCATGCCGATCCACCCATCATGACTGAACCACCTTCCTACCGACCCAAAACCCTCACAACACCGAACCAGTGTCTATGCCCGACCGACCTAATGCATGCCAAACCACTCCATCATGACCGAACCACCTCATCCTAACTATCTTGGCCGACCAACACATAGCCGATCCACTAATACCGACCCGCACAAACACGCCGAACCACCACATTATGCCAAACCACTACATTATGTCAATCCCTTAATTTCCTAGACCCAAGTTATAGTCGATCCATCTTCTGTCGACCGACTCCAACCAGACCGAACCATGCATGGTCTCCTCTCATCGACCAAGCCATATACGACTGAGCCACCTTGACCAAGCGATCCACACCAAACCATTCATGACTGATCGTTTATCCATCCAACTGGCTCAAACACATTGTATTCCGGTCTCGACAAACGAGCAGTTGACTTAGTTAAATCCGTCTGTTTACGGCCTTGCCAAAAGGCGGGTAAACATTTGCCCCCTAAAACATGCCTTGCTACTGGAAGGTGTGTTTTGAATAACCTCAAATCCGATATCCGAAGTCCATATGTTATCCTTAGCCATACCTTCCGATTCATAGTCCAATCCATTTTATCCAAGTGCCATTGCCATATCCTTATCCAAATCCACGACTGCTCCGAGTCGATATCCGATTCCTATCCAGTAACCAAATCCTTATCCAATTCCACATCCATCTGAACCCGACAACCGAGTTCTAATCCATCCATATCCAATAATCAATAACCATATCCACGACCTCTTCGGGTCGATATCCAAATTCGGGACCGCTCTAGGTCTGTGCCCAAATCCTTAGCTGTTCATAGCCAATATCCAAATTTGTAACCTCTCAGGGTTCTTACCAAGCATAATCCACACTCGACGACCTGTGTTACGTAATGCCATAGTGTTCTTGGTTCAGTGTCCTTAAACGTTGAGTAATGTCGTGGCTTAAGCCCTAAGCCGAATCCTGGTCGCTCCGGACCCTCGCCGAGCATAGTCCATACTCGATGACGTGTAATAGTAACCGATAGATATTATGGGGCCTAAGTCATAGGCCGAATCCTGGTCACACCAGACCCTTGCCGAGCATAGTCCATACTCGACGACCTGTAATAGTGACCGATAGATATTATGGGGCCTAAGTCCTAGGCCAAATCCTGGTTGCTCCGGACCCTTGCCGAGCATAATCCATACCCAACGACCTTTTAACCAAAAACCAAAGGAAAATCCAATCAAAATCCAATCCAAAATCCAAATCGAATTAGAAAACCAGAAATCCATATCAAAAACCCAAACCAAAAAGCAAACATCCAAACCAGAATCCAAAACAGAAATCAAGCAAAACTAGGAGTTCAAACCAAACTCCAAAACCAAACCAGGAAAAGCAAGTGTCCAAGCCAAAAAGAAAAAACTGATTTCACAAACCAAAGCGTCACAGTTTATCATCATCTCAAAGCATGCCTAGGGGCTGTCTCCGTCCCCGTACATGAGTAAGTGACTTAGCCGTCTGCCCGGAGTTTGCTACTTATTCAAAACATCATGATTAGTTGATGACCAACCGACCACCATTCCTGGGCCTTGCACCATGGTCGTTCAAGGTAGGCGGTGGCTGCTCCTATTCCACCGCTGCATTCTGAGTTTCGACATATTGTCGCAACTGACCATTCCTTACATGCTCCTCGATTATATCCTTTAGATGTCGGCAACTGTTAGTATCATGCCCGTCCAGGTCATGAAAGAGACAATGCCTTCCTGATGCCCTTTCGCGTTCTGAGGGTTCCCTCCTTGCCAGCCTTCGATAATGAAGGCGATCCCGAGTATCCAAGAATATCCGCACCAATGCTGCATTCAATCCTGTGTAAGCAAAGAATTTTGGTTCTCCCCAGCGCTTCCTCTTCCCTTTATCCTTGTCTTTACTCGAGATTTCATCGGACGGTTCTCCATCCTTAACCATGTTTACTTCCTTTGACCTCATATTCAAACATGCATCCTCCTGTCGAAGAAATCTCTCGGCTTCGTGAAAGAATTCCCCAAGATCCATTGGTCGGTCCCGTATCAACGATAATTTGAAATCTAAATTATCCCTGAGTCCTGACACCGCCGCCATCAGAACCATTGATGGATCTGGCCGATCCACCGAAGCAACTGCTTCATTAAACCGAGTTAAAAAAGTCCTGAGCGATTCATCCGCCCTCTGTTTCATCGACGTCAGTGTCATCACATTTTTCGGCCTTTTGATGTGAACCCGAAACTGTTTCAAAAACTTGTCCACCGATTATGTCCATGTTCCAATTGATCCATCTTCCAGCTGTCTGACCACATAGCAGCTATATCGGTTATGTACAGGGGGAGGCATCGGGCTATAACCTCCTCTGATGCCCCCAGCACTTCCATATGTCTTGTGTACCTCATCAAGTGGTCAGTGGGATCCATATTACCGTTGTATACTTCCGGAGTGGTCAACTTGAAATCGGGTGGATTCCTAGCCATCCTGATGTTACGGGTAAATGGACTTTTGTTTACTCCCTCCAAATCCCTGTTTGCCCAACCTCCTCGAATAGTTCGCCTGATAATGTCAGCTAATCCAGTGTTACCTACCAAGGGTTGCCCCTTATCCATATTTCCTAACTGCCCTCCAAGCCTTCGGGGGAATTCCGATACATACTCCTCATCATGCACTCATGTATCTCTATTGGCGCCAGGCTGCGCAGCGTCATCTTGTATCCCTCCATGGATCGGTCCAGCATTACCTAGTAGTGTGCCCCCGAGTCTAGGTCCATCCAGATTGATAGTTGTTTGCTGATTGGGGGCTCCCCCTGCCGAACCACTCCATCTACTTGTCGGTTGAGTCCTTCTGATCCAGCTCCATGGATCTGAGCTCCTACAGTTCCTGTTTGTCCAAATTGTTTGAAAAGTGTCTGCATCATTTCCTCTTGCCTTTTCATCAACCGCTCCTGCATGGAATTCATCATAACCTGCATCTTGTCCCTAGTGATATAGATCGAGGCTTGATTAGCTCTAAAGGAAGCCTCTTGACTTCCCTCTTGTTGACTCCTCTCTGTCCTTTTTCTCCTGGTTGATTGCTTTTCCATAGCCTCCAGAATCCAAGTTCCTAAGCCTTTAAATCCAAAATCCTAGCTTTTCAATCCCTGAGTTCAGTTCTCAGTGAAAGCACCAAAATGTTAGCACCAAATTGGTCACTAACACCCAAACACCATTGAAAGCACCAACCAGCAGTCACAGATAATAGATAGAATGTATGTAGAGCGCACAAATATGAAGAACAATAAAAATTAAAAGAAAAGCAATAATAGCAGAGGATTTATAGTGGTTCGGCTGACTCCGGCCTACATCCACTCCAAAAATTTCCTTTTTATTGATATGAGAATCAATTACAATTACAATCCAGAGTTTCTAGAACAACAATGGCAGAGCAGCCTTAGTATAGGAGACGAAGGGGAACAGAATAAAGATCCTCTTTTCTGAAACCCTACATGCTTTATTTATAGGCAAAATCCGAGTAGCTGGGCTTCCTAAGTGGTCCAGGCCCATCAAGACCACTGCCGACCCCAAATCCATCATTACGACCGACCATGAGTTCTGGATATGCTGACCCAAAGTTGCCCTGGGAAGGACTCGAAGTAGCCTTTCATTTGACTCAAAGTAACACGCCATTTGACTCAAAGCAAGATGATTGCCGACCCCTTGCTTTGTTGCCGACCTGCCTCCTTTTAGCCGACCCCAGGTTTGTACTATGCCGACCCAGAGTAAACCAAAGTCACCGATCCAATTCACCATGTCGATCCACTCCATCATAACCGAACCACCTTCCTACCAACCCAAAACCCTCACAACACCGAACCGGTGTCTATGCCCGACCGAATCAATGCATGCCGAACCACTACCTTATGCCGAACCACTCCATCATGACCAAACCACCTCATCCTAACAATCTTGGTCGACCAACACATGGTCGATCCACTAATACTGACCCGCACAAACATGCCGAACCACCACATTACGCCGAACCACTACATTATGCCGATCCATTAATTTCCTAGACCCAAGTTATAGCCGATCCATTTTCTACCAACCCACTCCAACCAGACCGAAACATGCATGGTCTCCTCTCCTCGACCGAGCCATATACGACCAAGCCACCTTGACCGAGCGATCCACACCGAACCATCCATGACTGATCGTCTATCCATCCAACTGGCTCAAACCCATCGTATTCCAGTCTCGACAAACGAGCAGTCGATTTAGTTAAATCCGCCTGTTTACGGCCTTGCCAAAAGGTGGGTTAATACTAAGAATCTTTATGCTGCTTGTTACTCTAAATTCCATTGTAATCAAGTACTCGCTATTTCCTACTGCTGTAATCAGATTTATAAGTGATTATTAAAGGATAATCTTCAAAGTGGACGTGGGCATACAACGCCGAACCACTATAAATTTTCGTATCTTCGATTATAGCTTATTCTCTGTTGCTTACTAATTCATTTACTCTATTTAATTTTGTTTTTCTTCACTTATTTCTCTACAAAATAACTATTCTTGGGTGTTTGTGACTAATTTAGTTGCAAACATTTTGGTGCTTTCACTGAGAACCTTGATTATCAGTTTATTAGGATCCCTTTGTTGCTACTAGATTGGATAAATCCCCCAACTGCTGTTATCTTCATGAAGTTGCTCATACTACTCATATTTGCAGAAATCTAAGCAAAGCTGTTAATAATAGTGAGGAATAATAGATCTACTTCTCAGAACGTGGAAGGAAGTGAGAACACTAGCATCCAGCAAGGAGACCCAAGCAATTAGCCAATGGATGTGAATGATGAACCGGTTGAAGTTTAGAATCCCACCTATTCTGTTACAAGAGCTGAATTTCTTAATTTAATGAAAGAGCTAATGGAGAGTCGTCGATAATTAAACAGACAAATTCAGACCAATATCAATTTGATGAACCAACTCAATCAGCAGTAGCGTGGGAAAGCTAGGAAAGACTACACTCCTTACTCTACATTAGAAAGTTCTAGCTTATCATATGAGTATCATAGGCATAGGTATCGTAGAACAAACGAATATCACGTAGAGACTTCGAGGAGTCAACCAGTAGACAATTGTGGTCTACCAGGATTGATCAGTGCCGATCCCTCCATAAGGATTAGTATTGATCCCTCCACCAGAAAGGAGAATACACCCATGCCTCATGGCAATCAAGTTGGAGCTACATCAGTTGGTTTGAATGCCGGAGTTCAATTAAATGTTGACCAAGTCCTTCCTCGGAATGACGATGAAGTAAATTTACAAGGTACACATCGGGAAGATGGTGAACCAACAAGGCATGAAACGGCCCGTAGACATCAATTGGACCATTCATGCGAGGTGGAACACGACCACTGCTTGGCACCAACCATCCAAACGCCGGACTTATCGGCAATGATCAAATAGTTAGTAAGGGAGGGCCAGGGCTTGACTAACGATGAATGGGGAATCTCGAGAAGCCATACCCTGTTCACCGATAATGTTCTATATGCGGAGTATCCAAGGAGGTTCAATATACCATCAATGCTCGCCTACGAAGGAAAAACCGACCCCAGGCAGCATATCATGAGTTACGAATGACTGATGGATTTTGCACGAGCGGATGATGCAACAAAGTGTAAATGCTTTCCCATAACCCTCTCTGGAATAGCAACGATGTGGTTCACAAGATTACCCCTATGATCAATTTCTAGATTCAATGATTTGGCAACAAAGTTTATGGAGCAATTCCGAATGCATGCAACTCGTCCAAAGGATGTGATGTCCCTGTCTAGTGTGATTCAGGCTCCAAGAGAATCATTGAAAGATTATTTGGAGAGATTTTATACAGCTATTATGGAAATCAATAATCTGAATGACCATGCGATGTTAATGGCCTTGATGAGAGGGATAGATCCAGAACCTGATTTTGGTGGTTGGTTAGCTGGCAAGCCACCCACAACGTTGGAGCGCTTTTATGCAAAGGCGGCTCGGTATTTAAGAAAGGAGGAAGCCAGGTACTCCAGGAAAAAGAATGCTGCGGGACCGACAGGAGAGGCTACAAAGTAACATCGCAGTAAAGCAGTTTGATGATAGCTTAGTAAAAGTTCAAGTGAATGTCGTAAACAAGCCGAATCAGCAAAAGAAAGGCGGAAATAGGGGTCGAGAACGAATGAGGGATTTTGGAAAAGGGAAGCCTAGGATTCTGGTGTACGTCCTAAGAGAATATCTATTAGTCAGCTTACAATACCATGCAATACAGGAAGCCGCCTCCAATAGAATCAACTGAGAAGTAGAAACGAACCAGAAAATATTGTCGGTCTCACAAATGCTATGGACATGGCACGAATGAATGCAGGCATCTCTAGGACATTATCGAAAAGCTGATTCGAGAAAGGAAGTTGCAGCAATTTGTAAAACCCCGCAGAATGGAGGACAGGGGACATTCGATCCCAACCGAGGACAAGTACTACGCAAGGCTGAGGAGCCTACATGAACTGGTGGAAGATCGGTGATAAATACGATAATCGAAGGACCACACCTAGCAGATAAGAGGTAGCAAGAGATGGAGCGCTATGCTAGCACGATTAGGCATATGGATTTTGAATATTATTCGAATATAGAAGATGGAACTCCGGCAAAACAGCAACGCACAATTATAGATGATATCGCGTTTAGAAAAAGAGATGCAGACAAGGTGGAGGCTCCGACGATCGACCCAATGGTCATTTCGGCCATGATTGGCCTCTCTTTGGTGAGAAGGATATCGATTGATTGTGGAAGTACAGTAAATATAATTTTCAAAAAATCTTATGATCAGATGAAAATGGAGCTAAGGACTTAAAGCCATCTAAAGCCTGCATATTTAACAGTGTTGCAACTGAAGCCATTGGTTATGTTGAATTACCAGAACAGTTGGGAGAAGGTGATCATAGGAGAGTGCGAATCTTACCATTTGTTGTTTTGGATGTTGACTCTCCTTACAACGTTTTTCTAGACCGACCGGCCCTCGTCGAATTCGGGGCAGCCTTTCCCTATGGTGTTTGACTTTGAAGTTTCTGACAAATAATGGTGTTGGAGTTGTTCACGGTGATCAGGCGACTGTACGTGTTTGTTATGTAGCTGAGTTGAGGGATGCTCAATGCAAAGAGAAAGGTAAGCGTATGGACAAGACGGTCTGCATCTGAGCTACCAAAAATTGACAACTAGCGCATGAGCCTTGGCTTGTGCGCTACGTTGGTTCTATAAAGATATAGATCCAGGAGCCGATGAGGAGGAGTCTAAAGAGACCAAGGCTGCATCAGTTGAGCTGACGATTGATATCACATTCAGCCATGATGACCCATCCCGAGTCCTAAAGATCGGATCACGACTCAGCCCCCTGATGATGAAAGAACTTGTTGGATTTTTCCAAGCGAATCTAGACGTGTTCACTTGGAATCATTCTGACATGCGTGGAATCTCGCCTGCCACTGCGAACCATGTATTGAATATCGACTCGAGGCATGTCCTGGTGAAGTAAAAAATATGTTGCATGGATCCGAAGAGATCTGTCACTCTCAAAGAGGAAGTGGATAGACTCAAAGACAATGGGTTTATTCGTGATGCCCTCTACCTAGGTATCTAACCCTGTACTTGTGAGAAAGGCGGATAGGAAATGGAGAACATGCATTGATTACTCAGACTTGAACAAGGCGTGTCCAAAAGACAATTTTCCCCTTCCGAGGATCGACTAGCTGGTGGACTCAACCACAGGACATGAATTTCTATCTTTCATGGATGCGTACTCGGGAAATAATCAAATCCCGATGCACATTCCTGATCAAGAGCACACCAGTTTCATTACCAATGTTGGATTATATTACTATGTGGTGATGCCGTTTAGACTAAAGAATGCAGGAGCTACTTACCAGTGCTTAGTCAATAGGATGTTCAAAGATTAGATTGGAAAAACAATGGAAGTATATATAGATGATATGCTCGAGAAGTCACGACGGTCAAGCGACCACATTAGAGACTTGGCAAAAATGTTCGGCATCTTCCGACATTACAAGATGAAATTTAATCCTTTGAAGCGTTCTTTTGGTGTAGCATCAGGGAAATTCGTTGGCTTTATTGTTAACGCCCATCGAATCGAAGTTATTCGCGAGAAGATTCAGGGTATCTGCAATATCCAAGTGCTAAAGACTATCAAACAAGTACAAAGTCTGAATGGGAAGGTTGCTGCATTAATCCGATTCATTTCCAGAGCTATCGACAAATGCATTCCTTTCTTTGACTTGATTAGGAAAGGGAAAATAAACTTCGATGGACACAAGATTATAAAGACGCATTTCAAGCTTTGGTGAATCATTTGGAGAGACCCCCCATTTTGTCAAAGCAGGTGGATCATGAAGATTTATATATCTATTTTGTTATGTCGGTACATGCTATAAGTGCTGCATTACTTCATGAAAAGAATTGAATTCGGAGACCGATTTACTATGTCAGCAAGCGATTTATGGGAGTTGAAAAGAAGTATCCAAAAATAGAAAAACAAGCATACTACTAGCTGATTGCATCATGAAAAACTCTACCCGTACTTCCAAGTTCACTCGATCGATGTTTACACTGACTGGTCGTTACGACAAGTCCTATAGCAACCTAAGACGTCTGGAAGATTCCTCAAGTGGAATATCGAGCTTAGTCAATTAGATATCACTTATCTCCCTTAGAGGGCTATCCACAGTCAGGAACTGGCAGATTTTATAACAGAATTCACTGTGCAAGATGATTCCTCGGAGAGCGGCGAAATCCCTACCATACGGTGGAAATTGTATATTGATGGAGTATCCAATGATCATTGTTCTGGAGCTGGAATTGTGCTTGTATCTCCCGAAGATCGGTCGACCCGTTATGCTTAAGCTTGATTTCCCAGCGATAAAATAACGAAGTTGAGTATGAAGCTCTAATTGTTGGACTTAAACTCACTAGAGAACTGGGAATAAAGTCTTTTGAAATCTTTTGTGATTCACAGTTGGTAGTATACCAAGTCAGGAAAGATTATCAAGCTAAAGGGCAACGGCTTGCCCCATACCTTACCCAAGTCCAAGAGTTGTTGACTGAATTTGAATACTATGACATTACATATATTCCACGGGATCAAAACGGAGAGGCTGATTCATTGGCAAAGTTTACTAGCATCGACGATGCGCAACAGATGGGCTTGGTTCCGATCGAAGTATTAAATGCCTTGAGTATAAATATGATAGTAATCAATCGGGTACTAGAGGTAGAGCTTGAGAGGGAATCATGGATGACTCTGATCAATGACTATTTGCTACATGGAGTCCTACCAGATCAAAGGAATGAAAAGTAGCAAGTCCTTTGTAAAGCTTCGCGATATGTCATGCAAGGAGGAATTATGTACAGAAAGGGTTGCTCTGTTCGCCTACTCCGGTATATTGCTAATGACGAGATAAAATGTGTCCTAAAAGAAGTTCATGAAGGGGAATGTGGCGATCACACCGAGCGCAAACTCTAGCAACGAAGATACTCCGTTACGGGTATTATTGGCCAACTGTCACTCGAGACGCTGCTGACTGTGTAAGACGATGCGACAAGTTCCATATATATGCAAAAGTTCCAAGAGCTCCATCGATGGAAATCACGCAAATAGACAGGTATAGATATTATCGGTTCCTTACCAATCTCCAAAGGTAGTGCAAAGTACGCTATGCAGTTGATTACTTCACCAAATGGGTCGAAGCGGAACCTTTAGCCATGATCACAACCAAGAAAGTAATTAACTTCATTGTCGGAAACATCATCTACCATTTCGGTCTTCCACGAACTATTGTAACAGATAATGGGACACAGTTCGACAGTGCTGAATTCAAAGACTTTCCTTGAAGGTATCATATTGAAAAGAGGTTTGCAGCAATCGCTCACCCTCGAGCAAATGGATAGGTTGAAGTTATGAACAAAACTATAAAGTCCATTCTGAAGAAGCATTTCGAAAAATATAGAGGTATGTGGGTGGATGAAATCCCAACAGCTCTATGGGTTTACAGGACCACCCGCAAGTCTGCGACTAGTCATACTCCATTCGCCCTTACTTACGATTTCGAAACCATCATTCCCGTTGAGCTCGAAGTTCCATCTCATCGAGTGACTTACTATAACCCCAAAACGAATAAAGATCACCTCTTGGAATCTCTCGACTTTATAGATGAGAACGCGAGGAAGCCGATTTAAGGGCAGTTGCGCAATGACACCGAGTCGCTCGATACTACAATATTAATGTCCAACTATTTTTAGCGCTACTGTAATTTTGAAAATGAATACGTAAATGTCCATCAAAGGTAAGTAAATACATTCGAAACATATAAAATGCAGTGAATCCTACTATAAATGAAACGATTATTGCGAAAATTGGTGAATACAACCAACTATCATTAATAATTTCGTCTTTCGACCAAAAACAAGCAAGAGGTGGAATACCACAAAGAGAAAGTGTACCTAATAAAAAAGTAATTCTTGTAATTGGAATATATTTTGTTAACCCTCCCATAAGAACCATATTTTGACTTTTATCCGGTGAAAATCCAACAATGGATTCCATTGAATGAATAATGGATCCAGATCCAAAAAACAATAAAGCTTTCGAATAGGCATGAGTGATCAAATGGAATAAAGCAGCACTATAAGAACCTATACCCATAGCTAATATAATATAACCCAATTGAGACATGGTAGAATAAGCTAAACTTCTTTTAATATCTCTTTGAGCAAGAGCCAAAGTAGCTCCTAATAATACTGTTATTACACTTATTAAGGAAATAAGATTCATTATGTAAGGTATGACTATGAAAAGAGGAAGAAGACGAGCTACAAGAAAAATTCATGCTGCTACCATAGTAGCAGCATGTATAAGAGCCGAAATGGGAGTGGGTCTTATCTGAAACGGGTTTTTCTTGCCCCATCGCACATGGATCCAATCTGGGAAGGACCGTCTGTCATTGAATAGAGGCTTAGAGAGGGAACTTTCAAGCTAGCGACTATTGATGGCATCACACTTCTGAGGGCATGGAATAGCGAGGATTTACGATGCTATTTCACTTAGTTTATTTCTTTTTCATTCAATTGTATTTTCTTTTAGGATTGGCTTTAGCATTTAACTTTCTAGATATGTAATAAGACAGATTATGTCATTCCTTTCCATTTAGCAAATAAAGTTTTGAACTTCCTTTGTATTTATGTTTGTTGTAGCATTATTTGTTAATTGCGTTACGAAACTGATTGATGTTGATATATCCGAACAGGTTCCCAGAGTCTGGAATTAATCAATCATGCTAGTTTCCAATGGAACTAAACAAGATGAGTGTGGTCCGATCGTTCATTTGGAAATTCTCATTCATAACCCAATAGATGAGATATATAATAAGGAATGGATGTGACTCGACCATCCGATAACCAGATAAATCCCGCGAAATGATAGGACTGAAATAAAATAAGAGTGACTGTAACACGACCGATCACTCGCTAAATCAAGCATCGGACCTTGACGGGCAGATTAATCAATTAAGGAAAGTACGATCGGACTGCCCTCCAAAATAACTCTAAGTTTCTAGAGTGCGGATTAGAGTCTAAACATAAATCGGGTGTGAATCGACCATCCATAAAATAACTTTGAGTCCCCGGAGAGCAGACTGGAGTGTAAACATAAATCGGTTGTGAATCGACCGTCCATAAAATAACTCTAAGTCCCTATAGTGCAGACTAGAGTATAAACATAAATTGGGTGCGATTCGACCGCCCATTAACTAACTCTTATCCCCAGAGTGCAGATATGAGTATAAATAGATAGATGAGTGCAGTTCGACCATTCACTATTCCATGAACTCCGGCCTTAAATCGACAGGAGGAGTATAAACTCGCTAAGGATGGAGTTCGACCATCCGACGTCTAACTTTGCTAACCTAAGGCTGGGGTAGAAGTATAATTGCTCAAACTGCTGAATTCAATGGTGTAACACTAAGGCACGAGCCTAGCTTTTGATGCGACTCATGGCGATGACCACATGGAGGCCATGGGATAGAGCTAGTGGACTGTTATCATAATTAATGAACAATGAATTACAAGTACATTGAATGAAAGTAATAGTTCAACTACTTAAATAACATTCATACAAGAGCTCAACAGAAAACAAAAACTTTTGTTCACATGATAAGTTTCAAAATTGTGGTACAAGTTTATTCAAAAAACTGAGGGTCGTACACACACAACCACGACTAATAAAAGAAAAAACGATGAATAAATGGCTATGCAAACTATGTACACACCGAGCTAAAACACGGCTACTTCTTCGATCTTCTCTCTTTTTGGATTTTTCAGGAGTAATGTTTTTTTGAACTTCTGCTTGTTCTCTTCCTTGATCTCTTACCGCCTTTGGCGGGAGAGCATTTGAAGCTTGAAGGGAGTTCTCTAGGAATCGACCCACTAGGCGGAAATACTTGTAGTGGGATAAGGTGTGTATCATCAATGTCTACCTCGGTGGGCTCAGCTTTGGCTTTTCTCTTCAATAACTCCTCATTCTAAATGCATTCCTTCATGCCAATCTCATTAGTGCATTTAGAGGTTCTAGTAATCACAACATCATCAGGTTCATCCGCCGGTAGTGAATCTTCAGCCTTATCATTGTCGAGTGCTCCAATGACTTAAGCGTTGGGCCTCAGAACATCGGTGGTTGCCAGAATCTCTGTTGATTTCTCTTGTTTCTCCACGGCAGCGTCACTTTTAGAGGTTTGGTCGGGACCCAGATGACCTACAAATTTGTCAAAATTAGGAGATAAGCCTAAAACCATTGGGCATGAAGAACAAAACCTCTCATAGAGGGAGAGTAAAGTGGAATACCTGCATCCGGCTGGCTCTCGGTTATCACTGGAGTGCCCCTTCCAGAAAAGGGTTCAGCACTTTGGATTAGTAACCGGGTTTATCTGGATCCTAGCTCAAGTCTTGCCCCAGGCCAAAAGAAACCGATACTCCAGCCGCTTGGAAAGAAGAGGGGCGCTTAGGATCAAATTCTAAGGATTCAGCAATATTTTTCCCTTTAATGGAAGGAGCTAAAATGTCAAAATAGCAGAGTCTCGCAGCCGCAAGGTCTAGGGGTTCATTTATGTAGAGGATCTCCCACATCAATTTCTCTTCATCTAATTCAGCTTCTACCAGCTCCCTCTTTTTCATAGCAACGATATACTCCCAGGCTTTAGTGAGTGACTCAAGATAACCTTCGCCAAGAAAACTCAAGTCGTGATGCATGAAGATTTTAGCATTGTATTCGATGATCAGTGGATCAAACATGTCCTTAATTTCATTTCGACCGGACTCTTTAGCATCTTCCACTCGGGTTTCAATTTGTTCCATAATCTCCTTATGGCCTTCCTCTCATGCCTCTTCTTTGAGGGCTTCTATTTTGGCAAATTGCTCATCAAGTTTGACTTTCAAGCTCCTGGCTTCAACAGCCTCTTCACGGTACCTTTGTGATTCTTCCTGAGCCTCAATCTTTTCTTCCCTTTCTTTCCTAAGAAGCTCTTCAAGCTCCTCGATGCGGCAGGCCAAAATATCTTTCTCCTTTTGTAAGAAATCTTTTTCCAAAGCAAGTGCGCCACTGTGATTGAGGGAAACATCGAGTTCTTTCTTATGGGAAGCTTCAAAATGACTCACTGCCTCTGACGTTTCCTTGGCACTCTTTTCTGCCTTAGCAAGTTTCGTTGTCAACTCTAATAGCTCATTATCTTGGTGCTTGATTATGTCTTTATCATGGATCGCCTCTAGCTTGAGACGATTTATTTCATATTGTCGCTCGATTAACACTTTAGAGATTTTTTCTGCTAAGTGTTGGAATGACTCATAGTACATGAAAACGTCATTACCCATGTGAGAGAGCTTGCTTTGGCGGGCCCTAGGATTATATGAATTATAGGAAGGAATTTAAGACCGTCAAAACAGATTTTTGAAAAAGTGGCCTTAAGTTTGGCCAATTTCTCCGCTATAGAAGTGTCAGGAGCAACGGTCGGCAAAGATGGATCAGAAGTGGAAATTGGATGCCTGCTCGATCTGTGGTCGCAAGATTGCCTAGAGCTAGAAGAACCAGAGTGTTTCTTGTGTGATATGGCAATTTGAGGTCCATGGAAGGAAGTCTGATCTCCGCTATAAACATGAAGATTGGGCTGGTCTCCCTGGTGGAATGACTGAGACTAGGACTTACGCTTGGAAGAAGAAAATTCCCTTGAACGATAGCTGTTTTCCCATCTGTCGTCTCTTTCCCTACACCCGCCAGATTCTGAGCCGTGGCTAGATCCATAATGCATCGAAGAGCCCCTAAGGCGATCAAAAGCCCAAGACTGAGTCATTGCACCTGTAAAGAACAAATGAGAACATGTAAGTAACAATTATGCAAAAGATTGATGAAGAGCGTGTAGTGATGTGCACGTGATTGTGAATCTCCTAGTGTTCCCCCCTAATAAACCAATAGCTGTAGCCTTGCTTATAGGAGTTTTCTCCCCTCTGTCGGTAGGAAGACTGCACCACTCCTAATAAGAGAATTGAACCCATCGATACTGATGTTTGGGAAGTCATTAGTCATAATGTCAACGAGAATCGGGAGATTTGAAAATCCTTTTGGTGAACTTTCTAAGTGTTGGGAAAATGGTTCTTCATCGACAGAAGTGATGACAAATTTTGGATCTGTAACAGTTTTTCTTTTGCGAAGTTTATATGCCAGCTTCTTCCTTCTCTTGGTTGGCATTTGGGATTGCGTTCCTTGTGATGGTTCGACCACAGGCGCCTTGCCTGGGCCTACGTCAGCGTCGCCAGGCTCATTGGTCTGGGCACCCCTAATCTCACCTTCTTTAATGTCATCCTGAGTCCCCTCAATTGGGGGTACGACAGGATTGTTGATATCCCTTTCTTGCTCTACGACATTTCTTGGTAATGCTACACTTCTGGGGAGCCTAATGCTATGACCCTCTTCCAACAGTCTGAATAGAGATAATAACTCATTAGTTATGAGAATTTTGACGTCCCTATCTTCGATAGTGATATCGCGAATAATAGAGATCACTCTTGAAAAATCAATGCCTTTAGGATGTGGGCGGACACCTATAGAAATTCAGGGTGTTAGTGGATATAAAAATATGACTTGGATTAACAGACTTAAGAATGAAGTGAAGACAACACTTATGTCCTTCCAACATCGCCTTGTGAAGCCTGGCGGACACCGAATATAGAACCACTCGTGTTTGAAAAGAGAAATATTATTCCAATCACCTGTTAAGACTTGGCAGTTGGGTGAAGGCTCAAGGAAAACATAGGAAGGACTTCATTACCATCATTTAAAGTTAAAAATGAACCTGATGTCCTCAAGAGTTGGCAGGCGAAACAGAACGCTCATAAATAGTAGAAACGTTCCATGGAGGAAGACATAGCTGTTCGGATGGAGTTGAGTGGGAGCTATTCTGAGATATCTCAGCATTTCTTGAATAAACGAATTGAAGGGCGGCACGCATCCGGCCCAGCACATGAATTTATTGCATGTTGTGTACCCCTCCGGGGCCAGGCGAGGCCTGTCATTTATTAAAGGAACCAAGACATCTTCGAATGGAATTATGTGTATAAAACATAGCCTGCGAAGGGTAGCCTCATCAATTTAGGAGGCTTGAGAATCTATCGAGTTATCTAAGAGAATGGCGCTTCCTACTGCATCCGGCACTGGACATATATCTTCTGTTGGGAGGATGGGAACATCAGAAAATAGATTGACTGATGGGCCAGAAACTTCTATTTGTTCGGCCTGATGACAAGGAGAAAGTCTGCTAGATATAGTCGCGGAGCTCGATTTTGCTTCAGGATCGCTATGTTGTGGGATCTGTTCAGAAGACATTGTAGATAAACGCTCTAAGCATCTAAACTCCATATTAACTATATTCGGTAGATAATCGAGATTAGAAAAAATTACCTATTTTCCCCGTGCTAAGTGTGAACTAGTGCGGTATAGGGTAGTGTATAACAGAGATAAATAACTTTAAATAAGAGAATGAAGTTAAATGACAAGAATTTGGATTCCAACCAGAGTGACCATCATCGCTGGTCGTCTCAACTGGCAAGGAGATTGATCGATTGTGAAAGCTTTGGATCGACTATCAGCATATCAAAGTGTGAAATCTATCATTCAAGTCCATATGCTAAGTTTAAGTTCATGTTGAAAGTTCCAAGGGTTTGATTGTTCAATCTCATGTTCAATAGTGAATATGCAATTTCTATTGTTCATGGTCATCACATGTTCAAGTTCATCTAGGTAAATTGGTAGTAATTGTTCAAACAAGTAAGTTTGGATTAGGTTTCAAGTTCAAAGAGCATGTATGCTGATCCTATGTGTCAAACCCTTTACACCGATCATTATCCCAAAGCATTTCAACTGATCCCTCTCCTCAACCTAGTAGTACCGATCCCACTCCTCAACCAAGTAGTACTGATTCCTCTCCTCAACCTAATAGTACCGATCCCTCTCTCCTAACAAACAATACTGATCCCTTTACTTGAGCAAAGGCTTGTCGATCCCTAATCCCACCAAGCCGATCCATTATGCCAATGCCTCTACTAAAATAAAGATAGTCGATCCCTCTACTTTACCATCCTCTCATCAAGCCTCCATAATGATTCCTTTTCATCAAACGAGGGATCGGTCCATATCCAAACCTCCAATACCAATCCCTCCTCCACTCCCTCTTCTTCTTCCTCCCTCATCATTCTGCCAAGCCCTACTCCTTTCCACCCCTCTTCTTCCCCGAAAAACCTATTCCCTCAATCATCCACTGCGTCACATGCCAAACTATCGTTGATGAAGTAGAATCCATTGCCTCATCGTAAAATCGAAAGAAAAATGGGAAGCTTACCTAAATTTATCAAAGGCGAACTATGAAAAGGAAAAAGGATTAGACTACGATTTGATGGAAAGGTGGAACAATGATCTAAGATTGAGTAGGAAGATGAATTAATTAGTTAAAGCGATGATTGAGTGGAAGGGGAGGGATCGGGCTTTTCTTTTTTTAAAGTAAGAAGAATTCGGTTATGGGAGAATAGATGGAAAGCAAAGGAATGAAAAAATAATGGAAGGATGGAATGTTAGAATAAGCTTATATAAGGAAGCGGGGGGATCGGCTGTACATTTGACATAAGATGGGGAGGGATCGGTTAAAAACATAGTGACCCCTGTTAGCGTGCGCACAAAAAAAGAGATCGGCCAAATGTATGCCGATCTCTACAAATGTTTCTAAAAAATAAAAAATAAAAAAAGAGGAAGAAAACAAAGAGTGAGGGATCGGCCATGAACACGTACAAAAGTAAATATAAGCATGAAAATTATAAAAAAAACATGAACATACAATAATGCAAGGAAATTGGTGACGACCCGTGAACATACAAGCACGTTTGGGAGCCAACGGCAAGAACGTGTATATGAACGTGAACATACAAGCACGTTTGGGAGCCAATGGCAAGAACGTGTATATGAACATGAACGTATATGATCTGGAAATTTCAATTTTTGAAATCGACGGAAATTGGTATCAAACCCGAAGCTTTTGAGATCGAAGCTAGACCAAATAACCAAAACTATTTAGACTTACAGAACCAGACTTACATATATTAGCTGATGGAATATAGTCTTGGATTTATAACATTAGAAATTGATCAAGCGTCATAACGATCAATGAGAAATACAACACCTTGGAAAAATAATTCGGAGATGGATAACAACTATTTAGAAAACTGGACGGATTTCTTATCGATGACTCTAACTTGCTTTGATTCAAAGCACGTCATGTTCATTACAAGATGTACTTTGTGGGGCAAGTGTTATTCGGCGTTCTAGCCCGACTATATTGAACTGACTAAATGAGTTAGATTCGATTGTTGTTAAGGCCGATGATTCCATAGTGATGATTATGGGGCCTAGGAGTCAAGTACATATGGTAATATGACATCGGGATTGAATGGAATTGATAGATGTGCAACGTAAAATGTTCGAAGTATGGGATATGGTTCAGTACATAGAAGGGATTGACATAGTTTGGCTCCAACAAGAGGGAATGGCATACATCAAAGTTCAAGAGCATTCTTGTAGAAAACTATCAATATCTCAAGATCTACAAGTCCAATGCATATGAACTTTGAGGAGTAAGATATTAGGACCCTAGAGAACTTACCTTAGGGTTCACACATCAAAAGGAAAAAATTGGAGGGATCGGTATACGTCCCTTGGGAGGAATTGGTAGAAGGCAGCATGCAAGTCATGTTGAGTCAAAGATCAAGCAACAACTTGAGTTCTAATGATCCAAATGATGTGAAAATTGGAGGCTAAACATATTTTTGCATAAGAAGCCACTATAGGGATTGCTCCCCAAAATTCAACCAAAGAAGGGATCGGTACCAATCCCTCCTCTTTGGGAATTGGGCCAGTGATCCTTCTAGTGGGCCCATATGGTTTAAAAGGTCATTCAGCCGAGATTTCAGAGAAATACTTGGTCGTCTTCATCTATAAATACTGGCCTGATGGGTCATTCTGAGGATCTTTATGCTGCTTGTTACTCTAGACTCCATTGTAATCAAGTACGCACTATTTTCTACTGCTGTAATCAGATTTATAAGTGATTAATAAAGGATAATCTTCAAAGTGGACGTAGGCATACAACGCCGGACTACTGTAAATTTATGTGCCTCTGATTATAGCTTATTCTATGTTGCTTACTAATTCATTTACTCAGTTTAATTTTGTTTTTCTCCACTTACTTCTCTACGAAAAAATATTCTTAGGTGTTTGTGACCAATTTAGTTGCAAACACTTTCCTCATTATCCTTCCTATTTCCTATTCCCAAATTAACGTTATTACTTCATATACTAGTATCCTAAGTGGGTGTTACATATAAATTTTCATATTTATTAGCATGTATAAATACGTATAAATACCTAATTCTACCGAATATATTCTAGTCACAAATCTTTGACTAGAATATTATTTTCCTTATTTAATTTGCTGAAATTACATTTCTTAGGAAGATTCTCCATTATAGTTTCCATAAATTTGTTTAAAACAAAAGGTCAAGAATAAAAGGAAAGGTTGGCCTCGTTTGAAATTACAATGAACGATTATTTTCTTCTAAACGACAAAGAATAAATCTATACTTTACACATCTCTTCCTTTTTATTTGCACATATTTCTTGTTAAATCAAATGTTGCATTTTCTATGTGATTTGGAAACACAAACAAATTTATAAAAATCAAATGAACGTTCTTCCCAAAAATTAAACCACGGAAAATTTCCTATCTACATAATCAAGGCAATAATCAAAATCATACTAATAATGTGAAATCCAATTTCAAATCTGGAAAAAATTTCATATCTAATAAATATTCATATCTATAGCTTTCGGGACTAATTTCTAGATCAGGATGTAGCCATAATTCCTATCAGATCTAAAAAGAATATATACGCAATAGTTTTCTATGCTAATTTGAGCCTACATTCACAAATATTATTGATTTAGGCAAAAAAAAATCAAAGGTTTGCCAATGAAATAGATTAAAAAACGTAAACAATATATAAATTTCCCACTCACCTTATAAAAGCGTTCCAAATCTCCAGATCTGAAGTGAAGCCTTTGATTCAACTCCATTTCCTTCTTATTCGAAGAAATATGTATAAAAAGGGTATGTACATATATTAGAATTACATATCTAAGAAGGTATTGGGGTTGAAGGGAAATATAAATATTAATACAAATATATATATATATACACATACATACATACATATATTACCTCGGTATCGTGTAGTGTTGATTCACTTCTCTTCTTCTCTTATTTGATTTCTATTCTTCTCCAATTTGTATATATACAAATATAAATATTATATTTTATTATTTAGAAAATAGTGGAGAAGAAAAAATGGCAGAGCTTCACTGCTGCTTTTATAAAAAATATGAGAAGAGAAGAGAGGGTTAGGCCTAAATTTGTAGGCACTCGAATCAACCACAGTCATATGATCGAAATGTATTAAATCCGAGTCGTTATGGCCTAGGCAAACCCTAGCCGCCGGCTTGTCAACCGATTGACCGCTCATTGGCACAAGTTGACCGCTACATGTCGACTGGCCGCAATGAACCCATCGACCTGTGGGGTCCCTGTAATTAATATATAAATGTTAATTATTTCCAATCTAATTATTTTCGTTCCGAATTTGTTTTCCATCTGTAACTTCTTTGTTTGGACTTCGATCTCAAAACTCCAAATATGAAAGTTGCTCAGAATTTTTCCACAAACACAGTGGTACAAGTTTCATGGTTAAATTCCATCATTTGCACAAATTCTATTTTTGGAGCCTAATTAACTAACTAATTAATTAAATAACAAACGTCAAATTTACGGGGCGTTACATTTGTGCTGAGAGTGGAAGGTAACTAGGTATTGAATGAAGTTTAACATATAACTCGTTGAGTCCATGATACATATCCATGTCCAACTGAGGTCAAGTTTTTTCTCCATAGTTCAGAAGTTGTTGGCTCTTATGTAGTGCGTAATGCTCCATGTCTCTAGGTGCTATTGGATTTCCCTATAATGTAGTTAAGATGAATTAAACATGCTGGTTTATTCGTAAGAATAAACTGACCACTCCTAAGTCACCATATTTCATTAGTTTTTTAACCTTATTTACAAGCCATGGGGCATGGTATCTATGAGAAAGGATTTCCTTGACATAAGAAATGGTTACATTCTTAGTTTATCATATATAGCAAGGCTCCGAGAAGAATGAGAATTCTAGAATAGTGTACTTACATGAGAAGCCTATTGCTTTCACTATGGTCAATCCACCAGCATGGGTTGCGTGTTTTTTATGCTATTGATTTAATCTAGAAGTAATTTTCTAGTATAAGAGCATACAGTGATTTTTCTTAATCCTGGAGGTAGTTAGTGGATACCCAGATATGGCATACCACTCTCCATCGGTTGAAATATTATACTTACACACACACCAAGTTTTTTTAACTTATGAAAACTAGCTATATTTATGGTGGATTTGGATAATTTGAGGACTTACTACAAACTTGAATTAATTGAGAGGGGTAACTAAAGCATCTAAAGAGGAGAAGGAAGGCTTTGTGAGAATGACCAAGTCATTAGCAAAACATGGACTATTAATGGCTAGATATTTGCATTTAAGTGGGTACTCAATCTATTTTTTGGAATACTTGTCATTCAAGTAAATTTTTAGAATTTCCATAATTAGGAAAAATAATAGGAACATAGATGACATCCTTGTCTAAGACCTTGCATCCATTTAAATATTCACATGATTGACCATTTTTGTTAATAGAAAATTGAATTTTACTAATGCAAGTTTTTATCCATATTGTGAATTTTAGAGGATAACCCATCATATTTAGAGCATAATAGATAACATTCCATTTGTGGTATCATATGCTTTCATCTTGTCAATTTTTAGGCAGCATCTTGTATTCATTGTCTATTATAACCTTCATTAAGCTCATGCATTAAACGAATTTGTCAACGATATTTCTACACTTACGAAATGCATTTTGTTTGAGGGATATAAGACAAGGTAACATAATTTTTAATCTAGTAGCCAACACTTTAGCTATGCATTTATTGATGGTGTTGCAGTAACTTTTGTGTCTAAACTAGTTTACCATGGAGGTGCAACTGACTTTAGGAATTAGGTAAATATGGGTGGAGTTAATTCCATGCAACATTTCTTACTTTTGAAATATACATTGATAGCTTTGATAAAATATAAGCTTAAGACGGACCAAACCTCTATGAAGAATGCAGAGTTGAATCCATCTACGCCACTAGAACTTTCTTTGTCAAATGAAACCGGTGCATTGATTAATTACTAATCATTGATGTCTTACTGAAGAGAATTAGACAGGTCATTGTTTGAGCATAGGAAAAGAGGGGCATCAATGGCCTCAATTTTGATAGAATTATTTTGCTAACTACTTAGGGTATTTTGAAAGAAATCCACAATGGAAGCACTAATGTAATATTCAGTTCCATGAGTTCTTTCTCCAAGATCCTAGAGTGATTGACTTTTGAAGTTAGCTAAATTTAACTTGGTACTTTTGTGGGAGAATGCAGTGTATTTGTCATCGTGCTCTTCCCATTTTGTTCTGCCTTCTTGTTTCATCATGGCTGCTTCTAACTAGTGGGGTCTGGCCAAATCTTTAGACAACTTATGTTTGTGCATGGACAAAATGGAATTATTTAGGCATAGAGGTAATTTGGATTGAACTAGTTCTAATTATTATTTATGTTTATAAGATAGCTTATTTTCATTGCCACGAACTTCTTTGGTCCTGACTTTGAGAATGGATTTAGTGTGTTTGAGTTTTTATTAGAGCTTAAACATAGGTTTGCCTGCAATACTAATTGACCAAGCGTATTAAATTAAGGGAAGGAAACCAGGGTGATTAATCAAAGAATCATAAAACTCGAAACCAATGTATATTAAATTAAGGGAAGGAAACCAGAGTGATTAATCAAAGAATCATAGAACTCGAAACCAATTATATTGGGGCTTTGGGAAAACCCATGATAAAACAAAAGGAGATTGGTTTGATGGGTTTGGAGATGAAACTCAATACTTATGTTAGGCATATTAGAGATAGTCATGATTGTAATGAAAATTCAGTCCAAGTTACATAATGTTCTAATCCCACTTCAAATTGTTTTATTCCATGTGTAGATAAAACCAAATGAGGGGGAATTCAAACAAATTAGAGTCCAATGTACCTTTATTGAGAGGTAAAATATCATTAGGGGATAGGAATGACCACTATATCGATCCATCAATTTTAACATACAATTCCAATTACATAGGGCAATCCAAGGGAGGCTTTGGATGACGTGTTCATCAAATATAGTACCTCATGTTTAGAAGTGCCATAATATGGGCTTAATTAATAATAAATTTTATTGAGTAATAATTAAAGGAGTTAATAAATGAATTACTCAATGGCAAATTAGCCAATCAAGCGTGTGATACTTAAAAGATTAGTTGAGTTAAGCTAAGAATAATTATATTATATTATTATTTTTTCCATTGGAGATAAGATGGATAAAGGGATTTTATTTAATAAGGGGTTTATGGAATTAACAAGATTAAGCAATGAAGGGATTTTTAAACCAAACCCAAATTATTAACATTTATATCCCTAGAATGCAATATTCTCCTCGTTCTCTCATATCATTAAAACAAAATAAAAATACAAGCTAAGGCGACCATTATAAAGTGAAGGAAGCTGAAAACTAAATAAAGACAATATTGAGCCTTTAATTTCTAAAGAGAAAAGGATTTTGATCAAGTTTTTTATTAATGTGAGTATTATTAACCCTATTTTGTATCCCAATAGGTTCTAATTCCGATCTTATGTGTTTTTTTTTCCATTTATAATGATGATAAACATGTTCTGATAATGTATATTTCAATTTATATGAGTTGTGTTCTTAAATGGTTAAGATAATGACAAGTTTAAGTGCAAAAATTTAGATAATCACTTCTAAATGAATTGAAATTTTGATATGATGTTCAGAATATCAGATCTAAGATAGGTTTTAAAATCTAAAATTTTCAGATGTGAAAATAATTTATTATGAATTTTCCAAGCTGAAAATGGGTAGTTTTGACCGTAGAATAATGTTTAATTATTAAAATTTAATATATTGATCTAAAATTTTTACAAAAGGTAAAGGAAAGTGTTTTAAATTTTTTGCAAATTTTCTCATGATTTTTCGAATTAATATGAACTAAATGGAAGGGCATAAAATATCTTCAATTAATGAAATAATTAAAGAAAAGGATTACTTAATAGTAATTATGGGAGAAAATAATGGTTTGATTTTGAATTTACTACCACAATACTAAAAGCAATGAATGAAAGAATGCCATGAGTAAAGACTAAGTCAAAATGTAGTTATTTTGTTAAATAATATTTTTGATTTCCATTTAATAAGAGTTTTGCTATTATATAAACTTGATAGTATCAACCTATACAAGTGATAGCATTGTATAGCTCGATAACATTGTGTGGACTCAATAGCATTATTATATAGACTTTGTAGCGGTATTATAAAAACTCAGTAGCAATCTATAGGCTCGATATCCATTGATTTGATAACATCAAATTATAAACTTGACAGTAATTTATTAGCCTGATGGCCATTTATTCGATAACATTAAACCTGTAAGCTTAATTGCAACCTATAGGCTCGAATACCCTGAATTCGATAGCATTAGATCTATAAGTTTGATAGCAATCTATAGACTTGATAGCATATGAAAGTTATTAACTCGATAGCATAAGAAAACTATAGACTTGATAGCATATGAAAGCTATCAACCCAATAGCATACGAAAGCTATAGATTCAATACATAAGAAAGCTATAGACTTGATAGCATATAAAAGTTATAAACTCGATAGTATACGAAGTTATAAAATTGACAGCTATAAACTCGGTAGCAATAAGGTCGATAGCTATTGTAATATAATCAATAGCTACAAGGATGATAACTTTTACATATGAAACGTGTAGAGATGATAGCCAAACATGGATATTATTGGAAGCCGGTTTTCATATTGTTTAACTTGAATTTTAGAATGTGTGAAGTTATAAAATAAATAACGATAAGTTAAAATGGGATAACTTATGTAAAGATGGAAATGGATAAAGCTCAGGTAAGCTAAGAAGGGAAAAGCTGAATCATTTAAATAATGTAACAAATAAAAATGTTCCGTCTAAAAGTATCGAAGGATTTTGACTTAAATATGAGGATCAACAGAATGTACAGGGTAATTTATGAATCAACGAAATGGGTTTTATCCAAGTTCTAAAAATATGCCTACTAATGGAGATATTAAATGGTAGAATGCCAAGGCGTAGCGAAGTCTAAATTCAATAGGCATATAGCAAGGTGCCAAGATTTAGGAAGGCTAATGGGTTTAGTTCATGAATTAACTCAAGTGCGAGTAAATAACATCAAAATGGATGTAGTGAATGAATGAATTGACAATGTAAAACAAAAGTGTTTCTGGGACTATAAAGGGTTATAGATGCTTAGTAAGGATGTTTGGTAGAATGTATTCAAGGTGCTAACGTTCAACCTCCTAGGGGAGTCTAGATATCTCTAATTAGGTTGGCCGCTTAGGTGGGTAAGTGGTCATTTCATTGGTGATGTTGTTCAAGTAAAATGAATTAGTGATAAATAATATATAGTGGTAATCACTAAAAGAAGTTAAGGGTAACTTGTAACTGACACCTAAATAAGAGCCTAGGTGATGCATATGGATGTGAAAGATATCTAAATAACATAATCCATAATATGTTGGTATATAGGAAGTATACTTATAATTAAAGTGATGCTTGGCCATGCTTATGGTATGGTGCTTTTGATAATACATGATATGAATTAACTTTGTTAGTGATTTAGTGAGGGGAAACCCACTTCACTAGGCAGCATGGTCTCATTACATCTTTTGTTATTAAATATTATTCATGCGAGGGTTTTATGTCTATCCATGTTTTTATTACTATTTTCCCTTCTCATTACATCTTTTGTGATTAAATATTATTCATGTGAGGGTTTTATGTCTATCCATGTTTTTATTACTATTTTCCCTATAAAATCATAGGTACTCATTTGAGTAGTCGTTGTTTATGGGATTATCCATATTATCATGAGGACGAACAAAGCTCTGAGGATGAAGCTAGAGGCTTGGTAGCTACTAGCATTTTATTTTGTATTCCGCTATTGTAAAACCAAGTTATGTAACAGGTTAATTGCATCTTCATATGTCAAGCATGGCACTATTATCTATGTTTCATTGTGTTTACCTTGGGTGGGCACAAATTAAGGAATAAATATGTAAAGACAATTAGTGTAATGAAAATATATTTCAGCTACTCTGTTTACTTTATGTTGTCGAAAAAAAACTAATCTTAATTTTCTGCTTGAAAATAATTCTTGTGATGACTGCAACATCATTGGTGTTCATTTCCAAGTCTTAAAATAGGGAGACGTTACGACGTGATATAGGAGTTAGGTTAGGGGATATCTAAGTAAAAATGGAGTTATGTATAAATCCAAGCAAAATTGGATAGTTGAACACGAACACCTTGAGAAGGGTGTATGCGATATATCTAATGTACTTTTATTTTTTTTAGATATATAGATACATATTCTATCCCACTCCTATTGCTTTTGCTGTCTTTACTTCTCTTCTTACGAGAACATACTTACACAGAAAACAAGAATGGAAACTAGAAGTAGACGATTTATGTTAGGAGGAGTTATGGTAAACGCTCGTAGGGGAACTGCAAGTATGTAAACAAATGGTCGAGGAAGGGAGGCAGCCTCAGATGTTAATACTAAGAGTGAAGCTCAAATAACTGCCTCGACAATTGGATCTATGGATATTAATGCACTTTTTCATTAGTATATGATGGAAGCGATGAGGCAACGGCTAGCTATTGTTGTTGAGCCAATACTAGTGGTTAGGGGAGACTTTTCTAAGATGAACCCAGATTATAAGAACCATGGAGGAAGGGTGTTTACTAGAAAAAACCTACCTTAGAAGTATTGAATTGGTTGATGATGCGTGAATGTATTTTTAGAGACATGGGGTATGATGATGCTAGAAAATAGAGGTTCTCTTCTCGTCAACTTCAAGAAGATGAGTTGGATTGATGGGGGGCATTGTATGATGAGATCCTGGAGGAGAAGATCACTTGGGATCAATTTAAAGAGCGATTCGAGGCTTAGTTTATTTTTGTATCGCAGAAAAGTGCATTGTGATAAGAGTTTCTAGAATTAAAGCAAGAAGAGACGAAACTGGCAAATATATCCAGTGTTTTAATTCCTTGTTTAAGTATGATAGGAAGCATATCCGTACTTCACTAAAAAAATGAGAAGTTCAATGAAGTTTTGAGGAAGGGAATAAAACATAAAAGTGATGGACCATTTGTTATCACCCTTTGAGTCAGTAATAGAGATGGGAAGAAGGTATGATCAGTCATAACAAGAGGAGGGAAAGGCTGATGTTGAACCTAAGATGGGGTAGAAGAAGTGGTTCACCTCATATCGGAAGGGGAAAAAGAACCGATAGAAATGAGGAAATTTCTTAGGAATAGGAGCTTTAAAAAGCAAATGTAGCTAATGTTACTTGCTTTACTGTGGGCAAAAGGGTAACTATTCGACTAAGTATACCATGCCAAAGAATAAGGGGAAAGCCAAGTTAAAGCTTTAATATAATAAACATGGCCATAAGAAGAGAGATTGTCCCGAGTTAAATAGAAAAATGCTTATGCTTTGGAAGGATCGGTAGTTGGAGCATTTACTGAAAAAAGGATGGGTGCAGTGCTTGAAGTTACCATTTACTGGTGTTACACATTCATTCATTTCAAAGGATTTGATTTATAAACATTAGGAAGTCGATGCAAGTTTATGTTGGCGAAATGCTGGTAAAGTCTTAAAAGGTTGGGGCGTTTATAAAACCTCATCGAGACCTTTGACATCCTTTGCAAGTACAACATGAAGCTAAACCTCAAGAAGTGCACATTTTCCATCCGCTCCATCAATTTCTTGGGGTATGTGTGCAAAGAGAGAGAGAGGCCAACCTCGATAAAAGCCAAGCCATACAAGGCATGTAGATCCCTGCACCATTAAATAAATCCAAAGTCTCAAAGGGGTGATTGGTGCTCTTAGCCATTTTATATCTCGAGCAATGACCATTCCTTTCTTTGACATTATCAAGAAAGAAAATTTCGTCACATGGCCTAACAACTACATCAAAGCATTTGAGGAGCTTAAACACCATATGACTACTCCTCCAATCCTCTCAAATCCCATGGATGGGAAAGATCTCAACATCACAGTCACCGACCATGCAATCAATATTACCATGGTACGAATGAAAAATGCATGCAACAACTGTTCTACTATGTTAGCAAAAGATTGATGGGCCTAGAAACCAGATAAGATAGGCTAGGGAAATTGCCATACTTCCTCATTATTGTTTCTCAAAAATTCCTTCCATATTTCTAGTCCCATCCAATCAATGTCCTCACTGATTAACCTCTAAATATCTTGAGTTGACCTGACATAGTGGGTCGCCTCCAAAAGTAGGCAGTGTAACTCGGCCAGCACAACATCAGTTTCCACCCCCACACTTCAATCAAAGGACATGCTTTGGATAACTTCACTGTGTAATGATTTAGCCTAAATAAAGATGAAGAAGAATACAACAAAAATGGGGTAAGAGTTGGCATAATCCTCATTATCCCTGACGGACATGAAATATGCTTCACCATAAGATTAAACTTTAAAGCAACTAAAAATAAAGTTGAATATAAAGACATTCCATTAGCTTATGGAAAGCGAAAGAGCTCAAAATTGAGTCCATCAAAGTATATAGCAAGTTCTTACTTACGGCCAACCAAATCAACAAGTGATTTAGAGTAAACGGCAAGACACTAGCCTAGTGTGTCATGGAGGTTAATAATCCGATAAGAACTTACTCCAACTTCAAACTTGGTCAATTACCAAGAGAAAAGAATGCGAAGGTCAACTAACTGGCCAGATGGAAGACAACCGGGTGAGGGCCAATATTTGGACCCTGTTGAAAATCTTAAGTGCCTCGTGCATTGAATGGGTCAAACAGCCATGGAAATAAGTGATGAAATCTGCTTTTGAAATGTTTATTGAGTAGAGAGTTGTTAAGAGATCGTAAGGAGTTTAGAAAAATCCTTCATTCGGTGCCCACATACTTAGTCATGGATGGAAAGTTATATCGAAAAGGCTAGTCCACCCTGCTACAAAGTTTATCACACAAGCCAAAGTTGAGAAAGTCATTGAAGAACTACATAAAGGCTTCTGTAAGGATCATGCTATGGGAAAAGCCTTGCAACGAAGGCTATCAAGTAAGGATATTATTGGCTGACTATGATAAAAGGCTCCATGGAATACGTCAAAAAATTGTGATCGCTGCCGGATGCTCGCCAAAATTCCTAGAGCTTTCCCCAACTTACTAACTTCAATGACCTCCCCATGGTTAATCGACACATGGGGGATCGACTTGATCGAGAAACTTTCAAATGTAAAATAAGGATAGAACCCTTTCATAGTTACTAAATAACCAGTTCACCAAATGGGTTGAGGTAGAGCCCCTGAATTGGGTCACCATGCTCAAGGTCCTAACCTTGTTATTAAAAACATTGTCTATCACTTGGGTCTTCTAAAGAAAATCATCATCGATAATGGAATATAGTTCACGAGCAGCCAATTCCTCAACTTTAGTGAAAGAAATGAGATCAAAAAATGCTTATCCTCCATCACCCACCTCCAAGCTAATAGTCAGGTAGAGGTGGTCAATACGACAATCAAGATGACCCTAAAGAAGCGCTCAACCAATGCCAAAGGGAATTAGGCTAAAGACTTGCCTTTTATATTTTGGTCGTATAAAACCTCAGCATGAACATCAACAAGGCAATCACTTTTCTCCCTGGCATACAAGTATGAAGAGATGTTTCCCATGGAGGTAGATGTCCCCACCCCATGACGCCTAACCCATAATCATGCATAAAATGAGGAACTGCTACGGTTAGGCCTCGACACCCTAAACTAGTGAAGGATAGAAGCAAGCTATGAATTGAAGCATACAAAAGAAAAGTGGTCAGTACTACAACTCTAGGGTCAAATAAAGAAACTTCATAGTGGGCAACCTCATCCACGACGAGACTTCTCCAACATGAAAAACCCAAGCGATGGAGTTCTCAGACCTAAATAGGAGGGACTATATGTGGTCAGCACAATCTACCCAATAGACCATACGTCCATACTCACCTAAATGGCACCACCAACCCTCAAGCTTGGAATTCGAAGCAACTCGGAGCTTATTATGTTTAAATACTCTTATAAGCCAAAGTTATAAGTTTATTTTATTTACCGTTCTAAGTCGAAATTTTGAGGTGACTTGCAGCTGTAATCACTAAACAATAAATAAAGGATTCCCCTCCTAACTAATCTGTAGCATAACATAGCCAGCACCATACGAGTCTAGTGCCCATGGTCGAGAATATGAAAAATGGTGAGCATTGCCCAAAAGCGACCCCTTCTAGTAGCATCGGAGCCTCAATGACACGACCAACCAAGAATTGTCCCAATTCATGCATCCGTAGTGTATTTTCCTGTTCTCCCTAGAGCAGAATGGGGCATTGTCAACTTGATGATGCAACCACTCACATTGTGCTTAGAATCCTTTATTCAAGATGTTGCATGTTCCTCCAAGAGTGGAATGGGGCATGGGTTAAAAGATGGGTGTGATTACCCACGTAGTAGCTCCAATTCTAGCATATGTGTTCTATCCACTCCACTAAGGTAGAGAGACACTAGCATGATGGGATTAGACCATAAAGAGCTGCATGCTTCACTAAATTGGAGTTGCCCTACAGTATCCATAAAGAACATGCATGCTCCCTCCGACAGGGTGGCCCCACCAATATAGGACCTGACATAAAAGAACCTACCCACTCCCTCTAATGGAGTGGCCCCACTACGAAGGTGCTCAGCACAGAAGAACCTACATGCTCCCTCTAACGGAGTGTGCCCACCATGATGTTGCTCAGGATAGTGGAACTTGCCCACTCCGAATAATAGAGTGGCTTCATCATGGTGGGGCTTGTCACCAAACAAAAATACTCCAAGTACGTCAGTAAGCTAGTCAAACAAATGATTCTAGGTGCTCATGCAAATAGGAATAAGTGATCGGACAATAAATTCCCCGACCACTTGGGGGGCACATACAAATAGACAACTTGCTCATCAATATCGACCGCATAAGGCATGGGAACGAACTAATAAGCTAAGTTAAAAAAACCTTATTCTTCATGCATATGAATTCAAATATCTTACACTATTTATAAGTGTTGTTAAACTTTAGACACACTACATGTACAAAAAAAATACGACGCTTAGAGAATTCATACATAAAAGCAGGGCATATATACAAATAAGAGATCATGAAAATATAAAAATAATCTAACAAGAAAACATATTTTATTTATAACATGCCTTTTATGCAAAAAGATGAGTGAATGAATAAATAACAAAATCACAAGGTAGTCCCTACTATATGGCAGTCATCATCGTGGGTTGTCTCCTTTAGAATCTCAAGGCCTAGGATTTGACTACCACAAGCCTCCACGAAGGACACTATACTCTTCGGACCAAGGATGGCGATGAGGTGTACTCCCACCATAGAGCATTCCATCGACCATCTCTTGGCTTACTTACACAAGCACTACTGGAGGGATAGAGTTGCACATGAGCAATAGGTGGAAGTTGGCACAAATGCTAAAGCATAGTGGTCATCTTATTATTCCACTATTCATCGGCCTTCTCCATCTCTATCTTCACTTCTACCTTACAAGCCTTTTCCATCACATAGCCCTCCTATTGGAGAAGAAGCCTCAAGATTGAAAATTTTAGTGGTCTTCTTCTCCAGCTAGGATTTGAGTAGTCGTGGCTCACTCTCCAGCTCCAAATTGCGATAGGCATCCTCTGCTTATGCCATCTCCACCTTCTCGTTGGCCACCGTCTCAGTCTACCTATCCACCTGGTTCACCTCTTCCTTATTCTCAATGGCTACTCTCCTCCTATCCTTTATGACTAGCTCCTTGACGTTGTCGAAGGTCCACTTTTTTAGCATAACCACCTAATGTCTAGTCCAAAGGGCACGGTCCTTGGCCTGCAAAAGAATCAATTAGCATACAATGATAGTGTGCTTTAAACACATTGAACTTAGAAAATTTTCATAGGACTTACTAAGAAACCCACCTCCCCTCTCAAGAGGTTTTCCTCAAGGATGACCACTATAGCACCTACCACTATACCTGTACTACCAAAGAGTATTACTAGGTAATATGTCTGATAATATAGAGAATGAGCATGTATAGGGCTAGCATACATGAATATTCAATTAGGCTAACACTGGTACATATATTTGAAAATAAATATCACTTACCATTATGTACTCTATATTGGTACAAAGCAATAAACACGTGTGGTTTAAAGGATTGAACAATACACAATGTAGAATAATAAAGGAGATCACATATCAAAATGTAGTGATAAAATATAGTACATCAAATATACATAATCTTATGGATCTGCAAAATATTAGCCTCTAGCCCACTGTATATATAACACCATAGTCAATACATCATCATAAATACATAATATGAGTCTACCAAAAATACATAAGGAAAATACCATCCAAACATATATACCAACCTCCAAAAAAGGGTATCCCACAAGTCAAGCAAGCTACGTCATCCCTGAACTTAAAATATCTCAGACTGATCCGAGTATTATAAATAACACATGTGTCAGACTATGTCTAAAATACTAATGTCAATATATGACAATAATAGCAGGGTGAAACATGTATCTCATAAGATGACATATGATCAGCCTCAAGTATCATAATATAAACCATATGCAACATCGTCACCTATAGAGAATAGCAACATACATGTAGCATCAACTCGAGGGTAAATCAACCAATCATCTAATAATCAACCATCACACAAAACCAATTATAAAGTATATGGCATGCACTTTGATATGCCAGTCTAGCTTATCTACACGCTTAAAATTAAACCAAAAAAATTTACCAACAAAGAAATAGAAAGCAATAAAGCAAACAAGACATATCAGGCTTATATGCATCGAGAAATAGCTTGGGATAAGTTCATGCCATATGCTCCCTAGTCCTCCAAGTACAATCCAATGGGTGGTTGGACCATTGCACCTTCACTTTTAGGACCTTCTTTCTTCTAAGTTGTTGGACCTTCGAGTCAACTATACGAATAAGATGCTACATATAAGTTAAATCTAGAGAAATATCAAGCTTCACAATATGCCTCGGCTCCAAAACTGTCTCGGTATTCCTCAAACACTTCCACAGATAAGAGACATGGAAGACATCACAGGTACCAAAGAACTGATCTGGAAGAGCAACTCGATATGAAACTCTACTAATAGATTTAGTAATCGGGAATGGAACAACAAACTGAGGTGCAAGCTTCCATAACTTACTAAACCTCATCAAATCCTTCAAAGGAGATATCTTCACAAAGACTAGATCACCAATGATTGAGACTAGATATCAACGCATCCTTAAGACTAGAGTATTAACGCTTTCCAAATGTTGGGCAGTTTCGTAATTGCTGAGGGCACCAAAGGGTTACATATTGGTAGTTATTGAATAACTATGGAATGACTCACTCGATAGTTTTCTATTGGGTAATATAACTAAGGCTAAACAGAAAATGTCAAAATGATTAATATACATATTTCTCTTGACTTGAGAATACTGTTAATATTCAATATAAAAGCTCTGCTTTGATTATAGTTAAATCATGGCATGGTGTCCATCGAATTACTGCAGTTGGGTCGAGTGGAAGTATTGGAAGTGAGATACTATTCAGGAGAGGATATGTCTAGTTATATAAGGTTAATATCACGATCAACTAAAGTCAACTCAAATTTAAAATATCTGGTCAGAGTAGTTTG
The DNA here is from genome assembly GCA_030737815.1 of Allium fistulosum. Taxonomy (NCBI): domain Eukaryota; kingdom Viridiplantae; phylum Streptophyta; class Magnoliopsida; order Asparagales; family Amaryllidaceae; genus Allium; species Allium fistulosum. Next base: position 709,158,315 of record CM060903.1, on the reverse strand, counting down.
GTTAATAATAATTGTTATTGTTGAATCAAAGACTTCGTGTTTGGACTATAGGGTTTAACATGGACGATATTGGAATTTGATCATTATCAAATTCCATAAGTCCAAAGTGATGTAGTTTTGACAAAGAGAATTAGTGTAAATAATTATCACTAAAAGGTACCGCTTAAGTGTTTGTGAAATTTGATTTTACCGAAAAGACCTGTAAGTGATGAATTTAGCCAAACTATCACACCGCTAGCTAAGGTGATGCATGAATATTGATGTTTGAATTATTCAATATTAATCGCTGACTGAATTCAAACCTCTGAGTCGCACAACCGCATTTGATTTCTCTATAAACCTCACAATTTAATTAATTTGTAAAATGTTATAAATTGATTAAATTAGTTAATATTTATAAAATATTAATTATTGTTAATTTATTTGATGTTTTGAATATTGTTGGTAATTATTTAAATACATATAAAAGTTAAATTTGCATATATCGATATGCGATATCGATATAATTTAAACAAGGGTTAAATAATAAAATAATTATATAATTTTTTTTTGTAAAATTTGCATATTAAGAATATGCTTGGACCAAACATATAATAATGAGAGGAGGAAATCAATTAATTGAATTGATTAAAATTTAAAAATGAATTAAAGAAGGAAGTTTTGATAAGGGAATGGGAAAGGGTTCTTTAATTCTATTAAAACAAAATCTCCTCATTTTGACTTCTTTAGTAGAACATAACTTTTCTTCCTCTTCTCTATTTCTCATTCATGGCTAAAACTTCTTCCAAATAATAAATCAAAACAAATTCAAATCAACATTAAATTAAATTAAATTAAAAAAGACGGTTCATCCTTTTCTTGCAAGATGTGATGCCGATTTATTTGAAATCTAATGAGAAGCCACAAATCAATATGTGATGAAGGGCAAGCTTTAATGGATAAGTTTATAATTCATTCATGATGTTTAAAATATTTTTTTACATATATATAAATTGTAGCCACTTATTAAAATCAATTTTAAGTTATTCTATGTATTGTGATTGATTGTGAGTTCTATTTGTATGTGTTTTTGAATGTTGATGATTTAATTGGATCTGACATAATTAATTGTTATGGAATTAATTTGTTGAATTCTTTTATAATTGCTTAATGATTTATCTAAATAAATAATTTATTTTTCATTTCATTTGAGATCTAAAACAAATCCTCATTTTGTTATCTTATTGTAAATTGTTACATATCTTCTTTGTTTTATTAAATTACTCTTGTTGTTACACTTATCTTTTTTAATCATGGATTAAAATTTAATAGATTGAATTATAAAATTATGTATGTGTATATATCACATGTGTGTGTATGTATACATTAATCAAGTCTTCCTATACCTCGAAATTTTAAACCAATATTAAACAAAAATTTACTTGGTTGATTTGTTTCCAATTAATTCAGTTTCATGTTTCAAAATTAAATTTTAGTTAATTACATATATGTTTAGATCTAAATATAAACTTATGTTTTAGATCCAATTATTTCATTAGGATCGATAAAATAATTAGGTTTGAAATCCCAAATGGTATTAAATTAATTGTTTAATTGGTGATTGCAAAAAAGGTAAAGTAGAATTACATTACTTAATTATTTCCCTTTTTCACTTAGATTTGATTTGATTTAATTACAACATAAATTACCTTTCCATCCTTACTCTTCTAATTTACTCTTACATAAATTATCTCTTTATGTGAATTATTTTCGTACCTTTATACATATGTAAATGTAAAATATAAGTCGCAACAAGGATTACATATATGTATATATAAATACCTAAACTATATATATATATATATATGGTACTACCAATATGTGTATACAAACCATAAACATGTATTGTAGTATACTCAAACATATGTAACAGGTATATGTAAGTGTATACATACACACAATGGATATAAATCCTAATATCTAGATGTACATACATATATCTATACGCATATTTACATTAGTTCATTTGTGTTGTCATATATTTGAATTTAGGTTTATACATTCCTAATAAAACATTTAATTGAAATGTTAACATTTTTATTTAACAATTTATCAGTCTAATCAGAGAGAGAGAGATGAATGGTTTCTCTCTCTAATTAATGATGTTTATTCCCTTAATTAATTGCATAATTATTTGAGAAGAAAAAAAAAGGTTTACTTCTTAAAATTAATTTCATTAAGTAACTGCCACATACATGGGTGAATTTGATACACTCATTTATTTATTTATTTTTATCAATTTCAAACTCTTTCAAACTAATCAAATAAAATAAAGGATTTAAAAACCTTTAAGATTGGATCTAAAATCTCTTTAGACTTCATAAGCCCAATAGTACTAAAAAAGATTTTTTTAAAATTTACCATTTAACTCCACTGTGGGCTGGCCTAGGTCCAACAAGTAGCAATGACCAATCAATACTCCTACAAAATTTATATTGATGGGGCATCCAATGAAAAAGGATCAGGGGATGACATGGTCCTCATCACCCTAGATGGACACAACAATTGATATTCCATAAGATAAGACTTCAACAAAAACCATAACAAAGCCAAGTACAAGGCCATTTATTCATACTATAGATGGCGAGAGAGCTTAAAATTGTATCAATCAAAGTATACATCAACTCTTTCCTCCATTGTCAGCTAAATCAGTAAGTGATTTCAAATGAAGGGGAAAAAACACTTATCCAGTACATCGATGAAGCTGAAAACTCTTTGACACCTTCTCCAATTTCAAACTTGAACAAATACTAAGTGAGAAGAATGCCAAGGCCGACATGTTATACAAGACAATAAGTAATTAAGAAGGGATCAAACATTGGGTCCCGTTGAAAAGCTGAAGGACTTCATGCATCAAACATAGGGTGACTACCATGAAAAGCAATGATGAACAACAAGGTCTTTGGTTGGCTCCGCTCTTAAAATACTTGGTGGATGGAGAGCCGCCTAGTGAATGCAAAGAGGCTAGAAAAAATCTATACCGAGCACATTGATACACGATCATGGATAATAAATTATTCAAGAGGGGTTACTCCATCCTGCTCCAAAGCTGTATTGTTCAAGTAGAAGCTGAACAAGACCTTGAAGAGCTACATAAAGGCTTTCATGGAGATCATGCCAGGAATAAAGCCTTTCCAAGAAGCTACCTGACATATGTACTATTGATTGACCATCATCAAAGGCTCAATAGACTACGCCAAGAAATGCGACTGTTATCAACAGCCCTCCAAATACCTATAACTTCCCCTAACTTATTGACAATAATGACCTCTCCATGGTTGTTCAATGCATGGGAAGATTGACTAGATCGAGAAGCTCCTACATGTAACGTAAGGATAAAATCATGTATAACCGCCATCGACTACTTCACCGAATACGTCTAGGTAGAGCCCCTCACTAGGATCACTGTGCCTAAGGCCCTCAACTTCATCATTAAGAACATCATTCGAAGTATAGGCCTCCCAAAGAAGTTTATCATCAAAATGGCATCCAGTTTGAAAGTTGTTAATTCCTCGAGTTCTATGAAAGGAAATGAATCAAGAAGTGCTTCTCCTTCATTGTCTACCCTTAATCAAACTAGTAAGTGGAGATAGTTAATATAACAATCAAATTAACTCTAAAGAGGTGCTTAACAAACACCAAAGGAAAACTTGGTCGAGGATCTCTCGCTTGTCCACTCGTCTTAGAAAACCTCTTCCCAAATGTCAATGGGACATTCCTCTTTTTCCAAAGCCTATAGATTTAAAGAAATGTTGCCTATAGAGGTAGATCCCTACGCCAAGATGCCTCACCCATAGCGTCGAACAAAATGAAGAATTGTTGTGACTGTGTCTCGACACCCTAATTAAACGAATCATGGAAGAAGAGCTTCAAACTGAATCCAACAAAAGAAAGGTTGCAAAGCACTACAAGTCCTGGGACAAACAAAGGAACTTTATAATAGGCGACCTCATCTTATGATGAATCTTCACCGACTGATGGGGTCCTAGGACTTAATTAGGAGGGGTCATACGTGATCGGTAACATCCTAACCAGTGGAACATGTCGTCTCACTCACCCTGATGGAACCAACATCCCCTGGACCTAGATCTAGAGCACCTTTGAGCGTACTTTGTATAAACACTTTTGTATGCCAAAGCTATAAAGCATTTTTAAAGTATATTTATAAGTTGAACTTATAAGGTGACTGACACTTCTAATTCTCGCTCATTAATTAAAACAATTTCCCTTTAAGAATTTGTAATCATGTGAGTTCATCACTTATAGTTAACAATGCACCTAAAGGTGAGTGCCCCCCATGAGTGACCCCTTCTAGATTGCACCGACATATGGATGGTGTGACAGCACAAGGGTGGTCCTAATTCATACATCCATGGTGTATTTTCCATTCTTCCAAGAACAGAATGGGGCATTGGCGAATTGATGGCATAACCACCTACGTAATGGTCCTAATTCCTTTATTTATGTGGTATCTATTAAGAGAGAAATAAGGCACTAGTGCAAATATCGATACGATTACCCATGTAGTAGTATTGATTTTTACATCTGTACCGTTATCTGTTCCACCAAGTTAGAGTGGCCTCACCTCGATATGGCTAGGCCATCAACAATTTGCCTACTCCCTGCGATAAAGCGACACCACCATGATGCGCTCGACATAGAAGAACTTGCCAGCTCCCTTCAATGGAGCGACACCACCATGATGGGGCACAACACAAAAGACCTACCCCTCTCCCTCCAACAGAGTGCCCCTCCATGATGGGGCTCGACGAAAAAGAACTTTCCTGCTCCTGTCGAGGTAGTGGCCCCACCACGATTGCGCTTAGCACCAAATGAACACCCCGAGAAGGTACAGATTAATACAAAACGTTTCTAAGCACTTATAAAAATAGGAACACTTATCTAAACAAGTTTTCAAACTGCTTAAGGAAAACACATGAGCAGACAACGCCGAATGGGTGTATTCTAGCAATCCATTAGCTTGGCCTCCTTTACATATACCAACAACTGGTGATGTCACCATTTGACTCTACATAGTCTTCCTCTACCTGCAATCTCCTAAGCACTAGGATGGTTGAGCACCACTCGTTAAGTGTCGAATGGAAGAACTTCCAAAAGCATGACCTATTGCCTTGGAAGTAGAGAAACCGTAGAAATAATAGGTCGTGAAGAACCCATAGTTTTCCCCATACCTCACATAGAGTGATCGATGGGAAATCCTGTTACTACTGGGAAATCAGGGTAGGCGACTTTCCTTTAGGAAGCATAGTCCAAGGCAAAGAAATGCAGTAGAACCATTGTTAATCAAAGCAAAAAAGAATAAGTTGATAAATATTAGAACAAAAGGTGCAGAAAAAATGAAAATGTAATCTATAAAGTGATGTGAGTAGAATAACTACAATAGACAAAATAAAAGGTAAAATTCTAACTACCTTAGGTTGAGTCCAACGTCTCTTCCTAACTAGAGGCGGACAAAAAAGACTCAATATCACTATCGTCATTTGTGCCCCTTTTGACAAACATGTATTGGGGGAACTACTAATGGTTGGTGGACGGACCTAGTAGGGGAGGAACTTCTTCGTAGGAGTACATGCTATCTAAGGTTTTGGGGCCCTAGCCCACTCCATGTTCCTCTCCACCTTCGTAGTCCCAGCGTGCTAGTGTAATTAGAAAACAAGAAGGAAATACACTTAGTGGTTCAAAGCCTGTCCACAATTCCCCCTTCCCCCTATTCCTGATGGCAATACCTAGTATTTCATCTTTTAATTATGTTATATATGCAAGGATAATACACCAGCCACTCACCTTCATCGTCTCGGCCACCTACCGTCGAGCTTGTCCTCGCATTATGTTCTTGGTTAAGCTCTGCCACCCCCACACCACCCTCCCATAACCCTTGGTTGCTACCCTCCTCTGTTTGAACCACTAGGACCACTACTTCCTTCCCTCTGCCGGGCTTTGGTCCCCTCACACCTTCCTATAACATGCACTAGCCAGGTTCCAACATCCTAACTCAGTGTAGCTTGGCGCCCATTAGAATGAGTGTCACATTCCTCTAGTTATGCTCCAATTTGAAATTATATCAATATAGCTAGAGAATTGAGACTGATCCCCATGTGAATTCCTATGAGAACTGCATAAAAAATGCAACCTTGTCGGTCCGAAATCGAAAGTAGATTCATGGTAAGACTTGAATCCACAAAGTATGAGGGGAAATTTTTTTATTGGGGTTCAAAACTCCAAAACGTGGAGGATAGGATTGATGAAAATAGGTAGGAAGAATTAACTGTCTTGATAACCGTCCACCTTATTCGGTAGATCAAAGATTGTGTCCATAGTTACATAGCTCTATAAGTAGTAGTACCACCCCTCTGAAGAGTTGGCAAACTTTAGGAGTTTGTAAATGGTCAAATAAAGTGGGAAGAGAGTCCTTGAAAGACCAACTCATAGCAAATAATGTAAAGGGCGGCTAGTAGGCTGTAGCCATTAGGAGCAAGTTAAGTTGGTGTTATTTGGTGCACATTTAATAAGAGGATGTAGTATGGGTGGAGAGGGATAGATGACCCTACTTCATGTGCTGGAGCATCCAGGCAAAGAAGTCGGGGGAGGTCTGCTTGCCCTATTGACGCAGCGGATTAATCAAAACAAACTTCAATCGGTGAAAGTAGCAGTCGATGGCTTGATGGATACTGAAATGCCCGAACTCGTTGATCTGTAGATACCGAATTCTAGCTATCTCTGTCTCGTTGATCCGACGATACCGGGAAAGAGATCTACGATTCTTCAACGTTGATCTTGCGCACAAGATACCGTGAATCGGCTTCAACAAACGATGATTCGAGCGCACTCGAATGACGTAAGTGGAGATAGGAGATACACTCGACTACCAATTGAAATTGAAAGCACAAAGCTAACAAAAGAGAATTTTATTCAATATTCAACAACCTTTACAAATGAGACTCACGACCTATTTATAGGCGAACAATTTTACAACAGAAATTTCTCTAACTCCTAAGTCGTTTCCGACTCATAGCTCACGACTCAAGACTTAAGACAAACAGTTACAATACTAGCCTTTAACGACTTATCAACCTACAACACGACTCAAAAGTAAACGACTCATAACAGACGACTCATCTTAAGTCGTTTACGACTTATCAGATTACAACACAATCATACGACTTAAAAACAAAATTACAAACGACTTATAACAGATGCGACTTAACAACCAACACAACAGCCACTTCCTTCGACTTAAGAATCCACGGTGTAGATTAACTCACATAAGAATCTACGGCAACAGGCTTTAGCGACTTAAGAACATGCGCATCCCATATCAGCGACCTAAAGACCAACGGTAGAGGTTAACTCGTAGAAGAATCAACGGCAGTGTGCTTCAGCGACTTAAGTCCTGATTCATTAGGTCGTTCACGAGACTTAACTAAGTCGTAACTCGCTTCCTCTTCACTCCTTTTGTTAAGTCGTGGACGACTTATACCTTCAGCTTTGTTAAGTCGTGGCCTTTCACTAAGTCGCTGCCGAGTTATACTAAGTCGCTGGGACGACTTAAAACCTTCGTTAGGTCGCGAACTCGAGTTAACTCCTTCCCCTGGTTTCCAGTTGAGTCGTGGACGACTTATAGCTGCACCGTTAACTCGTATACGACTCATCAACACCGAACGACTTATGCTCTCCTTAAGTCGTAACTCCCTCCCATCTGAACTGATAGGTCGTAGACGACTCAATGTCGATTCGTTAACTCGCCGCTTCCCCTCACATGGCTCCATAGGTCGTGGACGACCTATAACTTCTGCCTTAAGTCGTGGATGACTTATCTCCTCGCCTTCCTTAAGTCGGTCACGACTTATGTCCTTAGCTTTGATAAGTCGGTCACGACTTATGCCTTGGGCAATTATAGTTTGGCCTACATCATCCTCCCCAGGTTGAAAGAAATTCGTCCTCGAATTTGCATCTTCCTCAACATCAGTTCGTTCATTCCCGTGATATGGTACGAGATGTTTAACATTGAACACATCAGAAGTATACACATCATCTGGCAGCTTCAGTTTATAAGCATTTTCATTGATTCGTTTCACAACTTCCACCGGACCAATTTTCCTGGCTTTCAGCTTGTTATAAGCGCCTACCGGAAAACGGTCTTTTGTTAACACTGCATAAACCAAATCACCTTCATGAAATTCAACATTTCTTCGTTTTAAATTTGCAGATTGTTTATACTTCTCATTTGCTTTCTCCAATCGTTCCTGAACGATTTTATGACATTCCGCCAGCCCTTCAACAAAATCAGCAGCTTTCTTAATTGTCTTCTTTGATTGTGGCACTACCGTTAGATCCAACGGTCCCTTTGGTAAGCTCGAATAAACAATCTGGAATGGACTGAACCCATTACTTCGATTCACAGCATGATTATGGGCAAACTCTGCTTGGCATAACTTCACATCCCAACTCTTCAGATTATCTTGTACAAGACACCTCAACAAGTTTCCCAAAGATCGATTAACCACCTCTGTTTGTCCATCAGTTTGTGGATGATAAGCACTACTAAATTTCAGCTTCGTTCCCACCATTTTCCACAAACTCAACCAAAAATGACTCAGAAATCGGGTATCTCTATCCGACACAATAGATTCTGGCAATCCATGAAGTCGATAGATCTCCTTGAAAAACAACTGAGCAACATGAACAGCATCCGCCGTCTTCTTGCAAGCAATAAAATGTGCCATTTTCGAAAATCGATCAACCACCACATAAATGGAATCGTTACCACGCTGTGTCCTCGGTAATCCCAACACGAAGTCCATACTCACATCAACCCATGGTTTAGTTGGTACCGGTAACGGCATATACAACCCAGCATTAGTAGCAGTTCCTTTCGAAACCTGACAGATATGACATCGCTCCACAAATCTTTCCACCTCCTTCCTCATCGATGGCCAAAAGTAAGATTGCGAAATCAATTGTAGTGTACGGTCTCTACCAACATGCCCCTCTTCGTGTAACTCCTTGATAATCTTCATTCTCAGACTACCCTCTGGTATGCATAATCGACTTCCTTTAAAAAGAAAACCATCTACCATTACGAACTCATCCGTCTTTCCATCCTTAACTTTATCAACAAACTTTGCAAAGTAAGGATCATCGGTAAATAATTCTGGCAATATTTCAAACCCCGTCACTTCAACCTTTAGTGTAGTCAACAAGTGATTTCTTCTACTCAACGCATCAGCTACTCGATTTGTCACTCCCGACTTGTGTTTCACAACAAATGTAAACTGTTGCAGATATGCGATCCACGATGCATGTCTCGCTGAAATCTTGTCTTGCCCTTGCAAATGCTTCAATGCTTCATGATCAGTATACAGAACAAACTCCCTCTGAAATAGATAGTGTCTCCAGTGTTTAATAGATTGTACAACAGCATAGAATTCCACATCATATGTACTGTATCGCATCTTCGCTCCTGACAACTTCTCACTGAAATATGCAATTGGACGTCCCTTCTGACTCAACACTCCTCCAATTCCAACCTTGGATGCATCAGTGTGCAGTTCAAACACTAGCTGAAAATCAGGTAATACTAGAATTGGTGCAGACGTCGGCAATTCCTTGATCTTCCCAAAAGCACTCCCTGCTTCCTCTGTCCATGCAAACTGTTTACCTTTCATGCAATCTGTAACTGGCGCCATCACACTACTAAAGTGTGGAATAAACCTCCGATAAAATGAAGCCAACCCGTGAAAACTACGAACTTCCGTTATCGTCTTGGGTTGTGGCCAATCTCTGATCGCCTCAACTTTACTCTGGTCCACCTGTATACCTTCTTTCGAAACAACATATCCCAGAAATAAAACGCTGTGCATCATGAACACGCATTTCTTCGTTGCTGCATAAAATTGTTCTTGTCTCAGTACCATCAGCACTTCTCTAAGATGATTTAGATGTTCCTCTGGACTCCCACTGTAAATCAGAATATCATCAAAATACACCACCACAAATTTCCCAATGAACGGTCGAAAAATCTGATTCATCACCCTCATAAAAGTACTCGGTGCATTGGATAAACCAAATGGCATGACCAACCATTCGTATAGACCCTCCCTGGTTTTAAAAGCAGTCTTCCACTCATCTCCTGGTCTGATACGAATTTGATGATATCCGCTCTTCAAATCAATCTTCGAAAATATAGTAGCTCCGCTTATTTGATCTAACAAGTCATCCAACCTCGGCATCGGAAATCTATATCGCACAGTAATCTTATTCAATGCTCGACTGTCAGTGCACATCCTCCACGTTCCATCCTTCTTGGGTACCAATAAAGCTGGTACAGCACAAGGACTTAAACTCTCCTGCACACGCCCCTGTTCAAGCAATTCCTCTACCTGCCTCCGCAATTCTTCATGTTCCTTCGGACTCATTCGATAATGTGGTATGTGTGGCAATACAGCACCAGGAACAAGATCTATCTGATGCTGTATATCCCTCAACGGTGGCAACTCCGTTGGTAACTCCACTGGAAATACATCGTCAAATTCTTTCAAAACTGGTTTAACTTCTTCTGGAATCTCAACCTCTTCACGGCTCTCACGCCCAATCAACAAGAACACTTCCGGCTCTTCTTCAACCTCCTTAACAAACTCTTTCAAAGATAATAAAGTTTTCAGCTCTTCAATCTCTTCGGACTTACTTTCTCCTTGTGATCTCTTCTTCGGAACTAGGATAATTTTTGTACCTTCAAACATAAAACTGTAGCTATTGGTCCGACCGTCATGTTGTACTGCTCGATCATACTGCCATGGTCTTCCCAATAATAAGTGGCAAACATCCATCTCTACTACATCACACCATATTTCATCTTTGTATTTCTTCCCAATAGAGAATGGAACACGAACTCGTCTATCCACTTTCACTTCTCCTCCTTTTCTCAACCATGCTAACTTGTATGGACTCGGATGTTTCTCTGTCTTCAATTTCAACTTTGTCACAGCTTCGGTTGAAATAATATTATCACAGCTTCCTGCGTCAATCACAAACTTACACACCTTCCCCAGAATAGTACATGTTGACTGAAAAATATTACTTCTCAACCAACTAGCTTCCTCCTGCTTCGGTGTTAAACACGATCTCCTCAGCATTAGATTACAACCTTCATCTCCTGACGCGATATCCTGCTCATCCTCCTCAACTGGATTAGAACAATCCCCATCACCATCCTCATCCTCAACTTCTGCAATCATGGTTCTCTTCTTTGGCTTTGGACACTCACTACTTTTATGACCCAATTCCTGACAATTGTAACATTTGAAACCATTGTTAACTTTTGCCTTCTCAACCTCCTTCACCACTGGTCTACTGATAGGTTTAGAAATGTTAGAACTCCCACTAACACCCTTCATTTGATTGCTGGAATTAGTAAACACACCACCTCCTCGTCTACCCTGTTTTTCCCAAGCCAACGCTTTTTGATGTGCTTCTGCTACAGATCTTGGATCGAACATATTAACCATATCCTGGATCTGCATTCTCAATCCCCCAATGAATCTAGATGTCAGCTGCTCTTCCGTTTCCATAATATCATTCCTTGCAATGAGTTGATAGAATTCATCAGCATAGTCATTCACAGATTTCGTCCCTTGTCTCAAGTTTTGCAAACGTTGATACATCAAAGATTGATAATTGTAAGGTAAGAACGTTGCTTTCATCAATTTCTTCATCTTCTCCCAAGATTCAACTTTTGAATTTCCCATTCGTTCACGTGTAAGCTTGGTTTGCTGCCACCATGCCAAAGCTCTTCCCCTCAGCCTCGTAGCAACCAACTTCACTCTACGTTGTTCTGGGACTTCTTTGAAGTCAAAAATCTCCTCAACATTAGCCACCCAATCTAAAAACTCCTCTGCTTGCATACCACCTTTGAATTCAGGAATTTTAGTCTTCATCCCCGACTCCCACTTGTGATCATACTCAGAGTGATTTCTTCCTTGTCCTCGAACACTACCACCATCATACTCCTCTTCAAACTCAGATGCATAACGATGTCGATTCTGACCACCAACATCTCTACTACCATTACGTCTTCCACCATCATCCCTTCTATCAACATTCCTCCGTTCACGATCATTCACGTTCCTACCACGCCCTTGATCATTTTCAACACTTCTGTCTCGATTTGAATGTGGTGAGACTCTACTACCTCCATGATTAGATTCAGGTGAAACCCTTCTCCGATTTTGATTCATTTCTGTCATAAGCTTCTCTAACCGGCCAATTCCTTCGTTAAGCTTTTCACTAAAATTCTCATTGATTCTTTGCTCCATCTCATCAGCCTCTTCTCTTCGATACAAAGCTTCTACGTTTTGGTGGCGATTAGCTCTTCTTGGCGGCATACTTGAAAATTTCACAACTCTTCAACACTTCAAAATTCAAACACTTTTCGGACTTTGATCCAAAACGAAACGGATCGAAAACTTCCACTTTGTAGCAAATCGTGATGAATACGATGGACAAAGTTTCGGCTTCCAATACAAATCCGAACTTCAATCTTCAAATCAATGCACGACCCAATTCTTCAAACTCTCGGCCGTGAATAATGAAACTTCAAATCTTCAAAATGAATAGGCTCCAAGTCTCGATCTAGCTATGATTGGCTAGAACAAGCTTCGATACCAAACTGACGCAGCGGATTAATCAAAACAAACTTCAATCGGTGAAAGTAGCAGTCGATGGCTTGATGGATACTGAAATGCCCGAACTCGTTGATCTGTAGATACCGAATTCTAGCTATCTCTGTCTCGTTGATCCGACGATACCGGGAAAGAGATCTACGATTCTTCAACGTTGATCTTGCGCACAAGATACCGTGAATCGGCTTCAACAAACGATGATTCGAGCGCACTCGAATGACGTAAGTGGAGATAGGAGATACACTCGACTACCAATTGAAATTGAAAGCACAAAGCTAACAAAAGAGAATTTTATTCAATATTCAACAACCTTTACAAATGAGACTCACGACCTATTTATAGGCGAACAATTTTACAACAGAAATTTCTCTAACTCCTAAGTCGTTTCCGACTCATAGCTCACGACTCAAGACTTAAGACAAACAGTTACAATACTAGCCTATAACGACTTATCAACCTACAGCACGACTCAAAAGTAAACGACTCATAACAGACGACTCATCTTAAGTCGTTTACGACTTATCAGATTACAACACAATCATACGACTTAAAAACAAAATTACAAACGACTTATAACAGATGCGACTTAACAACCAACACAACAGCCACTTCCTTCGACTTAAGAATCCACGGTGTAGATTAACTCGCATAAGAATCTACGGCAACAGGCTTTAGCGACTTAAGAACATGCGCATCCCATATCAGCGACCTAAAGACCAACGGTAGAGGTTAACTCGTAGAAGAATCAACGGCAGTGTGCTTCAGCGACTTAAGTCCTGATTCATTAGGTCGTTCACGAGACATAACTAAGTCGTAACTCGCTTCCTCTTCACTCCTTTTGTTAAGTCGTGGACGACTTATACCTTCAGCTTTGTTAAGTCGTGGCCTTTCACTAAGTCGCTGCCGAGTTATACTAAGTCGCTGGGACGACTTAAAACCTTCGTTAGGTCGCGAACTCGAGTTAACTCCTTCCCCTGGTTTCCAGTTGAGTCGTGGACGACTTATAGCTGCACCGTTAACTCGTATACGACTCATCAACACCGAACGACTTATGCTCTCCTTAAGTCGTAACTCCCTCCCATCTGAACTGATAGGTCGTAGACGACTCAATGCCGATTCGTTAACTCGCCGCTTCCCCTCACATGGCTCCATAGGTCGTGGACGACCTATAACTTCTGCCTTAAGTCGTGGATGACTTATCTCCTCGCCTTCCTTAAGTCGGTCACGACTTATGTCCTTAGCTTTGATAAATCGGTCACGACTTATGCCTTGGGCAATTATAGTTTGGCCTACATCACCTATCCTCTCTATAGTGGATACACTGGGGCGACATCTAAGACATCATGCAAGGCAAGAACTTCAACCGAATTGTGTTTATCCTTCTGAACTTTGGAGGACACCTCGAAAGGGAAACCAGATCCGAATGTTCCCACAATGAAATTTTTTCCCTTTTATCATTTGCAAAATGCAAATGTGACCTAAATGTTGAACCATCCCATAAAAAATTAAGAGGACACACTAGACTCGGGGTTAAACATATTCCCTACACAAAAATATGGGTAATCATGACTATGAGATTCCCCGTAAAGGCTTCCCACATGCACATAATCAATCACCATACTCTACCTAAGAATGGCTTAATGGGCCATATACCAAAACCCAACCTATCATTTTCTTCTAAAATGGTAGGGGCGGTTCAGTAATTTAATGTTTCTTGAGTTATTTCAAGTAAAACTCCATCCATTTAAATGTTGGTCGATCAATTTCGACTAACCGACATCCAAAATCCTAGCCAAATACCATCAAAACCCCAGCATGACATAGAAAAATAGAAACATAAATTTAAAAAACATGGAAAAATCTTGACTTTACGGTAACAAGCTAATCTTAACTTTACGGTAACAAGCTTTGGTAAAATCATGGAAAGGAATAAGTGCAAGAAACTAGGAAGAAAGAAGTGAAAAAAAAGAAATGCTCATTGTTGTTAAATGTCGAAGTCGGATGAAGATCGGAAAAAATTTTCCAGTTGAAAGCTTGGAGATCGATAATGGAAGTTTTAATTGCAAAGGTTCGACAAAGAAGATGAAGAAGACTTTCTTTTATATATATTTGGGTCTACAATCTCGACCATTGGATGAAATGAGCATGAAACTATATAAACCATCGAATTCCTATTGAGTGTGTCATTACATCAAACATCACGCTCTAAAATCGTCTCGAGAAACGAATTCCCATAATCAATGAAAACAAGGCACGTGTCATTCATGTTAATTACGAATAAGACAAGTCTGTCTCTGTCTGCACCGGCGAACATGAACGTAAAATGTTGCTCATTTTTCTCGCAAAGTGTAAATGAGCCCATCACATCCCAAGCCCAACAACAAAAGCCCGGGTATGCATGTCAACCAATATCTTCTCCAGCCCAATAGCCTTCCCTCCTTCCACATCCCAATCCATAAAGGTCTGAACTCCCTGCCATACTTGTCTGAAGCCTTGTCCGCTATTTTTCCAACATCAATGAAGAGCTTCAAGCCTCACAGGCAACCTCCTAACAAACCATCATATATCTCCTTGTCACATTACTTGGCGATCAAGTCACACAAAACAGCAAGGTTCTTTAATCGCCCTTAGGTCATGTCCCCCATCTCTTTGTTCATCAAGGTTCCTTGACGATCGTCTTCTCTACCTACTTCTTTTTATCGTGACTAACCAAGCCTTTAACTAAAGCTTCTGGTCGCCCCTACGAAAAGAGGCGATGACCTTGTACTCTACCTTTGATGAAAGCACAATATCAACATTATTCATCTAACAAAAGCATCATTGTGCCACAACCAATCTCTGCAATTCTTTGTCTACCTGGTTAATGCGTTACTATATAGCAACCACTCACTGTGTCATGCTACTCTCAGAACATAAGCACACCGAAATACAACTCGCCAGCTAGCACACATCTCAGCTATCCTCTCCATGCGGAATCTGAGCTGGTCACTTTTGGATCATAGATAGCCGCCAATGGCTCCAAGAAAACTTAGCATCCAAGACATCAATTTCATTCATTCAAAGTGTAATCTCTATAGCTATAAATGGAGATCCTCGTGCATTTGTTGCAGGATCGATTTTTCTACTCTTAAGAGATATATTTGCTAGCTCTAAGCTCTTATAATATCCATTAAAATTCTCTTGTAACCAAAATCCAAAGTAATAAGAACATCAACTACAGTGAGCGTTGATCATTGCTAAAATCGAACCATTCTAAACCTTGTGTCATTTACTTTAATTGCACTATTTATTTCCCTTTTAGTTACTTCTCATTTTACATTTCACCAATTTAAGTAATTAACCATTGCTAAAATGCATCTATAATCATTATTCTGAGGTTGGCTAAAAGTTTTTAGTGGTAAACAACTTCAGAAAGTACGAGCTTTATAAAAATTGCAATATATGCGTCAACCATAACTCAAACCGCCAATGGCTCCAAGAAAACTTAGCATCCAAGGCATCAGTTTCATTCATTCAAAGTGTAATCTTTATAGCTATAAATGGAGATCCTCGTGCATTTGTTGCAGGATCGATTTTTCTACTCTTAAGAGATATATTTGCTAGCTCTAAGCTCTTATAATATCCATTAAAATTCTCTTGTAACCAAAATCCAAAGTAATAGGAACATCAACTACAGTGAGCGTTGATCATTGCTAAAATCGAACCATTCTAAACCTTGTGTCATTTACTTTAATTGCACTATTTATTTCCCTTTTAGTTACTTCTCATTTTACATTTCATCAATTTAAGTAATTAACCATTGCTAAAATGCATCTATAATCATTATTCTGAGGTTGGCTAAAAGTTTTTAGTGATAAACAGCTTCCGAAAGTACGAGCTTTATAAACATTGCAATCTATGCATCAACCAGGACTCAAACCTCTAACCTTTAATTTTTAAATCTGATAATTTACCATTGGAAGACACAAACTTATGTATCTATATTTTGTTAATCATCAAATAAATATATCATAACTTTCAAAATGTAAAAATAAAAAATTAGACCAAATTTCCTAAGTTACTAATCACCGAAGTAGTGTAAAAAACGTACTTCAACGGAATGATTATATTAAATAGGGGATGAAATTATATCAACTAGTAACGTGTGAGTTTTGTATGGCATACACCACACATGCACAAGCATATGGAGTGTATATTTGAAATGTCAACTTTTGTGCCAGTGCACATGTAAAGCGAAGTTGTGCATTGAAAACCGGTTTTTAACAAATAATTTGTTACGACATATTTTTGTAAAAATAACCATGGGTATTTTAGGGGAAAATATAGTCCATGTGTGCTTTAATTTTCAGAAACCTTAATATTTGTTTTAAGGAGTTATGTGTTTTAATACCTTCCAAAATATTTGATTTAGATGTCATAACTTTAAAATGTTGTAAAAGCTATGTTTTTCTTTTGTCTAAACATTTCTATAAAATTATGCTTCATCTAAAAATGTTTAGTTGGAAATATAAAATATTGATTTGATAAGTTAATCCTAGTTTGAAAACTATATACATAATTTGTTTTTACGACGTTTCCTAATTTTCATCTATTTGTCTATATTTGTCTATATGACAAAAACTTACCTACTCCAGATGGAGAAATCATGGATTTACAATTACAATTTTATTGATGTCGCTATTGATACATGTTAACAATATTCACATCATAAAAGTAGAAACTAATGGTTAAAATATAAATTTTAGTAGGTATTTACCTCAAAATCATTAATTACATATTTACATAAGAATACAAAATGATTTGGGGTTTTTATGGTAAATACACAACTCTTTATGGTGTTCACGCACAGAGGGTTGCATTTATGCCAATTAAAGACAACCATTTGAAACGTATTACAGAAGGGGAGGATGCAAGCTTGAACGCGATTAATACATTAAAATTAAAGTTCATTTATTTATTGCTTCCACATCTACTCATTAAATCTCGTAATCAACTCGCTAAATATTTCTTTAATTCTCTTCATACGCACACCTTGTTTATATAATTATAAATATTCCCACCATAAAATAAAGGAGGTAAAAGAGAGAAGAATTAGCAGAAAGTACAAGTTTTGTTATCCAATCCACCTCTCTTTCCTCTGTATCTTGTGTTAAGATATTGTTAATGGTCTGGAGCAAGCATAACCCATAAAAAGGTTCGATCTTTTCACTGTTTCTCTCGATTTCATTTTCTGGGTATTCATTTTTATTCCAGTTTTGTTCAATTAATCTCTGCTTCAGTAACTGTTTGCCGAAGTTTCTGCTTTTATTTTCTCTGATAAAATATTGAACACTAGCTTTCAAGTTGCAATACTTTATATTGGATAAAAAGTGTGATATTTAATTGAAAGGTGAATCCTTTGTTCGTTTTCAGTTTCTTCTATTTATATTTTGCGTTATTTGATTTATAAGAGTCGTGATCTTGTTTGTCTGAAGTTGATTTGTAATTATACTTTGTATGTTTTATTCCTTTGCTTCATAAAAATGAAAATAAGTTAAATAAACTCGTTTAGATCTTTCTTTTTTCTTCCTCTTTCTTTTTTCTTCCAATTTGTCACTCGTATCCCACCATCAATCGCTTCATGTTATTTTTTTCATTAAGTGAAGAAGGATAATTTGTTTCGGTAATCAACTTTCCATTTAGGATAAATATTTTGATATGATTGGGATATCATGACAGAATTACCTACTCTTATGCCTATTTGTAGATCTGTCTGTTTAGAAATCTTTATAATAATTATATGAAAAGGTAATAAATTTGTACAAATATTTGAAATTTCATACGCAATATTCTTACTGGGAAAATATTTGTTGGATTTTCCTAATCAATTTCCTATTAGTAAATATCTTTGTATCTGCTCAGTTGTAGTCTCGTTAATTATTCAACTTTGATTGCAGTAGACACAATCAACAAAGCTAAGTACCGTAATCTCCTTTTCATTTCAGGCGATAACCAAATCCTATAAAAATGATGACTGGCATAACTATGGAAAGCAAGAACTATTCTACCAACTTTGATTATCTCAACTTCATTCCGAACTATTCAACCCTGCAGCAGTCCACTGCATTCAATCCCACAACAGTAGTCAACAACATGCATGAACCAGAGTCAGTTTCTGGAAAGCACCAAACCACCCTTCCTGATTACGAAGATGACAGCGACGATGACATGGATGCAGAGGAGCTAGAGCGCCGTATGTGGCGAGACCGCCTGAGGCTAAAGCGATTGAAAGAACAGCAGCAGCAGCAACAACAACAGAACAAGCAGATGAGTCCAAACTCAGAAATGGACTCTGCAAAGCAGCGTCAGGCCCAAGAGCAGGCCCGCAGAAAGAAAATGTCACGTGCACAGGACGGGATCCTCAAATACATGCTAAAAATGATGGAAGTCTGCAAAGCCCAGGGCTTCGTGTACGGAATCATACCCGAAAACGGGAAGCCCGTAAGCGGGTCCTCCGACAACCTCCGGGGATGGTGGAAAGAGAAGGTCCGTTTCGACAGAAATGGGCCTGCGGCGATCTTACAATACCAAGCGGAAAATGGGCTTCAAACCCAAAGTGACATCCTAAGCTCAGGGCCCATCAGCCCACACTCCCTCCAAGAGCTTCAAGACACGACCCTTGGGTCCCTCCTCTCGGCCCTTATGCAACACTGCGACCCGCCTCAACGGAGGTACCCATTGGAAAAGGGAGTTCCGCCTCCATGGTGGCCCACTGGGAATGAGGAGTGGTGGGCCCAATTAGGGTTTTCCAAGGATCAAAGCCCACCGCCGTACAAGAAGCCCCACGATTTGAAGAAAGCGTGGAAGGTCGGGGTTTTGACAGCTGTTATCAAGCACATGTCTCCTGATATAGAAAAAATTCGAAGGCTTGTTCGACAGTCGAAATGCTTGCAAGACAAGATGACGGCTAAGGAGAGCGCTACCTGGCTAGCCGTGATTAAACAAGAGGAGGAGCTTTACATGGAGCGTAACCCTAATGCTCCCAAAAGACCAATTTGCCCTAGCTTCGATTCAATCTCTTTTAGTGGAAACACGGGCGAATATGACGTTGTGGAAGAAAACGAAGAGAATGATGTCGAGTTTATTAAGAAGAGGGTGGCAACTGGAGAGCATGATATGGCGATGATGATGAGCCAACAATGCGTGTACACTTGTAAGTATTCGGGTTGCCCACATAATGACATACGGCTTGGATTTCATGATAGAAACACAAGGAACAATCATCAGTTCGAGTGCAAGTACCGGAAGGATTTACCAAATTTCACGGTGGGTGAGAACAAGCCTGTGATTTTTGCAGTAGATGATCAGAAGTCGATCGAAGAATTATTGAGCTTGTACGATAGTAGTTTAAGTTCCAATGCAAATGCCACTATGAGTACAAACAATGGGCAGCAGAGTTTTGGAATGGAGGAGAATAACAACAGTAATGTTTTTGGGCAGGTTGGGAATATGTTCGGTGAAGCAAGTAGTTTTACACAGCCTCAGTTCATTTCTGAAGCCAGCAATGACTTCAGATTTGGAGCTTGTTTCGATAGGAACGGTGTGGGTTTCCCGGATGCGTTGTCTACTAATCATAATGGCTCAAATTGGTACTTTTAATATGTAATCATGAAAGTTGAGTGTGTGATGAACATTTATGTAGAAACCTGGTAAGGATTTTGGTTCAATTAATGTTCATTGCATTCTCCGCTGTGTTTAGTTATATAGTTATTGTATTTTACTTTGGTGTTCGATGATTATTATATGGGAAGTTAAGAATGATGTATTTGTGTAAGCTCAATATGAAGTACTATTATTACTGTTAATGAATTTGAATATTGTTTATGTTGGATTGTCCAGTTGCTACTTTTCAGTGTTTTTTACCCCCTACTTTTTAAGTGCTTTTTCCCCTACTTTTCTGTGACTTTTGAAAGGGATAGAAGACTTTTGAATCACACAACTATGCGATAGGAATAGTTTCCTGATAAAGAAGTAGCCATTGAAAGGAGAGAAAAAATGTAGCTTTCAAAAGTCATTCAAGCGTTACTTTTTTACTCTAGTTTTAGTTTGTGATGGCGATTCTTGTTTGTGTAGCTATTCATCACAAGAATTAGCTTCTTTTACTCGATAAAATCATGTGATTAATTCACATTCAGACAAAACTTTAAAGATACCATCAAAATTTATGTAAACCACATGAGCAAATGATCCATAAAAGTGGTAGGGGATAAGAAGGCTCTATTTTGTTCTGTTCCTCAACTAAAAAGTAGTAATGTATAATGTACAATGTATGATACTGAATGGAGAAAAAGGTTAAAACTTTTAGCTGTAATCATATTTGTGATTGATGATTTTATGATGGGGCCTTGCACGAAAGGTCTCTATTTCTGATGGTGTTATAAGAAAAATCCCTGTTGAAATAAGTATGTAAATTAAGTCCCTGTTTTTTCTAAATAAGAAAACGCAAGTTAGCTTGCACTTTTTAAAATTTTAAAATTTTCAAAATTAGAAAGCGCAAACTAGCTTGCGATTTCCTGATAGAAAGCGCAAGTTACCTTGCGCTTTTCAAAAAATTTAAAAGTTTTAAAATTTTCATAAAAATTTCAAAATTAGAAAGCGCAAGTTACCTTGCGCTTTTCAATAATTTTAAAAGTTTTAAAATTTTCAAAAAAATTTCAAAATTAGAAAGCGCAAACTAGCTTGCGCTTTTCTGATAAAAAGTGCAAGTTAACTTGCGCTTTTCAAAATTTTCGAAGATTTCGAAAATTTCGAAAAATATTTCAAAATTAGAAAAGTGCAAGTTATCTTGCATTTTCTGTCAAAAAAGTGCAAGACACTTTGGGTTTTTTTATTTTTGAAAAATAGGGATCAAATTTACATATTCATTTCTGCAGGGACTTTTTGTATAACAACATCAAAAACAGGGACCTGTGACTCTTTTCTTGTTTTATGATAGTTATTGGTGAGTTAAGATATTTTTAGTTCATTTGCTTCTAAAGAAACTTTTTCATTCTTGCTTAGAACTATATTAATATAAGTAAACGACGTGTACTCGATCACAATTATTAGTTAGTATGGTCAGCCAAATTATGTATATTTTTAAATTTAAGAAAGTATTGCCGGGGTTTGAAGCATGAATTCCCACAGAGAAGGCTAATATTGTGCAAAATTAGTCAATGTGTTTTTTATAACTGCCGAGATCTTCTGGGGATTCTCAGTATATATAACTTGCTTAACTATTAACTTAAAATATCATTTTGCTAGCCGAATTTTCTTTTCTTTCAATGAAAGTTTTAAAATGTTAAACTGGAATATTTGGTGAAATATATAACATCAAGATTATCGTATAGAAACAATAATGCATATGTATTGTGCTAGGAGTAGCTAAATATATAAATGCTTAAAATATAAATAGTACAAAAAAAAAAAGTGTGACTTATTAATCTAAGCATTGAATTATTTATATCACTACTCCCTTTTATATACATTCAGGCTATGATTATTAGATAATGGTTTGTCAAAGTATTAAATCAAAGGAGTCAAGTGGGGTGTTTTTGATTGCGTTGATGGAAATCTCTGCTGTTATGCCTGTATACATGAATTCTCTTATTCAACGACACAATGCATATCAACAGCTGGTCATCTGGTCTGCAGGAGAACCTCCTTCAGCTCCAATCATTCGTGCAACTCACCATGCCCGGTCGTCTCTCCAACTCTTTGACCTAGTTGCAAATCAAAACTTACCACCACTTCAGATTCGGAAATCATTCCGCCCAATTATTTCCGCGTCCCATCATTTATTTCCATTCCTCTGCCATTACAACCATGATCCCTTGCTTTTGTAACATGGTGGGGTGTTAAGTTTTTCCACGCCCACTCGAATTTTAACCATCTGCCCCCCTTACATGTTAATCGTTGAGCTATTTTATAAGAGCGTCCCAACTATGGAGCATAACCTTGCAAGAATATAGATTTTGAAACTACAAATCTGCAATCTATCATGGCTATCTGCTCGACATGCATCTGCCTTGGCCAACACTTGGACATTTATTCAACAGGCGTTCATGTATCTAACGTCTAAGGCTGTATTTCAACATTATTTGTTCCCCGCCAATGCATACATTGTTTGAACCACGATTTTGATATTTTGATGATAATGATCATCGTATGATAATAATATTATTGTTCTGTTTATCTACTTTACCAGTTGAAAGTAAGCTTCATAGTAGTATAATCTGTTTATCTACTTTACCCGTTTAAAGTAAGCTTCATAGTAGTATAACATCAAAGATAAAAGAATGAAGGCTATGTTCAAAGCAATATTCTTTGAATACGAGCTTGAATATCGAAATAAAACAATCAGGGAAATATGAAACAAGCTTTCACATATGGAGTTAACAAAGCTATCAGAGCACCACGAAATCAAAGAAATACTCGAAGACGGACACAAAAATCAATTATGTTATTTATCGACTTCATGTCGAGTGTAGATTAGTTAAAACTCAAAAAATGATCTTTGAACCACATCAAACTTTGTCACAACCTTCTACACATCTTAAATTATTTTAGGATTTTCTAAAGTGCCCGTAAAGATCGAATGAAGGGGTAAAAGTTGACACAAAGGAAAGTGTTACATGTCAACGTGTGTCTTAATCACATGTCGACATGCGAAACATTCACAAGTCGACCTTTCGATGTCCACATGCCGACCTGTGGATAATTTAAAGGTCGACAAGTGCATGTCTTTGTTGTGAAATTTTAAATCTCTGTGTTTTTTCATCGCATCTTTTCATCTTTTTCATTACTTCTTTCCGCTCATGCACCATTTCTGACCACTTCAACTTTTCAATAAACACTTCATAGAAAATTACATTTCTTACTCTCGAAGTTCCTATTATGTTGCTACTGTACTGCTTTCAAATTTCTAATACTCTGTGCATTCAATTCCACATCCATATTATTCGCATTTCTTCCAATGCCACTTGTTCATTCTAGGAGACATATTGGGTGGATATAGGAAAGCTATACTGAAAAGAGGCATTTCTATACAGAAGATACACAAAAGTTTACTGTTCAGTTTATAAAGATTTTGAAGTCATGTTCAATTGTTCAAGCATTTGGTGGTGAAGTTATGTGCGGAGTTTCAGGCGGACTTTATATAATATACTTGATTCTTCGTGTTGGAAAGTTAGTGAAATTTAGAAATGAGTCATAAGATTGGATGTAGAACGGGAGTCTGAACCAATATAAAAATCCTAGTGTAGGTTACTTAAGTTATTTTTCCATTTCGGTGTTTATACTTGCGCGATGTCCTAACTAAAAACATAATAAAATAAATAAAATTAAATATAGTTTTGAGATCGAATTGTGAATTTAAAATAATGACGAGGATTTTTGAATTAAAATTTGGATTTTGGAATAATAATTGATTTAAAATTTGAAAGTTATTTAATAAAATATATTAAAATAATAAGTGGCTAGTCCATAACCGTTTGCTACTTGGGGGCATTGACATCATTGTCTCCTTGCTGATCCTAAAGGTGGTGCGAAATACATCATCGTAGTAGTTGATTACTTCACCAAATGGGCAGATGTTGAACTTTTAATCACGACCAAGATGAAGAAAATAATCGACTTCGTCGTCCGTAACATCATTTGTCCTTATAGAACTACCCATGAGTCCATGGCTTATAGAACTACCCATAAGTCCATGGCTGGCCGTACTCCCTTCACCCTTGTTTACGGCTCCGAGGTCGTCATCCATGTAGAACTTGAAATCCCTTCTTATCAAGTGGCTGATTACAACCCTTATTTTACAAAAAATATAAACAAGGAACTGCAATCGAATTGCAATTAAACTAGATGGAATTGGTGACGACTTATGAGCATTTAAAACGCATCCGACAGCCAATGACAAGAACGTGTGCCCGAACATGCACGGGTATATTCGAAAAAATTCGACTTCTTGAAATCAACAGAGATTGAATTTTCACTTAGGGTTATTAAGGAACGACTGGATCATATAGCCGAAGCTTACTAGCCCTGTAGAACCGAACACAGATGGCCACTGATGAACTACAATCTTGAATTTATACTATTGGGAATCGACCAAGCGTCATGATGGCGGAAGAAGGATACGACACTTTGGAGGATAAAATTGAAGGATAATGACTATTCAGAAAACATGATGGATTTCTTTCTAGAGACTCTAACTTGCTTCGATTCAAAGCGCATCATGTTGGTTCACACGACGCACTTTGGGGGGCAAATGTCACCCGGTCACTTGGCCCGGCTACAAGGTGATAATTACAAAAGCTTTGATTGAGTCTGGATAAGACTTGAATTAGTTAGAGATTGGAGACGTAAGGGATTGATTCGTTTTGGGTAGTCTGGCATATGTGCATTGTTCGACCTATATGTATGGTTAGGCTCCTATGTACATCGCTCGGCCTAAGAGTATGGTTCGGCCTTGAAGGATGGCATATATCGCTCGATCAAGAATGGGAAAACGAGATGGCTCAATCTAGGCGTCTAATGAGAGGTCGCTCGGCCAGGTTCCTTCGGCAACCACCGTTCGGCCACCACCGTTCTGTCACCATCGTTCGACGACCATCGTTCGGTATGCCTGGCTCGGCACACAGAAGTCGCCTACTATGGGCCGAAGTACCTTGTTTCTAGGCCCGCGAAGGAAGTCCAGCCTATCTTCGTCTATAAATATAGAGGCGGTGGTACAGTTGAAGGGACCTTTTTTTGAAAGAACTCCAGGGAAACTCTGTCATTTTTTATACTCTCCTATTTTCGGTTCAAACTTGTATTCAAATGGTTTGTTTACGGATTGTATCTGTATTCAAGTGATAGGGAAAGTAATAAAGATCATATTCAAAGTGGACGTAGGCAATTACGCCGAACCACTATAAATCTAGTGTTCTCGTTTCTGTTGTTCTTGTTGCACTCAATTGCGTTATTTTTCTGTTTTAATTTACTTTCTTCATTAATCTTTCTATATAACTCTATTCAAGGGTATTAGTGACCAATTTTAATGCTAACATTATCCATATTTTTTCAAAGTATATATTTTTGTAAACATTTTTTCAAAACAAGTTTGTCATCATTAATTATGATTTAAAAGAGGGTTAACAAGGTTATTAAATCAATTTAATTCAATATTCAAATATTTAAATAATTAAGATATTTAAATATAAAGTGTCCGAAATTATGGGTGGTTACAATAGTGAATCGAAAGAATAGTGCTTAATCAATTAATTACTTAATTTGTATAATGCAAGCATATGTGCGAATTGCTATCTAACTTTGGTCCATCATGATTATAACTTGGACTTAGAACTTGAATAAAATTAAAGTTGAGGTGAATGGATAATAAGAAATTAATTTAATTTTATATGAAAAATTAGGTAAATTTTGCTTCGAAAATTGTGTTTTGCGTTTTGAATGTGTACTTTAAAATACATGGAAGAGTGAAAACAAGTGGAAAACGGTCGATTTGAAAAATGTTTTTAATGTATAAAATTGAAAATGTCTTTTTTGTGTTTTCTGTTTTTTGAAAAATATCAAAATCTATCTTCTTTCATCTCTTCTTTCCGTCGTTGGATTAACTAGGATATTCCAACTCTTTCACTCCATCGCACACAAATATTGAAAACGAAAATAGAAAACTTATTTTCAAACCAAACACTACCTTAAATTTTAATTGTTATATCTTAATGTCTTCACATATGAAGATGAAACAGAAGGTTGAGGCACAAAATATGACACGATAGATCTTAGTTATTGAATTTTATTGTGTTCATGTATGGAAATGAAATGGAAAAGGTTGAAACACAATATGATACAATAAAACTTTGATTGGGCTTTTATTGAAATTGAGTTGCTCCATCTTTTAGGTCGCTGCAACTGTTGCTTCATCGTTTCATGTCATGTCAATACTTTCCACGACTCTTGCCTCCTCGTTTGTCTCCCTATTGTGGACCCACCACCCTCCTTCTGATTTGGTGTTGGAAGTGAGTGGTGTTTCACTATTTCTTTTCCTCTTAAGCACTGCACTTTGATTATATCTCTAAACCTCTAAATTTCTAATCCTAATCTCTAGTTGTCTCCTATAATTTTAGGTTTGGATTTAGTTGCTTCAAGGAAAGGAGAATGGGTTAAGTGAGTAATCATACAGGGAAATCTTGGGCTTTATATGAGATTCCACATCAAAGGTAGCATAGCATGAAGTTACTGTTGTCACTAGAGTCACACACTACAACACACTAGTGCATGGTGTAAGTATGCTAGAATTGAAAAAAAAAATACCCACAGCGGGGCCTAGGTTCTTGTATGTTTCTCTTATGTTTATGATTTATTAATGTCAGTCTTTACGTCGTGTTCATTATTTTCTAAATCGCAGAAAATTAAACGTAGCTGATGCTGTTCTCATAAGTTTACCGGTTTATTGGGTTTTAAAAAAAAAAAAAAACTTATACTAAAACCATTCTTTTAAATTCTCATTTTTATTAAAAAATAAATAAATAAATTATGCACAAACAATGTTTTATTTGCAATAGTTATGAAGTATGAAAAAACATTTGCACATAGATAAACAAAATGTTGAACCATATACACTTGTATTATTATATGGCAGAAGACCGATAATATTAGATTGAAAACAGCTAACATTAACACTCACTTGTTACTGTAGATAACTAATAACGGGTTCAAATCAGATTGGATGGTAAAAATCTGCTCTAGATCTTAAGAGCATCTCCAACAGGTTACAAATTCTCGAATCCGCACCCGAAATCAACCCCAACAGAGTGCGAGAATTTACAATAATGCAGAAAGTAGGACCTTCGGGCTGAGAAATTAGGATAGAGTGGGGCGCCTGTTGAACAGGCGCATGTTGCCAGACGCTTGTTCAACAGGCGCCTCATTTTCAGGCGCCTGTTCAACCGGCGCCTGGCAACAGGAAACGAGGCGCCTGTTGAACACGGGCGTCTGTTGAACAGGCGCCTTATGCTCAGGCGCCTGTTGAACAGGCGCCTGATGCCCAGGCGCCTGTTCAACAGGCGCCTGCCCTCATTTCTGTTGTAGAAATGAGGGCTTCAACATTTTGAAGTGCGGAAAATTGAATTTCCGCACTCCAAACTGTTGGAGATGCTCTAATAGCAACGGAATCGGAGCGGGTAGAGCCTCCCTGTGATAGGTAACTCTATCCAGCTAACGCGTTGTTGGTTTGAATTTGGCTCGGGGAAAATCCCTTGGCATTGACATCTATCTAGCTGCATTTTTTTCTGTTCTAACCCAAACTATAAATGAATATAATGCTAAACGGCTGTCAAACATTCAATGTTATATCATAAAATTATCTATCACAACATCCCAGGAAATCAATATCTTAAACTTCACTGTGAATTTATATATGTAACGTAAATTTTAAGATATGCAGTGTTTGAGTGACGAATTTGAACGCAAATATAACCATAACCAAACGATAAAATCAAAATAAAACAGTTGATAAACATAACTAAAACAACACAAGCCTACAACGTCATCATACGTTTCTCGATCATTTCAATCTCCTTTCCAACAAGATTAGCCCTTATCAAACTGCCAAAACTTCTCATCCCGAGCTCCAAATCCTTCCACCAAACACCCCTGGCCATTTTCTTATACAAATAACTCTGAAACGTCATCCTCTGCACGTACTCGTCTCCGCACATCTCCACCAACGCCTCCCTCCCCACATTGCTCCCGTAATAAACCTTCTGCAGCAAATCCAAAAATCTAAACATTCCTTTGTAGCTCTCATCCCATTCCCTCAAATACTCCCTTTTCAAATCCTCCTCCTTCACGATCCCCCGCTCCTTGTAAACTTTAACAATGGCCTCTGCGCACATTCTCCCTGACTTGGCCGCAAAGTAAATCCCTTCCCCTGAACACTTGGTCACGTACCCTGCTGCATCTCCTACTAAAGCCACCCGTCCTTTCACTCTCCTCGGCCTTGGATGTTCCGGTATCGGATGCGCTTCCACTCTTATCACTTCCCCTCCCGCTATTTTTGACCTTGCCCGTGCACGTATCCCCTCTTGATACCTTTCAAACAACAAATTTTCATTATTATAGTTGTTAAAAACTTGTAAGAAACTGAACCCCGCTTGTTTTACCTTTTAATGTTTGCTTTCGATACAACGGTGCCCGTGCCAACCGCGACATGATCGCACTTTGGGAACACCCATCCGTAGAAGTCAGGAGATACATCGTCTCCCACGTACATTTCGGCCATATCCGAATAGTACTCCATTTTAGAGTCTGGAAGTCGGATCCTTTCTTGAAATGCAATTGCGTACTCGTAGGAGCCCGCATCAATGGCTTTGGCAACACGGCTGTTCGCTCCATCAGCCCCGATCACCACGTCGACCTCCAAAGTTTTAGACTTACCAACGATGGAACCAAAAGGTTTCGACGAGTGCTCGGTGTAGGACACGATGTAACGGTCTTTATCGTTGATGGGAATTTGGAAATTAGTGAATAGGCCGGAGATCAAGTTAGCACCGTGGGACTGAGCACGGGTCCTTAAGAAGGAATCAAGGACCTCACGACGGAGCATGGGGATGCTCTCGTGGGGTTTGAGGGTTTTCCCGAAGTCAACGACGATGTTGGAGGGGGAGATGATGCGCATACGCGTCACGTGGCGGTCGATGAGGGCGTGAGGGATGGAGAACTCATCCAGCATGCACAGAGGGATTGCGCCACCACAGGGTTTGGAGCCAGAAGGATTGCGTTCGAGTAGGTATGTTTGAACGCCGGCAGCAGAGAGGGTCGCAGCCGCAGTGGCGCCGGCTGGGCCACCACCAATGACAGCAACACGGAGGGTGGCAGAGGTGGAGATGGGTTTGGGGTTTAAGTGGGATTTGATTTTTTTGGAGGGTTTGGAATAAATTGGAGCGGATCTAAAGGGGTTTTGGAGAGTTTTTGCTGTGGTGGCCATTGTTTTGCTGAGCTTGAGATCGATTAGTTTAAAACTGGAAAGAAAAAGGTCTGCAGATTCAGACATGTTATTAATTTGTTTGATAGATTATTAATTTATTAATGGTGGAATACAAACAAAGTGCCTTTTCATTTGTTTGATAGGATGTCGGTTTTCTAATTTTTAACCCAAGATGTTGAACTTCACCCGAATATCCTTTAATATGCATATATACGTAATTAACTATCCTGATACCGAACTTCAGGAGCCACTAAGTCTTTGTTTTAACGTCTTTGTTACAAAAACTGATTAGTGTAACCAGGTTGCAAGATCTGCACTTGCTTGTATATTGGACTAGGACAGGTACGTGAATTTATTGTTACACTGGTAAATCCCAGTTTTATATAACGGGATACATGAAAAATCTGTTTACGAAAGTGGTACGAAATAATATCATCCAAGGAACAAGATATCAAGAGTGCGTAACTTGATCACTTAGCACTTCGTTAGCCAAATACTTCTTTACATTGACTAAATATAAAACATAACTAATTCAAGAATAAAAGAAAGGAACATACAAAAATTTGAAACAAATACAGAACAAACATTAAGTTACAAAGCAAATATATAAAGAAACAATCAAATACCATATGATGTTTTAATTGTCAAGAACACAAAAGGATTATGTGATACAATAATCCTGATAAAAAATTTAACCGTCGAATTGCAATATGCCGAAGGGGCTGCTGCTACCTTTATAGAAACAAATAACATAGCATGTTAATATTAATTTACTGGCTCCGCAAGATCATGCTTGATACAAGGATGTTTTAGCTCTGCAACCACCAACCAAAAAAAAAGTAAGAATGATGAATCAAAATAATATAATTTAATCAAGCATGACGAGTTAGATTGAACTGCACTTTATAATACAAGTTTCTGATGTTTAATTTCGTCTGCTTAATTTTTTTCTTTTTTTCCTTTCTACTCTTATACCAGAGATGGGTGCATAACTTCTAAACTTAAAATATATTTTGATTCCTTTTTCTAGAAGGGAAATGGAAAACAAAACTATTTTCACGTACACAAGGAATAATTTGCCTTTAATTTCGGTAAATTACAGGGCACACATCATAACTGTTAGATTTCATGAAAATGAGAAAGGAACAGAACATATACATCACAGGGATTATGAGGGGAAAAAAAACTTTTTGTAGCAGTTTTATACTTCTCATCTTTACATATTGAAAAATTGTAATCAATCCTCACTGGTAAATAAGAAGTATAAAATTAGTATAAATAAAAATAAAATGACAGGTAAAACAGTTTAAGAGGGGAAAAAACAAAATATCAATGGAAAAGAATATAAACCTTGCTAGCGATGTTGCTGGAGAGCCAGTCAAGTCCCTCATACAACCCCTCCCCCGATGTAGCACATGTGCTCTGAATGTACCTGAGAGCCAACATATTTTGGGCATTTATTGATTGACTCAAGTTAACAATAAGGGGGAAAATCTCATAATAAACAAAGCTAGAAAACTGGGTAAATATGTATAGTGTTAAACAGATAATATACGCAGAAACAATTTCCTAACATCTACACCTCACTAGATAAATAATCTAACTTGCATTTATGAGATAGACGCACGCACAAACAGATGTTTATCTTTGAGCTTCCACGTATTAAGAACAAAAGATGTATAAATTAAGGTAATTAGATTAAATATTTTGGGTGAATTGTGGTGCAAAATAAAAAATTGATAGTTATAAATGTACAATGACTTAACAATCTATTATTGACCTTTGTGTTAGAAGTTCATCCAGATAACTGTTATAAATTAACTTGATGTTTACGTAAATATGTAGTTTACTTAATATGGATATAACCATAGGTTAACTCAGAGATTCCATACCAGTGTCGCTGACGAAGGGAGTGAAGGCCAAGCTTATCTGTGATTTCAGCAGCATTCATTGCATTCGGCAAATCCTGCTTGTTTGCAAATACAAGTAGGACAGCATCGCGCAATTCATCCTGGAAACATTAATAATGGTGTTAAAAAACAAGCATAAGATAGTTGCAAAAAAATCCAAGAAATAAGTATGGCACCAAACATAGCAGATGTATGGACAAAATGTAAGGATGAAATATCAAACAAAATACAGCATCTGTAGCTTGAAAAATCAATTGCACGATTCACAATAGTTTAGCAATAAAATGATCACATTCATCATGTCACGTTCTTTTAATAAGAACAGAAATATAGCACAACACAACATTGAAGAAAATCCCACTTCTAACAACCCATCTTTCTAATCAAAAGAAACCTATAGACATCTTGATAAAAAAAGATAACATATTATTGAATGCACAAACCTCATTGAGCATCCTGTGGAGCTCGTCTCTAGCCTCAACAACACGGTCTCTGTCGTTGCTGTCAACAACAAATATGAGACCTTGTGTGTTTTGGAAGTAATGCCTCCATAGAGGTCTAATCTGCAGTTTCAGGAAATACAAGTCAATAATATGCAATACAAACCAGCAAGAGTATATCTGATTACATGAACACATGGTAGTCAAAGGACTATGGAGGCACGACAGGTGATACAGCTAGCACATAAACTGCGTATAACAAGATAATTCTGAAGATGCACATATGCACACATTCAGATTTTGTGTAGGCATAAAAATGATATATGGTTTAGCCAAGTCATTGCAAAATGATGATGAGTGTACTGTGATGTTTTAATACAGTACCTTGTCCTGACCTCCGACATCCCACACGGTGAAGCTAATGTTCTTGTACTCAACAGTCTCCACGTTGAACCCTGCAGTGCAAAAAAAAAAAACACACGCACACACAGTTGAGGATTAGCAGAATTTTATAGGAGTGATAGTAGGCAAATGAATCAGTATGATTCCACAAAATTAGAAATTCTCAACACAAGCAAATGTATGAATTGCATATATAAACCAAAAATGTAGTGGGTAGCAAGCAAAACCTTACAGGTGAGAGTTACATTTCTTAAAACATTGTACTCCAAACTCTCAAAAAAATTCTTACAGCAGTTAAAAGTTTATGCTCAAAATTTCTCACTGTAAAAAAACAGCAAGAAAAAGTTAAAGAGGGTTTTATTTAACAAGTAAAAGTAGCTACGTTGGCTTCTATGACTTGTAAATAAATGTTACATATGCATAACTTGGACTATGGATTCTACCGACTGAGATATTAATGTTTTACACCCAGGTAATCATGATTGGATTGTGTAACAATTGAAAATTATTTTACCAATTTACAGGCTATGCAACAATTAATGCCACCGGAAACTATGAACATAACCCACTACAATCCTTTGAAACGATTTCTACTCTTGATATAGACTAAGTAGAGAAAGCCGTTTCAATTAGATATATTAGCAACTGTTGCTGCTGTCAAACTAAAGATATGACCGTCCCAATATTGATGTATAACTAAATAGCTAAAACACTGCAGCCTAAAGATTTTTATACTCAAAATAATTCCAAATCTGAATTAAATTGAAAAGATATAAACCAATTAGAAAGATCTAAAATCTATAAATAAAATATAAAAATTAGAAATAATTACCAATAGTGGGAATTGTAGTGACGATCTCGCCAAGCTTCAACTTATACAAAATCGTAGTTTTACCAGCAGCATCGAGACCAACCATCAAAATCCTCATCTCTTTCTTCGCGAACAATCTACTAAACAACTTTCCAAAGGCCAAACCCATGTTTTCCTCTTGGATCTGATAAAAAGAATCACGAATTTGATTTAGTTGAACAAGATCTGTAAGGTTAAGACACAGATCTGAAAATTAAGGAAATATGTGAGAGGGATTGTTTATACCTAGAATTTGATTTGATTCAGAAAAAAAAAATGAAAGGATGTAAATATTCGGAAATGAATTCGTGACTAGAAACAGGAATGGATATCTAGGAGAGAGAGAACGCATTCAGTAAACGTGCACGTGCAGTTGAAAGATGCTGGCATATTGGCACGTGACTAACCAACTTGCCTTGCATAAAGGGTTTCGTAATCCCGTTTTCACCGGTAAACTACAGGTTTTCAAAAAAAGAAAGTTGCTTTTGAATCGTCTACAAGAAAGACGTTTAAAACGTAGCCTCGAAACGAGACATTTATAACCATTGTGTACTATTGATTTGATTTCTACCGAGTGACTAAAGATGGTACTGAATGTTACTAGTATAACCGCACGACGGTGGAAAACCGACCGTTGGATTATATAATTCTAAAAGAAAAATATTTATTGCGAGTCTGTAGCTTTGACAAGTCTGTAGCTTTGACAAGATTGGCAGATAGGTTGATGGCATGACGACGAAGATGAATAATGAGAAATATAGGGTTTGTAGCAGATGGGTTTAAAAAGAGAAAGGTCAAGAGAAAGTTGGATCTGGAGAAACAGAATTAGATTTGGGGATAGATATTTTGAAACACAGATGCGAGATAAATTAGGGATTTGAATTTGAATAAAGAGAATTGCAGAGGAAACGTAAAATATCAGAGGAGAGGACACGGTCTAGAGGATAAAATTTAGGGAAGAAGAAAACGGGGAAAAAAAATAACAAAACATGGGGAATGTTTTTTTGGCTTCAGGAAAATTGATTTTGCCTAGTAGAAGTAGGCAAACCTCCCTACGGTCGGTTTGATAATATATGCAAATATAAAAATGAATATGTTTTTGTGTTTTTCTATTTAATCTTACATCATTAGATATGTTCAATCTCATGCTCCAAGACATATATATAAATGAGCCTGTGTAATGTAATTGAATCAATCAATCTTCATATAACTGATATCAGTGTGAATAACATTTTCTCCTCTTTTCTAGTGGCTTCTTATCTCTTTTTAGTTTATAACACTGAAATCGTGGTTAAAAATGAAAAATAAAAAGTGAAAATTAGGGACACGTCCCTATTTTTAAACTTAATTTAAGTTTTCCCCCTTTTGAATTCATCTTTAAAAATTTAGATGGTATTTGGTTTAAAACGAATTGTGTGTTTTCGATTTTCAATATATATGTCTGATATGAGAAGAATGGAGGGACGACAGAGAGGATGAAAGAAAAACGGATGAGAGGACGAAGGGGATAGAGGGATGACGGAAGAATGGATTGTTTCACGTGCTTGTGTTATTTCCCAAAACACGAAAAGAAAAAAAAGGTTGTTTTTTATTTTGTATATTAACTTCGTTTTCTAAATTGGTCGTTTTCGACAATATACATGCGTCAAGTGCATTTTTGTATGGACGAAAACCCAAAACTAAAAACAACAAACCAAACGCTACCTTAGCCTCTATAATTTATACCGTCCGCCCAGGTAAATATTCGGTATAATGAGAAGTTAACTTGCAATATTAAAAACGTGATATCTTTCAGTAGATTTATTGGATTTCAATTTCATTTCACCATTAAATCACAAATTTTATCATCTTTCTATTAAGATCCACACGATATGTTTTGAAAAAAAAAATTACTTATTTACAGGGACAAATATTTTCCCTTGCCCGATAAATATTTAACTGAATTTGCCCAAGCTAATATTTGCCAGACAATTTAGTTGTTGAAATAGACAAAAGACCAAACAAGCGAAATAGGCAGAGTATGATTCAGGTGATGCTGCGTGAAGGCGCTAAGACATATCATAGGGATGTTGGAGAAATGTCGAGGTTTGTCGTAGATATGAAGAGTTGTTGTCAATGCTTCTTTGGATTGTAGTTGAAGTAAAAAGATGTGTAGTATGAAGTTGTGTGATTGTTATGTGCATATAAAGGAGCAACATGAATGGGCATGACACATGAAAAATATAGAGGGACTACTTGCAAGAAGGCATGTTGCATGTTGCATGTTGCAACATGGAGGTATAAATGACACGAGAAGAAGCTATGTTGCACGATCCTTCTGTGTGAATAATTGCAACATGTTGAAACTAACTGCACATGCATAATAATCAGCACTGCATGTACAAAGTGAGGTAAAAATAGGGAAAAAGCTAGGCAACGATTGACTAAGTTGAAAGTGATCGGACCCTGGAGCATGATGTCTGAAATATGTGAGTTGGAAGTGAAGTATGGAAAGCTGGAACAGAACACAAAGCATGATGCAACTGAAACCATAATCTGAACTGCGAGGTTTTGTAATGATGATGTTGTTGCAACAAAACGTCAGAAAAATATTTATCTGGGAAACTAGAGGGAAAATATTTGCCCTTATAAATTAAAAAAATTATCAAAATATATCATATATAGATCTTAATAGAAAGGTAATAAAATTTCTGATTTAACGGTGAAAACAAAATTGAAATCCGATAAATTTAATGAAAGATATCACGTTTTTAATATTGCAATTTAACTTGTTTATGATAGCGAATATTTGTTCGGGCGCAAAAACAAGGATGTAATTTGTATTTTAAAGCATGAAAGGATGTTGACCTAATTTATTTAAAAAAGAGGGATGTGAGTCAAAAATTCCCAAATAAAAATAACCATAAGTAATATGTAGTATAAAGTAAACAACACACAATATACAGTGGTCCGATCTAAAAAAGGTTTTATGTTCACTTCTTAATTTCTATAGTTTTCATGTTACAAAAGTAAAGATCAATGTCAGAGCTCAACCAAATAATGATCAAGTGGAAAAACCAAAGAGAATTCAATCGGAAATTCAATCGGAAATTTTAGTAAGATGATTATTATAGTTAGGTTTAATCTATTCAAATTGATTTAGGTTGTTAGTAAATTAAAATTAATATTGTAAACCTTAATTTGAAATCCACAACCTAGGGTAGAATTTGGAATTATAGTAATTTGATAAAGCTGATTTGATGCAAGTACACCTTTTCTGTTAATTAAATCGTGGAACCTTATGTTGAAATATAAAATCTTAGATTAGAAATTACAGTAAATGTTTAACTTGATGTTCAAAGTATACACTGCTTTTACAATTGAATATACTAAACCTAGGGATGTCAATGGGACGGGTCAGTTTCGGGTCGGGTCAAGTCGTGTTTGGGTTGATTTTAAATGGGTTGGGTTAACCCGTTTATTAAACAGGTCAGAAATAGCTCAACCCGAACCTGACCCGATTATAAACGGGTTAACCCTACCCGACCCACGTAACCCGATTATAACTGGGTCGGGTCGGGTAGAGTCATAAACGGGTCGGGTCAACCCGTATAAGGTTTAAATGGGTTATAAAAGGGTCGTAAATGGGTTATAAGCGGGTCAAATTCGGGTTCACAGGTCGGGTTGGGTTATAATTGGGTCGAGTCAACCCATATAAGTATAAACGGGTTATAAACGGGTCAAATTCGGGTTCGCAGGTCAACCCGAAAGCCACCCGTTTATAAACGGGTCAAATTCGGGTTCGTGGGTCAACCCGAATCCTACCCGTTTATAAATGGATCAAACTCGGATTGACCCGAAAATGACCCGCCCACTTAACCGGGTCGGGTTAACCAATTTCCGTGTAATCTTCAGGTCGTATTTCGGGTCGTGCTGGAAATTGACAGCCCTAGCTAAAACCCTAGGAGATAATTTCGGTAAATTGTTAGCCTGGATATTGATTTATACACCTATTATATGCAACCCCTAAATAGTAAACCCTAAATTGAATTGCAAATTGACGAATAAACGGGTCACTTATTAATTAGGCTTAATCAAACACTGCTAAGGACATGAATTAAGCAAATAAAGAATCGACATAAGAAAACAGTAGAAATCCTAATTTT
The DNA here is from genome assembly GCA_030737815.1 of Allium fistulosum. NCBI lineage: Eukaryota > Viridiplantae > Streptophyta > Magnoliopsida > Asparagales > Amaryllidaceae > Allium > Allium fistulosum. The sequence goes on along the minus strand of CM060903.1, from coordinate 709,120,826 downwards.
ATTACGCGGACGATCGACCCTGAACCCCTAGCTGTCGACCGTAGAGGAACAACGATCACCCGCTTCTAAAGAAAATTGCCAAATTGTACCTCGGCCTAAGTTAAATAATAAAATTTATGTAATTTAGTAAGAAATTATATAAATGATGAATTGTTTGTTTGAGCCTAATTTGGGCTAAGTACACATGCTTGAGAGAGTAAGGAAGTTAGTTCCCTATCAGAGTTGGCTAGGGCGATGTATTTCACAAACATGGATGATTGATCAGGACATTGTATTTCACAAACACAGAGTTTATTAGGACAATGTATTTCATATAGGCTTGGGGGCGTTCCGTATGGGTGGGCACACAAAACTGGCGGAGACACTACCTGAGTGAGCTCAATGCTAATGGGAGATCCATGTAGGCAAGATTTTTGGCGCATCGTGGTATAGGTGGACGCCGACGCAGCACGATAAGAGGCTATAAAGTAAATTGGGCTCGCTACTAATGGGAGTTCCTAGGGGACACCGATGCAGTACGATAAGAGGCATTTTGCCACTACGATCGAGAGATGAACATGGATGCATACTATTAGTCAGTACGTGAGTTTGCATTACGGTGTTTCCCTCTCCAGGCGTAGTGTTGACGGTAGGTACAATAGGAGAGTAGTTCCTGTATTGGCTGATCGTTGGTGTGAGGTTCGATTAGTAGTTCGACCCTTTGAGTTATGTAACGACTCGAAATCTCAGACACTTTATAGTTAAATATCTAAACTATTTAAATATTTGGGTCTTAGACTAAATGTGATTACATTGATTTTATAACCTTGTTAACCTCCTTTTAAACCATAAGCAATGATGGGAAACTTATTTTTGAAAATTGTTTACAAAATTATATTCTTCTAAGATAAATCGATAATGTTACCAAAAATCGGTTTATCGTTAAACAACTTTTTATTCAATATAAGTTGTTCGAACTCTTGTGCACCTGTCTAATGATCAAATGAACATATTATGAACTAATCAACACACTTTGATTCATAAAGTAAGGGAACATTATAGAAACTTCCAAATGGTAAGCGATATTAACATGTTAAGGGTATTAAAGGAATTAACTAAAAGAAAGAGGTCTAAAGGAGAAGTGATGGGCATGTGGAGATGTGAGGCTTCCATGACAAGGGGGGAGGGGGTGAGAACAAGCTTAGGCAACACCATCTTGAGCCTATATAAGGAGGGACATACCCTTGTCAATAAATCAAAATTTTACAAAGCTAAAAGCAAGCTTCTTTTATGTCTTCTTCTTTTTAAAATTCCAAAAGAAAATAATTGCAAACAACTCCAAATCCACTCAAACTTTGCCACAAGCCTTAAACAATATTATAATACCTTCTACCTTGTTAGATTTTAAAAAATTGGAGCCAACCTCTCCCCTCCCTGAATGGCCATAAGTAATAAGGCATGTTTGCCTTGGAAATGCAAGTTTGAAGCAAGGAAGGAGGACGCAAAGATGGTTGCAAAATTGTGGTAGGAAGTGTTATTGAGTTTGGTTATACTTGAACATGTATTTGGCTTTGATCTATGTGAGTTATCTCACTATCTTGTATGTATATATTGTGTATATATGTTTGTGTGCTTGAAATATATAGTTAAAGTGACATTAACTAAGTAAAGTTATAAACTTTGGACCCACCTTGCTTTTGAAAGCATATGACAACTTTATATTGTATAACATCACTTCTATTACCTCTTAAACTTGTCACATGGCCTTGACTTGATATTTTAATGGTTGTTTGTATTATGTGTTGAATTGAAGTATGTTTGAAAGTGTTTGAAGCGAGAATAGTCGCTATAAGTGCACTTCGATATCCCTTAACTTAGCTTGTATAAATGGAATATTTATGAACTTAACTTGGGATAATTTGATTTTGTTGTTCTCTACACATTTTTGTGTATTGGATAGTAAAAAATGGTTTGAAAAGTTACAAAAATTATGAACCAACGTTATGAAAGTTGAAGCAAAAACGTGATTATAAATACACTTTGTAAATATAGCATGTTTTCGGGAATTTTTATAAATAAACTGAAAGATATTCTCAAGGGTTTATTTTTATAGTGTTTAAGTACCCTAAGGGTTGTACTTACTATAAAATGTTCAAGTTTTAAATCATTTATTAAAGTGATTAAAACTAGCCCTAAAGATCGTGTTTTTCAATGTGTTTTTAAATAAAGGCTTTTAACAGCATTTATAAATGCCGTAGTAAGTTGTTTATGGTTTCAAGTGTTTAAAAATGATATTTAAATTTGGTATTTTTCTCTAATATTTTTAGAGATGTTTTCTAACCTATTTTAAAGTATTTTAAAATTGGTTTGAATTTTAAATATATTTTTAATAATTATATATGTATTTTCAAAGTAAAGAGGTTTGATAATGTAAAATATATTTTTCATCAAATTATAAATTAGTTATTTTCAAGTAATATTTTACATAGATATTTAAAACCTATTTACAAGTATTTTTAAAGTATTTATTTATATATAGAACTTTTTTAAAAGGTGATTGACTAGACTAAACACTAAAAGCCGACGAGGTAGACTTCTCTTTGTGTGAGAGTTAAGATTGATGTTCAAGTAGGGATATGAACAATAGAGCTCTTACTTACCAGCTTCCCTCTTGACCGAGGAATAGTTAAGTTGGAATGTCGGAAATATGTTAATCTTGTTATTTACTTATTTGTTTCGAAAATAATTAACTTTTCTTAATGCTAAAAGGTGAAAAAAATGGGCTTATCTATTTGTGAGAGTTAAAATTGATGTTCAGGTATGGATATGAGCAATAGAGCTCTAACCTACAAGCTTCCCTCTTGGCTAAGGAATTGTTAAGTCAGAAATGTTAGAATCGTGTTAATCATATTGTTTACTTACTCGTTTATGAATGTCATTAATACTATACTTAACATTAAAAGCCGACGAGGTAGAATTATCTATTTGTGAGATTCAAGATTGGAGTGTCTAGGAAAGTCTTTGATATGCAACCAGTACTTTAACTTACATGGCTTCACTCTTGGACGAGTAATAGTTATGTTGGAATGTTGGAAATAAGTTAAGTATATGATTCATGACTTCTACAAGCGATCGTTTTTAATTTGATAGTCGCTTAGTCGACTATCAAACTTAACCAAATATTATCTTAGATCTTTAAAAGAATGTTTTAAAGATAATATAAGTATGAAATAGTTTTGTGTTTTTGTGATAATGTGTTAATAACATTAGTCTTTAACCCTTTTGATTATACTTATGAATGTAAATGGATCTTTAAAAGTATGTTTCAAAGATAAGCATAAGCGAAATGGTTTGAGGTTTGTTTTTAAATGTTCTAATAACATTTGTGTTTAGCCCTTTTTGTTTAGATTTGTGAAAGTATTTAGATCCTTAAAATGGATATTTTGAAGGACATTATAAATAAGGATCTTTTGGAAAAAGATAGAAAAAGCAAAGGTTTAGGGTAAGAAATCTTGTTAATGATTTGTGAATATACTTATCTATAAATATATGAATATTTTTTGAAGTATTAAAAGAGCACAAATGAATAGTAGAAATTGATAAAAGCTGTTTTATTAGATAAAAGAAATTTTACTAATAAAAGAGGTTTTAATCAATAAAAGATTAATTAAATATAAAGGGGATTAGAAGCCGCTTATGTGACTTAATCGTGCTTTGTATGACTTTATTGTACTTTGTATGTTTACTCGTTTATGGAAAATATTAAGTCTATACTTAGCACTAAAAGTCGATGAAGTAGGTTTATCTGTCTATGAGAGTTAAGACTGATGTTTGAGTAGGGCTATGAGCAATAGAGCTCTAACCTACTGGTTTCACTCTTGACCAAGGGATAGTATAAGATGAAAATATTGAAAACATGATAAGTATATGAAACTTGGTTTCCATGTGCGATCATTCTCATTATTGTTGAATATGACCAAGTTCGTCGATTCAATCTTGAAGAGATGGGATCGATAAGCGTTTTACTTATTGAAAACCACTTCAAGATTGAGATACATGTTTTGTCTCTTAGAAGTGGATTTGTTTAAGATGTTGGAATCCATGTGTGGTTTCAAGATCTGTTCGAGATGTGGGGATCTAATCAGGGATTCGTGTTCTGTTTGAGTGACGATGACTCGTGTGAAAGATGCGGAATGTAACCTCGACATCGGAAATGACTAAAAACAAAGTAGGCCTCATAGCGTGGGGTTTAGCTAACCTACGATAGGATATTATCACTCTATACCTATAGTATGCTTACCGATGTTGCGCACGGGAAGTGATGATATATGGGATCACGTGTTAGGGAATGGACCATCTATATTTACCTAGAGGTATATTTTATCTAGAGATATACGACGCTCGAAGGTAGTTTTTGACCATTATGTAGGAGATTCGCTTTATTACTAGAGGTGACTCCATGGAAAATCCATTATGCGAACGTTCCTCATCGGTTTTGATTGTACCTTTAATATGTTGTTGAATGTAACCAATGTAACCATTCTGTCTTTGTTATACATTTATATTCTTCAGCCTAGGCATTATCTATTATATCATCTTATGTACTTATTAGATGTCGTTTCTTTTGAGGGGATAACCATTATGGCATTCAATGAGGTCTTAAAAGTGCTGTTATATGCTAGCTAAATATTTCTTGAGGTTCTCATACCAGACGTATGCCTGATGCTTGGGTTTTGTTTTCTCTAAATTCCTCGCATACTCTTTTAAGTAGTTTAAGAAAGGCAGGTTCTCGTTGATGTTCTTTGAATATCAAGAAGACGAGATGGATGTTTCACCTACCATAGTATTCTTACTTCTGCTGCATTACTATATAGTACATATTAACATTTATGATGCGGACAGTTATAACTGTCCAAGCTGATGATAATACATAGGTTTTGTAACTTCGAAATTTCTGTATTGGAGTAACCCTTTGTATTGTTCGTTTGATATTATATATTAACATTTCATTATGATATTTTGATATTGTGTTCTTTTCTTTATTTTTATATTTCTATTTCCTTTTATTTTACCTTAACAATTCATCTTTTCGGCACTTGGATGCTCGGCACAAGAATACCATGGATGTATTTGTGTCGACATTCGGGGGTCGAAAAGGCGAATGGTACAAGTTAGATAAGAATCCTTAGTTATTTGACCTTAGGAATTCGCAGACACTTGTTATACACCTTTTATCACTTAGAGTAGGTTTAAAATTACCTGCGCATGATCATCGCATATTAAACTTATACTCATTCATCGGACTTTTGTCCGACCCACTCCTTCCTTTCTATTTTTCCCCACCACAAGATGACAAGTTAGGAGCTGACCGGGCATAGTACATATAGAATGGAGCTTCACGTTGGAGTTATCATTTTATTCGTTGTTCCTTCTGTAGTCATTTATTGTATTAAATGTCCGTAAAGCTTATAGTATGCTTTGAAATTAGTGTATATGTAAAATAAGTATTTTGGATACTGTTTTTTGGAGATGTCTATTTTTGTGTGCTTATATTTCAATTCTTTCCGCTGTGAGATCTGAAAGTGCAGAATGTCTTAGAAATTATCCTTGTAATTATGCTTTGTAAGGTTTTAAAATCCCAACAGCTTGTATTTTTTAGCATGACGTGTCTGAAAGTCATACTAGGCTTTGGATCGGTGTGTCGGGAGGTGCATGTTGTTACATTTGGTATCAGAGCTTAGGTTTAGGATTCTCTAGGACTTAGGAACATATTGAGCGAACGTACTTGAAAAGTTTTGAAAAAGGTGGGTTTTCAAAAGATTTTCCAAAATGTTTACAAAACGTTTTCAAGAATTGGTTTGAAAATATACCAATATAATATATATACACACACATATATATTAGTTTTCAAGAATATTTCCAAATATTTTATCTATATATCAAGATTTCTTTTATTCATGCTTATACTATCTATAGGAAAGTTGAAAATAATTTCCAAACACAGATAATGAGAATGAGTACAAGTCTTAAATGAATGGCTCAAGGAAGACAGCTAGGATTTCGAGCATGAACATTCCTATATGGTTCCGTCGGTATCCATAAGCGAGGAGATAAGATGAGCCAAATTTGATTTGGGAGAGCTTATTATAATTTTCTGATATGTGTATTAATATACAACACCATATACATTTGAGCATATAAGGTAGTTTTTGGCTTATCCCTTATATAAGCAAGCAATTGTAGGTTAGAATAAATGATAAGGTTATAACAGTTAAGGTGGGATATAAACTTTTTACGTTTATTATGGTTTACCCTATAAAGAAGAGCTAGTGAATTTTGGAATTAAGGGTGAATGAAGAAGATTAGTACCAAGAGGTCCGTACAATAAGAATAAGATTTCAACAAAGTGTAAAGGGAACATGAAAAAGGACTTTACTTACTTAGGGAATTTTTTTCCCAATTATAGTAGAAACCCTATATTCATATATAGGAGTTGCAAGGACTCATATTTACTTAAAAGTATGTCTAGAACATTTCTGTATTGAGTTGACACTGTATTATAAAAGAAACTTGAGTAACCATCTTTAAAAGGAAGACAGAACTTTATACACTTAAAGCATTATTGGGTTTATGTTGCTATTTTCTACTCCAACGTAAGTGATAAACTAATAAAAATGTTTTCTAAAAAGTTAGAAACAGTAGATATTTGGTACTTTAAATAGAAAAATTTTGGTTTATGATTTTATAAAAAATAGTCAAATAAACATTATGAGATTTGTTTAAAAAGAAAAATTAAAGAATTTGGTGAAAAGTTATTTTTAATAACTATTTTAATCTTTTGTTTTGTTTTTGGGCAAATTGTTATACTTACCTCAATGTGCACTTTGCTTTTAACACTAAAACTTCTGAAAATAAAAAAATAAAAATTGAAGAGTACGTAACGCCTAACTTTTGAATTTCTTTTATAAATAAGAAATGGTTATGTATCTGAAACTATTTATGAATGTTTATGTTGTATCCCTAAAATAATAATAATGATGTTGAGTTAAAAATACTACATTTTCTTTGAAAAATATATGTAATATAAACTATGCTATTTTGAAAATTTCTTATCATAAAAGAAAATTTTAGAAATGTGCGTTTTTATGTACATTTGTACTAAGTTATGTTAATCATTTTTGATAATCTAACTAATGAAAATGTTATGACCCTAGTAAAAGGAAATGGTTGTTAAAAATGAATAAAGGGTTTTAAGGTTTTAAAAACTCACTAGTTTTGTTGTAATGATAAAAATCAGAGGTTTTGATATAAAAAGTTAAAGTGAAAATATTTTGACTATCACTAAATCTTAAAAGAAAAGAAATAAATTAGAGTTGGACAAATAGGATTAAACAACCCATTATGACAAGATTGACTATGGAACTTGAAAGTACTGGAATGGTTGGGACGAAGATAAGAAGTAACATGAGAATTTAATAGTCTTTTTAATCAACGGTTAAAATCGAAAAGGTATAGTGCTAAGTCGAACTTTCTATAGTAGTGAAAAGTAAACACCACCATGTATCATTCCACCCAAGTATGATTTGAGTAAACCTATTTAGAATAAGGAAAAAGAAAGTTAAGATGTTTTAGTAGTATCAAAGGATGCTGCTAATGCAAGAAGTTATTCGGTTTAAAGTGTTAAATAGACAAGTAGGGTCTAGTCAATCCATATTAAGTAACAAATAGGCATTTCCTTGGTTACGTTAAGCAATCTTAAATGAAACAATAAGTATAGGCTTGGAACTATAGCAACAAGACATTAGTGGTACCACATAGATGCGAATAGGATACCTGTTGGCTACGACCAGTCCAAGTATTGTGTTGTCCCCTGAAGGCCATGGGCAGACCAGGTGGACAAGAATGGAAAAGTATATATTTTATACATATTATTGGATTTATATCATAATAGTTGTGATTCCATAGGTCCCTAGATGTGAATCTTGGAATTATTGAAAATCTATATGGATCGATAATATAGTTAAACTACGACTAGCAAGTGCGGAAATATAAATAATAGTAATGGCAGTAATAAAAATGACACCAGGGATTTTTATACTGGTTCGAACTTCTCGTTCTACGTCCAGTCCCAGACTCCTTCTGGAATTTCTCTAACAACCCTCACTTAACCCGGAGGAACATGTATTACACCGCCTGAGCAACCGAACAGGACTTTTCCGCCTAAGCAACCGAATAGGACTTCAAATACAATTTGGTAAATTGTTTCTTGACTTGTGTGTTCTTTGAATAACACGAATATAGTCAATGTATTACACCCTTCCTATAATCTTCTTGATATGATGATTTGAATGTGCAAAGATAGGAAGTAGAGAATTGAAAATCACTTGATATTATAACAATATAAGATCAGAAAAGATAGAAAGAATTAGTTGTTGAAATAGTGAATTTTCATCTCTATTTATAGTGTTGAATAGTTTTAATTCAATAGTTGCAACTATTAGAAGGAGTGCAACTGTTGGTGAAGAAGACAACTCTTCAAAATTTGAATTTTCATGAAGAGATGCTTCAGTTCGTCAAGTTCAGATGTCTGAGAAAAAGTGACAGATGGCTAAGTAAGTTTAAACAGTCAAATAGGCAGAAGAAACAAATTTCTGTGAATTTAGACGTCTGTTCATTTAATTTAGACGTCTGTTTTTATGACAGACGTCTGTATTAAAGTGACAGACGTCTGTTTTTATGACAGATGGCTAAATAAAAGTGACAGATGTCTGAATTTGTACTGATTTGTTCCTCTTCTTTATTTTAGTGATTCTGAACTTGAGAAACTTTTGAAAATACTTTTTTGTCTATAAAAAGATATTTTATATTTGTATAACATGTTTTCCAAAAACTATTTGTGTGTGTGTTGTTATCATCATATCAGAGATTGTACAAAAATATCTAACCGGAAATAATAATCAGTATACTAGAAAGCTTGAGCTTAGTTTGTTGACGATATGATAATAGCTTTTCTTTGTAGATTCCTGCAAGAATATTTGACATCATAGTATATAGTTTGAAATATATAGTTGTCGCATTAAAATCGAAGAAGGCAGGTTCCAACAATTATAGGGTTGAATGTTGCACATACTTGAGTGTGGAAAATAATGGGTAGTGGTAGTTTCTGAAAATTATAGATTATGTAATAGCTCTAAATTGGTAGGCTCAAAAAAGTTGAGCAAGTAAAAATGTAGACATAGTCATCGCAGTAAATTTTTGAGTAATTGAGATGAAGTAGTAAGCACCAAATTTGAAGTTGTTATAAAATGGAGCGAGGTTAAACAGTATTCTAATTCATTGGAATGAAGTATGTGACAATGTAAATTTTTATAAATTATCCAGTTTTAGTATAAAGCGTATCATTTGAAATAACAAGGAATATATTGAAAGAAAGAGATGTAAAAAATAGGGATAGCCACCATATTTTGTAATGTCTATTTCAATAATAAACTGGAGAGATAATTCCTTGTAATTCCAAACATAACATAAATCCTCTTTTAGGTAATTTATGTAAAGTTACAGCGTTCACATTCCTTTTGGAAAAAGTGTAGTTCCAATGCATTATAATGCAGAATCCCTAGGAATAAACTAAAGAAATGGTCATCATGTCTATTGGACTAAAATGGCAAGGCGTCATTCCACATTAAGTAGTCTCAACCATAAGATAAGTAAAATATTTGAATGATGTGATAAAAGGTTGCGTTTAATAAAAATAAAATAAAAGGTCTCAATCATGGAATGACATCAAGGAATCGAAGAAGAAATTCTTGGAAATTCAAATTTCAAAAAGGTATCCTAGATAAAGTAGTAGTCGAGATTTTTCAATGGATAGTTAATTCAAGGATATGGTTTCCATCAAGGGAAATATATGGTTATTTTCACGCATTGAGAATGCGAAGGTGATTTTCATAGAAAAAGAAGATCAAGAAATTTTTGGTAAGCTTTGAAGGAAGGGATAAAAAGATTTTTCTCAATCATCGCTTAGATTGGAAAAGGACTTTTCTTAAGGAAATTTATGAAAGACTAACTTAGAATACATAGTTATGTGCATAACAACCTCACGTGAATGAAGTACCCCTTATGTAATTATCATCATGGCTAAAATGATTTTAGATTATAACTCCAATTATTTTGAGTACTTAATTGTTAAGATTTAATAGGGTGATAGACTAAACTTTCACTTGTAGAACTTAGGATAGATCCATGTAGGCCATAAACATGATACCCAGGTACCATGATTTTTGAAGATATTGAAACAGTCCAAAGTAAAGAGAAATGACTTAATTTTGGTTGAGTTGAAAAGGAAGTTATGTTATTTTTAATACTTAGAAAATCACCAGTTTGGATAGCCATAAGAAAAGTGGAGGTATAACAAAGAGCTAAGTAATAAGTACCATAGAAAGAAGTACAGCCCACGATTGTGTTATCCTACCTTATATCTAGGAGTTGAGGTGATTAGGCATACCATTGGAAGAGTTAAGATGGTATGTTGCGCATTGGAGATTGTATGGAGCTATAGCTAGTGAGAGCATACTTATACTCCAGTTATTTAGCATGGTGCAAGATGACACCATTTGAGTTAGTAGCAAGGATTGTTGAAGGTTACCGATGCACATATAATTACATTGAAACTTTATGCCAGTGGTGAAAATTGGTTAGGATAGTCGGGATTTGATTTATAGAAAGGAAAGGACTGCACCAGATAGGTAGAAAGCAAGTACTATCAGGAGACACATAGGGTAGTTCGTGGAGCTGAGTCCATATGCAGACTGTGGAGCTGAGTCCATAATAGAGAGCTGACAAATAGAAAATCCCCAAGCAAAGATAGGATATGGCTTAATGATTGGAAAGCCATCATTAGGTACTTTGGAAGTGTCTATGTGGTGTAGCTACCGTAGTCAATCCATTTTAGTTAGGAAAAGCATAGCTTGCCATTGTATTTAGGTTCTAGTTAGGTAGAGACCATTGGATGGTAGGAATGGTCATGCGCGTTGTAATATGGATTTCACAACGGGCATGCGCCCATTGTATTAGGCCTCATTGTAATAGGTCGACCATATTTTACAACGGGCAATGAACGTTGTAATAGACCTTTTTACAACGGTCATCGGCCCTTGCAATAGGCTCTATGACAACAATTAAAGCCCATTATAATAGACTATAATACAACTGGCATAGCCCGTTGTAATACATGATATTGCAACGGTTTCTGACCGTTGCAAAATAAATGCAAATTAAAAAAAAAATTACAGCAGCATCCATGCAATACATCCATACCAATAAAACGAGTAATAAATATTATCATAAAACAACCAAAATCACATAAGAAAAGAGTAAAAGCTAGAGTCATAAAATTCCAACACATTCCAAAAAGTTAGATAAGTTTACATCAACATAGTTCTAATATACACATGACAACTAGTTTCATAACAACCAAATACATAAAGCATTAACACATAAGCATAAAGCTTTTGTCAACGAACTCGTCTTTCTTTGATTGTCGCTTTCTCTTTTCACGCTCTCTTTCTCTTTTCCTTTTGTTTTTCTTCTTGCTTTTATCCATATAGTCTTTCTCTCTTTCTTCTTTCGTCTATATGGATAGGTTAAAAACACTAATAGCAATTGCATATGTAAGCAGGTTAAAGTGATAGAAAATGGCGATGCTTAGATCTCAAGCAAAAAAGGAGAAAATATTGAAACAATTATAAAATTATGGGCGGCTAGTAGACTTACAGTTTTACAGGTGAATAAATGAACCTGTGATTGCTCGCTCTTCCCTTTATGCTTACTCAGTAGTCTAGAAAAGCTGCAATGTTTCTACTATTATTGAAAAGTATGTAGTAGTATATGTTACAACTTGTAGGCATAGTAAAGAAAATTATAATGCTAAAACTAATTACATGAAAGTCACACAAATTCAAATCCGGGCAATGTAGTCTCCTTTATATGACATGAAGTATAAACCATTTTGCACCACTATTTATATCTTACATGGACACAGTACTCAAGATCATTCATAAAACTATAGTATTGAAAATATTAAAACAAAATTAAGTCATAACAACTGGAACTATGGCAAAATTTAGCATACATATTGTTATTTTAAGATAACTGAAGGTACTAAAATTAACTATTGCAAAAAAGTCTGGATATGAGTTAAAAAATTAGATATCTCATCATGTTATGAATATAACTTTAGTATTAAAAAATAGAAATATCCAATCAAATTGTAGTATCAATGAAAGCATTTCTCTAAAGGATATTAGTCGGTGTAAACTTGTATGATATGGGCTGCCACTTGGTAGCTATAATGCATGTATGCTTAATAAATGATTTTGTGCCATTATCTTATATAGCTTGTGCATAGGATGAAATGAGTACCTTATTTTTTCCTACAAAACCATATGTTTAAAATAGGTATTCTTAATCCCACAAGGTAGCCTTATGGATAAGGTTTATCAACAAAGAAACCACAGTGGCACAAATTCAAATCCCTGTAATGTAATATCCTCTATATTACGTGAAGTATAAACCATTTTGCACCACTATTTATATCTTACATTGACATCGAACTCGAGATCATTCATAAAACTATAGCATTGAAAATATTAAAATAAAAATAAGTCATGGCAAATCGAATTATGGCAAAATTTAGCATGTGTATTATTATTATTTTAAAATAACAAAAGGTACGTACTTAAATCAACTATTGCAAAAAAGTCTAGATATGAGTTAACAAATTAGACATCTTATCCTGTTCTGAATATAACTTCAGTATTAACAAAAGAAATCTCTAATCAAATTGCAATATCAATGAAAACATTACTCTAAAGGATATTAGTGGCATCTTTACCTTCATTAAATTGATTCATGCTCTCAGTTTGTTGGATTCTAACAAAAAACATGTCCTCGAAATACCTAATGCGTGTATTAAATACTTTAAAAATGCACTGACCTTGTTCAAATAATTGTAATTCATAACTTAAGTTTACCAATTCTAACAAATCTTGCAGAAAAAATATCTCAAATAAACTAAGGAACCCATCCAAACCAACAAGTACTCAAATCATTGAAAAAAATGAATTGTTGAAAAAATGGGGAAGTCTAAAGACTCTAAACTAAAGAAGAGATCTGGTTGATGGTATTCCAATAGAGATAGGTACTTTCACAGTAACAATTCAAATTCTCAATGGCAGTTAACATAATATATTTTTCCTAAACCAAAAGCTATGACAATAGATTAATTTCTAAATATTTATATGGGATAACTTCTCCATATAGAAACATTTTAACTTTAGCAAATATTTAGTGTCAGATATAAATGGCGGGAAAGAATGTATAGTTCTCTACCTCCCTCGTTAAAGGTAAATTCCATCAATGGAGAATATAAAAGTTATATATAGCCTTGTAGGTTTTTATACAATACATACCTACCCAGATTTTATAATATTTAGTTTTCCGTCAATTTCCACAACTAAAGTTATAAATAGAAAGAAAGTGAAATGTTTGTTTAGTGAGAGTTGAACATTTTAACTGTAGTTACCGACAAAAGGAAATAGTGCTAAACCAATAACTTCCTAATTAAAAGTAAAGTCATTAGATTATTTTTCAATTTTCTAGTTAAAGCACCAGTTGGACCAATTTTAGTGTTACTATCAGTTATAAGTTATTAATCACAAATTCACAGTGGTAGCTAAATGAAGTTACCATTTCTTTTAATCTTTAAGTTACCCGTGAATTAGAACCAAGATGTGAATTACTATAAGGTCAGAAGTCATTTATCATAATACCAGGGTCTTAAAGTAGACAACGGACAATCAGCAGCGAAAAAGAAGTAATCATACACGAAGGCTACAAACATAAATCATTACTTGATTGAACCCCATGCAGCTGTGGCAATTTAGCCTGTAGGTTAGAAAGCTTTGATGCCGCTTGGGAGGAGGGGCAAGGACGGAAATTCAATATCCGACCGTCGATATTTTGACCAAATAGGAAGGTGGCTGCGACTTATAGAACTTTAAAACAACTTGGCAGAAACTGGTGGGGAGAGACAGTGGAAATTACGTTTCAGCACATAATTTTGTTTTACCTTTTGTTTAAATGAAAAGAAAGAATGCTATGTCATGGATCCTTCTGGTTGTTATAATATGTTACATTTTGAACAACTATACATACTCAATTTCTTTTGATTCTCCTAATTATTTGCAGCCTAGTTTATCCTCAACATGAATTCAACCTTCCAAAGAACATGGCTTACAAGGTTGTTTACATAGGATCCTAATTTCATCATGTAGTTATATTTGCTATTTTTTACTCACAATCTACCAAAAGCGTACTAATATTTATCAACTAGCGAGTAGTAAACTAAACTACAACTTGGGTAAGTCAAGTTATTTGTCCAAGTCAAGTTATTTGTCCAAGTCATTTTGTATCAGTTGAAATTTTGGTGTTTTGGCAGAACTACAATTAGCTAATTGAACCAATGGGAAAAGACTAAAATAAAATTGATCTTGTTGGTTTCTGCAGTAGAGTTAAGAAGACGAATGAAATGTTGGATTTGAAGTTTATCTTTTGCCACATTGAACAAATGTTCTACAGAAATGATTAAAGTAAAATTTACCCAAAAAAAATTATACCACATCTTTTGATGAATTTCTTCTCTTTTCCTGATCCGATACCCTAGAAGTCCTAATGGTGTCTTCTTCTTCAGTCTTAGGCTTGCGTTCTTTCGAAATATCTTTGCCATCCGATTCAGATCGATCTCAGTGCTTGTGAGGCCGATGCAATTTGTGACGAGAACTTCGAGCCATTCAAACTGCTAATTTCAGAATCTGTTTGATGAGTTGAATAAATTGAATTCGATTTACTAATTCGTCACTAACGAGTTAGATCTACGGCCGGATCTGGAAAAAAATGCTGTTAAAAGAGAAGGAGTTTTGAATTTATAAATTGAGCGGATAAATTTGATTCAACAGTGGGAAATTAGGGTTTTGAAAAGAAGAATTGGGAGAGAAAATAGGTGAAAAATATAAGAGACGATTTGAGGGAAAAGAACGCGACGCATAAAGAGAGCCGCCCCCTTAGACTGACGGATATACCCTTTGCTGCTTGCAGTTATTGTTCATTAAACTGCGTTTTGGGTGGGCTTTATGGTAAATTTGATTGGCACCTATTACAACGGACGTTTTTAGCCCGTTGTAAAATTGTCACCTATTACAACGGGCCTGAATGGACCGTTGTAATAGCCTTCTATTACAACGGGCAACCGATGTCCGTTGTAAAAAGGGCGTTGTATGTGACATCTTTTACAACGGGCCTGAATGGACCGTTGTAATAGCCATCTATTACAACGGGCAATCAATGCCCGTTGTAAAAAGGGCGTTGTAATAGGGTATTTTTGTTGTAGTGGTTGCAACATGTCAATAGGATGTGTTATGGATAATGATGCCAGTAGATATATTTGGATGTATTGTTTGGATTGTATTCTTTTACACGTTTAGGACAGTATATCCTCTAGGTAGTACACACACATTCACATTATCCCTTATTATTATCTAGCTTCTTTTATGTGATACATATGGATGCTTTATTGTTGTTTGTCATGCATATGGATGGAATAGTTGCGGACACATATAGAATTACAAGTATACTTATTTAGGGTATTGCAATTATTTTGGATGCGTGGCATGAGCACTTGCATGATGGAAGGTCGACTAGATCGGTAGACTACCTACTTTTTTGCATTAGCGTAGGTTCATGTGCATTTCAAGTTGCATATATATGTAAATATTGCATTAGAAAGTCTCCAAGGACAATGATTACTCGTGGATGATGGATGAGTAGATGGTTGTAGTTATTGGTTGTTGTGTATATAAGTTACATTTTTTTTCCTTTAAGATTTCGGGGACGAAATCCTTTTATGGGGGAGAGAATGTAATATCCTAGGAATTTATGTAAAATTTAACATGGATATAATATAAATTTAAACTAAAATTTAATAAAAAGTAATTTTAATTAAAAAATTGACTAAAAAGAAATTTTTCATAGACATACGAATTTGGCTACGAAACCTGCACCATTGCATTTGTAGCGATCTTTTGGACGATTTTCATATATAACACTTCATAATCGGAGTTATTACGGAGAAGTTACAGGCATTAGAAAATCAGAAAAAAGATGAAAACAAAGTATGAATGGCCGACCCTTATAATTGAATAGTCAACCTATAGGGGTCGACCCTGGGCCTCCTTAGGTCGACCTTGCAATGTGAAAGATCGTAACCTGGAGCGTCGGGATGGACGACTTCGATTGTTCCTTCGTCGCTAAATTTTTGATGACCCTACGTGATGTTTGCAAATATTCTCCAACCCGTATCAACGCAGCAAATTCATCTCTAAACCCTATGAATTCTAGCCTAACTTAACCTTAATTCTCATATAACATTTTACAGTAATGAAACTCTATAAAAAATTTCCCCCTTCTTCCACCAATAAAATTATCAAATATAAAATCAACCTAAAAGAGTGCAAGTAATTGGAGCTAGATGGATCAAGCAGAGCAAGAATTCGGAGAGGTGAATCTCAAGCAAGCGGATAGGAAGAGCTTAGGCTCGAGATCAGTGGGAATAATTTTAGTAAGATATTATTACGGTCGGTTTTAATCTGTTCAAATTGATTAGGTTGTTAATAAATTAAAACTGATATTGTAAACTTTAATTTGAAATCCACAACCTAGGATAGAAATTGGAATTACAATAATTTGATAAACTTGATTTGATGCAAGTACACATTTTCTGTTAATTAAATTATGGAACCCTATATTGAAATCTAAAATCTTAGATTATAAATTATTGTAAATTGTTAACATGATGTTTGAATTATACACTGCTTTTACAATTGAATATGCTAAAGCCATAGGAGATAATTTCCAGTAAATTGTTAACCTGGATATTGATTTATACACCTATTCTATGATTAATTTTGCAAACACTATATAGTAAACACTAAATTGAATTGCAAATTGACGAATAAATGGGTCACTTAGTAATTAGGGTTAATCAAACACTGATAACAACACGAATTAAGAAAATAAAGAATCGACATAAGAAAACAGTATAAACCCTAATTTTACAATGCGAATGGTCGACACTAGACCCCAATGGTTGATCGGTAGCAATCGACTGTAGAGGAATAGTGATCGACTGTTCCTGAAGAAAATTTCTAATTAAACCTCGACCTAAGATCCAAATTAAATAATAAAAATTATATAATTCAGTAAGAAATTATATAAATGATGAATTGTTTGTTGAGCCTATTTTGGGCTAAGTACACATGCTTGAGAGAGTAGGAAAGTCGGTTCCCTATCAGAGTTAGCTAGGGCGATGTATCTCGCAAATATGGATGATTGATCAGGGCGATGTATTTTGCATACACGGTGTGTATTAGGGCGATGCATTTTGCATACATGGTATGTATTAGGGCGAGATGTATTTTGCATAGGCTCAAGGGCATTCCGTACGGGTGGGCACACAACACTGGCAGAGACACTACTTGAGTGAGCCCAGTGCTAACGGAAGATCCATGTAGCCACTATTTCTGGCACATTATGGCACAGGTGGACGCCGATGCAGCACGATAAGAGGCCATATAGTAAATTAGGCCCGGTACTAACGGGAGTTCCTAAGGGGACACCGGCATAGTACGATAAGATGCACTTTGCCACTACGAACGAGAGGTGAACATGGGTGCACACGATGAGTCACTACACGAGTTTTCATTACGATGTTCTCCCTCTCCAAGCGTAGTGTTGATGGTAGATATGATGGGAGAGTAGTTCCCGCATTGGCAGATCGTTAGTTGAGGTTCGATTAGTAGTTCAACCTTTGAGTTAGATAAGAATCCTTAGGTATTGGACCTTAGGAATTCACGGATACTTGTTATACACCCATTATCACTTAGAGTGGATTTAAAGTTAGCTGCACATGATCATCACATATTAAACTTTTACTCATTTAGCAGACTTTTGTCTGACTCACTCCCTCCTTTCCATTTTTCCCCACCACAAGATGACAGGTTGGCATCGGATTGGGCATAGTACATAGAGAAAGGAGCTTCACGTTGGAGTTCTCATATTATTCGTTGTTCCTCGTACAGTCACTTATTGTATTAAATGTTTGTAAAGCTTATATTGTATTTTGAAAATAGTGTACATGTATTGTTTTTATGAGATGGCTATCTTTGTATGCTTATATATTAATTCCTTCCGCTATGAAATCTGAAAGTGTAAAATGTCTTAGAACTTATCCTTATATTTATGCTCTATAAGGTTTTAAAATCCCAACAGTTCATATTTCTCGACACGACGTGCTCGAAAGTCACACTAGGCTTTGGATCGGTATGTCGGGAGGTGTGGGTTATTATATTATTACACAGTGGTGCCGTTTGTTAGACTAATAGTATGGTTGTGCCGCTTTTGTTCGAGGAAGGTGCGACGTGATGCCTTCTTTGGCTGGAGTGATGGATATCTTCTAACGAATCCCTATCCGCATACAACAAAACGAGCCAAGCAGGAAGGTTATCTGAGGAGAGGTTTTGGATGAGCGGAAGCATTATCGGACAAGGCACGTGGAGGATAAAGCTGATTTAGGACCTGGCTTGATTTGGTCACTCATATGGTGGTAAATAGCCTGAGTGATAGAGCTAAGGGTGTTCCTCAGAGGCAATATGTAAATAGTTATATAAACTGAACTTTGTAAACTATCTTGTTCAAAATAAATTATGCCTTTTGTTTTATTTCTTTTATAAATGTTGTTATATAGAGATATAAAAAATAATTAATTATATAAAACATATATAAATAGAAAATCCATAGGAGAAGTATTTTATCGATTGTAGTTACAAATGCGTTCGTAACCATGGGTATTGAATCGATATCTAAATACATACTTCTTAAATGTTCTTAATCAAGATGTATCGGGAAAATGATGTGGATACACCTGTTGAGATTAGTGTATGCTAACTCTCTCCATACAATGGACAATGAATTACTCATGACCATCGAGTGCACTAAGATGTTACGTACTTGTGGTTGTATAGAACAATCATAGAATTACTCAACGAGTCTATAGGTTTAATATAACTAAGTTAAAATAGAAGATCTCATGGTAACGACATACAATAGTCTTCAGATTTGACGGTAGTGTCAATCTTAAGTAAGTAGATTATACTTTGATTATGTTCAAGCACATGGCATGGCGACCATGTTATGACCATTGGTGGGTATACGTTAAACTACTTGAAGTGCAACACTATCCTAAAGATGATTCGTCTTGTTCGTCGTAGAAGGTTGGTATCATAGTGATTGGTAGTTAACATAAAGTCTCTTCCTAGAGTAAATCGATTAATCAATATATGTTATCGTATTGAACCAAGGATTTTATGTAGTATATGCAATTAACTATGGATACTAATAAATTTTTTGATCTTAGATCAAACCCTAGATATCTTAGTGATGTGCTGTTGGTGAAAAGAAAACATGTACAAAATATCATTACTATGTGCATCTTAATATTGATTAGAAATTGGATTTCACCTAAATGATTATGTAAGAAATTGAACTTGTTCTAATACTATAGTTCAACAAAGTCCTAACATACTTCGGTATTTAAATTGGTTAAATATCGACTGAGACCGAGTTTACGTCAAAGAGTCATCACACTGCATTGTCGGTTATTTTCAAGTTTGACCAATATAAAATTAATTTATAAATGTTATAAATAATAACAAAAACACTACAAGAAATTTTATTTTTGGTGGCGCATAAAAAATGCTACCAAAACTTATGCCCCACCCTGAGACACACATTAACAAAGAGTATTACTGGGTAATACTATCTACTAATGCAGAGAATAGGGCTAGTTAGGAGCGACCATCTATAGCTTTGCCTTAAACATCTATTATGTACGTCGATTTAGTGCTCTAATTTTTTTCCTTTCTCAAGTGGATCGACATATTCAATAAATGCTTAATACGAAACTACAGTGGCTAACAGATCTATCAGAACAAAAGATAACAACAATATGTATATATGTAATAAAAATAGAGTTTTATGTAAATATTTGTATAAATTTTGTATTTATTTAAAAATAAGAGTTTTTAGTAATAAAAATATTTTTATAACTAAATTTATCAAATTTTAGACCATTCCGAGGTCATTGAGCCATTCGAATTATGTCTGAAAGTTGAACCCGGAGAAGATTTCAGACCTGGGTATTATTTTTTGCCTGTGCATTTTTGTAATCTGCCTTGGTTTCTAGTCTGTTTTCCGACTTCTGCATAACAATTTAAAATTTAATATGTAAATCCAAAATTAATTTTGGATGAGTAATTGTCTCTTAATAATGAAAGAGATTAATTATCTCTTTCAAATTGAGTCTTCAAAAATTAATTGTTCAAAAAACTTGTTTGAGTAAAGTAAAGAAAGTGTTTCCAATTAGAAATTAATTCTTTAAAAAGATAACTACTTGTGGTTATTAAAAAGGGCATTTGGTCTAGTGGTATGGGTCTCGGGGTGGGGCGTCACATGGCAGTTTAATGAACGCCGCAATAAAACCTACAACTAAAAATCCATGATTTTTAGTTGCATTGATTTCAATGCCACTATAAATACTTTTATTGAAGCGTTTTTGAAATGCTACTAACAATCTTTGTTGTAGAATTGCTAAAACGCCACCCAAATGGCACTATTCTATTATAAAATATTTTGGTAGCGTTTTCTAAACGCTGTAATAGAGGGCACAACTTATAGCCAAACCCTACAGCCGCGTTTATTTTACGCTACCGTATATGTTTTGGATGTTTCTTCAACACTATTTTTTTGTAGTATTTTTTTTCCGCTACCATATCTTTTAGTTTTTACCATATGATAATTCTGTGTTTTTTCTAAACGCTGCTAAAAATCTTCCACCCCGCTACCTTATTCACCCTCCAATTTAGTTTGTTCATAGCTTATATTATAACGTAATACATAAACACAAACACATTTAAGCATAAAGACATTCAACAACCACAAAATACATAAACACATACAAATTTAAGCATAAACACATTTAACAACCAAAAAATGCAAAAACACATAAACATTCAAACATAAAAATAGAACCACAAAATACATAAACAACTGCACTAACATAAACACAACTAATTCATAACCGAACAGTAGTTTCAAGATAAGAAGTTAACCGTACAAGAGCTTTACTCAACCGAACTACCATAAATAGTATGTCATAATAGTGCTACAGCTAAAGTACCATAAACAACTGAACTAAGCAAGTACAATAAACAAACGAACTACCTAACAAGTACCATAAATAAGTAGTGTTGTTACTGCTTATTTCTTCGGAAATGCTGATCTACTTGTATACAAATAATAATCAACAATGAGACTCAAGTTATAATCAATACTGAAACTTTATCCAAATGTGATATTGCAAATGTGTAATGTGATATCGCAAATGTCATAATGGAGAATCTATCAGCAGCAATACCTGAAGCTATACTTGACATCCAAAATATTAGCAGCAAGTCATTATCTGCATAACACATCCAAAATATAATAGGTCAAATAGAAATGGCATGCATTCAGTGATAAGATAATATGAAGGGCATGCCAGACATATAATAGTTTCAATAACGGCCACACATAATATACACATCGATACAACAAAGAAAGAACAAGTGGCTGGTTAAACATTAATAATCTGAATTGCTAGTTATGAAACATAGACATTGAATACTCTCCACACCTATTATTCAACTATCAATACAATACTTTGTCTGCAAACAGTACTCTGATATTTTAAGGTCAAGCTTAAATTGTAGACCAGTGGTATCAAATATCATCTTTGCATTGTTCACATGCTCGTCATTTTTTGTTAATTGAAGATACAGAACTGAAAATGTGTACGATACATATCAAAATTTGGTATGGACAAATAAACACGCTGTAGGATCTAGATTAACCCTAGAGGGGGGGGTGAATAGGGTTATAGCAAATTTTCTCTAATTAAAACACGAAAACAAACTGTAGAGAAGTAAATATGCTGAAAAGTAAATCACACACAAAATTTACCCAGCTTCGGCAACCCCTGCCTACTGCTGCATTCCCAGATTTCTATTAGAATTAAACAGTCTCCCGCTTACAAACACTCTAACAGACTCGCAAACCCTGCTACCGCCTATAGAGTTTTGCAAACTCGCAAACCCTGCTCACTGAACTAATCCTAACTAGACAATCTGACACTACCTAAACCCTAGGTGGTGATTTACCCAGATTTAATTTGAAAAATACAGAAAATAAAAACAAATTAAAAACAACTCCACGCCCTAATTTAAATATACTAATCCCTTTGTAAATTAAGGCCAAAATAATAAAAAGGACCGGCCCAAACTATTATTATTAAAAAGAAAATGTGGCTCTTTTATCTGATGTCGGCCCCGATTCCTTCTCTTGTGAAAAATATTGGC
Source organism: Allium fistulosum (assembly GCA_030737815.1). NCBI lineage: Eukaryota > Viridiplantae > Streptophyta > Magnoliopsida > Asparagales > Amaryllidaceae > Allium > Allium fistulosum. Next base: position 709,098,285 of record CM060903.1, on the reverse strand, counting down.
TTCCTCATTCGTTCGTTCCTCTTTCTGAAATTAGGGCTTCGGCCTCGTCTTGTTCTTTAGCTACAGATTCGGTCTTGTGAAATTTGGGCTTCTGCCTCGTCTTGCTTTTGAGAGATTGATGTTGACTTTGGCCTCGTGAAATTAGGGCTGAAGTCGCCGCTTTCGCTTTGATTGCTTGCTGATTTATTATCTTGCTGGCTTGCCTCTGATGAAGTCGAGATTGATTTAATGCTTCGAATTGAGTTGGTATGTTTAGCCCTTTTTCGATTTATCCTTTTCTCGACTTTGATTCGAGTTGATTGATTGTTTACTGTTTTGCTTTTAACTCGATAATATTTGCCGATGATGATGTTGGCTTATATAGGGTTCGCTACCCTGTATTTCGTTCGTACGAATTTTAGTTGAATTCGTCACTTTAATTTGCTTGGCCGATCGATGATACTTGGATGCTTGAGATTGATTCTGACTTTATCAAACTCGTATAAATTGATACTTTCTTCTCACGGTTTTGATTTTAAATCGTTCGATCTTTCCTTGATAGATACGACAAAAAAAACTTTCCTCTTTTAATTTTTGTTCGTATATACTTGTTTGACTTTGTCTTTGGCCATTTGATTATTTAACCAAGTCTTCTGATTTTGTTTCTTTTGCCGAAAAAAAACTTCCCATATATAATTCCTGGTAGCTTGATTCACATGATTTTGATTCATTGCTTGGTCAATTTACCACGGTATTGATATTGAGCTGTCTTCGAATTCCCTGTTTCAAACTGTACCATCTGTTCCATTCTTGACCACCTCGTCTCTGACTTGTTCATCATATTCTTTAATCATGGCTTTGTTTTTCTGTTTATGCAATAATATTATTCAAACTGTACCACATTCTTGTAACTGCAATTCTTTCATTCCCTGTTGTCTTCGGTGATGATATTTCTTTGACTTCATTTGTGAGTCAGTGATTATGTGCAGTGTTCATTCTTCTGTCTCGGCCTGAACTTCACTTGAGCATCTGGTCTTGATTCACTGTTCTCTGTTTGGTACTTGAATACAGCAGCTAGTCTTTACTATGTGTACACTATGTTGTTTATTATTTGTTCATGTGTACATTTGGATTTTGGTCGAGGCCATTTGCATTGTGCAGTTGGTCTAGATGTTTGGTCTGACCTGTGCATATCTTTGGTTTTGTATGTGTATATCATCCCTGTAGTATAACCTGATGTTTGAATGTGTTCGCCATTTACTTCGACTTGGTCTTTGAGTTGCTTCACAGTCTGGTTACTTTGTGTAGCTGGTATCTTTACTTGAATTGCATTTAGCTTGGTGGTTGTTACTGCATTCATGTTGTTTGTTCAGTCTGGACATGTGGTTTTGGGTTTCTCTGCATTGTGTTGAGTTGCTTTTTGTAGTGTGGTTTTGATACATGCCCTTATACATATGTATATTGCATCACTGTTGTCACACTGGTAGTTGAGTGGTTGTACACTTGTGTACATTCTTGGTCGAAAACTGGTCATTCATTTTACTGTTGTCTTCATTGTTGTATTGAGTTGAGTCGTGATAGTAGTGACTTGACCTCTATTGCCCTGTGTTGAATCCAGCTTAAACGCTCGGGTTTGACCTTGTGCTTATGATGTGACTTTATTTATTTTGCACTTGTGTTGAACCCGGCTTTTCTTTTGGGTTTGACCTGTGCTCACCTATCCCTGTAACATTATCAAGTGTACATTTCGGTATGCACGGCCTTGTGGCATGTACAGTGATACACTGTGCATGTCACAAGCTATTCGTGTATGATGAATTCAAATATGATGACGAACAACCCAAATAACTGAGGCAAATATTATTTTCAAAATCCATATTTTGTTTTATACTGCAAAAACATTTTATTTTCAATTTTACCGCGTCAATGTATATTTCTGCAGATTGCTCATATGCTGGATTCACATTGGAATGAAGTTGAAGATAAATACGAGTGTGAGTAATATGTAGTGAGGAATTGATGTAACTATGAAAATGTGATGTAATTGTATTGTGACTGAAAATGTATAGTTATAGTGAGAGCTTGAAATTGTACTATCAAAATTGTAATAAATATTTGTTTGAATAAAATATTCGTTTGAATTCCAATTCTGTGTTATTTATTTTATTCAACAAATATTTATTTTATCTGTGAAAAATAAAATAGTACAATATCAAATACATTTAAATGAATGTATATATGTTTATTATCATCAAACAAAAAATCATATACATGCATATTCCACAATCTCCCCCTTTTGATGATAACAAATATATATTTAAGATTTTGACTATTTTAAATGTTTTTGATTATTCAATTTGCTCCCCTTATTTAAATGCTCTCTTTCTACACAATACTCCTCCTACATATATGCATGAGAATAAAAAATTCAAATGATCCTTGATCAATTAGAAAATCTTTGACCTTTATTTTCAAAATCTTAACTTTTCTCTCCCCCTTTTGTTATCAGCAAAAGAATAATAGTAATAGAAAAATAGAGATATAGTGATAGACATTAATACAATATTAAAGCTCAATCAAGTGTAAATATTAATTTCAATAAGAAAATCAAACAAAAATTATAAATACTTTAATTGACGCATATTCCACTTTAGAATGATAGGATGATATCATCAAATAAAACCATATAGTTGTGTATATTTGTGGTATATTTATTTCAGGAAATTTGAATATCTACTAACCATGCCTAACCGTTATGACTTTTAAATAAGATTAGTAGTATTCTAAATTTTTATTTTTATTTTTTAAAAAATGAATTCAAGTATCTTTTAACCACGCATAACCGTGAGGACTTTTAAATGGGATTAGAATCAACTTGTCTATTTAATCAATTAATTTTGATATGCGTTCCATACATGCATAACTGTGAGGACTTTTAAATGAGCATGGAAACACATAATCAAAAATCCAAGTAATTCACCCATGCATAACCGTGAGGACTTTTAAATGAGAGTGAATATTTTGGATATTATTATTTATTGTTAGAAATATAATAAAATTGAAGCACAAATGATTTCCCGTTTAAACTACCACATATCGACATACTATATTGTCTTTTGATGAGTGATGGTCGATAGAAAAATGATAGAAATAGAAATGATCATGGAATATTTATCAACAAAAAGTTTTTATAACTCTTGTTTAAATTTCTAAAGAAATTTTCTAATTATACTTTCTCAAGTCATAATATATGATTAATATCAACACTCATCTTATTTTCAATCACTATCTATCTTTTTAGATAATTATTAGAGGGTCAGATCAGTTAATCAATTTCAAAAATAGTTATAAAATCAAATTTTCTTAAATAACTAATCTGATACAAGGTCAATAGAAATTATTTTCTAGAAGGGGTTTTTAAGAAAAATTTCTGCTACAATAGAAATTATTTCAAGTGAAAAATATGCAGATATTTTCTTTGAAAAAAAATGATGCAGCAAATGAATGTCTTGAAATATAATCACGTTCCACTAGTAATTTTTCTATCAACTATAATACCAGTGTGATCTGCATCTGACTTTAAATTTCACTCAATATTCACTCGTTGGATGTCATAGACCAGATTGTGAAATTTCAACAAACTATCTCAGAATTTTTTTCAACAATTTTTTAAACGAAATTTTCTTGACTTTGAATTGAAGTCGTGTTAACCATCAAACAAATATCATAGTGTCAGATTTAGAAACCGTAGGATCAACAGTCATTAAACCATCATCATTATTTCAAAACAATTTCTTGAAGTTTCACCAATTTCATAAAGTTTCAACAATTTCAACAATTTCTTAAAAACCTTTTTATAGCATGAGTAATCAATCAACATCATAGTTTGACCAAACAGATTAAGTTCAATAAAAAAATGGTTGGTTAACTTTTAAGCACAAGTCAAAGTCATAGATAAGAGCAAGTCATGTAAGATCATATCAAGTAAGTTAGAATCTGTCAACCATCATAATTACTTCGAGTAAATCTATTTAAAGATGATTGGTTTAAAAAAAACAGAATTAATCATCATCAATCATTTCACATAACTGGCTGATTTAATTCAGATTATGGTGCAGATTTTCACATTTTATCTATCGTTTGAAAATAAATACAATTACCTGTTTTACCTATACGATAATCTTTCGTTGTTTGCCCATTGTGAATCTGTCACCTTTATACTAGGCTAAGGAACATTGATTTGTTGCCCGTTGTGTGTCTGGAACAGCCAGAATCCAGATAACACTAATGTTGTTCCTTAGCCTGCCACCACACCTACACTGTAAAAGATTTTTGTGACCTATTTGTTTTTATAGGTCCATGGTTGTTAGTGGCAGAATAATTTGATGAATATGTTTGAGTAAACCCAAAACTATTAATATATGTTCCTTTTGGCACCCAAACTTGTTTTGTCCTATCATTCTTGTTCCAATAGACATGAACTTTGTTTGTAGAATTCTTAGGAGCCCAAACTTGTATAAATTTTGTGTTCTTGTTCCTATGACTACAATTTTCAACACAATGACCAATTATTTCACATCTAGCAAAGACACTCTTACCTTTTGCATTATCATCAACTTGTGTTTTCCCAAAGCTTAGTCCTTTTCTATTGTTAGCAAAAAGTTGATTTCCCAATAACATGTTGAATGATTTTTCTCCTCTTGAAAAGTTATTCAGAGTTTTCTCAAGATTTTGGACTTTGGTTTTTAATGTTGTGTTTTCAGTCACAAGTGAGGTGCATCTATTTATAAAATCCTTTTTCCTAGTGTCAATGTTTTCCTTAAGATTCAAGTTTTCTTTTTCAAGATTCTCAAAGCTATTCTTAAGTCTTGATAATTCTGAATCTAAATTTTACATTTTTTACAGTTTAGGTTTTGAATATTTTCAAGTTCAGTTTCTAACCTAGTATTTTCATAGACAAGTTCTCTCCTATCGTATTTCAGTTTTTCAATTTTAGATTCAAGAGTATCAATTGTTTTAGTAAGATCATAGCACATCAAAACAAGTTCTTTATAAGAATAATCACCTACCTCACTAGATTCCTCTGAGCTTGCTTCTGAATCTGATTTTGCCGTAAGATACAAGTTAGCCTCCTCTGAGCTATTATTTGAAACTTCTTCTCCTTCTTCATCATCCCAAGTCGCTGCAAAGGCCTTCTTCTTCTTTTTCTTTCCTCCGTTGTTTTTGAGAAGTGGGCATTGTTGTTTGAAGTGGCCAGGCTTTTTGCAGTTATAACAAGTCAACTCATTATCGGAATTGTCAGAATCTTTTGACCTATTACCACTTGCTTTCTTTTTGCGTGACCCGAATCTTGAACATTTTCTAAGATTATTGACAGCCATTGCAAGCTCTTCAATTGGATCTTCTTCTTCTTCTTCATCGCTCTCTTCTTTGCTCTTTAAGGCAATCGTCTTCTTCTTTGATTCGGAGTTGTTGCGTTCTTCCTTTGCTTTTAGCTCAAGCTCATATGTCATCAAGTTGCCGATCAACTCCTCCATGCTTAGTTTATCGATTCTTGTATTGCCGTGACTTTTGCCTCAAAGCTCATCGGTAAGACTCGTAGCACCTTCCTCACAAGCTCTACCTCAATGAATACCTTCCCAAGCGCTCTAGCATTGTACACCAAAGTTGAAAAGCGTCCAAACATGTCCTTTATGCTCTCGCCTTTTTCCATCACAAAGTTCTCGTATTCATTGCTGAATAGGGCTAGACGAGACTCCTTGACTTGAGAAGTTCCTTCATGTGTCACCTCCAAGGTATGCCAAATTTCCTGCGCAGTTTTACAATGAGAAATTCTATTAAATTCATTCTTATCAAGAGCACAGATCAAAGCATTCATGGCTTTAGCATTTGTCGTTTTTAATTTTTTATCGTTAGCGTCCCACCTCTCCCTAGGTTTAGGAATCTCAGTATCACCAACAGTTATAGTGGGAGATGTATAGCCAGTTTCAATAATGTCCCAAACATCATAATCAACAGAACTAAGATAAATACCCATCCTAACTTTCCAGTAAGCATAATCATTCCCATTAAACATGGGTGGCCTAACAATAGATTGCCCCTCAGAAAAAGCATTATTTGGTGGATTCATGACTCTAGAGTTAAAAAAAAATACCGGGCTCTGATACCACTTGTAGGATCTAGATTAACCCTAGAGGGGGGGTGAATAGGATTATAGCAAATTTTCTCTAATTAAAACACGAAAACAAACTGCAGAGAAGTAAATATGCTGAAAAGTAAATCACACACAAAATTTACCCAGCTTCGGCAACCCCTGCCTACTGCTCCATTCCCAGATTTCTATTAGAATTAAACAGTCTCCCGCTTACAAACACTCTAACAGACTCGCAAACCCTGCTACCGCCTATAGAGTTTTGCAAACTCGCAAACCCTGCTCACTGAACTAATCCTAACTAGACAATCTGACACTACCTAAACCCTAGGTGGTGATTTACCCAGATTTAATTTGAAAAATACAGAAAATAAAAACAAATTAAAAACAACTCCACACCCTAATTTAAATATACTAATCCCTTTGTAAATTAAAGCCAAAATAATAAAAAGGACCGGCCCAAACTATTATTATTAAAAAGAAAATGTGGCCCTTTTATCTGATGTCGGCCCCGATTCCTTCTCTTGTGAAAAATGTTGGCTTTCTCATTCGTTCGTTCCTCTTTCTGAAATTAGGGCTTCGGCCTCGTCTTGTTCTTTAGCTACAGCTTCGGTCTTGTGAAATTTGGGCTTCTGCCTCGTCTTGCTTTTGAGAGATTGATGTTGACTTTGGCCTCGTGAAATTAGAGCTGAAGTCGCCGCTTTCGCTTTGATTGCTTGCTGATTTATTATCTTGCTAGCTTGCCGCTGATGAAGTCGAGATTGATTGATGCTTCGAATTGAGTTGGTATGTTTAGCCCTTTTTCGATTTATCCTTTTCTCGACTTTGATTCGAGTTGATTGATTGTTTACTGTTTTGCTTTTAACTCGATAATATTTGCCGATGATGATGTTGGCTTATATAGGGTTCACTACCCTTTATTTTCGTTCGTACGAATTTTAGTTGAATTCGTCACTTTAATTTGCTTGGCCGATCGATGATACTTGGATGCTTGAGATTGATTCTGACTTTATCAAACTCGTATAAATTGATACTTTCTTCTCACGGTTTTGATTTTAAATCGTTCGATCTTTCCTTGATAGATACGGCAAAAAAAAACTTTCCTCTTTTAATTTTTGTTCGTATATACTTGTTTGACTTTGTCTTTGGCCATTTGATTATTTAACCAAGTCTTCTGATTTTGTTTCTTTTGCCGAAAAAAAACTTCCCATATATAATTCCTGGTAGCTTGATTCACATGATTTTGATTCATTGCTTGGTCAATTTACCACGGTATTGATATTGAGCTGTCTTCGAATTCCCTGTTTCGAACTGTACCATCTGTTCCATTCTTGACCACCTCGTCTCTGATTTGTTCATCATATTCTTTAATCATGGCTTTGTTTTTCTGTTTATGCAATAATATTATTCAAACTGTACCACATTCTTGTAACTGCAATTCTTTCATTCCCTGTTGTCTTCGGTGATAATATTTCTTTGACTTCATTTATGAGTCAGTGATTATGTGCACTGTTCATTCTTCTGTCTCGGCCTGAACTTCACTTGAGCATCTGGTCTTGATTCACTGTTCTCTGTTTGGTACTTGAATACAACAGCTAGTCTTTACTATGTGTACACTATGTTGTGTATTATTTGTTCATGTGTACATTTGGATTTTGGTCGAGGCCATTTGCATTGTGCAGTTGGTCTAGATGTTTGGTCTGACCTGTGCATATCTTTGGTTTTGTATGTGTATATCATCCCTGTAGTATAACCTGATGTTTGAATGTGTTTGCCATTTACTTCGACTTGGTCTTTGAGTTGCTTCACAGTATGGTTACTTTGTGTAGCTGGTATCTTTACTTGAATTGCATTTAGCTTGGTGGTTGTTACTGCATTCATGTTGTTTGTTCAGTCTGGACATGTGGTTCTGGGTTTCTCTGCATTGTGTTGAGTTGCTTTTTGTAGTGTGGTTTTGATACATGCCCTTATACATATGTATACTGCATCACTATTGTCACACTGGTAGTTGAGTGGTTGTACACTTGTGTACATTCTTGGTCGAAAACTGGTCATTCATTTTACTGTTGTCTGCATTGTTGTATCGAGTTGAGTCGTGATAGTAGTGACTTGACCTCTATTGCCCTGTGTTGAATCCAGCTTAAACGCTCGGGTTTGACCTTGTGCTTATGATGTGACTTTATTTATTTTGCACTTGTGTTGAACCCGGCTTTTCTTTTGGGTTTGACCTGTGCTCACCTATCCCTGTAACATTATCAAGTGTACATTTCGGTGTGCACGGCCTTGTGGCATGTACAGTGATACACTGTGCATGTCACAAGCTATTCGTGTATGATGAATTCAAATATGATGACGAACAACCCAAATAACTGAGGCAAATATTATTTTCAAAATCCATATTTTGTTTTATACTGCAAAAACATTTTATTTTCAATTTTACTACGTCAATGTATATTTCTGCAGATTGCTCAGATGCTGGATTCACATTGGAATGAAGTTGAAGATTAATACGAGTGTGAGTAATATGTAGTGAGGAACTGATGTAACTATGAAAATGTGATGTAATTGTATTGTGACTGAAAATGTATAGTTATAGTGAGAGCTTGAAATTGTACTATCAAAATTGTAATAAATATTTGTTTGAATAAAATATTCGTTTGAATTCCAATTCTATGTTATTTATTTTATTCAACAAATATTTATTTTATCTGTGAAAAATAAAATAGTACAATATCAAATACATTTAAATGAATGTATATATGTTTATTATCATCAAACAAAAAATCATATACATGCATATTCCACACACGCATTCGGCTGTCTATGGTTAGTTTATGCAAAACAAAAGGCAAGTCATACGTGTTCAATCATGGGTTCAATGCACTTGCAAAATGGAAAAAAGACTAGCGTTCATTGTGTACTAGAAACCTAACAATATCAACAGAGAAAATAATGAATAAGGTACTAAAAACATAGCAAGTATATGATATGCGTACCCAAAGATTATAGGTAGAGGGGGTTGCTGGTATGAACTATTAATGTATTTTCCATGAGCAGATCAATGGAAATTTAAACTTTGGGTTTTCGACAAAACAAAAATATGGTACAACACATGGAAAACAATCAATTTTCTCATTTACCCATCATTTTAAATTTTGTTTTAAACCGCAGTGCTTGTATTATATGTTGAAAACGGTAAAACAAAACTCAAATTAAAACCAACGTGCCATTACTTCGGGAATTGACAGCCAAGCATAATGGAAGACATCATGGACATACGAAAATTTTCAAGCAACAAACCATCTAAACTGGCAGGAACGAAAATTTTGCAACTGACTATTTAAAACTATTTCAAGGCAATTATTTTATACCAATATTATGACATATAAACTGATAGGACCAAAATATTTCAATTACATACAGAATTGCATACTTTTTATTTTGTTTCTGTAATGACTTTTGCAATCGGCCAAGCTATGGGAACGCCAAAGGCATCTTCCATGCATGTCAACTCCAATGTTGGTCTTCATAGCTCTGCATTTGGAACTCTCATAATTTCAACCCAAACTTTTACAGCATCACGTCCCAATAGACGACAATGGACCATCGTTATTGGACCAATTGAAGCGATAGTTCCTTCAGCCACTACTTCGTTCGTTTCACCAACATCAATCAACTTGCATTTAATATCTTTTACCAACTTTGCAATCGGCTAGAAAAAAAGAAATTATTATGCAGAATATATACATACACATAAATACTGAATATATATACGTTATTTATATACATACACATAAATACTAAACATAAATACATCGACACACAAGAACCACAATTATATTCATCATAAATGATTAAAAGAAGAACCCATCCACATTCCATCATTCATCATGTATACTTAAATTTGAAACCAACAATAAACAGGAACCGCTTATACTATAAGTCATGTTGTCACTTCACAAAAAGATTGGGAACGAGGGCAGAATCATAAATGATATTGAATATTTTCAGAAGCTATAAATTTTAACTTTATATCTTGAACAGACAAAGCCATAAAATTGCACGAAGAGTGGAACTGGAGCCAAATTAATAAGAAAACCAATGCGTTAAATGAAACCCAAAATAAAAATGATGAACAAACAAAATAAATACACCATGATCCAAAATAAAGTTAACTAAGAAATTAGATGTAAAAACCTGTACATAAACATGAAATCAAACAAAAATAAAGTATATGCACTTCATGTGATGTAGCACACATTTCGCAAAAAATCATCCAACAAGGAACTTTCGTACAATAATTTAATTATTTTTGACTCACAAAATAAATAAATCATAGAAAAACCGAAAAAGCCTGAAAATTAGCTGTCAATTTATACTCAGAGAGAGAGAGAGTGAGAGACACACGTATTATTATGGTCCTTTTGATTTAACTGCTTGAATATATCATTGCACCATTATGAGTTGATATATATTTGAAAATTCTGAACTGAATTATGAGCATCGTTGAGATTATAAACTAATTGATATCACATACTGCGATCCAAATTATCAATGCTTGTTAAGACGATTATAGTTGGATATTGTTCCTATATTTTGGTAAATTATCATAGCACAGCTTCATCTTGACATCCGAATCATTATATTTTGAAATTGTTGTCAATTCAGAATAAAAAAGTATACAATGCAATTTAAATTGAACTCAATTTAAGCATAATCTTCAAATTCTGTATCAAATAGCTCGGATATCATTAGTTAAAGTAAAATGTTAACATCATATGTTAAGATTGATCAATTACACAAATATCCTAATAATAATTCAATCAAACTTTAAACTGAACATGGTCTCTTTTATAAATTAGCAGTTGCTTCTCCGTACAAACAACTCAACCAAACATCTCTAGTCACGACTATAACTACAGTGTAATAAACTCTCCTAAATTATTCAAGTTCAAATTCAATTTCAAACAGTAGAAATAAAAAAGTAAAAAAGTAAAACATGGAGATGGAGAAGAAGACAATGGTGCAAAAACTGATTCATATGAAAAAACTTCATAATATAAACTGTAGAATATTTAATTTCATATTCTTGTCGTTTCTTCAAGATTATGGGTGTGGATCTTAGAGAAGAAGTCGCACAATTTACATTCCCATTTAGATTTTTTTATCAACTTCAACTTTTGATTTTAGTCATGCTACTTTCCTACCAACTTCATCTCTAATGCATGACATATCAAATGTGGGTCGCCACAAGTAAGCATCTCCATTTATTACATTGTCCACCCAAATCATAATGGCAGGCGGTCCGAACGGAATACCATTAACAATATGTTCTGGATCTCTGGCGTAGATTCTTCCTTCGGCAACCACCCCCTCACCCTCATTCCAACCATAAATCTTGCATTTGTCATCTTGGGTGCTGCTGTTACTCTAAAAAGGGAAGTGTAATTCAAGAGTTTAGTGATTAAGTGAAAATATTGTACATGACATATTTCTAAATTTAATTTTTGGAAGACCTACGAAATTATTTGAATTATAAAATTTACCGTACTGACTTCATTCAAGTTTCCTTGCAATACCATCTTAATGCAAATAGATGGCCATGTTACTACCTTTTTCTCAGCGTTTGCTAATACTGTCATATCAAGTGCAAGCCTCCATAAATAAGTATCTGGGTTTTCAAAAAAATCTATAATAACGCTCACAGCATTCTGTCCAATACGAATACCATTGACAACCTCATTTGGATCCTTGGACAACACTCTCCCATCGGTAGGTTCCATCCCAAATCGACACCGAACGTACGTCATCATTGCTCTACAATTATTCAACCAAGAATTATACAATTATTAAAAACTAAAATCCAAATGTTATTTCTTGATTAATATAATTATTATTTTTACCAATTCATGTGTGCTCCCTTCTTTTGAACTTTCTTTGCCCTGCAGCAAAGCACTAATATTAGGATACTTTAATCTTAGAAGCACTGAAGTGGATATGCACAATTAAATTACAAATAGCTCACATTTGTATTGGACCTGTACATGTGAGTCTCTGTACACAATCATAATTAAATCACAAATAGAAAATAAGCAGTAACTGTGAGTCTATGTACACCATTGTACATGTATTACACTCAAACTACATCCATAAGCCAAATAAAACCATAATCTTTATCAGATCATAGTTATAGAGTTTTCAAAATATATTATCTAAATATGACCTAAGTAAATTGAAAGAGTCAATTATACATATTAGTAGTGCACTTCACATCTTTATACTACAAAATTAAACACTGCAAACAGAAAGAAAGCACTGCAAAATTAAGCATTGCATCTTAAATTTGTAAGACACTGAAATATCCCTTATTTTATATTTTATAGATATAAATTACTTTTAAAAATTTACCTTCAGGTCCATCAGCATTTCTATTATACTCTTCAATTTTGCTATTTGCTATTGACACTGAGATACTTGTTTATCTCTAGACTGGGCCACAGCTAGCTTGGTTAAGGTGCAACCCCTTCCCACTGCCCTTAACCATCCTGGTTTATCTTATCCCAATACATGTGCAAGAGCATCTCCATTGACATTCTGCGACGAGCTGGACTGTGATTGGCTACCAAATTTTTTAATCTCCTCCTACATAAATAAATACATACAGATAATGTACAATGGTAAAATGATCGTAGTTTCGGATAATTTTTTATATACCGATAAAATAAAAAATTCTTACAATAGTATTTGCAGTTTCCACGGCACTGGTTCACTATTTTTTTTAACGTGAGATTTAATCCAAACATCAGCTCTAGTTACAGACGATGGATCTAGACTTTCTTTGTTCTAAATTTAGAATAACATTAAATAAATAAATTGTTAGGTATTAAATACTATTAAATAATGTTATACTTAATTAACTAATCATGTCCTCAATCAATCTAGCCATTCCCCTACAACCAGATGTGTGTGGAAGTTGATTATCCCTAAGGGCCGAATATTTCTCACTTCGTTTCTAAAAATATTAAAAGGTGTTAGAAGTAATTATGCATCCCGTAAATATTCTTAAACTTGAGTAAATGTGGGTACTTTGAATTTAAACAATCCTAATATGCATAGCTCATCATATTTTCCTATCAAAACGATTAAATTTTGAAATCATGGATCATGATTGTAGAATCAAATTCCAACACGCTTACAAGTTGGTCAAACATGACAAAACAGTTGGCTCTAAAATCCAATGGCCAGTGAAGGTAATTTAGCTTGCTTAAGTTGATTTGATTGTCACGTACAAGCTATACAACAAAGAATAGTACACAAGCAATCAGTGGTTCAATTTTTGAATATGTATTATTATATTGCTTGATATCGACATGTTATATGTTGCTTTACATTCAATATAGGAATAATTTTTTTTCTTAATGTTACCTTAAACTCCGGACCTGTTTTCACCTTCACAAACTTTCTCCATTCGTTCATGATTTTAATGTTGGTAGGTTTCATTTTAAGTCTTTCCTCTTCGTTCTCTGCTTTATTTAATTTTCAAACCAATTTGCTTTTTGAGGATCTCCAAATTGCTCCCTTTTGTTGAAATACGACTTTTCTTTGCCAATCCTCTTCCAATTTAAATCTAATATACAACAATACATAAAACATGATCTAAACGATAGAAAACGTGATATTAACAATAACTAGTTTATCAAGCAAAGGTATGGTTGAATTTTTTTTAAAGAAATCTCTGCTAAAGCTTTGTGTTGTTGTAAAACTATTATTGTATACTAAGTGGGATGAAAGAACCAATTATAGTTGGAATGCTCATGAAACCGTGTGACCTCAGTTTGAAACATAGAGATCGCCATGAAGACAATCGTCATGTATGAATAAAATTATAATATGAGAGGTAACGTATATAAGTGAAAAAGATACACTCTTTCAACCCCTCTTTCAATGTTGCATCAGGCACATTTACCATCAGGCATTTACTTTAGATTAATCAACTTTAGAAACATTGATGACTTTAGCATACACGTTTGAAGTCTTGATCACTGTACCTTATTATATGAAGCATATCTTAATGTGATCACTGGGCCTTATTATGTTATGAACTGCCAAGTTAACATAACCATCTAGCTACAAAATTATTATAGGAATATATCAAAGGAATTATAAGGATGAGGAGCCATTCATTATTTTTGTTCAACCATAACATGTTTTAACCACGATAAAAAATATGTGAGAAAATTATGAAAAATCTACAAGTCACGAGAGTTTGAATATAGGAGACACAACATCCACATTTTGTACTTAGGAAGTAAAAGGTAAAATAAGCACTACAAAATAGAAAACCATATTTCTGCATAAATGTTATCTTGCTAAATTCAAGAATTATAAACGTGTTCAGCAAAAAATGGATTCAACCAACAAAAATACCAGTAAAATGGTATACAAAATAGAAGTAATAAACCGACCTTTTCTGCTCTTAAAAAGAAAAAATGTTGCCATTTCAAAAGTTATCCTAATGAGTGTAATTATTTTCTTGTCTATACCTGAATCGATAAGCCACAAAACAACTTTTAAGTCATCATTTAGATTCCTCCGATCATCAAGTATGTATGGAACCTACTTCCACACAAGCGGTCCAAGAAAAGAGGATAAATATACCGACCCTGACCCTATTGGTATGCTTACATCATTGAACTCAACTTCAATTCGGTCATGGCTGTTTAACGGGAGTTTTTATGCATTTGTTGGACCTCTATTGCCTCTTCTCCGAGATGTACTTGCAGTTTCAGCTTCACTTGCTTTCCCAATTTCCATCTCAGCATCATCAGTTGGGTTAGAAGAGGTTTCATTTTCTGAGCGGAGTTCTTCTTCATTTGACAAAGCCCTTTCATCATTTGGGTCAGAAAGGATATCATGTAGTGCTTGTTCTTCACCTTTATTGCAAGCATTGGCTTGCTTTTTAGCATTGACTGCTCGTTCTTGGCCTTCACTGCAAGCACTGGCCAGCTTCTTAGCATTGACTGCTTGTTCTTGCCCTTCATTGCAAACACCGGCTGGCTTCTAACGTGTGCCATTTGAATTATACTTCTGGGATTCCTCTTCTGTCCTTTTCTGGTTGCAAGTACGTACAAAGCTTGGAAACGTCTCTTTTCTGTAAATGAAACAAAATACAGTATTGTTTAGATTTATGTTAACAAAGGAAACAGAGGATAAAACATAAATTAGCTCAGTGAATCAGAAGGCACCTTAAAATTAATTCATAAATAAAAAATTTGACAATGAGCATAATATCCATGTTCTTGTAAAATAAGAGCTAACATCTTTTACATTAGTGCACTTATATGTAATGAACATTTTTCAGGTGCCAAAACATTGTCATGAAACTCACAGAATCAACGATTGGTTAAATCTGAGAAAATAAAACTACTGCTTACAAATTCCTCTTCAGAATAGAGTATATTCATTTTTATCAAGAGCATTCATTTCCTTATAGCTCTCCAAAGATCAATTGATTCACTTATGATCTCTAAAGATTAATTGATTTCATAAACTATTGCTACAAAAGTTACAAATTTTAGCATTGTTTTGTACATTGAAACTAAGCACTTAACATTTCAACCAAAGAAAGTTTGAACAAGTTTTAATTGTTACTTAACATATGAAGACCATAAGAATGTCAAACTCTCTAGTAACAACATACCCAAACATTTTAAAATAAATGTGTTGCTTCAAATGTATTCTATATAGCAACAACAAAAACAAGTTGAATAAAATAATTATCTAATTAGCTACCATCTCCAAACAAAGCCATAATGGTAAGGGCAAAAATTATGTGGATCTACATCAGCCTAAAGTAAATGTGCAATTTGAGTACACTATCAAGGATTTAGTAACCAACGAAAAAGGAGATATTTGAGCACGCATGTAAGTTTCATGGGACAATCTGATGCCAAAGGCATATTAAACCAACCAACTAGACTGGCCAGCCTTGCCACAAATTAAATGTAGAAAGATAAAGAACATTGATGTTAGGCTACATCCTTTAAAATCACCCATAAGATATTAGAGGAAAGAAAAACATAACTATATCCCAACAATAAATATATGTACATGGAATTCACAGTGCCCATTTATTTGTCGTGATAATAAAAATATCATTATGTACATGGAATTCACAGTGCTACAAGCCTAGAAACATAGTTTGGAGGTGTAAAGAAATATAATTTGATATATACAGGACATCCAACCCACATGTAAAGTATGCAAGCAAGACATCATGTGGTATAGCCCAACATGACAAAAATAAAAAGTTTATCACAAAATCTTGAAAAATATCAAAATTCTAAACGTAGACATGCTACGGTTGTAAACGACCACATTTTGTGACATGATAAATATAAGTTACTTTTGAAGTACAAATGAAGCAACCATATCAATAGTTTGAGTACAAACTATATCCTTATTTAAAAATTTCTTCTAAAAAAGGTTTCCATCATATGTTTATGATTAGCATTTTGATCCAACTAAAATAACTAAGTTCAAATACAAAAATGTCAATTCAAAATTTACAGTTTTTTGCATATTAAACTAACTTAAGGTAAAGCTTTTCTAGTTAAGATATTTATCATGCCAAAACCTTTAAATTTCAACCCATGCTTTAATTCACTTAAGCATGATACATAAACCCTTAATGTATTATCAAATATGCACACAAACAAACATATTTGTTAATCGGTAAACTAAATTTCCGTTTCATCTTTATAATATTCTAATTTTGACTGATTACAAGTGAACCATCCATCGACAAGACAGATTCAATTTTTTAAAAGGAATTTTTATTTCTGACTTGGTTTAGTTAGTTAAATATAGCCAATTAAATTTGAAGGCACATATGTACCAAAAGAGAGACATGACAAGTAAGAAACTAGTGAAGATGTTACAATTGACTTAAGTGGAGATATGTAAATGAATGCATTAATATAGAAACAACTAATACATAGGATAACAGTGCAGATGAACAACAGCCACTAAAGAAAATTAATATAAGTTCAAGTGAATTTCCAAATAGCCCAGATTAAACTATCAAAAATTAATAACCGTGTTCAAATAGAACATATAATCTACTCAAGTATGCCTACGCAATCCTCCCTAACATAACTAACATCTTTATTATCCATTTCGGTTATTTCGCAATCTTACGCAATCATGTGTCTCTAAATCATCAAAACTTCTTGATGGTGCTTTCATTACAACATACCAATTAGAAACATCATTTTCTCTTGAATAAAATACTTGTCTTACTTGAGATGCAAGTATGTATGTATCTCTTGAAAACGATGCTTGATGTAAATTAACAAGAGTAAACCCATCATCATCAACTTTTACTCCATTTCCTTTGTACGTCCAACGACACTTAAATGCAGGAATATAAAGCAGATGATAATCTAATAAAATTGTATCCGTCAATATTCCATAATAAGTGACCACATCAACCACTTGAGACATATCTTTTGCACTTACTCTACACATAGTAGTTGCATCAAAAGTCACCACACAATTCTGAGTTTCTCTCCCTACATCTTTTATATGAAAACGCTGCCTATTGATGATATATCCTTTGTAAGACATAGCATCATTATTTGGACCATAAGCAATCCATCGTAACATGTCATTATGATCCTTGGAGGTAACATGTATCTACAACAAATTCCATTTAGTAAGTATATTTTAGAGTAATATTAGTAGTCAAATGAGAATATATTTGGAATCAAAATAACCTTCCTTTTGATCCAATCGGCAAAAAAATTTGTATGTGTTTCCCAAAGTAAGGTCGTTTTTTCTCATGCGCTGGCCTGAATTTTCTAATTCCTCCAAATGCAAACTAGCATAGAATAAGTGATTATAAGTTATATTTAGCATTACGAACACATCAAAATAATTAAAACAATGTAACATAAACTTATTCTATAAACGGTTCCACCACAACCATATTCATTAACATGACTAAATGGGCACTTTCTTTTTCATTAACTGACAATGTAACTATCTTGGACATTGAAATCGGATGTCCCTCGAGTATTACACCGCTTTCATAATCTTCATTTCAAGCTTCTTTCTCCTCTATATGTCCCGATTTTTTTCAAAAATTCATTGAAATACATCATGGATTCTTCTGCAAGATAGGATTCTACAATACATCCCTCTGGTCGTGCATAGTTTCTTACATAATCTTTAAGTGTCTTCATATATCTTTCGAATGGGTACATCCAACGAAAATGAACCGGTCCACACATTAGTGCTTCTTTTCCAAGATGACCTAACAAATGTACGATTATATCTAAATAAGATGGTGGAAAAAAAAATTTGAGCTCACATAAAACTTCAATAATCTCAACATTGATTTTTTCTACCTTCTCTCTACCAAGAACATGTTGACATAATTTGTTGAAAAAAGAACATAAGTGAATTATTGCTTTTCTTGCCTTCTTTGTCAGTAATCCTCTCGATGCTACCGACAATAAGTGTTGCATTAATACATGGTAATCATGTGACTTCAATCCACTAATTTTGCAATCCTACAACGAAATCTGATTCTTCAAATTTGAATAGTAGCCATTTGGTTCTTTGAAATCGAACAACCTTTTGCAAAATATTTTTCTCTTAGAATTTGATAACATGTATGGAGCCGGTGGAAGATATATTTTATTCCCACGAGGGTATGCATGAAGCTCATGTCGAATTCCCCAATCCTCTAAACCCTTTCTATAGTTGGTTCCATCTTTTGATATATTACCATGCAACATTGTGCCTAATAGGCTTTCACCAATGTTTTCCTCCACATGCATCACATCTAAATTGTGACGTAATGGAAATTCCTGCAAAACCAAAACTATAATGCATTATTGGGTTTTTCTTCTTTTAAAACAATGAAAAGTAAATAAAGTAACCACTAACCTCCCAATATGGAAAATCAAAGAAAATCAATCTTTTTTCCACCTTGATAGCTCCATTTTTGTAGAATCGTTAATATTATCATCTTCATCTTTTGTATCATAAGCACACTTCCTCTTCTTACTTTTCTTTACGTTTTCTTTTTCGAAATCATTTGGGTAATCCTTCAATAATGCATAATTGTTTCTCCTAGATAGAGTTTTAGGAGCACTACCTTTCCCTATGGTGTTATCAAACAATGCCTTTTGTTTCCTCCGTGAATCCGAAGTAGGTAGAAATATTCTATTACCCATGTAGACGTTCTTTCGACTATGATTCAACCAACGAAAATGGGTATTGACACCACATAATAGGCAAGCTTTTCCCCCTTCACATGACATCTAGCAAGATTTCCATAATTCGGAAAATCATTAATCGTCCATAGAAAAATTGCATTCAGTTTAAACAAAGTTTTACTAAAGGCATCATATGCATCAACTCCATTACACCACAAATGATGCAAGTCTTCCACCAAAGGCGCCAAATATACATCAATATCATTCTTGGGTTACTTTGGGCCTGTAATAAGTAAAGTTAACATAATATTTTCCTTCTTCATACAAAACATAGGCAAGAGATTGTATGTCACAAGCATTACCAGCCATCAACTATATTTCGAACTCAACATGGAAAATGGATTCGTCTATAGCAAGACCAAGCCTAAGATTGCACAGATCAGATGAAAAAGATTTATACTTTTCATCCACCATTTTCCATGTCATAGAATCCACGAGATTATGCATTTTTCCATCGTTGCTTGCATTATTAAAATCTGCCATCTTTTGAGATCTATACATTCTTCTAAATCTCAGAATTATTGGAAAATATCTCAACACTTTAACTGTAATACCTTATATAACCTCTTCAGTATCTTGATTTTTCTTCCATCTCGAAGCACTACATTTTCGACAAGTATCTAAATCTTTGTATTCTTTTCTGAAAAGGCAACAATCATTCTCACAAGCATGTATCTTTTTAAAACCCATGTCGAATGCTTAAAGAAATTTCTTTACTTCATATAAGGTTTTGGGAAGCACGTTATCCTTCAGCAAAAATAAATGATGCGCAGTTAAAATCTTATCAAACCCACTATCAGACAAGCCAGTCTCACATTTAAGATTATACAAGACGGTGATGATAGATAATTTTGTGTGATCTGTGCAATCAGGATACAATGGAGTTTCTACATCTTCCAAGTTCTTGCGTAACTCATCCTCTTTTCTCTGAGAATTAACATTATCTTTATCATCATCAAAAAATTTATGATTCAAAAAATCTTCATCTTCATAGCGAATCATCTTGAATAAATCATATACGTCAAACGCATTTGTTTTCTTCTCTATATTTATCTCTTCGCCATGGTTAAACCATACACTGCCCATGTTTCTAGGATCCATTTCTTTTATAATTAAATGTTCAAAGATGATGCAGTCATCATGACGACTAAGATTTCAACAATCTTTGCAGGGACATAAAAAATTTCTACACTTCTTACATTCATCTTTGCAGCATGAACGAAATTCATTGCTCTTTATCGGTACTCTATACTAGTTCTATGAAAAAAGTTAAAAACATAAAAAAAATTTGAATTTTAATATTAGATTACATGTTTTAAATCATCAAAATATATATTGAGTTAAGCATTGTGTCATCACCTATTTAAAACAAACCAATCTTTTTCCATCATCGACATATAAGGCAAATAAGTTTCCTAACTTTGACTGTAGAAATTGGTTATATGTTGTAATCAAAAAAATAAATACACATTGAAGTTATTACACTTAAACATGTAATATTGCATCCAGGTATGTAATATGTCATATAACATTGAACTTACAACAAATAGAACTGGCTGCAACTGAATATGCAACTACAACAAGCTATACTAAACATCAAAAATGTCTTTGGCTGCAACTGAATATGCAACTGCAACAAATCCCATAATCTTAAAATTCTTCTAGAACCTAAATATGTAGGTTTCTAAGTCTATACTAAACATCAAAAATACCTAAATCACAACATAATTTCTAGGCTTGTATAATATACAGTTGAAAGAAACGTGGTATTGTCAGGCAGTAAAAAGAAAATGAAAATACGATGTTGTTAATTCATTGTTTAAATATCATGTTAAGCAAAAGATCACAAGTGGATTAAAAATAACTAAATATTATAACACTAACCGAAAGATTAAAAAACCACATATTATCAAAAAACTGCATATCGAAAGATTATATAATTACGTGTATTTGAATTTAATAACTATTTAAATCTAGCTATTTTACTTATTTTTTACTTATTAATTTGTAATATTTTAATAGGGGTTGAGGCTAAGGGGTTTCATTTTTGGTCCTCCCATCGCACATGCAACTGGTGCAAAATTTATACCGTTGAGGAGGCCAAGAAAATTTCCCGGTATATAATTTTTCTAGCAGAATTCTGGAATATCATCATGATTTAGCTTAGTAACTTCATTAGCATGTAATCAAATAACCTAAAAATAATTGTAAAATTTGTTGACTGTGTTACAAAAACAGTAAAAAGTTATTTGAGGATGCTCGCCAAAAACCTAAACAATGCAACCAAATAATAAACATGTATGGTAACTTTCTGAAAACATACTTAACCATGACAATGCAAATATGATATAAAACAAACACTACTTTCTCTTTTATACCAACCAAGAATCTTAAAAATACTATCTATTTGATTAGGTGAAGTAATTTTGGAAGAATATGTCCTTGAGTATGGCCTTCAAATGCACACCGATGCAGTCCAACCCGGTGAACAAGCTTTAGTAGTTGATGACTTAATTGCAACTGGTAGAACTCTTGGTGCTTCTATTAAGTTACTCGGTATGTTCTTTACATGTACAAACTGCTAACGAATATTTTCAACGTTTACAGTCTACTAGCAAAAATATCCATTACCAATACATGCTATTTTAGATTTTAAACACATGCTTATGATATTCAGCAGCATTAACTTATCGATATGTAGTATGTGATATATGGTTTTTGATATGGAAACCATATACCAAGTAACAAATATCAATAATTTGAGGAATCTCCACTGTTATAAATCCTTATGCAATTTAGACTATCTAATTATTATTTTACGTGTCAAACTGACCTTGTTTACGTGAACTTAAGAGCAGGTTTACAAAAAAGATGTAAAACGAATAAAATTGTACAACTTAAAAACCATATGGCTAGAATTTGATCATTTCAAAGAAACAAAAACTCAACAAAACATGCATTCATTCATATACATAAAACCAAACAAAATTCATGCAGCATAAAATATGAGCATTTTGAATAAACAGTGAATCAATATTTGAATACAAACCCAAATACAACAATATCCCAATAGAACATTCATATACTCAAAGAAAATCAAAGCATATATCATCATTATATCTTAGATTATGCAACATTTACCAACTTCCCCTATGTATAAATAGGACAAAGATCATTATAAGATACTAACACCTAATTTTCATTCTAAAACTTCTAGTTCTTGCTATGCCCCCTAAAATGAAACCGTTCTTCACTACTTAGTCCTTGAACGTCTTGTAGTATGAACAAAAACAGTTCAAATTTAATCTCTAAACAGTTCAAATTAATCTCATTTATTAAAATAAAATACAGAATAAAATCAAACACTCAAATTAGGGTTAAATCAACTATTCAAGTTAGGAAGAAATTCGAAAATATGATGCATTCAAATTAATATGAAATCTAAATTGAATCACAAAGCCGATTAAAAAAATTCATACCTAAATATACCTATATCGCAAGGAGAAACTCTTACTGGATACCGCGAGGATGTTGAGGGGAGTACAACGACAGAGTCGACGATGAAAAGGAGAAATTTATCTTCAGCGCAATGAAATTTGAGCACGATTAAAAAAGGGGAAATTTTTGTTCAGCCGAAACTGAAAAGATGACAGTGAAAGAGGGTAAATGTTTTCTAAATATACGAATGGATTTAGATGGGTCGCATTTATTTAGCTTACATGGAATTTTTTTAGGAATGGCGGGAACATAATATGTTTTTGGCCGCGTTTATGTTATTAGTGAAAATATTATCGGTTGCATTTAAGCAGAAATGCCATGAATTTTTGCAATTGTAAATGATTTTTCTTGTAGTAAAATTAAATACAAATGTTAATAAATTTTTGTGACATTTTAATTAATTATTTTAAATCTGAAGATTAATTAAAATGATGTTTAAAGGCTATACGTTGATCTAATTGATGAACAGGCTTAAATAAATAAATTAAATAACGATCCAACTATCAAACCATTTTGGCCCAAAGTTTGGAAGTCCAAACCCATATATGGTTGGCCATAACAAGCTAGAGGGGAGACTTGATCTTCTATGGTTTGAGAGAAAAGGGCAAGATATTTGTGATCTACTTGGCTATAATTAACCACCTCCTCTCATTCTCTCTTTACACTAAATAGCCCTAATCTTAGCCTCCATAAATTTCTGGTGAAGCCAAGGACACGGTGTTGCATCTCGTAGCCAAGGAGGTATAACAAAGTTTCATGGAAGAAAATAACCGATGACCAAGGTGTTCGATGATTGGCACGATCACAAAGAGGGGGTAATCTTTTTCTTTTTTAAATTTATAATCTTTCTTTTTAATACATTCAAATATATATTATGATCATATATGCTCATCATCTTATAATTGGGCATAAAAACAAAAAAATTCAAAAAAAAATTAAATAACTAAATAAAACATTAAAATATATAATATAAATATATATAATACTTTTCAGGATTTAGAAATTTTTTTATACTTTCGAATCTGGATGAACATATGTGAGTGTGTGTATTATAATAATAATAAAATAAATGTTTTGTTTATTTAACCTTTAAATTGTTTTTCGTTTTTAATTTCAAAATAAAATAATTATTTTCTATTGCTCTTGGATTTTCAACATAAAAATATTAACATATATATATATATATATATATATACGTACAGAATTTAAATAATAATAAAAACCTAAAATTTTCTCGTGGCTTTTGAAAAAGTCAAATGAATTAAAAAATTAAATTTCAAATAAATGTTCAAATTTAAATTATATATATAAATATCAATCCACATGGCTTTATTTAATAAAAAATCAATCTTATGGTTTTCCTGAAAATAAAAAAAATATTTTATTAATTTTGAATTGGGCAATTTGTTTTAAATTTCAAATTTTAGAACTATAGGATGATATATATATAAGGGTTATAAAATTATATTTGTTTATTTATTTATTTAAATATCTTTATGTATACTGAAATTAAAATATAATATTTTTAATATATTTATTTAATTTTCAAATAACATTATTTATACATTTACATGTATATTAATAAAATGATTGTTAAATAATATAAAAAATACTATTAATTTATATTAATGTGGATATAAATATAAATGTTTGTGTGTGTGTATAATTAGTAAACATGACATTGAACCTATTTACTAACTATACATCATAAAGGTTAATTACATATATATGGCACATGCTCACCTATTACCCTAGGTTCGACTACTATACTTATTGTAATTATGATGTTTGTATTGTGAATGCAAACATATAATAATATTTCAAATATTAAATTAAATTAAATTAATAACAAAATATAATTATTAAATCATAAAAAAAACATAAAATTTAATATACAAATTCAATTAAAGTTATAAATACCCCATTCTCTTTTTTTAAACTATACTAAATATGACTTAGTATAAATTTATTATTCATATAAACATAAAATAGTATCCTGTGCAAATTAATAAAAGGAATTTTTGAGATTCTCTCTTTTAACCCTGCCAGCAATGCACTTGATCCAACAATGGTATCAAAGTCTACATTGTGTTTATGTGAATAATTAACTGACACATAGGGCGGTCTTTTGGAAAAACCAGTTAGATAGGTGTCTAAGAAAAATGTGTTTGAAATAAGGAGAAGGTCGTGTTAATTAAGTAATGTTCTTATAAACGGAAAACATCTTAATTCCTGGCCTTTACTTTGCTCGTCGAAGTGGTATGTTCCAAGGTATGACCTTGTGGAAGGCTTATAAGTGTTTTAACCCTTAGGTTGATTCAAATAAGCGTATTTGAATATTGTAAAATAAATTTAAAATTGTTTTAAATTTAAATAAAGCATTACATAATTTTATAAAGAGTTATATAATGCAAAATTTGAATTTTTTTAAAATTTAAATAAATATAAATGTTATATTTATAATTAATTAAATTGTTTAATTAAAGAAAGAATACTTATAAGTGTATGTGTGTGTGTATAATCTAATGAATTAGAAATGTTATTATAGTTTATATATAAAGAAAATGGGAGGTTAAATAAATTAAAATCCATAAATACTCAAGGGAGTATACATTGGATGTATATAAAAGACATAATGTAATGAGTTATACTGATCTCCCTTGTATAGTTGATAACACCCTATAAAAATTAATTTGAATTATGATTGTAGGAATAATAATTCAATAGTATATGATTGTAGATCAGATCATTACCTTATACCAAAGCCAAAAACTCACACCTTAAAGTGTTGAAATGAACTCCTGAAACAAATTCTAACTCTTAAGGTGCTATCTCACATATTACAGACCACCGACTATCGAATAGTGTTTAATTTTAATTGATTTGAGCTTATTAGATTGTAGAAGAAGGGATGATGAGTTCAGCCAGAAGTGAGGGGATTTTGAGGCTTCAAAAAGTCCTCTAATAGGTGTGGGTTAAGATGCTTATATAGGGGAGATATTTGAGATAGGTTGGGATCTAGATCCCTTTTAATCTCTTACAATTTCTCCATCTCTTATCCATTTAAACCAAATCTAACTTGCCATCATATGTATGCACTCCTTCATGCCCTTATCATTGCCGAACCAACCAGCCCTCTGTACGGGCTTCAAACCAATTTAACATCTTAATTTCCTGGCCTCTACTTGGTTCGTCGAAGTGGTATGTTCCAAGGGTATGACCTTGTGGAAGGTTTATAAGTGTTTTAAGCCTTAGGTTGATTCAAATAAGCATATTTGAATATTGTAAAATAAGTTTTTTTTTAAATTTAAATAAAGCATTATATAATTTTATAAAGAGTTATAAAATGCAAAATTTGAAATTGTTTTAAATTTAGATAAATATAAATGTTATATTTATAATTAATTAAATTGTTAAATTTAAGAAAGAATACTTATAAATGTATGTGTGTGTATATAATTTAACGAATTATAAATGTTATAATAGTTTATATATATAAAGAAAATGGGAGGTTAAATAAATTAAAACCCATAGAGGCTCAAGGGAGTATACATTGGATATATATAAAAGACATAATGTCATGAGTTATACTCCTCTCCCTTATATAGTTGATAATACCCTATAAAAATTAATTTGAATTATGATTGTAGAAATAATAATTCAATAGTATATGATTGTAGATCAGATCATTACCTTATACCAAAGCCAAAAACTCACACCTTGAAGCGTTGAAATGAACTCATACAACAAATTCTAATTCTAAAGGTGCTATCTTACAGATTATAGACCACTGACTATCAAATAGTGTTTAATTTTAATTGATTTGAGCTAATTGGATTGTAAAAGAAGGGATGTTGAGTTCGGCCAGAAGTGAGGGGGTTTTGAGGCTTCAAACGGTCCTCTAATAGGTGTGGGTTAGGATGCTTATATAGGGGAGATATTTGAGATAGGTTGGGATCTAGATCCCTTTTAACCTCTTACAATTTCTCCATTTCTCATCCATCTAAACCAAGTCCAACTTGCCATCATATGATTGCACCCCTTCATGCTCTTATCATTGCCGAACCAACCAACCCTCTATACAAGCTTCAAACCAATTTAACATCTTAATTTCCTAGCCTTTACTTGGCTCCTCGAAGTGGTATGTTCCAAGGGTATGACCTTGTGGAAGGCTTATAAGTGTTTTAAACATTAGGTTGATTCAAATAAGTGATTTAAACATTGTAAAATAAATTTAAAATCGTTTTAAATTTAAATAAAGCATTACATAATTTTATAAAGAGTTATAAAATGCAAAATTTGAATTTTTTTTAAATTTAAAAAAATATAAATGTTATATTTATAATTAATTAAATTGTTTAATTAAAGAAAGAATACTTATAAGTGTATGTGTGTGTATATAATTTAATGAATTATAAATGTTATTATAGTTTATATATAAAGAAAATGGGAGGTTAAATAAATTAAAATCCATAGATACTCATGGGAGTATACATTGGATGTATATAAAAGACACAATGTCATGAGTTATACTCATCTCCCTTGTATAGTTGATAATACCTTATAAAAATTAATTTGAATTATGAAATAAAATTGCTCTCTATCATTTATATTTAAATATAGCAATTTACATACATATGGTTGTTGAGCACATCGAGCCATAGAATATCTAAAGTGATGTTTATATTATCACTAGATAATTAAGAATATTACGTAACTTTCTTAGGCATCTTCAAGGGTTACATAATTTTCGTTTAGTTATTGCGAAATGATGGGCTTATGGCATTTAATATACTTTATGATTTGTTAAGAAACCTCAAGGTCATGAAGCCCATTAGGAGCAAAGTAAAAGGAACGTTAGGAATTATATACGAGGTATAATTAGTAAAGTGTTACTTATCATTTATGGGGACTACAATCTATTGAGCACCCTCAAGGTTGTAGTAACATGATAAATTGGTCCTTCAGTTGGCTGAAGGAATTTATGAAATTCTTGTATCTCTTCTTGGGTTCTTCAGTGATGTAGAATTCAGTGGGAGTAGATAAATATAATAAGCCAATCAAATAAGTATAACATGTAATGTTATCTAATTTACTTTAATGAATTGTGTAGATCAGATGACAACTATGAACCTATTTTTGAAAAGAACACACCGACTGACACAAACTACAAAGACTAATAAGCAAAGCCAAGATCACACTCATATATGAAAAACTCTAGTATGTTATCGCCAATGAACCAATGGTTAAACCCGATAAGGGTGCCAACGCCTCCCATATATACCTATACTACTAAAGAGCATTGCTAAGTAATACCGTCTAGTAATACAGAGAATGAGGTTTGTTAAGAGCGACCTAATGTGACTATTACCTTAGGCTAATACTGAACTGTCATTCTTACCAAAATTTTGAGGATCTAAATTTAATAACCGATGTGTACAGTCTTGGCACAAAGCAATAAACACATAGGTTAAAATAAATCAGAACAACATACAATATCATTCACAGAATCACATATCACAGCAGAATAATATACATCATATACAACTACAAAAGTATGAGTCTACAAAATGATAATAATAGACCCACATATCTAATATATACATAGCATCCCATACAAAATATATCCATATATATAACATCGGGATAAACTCAAACAACTTAAGTCATAAAAAAACTGGTCATTAAACCACAGGTTCGCCCATTGCTATGTGTTGTCAACTATGAGCATCAAGCTCCAAAGACCATGAGGAAATTGATATTCAAAAAATATTCAAACACCTATAAAAGTTGTACAGTGAGCAGTCTTGTCCCATAAGGTTTGAATCTCATGGAAACTATTCCACATGAAGATGAGCAAGGGCACTCACGTACTCGATATGATTAGGTACGCTGAAAGGTTGGTCGAGTTAGTAACTACACTTGACATTGAGCTACAGACTGATTTGATACTAGGATCTCTGAATCCGTATATCAATCTGTTTATATTACAGTTCAATATGAACTCATAGAAGTGTACTGTCGTGGACCTCCTCAATACGTTAAGGACGGTAGAGAGTGCATTCATGAAGGAACTAAATGCAATGTTTGGTGTTAAGGGCACATCTTCCTCGAATAGTCAAAGAAGAGAAAGCATAGGCCAAAGGGTGGCAAAGGTAAATCCAAGGCGCAAGAGAATGGTGATTGTCACTGTTGCTCGAAGAAGGGATAGTGGAAGAGGAACCATTTGGATTATTTGAAGACTCTCAAGGGGAAGGAATTAGATTCCCCTCCTAAAGGTATTTTCCTTATGGGAAATTATTTATCCATAAGTGCTTCTAGTTTGGTTTTAAATATTAAATCTGGAACTCATATATATAATTTGTTATCTACATTTCCTATGGACTGCTCAATAAATAAAACAGACCAACGTCCAATAGGAAGCTATCATGAAAAAACAGCACCTCAATATGACCCAATGCGTTGTTATATATGCAATAAACCTCGAGTCAGGCTAGAAATCTAGTATAAGTATAATAATGCACAATAATATCATACAAGTGTTGTGTCAAGTATAAACGCGTGACGTATGAATCAACCATACCAATGTCACTCGCGGCATATCAAATCCCACTCATAATTCATCAAAATGATTTTAACACATGTGTCATGGCTGTAACGGCCCGGAATTTTGGACCATTCGCATCCATTATAAGTGTATAGGTAGACACTCATGCCAAAATTGAATTGCTCAACATACCGCGTTGTTAATTTAAATTTGGCAAAACTGAACATATACAGTAAATAAATAATCACAGATCACAGACACAGAGTAATAAATGCAGCGGAAATAAAAGAGATAGTAGTTCATGAAGCTACTATATGAATATATAAAATACATCAGAGTTTACAACAGAAGAGTAATACGATACATCAGAGTTAAACCAGATACAACGGAAGAGTAACACGATACATCAGATACAAATCAGAATACATCGCTGGAATCATCGAATACTGAAAGCAGAATAGATGGCTGGATCTTCAAGCAAAGCTCCAACTCCAAAGGTGAGCATCGAATACTGGTACACTCAGTCTGACCCGAGCGTAAAGCGAAACACAAAACACTCGAGTCAGGATTAACATTCTTATATTAATAAATCCAACTCAAGTGAAATAGCAATTGAAATACAAGTAACTCAAAGGATGTTTGGAATAACCATCCTTTAAGGATCCGTTAAACTATCTACTATGTAGTAATATACGCTAAGTAGATAATGTCTATCAGTAATAATAAGATATCAAAATAGCGTTAAGTCATGGCCCATTCCACCCTTAACACATTTTTATTCCCACAAGCATATAAAAGACCGTAGTTTCCCCAAAACCGGAAGTCACCAGAGGGCAATCCATATACTCAAGGTACAAAACAAATTCGTAGTGGTCGCGCATAAATGGAATACAAGTATGACAAGGCACATGAGGCTATACCCAAGGTAGTGATACTACCGTTCGCCTGATCCGGACTGGTGAGAACGCAACGCCGCAGCGCCCGCAACACCGTGAAACAACACTCCCAAAATCAAGGGTGCACCAGTCGACAACAAGTATAAGTAGTTCGAAGAAGTGTGTCCACTTGAGGTATCAATCCTCCATTGGCCCGGCACAGCTCCTGTTTTAGTCATTTCCAATTTGACACAAGTGTCAAGGCTATCCATTATCGTTCTCTTCCTTCAGTCATCACGTACATCATTCCAACCACTTCATTCTGGATCATCACTCCGCGTGTAGTTATTAAAGTGGTTTCCGGTTTAGATAGAGAGTATATCCATAACCGAATTCCGGTCTCTTTAATAACTTTCGTAATTATTACACCGATTGGTCGTTTATATATTTCCAAAAACCAAATCAATTTCAATTTCATTTTCAATTCGTAAACCAACATTTCATTTGTCTTTCAAAACCGATTTCCAAAATTTACGTTTCAACTACCAAATTCATTTCAAAATCCTATAATTCAAATTCAATTTCTATTTAAACCATCCAAATATTAACTCAAGTTTGAATATAAGTTTCATTTCGAAAACATTTAAATTAATTTAATTTAACATTTAAATCAATTTAAATTCATTTATCAATTTCATTCAATATCGTTAAATTAATTTATCATTCAAAACAATTTCTATTAAACTTCCAATTCATTAAATCCATTATTTAAATTCAACTTCATTATATCAAAACTTACAAATTTAATTAAATTAAATTCATCAAATCAAATTCTTTAAATTTCAAGTCTTACATTAATTTCAATAAATCTCATTTTATTTCTTATTAAAGAAATTCAATTTCACTTATTTACTTACTTAAATACTTTCCCAAACTTAATTAATAAAGAAACTCCATTTCAATTATTACGAAGTAAAATTCACTTATTCCAAAATTCAATTTTCTTATTAAAGAATTTCAATTCAATTTAATCATTAAATAATTCAATCTTATTTAATTATTAAATAATTCAAAACTTAATTATTAAATAATTTCAAAGTTTAATAATTTCAAACTTAATTATAATTTCAAACTTAATTATAATTTCAAACTTAATTATAATTTCAAACTTAATTATTAAATCATTTCAAAGTTTAATAATTTCAAATTTAATTTTACATTCAACTTAATTCAATAATTTCTCAAATTAAACAACATTCTTTCATCAATTTCTTTATAAATATTTCATTTCAGATTATTAAATATTCACATTTAAATTTCATTAGAATTCAATTTCCAACTTCATTCCAAAACCATATTATTTATTCAAATAAAATCTTCGTTTTATTTTAAATCAAATTATTGACCAATCGGGTTTTATTTAATTTCCTATCCTAGGTCAAAGTTCAATTTTGGGTATTTATCATTTCAACCCGATTCCAATTCAATTCAAAATCATAGCATAACAAAGGGAACTTGCATTGTGATAACATGGATGGTGTCAAAGTAAATAAACAAGCAATAACAACAATCAATATCAATCCAATAATCAATTTAAATAATCCCGAAAATTCGCATTGTTATTTGTACGAATTAATATACTTATTTCTAGAATCTACACTATCATTTCATGTAGATTAAAGATTATTACATTACAGTTTTTCACTTGTCATCTATTTACAATTTCATACATCATCAATTTAACATCATACATTCAGTGGTTCAAAGTATAATTAAACAAATCCTACGTGTCAATAAATTCAACAGTTAAAGGGGTCATATTATACAAATGTCAGTTAATCAAATTTAACATTTAATTATCCTATATCAAGTTCAATTTCATACTATTTATCATTTTAACATTAACAATTTAACGTCCAATATAAACATCAACAATCAATCAATTATCAGCCAAACTGTATTATCATCGCATAAATAATTAACAGATAATGGTGTCAAATGTCACAGGTGAACTGATATAGGCAATAACATATATAACAGTGTAATTAACTCACAGCAGTATATTTCAATTGTCGTTTCAATTGAAATCAAATTTAATAAATAAAAGAACGTTAATCGTGAGTGAGTGCTCACCTTTCGAGGCTAGAGGACGATGGAAAACAACTACGGAAAAGAACGATGTAACGGACACTGACACGAAATCAGGCATGACAAATCAATTAACTGTGATAAGAACGAAATAGATTTTTAGCCCGATAAATTCGATGGGAACAAAATATATACATGTGTTTACAAAAAATCAATTTTAGTAACATATACAAAAACTACGTATAAAATTTCAAATCAATACATATTTTAAAATAACATATCGTACCCAAAATCTTATGACATTTTCATTTTCAAACTATATATATATATATATACATATATTAGTGTGTGTTTAAAATACTAGCAATATATGCAACTTTTTACATTTATAAACATATTCCAAATTCAAACACGTTTAAATCAAATATATGCACACACACACGGACATTGCCTTAATTTAAACCCATATATAAATAACATTAATATAAACTATATTTGAAAGCACTATACATAAATTGCCATATAGTAATTCTTGTAATATTTATATAAACAAAAGCCGCATATTATAAATACTAAAATCAATAGGTACGACATGCTCCTAGATATGAGTTATATTTGAACCGCACTATGCATGCTTAAGAATTCACGTGTATAACAGCATGGCCCAAAACGATGAAACAATATAGCCTACCAATATATACAAATATATATCTACGTTGCAGTTATAAGTAATTTTATATTAAAGTATTTACAGTATATCATTTTAACATAAAATATTCTATATCTCTTCCAAAAAATGTACTATACTGTTATACAAAACAAAACAAAAACTGTTGTAATGCAAACGTTGTATTCATTAATAAATGCAAAACATAGTATACTTATCACCCTGTCACAAAATATGCAATACAGTTGTGAAAGACTATACGAGCAGCATGAACAAGTAACAAAGTATCAAACTTTTGTAAATCAATCCCATCTTAAACTTGTATAACTTTTATAAACTGTACAAATATTTAAAACTATTGTATATATACTTTATAATAGAATAAACTATATATATAAAATACTGCTATGCATAAAATCATTGACAGCCGATGTATTACCACGGTACAATTTGAAATCTATATTTATACGTGTAAAGTAGATATATAAACTAGTAGGTATACAAATATACTGATACACCATATCATTTTCGTATATAGCAAACCTTAGTATACATAGTACATATATACTTTTACATAATGATGAAAGAACAAATAATATGTAACCACTTTAAAAAATGCAACACGTATGTAGTTGCTAATATATGTAAATAAACACGGAACATACATAACAGATCTAAACATGGTATGAATTTACACATATTATAGATAGTGCACTGTAAATATTATACTCGAATATAGTATCCATCCATAAAAAAAATGTATTTTATAAAACTATATAAACAACAACAGCTAAATATATAAACTTATATAAAAAAATGCTCTGTATGTATATAACTTCCCAGCAAAACAAAAAAATAATAATAACATAAACTACTTTTCAAATAACATACACAACAAGCATATATATATAAGCTAACTTTTATAATATATATACTTACATAAAATACAAGAAGGAGATTAGGCGAACGGCCGAAGGGGTGCGGTTCCAAGGCGACGGAGATGTCGAGTCGTGGCCAGATCTGGTCAAGGGTGGAAGCTGAGCATGGAGAAAAGGAACAGTGGGCGATGGTTGCTCGTCTGCCATTGTATGGGTTTCGGGAAGTGGGTTGGGGAATGGAAGGTCGGTCACCCAGAGGCGTGCGGCTGAGCTAGGAAGCGGAGGCGGTTGACCGGGAAGGCACGCACGAGCTCGCGACGGAGGGAGGAAGAAGGTGGACGAAGGGAAGAGGAGTCCGGCTGAACGGGACGCGCGAGCCTGGGTTGTGGTCGAGTTGGTAGTGCCGTGGGGAAGTGCAGGCGCCGAGGTGGGCTCGAGATGGTAAGCAATGGTGGGAGGTCGGGCTGGGGTTGTTGGAATGGCTGTTGAGGTAGGCGAGTAGGGGAGGAAGACAAGAGATGTTGCTTCTGTATATTTTTCTTTGGAAGATGAGCTTTTATTGAAGGAGAAGAAAGAAGTGGGGAAAAGAAGTAATGAGGGTGATGAATCAAAGCAGGCATTCACGTGTAAACAAAAATATAATGAAAGCACAGAGCCGAAAGAAGGGTAGAGAATAAGGTGAATAGACGTACTAAAAGACATTAAATGAACAGTGAGAATTTGTAAAGCTAGGTACATTAACCAATAAAGGCTGGTGGGTAAATTGTTCAACCCGATGGATAATGAATGGTCATCAAAAGTGCAAAAGATCCAAATACAAAACTGATACTGTATATCGTTTTGCGGATTCTGCGGTGAACGGAACCCCAAAACACAGAAGTGGATATACTGTTGAGATCAGCACAATGAAACGATCAAAACGGTATATAGATATCAGTGGTATGATTGAATTATAAAAATTCGAAATTTCTAATAGCGGAAAATGCAAGAAAAACACTGAAAAATAAGATCGACGGAGCCAAAGATGTCCGAATTTGGAAAAACGACAAACTGACATCTTGCTCAGAAGATGGTTTAGAATTTTTCTATGTAAAAATATTTAGGTTCCGAAAACATTTTATTTTCATTGCTTTTTAACTGATTAAATTGAAGTGAATTTACGCGCGAAATAAACTTTCATATTTTCGGACGAAAATTTACCGGTTGCTATGTTTAACTAGACGTATTCCAAATATTAAATTTTTATTTCAAAATTTTATCGTTTAAAATTTCACAAAATTCCAACTATTTACGTTATTAAAACAGTTGAAATTTACAGGTCGTTACACTCTCCCCCACTCAAAACTTTTCATCCCCGAAAAGGAACTAGGTAGGAGAATAGAAACAACCAGAAAGAAAAATAGATTTGAAATACAAAATAACATTTAATTTAAACCATATAAATTTAAATTTAAATTAATTGATATTCAATAATTGATTTAATCCATTTGATTTCACTAAAATCAATCTCTACTATTTCTAAATTCACTATCTTTATTATCCAATTTTCTATAATTTACAATTTCTAAAACCATAAATTTGAATAGTCTTTTATTATAATCATATTTTCTTCAACAATTTTAAATTCTTCTTTATTCCAAATTACTGTTAAATTTATTCTACTTAATATATCTACTCACATATATTTAACCCATATAAATTAATTTAAACCATAAAAGTTTCGATTTAAATTAATTTATATTTATCAATTTCTTTTAAATTCAAGATATTTACATAAGTTGATCAAATTTCAATTTATTAATTCTTTTAAAACAAATTTATTTCATTATTAACTGAGTTTTACTTATTATCCTATCCAACTCTGTTATCATTTTAATAATCATAATTTAGTGTATAACATTTATTATAAACACTCAAATTTTATTTATAAATTCAATTTATATTATATATTATCCAATTACATATTCAACTTCTGAATGATTTAGGTAAGTTGTATTAGAATGCAGTTGAACAATATACAGATAAAATTTTCCCAATTCAATTATTCAAGTTTAAATATTTATTCCAAATTTGGTTTTATTTATAATTAAAATCATCCTTTAACAAAATTTAAGAACTAGATTTCCGATTATCTTTAAACCATTAGAGATATATATAATATATTTATATCAAATCAAATTAATTTTTTTTTAAAATAAGATACCCATATATATATATATAAATCAAATTATACTGAAGAAATTCTAATCAAAATATTTTCCAAAACAAAACCGTAGCAATGCTACAGAATAGTATCTCCACTTCGAAACTCGAAAATGAACGTCGATGATGCGGCCGCCATCACCGAAATTATTTTCCAGCGACAAAGAGAAGAGCACTGATTTCAACATTTTAAAATTCTTTGAAAACGATTTCTATTCGAAAATACTTCCAATAATATATACTTTAAAATTTTAAAACCAAAGTTTGAAATCACCGGAAACTAAATTCTCAAATTTCTGAATTAAATTCATTTCAAATTCCAAATCAATTTATAAACCGTATTTATAAATTTATTTAGAACAATAAATGATAATCAAATATTATCATTTCAAACAAACAATTTAATTAACTTATTAAATTCCAGAAAATTTTACTTATATTTTCACACTATAATCAAACAAATTTATTTCATTTTCCAAATTTGAACAATATTGTGTCAGTTTGCTCTGCTTAAGTGTTTTGGAAATCCTATCGATAGCGTTGATCAGACGAATCGATCGGAAACCCAAATCAACATCAACAACTCAAACAACACAATATATTTTAAAATTTATTTACAATATACTTCCTCACTTAACGATACAATAATGGATTTCAAAGCAAGGATAGGGATTCAAATTTTGATGGACTCAAATCAAAGAGAATTCTGATTCGAAGACAAATTCGAAAGAAAAGATAAGATGATTCAATAACAGAATCGGGAGATGATAAGTTTATTTAATTCACGGGCAACCTTAACCGAGTCGTCCGTAACTTCAAGAATAAAATCGATGCTGAATTCCGAGGTAAATCAACACTCGATCTGAAGAGATGAAATTCAGGTATAGTAGGGAATAGATAGCATCGTAAACCGAGGATACAGAAATCTCCGGTAAATCGACGCCTATTATAAAGGAGTTTCACCCCTTTACAAATCATTCGAAGTTTGGCGAGACCGCCGATTCACTATAAGGGTCATTCGAAGTGGAGTTATGTGATGCTCCAGAATTTGAAAGGAGACGAATTAGTGAGGGACACGAATGAAATTTGGAACCGTAGGGAACATTCCAAAATTCTAAGAAATTGAGTCAAAAGGAAGAGATTGATACTCGAATGAGAGTGATTCTGTAAATACATTTACCCTATATGTTGAGTTTTGCCTAGAGCTACCAAAGCTCTGATACCAACTGTAACGGGACGCGCCAGTGGGGTAACGCCCACCGTAGCATACAGCTGTACCTGTGTTCTGCCTTTACAGCCAGCCTCTCGACTGCACCAACCCCGAAGGGACATGTAGGAGTAAGAGTCATCCGCTCGCTACCAAACCAAATGCGAGAACCCCCTATCATGCTGCACCCTCCAAGTGCATAGGCAGGCACACATGCCAGAATTGAATTGCTCAAAATACCGCGTTGTTAATTTAAATTTGGCAAAACTGAACATATACAGTAAATAAATAATCACAGATCACAGACACAGAGTAATAAATGCAGCGGAAATAAAAGAGATAGTAGTTCATGAAGCTACTATATGAATATATAAAATACATCAGAGTTTACAACAGAAGAGTAATACGATACATCAGAGTTAAACCAGATACAACGGAAGAGTAACACGATACATCAGATACAAATCAGAATACATCGCTGGAATCATCGAATACTGAAAGCAGAATAGATGGCTGGATCTTCAAGCAAAGCTCCAACTCCAAAGGTGAGCATCGAATACTGGTACACTGAGTCTGACCCGAGCGTAAAGCGAAACACAAAACACTCGAGTCAGGATTAACATTCTTATATTAATAAATCCAACTCAAGTGAAATAGCAATTGAAATACAAGTAACTCAAAGGATGTTTGGAATAACCATCCTTTAAGGATCCGTTAAACTATCTACTATGTAGTAATATACGCTAAGTAGATAATGTCTATCAGTAATAATAAGATATCAAAATAGCGTTAAGTCATGGCCCATTCCACCCTTAACACATTTTTATTCCCACAAGCATATACAAGATCGTAGTTTCCCCAAAACCGGAAGTCACCAGAGGGAAATCCATATACTCAAGGTACAAAACAAATTCGTAGTGGTCGCGCATAAATGGAATACAAGTATGACAAGGCACATGAGGCTATACCCAAGGTAGTGATACTACCGTTCGCCTGATCCGGACTGGTGAGAACGCAACACCGCAGCGCCCGCAACACCGTGAAACAACACTCCCAAAATCAAGGGTGCACCAATCGACAACAAGTATAAGTAGTTCGAAGAAGTGTGTCCACTTGAGGTATCAATCCTCCATTGGCCCGGCACAGCTCATGTTTTAGTCATTTCCAATTTGACACAAGTGTCAAGGCTATCCATTATCGTTCTCTTCCTTCAGTCATCACGTACATCATTCCAACCACTTCATTCTGGATCATCACTCCGCGTGTAGTTATTAAAGTGTTTTCCGGTTTAGATAGAGAGTATATCCATAACCGAATTCCGGTCTCTTTAATAACTTTCGTAATTATTACACCGATTGGTCGTTTATATATTTCCAAAAACCAAATCAATTTCAATTTCATTTTCAATTCGTAAACCAACATTTCATTTGTCTTTCAAAACCGATTTCCAAAATTTACGTTTCAACTACCAAATTCATTTCAAAATCCTATAATTCAAATTCAATTTCTATTTAAACCATCCAAATATTAACTCAAGTTCGAATATAAGTTTCATTTCGAAAACATTTAAATTAATTTAATTTAACATTTAAATCAATTTAAATTCATTTATCAATTTCATTCAATATCGTTAAATTAATTTATCATTCAAAACAATTTCTATTAAACTTCCAATTCATTAAATCCATTATTTAAATTCAACTTCATTATATCAAAACTTACAAATTTAATTAAATTAAATTCATCAAATCAAATTCTTTAAATTTCAAGTCTTACATTAATTTCAATAAATCTCATTTTATTTCTTATTAAAGAAATTCAATTTCACTTATTTACTTACTTAAATACTTTCCCAAACTTAATTAATAAAGAAACTCCATTTCAATTATTACGAAGTAAAATTCACTTATTCCAAAATTCAATTTTCTTATTAAAGAATTTCAATTCAATTTAATCATTAAATAATTCAATCTTATTTAATTATTAAATAATTCAAAACTTAATTATTAAATAATTTCAAAGTTTAATAATTTCAAACTTAATTATAATTTCAAACTTAATTATAATTTCAAACTTAATTATAATTTCAAACTAATTATTAAATCATTTCAAAGTTTAATAA
The DNA here is from genome assembly GCA_030737815.1 of Allium fistulosum. Taxonomy (NCBI): domain Eukaryota; kingdom Viridiplantae; phylum Streptophyta; class Magnoliopsida; order Asparagales; family Amaryllidaceae; genus Allium; species Allium fistulosum. The sequence goes on along the minus strand of CM060903.1, from coordinate 709,058,785 downwards.
TTTCAAATTTAATTTTACATTCAACTTAATTCAATAATTTCTCAAATTAAACAACATTCTTTCATCAATTTCTTTATAAATATTTCATTTCAGATTATTAAATATTCACATTTAAATTTCATTAGAATTCAATTTCCAACTTCATTCCAAAACCATATTATTTATTCAAATAAAATCTTCGTTTTATTTTAAATCAAATTATTGACCAATCGGGTTTTATTTAATTTCCTATCCTAGGTCAAAGTTCAATTTTGGGTATTTATCATTTCAACCCGATTCCAATTCAATTCAAAATCATAGCATAACAAAGGGAACTTGCAGTGTGATAACAGGGATGGTGTCAAAGTAAATAAACAAGCAATAACAACAATCAATATCAATCCAATAATCAATTTAAATAATCCCGAAAATTCGCATTGTTATTTGTACGAATTAATATACTTATTTCTAGAATCTACACTATCATTTCATGTAGATTAAAGATTATTACATTACAGTTTTTCACTTGTCATCTATTTACAATTTCATACATCATCAATTTAACATCATACATTCAGTGGTTCAAAGTATAATTAAACAAATCCTACGTGTCAATAAATTCAACAGTTAAAGGGGTCATATTATACAAATGTCAGTTAATCAAATTTAACATTTAATTATCCTATATCAAGTTCAATTTCATACTATTTATCATTTTAACATTAACAATTTAACGTCCAATATAAACATCAACAATCAATCAATTATCATCCAAACTGTATTATCATCGCATAAATAATTAACAGATAATGGTGTCAAATGTCACAGGTGAACTGATATAGGCAATAACATATATAACAGTGTAATTAACTCACAGCAGTATATTTCAATTGTCGTTTCAATTGAAATCAAATTTAATAAATAAAAGAACGTTAATCGTGAGTGAGTGCTCACCTTTCGAGGCTAGAGGAAGATGGAAAACAGCTACGGAAAAGAACGATGTAACGGACACTGACACGAAATCAGGCACGACAAATCAATTAACTGTGACAAGAATGAAATATATTTTTAGCCCGATAAATTCGATGGGAACAAAATATATACATATGTTTACAAAAAATCAATTTTAGTAACATATACAAAAACTACGTATAAAATTTCAAATCAATACATATTTTAAAATAACATATCGTACCCAAAATCTTATGACATTTTCATTTTCAAACTATATATATATATATTAGTGTGTGTTTAAAATACTAGCAATATATGCAACTTTTTACATTTATAAACATATTCCAAATTCAAACCCGTTTAAATCAAATATATATACACACACACGGACATTGCCTTAATTTAAACCCATATATAAATAACATTAATATAAACTATATTTGAAAGCACTATACATAAATTGCCATATAGTAATTCTTGTAATATTTATATAAACAAAAGCCGCATATTATAAATACTAAAATCAATAGGTACGACATGCTCCTAGATATGAGTTATATTTGAACCGCACTATGCATGCTTAAGAATTCACGTGTATAATAGCATGGCCCAAAACGATGAAACAATATAGCCTACCAATATATACAAATATATATCTACGTTGCAGTTATAAGTAATTTTATATTAAAGTATTTACAGTATATCATTTTAACATAAAATATTCTATATCTCTTCCAAAAAATGTACTATACTGTTATACAAAACAAAACAAAAACTGTTGTAATGCAAACGTTGTATTCATTAATAAATGCAAAACATAGTATACTTATCACCCTGTCACAAAATATGCAATACAGTTGTGAAAGACTATACGAGCAGCATGAACAAGTAACAAAGTACCAAACTTTTGTAAATCAATCCCATCTTAAACTTGTATAACTTTTATAAACTGTACAAATATTTAAAACTATTGTATATATACTTTATAATAGAATAAACTATATATATAAAATACTACTATGCATAAAATCATTGACAGCCGATGTATTACCACGGTACAATTTGAAATCTATATTTATACGTGTAAAGTAGATATATAAACTAGTAGGTATACAAATATACTGATACACCATATCATTTTCGTATATAGCAAACCTTAGTATACATAGTACATATATACTTTTACATAATGATGAAAGAACAAATAATATGTAACCACTTTAAAAATGCAACACGTATGTAGTTGCTAATATATGTAAATAAACACGGAACATACATAACAGATCTAAACATGGTATGAATTTACACATATTATAGATAGTGCACTGTAAATATTATACTCGAATATAGTATCCATCCATAAAAAAAATGTATTTTATAAAACTATATAAACAACAGCAGCTAAATATATAAACTTATATAAAAAAATGCTCTGTATGTATATAACTTCCCAGCAAAACAAAAAAATAATAATAACATAAACTACTTTTCAAATAACATACACAACAAGCATATATATATAAGCTAACTTTTATAATATATATACTTACATAAAATACAAGAAGGAGATTAGGCGAACGGCCGAAGGGGTGCGGTTCCAAGGCGACGGAGATGTCGAGTCGTGGCCAGATCTGGTCAAGGGTGGAAGCTGAGCATGGAGAAAAGGAACAGTGGGCGATGGTTGCTCGTCTGCCATTGTATGGGTTTCGGGAAGTGGGTTGGGGAATGGAAGGTCGGTCACCCAGAGGCGTGCGGCTGAGCTAGGAAGCGGAGGCGGTTGACCGGGAAGGCACGCACGAGCTCGCGACGGAGGGAGGAAGAAGGTGGACGAAGGGAAGAGGAGTCCGGCTGAACGGGACGCGCGAGCCTGGGTTGTGGTCGAGTTGGTGCTGCCGTGGGGAAGTGCAGGCGTCGAGGTGGGCTCGAGATGGTAAGCAATGGTGGGAGGTCGGGCTGGGGTTGTTGGAATGGCTGTTGAGGTAGGCGAGTAGGGGAGGAAGACAAGAGATGTTGCTTCTGTATATTTTTCTTTGGAAGATGAGCTTTTATTGAAGGAGAAGAAAGAAGTGGGGAAAAGAAGTAATGAGGGTGATGAATCAAAGCAGGCATTCACGTGTAAACAAAAATATAATGAAAGCACAGAGCCGAAAGAAGGGTAGAGAATAAGGTGAATAGACGTACTAAAAGACATTAAATGAACAGTGAGAATTTGTAAAGCTAGGTACGTTAACCAATAAAGGCTGGTGGGTAAATTGTTCAACCCGGTGGATAATGAATGGTCATCAAAAGTGCAAAAGATCCAAATACAAAACTGATACTGTATATCGTTTTGCGGATTCTGCGGTGAATGGAACCCCAAAACACAGAAGTGGATATACTGTTGAGATCAGCACAATGAAACGATCAAAACGGTGTATAGATATCAGTGGTATGATTGAATTATAAAAATTCGAAATTTCTAATAGCGGAAAATGCAAGAAAAACACTGAAAAATAAGATCGACGGAGCCAAAGATGTCCGAATTTGGAAAAACGACAAACTGACATCTTGCTCAGAAGAAGGTTTAGAATTTTTCTATGTAAAAATATTTAGGTTCCGAAAACATTTTATTTTCATTGCTTTTTAACTGATTAAATTGAAGTGAATTTACGCGCGAAATAAACTTTCATATTTTCGGACGAAAATTTACCGGTTGCTATGTTTAACTAGACGTATTCCAAATATTAAATTTTTATTTCAAAATTTTATCGTTTAAAATTTCACAAAATTCCAACTATTTACGTTATTAAAACAGTTGAAATTTACGGGTCATTACAATGGCTTTGTTCATCGCGACTTAAAGCATCACAATTTGTCCATATTATTTGAGTTGTTATCAAGTTAAATTCAAGTACACTACTTTTAAATTTCATAATTATGATTTCATTGTTTAGCATAGTATAGTCTTTTTCAACTTTATATCTAAACAATTAATAGTTGTGTGTGTGTGTGTATATATATATATATATTTTACGAAGTGGTCTGATTTCGTTCTTTACCATAATATGATCTTTTTCAACTATATACCTAAACAATAAGAGGTCATACTTATAATTTACGAGGTCGATATAAACAAAAGAAAGTCATATCTTAACTCTCTTCATTGAGTCCTAACAGAATACTCGTTGGTAACCCCTTTTGTGTTGGAATTTGGCTAGCCCACCACGGAAGTAATGAGAAATTCATTTTTTTTTACTATTTTTGATCTTTATTGGGTCTACGAAGTTTAATTTATTTATAACATTTCTAAAATTCTTAACATAAAATTATTATTTAATTTAAATTTATAATATAGTTTTATATCATGTAATTAATGTTATATGTGTGTGTGTGTGTGATATACACATATATATGTGTGCGTGCATGTGTAATATAACAATCCGTGCAAGGTATAACATGCCCGTGCAAAAGTGTTGAGATTTACATCGCAATGGACATGTTAGCTCATCTGGTATACAAATATATTGTCCAAACGTATGTTTATATACTTTAATTTATATACAGAAAATATTACACACACACACACACACACACATATACATACATACATGGAATTCAAACATTATATATATATATATAATTATATAAGTATATTTTAAAACATTTATATCATATTAAATTTAATTATTTATTTGCTGCAAAACCGAAAGCAATATATATATATATATATAAAATTTTTTAAACATATATATACATTAAATATGTATATACACATATATAAATAATATATATATCATTACTTTTAAAATATTTAAAAATATTATATATATATATATATATTCCTGATAATGTGCACGATATAGAAGTATATTTTTATTACAAATATAAATGTATTTTAAATTAATATCCATATGGAAAAATAATAAAAATTAATTAAAAATTATTTTTTAAGCACAATTTTAAATTTAAATTTTAGTAAAATTATAAGTGATATTTTATTATTTAGATATTTAATTTATAATTTTATAATTTAAAACAATTTTAAAATCTATTTTTAAATTTTTGACTAATATTTAAATTATATAAAAGTAAATTTTTTATTTTACTTGCCGAAAGTATTTAGGTACTAATTTAATTTATAAAACATAAAACATATTTTATATAATATATATATTGATATAATTAATTTATATGATTAGTTGATTTAAATTATATTTAAAAAATAATATATACATATATAAAATTATTTTACTTCTGTCAAAAATATTTCAAACATGATGCTATTCGTATAAAATTAGAAAACCATATTTTATGTAGAATGAGATGTAGAATTTAAATTATAAAGCTTATATGTAATTAAATAATGCATATGAAATTACTTAAAATAATAAAAAATTGTTTTTATTATATTCTGAGCCATGCATATTATAGGTAGATATATGTCTAATTTTTTTTATAAATATGAAGTATATAAAAATACAACCAATCTGATTATGATAATATATTGATATAATAAAATCGTCACCTAACTAATATACCAGAATATAATATATATATATAATAATTCAAAATGCATAATTGTTATTAGATCATTACCTTATACCATAGCCAAAAACTCACATCTTGAAGAATTGAAATGAACTCTTGAATCAAATTCTAATTTTGGAGGTGCTATCTTCAAGATTGCAGACTCTCGGTTATAGAATAGTGTTTAATTTTAGTTGATTTGAGCTTGTAAGAATGGAGGAGATAGGATGATGAGTTCAACCAAAAGTGAGGGAGTTTTGAGGCCTCAAAAAGTACTCTAATGGCTGTTGTAACATCCTTTATCTTGAGGCCGGAAGCTAAGCGCTACAGATGCTGTAGTCATCTATAGTATTAACTTCCGGTGACAAAATACGGTAATGTTAATGGTATCCATAATATCAGAACCACATGAATATGAAACAAAATCACTGAATCAAAAAATAATTTTGAGCACCCACAAAACCTGTAAAACCCTATAAAACCCTAACTAAACCTGTAAAACCCACTAAACCTGTATAACCCTAACTCTCAATCTACTCAAATTAATTTTGAACACCCGAGAGTTTAATGGGAAAACATAAACTTTAAGTCGAACATAAAGCCAGGTGTGAATAATACTATTACATCTTGAGTTACTAATATTAAGTGAGACCACGCCACTTAGCGGAATGAGTTTCCCCTTACTAATATCCCTTTTAAATCATGTCTTTTGCAAATCAGAATCCTGCAATCAAACTGATTAAAGCAATAATATCATATTTGCAATAAATCAAGTAACAAATGGACTATCTGTCCGAAAAATATAGTTTTGTTTGGCTAACTACTAACTATTGGCCGACTCGGGCCTACTAGACAAAATACATAATCTAAATTCTGTTGGACACACTCCTGGACGGTCTTTCCTTAAGTTACTTCTCCCAGGGTCAACTGATCTTAATGGTTTTGCAGGCTCACCAATAGCCTACCTTTCTCTATATATTCCTTTCTGTGTGTCACATCAATTTAGTCTTACTTATGACAAAGTCCTACACACTGGAATTTTGGACTTATATTAGCTAGGCGCTACTAGCTAAAGTATAGGGCGTGACCCTATACCAGTCCCATATGGTATTCTAATATCTGAGTCATCTACTTAGGGTTAACTACCCCATCAAATTTTCCTTGAAAATATTTCTTTCAAATTGATTTTACCCTTTAAATCACACTTAAACAAGGAAAATATACTCTTTACTCAAATATCTTCGCCATGATATATGCTTTACACAAAACAATGTTGATGGAAACCTAAATCAATAGAGTTATCTATCCCTTTAGAACAAGTTAAAGTCCTTCTTTAACTTAGAAAACATTAGGTTTTAAATCCAAGGTATCACCTTCGAAACCCTTGTTTAAAAACTTTAAACAGTCCGTTTTGAATCCATTGAAAGTACCCCTTTCAAAATAGGTTAACTACTTTATCTTGAAATAATAGGCCGAAAGGCCAAAACATACCTTTCGAAATAGACCTTTCGAAATCATTGGAAGTAACCCTTCGAAAGCTTTATAAAACTTCGTACATCCTCTTTTCAAAATACTTTAAACTTGCCTTTCGAAAGCATTGGAAACCTTACATTCAAAGACTCAAGTAAACCATTCAAAAACATTGGGGTACCTATCCTTTGAAATCTACATTATATACTTTCTGAAAGTATTAAAATTCCTTACTTAAAACGAACCTTTCGAAAGCATTGGGTTTAAGTAAAAGTTTGTGGAACATAGCTTCGAAACCATTTAAAACTATTCCTTTCGAAACCTTTGGTTTTATCTTTTAATAGAACAAAGGATCTTAAAAGAACTAGGGCAAAAGCATTGCTTTCGAAAGAATTATTCCTAAGTAAAAGAAAGTGGATGGTTTCGAAACCAACCCTTTCGAAAGCATGAAGAAGCGGCTTCAAAGTTTAAAGGCAAAAGTACCATTTCGAAAGCATTGATTCGAAGGGTTGAATGCGGCAAGATGGGTTTCGAACCCCTTTGAAAGCTTCATTTTAAAATAAAAATGCGGGAACCCCTTTCGAAAGCCCTTTTGATAAAACAAAAGCACATTTGACTAACTCAAAAGCTAATATAACTCCTTCAAAAGCCTCCTTTAAAAACATAAGTGATTCATAGTCAAAAATAGTAGCTTCTACCCCTTCAAAAGCATATTTTAACTCTATACCTTCCACCTAGCTCCAATCCACTACGTATCAAGGCATTGATAACATGTGTATTGGTTTCGACTTGATTGGGGCGGAAGTATGGGGTCGAAAGATAGCTGCTGTAAGTGGCGAAGCAGTAATTCTTTGCAAAACTGATTATTAGCTTTTTAAAGTAATATCTTTCCAACTAACTTGCCTTATTTGTCAATATATAATTGGTTGCCAATTCTTTTTCAAAATCTCAGTAATTAATAATTTAAAACATTTAGCAAATTAGCCTCTTCTCCTTTTAGAAGCAAATAAAACATTTAAGTCCCATACTTAAATAATTTTACATCCATAATAAAATACTTAGGAAAATTCTCCAAAAATTCCCCGAAATCATTTTTATTATGTTTTCTAACATATTTAAATTTCAGACCCAAGGCTATCATATATTTGCCAAAATAATTTAAACCTAATTTAACCATTTTCTTTCCTAGAAAATTCATAATAAATCCACATTAACTTAGAAAATTATGAAACTTGAAACCATCTCTAAAATAATGTTTTTGACCTTATATAAAAAACACAAGTCATTAGGATGTCATTTAATAGGTTTTCCAAATCAAAACTTATCATAAAATCTATATGAAGCAACATAAATCATCAACAAGCTTATGCATCCATTTACACAATCAAATCATGACATTTTACTTGCAAAATAAATTCAGATCTCATCTAGAAACCGAAAACAATGAAAATGAGATGTAATCTATTATTCACCTTGGCTTGTTGTTAAGGAGGTTGAGATTTGCTCTTGTATTGATTTGATTAGGCTTCATACTTGAATTCTTGCTTATCTTCCCTTTTGTTTTCCCTTAATGGTGCCCGACCAAGCTTTGAACGTTCTTAGTTTTGTTTTCAAATGTTTAGAATGGATAAGGAGTGAAAGTAAGAAGGGTATAAGAACTTAGTTTATTCCTTTTTTGCTCTTATCTTATTCCTCTTACTTATTTCATTTTAATTCTCTTTGGCTTATAGGTTAATTAAGACGCAACTACCTTAAATTATTCAAATCTCAATCTCTTAACCATTTACATTATTTCATTTAATTTATCTAATTAAATGTCCTAAATAATGTTAGTCAAAATTAGGGTCATTACAGACTCCCATCCTTAAAGAATTTCGTCCTCGAAATTACGATAAGGTACTCATAACGATCAGTCATAAAGGTGAAACATACTATGAAATAAGTCAGGATAAGTATCTCCAATCCCGCTCTTAGTTTCCCAAGTACAGTCTCTCCCGTAGTCGCTCCATTGGACTTTAACTAATCTGACTGTCTTGTTCCTTAATCTCTTCTCATCCCTCGCGACTATACGAACTGGTTTTCTAACTATAGTCAAATTCGGGTCCACTACTAAGTCATCTAACATAGTTGCTGCTATAATAGTCTCTGGATCTTGAATACACTTCCTTAGATGATAAATATGAAAAACATTGTGGACTCCTGCTAAACTACTTGGTAACTCGACTCTATACGCGAGTTTCCCAATCCTTTCTATAATAGGAAATGGTCCAACGAACCTCGGCGCCAATCCTGATTTTCCAAATCGAATTACACCTTTTATCAGTGATATCTTGAAAACATGATCTCCAACCGAGAACTCTAAGTCTTTTCATCTTCTATCAGCATAGCTTTTCTGCATGGACTGAGCATCCTTCATTCTGGCTCAAATGAGCTAAATCTTTTCTGCAGTCTCTCTTACCAAACCTGGACCAAGAACTTACATATTCCCGGTCTTTAACCAACAAACGGGAGATTTGCATGGCCTTCCATACAAAGCTTCAAACAGTGCCATCCCTATACTAGCCTAATAACTGTTGTTACACAAAAATTCGACTAAGTGTAGATGGTCTTCCCATGATCCCCAAAAATCTAGTACACAAACTCGTAAAAAATCTTCTAAGATTTTGTTAACTCTTTCCGTTTGCCCATCTGTCTGCGGATGGTAAGCGGTACTCGTTCTGAGCATGGTACCTAAAGTCTCATGTAGACTTCTCCAGAACTCGCTAGTCAATAAGGAATCTCTATCACTTACTATATTATTAAGAATTCCATGCAGTCTAACTATATTCTTCATGAATAATTTAGCCAAAACAGGTGCCGTCTTGGTTGACTTATTGGAATAAAATGAGCACTCTTGGTCATTCTGTCCACTATAACCCATATACTTTCATTTCCTCGATTCGACCTTAGCAACCCGTCTATAAAATACATTGAGATAGAATCCCATTTCCATAATGGAACATCTAAAGGCTATAGTAACCCACTTGGTTTCTGATGTTCAGCTTTTATCTGTTGACAGTTCAAACACTGCTTCACCTATAAGCCTATATCTCTCTTCATGCCCTCCCAGAAGAAACTTCTTTTCATATCTTGATACATCTTAGTTACTCTCGGATGAATAGTGAATTTTGAACAATGCCATTCTCCATGAACTTTTTTCCTAATGCTTCTCACATTCAGAACACACAGTCATCCTTTCTTTCTTAACCATCCATTTTGATCAAGACTAAAATCTTTCAAGTCATCGCTCTCTATTCCATCCCTTAACTTTTTGATCCATTCAGCTAATAATGGATCCTCCCCTTGCTTAGAAGCAATCTTTTCGATCATCGCCGATCGAACTCTAAACATGACAACATAGCAGTTTCCATATTAGACCTAGCCTCAGATCTCCACTATATTCTGCATGTAGTCAATGCTTGTAAATCTTTCCACTCAGCTATCATTGCTAATACTACATCTTGATGTTTCCTTGTAAGTGCATCTGCAACTTTATTGCCTTTTCCTGGTGTGTACTCAATACCAAAGTCATAAGCGGCTAAAAACTCTAACCACCTTTGTTGCCTCATATTCAACTCTTTCTGAGAGAATAGATACTTCAATGAATTGATCCGTATACAACAATCTTTCTCCCAAAAGGTAATGTCTCCACACCTTCAGTGCAAAAATTACCGCAGCTAATTCCAAATCGTGAGTTTGATATCTAACCTCATTCGGTCTGAGTTATCGAGTAGCATAGGTAATCACTTTACCCCTTTGCATCAACATAGCTCCTAATCCTGTTCCACATGCATCCATATACACCACCAACCCTTGGTTTCCATCTGGAACCACTAACAGAGGCGCATTGGTTAACAAATGCTTCAACTTAAGCAATTTTTCCGCACATTTGTCAAACCAAATAAACTTCACATCCTTACTAGTTAACTTAGTCAAAGGCCCTACTATCCACGAGAAATACTTGATTTATCTCTGGCAATAGCCAGCAAGTTCAAGAAAACTTCTAATCTCAGTCACCGTCTCTAGTCTCTTCTAGTTTTTGATAGCTTCGATCTTATCTGGATCGACTGATAAACCCTTCTTTGAAACCACGTGACCAAGAAACTTCACTTCCTTCTTCCAGAAATGACACTTCGAAAATTTTGCTTTCAGCTGATGCTGCCTCAACGTCTCAAGCACCACTCTAAGATGAACTTCATGCTCTCTTTCATCTTTAGAGTGTACAAAAATGTCATCTATAAATACCAATACAAACCTATCCAAGTACTCTCGGAAAACTCGGTTCATCAAATCTACAAAGAATGCTAGTGCATTAGTTAGTCCGAACGGCATTACTAACCATTCATACGATCCATATCTGGTTCTAAACGCTATCAAAGGAATACTATCCTTAGCCACTCTAAGCTGATGGAACCCCGTTGCCAAATCCAACTGGGAAAATACTTTGGCTCCACTCAATTGGTCGAATAAATCGTCAATTCTAGGTAACGAATATCGATCCTTTATCGTCTTCTCATTCAACTTACGATGATGGATACATAACCTTAACGATCCATCCGGTTTACTTGCAAACACTGTGGCTGCTCCCTATGGTGAACTGCTTGGTCTAATAAGGTTCTTATTTTCCAAATCCAGCAACTGCACCTTTAGCTCCCTCATCTTGGTAGGTGTCATTCTGCTTGGCGGTCTACTTTCCGGTTCTGCTCCTGGTACTAAATCTATCTGAAACTTAATAGCTCATTTTGGCAGCGGTCCTACTATGGGCTCAAAGACATCTGCAAATTCTCTAACAATGAAAACTCAATTTAACTCGTCTTCTTCCTCCACAACACCCAACAAAGCATTAACCTCAAAACTAGGGTTTTCTACGGAGTATATAATCCGATCACTACAATCAGGGTGTCTAAGTAATATTTTCCTACCACGACAAAATATCCTTGCATCGTATTTACTTAATAATCCATACCCAAAATAATTCCGAACCCTACGAAATCAAACACATGCAAACTGCAAGCAAATAATAACCTAACAATTCAAACTCTAACTGGTCACACTTCATCCCAAGTGTCGCATATCCTCCTATCGGATTCACAACCCTTAAGGAAGTAATTAGGTATGAGGGTCTAGGTTAAGCTTATCTACCAAACAATGAGATATAAAAGAATGCGATGCAGCAGTATCAAATAGAACTCTAACTAATACACCATGAATTAAAAGCATACCTTCCAATGCAGTTTTTTTTCTTTTCCTCTGCTATTGGTCTCGAGGTAGCTGGCTCCATTGCAAACACTTTCCCTTTCCCATCCTTAGCTGGCTCCTTGCACTGGTTCTTATAATGTCCAATTTGATCATAGTTGAAACATCTCACAACTTTCTTGTTAGCATCTTTCTTCCTTTTGCCTGTCCGACACTCATGAGCGTAGTGTCCTTTCTTATCACACTTATAAAAGATAACTTCTGTTTTCCCCTTCTTGGCAGCTCCACTCTTCTAAGCTCCCTTCTTATGGAAAAATTTCCTTTTCTGGTTCTGCACTTCTCGAGCCCCCCTGCATTGTTACTCTCAAGAAAAGCAAGCATCTCTTCATGCCTCAAAGCCATCTTAATAACAACATCGCAAGGATCTCTAATATGCGATAATGTGGCCCTGGCAAGCTTAGGCTTTAACCTGCGAATGAACTTCTCATTCCTTTTAATAACTGTATCAACCATAAAGTATCCGTATCTTGATAGCTCCTCAAATCTGGTTTCATACTAATGCACTGTCATGTTTCCCTGCTCCAACTCAATGAACTTCCTGAGCGGAGTTGACTTTGCAATCCCGACATAAACCTCTCCTCAAACCTTCTTCTGAACTAAGTCCATGTCATGGTCTTCTCATTAACTCCCACCATAACATTGTTCCACCAGTATAGTGCTGCTCCCTGTAATTGCTTAGAAGCAAGCCTCCTTTTCTACTCATCATTGAGCCCCGAATCTGCATAAATCCTCTCGCAATGAAGTAACCAGTTCTCCACTTCAATTGCATCCTCAGTCCCAATAAACGATTTTCCTCCCAACCTGGCATAATCTCTACTCAAGATAGCATAATTATTGACCACTAGGGCTCCCTGATTTCCTCCTTCAACATTACCTCCAACTAAAGCCGTAGCAACTCTAGTCTGCATCATGTTAACGAAGAACTGATACATAGCTCCCATATCTACTTGCGGCACTCCAACACCCATATTAGCAGCTTGTGCCTGACCTAGATTCCTTCTAGTATTTGGCCTGGTATTCCCATTAGTTGTGGTGCTTCCCCTTAATGTTCACTCTTCCACTTCTAGCATCCATATCTTACGTCCGTAAAATATGCATTCGAGTCTTTGTAAGATATAGAAGAATAACCTAAGGGAAATGGGATAATAGAGATAAAGCGTATACTTATATATAGCAAATACAAGTATGTTACTATAGCGTTATCCCATACCCCAATATTTTCTCTAATTCCTTAGGATTATGTTTTCAAAATCATTTTTAGTTTGAAATTTCTTTTAAATTTTTCATAAACCTATGCAATGATACCAAGTTGTAACATCCCCTATCTTGGTGCCCAAAGCTAAGCGCTATAGATGTTGCATTCATCTATAGCATTAACTTCCAGTGATAAAATACGGTAATGTTTATGGTATCCATAATATCAGCAGCATGAATATGAAACAAAATCACTGATTCAAAAAACAATTTTACTGATCACATTAAAAATCCATGTTTCATATCCATTACACAATCCCAAATGATTCCGAGATTTCAATCAAATATAATTATTACAATTTACGCCAAGAACGACATATGAAGATGCCCCCTTGGATGATCAGAGTACTCAATAGACATGTCAGTCTTAAATACATCATAGCGAAAATAAAACTAACTACTCCTATATAGCTAACTTTGCCTCATGCACGTTTTCGGAAGCTTATTCGTCCACCTACTAAACCTATAAAACCCTAACTCTCAATCTACTCAAATTAATTTTGAGCACCCAAGAATATAAAGGGAAAACATAAACTTCGAGTCAGACATAAAGCCGCTGTGAATAATACTATTACATCTCGGTTTATTAATATTAAGTGAGACCATTCCGCTTAACGGAATGGGTTTCCCCTTACTAATATCTCTTTTAAGATACGTCTTTTGCAAATCAAAATCCTGCAATCAAATCGATTAAAACAATAATATCATACTTGCACATAAATCAGGTAATCAATGGACTATCTATCCGAACAATATAGTTTTGTTTGGCTAACTACTGACAATTGGCTGACTCGGGCCTACCAGACAAAATAAATAATCTAACTTCTATTAGACACACTTCTGGATGGTTTGTCCTTAACTTACTTCTCCCAGGATCAACTGATCCTAATAGTTTTGTGGGCTCACCAATAACCTATCTTTCTGTATGTAACATCAATTTCATCTTATGTGACAAAGCCCTACACGTTGGAATTTGGACTTATATTAGCTATTGGATTCATGCTAAAGTATAGGGCGCGACCCTATACAAGTCCCATTTGGTATTCTAATATTTGATTCATTTACTTAGGGTTAACTACCCCATCAAATTTTCCCTGAAAACATATCTTTCAAATTGATTTAACCCTTTGAATCATACTTAAACAAGAAAAATATACTCTTGCTTTACTCAAATCTCTTTGCCATGATATATGCTTTACACAAAACAATGTTGATGGAAACCTAAATCAATAGGGTTATCTATCCCTTTAGAACAAGTTAATGTCCTTCTTTAACTTAGAAAACATTAGGCTTTAAATCAAAGATATCACCTTCGAACCCTTGTTTAAAACTTTAAACAGTCCATTGAACCCATTGAAAGTACCCCTTTCAAAATAGGTTAACTACTTTACCTTGAAACACTAGGCCGAAATGCCAAAACATACCTTTCAAAATCTTTAAAAAATAGACCTTTCGAAATCATTGAAAGTACCCCTTCGAAAGCCTTATAAAACCTTAGACATCCTCTTTTCAAAATACTTTAAACTTGCCTTTTGAAAGCATTGGCAAGCTTCCATTCAAAGACTCAAGTAAACCTTTCGAAAACATTTGGATACCTCCCCTTCGAAACCTACATTATATACATTTCGAAAGTATTAAAATTCCTTACTTAAAACAAACCTTTTGAAAGCATTGGGTCTAAGTAAAAGTTTGTGGAACATAGCTTCAAAACCATTTAAAACCATTCCTTTCGAAACCTTTAGGTTTATCTTTTAATAGAACAAAGGGTCTTAAAAGAACTGGGGAAAAAGCATTGCTTTCGAAAGCATTATTCCTAAGTAAAAGAAAGTGGATGGTTTCGAAACCAACCCTTTCGAAAGCATGAAGAAGCGGCTTCAAAGTTTAAAGGCAAAAGCACCCTTTCGAAAGCATTGATTCGAAGGGTTGAATGCGGCAGGATGGGTTTCGAACCCCTTCGAAAGTCCTATTTTTAAATAAAAAGGTGGCAACCCCTTTCGAAAGCCCTTTTGATAAAATAGAGGCACATTTGACTAAGTCGAAAGCTATTATAACTCCTTCGAAAGCCTCCTTTATAAACATACGTGATTCGTAGTCAAAAATATTAGCTTCTACCCATTCAAAAGCATGTTTCAACTCGATACCTTTCGCCTAAATCCAATCCACTACATATCAAGGCATTGATACCATGTGTTTTAGTTTCGACTTGGTTAGGGAGGAAGTATGGGGTCAAAAGGTAGTTGCTGTAAGTGGTGAAGCAGTAATTGTCTGCAAAACTGATTATTAGCCTTTTAAAGTAATATCTTTCCAACTAACTTACCTTATTTGCCAACATATAATTGGTTGCCAATTCTTTTTCAAAATCTTTTTCTGAAAGTGCTGCCAAATTCAGTAATTAACAATTTAAAACATTTAGCAAATTAGCCCCTTCTCCTTTTAGAAGCATATAAAACATTTAAGTCCCATACCTTAAATAATTTTATATCCATAATAAAATACTTAGAAAAATTCTCCAAAAATTCCCATAAATCATTTTTAATATGTTTTCTAACATATTTAAATTTCAAACCAAAGGCTATCATATATTTGCCAAAATAATTTAAATCCAATTTAACCATTTTCTTTCCTAGAAAATTCATAATAAATCCACATTAACTTAGAAATTTATGAAACTTGAAACCCATCTCTAAAATAATGTTTTTGACCTTATATCAAAATCGCAAGTCATTAGGATGTTATTTAATAGGTTTTTCAAATCAAAATTTATCATAAAATCTATATGAAGCAACATAAATCATCAACAAGCTTATATATCCATTTAAACAATCAAATCATGGCATTTTACTTGCAAAATAAATTCGAATCTCATCTAGAAACCAAAAACAATGAAAATGAGATGTAATCTATTAGTCACCTTGGCTTGTTGTTAAGGAGGTTGAGATTTGCTCTTGAATTGACTTGATTAAGCTTCCTACTTGAAATCTTGCATACTTTCCTTTTATTTTCCCTTAATGGTGGCCAGCCAAGCTTTGAATGTTCTTAGTTTTGTTTGCAAATGTTTAGAATGGATAAGGAGTGAAAGTAAGAAGGGTTTAAGGGTATAAGAACTTAGTTTATTCCTATTTTGCCCTTATCTTATTCCTCTTACTTATTTCATTTTAATTCTCTTTAGCTTATAGGTTAATTAAGGCACGACTACCTTAAATTATTCAAATCTCAATCCCTTAACCATTTACATTATTTCATTTAATTTATCTAATTAAATGTTCTAGATAATGTTAGTCAAAATTAGGGTCATTACAGGGGTGTGGGTTGGGACGCTTATATATGGGAGATATTAGAGACAAGTAGGATCTAGATCCCTTTTATTCTCTTACCATTTCTCTATCCCTTATCCATGCAAACCAAGTCCAACTTGCCATTATATGACTGCATCCCTTAATGCCCTTATCATTGCCGAACCAACCCGCCCCCCATATGGGCTTCAAACTTGTTTAAAGCCCGAACAAAATATTTTTCATTTAAATCCAATTTAAATGCGTATTAATATCATATATCGATTAATATTTTTATAACTATTATAAATATATTTAATAGTATTTGTTTAACAAAGAAAAATAAAATTTTATAACTAATATTTCATAAATATTAATTAATTTATAATAATTATAAACTAATTAAATCATGTGGTCAAGGAGTATTAAACGGTTCGGTTGTTTGACTCTTTACGTGTAAATTTGGTCAGCGATTAATATCGAACTATTCGAATATTGACATTCACACATCACTTAGCAGGTATGTGGCATTTTGGCCAAATTTATCGCTTACTTGGTTTCGGTAAAATCTAATTTTATTGTGTTAAGCATTACCCAATTATGACTATTATTTACATCAATTCTCTTTATTATAACTATATCACTTTGGACTTATGGAATTTGGTAATTGTCAAGATTCCAATATCATCCATATTTAACTCTATAGTCCAAATGCAAAGTCTTTGGTTCAATAATAACAATTATTATTACTAAACTACTCTGGCCGAAGATTTTTACTTCGAGTTGACCTTAGTTGACTATAATACTAACCATATATAACCGAGGAGACAAATTCTCACTTGAATAATGTTCCACTTCCAACACTTTTACTCGACCCAACTATAGTCACTCGATGGATGTCCTGCCATGATTTGACTATAATCAAAGAAGAGATTTCACACTGAATATTGACAGTATTCTCAAGTAAGGAGAACTGTGTAAATTAGTCACTTCGATATTTTCTGTTTGATCTTAGTTATATTAACCAATAGAAAACTATCCAGTGAGTCATTCCATGGTTATCCAATAACTATCAGTATGAAATCCCTAGGTGTCTCCAGCAGTCATGAGTAATACACTGTCTAACATTTGGAGAGCATTACATACTCTAGTCTTGATGGATACATCGATATCCAATCTTGATGCATCTTGACTAGGAATATCTAAAATGATGTGTTTATATATTGTGATACGATACTCGTGATTACAACTAGCTGTAATTACTATCATAAAAACACCACTTATGGATTTCCTGTTAAATATATTTTAATTAAATATTTAATTATTTATAACAAATATATAACATAAAGAAAAACACCTTTATTATGAACGAGAATTGATTACAGAGTTAGAAAATTTACAATAAATTACCAAATTGCCCTTAGGAATAACCCCTAACTATATTAATCTCTCACTTGCATTTGGGTCAATTATGGAATCTCATTCCCATCCCATCAATCAACTTCTCGAGAGCTAATCGAGCTAGACTCTAAGTGAATGGATCTACTATGTTGTCCTTGGTATCTACCCTTTGTATCAAGACCACTTTCTTCTCAACGAATTATCTAATGAGGTAGAACTTCCAAAAATTATGATGTGACTTCTTATGTGCCTTCTGCTCCTTTGCATTCTATATCGGTGCATTATTATCATGGAACAACGCCATAGGATATTCCGTATCAGGAATCACTTCGAGCTTATTCAAAAACTTGCGCATCCAGATTTCGTCTTTAGTTGCTTCATTGAGGGCGATGTACTCGGTCTCCTTTGTCGAATAATCAACCGTTTCTTATTTGGAACTTTTTCAGCCGACAGCTCCACGGTTAAGCATAAAAACATAACTAGACATCGATTTACTATCATCTATATCACTTTGAAAGCTAGAATCTGTATACCCCTTCATAAGAGGTCTCCACTCTCGTATATGAGGAATAAGTCCTTAGTATTTCTTAAATTCTTTAGTATACATTTTATGGTCGTCCAATGTCGTTCTCTAGGATTAGACTGGTATCGGCTTATGCATCCTAATGCGTATGGCACATCCGGTCTAATACAAAATATAGCATGCATTATGGATCCTATGGCTGAAGCATAGAGGAACCTCTTTATATGCTCTTTCTCCTCATCGGTAGGAGGATTGTCCTTCTTAGAAAAAACAATTCCACATTGTGTTGGAACATTTCCACGCTTGGAATCCTCCATACCAAACCTCTTTAGTATAGTGTCTATATGCAAGGATTGGGACAATCCTAATAACCTCTTAAATCAATCTATATAAACTTTATACCTAGTATATAGGCTGCTTCTCCTAAATCTTTCATGGAGAAATTGTTGAAAATCCAAGCTTTCACTGATTGCAACAATGAAGTGCCATTTCCAATCAACAGTAGATCATTGACATACAATACTAAAAATATGATGTCCTTGTTCCATTCCTTTATGTGTACGCATGCTTCCTCTGTGTTCTGATAAAAACCAAACTGTTTTATTACCTTATCAAAACACTTATTCCAACTCCTTGAAACTTACTTAAGTCTATAAATGGACTTTAACAACTTGCAAGTCTCGCCTTTACTCCCACCGACCACAAAACCCTCAGGTTGTGGCATACAGACGGTCTCATCTAAGTTACCATTTAGAAGTGCTATATTCACGTCTATTTGCCAAATTTTGTAGTCGTAGAATGCTGCAATGGCCAGCATAATCCAAATTGACTTACGCATGGCTACGAGTGAATTTTTTTTGTCATAATCAACACTTTAAATTTGACGAAATCCTTTTGCAACTAGCCTAGCTTTGTATGTCTCCATTTCTCCATTTGTACTTATCTTTTTCTTAAAATTCCACTTGCAGCCGATGGGTTTTATCCCTTCAGGTACGTTTGACAAAGTCTATTGTTTTTGCATATGGAATACATCTTGGATTTCATTACTCCAAGTTAGCATGCAGAGTCTTTACTCTGCTGTACTTATTGGAAAGATAAAGGAGTGTCGTTATCTAAGACACGGTCCTCCTTTTGGCCATCCTTGTGCAGTTAAAGCACTCGGCAGATTCAATGCGGTGGAGGTGCAAAAAGTCATAGCGGGGATACAGCGAGGATATAGCGGGATATAGCGGATCACTCTAAAATAGCATATAAAATTCATACTTAATATTTTTTCAAATATATAAATGGTAATTAAATGAAAAATTAACATTCAATTGAATTATAATTAATACATAAATAATTTTTTAAATAAAAACATGTATGAATATACTTTAAATGAACGTAAAACTGTTATGTAACATAATTGAATTTAGTAGAACATTAAAGTATTTTAATTTCTAAAAATATATTAAAAATTAAATCAAATAAATTAATTTCATAATTTTTATAATGTATAAATGTCATTTTTCAATTCGTTTTTTAAGAAAGATATAGCGGAAATAGCGGAATATAGTGGGAATAACGAGATATAGCGGAAATAGCAGGGTTTAAAGCGGAAAGGCTATATTTGGGGCTATATGGAAAATCGTAGCGGTAGAAATCCGCTATGAGATATAGCAAGGTTATAGCGGGGTAATAGCGGGGCATTAACTACACAGGGTCATCCACAAGGAAACTGTAGTATCTTTCTGGTGTACGAGATTCCCTACTAGACCTTCTAATATGTTGCGTTTATCGTATACTGGTGAACTTGGTTCTCCTAATGTTTTAGTCTCATTGTTAGTCTCTCGGATCTCATCCAAGTCTACAACTTCATTTGTTAATTTATTTTAAAAGAAATTCCTTTCCTAAAAAGACAGCATGTGTGGAAACAATCACCTTTTGTGCTTTTGTGTTGTAGAGAATATATCCCCTAGAATTCTTGGGATATCCTATAAACTTACACAAAGTTGATTTCACCTTAAGCTTATTAGGGCCAATGTTCTTAACATAAGCCAGACAACCCCATACCTTCAAATAATTGAAGTGGGGTTTATTTCCATGTCATATCTCATATGGCGTCTTAGGCGCATATTTAGTGCGTACTAAGTTCAGCATATGCGCTGTAATTTCTAGTGCATATCCCCAATAGGACAGAGACAACTCGGCTTTACTCATCATGGAACGAACCATATCTAATAAGATTTGGTTTCTTTACTTCAACACACCATTGTGTTGCAGAGTATATGATGAAGTAACCTAAGATATAATCCCATTATCTTTTATGTATTGTTGGAGCTCTTGTCCAACATACTTACCTTCTTGATTGGATCGTAGGATTTTAATCTTTTGGTTCATTTGCTTTTCGACTTCATCCTTATACTCTTTAAATTTCTCGTAGATATCAGATTTGTTCTTTATAAGATACACATATCCTAGTCTTAAGAAATCATCCATAAAGGTAACAAAGTAAGAACTGTTATCTTTGGTTACTACAAGCATTGGGCCACATACATCACTATGTACTAGCCCTAAGAGTTCATCAACTCTTTCATTGCTTTTGAGGGGTGCTTTGTCATTTTTCCTATGAGACACGACTCACATGTGTCAAATGATTTGAAATCAAATAACGGTAGAAAACCTTCGGTTTTCAGTTTTTGTAGTTGTTTCTCACTAGTATTACCAAGCCTATAATGCCAAAGACAATTATCATTTATATTAACTAGAATTACTCACAAACCATACATAATTTGTATTAATCATATAAATGCCATTGTCAAAAGAACCATCACAAATTTTATTTCCATTTAAACTAATGTTTATAACATTATTTGCATAATGAAATGTGTATCTAGTCTCAGACAATCTAGAAACATAAATAATTCCATAACTAAAGCGTTTTACAAAATAACATTTATTTAATACAAAAAAACCATTAGGCAATCATAAATGAAAATATCCCATTGTTGTTGCTTCTACGATAGACTCATCAACAACTTGGAGTTTCATTTTGCCCTTTACCACGCGATACCAGTTCCTAAACCCTTGTAATGAATTACAAATATGACTTCCAGATCCTATATCTAAAAACCCAAGGCATTTTACGGATTACAAAACTATTTTGAATCATAAACGAACCTAATGGAGTTGCAGAACTGTTCTGCTTCTTTTCTTTCACAATTTTAAGATAGTCGGGATAGTTTCTCTTCCAGTATCCTTTCTTATGACGGTGGTAACACTTACCCTTATCATCAACGGCTTTCTTTTGCTTCTTTAAACTATTCAAAGATAACGCACCACATTTACTACAAGCACAATCGATTGATCCTTAGATTGTGACTCAGCTAACCTCAACATATTGAGGAGTTCCACGATATTCACATTCATATTTTTCGTATTATAATTCAGTATGGACGGTTCATACTAAGGGGTCAATGAAACTAGGGTCAAATTGACATGCAACTAATTGCTTATGGTCACATCCAATGATGCAAGCTTATCAATATAACCTTTCATCATCGGCACATAATCATCCACCTTATGTCCCTTTTGCATTTGGTATTGAACAGTTGCTTTGTAGTCTTGTACCTCATGGAACGAGACTGCTCACCAAAAAGTGCCTTAAGACTATCAAATATCTCATCGACATACATTGATTCGTGTTGCCTTTGCAACTGCTTGTCTAGAGTAGACAATACGAATACTTGGGCCATTTTGAGGTTAGCAACCCACTTACTATAAGCAACATGCAGATCTTCACGATCGTCATCAGCAGGTCTTGTTAATGGAGCACAAGTTACAGACGACCAAACTCGCTTGTTTGTTAGAGCTATCTTTATAGCTCGTAGCCTGTCGACATAGTTGTTTGGTCCGTTTAATCGATCGCTTTCATTAAATAGTCTTGGATTCAACATTATCTGCAAGTTTTAGTGGGTAGATTATTTGTAAATCAACATAGTAGATATACTTATAATATTAGTAAGGTACAACCTTTACGTCTCATTTTACTAATAAGCTCCTACTAGTGTTTTATGTTTTGCCAAACCCTAAGTTGAAACATTAAGTCTTTCGACTTACTGGTAGGTGTTAGAACTTGTATGTCTTGGGATTCTGACCTTGAGGAAAGCTCAACAAATCATACTCCCACATACGATGGATAACTCCTTATCGATTATATCGTATACAACTCCTAACCATGGTACTTTGTCCTAATCTCGCCTTTACCTTGAGGAAAGCTCAACAAATAAAGTAGGAATATTCTCTCAGACCTACCATTTTACGATGACCTAAGCATAATGCTCATACCTTGAGGAAAGCTCAACAAATATGTTCAGTTAACTTACCTCGCCTATTCAATATATTAATGGTACTACACATAACATCCCTAGCTCAAGGAAAGCTCAACAACTAAAGAGTATGCAAGTAATCCATTGATATATAAATGGTACAGAACAACATTATATTGAAGATTCACAATCTTCAATATATTATATAGAGTGATATAAACCTATGGAATAATGTATTTCTTATGAAATATCCTCATGATTCAAGTGTCGGACACATTGGAAATCATGGTTTACGTACATTTACACATTATTTATTCCTTAAGTCTATTTAGGGTTTCTTAACGTTCCACCTCTAATTTATACATTCATATTAGATAAGTTTTATATTTCATATTACTTATATAATAGTCTTATGTATAATATTATTTCAATTAAATCTTATTTGATTAATTTTAATTAATTAACATTTTAATAAATTTTTATATTATCTTAATATAACATTTATATTGAATTATTATTGCATACTATAACCTTTATAGTATAATGTCTGCGGGTGCGGCGTAGTGGAAAGGAGGCTTGGGTTCTGGTAAAAAGAACTAGGTTTGATTCCTACCATGTGCTTCCCTATCCTATATAAATTTACCGGGGGTATGGGGGCTTGGATCAGCAGACGGCTTTACTATACCCTCCTCAGGCGTTTACCAGCCCGCCGGGTTCTTTTGGGTTTTCAAAAAAATAAATTATAATACATATATCATATATATATATATATTATTTACAATTAATCTTTTAATTTATTTATTTAATTAAACTTTTTTAATTAAATTATAGTAATTTCAACATTCATTTCATATACGTACATATATAATTATGTTACTTTAACATTTTAAAACAACATAACATATTTCATAATGTATAACACATGTATATATTTATTAATTAATTAACTTATTTAATTAATATATTTTATTAATCTTATTAATAAATTTGTATAAATTTCAAAATTAATTTATATTAATTTTCAAACTTCTTGAAATTTTTTTGTCATATTATAACTTTTATAATATATGTATCTCTTATTTAAATTTAACTTTTAAATTTAAAATCTTATATTTTAATTTTCAAACAATTTTGAAAATTAGCCCAATGCCCAATTCAAATTGGGCCTTTTCTATTAAGGCAACTTTTGGGCTCGCATATCTGTTTGGGATATGCCGTTAGTCAGGTAGAGCAAAGTACTTGATTACCTAAACACAATCCTTCGAAACTACCTTTCTAAACACCATACTATCTGGGTTGCGAGCTTAATTAGATAACCCTAACATGAGTAATTTAGACCGCATGGGCCATTGGGCTCTGACAACATTGTTGGAACTAGGCAAGCCGACAATGGAAGTAATTGGTGAAATTCAAAAGTTTTACCATTTTACATCTTTATTGGGTCTATGAAGTCTAATTTGTTGAGAATGTTTCTAAATTTCTTTTAAATAAAATCATTATTTTATTTAAATTCATAATATAGTTTTACGTTGTGTAATAAATATTATATTATATATACGTGTATCTTATAAACACACACATACACACACACACAATATATATATATGTATGTATGTACATGTGTAACATAGCAATCCATGCAAGGTATAACATGCCCGTGCATAAGTGCTAGGATTTACACTTCAATGGACATATTAACTCATTTTGTATACGAATATAGTGTCCAAATGTATGTTTATATACTTTAATTTATATATATATAATATTACAAATAAACACATATACAAAGACACGCACAAACATATATATGTATGTATATAAACTATATTTTATTTCAAATAATTATATATATCCACATGGAATTTAACATTATATATAATTATATAAGTATATTTCAAAAAATTTATGAAATTATATTAAATATAATTATTTAACTATTGCAAAACAAAAGGCAGTATATGTAATTTTTAAACATGTATATATTTGTTTGTGCCAAATTGGTCACAAACCCCAAATATCGATAAAGCACCAGTGTATGAACACAAATCAGTAGTATATAATCACCAATCACAGATCTAAGTAATGTAGAGGATAAAAAATGAAGGATAATAAACTTAAAATGGAAAGAAGCAGACAGAGACACAGGATTTATAGTGGTTTGGCTATCTCTGGCCTACGTCTACTCCAAAAGTTAATCATTTATTAACTTTCTTTGCTGGTTACAATTGATTACAATAGATTATAATGATAGAATTCGAGTACAGCAGCAGCTAGGGAGTGCAAAGTTGAATCGGACAGAGTCTGGACGTTGAGAAGCCCAAGATCCCCTCTTCTGTTGGCTCTGGGGTGCTATTTATAGGTGTAGGAGGCTGATATTTCGCTCAGATCTCGGGAGACTCTTTCTGGCACGTGAGTAGGCCCGCGCGACCAAGCCCGTGAAGTTTCAGCCCGATCCGTGATCGATACGAACGGATTTCGTATCAATCAAGATTTCATCCAATGGAGTCGAAATTTGGCGCGGACATTCTTTAGCACGTGCGTAAGCTCCTGTGAAAATTTGGTATCAGTTGAACTTGTGGATCATGAGATACGATCGATACGAAATGGGATTTTCGGTTAACTGTTTCGTTCGAATCGATCATTTCGACTCGATCATTTCGAATCGATGGCGGCACGCGGTAGCAGGTTGACGTGGCGTGCGTTCTTCGCATCGATCCACATCTTTCGCCGAGTTGATCAAGTCGTTCTGGAGTCTTCGTTGTGTTCGTATCGGAGATCATTGCGTCGAACCAGGTTGCGTTGACTCGTTGGATACGAACAAACCATTGCTCATGGGTTCGAACAGAGGCCCATGATGGATACAAAATGATCTTCATCTGATGGATTCGAATGACGACGAGTCGATCGATGCGAATAGCGGTTGCACGATGGATACGAACTAGCGGAACTTGACGGATTCGAACAACTATTCGCTGATGGATATGAAGTAGTGTTGACACGAGGTATGTTGATGGACACGAATAGCATCGATTCGAAGTGTGCAGTTATGTTCTTTCCTGATCGATATGAACTGCATCGAGTCGAAACTTGTCTGGCCTTCCTACCTGATCGATACAAAGACGTTGTTTGTATCCATGCTGATCGATACGAACGCATTGTTCGAATCGATCGATTATCTTGAGCAAATGAACTCCGTTTGACCTGAGATTTGAAACGTAGCCTCTTCTAGCCTTGATCATCATTTCCTATCTATTTCGCCGTGATTGGTGCTCAGCCAAATTTTGACGACATCGATCAAAGCCTTGTTTCCAATCGATTTCCAATCCTGATATCCATGATCCATCACATTCCAGCTAGTTTGTTGATATTCCAGCCTTGACCAAAAGGTGGGATAACATTTTGCCCCTAAAACATGCCTTGTGATAAGAAGGGGTGTTTTGAATAGTTCCGAATCCAATATCCAAAGTCCATTGCCATATCATCCAAGTGCATCGATCTTGACTGCTCCGAGTCGAGTCAGATTTCAAATCCAGTAACCAAAGCCTTAGCCAATTCCATATCCATCCGTACTCGATATCCAAGTCCTAATTCATCCTTGTCCAATAACCAATAACCGAATCCAGGACCTCTCCGGGTCGATATCCAAATCCGTAACCTCTCCGAGTTCTTGCCAAGCGCAATCCATGCCCGACGACCATGGTCCAGTGTCCCTGGACGGTGAGTAATACCATGGCTTAAGTCCTAAGCCGAATCCTGGTCGCTCCGGACCCTTGTCGAGCATAGTCAATACTCGACGACCTGAAATAGTAACCAATAGACAGTATGGGGCCTAAGTCCTAGACCGAATCCTGGTCTCTCCGGACCCTTGCCGAGCATAGTCCATACTCGACGACCATTTACCAAAAACCAGAGGAAAATCCAATCAAAATCCAATCCAAAATCCAAATCAAATCAGAAAACCAAAAATCCACATCTGAAATCAAAACCAATAACCAAAAATGAAAACAATCATTCAAATGAAAATCCAAACCAGAAATCAAACAAAATGAGGAGTTCAAACCAAACTCCAAACCGAACTAGAAAAAGCAAATGTCCAAACCAAAAGAAGAAACAGATTTCACAAACCATAGCGTCGCGGTTTATCGTCAGTCAGAGCATGCCTAGGGGCCATCTCCGTCCCCGTACATGAGAAAATGACTTGGCGGTTTGCTAGTAGTTTGCTACTTATTTCGTATTATCCCGATCAATTGATAACCAATTGACCATCATTCCTGGGCCTCGCGCCATCGTTATTTGAGGTGGACGGTGGTCGCTCCTGCTCCACCGCCGCATTTCGAGCCTCGACATATTGTCGCAACTGTCCATTCCTTACATGGTCCTCAATTATGTCCTTCAGATGCCTGCAACTGTTGGTATCATGTCCGTCTAAATCGTGAAAAGACAGTGCCTCCCTGATGCCCTTTCATGTTCCGAGGGTTCTCTCCTGGCCGGCCTTCGATAGGGAAGGCGATTATGAGTTTCCATGAATATTCGTTCCAATGTTTCGTTTAATCCTGTGTAAGTGGAAAACTTTGGTTCCCTCCATCGCTTCCTAGCTTTTCCTGATTCGTCATCCAGCTTCCTTTTTGCCTTATATTTATCCGAGCCTCCGCTGGATGGCCCTCCATCCTCAGCTGCGTTCACCTCCTTTAACTTCATATCCGAGCACGCATCTTCCTGCCGAAGGAATCTCTCAGCTTCGTCAAAGAATTCCCCGAGATCCATTGGCGGGTCCCGTATTAGAGATACTTTGAAATCTGAATCCTTTCTGACTCCTGATACTGCTGCCATTAAAACCATCGACGGATCCGGCCGATCCACCGAAGCAACCGCTGCATTGAACCGAGTTAAGAAAGCTCTGAGTGATTCATCCATCCTTTGCTTTACTGATGTTAGCGTCATCACATTCTTCGGCCTTTAGATATGAACCCGAAATTGCTTCAGAAAACTGTCCACCAATTCTGTCCATATCATGATAGATCCTTCCTCCAGCTGTCTGAACCACATCGCAGCTATATCCGTTAAGTATAGAGGGAAAAATCTGGCCATCACTTCCTCCGATGCTCCCAGCACTTCCATATGTCTTGTATATCTCATCAAGTGATCAGTCGGAACAGCTTTTCCATTGTATACTTCTACCGTAGGTAGCTTGAATTCTGGTGGTTTTCGAGCCATTCTAATGCCACGAGTAAACGGATTCCTATTTACTCCTTCCAGATTTCTGTTCGTCAAACCTCCGTGCATAGTTTGCCTGATAATCTCAGCCAATCCTGCTTTGTCTGCCAATGGTTGCCCCCCGAGTCCCCGAGGGAATTCTGGTACGTATTCCTCATCCTGCGCTCCTATATTCCTGCCAGCATCCTGTTGTGTGGTGTTAACTGGACTTCCTCCATGAACTGGTCCATTGCCGCTGGGTGGTGTGCCCCCATGTTCGAATCCATCCAAATTAGCAGTGGTGTGCTGATCAGGGGTTGTGCCATGTTGAGCTGCTCCATTCAATTGCCTGTTTGGGCCTTCTGCTCCTGTTCTGTGGATCTGATCTCCTGAAGCTCCAGCTGTTCCTGCTGTTCTCATCTGATCAAATAAGTTTTGCATCATTTCTTGTTGACTCTTCAACAACCTTTCATGAATTGAATCCACCATAACCTCCATTTCATCCCTGGTGATGTAGATCGAAGCTTGTCCTTCTCCAGCTCCAGAGGATGCCTCTTGACTTCCCCCTTGTTGGCTTCTCTCCGCTCTGTGTCTTGTACTTGATTGCCTTGTCATGGCTCTTTAGATCTGAACTCCAAATTTGGTATAGCGGGCGCTAGTTGGTTCTCAGTAAAAGCACCAAAGTGTTTCCGCCAAAATTGGTCAAAAACCACAACAATCGTGAAAGCACTAGTGTATGAACACAAATCAGCAGTATATAATCACCAATCACAGATCTAAGTAATATAGAGGATAAAAAATGAAGGATGATAAACTTAAAACGGAAAGAAGCAGACAGAGACACAGGATTTATAGTGGTTCGGCTATCTCTGGCCTACGTCCACTCCAAAAGTTAATCTTTTATTAACTTTCTTTGCTGGTTACAATTGATTACAGCAGATTATAATGATAGAATTCGAGTACAGCAGCAGCTAGGGAGTGCAAAGTTGAATCGGACAGAGTCTGGACGTTGATAAGCCCAAGATCCCCTCTTCTGTTGGCTTTGGGGTGCTATTTATAGGTGTAGGAGGCTGATATTGCTCAGATCTCGGGAGACTTCTTCTGGCACGTGAGTAGGCCCGCGCGACCAAGCCCGTGAAGTTTCGGCCTGATCCGTGATCGATACGAATGGATTTCGTATCGATCAAGATTTCATCCAATGGAGTCGAAATTTGGCATGGACATTCTTTAGCACGTGCGTAAGCTCCTGTGAAAATTTGGTATCAGTTGGACATGTGGATCGTGAGATACGATCGATACGAAATGGGATTTTTGGTTGGCTGTTTCGTTTGAATCGATCATTTCGACTCGATCATTTCGAATCGATAGCGGCACGCGCTAGCAGGTTGACGTGGCGCGCGCTCTTCGCATCGATCCACATCTTTCGCCGAGTTGATCGAGTCGTTCTGGAGTCTTCGTTGTGTTCGTATCGAAGATCATTGCGTTGAACCAGGTTGCGTTGACTCGTTGGATACGAACAAACCATTGCTCATGGGTTCGAACAGAGGCCCATGATGGATACAAAATGATCTTCATCTGATGGATTCGAATGACGACGAGTCGATCGATGCGAATAGCGGTTGCACGATGGATACGAACTAGCGGAACCTGACGGATTCGAACAACTATTCGCTGATGGATATGAAGTAGTGTTGACACTAGGTATGTTGATGGACACGAATAGCATCAATTCGAAGTGTGCATCTATGTTCCTTCCTGATCGATACGAACTACATCGAGTCGAAACTTGTCTGGCCTTCCTACCTGATCGATACGAAGACGTTGTTCGTATCCATGCTGATCGATACGAACGCATTGTTCGAATCGATCGATTATCTTGAGCAAATGAACTTCGTTTGACCTGAGATTTGAAACGTAACCTCTTCTAGCCTTGATCATCATTTCCTATCGATCCCGCCATGATCGGAGCTCGGCCAAATTTTGACGACATCGATCAAAGCCTTGTTTCCAATCAATTTCCAATCTTGATATCCATCACTTTCTAGCTAGTTTGTTGATATTCCAGCCTTGACCAAAAGGTGGGATAACAATATTAAATACGTATATACATACATATATATATAAATAATACAATATTATATATATATATCAATACTTTAAAATATACAAAATATATATATATTAAACATACACACACACACAAACACACACATATATATTCCTAATAATGCGCACGGCATACAAATATTTCTTTAAGATAAATATAAATATATTTTAAATTAATATTTGTACGAAAAAATAGTAAAATTTAATTTTTAAAACATAATTTTGAAATTTAAAATTTCAGTAAAATTCAAAGTGATATTTATTATTTGAATTTAATGTATACATTTATAATTTTAAACAATTTTAAAATCTATTTTTTAATTTTTTTACTAATATTTAATTTATATAAAAATCATTCTTTATTTTTCTTACCGAAAGTATGTTAGGTACTAATTTAATTTTATAAAATAAAAAACATATAATATATATATGTATATATTAATATAATTAATTTGTATGGTTAATTGATGTAAATAAATTTAAAAATAATATATATATGTATATATATATGTATATGTATATATATATATAATTATTTTATCTCCATCTAAATATTTCAAACATGATACTATTTGTATAAAATTATAAAACTATATTTTATGTAGAATAAGATATAGAATTTAAATTATAAAACTTATATATAATTAAATAATGCATATTAAATTAATTAAAATAATAAAAAATTGCTTTTTTATATTGAGTCGTGCATATTACAGGTAGATATATGTCTAAATTTTTTCCTTCAATAAATATGAAGTATATAAACATACAACCAATTTGATTATGACAATATATATTGATATAATAGAATCGTCACCTAACTATTAAACCATAATATAATATAGGAATAATAATTCAATAGTATATGATTGTAGATTAGATCATTACCTTATACCAAAGCCAAAAACTCACACCTTGAAGCGTTGAAATAAACTCCTGAATCAAATTCTAATTTTGAAGGTGCTATCTTACAGATTACAGACCATCGACTATCAAATAGTGTTTAATTTTAATTTATTTGAGCTTATTAGATTATAGAAGAAGGGATGATGAGTTCGGCCAGAAGTGAGGGGGTTTTGAGGCTTCAAAAAGTCCTCTAATAGGTGTGGGTTAGGATGCTTTTATAGGGGAGGTATTCGAGGCAGGTTGGGATCTGGATCCCTTTTAATCTCTTACAATTTCTCCATCTCTTATCCTTCTAAACCAAGTCCAACTGGCCATCATATGATTGGACCCCTTCATGCCCTTATCATTGCTGAACCAACTAGCCCTCTATACGGGCTTCAAACCAATTTAACATCTTAAAAAAATTTAAATCCAATTTAAACGCGTATCAATATTGTATATTGATTAATATATTTATAACTATTATAAATATATTTAATGTCATTTGTTTGTCAAATCAAAATAAAATTTAATAACTAATATTTCATAAATATTAATTGATTTAATTAATTTATAACAAATATAAACTAATTAAATCATGTGGTCAAGGAGTATTTAACGATTCAGTTGTCCGACTGTTTAAGTGTAAATTTAGGCAGCAATTATATCAAACTATTCGAATATTAATGTTCACACGTCACTTAGCAGGTGATGTGACATTTTGACCAAATTTATTGCTTACTTGGTTTTGGTAAAATCCAATTTACTTTGTTAAGCGTTACCCGATTGTGACTTTATTGAGTATTACCCGATTGTGACTTTATTGAGTATTACCCGATTGTGACTATTATTTACACCAATTCTCTTCGTCAAAGCTATATCACTTTGGACTTATGGATTTTGGTAATGGTTAAAATTTCCATATCATCCATATTAAACTCTATAGTTCAAACAAAAAGTCTTTGGTTCAATAATAACAATTATTATTAACCATAATGCTCTGGCCAAAGATTTTGACTTTGAGTTGACCTTAGTTGACCGATATACTAACCCGTATAACAAAGGAGACAAATTCTCTCTTAAATAGTGTTTCAATTCCAATACTTTCACTGGACCCAACTATAGTCACTCGAAGGATGTTGTGCTTTGATTTAACTATAATCAAAGCGAAGCTTTCATGTCGAATATCGACAACATTCTCAAATCAGGAGAACCGTATAAATTAGTCACTTCGATATTTTCTATTTGACCTTAGTTATATTAACCAACAGAAAACTAACGAGTGAGTCATTCCATAGTTATCTGATAACCATCAGTACGTAACCCCTAGATGCCACCAGCAGTCATGAGTAATACACTGCCTAACATTTGGAGAGTGTTACGTACTCTAGTCTCAACAAATACATCGATATGCAGTCTTAATGCATCTTGACTAGAAATATTTAAAATGATGTGTCTATTATATTGTGATATAATACTCATGATTACAACTATTTGTAATGACTATCATAAACACACCACTTATGGATTTTCTTTTAAATATATTTTAAGTAAATATTAAATTATTTTTAGCACATCATAAAAAATTTAAACAGAAAGAAAAACACCTTTATTATGAACAAGAATTGATTGTAGAGTTAATTAATTTACAATAAATTATAGAACTGCCTTAAGGGCATATCCCTAACTATATCATTTTGGATCAACCTTCTAGATAGAATAACTACCCCGACAAGCCTGTGAAGTATTTTTCACCCACTGCTTATGACTAGTTATGAGTGCACTCACACGATCCCTTAGTTGCACTTCCCTTTTGGCTTCTAAAGTCATATACATTTTATGAGTTGCGGCCGTCTACCTAGTTCCATCTTGAGGCGCTATCTCTTATGGCACTATGTTTGCAGTTTCTTACTATTTATCATATTGTCTGTGCAACAGATCATTGGACTCTGTAATCGGGGACAATATCATCATGATTTGGATTGTGATCCTCAAATCAGTCCGCTTGGATGGATTATAGTTGTCTAATAGTCAATATCTCGTATCGTTCTCGTCAAATATTAAATTTCATCATTTAAAAATATTTAGCTATCCAAAACATCATTATATCCCAAAATGATGTTATATCCCAAATAAATGTCATGTATATTTAATCTAATTATAAAGCAACCATGCATTCCAATATTTCAATTCAAACACGATAATTTAATGATTCATATCAACATTACTAGGATATACAAAAACTTGCATATAATATCATGGGTGAAATACACATCATAATCATATATTTAAATTTCTAAAATCAATCAAGTATTTAAAATCACCCAAATTTGGTCATATCATCAAATTCATCCATTTAAATCCAAATCAAGCAAGTTTTCAATCCTTTATCTTATCATGAGTATTCTAGCTTAGCATGGGTTAAATATCAACACTTAATATCAAAATCAAACAAATACTTTATTCATCCGACTTTAAAACTTGTATCTCATATTTCATAAGATAAATACTCATGGTTCTCAAAATACAAAAAATATACACTTGGTTAGTAATACCACACAATTTTAACGACTGAATATTTAAATATTTAATAATCGATGAAATGCCTATTATACTCGACTTTTACAAACAAGTGAATTGGGACACAAAACACCCATACTTGAGTTCAATTTTTCAATATGAGCAAAATGATTATAAACTTGACTATGTTTGGAGTGACTTTTTAGAGTGAATAGTGACTTCTTGAAAGGGGTAAAAATTGAATTAGGGGCTAAGGCCCATTAGCTAGCCTATAAGTTGGCTAACCATCTCCATTATTTTCACCCTACTCGTTTTCACTTTTTGTAACGACCTGACATTTTGAACCCTTCAAATCGATAATCATCCTCACATGTCAGACTTGAATTGCTCAAAACAATGGGGTAAAGGTTCAATTCAAATTCTCATTAACCATTTTAATTTATATCGATTTCAAATCCAGGTTTGAACTACAAATTTAAATCACCTCCAAATCAATAGTTTTTTTAAAGTTTAAATATTCAAACAATTCACAATAACTCAATTTAATAAATTTCATTTATATTTCAAAATTCAACTTTAATTTTATTTTAATTTGAAATATACACTTAATCATTTTAAAAACATTCAAATAAAATCTCAAATTACAAATTTAAATCAAATCAATAATTAAATATCTAACTTCAATTATATTTAATTCTAAAATATTCACCTAATCACTTTTAATAATATTTAAATAAAATCTCAAATTACACATTTAAATCAAAACTAAATATTCAATTACAATTTATTTTAAATTTGAAAATATTCATTTAATCACCTTTAATCAAAATCAAGTTATCAAGTTATAAAATCATGTCTTTAAAATCTCAAAATCAATAAGTTTCAAATCAATTCTGATTCAAATATAATTCTTAAACAAATCAAATCACAAATCAATTTTAATTTATCTTTCCAACCTCTATTTATTAAAGTTATTACAAAATATATTTAAAAATATTAATATAAATTTTAAATAAATATTCAAACATATTATATATATATTAGTTAAATTAATTTTTTATTAAATTTTATTAAATTAATTATTATTAAATTAAATCTTATTTTACTAAATATATTGTATGAAATCTTATTTTCTATATTTAAAAATAATAAATTTATAAGTAAAATCTAAAAATTTATATATTCAAAACTTAACCTATAAATTTAAAATTTATAAACATATAATTTAAAAATCTAAATTTTACACATATATTAAAATAAAATCTTTATATTATATTTAAAAATCAATATTTATTAAAAATCCATATATTTCCTTTCAAAACTTTGAAAATCATTTTTCAAAATAGACCAACGGTGTCCGTATATAATTCTCTATCCTATGGTCAAGTGATACAGATATTTATCATTTCAATCCGTAATAATTTAATATTTACGGATATATATCATTTCAACCCGCAATCTCAAAATTCAAATTCAGTTAAATTGCTTGGGTTTATCATTTCAACCCATAACAATTTTTCCTAATCTATAATATCGTTCGGGTATGTATCATTTCAACCCATATGGAATTTCCTAACTAACAGGGAACTTGCAGAGTGAGAACAATAAAATAATAATAAAAAATAGCATAACATATCAATGATGAGCATATATCATAATTAACAATTTAATAACAATATATATATATACACAACATGTTATTGGTGTCATAAGGCAATTAACATAGGTTAACAATTTAAATTAATAACATATCATATTCAATGATCAAATTACTAACCAATTGAAATTTAACAACATATTTAAATCTTCATTTCATATGAAATCAATTTACTAAACATAAGAATGTTAATCGTGAGTGATCGCTCACATTTCGAGGTTAGAGAAATTCGACAATGAAATGAGCTACGAATCTAAGCACAAATTCCAAAGCAAAGCATGATGGACTTGAATCGATTCAAACAAATATATAATTTTTAAAAATCTGAAATTTACTCACATATTAAAAATAAAATCTTTATATTATATTTTAAAAATCAATATTCAATTTAAAACACATATTTAAAATAAAAATCTTCATATTATATTTTAAAAATTGATATTTATTAAAACATATATATTAAAATCAATATACATATATATATATATATCATATTTTAAAATCAATACTTAAAAATAAATATTTTTTTCTTTTTAAAACAATAGTTATTAAAACCATATATTTCTTTTCAAAAAATTTCAAATAAATATCTAAACATAATATATATATATATATATATTATTACAAAGTCTATTTAAAAAATATTCTTACAAAAACTGTCTGCGCTCGAGAGGTGGGCTGCCTTGTTGAGGATCGGGAAAAACTAGGCTATGGTCGGGTTTGATTTGCGGAGCTAGGCGTAGGGTTACAGGTGGCTAGCGACTGTGGGTCGGAGGGGAAAGCATGGCTATACTGGAGTGGAGGCGGATCGGGTCAGGGAAGGGTGGTGGTTGCTGTGGCTGTTCGGGTGGAAGGAATAGGCGATGGGTTCGGGCAAGGTGGTAGATGTGTTCTACGGTAGTGGGTATGGAGGAGAGGAGAGGTGGCGTTCAAGGGGAAAGGTGCCTGGGTTGTGCGTTTGAAAGGTGGCCGATGTGGGTTATGTTGGCAGGCGGAGGCGTTTGGCAGGGGCTGTGCGTGAGGAGGTGGGCGGTAGGTCATATGGGAAGCAATGGGTTCGTGGGTTGTGTTGATTCAGGGTTGGAGTGTTCGGTTGGGGCTGAGAGTGATGTGTGGGGAAGGTCAGGAGAGACTTCGGGTTTGGAGAGAGGACTATGCTCGGTGAATAAGGGTAGGTGGCGGATGAAAATGGATGAGTAGGTGGAAGGGAAAGGCGGTGATCGCAGCAAGCGGAGGGGAGGTACGCTGGTCTCATCGGCTGTCATCATGCTGCAGTTTGGGGCGGGATCGTGTGGCGTGCATGTGCTATGGGCGGAGGAAGGAAATGCCATTGGCGAGTTGACGTGGAGGCGGATGTAGGCTGGAGGACGGCTGCTATCATAGCCAGTGAAAGGAGGGGAAGGGTTTGGTTTTGGTTGAGCAAAATGTGGAAGATGAACAATACAAGGCAACGAAACATATGAGCACGAGCAGGAAAAATATATATAAACTTATATAAACTATATTTTTTTCTTAAGAGCAGAACAAAGTTACAAACGAACAGAAATGGGATTGGAAAGGCACAACCGAATATATTGAGTATCTAGGGAATGACAAAAGCCACGAACGTGAATTCAGGAGTTATAAAAGCAAATGTTTGTTTAGTTTACACGGTGGATAATGGAAAGATACAAGGAAACCAAAAAGGTTCAAAACAGGTACCAACACGGCTAACCGTTTCGCAGATTTCACCGCGTACTGGACATCGAAATTGACAAATGAATATACTGTGGAGATCAGTACGACGAGACGAACATAATGGTACACAGATATGAGCGATACGATCATCCTATCAAAAGTCGATATTCATTGCCAAACTGCTGCTAAACCATCGAAAATAATATAAACGGGGCTAGCAAAATACAAATTTGGCGAAACAAAATATGACGACTCTATCAGAAAATGATTTACGTTTTTATTTTATAAAAATATTCAGATTTCAAAAACATTTTATTTTCATCAATGTTTAACCGATTTAAAATTTAAAATTTCACAACCAAACAAACTTTCATATTTTCCAATAAAAATCCGCCACTTGCTATGCTTCAATAGACGCATACCAAATATCAAATTTTCATTTGTAAAATTTAATTGTTTATTTTCAAGAATTTTTTTAGTTAATTATGTTATTAAAAATCATTAAAAAATTTCTGAGTCGTTACACTCTTCCCCACTCAAAACTTTTCATACCCGAAAAGGAACGAGATAGTAGAATAGAAGCAGCAGAAAGGAAAGATAGATTTGAAATATACAGTACCAGATACAATAATATATTCAAAACCATATAAATTATATTTTCGAGTGTTAAAATTATACATTTTCATTACTTATTAACTTCCATTTATTTTTTTCATTTTAATTATCTCACTTTCAATTTATTTACATTCATATCCAATTTTATTTGCATTCACCCTATTTACTTAAATAGCATTCTCTTTTTATTATTCAATTATATAGATTAAGTGTATAAACATTTATTATACACTCAAATTTTTATTTATAAATTCCCTTAACAAAATTCATTTTTGGACATCTTATTACTTACATTTATATTGTATACTATTTAATTACATATTCTTATTACAATTCAAACTTTTTTGAATATTTCAAGTAAGTTACATATGTTTTAAAAATGCAATTGAGTATTATACAAATTAATTTTATCTCAGTTTAACTGTTTCAAGTTGTTCAAATTCCATTCTCATTTTAGACACTCCAATTATTCAAAAAAATTGCTTCATTTCAATAATTGAAAACCATCGCTTAACGTAAACCTTAAGAGTTAAATTTTCGATTTCACTTCAAACCATTTTTAATAAATATATACATATATATTTTATACATCAAATCATACTCAAGAAATTCAAATCAAATCCATTTTCCAAAACAAAAGTGTAGCAAAGCTACTAAGTGGTTTCCCCACTTTGAGACTCAAAAATGAATGTCGATGATGCTGTAGCCATCATCAAAATTATTTTCCAGTGACAATAAGAGGAGAGTATAGACTTACTTCTTTTAAAATTCTTTGGAAACAATTTCCATTTGAAAATACTTTCAAATAATATATTTTTCTTCAAACTTTAAAAACCAAATTTTGAAAAGCACCGAAAATTAAATTCTCAAATCCTTAATTCAAATTCATTTCATTTGCAAATCAGATTTATAAACCATGTTTAAAAATTTCAATTCCTTGTAACATACAACAATATTTAACAGTTTAGGAGTGCCGACAAAACAATAAATGATAATCTAGTATTATCATTTCTAAAAACAATTCATTTAACTAGCTAATTTCAGAAAATTATACTTTTATATATAAAATATAATCATACATAAACTTATTTCATTTACCAATTTTGAAAACAATATTGTGTCAGCTTGCTCTGTTCAAGTGTTTTGGAATTCCTATTGATAGCATTGGACAGACGAATCGATCGAAACCTGAAATTCAAACTTAACAGCTCAAATAACACTAAATAAAACATTTTTATATTAATTACAAATACACTCCCTCACAGGATGATTCAAGAATGGATTTTAGAACAAGGATAGAGATTCAAATTTAGAGGGATCCTAATCAAAGAGAATTCTAACTAAGAAGATAGACTCGGAAGGAAGATAAGATAATTAAATTACAAAAGTGTTAAGATGGATAGACTTATACTAATCGCGGCGACCTTAACCGGGTCAATCGAGACTTAGAAAAACGAGAATATCATTAATGAAAAATAGGGACAAACCTGCTGAGAACATCGCGGCAAACGCGATTCATGAGATTAACGAAGAAGGCAGGAGCATTGGTTAATCCAAAAGGCATGAATAACCATTCATAAAAACCATTCGTCTAGGAGGAAGGACAACAGGTCAAGCTCCAAGAATAAGATCGATGAGGAATTCAATTTCCCGCTTGGGAGGAGAAGAAGGGACTTCACCAAAGACATCCAGAAATAGTTGGACAACATGGGTGGAGTCGAGATCACTAGGCCGAGAATCAAGCAAAAAGATAAAACTGCCTGCATAATCCTAAGGCAATCGACATTCGATCATAAGAGAATTACCCTGGTCGTATACTAAAGAAACGGTTCGGGCTTTGCAAGGAATAACAGCATCAAAACCGAGGACATAGAAACCTCCGGTAAATCGACGCCTGTCATAAAGGAGTTTCACTCCTTTACAAATCATACCAAGTTTGGCGGGACTGCTGATGGGATTAGTCATACATAAGGATGAAGTTGGCAATTGAGGTTGTAAGATGTGCTCAATTTTATTACAAAGATCAACAGAAATAAAGCTATGGAATGCTCCAGTATCAAGAAGAACACAAACAGGAAAAGACAAGAATGGAATTTAGAACAAAGGGCAAAGTTCCAAAATTCAAAGCAAATCCAAATCAAGGAGGATGAATTTCAAGCTCGAACGAAAATGATTCTGTAATTAATTTTACTCATTTTAGGGTATTGCTACCCTATCTCTAATGAGTTTTAACTCCATATGGTAAGTTTTGCCTAAACCAGAGCTCTGATACCACATGTAATGACTTGACATTTCGA
This sequence comes from Allium fistulosum, assembly GCA_030737815.1. Taxonomy (NCBI): domain Eukaryota; kingdom Viridiplantae; phylum Streptophyta; class Magnoliopsida; order Asparagales; family Amaryllidaceae; genus Allium; species Allium fistulosum. The sequence goes on along the minus strand of CM060903.1, from coordinate 709,018,874 downwards.
ACCCTTCAAATCGACAATCATCCTCACATATTAGACTTGATTTGCTCAAAACAACAGATTGTTAATTTATATTTGGCAAAACTTAGCATATGTAGTAAATACAGAATCACGGACACAGAGTAATACCACAATAAGTAGCGGAATATATAAATAGTAGTCCATTAAGCTACTACAGAACATCAGAGTCTAAAACAAGATACAATAGAAATCTCAAATACAAAGTAGTTTCAAATACATAAGCATATGACAAGTATGAACATAAATAGCTGGCAATAGCTAAAATAACTGAAAAGCTGAATAGACAAAAGACATATCTCCAAGCAAACTCCAAGCTCCAAAGGTGGGTCTCAAATGTTGTGACACTCAGTCTGACTCGAGCATAAGGCAAAACACAAAACACTCGAGTCAGGATTAACATTCTTATGCAAGTAAATCAACTCAAGTGAAATGTTTAAGTGAAATGCAATATAACTTAAAGGATGTTTGGGATTCCATCCTCCAAGGATCCGTGGAACTATCTACATACATAGTACAATATGCTACATGTATAATGTCTATAGTAAAGTAAAATATTAAAATAGTTTTAAGGCGTTACCCATATCCCCCTTAACACATTTTTATATAAATGCCATAGTCTATACAGTACTATAAACTCCACCAAACCGGTGGGCTATCAGGGAGCACTCCATAGGTACGACATAAACCAAACTCGTAGAGGGCGCGATAAGGCATGTGACAAGGCACGCGAGGCAATGCCCAGGGTAGGATACTACCATTTTGCGGATCCGGACTGGTGGTAACACATAGTAGCTACTACCACCCACCTCAAGTCACACTCCCATAATCAAAGGTGCACCCAATCAAATCACAAAGTAATAGAATGGTATCGAAGAAGCATGCTAGATCGGAGGTGCGACCTTACTTGGCTCGGCATGGCTCCTGCTTTAGTCACATCAAGTTGACTCGCGGGAGTCAGGGCTGCGTTCATACCTCATACAGACGTTCGCCGAACCATCCTACTTCGTTCTGGAATCTCCACCACGTGCACAGTTGTTAAAGTGGTTTTTGGTATTAGCAGAGAGTATGACAATATCCGATCTCGGTCTCTTTAACAACCAAACACTTATTTCACACCATGGTCATTTTTATTTCAAAACAGTTCATACTTCGTATCAAAATATCATATCCATTTCAAAATCATATCACCTTCGAAATCTTATTCACTTTCGATATCATATCACTTCCAAAATCATAACCACAAAATAGTTTAAACCTTTATATCAAAATATTCGAATTTAAATCCATTAAATCTAAATCATAACAGTTCCAACTTAAACAGTTTAAATATTGAAAATAGTTTATATATATATATTGAAATAGTTATGAATTAAAAATAGTTTATATATTTAAAAATAGGTTATAGATTAAAATAGTTTATATATTAAAAATAGTTTATATATTAAAATATACATACATACATATATATATATATATCAAAAAAGTTTCGAGTTAGCACTATTTCTTCCAATTTCACAAATCAATTCAAATCAACTTTAGTTCCAAAATTCAATTTAAATGTATCTCAGTTCAACAATTTCAATTAAAAAGGGTAAAGGTTCAATTCAAATTCTCATTAACCATTTTAATTTATATCGATTTCAAATCCAGGCTTGAGCTACAAATTTAAATCACCTCCAATTCAATAGGTTTTTTTAAAGTCTAAATATTCAAACAATTTACAATAACTCAATTTGATAAATTTCATTTATATTTCAAAATTCAACTTTAATTTTATTTGTATTTGAAATATTCACTTAATCATTTTAATAACATTCAAATAAAATCTCAAATTACAAATTTAAATAAAATCAGTAATTAAATATCTAACTTCAATTATATTTAATTCTAAAATATTCACCAACACTTTTAATAATATTTAAATAAAATCTCAAATGACACATTTAAATCAAAACTAAATATTCAATTACAATTTATTTTAAATTTGAAAATATTCATTTAGTCACCTTTAATCAAAATCAAGTTATCAAGTTATAAAATCATATCTTTAAAATCTCAAAATCAATAAGTTTCAAATCAATTCTGATTCAAATATAATTCTTAAACAAATCAAATTACAAATCAATTTTAATTTATCTTTCCAACCTCTATTTATTAAAGTTATTACAAAATCTATTTAAAAATATTAATATAAATTTTAAATAAATATTCAAACATATTATATATATATTAGTTAAATTAATTTTTTATTAATTTTTATTAAATTAATTATTATTAAATTAAATCTTATTTTACTAAATATATTATATAAAATCTTATTTTATATATTTAAAAATAATAAATTTATAAGTAACATCTAAAAATTTATATATTCAAAACTTAACTTATAAATTTAAAATTTCCAAACATATAATTTAAAAATCTAAATTTTACACATATATTAAAATAAAATCTTTATATTATATTTAAAAATCTATTTATCAAAAATCCATACATTTCCTTTCAAAACTTTGAAAATCATTTTTCAAAATAGACCAATGGTGTCCGTATATAATTCTCTATCCTATGGTCAAGTGATACAGATATTTATCATTTCGATCCACAATAATTTAATATATACGGGTATATATCATTTGAACCCACAATCGCAAAATTCAAATTCAGTAAAATCGCTTGGGTTTATCATTTCAACCCATAACGATTTTCCCTAATCTATAATATCGTTTTTGGGTATGTATCATATCAACCCATAGGGAATTTCCTAATTAACAGGGAACTTGCAGAGTGAGAATAATAAAATAATAATAAAAAATAGCATAACATATCAATGATGAGCATATATCATAATTAACAATTTAATAATAGTATATATATACAACATGTTATTGGTGTCATAAGGCAATTAACATAGGTTAACAATTTAAACTAATAACATATCATATTCAACGATCAAGTTACTAACCAATTCAAATTTAACAACGTATTTAAATCGTCATTTCATATGAAATCAATTTACTAAACATAAGAATGTTAATCGTGAGTGATCGCTCACCTTTCGAGGCTAGAGAAAATGAGCTAAGAATCCAAGCACAAATTCCAAAGAAAAGCACGATAGACTTGAATCGATGCAAACAAATATATAATTTTTAAAAATATAAAATTTACTCATATATTTAAAATAAAATCTTTATATTATATTTTAAAAATCAATATTCAATTTAAAACACATATTTAAAATAAATATCTTCCTATTATATTTTAAAAATCGATATTTATTAAAAAACATATATTAAAATCAAAATATCTATATATCATATTTTAAAACCAATACTTAAAAATCAATATTTTTTTCTTTAAACAATAGTTATTAAAACTCATATATTTCTTTTCAAAAATTTTCAAAGAAATATCTAAACATTATATATATATATATATATATATATATTATTGCAATGTCTATTTTAAAAAATATTCTTACAAAAACTTGCTACGCTCGAGAGGTGGGCTGCCTTGTTGAGGATCGGGAAAAATTAGGCTGTGGTCCGGTTTGGTTTGCGGAGCTAGGCGGAGGGCTAAAGGTGGCTAGCGACTGTGGGTCGGAGGGGAAAGCATGGCTATACTGGAGTGGAGGCGGATCAGGTCAGGGAAGGGTGCTGGTTGCTGTGGCTGTTCGGGTAGAAGGAATGGGCGATGGGTTCGGGCAAGGTGGTAGATGTGTTCTACGGCAGTGGGTACGGAGGAGAGGAGAGGTGGCGTTCAATGGGAAAGGTGGCTGGTTTGTGCGTTTGAAAGGTGGCCGATGCGGGTTATGTTGCCAGGCGGAGGCGTTTGGCAGGGGATGTGCGTGAGGAGGTGGATGACAGGTTATATGGGAAGCAATGGGTTCGCAGGTTGTGTTGATTCAAGGTTGGAGTGTTCTGTTGGGGTGGAGAGTGATGTGTGGAGAAGGTTAGGGGAGACGCCGGGTTTGGAGAGAGGACTGTGCTCGGGGAAAAAGGGTAGGTGGCAGATGAAAAAGGATGAGCAGGTGGAAGGGAAAGGCGGTGATCGCAGCAAGCGGAGGGGAGGTACGCTGGTCTCGGCGGCTGTCAGCGTGCTGCAGTTTGGGGCAGGTTCATGTGGCGTGCACGTGCTTTGGGCAGAGGAAGGAAATGGCAATGGCGAGCTGACATGGAGGCGAATGTAGGCTAGAGGACGGCTGCTATCACGGCCAGGGAAGGGTTTGGTTTCAGTCGAGCAAAATGTGGAACATGAACAGTATAAGGCAACGAAACATACGAGCATGAGCAGGCAAAATATATATAAACTTATATAAACTATATTATTTTTCTTAAGAGTAGAATAAAGTTACAAACAAACAGAAATGGGATTGGAAAGGCACAACCGTATATATTGAGTATCTAGGGAATGACAAAAGCCACGAACATGAATTCAGGAGTTATAAAAGCAAATGGCTATTTAGTTTACATGGCTATTCAGTTTACACGGTGGATAATGAAAAGACACAAGGAAACCAAAAAGGTTCAAAACGGGTACTGACACGGCTAACCGTTTCGCAGATTTCGCTGTGTACCGGACACCGAAATTGACAAATGAATATACTGCAGAGATCAGCATGACGAGACGAACAGAATGGTACAAAGATATGAGCGATACGATTATCCTATCAAAAGTCGATATTTGCTGCCAAACTATTGCTAAACCACCGAAAATAATATAAACGGGGCTAGCGAAATACAAATTTGGTGAAACGAAATATGACGTCTCTCTTAGAAAATGATTTACATTTTTATTGTATAAAAATATTCAGATTTCAAAAATATTTTATTTTCATCAATTTTCAACTGATTTAAAATTTGAAATTTCACAACCAAAATAACTTTCATATTTTCCAATGAAAATCTGCCACTTGCTATGCTTCAATAGACGCATACCAAATATCAAATTTTTGTTTCTAAAATTTAATTGTTTATTTTCATGAATTTTTTTAGTTAATTATGTTATTAAAAATCGTTAAGAAATTTCCGGATCGTTACACTTTCCGTTCACGTTCCTTTTCCTCTTCCTTACCTAATCCTTCTCTAATTACCCCTTCATCCTCTAAGCCATAATCCACTAAATCAAGCTCAAATAAGATCCTAAATTCATGAAAAATAACAATAATTCTTATCTACTCATTCCTCTCTTAACGCATCAAGGAATTTGCATGAAATAGTGTATGGAGCTTAATCTCAAATTTAAAGAGAGCTAAGATTTAGGTTAAAGTGATTAGAGCTTGTTTTGTGTAGGAGAGGGTGAGTGGGTTGACTCTCTTACTTAATTTGCATGTTATACTACGTATATTTGTTTATTTTGATTATGAAGTGATACAGAATGATTTAAAGAACGTTAGTAATGTACTTAGGCTTATGTTTATGCCTTAAACATGTTTGGATCATCACGTTATTTATTTGAAACCTTAAAGACCATGTTTTGAAAAGGTAGTAAGCCTATAATTGGTTTTGGTGTTAATTGGATGATTATATATGTATTATAGTTTGATTTGTGATCAACTGAGTAAAATAATGATGTGCATGTCATTAGAACTATTAATTAAATCATTTGAATTAATTTAAGAAAAGTTAATATGTTAATTAAGTAAGTTAGGAGCTTTATACTTGTCATTAAAGTGATTAGAGACCTAATGAAGCTTAATTAGCATTTGTAGACAATATTTACAAGTGGTAATCATTTTATAAAACAAAGGAAGATTTTATAAAATGAAGACGGTAAGCTAATTAAGCGAGTTATGAACTCTACACTTATTATCAACGTGATTAGAGGCTTAACGAGCTTAATTAGTTCTTATTAATATTATTTAAGTATGGAAATAATTTTATAAGTGAAAGAGATATTTTATAAAATAGAATGAGATTTTATAAAATAATAAGAATACATTTTGTAAAATAGAATGAGATTTTACAAAATAGTAATAATGATACATTTTATAAAATCTCACTAGATTTTATAAAATAGTAATGAAGATATGTTTTGTAAAATAGAATGAGATTTTATAAAATAGTGACAATGATATATTTTACAAATAGAGTGAGATTTTATAAAATAGTATAAAAGTGATGTTTTATTAAAGTATGAGATTTTATAAAATAATATTAAGGAAGTATTTTATATAAGTACGAGATTTTGTAAAATAATAAGAATGAATTATTTTATAAAGTGGTTATATGGTTTTATAAAATTATAAGATGAAAACTTAATTCTTGATGAAGGAATTTAGTATTATAAGAGCTTAAAATGATTTATAAGCTAGTTTTGTATTTTATAAAATAATAGAATGATTTTATAAAATAGTAGAAAATGATACTGAAATTTAATAGAAATTTTTTGATAAATAAAAGTATGATTTGATTATTAAATAATCAAATTGTTATTTAATTATACGTGCATGTGTGTATGTGTATGTGTGTGTGTGTGTATATGGGTAAGTATATGTATACATGTATTTGAAGTTATATAGTAATCAATACAATGGTTGTATTGTATTTATAATTGTTGAATAGTTGGGATTGATGATAATGTTTGTTTATTTGTGTACATAATTGTATACACATATGGGAATGTCCGTATGTGTATACACGCACATTACGAGCAATCTCATGTGGCCACAGCGACCAATTGGTGCGTTAAGTTGCATGAGAAAGTGTTAGGTCGAGTAATCTCTTCGGTGAAGCTCGAAACGTGATTAGTGAAGTTTTACGTGTTTGCATATATGTGTTGCATATGCATGCATGGGAAGATTGGATGTGTTCATTTAACGTGTTAGAGGAGGCTAGGTCGAAAGAATCGCCTTGTGGAAATCTACACGTAAAAGAGTGGTTTTCCATAGGAAATCAGTTTTTGAATATTTAAGAGGCCTCTTCCAAAATATCAACCAATGGACTCCGAAAGAGTCCGATAGGGCGGAGGCATGATAGGAGTGCTAGGCAACTCATCGGGCGAAGCGTTAAAAAAAAGAGGGCTCAAATTGACAAGCGATGACCGACTTGGCTCACTTACCTGGGCTTACTTCCTAGGAATTACCTATCTCAGTCGACTGGTGTGTGCCACCAGTCGATTAAGGCCTGTTGATTAGGAAGGTTTCCTGGTTGACTGAAGGTGAGTTAACCTGTGTAATAAGCCCTAGTCTAGTGTAAGGCTTCTGGGATTTTCCTCCACTTCGTGAGGCTTCGGCATAACTTTGGGAAGGTTCTGGGCTATGTGAGGAAGTGGAAGTCATGACGAAGCTCGGGATCTAGACATAAATGATTGATTACGATCGAGCATGGGATCAATATGATGATCGACCATGCGATCATGATCGATGAGCGCATACAATCGAACGGAGTAAATCCATACCTTTAAGCTTTGTCCTTGAGATATGCATAGTCTGCTAATCGTATTGATCTAATATTAGTGATCATACATCATATTGGCCTTATGTCAGTGGCCATACATATTATTGGTCTTTCAATAGTGACCATCCGTATAGACAAATGATGATAAGATATCGATTTTCATTTATGATAGTCATATTTGATTACGTAGCGTTACATTTTGATATATAGACACACACACATATATATACACACAGAATCGGCGTTCCTTTATGGTCCCGGTGGCATATTATATGGGATGACTGTTACTCTCTTTTGTTGAAATGCTACACTAATTTGCTAAGAAATACCTGATGTCTTAGAGAGGGATGATGATCATCTATTATAGGATCATATAACACTTATGCTCATTATAGGGGTATGGTGTGATCCGCAAAGGTCCTAGGTATATAGAATAGACCATATAACACTTATGCTCATTATAGGGGTGTTAACCGGCACCTTGGCCCGGCTACAAGACGACAGTTGAAGAAATTATCGTTAGCACTAGACAAGATTCTGACCAAGAAGAGCCTGAGGATATACAGGTTTGATGCAGTCGACATGTTTTGGCATTTAGGTACGGTTCGGCAAGAATAGACCAGCTAGCTTGAGATCGCCCTATATGGGCCAAGTCACCTTGGCCTTGAGCCCGTGAAGGAAGTCCAACCCATCTTCTTCTATAAATAGAAGGACATGGGCACAATGAAATGGACCTTTTTTAGGAGAACAATGGGGAGACTCTGCCACTTTCAAGACTGATTATTTTCAGTTCAAACTTGTATTCAAGTCATTAATATATGGATTGTATCTGTATTCAACTACTTGTGAAAGAAATAAAGATCAAAACTCAAAGTGGACGTAGGCAGTTATGCCGAACCACTATAACTCAAAGTGGACCGCCTACTCATTAACCATCGCTCTCAATATATGGACACGAGTGCACCTTGGAACATATGCAACTTACTTTGTCTACTCAACAATCAATTATCCTTATTTTCTAGAAGGAGATACGGAGCAAATTGTAAGAGATTTGGCTATCTAACCCAACATGGATGTGATCCAACCATCTGTCATATACCTCCTTCCTTGACTTGATTGGAAGAGCTATAATCACCAAGCGGACAAGAATCGATCGTCCATTTTTCAAATTCCGTCCCTCATCCTATGGGGCAGAATCCCATTCTGTGAGCAAACGTGGTTCGATTGTTCATTCGACGACATTAGCCTCGATACAATAGATGAATACAAATTAAAGAGTGGAAATACGACTGCTCTCAACTTAAACCTCCAAGTCTCCAGAGTGTGGACTGGAGTACTCTAAGTCCCCAGAGCGCGGACTAGAGTTTAAACGACTTAAACCTCCAAGTCCCCAGAGTGCGGACTGGAGTACTCTAAGTCCCCAGAGCGTGGACTAGAGTATAAACGACTTAACCTCCAAGTCCCCAGATTGCGGACTGGAGTACTCTAAGTCCCCAGAGCGCGGAATAGAGTATAAACGACTTAAACCTCCAAGTCCTCAGAGTGCGGACTGGAGTACTCTAAGTCCTCAGAGCGTGGACTAGAGTATAAACGATTTAAACCTCCAAGTCCCCAGAGAGCGGACTGGAGTACTCTAAGTCCGCAGAGCGCGGACTAGAGTATAAACGACTTAAACCTCCAAGTCCCCAGATTGCGGACTGGAGTACTCTAAGTCCCCAGAGCGTGGACTAGAGTATAAATGACTTAAACCTCCAAGTCCCCAGAGTGCGGACTGGAGTACTCTAAGTCCCTAGAGCGCGGACTAGAGTATAAATGACTTAAACCTCCAAGTCCCCAGAGTGTGGAATGGAGTACTCTAAGTCCCCAGAGCGTGGACTAGAGTATAAATGACTTAAACCTCCCAGTCCCCAGAGTGCAGACTGGAGTACTCTAAGTCCCCAAAGCGTGGACTAGAATATAAACGACTTAAACCTCCAAGTCCCCAGATTGCGGACTGGAGTACTCTAAGTCCCCAGAGCGCAGACTAGAGTATAAATGACTTAAACCTCCAAGTCCCCAGAGTGTGGACTGGAGTACTCTAAGTCCCCAGAGCGTGGACTAGAGTATAAATGACTTAAACCTCCTAGTCCCTAGAGTGCGGACTGGAGTACTCTAAGTCCCCAGAGCGTGGACTAGAATATAAACGACTTAAACCTCCAAGTCCCCAGAGTGCGGACTGGAGTACTCTAAGTCCCCAGAGCGCGAACTAGAGTATAAACGACTTAAACCTCCAAGTCTCCAGAGTGCGGACTGGAGTACTCTAAGTCCCTAGAGCGTGGACTAGAGTATAAACGACTTAAACCTCCAAGTCCCCAGATTGCGGACTGGAGTACTCTAAGTCCCCAGAGCGCGGACTAGATTATAAACGACTTAAACCTTCAAGTCCCCGGAGTGCGGACTGGAGTACTCTAAGTCCCCAGAGCGTGGACTAGAGTATAAATGACTTAAACCTCTAAGTCCCCAGAGTGCGGACTAGAGTACTCTAAGTCCCCAGAGCGCGGATTAGAGTATAAATGACTTAAACCTCCAAGTCCCCAGAGCGCGGACTAGAGTTCTCTAAGTCCCCAGAGCGCGGACTAGAGTATAAATGACTTAAACCTCCAAGTCCCTAGAGTGCGGACTGGAGTACTCTAACTCCCCAAAGTGCGGACTCGAATATAAGCGAATCAGATCTCCAAGTTCCCTGAATATGAACTATGACACAAATGACTTGAATTTGTCAAATCCTTGACATACGGTCTAGAAAGTATTCTAAGTGCACGAAGCACAGAATGGAAGTTCAACGACTCCCGAAGAGTTTCCGAGTTATATGAAGATGGACTGAGAAGTCTATGTTACTCACAACTGCTTGGATTAAAATCACAATCATAAAGAAAACTGAACAATAACAGTCTTTTGTAAGACAGAAAAAGGAACTAAACCTTATTTAGAAATGAGTTTCTATTACAACCCCTCCAATATTCAGAGTCGACATTCTATTTACAAGGACTAAGGAAATAGATGAAAATAATTACATGACTTAAACTAACTCTCGTTGAACAAGGATAGTAATCACTTCTTGTGCTTCTTCAACTTCTCCTCTCCAGAGCATTTACCCTTGGTACTCTTCTTTGATAGAGGGGTAGCAACTGAAGGAGTACGTAGGCCTTCCATGGGCTTGGACCCGCCAGGAAGGATGACCTTCAACGGCTTGTTCAAAGGATCGTCCAAGTCCACAACTCGGGGCTCTACTATGACCTTGACCGTCTCCTCCTTCTCTTTCTTGAGCCGTTCCTCCATGCTCAATTCAGATGTGTGCTCAGAGGTGCTTGTAATTTCTACTTCATAACCCCCGTCGGTAGGAGAGGAGGTTTTAGACTTGTCTTCATCAAGCGCTCCGATCACCTGAGCGTCTGGACCAGGAGCCTCCCCTGCGTGAGTGGCTTCACTTGTTTTCTCCCCCACTCCCTTGGCGTCATCGCTCCTCGGAGTGGGCTCGGGGTTAGAACGGCCTGCACAAAATCGTGGAAAATAAGCATTAGAATGCAATAGTCCTGCATAAAGAATAACGAATTTCGAAATCTTAAAGAGAATCTTAAAGAGAAGGATTATCTACCAGGTTTAGGCAAACTCTCAGCCATTCGGGGGGTCTCACCCTCTGGAACGGGAGACAGAATGCGGACTAAAGTACTCTAAGTCCCTGAGTGTGGACTAGAGTATAAATGACTCAAAAACCTCTACGTCCCCAGAGTGCGGACTACAGTACTCTCAGTCCCCAGAGCATGGACTAGATTATAGAAAACTTTAGAAAAATCCCTAAATCCCAGAAGCGGACCAGATTACTCTAAGTTCCCAGAGTGCGAACTAGAGTATAAACGAGTTGATGGAAATCTCTGCGTCTCAAACTGTGGACTAAAGCATAAACCGTTCGACAAATCTCTAAGTCCCCGGAGCGTGGACCGAAGCATGAACACAAATTGGATGCGAGTCAACCGGAGGGAGAATAACACTAAGTCACCAGAATGCAGAGTGGTGTATAAACATCGATAAATAGACGAGTGGATTCCAACCATTTTCTATTCCGTAAACTTCGGCCTGGAATCGACAGGAGGATTATTAACCCGCTGAGGATGGAGTTCGACCATCCAACTAGTGACCTGGCCAAATCAATGCTGGGGGCAGGGGTACAAAACACTAAAAAGCCGAATACGACAGCTTACTATAGCCCTAGCGTGGCGTTCTTTATAACTTAAGGAAGCGACTGTAGGGAGGCCTCAATACAAAACCAATCGAAACGGCATCCAAAGCTACGAGCAACCTACTATATCATACCTCAGACCAAGGGTCAATGCCGATCTGCACCAAGCACATACGAATGTGACTCGGATGTTTTTTGAAAAACTATGACCCCAAAGTATGGAAAGGAGGGTAAACCACGAATACTTGGTCAAAAATTCTCCAGCACCCTCGTTCGATTCGTCAGGAGGAGTATGAAACTGGATGAGCATAACCCAACTACATTTGTAGCCAACTTTACCCCGAGATCTGATTACAGAGCATGAACCAAAGTGGACGTGGATGACCATCCACTGTCCAAATTACGCCCTGAAACTTTCGTGGCATCGAAGTATTCCTCTTGGAATGAAAAACCATGATAAAATCCAAGATAGGCGAGACCTAGTCTCCCATCGACTGACATGATCCCATGATTCTACGGGAAAGAGAGTAAAGCTAAAGTGGGCATGACTGGCCTTCCTACTTATCGGTATATGCCCCAGACCTGGGGGCACGAGCGAGAAGCAAGATGAATGTGAACCGCCTATTCACCAATCACCTCTATGTCTTTGGAGTTTAGGTGAAAACATAAACATAGCTAGGACGAGACTCAACCGTCCATGCAGTACATTTATCAACCCGAGACTGGGAGAAGACGCATGGTCATCCAAAAACTGGCTACGATAGCTCAGTATTAAAACTTATATATAGTGCTTACAGCTACTCAAGGCAACGACCAAAAGGATGCCTAGAGATAGAATCATTAAATCGATGCCAAAGCTTGTGGGCAACTGACTGTCACTCCAACCCGAAGGGCGAGTGAAGGATCATGAATGCATTGAATAGAAAATGCGTTACTCGAATATACAGGAAACTTCAAACTCATAGCAAGATCCAGCTATGCAGTTGCACGCAACTCGAGGCTGGCCCCTACTCGATATTTCCTTCAACGCGCTTTTAAGCCTGATTTTTGGCCATTTGCTGATAATCTATTAGAGCATTCAGAGCCCTTCGCTATTAGACTCAATAACTCATGACAAGACTCTAGGATTCGACTAGAGTAACCATCAACATTGGCCGTCCAAACCATATTTCACATTGAATGTTATGCAAAATAGTTAAATCTTTACTCAAAGAATCTAGGATGGCACCTGCTAAGCTGACGGTCGACATTATAGCCAGCCATGGCGACCCTTTCTGGGTGCCGATTATCGGATCACAGCTCAGTGCAGTGATGCTAAAAGAATCAGTTGGATTTTTCTGAATAAATGATGATATGTTCCCTTGGACCCATTCTGACATGCATATGTGATTTCATTAGCTGTCGCGAGCCATGCATTGGATATCAACCCGAAGCTACAAAAGCTTGCACAATCTCTATTGATTTCATCATGAAAGCTCCACTCTTACTTTTAGGCTCACCCCATCAACGTCTATGCCTACCAGCCGTTGCGACATGGCATACAATGACCTGAGACGTCTGAAAGACTACTTAAATAGAATATCGAACTAAGCTAATTCGATATCACTTATTTCCCACGAAGGGCTATCCAAGGACGGAAATTAGCAGACCTCACACTCAAATTCACTACCTCAGATGACTACTCGAACAGTAGTAGAGAACCAACCATAAGATGGAAAATGTACGCGGATGAAGCATCCAATGATCAGTGTTATGGCATAGGAGTCATGATAATGACTCCTGAGGAACGATCAATCTGCTACGTCCTAAAACTCGATTTACCTGTAACAAACAACGATGCTTAGTATGAAGCGTTGACTGCCAGCCTCAAACTTGTAGAGGATTTGAAGTGAAAACTTTACATATCTTTTGTGATTCTTGATTGGTAGTATACAAATTTAAGGAAGTTGATCTTGCTAAGGGGCATTGTCTTGCTCCTTATCTCGGCCAAGTCCAAGAGCTACTAACCGACTTCATGTATTACATCATTACACATGTACTCATTGAACAAAATGAAAAGTTGTCATGGTTGACTCCTATCAAAGACTATCTACAATGAGGAATTCTTACTGAACGGAGGAATGGAAAACGATAGATCCTCCTCAAAGCTTCACGCCAAAGCATATAAGAATAAGTCGTTTGTCAAAAGGAGTTTATCCATCCCCATGCTTCGGCATATCGCCCATGATGATATCTTGAGCAAAGTCTATGAAGAAGAATGCAGTAATAACATCAGGGGGAAAACCATGATAAAGAAGATACTCTGCTACATGTATTACTGGCCAACTATCAACCTAGAAGCGGTTGATCATGCTAGACAATGTGACGAGTGCAAGATGTTTGCAAAAAATCCGGGAACCCCGCCGATGGAAATTATTCAAATGGCTAGTTCATAGCCGTTTGCCACTTGGGGGCACTGAAATCATCTTCTTGTCGATCCTAAAGGTGGTGCAAAATACACCATCATAGCAGTTGATTACGTCACCAAATGGCAGATGAAGAACTCTTAACCACGACCAAGATGAAGAAAATAATCAACTTCTTTATCTGTAACGTCATCTGTCCTTATGACCTTCCATGATCCATTATAACTGCAAATGGACAGGTTGAAGTTGTGAACAAAATCATAGAGTCTGTACTGAAGAGAGGTTTGGAAAACTCCTCAAGTGGCTGATTGCAACCCTTATTTCACAGAAAATACAAACAAGGAATCGCGATTGAATTGCAATTAAACTAGATGGAGTTGGCGACGACTTATGAGCATATAAAACACATCCGAGAGCCAATGGAAAGAACATGTACCCGAACGTGCATGTGTACATCCGAAAAAGTTTGACTTCTTGAAATCAACAGAAATTGAATTCTCACTAAGGGTTATTAAGAGAAGACTAGATCAGATAGCCGAAGCTTATTAGCTCTGCAGAATCAGACACGAATGGCCACTGATGAACTACAACCCTGGATTTATAATATTGGGAATCGACCAAGCATCACGATGACCAAAGAAGGATACAACACCTTGGGAGGATAAATTGGAGGATAATGACTATTCAAGAAACATGGTGGATTTCTTTCTGAAGACAAGGAATACTCGCTGATTCAAAGCGTGTTGTGTTGCTTCACACGACACACTTTGGGGGGCAAGTGTTAACCGGCACCTTGGCCCGGCTACAAGACGACAGTTGAAGAAATTATCGTTAGCACTAGACAAGATTCTGACCAAGAAGAGCCTGAGGATATACAGGTTTGATGCAGTCGACATGTTTTGGCATTTAGGTACGGTTCAGCAAGAATAGACCAACTAGCTTGAGATCGCCCTATATGGGCCAAGTCACCTTGGCCTTGAGCCCGTGAAGGAAGTCCAACCCATCTTCTTCTATAAATAGAAGGACAGGGGCACAATGAAATGGACCTTTTTTGGGAGAACAATGGGGAGACTCTGCCACTTTCAAGACTGATTATTTTCAGTTCAAACTTGTATTCAAGTCATTAATATATGGATTGTATCTGTATTCAACTACTTGTGAAAGAAAAAAAGATCAAAACTCAAAGTGGACGTAGGCAGTTATGCTGAACCACTATAAATCTGGTGTTCTCGTTTTTGTTGTTCTTTTGGCATTGAATTACACTATTTTTCAGTTCTAATTCATTTTCTTTATTAATCTCTCTACACAATCTTTCTCAACGAGGTTAGTGACCAATTTTTGTGCTAACAATAGGGGTACGGTAATTCTATTTACTATTGGGACTAGGTTTCAAGTATATAGATGCCTAGGTACGTTTGGGTACTGACTCTATTTATCTTGAACTCTTGAAGAGAATCATTGGAATATAATAGATGTCTGGGTACATTAGGATATTGACTCTTTTTACCTTGACAAGCATTGATATGTATTTCCTAGTTGTCTTTCGTTGCTATGTCGGGTGTGTTGTTAATTGGCTGTTGTTGCTGTTGCCGCACTTACTATCATTATACACTTTGTGATATACTTATACGATGATCACCCTACGTTTGGATGTTGGGTTACCTTTATCATAGTATGATTTTTATGTTTCAGTCACATTATATTAGTTGTGCTAACTCGTTAATTATAGGAGAATAGCAAGTTACAATATGATTTTCTATCTTTGGATGGGTTTACTTTAATTATTTATGGACAGTCTGGATTACCCCTAAGCCACGATTATGGAGAGGACCGGTCGTGCCCTAATAATTCCTATTTATTTGTATATATTTTCATATATAGTATTTCGAGATAGTTCCCCTCACACCAAGCTTTATGTCAAGCCCACGTTTTGTCTTTGTCTATTTTTTTCATGACAACCCTCGGGTACTCGATTGAGTAGTTTAAGAGTTAGGTCCTTTTGGGGATACGCTACTAGAGCAGTGCGGCTGGAGCTTTGGAAGTGAAGACAATGCTTGGTTATTTATCAACTTGATATTGTAGTAGTACATGACAGATGTTATTTGTATATAAGACTTATTGTATCAGATATTTTATTCCGACTCTCCATATTGATATTTATTTGTTAGTTACTTCTACTAGTATAATGTCTTATATATTGTTCGTCCTGTTCTATTCATGTATATTCAGTATATTATATGTTATCATTCCAATGTGAGATTGCGTCGTTGTGCCTAGATATTATGTTTAATTTGTTTGTTTGTTTGTTTCTTTCTTTTCTCGACAAGCCGTCTTTTGTAGCATTCGAAAGTTAGGTTTGATATGAGGCGCTGATTTATGGGCATTACAAAGGGTGGGTTGTTACATTTGGTATTACAACCTAGGTTCAACACTTCAGACCAAGTAGACCAGTTCGAGTTAAACAAACCGGTATAGAGAGATACATTGAGAGAGTGTACTTGTATTTTCTACTATATAATATTGCTTACATTACTTATCTTCTAAACTATAATTTATTTTTATCACTAGTTGCTAAGGTACCTTCATTAGGCTGTCAAGATGAGTAGACGGGACACATGTGCAATGGCGATGGGTGTTGAGGGTGGTGTAACGATCAAGAGTACCATCATTCTAACTCAATGCACGAGCTTTCGATTTGTCTGGAGTCGGTCAATGAAGTGTAACTTGGATTTGCATCCAAGTGGAATTCAGTGGTTGCCCAGTAATGAGTAAAGACCGAGTGGGTTATTATTAACACTTTACATGGAGTCCTTCGTGTTTGAATTGTTTTTTATTGTATTAGTACACCTTAGGCAATGAGAGTAATCCCATGTGCTAAAAAGGTATATTCCAAGGATCGATCAATCAACGTACTAGTTTCCAATCTTCAGTTTGAGCACAAGGTTCCTAGGTGATGCACTAGTTAGGCAAGGGTTTTTCACTCGATTCGTAGAGGTGAGCACTTGAGTCGGATCCTTAAGATAACTGAGAGATTTTCGAAGCATGGCTTTGGTCATCTAAGGGAATTTCATTAGTTGGATTAAGGAACTAGATCAGAGTAGAGTCAGGTGGCCGACGCTAATTTAACAAAGGAATCTTGTGAGCAAACAATGGGTTGGAATAGGCTTCGTGTCATTTTGGGTGATTCTTAGTCATTGTAAATTATAAGTATAATGTAGTTAAAGTTTCTTGGAGTAGTTTGGAAAAGAACTTCTCAACTAGTTTTTTGGAGATATAGCTAATCTTCAAAGTGGCAATATGATAGTTGCCTAGGCAAGTGTCATGATACACTTAGTATACTATTTTATTAACATTGTGTAGTTGAGGTGAGTTTGAACCCGAGTGAGCCCAAGCATTCGTTATTTTATAATGATTTAAGTAGTAAAGTTCCCACCTTTGGAGAATGAGTTCTATTCAGAAGAAAAGGAAAATTGAAATTTAGATTGCTAGATTTATTTGAGAGTTTTGAAACTCGATGATCTAGCACATCTTAGAAGTTTTCCTTTTCATAACGGGGGTTGTAAAAGTCTTTTGTGTATTGTATTCACGAAAGGAGTTACACCAATTACGTATTTTATCTATCCTGGAAGTAGAATAGGCTCATGGGAGTTTATGGTTTAACATGCACGTTTCGACTATTATTGGTCACTATGCGCGTCGGTATAGACTCTTTGGTATATTTTGTTGTTTTGTATGCTTGTGGATTATTGTTCATTGTTTGTTATCGTTTGCTATTATTTTTTTTATTGCTTATTGGTACTTACGTTGTTTTGATTGATTTTTGTCGATTGTTATCGTTTGTTATAACTTGTTGCTATTTGTTTTTGATTGATTGGTTGATTATTGATTTTATTGCTCATGTTGTTTTTTGGTTGACTGTTGATTGATTTTTATTAATTTTTGTCTCCGATTGTGGTTTGTTATTGCTTGTTATTATCTGTTGGTTTTTTCTATTGTTTGTCATTGCTTGTCGTTGTCTGTTAATTTCCTACTGTTGTTTGGGTTGTTGGTTGATTATTGTTGATTAATGTTACTTGCATTGTTTTGATTGATTTTGTTAATTTTTGTTGTTTGTTGTTGCTTGTATACCAGTTAAAGTTACATGTTATAGCATGTTCGGCGAGAAATAGCGATGCTATGTAGGATAGATCACATGTCCCCCAAGGCCATTTTAGGGGTCGAGTTAAGATCTATACTAGTCGATTGCATTCTGATGTGACTCGGGGTTTGTGGTAGTCATGTGTGGTTCTGATAGTATTGATTGCTACACTAAAATTATACATGTTTTGATTGTGTGTTGCTATAAAATTGGTGCATCATCCTCTTTATAAGTGCAATTAGGTACTTGAGAGCTGAAATATAGCTATTTTAATGGTGAGAAGTTTTCTTAGAAAGAGGTATGCATCTTTGGGAAATGTGGGATAATATAGGTTATCGTATATTTCCTAGATATGAGATGTGTTTTAATTTAGGAGTTTCCATAATTTTGCTATGTAACGGAAGTACTACCTGGATTTTTTGAGGTTCAGACTCAGTAATTTTTGGTGAGTCCTGTTACTTTCCCGTACTCATAGGAATTTCGAGGACGAAATTCTTTTGAGGAGGGGAGAATGTAACACCTCGTAATTTTAATGACTGAATATTTAAATCTTTTATTTAAATATTTAATCGTTAATCGATGAAATGCCCATTATACTCGACTTTTACGGAAGAGTGAATTGGGAACAAAACACCCGTTGTTGGGTTCACTTTTTCGACGCTAGCAAAATGAGTATAAACTTGACTATGTTTGGAGTCGATGATTTTTTAAAGTGAATAGTGACTTCTTGAAGGGTGAAAATTGAATTAGGGGCTAAGGCCCATCAGCTAGCCTATAAGTTAGCTAATTATCTTCATTATATTCATCCTTCTCGTTTTCACTCTCCATTCACGTTTCTTTTCCTCTTCCTTTCCTAATCCTTCTCTAATTACCCCTTAATCCCCTAAGCCCTAATCCACTAAATCAAGCTCAAATAAAATCCTAAATTCATGAAACACTAACCATAATTCCTCTCAACTCATTCCTCACTTAACCCATCAAGGAATTTTCATGAAGTTATGTATGGATCTTAATCCCAAATTTAAAGAGAGCTAAGATTTGGGTTAAAGTGATTAGAGCTTGTTTTGGAGAAAGTGAAGGTGTCTGAGATGATTCTCTTACTTAATTTACATGTTATACTTCATATATTTGTTTATTTGTGATTATGAAGTGATATGGGATGATTTACAGAATGTTAGTAATGTAATTAGGCTTATGTTTACGCCTTAAACATGTTTGGATCATCACATTATTTATTTGAAACTTTAAAGACCATGTTTTGAAAAGTTAATAAGCCTAGAATTGGTTTTGGGGTTAATTGGATAATTATATATGATGTTATAGTTTGATTTATGATCAACTGAGTAAAATAATGATGTGCATGTCATTAGAAAATTTTAGTTAAATCATTTGAATTAATTGAAGAAAAGTTAGTATGCTAATTAAGTGATTTAGGAGTTCTATACTTATTTTTAAAGTGATTAGAGGCCTAATGAAGCTTAATTGGCATTTGTAAACATTATTTACAAGAGATAATCATTTTATAAAATAGAGGAACATTTTATAAAATGAAGATGGTAAGCTAATTAAGCGAGTTATAAGCTCTACACTTATTATCAAAGTGATTAGAGGCTTAATGAGCTTAATTAGTACTGATAAATATTATATAAGTATAGAAATAATTTTATAAGTGAAAGAGATATTTTATAAAATAGAATGAGATTTTATAAAACATAAAGAATCCATTTTATATAATAGAATGAGATTTTATAAAATATAAATACTGATACATTTTATAAAATAAAATGAGATTTTTTAAAATAGCAATGAAGATAAGTTCTATAAATAGAATGATATTTGATAAAATAGAGACAATGATATATTTTATGAAATAGAGTGAGATTTTATAATATTGTATAAAAGCGATATTTTATAAAAGTATGAGATTTTATAAAATAATATAAGTGAAGTATTTTATAGAAGTAAGAGATTCTATAAAATAGTAAAAGGAATTATTTTATGAAGTGGTCATAAGGTTTTATAAAATAATTATAAGACGAATACTTAATTCTTGATGAAGGAATTAAGTATTATAAGAGCTTAAAATAATTTATATGCTAGTTTTGTATTATAAAATAATAAAACGACTTTATAAAATAGTAAAAAATGATATTGAGCTTTAATAGAAAAGATTTGATAAATAAAATGAAGATTTGATTATTGAATAATCAAATTGTTATCTAAATATACGTGTATGTATATGTATACGGGTAAGTATATGTATACGTGTATTTGAAGTTATATAGTAATCAACACAATGCTTGTATCATATTTAGAATTTTTGAATAGTTTAGACTGACGATAATGTTTGTTTATTTGTGTGAATAATTGGATACACATATGGGAATGTCCATATGTGTATACAAGCACGTTACGAGCAATCTCATGTAGACATAGCGACCACCGGGTGCGCTAAGTTGCATGAGAGAGTGTCGGGTCAAGTAATCGCTCCAATGAAGCTCAAAATGTGATTTGTGAAGTTTTACGTGTTTGCGTATACATGTATGCATATGCATGCACGAGGGGGTGTATCGATACACGTGTGAGCATCACATGGGGCGAGAAGGTTGAGTTCATTTGACGTGTGAGATAAGGCTGGGTTGGAATAATCACCCCGTGGAACTCTACGCGTAAAAGAGTGGTTTTCTATATCGAAATCAGTTTTTGAATATTTAAAGGACCACTTCTAAAATATCAACAAATGGACTCCAAAAGAGGTCTGATGGGGGCGGAGGAATGTTAGGCGTGCTAGGTGACTCATCGGGCAAAGCGTCGGATGAAACGGGGCTCAAATCGATGAGTTGTGGTCGACTTGGCTTGCTGGCCTGGGTTTACTGCCCAGGAATTACCAGTCTCAATCGAATGGTGTATGCCACCAGTCGACTGGACAACTCCCCAGTCGACCAAAGGTTTATTCCTGGGCAATAAGCCCAAGTCAGGTGTAAGGCTCCGGAGATTTTCCTTCGTCTCATGTATGGTTCTTCGTGAGGCTTCGGCACAACTTCGGGAAGGCTCTGGGCAATGCAAAGAAGTGGAAGTCATGACAAAGCTTGGATCCAAACGGGGGAGCAAATTGAATTGAATGTGTTCAAAACGATTTATTACAATCAGGTACGGGATCGGTACGATGATCGACCATGTGATCACGTCTGACGAGCGTATATGATCGAACCGGGTAAATTCGTACCTTCGGGCTTTGTCCTCAGGGTACTTATAGTCTGCTAACTGTATTGATCTAATATTAGTGATCTTACATCGTATTGGACTTATGTTAGCGGCCATACATATTATTGGTCTTTCAGTAGTGGCCATCCATAGAGACAAACGATGACGAGATATCAGTATTCATTTATGATAGGTGTATTTGATCACATGATATTATATTTTGATATATATATATATATACTGTTTGCAACCAAATTGGCCACAAACACCCAAGAACAGATTTAAGTAGTGAAATAAATGAAGAAACTAAATGAAAACAGAGGAATATATCAAAATAACAGGAAAAAAACAACAGAAAGCAGGAACAACAAAATTTATAGTGGTTCGGCGTTGATTGTCGGCGTCCACTTTGAATATTCTCTTTATTGCTTTTCAATTAACTTGATTATAATTAGAAACAACAAGAAATAGCAAGAGACAAGAGAATAATGAAAGGGGTTGATTATAATAATAGTGTTGTCAAACCAGCAGCGTAGATCCTCAGAATGACCCCCTAGGCCTATATTTATAGGTGAAGGCGACCTCCAATCCGACTGGAACTTCGACAACAGAACCTTCTCATCCATAGGGGCCCACCATAGGGAGAGATATGCCCAAATCACAATCAAGAGGGATTGGTACCAATCCCTGCATGTGTGGAATTTGGGGCAGTGATCCCTATGGCAGCTTTCTCATGATCGAATATGTTGGAATATCAGATATCAGTACAATTGGATGTGTGGAGTTCTTACTTTTGCTAAATCTTTGTTTCAATTCCATTCTTGTCTGAAAGATGCCGATCCCTTTTAGGGACGACATGCCGATCCATAATGTTCCCTGGATATATGCCGAACCATAATATTCCCTGGATATATGCCGATCCGTAATGTTTACTGGATATATGCCGAACCATAATGTTCCCTAGATATATGTCGAACCATATTATGACCCTTCACTATGCTGATCCCTTCATGACTCCACCTACGTTGGCCATCCACCCAACCTACCATGCCGATCCCTATGGTTTAACCTAGCTATGCCGACCAATCTGGCATTAACACATCATATTGAACCGAGTCCCATTGTCTATGCCGATCCCTTGAGTAACCACCAAGGCTGATACTTATTATCTCACTTTACTATACTAATCCCTTTGTTACCTCGTTTATGTTGACAAATAACCATGCCGCCCCTATTCCATCCAAGCTAATTTTCATCTCTCTAACATCCTGCGCTGCCTGTCTATCAATTCTTCTCTATTCGGGCTTTGTATAACTATCCAGACTCTATTTCTAGGTCTTGTAGCCGTTGCTTCACAGTCATCCTTCTTAACAACAGTTGAGTCTATCTTGCGTGACCAATCCAACATAGCTGGGTCAAGGTACCGGGTAACACTTGCCCTCCAAAGTACGTCTTGTGAATAACATGACGTGCTTTGAATCGGAAAAAATTTGAGTTGTCGGAAATGAATCCATCCAACTTCTTGGTTGATTTATGTTCCTTTATCGACCTTCAGTAATACAAGTCTGATGCCGCATCCTGTTAGCATATACAAATTTGGTCATGCAGGACTTATAGACTTTCTTCTATCTTATCCAATGCCGAACTTGAATACTCCAGGCTTGATTGTAATTTCTGTCGACTTCAAAAAGATGAATTTCTAATCATTCCCGTGCTTGTTCATATGCACGGTTCCGTGGTTGGCTCTCGAATGTGTTCGAACGTTCGCAGGTCGTTGCCAATTTTAACAGTATCCTATATACTTGCATCTGCAGTCGAACCTTCATGATAACGATCGTTTGACATTTTCTAGTTGTCCATCATTTCTCTACTTCCATTTTTTATTTCATTCATATTCATCATTTTTTTTCTTGTGCAGGGATCGGCATCTGACATTCCGATCCCTTGCTAGATACACGCTAATAGGGGTCGGCAAATCCCAATGTCGATCCCTATTTGCTTCAGACTTGGTCAACCCATAGTAACCGGTTCCACTTCCCTTCATACACGCACGTATATAAGCATAGCTCTCTCGCCTCCTTCCCTTCACTTTTCTACTTCACAACTTTTACTTAATATTTTTACCTACCTTTTCCCTACTTCTCTTACTTCCTCTATATCGAACCCATAACGTCGCCAGATCCCCCTTCGCAAACATAAATCCTTCAACTATAAGTCTCAAACTCAAACACGAACTCAAGCCATTTCATCACAGTCGCTCCTCCTCAATCTCCTATTCCAAAGCACGAACGCTCGTCCCCCTATTTAACTTGATATATATACATAGGTACGAACTTTTCCTTACTTATGTTATTGGGTCGTGAATTTCGAATTTGCATGGGTTTGAGTGTTTTCTAGTTACATAGCCTCGTGGGTCTCGTTAAGTCAAGCGAGAGAGGAGGAGATGAAGGAGCAGGAGAAGGAGGAAGAAGAAAAAGGGTTCGGTTGGTGTCCTTGATGGATCGGAGGAAAGTTAAGGCTTTATTGCTGGAAAGGAGATAGTGTGATGGGGATCGATATTGGATTGAATAGCTTTTGGGTAGGTTAGATGAGGGATCGGTGAGGAGGTTACATTGGATGAGGGGTCGGAACGGGTAGGTTTAGGAATTGGTGTGGCTTGTCTAGCATAGGGATCGGTAACGTTTGTGGATAAGGGTCGGTAGGTGGTCTTGAGTTAAGGGATCGGTGTTGGCAGCTGAAGTGTAGGGATCGGTAATAGTAGCTAAGTTGTAGGGATCGGTATTGATAACTGTAATATAGGGATCGATATAGAAGAATAGGGATCGGTGTTTACAATAAAAGGCTAGTTAACTTAAGTCCTCCAACACTTCACTTCATATTTTTTCGCATGAATACATGACGACTACGGACAACATGACTTGCATATTCGGACCATCGAACTTAAGCTTAAATGAACATACTTTTGGATTTCTTTACATGGACTAAATAAAGAACTGGTTAACAAACTTAGGCAATGGACTTTACAATTCAGAATGTCGATAACCGATCCCAAAGCTTCTACCGCCGATCAACTTTCTTATCGATTGATACGATCAGCGATGACGGCCTCTCTGGATAAAACTCCAAGTTTTGTCATTTTACTCTTGCTTGTCCAATTCCAAACTGTTTATAGTTGTTTCACACTGAACTGCATTAGTTCACACACGACATGAGGGGAACATGTTATTATTTCTAATGTTGATTGTCTGCTGAGTATAGCTGACATAGATCTCAGGCGCATGAAGCGCTCAGTCAACATGTCTTCTGAATCAGCGGCGAGACACATTGATTCTAAAGCAAGATCAAGTTCTTCCACCATATCTGAAAGGCCTTCTACAAGTCACCACACTGAACAACCAGAGGCATCTAATCCTCAGTTGATCTTTTCTCTAATATCCCAGTTCTACCAACAGAACCATTAGTCCGGCTCCCGATGCCGTTGAGGGTGCCATCGTTCTAAATAACCCCGTCGACTCACAAGCTTCTAGAATCGGCGAAGCCTCTCTTCGTCGATTGTGCTCCATTCACGGGATCCCGTAAGAAGATGTTTTGGTTCCAACGAGGCAAGATAGACCCCACTTGCCCCCAACCGGGTATACTGCTTGCAGCAAGTTTATGTGTTGGGCTAGATGTGTGCCACCTTTTAACTCCTTCATCCAGGAGATGCTGAGGTACCTTGGGATCGCCCCTACTCAGTTGCATCCCAACAGCTACGCCTTCATTCATGGGACTTTCCTTTTATTTATGAACATCCTGTTCTGCCCTCCGACTCCCAAGGATATCAGATTTATCTATAACTTCAAACGACAATCAAGGAGTGCTTCTTATGTCTTCCTTGAGCCTTCGCCGAACTGCCAAGTCTTGATTGGCGCATGGAACAAGCTTTCCTTATTCAAACATGAGTGGTTTTACATGTGATGTCCTCCTGGCTTCGCATCGAGACGGTTAGAAGGACATAAGTGTTACTTTTTCTTTCCTCTTAAATTCGACGATTCAAGTCATAACTTCTCTATTGAAAGTACTAACATTTGAATCTCTTCCAGGTGTTCGCCACATCCTGAAGGCGCCAAGTTTTCTAGAGCCATGGTAGCCATCTGTGCCATTCCCATTAAGGATCGGGATATTAAACTCCTTATGACTGATGAGCTGTTATCTTTATTCAAGCTGTTAGAGGACGGCCGCATAATCAGGCTCCTCAGAAGCTAAGCAATTCCAAAGGTTGTTACTGCGTGAAGGGAAGAAACAACCAATCTCATCGTGCCCTCTATCGAGGGAACTCAAGAAGGTGCCGAAGAGGGGGAGATCAAAGATTATCAAGCTGATAGAATGGGAGATGACACTACAAGCCTCGAAAAAGCGTCGATGGTTGAACCGTCGCAGGTCAGTCAATCGCAGACACCTCCAAAGAGGAAGAAAAAGTTGGTGTACCGGCTACGTAAAAGTAAGGCTGGGTCAAATTCGGAGTTCGTCATTACTCCGCTGGAAAAGGAGCCATCTTCTCAACACATGGAAAGCTCATTAAAAGGATTCTCCGATCTTCAAATTCCAGATGATATAATGACTTACGACTTTCCCAATATCAACATCGAAGGACTCAACTCCCCTACTAGAAGTGGCGATGGCATCCAACCTTCCAATATAAGGGAGAGCACTCCGATGAGTAAAGCCACCGTTACTGGTCTGTCGGGGAGAAAACTAGGACACACACTAACACTTGCACTCCACTCCACTACACTTGTTATTAATCCTTCGTGCGACAACTTTTAATATGCTCTTATTTGGTTCTTTACAGGTGCAATGTCTCAGTCTCGCGCCTTCGATCGTCTACGGGGTTCTTCAACTTTTTACCGCTCAAGCCAAGACTCCGAGTCCGGGCGACGTAGAGAGAAAGATGATGGATGGGATAAAGATTATTATCCAAAAGAATTCTATTCCTCATCAAAATGGAAGTCTCAATCCTATGCTTCTCGCCACGATGAACACTCTAATCTACCTGCCCGTAGTGGAGAAAAATCTTCGTATCGTGACCCTCACGCCACCGCACCCCATGAGCAACATTTTGGCTCGTCTAGTTCAAGGAAATCACATGAGCACCGCTCCGGCAAGAATCCACTTGCCACTTCTGATCCACTTCCATCGGTTGCCGCTCCTGACCTTACTACAGAAAAAAGCTAGTTGAACTTAAAGCTATTTTTCCCGAAGATCTGCTTTGATGGTCTCAAATTCCTCCCCTCCATACATGTATTTCTCGGACATGCCAAAGAGAGCTCACTAGCATGTATGGATGATATATTCGTCCAACATGAATCATTCATCTATTTGGCCGAGAAGGTTTCCGAAGTCTCCGTTGAGCATCAGAATGAAATCGACCATCTCAAGTTGGAGGTTATCCTTTGATAAAGATATCATCAAGCATCAGGACGCTAAGTTGCTTGAATACAAGATCCGACTTGCAGAAGCCGAAAAAAATGCAAAGGACACGAAAGAGACGGTAAGTCGCTTGGAGACTGCCCATAAAAAGGAACTTGACGCGACACTTCAACGTAGCGGCACACTTTCCTTGGAAAAGGACTCCTTGGAAAATGAGAAAGACGCCATGGCTCACCGCGTCGAAGAGCTTGAAGAATTGTTAACGAAGGAGAGGGAGGAAAAAATCAGGCGCAAGAGGAGTCATAGAGATACTGTGAGGAAATCATCGTGGCAAGGAGCTTAAGAACGAAGCTCGACGAACAATTCACCAAGATTAAAGCTTTGAAAGAAGAAGTCCGGGAAGAGGGGAGAAAGGAAGTGCTTAAGCAAGCCAACTCCCGGGTGGAGGCTGCCATCGAGTCTGGGAGGAATGAGATTAAGGACCTATTCGATCCACTAATGGTCGAATATACCATGAAGGTCCTTCTGCACCACAACTTAAGCTTTCTTCGTGAGGGATATCTAGAATCACTTGCTGAAGCCTGGGAGCTCGTCGTCAATAAAAAGAAGGAAGAGTTGGGAGAAGCGGAATTTAATAAAGAGGAACTTATGAGACAAGTGCTTCGAGGTAATGAGCCGTCTGATCTAGCCACCGCCAAACTTCAATTCTTTAAAGCTCCTGCACCAACTAAAGAAGGAGGGGATATCGTTGAGTCGGCTGGAACCTATCCTAAAAGTTCCTCTCCTCTCCAAGTAGCCAAACCATTCTCTTCTCACGATATGGAGCAAACCCTTGGCTATAATCTGGACAGGCCTGGCTTTGTACCATATATGCTATCTCCCATTCTCGAAGGAAGCGCTCCATTGACTACAGAAAGCCAACCGGATGCTGGTATTGTACTCAACTGCTTTGAATCAGGAGAAATTTCTATTCTCGATGCACAATGTCTTTTAACTAATGCTTATGCTTTGATAAATTTTTGCAGGTTTTCTAGGCCCTGATCAGACTCCCAGGAGCGGTGCCACCATGGAGCAGTAGGAAAAGACGGTCGAAGACCCGACCGCTCTTGATATCTCGGGGCCCGATGCTCAAGTCATCGGCGCGCTCGATGAAGATAAGCCCAAAAATTCACCCCTACTAATGAATCAGAAGATGTAGTGATCACAAGTGCTATGGAAAAACTACTAAAACTAGCATGAAAGAGCAGATCGAGGAGGAGGAGAAATTAAAGCGTAAAGTGAAAGGTGAGCCCGTCGAGGTGGAAACTAAAGATCTTGATCTTGTACCACCGCAAGTTATTCCACCAAGCGGGATGATTCCAGGCGAAATCCCTCCTTCTTCTTTAAGCATTTTGGCCAAAGGCGACAAAGGGTCCCGAAAGAGAAGCTCGATCGACTCTACTCCTGAAAAATCAAAGAGGGAGAGAAGGTCGAAGAAGTAGTCACTACTTCATATCGTTGTACATAGTTTTAGTAGTTATTTCTTTCCTCACTTAAGGGTGTTCGGATACGAATCCCGTTCTGTTTTTGTTTCTTTTGAAGTAACTTGAACCAGGATTTTAGGACTTGTGAATAAAAGTTTTTGCCTCTAATTAATCGTCGTGTGAATCATTACTTCTGTAGTTTAATAATTACTTTTCATATTAACGTACTTGAAATCCATTGATTGCAAATTCCGTTTACTATTCACAGTCTCCATCTCAAGGCCCCTCGCGGTCGTTGCCTCAAGCCGTAAAAATGCTAAGTCGCAGCTGTAGTGAGCTATCGTATTTAGTCTTCAGTAGTTTGTACTTCCCCCATCGATTTTAGGTCAGAGTTGGTGGGATAGTGAACAGTCAGAGTCCGTTCATCTATCGGTTGGGGTTTACATATCAGTCCGCGCTCTGGGGACTTAGAGTCATTATGTAAACGATCGGTTCACGCTTGATTTATTTACACTCTGGTCCGCACTCCGGGGACCTAAAATTTTCTCATGGGTAGTCGGTATCTACCCGGATTGTTTATACTCTAGTCTACACTCTAGGGACTTAGAGTTTTCTCGCGGGCAGTCGGTATCTACCCGGATTGTTTATACTAAAGTCCGCACTCCGGGGACTTAGAGTTTTCTCGTAGGCAGTCGGTATCCACCCGGATCGTTTATACTCCAGTCCGCATTCCGGGGACTTAGAGTTTCTCATGGGCAGTCGGCATCCGCCCAGATTGTTTGTACTCTAGTCCGCACTCTGGGGACTTAGAGTTTTCTCGTAGGTGGTAGGTATCCGCTCGGATTGTTTATACTCCAGTCTGCACTCGGGGGACTTATAGCTTTCTCGTGGGCAGTCAGTATCCGCCCGGATTGTTTATACTCCAGTCCGCACTTCGGGGACTTAGAATTTTCTCATGGGCGATCGGTATCCGCCCGAATTGTTTATACTCCAGTTTGCACTCCGAGGACTTAGAGTTTTCTCATGGGCAGTCGGTATCCGCCCGGATTGTTTGTACTCTAGTCCGCACTTCGGGCACTTAGAGTTTTCTCATGGGCAGTCAGTATCTGCCCGGATTGTTTATACTCTAGTCCGTACTCCGAGGACTTAGAGTTTTCTCGTGGCAGTCAGTATCTGCCCGGATTGTTTATATTTTTACTTCTCTTGGTCGCCTCAATTTCATTCCGGTCCTACCAGTCGGAAAGGAGGTTTTTTAGTCTCCAGATTATCGGTGATCCTTGTTCCTTTTCGTGAGTCCCGTCCTTTGGTTTATCTACGAGAGTTGTAAGTCGAGCAAATTTACAGAGCTCAACTTGTTTAGTCCCATCGAGGATTGGTATGATCGATCTATTTCAAACTTTGTGAGCCTGTTCACAAATCACACATATCGATATCAATCAGTTTCATTGTGTACATAGCATAAAATGCAACGATAGTCGTTTATGCAAATAAAGAAAGTTCAAGATTTTATTCATCAAATGAGAAGGAATAGACAAATCTTTCTTATTACATATTCAAAAAGTCAAATACTAAAGCAAATGTCGAAAGTAACTAGTACAAAAATACAAAATAATGTTCTAAGTGAAATAGCATCACAAATGCTCGCTATTCCATGCTCTTAGAAGTGTCGTGCCATCAAAAGTTGCTAGCTTGAAAGTTCCTTCTCCAGGTCTCTGTTCAATGACATACGGTCCTTCCCATGTCGGATTCATGTGCGATGGGACTGGAAAACCCCGTTTCAGGATGAGATCACCAACTTCAAAGGTTCTCGATCGTAGTTTTGTGTTGTAATACCGGGTGACTCGATATCAGTGTGCAGCTGTTCTCAAATCAGCTTCCTCATGCTTCTCGTCGATAAAGTCCAAAGATTACAAGAAGAGATCTTTGTTTGTTCTAGGGTCGTAGTAAGTCACTCGATGAGAAGGGACTTCGAGTTCTACTTGAATAACTGCTTCGGTCCTGTAAGCAAGGGCGAACGGAGTATGGCCAGTCGCAGACTTGTGGGTGGTTCTGTAGGCCCAAAGTGCCGTAGGAAATTCATCTACCCACTTGCCTCTAGCCTTCTCCAAACGCTTTTTCATAATAGACTTGATAATTTTGTTTATAGCTTCAACATGTTCATTCGTTTGAGGGTGAGCGACCATCGCAAACCTCTTTTCAATATGATATCTCCAACAAAATTCTTTAAATTCAGCACCATCGAACGGAGTCCCATTATCTGTTACGATAGTTCGTGGAAGACCGAAGTGACATATGATGTTTCGAACAACAAAGTTGATAAATTTCTTGGTCGTGACCGTGGCTAGCGGTTCCGCTTTGGCCCATTTTGTAAAGTAATCAACTGCGATGATAGTGTACTTCACACCACCTTTAGAGATTGGCAAAGAGCCGATGATGTCAATACCCCACATAACGAATGACCATGGATTAACCATTTTCGTGATCTCTATTGGCGAAGCTCTTGGAACTTTTGCACATATCTTGCACTTGTTGCATCGTCTCACATAATCAGTAGGCGTCCCGGTTTATAGTTGGCCAGTAATATCCATAGAGGAGTATCTTCTTTGCTAGAGTTTTCCCTCTAGTATGATCGTAGCATTCTCCCTCGTGAACTCCTTTCAGAACATGCTTTATCTCATCATGAGCGATACATGGAGTAAGGGAATGGAAAACCCCCTTTTCTATACATCGTTCCTTCTTGCATAGTATACCACGAAGCTTTACGAAGGACTTGTCGCTTTTTGTTTCTCCTTTCAGGCAAGATTCCATGCAATAGGTAATCTTTAAATGGAGTCATCCATGATTCCCTCTCGGGCTCCGTTCCCAATACTCGATCAACTTCCATCATATTTATGCTTGGGTTATGTAATGTCTCGATTGGGACCAAACCCATCTGTTGCGCATCACCAATACTAGCAAACTTTGCCAATGACTTGGCTTCTCTGTTCTGCTCACATGGGATATGCGAAATGTTATAGTATTCGATATCCACCAACAATTCCTGAACTCGGGTTAGGTACGAGGCAAGCCATTGTCCCTTTGCCTGATAGTCTCCCCTAACTTGATACACCACCCGTTGTGTGTCATAAAAAATTTCAAAGGGACACACTCCGAGCTCTCTAGCAAGTTTAAGTCCAACGATCAACGCTTCATACTAGGCCTCGTTATTTGTTGCGGGAAAATCAAGCTTCAAAGCATAGCAAATTGATCGGTTCTCAGGGGTTACAAGTACAATCCCAGCTCTGGAACAATGACCATTAGATGCTCCATCAGTGTACAACTTCCACCGCATAGTAGGGATTACGTTACTTTCCGGAAGCTCGTCTTGCACGGTAAATTCTACTATGAAGTCCACCAACGCTTGACCCTGGATAGCTCTTCGTGGCAGATATGTGATGTCGAACTGGCTGAGCTCGTTGTTCCATTTAAGCAACCTCCCAGACGTCTCAGGTCGCTGTAGGACCTATCGTAATGGTTGGTCGCTATAAATGTTGATCAGATGTGGCTAGAAGTACGAGCAAAGTTTCCGTGACGCGATTAGCAAGCAATACACCAATTTCTCTATCTTCGGATAGTTTCTTTATGCACCTGTTAATCGCTTACAGACGTGATACACCGGTCTCTGAACCAGTTCTCCTCGCGAATCAAGGCAACACTTATAGCATGTGATGATACAGCCAAGTAAACGTACAACTCCTCGTGGTCAACCGGCTTTGACAAGGCAAGAGGTCTCTCCAAATGATTCACCCGAGCTCGGAACGCATCTTCACAATCTTGCTTCCATTCAAAGTTCCTCTTTCCCTTTATTATCAAATCAAAAAAAGGAATGCATTTATCAGTTTCCTTGGAGATGAATCGACTCAAAGCAGCAACTTCCCCATTCAAACTTTGCACTTTCTTAATGGTTCTTAGCGCTTGAATATCTCGAATAGCCCGAATCTTTTCTGGATTAACTTCAATCCCTCGAGCATTGACAATAAAGCCCAAGAACTTCCCTAACGCAACACTGAATGAGCACTTCAAAGGGTTGATCTTCATGTTATAAAATCAGAGTATGTCGAACATCTCTGCCAAGTCTCGAATATGGTCGTTTGATCGCCATGACTTCACGAGCATATCATCCACATAGACTTCCATCATCCATCCAATCTGATCTTTAAACATCCAGTTAACTAAGCGTTGATAGGTTGCTCTGGCGTTCTTCAATCCAAACGGCATCACCACATAACAGTATAATCCAACATCCATCACAAAGCTGATGTGTTCCTGATCGGGTACATGCATCAGGATTTGGTTATACCCCGATCCATAAAGGACAACAATTCATGGCCTGCAGTTGAATCAACTAGTTGATCAATCCTTGGAAGAGGAAAACTATCTTTAGGACATGCCTTATTCAGGTCTGAATAGTCGATGCACGTTCTCCACTTCCCATTCGCCTTCTTCACCGGCATAGGATTAGATATCCATTTGGGATAGAGGGCGTGGCGAATAAACAAATTGACTCTCAGTTTATCGACCTCCTCTTTAAGGGCGACGGATCTCTCCGGATCCATGCCTCGCCTTTTTTGTTTTACCGGTACATACTTCAGGTCAACGTTCAATGCGTTGCTCACGATGGTAGGCGAGATCCCACACATGTTAGAATGAGTCCAAGAAAATACATCCAGATTCGCTTGGAGAAAATCAGCAAGTTCTCTCATCATCGAGGGGCTGAGCTGCAAACAGGTCCCTTGATGGGTCATCATGGCTGACTGTTATATCAATCGTCAATTCAGACAGCGCCGCCTTGGTCTCCTTAGGCTCCTCTTCATTATCCCTTGGATCTATATCTCTATAGAACCAACTGTAGTGCCCAAGCCAAGGCTTAGGAAGCACTACTTATCAATATTAGGTAACTTGGATGCGGGTAGATTTGTCCACACCTTTTCCTTTCTCCTTGCGCCGAGCTTCTCTCAACTCAACCACATAACAGGCACATCCAGTCACCCGATCGCCATGCACCACTCCTACTCCATTGTCAGTTGGAAATTTTAAAGTCAAACACCATTAGGCAAGAGCTTCCCGAAATTCAGCCAGGGCCAGTCGACCCAGAAAAACGTTGTACGGTGAGTCAACATCCAACATAATGAACCGTAAGATCCGCACTCTCCTACATTCACCTTCCCCCAATTCCACTGGGACCTCCATATAACCATCTGCCTCAGGCGCCAAACCACTAAAACCATGTATGCGAGCGTTAGAGCGTTTCAAATCTTTAGCCTCCATTCTCATTTGATCATAAGCCTTCTTGAAAATAATGTTTACCGAGCTTCCACAATCAATCAAAATTCTTCTCACCAGAGCAGGGCCAATCATGGTAGAAATTACCATCGGGTCAACTGTAGGAGCCTCTACTCTGTCCGCTTCCCTGCTCCTGAACATTATATCATCAGTCATCGTACGTTGTTGCTTGGTCGGAGTTTCGTCCTTCGTATTTGAAAGATGCTCAAAATCCACATGCCTCATCACGCTGGCGTAGCGCTCCATTTCCTACCAACTTCTATCCGCAGGATGTGGTCCTCCAACTATCATGTTTATCACTAATCTTCCTCTGGTCCATGCGGGCTCCTCAGCCCCACGTGAAACTTGTGCTCGATTGGGATCGGACGTCCCCTGTCCGCCATCCTGCGGAGCTTTCACAAACTACTGCAGCTTCTTTTCCCGAATCAACTTCTCGATAGCATCCTGGAGATGCCTGCACTCATTCATATTATTCCCATAACACTCATGAAACCAACAATATTTTCCAGTCTGCTTCTGGGCCTCTGTTGACTCTTTTGGACGCGGCTTCTTGTATTGAAAAGTATTACGGGTAGATAAGTATATATTCTCCAGGATTGCGTTTAGGGGCGTGTAATTGTCATACATAGGAATCCTAGGCTTTGGTCTTCCACGCTCCCTCTTCTGGTCTCGATTTCCTTCACCACTTCTTTTCTGATGATTCGGTTTGTTTTGAACATTGACCTGAACCTTCCCAGAACTATCATCTGATTGCTTTATTGCAATGTTGCTTTGTACCGCTTCTCCTCCAGTCCCACAGGATAGATTATTCTGGAGGACCCGGCTTCCTCCCTCCTCATAAACCGAGCTACCTTTGAGTAGAAGCATTCCAGCATGGCCGGCTGTTTTCCAGCTAGCCAATCACCAAATTCGGATTCTGGGTCAACCCCTCTCGTCACAGCCATAAGTATAGCATGGTCATTTGGGTTACTAACTTCAGTGGCAGCGACATGAAACATTTGTAAGTAGTCTTTCAGTTATTCCCCCGGAGCCTGGATCACATTGGATAGTGACATCATATCTTTAGGGCGGGTAGCGTGGAACCGAAACTACTCCACGAACTTTGTTTCTAATTCATCAAACCTTGAGATCGATCGTGGGAGTATTCTTGTAAACCACATTGTTGCAATCCCAGAGAGAGTTATAGGGAAGCACCTAGATTTGGTTATGTCATTTGCTCTTGCTAAGTCCAACAACCATTCGTACCTCATGATGTGCTGCTTGGGGTCGGTTTTTCCCTTATAGTTAGGCATCGTAGGCATGTTGAACCTTCTCGGATACTCCGCATGTAAAACACTATCAGTAAATGGGGTATGACTCCTCGAAACTCCCCAATCATCATTTTTCAAGCCTTGGTTCTCCCTCACCAACTGTCTGACCATCGCCAATAGGTCCGGTGTCTGGATAGGTGGTGCCAAGTGATGGTCGCGCTCCACCTCGCGTGAATGTTTTGGTCAATGTCTATGGGCCATTTCATGCCTTCTTGGCCTATCACCTTCTTAACATGCGTCATGAGTATTCATCTCATCGTTTATTCCGAAGAGGTAGTTGGTCAGCAATCAAACGTACTCCAGCATCCAAACTCCCAGTACCAGCTTCAACATGACTCCCCAAATGCATCTGGGGAACACCCCCTCTGGTAGAGGGATCAGTACCGATCCCTAGGAAGGGATCGACACCGATCCGTCTTGGCAGACCATGTTGGTCTGCCAATGCCAAGCGATGCTCTGATGTTTTGGCTTACTCTCCTTCAACCCTGCGATGTCTACGCCTATGATGCTCATTTTTGATGAGGCTGAACTCTCCGACACCAAGTAAGAAGCAAGATCTTCTAGCACTCTAATGTTGCTGTTGAGCAACCTAGTTCATTAGATTAGCATTAATATGGATTTTCTCGTTCAGCTGCCTATGGCCCACCATTAACTCCCTCATCAAGTTGTTGAATTCAGCTCTAGTTATGAAATTAGTAGGGTTCTGGTCTTCATTGGGCTCCACATTGACATTAGCAGGCTGGTTACTTGGAGCTCCTTGTTGGATGTTGGCAGTTTCATTTGCATCAACGTTCTGGGAAGTTGATCTGGTATGCCTCACCATTCTGAATTTCTTTACTTAGATTCAGATAAACCTGAGTAGTATTTGCAAGCTTCTAAAAATGAATCTGGATCTCCTTCAAGGGATTTCCTCAATCCAGCAGCAGTAAAGGGGATCCTAACGAGTTGAGAATCAAGCTCTCAATGAAAGGACCAAAATGTTTGCAACCAAATTGGCCACAAACACCCAAGAACAGATTTAAGTAGTGAAATAAATGAAGAAACTAAGTGAAAATAGAGGAATATATCAAAATAATAGGAAAAACACAACAGAAAGCAGGAACAACAAAATTTATAGTGGTTTGGCGTTGATTGTCTACGTCCACTTTGAATATTATCTTTATTGCTTTTCATTAACATGATTACAATTAGAAACAGCAAGAAATAGCACGAGCAAGAGAATATTGGAGGGAGTTGATTACAATAATAGTGTTGTCAAACTAGCAGCGTAAAGATCCTCAGAATGACCCCCTAAGCCTGTATTTATAGGTGAAGGCGACCTCTAATCTGATTAAAACTTCAGCAACAGAACCAACTCATCCATAGGGGCCCACCATAGGGAGGGCTAGGCCCAAATCACAATGGAGAGGGATCGGTACCGATCCCTCCATGTGTGGAATTTGTTGCAACGATCCCTATGGCAGCTTTCTCATGATCAAATATGTTGGAATCTCGGATATCAGTACAATTGGATGTGTGGAATTCTTGCTTTCGCTTAATCTTTGGTTCAATTCCATTCTTGTCTAAAAGATGCCGATCCCTTTTAGGGATGGCATGCCGATCCCTTTTAGGGATGGCATGCCGATCCATAATGTTCCCTATATATATGCCGAACCATAATATTCCCTAGATATATGATGATCCATAATGTTCCCTGGATATATGCCGAACCATAATGTTCCTTGGACATATGCCAAACCATATTGTGACCTTTTGCTATGCCGATCCCTTCATGATTTCACCTATATTGGCCATCCACCCAACCTACCATGTCGATCCTAATGGTTTAACCTAGCTATGCCGACCTATCCGACATTAACACATCATATTGAAGCAAGTTCCATTGCCTATGCTGATCCCTTGAATAACCACCAAGGCCAATCCTTATTATCTCACTTTGCTATACCGATCCTTTGTTACCTCATCTATGTTGACAAATAACTATGCCGACCCCTATTCCATCCAAGCTAATTTCCATCTCTCTGACATCCTGCGCTGCCTGTCTATCAACTTTGCTCAATCCGGGCTGTGTATAACTGTCCAGACTCTATTTCTGGATCTTGTAGCCATTGCTTCGCAGTCACCCTTCCTAACAACAGTCGAGTCTGTCTTGTATGACCAATCCAATATAGCCGGGTCAGGGTATTGGGTAGCATGTATATATATATATATTTATATGGAATCTGTGTTCCTTTGTGGTCCTGATGGCATATTATACGGAATGATCATTGTTCTCTTTTGTTGAGACATTATGTGAATTTGCTAAGAACTCCTTGATGTCCTATAGAGTATAGAGGGATGATGACAATCATTCATAAATTACTTACATTCATTATAGAGGTATGGTGTAATCCGCAAAGGTCCTTAGTATTTAGAATAGATTATATAACACATGCTCATTATAGGGGTATGGTGATTCTATTTACTATTAGGACTAGGTTTCAAGTATATAGATGCATGGGTACGTTAGGGTATTGACTCTATTTATCTTGAAGTCTTGAAGGGAATCATTGGATCGTGATAGATGTTTGGGTACGTTAGGGTACTGCATCTATTTATCTTGACGAGCATTGATATGTATTTCCTAGTTGTCTTTCATTGCTATCTCGGGTGTGTTGTTAATTGGTTGTTGTTGCTGTTGCCGAACTTACTATCAGTATACACTTTGCGATAGACATATATGATGATCACCCTAATTTTGGATGTTGGGTTACCTTTATCATTGTATAATTGTTACATTTTAGTCATATTATCTTAGTTGTGCTGACTCGTTGATTACAGGAGAAGAGCAAGTTATAGTATGATTTCATATCTTTAGGATATGTTTACTTTACTTTTTTATGGAGAGTCCAGATTACCCCTGAGTCACGATTTTGGAGAGGACCGGTTGTGCTTGGTAATTCTTATTTATTTATATATAATTTTCTACTGTGTTTTGAGATAGTTCCCTCATACAAGGCTTTATATCTGACTAGCATTTTATCTTTATCTATTTATGTCATGACAAGTCTTAGATACTTGATTGAGTAGCTAGGGAGTTAGGTGCTTTTGGAGATACACTATTAGAGTGGTGCAATTGGATCTTTGGAGGCGAAGTCTATACTTGGTTTTTTGTCTACATGATGTCGTAGTAGTACATGATAGATGTTATTTGTATATGAGACTTGTTGTATCAGATATTTTATTCTGACTTTCCATACTGATATTTATTTATATGTTACTTTCATTGGTATAGTCTCTTATATGTTGTTTATCCAATTTTGTTCATGTATAATATATGTTATCATTCCGATGTGAGATTGCATCGTTGTGCCTAGCACTACAAGAAATTTAATTTTTAGTGGCGCACAAAAAACGCTACAAAAAGTTTTGGTGGCGTTTTGATAAACTCCGCTAGAAAACATGCGACTAAAAATCCATGATTTTTTGTTGCATTTATTTTAACGCCACTATAAATGAATTTTTGGCAGCGAAAGATCTTTTTTACAACGTTTAAGAAATGCCACCGAAAAGGTGCCGTTTACTATCTTATTTTTTTGTTGCGCTTATTATTATTTTTTGCAGCGTTTTTTGAACGCCACAAAGATTATCTGAGTTACTATAATTGCTGATTCTGTAGCGCTTTTTAAACGCTACAAAAAAATATTTTTGGTGGCGATTTTTCTCCGCCACCGTATGTTTCGATTTTATTGCCTGCTGTTCCACGACTACATCTGATTTCGCCTCCAATTCAATTACTTCAAAACTTATACAATAACGTAATATATAAACACATACACATTCAAAAATAACACATTCAATGAACCACAATAACACAAACAAAAGCAATTACATAATCACCACTATATCATAACATTAGTGTTAAGACAAAAGGTTAACCATACGTTTACACAACCAAACTACCATAAACAGTTTCATAATAGTACATGCAGCTAAAGTAGTGCTGCTACCATACATACTAGTTTCATAACAGTTTTAATCAACCTAACTACATACATGTGCTGCTACCATACCAAAAACCAGTGCTGCTGCTTGAATTCTTCACAAACGTTTATCTACCTGTAAACAATAATAATCATGTTACTAAATATTTGTGAGGTGAAGGTATCAAAGATAAAAAATGGACAAATATAGAAGTCCTTAGACTATAATACTTCAAACAAATATGCCTCTGCGTATTAACCACTGATGTGAGCACATTGTAATCGTCCAACAACTTTTACATCATATTTGTGAAGTCAGTGCACTAGACTTGCACATTAGCAGATGAACTTATGACAAAGATAAATGTCTTTATCATGTGGCAGATTGTGACCATTCAGTGCTTAAGTGTAGAATGATATTTAACTAACTACTAGGGGTTTAGATATGTTAAAGAATGAACGTGTGTTCGCCTTAGTTGTAGCGAGCAACGCGACCCTGTTGGCTCATAGCACCTACAGTTGGGGCAACGCAGTTTCACTGTGTTGGTGGATGTTGAATACAAGCTGGTAGTTAATTTACCAAAGTATTGCATTATTGCTAGAACAATATGTTGTTGATAATGTGATAGCTTATCAGGCTACGCAGTGAGTACACTGAAGGTGTTAAAACTGGTTCTGTTACATCAACTAGGGATATACTTTTCTATCAAAGTTGTACCAGGCTCCAGTAACCTTTATTAGTACACAGTGAATGTGTTAAAATTGGTTATATAAATTCAACACTTCAGCCACACAAACTCTGTTCCATCCACTATCAACAGCCACCACAACATATCCCACGACTCAAAGAACTGCATCACCTGCTCTTCCCCAATCACAACCACGCATCCTCGACTTGGCAACTAACCTACAATCAAAACTCCTTCGCATTCACCTCCGGCTACCACAACTTCTTATCACAACAAACTGCCCCTGCCATCAACTTACAATCAGCAGCTCGCACCAGTGCAATCCCTTCATTGCCACTAAACTCTTATAGACCAAACTCCTTACCACAGCAAACATTCCACAAAATCTCCAACAATAGCCACCAGCCTAACCAACCTCTTTCATACACTTCACATACGACAACCATCCTCTTCAACCATGCACTCCATTCAAAACAGCAAGTTCACCTGATAACATCCCCATTTCCTTCCTTCATTCCCTTTGCCTGTACACTACTTGTTCACACCAACTTCTAACACAACACAGTCAACTTCTCCACCAAAACTTCCTCACAATCATATTTGATACAAACTTCCGACCATACCCACAACTCGTCCCACAACACAACCAAAAAAAATTTGAACCTGCCAACCAAATCGTCCATCTTTCATGTTCTTCATCACTGGTACAATCGAACCACCGTGCTTCTGAAACCTAACCGCAACTCCTCTGATCACTCAACAGACCTACTGCAACCTAACCTTTCGTGCATTGCATATCTCTATAGTTCAGTACAAATGCACTTCGACCACACTTCAATCATCTCCACACTTCGACCACTCAGCAATCTCCCCTTCAATCTTCAGTCACTCCTCTTTAACACTTGCTTCATATACCACCCTACATCAAAACAACACACTGCCAACATATCAACACCAAACCCTTGAATACAAACTCTAACTCCACAACATATCCAAATCCGACAATAGCCAAACTGTCCACCATCTCAACTTCACCAAAACTCCACCACAAAACTGCTAACATCCCCAACAGTTCCCCGACTTCTGGATCATCACTGCCAACACTTCCTCCTCCCTATAACCTCACCCAAACCTGATAACAACCATCATCACAACTTCCTCAAACTGCCACTCCAACACCAAGTCAAAATCATTCCTTCCTCAATCATAAACAATACAACCCTCCCTATCCCTTAAACAACCTACCACCAATATCACCCTTACTACTAAAAACTTCACCTTCACTTGAACTGTTCCACCTTCAAACTGCTTCAGTTCAAACAACCTCGGTCATTATATTTCTGTCTACTACAAGCATCACTTCCCTACTTCAACACAGTTTCCATCAACTGCCTTGCAACAACCCCTCCCCATTCATACTATAGAAAAAATTCCATAATATGCCAAGTTAAAATTAAAGACAAGTTGACAGTCCTGCCACTGTTTGACCTAAACCGTACCCCCCATTGAATTTTAGCCTAACTCCATCAACAACCTCAGCCAAACTGACAACATTCAATCACCAATTCAATCACTTTCTAGCTCTACACCAATATTTATTGAGTAATATAACTAATTTTTATAGTCGATTATCTAGGAATATTGTCAGGGTATTAGAATCAAAGTTTGAAAACATTTATGATGAACAAGTTATATACCTTTCAGTTTGTTTTCAGAATGACTTTTTCCGTTGGCCAAGCTATGGGAACGCCAAGTGCATCTTCCATGCACGTCAACGCCGATGTTGGTCTCCATAGCTCTGCATTTGCTTCTCTCACAATATCAACCCAAACTTTTATAGCATTAAGTCCCAATGTACGACAATGGACCATCGTTATCGGATCAGTTGATGCAACAGTTCCTTCAGCCACTACGTTTGTTCCACCTAAATCGATCAACTGGCATTTGCTATCTTTTGTCAACTTTGCAATTGGCTGAAAAAAAAGAGATTATTATGCATAATATATACATACACATAATAAATAAACTTTCATACACAGGTAATTTCTTCAATTTTGAAAATTAACACTTACATGCTCTGATTTCTTCATGACCACGGGTGTAGATTTCATGGGAGAAGTCGCACAATTTACACTGTCATTTACATTTTCTTTATCAACTTCAACTTTTGATTTTGGCCATGCTACTTTCCTACCAACTGCATCTCCAATGCATGACATATCACATGTGGGTCGCCACAAATAAGCATCTTTATTTATTACTTTGTCAACCGAAATCACAACGGCAGACGGACCGAGCGGAATACCATTAACAACATATTGTGGCTTTCTGGAGTAGACTCTTCTTTCGGCAACTACCCCTTCACCCTCATTCCAACCATAAATCTTGCATTTGTCGTCTTGGACAGTGCTGTTACTCTAAAAATGAGAAGTGTAATTTTAACAAACAAATAAATATAAAGATGGTTTATTTTAACAAACAAATAAATTTCTACTTAGCAAATTACTTAGCAAATCATTCACAGGTTATAAAATGAGAAGTGTAATTTTAACAAACAAATAAATATAAAGATGGTTTATTTTAACAAACAAATAAATTTCTACTTAGCAAATTACTTAGCAATTCATTCATAGGTTATAAAATGAGAAGTGTAATTCCAACCATAATATTATGGACAGTGCTGTTAATATAAAAAAATTATTCAAATTTTTATTAAGATTTTAACAAACAAATAAATATACAAATGGATTGATTTGGGGTACTAATATCTAAAAACTAAAACTAAAACTTTAGTATGTTTCAATGAGAAGTGTAATTCAACAGTTTAGTATGAGAAGTGTAAAATTTACCGTACTGACGTCATTCAAATTTACTCGCAGCGCCATCTTAATGCAAGTTGATGGCCAAGCTACTACCTTATTCACAGCGTCTGCTAATACTATCATTTTAGGTGTAGGCCTCCATAAATAAGTATCTGGTTTGTCCACGATATCTATAATAACGCTCACAGCATTTGGTCCAAGACGAATGCCATTGACAACCGCAGTTGGGTCCCTGGACAACACCCTCCCATTGGCAACAACTTCATAGTTTCCATCCCAATTCAACATCGAACATACATCGCCATTGCTCTGCGATTATTCAACCAAAAATTATAGCAATCACTGGATCAAAATTTAAAATCTAAATGTTATTTCTTGAGTAATATAATTATTATTTTTACCAATTCTGATGTGCTCCTTTTCGAACTTTCTACACCCTACATCAAAGCTCTAATATCAGGATATTTTAATCTTAAAAACACTCAATTAAATGTAATGTAGGCGTTTAATTGACTATCGAAAACTACTAAACAGACTTTGATTAGTTAATGTATTTTACAGCTATAAATGATGGGATGAAATTAATATGGCTACCGAAACCAGCAAGTGAAAAAAATAATATTGAGTTGCTAAAATTAAAATGACCATACTTAAAATGGCAGAGAACATATAATAAGTTTTTGAGAGAGAATAAATTTGTTCTTTTTAGTATTTTAAATTATATGGCGCTTTGAATTTTTTATTTTACATATATAAATTACTTTTAATAGTTTACCTTCTGGTTCATCAGAACTTGCAGCAT
Organism: Allium fistulosum; assembly: GCA_030737815.1. Lineage (NCBI taxonomy): Eukaryota > Viridiplantae > Streptophyta > Magnoliopsida > Asparagales > Amaryllidaceae > Allium > Allium fistulosum. Next base: position 708,975,720 of record CM060903.1, on the reverse strand, counting down.
ACTCTTCATTTCTGCTATTTCCTCTCGACACTGCGATACTTGTTTATCTTTGGACTGGGCCACATCTAGCTTGGTTAAAGTGCAACCCCTTCCCAATGCCCTTAACCGTCCTGGTTTATCTTGTCCGAGTACATGTACAAGAGCATCTCCACTGACATTCTGTGACGAACCGGAATGTGATAGGCTACCAAATTTTTTAATCTCCTCATACATAAATAAATACAAATAGATAATGTACAATGGTAAAATTATCGTAGTTTTAGACAATTTTTTTTATACAGATAAAATAAAAAAAACTTACAATAGCATTTCCAGCTTCCACGGTCACTGGTTCACCATTTTTTTATGTGAGATTTAATCCAAACATCAGCTCTAGTTATGGACGATGGACTTGGACTTTCTTTTTTCTAAATTTAGGATAACATTAAATAAAAAAACCGGACAAGTATTATATAATATTAAATAAAGCTATACTTAATTAACTAACCATGTCTTCGGTCAATCTAGCCATTCCCTTACGACCAGTTGTGTGTGGAAGTTGTTTATCCCTAAGGGCCGAATATTTCTCACTTCGTTTCTGTAAAATAGAAAGATATATTGTTGATATATTGTTATAGGATAATGGCAGCTTCGTTGTTTGAGAAAGTGAAGAGTGACAGAGAGAAGTTGATATATTGTTATAGGATAATGGCAGCTTGGTTGAGGAAGTGAAGAGTGACAGAGAGAAGTTGTTTGAGAAGTGTTTGATAAAGGCAATGTAAAGAAGAAACATGGATATTTTGTTTTGTAAATAGAGAACAAAAACTTGAAAACAGTTGCTTGTAGTAGAGGAAAATTCAATGTATCAGAAACTAAAAGACAAATGAAATAAAACAGTGAACATAATATCAAGTGAAAACAGCGAGCACAAGAAACAGATATGTAAAAATGAAAACTAAAATCTAAGACGCAATGCAATGTTTTTTGTTTTATTTTTGTTTTTGGGTATATGCAATGCAAGCTTGTTGAAGTATGAAATGCAACAGCAATGTAAAATAGAAAACGAAACGCAAAAGCCAGGAAATGAAATGTAATAGCAAACTAGTTGAAAATTCCAATGCAAGATGAAAACAAATCCAACAATTTTTTTAATGCAAGATAACACAATACAAAACCAAACACACAGCACTAAACTGAACTAAATTCAAGTGAACAAGAAATGTGTACAGAATGAACAAAGTTAAAATGGAAAGTGTTGAGTTGACAGGCACACAAGAAGAAAGAACAAAAATGCACAGTGAACATAAATGCAAAACAAATGAAACACAAAATGTTTTCTTTTTTTTGAGACTAAAACAAAACCATATGTGTTATTGGATAATAAAATTGTTCTTTTGAAAATGATAATCAACTCTGCTGTGCAAATAACCATATGTGTTATTGGATCCCAATCATTAACTTTTAAAGTGTTCTAGCAAATAAAATAGTGAATAGTGTTACCTTAAACTCCGGACTTGTTTTCGCCTTCACAAACCTTCTCCATTCGTTCATGCTTTTGATGTTGGTAGGTTTCAATTTTAGTCTTTCCTCTTCGTTCTCCGCTTTATTTAATTTTCGAACCAATTTACTTTTTGACGATCTCCAAATTACTCCCATTTGTTGAAATACAGCTTTTCTTTGCCAATCCTCTTCCAGTTTAAATCTAATCTGCAACAATACATGAAAACATGATATTAAAATCAAACAACAACCATATGTATGCATCAAACAATATTTTTCAGCCATAACTATAATACGTGATGTTACAATGTAGCAATGTAGCAACTTGAAAACAGATGTATAAACAACAAAAACAATTTTTAACTCATACCTGAATCGATTCCCACAAAACAACTTTTAACTCATCACTTAGATTCCTCCAATCATCAAGTGTGTATGGAACCAGCTCCCGCACAAGCGGTCCAAGAAAAGAGGATAAATGTACTGACCCTTTCCCTATTGGTATACCTATATCATTGAACTTAATTTCAATTCGATCCCGACTGCTTAACGGGAGTCTTTTTTCTTTTGCTGGACCTCTACCGCCTCTTTTTCGAGATGTAATTCTGGATTCAGCTTCACTTGCTCTCCCAATTTCTCCCTCAGCATCATCAGTTTGTTCAGGAACGATTTCATTTTCTGAGCGAAGTCCTTCTTCATTTGGGTCGGAGGGGGTAATAGGTGGCTCTTGTTCTTTGTCTTCATTGCAAACAATGGCTTGCTTCTTAGCGTTGAGTTTTGGTTATTCACTGTCGGTGCAAGGACTAGCTGGAATCTTAACCTTTTTCTTTGGATTATACTTCCGCTTTGACTTCTACTTCTGAGATTCCTTATCAGCCTTTCTTTGGTTGCGAGTACGTACAAAGCTTGAATGCATCTTTTTTCTGCAAATGAAACAAAAAACAGTAACTTATTTTGAGAATACTTCATATAAAGGACAGTTAACAGTATCCAAGCATCTTATAAATAATGCACTATCTGGAACATTGGTAACACGCCCATAGTAAGGATAATAAACTACAATAAACCACATAAAATGAATAATAACAGAGATAGCATGTGCTGCAGTGAATGAAATAACAGAGATAGTTTTTATTTTTAGGACACTGCACACATGAATCAAACCCCGTCCACAAGGTTACATAGATTTGTTTTTCTTCGTTTGGTGACTGAAATTATGACGCATTTGCTGAAAATATAACGCATATAGATATGTATCAGTGAGATAACTCCATGTGACCATGTAAACGCATCTGCCGAAAAATTATTTATATTGTGAACGCACAAAAATGTGAAGCCATTCAGCAAATGGTAATTAAAATTGCATATAAAAAGAACATATTAAACATGAGCAATCCATACAAAACACATTTTAAACAATCAGTTATCACAACACATAACATAATAGGAACACAACTGACACTACATGGTAGAAACTACAGTCTTCAATTTCAATACATCACTCATCACTGAAAATTGACAACTTAGCATAGTAGTGGAACTCAACACATACTACTGTCATGTTTGATTAACAAATCATAAAAAGATTTATACATCACTGGAACTTAGCACAGCATCAAAAAACACAACAACAAACCACAAAAAAAATTGGTTTATAGTACGAACATATAAACTTACAAATGCAAATAAAAAAAATTGGTTTATAGTTCGAACATAGACCGTAAATGCAAATAAAAAATAACATAAATTGGATACAATTAAAGCAAGCACATCGCACTAACATAATAGGAAATGATTAGAATATAAGTAAAATTTATAAAAAAAATAGCTCGAACATAATCATATAAAATCAATTATTCCAGTTAGGATTTATTCCAATTAGGGTTAAATCGACTATTCCAATTAGGGTTTACGTAGAAATTCGTATAGAGTATCCGTACATAATCATATAAAATCCAGTAGACTCATAAAATCGGTTTATAAAATTTCATACCTAAATATACCTATTTAGGGTTTCGCGAGGAGAGATCTGTGAAGGGCTACCGCGACGATGTGGAGAGGAGTAGAATGAAGGACGTCTACCGCAACAATGATAACGAAGCAAGGTGGATTTTGTTGGAGGGTGAGGTAGATTTTGCTGGAGCGAAAAGGAAAGCGTGAGGAGAAAAGTTTCTAAATAATGAAGAGGAAGGGAAACGTGACAGTAAATAAAAAAATTTCGTGAAATATTTTTTACTTTACGCGGGTGCGGGAACGTGAAATCTTTTTAGCCGCATTTATATTTTTTAGGGAAATACTTTTTGGTTGCATTTAGAAAGAAACGCCACCAATTTTTGCAACTATAAATGGTTTTTCTTGTAGTGTGATATTGTGTTTTCTTTCTTTCTTTTCTCAACAAGCCGTCTTTTGTGGTATTCGAAAGTTAGGCGTTGATATGAGGCGTTGATTTTTGGGCGTTACGAAGGATGGGTTGTTACATGGTTTATCGTCCTTTAAATCATGTTATAGCCTTTTAAAATCCAACCAAGTATTATTTAATACCATTTGGTATTCAAAATAAAGTCATATACTTATACTTGTAAATGAATTCCAAATTCATTTATTAAATACTTTCAATATTATTTCAAACAATTCTATAAAATTTCTTTTGTAGAAAAGCTTGTGTAATTAAAACATTTATTCTATATGGTTTAAAGCCGAATAAATATTTTTAAATAAATCAACTTTGCTCCATAAAAGCTTTTCTATTAGAAAATCCAAATAAAAATATTCGTGTGTATATATATATATATATATATCATATGGGATTTTAAATTCAAATTTAATTTCAATCCTATTATTTTTGATTTGAAAATAATGCAAAATCTGATTCGATTATTTAAAATATTTAAAATCATCATACAAAACTTTTCTAGTGAGTTTTTCAAAATTCTTTTTAAAGAATTTGACTATAAAGATCTTCTTCTTTCTTTAAATTCAAATCAACAAAACAACTTGAATAAAATTAAAGTTTTGTATTTAAATATTCTTTATATTTAAAATTTATATTCAAATTAAAACTATATTTATTTCAAAACCACAAAATTTTCATATAAAAATTCTAACCTTAAAATCCATATAATCTCTTTTCAAAAAATTTAACATTTAAAACTCCTTCTTTTCTTTAAGATTTGTATATAAATGCACTAAAAAACATGAATTCAAGTTTCATAATTTTAACTATCATTTAAAAGTTCTTAAATTATTTTATAAAGCATAACTATAGATTTTAATACAAGCTTATGATGTATCTTCTTATTAGTGTTCACTATAACCCAAACATGACAAGCTTAATATCAAAACTTTGTTCGCATATACTAACAAGTGTTAAATAAGTTTTAAGATGAAACATGGATTTGATTCAATGGTCAAAAGCAAGAGGATTAGAAAGAAGAAGAAGAAAAGAAAAAAGAAAAAAATCCTCCTGTGTATTACCTAGAGTATTACCGATCGAGGTTTCACTGACCGGTCGACCGGTCATTGGCACGGCTGTAGACCGGTGGTGACGGACTTGGAGCAATAATGCTTCAGGTATCGCTGTCAAACACCACCTCATTGGTGAATTTCGATGAGCTTTGGGATGATGTTGCCAGGTTTCACTCTTCATTTTGATAATCCAGTTTTAGCACTAGTTGTTCCAGGTTTTAATGTGCAAAGTAATGAGATATGGTGCTTTACAGTGAGTAATATGCTACCAAATATTAATTTGTTGCATTTGATGATGGTATACTGACAAGTCAACATGATTTAAACATGAGAGAAGTGAGGTATACTTACCTGACTTTTGTTTTATTAAAGCTAAGAATGAAGATGCAGAATAATGTTGATCTTAGTATGTTGAAAGGGGGCAAAAGATGTTGTACTAGATGAACTAAATGGTGATCGAGGAAGTAATGGTGTTGGAATCCTCTTGTTTGCCGTAGGGTGAAGAAAATGAAATAGGTATGAGGAAATATTGGAATGGACGGAGGGGTACATGTATAGGGTTAGGTTAATAATACTTGGGGATTAAGCGAGCGAATGAGTTAAAATTTAATAATTATTAGGATAGTTATAAACTTTTTAGGTCCAAATCAATTTTTATTTTAATACTTTAATAAACTTGAACCCTCAATCGCTTTATAAACCTCACCGTCTATGTATCTTTGTTAGAAATCCATTTGTGATGTTTTACCTAAATTTAATTTAATTTTTATAAAGATTTTTCTTTGTCAAAAATATTACTTTTCAATTTTTAACAACTATAAAACAATTGTTTGATTTTCAAAACAATTCCAAATTTTCATAAATAATATTTATTTTATCAAAATTAATTTCCAAACAACTTTTGGATTTTTAAATACAATTCAAATTTCAAATTTGAATTTTAAATTAATATTTTTCAAATAAATTCCAAAATTAAAAATTTTATTGAGTTAGATTCAATAAAATTTGAAAATTGTATTCTTAATACATTTATGGATTATTTTAACTTTTTATCAAGTTAAAAATAAATTTTCATAATTAAAATCCATTTGAAATTCAAATTTCTTCGATTTAAATTTCAAAATTTTATTTATTCATCAAAATACTCAAATAAAATCTCAAAATACTATTATTAATTAAATATTGGAATTTCACAAACTCTTCTCCTTAAAGAAATTGCGTCCTCGCAATTTATCATAAAGTGATATAACTTATTTTCTGTAGCGTTAATTACATACACACAACAATCAAACAAAGTTAATTAAAAATCAATCAGACATTTATGACACGATTAAAATTTAATAAGTATAAACCTAATGAGTCAAAACTAATTAGGTCGCGGCTATGGTACTAGCCCTTCGGTCTCCCATATATAATCTCTAGGGTTTCTTGACCTTTGGACCTTTATTTTACCCCTAGAACCTTCTTACTTCTCAACTACTTTATTTTCCCACTTTGGCTTTTTATCATTATCCAGATTTCCAATATATCTCGATATCTCAAGAAATTATATATATATATATATCACTAAATAAATAAATGTTCCTTTATAATTTCATCTACTTGAAGTGTTATAACTTGAGTAACCCTAACGAGTTGATCGAATATCATCAATCATTCTTATTTCTATTGTGGTACTTCAAGGAACAAAATTAATCTTTTAATCTTTTGTAGTTCATTTTTTACTACTTAGTGCCTAATATATTACTTCACATAATTAGTAAGTTTTAACTTCATATATTCCTCTTAAATTTTTTTTCATCTCTTTATATATCTTTATTTATCTTGGATAAAAAATATATCAATGATATTCATTGAGAACTTTTTTCCCTAAACCAACTATATTAAAAATGCTCAGACTTCCTTTTTATATTCCAAACTCCTACTTGAACTTAACTTGAGTCTATAGTAATTTTTAGAGTCGTCATTGCTTTACAACTTTCTAATTAGGTTTACTAAAACTAGGTCTTCACTCTGACTAATCTGGATTTAATCAAGTAAGAAGCTAGTTAATATAAATGTTTTCCTTTATTTTTAAAGATCATAGGGAAAATAACTATTCCAATTCTTTCGCTCTATTCAAGATCTTCCACTTAATTCTTTCCTTGGTTAAGACATTTTCTGAAGGTTAATACCAGGAATTTAATCATACCTGAATTCAACTGTCCTTAAACGATAGATACCTCATCGATCCAATTAGAAAAATCTCTAACCACTAAATTTATCTGATCTCACTTTCGAAATTTTTTAGTTTGCAAAGAATAATTCGAACTGATATTTGATGCTTAATTACAACCAAAATTCATTCTATGTGATTGGATTATCGAAAAGTGATCATTTGCTTACCATATAGTAATTACGTCCAATGAAACTCTAATAATTCTATTCTAAGAATAATATATTTTTCTCATAATATCGTTATGCTGAAATATCTCGTTTAAATGTTTAGAAACCCTTATGATAACACTGACTAGGTTTATTGACCAAAATTCATAACCACTCATTGGATAAGTTAACACAAATAAATTTCTAATATTATTCATTCCTTACAAAATAAAATTATTTAGTCCCCTTGTGATTTAATCCTAGTAAACTACTAGCTTCTGTCTTGTTTAGATAGGTGAGTTTAATATCATCAAGTGATACTTCCTACTCAATCTATTTCGTCAAGATTTAAGCGGGTTTATTCTCCTTTGAGTGATAACTCCTCTTTCAAAATCCATATTCTAAACTAAACTTATGAAAACGAAACTACCAAACATGCAACCATTCATTCACAAACTCAAACAATTAATTATGCACAACTAGAAGCAAATATATTAGTTTCCATTGTGCACTGTGATCACTATCAGATCTTTTTACTCAAATCTATTTCATCAAATTTATCACTATGTTTGATAAACATTTTCGTTTGTTTAACCTTTATCTCAAAATTGCATGAATATATATATATATATATATATGTATGTATGTATATAATGTAAATACTTACATAACTTCTATCCCAATGTTCTTCCCTTGGAACACTAATCTTAATTCATATATTACATACATGAGTTATTCCTAATTTTACCCAGGTTATTCTAATTGGGTAACAACCTATGTCCAACTTCACTACAACAAAAAATGGATTTAGTAGCACACAAAAAATACTGCCATAACTTATAGTAGCGTTTTAGAGAACACTCTTATACGACATGTAACTAAAAATCTAGGACTTTTTGTTTCATTTTTATAAACGCTACCAAAAACAACATATTGTAGTGTTCTGCAAATGCGACCTAATTTTTTGATCGTAGTGCTGCATAAACGACACTAAAAAGTATTGTTGACACTACTATAAAATATTATAGGATTTTGTCTGCCACCATATATATTTTGGTAGCATTTATTAAACACTGCTAAAAGTTATTGATTTTTCATATAGATTTCCCTCGTTGTGGTAGCTCATTCAGTTTCCACTTCATTTTGTTCACAACATCTAGTATATAGCAATAATTAACATATTTCAGTGTGATACCAATAACCACTTGGCGATGTGGTTTTTGAATTTTTTTTATGGTGGAGTAGTGAATGAAGATGGAAATTTTGGGTTTTTGGAGTAGAATTGGAAACATGAGGACATGAAAATTGAGAGGGAGATACTTAAGTCCCGATTGGTTTGCCATTTTTAGTTGTGTTTTTATCCAAAAGAAGCACACGACATATGTATTTTTTGAAAAACAAACAATTTTAAAAATGAAGTTAACAATATAAAGTAGAAACCAAATTATTTTATTTTTTGTGTTTTGAGAAATCCATCCCTCTATCCCCTTCGTCATCCTCCACCATCACTCCATCCCCTCCATTGTCCCTCCATCATCGTCATAATGACATAAAATTTTAAATGTTTTCCTCTGCTCTCCCCATATTTTATAATGAATTTTGAAAACACAAAACATAAAAGTCAAAACAAAATAAAACAGACCCTTAGAATTTTTCACGAAAAGTTTTGGTGAGGTAGCAAAAAATTAACCATAGTGTTTAACGCATTAATAAAAAAACCCAAACATTTGCGCTAACCCTTCTTCTCAGATAAGCTTCGATTGAAGGCAAACCCAACTTAAAGGAGGATTTAGCTTAGTAACGTTATTACCTTACTCATCTTAGATAGGGTGTACACTCTACAGATCAAGTATGGGCTAGGAGCCTAGGGAAAGTCTAATTCATGAAAAAACCACTCCTAGTGAAACGTCAAGCATTTAGTTTACAAACACTAGCAATATGTGCAAATAAAAGTTGGTTTTATTGTAGTACTTTTCTATAGTCAAATATGTTTTGAATCCTGATTTACTCAATTCTAGCTCAACCTTGCTCTGATACAAAACTCTGATGCTCCGGCTTCAATGACCAAATTATCAAATGGAGTTTACCACCTGACAACTCGAATCAAAGGGAATGGAATGTGAAATCTCTCCTATACACTACTTTAGGTCAACATGGAAATGTTTCAATACCTGAATAAACCTGAAATATTACGTATCTCGTCTCGATGCAGGGCAATGTACACCATTTTTAGAATTGAATAACTCGCATATAAGGAACACATATAAGTAAACGATGACACATGTGTCGATATCATAATGAAAATGGTAATATATATCTCAAAATAGGCATGATATATGGATTGCTTCAATATTGCAACGACCCATACTTTACATATCGGAGGAACATAAAATATTATTTTTAAATTCATATTGGATCGTATGACTCTATAACTTTGGATGATGTTGAGTATTGACATTTTTTATCCTTATTAATTTTATTGGACAAGTATGACCCTAGATTTATTTTTCGGCTTTTTTAGTAGTTATACTTATCGCATCGATATATGTGCACCAATGCACTAGAGAATTTGGACTAACAAGAAAATGTTCCTGGGTTAAGAAAAGGTGCATGAGCCGCATAGTCAAAGAATTTTTGACATAAGACGTTCTAGAAGCCCATACGACTTAAAAACGCCAAAAAATAGCATCCCGAGGCATAGTCTTGGATTTTAACGAAACTTGTACCGGTGGAACGGTAAAAATAAGGCGAGTCATGTCATCAAAGAATCGTTGTAATTGGACATTCATAGAGACTGCAAGAGCACAAAATGTGCATTCGAAATTCGAAAATAAGAGAAAAGGAGTACACACAATCCCTTACCTTACACACTACCTTGTAGATCTTTGCTTCTTTCTTTAGATGGACAAATCTCATTTCTTTCTTCACGAATATCTCCTTCTCCATGGCAACCCACTCCCTATTCATCTTTCTCCTCCTCCTTCTCAACCAAATAGCGACCGTCTTGGACAAAATAAAAGTTGAGCCTCTTTATTATTCCAAGAGCCATGCATCCATGGCCTTGGTTCGACACGACTCCGACCGTAGTGGTCGAAAATTGTGTATCCGGTAAAAGGGTGATTTCTGAAGGAGAACTGAATTGGGTTTTGTTGATATGAGTTCGTTCGTATTAGCGAGGGGATGACGATGAGGAAGATGGACTAAGCTGTAGGGGGCCATGATGGTCGGTGGGAGCATGAGAAGATAGGGAGGGAAATGGGTTAGATGCATTTTTCTTTTGTTTGCCGCATTGTTTCACTAGTCATGGATTGCAAGGGGATGTGGTCGGAGTGGCAACGGTGGAGGCAAGTTCCAGTAAAAGGGAACTGCCCGATGGTGGCTCTGGAGGCGTTCAGGTGGTGCTATAGTCATGAAAAGGGGAGGACATGCCCCTAGTAGGCCAGAGGTGGCAGTTGCGGATGACTAGGGTGGTAGATGCGACGGTGCGATGGTTGGCACCAGTAAGGCATGAGGTGATAGCGTGCATGTGCGTGGGGAGAGATGAGATGAGTTTGCTACTTTCATTATTCATGGCCGGAAATTATCAATGGGGTATGAGTTGGTGACTACGTGCTAGGGAAGTGTGGTGACAGTGCTGGTGGCTTCAGGTGGTGGTAGACGCAGTGGTATTGGTGCATGCATGTATGGAAGTAGAGTGCGTACATGGATGTGGGTTGGTGAGCATCCACATATCATTTTGGCTATAGGGAAAAGCAAATGGAAAGTGTATATGAGAGAGAAAGTGGGAAGGGAGATGGTTACATGTTAAGAAAGAGATAAAGATAATTATGAAGTTATTAGCTAAGTTAATTAATTATATATTAGGCTAATTAATTGATTGAATAGTTTATATAAATGAAATCTTATATGTTCCATATCTTTTGCATACGGGGTCCGATTTTGACAAGTTTCTTGCATTCACTCATATTGGAGCCCTTTATGACTTGGCATGGGACTGGAAAGCTTTTATTGAGTGAGTAATATTTTTTGTCACCATACTATGATTGTTGGTATAGTATAAAAATGTTGTTTTGGACCAATTTCCTACTTTGAAACATGATTTCTAATATATTTAAACCCACACCTAATTTTATAAAAAATTAAAGTGTTCTAAGATTTTTAAATCAAATACCACACATATTCTTATGAACGCGCTATTTTTTAGGAAATTGCTAGATTTTGGCCACTTTTGATATGGATCCTCGAATTGGCTGATATAGATGTGTAAAATATATATTGTATGTATGCTTGTTGAGTGCATGTATGCTTGTTTGCTTAGTTTGGTTGAAAACGCCGATCGATAGGCGATATAATGCTAGGAAATATCCCATTAGATAGAATTTCATGCATATAGTTCTGTGCATACCGACCGATCTGAAGACGAAAGATGATGGACTTGGGTATGTGCTTCAGACTTTAGGATGGATGTCGGACATTTTCATTTGGTTCATATTTAGCCAAAAAGGCTAAGTATACGACCAAAGTGTTCCTTATCGATCACTCTAGAGTGGTCGGTATCTACCACTTTTGATGATGGCCGATTTGGTCAAATTTTTTATGTGGCCGATAGAGTGGCTTCGAGGAGCACGATGTGATGGTTTGTTCGACATTTGATTTCGACTTTATGGCTCTTCGACGGGCGGTTTTTATGGTGAAGCAAGGATTTGATGCTTCGACATGATGGCTCATGATGGGAAGTGATAGCTTTGGTGATGGATAGCTACACTTCAAGGCATAGAGCATAGGGCCTAAGGCTAGACTTGTGGAACTACAAGAGGATGTTTAAAGGACAAATGATAATATACCATGACTAGTAATGATGGTTGAGAATCGTCCCGACTTTAACAACTTCAGATGGGAGTGATGCAATGACCTAAAGACCAGCGCCAAGATGCGCTCTACCATTGATGACATGTGTAGAGGGATTGTTAATACTCGGAGGTTTCCAGTGTACTCATAAAGTGAGGTAACACTTAGGACATGATGGCTCCTGAAGCGTGGTGGTTCCTTATCTTCCGATAGGAGATTTGTCTTACCCCGGATTGACACAATGGTTAGTTTAGTTCCTGGCACACTAAGTGGCGTGGATTTGAGTATCATGAAACTAGGATGTTGATTGTCGCGACGAGTAGTCTAGTCCTTAAGCACGATGGCTCGGGTGAGTTATCATATATCCAATGCACTAAGTGAGTGTTGTGAGGATGGATAATGGGTGTCATATTTGCTTTGTTGATTAGGATGTCACCTGACATAGTTATCTTTGATGTAGATACCTGGACACTCATTTGTACCTTGACGTATAGTACACTAATAATGACTATGATGTAGAGTAGCATATATCATGTGTTATGTGCTAACTCTTTGGATGTAGGGACATGTCAGGTATGATTTTCTGTACCCTATGTCCCATATGCTATATTGACTTCCATAGTATTTTGAGATTGTTATCTCTCACACCACACTGTTATCTGCTCGAGGTTTTATGCTTTGCTTCTTATTATCTCGGGTACTCTTAAATAAGTAGACTAGATAGCAGGTATAAACGGTACATGGATTTGGGCAGAAGGACTAGCAGGAGGCAATGCTTTCTCACATTTATATTTTAGGATTATTTTTCCTTATTCCGCTGTGTGACACTTTGGAGCCTTGATAGTGTTTGACTTACTATTATTAGAGATAGTTTATCGTTTGAGTTTATTTATCAGCTGTATAAACTCAATTATGGTTTTGTATAACTGTATGAAGCTGTGCACTCTAACTCCATGGTTCATTTAATTATTACTGTCTTGCTTGTTTTCTATCTATGATGATTATTATATTTTATTCGATGTGTTGTGAGATACACGGTAGGTTCTGTGATTGTTTTATTTACCTTACAACCTTGATTATCTTCCTGCATATGTCGGGCATCGTTATAGCAGACTCCATTACATGTTATGTTAGGCGCCATAGGTGTAGGGCAGTCGTCACAAGTACATCACTTTAAACTTGACACACTAAGTACAATCTAGAAATTGCCTACTCGAACATTTGTGTAAAGACTCTTCTTGTAACTAATCTTCCAATATGTCCACAGCAACTCGAGTAGACTCATCTCCATCTGTCCGTGGATAAACTGAATGGTGTTACGTATTTTAGCTTCTAGGCGATGGTTGCTAAACTCAAATTTAGTAATTCCCTAACATAACATATATTTCAAATGGACTGCTCAATAAACAAAATTTATTGATGTCCACTGAGAAGCTATCCTGTAAACATAACACCTTAGTCTGACTCGTGGCGTTCCCATATAAATAATAAACCTTGAGCGAGGCTAGAAATCTAGTTGTGAGTATGATGGTTTATAATAATTATGGTGTTGGGTATAAACACGTGACATATCAATCAAACATACTATTGTCACTCACATCACATCAAATCCCGCCCACAATTCATAAAAATGGTTTTAACACACGTGTCATGGCTCTATCCATCGTGACTCATAACTTCAACTCTTATCAACTGGGACATCACAATCTATCCATATTATACGAGTTGCTTTCAATTTAAATTCAAGTACACTACTTTCATATTTCATAATTCTATTTTCATTGTTTACCATATTATGGTCTTTTCAATGCATATCGAAAAAATTAATAGCTGTACATATATTTTATGATGTAGTCTGATTTCACTGTTTACCATAGTACGGTCCGTCTCAACCGCATAATTAAACAATGAGCAGTCTACCAGTATTTTATGAGGTCGATATATATAAAGGAGAGTCATATCTTAACTCTCTTCCTTGATTTCTCAGTAGGAATATGTTGGTAACCTTTTTTGGTTTCACCCTCTACATAGACTAACCATCTTGACAAGCTCGTATGGTCTTTTTCACCCGTTGCTTACAACCAGCTGTGAGCGATGCCTTAGTTCACTACCCTTCTAGCTTCTAAAAACGACATTTTATTTGCCATAGTAGCTTGCCCAGTTCCACCTTGAGGCAATAGCTCTCATAGCACTACGTCTCTAATTTCTTACTATTCATCATATTGCCCGTGCAACAGATTATTGGACTATATAACAAGGGATTAAGTCATCATGGTTCGGGTTACGATCCTCGGATTAGTTCGCTAGGATGGATTCTAGTAGTCCGGTAATCAATACCTCATATTGTCCTTGTCAAATGTTAAATTTCAACTTTAAAACATTTGGCTACATAAAACATTATTATTTCTCAAAATGATGTTATATCCCAAGTAAATATTGTGTATATTTAATTAATTATCTAGCAACCATGCATTCTAATATTTCAATTCAAACATGAGAATTCATTCATATCAATTTTACTGAGATATAAAAAACTTTCATATAATATCATGGGTGAAATACACATCATAATCCTTGTAACGACCGTGATTTTATTACCGTCGTAATAAATATATTTTTTAAAATCTGTAACGACCATAATTTTTGGATTACTGTCGGAGTGAATAATTTAAATAGAAATTTTTGAATTCAAAATTTAAAGAAAATATGGTATTGCTAAGTCAGTAATTGCTTAACTTTGTGAGCGGGAGAGTGCACTGCATTTTCTTACCCATATAAGCAAGGTTGAAATAACCTTCTACCTACCGTCACTTTTTACAACTATGTTCCAAAATGCAAAGCTTTGGTTGCCAGATCCTCAGATTGGACGTGTTCTTTTATTTGTGCAAAAAAAAAGAAAAAAGAAAAAGAAAAGTAGTGCACACATTACATTATTTTTCCTTTTAACATTTACAGAGCTGGGTCGTGCATATAGTAAGGCTGATTTCAAGCAATGTCAGTGGCCATCAAGTATAGCCGTGTACAATAATTCAAAATACACTTTTGCATTAAATGCAAAGTGTACCAGAAAGATGACCAACACTCATTTCTTGACTTATACCTGTTAGAGAAAAGAAAAAAAATAATACTTCTCTGTATCATCCTTTATTCCACTTCTTTCAGCTTATAAACTTCTGCTCCCTCTTGAATCGGTGTTGCTAGCTGTTTTAGAGCAAATACAGGTGAGTTCAAAACTCACGTTACTAATTTATCCACTTCTCCTTATATTCGTGCTTGCAAAAAAAAAGAAAAAAAGAAAGTTAGTTTGTTTCTGTAAAGTTTGCATTGCCAGGTGCGTTTGTTCGAAGTAGTGCTTGCCGTGCATTTTATTGTTTTCTCGTGCGTGCATTTTTCTGAACCCAGGCTATCCTTTGGTTATCTCATTTTGTGTAAAGTGTACATTCAAAGCTGAGGGGTAGACTTAGAATTATGCATGTCCAGGTGTTAGTTTGGTTGCCTATTCCTTAGTTCATGTTATAAATTTTACATGCATGAAATACTTGAAATTGGTCAGGTCATTGCATATTTTTGTTAACAGAGTATCAAGTGCATATTCACTAATTGGTTTTGTTGGCTTTGGAAATTTCAAGTTCAGGCTTTGGTTTATTTGGTTACGGGCATGGAACGCACGAAGTTAGGTGCCAGACATTTTGCTTAATTCATTTTTGCATGCCAAGATATTACATACGAAAATCAAGATCCTAGTCATTATTTTTATTAAAATTTTGATAGCCCAGGCCACATATTCTGTGCTACTCTTATGCTTGTTTTTGCAAAGTGTAAATGGCAAGTTCACACATTATCTAGTTGCATACATGTCCGAGTCTTTTGTTTTATTTTTATTATTTATTTTTCCTTTGTACGTGTGCACAAGTGTAGAACAAGAAACCAGGTTGTTTTCTTGCATGCATTATTTTGTGAAACGTGCGTGAAGAATATATAGTGTCCTTGCGTGCATTATTTTGGGTACATCTAGTATGTACGTGCATATTGTGGAAATGTCAGATTACATATTTTGGAAATCTAATTACGTGTTAGAATTGGTAATACTTTTCATATTGTCCATATTTTATTGTTTGCCTATTTTATTTTGTGTAAGTAGGCAGCGCAATACATTTTGTTGAATTTATAGTAGTGTTGCCTACCGGTTAATTTACGTTGAACCGACGTTTGGTTTTAAAATGTAATTTATTGCCGTTATTTTTATAACGGGATGTGTACGCCGGTATGGTATTTTTGAATCGTGTTGTTTTGTGGATATTTTTGGTAAATAAAAATTACTATTATTTTGACTCCAGTAACCGTCAATTTTAAAGTGAATTTTTAAGCGGTTAACCCGCAACGCTGATTTTGATATCCGTTTTTACGGTGTTTTGTGAAGCGCAATTTCCTCGCCGAAATTGCTACAGATGTTGCTATTTTAATCACGTGTTTTAAAAATCGTTTTAAATTGAAATTGTTTTCAAAATTTCTACAGTTTGCGCTTTCAAAAGAATGAGGAAGCGATTTAAACGATTCAGCAAAACTGAGGACTATGAACCCTTACTTTTACTGATTCGCTTAATTCCGGACTTGTCCATTTGAGAACGTAAAATGTATTTTTATAAAATACACAATTTTGCACTTTCAAGGAAACGATGAAGAGATTTAAACGATTTAGCAAAAGTGCGGAGTATGGAACCACACTTTTACTATTTCGGTTAATTCCGGACTCGTTAATTGAAACATCTGCTGTTTGATGATTTTGATGATTTTATTTGGCTTTCGAGCCACTCTGCTGGACCTTCGGGTCATTTGTTGGACCTTCGGGTCATCTGTTGGATCTTCGGGTCATATGTTGGGCTTTCGGGCCACTCTGCGGACCTTCGGGTCAAATACCAGTACTAGACCTTCGGGTCACTCTGCGGACCTTCGGGTCAATCTGATGGGCGCCAAAATTATGTTGAGTACTTGGTAGGCTTCGGCCACTCTGAGATGCACGTGCGGCGTAGCTAAAACTCGCCATCTGCTGGGATCGATCCATCTTTTATGTTGATTTTCTAGTTATCTTGTTTTGATTTCTAGATTTTGTGACCGACGATTTTCTAGTTATCTATTTTGATTTCTGGATTTTGGGAATTGCTGCTTTGAATTCAATTATGAATTTGGAAGTTGAGTTGAGTATAATCTCATCTGAGATTATAAATTTGCGTATTGCTGTTTTAAATTCAATTGTGAATTCGAAAAATGATTTTGATGGAGTTTAAATTGAGATTTCTTCATTTAAACTATGCTGATTATTTATGTTGTATAGTCTCATTCGAGACTATAATTATTTGTTTAAGTGTTGTTTATCATTCACTTATTTCTGAGAATAAATTAGACTGATCCGTTTATTATTTTCTTTTAAATAATACTCGGGTCAGACCGAGTCATTTCAGGGTAGTCTCTATCTCTGATTCAGTTGCAGCTTCAGCTTTTGGGATATCACTTCATCTTTTGCCTAGCCTTCGAGGAGTTCTTTTGGTTTATTAGTCCTCATCTTATGTATGTATTGATGGATATGTATATGTATCGGTTCATGTGAACTATCGATTGTTGTAGCATGTATTCCAGACTAGTCTTCCGCTATATATCTGATATTTCTGTTCTGATGTGATTATACTATCTGAGTTATTGTTATTATGAGTTGTTCTGGATTTTTCTTAAGCCACCGTAGTTTCGTTTTAGATTTGGATTGAATATATATCTTTGGGAGTAATTTATACAACTCCTATCGATGTAATCAATACTCGTCTAAGGCATAACTTACGGATGGTCGCTTCTAACAAGCCTTATTCTTCGCAATAGCAGACGTTATTCCTTATAATAACCTTTGTTATTGTGAGCATAGAGGTGGGGCGTCACAGCTTGGTATCAGAGCTGAGATTCAGAACAAATTATAATAAACACGGAACAGAAGCAGAATGGAACATGTGTTACAACTATTCGAGGGTCTTATTCGTGCCTTTCTAATCGATTCCTTTGTTGTTCTTAAACTTCTTATCCTCTCCAACAAGTTGGAATATGTATAGGAATATATCTCATATTTCTGTAGTATTCCATTTGTTAAATTCCTTATCAATCTTGTTTGTAGTTTCCTTGAGTTAAAACAAGGAAAGTTCTCTGTTTCCGATTGTTTTAACTGCTCATAAGGGTTTCAAATCTGGGAAGCTTAATGTTTCTTAAGCTTCTGATGATTCTTCTAAGCCCAAAGGTATTACTCCTTCTGTTTTGGAAGATTTTATATTATTTCATTGTCGTTCTATTAGAGTTCTTTTCGATACGGGTGCATCGCATTCATTCGTGTCGAAGGAGCTAGTTGATGTTATTTCTTTGGATGTTATTACCCTTTGTGACCCTTTGAGGATTGTGAATTCTATTGGTGGATCCGCTACTCTTGGTTTGTTATGTGTTGGTGTTGAGATTATTCTTTGTGGCTTTTCCTTTCATGCGAATTTGCATGTTATGGATCATCTTAGTTTTGATATGATTTTGGATATGGATTGGCTCGTTCGTTATGAAGTACAAATTCTATGTCCCGAAAGAACTTTATATCTTAAGCATCCCGATGCTAGCGAGCAGTTATCTATTATATTTCGAAGCATAGATCATACTTTGAATGCTCTTATTTCTTCCTTCGAGTCGGAGGATGTCATTGCTAATATTCCAGTTGTTTGTGATTTTTCTGATGTCTTCGAGCCTATTTCATATTGCCGCCGAATAGGACAATTGAGTTCCGTATTGATCTTATCTCTGGTGCTTACTCTGTCAGTCGTCCTCCCATGAGGATGTCTGCTAAGGAAAATGAGGAACTCAAGCAGCAATTATCTGAGTTGGAAGCCAATCATTTTATTCGTTCTAGCTCATCTCCTTGGGGCACCGCCGTTGTCTTTGTTAAGAAGCTAGATGGTACTCTTAGGCTTTGCATTGATTTTAGCAAGCTTAACGAGTTCACTATCAAATAGGTACCCATTACCTAGGATCGACGACATGTTCGATCAAGTAAGTGGCGCTAAACTGTTCTCCCAATTCAACCTTACCACCGGTTTTCTTTTGGCTACGAGTTGCGGAAGTTAGCATTCCACTTACCGCATTCCGCACTCGTTATGATTCTTACGAATGAATTATTACGTCATTCAGTTGCCCAGCCTATTTCATCCATTTTATGAATCGAGTATTCTACGAATATCTCGATGACTCCATTTGTGTATTTATTGATTTTGGATGAAAACATCAATTTAAAATTTGGCAAATCTTTTTCGTAAGATTTATTTACAAGTATAATTGGATTTGTGTTTATCATATAGAAGATGTTTTTGTGATTGTATTGCCCATTGAGTGCTTTAAGAATTCTGGTCGATGCGCTTGATCAACGTTATCGATAGGAATCTCCTAAATGCTTTGATGAGACAATTTGACACAATAAATTGATTTATAAAAAAGAAATTTTTTCTAGAAAGTGAGTTCATAAAGAAGATTATCAGAAAGAACTCTTTTCCGATACTCTTATTCTTGTGGTTCCCGAAGGGAACCAAGACTCTATTGTTTATACCAACGCTAGTCGTATTGGTTGGGTGTCGTTCTCTTGCAAAAAGAAAACGTGCTATCACTTATGCTTCTTTACAATTAAAGCCTAACGAGATTCGTTATGCTACCCATGATTTGGAGTTAGCCGCTATAGTCTTTGCTTTAAAGATTTGGCGACATTATTTATTGGGCAAGCGTTTTATTCTCTTCACTGATCACAAATCTCTGAAGTATTTATTTACTTAGAAAGAGCTTAATATGAGGCAACAACGTTGGCTCGAATTTCTTGCTTCATATGATTTCGATATTCAGTATACCCCTGGTAAGGGTAATCGAGTTGCTGATGCGCTTAGTCGCAAGAAGCAAGTCGTTGTTTCCATGATGCTAGTAGAGTGGAATATTTTGGAAGCTTCATCTCTTTGCGATATTAGAGACCGTCTTTCAGTTTCTGATTCTCCCGTGCTTTTATTTAGCATGGAAGCTCGTCCTAATTTGTTAGATCGTATTGCCGATGCCCAGAAGCAAGATCCAGATCTTGCTTATCTTTTTCAGAGTTGTAAATCGGAATCCCGAAGTGATGATCTGAAGGATTTCGATATTGATATTCGTGGTTGTATTCGGAAGAAGGGTAGATTGATCGTGCCTAATATTTCTAATCTTAGAAATGACATTCTTGAGGATTGTCATCGTTCTAAGTATACTATCCATCCGGGTAGTAGTATGATGTATGCGGATATGAGACGCTTATACTATTACGAAGGTATGAAGCGTGATATTGCAAGTTATGTAAGTCGTTGCATGACTTGTCAACTTGTTAAAGCAGAACACCAACGTCCCAGTGGTCTTTTGCAGCCTCTTGAGATTCCATTATGGAGATGGGATCAGATTTCCATGGACTTCATAGATGGTCTACCTCGTTCGAGGTCGGGCCATACTAGTATTTGGGTGATTGTTGACAGATTGACTAAATCAGCCCATTTTATTCCTATCAAGTCCAATCGGATTGCTCCTTTGTTGGCTAAGTTGTTTATTAAAGAAGTCGTTCGACTTCATGGTGTGCCTAGTTCTATTGTTAGTCACAGAGCTCCGCTGTTTACTAGTGGTTTCTGGCGGAGTCTTCAAAAAGCTTTGGGCACTAGGCTAAACCTCAGTACAGCTTATCATCCATAGTCTGATGGTCAGATTGAAAGGGTGAATCAAGTTTTGGAAGATCTCCTTCGAGCTTGTATTTTTGATTTTGGCGGTAGTTGGGAAGGCCACTTGCCTCTTGTTGAATTTTCTTATAACAACAGTTTTCAATCCAGTATCGGTATGGCTCCTTTCGAGGCTCTTTACGGAAGGCTGTGTCGATCACCTTCTTGTTGGTTGGAATCGGGGGAAAAGTTAGTTCTCGGCCCCGATTATATTCGTGATTCTTCAGAGAGGATTGATATTATTAGACAGATAATGAAAGAGGTTCAGAATAAACAGAAATCTTATGCCGATCATCGTAGGAAGCCTTTGGAATTTTCTGTTGGCGATCTCGTATTCATTCGTGTTTCCCCGATGAAGGGTGTGGTGCGTTTTAGTCACTCCGGGAAATTGGCTCCTCGATATGTTGGACCGTTTCCTATTACGGAACGCATTGGCCCAGTTGCTTATCGTGTATCGCTACCTGCTCAGTTTTCAGGAATTCATGACGTATTTCATGTGTCCCAGCTCCGTCGATGCCTTCGTGATACGGATTCTATTATTGATCCTCCTTTGTTGCAAGATCTTGAGATCTCACCCGACTTGTCTATTGTGTAAAATCCTGTTCATGTGCTAGCTTCGGAGGTTAAAAGCCTTCGGAATAAAGAAGTCCCGCTTGTGAAAATTCAATGGTCCGCAAACCCCAAGGATTGCACTTGGGAAACCAAAGAATTCATCGAGCGTACTTATCCCGGTTTTCTCTCCTCTTCGGGTGGGGGTAAGCATTCTTATCTATCTTTTCTTTTTATCTTTGTTGTGATAAATTATTTACGTATTGACTGCTTCTAGTATGAAAATTGCGGGGATGCAATTTTTATAAGGAGGGAAGTCTGTAACGACCGTGATTTTATTACCGTCGTAATAAATATATTTTTTAAAATCTGTAACGACCATAATTTTTGGATTACTGTCGGAGTGAATAATTTAAATAGAAATTTTTGAATTCAAAATTTAAAGAAAATATGGTATTGCTAAGTCAGTAATTGCTTAACTTTGTGAGCGGGAGAGTGCACTGCATTTTCTTACCCATATAAGCAAGGTTGAAATAACCTTCTACCTACCGTCACTTTTTACAACTATGTTCCAAAATGCAAAGCTTTGGTTGCCAGATCCTCAGATTGGACGTGTTCTTTTATTTGTGCAAAAAAAAAGAAAAAAGAAAAAGAAAAGTAGTGCACACATTACATTATTTTTCCTTTTAACATTTACAGAGCTGGGTCGTGCATATAGTAAGGCTGATTTCAAGCAATGTCAGTGGCCATCAAGTATAGCCGTGTACAATAATTCAAAATACACTTTTGCATTAAATGCAAAGTGTACCAGAAAGATGACCAACACTCATTTCTTGACTTATACCTGTTAGAGAAAAGAAAAAAAATAATACTTCTCTGTATCATCCTTTATTCCACTTCTTTCAGCTTATAAACTTCTGCTCCCTCTTGAATCGGTGTTGCTAGCTGTTTTAGAGCAAATACAGGTGAGTTCAAAACTCACGTTACTAATTTATCCACTTCTCCTTATATTCGTGCTTGCAAAAAAAAAGAAAAAAAGAAAGTTAGTTTGTTTCTGTAAAGTTTGCATTGCCAGGTGCGTTTGTTCGAAGTAGTGCTTGCCGTGCATTTTATTGTTTTCTCGTGCGTGCATTTTTCTGAACCCAGGCTATCCTTTGGTTATCTCATTTTGTGTAAAGTGTACATTCAAAGCTGAGGGGTAGACTTAGAATTATGCATGTCCAGGTGTTAGTTTGGTTGCCTATTCCTTAGTTCATGTTATAAATTTTACATGCATGAAATACTTGAAATTGGTCAGGTCATTGCATATTTTTGTTAACAGAGTATCAAGTGCATATTCACTAATTGGTTTTGTTGGCTTTGGAAATTTCAAGTTCAGGCTTTGGTTTATTTGGTTACGGGCATGGAACGCACGAAGTTAGGTGCCAGACATTTTGCTTAATTCATTTTTGCATGCCAAGATATTACATACGAAAATCAAGATCCTAGTCATTATTTTTATTAAAATTTTGATAGCCCAGGCCACATATTCTGTGCTACTCTTATGCTTGTTTTTGCAAAGTGTAAATGGCAAGTTCACACATTATCTAGTTGCATACATGTCCGAGTCTTTTGTTTTATTTTTATTATTTATTTTTCCTTTGTACGTGTGCACAAGTGTAGAACAAGAAACCAGGTTGTTTTCTTGCATGCATTATTTTGTGAAACGTGCGTGAAGAATATATAGTGTCCTTGCGTGCATTATTTTGGGTACATCTAGTATGTACGTGCATATTGTGGAAATGTCAGATTACATATTTTGGAAATCTAATTACGTGTTAGAATTGGTAATACTTTTCATATTGTCCATATTTTATTGTTTGCCTATTTTATTTTGTGTAAGTAGGCAGCGCAATACATTTTGTTGAATTTATAGTAGTGTTGCCTACCGGTTAATTTACGTTGAACCGACGTTTGGTTTTAAAATGTAATTTATTGCCGTTATTTTTATAACGGGATGTGTACGCCGGTATGGTATTTTTGAATCGTGTTGTTTTGTGGATATTTTTGGTAAATAAAAATTACTATTATTTTGACTCCAGTAACCGTCAATTTTAAAGTGAATTTTTAAGCGGTTAACCCGCAACGCTGATTTTGATATCCGTTTTTACGGTGTTTTGTGAAGCGCAATTTCCTCGCCGAAATTGCTACAGATGTTGCTATTTTAATCACGTGTTTTAAAAATCGTTTTAAATTGAAATTGTTTTCAAAATTTCTACAGTTTGCGCTTTCAAAAGAATGAGGAAGCGATTTAAACGATTCAGCAAAACTGAGGACTATGAACCCTTACTTTTACTGATTCGCTTAATTCCGGACTTGTCCATTTGAGAACGTAAAATGTATTTTTATAAAATACACAATTTTGCACTTTCAAGGAAACGATGAAGAGATTTAAACGATTTAGCAAAAGTGCGGAGTATGGAACCACACTTTTACTATTTCGGTTAATTCCGGACTCGTTAATTGAAACATCTGCTGTTTGATGATTTTGATGATTTTATTTGGCTTTCGAGCCACTCTGCTGGACCTTCGGGTCATTTGTTGGACCTTCGAGTCATCTGTTGGATCTTCGGGTCATTTGTTGGGCTTTCGGGCCACTCTGCGGACCTTCGGGTCAAATACCAGTACTAGACCTTCGGGTCACTCTGCGGACCTTCGGGTCAATCTGATGGGCGCCAAAATTATGTTGAGTACTTGGTAGGCTTCGGCCACTCTGAGATGCACGTGCGGCGTAGCTAAAACTCGCCATCTGCTGGGATCGATCCATCTTTTATGCTGATTTTCTAGTTATCTTGTTTTGATTTCTAGATTTTGTGACTGACGATTTTCTAGTTATCTATTTTGATTTCTGGATTTTGGGAATTGCTGCTTTGAATTCAATTATGAATTTGGAAGTTGAGTTGAGTATAATCTCATCTGAGATTATAAATTTGCGTATTGCTGTTTTAAATTCAATTGTGAATTCGAAAACTGATTTTGATGGAGTTTAAATTGAGATTTCTTCATTTAAACTATGCTGATTATTTATGCTGTATAGTCTCATTCGAGACTATAATTATTTGTTTAAGTGTTGTTTATCATTCACTTATTTCTGAGAATAAATTAGACTGATCCATTTATTATTTTCTTTTAAATAATACTCGGGTCAGACCAAGTCATTTCAGGGTAGTCTCTATCTCTGATTCAGTTGCAGCTTCAGCTTTTGGGATATCACTTCATCTTTTGCCTAGCCTTCGAGGAGTTCTTTTGGTTTATTAGTCCTCATCTTATGTATGTATTGATGGATATGTATATGTATCGGTTCATGTGAACTATCGATTGTTGTAGCATGTATTCCAGACTAGTCTTCCGCTATATATCTGATATTTCTGTTCTGATGTGATTATACTATCTGAGTTATTGTTATTATGAGTTGTTCTGGATTTTTCTTAAGCCACCGTAGTTTCGTTTTAGATTTGGATTGAATATATATCTTTGGGAGTAATTTATACAACTCCTATCGATGTAATCAATACTCGTCTAAGGCATAACTTACGGATGGTCGCTTCTAACAAGCCTTATTCTTCGCAATAGCAGACGTTATTCCTTATAATAACCTTTGTTATTGTGAGCATAGAGGTGGGGCGTCACAATCCTATACTTGTATTTCTAAAATCAAATAGGTATTTAAAATCACCCAGATTTAGTCATATCATCAAATTCATCTATTCAAATCAAACTAAGCAATCTTTCAATCCTTTACCTCATCATGAGTATTCTAGCATAACACAAGTGAAATATCAACACTTAGTATCAAAATCAAATAAATATTTTATTCACCCGACTTTAAAACATGTATCTCATATTTCGTAGGACAAATACTCATGCTTCTCAAAAAAAAATTACTTGGTTTATCTTCCTTAAATCATGCTATAATCCTTTAAAATTCAACCAAGTATTATTTAATACCATTTGGTATTCAAATCAAAGTCGTATACTCATATTTGTATATTAAATGAATTCCAAATTCATTTATAATATAATTTCAATATTATTTTAAATAGTTTTCTAAATTATTTTTATAGAATAGCTTGTGTAATTAAACCATTTATCCTTTATGGTTAAAATTCGAATTCAAAATATTTTTAAATAAATCAAGTTCGCTCCATAAAAACTTTCCTATTACAAAATCCAAATAAAAATATTCATATATATATATATGAAAAGAATTTTAAATTCAAACTTAACCTAAATCCTATTATTTCCAGTTTGAAAATAATTCAAATTTGGATTTCATTATTTAAAATATTACAAATCATCATGCAAATATTTTCTAATGAGTTCATCAAAATTCTTTTCAAAAAAATTAAATATAAAAATCCCCTTCTTTCTTTAAATTCAAATCAACCAAACAACTTAAATAAAATTCAAGTTTATATTAAAATATTCTTTATATTTAAAATCTATATTCAAACTAAAAGTATATTTATTTCAAAGCCCATAAAATATTCATATATAAAAATTATAACCTTAAAATCCATAAAATCTCTTTACAAGGAATTTCAATATTTAAAACTCCTTTGAATATAAATTCACTAAACAAAATTAAATTCAAGCTTCATACTTTTAACAATCATTTAAAGGTTCCCAAATTATTTTGTATAGCTTGACCATATATTTCAATACAAGCTTATGATGTATCTTCTTCATATTGTTCGTTGTAAGCCAAACACAACATGCTTAATATCAATACTTTTTTTTTAAATTTAATCTCACATATTGACAATTGATAAATAAGTTTTAAGATGAAACATGGATTTGATTCAATGGCCAAAAGTAAGAGAATGTAGGAGAATAAGCCAGCAAGGAGAAAGAAGAAGAAAAGGAAAAAGAATATAAAAGAATCTCCTGTGTATTACCTAGAGCATTACTGCTCCAGGTGTCAATGATCGGTCGATCGACCATTGGCATTGTGGTCGACCAGTGGTGATGGACTTGGAGTAATGTTCTAGGTAATCACCATCGAACGCCACTTCATTGGTGAATTTCGAGGAGCTCTGGGATGCTGTTGCGAAGGTTTCAATCTTCATTTCATGACCTAGTTTTAGCACTAGTTGTTCCAGGTTTTGATGTGAAAAGTAATGAGATATATGGTTTACAGTGAGTAATATACTACCAGATATTGATTTGTTGTAGATGCTGATGGTGTACTGACAGGTCGATGATGATTTAACGTGAGAGAAGTGAAGTATACTCACTTGACTGTTGATTTGCTGAAGCTAAGAACAAAGATGAATAACAATGTTAATCTCAGTATGTATGTAGGAGGTAGGAAAAAAGATGTTGTACTAGATGAACTAGATGGCGATGGAGGAAGTAGTGGTGCTGAAATTCTTTTATTTGTTGAAGGGTGAAGAAAAAAGAAACAAGCAAGAGGAAGTAAAGAAATGAACAGAGAGGTGTATAGATAGATTAGGTTAATAATACTTAGGATCAAGTAAGTGAATAAGTTAAATTTTAATAATTGTTAGGATAAGTATAAACTTTTTAGGTCCAATTAAATTTATTTTGATATTTTAAGAAACTTGAACGCTTGACCGCCTTATAACTTTGGCCGTCTATATATCTCCGTTTAATAATTCGCTTGAGGCATTTTACCCAAATTTTATTTTATTTTTATAATGATTTTGTTTTTGAAAAATATTACTTTTTAATTGTTAACAATTATAAAATAATTGTTTTAATTTCAAAATATTTCCAAAATTTTACAAATAATATTTATTTTTTTAAATAAATTTCCAAATAACTTCTAGATTTTTAAAGCACAATTCAAATTTCAAATTTTGATTTTAAATTATTATTTTTCAAATAAATTCCAAAAAATACTTTTATTAAATGAAATTCAATAAAATTTTAAAATTGTTTTCTAAACACATTTGTTGATTATTTCAACTTTTTATCAAGTTAAAAATAATTTTTCATAATTCAAATCCATTTGAAATACAAATTTCTTCGATATATATTTCAAAAATTTATTTACTCTTCAAAATTATCTATTCAAATCTTAATACATATTATTATTCTTAATTAAATAGTAGGTTGTAGCAATTTGCTTTTGAAAATAATAATGGGCCTAAAATAAGTGATAATTACCTTTGACATTATAGGCTAGACTATAACAGTGCGAAACGATTGAATGAGTTAAGAAATCAAGGTTTCAATAATCATTTGATTTTGAATCATTTGATATTGGTACATTGTGTCTTAAAAGCAATATGGCCACGCATCCATTTAATGGGAGCAATGAAAGAGTTGATGAACTCTTACAACTAGTCTATACTGATGTATGTAGTCATGTGTCTACAACTATCAAAGGTAGAACCTTATACTTTGTAATGTTCATAGATGATTTATTTAGATATTCATATGTGTTTCTCATGGAACACAAATCAAAGATCTATGATAAATTCATTGAATATAAGAAGAAGTAGAAAACCAGACAAACAGGAAAATTAAAATACTTCGATCTGATCTAGGTGGTGAGTACACTAGATATGAACTCCAATAGTACCTAAAAGAGAATGAGATTTTCTCTCAAGTCGCTCCTTCCTATACTCCTCAACACAACGATGTTTCAAAAATGAGGAAAAAACCTTGTTGGATATGGTTTGGTGAAGGATGATGACACAGAGTTGCTGTTAGGAACAGGAGATAGTGGTTTTGATGACAACAACCTTTGTAAAATATTTTATTATAACTTATATACTAACACTATTGTCTAGATATATATGAATGTTATTAAGCAGGATATATATAAGACAGGTACTGATTATTGAAGACTGTATAGTATAAAGATCAAGAATGAAGAAATCAAGTTTGAAGACTCATGAGTATCAAGATCAAGATTTCAAGGTAAGTGTATAGTTTTGTTAAAACTTCAAAATAGCATGGAAATATTCATTCCAAATTTCATTAGGGATGGAACCCATTTCTACCTTCTTAGTGGCTTACAAACCCACGACAAGTAGCTTACAAACCTACGACAAGTGGCTTACAAACCCACGAACATCCTGGTTTTGTACAAGTTCTCGAGTTCTGATGTGATGAAATATTCTGCAGGAAGAAGCTTGCAAAACTACTTTAAAATGGTTTTTTAAAATGATTTTCAAAACTTTTTTTTTAAAATGTTTTAGCTTTAAAAATTATATTTTCAAATGATTTTCAAAAAGATGTTTTAGCCTTAAAATATTCTTTGTTTTTGTTTTTAAATAAACTCTTGTTTTAAACTTCGCTTGTTTTAAAACTATCTTCTGATTTTTAAAAATTCTTTTATAATATATATATACTTGAGATTTAAAATCAAATTTATATATACATTCTAAAAATATTTTTTTCTACTCTTCTTTATCTTAAATCATAGGGAAATTAGATTATTTTACTCCAGAATCATTTCATCTTGTTTTCCTTTCAATACCATTTTCAAAACAAATTTTACATTGTTTTTAACTAAGGGATGTCGACATCATGGGATACCCCATGTCGACATGGTGGCCGTTAAATTCAAAATTTCAATTTTCAAAAGAAGTGTCTATTCGTTTAAATCTCTTCACAAATGGTTATGACCGTTACTGGTCTATAAATAGCCTTCACAAACGAATTTTTTAACTAACTATTTTTTTATTTTCTTCACTCCTTCTTCTCCACAAAACCATATTCTAAAATTTTCATATTTTTAAGATCGTGCCGAAATTCTACCGAATTCTCAAGTGAATCAAATTAGAATCTCATTCTTGTTTGATTCTCTGCCCTCTCTCGAAGATCAAAGTGCTATTCAGAGTTATAGGATCAATTTGTAATCAAAAGTTTATCGAGTCTCTCTAATAAGGTGTGGTTGTGCCTGGAAATCAATTGGGTGATCTTGTGTCCCGTAAATCAAGAGAGTTTGCCCCGGACTCAAAGACAGGAGGGAACCTCAAGGCCTTTAGAAATTGAGGATTGTAATCTCGACATTGGTATAATAAAAATCTGTACGAGGTGTTTGCCTTGGTGCAAGACTGGACGTAGGGTAACTCCGAACCAGTATAAAATCCGGTGTGTTCTTTCCTTTTACTGCTTTTTATTTACTTTCTGCATCTGTGTTTGATTCTGTGATTGTTCTGTGATTAAGTTCTGCATTTGTGTATATCATAAATTTTAAATTAGTCCATATCAGTCTTAGAATCCATTAAACACTATTCACCCCCCTCTAGTGTTAAATTAGCCTTAAGATCCTTAATCCGCACTCCCTTTCAGCTGCCTCTTTCCTTTTGGCAATATGTGCTAGAAACCACGCCATGTATGTTGAATAACGTACCATCTAAATCTGTGCCCAAGATTCTATATAAGTTATGGACTGGTAAGAAGCCCATCCTTGATTACCTTAAAGTTTGGGGTTATCCGGCTTAGGCTAAGAATGTAAACCATAGTAAACTACAGGCAAGATCGGTTGTATGTAAGTTTATAGGGTATCTAAGAAATTCTCATGGATACATATCGAGGAACCATAAGGTGATTTTTTAACACTTTCTACCCTTTTAGAAAAGGAATTTCTCTCTCGATAAATTAGTGGTAGTAAGGTAGACCAGGATGAGATCTAAGAAACTTTCATAGAAACCGAGTATTTGGATAATAATTTAGCACCTATTGAAAATACTCAGCCTATTAGAAGGTCTAGTAGGAAATCTCGCATGCCAGAGAGATACAACGATTTTCTCATTGATGGCGAGAACAAGCATTACATCATTAATGATGATCATCCCCTCACGTACCGAAAATCCATGGAAAGTAATGACATATAGTAGTCTTCAGAATTGACGGTACTATCCGACTTAAGTAGGTAGAGTATACTTTGATTATGGTCAAACACATAGCATGTCAACCGGTTTATGGCTATAGTTCGGTATGCGTTAGACTACTTGAAGTGAAACACTACCCATGAAAGGATTTGTTTCCTTCGTTGTAGAAGATTAGTATTACCATGTTCGATAGTCAACTTAAAGTCAAAATCTTTGGCCAGAGTATATTGGTTAATTGATAAATGTTATGGGATTGAACCAAGTATTTTACTGTAGTCCACGCAATTAACTACGGATATTAGTAATTTTCTTTAGACTAAACTTTGGATGTCTTAGTGCTAAATATTGATGAAAACAAAATGTGTACAAATTGTCTTTACTAGTATTGGAACCGGGCCAGTCAAAAGCGGGTTAAATGGGTGAATTTCAAAAAAAAATTCCATTTTAATCTTAGCCAAACCTATGAAGCCTAAATTGATTTTAGATTTAATCTAAATGTTTTGAATAAAACCTTCATTTTATTACAATTTTTTAAAATTAGTTTGAGTTAATTTTAATTGTTTGTGTGTTATAATGAGCATATAAAATGCATCCATGTGTAAAAGTGCAAGTGCAACATATGAGAAGTGTATATGATTAATGTGAATGTTGTTTAGGTGCTGGTAGACACATTTCCCTTTTGTATACACCATTTACGTCCAAAACAAGAATTTTTTATTTGTTAATAAGATTAATTTTATTATGATTATATATGCGTGTGTACATATATAGTTGTTTGTGTTAGAATAGACTTTATTTATATAACATGTAATATATCAAAGTATACAACATGAAGTGAATTTGATTAAAAGATAGTTTAAAACATTACAAGTATATTTTACGTAAAAACCATTTGAAAGCCTTGAGTTAGACACATACACACACATATGTATATATGTACGTATATTATATATATGTATATGTATATACACAAACTAAATTAATCAATGTTTTGAAATAATAAAAAATCAAAATTATATTCAAATAGTAAGTAAATTAGAACCTATACCTTTTAAACAAAGATCTTATTCTAGCCTAATTGTTAAAGTAAGAATATATCCTTTTTCTTGTTTTTTTTAGCAAGAAAATTTTTTTGTTTCAAAATATTTCGGAAGTAAGACATTTGAATCTCAATCTTATGTATATACCTTGATCTATTAACGAAATTGTTTCAAAGTTTCATTCATATAATATTTTATATAAGAAGATACAAATCTCAATCTTATATTATGAAATCCAACTTATTAATAAGATTGTTTCAAATTTTATTTAAATAATAATTTATAAAAAAAATTAGACGATATAGACGTATATAAATTTGTGATAATAAGATCTAGATCTAAGTTAAATAAACAAAATTAATAACATACAAAATAGTGATGAATCAAAAATTAATATTATCGATAACATATAAATAACAGAGAACATAACATGGAGATTTTTAAATATATCAACATGATAAGAATAAAAATGATTCAAAGGGAAGAAATAAAATATTCAAATCATAATCCAAATTCACACAGATGAATAGAAGGGAGAGGTAGAGAATCAAAGGCTGTAAACAAAATGAATTAATACTTAAGTAAAACAAAGGATTAGCTTTAAGATGTAGCCAAGAGAAACACCTTGAATGATAGAATAATTCCTAGATTCGGTAATTCAATCTGCAATAATCAAGAGATAACCACCTATTTTTATTTAATTTTGTTTAAATAATTTTTGGAATTTTGGTGCTCCTTCCACCATGAAAAATCGGCTATGATATGTTATGTAGAGAATTGAAAAAGAACAGAGCAAAATCTAATAAAGGAGGAAATAAATATGTAATTAAGATATGATGATTCCTCTCATTTTAATTAACACTACCCTTTCATTTTAAAAATCAAAACCGCTCATCTTTTTCATACAATGGCTGGTCAATATATGTGGCTTGGGTCCATAAAATTTTCAAAATCAAATCAGTATTAATTCTATTTAAATCCAAGTTTAATTTTCTATCAATATCGTATACTGATATGCATGTTTATAACTTTGATATACGCACATTATTAAATACTAATGGTAGTCAAACAAATCGTATAGAATTTATTTAATAATTATATTTAAATCGAATTTAAATATTCTACTGACATCGTATATTGATACACATGTATTTAACGTTTATACTTGCACTTTATTAAATACTAATGGCATTCAAACAAATTAAATTAAATTTAAAATCTAATATTTCATAAATATTAATTAAGTTTCAACTATTAAAAAATTAATTAAATCATATAGTTCATATAAAATACTCATCATTTCAGTTATGTGACTCAAAGGTGTAAATTCAGTCGGCGACAAATATTGAACAATTCAAGTATCAATGTTCACACGTCACCTTAGCTAGTAGTGTGACACTTTGGCTGAATTTATTGCTTACTTGTCTTTTGGTAAAATTAAATTTTACTTATTATAAGTGGTCCTTGCTAGTAAGATTATTTACTCCAATTTTCTTCATCAAAACAATATCACGTTAGGACTTATGGAATTTGGTTTTGGTCAAAATTCCAATATCGTCCACATTAAACCTTGTAAGTCCATAACCCAAATCCTTGGTTCAATAACAGCTTTTATTATTAATCATACTACTATGGCCAGGGATTTTGACTTCAAGTTGATTTCAGTTGACCATGATACTAACCCTATATAACTAGGGAGACAAATCCTCTATTGAATAGTGTTTTACTTCCAATGCTTCAACTCAGACCCAAATATAGTCGTTTAATAGACGCCATGCCATGATGTAACCATAATCAAAGTGGAGTGTCCACATTTCAGTTCAACAGTATTTTCAAGTCGAAAGAACTATGTAATATCGTCACTTCAAGATTCTCTGCTTGACTTTAGTTATATTAACCAACATAAAACTTTGAGTGAGTCATTCCATAAATATCCAATAACTATCACTACATAACCCTTTGGGTACTCCCAGCGGTCATGAGTAATGCACTGCCCAACTTTTGGAAAGTGTCAAGCACTCTAGTCTCAGGAGAGGTATCAATATCCAGTCTCGATACATTTTGACTAGGAATATTTAAAACGATGTGTTTCTTCAAACTGTGATAAAATAATCATGATTACAATGTCTTACAAAAAACGCATTATTTATGGATTTTCTTCTAAATATATTTAAATTAAACAATTAATTAGTTATAATGCATTATAACAAATATATAACATAAAGAAAACACCTTTTATTAAGAGCAAGAATTAATTACAAAGTAAATAATTTACTATAAATTATAGAATTGCCCCTAGGTCATACTTCTAACTCTATCAATCTCCCACTTGCACTTGATGCCAATTATGAAATCTCAATCCCATCCCTTTGATTAGCCTGATGAGAACTGACTGAGCTAGTTCCTTTGTGAATGGATCTACTATATTGTCCTTTGTACTACCCTTTGTATCATGACTTGTTTTTTTGAATCTCCGATTAGGTGGAATTTTTGAAGAATGTATCATGATTTCTTATGAACTGTAGGCTCCTTTGCAATTTGCATTGCTGCATTGTGTTCATAATACAATGCCAATAGATTCTTCATGTCAGGAATCACTCCTAGCTAAGTTAAAAATTTGTGCATCCAGACCGCTTCTTTAGCTACTTCAATGAGGGTGATTTCTTCGGAATCCATTGTTGAATCAACTATTGTTTCCTATTTGAAACTTTTCCAACTGGCGGCCCTACCATTTATAGTAAAGACGTAACTTGACATTGACTTACTATCGTCGATATCACTCTTAAAACTAGAGTTGGTATACCCTTTCATAAGGAGGTCTTTATCCCATATATTAGGAATAAGTCTCAAGTATTTTCTAGATGCTTCGGTATACATTTTACAACCATCCAATGCTTTTCTCTAGGATTAGACTGGTATCGACTTACGCATCCTAATGCATATGCCATATCCGGTTTAGAACATAACATAGCTTACATCATGGATCCTATGGCTGAAGCATATGGAATCCTCTTCATACGCTCTTTTTCCTCATAAGTAAAACAAGCGTCCTTCTTAGAAATGACGATTCCAGATAGTGTTGGAACATTTCCACGCTTGGAATTTTTCATACTGAACCTCTTCCATATGGTATCTATCTACAGGGATTTGGAAAATTTCAACAACCTTTTAGCTCTATCTCTATTGATATTTCCATCTAGTGTATAGGCTGCTTCTCCTATATCCTTCATGGAGAAATTCTTGGAAAGCTAAGCTTTCACTGATTGCAATAATGAAACATCATTTCCAATCAACAGCAGATTGTTGACATACAACACTAAGAATACAACAGCATTGCCTTGTTCCTTTCGGTATACGCATGCTTGCTCTTTGTTTTGATAAAAACCAAAATTTTTAATTATTTTATCAAAACATTTGTTCCAACACTTTGAAGCTTGTTTAAGTCCATAAATGGACATTAATAACTTGCAAGCCTTGCCCTCACTCCCACTGACTACGAAACCTCGGACTGTGACACATAGATGGTCACTTTCAAATCATCATTTAGAAATGTCGTCTTTACATCCATTTTCCATATTTCATAGTCATAGAATGCAGCAATGACCAACATAATCGGAACCGACTTAAGCATGGCTATTGTCGAAAAGGTCTCGTCATAGTCAACACCTTGAATTTGACAAAATCCTTTCGCACTAGCCTAGCTTTATAAATCTCTACTTGTACGTCTACATTTAGCTTTTTCTAAAGAATCCATTTGCAGCCCATGGGTTTTATCCCTTTAGGTACGTCAGACAAAGTTCATACTTTGTTTTCATACATGGAATCCATCTTAGATTTCATCGCTCCAAGCCAGAGTGTAGACTCTTTACTCTACAATGCATGTTAGAATGATAGAGGAGTGTCCTCATCTAAGCACAATCCTCCTTCTTGCCATCCATAAGAAAATTATAGTATCTCCCTAGTACTTGAGATTCCCCATTAGACCTTCTAATAGGTTGCATGTTTCCGTATATAGGTGAACTTGGTTCTTCCACTGGTTCGGCCTCGGTATTAGCTTCTTGGATCTCCTCCATTTTATAACCTTGTTGTTAATTACTTTTAATAGTAATTCCTTTTCCAAAAAGATAGCATGCCGTGAAATAATGACCTTTTATTCCTCGATATTGTAGAATATATAACCCATTGATTTTTTAGGATATCCTATAAGTTTACACAATTCTAATCTTGCCTCGAGTTTATTTAGACCAACATTCTTGACGTAGGCTAAATAACCTTACACCTTTAAATACTTGAGTTGGGTTTCTTACCATACCACATCTCATATGATGTTTTTGGCACAGATGTAGTGGGTAACAACTTCAACTTATGCGCTGCAATTTCCAACGCATATCCCCAATAGGACAGAGGTAACTCAGCCTTACTTATTATGGAACAAACCATATCCACTAGGGTTTGGTTCCTTCGCTCTGACATACCTTTGTGTTATGGAGTGTAGGGTAGAGTAATCTGAGAGATAAGCCCGTTATCTTTAAAGTACTATTGGAGTTCCTGTCCAACGTACTCACCTCCTCAATCAGATCGAAGAATTTTAATCTTATGGTTCGTCTAGTTTTCTACCTCATTCTTATATTTAATAAATTTCTCATAGACATCGGATTTGTTCTTCGTAAGATACATACATCCTACTCTCGAGAAATCATCAGTGAAGGTTACAAAGTAAGAATTGTTATCCTTAGTGATTATAGAAATCGGGCCATATAAATTACTATGCACAAGACCTAATAGTTCGTAAACTCGTTCATTTCTCCTATTGAAGCGGTGCTTGGAAATCTTTCCTTTGAGACACGATTCACATGTTTCAATTGATTTAGTATCAAGTGACAGGAGTAAACCTTCGATTCTTAATTTGTACAGTCGTTTCTAACTTATACGAGCTAGCCTACAATGTCAAAGATGATTATTATTTATACTGTTATTCGAAGAATTACTCATAGAGCAAACATAATTTGTATTGATCACATAAAGGCCATTTTCTAAAATACCATCATAGACTTTATCACGATCTAAAATAATGTTCATAACATTATTCATACAGTGAAAAACATAACTAGTCTTAGACGATCCAGACATGAAAATAACTCCACAAATAAAGTCTTTAACAAAATAGAAATTATTTAATATCAATACAAATCCACTTGGCAAACTCAAATGAAACTCTCCAACTGCCATTGCATCTATAATAGATCCATCAGCAACCTGAAGCCTCATTTCTCCTTTTACAATGCAATGTCAGTTCCTAAGCCCTTGTAACAAATTGCAGATATGAGTTCTTGATCTAGTATCTAAAACCCAAGATAATTTATTGATTACAAAATAATTTTAAATCATAAATGTACCTAATGGAGCTGCATAACTATTCTGCTTCTTTTCTTTAACAATCTTTAAGTACTCCAGAAAGTTTTGTTTCCAATGACCTTTCTTGTGATATTGATGACACTCACCCTTGTCAGCGGCAGTTGTCTTCTTACATTTCTTGGTAACCCTCTTCCGCTTCTTCGAACTGTTCGAGGATGATGCATCACCCTTTACAGCAAGCATAGTCCTTTGATCCTCAAAAGTAGACACGGTCGACCTTAACATGTTGAGGAGCTCCACGAGATTCATATTCAACTGGTTCATATTGTAATTTAGTATAAATGGTTCGTACTGGATGTAAGAAAACCAAGAATTAAATCAACCTGTAACTCATTGCTTATCGTTACGTCCAGTTATGAAAGCCTATCAGTACAGCCCTTCATCGTAAGTACGTAATCATCCAATTTCTGTTCTTTAGTCATTTTTATATTGAACTACTTCTTCGTAAGCTCGCACCTAGCAGAGCGTGGCTATTCACTAAATAGGGCCTTGAGACTATCAAATATTTCATGGACAGATATGTTTTCATGCTCCTTCGACAATGACTTATCTAACGCAGAAAACAGAAATATTAGGAGATCTTTAGGTTCGAAACCCATTTCTCATATGTAAGTTGATGTTTTGGGTCTGCATCATCAATGCGTTGTTCTTTAGGATCGCAAGTAATAGACGACCAAAGACGCTCATAAATCAACGCTATCTTAATCGCTCTAAGCCAATCAATATAGTTAGGTCCTGTAAGCTTGTCACTTTCATTAAACAATTTTGGTGTAGACATTTTCTATAAGTTTTAAATTAGTATATTAGAATGTTTCATAGAAGATGTTCTTATAATATTAGTAAGGTGAAAATATATGTTTCATTTTACTAATAAGCTCCCACTCGTCTTTTATGTTTCTCCAAACCCTATATGAAACATAGAAGCCTTTCGACTTCACTAGTGGATGTTAGGACTCGTCTGTCTTGGGATTTTGAGCTTGAGTTTGCTCAATAAGTATAGCCCCTCAAATGATGGATAACTTCTTATTGGTTGTATCATATACAACTCCTAACCCATGATTCCTTGCCCTAATCTCATTTCGACCTTGAGTTTGCTTAATAAATCAAAACAGATTATTCACTCATACCTCCCATTTCACGACGACCTAAGTATAATATATGTACCGTGATTTTGCTCAATAAATATATATAGCTATCTTACCTCATCTATTCTATATACTAATAGTGCTACGCATAACATCTCTTGCTTGAGATTGCTCAACAAGTAGAGAGTATGCAAGTAATTTATTAGTATATAAATGATAGATGACAACTCTATATTAAAGATTCATAATCTTTAATATATTACATCGAGTGATATCGACTTATGAAATAATTTATTTCTTATAAAATACCATTGTGATTCAAGCATCAAACACATCGAAAATTAAGATATACATACAATACGTATGCATTTATCCTTTAAGTCTATTTAGGATTTCTCAATGTTCCACCTTTAATTTATACATCCATATTATATAAGTTTTGTTATATATAACTTTTGTAATCTATTTACTTATATAATAGTCTTATGTATAATTTTATATTAATCAAATCCTATTTAATTAATTTACCTAATTAACATTTTAATTATTTTTGCATTATTCAATTATAACACTTTATATTGAATATGTATACTATAGCCTTTATAGTTATACACATACGTCTTTATATAGATATTAACTTATTTATTAATCAACCTTTGATTAATTAATTATTTTTTATTTTGAAAATTGCATATATACTTAAGATAATGTGACATATATCATTATATATATGATTTCATTAATTAACTATTTAATAAATTAATTTTATTTATTAATCTAATTAGTAATT
This sequence comes from Allium fistulosum, assembly GCA_030737815.1. Lineage (NCBI taxonomy): Eukaryota > Viridiplantae > Streptophyta > Magnoliopsida > Asparagales > Amaryllidaceae > Allium > Allium fistulosum. Next base: position 708,937,053 of record CM060903.1, on the reverse strand, counting down.
TAATTAATTTTCAAAATTAATTTATAAATTTCAAAATAATTTTGAAAATCTTATTACAACATTTATAATAACATTTCATTTTAAACATTACTTTTAAATTTAAAGTTTCATTTTGATTTCAAAACAAAAATTGAAAATTAGCCCAAATCCTAAATTCAAATTGAATCTTTTCTATTAGGATTAAACTTTGGGCCCACTTCATCTTTTAAGCCAGGCCAATAGCCAGGTAGGGCAGGGTATTTGATTACCCAAACCTAGCCTAGACACTACTTTTCCAGATACCCTACTAAATAGGTAAGCTTAATTAGTTGGTCCTTACGTGACTAATTTAGACTGCATAGACTGTTAGGCTCCGACACCATTGTTAGAACCGGGATAGTCAGAAGCACGTTAAATGGGTGAATTTAAGAAAATTCTATTTTGCTATTAGTCAAACCTATGAAGCCTAAATTAATTTTAGATCCAATCTAAAACTTTTGAATAAAATCTTCATTTTATTACAATTGTTTAAAACTAGTTTAAGTTAATTTTTAATTGTTTGTATGTTATAATGAGGGCATCAAATGCACCTATTTGTAAAAGTGCAAGCGCAACATATGAGAATTATACATAGTTAATGCGAACATTATTTAGATATTGGAATTTACACCACAACATACACATTTCCCTTTTATATATGCCTTTATCATCCAAAACAAGATTTTTTTTATTAATAAGATTAATTTTAGTATGATTTGTGTATGTGGGTACATAGGTGTTTAAGTTAGAATAGACTTTATTTATATAACATGTAATAAATAAAAGTATACAATATGAAATTAATTTTAATTAAAAGATAGTTCAAAACATTACAATTATATTTTACATAAAACCCTTTTAAAAGCCTTGAGTTAAACATACACACACATATGTATGTATGTATGTATGTATGTATGTATGTATGTATGTATATGTTTGAACCAAAAAATGACACAAACACCCAAGAGATTGAAAAGAGAATAAAAGGTGAGGAAAATTAAATTAGGAAGAACGAGAAAAGAACACATAGCGTTTTATAGTGGTTTGGCTAATTTGGGCCTACGTCCACTTAGTGATTTTATTAATTATATCACTGACTTGCAAGTACAAGTTCTTACGGATCGGTATAAATCCATGATTATAAGGGATTAAAGCAAGAGATCAAAAGAGCAAAAAAGATCCTCAAAAATGAGCCCCTGCCCTTCTATTTATAGTCGTAGGTTGCCTGAAAACTTGCCTCCACGATGTTCGCATTGTTTTCGACTCCCAAACCAATTCTCCTAAGAAAAATAAAGGACACATCATCAATATTCATGGATCGGTATTGATCCATAAGATTGCCAAATGGATCACTCTGAACTCTTTGTCTAGGCTTCATTCGTGATTAGCTTCCTGATTCCATACTTGTTTGCATCATTATTAGCTTATTTCTAAGTCCAATGATGGATCAGTGGAGAAGTAGAGTTGCTAATTTCTAGTGCTCGTGGAGATCGATAGAGAATCACATGGAATCGATGCAAAGGAACCTTAAATAGGCTTCTAGCATCATCACTTGCAAGTAGGAGGAGTTTGGGCAAAAATGGGTGAAGTGTTGAGGATTGGTACCGGTCCAAGTGGTTGGATCAATACCGATCCAACACTTTGTTGGATTTTTGAACTTTGTATTCTTGGGATAGTTTGTGCTTCCCTCTATCTTTGTTAACTTGAACTGATTTGGTATCCGACCTGAGAAATTTGAGTGTTTGCTTGGGCTCAACCTGAAGATTTTTAAAGACTTGCTTTGGGTTTTCCTTCACTTGCTTGGAGTCAGATCTGAGATTTTTATGTGTCCAACATGAGACTTCTGTGTGTTTGACCTGAATTTGCTTGCTTGGATTCAGACCCGAGACTTCTATGTGTTCGACCCAAGTCTTCATGGATCGGTACCAATCCAACCACTTAGATTGATACAGTACCTACTTCGGGTCGCGCTTGGGTTTTCTGTATGGATTGCTGTGGGTCATGCTTGGAGTTTTTCTAAGGCTATCCTGCTTCGGTCTGACCTGAGGATTTGGTGGGTTTGCTCCGAGTCGGCTCTTCCAAAAACTTGAACTTCCAAATTTTTAACTTTTTTTGCTCATTATTTTTATATTTCTTGTTTCTTCCCTTTTTAAGATATTTCCAAAGTCCTTGGGTCATTTATCCATCTTTCGCTCATCCGATTCGATCTGTTCGAAGACTGGCAAATTCGGCCATAACACTTCCCCCAAAGCATTCCTTGCGAATGGAAGGTGTGCTATGCTCAAGGACAGATGTCGAAGTCGATGAGTCATAAGTAGTTGGATTTTCTATAAATCGTCCAGTTCCTTCGGATTCGCATATAAATCAAAGGTCGTTCTAGGCCATGATAGCTATGGACTCGAGTCCTTGCATGAGTGTCAGTCACAGATAATCAATATGTTTTCCCATGGAGTTGTTATTTCATTCCTTATACCATAAATCATAACATCCCATGTTCATCTGGGTGTTAGTAGTGTATATTAAAATCTTGATCTCTATGGATTATTGGTGAAATCCAGGGCCTTTCCCGACCGATAGCTGAATCTTGATCTCTCCGGATCGTCAATGGAATCCTTGGCCTCTTTGGACCAACAATCAAACCCACAATCTCTCTGAATCCTTAATCAAATCTGTGGTCGTTCAGGGTTGATAGTTAAGTATGCGATCTCTCCGGGTCATTAATTGAATTCATGGCCGTTCAGGGCCGATAGTTAAATCCGCGATCTCTCCGGATCGTTAATTGAATTTGTGGCCATTCATGGTCGATAAGTAAATCCGTGGTCTCTTTAGACCGTTAATCAAATCCAAGGCTGTTCGAGGCCGATAATCAAATCCATGGTCTCTCCAGACTGTTAATCAAATTCATGGCCGTTTAAGGCCGATAACCAAATCCATGGTCTCTCCGGACCGTTAACCAAATCCATGGTCGTTCGGGACCGATAATCAAATACATGGTCTCTTCAGACCATTGCCTAGCCCAATCCACTCGCTCTCAAGTGAGGGGACTCAACGACAAGCAAGCTCATCTGCTCATGCCCTGACAATGTGACTTACTTCTTGAACTCCGGTCTCTCCTCTCCGGTAGGGACTTAAAGCGATCAATACCATAAAAGTCCATTTACTTGCTCTTCAACAAGGAAGCTTTACCTTGTGGTCTTGTCTCTCCGATTGGGACTACCACGATCAATATTGGTCGTCACATTAATGTGGATTTCACTAATCAGAGATTCGTCTAATGGAATCAGATTCAAACATTAAAAACATAAAGTCAAACATCATGATAGCCACCTCACCGGGCGTAAAAGCCTAGCATCCAGCTTAGAGCATGCCTAGGGACTGATTGAGATCCCATACATGGGTGAGTGGCTCGACAGTAATATTGTGTTGTTTATTGAAAGCGAAATTAGAATGTGAGAACTGAACCTAATTCCCTATCGTCCCAACCAAGAGATGGCTATCCTCGTCCTCGATCCAAGGTCGTTTCCATTCACTGTGGATGGTACATGCTCTTGTTCCACCACCGCAGCTCGGCTTTTCACATGCTACTGTAATTGGTTGTTTCTGACCTGTTCCTCGATCAAATTGTGCAAGTGTCTGCAGTCATTTATGTTATTCCCATCCAGCTCATGGAATAGGCAATATTTTCCGGATGTCTTTTTATGGTCCCTAGGCTCTCCCCTTGCTAGTTTATGATAGGGGATCTGTCCCTTGGTATCAAGGTAAATCCGCTCCAGGGTTTCATTCAAATTTGTGTAAGAAGAGAATTTCGATTCCCTTCTTTGCCATTTTGATCTCTCAAAGCCATCATCCATCTTTCTTTTTCCTTTATCTGTACTAAATCATGCTCCTAATGGTCCTCCACCATCCACAACATTAATTTCTTCCTTTTTGGCTTCAACGTCCTCCTGGTGTAGGTATCTTTCGGCTTCATAATAAAATTCGGCCAGGTCCATCAGTGGATCCCACTCGAAAGCAACCTTGAAATCTGTTTTATCTGCAAGTCCTGAAACCGCCACCATCAAAATCACTGATGGATCCAGCCTATCAACTGCGGCAGTGGCTATGTTAAACCTTGTCAAAAAACTCCTACGGGTCTCTCTGGCCCTCTGCTTCACACTGAACAGCGTCATTACATTCTTGGATCATGAAATAAGGACCCGAAACTGCTTCATGAATATGTTCACTAACTCGGCCCATGTGCTAATGGAACCATTGTCCAGCTGCCTAAACCATAATGCCACCAAATCTATCAGATATAAAGGGAAACACCATCCCATGACCTCTTCAGACGCATCCACCACCTCCATGTGTCGGATGTACCTCATCAAATGAACTATTGGTTCAGTTTTTCCATCATACGTATCCAACGTAGGCAGCTTGAAATTAGGTGGATTCCTAGCATACCGAATGTTCAGAGTGAATAGACTCCTGTTCATATCTTCCAAGCTTCGGTTAGGTAGTCCACCCCTCATTGCTCGCCTCACCATCTCAGCAAGTCCGTCATTATCGTCTAATGGAATTCTCAAGTTTGTATTCTCAACCTGCCCCTTGTTTCCATGAGGAAATTCCAGCACATACTCCTTCGATCATGCTTCTGTATTTTGATTCACATTCAAACGCTCTATATTATCTCCTGGACATGTATCATTTCCACCCAAGTCAACATTGTCCATGCCCCCATTTTCTTGTGGATCGATATCGATCCATACCTGTGGATCGATACCGATCTGTATGACTTGTTAGCGGTTCATTTTGATTTGATCTATTTGGCTTCCAGGTGCATTTGCTCTAGCCTCTGGCCTTTGGTTCTGATTTTCCGCAACTTTGGCTGTTCTTGTTTGTCCCATTCTCCTAAAAAAAATTTCCATCATCTCTTCCCGATGGGCCATCACCTTTTCTTGCATTGTATTCATCATAGTTTCCATCTCATCCCTAATTATGTAGATAAATGGGGAGTTAGCTCCAGAGGACGCCTCTTGTCTTCCCCCTAGTTGATTTCCTCCAACAATGGTCTTCCTAGTCAATTGTCTCGTCATTCTAAACTTTTTCAAATCTTAAATCAGTGAACTCAACTGTTCTCGGTGAAAGCACCAAAATGTTTGAACCAAAAAAGGGCATAAACACCCAAGGGATTGAATAGAGAATAAAAAATAAAGAAAAATAAACTAAAAAGAGCGAGAAAAGAACACACGGCGTTTTATAGTGGTTCAGCTAATTTGGGCTTCTGTCCACTTAGTGATTTTATTGATTATATCACTGACTTGCAAGTATAAGTTCTTACAGATTGGTAGAAATCCGTTATGGATTGGAATAAATCCATGAGTGATTACAGGAGATTAGAGTAAGAGAGCCAGAAAGACCCTAAAAATGAACCCTTGCCCTCTTATTTATAGTTGTAGGTTGCCTGAAAACTTGCCTCCACGATATCCACATTGTTTTCCATGCCCAGACCAATTCTCCTAAGAAAAATAAGGGACACCTCGTTAATATTCGTGGATCGGTATCGATCCATGGGCTAGGATCAGTACCGATCCGTAAGACTGCCAAATGGATCACTTTGAACTCTTTGTCTAGGCTCGATTCATGATTAGCTTTGTGATTTCAAACTTGTTTGCATCATTATTTGCTTTTTTTAGTCCAAATGATGGATCAATTGAGAAGTAGAGTTGTTGATTTCTAGTGCTCAAGGAGATTGATAGAGAATCGCATGGAATCGATGCAAAGGAACTTGAAATAGGCTCTAGCATCATCACTTGAAAGTAGGAGGAGTTGGGGCAAAAATGGGTCACTTTGTTAGATTTTTGAACTTTGGATTCTTAGGATGGTTTATGCTTGCCTCGATCTTTTTTAACTTGAACTTACATAGAGTCTGATTTGAGAAATTTGAGTGTTTGCTGGGGGCTCGACCTGAAAATTTTCAAATATTTTTGTGCTTTGAATTTTCCTTCGCTTGCTTAGAGTCAGATGCGAGTCTTCTGTGTGTCCGACCCGAGATTTTTGTATGTCCAACCCGAGTTCGCTTGCTTGTAGTCGGAACTAAGACTTCTGTGTGTCCGACCTAAGTTCTCTTGCTTGGAGTCGGACCCGAGACTTCTGTGTGGCTGACCCGAGTTTTCGGATCGGTACCGAACCAACTTCAGGTCTTACTTGGGGTTTCTACATGGATTGCTTTGGATTGCGCTTGATGTTTTTCTAAGGATATCTTGCTTTGAATCTGAATTGAGGATTTGGTGGGTTTGCTCCGAGTCGACTCTTCTAAAACCTTGGATATTTCTCTATCGTTCGCTCATCCGATTCGATCGTTTAAGTCTGTTCGTAGACTATGGCAAATTCAGCTGTAACATTATACACAAACTATACCAATGTTTTGAAATAAAACAAAACTAAAATTATATTCAAATAGTTTGTAAATTAGAATATATACCTTTTAAACGAAGATTTTATTCTAGTGTAGATCCAATTGTTAAAGTAAGAAACAAATCGAAAATTTAAGTTACCTTTTTTTGTTTTTTTGGAAACAACCAAATTTTGTTTCAAAATAATTCAGCAGTAAGACATTTGAATCTCAATCTTACGTTATATGCCTTGATCTATTAACATAATAGTTTATATAAAACATACAAATCTCAATCATATATTATGAAATCCAACTTATTAATAAGATTGTTTCAAATTTTTATTCAAACAATAATTTATAATAAAAAATTAGATGACATAGGTATATATAAATTTGTTATAATAAGATCTAGATCTAAGTTTAATATACAAAATGAATTTGTGATAATAAGATCTAGGTCTAAGTTAAATATACAAAATAAACGAACATACATAACATTGATGAATCAAAATTTAATATTATTGATAACATATAAATAATCTAAATTCACACAGATGAATAGAAGGGAGAGGTAGAGAATCAAAAGCCTGTAAATATAATGAATTAATATATAAGTAAAACAAAGGATTACCTTTAAGACGTATCTAAGAGAAACACCTTGAATGATAGACTAATTCATAGATCCAGTAAATTAATATTTAGATCTGCAATAATTAAGATATAACCACCTATTTTTATTTAATTTCGTTTAAATAATTTTTGGAATTTTGGAGCTCCTCCCACCATGAAAAATTGGCTATGACATGTTATGTAGAGAAGAGAAAAATGACAAAGCAAAATCTAATTAAAGGAGGAAATAAATATGTAATTAAGATATGATGATTCCTCTCATTTTAATTAAGATTGCTGTTTCATGTCAAAATCAAATAACCCCTTCTCTTCCCCATACAATGGCTAGCCAATACATATGGGCTTGGGTCCATAAAATTTTCAAAATCCAATTAGTATTAATTCTATTTAAATCCAATTTAAATTTTCTATCAATATGGTACATAGATACGCCCATTTAAAACTTTTATATACACACATTATTAAATACTAATGGTAATCAAACAAATTAAATAGAATTTTTGTAATAATTAATATTTCATTAATTAATAAAAATTTATTTAAAGCCCTTTTTGGTGTTTATTCTATTTAAATCAAATTTAAATATTCTACCTACATCGTATATCGATACTCGCATTTATAACTTTTATACACGTAGTTTATTAAATGCTAATGACATTCGAACAAATTAAATAAAATTTAATAATTAATAGTTCATAAATATTAGTGAATATTAGGCTTAGGTCCTTAAAATCAAACTTAATACACGAAAACTCCTACCCAAAAAAGGATTATAAATTAGGTCCCTAGAATTAAGTTGTTGAATAATTCCATACATTTATGCAATTATTCAGTGAATAATTGCAGACGTTTATGCAATTAAATCCAAAAATTGCATAAATTTTTGCAATTATTTTGTGAATAATTGCGGAAAATTCAGCAATTTTTTTGGTGAATAATTGCGGAAATTTCTGTAATTTTTTGGGAATAATTGTAGAAATTTCCGCAATTTTTCAGTGAATAATTGCAGAAATGTCTCAGATTTTTGGATATAATTGCATAAATGTCTGCAATTATTCACTGAATAATTTCATAAATGTATACAGTTATTCGATAACTTAATTCTAGAGACCTAATTTACATACTTCTTTTGACAAGGATGTTTGGTGTATTTTGAAACTTAATAGGGACTTTAGCCAAACTGTCCCTAAATATTAATTAATTTAATTAATTATAACTATTACAAATTAATTACATCATGTGGTTCATTTTGGAGTATTCATCATTTCGGTTGTGTGACTCAAAGGTGTAAAATCAATTAGTGATTAATATTAAACAATTAAAATATTAATGTTCACACATCACCTTAGCTAGTAATGTGACATTTCGGCTGAATTTATTGTTTACACATCTTTTGGTAAAATTCAATTTTAATTATTATAAGCGGTTCTTAGTACTAATGATTATTTACCCTAATTTTCTTCATCAAAACAATATCGAAGAGGACTTATAGTATTTGGTTTTGGTCAAAATTCCAATATCATCCACATTCATCATCGTAAGTCCAAAGATAAAGTCTTTGGTTCAATAATAAATTTAATTATTAACCATACTACTCTGGTCAGAGATTCTGACTTTAAGTCGACTGTAGTTGATTGAGATACCAACCCCAGATAACCAGAGAGACGAATCCTCTAATGAATAGTGTTTTACTTCCAATGCTTCAACTTAGACCCAACTTTACTAATTCAATGGATGCCATGCCATGATTTTAACTATAAACAAAATGGAGTATCCACATTTAAGTTTAATAGTATATTAACCAACAGAAAACTCTTGAGTGAGTAATTCCATAGTTATCCAATAACTATCAATACATAACCCCTTGGTGCCTCCATCAATCATGAGTAATGCCTCACCCAACCTTTAGAGACGTCACACACTCTTGTCTCAACGGATGTATCGATATCAAGTCTTGATACATCTTGACTAGAAATATTTAAAACGATGTGTTTATTCAAACTGTGATAAAATACTCATGATTACAACATCTTGTAATTAGTACAAAACACATCATTCATGAATTTTCTATAATTAATCAATTATAATGCATGATAACAAATATATAAGCGAAATAGAACACCTTTTATTATGAATGAGAATTAATTACAGAGTTAATAATTTATAACAAATTATAGAATTACTCGTAGGGCATACTCCTAACTCTATCAACTAGGTGCAACTTAAGAAAGATAAGAAATTGGATTTTGGCTAAATGATTTATAAGCGATTGAACTTGTGCCTGGTACTATACTTCAACATGATCCGTACATGTTTTAGTGTTTAAATTGTTTAACTATTGATTAAGGACCGAGTATAGACAAGTGAGTCAAAACAACTGTGTTGTTAGTTATTTATGTATTCGACCAATGTAAAATTAATTTATAAATGTTATGAACTAATAATAAAGTTAAATATAAATGTTGTACTAAATTTTTTATGCCATTTTAATTATTTATTTAAAGCTTGAAAATTAATTAAAATGATGCATAAAAGTTATACGTTGATTTAACCGACGAACAGGCCTGAATAAATTAATTAAATAAATGATTTAGTTATTTAATCATTTTGGCTCAATGTTTAAATGTCCAAACCCCAGCATAGCCAGCCATAGCTAGCTAGAGGCATGAGGGGAGACGATCTTCTGGGGTTAGAGAGAAAGGGGCAAGATATATGTGATCTAGTTAGCTATAATTAGCCACCCCCTCTCATTCTCTCTTCACATTGAATAACCCTAACCCTAGCCTCCACAACATACAATGGTGAAGCCAGGGAGATGTTGTTGCAGCCTATAGCTAATGATGTAGAACAAGGCATTTGAGGAAGGAAATAATCAACGACCGAGGTGTTCAACAATCGATTGGACCATAAAGAGGAGTAATCCTTTTAATTCAAATATATTCAAATATATATATTTGTGATTATATATGCTTATCTTCTTCATTATGTAAATCAAACATAAAAAATTTAACAAAATCAAAAAATAATAATTAAATAAAAAATTAAAAAATTAAATATAAATATATAAAATATGTTTTGAGTTTTAAGGAAAATTTATTAACTTTGAAATCTGAATGTGTATATATTTTATAAAATAAATGTTTTATTTATTTATTTAAAATTTTAATTATTTTTAGTTTTTAATATTTAAAATTAAAAAATGTTTCCCTTTGCTCTCAATTTTTAAAATAATTTTTTTAATACACACACATATATAGAATTTAAATCAAAAACTTATTTTTACTCATGGCTTCTTAAAAACATATTTTATATTTTGAAAAATTCAATTAAAATTTAAATAAATGTTCAAATTTAAATTAAGATATATGTATATATATCTATAATGTTTTGGTGAATAAAAATATTATTTCATGGTTTCCAAACTATGAAAAATATTTTATTTATTTTGAATTAGTCAATCTATTATAAATTTCAAATTTCGAAATTATTAACTAATTAATATATACATATATACATAATATAAAATACTATATATATACCAACATATATGCCAAAACACAAAAATATTTTTAATATGTGTATATATATACACATAATTTTCAAATATTATTATTTTATACATATATATATAAATATTAATATTAATTAATAAAATGGTGGCAAAATTATATAAAAATTATTGTTGATTTAGATTATTGGGGATATAAATGTAAATATAAATGTTAATGTTTATATAACATCATTATTAAACCTTAACACTAAACCCAATTATTAACCGTAAGGTACAACGGTTAATTACACACAAAACATATGCTCACCATATTACCCCTAGTTTAGATTGACACTTACTATAATTATTATGTTTGTATTATGAATAAAAATAAATAAAAATTTTAAATACTAAATAAACATGAAATTTAATATACAAATTCAATTAAAATTAAAACATACACAAAACTCTTTTATTAAACAATACTAAATATGATTTAGTGTAAATTTATTATACTAAGTAAACAAAAATACATCTTATTTTCATTAATTAATCATATTAATTAATTAAATTTGATGTTTATTAGGTTTGGTGTTTGAAAAGGTAAGAACATATCAAATATGTTCATATTTCAAACTGTGAGACAAATATGTAAGACCTGAAGTACATGTGCAAATTAATAAAAGTATTTTTTTTGGAATTCCCCTTTTAGCCACATTACTAATGCACCTTATCCAACACAGAGGAAGTTTCTAAGGAGTGGTTGGGGATGTTGCGCGGCAGGGCTTGAAGGAGAGCGTCATCTTTGAGGAAGAGACTATAGGAACCTGGTTTATTTCATGGCAAATGAAATAGGTAAATTTCAAAAAAAATCCCTTTTGGATCATAATTAGGGCTGTCATTTCCTACACGACCCGAAACCCGCACGGAAATTAGCAGGTTAACCCGACCCGTTTAAGTTGGCGGGTCATTTTCGGGTCAACCCGAATTTGACCCGTTTATAAACTGGTGGGTTTCGGGTTGACCCGCTAACCCGAAATTGACCCGTTAACAACTCGTTTATACTTATATAGGTTGACCCGACCCGACCCGTTTGTACCTTATACGGGTTATACGGGTTGACCCGACCCGTTTATGACCCGCTCCGACCCGTTTACGACCCAATTATACCTTATACGGGTTGACCCGACCTGTTTACGACCCGTTACACCTTATACGGGTTGACCCAACCCATTTACGACCTGACCCAACCCGACCCGTTTATAATCGGGTTACACGGGTCGGGTCGGGTCAACCTGTTTATAAACGCGTCGGGTTCGGTTTGAGCTTTTTCTGAACCGTTTAATAAACGGGTTGACCCGACCCATTTAAAATCAACTCGAACCCGACTTGACCTGACCCAAACCCGACCCGACCCATTGACAGCCCTAATCATAATGGGCCTATGAAACCTAATATTTAATACCATATTCAATTTAGTTACTTTTTAGTAAAACCAGATTTTAGTAAGATTATCTTATTCTTAATTAATTAAATCTATGTTAGGTTTGACATTTGAATAAGTATGAACATATCAAATATATTTATACTTCTAAATTGAGTGACGTACATGTTTAACATATAATGGACATAATTAATTAGTGCTTAAAGATGGGAACAAACATGAAATTAGTTCTAGATGTAATTACGTTAGAATCCAAAAGGAAAGAGATAAAGATGACATCATTAATTAGTTCCATCTTCCTCTTTTGCAAACATTCAGTTGATACTACATTTAGTTCTCGTACAAAATGACATGTGATAATAATATGTTTATACAATAGAAACAAAAAAAAATAACAAGTTGAATATATATATATATATATATATCGACACACACACATATATATAAATATATATTAGATATTAGGATTTATATCAACCTTATATATACAAACTATTGCTATAATTTTAAATTGTTCAAGTAAATAAATCTATGGATAAAATTGTTAATAAAATACATAGCTCACCAATATAAATATAAATACACACACACATACATATATAATGATTAAGCCAAAAGAGTTTCCAATTGATTCAAAACATACATCCAGATTACATTAAAAATTTCTAATGTATTTACAAAACATACATATAATTTCAGCCAAAATAATAAAATGTGGTTTTTTAAGCAGTCAAAAATATTGTAAAAATAAAATTGCATACATCAAATTACATAAGATATCAACAAACTCTATATTTAGGACTGATTAAATAATTCAAGCAGAAACATTATATCGTTAATATGTTTTGAATATTATCGCAGGTAATTTTAAAAAAACAAAATTTTAAACTAAGGAATAGCTTTATGCATATATAAATTTTTGTTAAAATTTATCAAGTTAAAATAGATCATATCATATAACAGCCTGTTCAAATTGTATTACTAATTCTAAATCAAGGTGAGGCAATAATATGTACATATAAAATTATGACAAGTATATTACATCCAAAAAAATAAATCAAATTTAGATCATACCATATAGATTTGGCCAAATAATGAAACATTGATATGGAAATCTCTCATTACATTTTTGAAATCAACCCAATCTTTGCAAAAGATGAATGAACCATGTAGATATCAGTTTTATTTGATGTTTTAATTTATCTAGAGTTGATTTTATTTAGAAAAGGAAGAATAAAAATGCGGCCATGGATAGAAGCGGAGAGAAGGAAGAAAACAACTAAAGCGAATTAAATCATAAGATTTGTTTTAATCGAGAGAATAAAATTATTGCACCACAAATTGACACAAGATCCCAATTAGAGTAAAAACGAGAATATTCAAGTAAGAAATGAAAAACAGAAAGTAGAGAGACAAGATAAAGTGGTTTGGCCTCAATTCGATTGCCTATGTCCACTATTAATTTAACCGATGATCCTTCAAATTACAACCACTTTTTACATTAAGTATAACTTGAAATACTAGTTAACAACCAAAAATGTTAGAACTCCATGTAAGGATATAAAAGTCCTTATTTCATTGCCAAAAGATGGATATTTATAGTCGAATCTTCCTTTAAAGTCGCTAGTTGGTGTATGAATAGGTAAGAAATCAGATCTGATCATTCAGGCATGAAGAACATGCAGGGTTGATCAATTAAAATCCATCGATACCTACATGATCATGTTGGTACCAACATGTTTTCGCTATCTTATTTCTTTAATTCTTCTTTGTACTTGCTTGACACTACAAGCTTTATACTTCAGTTGACAAAATTTCTCCTCTAGATCATGTTGGTACTGGCATGATTTGTCCTATTTGAGTCTATATTTTTCTTTAAAGTATAATGCAACTTCATCTACAGCTCAAGAAGGTCCTATCTTCAAACAACTTCGTACTGACATAATCAACCATGTCAATACCAACTTGATTTTCCTTGCAAAAATCTTGGCCAAACCTATAATTTGTTTGTTAATCCGAACACCTCCTAAGTTACTTGATCCATTTCTTTATCACCTTGAAGTCTAAATCCATCAAGATGTCTCTTGGTTCACATGCTAGATAACACTTGCCCCTCAAAGTATAGTTTCGCAATAACAAAGAATGCATTGGATCAGGACAAGCGACCACACATTATCTGCAAAGAAGTCTTCAATCAATCAACCGTTGTCATGAAGCGTCTCTTATATTTTGAGATCATTAGTTCATTATTTCACATAGTTGTCAGATCATTTATTTCTACAGTTAAGGTGGATCCTTCAATTCTATAGAAGCTACAATATCCCTCGGTCGGGTAAATTCCCTTTTTCCTTTTTCTTTTTAAACATGGGGTTCAAAACCTATCAGTACCAACATGATCTTGTCTACACATGACTTTCCACTTTAGTATAAATGGAACACTTAGAATTTTTCCTAAGTTTCACTTTACTTTTCAACGTTCCTTGCTTTATTGTGAATTTTAACCTGATGCCTTCTTGACTTTCTCGATGTCGTTGCCTCATCACGAATGCCACCTCTTTCAACTGAATTGCCACAACAAGTCATCACCGACTAATTTAGCCTGAACTCCATTAGATCTTGACCAATTTCCATTTTAGATCTTGATTTGAGGTGGGTTGCCACCTTTATCTTCGTATCATTGCCATAACCCATTCGCCATCAATGCTTACTCCATTGATGCCACGCCACCATCCACCCATGCTCTAACCTGACATCATCTTCCTCCCCTCACTGCTAAGATACCTCTTCGATGGCCTAGATACTTCAAGCCTAGCAATGTCATGCTTAGGGTTCAAAGAGACTTAACTCATAGTTAATCTCATCAAAGAATATGGTGGTGAATGGAAGAGGAAATATTGCAACGTCAGGGGTCATTTCTAGATATGGGCTAACAGTTTGGATCTCAATGAGGCGATGAAATCGTCATATTGAAAACACTCCAACGTTCGATGGACTCAAGTGCCAACACTTTGTGTCGAACAACATAATCCATGATCCAGCAAAGTAAACTCCATGTCATTTTGGACAAGGGTTCTGTTATCATGTATTCTACAATAATAGGTAAAATCTGATACACAGTTTCACAGCATGACGGAGCTCGTTTATTAGCATAAGCACACTATTGACACAGAGTATTCGCGTACACCGCGCCATGGACACATGACACACACTGCATAGATTGATGCATTGCACTACCTTAATTAATGTACATATTCCGATTGGTCAACATATATCGACATCTATTGAACTCTATACATCGGCTACACAAGTTTTAATCAAAATAAGGCATCAAGACAAATCATACCTGACCACATTCATTATCAATTTTCAGTAAAAAATGGCCGACCTTAAATGATCTCCTCATCTTCGAACTAGTGTTGGCCCTTCCATGCCTCTAGAAGCGGGTTCATCCATCGCCATGACATCTATTTGTACACTATTAAGGGTAAGGCATTCAGTTAACCAAGAACTTCAACTCTAAGCTATCCCTCCAGGAGGACCTCAAGACCCTTTCATCCTGGAGGATTACGTGCCCTCCTTATGATCTTAGATAACCCTCTAGACGTCATGCTATCTAAACTGTCCATGAAGAAACTAAGGTCTATATGCTAAAAACACGGGATATCCAATGATGAAGTTCTTCTTCTTGAACCTCACCAAAAGGCTCACCTTCTTCCATCAGGTTAAACTACGTGTAACCAATTCATGCGTCTTTCTAGAGTCATGTATCCCTTCAACGGATTCCATAAGTTTGTTCTTCAATCGCTAGGGCTAGCTCCTACTCAAGTTCATCCGAATGGCTATGATCTCATAAATTCTCTTTACATCATCGTTATGATGAACTTAAGCAGGCCATCAACCTTCGAGGAGCAATCCTTTTTTACTTGGCTTCAAAATAAGGAAGGAGACCCATCTTTGATGATAATCAAAGCTTTCCACTGGTGCAAGGTTATTAAGGGGCTTCACAATAAAAGGAGTTGCTTTAAGGACCATTACTTCTTTGTTTGATGCCCTAAAGCTTCAATCGATAATGGCTTTTCAGACGTAAGTTCCCTTATCCAATATCTTCGCCACACTTGAGTTTTTTTTACTCAAGCCACTAATATTCTTCCCATGTCTTTTACAGAAATTCCTCATTGAACTTTAACTCTCTAGTAGAGACCCTCCAATTTCGGAAAGGAATTGATCAAGACCTAAGGCATACTTCCATCTCCTCACTAATGCTCGTATCCGCCAGTTTTAGCTTCTTTACAATGGCAGGAACATTCAACCGAATCCACTTCCTCATGGGGTAGCTAAAGCTACTCATGGCCCTCCAGCTCCTCATGTAGTCTTCATGGAAACTAAAGAGGTTTCTAGCTCCGATAGGAACAAATCTAAGGAAGAAAAGGATCAAGAAGTTGACGAAGATCTCATAGGAGACGAAGGGGATGAAGAAGATGATAATATGGATGAGGGAGTGATGGGAGAAGAAGAGAATATGGGTGATGAAAGGGTCCATAGTGAAGAAGAAGGAAAATAGGAGGGAGGAGAAGATGAAGATGAGGTTGACAATGGAAATAAATCGTCCGGTGAAACACACCTTAAAGGAACCCATGTCACTTCACCTCCATAGCTAAAGCGAATTGTTATCAATACATCCCAGGCTGAGGAGTCAATATCCTATTGAAGAGTTAGCTCCTTAAGCAGGCACGGTTGACAACATCTATCATTCTGTGGAAAATCTTAGGAAATTCCCAAACTTCTCTCCCAGGGATCTGAACTTCGAAATATCTTGGCATCTAGTCCTATAAACTTCAATTTTCCATGAGTTTGTTTATACAAGTCCACTGAGAGGGAAGAAACTTTGTCCTCAAAACCCCATGATCACAGTTCGTAGGTTACTCATAACACGCCAACACTTTACTCACTTCTGGGATCACAAGCACGGTTACTTTGCCCTTGTTCTTAATCTACTCACCTGATTCTGACACGGTGCTTCTTTTCATATTCAATAGGGAAATATAGTCGACTCAAGAGACTCCATGAAGGTGTTGTCAATATTGCTTCCAAACTTTAGGAAGCACCTCCCCCACCGTGGCTCTTACTATGACTCTAAGAGTGAGAGGTTAAGGAGGAAGGAAAAGGAAGGGCACGAAGTTGAAGAAAGACAACGTCGTCAAGATGAACAAAGGAAACCACATGACCGCTTTATGCACGATTATGACTCCTACCATCAACAACACGTACCTTCTTAGTTTTCTCAGCTCCACCAATCTTCCTCCATCTTTTCGACCTCCTACCACTATCATCATCAATCGGTCTAAGGCTTTGATCACATCTCCCCACCAATCCAAATCTATCAGTCCTTCTTATTCCCAAAGATCACACATGGCTGGTGTTAGCACCAAAATTGGTCACTTACACCCTTGAATAGAATTGTGTAGAAAGGTTAATGAAGAAAGTAAATTAAAGCAGAGAAGTAACACATTTGAATGCAAAAGGAACAACAAAAACGAGAACACCAGATTTATAGTGGTTCAGCGTAATTGCCTACGTCCACTTTGAATATAATCTTTATTACTTTTCCAATCACTTGAGTACAGATATAATCCGCAAACAAACAACTTGAATACAAGTTTGAACAGAAAAGAAGTGAGTACAGAAAATGGTAGAGTATCCCTGGAGTTCTCAAAAAAAGATCGCATTAACTGTACTCATGTCGCTCTATTTATAGACGAAGACAGGCTAGGTCCCCTGCGCAAGCCCACGACCAAGACAACTCGGCCCACAAGTGATGCCTCAAGACGACCGACCCAAGTAAACCGAGCCACTCTGGCCGAACCAGGGGCCCCCTGTGGATGACTCGAAGTGAGTCGTCACATGACTCGAAGCAGCTAGATACGTGACTCGAAGCATGAAGAAAACAGCTGTATCCCCATGTTGATAATTTAGTGACTCCCCTGATGCATACCGATCCAAGTACATTAAGCCATCATGTCTGGTCCAAGTTGCCGACCCATATGTGCCAAGCGACATATGCGGATCCAACCAAGCCGATCGAGACATGTCGAACCACTGAAGGCGAACGATACATGCTGAACCTAGGCCGAACGACACGCGCTGGACTAAGGCCGAGCCATACCTAGCGAGTTGTACTCACCGAGCTAGTCATACCGGGCCATCTTGGCTTATGCACCATGACCGAACCATGCATGGTCTCCTCTCCTTGACCGAGCCATGTACGACCGAGCAACCTTGATCGAGCAACCCACACCGAACCATCCATGAATTCCAACCCAGATAAGTTACATCAACCCTTCATGTTTCCAATCCTCTCTTGACTCAATTCTCATTTAAGCCCAACCAAACCTTCTGCGACTATCGTCTTGTAGCCGGGCCAAGCAGCCGGGTAACATTTACCCCCCCAAAGTGCGTCGTGTGAACCAACATGACGTGCTTTGAATCAGCGAGTAATCTCCGCCTTAGAAAACTAGCTCGTTCAAAATAATGATTGACTGCTGCTTTATAATTGTCTCTTGACGAAGCCTTGCGTCGTTCGAGCGTACTAGTTCAATTTCGAAAAAACTTTTAAAATCTTGTTTTAACATTTCAAAAGCTGAACATATATTACTTTCCGAACGTTAAACCAGGTGGTATTCATAAATCCACGTCTGTCCACTGACTCGGTAGCATCTGTCTCTCCGTACACTACATGACGGAGCTCGTTTAGCATGACGGAGCTCGTTTATTAGCATAAGCACACTATTGACACAAAGTATTCGCGTACACTGCGCCATGGACACATGACACACAATGCATAGATTGATGCATTGCACTACCTTAATTAATGTACATATTCTGATTGGTCAACATATATCGACATCTATTGAACTCTATACATCAGCTACACAAGTTTTAATCAAAATAAGGCATCAAGACAAATCATACCTGACCACATTCATTATCAATTTTCAGTAAAAAATGGCCAACCTTAAATGATCTCCTCATCTTCGAACTAGTGTTGGCCCTTCCATGCCTCTAGAAGCAGGTTCATCCATCGCCGTGACATCTATTTGTACACTATTAAGGGTAAGGCATTCAGTTAACCAAGAACTTCAACTCCAAGCTATCCCTCCAGGAGGTCCTCAAGGCCCTTTCATCCTGGAGGATTACGTGCCCTCCTTATGATCTTGGATAACCCTCTAGACGTCATGCTATCTAAACCGTCCATGAAGAAACTAAGGTCTATATGCTTAAAACACGGGATTTCCAAGGATGAAGTTCTTCTTCTTGAACCCCACCAAAAGGCTCACCTTTCTCCATCAGGTTAAACTGCGTGTAACCAATTCATACGTCTTTCTAGAGTCATGTATCCCTTCAATGGTTTGTTCTTCAATCGCTAGGGCTAGCTCCTACTCAAGTTCATCCAAATGGCTATGATCTCATAAATTCTCTTTACATCATCGTTATGATGAACTTGAGCAGGCCATCAACCTTCGAGGAGCAATCCTTTTTTACTTGGCTTCAAAAGAAGGAAGGAGACCCATCTTTGATGATAATGATAATCGAAGCTTTCCACTGATGCAAGGTTATTAAGGGGCTTCACTATAAAAAGAGTTGCTTTAAGGACCATTACTTCTTTGTTTGATGCCCTAAAGCTTCAATCGATAATGGCTTTTCGGACGTAAGTTCCCTTATCCAATATCTTCGCCACACTTGAGTTTTTTTACTCAAGCCACTAATATTCTTCCCATGTCTTTTACAGAAATTCCTTATTGAAATTTAACTTTCTAGTAGAGACCCTCCAATTCCGGAAAGGAATTGATCAAGAGCTAAGGCATACTTCCATCTCCTCACTAATGTTCGTATCCACCAGTTTTAGCTTCTTTACAATGGCAGGAACATTCAACCGAATCCACTTCCTCTTGGGGTAGCTCAAGCTACTTATGGCCCTCCATCTCCTCATGTAGTCTTCATGGAAACTAAAGAGGTTTCTAGCTCCGATAGGAACAAATCTAAGGAAGAAAAGGATCAAGAAGTTGACGAAGATCTCATAGGAGACGAAGGGGATGAAGAAGATGATAATATGGATGAGGGAGTGATGGGAGAAGAAGAGAATATGGGTGATGAAAGGGTCCATAGTGAAGAAGAAGGAAAATAGGAGGGAGGAGAAGATGAAGATGAGGTTGACAATGTTAATAAATCGTCCGGTGAAACACACCTTAAAGGAACCCATGTCACTTCACCTCCATAGCTAAAGCGAATTGTTATCAATGCATCCCAGGCCGAGGAGTCAATATCCTATTGAAGAGTTAGCTCCTCAAGTAGGCACGGTTGACAACATCTATGGTTCTCTGAAAAATCTTGGGAAATTCCCAAACTTCTCTCCCAGGGATCTGAACTTTGAAATATCTTGGCATCTAGTCCTATAAACTTCAATTTTCCATGAGTTTGTTTATACAAGTCCACTGAGAGGGAAGAAACTTTGTCCTCAGAACCCCATGATCACAGTTCGTAGGCTACTCATAACACGCCAACACTTTACTCACTTCTGGGATCACAACCACGGTTACTTTGCCCTTGTTCTTAATCTACTCACCCGATTCTGACATGGTCTTTTGCTCCTTTCCATATTCAATGGGGAAATACAGTCGACTCAAGAGACTCCGTGAAGGTGTTGTCAATATTGCTTCCAAACTCTAGGAAGCACCTCCCCCACCATGGCTCTTACTATGACTCCAAGAGTGAGAGGTTAAGGAGGAAGGAAAAGGAAAGGCACGAAGTTGAAGAAAGACAACGTCGTCGTGATGAACAAAGGAAACCACATGACCGCTCTAGGCACGATTATGTCTCTTACCATCAACAACACATACCTTCTTAGTTTTCTTAGTTCCACCAATCTTCCCATCTCGATCTTCCTCCATCTTTTCGATCTCCTACCGCCATCATCATCAAGCGGTCTAAGGCTTTGATCACATCTCCCCACCAATCCAAATCTACCAGCCGTTCTTATTCCCAGAGATCACACATGGCTGGTGTTAGCACCAAAATTGGTCACTAACACCCTTGAATAGAATTGTGTAGAGAGATTAATGAAGAAAGTAAATTAAAGCAGAGAAGTAACACAGTTGAATGCAAAAAGAACGACAAAAACGAGAACACTAGATTTATAGTGGTTCAGCGTAATTGCCTACGTCCACTTTGAATATAATCTTTATTACTTTTCCAATCACTTGAGTACAGATACAATTCGCAAACAAACAACTTGAATACAAGTTTGAACAGAAAAGAAGTGAGTACAGAAAATGGCAAAGTATCCCTAGAGTTCTCGAAAAAAGGCCCCATTAACTGTATCCCTACCGCTCTATTTATAGACGAAGACATGCTAGGTCCCCTGCGCAAGCCTACGACCAAGACAACTCGGCCCACAAATGATGCTTCAGGACGACCGACGCAGGTAAACCGAGCCACTCTGGCCGAACCAGGGGTCCCCTGTGGATGACTCGAAGCGAGTCGTCGCATGACTCGAAGCAGCTAGATACGTGACTCGAAGCGTGAAGAAAACAGCTGTATCCCCCTGTTGATAATTTAGTGACTCCCCTGATGCATACCGATCCAAGTACATTGAGCCATCATGTCTGGTCCAAGTTGCCGACTCATATGTGCCAAGCGACATATGCAGACCCAACCAAGCCGATCGAGACATGCCAAACCACTGAAGGCGAACGATACATGCTGAACCTAGGCCGAACGACACGCGCTGGACTAAGGCCGAGCCATACCTAGCGAGTTGTACTCACCGAGCTAGTCATACCGGGCCATCTTGGCTTATGCACCATGACCGAACCATGCATGGTCTCCTCTCCTTGACCGAGCCATGTACGACCGAGCCACCTTGATCGAGCGAACCACAACGAACCATCCATGAATGCTGATTCCTATCTCCAGGAACCAGCGTCTCAGATGCCATCTCCGAGCATCAATCCTTGACCTCGCCTACCTTCGGGCGTTGGTCAAAAAATAGATTTGTCGGGGAAAATCGTCTGATCGACCCTAGTATGATTATACTCCCACGACGAGTTCATGTGTCGAAGGAGTTTGTCGGTAGCTATCTCTGGATATCTAGACATCTGGGTTTTCAAAACATAAAATATTTGATTGTGCCATTAATCATGCAACTCAAAGTCAGACTTTAAGAATGTGGTTCCATTGATTAAAAAATCCAACTTTATTTATGGATAATTGGACAGCAATTGGTGCCTTATTACATTAAACCCTAATGAATAGGATGTCTTATTTCAAAAGAGAAAATCAAGTGAAATAGCGCCATAGCTGCTTGCCATTCTATGGCCGCAGAATTGGGATCCCATCAACAGTCGATATCTTGAAAGTTCCATCTCCATGCTTCTGTGCAATCACATAGGGACCTTTCCAATTTGGACCATATGCCCCTATACCAGGAAACACCCATTTCAAAATGAGCTCACCTATCTCAAAGGTATCATTTTTGACCTTGGTTTTGAATTAATCTGCTACTCCTTCTAGTGAGCAACTATCCTCAGATCGGCCTCTTCTCATTTTTCTTCAACCAAGTCAAGGGACTCAAGTAAGAGTTCCTCATTTATCTTGAGATCATAGTGCAATCTTCTATGAGAAGGAACTTCGGCTTTAGTTAGTATCATGGCCTAGGTTCTATAGGCCAAATCGAATGGATATGGCCAGCCGTGGACTTATTTGTTTTTTGATAAGCCTATAATGCTAGTGGTAACTCATTAACCCAGTTTCCCTTGGCTCTTTTCAATCTATTCTTAATGACAAATTTGATGATCTTGTTCACTGCCTTCACCTATCCATTCGGTTGCAAGTCACTACTGCCAAGAAGCTTTTCTCAATTCGATACCGAGCACGCTATTTTTTGAACTCGGTACTCTCATATTGCATTCCATTATCAGTGATTATCACTTGCAGAACTCCAAACCTGCACACAAAAATTTTCACTACAAAGTTCATCACCTTTTTCGAAGTGATCATGGGAAGTGGTTCCACTTTGGCCCACTTTATGAAGTAATCTGTAACCACTATCACATATTCGCTCTGCCTCTCGACATTAGTATAACACCGATGGTATATATTCTCATACCACAAATGGCCACGGGCTAACAATTTTGATAAGCTTAATGGATGTGGTTCTTGGTATCATCACAAACCTCTAGCCCTTATCACATCTTCTAGTATAGTTGGCTGCATCCCAGTGGAATGTTGGCCAAAAGTATTTGTAGTGAACAACCTTCTTTGCTAGCATTTGCTCTCTAATGTGATCACCATAGCTTCCCTGATGCACATCCATAGGGATCTTTCGCGCATCGTCTCTTGTCACATGCCTTGGCAAGGGCATTGAAAATTCTCTCATGTATAACACTTCTTCTTGCATAATGAATCGAGCCATATTACGTAGGGGTTTCCATCGTTCATTCCATTCATTAGGGAGAGTCCCCTTTAGCAAATATTATTTAATAGGAGTCATCCATGACTTCTTTTCTTCCTCAACCTCTAAGATCCAATCAACATCCATCTCATAAATTCTTGGAGTTGTGAGTTTCTATTAGCATGATTTCCAAAAGCTGTGCATCCTAGTACTTGCCAATTTAGCTAATGAATCTACATCCACGTTCTCTTCTCTTAGGACATGCGTTGTCGTGTATTACTTAATATTGCCTAGTAGCTCTAGTACCTTCTTAAGGTAAGAGGTAAGTCTTGCTCCCTTAGATTGAAATCCCTTATTCACCTAATAGACCACTAATCGAGAGTCGTTGAATATGTGCATATATGAAATGTAACGAACCACTTTTCCGTACATTTAAGCTAACAATAAACCACACATGTCCAACCCAAATTGAATGGAAATGCGGATAATTAGGGAAAAGAAAGAAGAAAGAAGACAAGAAGAACTAACAAGTACATAATTTCACAATGGAACGAATAATCTATATTATATAACAAATCTTTACATAAAACAGAACTGTAATACACACACACACAGACATCAATCAGAGTATACTAACCTATTCAGCACAGACAGTTATAACAACCTGTTGTCGCAATTGCTGATAAATACAACCATGAATGTAGTGGAAGAAAAATATCCATCTATGAGAATACGTCTCAGGGCCTCCAGCTCATCTCCTGAAGCTCCAAATATCCAAGTAAACCTGGAAATATGTTCCGTCTGACCCGAGCATTATAGGAAAACAATGCCCGGGTCAAGCTGGTAAAACCAGCGCGAGAACTCAAATGACAAGAAATTTTATTTATTTTGACTTGTAAAATTCTTTAAAATCAAAAGTATCTCGAATGACCACGCCGCACATAAACACGGATGGGTTTTTACCTTATGATAGCCCAAAAAACTTTTATATCAGAAAATCTAGTGATATTATAATAATGTCTAAGGGCAAAAATAATAATAATCAAGTAGCTGTGATGCTCGTGAGTGTACATCACAATAATACTAGGTATATAATCGAAAATCGATAAGGCACGTTGGCTAATTGTGTAGGATTCCCATGGAGGTGCCCTCGGTACTTCAAGGAACGGTCTTCCTACACACAAGGATCAGAGATATCCTTCCATAGCAACATACATCTCTAGTGATGTACCATAGGAAAAACATAGCAGGTCTCGCTAAGACCGAGTGCATCGCTCCATGCATGCATAACAACTATAAGTGACATCTAGGAGGAGCCGACTACACCCTATGGGTTTGCCAACTCTACTGGCCATGCCTCCTATCTCTGGTTTTAGTCATTCCTGCTGATGAGGCTACGTCCGACATTCCAACTTATGCACCACCACTAAATAGATCACGGAATCCCATATGGATTACAAAACCCAACGGGTCTCGGAATCACATATAGATTCCCACATCTCAATTTAATCTTGGAATCACACCCAGATTCCCATACCCCAACGGGTCTCGAAATCACACATGGACCCCAACATCTCAGTATGTCATGAATCTCCTCCATAGAACCGTATATGGTTTTCGGAGTGGTTACGGGTTCGAGTCAACTCTTACGAGTACACTCTTCCATTTCCCGGGTGCTCCACAAAACCAAACACCGATTTTCAGAATACTCAATACCGGTTCTTTAGGAAATATTCAGACAATACATAAGAGCCGGGATCACCCACTAACCATTTAAGTGAATGGATCTCCTTATCATTTGTCTTAGAAGAACGAAACGAGTTTATACGTACAGTACAACACCACTAATGGTAACTGTACCATATAATCCTCGTGTTTCCACTATATATTACCAGAGTTAAAATCCTTCGGGGTTAAGTAGGAAATATTTTCCTACCACCAAAATTAAGAAGGATTACATATTTAGGCCAAGATTTGATAGTCGGTTATTTAACTATCAAATGAACAAACATTCAAATAGAATTTACATTTCCCACAGAAATCACTAAGCCTCATAAAGTAATCTTTCATTAATTTAATATCACATTTTAAATACTTGGAAATCAATTCCATATACTTATCTCAATAGGATAAGTATATTCACAAACACTATATTTTCGATACTTAGAAAATATAACCATAACTTATCTCAATGGTATAAGTATATTAACAAACCATTTCAATTCCAAAACTCAAAAACTTGAAAACTTCTAAAAATAGATATGGAAAGTACTGTTTTAGTATTAATCATGGATCATAGTTTACATAATGGTTATGTTGCTATCCCAGCAAATCCTAATAAACTGTAGGCAATCCTTGCCCCTCGAATTACACCATGGAAACCAATCACTCTTTCTAAATTTCTTTATCTTATACATATTTCCAAATATATTTATAAAGCTTCTTTATAAATCTTCATCCATATACAAAACATTCTATATATATCTCAAACTCCATATATAAAACTTCTCCATTTCAAATCATTAAACCTCATTTATAAATTCTTTTATAAATATCCAGACCCATTTATAAAACTCTTCTCATATTAAATAAACTTATTTGATAGACTATTTAAGTCAGAAGAGTTCCTCTGATAACCCATAAAGTATTTAAAATAATTTTAAATAACTTGAAATGATAAGTTATTATTTAAACACCCTTCTATTTCATTTTAATTAAAGTTTCTATTAAAATAATAACTTTAAAATCTCATTAATAATGTATTAAATCAATTTTAAGACTATTATTGTATTAATAAGTTAACTTCAAGATAATATTAATATAATAATAATTAATTAACTTTAAAATGCTATTAAACAATAATTAATCAACTTTAAACTAATATTAATATGATAATAAATTATCCTTTAAATATAATTAAGTAACTTAAATCAATATAATTAATTAATTTTAACTAAAAATTAAAGTATAGATAATCTTTTAAATAACTAATTAAAATATAATTAAAACATTTCTAAACCATAACTAAATAATAATTATCTTTAAATCCTATAATAATAATCATGCTTAAATTAACTTTCAAAACAATAATTAATTTTCGAATTTGAAGGAGGCTAACGATTAGTCGATCACCATGGTACTTAACAAGCTACCATATTATTCGATTTAACTTTCCAAGTTAATAAATGATATTTACTTAATCAGCGACTATGTAAATAAATTCAAAACTAAACCACTATGGTTAACATATCACATACTCCAAGTGGCATATCAATTATCGACATATAATCAGATGTCCAAAATTATAAAATAGAAGAATGGGGATTTATTCTGCTAATTAATTGCCAATTTAATTTAATTAGCGGAACGGTGTTTTATTCCACTAAACAGATGTCCAATTATCATATTCAATCCAATTTAACTCAACAGTAATTTATTTGGCTAAATAAACATCAAAACTTAATGTATATAAATTTAAACGACGTTATTGTTTAAAATAACGTGATTTAAAACCTGTCTGTTTAAATATGTCATAAATTTTCAAATGTCCAAAGCTATCAACTGGTTATACTAAAATGTTGTACTCGTCCATATGAGTATAACACAAAAATTTGCGGGTTAAACGGATTTAATACGAGTGAGATATCGCACTTTAAAGTTAACGAGCAAATTTATATGGTTAAACAAAATAAGTAAAACAATTAGCATAATTCCTCACCTAACAAAAGCATGGGCTCGGCCCACTCTCCAAATCCAAGCGCCTGAAGCAAAGCTCCCCCTCTAGCATGCAATTGAACACATTGTTTGGACTTTTTTGTAAAATCCTATGCAATGAATAGTAATTCATTTTCTCCACCCTACTTCTTCTTCTTCTTCCTTAACGCAAGCTTCCTCCCCCTCTCCTTCATGTCATGGCCCAAGACCCACAACAACTGCCTTGCTTCCTCAAACCATTATCTCCACATGCTCCCTGCCTTCACGCAACAGAGACCTTTTTTTTACTACAGCAGCATTTCCTATACAACGCAGCCACCCTCCTTCATTCGTTAACGCCTTCCATGCTTCCGCTGCACATGTTCCATGTATTCCTCCTTTGCTTGCCACGTGCTCACGTTTCCTCCCCTTTCAATACCTCCCATGAATGCACTTCATAAGCCAGTCCTTTTCACTATCAAAACTTTTGCTACAGTCCACTATTTCAAGTACAACGAAAACAAAAGATGTAGCTTTCATCGCCTTCTAACACTTTCACGTTGGAAGTTTGGCTAATATTTATTATATAAAGAGTTATTGAGATTATTAAAAGAAAAGTGGAAGAAGAAACAATAGAAATGGTTGTTGTATGTGTGTTCATGCATACTAAAATAAAAATGAGCAAAGTTTTCCATTTCTGCTTTTTCCATGTCCCTGTGAGTGTATGATGTATATATATAAAAGAACATACTTCATAGCTAAGGAAAATATGGACGAGCAATTAATGCAAGCCATTAGTACATTTAATGCAAACATTAAATCATGCGCAAAAGATATTTGTGTTTAAAGTTTTAATATTTACAACTTTTTGGGGTACGACGCTACACCATATTCCGTTCGCGAACCATGAACGAGCGAAATAAATATATAACTGTTTACAACAACGTTACGCGATCACAAAACAATAAAATAGATTGGTTAAATTATTATGTAAAATTTCGAAAGAACCGACGTTTGGCGCAAAATGCATCAAATGGAAATTTAATTATTTTCCAAATTAAAAATTATGGAAAAATTCTAAAAATTAAATTAAAAAATACGTCATCAAAAATCAAATCTAAATTTTAAACATAGATTTTATTATAATTTAATTCAAATTCGAGTATTTAAACAAATCAAATATCCAAATTTGAAGACCCAAAAATACGGGTCGTTACACTCTCCTCCACTTAAAAAGAATTTCGGCCCCGAAATTCCATTACAAGAATACTCATTATTATTCATAAGCCCGCATGATGTTCATAGATCATTTATATACATAATCTGATTCGATCACTACTCGAATAGATCATTTATATACATAATCTGATTCGATCACTACTTGAATACATAACTTCACTTCCAAACTAGCATCGCTCACCCGTTTTCCTAGTGCGGACTCTTATCAGGTTCCTTGATTAGGAACCTCTGCTCTCCTTACATAGCGTAGCTATTATAGAAAACCTTAGTTCCATATCAAGAACCCTCATCAAGTGCTCGTCGTCATAAATCGAGTAATAAATCCTTATTTGGAACGGTGTGAAACACCTCAAAGCCTTGCACTCGAATATTAGATTGAAAACTATATGGAAAGAGAAATGATCTATGTCCAACCTCGCACTTATTTAATTGGTTATTCCTAATACCAATTTTCTCATTAAAATATTTATGAAAAACATTTCATATTACTCCATTTAATTTGTAAAACTTACAAAATTACCTATCATTCCCTAAGGGTATACAAAACTGTAATTCAAAATTTTATTTTGAATTGATTTAAGAATTTTAAATACCAGGTTTTTATTCGAAACACTTTTTGAAACGATACCATAAATTTTGGAAACTTAAGTGTCAAATACTTGGATATTTATTTCAAAAACCTTTGAAATGATATTATATATACTATAAATCCATAACAAATATATATATATATAGCCCGAGTAACCCCAAAATTATACCAAGGAACTGGGTACTACCAACTGGTATTATATATTCCTTACTATAAGGATAATACTCAAGAGAAACATTTACCATCCGAACGTATCTCTTACCCATTTTTAGTTATTTCGAGCCACTCGAACTAGTTAACTTAAAGCTACTTCCTTTCTTTCAAACACATTTTGAAACTATCATAAATATATTTCCAGCAAAATATTTCGTTGAAATATACAATTCCAATTTGCTTTGGATTCGCTCGGATTCGAACTCGTTTCGACCGTACAATGATAAAGAGAATAATTTACTAAGTGCACAATACCGTTCGCCTAAGCAAACATCCGATCATCACTTAGAAGATTATTCTGATCATCACAAAACAATTCGGGACTTGTTCCCCAACCAAATCCAAAGGAATACACATTACTATAAAATTCTTTTTCAAAGGTATTTATACTTAGATATATTTCTCAGTGTACTATTTCCAAAATATTGATAAACCAAAACCTTTTTAAGAAAACTATTATCACCATTTACAAATCATTCATAATCCAAACTATCTCAATTAAAATTATTATTCCTTTTTCAATAAATCATTTAAAATAATAATATACAATTTTACTTTATAGTAAATCAAATCATACTTTTGGAATCAAATCAAAAATATTTTTATCTAAACAATTATATAGCAGGGTCCTAATGGTAGAAATTCTCTATTTAGAAACTCGAAAATATTTTCAAATACCATTATTAACTTGTAAACCTTGAAAACTATTTTGCCAAAATCTCTGGCATTTAAACTCTCGAATTCCTTTTATTTATTGGACACATTTTAATAAATCAAATTTATAAGATGTCCCCATTCGAAGGAAATCATTCTTAAATTTTTATTGCAGAAATATTCTAGCTTTCTTTATATAAATCATTCTTCAAGTATTATTTTGGAAATGTTTAAACATTCTTTTTAATAAACTTCTCTTATAAACCCTAATTAATTACAACCAACCTTTATATTCAATCATTCCCAAATATTATTTCAAAATATTCCAAATTTTCTTTTAATAAAACAATATTTAGCTAAACTTAATCACATCAATCTTTATATTTCTAGAATATTCATTCTAGAATATTCAAATTTTCTTTTTAAATAAAAACCCTTAGAAATCAAATTTTAACTCAACATTATCAACGAATGCCTTATATTCAAATTGTGAAATTTAATTCACAAGGTATTCTTTGCAATGTTCCCAAAATTCCTATCTATACAAACCAGGTTTCAAAAAGGAAGATTCTAGATAGATTAGTCGATAACTGTCAATGCTCAAAGATGGGCGAGCATGACTGATCAAATCCTAGATGATAATGATGGAATATTAACATTTCTTAACAACCAAGCATAACCAAGAATAACTATATTAAATTTCTTTGAAATTTTTTTCTTTTTTATATAAAAAATATATTTCCAGGTAAAATTATTTCATTTACCCATTTTAAAACAATACTGTGTCAATCGACCTTGTTTGAGTGTTTAGGAAATCCCTATCGATAACGTTGGCCAAACACATCGACCAGAATCCTTAAGCCACTCAATAGAACAAACAATACAATACAAAACATTTTTATATCACTAACAAATACGTGCTTATATATATACTCTCAAACTCATCCTAGGGTCTCACTTACCCTATCTAAAATGAGTCAACCCCAACAAAGCCTAGGTGTTCGCTCAACCTAAGCTCTGATACTAAACTCACTTTTCCGTACACTTTGAGCTTACAATAAACCACACATGTCCAACCCAAATTGAACGGAATGGCGGAGAGTTAGGGAAAAGAAAGAAGACAAGAAGAACTAACAAGTACAGAATCCCATAGAGGAACGAATAATCTATATTATATTACAAATCTTTACACAAAAACAAAACTGTAATTTATATATATACAGACATCAATCAGAGTATACTAACCTATTTAGCACGGACAGTTATAACAACCTGTACTCACAATTGAAGATAAATACAACCATGAATGCAGTGGAAGAAAAATATCCATCTATGAGAATACGTCTCAAGGCCTCCAGCTCATCTCCTGAAGCTCCAAATATCCAAGTAAACTTGGAAATATGCTCGGTCTGACCCGAGCATTATAGGAAAACAATGCCAGGGTCAGTCTGGTAAAACCAGCGTGAACTCAAATCACGAGAAATTTATTTATTTTAACCTGTAATTTTTTTTTAAAATCAAAAGCATCTAGTAAGACCACGCCGCACATAAACACGGACAAGTTTTTACCTTACGATAACCAAAAAAACCTTTATATCTGAAAATCCAGTGATATTATAATAATGTCTAAGGGCGAAAATAATAATAATCAAGTAGCTGTGATTCTCGTGAGTGTACATCACAATAATACTAGGTATATAATCGAAAATCGATAAGACACGTTCGCTAATTGTGTAGGATTCCCATGGAGGTGCCCTCAGTACTTCGAGGAACGGTC
Source organism: Allium fistulosum (assembly GCA_030737815.1). Classification (NCBI taxonomy): domain Eukaryota; kingdom Viridiplantae; phylum Streptophyta; class Magnoliopsida; order Asparagales; family Amaryllidaceae; genus Allium; species Allium fistulosum. Next base: position 708,905,484 of record CM060903.1, on the reverse strand, counting down.
CTCCTGCACAAGGATCAGAGATATCCTTTCGTAGCAGCATACATCCCTTGTGATGTACCATAGGAAAACATAGCTGGTCTCCCTAAGACCGAGTGCATCGCTCCATGCATGCATAACAACTATAAGTGACATCTAGGAGGAGCCGACTACTCCCTATAGGTTTGCCAACCCTACTGGCCATGCCTCCTATCTCTGGTTTTAGTCATTCCCACTGATGAGGCTACGTCCCGCATTCCAGCTTACGCACCGCCACCAAATAGATCAGGGAAGCCCACATGGATTCCAGTACCCCAACGGGTCTCGGAATAACACATAGATTCCCACATCTCAATTTGATCTTGGAATCACACCCGGATTCCCATACCCCAACTGTCTTGGAATCACACATGGACCCCAACATCTCAGTATGTCGTGAATCTCCTCCATAGAATCGTATATGGTTTCCGGAGTGGTTACTGATTCGAGTCAACTCTTATGAGTATACTCTTCCATTTCATGGGTGCTCCACAAAACCAAACGCCGATTTCCGAAATGCTCAATACCGGTTCTTTAGGAAATAATCAGACAATACATAAGAGCGGGGATCACCCCCTAATCGTTTAAGCGGACGGATCCCCTTATCATTTGTCCTAGAAGAACGAGACAAGTTTATACGTACAGTATAGCACCACTGATGGTAACCGTACCATATAATCCCCGTGTTTCCTCTAGATATTTCCAGAGTTAAAATCCTTTGGTGTTAAGTAGGGAATATTTCCCTACCACCAAAATTAAGAAGGATTACATATTTAGGCCAAGATTTGATGATCAGTTATTTAACTATCAAATGAACAAACATTCAAACAGAATTTACATTTCCCACGGAAATCGCTAAGACTCATAAAGTAATCTTTCATTAATTTAATATCACATTTTAAATACTTGGAAATCAATTCCATATACTTATCTCAATAGGATAAGTATATTCACAAACACTATATTTTCGATACTTAGAAAATATAACCATATACTTATCTCAATGGTATAAGTATATTAACAAACCATTGAAATTCCAAAACTCAGAAACTTGAAAACTTCTAAAAATAGATATGGAAAGTACCATTCAGTATTAATCATGGACCGCAGTATACACAATGGCTACGTCGTTATCCCAGCGAACCCATAGTAAACCGTAGGCAATCCCTGCCCCTCGAATTACGCCATGAAAATCAATCATCTCTTTTTAAATTTCTTTACCTTATACATATTTCCAAATCTATTTATAAAGCTTCTTTATAAATCTTCATCTATTTACAAGACATTCTCTATATATCTCAAAACTCCATTTATAAAACTTCTCCATTTCAAATCTTTAAACCTCATTTATAAATTCTTTTATAAATATCCAGACTCATTTATAAAACACTTCCCATATTTAAATAAACTTATTTAATAGACTCTTTAGTTCAGAGGAGTTCCTTTGATAACCCATAAAGTATTTAAAATAATTTTAAATAACTTGAAATAATAAGTTATTATTTAAACACCCTTTTATTTCATTTTAATTAATATTGAAATAATAACTTTAAAATCTCATTAATAATGTATTAAATAAATTTTAAGACCATTATTGTATTAATAAGTTAACTTCAAGATAATATTAATATAATAATAATTAATTAAATTTAATATGCTATTGAACAATAATTAATCAACTTTAAATTAATATTAATATGATAATTAATTATCCTTTAAATATAATTAAGTAACTTAAATCAATATAATTAATTAAATTTAACTAAAAATTAAAGTATAGATAATCTTTTAAATAATTAATTAAAATATAATTAAAACATTTCTGAACCATAAGTAAATAATATTATCTTTAAATCTTATAATAATAACTATCCTTAAATTAACTTTCAAATCAATAATTAATTTTCGAGTCTGAAGGAGGCTTAACGATCAGTCGATCACCATGGTACTTAACAAGCTACCATATTATTCAATTTAACTTTCCAAGTTAATAAATGATATTTACATAATCAACGACTATGTAAATAAATTCAAAACTTAACCATTATGGTTAACATATCACATATTCCAAGTGGCATATTAATTATCGACAAATAATCAGATGGCCAAAACTATAAAATAGCAGAAAGGAGATTTATTCTGCTAATTAATTGCCAAATTTATTTATTTAGAAGAATGGTGTTTTATTCCGCTAAACAGATGTCCAATTATCATATTCAATCCAATTTAACTCAACAGTAATTTATTTGGCCAAATAAACATCAATAATTAATGTATATAAATTTAAACGACGTTATTATTTAAAATAACGTGATTTAAAACCTGTCTGTTTAAATATGTCATAAATTTCCACATGTCCAAAGCTATCAACAGGTTATACTAAAATGTTGTACTCGTCCATACGAGTATAACGCAAAAATTTGCGGGTTAAACGGATTTAATATGAGTGAGATATCACACTTTAAAGTTAACAAGCAAATTTATATGATTAAACGGATTTAATATGTATTCCTCCTTTGCTTGCCACGTGCTCACGTTTCCTCCCCTTTCAATACCTCCCATGCATGCACTTCATAAGCCGATCCTTCTCACTATCAAAACTTTTGCTACAGTCCACTATTTTGAGTACAATGAAAACAAAAGATGTAACTTTCTTCGCCCTCTACAAGTTTTACGTTGGAAGTTTTGGCTAATATTTACCGTATAAAGAGTTATTGCAAGTATTAAAAGAAAAGTGGAAGAAGGAATAATAGAAATGATTGTTGTATTCTTTTTTTTTCATGTCCGTATGAGTGTATGATGTATATATATAAAAGAACATACTTCATAGCTAAGGAAAAGAAGGACAAGCAATTAATGCAATCCATGAGTACATTTAATGCAAACATTAAATCATGCGCAGAAGATATTCGTGTTTAAAGTTTTAATATTTACAACTTTTTGGGGTACGACGCTACACCATATTTTGTTCGTGTATGGACCGTGAACGAGCGAAATAAAAATATGATCACACACAACAATGTTATGCGATCAGAAAACAACAATAAAATAGACTGGTTAACTTATTCTGTAAAATTTTAAAAGAACCAACGTTTGGTGCAAAATGCATCAAACTGAAATTTAATTATTTCCAAATTAAAAATTATGGAATTTTTTTTAAAATTAAATTTAAAATACAACATCAAAAATCAAATCTAAAATTGAAACATAGATTTTATTATAATTTAATTCAAATTCGAGTATTTAAAAAAATCAGATATCCAAATTTAAAGACCCAAAAATACGGGTCGTTACATGCAATGCCTTGATTCCCGGTTCCTTCATTATCTTGAGTTCCGCAATTAATACTTCATATTTAGCTTCATTATTCATCATCTGCAAACTCTAACTTTAAGGCGTAATATATTCACGGTCCTTTCGTGCTCACAAGAACTACTTCTTTCCTAGAATCATTCTCATTGGAGGCTCCATCTATGCACAAATTCCATTGAAAAAGCTAAACCCATTCTTCTTCTACTTCACCATCCCGGACGGTGAATTAAGTTATGAAATCTGCCAGCCCCTATCCTCAAACTGCCTTCCTAGTATGATATTTTATATTGTACCATCTGAACTTGATGTTCCACTTTATCAGTCTTCCCAAAGTCTTGGGTTGATGTAGCACTTGCCTTGGTGGCTGATAAGTCAACGCCTTTAGCGGATGAACCTCGAAGTATGACCTTAACTTTCTTATAGCAATCAACAAACAGTACGCCAATTTCTCTAGCTTTGGATAATTCTTTTCCGCTCTCATGAACTATTTGCTGATATAGTACACTGGCCTTTGGATTTTTCTCTCCTTACATACCAAGGCTGCCCTCAGTGCATAACCAGACACCATTAAGTAAATAAATAGATCTTCTCCTTCCAAAGGCTTTAACAACACTGGTGGCCTCTCCATATGATTTAACAAATTCTGGAAAGCATCTTGACATTCCTTCATCCACAAACTTTGCTTTCTCCTTCTTGAGGGCATCAAGGAATGGTACACATTTGTCTATCACTTTCAAAATGAATCGGCTCAATTTGGCGACCTCACCTTCTAAACTCTACATCTCCCTTCTCGTCTTTAGAGCAATAACCTCTCTTAATTCTTTAATATGTTCCAGGTTAGCTTCTATGCCCCTTTAGTTCATGATGAAACTTAAAAACTTGCCTAATGCAACTACCAAAGAAGACTTTAACGGATTAAGCTCCATTCCATACTTCCAAAGTATATCAAACATCTTTGAGAGATCGCCCATGTGATCCATCAATCGTTGTGAATTCACTAGCACATCATCCATATAGACCTCCTTAGGTTTTCCTATTTATTCTTTTGACATTCTATTCACCAAGCGGTGGTAAGCAGCTTCAGCATTCTTCATATCGAACGATATGACTCGGTAATAGTACAACCCCAAATCCATAATGAAGCTCGTATGCTCCTAAGGCATGCATCACAATCTGATTATAGCTAAAGTAAACATCCATAAAGAATAGTAGTTCATGTTCAGTTGTTCCATCTAACAGTTGCTCGATACTCAGCAGGGGGAAACAGTCCTTCAGGAACACCTTATTCCGGTCGAAATGGTCAATGCATGTCCGCCACTTCTCATTATCCTTTTTGACCAACACGGGATTCGATACCCATTTTGAGTATAATGCATCGTGGATGAATTCATTTGCCTTCAACTTATCCACTTCTTATTTAAATGCAGTGGATCATTCCAGTTCCATGTTACACCTCTTTTTCTTCATATAAGGGTATCTTAGATCCACATTCAATACGTGGCATGATACCTTCGATGAAATTCATGCATATTGGAATGCGTCCAAGCAAACATGTCTGTGTTCGCCCAAAGGAACCCTACCACTCCTTTTTTCAGGCTGAGTTGAGACCCGATAATGAGAACCTTCGTAGGATCGTCATCATTAATCATAATGTTGATCGTCAGCTCTACCGAGGTTGCCCTTGCTTCCTCTAACTCTTTTCATGGGTCAATAAGCTTATGGAATTTTCCATTCGACCCAAGCCAGGGCTTGGGTGGTAGTTGTTATGCCTTTGAAGATTTGTTGCAGGGAAGCTTCTTCACATCCTTTCCCTTCTCTCATCGTTTAGCCTCTCTAAGCTCTCTCGATCAATGCTTTAGACATATTGTATTGCTCCTACTTCATTCTCGATGAGAAACTTCATCATCATACACCATAAAGTAAGCGCATTTCTATAACTAGCAAGGGCCAATCGGCCCAAAAAAGCGTTGTCGGTAGAAAATCCATCCACCACAATAAACATCTGAAATAGCACTACCTTGCGGTCTCCTTCTCCTAACTTGACTGGCAATTCGATGCACCCAAAAGACTCCTTGGCCTCTTCGGTAAATCCTAGAATATGAGATTTAAAAGGCTCTAGATCCTTATCACTTAAGCACAAGTTATCTCAAAAAAAAATATTAATCGAACTCCCATAGTCAATAAGGACTTGGTGCATTGTTGTCGGCCAAATCATGGTCGTAATCACCGCTGGATCAAGCATACACGCTTTGACCCTATCTGCGTCTTTATTCCAAAATACAATATCATCGTCTATCAATTTTTATTGCTTTGCTAGAGCACCCTCCTCTATGGCGTAACATACTTCTCAAGGTATATGCCTTAGTGGGCTGCCATAGCATTCCATCTCAATCTATCTATTATCCGTAGGATGCGGACCTCCTTAAATGGTATTTATCACAGTTCCTCTAGCTGTCTATCATGATCCATCTCAAATGGACCCTGCCTGATTCCCTTGGGTATTTTGCACTTGGGGTTGATTATTGTTTTGCCAGCCTGTGGGTTCCTCACATACCACTGCAATTTCTTTTTTCGAATCAAATCTTCAATAACATCTCTTAGATGCTTACATTCATTCGTATTGTGCCCACGTGCTATTGGGAAGCGACAATATTTCCGTGAATGTCTTTCTTCTTCATTTGCCTCCATCGCGGGTAGCTTTTTATAACTCTCTGTACATTGTGAAGAAAGGTACATGTTTTCAACTGTATCAGCTAGTGGAGTATAATCCCCTGGCCTGGTGTACCTTATGCTCTTCTTGGTGTCCAACTTCTAAGAAGCGCCTAAGTTCTTTCTTTTACTTTTACTATTGTTTCTAACATTTACCACAATATTTCCAGCACTGTCACCACTTTATTTGACAGTAACGTTGCTCTCTATCACTACTCGGTCCTTCATGGTCGTAAGTTGCCAATCTAACAGCCAAATCTACCACTTTTAAGCGTAGAAATTGAGAAGCTTTATGATAGAAATCTTCCATAGTAAACAGTCGCTTTCTTTTGAGCCACCTTCCAAAATCTCTCCTTGGGTGAACCCATTTATTAGTGCCATCAATACAACCTCCTCTTTGGGGTTGCTCACCTCCTTGACAATGACATTTGGTTTCTTCAAAATGTTCATTAAAGTCTCTCCAGAACTTTGATGCACGTTCGATAATGACATAACATCCTTTGGTCGCATAGTGTGGATTTAGAACTGCTCTATAAATTTTTTAGCCGGTTGATCAAACAATGATATGAATCTAGGTGCAAGCCGAGTGAACCACATTGTTGCTACCCCATCTAGGAATATAGGGAAGCTACCTCTGACAACATCTGTCACATAAGCACTGTCCATATGTCATCCATACTTCAATATATGCTACTTTGGATCAGTCGTTCCATTGTAGGTTGATATAGTCGGCATGATGAACTTCTTTGGATACTTTGCTTCAAGGATATTTTCGATGAATGGGGTTCGACTAGCTGACGAACCCTACCCCTTATCCCGTCTATTTTAGCTCTCACTCAACAATCTCTTAATCTTATTAGCGATAACTCCTCACTGCTTTAGTCTGCTAGACATCAATCATTAGGAACACACCCCAATGTTTGACTCTGCAAACATTCTCGGTTAGTTGCATGAATTCTAGGGTCCGCTGTCTCTGGAGGATATACTCATCCTAACCCTAGCCATTCTCTTCTAGCTGGTTCATAAACATTAGCCTAGATTCCATCATCATATGCACCAGTAACTCATCTATCTCCACCAACACCACCATCCAGCAAATCCTCCGTGCTACCTGACAAATTCAACCTATCAAAGGAACTCTTGGTACCGACTTGATTGGACCTGCCATTATCAACATGTTTTGATGTTGGAAAAGTTGCTCCATCTTTTGCAACCTTCTTCTATGCTGCCCCGACACCTCTCTATATGGATGTTTATCTGCTCTTCTATTCCGTTCTATCAAAGACGTGTTTTCCTCGTATGAATCAGAAGGCGAAGATTCTTTTCTACTTTTCCCTCACCTTTCGGATTCTATCCTCTACAGAGGCTAGTCCAATGCTGTCAAGTGCTCCTATATACTTCTCATCAGTTCCACCTGAGATTTTTGTTGTTCATGCATCTTCGTGTTCAACATCTAGCATTATCTTCTCCATTTCAACTCTTGTCATAACTTTAGTCTGCTAAGAAGATAATCCTGGTAGAGAAGTCAAAGGTTGAGTTGATTCATCTTTAGCATGGTGATTTCCTTCAGCATCACCTTAAGTAATTGCACCAGATTTGGTTTTCTTATGAGCCTTTTCTTCTAGATCCTACCTTTAGACCTCTCTAAATCCAAAATGAAAGCACAGATCTACACCTGAGATTCTTCTTTCTTAGTGAAAGTGCCGAAAATTAATAGAGCACCGCAACTCGAGTAAAAACGATAATATTCAAGTGAGAAACAAAAATGGAAAGTAGGGAGATAAGATTTTTAAAGAGATTCGGCCTCAATTTGATTGCGTGCATCCACCATTAATTTACTACAAATGATCCTTGCAATTACAACCAATTTTTATAACAAGTATAGCTCGAAAATCTAGCCGTTAACCAAAAATGGCAGCAATTCGGTGTAAGGATCTAAAAGTTCTTATTTCATTACCAAAGGATGGACATTTTTAGTCAAAATCTTTCTTCAATGTCGCTAGCCCATGTAAGAACATGTAAGAGATCTGATGTAATCGTTTAGGCATGAAGAAGATGCATGATTCATCAATTAAAACCTCTCGGTAAAGACATGATCGTGTCGGTACCGACATGTTTTTGCTATCTTATTTCTTCGATTCTTTTTTGTATTTGCTTTACTCTTCAAGCTTTAGAATTTAGTTGACAAAATTCCCCCTCCAAATCATGGCAATACAGATATGATTTGTCCTATTCTAGTCTTTGTCTTTTCCTTCAAAGTACAATGCAACTTCATCTATAGTTCAAGAGTAGGTTCTATCTTTAAACAACTGGGTACCGACATGATCAACCATGTCGGTATCGACATGATTTTCCTTATGTAAATCATGGCCAAACTTCTCGTGCTCCATTTGCTCATCATTCCTAACACCTTCTACGTTACTTGGTCCATTTCTTCATCATCTTGAAGTCTTGATACACTATGATATCGCTTGGTTCAGATGCTAGATGATAGGAAATTTTAAAGTAATTAAATCCTCTTTAATTTTCAATTACTACACCCATTTCTCTCACCATGTATGGTCGGCCTACTTTTCCATCTATATGGTGCAAAATCTTCAAAACTCTTCAAGTAATTATTTCCCATTTAAACCCTGTTTAAAAGTATACTGATATCGTATGTCGATACATGCAAATAAAACTTCTACAAAGGCATTCAAATAATTACCAACAACCCCGAGACATCAAATAAATTAATAAAAAATAATATTTCCCAAATATTAATTAATTTAATTAATTTATAACATTTTGTAAATAATTAAATCATGTGGTTTTTCGAAGAATTCACAAATATAGTTGTGAGATTTAGAGGTATGAATTCGGTCAGTGGTTAATTTTAAAAAATTAAAACATTAACATTAACATGTCACCTTAGCTATTATTGTGACAGTTTTACCAGACTTATCACTTACAGATCTTTTGGATAAAAATCCAATTTCACAATTTCCTAAGCGGTACCTTTTAGCAGTGATAATTTACACGCATTCTCTTCGTCAAAACTATATTTACTTTAGGATATATATAATTGGTATTGGCCAAAATTTCAATAGTATCCATAGTCAACTAGGTTAGTTCAAAAACAAAGTCCTTGGTTCAACAGTAATATTTATTATTAACTGCACTACTATAGCCAAAGAATTTGATTTTGACTTAATTACAGTTGACCGTGATACTAACTTCATACAACCGAGGAGACGAATTCACTATTGGATAGTGCTTTACTTTCAATTCTTCGACTCAGACCTAATTATAGTCACTCGATAGATTTCGATGACATTATTTAGGTATAATCAAAGTGGAGTATTCGCATTGAAGTTCAAAAACGAGGGAACTGTGTAACATCTGTTAGTACCTTAGGCATTAGTTTTGATGACAACAATCATATAATATCATATAAAATATAGATATTAATGTGTTTATCAAGATACATACAGTATATAATGTAGGATATTAGGCAGGTGTTTTACAGTATTGAGAGTAGATTCAAGAGGCTTATATAGAGATTCGAGTTAGAGATTGTAGACTCATGAGTATTAAAGATTCAAGATATCCAGATAAGTTATAGAGTTATAGATTATTGTTAAAACTCTGATAGCACTTCTTTAATCTCTCTCTTCAATTTCAAAAAGGTTTTAAAATCTATTCTCTGATTTTAAATGGTTTTTAAATATTTTGAATTTCAAAAATGATTTTATAGAATCCCTGTTTTCAAAATGATCTTTCAAAATTGCCTTCAAATGATTTCTAACTTTACAAGATTATTATATTTTGAGCAATTAAGTTCATAAGTATTTTACATTTTAAATATATTTTTAAATCTATTACACTTTCTTATAGTTTTAGTTTTATGCTTTCTAAATGGTTATAAGTATATTTTAACATTTATAACAACTTTGATTTTAAATATATATTCACCTATACTTTATATATTATTTTCAAAAAGAAATTCATATTAATGCCTTTATATATTTAAAAATAATTCAAAATAATTTTATAAAGTTTTCTTAAGTTTTGACCTGATTAAAATATGCATAAACTATGTTTAGATGATTGTATAAAGTTTCAAAATATTTTACAAAGCTTATATTTTCAAAACAATTTTTATAAAGTGTTTTTCAAGAACACAAAGGATATGTCGACATATCCCTATAGTATAAGACATATAGGCCAAACTTTTCAAAATTCAAATTTGAATGGAAGTGTCTTTTCGTCATATCTCTTCACGAATGGACATGATCATTGTTTCTCTATAAATAGAAGGATTTTCCAACGATTTTTTTAAACTAATTTCTTATTCTTTCTCTCCTCTTTTACTCTCTTGATTTCTAAAAGAAAACCTACTCCAAATATTCTCAAATTCAATCAAGTTAAATTCAAACTCTATTGATTTGATTCTCTATCAATTACTCTCCGATCTCTCTCATCTCTATCACTCAAAACAAGATTAAAGTGCTATTTAAGAGGTTATTGGACCATTTTTACTCAAGATCAAGAAACCGAGTCTGTAAATTCTATCAAATCATACTCTTATACTCTTGGGTGTGCTTGGTGTTCCTGAAATACAAGTGGGTGTGCTTGTGTCCCATTTGAATCAAGTGGGCGTGCTTGGTGTCTTGTTTGAATCCAAGTGGGTGTGCTTGGTGTCCTGTCTGAATCCAGTGAGCGTGACCAGAGCTCGTAAAATCTAGAGTTGTGTTTCGTAGCCTTGAAATCGAGATTGTATTGACTCTGATATTTGAAAAGAAATATGTACAAGAAATTGTATGGGATCGGATGTAGGATAACTCCAAACTAGTATAAAAAATCTTGATGTGATCTCTCCAACTCTTTACTTTTACTGCATTTATATCTATTTGTGGCATTTACAGAAAAATATCTAAGATATTTACACACTTAAGAAGAATACTTCACTTCACTCTTACACACATCAACTCACACACATGGCTACAAATATGGGGGGTGGGGGGGTGCTCGGCCATGCATAATAATGGAGGAGGATGGTGTGATAGTGATGAAATGGTGATGTATATGCACATAAATATCATGTATTTTAGTTCATAGTTTTACCTATAAATATCACCCTCCATCTTCACTTCATTTGTTCATAAATTCCTAAGCATCTTCATCTCATATACTCCTCTTTAATGGCTTCCTACGACCACTCCTTTAATGATTTGAACTCAGGGCGAGCTGGGATGCTGAGAGTAGACGATGTTGGAGCTAGAAATGCAGATCAGAATGTGGGTGCATAACAATAGGAGTTGGAACCAAAAGCTCACCGTAGGAATAGGGGGAAAAACAAAGCTATGGATCAGAGACTTCCATTAGACAACAACGACCAAATAGCAGAAATGATCAAGTGAATTGTGAGAGGTGAAACCTTCAGACCAAAGTTTGGAGGACGTGAAAAAAAATCAACTTACCCCTAATGTTGGTGAAGTTTTTCGACACCACCATACTCAATTTGATCGTGAAGCAATCTGTACAGTGACTGCTCGACGAATTTGATTCAATAGATTTAACTTCTGTTAAATTTGCCTTTAGGAAGTGACTATGTTGCTGAATGCTTACATAGCCCTGTAGTCACACTCTAATAATTTGTTAGAAAGTCAAAATAGCTTTGCAATGGAAATTCAACTTACAATCTGGTGCAACACAAGTAAACAATAAAGCATGGAAAATAAAGACACAGAAATTTTTACATGGTTCGATTTATTGTTAATCCTACGACTACGGGATAATCCACTATATACTGTTTTTGATACAAAATGATTACAATTTCCCAAAAGCATACAATATCTCTTAATTTTTATGATAAGATTTAGACTCTGGTAAAATCATCCCCTTTCTACGCCTTCCAATGCCTTCTTTTGTAGCGGGGAAATAGTGCACTGTTAGTTGCCACGATTGCCATTTATCCTCTTCTTCAATCTCCACCTTTAGATCTTGCCACCTATCATTCATCTAGAATTCCTGTTTGTTGTGCCTAGATTGGTGATGCACCTTTAGCGGGAAGCCACGGCATTGGCGGGGGTCTAGGAAATTAAAGCGGGATTGCCTGAAAGATTGGGCGCGAAGCCTAAGCCTATGCGGGTCGGGACTTCTGTCCTGAAGAGGAAGATGTCTTAAAAAGAATGCTGAGGAGTAGCACTGAGGGTTTGGGATAATATTGATGTATGCGAAGAGGTGTGGTGGTGACTGTTGCCTGATGCTCATGTCGTACTTCCGAATTAACATCTCTGCTCTTTACTTAACTTGTTATCATATTAGGTAGAAATGGAGTTGTATATCCCTATTTCACTCTGAGAATTGATTTTTCATATGCTTGGAGCTTATTTGGGGCTAGCCAATATCTGAGCTGATTGCAATTTGAATTTCCCTCATTACAAGTACGTTTGGGTCGTTGATGAGAGAAAGGAGGAGCTTTGTATATTTGTCGTATACCTGTAATTAGGATTCTACGTTGAAGCGTATCCTAAGTCGCCCTGCATGCGGCCCTTTGGAGTGCTTTTGACCCTTTGTGGTACTGCCTAGGTTGCCCTCGGTATGTGCTATGTAGGCCTGTTCTTGTAGGTATTAACAAAGTATGGGCTTTGGATATGTGATCAGCTTAGTTCATCATGTATTGCCTCCTATACTTCAGCACAGTATTCTTGTTCTGTTTTGATCTTATGTATTGTCATTATGGCATACCCTTGTTTCCTTATCAGTGCAGTGCCTATCTTCTATCACGACTTCCTTGATTTTAGGGTTCAGGTCGGGTTAAGTACTGCAGCTTCAAGGTTGTTCCCTATGCAATGAGTTTAATTGATCCAATTCCTTTTTCTTTATATTTGATTTTCTTGACATAAGGGCAGCCTTCCTGGCCTTGTGCCCTACCTCATTTCCCTTCAATGCAACTTGGTGTAAAAATGGGTGTAACACTTGCCCCCAAGTCTGTGACGACCGTAAGCCATGGTAGAGTTGTCGTCTTAAGCACCCGTTCTGCATGTCCAGTTAGGTCTGTTTAATCCGCTTTTCTTTTCGGTAGTGGGGAACGTCTTTTCGGCTATTCTTGCATTTAATGCACTTGTGCATGTGCCATTCCCTTATTGGTCTATTTTCAAACCGATGTTCAATCAGGCTTTTGGGATTTCTAGGCAGATCCATCTCAATCTTTGTACTTATTATTTCGATGATCGATCAGCGTCCCACAAAAATTCTTATTAATTTGATCGTGCACCTATTATCCCAATTAAGGTACATATATATTTTTTCTTCATCTTCCCTTAGTTTTCTTCTTATCCTTTTGCTCGAGAAGAATTTCTATTAGGTTGATTTCTAATTCCCAAATTTGGGGTTTTTCTTTAAATTGAAAATAGGAGAACTTGCCTCGATTATTGTTTTATCCTTCTTTGAATTATTCTTAAATTTTGACATGGATTCCTCTTATTCTTCCTCTATACTTCTTCCTTCTAAAATTGCTCGGTTGGAAGATGCCACTGGCATTCTCAGACAATTTGGGTTTTTGGTTATGAAGCTAGGGTTCCGAATCTTATGAACGCATTAAACACACCACCGGGCGGGTTTATCTTCATTACTCCAGAATACATTCGATGTGGTCTTTATCTTCCCATGCACCCGACTATTCATCAATGGCTTACTTCCCTTAATATTTCTCTTGTCCAACTTTCCCTTCTTTCCTATACTCTTGCCCATCCTCGTTCTTTATGCCGAAAATGGCTTCGATCTCACCAGCGAGGAACTTCGGTTTCTCTTTGAGGTTAGGATGAACCCTTTTAAAGGGGAATGATGGCTTCTTTTATATTCAGGCTAAGGAATTAGTTTTCCCGATGTTCCATGGAAAACTAAAAAGTGGGCCGAGTTTTATTTCTTTATTTCGAACTTGGATGACTTTCCTTCTTCCCTTCATCAATATTCCATCCACGCCATCTCCTTTGAGGAAAATGAAAGATTATATGACTCTTATATATGGCATATTTTAAGATTAGAGGCAAAGGACAGGAAAATAAATAACTTTTTAATGGACTTAACTAAAAGGCCGCAATCTACTATGTTCTCATCACATATTTTCTCGTATCAAATTTAGGCCATCTTCTTCTTCAACTAAATCTAGGGGTATAATTCGCTTGCAGTAGATTTTAGGGAATCATCATCCTTGTGACTTTAATCTTGTTTCTCCTTTTTATTTGTAGGTACAATGAATGATGAAACTTATACTAAACTCCAAAAGGCTTTGAGGAAAAGCCAAGCTTCAAAAAGATCTCATGATGGATCTGGCGGTTCTTCCCCTACCTTCAAAATATTAACCACTACTCCCCCTCCTCTGCTTTGGATGTTCCGCCTCTTGTTGTTAAGGTCATTCCTCCCTCTCCTATTCCTACCCCAACTGCACCGACCTCTTCTTCTTTTCAGAATGATTCTGCCCCTAGTGCAGGCTGCTTGCCTCTGCTTGAAGGGGTTATGTCTGCTTTCATAGAAAGAGTGAGGAGAACTGTAGAGCAAACTTTGCTACAAGTTATCTCATCTTCCCTACCTTCTTTCCTTCCCATCCTGGCTCTTGAGATGTCTCCTTCTAAATTTCTATAACATCCCCCTACTTGGAGGCCCAAAACTACTGGCTACGGATGCTGCAGCCATCCATAGTTATTAATCCTCGGTGACCAAATATGGTGGTGTTAGGTTCATTGATACACAGAAACACATGGATATGGGAAAATTTTAAAACTGCAAACAAGATCACATTTCATTTCAAATCATTTCCAATTCATTACATAATCCCATAATCGTAAAACACGTTCAGAGAAAATGTATTTATCAAAACATACGCCAAGAGCGACATATGAAGATGCCCCTTGGATGATCAGAGTATATTTAGGCAATAGAACCACTTGGCCATTACAAATAACACAGCGGAACCAAATAAAAGAGAACTCTAAATATCTATTATGCCTCTTGCACATCTCTGGTAGCTTTAATCGTCTAATGTGGTGCCTGGAAACCTCAACTCTCAAACTACTCAAAATCAATTGAGTACCCGAGAGTTTAAGGGGAAAACATAAACTTCGAGTCAGACATAAATCCTGATATGAATAATAATCTAACATCCCAAACCATTTAGATATCTAGTGATACTACGCCGCTTAGCGGAACGGGTTTTCCCCTCACTAGTATGTTAAAACCTTTATAACCCATATACTGTGCTCCTGCATCCACAATGGTTAAAAACATAGTCATTTCAAAATATTATGATGATATGCATACAAGTTAAAAACATTTGGATTTCCCATCCCTTGTTTAATTGACTCCCTATCTTATTTATAGCTTCTAGGGTCACTATTAACCTATTAGTTTTCAAGGGCTTACTAATAACCTTTATATATTGTATAGACTCCCTGTCCTATTTCATAGTTTCCATAGGTGCATTATGAACCTATTGGCCCCTCCTAATTAACTTAATTAATTCGTGGGTTCCTCTGAACCTATTGGTGTCCCCAATAACTTCTGTCTTATCCTAGTTTTCATGGGATTACTAGGAACCTATTGACAATTGTCAATAACTTAATCCGAATATAGTTTTCATGGATGCACTACAAACCAATTTGCCACTGCCAACCACTCTTTATAACATAGTTTTCATGGGATCACTATGATCCTATTGCTAACTCCAATAACTTCCTAACATAGTTATCATGGGTGCACTAAGAACTTGTCCCTCTAACAACCTCTATATTTGGGCATCCTATATTCTGGTCTCCCCGACCTCCTGGATGCAATTCTACTCATTCATGAGTTTAATCAATTTATATTCACCATTGGGTCAACCTAGTTGGTTTTTTTGTCCTTTATCCCCCAAAATGCAGTTATGGGTCCGTTATAATGTTAATACATTTATATTTGAAGAAGCAAACAGCATAGCATAACAACAACACTCCTGTGGGTTTAATATAAAACATGGTTTATCCCTTGAACCTATTATTTATCAAGGAAAGCTCTTCTTAAAACCATTACAAAAACTCCTTTAATTTAGCCATGAGTTTTCCTTTAAAAATTGGGTTTGAGGTTATTCATTTTGAAAAACAAAGCCCTTCGACTCCTTCGAAACCTTGCTTTCGACCTCACTGGATACCTTCCTTCAAAAGCATAAAAATCTATTTTCAAAACATTAGGCCCCTGCCTTTTGAACACTTTAAAACTTTCTTTCGAAACCTTTCGAATGTATTAAAGTATTAACATCTAACATTTAGAAGCATAGCTTCGAAATTAATTGAAAGTCCCCCTTTCAAAACCATTGGGTTTAGATTTAAAATATCTTTTGGGTCAAAGTGAACACACACGAAAGCACCCCTTTCGAAAACTTGCTATATCTTATAAAAGCATTTGGGGAAAACTTGATGGCGTCAGCACCACCCCTTCGAAAGCATAAGTCCATTGGGTAAAATACTTTAAGGTTGGGTTCGAAACCCCTTTCAAGACCAATGCTTTCGAAACTCCTAACCCCCTTCGAAAGCTATGGGAAGTGGCTTACGTTTTTAAAACAAGAGTTACCTTCTGAAAGCAACGATATCTTCAATGCCTTCGAAAGGCAAAGCGACAGAAGGGTTTCGACTTGGTCGAAACTACTCCTTCCGAACACTTTAATTTTGAAAACAAAGTAGCGTCTTTGGAAGCTACTACTTTAATTAATATGGCGGCAACTCTCTTTCAAAAGCTAGTAAAAATCACTTTCAAAAGCATCGGTCTCAACCCCTTCGAAAGCATATAAGAAGCAGACAAGTGCTTTTTTTTAGAAAACAAAACCATAGTATCGACCCCATCAAAAGCCATGCTTTCAACACCCTACCTTCCACCTTTTTCTCCAATCCACTACGTATCATCTAAGTGATACCATGTGTAATGGTTTCGGCTTCATTGGTTTCGACCTAGTAGGTGTCGACTGGGTTGAAGGCGGTAGCTCTGGGTCGAAGGCTACTTCTAAAGGAGGCGGAACGTGTTTTTCTAGGTAAATGCTACTTTTTACCAAATAAAGTAATCCTTTTGTAACTAACTTGCCCACATGTAAACAAACGATTGGTTGCCTTAACATTTCAAATTATTTTACAAATAATTGACGCACATTTTCAAATCTAAAATAAGGTTAACTTTTAACACATAAGCCCTTCCTATTTAATAACAATCAAATCATTTGGGTCCTTCTTTTAAAATAATTTAATTTCCATAATATATCTCATGGTAAAACTCCTCACAAATCATAGAAATTCACTTTTAATATGTTATCTAACATATATAAATTTCAGACCCAAATTCATCATATAATTACCAAAATTAATTTCTAAACCCAATAATACATATTTTCTTTTGAAAATTCATAACAAATTCTTCACAACTTTGAAAAATCTGAAAAATTGAAACCCATCTTCAAAATCATGTTTCCCTTAACATAAAATTTTCCCATGGCAATCTATAATCATTTGCTATCGGTTTTGACCTAAAACCGTGTATATCCCATGTAAACAGTTCAATTTTTAAATCAAACATGTTATAAAACTAAGCATATCATCACTCAAATTATCATAAAATGGATTATATCATAAATCCGAAACCATATGATTGAAAACAAAATGGAGATGATTAGAATCATTATTCACCTTGGATTGGATAAGGAAATTAGAGATTTGTTGGGATTAATTCCCCTAGTTTGATCCTAAGCTTAAAACTTCATTTTCTCGTTTCTTCTCTTCTTCCTAATGGCCGGCCTTGATCTTTTCTTTTTTGCTTGTTTTTTTGCTTATGATAAAATGAACGTATAAGATAAGGGGACGTGGGTATAAGGATGGGTAACATGGGGCGGCTATTTACTCTTATGCCCTTATGTTTATTTAATTAACATTTAACCATTTATAAACCCATTCATTTTAATAAGCACGGCCACTATATTCATTTACAAATCTCAATTTCCTTATCACTCTACATTATTCTATTTAATTTATCTAATTAAATCTCCTGAATAATATTATTAAAAACTAGGTGTGTTACAATTTCTGTCTGAACTGGAGAAACTTTGGTCTTATTCGAGTGGCCTCTTTCTGTCCTTCTCTTCTTATAGTTGCTTATCCACCACTAATGTCTTTCAAACTTTACTTTCTTATAGCTTGCGGCTATAATGGTGAAGGGGCGTGAGAGGGAGAGTGCACAGGCTTCGCTCCTTGATCGGGTAGCTAATCTTGAAGCTGACCTTGCCTCGTCTAATACTGAGAAGGTTGCACCGACTTCTGCTAAAGTCAAGGCTAAAGAAGATGCTAGGATGTCCCAAGAGAGGGCTAAGAGGAAGCCAAGGCTGTAGAGGATATTAGGACTACAAAAGAGCATGAGCTGGGGGAGAAGGACGAGGCATTGGCCAAGGTGGAAAAGGATTTGGAAGTGATGATGGAGAAACTAACCCAATCAAAGGAGGAACTTAATTATTTTACTTCTGATGCGACATATGGTCTTTATGCTTCGGCTAGGCGTGACTTTGGGAGAGAGGTTAAGCTTGACTTTCTGGGGGATGAGTCCCTAGTTACCTTGATCTATGAGTATTGCCGGTCTAGGTGGGAAAGTGAAAAGGTTGCTGTGAATTTTTTTGCTCCCAGCCATTCCGCGCACTCCACGGAGGTAGAGGTTGACAATGGAGACCTGCAATCTGAGGGAAGAGAGAAAACATCTACACAAAGGATTAATCCATATTCCCTAATAGATGTTTAATTTCAGATTTCTTTTGTCTCCTTTTGTATAAAGACTCTAAAATCTATGTTAATATATGTAATGAAACATAATTTTTGTTTTGTTATCTTGTGAATGATCGCGTTTTCCTTATTGTTTTGCTTAGACTTATGAAGATAATGTATTTATAACACTGTTGAGGGAGATCAAGGCTAGGCTTAAGAGACAAACTTTAGATCACCTCGGTTTAAGCGCTACGACTTTGTGTAGGCACGAAAAAGAGTTAAGTGAATCTTTTGCAGAGCTTAAGGATAAAATTCAGGGATTATTATCCAGGATAGATCAGGTAGTTCAAGAGAAGGAGGCACTTAGTGATTTCGTGTTGCGCCAGTGGCAATACACGATGGACAATGGTTCATCCCCACCTGATATTCCTCATTTAGAATGGTTTAGGCTTAGAACCTTGACTAATGACCGATCTCTCTGTATCCTTGTTATTTTATGCATAATCTTTAAGTGCATGGACAAGTAGGGATAATGTTACCAATGATGAATGTTTAATGTTAAAACTTTAACTGTTGTGTTTTGATCAAGTAACCGAGTCATATTTTATTATTGATTAAGTTTGTTCTAACAAAGCTCTGCTTACCACTAACGATGCCTGTCGTCGAGATGCTTCTTCCTCTCCTATCATTCCTTATCTTAACAGTTTTGACGTGATTGAGGCGGAGGATGCTCCTTAAGATGATGTTACTCATCTTAGGGATGAGAATGAGAGACTTGACATAGAGTTGAGGTTTACTCGTAAGGAGCTCAAAAAGGCCAAAGATGCGCTTGAGCACCAGTATGATTGCATTAGAAATTTGCACGCGTGGTTAGGGGGTGCTGCATCAGAGTTGGAAGGGATAAAGCAGACCTTAAAGAGGGTAAAGAACTCTATGGTATTCTTTATAGAAGAGAGATTGCACAATACAAGAAACAGGTGGAGGAGATGTCCATAGAAATTGCCAGACTGCTCAGTGAGAAAGAGGTTGTTGAATATGGGAGGACGATTACAATGTCCTGCTTAAACATTGTTCCTGCCATTCATATGGGTTTTGGGCCTTCTTATCTTTGTAATGATGAATGTAAAACTGATGCCCATAAGTTGTTGGTGACTTTGCAAGTCAAACCAGAAAAACAAGATCTCAGCTAATTGAAACTCTGAGTGACATAAAGAAGAAAGATGTGTTAAAGATATGCGAGCTTGAGGATTTACTTCAAGTTGCTCATTTTAAGGTTGCCTCTTACTAAGAAAAGCTTAAGAAAGACGGGATCAAAAGTAAGAGGGCGGAGGCTTTGCTACAACGATCCCGAGATGTCCTAGAGTTCTTTTACCCTACACTAGACCAAAATTTCCGAAAAACAAAGTGGACTTCGAGGTGACAGCCAAACAACCCATGGACCACTTGGCAGGAGCATGCTATGACCTCACCGGACTTTTCCTACTAGCACCGGTCCACCTTTTCCTAATGTTCCTTAGACATTATTTTAGTGCTTAATTGCTAAGATCTTGAGTTAAGGAATGTCTTTCTTTTTTCTAATGTGACTATACTTGACACGATTTGGAAGTTTGTTTACTGAATAACATTTCTCTACAAAATTTGTGAACTTCTAGTGTACTTGCCTAGTTTATTTGTATTATTATTTAATTTAATCCTAATATGCATGGACTTATTTAATCTTTTTTGGTTGGCTCCTCCCGATCAGGGTTTGGAGGTAGCCGCCCTCAAAGGGAAACTAGATTTTGCTCTAACCAGAGTAGCGAAATCAGAGGACTTATTAAAGGATGCAGAGAGCATATATGGGGCTATAATAAAGATGAGATCAAAAAGTTAAGGCAAATGATTGCAGAGATGGACAAAGAGATTGCAAGGAATATGAGTGCAGAAGATGATCCTCTAATGATTTCAGCTACATGCGCCTCTCTTAGGCCAGATGTAATTTCTATACCCCCTTCAAGGGTCGACCTGGACAAGGTTCTCAAGTGGAAGAATGAGGTAAAGAGTTATTATGAGGTTAAGATAAAAGAGTTGGGGGACTATTATAAGGGAGAGATGGGGATGTCATAAATCTGCATCTCGGTCTATCTTTCCGGTGCGGAGAGGCTCTTGGGCTCCTCCTAAAGAAACGCTAAGAAAAAACAAAGACCAACTCTTGAATGAGATTAAACGAATTAAGCGCATGACTATGAAGTGCAGTGATGCTCTTGAAAACAAGATATTCAACTTGGAATGTGAAGCCCAATTAGACTTCATTGCAGTTTCCCAAGGTGGTATGGATAGGGCATCTATTAGAAGAGCTTCATAAAGAGAAAGTAAAAAAGACAGTAGCAGAGATTGGCTGGCAACGTGCCATTGATGTTCTTAGATGTTTTTGGTATGGACTTGATTTATCCTTCTTGCACAACCGTGCCAACTATAAGTACATGTCCCAAGATTATGAAAATATTTGGGCCAATGCCAATTAAGATCCGCGCATCGCTTACCGCGGTTTTTCTCATGGTAGTGCCACTCGTGCCCAATTATCAGTTGTTATTACCAAGTTGGATGATCAATACCCTACTCTTCAATTGACAGGCGGATCCTCTCGGCCTTCGACATTGCATTCCCACAGGTCATATCGACACGGAGCAGTCATAACTAGCTCATCTTATGACTCTGAGTTATATTGTTAATATAGTTTTATTATAAGGTGTCACTTTATAATGTGACCCATACCGTGATTTGTTTGTAAATTATGTATAAATATTTAAAATGGACAATTTCATTTTGGTAAGCATGTAAGGAGCCAACTAAGTATTGGTAACTCAATTTTTCAATATATATCCGGCAAGCTTTGAGTAGTTTCTGGATCTATACCTAATCAATAACATATAGTACATTTTATGTATTATGCTTTCTCGCCATGTTTAGAATAAGCTTCTGAGGTAGCTAATGCCCACTGGTCTTGACCTTTAGGTTGCAGTCTATATGCACATTTGATATGACCTGACCCCTTATCTAGGCTGTAAAATCATGTGCTGGCTTGGCCTTATGATTGGTATGACATGCCCCTTGTTTGGAGGTGTAGTGTCATACATACGCTCGGCTGCATCTCTATCTAGTGTCATCGTTCTCTTTTTTGAGATTGCCATTGGTGCTCGTATGTTGCATTGCAACTGTAGAACAATGGCAATTAGCTATAAAGAGAAATTTGTTCGTGTGTTTGGCACGGTCCCCGCTGTTTTGGGGAGGACTAAGAGAAAATTTGACTCTAAAGTCAGGTCATGTATTTACAACCTTCGCATGCGTAGGAGTTTTTATACTGGTTCTGATTGTCTAATATCCACACGTCCAGTATGCTATGTCAATAGTACTAACATAGAGGGGTATTTATACTGGTTCGGGCTGTCAAATGTTCGACCAATTAGGCTGAGAAGCCGAGTTACGTTATTTGCAGCTTCATTTTGATAACTGGTTCATGCAGTCTAATATCCTTATGTCCAGTGCAGTAATTTGGCTGAAGAGTCGGATTGCATTGATGCAATTTCAAGTATTTGAGTCTAGTTTCACCATTCTCATTGTTGAAAGTGTCGTTCTTGTCTACCGACCTTGCATGTCAGTGATTGTTGGTTGTAAACTGCGGATGTGTATGGGAAGATCATTTAATCATACCAAAGAGAGATACTATAAAGTTTTTTGCACTGGTTCGGACTGTCTAATATCCCTATGACTAGTTTAATACATTAATACATATATTATTTTACAAGGCTGATTTTATAAGCGGTGCAGATTGCTCAAAATGTGGTTTGAGGTTTCTTATGAAATATCGAACTCTCCATGTGTATGTAGCCTTTGATCTCGGTTTTCTTCAGACCTTCGCACTTCTCCTGCCGGGACCTTCAATTCGGTTAGCAACTCAGCTACCTTGGTTCACTATTTGGTCGAGATGGTAGTTGATGTTGAAGACTCGGCACTTGAATCTCAGTCTTTGAATTAGCAGTGCGAACACCCTTATTGACCCTGCCATAGTAATCTTTTCCCAGATCTTCCCATCCCTTCATTGGAACCGCTGTCCAAATCAACAAATACCCATGCATTTTAGTGGTCATTGGTTGGTAAAGGAGGGTAACCGAGGAAAGTAAAGGTGGAGATTAAGGGAGATGAAATGTTTAAAGGAACCTTGGACATGGTGCAACCATGGTTATTCCTTCCTTGCCGCTATGTTATCCTAAGGACATGTGAGGTTATCATGGTTGCCGAACCTTTGCTGCTTGTTTGCTTTCTCTCTTCCTGCTAGCAGGAAACATCATATCCAAATATTTTCTGTGAGTTTCTCTGCGTGGATGAGTAGCAGCATCGCTTTCCTTGAGGGTAGATTAAGTTAGTCTATCAAGTAGTATGTGGCTAGCCTCACCATGC
Organism: Allium fistulosum; assembly: GCA_030737815.1. Lineage (NCBI taxonomy): Eukaryota > Viridiplantae > Streptophyta > Magnoliopsida > Asparagales > Amaryllidaceae > Allium > Allium fistulosum. The sequence continues at coordinate 708,882,265 of CM060903.1, read as the reverse complement.
TCATATCTGAAAGTGCCATTATTACTCAACTGCTACATAACCAGTGTGATTGGTGAGTAATAGCGTCGGGCCATGAATGTTGGAGGTGCACTGACCGAAGAGTGCTGATTTGGGTTACCATTCCATTTATCATCTTTACCCGTTGGCCTGCTTGGTTAGAGTGGGTCAAGACCGCGATTAAAGGGAGGATCCATGAGGGCTTTGAGTGACCATCTTTGAGTGAAGGGAATGAATAGGGTCGATGAGTGACATAATTGGTAGAGGGGAACGTATGGAGGGAATGAATGAATTTGCCAAAAGTTGGGAAATGGAGGTTCAGGCAAATTCACCTGAAATTGGAAAAGGAAACGAAGATTTAGGCCCTCCTTGCGCCAAAGATATTGGTAAAGTTTTCGATTCACCTAATATTGGAAAAGGGAACGGAGGTTCAGGCCCTCCTTCTTGCGCCAAAGATGTTGGTAAAGTTATTAGTCTCCACAACACTCAACTTGATCATGAATAAATCGAGGCAATGACTGCTCGATGAATTTGAATCAACATATTTAACTTATGTTAAATCTACCTTTAGGAAGTGACTATGTTGCTGAATGCTTAAATAACCATGTAGCTGCAATCTAACTGTTTGTTAGAATGTCGAAACATTTTTGCAAAGAAAATTCAATTTACAATCCGGTGTAACACAACTAAACAATAAAGCATGGAAAGGATATAGAAATTTTACATCATTCGAATTATTGTTAATCGTACATCCACGGGATAATCCACTATATTCGTTTTTTGATACAAAATGATTACAATTTCCCAAAAGCATACAATATCTCTCAATTTTAATGATAAGATTTGGACTCTGGAAAAATTATCCCATTTCTACACCTTTTAATGCCTTCTTTTATAGTGTGGAAAAAAATGCACTACTGGTTGCCATGATTTCCCTTTATCCTTTGCTTCAATCTCTACCTTTAGATCTTGCCACTTTCATTCATCTATAATGCATGTTTTTTGTGCCTAGATTGGTGATGCGTCTTTGGCGGGAAGCCACGGTACTAGAGGGAGTTTAGGAAATTGAAGCAAGTTTGCTTGAAAAATTAGGCTGGAAGCCCAAGCCTATTCAGATCAGCTACTTCTGTCTTGAAAAGGCAGATGTCTTAAGAAGAATGCTGGGGGACCGTTTTAAGGGTTAGGGGAGCTATTGATGTACGCAAAGAGGTGTAGTGGTGACTGTTGCCTGATGCTCATGTCGTACTACCGCACCGACATCTATGCTACCTTTTCTTAACTTGTTATCTACTTGGCAGAAATGGAGTTGTACCGCCCTGTTTCACTATGAGAGTGGATTTTTCATATACTTGAAGCGTATTTGGAGCTAGTCATCATCTGAAATGATTGCAATTTGAGTTGCCTTAATTGCAGGTATGCTCGCGTCGTTAGTGAGAGGAAAGAGGAGCTCCATATATTTGTTGTCTACCTGTACATATGGTTCTATGTTGCGTATCCTGAGTGGCCCTGCATGCAGCCCTTTGAAGTGCTTTTGACCCCTTGCGGTATTTGCTAGGTTGTTCCCGGTATGTGCTGTATAGACCTTTTCTTGTAGGTGTTGACAAGTATGGGCTTTGGAGACGCGGTTAGTTTAGTTCAGCATGTATTGCCTCCTATACTTTGATGCAGTATTCTTGTTCTGTTTTGAGCATACGGATTGTCATTATGGCTTGCCCCTTTTTTCTTATGAATGCAGTACCAGTCTTCTACCGCGACTTCCTTTATTGTAAGGTTCAGGTCGGGTTAAGTACTGTAGCTTCAAGGTGGTTCCCTTTGTAATATGAGTTTGATTGATCCAATTCCTTTTTCTTTACATTTGATCTTCTCGACATGAGTGAAGCCTTCCTAACCCTGTGCCCAGCCTCATTTCCCTTCAATGCAGCTTAGTGTAAAAATGGATGTAACACCTAACATCCAATATGCGGGCTACCAATGCTGGAACTATACAATGGAAGGACAAATTCGACCGTTCTTTTGATGAGGTACATCCGACATATGGAGGGGTTAGGTGCATCTAAAGAGGTAATGGGACTATGATTCCTATTATACTGGATGGACTTGGTCGCTATATGATTCACGCAGTTAGAGAATGGGTCCATAAGCACGTGGGTCGGATTTGTAGACAGATTCTTGAGACAGCTTAGAGTTCACATTTCTTGAAAGAAGAATGTGATGATGCCTTCAGGCGTGAAGCAAAAGGCCAGAGGGACCATAAGGAGTACTTGAATAGATTTAACGTAACAACCGTTGTAGTCCATAAGTTGAATCCATCGATAGTTATGATGGTGGCCGTTTCTACGGTGACAAATAAGACCGACTTCAAAATTGCTTTAGAAAGTGACCTACCAACGGACCTTACAGTGTTCTACCATGAAGCCGAGCGATATCTATGCCAGAGGAGGCTGAAGCTGATAATGGTGAGGTTAATGTTGTGGGTGATGGAGAACCATCCAAAGCAGAATGTAATAAAGATGAAGGAAAGTGGAAAGCCGATGAAGGGTTTGGAGGACCGAAGAGGCAAAGGAGGGAACCAAAATTCTCTTCATACATTGATCTAATCGAAACCCCAAAGAGGATTTACCCAGATACTAGAGGTAGATCCTCTATCATTCGCTAGCTAAGAGGGAACCCATGGATCAGGAGTAAAGATCCAGAAGATTTTGCTTATTTCATGAGATGGATGGGCATGAAACAAATGAATGTAGGCATTTGTGAGATCTGATAGAAAAGCAAGTTCGGAACAACAGATTGCAACAATATGCGAGGAACTAATCTACTATGGTGCAGTAGGAGCAACCACCATCTATGGAAAATGCAGCATAATATGACCATGGATGTGGGCCAAGAATGATTATCTCATGATCGGGATAGATATGAATCAGGTTCGATTCCCTTATTTACTACTTTGAACAAATTAGACAATGTTACTTTTCAGCTGCTTACACTTGTATAGGATCTTGATTGGTCTTAGGCATGCTCTGAGTCCAATGTCTAGGAGTAATCATTGGTATGATGGATGTTTATGATGTTTGTTGATTTTAATTGGATTTCATAAACGAATATTTGATTTTGAACATGATAAGTAATATATAAACATAGTGGACATAGTTTTCCCGACAAGAAAGATGAGGCAATAAACCATAAGGTATAAGTCCTTTTGCTAGAGAGCAAGTGGACGGACTTGTACAAGAAAGTATCTCCCCTCACTGGAGAGTGAGTGAATGGACTTGCTTGGATGTTGGGCCCCTCATCGGAGAGCAAGTTGATTGGAATCAACATGAATATACAATCTAGAGAGTTCATACCATAGATTAGACATTAACCGTGCAATCCGAAGTGATCTAGACTTAACCTTATAATTTGAATGCCTCATAATTTGATAATAATAACTTATTGATTAATGATTATCATTGCCTTGATTCGGTCGGGCTTACTTATAATGGGATGCTAAGCGATACTAGAGAATTTTCAAGTAACGTTCTAATCAGTTGCAATGCTTCCTTATAATTAACCAAAAATAAATAAATCCTGAGTGAACACGAGACAATACAGAAATAAGATAACTTGACCATGGGTGAACATGCGATGGCTCTGATAATTACTTTTGATAACTTAACCCTAGGTGACAATTGAATAGCTCTGATAATGACATTTGATAACTTAAACCCCGACGAACATGGAATGGCTTTGGTAGTGATATTTGATATGATAACTCTGAGAGAACATTGAACGATTATGATTACAACTAACACTTAAGCAAGGACTATAGTCCTTAACTATTATGGTCTAGAACAACCTTTGATTTGCAAGTGGATCCAAAGGAACTGGATGGTTCACCTTAATTTGGACCGATGGATAGCAGGAAACTCAACTACCAATGACTGATCACTCCTAGAACTTGTTCTTGAGCAAAACACACCTTATATACATAAGGCGTACTTTGTTGGAAAGTGTTACAACCAAATTTCCCATAATCTTATAATAGACTCAAATAGATGAAATGGACTACAAACTTATGAAGGAGTGAGTCAAGAAGCTTGGAAGATGTCAAGATTGAAGAAATCAAAATTTTGGCCAAGTTTCAAAAATGCCAATCAGGTTGGTACCAACATGATTCATGTTGGTACTGACATGATTTTGAGACTTGGAATGACAAAAGATGAATGAATAAGCTTAAATATGAAAAGAAAATCGGCTTTAGATGCATAAATTCAGATCGGTACTGATCTGATTTAGATTGGTACCTACTTGGTTTTTATTATGATAATTGTGCAGCGTGACCTATTCTACCTGCTGGATTATCGAATCTTGAAGATTTGGATGAATTCAGGCCTGGATAGCGAGATCGGTGTGTGGAATCACCTATAAATAGCAAGCTACCTACAACTTGGGGAGGACTTTTCTTCTTGGACTTCTTTTTCTATCTTCTTCCTCAAACCCTTGTATATCCGAGATCTACTAGATTGTGATCGGATTTGTGTGGTAATCTTTGTATTCCAAGAGAGAAAAATCAATAACAAAGATTAATGTGGATATAGGACGGAGAATTTACCGAACCACTATAAAAATCATGTTCATGTCTTTGTTTATTTTGATAGATTTACAATTTTGGTGCTTTCATCTGATACTGGAGTGTTGTGCCATTTTTCGGTGCAATAGAGTATAAAACACAAGTAGGAAATTACAACATGCAAAAGAATTAACACAATTCGATTTGATCAAACATCTTGGATTACAGTTCCAAGAGTACCTAAAAGAGAATAGAATTCACTATTAATGCCACTCCTCTCTATGCTACATAATGATGTATAGACAAGGAGTAATCAAACTCTATTGGACATGGTACAATTGGGTGAAATTGCGTTTATTTTCAATTATTGGATATGCGCTAAAGTATAAGCACATATGTTGATTTTGATTTCATCTAAAGCTAAGATTACGATCACATATAAGATATCGATTGTGAAGAGACCTTACCTTAAAACAATAAGATATGTGGTTGTCAAACCTACATTATGAACATATGTTTCCTAAACTCAAGACTAAATCTATTTATGTAAGTCAATAAGCAGTTCATAAAATGTTTTGAATGTTTATTCCAGGGCATCCCACCTTATTAACGAATGGAACTACTTACTGAAAAGATTATTGGTAGTCGGATAGACATGGATGCGATCCAAGAATAAGATATAGAAACTGATTATCTAGATGATACAAATTTAACCAAGTACAAAAGGGACACGACTCAATAAATGTCTAATAGAAAATCTCACACATTGAAGGAAAACTATGAGTTTCTCATCAATATCAAGAAAAGGATCATTCATAATGAAAATCATTTTAGTTATCGACAAGCCATGGGGAGTATAGACTCTACCACATGTCATGCTGCTCTGAATCTGAAATGGATTCCAAGTACATAGACAAAATTTAATTTTGAGTATTGTACTCGAAAGGTATGATCCATCTACCATAAGTGAGCCTTAGAGGAGAAGATTAAGGTGGTTGGAAAAGTACAAAATAAGGTTGATAGGAGATGACCTCGTCAATTCAAATGTTGAAATTAGTAAAGCAATTTGCAAATCACCATGATTAAGTCTATTTGGATTCTACTTGCAAAGCATCACACGGTATGACCATGAGCTTTGACGCATCAATAAGAAATTCTAAATAATGATTTAGAGGAGACTGTTTGCACACCGCATCCAAAATGTCTCAATGTCAGTAGGAGTGATAATAATGCTTATAGACATTTTAAGAATAATATAAAATCTTAGTTAAGCATCTAAAGGTTGAGCCAGTATTTGACAAAGAAATCAAATAGTTTGGATTCAGTCAAAATGTAAAGAAATCAAATAGTTTGGATTCTATTTAATAGAAGGCTAGGACTAGTTCGCATCATAGAGAATCCAATAAGGTATTGCAATACCAATGATGCAAAATAGATTGTAGTAGGAATCTATAATACATTAAGAAGTGGGTATTTGTTCTCTGCAATTACCAAGTGGTAAAAATTTTATTAGCGATGTAGAAGTATAATCAAAACAGTAGAAACGAAATAATAATATTGCAGGTCCAGTAAATAAGTCCCTTTCTTAGTTTAGTCTAGGAAAACTTCTTGAGGGTACGGTTATGAGTCACCATAATTGGCCCTACATGCAAGTGGAAGATTGATAGATTTAAGAGTGTGCCCTTGGGGCAATTATGTAATTTGATTATATGACTTAACTCTTATAGAAAATCTTGTTCGAAATTAAGTAAGCATACGGTTTTACTTTCTATTGTATATATTGTTATATTTGGAAATAAATAGTATTTTAAATACATTAAATATATAAAAGTAGAAGATCCTTAGTAAAAGTATTTAATCGATTTAATTATGAATGTGTCTGTAACCATCGGTATTGAATCATATAAAATAAATACCTATCCTTAAATGTTCCTAGTCAAGATGATCAAGAATGTGATACTAATATATCCATTTACTAGTGTGTGTAATGCTATCCACATAATGGACAGTGAATTACTCATGAACACTGGAGGCTCTAAGGGGTTACATATGTGTAGTTGTTTAGAACAATTACAGAACGACTCAAAAGGAGTTTTCTGTAGGTTAAAATTCAAATAGAAGATCTCACCTGGTGATGTGTAGTAGTCTTCTAACTTGAGAATACTGTTAATCTTATGTGCCTAAACTATACTTTGATTATAGTCAATCATATGATAATGATGATCATGTTAAGGCCATAGTTGGATATAAGTTAAACCACTTGAAGTGAAACACTATTCAAGAGAGGATTTGTCTTCTACGAATAGAGGGTTAGTAATTTTTTAATGGTAGTCAACTAAAACTCAAAGTTTTTGGCCAAAACAAATTGATTAATCAAATTTTTTTATCGGATTGAACCATGGAATTTAAAGTTGTACTATGCAATTGATAGCAAATATTATTAGAGCTTTGACACTTGAATGGGCTCTAGATATTTATATAGTGATGACGACAAGCAATATATCATTGCTTATGGGTGTCGCTTCAAAGATAAGAAATGGATTTTTCCAAGAGATGTGTATGCAACTAAAGTCATGTTCATTACCGTGCTTAAGCAAAGTCCACACAACATTTAATGTTTAAGTTTTTTAAATATTACTAAGGGTTGAGTTCACACCTGAGTCTCACAGCCATAGTTTGTAGCATGCGTTCGAAATAAAATAAAATAAAATAATTTATAAATATTATAAATTATTGTGGAAAAATGATATAATTGTTATATATTGATTTTATTATTAGTTTTTATCAATATTATTCAAAGGCAAAAATATGAATTTATAAAATATATAATTATGTAATTATTGTATGTTGAAGTGCCTCGTTCTAGTGTTTTGAAATCCTTACTAGTACGTTAACTACTCGTATTGACCAAAATTCATAAAACACTCAATGGATTAACACAACTAATTCCCAAATCATATCTTACTCGAAAATATACTTAAATATTACTTAATTTATGAAAATATCTCATCAATTTATACTTAAAAACAACATCAAATCCTCATATATACATACACATATACACATACAAAATAAGTATTACTTTTCATAAATACTTTAACTCCAAAATATATTTCTCATTAAAATATTTGTAAATAAATAAACCTCCTCACTATTTTAGAAAACATAAGCTTGCTTTTATTGAAAACATAATCTTATACTTGGTTATAAATATTCAAACTTATAAATCAGAAACAACTTTATCCATCGACTATCCCAAACAATCAATACAAATAATTAAGTAAGCATCTATTACATCCATGTTAAGTTCATTTTATCATATTATAAACACACACAAACACTCATATTATACATGTGAATATTACTTTTCTACAAATAATAAATATATATTTTTTAGAATTTTATATAATAACTTTTACTTAATAAATCATCACTACAAATACATGTATCTATGTATATGTGTATGTATATATATATATGTGTGTGTGTGTGTGTGTGTGTGTGTGTGTGTGTATCCTGCCCTAATGATCGACTCCCTTTGATCATCCAACAACCCACACAACACATGTGAGAGGTGTATGAAAACGGTTAAAAACATCCTAAGTCTCACTCCTTTAGGGCTAAAATATCTATCTCTATATGATTCTAACCTAGGCCCTGATATCATAAATGTGATGTCATACTACTAGAGAGTATAAAATGTCCGATAAATGGAGTAAAGGACACGATATGAGTGATCTCTTGTATACATTCCCTTAGGCCAACATAAATATGTTATGCAACATTGCAACATCAATACCACATACAAAGTATGCATCTGTTGGAATAAAGCAATGTACATGAGTTTCCAAGGACTAGATAATGCAGTATTAGAGACATATATGAGAATAAACCCAAACTAATAAAATCAGAAGTGAATAAAAGATAACAAATAGGCACACAGATATATATATAGAGAAATCAAATAAATGTCTTATAACATAAAACTCAAGTCAAAATACATGATTAATAAGAAAAATACATCATGTTATAAAAAACAATAGAATCGTAATAAATCTACAAGTCATCATATCCTATGAAATATACAATAAAAGAAAGATAAATATCCTCCATCATCATTGGATCCGTCTTTATATCGTAGTTGACAAAGAATCACACAATCATAAAATCATAACCTGTAAAACGACCTGTCTGACCAGAAGTTGTTAAATATATAACAAACCACGAGTCAGGCTAGAAATTAGTTGTAAGTGTAACTGTGCACAATGTATAATAAAGTGTATGTGTCAAGTAAGAGTGATATGATTTACTCTCAAATATGCCGTGCACTCACTAGTCTAATACCCAACCCACATTTCATTGCACATACAAGTTTTAACACACACATGCCATGGTTTTAATTCATGTGACTCATATATGCGAATCTAATCAACTGAGGAATCATACCTATTAACCTTTATAAGTTGCATCTTTATACTTATTAACCACATCCTATTATAAGTACACAAGTAACGAGGTATATGCTTCTAAGTAAATTCTACTTGTTTTGTTAATAACGATCGACCTAAAAGCATGCGCCTATTTCATCTGCATACCCCATGACCAGTCTTTACCAGACGCTACATTGACACTAAGATATAATAGCCTGTTTCATCCATATACCGTTCGATTTGTAGTTGTTAGTTCCCCACATGATCTCTTTATTGCACCATCTTCTCCTCTCTCGTCCTTATCAGATCTCCCTAGCATGCTTATGCAATCACCCCTTTTCATCATTAAGCTCGACATATGCCTGTTATCGGGATGTGTTCGTGCAACAGATCGTTTGGGCCATAGTGGTAGGGGACTACTCCGATATGGTTCAAGGAGCGACCTAAATTAGTCCTACTATGAAGGATACCAGCCTGTTTAGTAACCCCTTGCATTGATCAACTATTATCAAATTGATTTACATCGGCCTCACAAATGACTTTACGCCATAAATGACACTAATATCCTAATTTCTTTAAGGAGCTTTAACAATCATCTCACATAACATGCCACAAGTGCATCATCATATCATACAACATATAAATAGACATAATGGGATAAATATCACATAACACTTAACATCGTATCATAAGAAAACTTAACCTGGTGAAACATCATAAGTATAAATAAATGAACATCTATATAATAACATGCATTGTAAGCATCAACGTAATCAATTAACATCATGCATATTTTCATAACATGTGAGGGTATATACCACAATTCATATATTTCATATTAACATCATAGTGGGCATTATAACTTAGTGAGTCAAATAAAACAATGGAGTGATGAAGGAACTAGGCCAGCATGCAGCAGGTTAAATGGGTGAATATTAAAAAATTCCATTTTAGATCTTAATGGACCTATGAAGTCTAAATTATTTTAGGTTCAATCTAAATAATTTTAGATAAAATATTTATTTGTATTTAATTAGTTTATAAAAGGTCCGACTTTATTTATATATGGTGTGTGTGTGTGTATGTGTGCGCATGTGCATGTGTGTGTGTCAAACACATATACGTGTATAATGTACATGCAACATATAGATATGTACATAGTTTAATGTGCTCGTATATAATTGCTAGGACTTACACTGCAAGATACATTTGCCCCTTTATATACATATTTGTTGTCCACATTTATTTTATTATTTGTATATATATAATACATATATGTATATAATATATATATATATATATAATTATGATTATTTAAATGAACAATTCAAAAGGATTTAAAATAATATCTAAAATATCTAAAGATGTTTTAACTTTAAAACTAAATATGGATCTAAGAGAAAAAGTCTATTTCAAATTTAAGTTCAAATGTCAAATGTTAATATATTAATTATATATATAATATATAACTTTTAATAAAACATTTAAAAGTTATTATATTTAATTTTTAAAATTTAGTTATAAAATGTTAACTAATCAATATAAGTAACATACATTTAAAAATTAAATTAAATTTTTGGTCGAAACGTATTGTATGAAAAAATATATTTTTATTAATTATAAAACAAATTGCTAGCACTCAACCTTCAGGATTAGACGTATTTTGTCTGTAAAATGAAAAGAGAAGCAGAATTAGTCATCTCCAGGGATTAGAAAACATGTGATTGGAAATTGTGTGGTACCATGAAGTGCTTGTATGCATGTGCGAACCCCCAACCAACCGATTGTGGTGGCCTTGCTCATAGGAGTGGGCTCCCCTATATCTAAAGAAGTTAAGCCCGCGTCAGTCTGTGATGGGGAGTGGAGCCCCTCTAATCCAAGATCTTGAAACGAAGCTATGTCATCTGGAATAGGGAAATCCGCAAATCCTCTTAATGAGCCTTCCATTTGCGGGAAAGAAATCTCTGGACCTATAGCAGTCGCAGTGGGAAGAGATACTACAACGGTCTTACGCCTCTTGGATTTGTGGGCGAGAGTCTTGCCTTTTCTTTTTGATTCTGATAATTGAAGACTCTGCGAAGGCGCAACCGCGGGCTCATCCCTAGCTGGCATACTCTCGTCATCGCCCTGTTTAGTGATTATGACTCTAGGAGCTCTTCTTCCTCCTTGCATTACCGGAGCCACCCTGGGAACTCCTATTAGCCAATGCTTTGATCTCTCTCTATCAACCCCCCGACAATCAAGTTTTCATCAGTAAGAACTTCATCGATTTCTCTAAATTCAGCTGGCACCGATTGGAGAGTCCTTACTATCTCCTTGAGTTGTGCTCCTTTGGGCCAAGGAATCGAAGCTGTAAAAGAAACGTAGTATTAGACTCGGAATCAACTTATATTACCCAGTTAATCGACGAAGAGCACTTATGTCTAACTAGCCACCGTCAAGCAAATCTTGGTGGACATCTAACATAGAACCATTCAGTCTTGAAGTAACTCAATTTACTCCAAGCACCTGCCACTACTTGGCAGTTCCTGACCGCCTCAAGGAACGTAAACGAAGGATTATCCCTGCGACTCTTGACGTTGAACAAGTATCTGATTTCCTCAACGGTCGAGGGTCGAAAAAGATGCTCCATGAAAATGATGTACAAGCTACTGAGAAGTGCATATCCGCTCGGATGTAGTTGGCAAGGCGCAATCCTAAGAAAGAACAACACATCCCTAATAAATTGGATGAACGGGGGCAAAGTTCCGGCTACGCACATAAATCTATTGTAAGCAGTAAATCCCTCCGGAGGATTGTGCGCTCTGTCTTTTGGCCCCGGTAGTAGAACATCTTCTAGAGATAATCAATGCCTAAGACTGATTCTGCTTAGCATATCTTCGAAGATTTTGGAACGAACCGAGTCCTACGGATTCAAAACTAACACTACACCCGGCAGTTCATCCAGAGCGGGACTTACTACATCTGCCGCGATGTCTAGCACTTCGATTCTAGGAAGTGGAGGACTCTGAATTTTCTACAGCTTGGAGCTTACGGGATCCATAGCTATTGAACTCAGTAAAAATCATCATTAGATGGCAATGAACCCATGTTCCCCTTGGTGTGAAGTGAATGATCGTGTTGTGTATTGTAGTGCTACATAATACTTTAAATTTCTACAAGTTCGAAAGATGTTAAAATGATGGGACTTTGAGATTCGACCGGAGTGACCGTCATCGCTGACCGTCCCAACCGTGCCATCCTGACTTCGAAGAATGATCCATGTTAAAGTTTGCTATGTTTGTTAAATTACAGTTCCATCGACGAGCTTTGAAGGATAGTCAAATATGTAGTTTCACAGTCAAGTCCAAAAGTGCAAGACAAAAGCTCGTCGGAGGCAAATGTTCAAGTATGCAAAAAGTAGCTGGGTTCATATCCATCAAAGTTCAACTTGGATCGTTCCACTAAAGTCTGTCTTCATATCGATCCAAGGGATTAGATTTCATATCGATCGATCCACAGGTCACCACACTTTGTATCGATCCCGGCTTCGTATCGATCACTACAGGCGTCGATGCCCTATGTATCGATCCAAAGATCCTGACTTCAGATCGATCACCATGCCACTTCCATCGATACGAATTACTTCATCCTTGATCGATCAGCAAACTACTCCATTTACAAACTACTTCACTATATCCAGATCGATCCAGATCTCATATTGATACGAGTTCGAGACAAGAAATTGGAAGTCAGTGATTCCATCGCCTCACTCGATCATTCTCCTTCTTCCCCAAGCTTCCAAGACGCCATTAAAATAGTTCCTCGACCTCACTCCAACTGTATTCTAGCATCGACGACGCTAGAATTTGCCATTACCTTGGATGAAATGGCATCGAGACACAAGTCTTATCATTTTAAGGTGGATCTAGTCAATTAATTACCTAGTTCAAAGGGATTGGATTGGAGGATTAATGGGTTAATTGTTTGAAGACGAAGACTTTGCAGTTTTTCTTATCTTCTTATCGATACGAAGTGAAGGCGATGATAAAAGCAAGTAAGAAATTTGTCTAAGTACAAAAATCATTTATAGGAGTTCGTATCTAAGAGAAAAACGTTTCGTATCCCATTTACTATACCGAGAGAATTCGTCAACTCCATCGATACGAAGACCCAACTTCGTATCCATCAACACAAGGCAGTCCAGGACTTACTAGTTCATATCCATCATCACTTCGTGTCCATTGATGCGCATCAATTCGAAGACCACTAGTTCGTATCCAGAGATACGAAGATCACAGCCTGGTTATGTCTTTACCATTCAACTCCATTGATATGAAATGCAGCTTTCATATCCATCAATTCAAGAACCCACATGTTATATCAATCGATATGCAAGAACGTCGTACTTAATCTATTTCGTATCGATAGCCATCGATACAAAACCTACCTTCAAACATCTCAGATCGATCCAGGAGAGGATCGATACGAAGAAGTGAACTAAAGCAACCATCAATCGTTGTTACAACTCGAATTTCACATCGATCCAGGAGAGGATCGATACGAAGAAGTGAACTAAAGCAACCATCAATCGTTGTTACAACTCGAATTTCACATCGATCCAGGAGAGGATCGATACAAAACTCAATCCAAACAAGAATAAAATAACTTGACGACGACCCATGAATGTGCAAACGTGAACATGAGTCAAGTTAACATACGTACATGTGTGCCAAACTAACATTCAATTTTCAAAGTTAACAGGAATTGAATGCTTACCTAGTGACCACCAAAACAGTGAACAACAAATTGCTAGCACTCAACCTTCAGTTACAACAAAACACTACATGATCATTGGCAGTCTGCAATTCAGCATTTATATTACTAGAAATTAATTAAGGGTTACATCTCTTGGCGAAAAGACAACAACTGTTCAACAAATCAGATAGAACTTTTTCAGAGTAAAGAATGCAGATTTTCAAAGCACGTCATGTTCACATAGGAAGTACTTTTGGGGGCAAACATTATCCCGCCTTTTGGCAAGGCCGTGACACTAAGGACTTGACTAGAGACTGAAGACGATTCGTCCCGAAGTTCGGTTGCCTACAGGTCCACTATGGATACAGGCAAATTTGGTCCGAGTCCGGATCGAGCTACAATTGGCATGGTACGACAATCAAAGCTATGGAAGGCAACATTCCAAATTTCAGGTCAATCGTAGTTCGTATACTCAAGTTATGGATCGATCAATATCCATGAGAAACAAGTCTACTTTGTATGATCATACTTCGTATCCATCAATCTACATCCATCCCCCTTCGTATCCATCAAGCAACAGCATCGATCTAGGTTCATCTGTTCAACAGCTTCCCATTTTGTATCGATCCTACCTCTGCACATTTCGTCGATCTGCCATCTGATCGATACGAAGACTAGGGCCAGGCATTGATACGAATGCAATGTGCAACCATCGATACGAAGAGCTTGGCACTTGGTGGATACGAAGGAGACAGTTAAACCAAAGGAAACAGCCTCTCAGCATGAAATGTGGATCTCCCCATAATTGTCGCTCCATGTCATCGATCCGAAGAAGCATCGATACGAATGTGATTGATATGCATGTATCGATACGTATCCTTCAGCCAAACTACAAACTCCACCTTGGATCGATCATAACTCAAAAAATACAAGTCCAAATGCTATGAAATTTTCACATAAGCTTGCATATCACCTGAAGAACCACCATGATTGATCGCAGCTCAAATGGAACCAATCTTGATCGATACGAAATGCGCTTGGATCGATCCCAAATGGCCCAGATCGATCTGGTGGGCCCACCCACGTGTGAGAAGGGGTATTTCGTGTTTTGGGGCAGATATTTCCAGATTTACTCCTATAAATAGTACCCCTGCACCTATAGAAAAAGGACTTTTTTATGCTTCTACGCCATTACTTTGATGCAACTCCGTTGTAACTTGAGAGCTAGTGATTTGTACTGTTGTAATCAGTTCTTAATCATCAATAAACAACAAAACTATTCAAAGTGGACGTAGGCTACAACGCCGAACCACAATAAATTCTTGTCTCTTTCTATTTCTGTTTGATTCTATTGGTGTGATTGTTAGATTACCCTCTTTTTCCATTTAATTTCTTCATTCTAATCTCTTTAATTACATCCGAAGAGTGTTGTGGCCAATTTTGGTACAAACAATCTAATTAATTTAAAATAATTATAATTTAATTAATTCATGTGGTATTTTGGAGTTTCAACATTGCGGTTGTGCAACTCATAGATGTAAATTCAGTTAGAGATTAATATTGAACAATTCGAATATTAACGTTTACATGTCATTATAGCTGGCGGTGTGATAGTTTGGCCTAATTTATCGCTTACACATTTTTTTGGTAAAATCCAATTTCACTATTATAAGTGATATTTGATAGTAACAATTATTTACACTAATTCTCTTCATTAAAACTCTATCACATTGGGACTTATGGAACTTGGTTTTGGTCAAAATTCCAATATCGTCCACATTCAACTAGCATTATCCAAATACAAAGTCTTTGGTTCAATAACAACAATTATTATTAATCAAACTACCCCAGCCAGATACATTAACTTTGAGTTGACTATAATTAACCGTGATACTAACCTCATATAACCGATGAGATGAATTCTCTATTAAATAGTGTTTCACCTTCAATACTTCCACCCAGACCCAACATAGTTGTTCGATGGATGTCGTGCCACGATATAACTATAATCAATGTGAAGTGTCCACATTGAAGTTCAACAGTATTCTCAAGTTAAGAGAACTGTGTAATATCGTAACTTTGATATTCTCTATTTGACCTTTTTTATATTAACCAACAGAAAAATATCGAGTGAGTTGTTCTATAATTATCTACCATCAGTACGTAACCCCTTGGTGCCCCCAACAACCATGAATAATACACCACCCAATAATCGAAGAAATATATGTATTCAAGTCTGAACAGATGTATCGATATCTATCTCAAAACATCTTGACCAGGAATATTTAAAACGATATGTTATTTTTATTGTGATAATTTCTTATGATTACAACAGATTGCCATTACTATCACATAACATATCATTTAGGGATTTTATATTCAATATACTTAAATTAAATAATTAGTTAACACAACACATTATAGAAAGTTTATAATAGAAAGAAAAATATCTTTTATTTTGAACGAGAGTTTATTATAGAGTTAATTATTTACAATAAATTACAAAGTTACCCTTGTGGCATACCCCTAACTTTATCAAGTGATTCATGAACAATATAACATGGGATATTAACTTGCATTTGGTAATCATCATGTTAGAATATAATATCCATAGGAGCATAACATCAATTTCAAGGTAAATACCATATGTGAGGCACTTTAGCTATAATATAACATTAACTTCGCAATATATATCACAAACATGAGAATCAACTTTCATCTATCATATAAAGATGTCGTGGATAATGTTTGTATTAACACACACACACACATACATACATACATGCATATATATATCTGTGTAGTTAATGCCCCGCTATTACCCCGCTATAACCTCGCTATATGTCATAGTGGATTTCTACCGCTACGATTTTTCCATATAGCCCCAAATATAGCCTTTCCGCTTTAAACCCCGCTATTTCCGCTATATCCCGTTATTCCCGCTATATTCCGCTATATCTTTCTTAAAAAACGAATTGAAAAATGACATTTATACATTATAAAAATTATGAAATTAATTTATTTGATTTAATTTTTAATATATTTTTAGAAATTAAAATACTTTAATGTTCTACTAAATTCAATTATGTTACATAACAGTTTTACGTTCATTTAAAGTATATTCATACATGTTTTTATTTAAAAAATTATTTATGTATTAATTATAATTCAATTGAATGTTAATTTTTCATTTAATTACCATTTATATATTTGAAAAAATATTAAGTATGAATTTTATATGCTATTTTAGAGTGATCCGCTATATTCCGCTATATCCTCGCTGTATCCCCGCTATGACTTTTTGCACCTCCACCGCATTGAATCTGCCGAGCGCTTTAACTGCACAGATATATATATATATATATATATGATCACATATGGCTTCACATCGTCATCACAATATAATTTTACAAACATAAATACATTATTGCATTCATTCATATTTTCTAAATATACAGTCAATTATTATCCATCATGACAATCATGATCAATATTCAATTTCTGTAATTTACAAATAAAATTCATGCTAATAATATTTCAATTTATATATATTTGTATAAACTCTTTTAAAACAACGTCTATAATTTACAAAAGTTTTCCTTTCTAAGCTATATTTATATACATCTTAAACATTTAAACCTTTATTAAAAATCCCAAAATAATTTAATAAAATATTATTATACTTTTTAGAAGTCAACTTTTATTTCAAATATAAAGTTTAAAACCAAAAACTTCAAAGTTAAACCCACTATCAAGATTATTACATAGAGCAAATAGCTCTATATTATCAACAATCGATTAGTGACTGTCCTAGAGCTTTTGTTCTAAGCAATAGACAACCATTCGACCATCTATCTGGCGAATTCCCCACACTACGTAACCTGCTGTGGGGTGTACTTTAACATATATTTGACATGCTTGAGGAAAAGATTACATAGAACAATATATGGATGATTTTAGACAAAAGAATTTTAACACCTTATTTTACAAAATGAAGAAACAAAGCACAGTCAACCATATCATTCAAATTCACATTCTATTTTGGCATAAAAAGATCATAGATCATCATACAAAGCATCAAATAGAGCATGCACCAGATAAAAATTAGTTATACTTAGTTTTGAGCCATGAAAGCTTGGATTTCCCACTTCCTTGCTTCAAAACCCAAAAATTCCTACTTTAATTTCTAATAAAAATTCATACATTAATTTCGAATTTTATAATAATAATGAGATGATTTAGAGTTAGGAGCACTTATCTCTCTATATTTGACTTGAAATTGCTCGAAATTGATGATTTTTTCTAGGGTTTGACCGGTGCAACTACTACTAGGTTTCTTAGATTTATAAAATTGTTTTTAGAAATGATTAAGGAAGAAGGATGCTCCTTCATTGGTTGGCAAAAGGAAAGTGAATTTGGGCTTGGTTACATACCCAGAAAGCCCATTTTAGTTGAAAAAAAACATATTTCCTTCTCTACAAAATGTTACTAACCCATTTACTTATGTTTTAACATCACATTATCCATATAAAACCCTTCTAACTCATAAAAATATATTTCTTATATTTTATTAGACTCAAAACAATTCTCCAGAAGTCGTTTTTAAACCTTAGAAAATATTCTCAAAGCTTTGTTTAATCATAAAAATAATTTACTTTTAAACTTTATATTTTTATTCCTCTAATATAATTTTTAAACCAATTTTAATCCTTAAAACATATTTTTAATTTTTAACTCGGAATTTAAATCAACAATTCAAAATTAATGTATTTAGTTAATTTTCCATTTTCCTCAAAACAAGTTCAATTTGGTATTTAACAAAACTCATTTCAAAGAAAATCCCAAAGTAATATTTTTAACCACATATACTAAATATTGTTAAATATTTTGCCTTTTTACTTCATTTATAACATTTTCAAAATTTAAAACCATTATTATTCCAAAATCTCATTTTAATTCCAAAAATTGTAATTTTATTTTAAAATTCCCAGTTCATTAACAAAACGGTATTTAATTATATTTATATTATATAATGATCCTAAATAGGCTGTTATAGACTTCCCCCTTAAAGAAATTCCTTTCTTGTAATTTAAGGGAGTACTATAACGACATATCCAATTGATATCATCAAACATACAAGCATAAATACATGCACACAACCCCGCTATCTCTTTATACACTTATACACATTCACATACACAAGTGTACATCAACCATTCAACCAAATCCAAACATCCATATCAATTCAAAACTAGCATAAGCACTCATCCATCCATTGAATACATAAATGGCATGACTCACAAACTCAACCATAATATCCCCGTATAATCAATACTACTTATTCAAATGTATCACCTTGTAGATGCAACCACACGAAAAAGAAAAATATTCCATTCCTCGTTATCATACAAAACACACCGCACTACTTTCATAAGTAAGGAGAACGATATAAATATATATTTATATACATACATACATACATATATATATATATATGTCAGAAAATTCATTTTAAAACTTTTCTACAATTCCAAAAATACATACACTTTCTAAAAATTTCTAGGTGTCAACAACTTTGAATTTTTTTGGTAGAGTCTTCTTTGTATTAGGAGCCTGCCAATAAATTATATCATAATAGAAATATATACATCGATCATAACATGATCAGAAACATCATATATACAAAAAATTTCCGATGGCTAAAGAATATATAACATATAAACCATATACATAGAATGTACCTTATCTTAGCATTTTCATAGCGACTTACATTCTTTTAGATGAGCCTAAGCAAGAGCGCGAATTGCGTCAACTCCAAATAGACCTATAAAAGCCTATGATTAACTCAAACAAGGAGTTTAATATCATATACATACATATATATAATATTAGAAAGCAACATATTCATATTCAAGGCCACTACTTTAATATTCATGCTAAATCAACTTACCAAAAGTGTCTAATGTACTAAATACACTATCATTTAATACTTCTAAAAGTAAATTTATAAGATTATAAATAGGCTTTTCAAACCATTTCTCATAATTTCAAAACATATAGTACTTCAATGATTAGAATTCATTCTTCTTTAATAAAACAAACACTATTATGTGTGTGTGTATCATAAGCCTACTGTTTTAAAGCTGAGTTTTCACATGATAGAAACCAAAATTTTACATAACACTTCAAATAAAAGTTTTTTCTCATGAACTTATTTTTTCATTAAGCATATAATTGTTAAAACTGGATTAAGTGTTTAAAAGTTATGACCAAATCAATTTGTTACTTCAGCTCAATTTTTTTCTAAACTCAGGACAAAGTTCTTGCTCTTGTTCAAAATAGGTTTTGACATCACAAACCTTCAAAAATTAGAAATGAAATACCAATAAAAGTTGTTATTTGTGAAGATATCTTTGAAATAAAAGGAGAATCATTGAAATTTACTCACAAAATAAAAAGTTATTGTTGTTTTACTACAACACTTTAAAAATGCTAAAAATTTTGAACTATGTCCAAACTTTTTAACTTATTTCAAATGAATTTTTCACATTGAAAACTTCAAAATTTTAAAAAGACCCCATGGACAAATTTTTTTTTATTTATAAATCTATTTTCTAAAAAGTTAAAAATCTCTAAAGTTCGATTTCTTTACTAAAATTTTATAACTTTAAAACTGAAATCTCCCATATGATTTGAAAATGACATACTTCATAAACTTGAACTTTGCTTTAAAATAAATTTTATAAAGTAACACTTTCATGAACCATTTTGATAAAAATGCAAATTCTCATTTATTTATCAAGTTTATAGATTACCAAAACAAGTAAACCCATTATAGTGACAAATGAAACTGTTCGATCCTAAGAGGTTTGATGACGAATTCTTTGGAGCTTCGTGTTTGGGTTATGGCTACTTCAGGATGGTACGACAATTGGTTTGGGCCTAGGATCTTGCAACAGAGGTTCTAGGGTGTAATACTTAGCCAAAAATTGGCTATGTGGTCAACCCATTGTGGTTAGAGCCAACCACTTTGGCAAGGGCATGAATTTTAGGGTTTTTAAAGGTGAGCCTAATCGTGCCATGATGGTTCACGTGTTCGTTCAAGCTTGATGTTATGGCTCTATTACGAGCATTTTTATAAGCAAAGTAATGACGCAATGTTTTGACTTGGTAACTTTAGGACTTAGTGATGATGGATCTACGACTTAGCATGGATGTATAGAGATATTTTGGACTTTGACGTAGCGATGATATGAATCGTTTTGGTCAAGTACTTTAAGTGATAAGATTATGAGGACTTAGTTATGGTCCAAGGAGGCACGTTGGATGATGTGAAGCGATGTAGCGGGTTTCGGTATCTAGTTGAATAATAAAGGAGTGTTGATAAATATAGTTGTGATGTGTGTTTTATGGGAAGGGTATGTGAGGATGCTCACCCATGTATCCTAAATCTTAGTGGAGATCTAGAATGCCTTAGTGAGGGCAGTACCTTAGTAAGGGTATGCGATGAAACATTAAATCCAATAATGTGACCATAGTGATGGTTATGCGAGTTATCATATATCTGAAAGCATCATAGTGGCGATGCAAGACTTAGTGGTGGTTGGGGGCGAAGTGAGACCTTAGTGATGGTTGTTGTTTCATGTTTACTATGTGTTTGCTATGTTGCTATGATTAGTATGCTTTCTTTGAGACGATGATGGATATCTTAGACGTAGGTACTATTGAGCTATGTACTATGATACCCGATATTATACTTAGTGTAGTAAATACATATGATTATGATAGTGTATCATATATAGTGTTATTTGCTAACTTATAGGATGCAAGGATAGGTTAGGTATGGTCTCCATACCATATGTCCTATTTTGCTATATCAATTTTTATAGTATTTTGAGATTATTGATCGCTCACACTAGATTGTTGTCTGACTCGAGAAGTTACGCTTTGCTTCTTAATATCTTGAGAACTCTTAAATGAGTAGACTAGATAGCAGGTCTGAGATTAGCACATGGAGCTATTTAGTGGATGAGCAAGAGGCTGACTTTTATCTATATTTATATCTTGGAGTTTATTACTATTTTGTTATGCAACACTATGGAGCTTTATCATCACTTTACTTTGTCCAGTATATTTGGGTTTATCCGAAGTCGGAATTAGTCGTTTTCGGTCTCGTTGGAAGGGTGGAGTTTCGAACTCCATCTCTGGAAAATTTGGGCAACATCGGAGTTCGTTTGGTACTTCGAATTTCGTGTCGAAGTTGAACTCTGGTCGCTGTTGGTAAACAGTATGAATCTTTTCCTGGGTCCAACTTTGAGATGTCGCTGCCACTTCGTCTCAACTCAGAATCCAGAAATTCTTTTTGCATCTTAAAGTAGGGATGTTGGACTACATGCCTGTAAATTTTCATGACATTTGGACACTGTTTGCTGGTCCAAATAAATTGCCGAACTTGGGTTCGCAGCTGTTTTTGAATGTTTACAAACACTTAGAATATTTTTCAGTGATTTTCTGGTTTTATTGATTTCTTTGAGATTTGTCTCTAGATTTCGTACACGGGTTTTATGAATCATTTTCAAATGATTTTTCGCTCCTAAATGGCTTTCGAAATTATTATATAATATTATTTTTAATTATTAAATTAATTACTCCATAATAGGAGAGTTTTCAAAAGCCGTTTTAAAGTGATTTCAAAAATCAATTATAAATCCGTTTCGCACCATTATTTTCTATAATAAAAATCTCACACTCATTTTTTAGCACGTCGAGCGAAGTGGAAAGGTGCTTAAACGGTTAGAAAATCTCCGGCCTATGGAACCGTGTGTATTTTCTTCCGGTTAATCCCCGACCTATTCGATTGATCGTTTTGACCTTTGGGTCTAGTTTACCGATGATATGAGGTGGACTTTTTATTGTTTGGAGTGTGAGCTTGCTATTGGTTAGTAAACCGTTTAGTGCGAACGTGGGGCATGAGACTCATTGTTAACACTTTACGGGTTCCTCTCCAAGAAGTTAGTGACACATTAGCCTCTGGGCGGCCAGTACTGGACCTCTGGGTCACCACGCCTCTGGGCAACCGTCTCTGGACACCTGCTCTATGGAGCAGTTTATTTTTCGGCGTGCGCCTCTGGGCCTTTATCCTTCTGGGAAGGATCTCGCCGTCTCGCGCGTTCCGCATCTATGCGAGTGATCGATCACAACTCTACAGTACTTGGCAACAACGACTCTGGTCGGTGCACGTGCAATATTGATATTATTTGATGATTTTTATATCCATTCGAGTACCGCCATTCGGTGTTGGTTCTATGGAACCATACGATGTAAGTGCGATTACCTTGTGGATTCACAGTGTCTTTGGACACTGCTTTTCAGTGTTGGATTTCATTGATTTTTCAGTATATCCCCATTGCTCTTTGGAGAATCGATCTTTGCTTGGGCATTGATTACAGACTCTGGTCACTCTTGGGATTATTGCCTATGGGCATCTTTTTATAGCTTTGGCTACGCCGATGATATGAGGCGATTTTATTTATTCTACACTTTGGTGTTGATTTCTCTTTGGAGATTTTTATTGTTTATTGATGATTAGGGATCGTCATTATATTCATGTGGTTCATAATATACTTCTCTTTGGATAAGTACTGTTTTATTTATGTACCGCATTATTATATATCTCAGTTATTACTGATTGTTTAGCTAGCCTGACCCGAGTGTTTTCGCTCGGGTCAGACCGAGTTGTTTCAGGTTAGGTCTTTGGACTTAGCTTCTGTGCTTCCGCTTGGACATTATCTGCTATGCTGATAGATAGCGCTTTTATTTGTCCACTATTTCAATACTCTGTTATTATTTAGACTTTGATATGTACATATTTTTGACCCACATGTGTGGGCAGTGGTTTTGTACCCACTTATAGTATTTGGATCTGTATTGACGATGTATTGTTCTAGGATTTTATATCTGTTATGTGATTCTGTTCTGTGATGTTTTATCATTTAGTATTATGCTTTGTCCTGATAGATCTTTAGCCATTTGTAATTTCGTTATAAGTATTTACCGAATATGTCGATCCACTTGAAAAAATATATAGATACCATCCTTTCGACGTATTCAGTAGATAGTTATAGCTTGATTACAAATGGTCGCTTCCACTATACTCTATTCTCCGCTTTAACAGACAGTATTACTCCCGTAATACTCTTTGTTATAGTGGGTCTCAGAGTGGGGCGTTACAATATAGAACATTACATGATTACACATATCCTCAGAAAGGAGAATGCAAAGGCTGATTCACTGACAAAGTTATCTAGTTATGGAGATGCACAACTGTTGAGATTAGTTCCAATGGAGGTTTTATCGACTTTGAGTATTGGCCAGTTGGATATCGACAAGATTTTGGAGATCGGGGAGGAGAATGAGTCATGGATAACTTCGATTAAGAATTATTTTCTTAAGGGAACTCTCCTAAAAGGAAACTATGAACAACGGAAACTCCTACGTAAAGTACTTTAGTTTGTAATGCAAGGAGGAGTGCTTTACATGAAAGGATTCTCGACCCCCATGCTTCGGTGTGTAAACAAGGTTGAGGCTAGGAAATCCTTATGGATGTCCATGAGGGTGGCTGTAATAACCACACCAAAGGAAGACTTTGGCGAAGAAGATACTTTGTTACGAATACTTCTGGCCAATAATAAACCACAATGCTACTGAATACACAAAATGATGTAACCGTGCCATATGTTTGCAAAGATTCCAAGAGCCCATCTACGAAGCTTGTGCAAATTGCTAACCCATAGCTATTTGTGGTTTGGGAAATTGATATGATTGGTGTGCTATCGATGTTGAAATGAGGAGATAAATAAGCAATTGATGTGGTGGATTACTTCACAAACCGAGCTGAAGTGGAACCACTTGCTACGATCACAATGATAAAGGTGATCAACTTTGTGATAAGGAATATTATTTGTAGATTTGGAATACCTTAGAAAATTATAACAGATAATGGAACTCAGTTTGAAAGAACTAAGTTTAAGGATTTCTACAACCGGTACAAGATCGAGAAAAGCTTTTCGATAGTAGCATACCTATAGGCGAATGGGCAGGTAGAGGTAGTGAATAAAACCATTAAATCTATCTTGAAAAAATGGTTAACGAAGGATAAAGGAAATTAGAATGATGACCTTCCACTGGAATTATGGCTTATCGGATGACCCACAAGTCCATGACTGGACATACACCATTAGCTTTGTCCTACGGATCAGAGGCCATGATTCCGATTAAACTGAAAGTCCCTTCTCAGAGGAAAAAGCACAGGTTAATGAGAAACTCTTGCTTGAGTCCCTCTAATTGATGAAAATCAAGAAGAGGCAAAATTAAGGGTAATTGCTCACTAGAAAAAAGATGCACAACATTTCAATGCCAAGGTCTGGAACCGTACTTTTAAGGTAGGGAATCCTGTTTTGAAACAAGTTCTCTTGGATACGAAGGCACTTGGTCCGAATTGGGTATATCCTTATGCAATTGAACAGAGGCTTGAAGATGAACTTTCAACTTAGCTATTGTTGATGGAATCCCAATTCCATGGGCAAGGAATAACGACTTCTTATGATGTTTTTTTACTTAGCTTTATTTCGTATATTTTTTGCAAACGAGCCACCCAAGGATTCTGTAGGCAATGTAATAAAGTAGGATTGGGCACATTTTTCATTTATCGATAAAAGTTAGCTTCTTGAACTAATGGAAAGTATTCTTGTAAGCAAGATCCCGCAATGTATGATTAGCAGTGCAATCAGATTGGTATTGACTCATTTAGTCTAGGATTAGGATAAAGGAGTATAATCATAAGGGTCGATCAAATAATTCGACCTTATCCCTCTAGTACTGATTATTGCTCGAAAGTAGGCAAGGTCAATAAGGAATACCCTGGGTCAGAAAGTTAAAAGCGTCACTTTTCGAAGATAGAAACTGGTGTGTGGATGAAAATTTAATGACCATGCTTGCGGCCTAATCGAATATGCTAGGCCATAGATAGGCAAGGATGGTCAACGAATACTCTTAGTAAGCACCCAAAGATAGGTAAGTCCGAGGTCTGATGGCTAGAGATAGGCATTCAAAGTATCAATTCTTGAAGATAGGAACTGGTGCACAATCAGAATTTTCACGATTATGCTTTCGGCCCAGTAGAAATGCTTGGCCAAAGATAAATGAGGATGGTCGGCGAATGCTTTCAATCAATGCCCGGAAAAAGGTGAGGTTGAAAGCTAGAACTTCTATACAACCCAAAATTCAATCAAGTTAAGCTATTTATATTCGTTGAGCCTATCACAAGATGAGCTCTCATTTGTACCCATAGTTCGAGAATTTCTCAACATTTTTGAAGAAGTCTTAGGTCTCCCTCCTCAAAAGGAGATCGAGTTTAGGATTGATTTATAAAAGGACGCTAGACCTGTTCCTCTGCTATTAAGACAAATGGCCCACAAAGAAAGGCAAGAGTTGGATAATAAAATTTTGGAGCTATTGTAGAAAGGATTAATTCATCGAAGTACTTCTAAATAGGGAGCACCGGTTTTCTTTTCCACTAAGACAGATGGCTCATTAAGGCTATGCTTTAATTATAGAGAACTCGATAAGTTGACTAAAAAGAATAGGTATCCCTAACCAAGAATAGATGCCTTTTTTGATTAGCTTGTTGGAGCCAAAATCTTTTCCCAATTGGACCTAGCCATTGGGTTTCATCAATTGAGGATATCAGAGGATAACAACCAGAAAACCGCATTTCACACTCCAAACGGACTGTATAAATGAGAAGTGATGCCTTTTGGATTGACGTATTCCCTCGCATACTTTGTAGATTTGGTGAGTAGAGTATTTAGGGGACAGCTAAATAAATTTATTATAGTGTTTGTATACGACATCTTAGTATTCTCCAAGAGTGAAGGAGAGCATGAAAATCACTTAAGGGAGGTACTAGGGACTTTGAGAAGGCACCAACTTAAAAGAAAAATTCTTAAAATGTCACTTTTGGAAAAAGGAGGTAAGGTTTCTTAAACATATTGTTTTCGAGAAAGGATTGTCGATAGATCTCGCAAAGGTGGAAGCTATTTAAGATTGGAAGGTTCCGAAGAATGCCAAGAGGTTAGGAGTTTTCTTGCATCAGCGGGTTATTATAGGAAATTCATCAAGGACTTTGCGAAGATAGCAGCCCCACTAACTCGCTTAACTAAGAAGAATCTAGTTTTTGCATGGGATGAGAAGTGCACGAAAGCATTTGAAAAGTTAAAGGAGCCGTTGACCTGCGCATCAGTATTGACTATTCTCGATGGGTCAAAGTCTTTCATAGTTTACACTAATACATGTGGTACGAGATTAGGAGCTTTCTGATGCTAGAAGGATGGGTGATAGCTTATGCTAATAGACAATTAAAGGACCACGAGAAGAGATACTCAACTCATGACTTTGAGTTAGCGGCCATTGTTTTTGCCTTAAAAATGTGGAGGCACTATCTTTTAGGAGAAACGTTTGAGTTGTTCACCAACCACAAATCACTCAAATACATATTTTTTTTAAAATATTTTAATCCTAGGTAGTAGAGGTAGATGGAGTTTACAACATCATATGAGTTTGGGATACAATATAGCCTCGAAAAAGGGAATGTCGTTGCTGACGCCCTCAGTTAGAGGTATGCTATTCTAGAAGCTATATATGAATAGAGGTAGTTGGAGTTCCTTTTGAATTTTAATTTCCAACCGCCAACATAACCCACTCTAGGTTATTTGGCAGCAATGGAGATTAGGCCGGTGCTAATGGACCGCATTATATTAGAGCAAAAGAAAGATGAGGCGATAATGAATATTTTGGACAAGTTAAGGAGAGGGGAGCACTTTCCCAATGGCGGTAGATATGCAATTGATTGAAGGGGATGCTTGAGGAGAGATGGACATCTTTGTGTTCTGATGCTTGATGATATTTTAGAGGAAGTGCTTACGAAGTGTCACAATTCTAAGATGACCATTCACGCCTGGGGTGACAAGATGTATAGGGATATGAAAAGAATTTTCTATTGGCCAGGGATGAAGAAGAAAATAGCAAAATCGGTAGCTAGATATTTGACTTGCTAGATGATAAAGGTAGAACAAGGGAAGCTTGGAGTGTTGTTGCTGCTGTTGGAGGTACCGACTTGAAAATAGAGCATATATTAATGGACTTTATAGATGGGTTGCCTTGGAGTCAAAGAGGCAATGAAGCTATTTGAATTTTAGTGAATGGAGTCATTAAAAGTGTCTATTTTACCCCTGTTAGATTAATAGGACCATAACATCTTTAGCGCAAATTTACATTAAAGAGGTGGTTCGACTTCATGGAATCCTAGTTAGCATTGTTAGTGATAGGGACCCCTTATTTACAAGTGAATTTTGGAGGAGATTCCAGTCAGCTTTAGGAACTTCATTAAATCTTAGCACTGCTTACCACTCACAGACCGACGGTCAAACCAAAAAGATGAATATGATCTTAGAAGACTTGTTGAGAGCTGACATCATGGATTTTGTAGGATATTGGAAGCAACACTTACCTTTAGTCAAATTCGCTTACAATAATATTCACCAAGTGATGATTGGCATGGCACCCTTTGAAGCACTATATGGGAGGCCATGCAAATCCACCAATCGTTAGTGGGAAACCATCGACAAAATTCTACTCATACCATACTTTATTTACGAGACCTCGATAAAGATATAGTTGATTAGCAAACAAATGAAGACCGTAGAGGATTTTCAGAAATCATATGAAAATAAGTGAAGGAAGGAATTGGGGTTTGAGGTAGGAGACATGGTGTTCTTTAAAGTTTCCCTTCTTAGAAAGGTTATGAAGTTTGGCAAGTCAGGGAAATTAGTGACATGGTTCATTGGACCTTTCTCGATCTTAGAAAGAATATGGAAACTTGAATATCGAGTAGAGCTATGGGATAAGTTGACAGGAGTCCATGACGTATTTCATGTTTTGCACTTGAAAGATGCCTTTATAGCACCGTCACCATAGTAGAGCCTGATCGGTTAGTAGACATTGAGATGGAGCCAATAGTACCCCGTGCCACGGCATGCATTGTGGAGTACGTGACTAGAAAGCTCTGAGAAATTAGGCTGGTTTGAGTACAATGGGGAGATAATCTGGTAGAAAGCACATGAGAAACTAAAGAGAAGATGAGGACTTCTCATCCTGAGCTTTTCTCTGGTAAACGTTTTCTCTCCAAAAATTTGGTTTTGGTTGCATCGTGGTTGCTAGATCAGATGGTAGGGGATGGTTGCCGCACTTTTTACTTTCATTTTTACACTTTTGTAGAACTTCATGCATGTTTGGGATGTTTTCATACATGTCTATATGTCACGACCTTGCATATGAGCTCACCTATAGTACGTCTGCAAGCGCTTTTGGCTGAGCAGATGGTTGTGCAGATAACATGGTTGTATAAATGGATTCTTAATGCATGTTACACTATCGGTTCCCTAGAGATTTTGTGGATGAAATCCTTTTTAAAGGGGGAATGTAACACCCCATAAAAATTGATAAGAGATTAATTAACTAATAATAAGGCTAAAAATAGAAATTTTGTAAAAGTTGGAATTTGGTCATGAAGTTATACCATTGTATCCGTGACGATTTTTTGATCAATTTCCATATATAAAGTTTTGAAATTGGAGCTAAAAAGGAAAAGTTATTGATGTTTGAAGTTTTTAAATTTAAACTAATTTAAATGGAATCCAAATTCAAATTAATAATTAATGCCAAAGTTTGAAATTTAAGAATTAACGGTAATTTGAAACTTGTGGGTTTAGTAAATGTTAGAATAATCGTTAACAATAATTGGATTAATAAGGAATTAAATAACAAATTAAACGACTAAAAATATCTTTCCAAATACACGCTGCTGGTCGACCGCCTTCCTTAGGCCAGTCGACCGCTTAGGGAAGGGCGGTTGATTGGTACAGTGCTGGTAACTCGGGTTATTCATGGCCAAGAACGGTCTGAATTATATTATTTTAAACTAACTTAAATACGATGGTTCTAGTGACTTCTAACCGCTATAAATACAAGCCTAGCCCCCTCAATTTTATTTATAAATTATTTGAGAACTAAGTGGAGCTTTGTCGGTTTCTTACTTTTACACGATTCGATTCAAAAATTATTTGAGAATTTTCTATGAGTGGAAATCTTAGTTTTTATCATTTTAGTAATTGTATAGTATAGGTAGGATTTGATATATACCTTGGTAAATTTTGGTTCACGAAAACTTCAAATCTAAACCCCCAAAATTCTCCTAAAACGAAATGTCAATTTTTATTTTATTGGGATCCTAATTGTTTTATTTTAGAATGGTAGAATTGTACAATTATTGCAATTTTAATATTTTACATTCTATTCTACTTATCATCTTCTCTTTGATACGATTGAGCATTTTTATATATGAATCCCTTTTCTATTTTATATGTGAAAGTTGAATAAAGTGTAAAAGATTATTGTAAATTTTGTTAATGTTGGTTCTAGTGTTTTGATATGACATAAGTTTGGTAATTGATTCCATTTTCTTATAAAGGTTTATTTTGGGATAAGGATATCGGCTAAATAGTATGTTATGGTATGGAGGTAGACTTCTATAAACTGGAAGTTTTGACATTAAACGATTAGCACAGGGCGAAATCTTCATATGCATAGAAATATCGGTTACATATATATATATATTAGTGTATAAATAACTATAATTAATAATGTATTAATAATATAATAAATAGGTTAGTTATTAGCATTAAAACCCCCAGGACGAAAGTTAAGAATGAATATGATTAGTGGTGGAATAAAGAATCTTTCTTTATAGCATTAGTAGAATGCAATGGGATATAGGTTAGTATGGTTATGAGAGTGTAAATTATGACCAAGTTATACGGATGTGAGATCAGTCAAAAGCATACGGAAGTCTGCCCAGCTAATATGGCCACCGGTAGTGTGATTTTGAGGCTAATGTGAGAAATCGCCTATAGTAAGTACCCATGAAGGATGCGAGGTTAGTCCCAATTCTGTAGGGCAAGTCTTCCCAGTTAATATAGCTATCAATGCCTATGAATAATCAGACTAATGTGAGACGTTACAGTTTGGTTGTGGGTCATAATACTTAGGACCTGCTTCGAGGATTGAGGGATGTAAGTGGGTATTGTAGGGTCCACCTCCTACCTAATTAAGAAGCATTAAATGGTTCGGGATTGCGTTTAGGCACGGTAGATGGAAATATCGAGAAGAGTCTGCATCGGGCTTGAGGTATTAAGTGGTTATTATAGGTTCCCCTCTTCCAAAAAGAAATATTAAGTGGCCTGATGAGATTCCATGCTATGTCAGCTAGATTGTACTAGTAAGGAGTCCAACTTGGGTTAGGTATTAAATGATGTGGACCTGCCTAAGATATAGGTATTAAATGGTTAGAGTCCGCCTTATTCCTATTAAAAAGGTATTATGTGGCATGGGTACTTTCTCTCACATTGTTAGGACATGATTGACGGTAGATGCATGAGATTGGGAATGGCCTCGGGCCTTTGTTGAAAGTAAGTTATAGAGGTTGGTTAGAAAAGTGTAATTTATAGGATTGGACTTGGAAACCTTCGGGCCTACAGTTAAAGGTATTTACAAAAATATAGTTAGGATATGTAAGATATATTCTTATCTAAATTATAATGCCTAAGTACTAATATGGAAAGACTCGAAATTTTATTCACAAGACATGTTGTTCTGACTCCCTCCTCATTACAACATAGGTTAGAGAAGATGATGCAGATTTTAGGAGATGAAATGAAGGTGGAGCCTCGTGGCAGTTATTCACCTATCTACTTATGTTGTTCTTATATTTTTGATGTACCCATTTAGACCTGATGATGTTGTACTTTGATATATTACACTATAGATATTTGGGGTTGTTATGTTGTATTATGCTATGTTTCTGAGACTTGAGCTTTTATAAAATGGGCACTGTTTCTGATATTATATATTATCGTTTGTCTATGAGATTCTGAATGTGTAGATAGATAGCTCTGTGCTCTATAAAACTTTATCAACCAACAACCATCTTTGGAATGGGTATAATGTTCGATGGGCCTTTTATGGATCAAAAATTAGGCCTGTTTCGGGGCAGGTTGCTGCTGTGTGGATTGTTGGTGTCCCCTTAAGTACTTTGCGGACTGTGTTTGGAAGGAAGTAAAGATGGAATCTTGTCTCTTTCGGCAAGGATGCCCTTAGAAGGGAAGTTGAAGATAGGAGAGACGTCCTTAAGGAGATCAGAAATCGAAATGTCAAAATCGCCAAGTGAACCAAAAAAGTCATCTAAGGAACCAGCTGGAGGAATCGCATCGGTTACAAGTATTGTGCTCAGTTCTACGGTTGTTGAGAGGTCTTGGTAATTATTCGCTTTGGACGCGATGGGTCAGGAAGTTCGGAGCCTTCGGGAGACGTTTATCCATATGACTCATCTCCCTTCTGAATGATGTCATCGTCATCGCCCCCTTCATCAATTTCCTCTTCTTCTTCCTCTTATCCTTTTTCCTCTATTCCTTCTTCCCCATCTCCTTCTTCTTGAATCATTTGCATTTCAACTCTCTTGTCTCCTTCCTCTTGAACTTCACCACCAACGTGCTCTTTTGTTGCTCTATCAACCGGTTCACAATGTTTGCTATGCCGGACAGGCCTTCTACTTCCTCTTGGATGTTTTTATTGGAGCTGCGAGTGGGTGAAGAAGACCTAGTTGGTATCCTAGAATTACTTAAAGGAGCAACGAAAAGAATGACAAAGCATTCTAGGTGTAAGAGGTTGCATCGACGAAGGTTCTCATTTGTCAGAAGATAAGAAGTTGTGCGATGTCGCTGATTCTATGGAGAACTTTTAGAGTCTCGATGTGCTCTTCGCTCTTGTCTCGAGTAGAAATATATGTGAAGGAATTGGATAGTAGACTAAACGTTTGGATGACGAGAATCCAAATATGGGAAGAGTGGAAAGGAAGAGCTATTACTTCCAAAAAAACAGAGCCTGTTGAATCCATATGGACAACGAATGAAGAAATATTTGTTCTTAAAGTACAAATTCTTATTATAGAATGCTTCAATGACTTTGCAATAACACCTAGCCTCGATGATTATATATGAAGGTGGCTCCCTTTGGTGATTGAAAGTCAAGGTACGAGGAATTGGTTCGTGAACTAAACATATAGAGAGCTCAACAAGGCATATCTAGGGGTTGGACTTGGGTTGGAGCTAGCGCGAGCTCCTGGAAAAACATGCACACGAATGGATTGAAAGGAGGTACAGTGCCACTTAAGCATATGTATTTGTTGCAAGCTCTATAATTTATTGGAGGATTGTGCGCTCGTTGATTTTGAGTCAAAAGCAGGACATCATCTTTAGGAATCCTGTGTTATCGACATATGGTCCTTAGAGTTTTAGTTGTTATAATTTTCGACATTTGTTAGGGAGGATCATCCAGAACCCTTAAGCCAATTTGTTTATTCAAAGGAGGAGGCCAACCTTGGATTGGTTCTACTGGCATTATCAGTCTCTGTAACTCAACAGTGATTTAGCGCTTGAGTCTAGAAGGTGTGGAAGTCGAAGCATGAGCTATTGTAGACCTGACTTCAGGAGGAGTTGATAGCCCAACGCAACCGTTGAATCTAGGAGAGTGACATGTCATTCTAGAAAGGAAAACTTCATGTTCAACATGGATAGATATGTTCTATTTTGGAATTCTGTTTCTGTTTTGAACCTTTGTGATCGGTGCCTAGAATCCAAAGGATGTCATGTGTATTGACCAATCTGATTCTAAGCTCGACCAGGGTATTTAAAAGTGTCAATCTATAGACTATGGGTCCTATATCCCATAGACGACAAATGTACCATTCTGTGTAGATAGCCTGCTCATATTGAAAAACGAGCCACGTTGCATGATGGAACTGTGCACTGGAACTTACCCATTATCATTAGATAATCGATAAAGGAATCGTTGTCCAGAGCGATGCAGAGCGTTCTTTTGTAGGAAAATGGAAAGTGTGGTAATTGGAAATGCTATGCAATGGAAACCTTTGAATACTAGAACTCATTGAGTGGGATCGCTCCTTGGAAGAGAATCTTCTCACCAAGAGAGTAGTAACTTATGATCGGTCGCTTGTGAACAAAAGTGAGTTCTTGCATTTTAAATAGATAGAAATTTAAAGGTTCTACAAAATCGTGAATAACAATAGTTGACCCAAAGCAAAATAGGCCAAAACACGAGATTGACTTGAAATTGAAATCGATATTCTCAAAACTCGACCCTTATCCATCATCGATCAAAGACGAAGTTGGGCCATGGCCGACATCATGCTCCACCACTAGAAGATAGCGACAACCGACATTTAGATTGCAAATTTGGGTCTGGGGTTTCTTAAGATCAGGACGATATCTATGGGCGATGCATTGATTGTCGAGAAGAATTTTTAGTTGGGTGGTAGCTAAAGGAAGATGACGACAATCTGAAGGAGTCGACGGTGCTTGGTTTTGGCAAAGGAGTCAAGCTCACCCAAATTCGGCACTGGTTAACAGCAAAGGTAATCAAGAGATGAAAGTGAAAAGAAATAGTGTTAAATGCTCGGTTATATATAGTGCTATCGAAATAAAAAAGCAATTCTTGTCGGTACCGATCAAAACAACTCGATACCGAGATGAATTTTTGACTTAAATCCAAAGAGAAAAGAGGAAAGAGCAACGGTAAGGTAGTACGTACCTAACCAAGGCATGGAACGATCTCCAGATCGTGAGATATTTTCCTTAGCATGGGGAATGGAATTTCTACTGTATTAAGAAGTTGAGTGGATATCCACAGAATGAAGACAACGCTTTGAAGTAACCCTTGGATAACCAACATACGTTGGTATACGCTTGTCTTATTCCAAAGAGCAATCTGTTATCCGACTTTTTAATCGAGCGGCTTTCAAATGAATCTAGACATCAGGATGAAGATAAGACATTAAGGACTTGCGAACATGCTTGGAGGGACAATGGAAATAGTCTTAATAAGTTGGATAACAATTAATGTTAAGGAGATAGGTCAGTACCGACAACATTTAGGTCGGTATCGAGCATGTTATGTACTCCTTAGTGGCTATCAAAGATATGAATTAAGAAATACTAGCAAGTGTAATCAACTTGGGGTGCATTTCTAAAGGAATGGGTGCACAACTCCATGAAAGTACTTAATGGAAAGGCAACAATTACTAGAGATATTAGAAACTCTCGGAAAGAACATGGATCAAAGATAGAGGACAAGGGAAGGAAGATGCAGTAACCTTCTTCCATAAAATCAAGTTGGTACCGACCACTCTGTTGGTACCGAGATGAATTTTCGACTCCGGGAACTCCGTCCTCTCTTACATTCTCGAATCTGAAGTTGGACTTGGTATACCAAAATCTGGCGATTTTATTGGACGATTTCCCTATAAATACAAGGCTTAGAACATTTACAAAATGACTTTTTGGTACTTGCTTTCTTCATCCTCTCCCTACTGAACACTAGTCACTGGGGAAGCTATTTTTTGCTGTTCTAGGTTGTTAAATAAGTAAAATCTTTGTACTTGCGATTAAAATCCATAAGTAATAATATTACAGTGGGTGTAGGCCTCATATTTGCTAAACTACTATAAAAATTCCTTTATGTTCTTACTTTTATTTACCAGATCTCTTTATTTCTGTTCGTTTTTGGGTTTTGTTCCATTTTCCGGCCTCAACAATTATATATATGTATATTAAATCTATAATTAGTTCTCAAATCCTATACTCTATGCTTTTGCAATTTAGATTTGAAATTATTTTGACCAGATACTTTTCACGACCTTAAGAAAAATTCTTTTTTTTTTTCAAAATTAAATCAAGACCAAAACTAAAATATTTATATTAAATATAACACATATGCATATTATAATTATAATATATATATATATATATTAGATATATATACTATTTCAAAGTGTTATATTATAAATTAGATAAAAACTAGTTGATTTTTATTTTGGCCGACCATATTTTTACATATATATATATATATATATATATATATATATATATATATATATATATATATGAGTTTACATAAATTATAAATTTGAATTCATTATTTCATACTCAATTGTAATGACGAAATCATAAAGTAATACAAATAGTATATATTATTAGATTAAAGTTGAATTACCATCATTTTTCCACTTGTTAACACCTCGAACTTGATTGCATTTCATCCTTAGAAATATTCCTTTTCCTTGAAGTAAAGTTACAAGCTTTTCTTCTTGGTCGAAAAACTCTAATGGAGATCTTAGATTTGAGAGAGGGAGAGAAAATGATTATAGTGGCTAAAGTTTCATGAAGACACTATTATATGTAATAGTGGAGAACCCATCTAAAGGGGCCTAGATCAAATCTATCTCTCCATATATAAAAGCAGTCCTTAAAATAAATAAAAGAATACATCAATATGTTTTCTATAAACTGACGGCTGATCTATATCAACAAAAAATTCAACCATGATTTAAAACCATTTTTAAATAATTTAAATTCCTATTCTATTTATTTAAACAGTATTCAGCTATTTTGGTTAACATGTGTGTGTACAACATTTATATACTAAATTAATCAACGGCCCTCTAATAATATTAATTCTCCTAGACAAATTAATATAACTTTTTTTATTGATTACTCCATTTAAATTATAAAATTTGTAAATGAAAAACGACTAAGGATCGTAATATGGAATATTAACTAAGTATTCTACTAGTGTGGAATATAAATATAAAAGTAAATAGTAAAGTAATGACACTGGGGATTTTTATACTGGTCTCGTTCTACGTCCAGTCCCAGACTTCTTCTGGAATTTAACTATCAACCCTCACTTAACCCGGACGAACAAGTATTACACCACCTGAGCAATTGAACAGGACTTCAACCGCCTAAGCAACAGAATAGGACTTCAACCGCCTGAGCAACCGAACAGGACTTCCAATATAAATAGTAAAATTGTTTCTGACTGAATATGCTCTTGAGTAGCACTGATAAGTCAATAACATACACCCTACCTATAATATTCTCCTTTATGGTATATAGTGTAGTTCGTGAAGATAGGGAGTTAATTTAATCACAAATGAAATTGCTCTTGAATGTGCAAGTGATTAGAACGAGAGTTTGAATGCAAATGGCAAGGGTTTAGACAATAAGAATATGAGATAGAATCAGAAAATTAGGTTATTAAAACAAATGAATTCTAGGCTATATATAGTGTTAAAATGTTGTAACTTATCGTGAAAAGTAACGATCAAAGGATACAAAAACAACTCTTGAATCAAGGGTTGTTTCTGTTCGATGAAGTGAAGTGGTTTTTCATAAATATAGTCGTTATGCAATTTCAGTCGACCGAACAAAAGAATTCAGCCAGCTGAAATGTTAAAAATTCGAACCAAAGAGAAAAGAGTTCAAAAAACATCTTATTTAGTTGACTAAAATGGGTAGTTCAGTTGACTGAACATTCATATGAAATTGTGCATGTGCACAGATATTCGGTCAACTGACCAATGTATTTCAGTCGACTGAAATACATGTTTTCTGCCATATTCATTATTTTTCAGAAAAGCTTTTGTGTGAACACTTGTAACAACAACTTTTGATATATGAACTATGATTTGGAAGCTTTTTAAATTACGTGTGTGTGTATGTGTATATACCACTTTGGAGAGATTTTAACAAAAATTAACTAATAGACTTAGACTATAGACAAACCATAAACAATATTGAAGCTTCTATCTGGAATCAGGTCTACAATCTATTGTCGAGTAGAATTGTATCTTCTCCTGCAAATATTATTAGTTCACATAATATTTACTTATATAGTTGTCACAATCTAAACATAAAAATACTAGGTTCTAACATTCTCCTCATTTTTGATGATGACAACTATGTATGTTTGTAAATTAATAAAAGCAATTTACTCCCCCTGATTGAATATTCCCCCTATCAAACAATTTCTACCCCTTTGTCATCGACAAAAAGGAACAAATAGATAATAAGAGGAATATAGACATATAAGCACAGTAACCAACATATAATGTAGGGAAAGCAAATACACTTAGCATTATAAATAGCAAACAAATAAACATGAGCATGTATATACAAGAGTCAAAGAACAATACCACATAACAACATCAAAACACAACAAGCCTAGGTAAGAAAATGTATTAAACAATATGATAAAATGATCATGAGTGAAAAAATAAAACTAGTAATCCTCACTATCATAGGCTTCTTCATCTTTGGAGGTTGACCAGGTAAATGGTGCGGGGTTTTCAACAACACCGGTAGAGGTAGAGCCGGTACATGATACTTTCTCCTAAATTTTGTTTAAGAAACCTTTTATTGAATTAAGCTTTTTATTTGTTTTGGTCACATTCTTCTCCCAATCGACTGAATATAGCCTTTGCCAATGATATAGCCTTTGGAATTATCTCCAAATGTGACAGATCCTCCATCTAAGTAGATAATGTTAGTCAGCATATCTTTGTTTCCTATCATATGTTTTGAGCAACCACTGTCAAATATCCACTTTCCTCTTTTCTTAGTTGGTACATGCATAAAATATAGGAATGACGTTGGTACCCACTTTTTATTAGGGTTCTAAGAGTTAGATCTTAGGAACCAAACCCAAGAGGGTTTAGAATTCCCTTTATAAGTAAAATCTTTATTTTTATGAACTGAATTTATAAAAGATTTAATACACTTATTTCTAATTGAATTATTATTAGTTTTTTGTACCCAAATTTTTATAGTGTTTGTGTTGCAAATTTCTTTCTTTTGAGTGAAAACCTTTGGTTTTGGTTTTGCTTTTACAAAATTCTTATGTAAATTGAAATTTTTATAGGATGGGTTATTCTTCTTTGAATTAGTCTTTGAATAATTTGTATATCCTAACCCTTTCTTATTAAAAGTAGTTTGAGAATTACTAATAATCTTAGAAATATTTTCTCTTCCTTTATTAAAATTAGATACATTTTAGTGGTATTCTCTAACTCAGTTTTGAGACTGGTATTTTTTAATTCAAGAATTTTGACATTTGATTTTAAATCACGATTTTCTGAAGCTAATGTCATATTCTTTTCTTTGCACTTCTATTTCATTTGATAGCATAGTGAGTTGAGAGGAAACGTTAGACAAAGATTCTTGTGTTTTAACATGTTCTTCTTCTTAGATTTTCTTTTCATCTCTTAGCATATCAACTTCTATTTCATTTCTATTTAAATTTTCCAGAGCATCTTTATACTTTCTTTTAACTTCTTTTAGTTTATCCAATAGCTCTGAGGTTATATATATTAAATCGTCAAAAGTAAGGTCACTTACATCGTTAATCGAAGCCATAAAGCAGACATTGGCTTGTTCAGAATCACTATCATTGTCACTATCTGACGATGAAGATGATTCCGAACCATCCCATGTAACAGAGGATGCTTGCTTCTTTTTGTACTTGTCCTTCTTATTCTTGTATCTATCTTTCTTTCGGTTAGGACAGTCTTTCTTTATGTGACCCTTCTTATGACATTCATAACACTCGAGAGTTGAAGATGGTGATTTATTGGTATTGTCTCTCCTGTTGTTTCCGAATTTCTTATTCTTTCAAAATTTTAAAACTTTTTGAAATTCTTTGCTATAAATTCCATGTCATCTTCATCTGAATTCAAACCTTCCTGTTCATCTTGGAAAGCAATATTCTTCCTATCTTGGGCTTGATCTCGCTTTGCCTGCAAATTTACTTCATATAACATGAGATTTCCTATCAACTCTTCAGGTTTGACGGTAGAAATGTCGTTAGCTTCTTCAATAGCTAAGACTTTTCATTCTCATTCATCCGTTAAAGGGTTTAGGATTTTTGAGACAATATCAAAATCTGAATATTTTTCTCCTAGTGCTAATAGTGAATGATATATGTCTTGGAATCTAGAATACATGTCATTTATAGTTTCATCTAGTTTCATTCTGAAATTTTGGAACTGATTTTTAAGCATAGAAATCTTGCTTTGCTTCACTTAGTTTGTTCCTTCATCTATAACTTTAAGAGTTAGCCAGATTTCATAAGCAGTTTTACACATACTAATTCTATTAAATTCATTCTTATCTAAATCACAAAATAACATATTCATTGCGTTTACATTTGAAGTAGCATATATTTTTTGTGTGTTTGACCATTGTGCATATAGTGTGGTAGGTATAGTGTATTCATTCTGAGTGATATTCCAAGTATCATATCCATTAGCTTTCATATAAATACTCATGCGAGTTAACCAATAGTTGTAATTAAAACCGTTAAATAGTGGTGGTCGTGTAGTGAATTGACCTTCAATAAAACTTGTGTCAATGTTATTTTCCATATTACACGAATACCAAATAACTATGTTACGGTTATATGATGTCCTTGCTCTGATACCAAGTGAAAATGACTAAGGATCGTAATATGGAACATTAATTAGTATTCTACTAGTGCGGAATATAAATATAAAAGTAAATAGTAAAATAAATGACACCAGGGATTTTTATACCGGTTCGAACTTCCCGTTCTACATCCAGTCCCAGACTCCTTTTAGAATTTAACTATTAACCCTCACTTAAACTGGAGGAACAGCTATTACACCGCTTGAGCAACTGAACAGGACTTCAACCGCTTAAGCAACAGAATAGGACTTCAACCACCTGAGCAACCGAACATGACTTCCAATAAAAATAGTAAAATTGTTTATGACTGAATATGCTCTTGAATAGCGCTGATAAGTCAATAACGTACACCCTTCCTATAATCTTCTCCTTTGTGGTATATAGTGTAGTTCATGAAGATAGAGAGTTAATTTAATCACAAATGAAATTTTTCTTGAATATGCAAGTGATTAGAACGAGAGTTTGAATGCAAATGGCAAGAGTATAGACAATAAGCATATGAGATAGAATTAGAAAATTAGGTTATTAAAACACATGAATTCTAGGCTATATATAGTGTTAAAATGTTGTAACTTATCGTGAAAAGTAACCATCAAAAGATTCGGAAACAACTCTTGAATCAAGGGTTGTTTCTATTCGATAAAGTGAAGTGACTTTTCAGAAATATAGCCATTATGCAATTTCAGTCGACTGAATAAAAGAATTCAGCCAGTAGAAATGTTAAAAATTCGAACCAGATAGAAAAAAGTTCAAAAAACATCTTATTCAGTCGACTGAAATGGGTAGTTCAGTCGACTGAACATTCATATCAAATTATGAATTTGCATAGATATTCAGTCAACTAACAAATGTATTTCAGTCGACTGAAATACATGTTTTCTGCCATATTCATTATTTTTTAGAAAAACTTTTGTGTGAACACATGTAACAACAACTTTTGATATATGAACTATGATTTTGGAAGCTTTTTAAATTACGTATGTGTGTGTGTATACACCATTTTGGAGAGATTTTAACAAAAAATAACTACTAGACTTAGACTATAGACAAACCATAAACAATATTGAAGATTTTATATGGAATCTGGTCTGCGATCAATTATCGAGTAGAATTGTATCTTCTCCTACATAATTTATTAGTTCACATAATATTTACTTATATAGTTGTCACAATCAAAACATTAAAATACAAGGTTCTAACAATAAATTGGTTGTTTGCAAATTCGCACAAACAATTTTAGTCGTATGAATCACAGATGAGAACTCAATTAGTAAATAATATCAAGCAATTTAATATTAATGTCTGCACTAGTTTTGGCTTCATTTGTATGACATTATGGAAAAAGTTCTGTTACTTATAGATCATGGAAATCATATTTCAATCTAAGTAAGCGTACACTTTTAAGCGATGATGTTTGTGTTGGTTTTCTTTTCATCATCGCTATATCATTTAGATATCTGGATTTTGATCAATGGTCAACATTTTAATAATATTCTTAAGTAATTGCAAAGACTAAAAAGAAAATTAATGTCCTCATCCTGGTGACTAATCATTGTGCCCTAGTTTGTTCTCACCTTTCCATCCTACAACCATACCGCGCCCTCCTCTCTTCCCTATTATAACGATCCACCTTTTTAGACGGTTTAAATCGACAATAAACCACACTTGTCAACTCAAACCATTCAAAATGGAGGATTGTTGATGGGGTAAATAAGAAAATAAGAGAAAAGAAGGAAAAACAAAACACGGAATCTCACAACGAAATGACAAAATATAATAATCAAATAAACAGTTCATGAAGCTGTTTTATAATATACATTTGATTACATAATTTTTTACAACAATTAGTGTACAAACAATGACATACCACTAACGATGCAACATAAAATTTCTAATAATATAATATATCAAATTCCGTCTCCGTCCTCCAGAAATAAAGTCTTCAACACTGAAATGCTCAAGCTGACCTGAGCATAATGAAAAGACAAAACACTCCAGTCAGAACTAAAAGATCTTATGTAAGTTAAATCAACAATAAGTAAATATGAGTGTAATGGCTTCAGAGATGTTTACGGGATTTTACATCTCCTATCTAGTGTATAACATGCATGCAATAACTTAAGAGATGTTTCAGGATTTCCATCTCCTAAGGATCCGTTAAACTGTTTATATGTAGTAATATACGCTATATATGTAGTGTATATCAATAAAGTAAAGTATTAAAATAGCGCTAAGGCGTTACCTATATCCCCCTTAACACATTTTATATAAATGCCGTAGTCTATACAGTACTTCAAACTCCACCAAACTGGTGGGCTATCAGGGAGCACTCCATAGGTACGACACAAACCAAAATCGCAGTGGGCTTGATAAGGCATATGACAAGGCACGCGAGGCAATGCCCAGGGTAGGATTCTACCGTTTTGCATGCCCGGACTGGTGGTAACACATAGCAGCTACTACCGCCCACCTTGAAACACACTCCCATAATCAAATCGAGGGTGGCCACCAAATCAATCGCAAAGTAATAGATATGGTATCGAAGAAGCGTGTACGATCGGAGGAATGACCTCACTTTGCCCAGGATAGCTCCTATTTTAGTCATATCAAGCTGACCCGAAGGTTAGGGCTGCGTTCTTACCTCATAACAATAGCGTTCGCCAAACCATCCTACTTCGATCTAGATTCTCCACCATGTGCACAATTGTTAAAGTTGTTTCGGAATTGGCAAAGAGTATGACAATATCCAACCCCGGTCTCTTTAACAACCAATGTTATATTTTTCACATCGTGGTCATTTTATAAAACATTTATAATAATAAATCCAGAAAACAATTCATACTTTCATATAAAGATATCTATATACTTATTCCAAAAGTATAAATATATTCATAAATACCGAGGAAGATTTCTTTTAATTAATTTCAAAAATAATTTAAACCATTTATAAACTGTTATATGCTTTAAAACCATTTATAAAACTATTATTAAATTAAAAAACAATTTACAACTCTTCCCTTTTCATAAACTTCTGCGCAAATTCCTTTAAAACGCTTCCAAATCCCTATATACAAGTTCTATTATAAAACACTTTATAAAATCCTTCAAAACCTTTATAACTCCTTTATAAAATCGTTTATAAAAATGTTTATAAATTTCTTTTTATAAAATCCATTATAAAACTTTTTACAAAATTATAAAATCTTTTACAAAAATCTATTATTTATTAAAGTTATTATAATAGTTTATATTTATTATCT
Organism: Allium fistulosum; assembly: GCA_030737815.1. NCBI lineage: Eukaryota > Viridiplantae > Streptophyta > Magnoliopsida > Asparagales > Amaryllidaceae > Allium > Allium fistulosum. The sequence goes on along the minus strand of CM060903.1, from coordinate 708,838,782 downwards.
TAAATCAAAACTATATTTATTAAATTAAATTGAATTTAATATATATATATATATATATATATGTATTAAAACTATATTAAATATTTTATTCAATTAAATTTTAAACTATTTAAAATATATTTTTAAAACTAAATAAAATTATAAGTTAAAACCTTAAATTCACATTCAAAATCAAATATTAACCTTTAATCTGAAGCTTTAAAACATATAAAATAAATTATTTTCCAAATATTTTTTTTAAAATTAAATCATTAAATTAAATTTAAAAATTAAACATACTTTACCATTTAGAAAATAATTTAAAACTGACCAACAGTGTCCGTATATAATTTTCTACCCTATGGTCAAGTGATAGGGTATGTATCATTTCAACCCAAATAGTTAAATTTCCAGGTTATATATCATTTCAATCCGTATCCCGAATCAATAATTTCCAAATCAATAAAATCGCTTGGATATGTAACATTTCAATCCATAATGATTTTCCCTAATTTGTAAGATCATTCGGGCATGTATCATTTCAACCCATAGTGATTTTCCTAAAAACAAACTAAGGGAACTTGCAGTGTGATAACAACATATATAATAAACATAACATCCAATCATCCAAAATGTCAACAAATAAACATCCATCACAATCAACATCCAATTCAGTCAATAAATCACAATAATTAACTGGTTATCAATATCAGGTATTTAACTATCAATTTAATTTCAATATTAATTTATATGGCAATTTAATTCAAATTAAATTTAAATGACAATTTAAATTACCAAACAGCAATCAATAAAATTCTCATCAATTCATAAATTAATTCAACTAACATAAGAAGGTTTAGTATTTCGTGAGTGGGTTAAATCACCCACATTTGATTTATCAACGATTTAAAATCCAAATAAAGCCCAAAATTTGAACAGTCTCCAAATTCAACTAAACAAGTTCCATATTGTCTGGAATTTCGATACGATCCCAATGGAAGAAACCGCGTCCAAATCCGAGTTCGTATGAAAAAGTTATTAGCGTTAGAAATTTAAATTTTAAATTTAAATTAAAATAAAATATAGGGGTGATTACGTAATATTCTCTCACCGCAAAACCCTAGCCGATCGCGATCAACTACAGCCGCTGAAGTTCACTGACCAAACGCTGCCTCTACGATCATCTACGACCTGATCCAACCACTTCCCTGCGATCCCCAACTCCAGCCGCACCTGAGACGAGCCGCCGTCCCCAAGATGATGGCCAAACTATGGTGAAAAATTGTCGACTTTAGCTTGATTCAACCATGTGGATGCACTCGTCTACATCTCCTCTACAAGCAGCAACCTCTCGATCGTCAAACGGTTGACGATCCACCATCGAATTGAAAACACTAGGATGGACAGCTGAAACTTCATCAATGATTTCTGGTCACAGCACACCCCAAATCGAAAACGAATCTCAGATCTAGATTATGCTCGTCGAGAGCTTTCCAACAATATACAATTTGATAGGTTTTGAGGAGTTTGAATTTTGAAGTTTGATTTTGCATTGGGAAACTACGGTTTTCTGCCATTGGAAAGAAAGAGGAGATAATTGAACATATACATACAAAAATTGGAATAGACAGCTAGGGTTTTCAGGAAATATCCATTTATATAGACAGAGATGGATAAGAATGAATGGACATATCGAATTTGGTCGAAACGATAACAACGGCCCGAAAAGCCCGTTTCGTCCACGAAACGAAAGTAGGTCATCCCATATATCAAAATATAGGTTTTCGATATTTTAAACTCAATGGAACAAGCCTCATACCCTAATTCCAATGTATACAGAAATTAGCTTTTAAAATCAAATTATATTCATTTAATTTCCATAAATCGATTTCTACGCGTTTCAAGCTCGCACGATCAAATGATAAGTCCGATCGCTACGAAACTTGAAATCCTATAATAATTCACTGTTACAGATCCGATGAAACTAGTTTCGTCGAAATCCGAGATAGTGACCAAAATGGCTATTTTTTACACGTAAATTAAATAACTTATTATTAAATTAATTTAATCACTTTTAAATTCAATTTTTTTTTGAGCAGAACGGATGTGTAGCGTGGAACTACACAGCCGATTAGTGATAAATACTAAATAGTAATATTACGATCAACATGCCTGATCGTTAGCCAGAAAGAGTGTTTTAACATACATCAGCAGCAGCAGCAAAAAAGAGTTAGAGATACCATAACAACCCTAGACCAATATATACATAATAACCAATCAGATATAAATAAAGATGAAGAGATACTGTCACGGATGGAATTCATGACCATAAGAATGATGATCAACTGGCGCGGCGGAAGATGCGCTGCCCACCGACTCAGCTGGCGGAGATCCGGGAGATGGAAGACGGAGCCGGAGTGGAGCTGAGAAACTGGAGCCTGACCAAAAAGCAAAGATATTAATAATCCTATTGCATATAAACACTCTCGAACTAGCGGGTTTGTTGAAGACACGGGCGTTTCTTTCCTTCCATATAACCCAGCAGAAAATGGATAGTAAAGAATCGAGAAGAGAATCCGGAGCGTTGTACTGCCAATGTTCGAAGAAGTTAATAATTTTATCATTCTTGATTACATAGAAATTATAATCTTTTAAAATAAATTTTCCATGTTAAATCCAATATTTAAATATTGCACTAATTTCAGCGTTCAATTACAACTGTAATAAAACCCCAGTTAATTATATTTAATTTCAATTAAAATCTTTTATTTTGATTTGCACTCTTATTATTGAATCAACCAATACCTTATGGATTCATTTGACACAAATTTCCATCTTGTTATTCTCATTTTCTACGGTTATCATCTTAACTCATATTAACGACATTATTTAATTATATTAAATTCACATTGATTTCCAAATTATTTTCAAACGGATTAAATAATAAAATAATAATTATAACAATTATTACACATTAGTAATTCAAACACATTTCTAAGTCTATTGTTTACTAACAAAAGCTAATAAATTTACGTACTAATTAATTTATTTCATAATCTATAATAAACCTATTTCAATTAATAACAGATAATTTCAGCATTAAATCCAACATTTAATTTATTCCATATTTACAATTATAACCAAATTAACTTTACAATTATTTCAATTGATTGAAATCACATTAAAATAGTTGTCAATAACATTCAAACAACATTATTAAATCATATTATAATTATTTTTCTCATTAATAAATCATAAATTTTAACTTCTCACAATATTGAATTTCAAAATCTTATTTAATTTAATATTTTTATTTGTCAAAAATACGGGTCGTTACACTCTCCCCCACTTAAAGCTTTTCGTCCTCGAAAAGGAACAAGAAGGAATTAAGAAACTTGTTATAATTTTATTCAAATTATTCAATTTATAAACAATTAATTTACATAATTTATTTTAATTCTTGAAAATAACTCAACTTTCACAAAATTTTCTAAGTCACGAAAAATTTCGGCAGAGTCTCCTTTGCATGGTTAGGTCGTTATAATATATATCATATTTCAATAATAAACACCCCAAACCATGGGAAAAATAATAAAATATTATTCCAAAACGTAATCAAAAAACGTATATTTGTCGGGCAAACAAACTTTATTTATGAAACCAAAAGCAGTAGCTATTGCTTCCATAAACCTGTATTTCACTTATATAACCCAAAAGAGTTAAAATTATGTAAAAGAGTAATATTTTAGTTGTTTCTATTAGTAGCACAAGCAGCACACAATATATAATAATCATATGCAAACAAAGCAGCACAACCATTCTATGCAACTAAAGAATCCATCAACCACTTATAGCAACCAAAACTAATGGTTTGTCCAGGTTTAGAAACTTTTCATCGTACAAGGGTGATAAATAAACTACCAAGTATACCTTACACTCAACAGCCTTAGATATTACTTAATAGATTATTCATACAACCTTACACAATTTGAAGTATCGTTTCCCAAACTTCCCATCAGCCAAAACAACAAAGAATTTAAGTATTTTATTTTTTATTTTAGCACGATGTACATAAATCTTTTATACACAATATCAATTCTATTCGCCTGCTTGAATACATTCTACTTTCGAACTAGCATTGTTAACCCGACCACTCTAGTGCGGACTCTGATCCGATTTCTTGAATCAAAATTTCCGTTTCCCTTGCATAGCCATAAACCATGATAGAAAACTTCAAATTCATATCAAAAATTCGTATCAATTGTTCACCGTCAAGAATTGAGCGAAAAATCCTAATTAAAACTAGTGTTAATTACTGTAAATCTTGTATTCAAATCTGAATCAGAACTGTTATGCGAATAAATGATTTACGCACAATTTACATATTTTATTCTATTGGTTTCTTTTCACATCATTATTTACTTTTCATTTGTTCTAACTCATTCATACAATAATTATCTTTTATTAATTTTCCTTCATTACTTACACAATTTATTTCCCATTCTATATTTGAAATCATCAATGAGTCCATTATTAAAGTATTACATACATTTCATTGCAGTTTATTTCACATTTATTATTTACTTATAACCTTGATATCCATTTTAATATTAATTTTCATCAATGAATCATTTCAGTCATTTTCTTGAGTTTATAATCATTTACTTAAACAGTATTTACGTTTTCTATTTTATTTAATTACTAGCATTTCAAAATATTAACTTATGTTTAAAATATTTCTTGTACATCATAATTCATATTTTTAGACATAACTCCATTACTTAAGTTTTACTTGTATAAAATTCTATTACATATTCATATTAACATTTTAACTTTTAAACATTTCTGGTAAGTTTTATATATGTTTTAGATTGTAATTGAATGTTACACAAATTTATCTTATTCATTTTAGTTAGCAAAATATTCAATAATTTACATCTTCTTAATTTTCATTATCTTTTAATTTACAAGTGACAATCTCTAATTCCTTTACAGTTTCATTAATCACTTAGCTTCTAATTTCTTATTTTTCATTCTAGAAGTTTCCAACTATTACAATTTCACTTTATTTCTACAATTGAAAATCATTAATTAAACAGGAACTTAAGAACTAAATACCGGGTTCATTTCAAACCATTTTGAAATATAATATATATATATATATATATATTCATATCTTTTATATATCAAATCATATTTAGAAATTTAAAATTAAGATTTGTTCATCAAAACAAATATGTAGCAAAGCCACTACAGTGGTCTTCCCACTTTGAAACTAGAAAATGAACGTCGATGATGTCGCGATCATCATCAAAATTATTTTCCAGCGACTGAAGAGGGGAGTACAAATTTTGTTTCCTTTTAAAATTCTATTAAAACATTTCTTTCAAATCACACTGAAAATATTTATATCCGAAAATACTTCCAAATAATACTAATATTATATTCCAAAATCTTTGGAAACCAATTTCAAAACTCCGGGACTTAAGTTCTCAAATTTCCAATTTATATTCACTTTATTTGTAAATTTTATTTTGCAACCAATACTTATAAAACTTCACTTCCTAACAAACAAACATATCATATACAACTATATCCATTTATAAAAATTATTCTTTTATATACAGAATATAATACGAGGTAAATTATTTCATTTACCTATATTTCAAAAACAATATTATGTCGGTCTACCCAATTAAGTGTTTAGAAATCCCTATCGATGCTAAACATTATTATAACACTAACAAATACGTTCTCTCACATATATACTCTCAAACTCATTCTAGGGTATTAATAACCCTATCTCTAATGAGTTAACCCCGAACAAGCTAAGGTATCTATAAACCAAAGCTCTGATACCAACTGTAACGACCCACCTTTTTGGACAGTTTAAATCGAAAATAAACCACACATGTCAACTCAAACCATTCAAAAGGGAGGATTGTTAATGGGGTAAAGAAGAAAATAAGAGAAAAGAAGGAAAAACAAAACAAAAAATCTCACGGCGGAATGACAAAATATAATAATCAAATAAACAGTTCATGAAGCTATTTTATAATGTACAGTTGATTGCATAATTATTTACAGCAATCAGAGTACAAACAATGACATACCAATAATGATGCAGCGGAAAATTTCTAATAATATAATATATCAAACTCCATCTTCGTTCTCCAAAAATAAAGTATTCAACACTGAAATGCTCAGGCTTTCCCGAGCGTGATGAAAAGACAAAACACTCGAGTCAGAACTAAAAGATCTTATGTAAGTAAAATCAACAATAAGTAAATATGAGTGTAATGGCTTCAGAGATGTTTACGGGATTTTACATCTCCTATCCAGTGTATAACGTGCGTGCAATAACTTAAGAGATGTTTCGGGATTTCCATCTCCTAAGGATCCATTAAACTATTTATATGTAGTAATATATGCTATATATGTAGTGTCTATTAGTAAAGTATTAAAATAGCGTTAAGGCATTACCCATATCCCCCTTAAAACATTTTATATAAATGTCGTAATGTATAAAGTACTGTAAACTCCACCAAACCGGTGGGCTATCAGGGAGCACTCCATAGGTACGACACAAAACAAAATCGTAGTGGGCTCGATAAGGCATATGACAAGTGTTCGTCGATGGGAATTCTATCAAGTTAGAAATCCGTCGAGCGAATTTATAATAAAAATTACTGCAAGCGCACGGCGTACAATGATAGTACGGGTCGAACCGTAGGGAATTGTGAGATTTTAAATTCCTATTCAATCAAATTAACCAAAGTTGAGAGTTGTTTAAGCTAGAAAATGAGAGAACTAACAAAAGAAGATTGATAAATATATAAGAGTTTATAGGCAATTTAGAGGAAATTTACACTCTCTAGATCACATAAATCAATAAATTGAAGTTATGATCTCTCTTTTGATCATTAGTGAAATTAGTTGATGTGTTTATCATAAGTATGGAATATTTGTGCTATTAATTAGCCCAATATAAACCATCAAACTATAACACAACCACTAATACACTTTTAACTCTCATGAAATATGACAACAAAGTTGACAGTAAAATCTATTTTAAGTATGGCCTATTAACTATTGATTAGAAATATAGACCATCAAAATTTGATTTAAACATTCACTTCATTACCAACATCATATGTAGATGAAGCGGTAATTTGTGTTTGTTGTTTGTTTAAGTATGGCCTATTTGGTGTCAACAATATAGGCTATCAAATTCAAAGCTAAAACAACAAGTTAAACCACTTCAAATATTTCCATTAAACACAAAAAGAGAACATAAATGATCAAATGTTGAATCTACATAATAGAGAGATCGTTACCTCTATATTGCAAGGATTTAGCCTCTCATATTTGTTATCGAATCAACAAATATAGATTGCAACATGAACAAAAGGAAAAGGAGAAAGAGAGCAAAGTAAATAGAGAGCTAATTAAAAGAAAACGAAAGCTATTATACTTGCATGAAAAATAAATCTACACTACTAACATGAAAGGATATAACCAAGAGAAGAAAAGAGCATGTATTTAAAATTGCATAAAAAGAAATTACATGAAAAGAAAATGGCTAAGTTGCCATGAAAAGAAAAGAGCTCTCATTTTATTTTTGATCCTAAACTAAATTAAGAGGAAGAGATCCTAAGAGAAGAGAGAGAGCTAATTACATGAAGATAAGGGGTATTTATACATGTTTGGAAACCCTCATTCATTTTTTGGGAACTATCTAATCTACGCTCTTAGGAAATGTGGAGGCCAAGTAATCATTAGCTTCAAATAATCATCATTTAAGTGCACATGAAGCTTTAAAGTCTATTAGCATATGCATTAGTCTCTAATTTGTACATGAAGGTAGGTGGGTAGGTGGGGTCCTCCATGATCCATAAAATGAATTATTTCCATCTCCATTTCTTTGTATTCACTCTGTGCATGCATATATCTTCATGAAGCCACTTGTATTTGAATTTAAATTCCTATACAAAATAACATAGAAATTTTCAATTAAATTTTAGAAAATTAATATATGCACAAAAATGACCATTTTGCCCCTATATGAAGATGAATATATAAAGATTTGAAAATAATTTGAATTTTGGTTTAAACAAGTTAAAATACCCAATATGATCATTTATTTAATTTAAATAGATTAAATATGGTGGTAAAAATATGCACATTTACGTGCACATTAAATACCCCCACACTTATATTTTTATTTGTCCTCGAACAAAAAGAAAATAGAAAAAAAATAAGATAAGTCCTTTTTTGTAGGGATCACGATTGCATTGAGCATATGCAACAAACCGTTAAACCTCTGGTGTCCCCAATAGGATGAGTATTGTCTCGTAAGGGTTTTCAGCGGATACTACCGACAAAATCCAAATGCAGGATGAAAATATTTACAAAATGCAAGATTTATTTACAAAGAAATGAATGCAAATTTTTGAAAATATTTACAATGAAGGATTCACTTTTAAATCGATACAAATAAGTTAAATATAGGTTTCGTTCATTTTCTTGAAATTTAAGCCATTTACTCATCAAAATTTCCAATAAAAACGAAGTTATCAAAGCAAATACTATAGTTTAACTCATTGTTTTGCTTGATAACACAGTGTAACTATGAAATAGATCCTTAGTCGATTATCAAAGTTTATCAAAGTTTATCAAAGTGGTATTTTCATTTCTTTTCAATAACAAGTCAAATCAAATAAGTTAAAATAGTGCTTGGATTTCATTTGCTTACTCTCTCCATTTTTTTCTTTTTAAAAATTTTATATTAACAATATTTATATATGCCTAACTCAGATAAACCGAGGCCAGATATATTACCAATGCACTGCCTTGCGGACTTATGTGAGGGGAATACAGAGCGTGGCGAGTGAACACACAAGTGTGAACACTTATCGACTGTAGGCGTTATTTAGAAAGAATTTTTATATACACACACCTAACTCAGATAAACCGAGGCCAGATATACCGATCGTGCACTGCCTTTCGGGCTTACGTGAGAAGGGTATAGAGCATGACGAGTGAACACACGAGTGTGAACACATGACTCTAGGTGTTTATTAAGAAAAATACATACATATATATATATATAAGAATTTTTTGTTTTTTTGTTTTTGTTTTTGTTTTTTTTGTTTTATGAAGAGAGAGTTTTGCAAAATCATCTTAGCACCATTTAACTTAGAAGACAAAAAATGTTATATCCTTTTATTTGAATTCACCACTTTTTAAAACAAAGATTTTCAATTAGGATATTTCATAATTAACACGTATGAACCTTCCTATATATTAGTTAAACCATCATTATTTGTAATCAAACTTCATTTTTATTTTTGTTGAGACAAATAAATTTTTCAAAAATTTCAATTTAATTAACCAAAACCATATATTTATGTTGTAGTGTTTCTTTAAAAATAGATCAAAATGCTTAAAAAATAATTTTTTTTGTTTTTGAGATTTTTTTTAGAAAAAATAATTTGGAAAGAAAATGTAAAAATAAGCCATGAAAAATCGAAAATGATGATGAGTCTCCCCCCCACACTTGATTTTGACTGTGTCCCCACAGTCAACCCAAGTGGAAGGAGAAAAAAAAAAAAAAAAAAAGATGACCTATATTTACATGAAAATGAACGGTATTTACACGAGATCAGAAAGTATATCGTCAAAAAGTAAATGAAACGGTCTTCCAAAGACCGATTCATTTGTCTCATGAAGTATACGAGACACAACTTAAGCTCGAAAAATCAAACCATAAATGATTTCAAAGTTGAATGTTGATTTGGGAAAACGAAGTCGTTTTATTAAAAATCGTGTGAGTTGTTTTATCTTCGATGATTTTTGGGGTTGATAAAACAATTGATTGAAGTTCAAGTTTATTTTCACCAAATTGAAATTCAAGCTTAACATTGAAAACTTCTTCAGAATTATTGAATTCAAAATCAAAATGGTGATTTAAATCTTCCCCTTCAGGATTCAACAACTCATCTTTGAAAACGCCAAAAAATTCGTGTTCATCAAATTCGTCTTTCTTTGTTGAATTGTTAACAACTTCATTGTATGTATCATTTTTTATATCTAAAGTTGTATTCCATTTTTCAAAATCGGGACAAGGAAGATCGAGTTTTAAATTTGGTTCCACACTCTCAAAAGAATTGAAATCCAAATCAATTACCGTACTTTCAAAAACTTCATTAAGATTGTCATTTTCGATTTTAAAAGTTGTTATTTGAAAATCGTCGATTTTGGTAAAAGATGGATTATCATTCGACTCTTCACACGTTGAGATTTGATTTTGTTGTTCACGTAATTTTTTATATGTTTCAACCAACAAATCTGTGTGATCATTGTAGATATCGTCCATTTGCTCAACATAATCCAATTTATAATTATTAACTTGAGAATTTTCGATTTGGACTTGTTAAGGACAAAAATTGTCAATTTCAATAAACAATGGATTATTATTTGATTCTTCACAAGTTGGGATTTGATTTTGTTTCTCACGAAATTTTATATAGGTTTCACGCAACAAATCCTCGTAATCCTTTTCCATTTGCTCAACTAAACCAAATTCATGATTATTAATTTGAGAATTTTCAATTTGAATTTGTTGAGAACAAAAATTGTCCATTGCACCAAAATTGAAACTATCCCATTGCCAAAATCATTTGAAAAGTGATTCACATTTCCATTGTGATTTTGAAATTCATTTTGGAGTTCGAAGTTGAATTGGCATGGGTTATAATCAAAATCATTAGAATTTGAAAGTGAATTCAAATTTTGATTATTTTGAAAACTTTGACTTGAGTTATTGCACAAATCGTTCATCATTTGATTTTATTGTTCAAGTAAAGATTCAAGAGTTTCAATACACTTTTCAAGAGTTAAGGGTTGAGCATTATTTTAAAATTTTTGTGGTGCAAAATCCGAAATTGCTTGTACAATAGCTGTCATTAAAATATCCATAAGAATTTGGTGTAACATTTTATGGATTATATTGATTTTCACAACTATTGTAAAATTCCGGCGAGTAAGAATAAGGAAACTCAGACATTTTTAAGAATGTTTTTGGTTTTGTTTTCGATTTTCTTTTATAAAAGGAAACTATTTACCAAAAGGAATTTATTTTTCAAAAGGAAATTTGATTTTTGTTTGGTTTTTGTATTTTTTTCATTTTTTTGAAAAGATTCTTAATTTTTTTTTGGGTATTTGTTTTTCTAAAAAAATTAACTAAACTTTAAGTTTTGGATTTTGAATTTTTTTTTCTTTTTTTTAAATATGCATGAACTAATGCAACTAAATGAATGCAAGGATTTAATTACAAATTTTCTACCTAAGCAGCTCCTAACCCAAAATTGTATAATCACAGTTTGTCTTAAATCAACAATATAGTTCTTAGCCAGGTAACGGGCAGGATTTATCGGTGCACCACGAATTACCATAGCAATGCAACTGAAGGTTTAAGTACCTTCAGAGAAACAATTCAGTATAATATTTACGAATCACCGTAATATTTATAACTGATTATTGCTCTGCCGTTTCCTAGACACAAAGAAATTAAATTGTCAACAATGGACAAATTGTCAATATACAATTTAGTGTTATCGATTTCTAACCGTTATTATTAGTCAAAATTCTAGGATGAAATGCAAAACAGAAATTAAACATGTATTAACAATGCAATTGTAATGAATTTTTTTTGTTTTTGTTTTGTTTTTTTTTTGAAATTTTTTATATATAAATACAAATGCAACAACAATGCAAAACAAAATAAAAACAAACACGCAAATTTTTTTATAAGCAAGCAATTTATTTGGCAAGTAGAACAGCAATTTTCAACAAGCTATTCTTCTCCTTGCAATTTTCTACTTTGGCAACCTGAAAATAAAACAAGATATATACAATTTTTTATTATATCAAAGGAAGACTTAAACGAAACCAGTAAAGCAAAATAGATGAAAATAAAAAAAAATTGAAATTTGGTTTTTTTATATCAAAAGAAGAAACTTAAGGCAAATGAAAAACTAAAACTTTTTTTTTCTTTTTGGATTTTGACTAAAAGAAAAGTTGAAAACAATTCAACTTGACCCAGATTACAAAAAAATGAAGAAACAAATAAATAAATGAACTTAAAATAAACAAATGAACTTGAAAAGAAAAAAATAAACTGAGAAACAAAAAGACAAAGACAAACAAATCAAATAAAAACAAACCCAAACCCGGCCTAAAACGCTGAAACACTATTTTTTCCTTTTATCTCGTTTTATTAAATAGAATTCAAAATTAAATGTGAAAAATCGAAATCGAAATTGAAAATCAAAATCGGCAATGGAACCAAGTGGAGGTGATGCGTCTGATGTTGAGATTTCAGGTCAAGGCGGTTTTAGGAGGTTGAAGTTGGTTTGATTTGGTTGTGGTCGGCGTTGTGTTCTAGGATTTGATCGCGGCAGGTTCAGATTCGAGGCGATTATCGAAGTTGGTGGAGTTGTTGTAGCAAGTTTATGTCGATGATGGTAGGTTGGTGTGTTCGAGTCAAGGCAGCAAGAAGGCGATTTGAAGTGGGTTTGGGAATTTTGTTTGGCTGTAGAATTATGGAAGGTCATCGCTCGCGATTGTTTATTTGTGGATAGGATATGCAAAAGTCGAGCAGGCGATTAGTGGAAGACTGTGCCGGTGGTTTTGATATGCAAAAGATGTAGGCAGTAATGAAGTGGCGCGGTAGGGAGTAAGGCTGTGGTGGATGTTTATGAAGCAGCGATGTCGGTAGATTGATGTCTGACGGCTGCAAGAAAGGTTGTTATGCTTGATGTTATGGTATAGAAGGTTGTAGCAGTGTCTATGATGGATGATGTATGGTCGTAAAGAAGGAAGGTGATTGTTTATGTGACGGTTTTGGGTGTGGTGTACGGGGTTTTGTGACTGTGTTGATCAGAGATGTTTGAACTGCGGTTTTGGTTGAAGGTTTGGAAACAGTGGTTGTTTGGGCTCTGGTGAATCCTCGGTGAGACAGAGGCGAGCAGCAGTTGTACCACTGTTTTGTAGTTGTTGATGTTAGAATGGTTGGAAAGGCAGTTGTTATGCAGTAGTGCAGAAGTTGATATACGGTGATGTTTTGATGGTGGAGGGGGGTCTGTTGGCAGAAGTGGTGGATCTAGTGGTGTATACTGGTGGTAGTGGCAAGGTATAGCTCATTGTCGTTGAAGTGGGAAGGCAGCAGAAAGGTTTCAATGGTGTAACAGGCTATGTATCAGGTGGATTTTGTATGGTGTTCTGTTCTGGTGGAGATGATGATTGAGGCCAGAAGTGTTTGATGTTGTGGTCGATTGTCAGGCGAAGTTGGTGAATCTGCTGTGGAGGTTTGATGATGAGTTTATGGCAAGTATATGAAGAAGTATGGTTGAGGGGATGCGTTGTGCACTGATATGCACAGTGATGGTCAGGAAGTAAGGGTGTGTAGTTTGATGACTGGCAAAGGGAAAGTTTTGAAGTTTTGTAGCTATGGCAGTGAATTGCCAATGGGGAGTGGGATGGTTGTGGTACAGAGCAACACTTGGTAGTAGTGGAGTGGTCTTTGACTGCAATGTAAAAGGAGAAGGTTGGTTTAGGGAAGTGTTAGCTGCTGTTAGTTCTGTTGGCTGTGAGTTTGAATGTGTAGTGCAGTTGGTCTATGAAGAAGTGGTATAATGGAGAATGTGTGTACGAGCATAGTTTTATGGTGAAAGAAAGGAGCTCTGTTTGGTTTTGTTTGTAATGTGGGAGGACCAGAGAAAATGCATAGACCAGAGGCAAGCAGAAAGTGCACAGACCAGAGAAGCACACAGTGCAATGTGTAGATTTTTTTTAAATGTAAATCTAAACAAAACAAAAAGAAAATGTAAATGTAAGAAATGGAAACGAAACGAATTTTTTTTTGCATTTTTTTTTAATAATAGAAATGCTAGTAGAAAAACAACAAGCACTCAATTCAAAATGCAAGCAAAAATCACACACAAACACACACAAAAATTTTCGATGCAAATTAACACACAATAAAATCAAACAAAATAATTCAAAGAATAGAAGATTAAAATCAAAACAAATCCCCGGCAACGGCGCCAAAAACTTGTTCGTCGACTGGAATTCTATCGAGTTAGAAATCCGTCGAGCGAATTTATAATAAAAATTACCGCAAGCGCATGGCGTACAATGATAGTACGGGTCGAACCGTAGGGAATTGTGAGATTTTAAATTCCTATTCAATCAAATTAACCAAAGTTGAGAGTTGTTTAAGCTAGAAAATGAGAGAACTAACAAAAGAAGATTGATAAAAATATAAGAGTTTAAAGGCAATTTAGAGGTAATTTCCACTATCTATATCACATAAATCAACAAATTGAAGTTATGATCTCTCTTTTGGTCATTAGTGAAATTAGTTGATGTGCTTATCATAAGTATGGAATATTTGTGATATTAATTAGCCCAATATAAACCATCAAACTATAACACAACCACTAATACACTTTTAACTCTCATGAAATATGACAACAAAGTTGAAAGTAAAATCTATTTTAAGTATGGCCTATTAACTATTGATTAGAAATATAGACCATCAAAATTTGATTTAAACATTCACTTCATTACCAACATCATATGTAGATGAAGCGGTAATTTGTGTTTGTTGTTTGTTTAAGCATAGCCTATTTGGTGTCAACAGTATAGGCTATCAAATTCAAAGCTAAAACAACAAGTTAAACCACTTCAAATATTTCCATTAAGCACAAAAAGAGAACATAAATGATCAAATGTTGAATCTACATAATAGAGAGATCATTACCCCTATATTGCAAGGATTTAGCCTCTCATATTTGTTATCGAATCAACAAATATAGATTGCAACATGAACAAAAGGAAAAGGAGAAAGTGAGCAAAGTAAATAGAGAGCTAATTAAAAGAAAATGAAAGCTATTCTACTTGCATGAAAAATAAATCTACACTACTAACATGAAAGGAAATAAACAAGAGAAGAAAAGAGCATGTATTTAAAATTGCATAAAAAGAAATTACATAAAAAGAAAATGGCTAAGTAGCCATGAAAAGAAAGAGAGTTCTCATTTTATTTTTGATCCTAAACTAAACTAAGAGGAAGAGAGCCTAAGAGAAGAAAGAGAGCTAATTACATGAAGATAAGGGGTATTTATACATGTTTGGAAACCCTTATTCATTTTTTAGGAACTACCCAAACTACGCTCTTAGGAAATGTGGAGTCCAAACAATCATTAGCATCAAATAATCATCATTTAAGTGCGCGTGAAGCTTTAAACTCTATTAGCATTTGCATTAGCCTCTAATCTGTACATGAAGGTAGGTGGGTAGGTGGGGTCCTCCATGATCCATAAAATGAATTATTTCCATCTCCATTCCTTTGTATTCACTCTTGTGCATGCATATATCTTCATGAAGCCACTTGTATTTGAATTTAAATTCCTACAAAATAACATAGAAATTTTCAATTAAATTTTAGAAAATTAATATTTGCACAAAAATGACATTTTTTCCCTTATATGAAGATGAATATATAAAGATTTGAAAATAATTTGAATTTTGGTTTAAACAAGTTAAAATATCCAATATGATCATTTATTTAATTTAAATAGGTTAAATATGGTGGTAAAAATATGCACATTTACGTGCACATCAAATACCCCCACACTATCTTTTTATTTGTCCTCGAATAAAGAAAATAGAAAAAAACTAAGATAAGTCCTTTTTTGTAGGGAGCACAATTGCATTAAGCATATGCAACAAGCCGTTAAACTTCTAGGTGTCCCCAATAGGACGAGTATTGTCTCGTGAGGGTTTTTCAGTAGATACTACCCACAAAATCCAAATGCAGGATGAAAATATTTACAAAATGCAAGATTTATTTACAAAGAGATGAATGCGAATTTTTGAAAATATTTATAATAAAGGATTCACTTTTAAATCGATACAAAAAAGTTAAATATAGGTTTCGTTCATTATCTTGAAATTTAAGCCATTTACTCATCAAAATTTCCAATAAAAACGAAGTTATCAAAGCAAATATACTATAGTTTAACTCGTTGTTTCGGTTGATAACACAATGTAACTATGAAATAGATCCTTAGTCGATTATCAAAGTTTATCAAGGTGGTATTTTCATTTCTTTTCAATAACAAGTCAAATCAAATAAGTTAAAATAGTGCTTGGATTTCATTTGCTTACTCTCTCCATTTTTTCAAATTTTATTGATATTAACAATATTTACATATGCCTAACTTATATAAACTGAGGCCAGATATATTACCCATTCACTGCCTTACGGACTTATGTGAGGGGAATACAGAACGTGGTGAGTGAACACGCAAGTGTGAACACTTATCGACTGTAGGGGTAATTACGTAATTTTCTCTCACCGCAAAACCCTAGTCGATCGCGATCGTTCACGTATAACCTACAGCCGATGAAGTTCACTGACCAATCGCCGCCTCTACGATCATCTACGACCCGATCCAACCACTTCTCCATGATCCCTAACTCCAGCCGCACCTGAGATGAGCCGTCGCCTCCAAGATGATGGCCAAATTCTGGTGAACAATTGTCGACTTCAGCCTGATTCAACCGTGTGGTCGCACTCTTCCACATCTCCTCTACAAGTAGCAACCTCTCGATCGTCAAACGGTCGACGATCCACCGTCAAATTGAAAACTCTAGGATGGATGGTCGAAACTTCATCAACGATTTCTGGTCATAGCACACCCCAAATCGAAAAACGAATCTTAGATCTAGATTACGATTGTCGAGAGCTTTCCAATGATATACAATTCAATAGGTTTTGAGGAGTTTGAATTCGGAAATTTGATTTTGAATCGGGAAATTAGGGTTTCTGTGCCATTGGGAAGAAAGAGGAGATAATTGAATAGATACGTACAGAAATTAGAATAGACAGCTAGGGTTTTCAGTAAATATCCATTTATATAGACAGAGATGGATAAGAAAGAATGGACATATCGAATTGGGTCGAAACGATAACAACGGTCTGTAAAGCCCGTTTCGTCCCCCAAACGAAAGTAGGTCATACCATATATCAAAATATAGGTTTTAGATATTTTTAAACTCAATGGAACTAGTTTCAAACCCTAATTCCATTGTATACAGAAATTAGCTTTTAAAATCAAATTATATTCATTTAATTTCCATAAATCGATTTCTACTCGTTTCGAGCTCGCACGATCAAACGATAAGTCTGATCGCTACGAAACTTGAAATCCTATAATAATTCACTGTTACGAATCAGATGAAACTAGTTTCATCGAAATCCAAGACAGTGGCCAAAATGGCTATTTTTTACGCGTAAATTAAATAACTTATTACTAAATTAATTTAATCACATTTGAATTCAAATTTAAAAGTTAACAGTTTTATCATTCTTGATCACATAGAAATTATAATCTTTTAAAATAAATTTTCCATGTTAAATCCAATATTTAAGTATTGCACTAATTTCAGCGTTCAAATCAGAATCAGAACTGTTATGCGAATAAAATGATTTACGCACAATTTACATATTTTATTTTGTTGGTTTCTTTTCACATCATTATTTACTTTTAATTTTTTTAATGCATTCATAAAGTAATTATATTTATTAATTTTCCTTCACTACTTACACAGTTTATTTCCCATTCAATATTTGAAATCATCAATGAGTTCATTATTAAAGTATTACATACATTTATAGCAGTTTATTTCACATTTATTATTTACTTATAACCTTGATATCCATTTTAATATTAGTATTCATCAATGAATCATTTCAGTCATTTTCTTGAGTTTATAATCATTTACTTAAACAGTATTCACGTTTTCTATTTAAATTAATTAATAGCATTTCAAAATATTAACTTATGTTTAAAATATTTCTTGTACATCATAATTCTTATTTGTAGACATAACTCCATTACTTATATTTTACTTGTATAAAATTCTATTACATATTCATACTAACATTTCAACTTTTAAACATTACTGGTAAGTTTTATATATGTTTTAGAATGTAATTGAATGTTACACAAATTTATCTTATTCATTTTAGTTAGCAAAAATATTCAATAATTTACATCTTCTTAATTTTCATTATCTTTTAATTTACAAGTGACAATCTCTAATATCTTTACAGTTTCATTAATCACTTAGCTTCTAATTTTTTATTTTTTATTCTAGAAGTTTCCAACCATTACAATTTCACTTTATTTTTACAACTGAAAATCATTTAACCTAATATGAACTTAAGAACTAAATATCGGGTTCATTTCATATCATTTCGAAATATTATATATATTCATATCTTTTATATATCAAATCATATTTAGAAATTTAAAATTAAGATTTGTTTATCAAAACAAATGTGTAGCAAAGCTACTACAATGGTCTTCCCACTTTGAAACTCGAATATGAACGTCAATGATGTCGCGATCATCACCGATATTATTTTCCAACGCCTGAAGAGGGGAGTACAGAATTTGTTTCCTTTTAAAATTCTTTTAAAATATTTCTTTCAAATCACATTGAAAATATTTATATCTAAAGTACTTCCAAATAATACTAATATTATATTCCAAAATCTTTGGAAACCAATTTCAAAACTCCGGGACTTAAGTTCTCAAGTTTCCAATTCATATTCACTTTATTTGTAAATTTTATTTTGCAACCAATACTTATAAAATTTCACTTCCTAACAAACAAACATATCATATGCAACTATATACATTTATAAAAATTATCCTTTTATATACAAAATATAATACTAGGTAAAATTATTTCATTTACCTATATTTCACAAACAATATTGTGTCAGTCTGCCCTATTAAGTGTTTTGAAATCCCTATCGATGCCATAGCGTCCTATGTACCGACCAGAATTTATAAATACTAAACCGAACAATTAACACAATATAAAAACATTTTTATAACACTAACAAATACGCTCTCTCATATATATACTCTCAAACTCATTATAGGGTATTAATAATCCTATCTCTAATGAGTTAACCCCGAACAGGCTAAGGTATTTGTAAACCAAAGCTCTAATACTAACTGTAACGACCCACCTTTTTGGACGGTTTAAATCGACAATAAACCACACATGCCAACTCAAACCATTCAAAAGGGAAGATTGTTAATGGGTAAATAAGAAAATAAGAGAAAAGAAGAAAAACAAAACACAGAATCTCACAACGGAGTGACAAAATATAATAATCAAATAAACAGTTCATGAAGCTGTTTTATAATATAAATTTGATTACATAACTCTTTACAACAATCAGAGTACAAACAATGACATACCAATAATGATGCAGTGGAAAATTTCTAATAATATAATATATCAAACTCCGTCTTCGTCCTTCAAAAATAAAGTCTTTAACACTGAAATGCTCAGGCTGACCCGAGCGTAATCAAAAGACAAAACACTCGAGTCAGAACTAAAAGATCTTATGTAAGTTAAATCAACAATAAGTAAATATGATTGTAATGGCTTAAGAGATGTTTACGGGATTTTACATCTCATATCCAGTGTATAACGTGCATGCAATAACTTAAGAGATGTTTCGGATTTCTATCTCCTAAGTATCTGTTAAACTATTTATATGTAGTAATATGCTATATATGTAGTGTCTATCAGTAAAGCATTAAAATAGCATTAAGGCGTTATACATATCCCCCTTAACACATTTTATATAAATGTCGTAGTCTATACAGTACTGTAAACTCCACCAAACTGGTGGTCTATCAGGGAGCGCTCCATAGGTACGACACAAACCAAAATCGTAGTGGGCTCGATAAGGCATATGACAAGGCACGCGAGGCAATGCCCAGGGTAGGATTCTACTGTTTTGCATATGACAGCTACAACCGCCCACCTCGGAACAAACTCCCATAATCAAATCGAGGATGGCCACCAAATCAATCACAAAGTAACATATATGGTATCGAAGAAGCATGTCCGATCGGAGGAGCGACCTCACTTGGCCCGGGATACCTCCTATTTTAGTCATATCAAGCTGACCCAAAGGTCAGGGCTGCGTTCTTACCTCAAAACAGTAGCATTCGCCAAACCATCCTACTTCATTCTGGATTCTCCACCACGTGCATAGTTGTTAATGTGGTTTCGAAATTGGCAGAGTATGACAATATCCGACCCTGGTTTCTTTAACAACCAATCGTTATATTTTTCACACCGTGGTCATTTTATAAAGGATTTATAATAATAAATCCAGAAAATAGTTCATACTTTCATATCAAGATATCTATATACTTATTCCAAAAGTATAAATATATTCATAAATACCGAGGAAGATTTCTTTTAATCAATTTCGAAAATAATTTATAAACCTCTCTTAAATCATTTATAAACTATTTATGTGCTTTAAAACCATTTATAAAACTATTAATAAATTCCAAAACAATTTACAGCACTTCCCTTTTCATAAACTTCTACGCAAATTCCTTTAAAACGCTTCCAAATCCCTTTATACAAGTTCTTTTATAAAACCCTTTATAAAATCCTTTAAAACCTTTATAACTCCTTTATAAAACAATTATAAAATCCTTTATAAAAAACATTATAAAATTCTTTTTATAAAATCCATTATAAAACTTTTTACAAAATTCTAAAATCTTTTACAAAAATCTTTTATCTATTAAAGTTACTATAAAAGTCTATATTTATTATCTTAAATCAAAACTATATTTATTATATTAAAGTGAATTTAAAATATATATATTAAAACTATATTAAATATTTTATTAATTAAATTTTAAACTATTTAAAATATATTTTTCAAAACTAAATAGAATTATAGGTTAAAATCTTAAATTTACATTTAAAACCATATATTAACCTATAATTTGAAGCTTTAAAACATATAAATAAATTATTTTCCAAATATAAATTTTTAAATAAGATCATTAAATTAAATTTAAAAATCAAATTTAAAAATCAAACATACTTTACCATTTAGAAAATAATTTAAAACCGACCAACGGTGTCCATATATAATTTTCTGCCCTATGGTCAAGTGATAGGGTATGTATCATTTCAATCCAAATAGTTGAATTTCCCGGGTATATATCATTTCAATCTGTATCTCGAATCAATAATTTCCAAATCAATAAATCGCTCGGGTATGTATCATTTCAACCCATAACGATTTTTCCTAATCTATAATATCATTCGGGTATGTATCATTTCAAACCATAGTGATTTCCTAACAGCAAACTAAGGGTACTTGCAGTGTGATAACAACATATATAATAAGCATAACATCCAATCATCCAAAATGTCAACAAATAAACATCCATCACAATCAACATCCAAATCAGTCAATAAATCACAACAATTAATTGGTTATCAATATCAGGTATTTAACTATCAATTTAATTTCAATATTAATTTAAATGGCATTTTAATTCAAATTAAATGACAATTTAAATTACCAAACAGCAATCAATAAAATTCTTATCAATTCATAAATTTAATTCAACTAACATAAGAAGGTTTAGTATTTCGTTAGCGGGTTAAATCATTCACCTAGTCGATTTAAAATCCAAATAAAGTCCAAAATTAGAACAGTCTCCAAATTTGGCCAAACAAGTTCCATGTTATCCGGAATTTCGATACGATCCAAATGGAAGAAACCGCGTTCAATTCCGAGTTCGTATGCAAAAGTTATTAGCGTTAGAAGTTTAAAATTTAAATTTAAATAAAATATAGGGGTAATTACGTAATTTTCTCTCACCGCAAAACCCTAGCCAATCGCGATCGTTCACGTATCAACTACAGCCGTTGAACTTCACTGACCAAATGCCACCTCTATGATCATCTACGACCCGATCCAACCACTTCGCCGCGATCCCCAACTCCAGCCGCACCTGAGAAGAGCCGCCGCGACCAAGATGATGGCAAATTCTGGTGAAACATTGTCGATTTCAGCCTGATTCAACTAAGTGGATGCACTCACCTACATCTCCTCTACAAGAAGCAACCTCTCGTTCGTCAAACGGTCGATGGTCCACCATCAAATTGAAAAAACCCTAGGATGGACGGCCAAAACTTCATCAACGATTTTTGGTCATAGCACACCCCAAATCGAAAAACGAATCTAAGATCTAGATTACGCTCGTCGAGAGATTTCCAATGATATATAATTCGATAGGTTTTGAGGAGTTTGAGTTTTGAAGTTTGATTTTGAATTAGGAAATTAGGGCTTTCTTCCATTGGGAAGAAAGAGGCGATAATTGAACAGATATGTACAGAAATTGGAATAGATAGCTAGGGTTTTTAGGAAATATCTATTTATATAGATAGAGATGGATAAGAATGACTGGATATATCGAATTGGATCGAAACGATAACAACGGCCCGAAAAGCCCGTTTCGTCCCGAAACGAAAGTAGGTCATCCCATATATCAAAATATAGGTTTTCGATATTTTCAAACTCAATAGAACTAGTTTCAAACCCTAATTCCATTGTATACAATTAGCTTTTAAAATCAAATTATATTCATTTAATTTACATAAATCGATTTCTATGCGTTTCGAGCTTGCATGATCAAACGATAAATCCGATTGCTACGAAACTTGAAATCCTATAATAATTCACTATTACAGATCCGATGAAACTGGTTTCATCGAAATCCGAGACGGTGGCCAAAATGGCTATTTTTTATGCATAAATTAAATAACTTATTATTAAATTAATTTAATCACTTTTAAATTCAAATTTAAAAGTGAACAATTTTATCATTCTTGATTACATAGAAATTATAATCTTTTAAAATAAATTTTCAATGTTAAATCCGATATTTAATATTGCACTAATTTCAGCGTTCAATTACAACTGTAATAAAACCTCAGTTAATTATAATTAATTTCAATTAAATTCTTTTATTTCGATTTACACTCTTATTATTAAATAAACCAATACCTTATGGATTCATTTAACACAAATTTCCATCTTGTTATTCTCATTTTCTACAGTTATCATCTTAACTCATATTAACAACAATATTTAATTATATTAAATTCACATTGATTTCCAAATTGTTTTCAAACAGATTAAATAATAAAATAATAATTAAAACAATTATTACACATTAATAATTCAAACACATTTCTAAGTCTATTGTACTAACAAAAGCTAATAAATTTATGTACTAATTAATTTATTTCATATTCTATAATAAACCTATTTCAATTAATAACAGATAATTTCAACATTAAATCCAACATTTAATTTATTCCATATTTACAATTATAACTAAATTAACTTTACAATTATTTCAATTGATTGAAATTACATTAAAATAGTTGTCAATATCATTCTAACAACATTATTAAATCATATTCGAATTATTTTTCTCATTAATAAATCATAAATTTTAATTTCTCACAATATTGAAATTCAAAATCTTATTTAATTTAATATTTTTATTTGTCAAAAATATGGGTCGTTACACTCATCTTATGCTTTCCTCTTCTCTTCTTCGCATCACGCCTACTCTCTCTTATGCCCTCTCCCATCTTCTCAATTTTCGTTACAGTGAAGCCCTATCTATGGAGCATAGAAAATTTTGCTTACTTCCAGAAGTTTCAACACCTCTTTCTTCCACTAGGTCATGCGTCACCTCCAGAAGAGCTCCAACGCCAGACTTGATTGCAAAGCTTACTCTGAGCTCTCATATCGTTTTCCTTGACCTGAACGTCATGATCAATCCTATAGATGATCCCTTTATGAGGCTTGGTTCTCAAAGTAGGGTCCCTACTATGAGTTTTGTTCTTAATACTGACACTTCTAGGTTTGATTCACTAATTCCCAAATTAACTTTAGCTGAAGCTAATTTGTCCACACCATTATTTGGGTTAATTTTGCTACAAAAAATTGATCCATTTGCAAATGTCTTGGACCCTATTATTGACACAATGAAACCTTAGTCTTTGCTTTTCTCGAATAAGTCATGTAAAGCGGGAGTTTATTTGCCTACAAAATTCGATATAAATTGTGTTAATGGAGTGATGATTTCACCTTTGGAAATAATTGTGGTCGTTGCTTTGTTTTGGAAAGACGACTATTTTGGTTTTGGATAAAGACTCGCCTTTTTGTTTGGTCAAATCTCATTTAATGCAAAGATAAAAACTCAAAGGGAAAATTACAATGAGATATGACAACACTTTGTTCTTTTTTTTAGTTTACATGCCCCGAGGATTGTCAGAAAGTGCTTGAGGCTAGTCAGTCATCATTGAAGGTAAGCCTTTTATTGTTACGAGATGGTCTGCCTCTATTGATTCTGCTAAAGAAGGTTCTCTCTATACTCGTTAAGGTCCATTTCACGAAAATTCCACTTGTGCACCAATCTGTGTTTGGAATGAGCTGGTTAGCAAATATGATAGTGATTTGGTTTGTTTGGATGTTGCCACTGTTAGGAGAGAAATATTAGCATACATTAAGGCATCGATTAAGGTGAAACTAGATGGTTTATTGCCGTCTATTTTACCCGTGGAACTTGCTCTGGCAGGTTGCTTTTGTTGACATGAGTTACTTTTGAAAATGACCTATTTGTACCTTTTGCAAATCTTTTAGGCGCATGATGGATGTATTAAGCACTCTACCTAGTGTCTACAAGTATGACTAGGTGACATTGTTATACCTCCACTTATGAAGATCCCTCTTCCTAGGCCTTCAAAGAGATCATGGGTTATGAAGGGACATACTCTTCCTGCTGATAGTGATACCATTCCTTTGAAGCTTTCCTCTATCGTAGTTGGTTTGGTTACTACTACTGTGGAAGCTACAATTGATATTACTCAATTACTACCCCCATGATTGGACTGTTGCTTCTCATTGTGAGATTCAGTGGATAACAGGTAATGGTATATAAACACAGCTTGGCTCTAGTGTATGTTATGATCCTCCAAAGAAGAACTTATTTAAATTAATTTCAAAAGACATTCATGATCTTGGATGTTTATACTATGTTCCAGTTAAGGATGAGTTGGTATTTTTAGTGGAAGGACTTTTGTGAAAACACAATAGTGAGCTTTCGTTGGATTATAGTTCGAACATAGAAGAGATTTACACCTTAGGCACTAATGTCACCTCAAGAGATATTATCAAAAGTTTATTGGATGCAACCGGATTGTACCCTTGGTCCTCTAACTCTAGTTCTTCTGACAAGTCTAATGGTTAGGCTTTCCTTATAGGTCCTAGTATGATGACGTTGTACTATTTTTCATATTTCATGTTATCATACTCCCATAGCAGTTGGTGTACCCAACATCGCTCTAGTACTTATTTCGCTATAGCTATAGTGGTATTCAGCCTTATTCCTACTTACATTGATTTATTAAAAGTAGAATGTCCACTATAAAATGGGCTTGCCTTGGTAAAAAAAGACCAACTTCAATGTCCTTGGGTAGACATAATAATCATCGAATTACTAAAGGTACTATGACCATAGTATTTTGACTTCGAATTAATCACTTCTAATCATGGTGATACTAACCTCCTATACTAAAGGAGAAGAATCCTCTGTTGATTAGTGTTTCACTCTAAATGATTTAGCATATACCCAAAAGGAGTCATAGCATGGTCTCAATACCATGAATTACAAAAATTTAAAAACAGCTTCCTCGTTTAAGCTATGCAGTATTCTTAAGTCTAAAAACTACTATATGACATCACATTAAGATCTATGTTTTGATTTAGATATATTTAACCTACATAGGACTCTCTGTCTAGTCGTTATGTAAGGATTCAATGATCACAAGTACAAAACCCCTTGGTGCCCCCCTACTACCATTGGTAATTCATCATCCGATATTTAGAGAGCGTTATGAATACTAGTCTCAATGGATACATCAATATTCCATTCTCGATGCATCTGGAATAGGTACAGTTAAAGTTGTGTGTTACTACTCGATCAATTCAATATTCATGGTTATGGTGATTCACAACTGTAATCGATAGTACTCTACTAAGGGACTATATATATATGTATATGTATATGTGTATGTATGTATGTATATGTGTGTGTGTGTCTAATGTTTGTAATCATCATTTATATCATATATAATGTACGTATCTGTGTGTTACCTTCAACCACATAATAATTTCCCCCAATCGATAGAAAAATAGTAGACAAATGAAAAATGTAAGAAATAGACAGAGAAAAGAAAGAGAGAACACAAGAGATTTTTATAGTGGTACGATAAATCATTGGCCTACATCCACTATGATGTTTTTATAGATTACCGTGCGCTAGAACTACCAAATTTACAATGGAATTTCGAGATTCAAACTCATAATACAAAAGTGGTAGCCTTTCCCCTAGCAAAAGTTAGTAATAGATCTAAATGCACCCCTCCTTTGTTAAGGCAGTAGCCTATTTATAGCTAATTTGGGCTGTTCCAAGCCTGAAAGCTCATCAGATCTAGTTTAAAATCTTCAGTCAATAAGATCCGCAATATCAGGAAAGAGATTAGGTCAATTTTGGGCCAATTTTGGAGGCTTGATGGATCAGTACTGATCTATCCATTGATTGGTACCGTTCCATGGCCTTGGTCTAGAACAAGTACTTTGCTACTTTGCTCCAAAAATGCTTTAGTCTTCATGCTTTAGAGTTCCATGAGAAAATTGGTATTTTTAATGGACTGGTACCAATCCATCCCCCATGTCCAAAATTTGTCCTTTTCCTCTACTTTGCCTAGAGATCCATTGTTCATGAACTAAGGGGCCAATTTGACTTTTTGATGGATCGTTGTCGATCCATCCATAGATCAGTACCGATCCATGGACTTGGACAAAATTTCCTCTATTTCTTCCTTTGGTTGTTGGATTTAATCGTTTTCAAGTCTAGAGTTCATTCCTTCATCGTTTCATAGTTCGGTTCCATTGAAATATCGCTTGGGTAAAATGCTAGATAATAAACGTGCCGAAGAATAGGTAAAATGTTTACTCAGCCAATATGAATCGACAATGATCCATCCTTATGGATTGGTAGGTTGTACTAGGATTGATCCATGAAAACAGACTTGGGAAAAAAAGGATGATCGATCTATAACTCCTTCATTTTAAGTTGGATTCTTCCGAGATTTGAACCATTCATCCTATTGCATCTTATAGAATATTGCAGCACTTTATTAACAGATCTTCTAAATTTTTGAGGGCTTTTTTAAGGTGGGCCTAACTAGGAAAAAACAGATGATCCATCGTCGAAATGCGATATCTTGGTTATAGTAACTTGTATTTGGATGCGTTTTCAACCAACATTTATCATTTTCGATTACATATGTTTTTTTGCTGATTAGAGTCAATTTCAAGACAGTAAAAAATTTATCAGTAACATTTTCCCCCAAAGCATGATTTTTTTAATATAGAGTGTGATTTTATCATGAACATGCATCAATACTGGAAAATTATCATTAGTATTCTCAGATCCTTTATCAATTTAGTTATAATTAATTATCCAGTTTCCTTGGATTCACTTATAAATCAAAGGCCACTCCAGATCCATCGATGTTAAGGACTCGTATCCTTGTCTAAATGTTATTCATAAATCATCATCATCACCCATTCCCTCGGGGTTAATATATAATACATAAATCATATATCTTGATGACATGTATCAGTGTGTAGGGTTATGATTTTACTCCTAGCTGGAGCATGACTTATAAATTAATTAGTATCTCCCTACATCCCATTATAAGCTTATCCAACCAAATCAAAGCGTTACCAGTAAGTTATATATATCATGTACCCGTATATGATGTCATCATATTGCCTCCAATTGGACATTACTTATAAATCATCTAGTATCCATTAGCATCCCCTTATAAGTAAGTCAACCTGGATCATTACATTAATACCTATTAGTGATCTAATAATCATAATATAGTGATTCCAAATTTGAAGGTGTTCATACGTTGATGTGAAGTTTTAACCTCTCCAGATAAGAAAATCGTAAATCTACATTGACCTCATCCATCGACTCTCCGACGAGGGGACTTAATGTTTAAGATGACTCCATCCACTCACTCTCCAATGAGTGGACTTGCTATCGTATACAAGTCCATCCACTCACTCTCTGGCAAGAGGACTTGTATTTCAAGGTCTGTAGCCTCGTCTCTTTGGTTAGGGGAACTATAATTTGAATTTTTCCACATGAAATATAAGGGACAACCTAGTTCAACTAATATCCCATGTTGATGTCAAAATCAGATTCATATCAAATGTCATGTCTTAATGAGTTCATAGCCAATAAATGTAAAATAATATCAATCGTCAGATAATTCAAACAATCTTATTGCATCTAAATCAAATTGCATCAAACAGAAACCCAAACTAATAATCTTAGTTTCGATTACACTCTCGAGCTTAAACTCAGAGCATGCCTATGGGATCGCTTGAGATTGCGCGCACATGTAGGTGACCTAAGAGTAAACCTTTATGGCAAATGGAAAACTAAACCTAGTTTCGATCCATTCTAATCATGGGATTTCCATATGATGTTAATATCCTCCACTGAAACTGAGGTCGTCCATTGCAGAAGGTTATTGTGTCTATGGAACCACTGCAATTTTTCCTATTATTACTGGATTTCTCACATATTGTTTTAATCGATTGCTCCAGACTTATCTTTATCAGATCTTGCAAGTGGCACACTCATTTTTCTCATATCCATCCAGCTCATAGAACTAACAAAATTTCCCAGTCCTCCTCTCTTGTTTATTGGGCTCTCTCCCAAGAGGCTTTCTTTGTTGACATGTCCTCTAGTTTCTAGGTAAATCCTCTTTTGGGTCTTAGTTAAGTTGGTGTAAGAAGAAAACTTCAACTCCCTCCTTGGGTGCTTTGGAGATGCAAAACCATCGTCATATTTTTCTCTTTCCTTTATCCTTTTCAGAATCTACCTTGGATGGTCCTCTTACATCGATAGTATTTACTTCGACACTCTCAGCTTCTGCATCTTCCTGAAGTAAAAACTTTTTAGTTTGATAATGGAAATTTTCTAGATTCGTTGGTGGATCCCTCATCAATGCCTTTTCGAACACGGTTTGATTATCAACTCTGGCAACAATCACCATAAGAACTATTGATGTATTTAGTTTGTGAATAGCAGTGGCTACTGCATTAAAACTAGTTAAATAACTTCATAATGATTCCTTCTCTCTCTATTTCACATTTGATAGTGACATCATGCTCCTTCGTCAAATGATATGAACCTTAATTTGGCTCATAAACTTCTAAACTAACTCAATCCATATGCTGATGGTAGCCAAGTCAGTTAAGTGCAATGGAAAAATACGGTCTATTACCTCCTCTATAGCTTCGAATATTCCCTAATGTTTTGGCATATATCATCAGATGTACCATGGGATCAGTTTTCCCATCATATGGATCCAATGTAGTTTGTTTGATATCTGGTGGATTCCTAGTTTATCGATTGTTTATAAGGAATGAATTTCAATTCACATCCTCTAAAATTCAACCTGGTCCTCCGCCTCAAAGTTCTGGTCATATCGTCTTAACTATTTGACCTTCCTAATTCAGTTAAAATCCTTGGGGTTCAACTATGCGAGGACCTTCTGGCTTATCTACAAGCGGCTATAAATTTGCATTTAAATCATGGTTCCTAGCTCCTAGTCCTTCTTTTGGTCTACTATTCCTTGGTTGAGTTCTGGATCAACCTTCTATGGTTGTCAAGATGGATCGGTACCAATACCCGAGGGTCGATCAGTACCAATCGATAAGGTTAGATGGGGGCCAAGCTGCGTTGTAGGCCCCATCTCATCCCTTGGTCCTCTTGTCCATCATTTCTAGCTTTTGTCCTCCTTTGGCCTTGGCCTCTAGTAGCTTCAATCACCCTTTGATGCTCCATTTGTTTGAAAAGGATGTCCAATATCTCATCCTATTGAGCCAACAACATCGTTTGCTTATTTTTCATCATTCCTTCAATCGCATTTCTGGTCACAAAATTTGAAGGTGGGCCTAAACTAGAGGAAACTTCCTATCTACCCTATGCTCTAATTGGTTTCCTCCAACTATAGTTTTCCTAGTTGTTGGCTTCTTCAATTTTGATGGATTAAATTGAGTTGTTCTCAATGAAAGCTCTTAAAATAATGTTAACCTTAATTTTGGAATAACACTGCCAATCAATAGAAGAATTGTAGACAAATGAAAAATGTAAGAAATATACTAAGATAAGTGAGAGAGAATACAAGAGATTTTTATAATGGTTCAGCAAATTTCTTTCCTACATCCACTTTGATATTTTTCTTGATTACTTTATGCTAGAACTACCAAATTTATAATGGAATTTCGAGATTCAATCTCAAAGTACAATATTGGCAGCCTCTCCCCTAGCAAAAGTTAGTAGTAGGTTCAAAATTCCCTATTTGTTAATAGGTAGTAGCCTTTTATAGCTAAATCAGGTTGTTCCATGCTTGTAAACTCATCTGATCATGTTTAAAATCATCGGTCAATAAGATCTACAATATTAGGAAAGAGATCAAGTTAATTCTCGACCATTTCCTAAGGCTTGATGGTCGATATCAATCCATCGAATCGATATCGTTCTATGGCCTTAGTCTAGAACTTGTACTTTACTCCAAAAATGCCTTAGTCTTCATGTTTTAGAGTTCCAGGGGAAAATTGGACTTTTTTATAGATCAGTACCGATCCATCCTCCATGTCCAAAAGTTGTCCTTTTCCTCTTCTTGGACTAGAGATCCATTGTGCAAGAGCTTGTGGGAAAAGTGACATTTTTATGGGTCGGTGTTGACCTATGGACTCAACCATGTTTTCTCCCATTTCTTCCTTTGACCTTTGGAGTTAATCATCTTCGAGTCCAAAGTCATTCCTTTATTGTTTCGTAGTCTAGTTCCATTGAAAAGTTGCTTGGGAAAAATGCTGGTAATAAACTGGCTAAATAATAGGTAAAATGTTGACTTAGCCCATATGGATTGGTGGTAATCCATTCCTATGGATGATCAGTGATCTGGACCTATGGATTGGTAGGATGGATTGGGGTTGATCCATCAAAATAGACAAGGGAGAAAAAGGATGATCAAGATATAACTCCTAGGTTTTAAGTTAGATTCTCCTAAGATTTGAACCATTTATCTTATATCATCTTATATAATACTCAAGCACTTTCCTTGCAGCGTTCCTTGTATGCTGGCTCGTTTTTAAACTCTATAATAAGAATGATCGGTCTCTTATAAAGAAATTAACATCTATGGTGCTCAGGCATGCCATGCGACTTATATACTATTTATACTACTAATATATAGTTTTGAAAACAAATATATATAACAAGTACGCACTCTTATACATCGTTTGATCCATTCTAAAGTGTTCCACTTATCTTATATCTAATGGATCTAAGTACCAACTTATATCGATTGCTCAACCAAAGCTCTGATACCAAATACGATGACCACCCTACACCTTCAATACACAAATATCCGACAGAGTGCGCTGTGGCGGTATCCAACCGATGTAGGATGATTTTCAAGGGAAAAATAACTAAAACAATCACATAATCTATTGCATACCTCATGGCGCATATGATAAAATATAACAACAACATAGGTATAAAATAGATGAGATGGTAATATAACCTAATGTACCATAAATGAGAATATTAGAGTGCATCAGATTCACAAGATTATACAAAACAGAAATAATAGAGTTTATACATCCCTACTCTCCAAGTTAAACTCAAATATACCATCTTTAATAATACTAACTAGTAATAAAACTCCATGGTGCTTCACAGTGGAATATGAGCGATTGTAAGCTCTAAATATAGATATAGGAAAGAATAGCCTCCTGCTCATCCAGTGAACAGCTCCATGCGCCATCTCAAACCTGCTCTAGTTTACTCATTTAAGAGTACCTAAGATAATAAGAAGAAAGGCATAAAAATCTGGTAAGACAACAATCTGGTGTGAGAAATAAGCAATCTCCAAACGCTATAAAACTCGTATATAGTAAATAAGGACATAGGGTCTATAAAACCATAACTGACCTGTCCATGCATCTAACAAGTTAGAACATAACAATGTATATATGTTATATTATCAACATATGGATATACTACACTAATTATAATATGAGTGTCGGGGTACTCAAGAATGCCTACATCACAAGACCTCCATATAACAGTCACACCAATCATAGCAAATGCAAAGTAAACACACGACGATAATCGTCATTACAGTCTCATATTTCCACGTTTATCACAAAGGTCTCACCACGCCATGCATTATCATGACCGTTCTCAAGGTCTCGTGTCACCACAATTACCACTATAGTCTCAGTTCACCACAATCATCACCAAAGTCTCACTTCACAAAGATCTCCTCCCTTAAAATCTCACTTCGCCACGATCATCAATGAAGCCTTGCCTCACTACGACCCTCATTGAAGTCTCACTTCACAATGATCATCACTGAAGTCTCATTTCACCATGATCACCACTAAGATCTCTCGGATATGTGATAACTCGCAAAACGACCTCTCAGGCCAGCGGTATAAGATGTCGCAATCGGATTTAGTGTTCGATCACATGCTATCTCACAGGTACTGCCCTCTTTGGGCAAGCTAAACTATCTCATAATCCAGGATACACAAGTGAGTGTCCACACACACCCTTGACCCATGCAACACACATTAATTCTCGAGTTATCAATGATCTCTTCCACACCCAACTTGACTCAAAACATCTCATGTCCCATCATATTGCTTTGCCTTGTGGAACAAGCCTCCCCGAACTCCCTAGTCCCATGCATATCCTTCCCACTAGAAGTACTTAATCAAATGCCTCGCATTTTCGAACTAAGCACCAAAGTCATCTCAATTCTTCAAAATCACCATATTAGTTGCTATTCAATACCTTAAAGTCTACTAAATAATTGGGTAGTGAAAGAGAAAATAAGTCTAATGATGATAATAACAATGGCAACAATGAAGGGAATGATGGTGCCAATGACTCTACCTAAGACAAATCGTCGAGAAAGGATTTGGATGATGGTTTGAACCAAGTGGGTCAGAGCTCCTCAAGCTCCAAGTCACACATATGACTTCCCTTCCCCTAATGCTGATAAGAGTATAATAGAAATCCCACCGATGGATCAACGCTTCCTGATTCAGGTGGATTAGGCCAGTCTTCTTACGGGGTTCAACAAGCTCGATCTTTTAAGCCAAGTACTACAACTTCTCCTTCTCAAGTAATTTCTTTACCCATCTTTCTTCCTTAGTTCATTTTCTTTTGTAGTCGATAATACTTAATATAACTTAATTATCAACATAAAAGGACAAATAGGAATTACATAGTGATTTTATTAAATAAAAAGAGAGGAAATTTTAAGACTTAACAGAGAAAGGGAAAAGTTATGCATTGCTTTAATGACTCCAGCAAGAAATATATGAGGCTTTTAAAATGCCTCAAGTACCTTAAGGATTTCAAGAAAAAACGATTCGTGCCTCTCCTTCGAAAATTTCACTTTCATTAAACCAAATTCCGTAAAGAAAACGAAGTGTTGACCACGCTCTTTTGGATGTTGATCGAGGATAGGGCTAAACTGATGGAATGTTTGTATTTGAGCTACATTCATTTTTTATGACCGACTTCTCCTTCCTAGGTGGTGATTGTGGTGGTTTAATTAGGAATCACCATAAGAAGTACCTAGGCGAGCATGGATCTGATCCTCACCTAGGAGAATGTTGAAATCTACCCAGGGCCCTATTGCCTTTTTGACTATCGATTCTCGTCATTTCGATAAGGTAAAATTAAAGTCAGGTTTATTACTGAGTATTATAAGGAGTCTATTCTTCATGAACCCTAATGATATCGTTATATATCTTTCATTTTTTGTTTAGTTGAAGTTTTAATGGTATTTCTATATAGGATTTATATTTTGATATATTCATCATCAATGTGCATGCTTTTGAATTTGCTCTAATTTATTCTTCATATCTCATGCCAAGAGGTAATTTAAGTAGATTGGTTAAACTAAAACGGCCATTTAAAGAAAATTATTCTTTGATTAGCAAATCCCGCTTATCGAAATACTGCTTTCTTTGTGATCTTCATCATATGTATACTGAACTTCCAAACTTAGACTTCTGTTTTTGTGAAATCAAAAAGATCAATTCCTTCATGAGATTCGAACCATTTATGTCAAACTATTGTGTGATGAACTCAGCCCTCCTCCTAAAGAATGGATTATCACAAGTTTCCCTCGGTTACCACTCCTCCTAGTATTGAAGCTTCTTTCTATACTACATTTTCTATTTCACATTCCTCTTTTCAAAGAATTCGAGACGTTCTTTCTCATCATAAGGATTAGTAACATTATAATATGTATGTATCTCTCGTGGTTATAATTACTATATAACTGTAATGGTTCTGGTTGTCTCTTGATTATTAGTAAAAAAATTGTTATTACTCCTCTTTCTTTTACTAAAGGTTATTTATTATCCATTTTCTAATTTAGGACGAAAAACTATCTTTATCTCTTGGCGATCCTAGCATCAGCCAACATCTTAGATGCATTCAAGCCAAATTAGTAACTATACTTGAGCATCATCCTACTTGTTCTATTTTTGGTTCGTCCACCATTGATAATGCTAAAGCTAATAAATGGTACGAGAAATATGTTCAAGTGAAATCTATTCTAAAAGCTTCTCCAGAGATGGTTGAGGATCTTAAATAGAAATTTTCTTTTGAGGATGAAGAGATTTTGGACTTAACTAGGAGGCTTTATTTATGTTCCGATCCTTAACAATTGGAACATGACATGAAGATCGCTCAACCTAATCAGTGCGTTCTTGATTTAGAGGTAGACCATATAAAATGTAAGAATGAGTGTTAATCTTTTTAGCTTATATAGATAGTGAAAAATGGTTTCCTACCCCCACACCAGCTGATTCTTCCAAAAGGGTATCTTTACAAATTTCTTCTCCATCTCGGGGTCGCTTGACATGTAGTAGAAGTGCAACCAGTTCCCACTCTTCCACTGCCAAAGAATAAGACTAGTGACCTTTGTAAACTAAGCAGATCCTTCAAATATGAGTGCAATCAAAGAATACAAGAGTACTTCAATAGTTCAATTTATCATCATGGTTCAGCCTCAAGTTACAACCCTTCGATAGCTTATTTAATCTCCAAGTGACAGTTTCATTCGATAGCTTGCTTTGGAATCGTGCAATTGCTTCAAACCATCGCCTTCAATAGCTTGCTTTATCATCATGTGGTAGCTTCAAACCATCACCATTCGATAGCTTGCTTTATCATCATGCGATAACTCGTATAAATCAGCCTTCGACGAGTCTTATGTTCATCATTCGATAACTCATATAAATCAACCTTCGATGGCTCATTGGTTCATAATTCGACCACTCCTATGAATCAAATTTCAATGTCTCTTAGGTTAATCATTAAATAGATTATATAAATCAACATTCGATGGTTCTTAGGTTCATCATTTGATGGCTCATATGAATCAAACTTCGATGGATCTTAGGTTCATCATTCGATGCTCATGAAATCAACCATTGATGGCTCTTTGGCTCATCATTCGATGACTCATATAAATCAACCCCCGATGGCTCTTAGGTTCATTATTCAATAGCTCATGTAGATCAACCTTCGATGGTTCTTAGCTTCATTATTCGACAGCTTATGTAAATCAACCTTCGATGGCTAGCTTTTTCCTTTTTTTCGTCTTTCAGTAGGTCCTACTTGTGTCATCTTGCAATATCCCTTTTTTATCCTGCAACAACTAGTGTACTTTGGGTATAACATTTTTCCCCCTTTTATAATATCATTTTATACTTTACTATAAAATAACTCTTCATATTCTTGAATTTTTTCATCCTGGTCCTTTATTTTCCTTTCTCACGATCTTATGGCTATTTTACATTTTTCCTATAAATAGCTTCTTTATTCTTTCTTTTCTCTATTACCAGTTTTTCTAAAATAAAAGGAAATCGATTTACATTCAGATTTCTTCATATTTTATCAGAAATTCATATTGTGTAATGATTTTCTTGTTGTTAATACATCTATCATCAATTTGCTATTGTTATTCAATTTAATTTAGCTACTTCCTAAGTTCATATTTTATGAAACTGATAATGTTAATCTTCATGTCAATGGTTTCCTTTAAATTTCTTCTTAAATCAGTGTTTTGATCTGATTTTATTTACCTAAGTAGCCATCCTTTGTTGGTTGCTTTTGGGTTTTACCGCCCCGTTACCTATTTGTTATTACGCAATAACTCTGATTTATTAACATGTGATGAGTCATTATGTGATAGCCCAACATTCGAAAGTTTATATATACATATACATATACATATACATATATTATTTATTACTATTAGTTTTTTATGTGATAACTCACCTTTCTATGGCTTAACACTCAAAAGCCATTATAATTTTCATATACAATAACTTTATATTCACCACATGACAACTTACCTTTCAATGGGTCAATGGTCGAAAGCTATTCTTAGTGATTCTTGATAATCCACCACATGATGACTCAATGTTCGAAAGCTATTTTTCTTCACTATTGTTAGTATGCAATAATTCATTATGCTATGATTAATCATTCAACAACTATTTTTTATAAATAAATTACCATACGATGGCTCATCATTCGAAATCCAGTTAACTAATTACATGATGACTCATCGTTCGAAAGCCAGATTTGATAAGTGATTTTCCATGCGATGGCTCACCATTCGAAAGCTAACTTCTGAAAATAACTCACCATGCAACAACTCTTTCTATCTTATATGTTTTATCACATATCTTAAATGTGAATGGTGCCACATCTTTCACGTATCTTAAACTAATTTTATGCATTAAATACTCCAGCCTATTTAATACTAATTAGTTATTTGTTAGTGATCAATAGGTGAAATAGTTAGATATATAAACATGGTTTTATACTTATATAACAACTTTAAAGTTAACTCTTTAAAAGTGGACTTTTGTTAAAGTCACTTGTTTCCTATGATCTTGATTTTTGAAAATATATCAAAGTGTAAAAATGTCTACATGTCCCGTTTTCTATTCACATCACCTTTTATTCTTTTCTCCTTGATATTTCAATTGTTGTTTATCTCAATAGTATCTCATATGATTTATATATATGTTGAAGAATTGAATAAGTTCAGATCTTAAACTTTTGGATGGTATCACCCAAAATGATAAGTTAATTTTGTCAATAGGGAGATACCTTAAGAAGATAAAAACTTGGTTGGTATTAAATTTTATTTTTCCAAAAAGAATATACCTTGTGTATCTTATTACAATTCGACTTATTATGATACGATGGCCATGATTTTGTTTAATCACTAAGTGACTCTGTAACAATCAGCACTCCAATGGACCTAGATTTTTTCTAATCCAAAATCCTAAGTCCACTAAAATATGAATCGTTGGTTTGATAGCCTGCAAAAGAGAAGCTACATCAGAGAACTAATGGTAATAACTCATAGCGGAATTAAGTAAATATAATAGATCATAATAATTACTGACCTAGAATTGACATCTCAAAAGTCAAGTAGCTCAGCCAGACCACTACTCCAAAACGATACCAATACCTACCCTTCTAAATCATGTGGGTTGTAATGAGGAGGGGGTCAGAACAATGTTCTGGTGACTGGTAAATTATATATCTTATACATTACACTAGCTTATACTAATTGTTCACCATTTCTTGTTATGTTAGATTTATCATTAGCCGCTACGACTCCATCACTGCGTACGATCTGTTCCCATCTACCCATACAAATATATATATATATATATATAAGTATGCATATCCCATCATCCACTAACGGATCTAGGTACCATACCCACTAGTATCTTTCACTCAGCACCTCATAAGAATTCATCACCTTGCTGCATCATGATCGGCGTATCACTCGAGGAAATCCTATAGTGTGCACCGACGACCTCCAATCAATAAGGTCTTGTATTCTTCGGGGATTTTCGCCTTTGCTTGCTTCATACGTCATGGAGTTTCGGTCCCACGCACCTCCTCCCCATCCGTGTTTTCAAGGAATCTTTGTATAGGTTAACTAGCCTTGCCCTATTGAAAAAACAAATAAACAACTATGATGGTGCATAACCCAACCAAATCAATCCTGGTAGGCAGAAGGGGTCAGTTAGGTGTAACCCTATCCTTCCCGTTGACCACAAGGGACCGATCTCGAGCTAGCTAAATATGCAACTCCTACCCCTCGTTTTAGTACTTACGCATGCCAGCCTTTGTGCACCCTATTGCATAAGTTTTATCCGACCCATCATCCATTTAGTTTCCTAGTTCAATCAAGGAAATACCCTCCTCTAACAAATTTGAAGCAGACTACTAGTGCTAGTACAGTCCCCCTATCCGTAAAAGGTCCTCCCATTGCCTACAATTATGGAGGTTCCTTTCCAAGCACTCATAGACTTGAGTGTATCCCTTCATCTACATGCAAGCGTATACTCTCCATGGGTCCTATTGGTTGGATATGTCTCTAGCATCCCAACCCAGTCTAATGACCTTAAGTCATCTATTCTCTATAATTATAACAGATAATTTATAGTTATTCACACCCATCATAAACACATATCTGAGGCTACATGTATACATATTTCATACTCATGTATATTTATTCTTCTTACATTTTCTTTACTACCTCTACATCTGTTATGTTTGACCCTAGGTCTTCATTTTACTATGCGTTTAACTTTTCACTTATCAAATTCATTTACCGCTTATCATTTTCTATCATCAATATTGTTGCTACCACATTCATTATTTCAACTTCGATTTCTATTCCATTTCATTTAATTATCAGACTTAATCCATTTCAATTAATTATCAAACTTAATTTATTCCATTCAATTATCAGACTTAATCTATTTCATTAAATTATCAGATTTAATTCGTTTCACCAAATTATCTTTATTTTCAGTCTCACTCACCAATATTAAATAAAATAAAATCCCAATTCATTATGTTATCAGTTAACTAATCCAATATAAAATTGATAACTAAAACCATTTTGCAATTACAGAATTAAATCAAATCATTACGTTCTATAATTACCAACAAAAACTTATAGGCAAGTTTACAGTCTTCAACATTTCGTATATATAAATTTATTTAAAATTAAATTATTAGACTCATGCATATAGGAATAGATCTGTAATGATATCATCTAATATTATATAAAAATACATAGTATTCCCACTCACCTTTAATTAGCGCTTCCAAATCTCTAGATCTATTTCAGTGTATTTAGAAACTTTGGAGGAGAAAGGAAAATGGTAGAGCTTCTGCGCTCATTAGAAAATAATGAGTTAGAAGTGAAGTCCTATGTCCTAATTTATAGAGGTTCAAATCAGTGCTAACTGTCGAATCGAGCTATTTCAAATTCAAGCCGTATGGACAAAACCTAGCACGCTGCTTTTAAGATTTTGGGTCGACCATCCCATGGTCTAGGTCGACCGCCCACGGTCGACCTGTGACCCCCATGCGTCGACCCATGCCTTATTTCAATGGCAATTTGAGATTTTGTTAATTTGTTGTTTGATTCTTGTGCTTTGTTTCCTTCGTTAACTTAATCACATTATCTCTTATCTAACTGTTTACTACTTAATGTTTAAGTAATGGTTAATTTTAACAGCATTTAATTAACATTAATCAATTACAAATTATTTCCTTAATAACATATATATTTATTTCCAATTTGAAAAACTCAAACGTTGATATCATTTTCATTTGAGCTCCGATCGGAAAAATTTATATATGAAAATTAATCAGAAAATCACCACGAATCCAATAGTATAAGTTTCGTAGCCAAATTCCGACATTTGTAAAAAGTCCATTTTCATTACTTATTATTTATTACTTAATTTCTATTTTAATTAATTACCATAAAACAGGGGGTATTACAGACTCTATTTTTAGGAATTCTTCACTTTTGGTGTGAATAGAAGTTTCACGTGTTATTATTGAAATCTGATTTCCTATGGTTAAAGTTTTATTATTGGTAACACTACCGGTATCACGGCCGGGAATAAGAAAGAGGTTCTTAAAGGATTTTCTAAATCTACTAAGCTTAATAATACCTCAAAAGAGAAGCTTTACACTTCCCACCATTCTTATTTTATAAGACAAGAAGACACTGATTCTCTATTATGACATTTCAAAATAGTGATTGTTAAAACTAGGGCTCCAGGTCCTCCTGGTGAAAGAATGGGTGCTCCTCCAGATAGATTCTTTGCTTTTACTCCCATTTATATCTGGCATTCCTACTATCTGCCTTTTAACTTATTATATCTAGCGTCCTATCCTTTCTCAAAATTGCGCCTATCTAGCTAAACCCAAATTCTTATAGTTATATCTTCTCTATTCACACTGTTTAAAGAGCTTAAACTGGAAGACTTGTCTCCATCTATCTTATGTTCTTTGATGACTCTCCAAAGATGAAAAACCAACCTGGCGGCTCTATATATAATATTTTCCCTATTGGAAGTGCAATGATTTCTGACTTTGTCAACAAAACTAGGGACTGGAGCCATCAGTTCTTTTTTGTAAGATGCTTTTCTTTGGAAATTACTAGAAGATTTTCCATCCCTTATAAGTTGTTTTACCTTAATTGCTTTTACCTAATCACTATTTATACTAGCTTTATTAACTTCTGCTAAGTCATTTTTGATTATCACCATTAGCTATCGACTTGAAGGGCGTCAATCCTAAGGTTCTGGCCAAGATTAATCGATTCGAGGATGCCACTGAGTTTTCTAGGAGTCGCTTAAGGCTTCTTACTGAAGAAAAACTAAGGAAGTATTCATTAATCCAGCCTTCTCATCGAGTTTTAGGTGATCCACTGATGATAAGGAGAAAAGGTATGGTCCATCAACCCTCGTTGTTGTCAAGCTTGATGATTTTACTACAAGTTCACCAATGCAATGCCCAACCTCCTACGGTCCTGGATATTCCGCAAGTTCTATCCTTTTTATTTTCTTTTCATATCAAGGGAGAAAGATTTTTTTCTAACACTTATCACATAGTAGATGTGCAACCGGTTGGCGCTGCCTCTTTGTTGCCAAGCAATGATCCTTTTGGTTTGCCTACTCCTTCAAATGTTACCGAAAAGTCACCACTTTCTAAAGCAACTTCGTTATCTCTTATTTCTAATGCAGAAGATATTTTGGCGTTAGCTGAAGAAAAGAAGCGGAAAAGTTCTAGTGATGTGACTGCTTCCTCCGAACTTCAAAAAGCCTAAGGAGGTTGACACCACTATGCCTTTGACCTAAGCTTCTACATCTAGGACTATCATTACTATAGCTCCCCTCTGGCTCAAAGCCCTATTATCGACATTACTGATTCTCCTCTTTGTGATTCTACAGCTTTCCTTCAATAACTTTTAAGGCTTGACTCTCTTACTCTCAATGACATTCCTCCTCCTCATTCCGGGACAGAAATTCTTCGTGCCTCAAGCTTTGAAGAGTTAATAACAAGCATTCTTCGTTCTTCCACCACTATTTCGCTAAACTCCTTTGGAACTTCTTCTTCACTCTTAAAGGAAACTCTTTCTTTTCTTTTGCAACATCTCATCTTTGTATGGCTTCTCTCCTTATTTTTACTCTAACATGTTATAAGATTTAATCATCCCAGTAATGATTTTGTGTCATGGCTCTTCTTTGATTGGAAAGCGCTTATTTAATTTGCAGTAATCAGCCTCAAATTCTTCTCAGAGCATGTCCTCATTATAGGAACCAACGTCTTCACTTTCTAAGAAGATATCCTCACCTAAGGTTCAACTTTGTGATCTCCAATCCAATAACAAGTCACTATCTTCTGATAAAACTACAGTTATTACCTTTGTGGACTTAGAAAAGAAAAGGTCTCAAGAATTAGAGGACAAGATAAAAGCTTTAAAAGACAGACTTGCCCAAGCTCAGCGGGAAACTTTTGGCCTTGAAGTTACTTTAGCTCGGGTTCCTATTTAGAAGCAGATTTGGACAGGAGGGACCTTTCTATTGGTAAATTGAAGCCATCGCTACGTGCTATCAAATCTAAAGTTTCTTATACCTTGAATGATTCCCCTCCCCCAGTGGAAGGACCAGAGTTCCCAGGCTATTCTATTTACTGCCTGCAAGGATAACATCAATTAATGCTTGGACATGGATTTCCCTTCCCTTCGTGCCATGAGCACAGATTATAAGAGAAAATTCAATATTATCCTAAAGCGTATCTCGTGGGATTATTTTGAATTTTAGGATAGGGCTGCTATTGATTCTGCTAAGTTTTTGTCCTTTGACAATCTCCCATTAGATGACAATGAAGAATTTTTTAATGAAGGAGAAAATAAGTCTGATGATGATAATGATGATGTCAACGATGCAGGGAATGATGGTTCTAGTGATTCTGCACGAGATAAATTACCAAGAAAGGATAAGGATGATGGTTCGACTAAGGTAGGTCTGTAGCTCCTCAAGGTCCAAGTCACACATCCGACTTCCTTTCTCCCGATAATGATTAAAAGTCCAACAGAAATCCCATAGGTTGATCAATGCTTTCTGATTTGGTGGATTAGGCCAGTCTTCTTATGGAGTTCAAGAAGCTCAATCTTTTAAGCCAAGTACTACAGTGACTCCTCCTTAGGTAATTTATTTACCCATTCTTTATTCCTTAGTTCTTTTTTTCTGTAGCTAATAATTCTACATATGACTTATTATCAGGGTAGAAGGACAAATAGGAAATAAATAGACATTTTATTAGATAAATAAAGAGAATAAATCTTAAGACTTAATGTTAGCATCAAAATTGGTCACTAACCTCGTTCAGAAAGATTGTGTAGAGATATAAGTGATGAAAGTAAATTAAACAGAGAAGACAATGCTAATTTAAATGCAGAAAGTAAGAACACCAAATTTATAGTGGTTCAGCGTAATTGCCTACGTCCACTTTGTTCAACTTTATTGATTTCCTTTATGGTTGATTACAAATACAATTCGTGAATCAAATGCTTGAGTGAAGTTGTTGAGTAGAGAAGATGAGTCTTGAAAATGGCAGAGTCTCCCCGGTGTTTTTCTCTCCAAAAAAGGATCCATTTCACTGTGACCCTGCCCCTCTATTTATAGGCAAATATGGGCTGGACTTCCCAAGTGGGCTGGATAGCCGAAAGCTCTAGCCCCAGTACAGTGGTCGCTGTATGCCGAACCAGGTACGCCGAACGCTCTGATGCCGAACGATGTGGTTTGAGGTTTGGGAAGTGCAGGATGTTAGACAGTCGAAGCCGAACGCTCTGCTAGACGCCGAGTACTCCTGTATGCCGAATGCTCTTGTATGCCGAGCAGTCTCAATGCCGAGTGCTCTTGTATGCCGAGTGCTCTTGTATGCCGAGCAGTCTCGATGCCGAGCGCTCTTGTATGCCGAGCAGCCTTGATGCCGAGCACCCTTGTATGCCGAACGCTAGCGCCGAGCATTGGTTGCCGCCGAGTGCCAGTTGACGCCGAGTTCCATTGGGATGCCGAGTGCTACGCCGAGTACTCCTGGATGTCAAGCGCTTCGCCG
Organism: Allium fistulosum; assembly: GCA_030737815.1. NCBI lineage: Eukaryota > Viridiplantae > Streptophyta > Magnoliopsida > Asparagales > Amaryllidaceae > Allium > Allium fistulosum. The sequence goes on along the minus strand of CM060903.1, from coordinate 708,795,145 downwards.
AACACTCCTGGATGCCGGTCACTCTCTGATGCCGGTCACTCTCTGATGCCGAGTTCCACTGGATGCCGAGTACTAGTTGCCTGGTCAAATCTCCAGGAAACACTTGCCCCCCAAAGTGTATCGCATGGCCGAACGTGGTACGCTTTGAACCGTGCAACCTTTTCGTCACGTCTTAAACCCTTGGCTAACCTCGAACGGAAATGCCCCTTTTGTGGGTCCGATGTGTGCCGAACGTGTTCCAAATGCCGAACGAGACATTCGCGTTCGAACGGTGCTTCCTTGCCGAACGATGCTTCAGTGCCGAACCGTTATGCGCCGAGGCCGAACGCTATGACCTTGACCGGTTCTACCGGTCATGGCCTTTTCGACTTCTACCTCCCTCTATATAACCAGGCGCCCTTCTACCATTTTCCCTTTACGCTTTCTTTTCTGTCATTCCTAGAGACTTGCAATTCTTGCCACCCTATCAGATATAAAGTCTAGTTGATCCTTCCTCAACTTCGATCGTCGAACTAGGTATCATTCCCTCCACGATTACATTACTTCAACTTTAGGTTCATCACATGGGAACGGGGTATTTCTATGGTTGTACAATGTGTGGCTAGTAGAAGTGGTTCGCACGTTCGGAGTCGCCGAACGGTGTATGGTAGTTAGACCTAGCTCCTTTGTGCTGATCAAGATTGGAAGAAAAAGGAAGATGGGGTGTCGAACGGCGTAACCTTCGCCGGGCGATCTGTCTCTGTCGTTCGGCGTAAATGGAGAAAGAGCAGGGCGGAGTTATGATCGAGGGCGGAGCGCTACTTTAGCCGAACGAACTAAGGCAGAACACTACCCTTATGCCGAATAGACATATACGCCGAATAGCATCTAGACCGAACGACATAATTGCCGAACAACTGTCATGCCGAACAGTTACATACCTTCCGAACAGAACTTAGACATGCCGAATGAACACACACATGCCGAACAAAACTTTTAACTGGACGATGACTTAACCGAACGAGGCCTTTAGCCGAACATAGACTTAGCCGAACATTCCTTAGACCGAGCAAAACACAGCCGAACATTATACTTAGGCCGAACAATCTTGAATGCCGAACGGAATGCCTGCTGACCTATACTTAGGACGAACAATACAATTGCCGATCACTACTTAAATGCCGAACAGTATAAATGTCAAACTACACTTAGGCCGGTTACTTTAGAAATAATATGTCTTCTGAATCTGGAACTGTAATCACCTCAAGGCGAGATTTTTGAGACGGTCAGCGATGACGGTCTTTAAAGGCGATGATTCCAAGCTAATTATTATATCTTTAAAACCTTTAGATTCTTATTGCCTGTACACAATTGCTTGCACTAGTTCACACACCACGTGGGGGGAAAACTCGTGTTTCTAATTCTAACGTTCAACGTTTTTTAAGTATAGCTTTCTCAAGCATTTAGCCAGGTTCATTATTTATTCGGGATGTCGAGAAAATCTAGCTCTGCCACCATATCTGACAGGCCTGGGCCGTCAGCAAGGCAAGGAGCCGCTGATACTTCTAACCCGTCAACTTCTCCCGCTTATAACTTGGCGCCTGATGCTCTGGAGGCAACCATCTTACTAGACAATCCGATCGATTCTCAAGCCTCGAAGATCAACGAAGCTGCTCTGCGACGGATATGCTCTATTCACGGGATTCCTTTTACCGACGTGTTAGTCCCTTCGAGACACGATCGCCCTCATCTGCCCCCAGTCGGGTACACTACCTGCAACAAGTTCATGTGTTGGATGGGCAGCGTGCCTCCATTCAACTTATTTCTCCGGGATGTAATGCAGTACATAGACATAGCTCCGTCGCAGCTGCACCCGAACGGCCATGCATTTCTATATGGGACTTACCTACTTTTCATGGCTGTCTTCTCCAGACCTCCAACCGCCGGTGATATCAGATATATTTACATGTTCAAGAGACGGAAAGACAGTCCTTCTTTTATGTTCCTCGAGCCATACCACAAATGCCAGATCTTGACAGGGGCCTGTAGCAAATTCGCCCTATACAAACAGGAATGGTTCTATGTGCGCTGCCCTTCTGGTTTCGCTAGGAGATGGGTTGAAGGCAGTAAGTCTCTCTGCCGAGTCACTATTCGTATTTGATCGGAGTCATGCTTTTCCTAACTCTTCATTTCATCTTTTCAAGTATCAACCCGCGCCCGGAAGGCCGAGGATATTCTGAGGCTGTCGATGCCATTAGAGCTCTTCCTGCCGAGGATTGAGACATCCGAGTTATCATTTCAAATGAATCACTATCGGGGTTCGGCTTGCTGGCTCCTGGTCGTCGGATCAGCCTTCCAGAAGGTGTTACCATTCCCAAACCTCCGTCCGGTAAAGGGAAAAAACTTGCCGGATCGTCGTCGCGCCGCGCTCCCGACACGCACGAAGAAGGCGAGCGCAAAGAGGATGCTGCCCCTGAAACTCAGGGTGAGAACGCGGGTCCTGCTCAGAATCCGACAGTCGAAGTTCACGACATTGAGACGTCGTCCTCCCCTTCGAAGGGAAAGAAGAAGTTAAAACATAAAGTTCAGAAGGAGAAAGTTGGTGGCACTTCAAAAGTCACACTTATTCCGCCTGAGAAAGAGGCTTCCTCACAGCATCTGGAAAGTTCTCTAAGGGGTCTGTCCAACCTGTCCATCCCCGATGATTTACTTAATTACGGGTTCGATGATCCTGAAGCTCTCAAATTCTCTTCGCCCGCTAGAGGCAATGTAGGAGTTCAACTCCCGGCTCAAGGAGACAACACTCCGATTAGCAAAGATAAACGAACGGGTCTGTCGGGGGGAACACTAGGACACACACGCACATGCGCATTCCATACTATACTTCAAGTCTTTTTAACTCGTGAATTCTCCTTAACTCGTTGTTATCTCCATTCTTTGCAGGTGATATGGGCCGCTCTCACTGACTTGATCGCCTTCAGGGGTCTTCTATATTCCATCACTCTGGACGGGATTCCGGTTCAGGCAGACGCAGGGACCGAGGCGAGTATGAAGATAGGGATAATCATCCCCGAGAGTCGTCTCACCGCAAGAAAGCACATTCTCAATCTTCCCAGTCCCGTGATCTTCCTCCTCCAACTGAGCCGGATAGAGAGAAATCCTTACAGAAGGGTTATCAGTCTGATGCTCCTCGAGAACAACATTCCAGTTCATCGAGTACAAGGCAAGTTCGAGAGCAACGTAAAAGAACGGAGTTTTCAAAGCCTCCTCCTCCTACTCCTGCGGTGGACCCAACTGTTGCGGAAAAGATGGTCGATCTTAAGGCCAAGTTTCCAAAAATTTGCTTCGATGGTCTGAAGTTCCTCCCGGCCATTCATCATATTCCCGGGCATGTGAAGCAGAGTGACATTGCCTGCAATAACGACGTCTATGTTCAACATGACGCGTTTGTGCACTTGGTGGAGAAGGTCTCGGAAGTATCTGTTGAGCGTCAACACGAGATTGACCGTCTGAATCTGGAGGCTGACAGCGATAAGAAAATCATCAAACTCCAAGACGAAGAGCTTGCTTCGTATAAGTCAAAGCTAGAAGCCGCTGAACAAAGCGCAAAAAATATTGCCGATGCAGTTACTCGTTTAGAGGCGGCTCACAAAAAAAGAGCTTGACGAAGCAGTCCAGCGCAGCGGTGCCCTCGCCCTAGAAAAAGTCTCTGTCCAAAAGGAAAGGGATGCACTTGCTACTCAAGTCAAAGAGCTGAAGGAATTACTTTCCAAGGAGAAGGAAGACAAAGTAGCTGCTCAAGAAGAATCACAGCGATACTGTGATGAGATTGTTGCTACCCGACTCCTGAAGACAAAGCTCGATGATGAACTCGCCGGGGTCGAGAAAATGAAGGACGAGACCCGTGAGGAGGGCAAAAGAATGGCTGTGGAAGAGCTTGATTCTCGCCTCGAGGCGGCCGCAGAAGCCGGTAGGGAAGAGGTCAAAAGTATGTTTGACCCGTTGATCGCCGAGTATGGAGCCCGCGTCCTTATGCACCGCGACTTAACATTTCTGGGTGACGGCTACCTCGAATCCCTAGCTGAGGCGTGGGAAACTCTGATAAGGATCAAGAAGGTCGAGTCGGGCTCCAACGAGGTCGATGAGGATGTCTTGGTGAAGGAGTTCCTAAGGGGGAATGAGCCATCGGACTTATCCGCAGCATTGGCACTTTATAGCAAAAGCTCTTCCCCTCCGAAAGAGAAGAATGACGAAGATGGCCCGTCTGGGGCCGATACTACTACTCCTCACATTGCCGCTCCTTACGTTGCTCAATCGGCCGGTCAGCCAACACTTGATCCATTCGAGCAGCATGCTAGTTATGATACCGAAGATCCCAAGCTTGGTGTTCATGTGCTGTCACCTATCCTGGAGGGTGAAACCCCTCGTGCCACCGATAGCCAACCGGACCCTGGTAGGAAATTCTTCTTTCTCTAGAAATTGAAGAGATCCCGTCATTTTTCAGCAGTGGCTATTCGTTCTAATGCCCATTCCTTACGTTTTCGTGCAGGTTGCTCTGACGCCGAGCCAACTCCGAGGAGCGATGACGCCAAGGAGGAAGCAGAGAAAACAAGCGACGTTGCTCACGCAGGAGTAACATCCCGTCCAGATGCTCAAGTGATCGGGGCGCTAGATGATGACAAACTTGATACTTCGTCTCCTACCGAAGGAAGCGATGAAATTGAAATCACTGGCGCCTCTAAGCATACTTCAGAGATGAGCATGAAGGACCGTCTTGTCGACGAGGAGAAGAAAAAAGTCAAAGTCAAAGTTGAGTCTGAAATACTGGAACTCACTGACCCGCGGAACAGACCTTTGAAAATCATTCTCCCGGGCAGGTCCAAACCACTAGATGTTCCGTCTCCTACTCCCGACTCCGTTTCTCTAGCAAGCAAAAAGTCCAAGAAAAAGCGTGAGGGAGAGGAGTCGTCGGAAACAACGAAGGAAGACAAAAAGAAGAAGTCGAAGAAATAATCGATACACTCGTTCAACGAGTTTTTTGCTTAAGTCTTGTAATTGCTTTTATCTTCCACAACTTGTAGTTTGTATAGAGAGGTCTGAATTTTGTAGGAGTGATCATGTATCCCCATTTTGGACTTATTGAATAAAGTTTTTAGCTTCTTTTTCGCTTAGGTGATTCTCTTGTCTTTCCTTAGTTTTCTGACTAATTGTAGCCATAACTCAAGTTCTTATGAGTTGCATTATCTCCCGGTCCATTCTTGTGTTGTTCAAACATTTTTGGACATGGCGTACCTCTCGTCCCACATCTTTCGAGTACTTGGATTTCTTGCTGACTCTGTGCTCCGGGGACTTGGAGGCTTGAAACAGTTTATACTCTAGTCCGCGCTCCGGGGAATTAGAGTACTCCGCTCCGCACTCTGGGGATTCGGAGATTTGAAATCGTTTATACTCTAGCCAGCGCTTTGGGGACTTAGAGTACTCCGATCCGCGCTCTGGGGACTCGGAGATTTGACCTCGTTTACACTCTAGTCCGCGCTCCGGGGAATTAGAGTACTCCGCTCCGCACTCCGGGGATTCGGAGATTTGGAATCGTTTATACTCTAGTCCGCGCTCTGGGGACTTAGAGTACTCTGATCCGCGCTCTGGGGATTCAGAGATTTGGAATCGTTTATACTCTAGTCCGCGCTCTGGGGACTTAGAGTACTCCGATCCGTGCTCTGGGGATTCGGAGATTTGGAATCGTTTATACTCTAGTCCGCGCTCTGGGGACTTAGAGTACTCCGATCCGCGTTCTGGGGATTCGGAGATTTGACCTCGTTTACACTCTAGTCCGCGCTCCGGGGAATTAGAGTACTCCGCTCCGCGCTCCGGGGATTCGGAGATTTGGAATCGTTTATACTCTAGTCCGCGCTCTGGGGACTTAGAGTACTCCGATCCGCGCTCTGGGGATTCGGAGATTTGGAATCGTTTATACTCTAGTCCGCGCTCTGGGGACTTAGAGTACTCCGATCCGCGTTCTGGGGATTCGGAGATTTGAAATCGTTTATACTCTAGTCCGCGCTCTGGGGACTTAGAGTACTCCGATCCGCGTTCTGGGGATTCGAAGATTTGGAATCGTTTATACTCTAGTCCGCGCTCTGGGGACTTAGAGTACTCCGATCCGCGCTCTGGGGCTTCGGAGATTTGGAATCGTTCGTACGAGTCTGTATGTCATGCAGGATAATGTAATTTATCATCCAATTAAGAGATATAGAAACTTCATAGAAAATATGGCTTCAAGCCTTTATTAATGAAAATCAACTAAATTGCTTGATTACAACTTTAAAAGGAAACTAAGTCATTATTGAATGGAAACATGCAGGAAATAACAGTGCCTACAACAAGAAAGGAAAACATGCTAAATGTAATAGTGCCGCAAATGTTCACTGTTCCATGCTCGGGGGAGTGTCGCGCCATCAACGGTCGCTAGCTTGAATGTTCCTTCTCCAAGCTTCCGTTCAATGGCGTATGGACCTTCCCAGCTGGGATTCATGCGTGATGGTACCGGGAAGACTCGTTTCAGAACGAGATCACCCACATCAAAGATTCTTGGGCGGACTCTGCCGTCGTAGTAACGCTTGACTCGATGTCTGTGCGCCGCCGCCCTTAATTCAGCTTCTTCACGCTTTTCGTCGATGTAGTCCAGTGATTCCAGCAAGAGGTTTTGGTTCGTCTTGGGATCATAGTATGTCACTCGGTGCGATGGAACTTCAAGTTCCACGGGTATAACGGCTTCAGAGCCGTATGCCAAGGCGAACGGAGTGTGGCCGGTCGCGGACTTGTGGGTAGTTCTATACGCCCATAATGCTGTCGGGAGTTCATCTACCCACTTGCCTCCAACCTTCTCCAGACGCTTCTTCAGTATGGACTTGATTATTTTGTTAACGGCCTCGACTTGTCCGTTAGCTTTTGGGTGTGCAACGGCGGCGAACTTTTTCTCGATGCCGTACTTTAAACAGAACTCTTTGAACTCTCTACTTTCAAATTGCGTTCCGTTGTCTGTAATGATGGTGCGTGGAAGGCCAAAGCAGCATATAATGTTTTGTACAACGAAGTTAATGACCTTCTTAGAGGTGATAGTGGCCAAAGGTTCTGCCTCAGCCCATTTCGTGAAATAGTCGACTGCAACTATTGCGTATTTCGCACCACCTTTGGATAGAGGCAAAGAGCCGATTATGTCGATTCCCCAGATCGCAAATGGCCAGGGACTGATCATTTGTGTGAGTTCCGTTGATGGAGCCCTCAGAATTTTCGCATATCTTTGACACTTGTCGCATTTTCTTGCGTAGTCCACGGCATCCCGGTTTACGGTGGGCCAGTAATATCCATAGCGGAGGATCTTCTTTGCTAGCGTTTGCCCCCCAGTATGGTCGCCACATTCCCCTTCGTGAACTTCTCTCAAGACTCGCTTTGTTTCATCATGAGCGATGCATCGTAATAACGGGACTGAGAATCCTTTTCGATACATTGATCCATCCTGCATTATGTATCGCGCGGCCTTTCGAAGGACCTGCCGTCTTTCGCTTCTTTTTCCTGGTAAAGCCCCGGTCGTCAGGTACAGTTTGAATGGGGTTATCCACGATTCCTTCTCGATTTCTGTTCCCAACACGCGATCGACTTTCATTTCGTCTATGCTCGGGGCATGCAAGACTTCGACGGGATACAATCCCATTTGTTGCGCATCGTCGGTACTCGCGAACTTAGCCAATAAGTCGGCTTCTTTGTTCTGTTCGCGCGGGATATGTGAGATGTCATAACGCTCAAGATTTGATAGTAGTTCTTGGACCTGAATGAGGTACGGAGCAAGCTTTCGTCCCTTTGCTTGGTAGTCTCCCCGTACTTGGTAAACCACCAACTGCGAGTCACAAAAGATTTCGACTGATTCGATCCCGAGTTCCCTGATGAGCTTCAAGCCAGCGATCAGTGCTTCATATTTGGCTTCGTTATTTGTAGCCGGGAAATCGAGCTTCAGGGCATAACAGATCGATCCGTTTTCCGGAGTTACAAGAACTACGCCCGCGCTGGAGCCACGGTCGTTTGATGCACCGTCAGTGTATAATTTCCATCGAACGGGGGGAATGATGTCGTGATCGTCCGGTTTGATGGGTATGGTAAATTCAGCGATGAAGTCTGCTAACGCTTGCCCTCGGATAGCTCTCCGTGGTAAGTACGCGATATCGAATTGGCTCAACTCGATGTTCCATCTTAGCAATCTTCCAGAAGTTTCCGGCCGTTGGAGTACCTGCCTTAGGGGTTGATCGGAATAAACACCGATTGAATGTGCTTGAAAGTACGGGCGAAGCTTTCGTGATGCAATCACCAAGCAATAAGCCAATTTATCTATTTTAGGGTAATTCCTCTCGGCCCCTGTTAAACGTTTGCTAACATAATACACCAGCTTTTGGACCCGATCCTCCTCTCGTACCAAAGCCGCACTTATCGCATGTGGGGATACAGCCAAGTATACGTACAACATCTCATGGTCAACTGGTTTTTATAGCATTGGTGGGCTCTCCAGATGCCTCACCAGATTCCGGAATGCTTCCTCACAGCTAGACGTCCATTCAAAATTTCTCTTTCCTTTCTTTATTATGTCAAAGAACGGGATGCACTTGTCAGTTGCCTTGGATATAAATCGACTCAGCGCAGCTACTTTTCCGTTCAAGCTTTGTACCTGCTTTATAGTCCTGGGCGCTTGTACATCTCGAATAGCTTGGATCTTTTCTGGGTTGGCCTCGATTCCCCTATCGTTGACGATGAATCCCAAAAACTTCCCTGATGCAACGCCGAAAGAACACTTCAACGGGTTGATCTTCATGCCATAAAACCTGAGTATGTCGAACATTTCAGCCAAGTCTTGAATGTGGTCGTTTGACCGTCGTGACTTCACGAGCATGTCATCCACATAGACTTCCATGGTTTTACCCAGCTGGTCCTTGAACATTCGATTCACCAGACGTTGGTAAGTTGCTCCAGCATTCTTCAATCCAAAGGGCATCACTACATAGCAATACAGTCCGACATTTGTAACGAAGCTGGTGTGTTCTTGGTCCGGAATATGCATTGGGATTTGGTTGTATCCTGAGTACGCATCCATGAATGACAGTAACTCGTGTCCTACGGTGGAATCGACCAACTGATCGATCCTAGGCAACGGGAAACTGTCCTTAGGGCATGCTTTGTTCAAGTCGGAATAATCTACGCAAGTCCTCCATTTCCCATTCGCCTTCTTTACTAGCACGGGGTTGGATACCCATTCAGGGTAGAGGGCGTCGCGGACGAACCCATTCGCTTTGAGTTTGTCCACCTCCTCTCCAAGAGCGGCGGATCTCTCCGGATCCATTCCTCTCCTTTTTTGCTTGACTGGGACGTATTTCGGGTCTATGTTCAACATATGACTCGTGATGGCGGGAGAAATCCCACACATATCAGAATGCGTCCAGGCGAAAACATCGAGGTTCACCTGGAGGAAGTCACTAAGGTCTTCAGTCATTGCGGGGCCTAGATGTGATCCGATCTTCAGTATTCGCGAAGGGTCGTCACGGCTAACTGAAATGTCAATTGTTAATTCAGCCGGTGCTGCCTTCTCTTCCCTAGGTTTCTCATCGTCGTCTCTCGGATATATATCTCCGTAGATCCGAGAACTATGCCCGAGCCAGGGCTCGGGCACTACTTGTCAATTATCCGCATTGAGGATGCGGACGGGATTGTCCGCAACCTTTCCCTTCTCCCTCCGGTGGGCCTCTCGGAGCTCGGCCACATAACAGGAACGACCAGCTGCTTGGTCGCCGTGAACAATGCCTACTCCTTTGTCAGTCGGGAACTTCAAAGTTAAACACCACGGGGCTAACGCTGCCCTAAACTCTGCCAGGGCCGGCCGACCCAAGAAAACGTTATACAGAGAGTCCACATCCAAAACTACAAAGGGTAGAATTCGCACTCTCCGACGCTCGCCTTGTCCCAGTTCAACTGGTAACTCGACATATCCCACTGCATCAGTTGCAGCGCCGTTAAAGCCGTGAATACGAGCTTTGGATGGTTTCAAGTCTTTTGTTTCTAGCTTCATTTGATCGTAGGCCTTCTTGAAGATGATGTTGACTGAACTTCCAGAATCAATCAGAATTCTTTTTACATATGCTGGTCCGATCGTTGCAGATATGACCATGGGGTCGATGGTCGGAGCCTCTACCTGATCAGCGTCTCTGCTTCTAAACACAATATCGTCTGTCATTACGCGCTGCTGCTTAGCAGGGGCTCCGTCCTCCATGTTCGAATAACACTCAAAATCTGCATGCTTCAAGGAACTTGCATATCGCTCCATCTCCTGCCAATTCTTATCCGCAGGGTGAGGCCCGCCGATAATTGTATTTATGACCAGTCTACCAACGGTCCGGGCAGGCTCCTCGGGATGACGTGTAGCTGGTGCACGACCTGGGTTGGACGTTCCCTGTCCTCCTTCTTGTGGATCCTTCACAAATTCTTGCAATTTCTTCTGCCTGATCAACTTCTCGATAGCGTCGTGCAAGTGTCTACATTCTTCCGTATTGTGTCCATAAGTCTCATGGAAGTGACAATATTTCCCGGTCCGCTTCTGTTCTTCGGTTGATTCTTTTGGACGTGGTTTTCTGTACTGAAAAGTATTGCAGGTGGATAGGTAAATGTTTTCAAGTGGGGCGTTTAGCGGAGTGTACTCGCTGTAGCTTGGAATTCTCGACTTCCACTTTCCTGCTTCTTTTCTTTTCCCTTGACTCCTTCCTCCGGACTCCTTGGGTTGCCCAGGCTTGTTCTGGACATTGACTTGGACCTTTCCCGAGCTGTCTCCAGATTGCTTCACAGCGATGTTGCTCTTTATTGACTCTTGGATAGGCCCTGGCGCCTTATCTCGTCGTACCCACCTAGCTTCCTCTCTTCTTATGAACTGGTGTGCCTTAGAGTAGAAACGCTCTAGCGTAGCTGGAGGTTTTCCTTCCAGCCAGTCTCCAAACTCAGAGTCTGGATCCACACCTCTCATTGCAGCCATCATAATTGCATGGTCATTGGGATTACTGACTTCAGTTGCTGCTACGTGGAATCTTTGCAAATATTCCTTCAACGATTCCCCAGGATTTTGGATTACACTTGACAGAGACATCATGTCCTTTGGGCGCGTAGTATTTATCCTGAACTGCTCAATAAACTTTTTTGCCAACTCCTCGAAATTTGATACGGATCGCGGAGGAAGTCGGGTGAACCACATAGTAGCGATCCCAGATAGAGTAATCGGAAAGCACCTACACTTGGTGGCATCATTCGCTCTGGCTGAATCCATCATCCATTCGTACCTCATGACATGTTGTCTAGGGTCAGTCTTTCCTTCATATGCAAGAATAGTAGGCATACTAAACTTCCTGGGGTACGCCGCTTGCAACACAACATCCGTGAACGGAGTATGACTTCTTGACACTCCCCGGTCATTATTTGATAAGCCCTGATTCTCTTTCATCAGTTGCCTGATCATGGCTGTCAGATCGGGTGTCTGTATGGAAGGCGGAAGGTTGGAGTCTGTTTTACGCGCCTGTCCATGCTGATGCCTCCTCTCTTGGCGATCTGCCAATCGTGCGTCTTGAGGTTCGACATCGTTAGCATTTTGATGATCTGGGCCTCTATCTTCCATCTGTATCCCGGTCCTGAAGCTTCCAGCTCTTGCTTGGTCGCGGTCTCCAGCTGTTCGAACAGCAGCATCTGCTCGCGCAGCATCAGTCTTACGGCGTGTGCGTCTGGGAGGTTCATCAGAGGAAGTAGAGCTGTCAGATGAGGAGTAAGCAGCGGGATTGCCCCCAGCATTCTGTTGCTGCTGTTGAGTAAGTTGTGCCATCAGGTTGGCATTGGCTTGCATCTGCTCTCCTAGTTGTCTCCTACTTTCCCTGAGCTCTCTCATCAAGTCGTTGAACTCTATTCTGGTGACAACTGGAGTTTGGTCCTGAGTGGCAACTCCTGTATTTGGAATTGTTGGTTGATTGCTAGGCCCTGCTTGTTGCACGCTAGCAGTCTCGTGGGCATCCGCATTATGAGAAGCTGACCTGGTAGAGTTATTGGTATGAACTCTGAGTAGAATCAACGGATGTCCTATCAGTGAGTCGGATCTTCTTTGGGGGATTTGTTCAATCCAGTAGCTTCAAAGCAGATCCTTGAGGTCTGAGAATTCAATTCTCAGTGAAAGCACCAAAGTGTTAGCACCAAAATTGGTCACTAACCTCGTTCAGAAAGATTGTGTAGAGATATAAGTGATGAAAGTAAATTAAACAGAGAAGACAATGCTAATTTAAATGCAGAAAGTAAGAACACCAAATTTATAGTGGTTCAGCGTAATTGCCTACGTCCACTTTGTTCAACTTTATTGATTTCCTTTATGGTTGATTACAAATACAATTCGTGAATCAAATGCTTGAGTGAAGTTGTTGAGTAGAGAAGATGAGTCTTGAAAATGGCAGAGTCTCCCCGGTGTTTTTCTCTCCAAAAAAGGATCCATTTCACTGTGACCCTGCCCCTCTATTTATAGGCAAATATGGGCTGGACTTCCCAAGTGGGCTGGATAGCCGAAATCTCTAGCCCCAGTACAGTGGTCGCTGTATGCCGAACCAGGTATGCCGAACGCTCTGATGCCGAACGATGTGGTTTGAGGTTTGGGAAGTGCAGGATGTTAGACAGTCGAAGCCGAACGCTCTCTGATGCCGGTCACTCTCTGATGCCGGTCACTCTCTGATGCCGGTCACTCTCTGATGCCGGTCACTCTCTGATGCCGAGTTCCACTGGATGCCGAGTACTAGTTGCCTGGTTAAATCTCCAGGAAACACTTAACATAGAAGAAGAAAGGTTATGTAGGGATTTAGATGACTCAAATGAGAAATATATGAGGCTTTTAAAAAGCATCAAGTACCTTGAGGATTTCAAGAAAAAACGAGTCACACCTCTCCTTCGAAAATCCCGCTTTCATCAAACCAACTTCCACAAAGAAAATAAAGAGTTGACCACACTCTTTTGGATGTTGATCGGGGATAGGGCCAAACTGATGGAGTGTATGTATCTAACCTATACCTATTTTTCTATGATTGGCATCTCCTTCCTAGATGGTGATTGTGGTGGTTTAATCAGGCATCTGCATAAGAAGTACCTAGACGAGCTGATCCTCACCCATGAGAATGTTGGAATTTACCTAGGGTCCCTACTGCCATTTTGACTATTGATTATCTTCCTTCTAATAAGATAAAATATAATAGAGATGGGTTTATTACTAAGTATTATAAGGTGTCTATTCTTTATGAAACCTAATGATATCATTGTATATCTTCAATTCTTTTTAAAGTTGAAATTGTAATTATATTTCTATGTAGGATTTATATCTTCATATGTTCGTCATCAATGTGCAGGCTTCTGAATTTGCTCCTGTTTATTCTTCGTCTCCAACGTCAAGATATAATTTAAGTAGCTTAATTAAACTAAATAGGCGTTTTAAAGAAAATTATTTTTGATTAGCAAATCTCGCTTATCGAAATACAACTTCCTTCGTGATCTTCATAACATTTGTACTAAATTTTCCAAATTTAGACTTTAGTTTTTTGCGAAATCAAGAGGACCAATTCCTTCATGAGGTTCGTAACAATTATGCCAAAATGTTGAGTAGTGAATTCAGCCTTCCTCCTAGAGAATGGGATCATCATGGGTTTCCTTCGGTTACCTCTCCTCGTGGTATTGAAGCTCCTTTTTGTACCACATTTTCTATTTCACTTTCCTCTTTTCAAAGAATTCAAGACATTCTTTCTCATTCGAAGGTTTAATATGTTATAATATGTATGTAGTTCTTATAAAATAATTTCTATATGAATATAATGGTTTTGGTTGTCTCTTGATTATTAATTAAAATTTGTCATTACTCCTCTTTCTTTTACTGAAGGTTATTTATTATCCATTTACTAATTTAGGATGAAAAACTATATTTATCTCTTAATGATCCCAACCTCAGCTAATCTCTTGGATGCATTCAAGCTAAATCAGTGGCTGCCGTTGAGCATCGTCCTACTCGTTCTATTTTTGTTCATCCACCATTTATAATGCCGAAGCTAATAAATGGTATGAGAAATATGGTCAAGTGAAGTCTTTCTAAAAGCTTCTCAAGAGATTGTTGAGGATCTAAAAGAAAATTTCTTCTAAGGATGAGGAGGTTTTGGACTTAACTAGGAGGCATAATTTATGTTCTGATCCTCAACAATTGGAACATGACATGAAAATCGCCCAACTTAATCAGTGCATTCTTAATTTAGAGGTAGACCTTATTAAATCTAAGAATGAGTGTTAATCTTATGAGCTTATACTAACTGAAGGTGAAAAAGGCTTGCCTACTCTTACACCAGTTGATTCTTCCAAAAAGGTACTCTATGGATTCCTCTCCATCCTGGGGTCGCTTTACGTGCAGTAGTAGTGCAACTTGTCCAGCTCTTCCACTACCGGTGAACATGCCTAATAACCTTGCTAAACTGAGCAGTTCTTTCAAATTTGAATGCAACCAGAGAATAAAACGCACTGGAATAATAAGATCAATAAAAATGTACTAGAATAACAAGTTCTCTAAAGCACTTTCGGTTCTTAGACTTGAGGTTAAGATTTTAGAGGGTAAAAAGGAAGAACTTACGTCAAGAATGCAAATATGCGAGAATGACAAATGTGGTCTATCTTACCAAATTTCCCAACTATGAGATGCTAATAAGACTTATGAGAAGGTGTTGAAAGCTCGAGTTGATTCTATTGACTCGATTAGCCATAAGGAAAAGAAGTTGAAAAAATATCTTCTTGTAGCAATTCAACACATTGTTGGTCCTCCCGCAATGTTAGAAACTTTGATGAATGAGGTAAAGGAGTTTTAAGATCAATTAGGGTTAATGCAATTTTATTCTTCTAGGGCCTCTCAGCTTGATCCATTGGTAGATTATTTAATTGAAGTTATTGCTGCTTTTGACCTGAAAATTGACTTTACATTTTTAGGCTTAGAAAGAAATTGTCGAATGAGGAAGGCTGTTACTTCAAGTTATGTGACAACCCACACCTCCAGACACACCGACCTAAAGCCTAAGGTGATTTTCAGACTCGCGTTGTGCCAAAAAGTACGAGCTATCTAGTTTTTAAACATTATAGAGATTAGAAATATAATGATAAAATATAAGACATTCTACACTTTCTGATCTCACAATGGAAGGCAATAAATATAAATACAGAAAATAACCATCTCAGATAATATCTTGGAAAACATAGTCTCAAAACATAGATAGTCATAATCCAGAGTTTATAGAAATACAACATATAGTCCGATAAGTACTAAGTACGATAAAAAGTAACATGAAGAGCAATGGAAAGTAATAAGCAATGCTAATGCCAAGCCCGCCTCTCCGCATGCTAGATCTAGGCCAATCACCTACTGCCCCATCCTCCTGTGGTAGGGGAAAAAGGAAAGGAGTGGGTCAGACAAAAGTCTGGTGAATGAGTTGCATCAATAATATATGGTGATCAAATGCAATTTATTTCATTTATAATCAGTGTGACCAAGGGTGTCTTGCTTGTGTTTGGAAATTTCTTACTAAGGTTACTTTCATTTATCTAAGGGGTATGTTCTAAATACACTTATACCAATATCTTGTGAATGTTTATACTTAGAATCGAACAACTAACCGAACCTCTAAAACAATGGCGAATTGGGGTAATAACTACTGGAACTATTCGAACATAGGATTACCTATAATATCAACCTTAGGGCTACGTTCCCAACTATGACTACATGTATCGTATTTATACATTGAGGAGGAGCCTGCAATGCCGACTCATGTTGAAGATATCTTAGGGTCTTCTGCATCCGTGTTCAATATCAATGGTAACGTAACGACACTTATTGCACAGCGCCAGGCACCCAACAATAGTATCACATCATGTACCTAAGAACCTCCGATTAGTGCCAGGACACACACTTCTTTAGGCATCCTCATCAATGTTGTGTGTACACCATAGAACCTCCAGTGAGTGCAATTTGTGACTAAATCATCGTTGTCAAATACCAACTTTTCCGAATAGATAGTTTCTAGGGCTAATCGCCCGCGTGCACTTCTATCCAGTCTCGTAACTTCCAAGAGTCTTAAACTTAGGGAACTAATTTCCCTACCAATATGCTAACATTCACATATAAAATATATGTATAAACTTATAAACTAGGCCTTAGGCCGAGGTTCAGATTGTGCATGTAAACCGTTAACTGGTCAACCGCTAGCTACTATGGCGGCCGACCACTTGCTGACGATAAGCTCCAGTGAGCCTTTCGACTAGTGTTAGTTGATTTTTATTAATTATCGTTCTTTGTCAATTATCATTCTCGGTTAATTATAGTAAACTTATACTTTGTTAATATATAGTTTCTAATATTCTATATTTCAGTTTCAAACCATTTCATAAGTATGTTTGTTATCAAATCAAATTGCATCGGGTTTAGAATATTTTAGATTCAACTATACCAATTCTAGATCAAGCATGATATAAACAAACTTAATTATATATAAATCATCATATTAATTATGAACCCACTCACCTTATATTAACTTTTTCCTCTTTAATTTGTGTTGAATCACCTTCTCTTCGACTTGTTATCTCTCTTTTTTGCTTGATTCTGTTTTCAACTTATATTTACTTTATTTCAGAAATTTTTTTAGAGGAGACGGAGATTTGGAGAAGAGATAGAATTTGGACGTACTGTGGTGAGTGATTAGGGTTTGGATTAACGTCCTAGTTATGCTGCCATAACCAATGATGACCGTTGATTTAATATAATTAAATTTGAGTTGTTTGACCTAGGTTAACCCTAGTTGACAAGCACCCACCAGTCGACAGCTTGGTTCGAGGCGGTCGACCACTAGTTGTTGACAGGCCCAACTAGGATGTCGACCATTTGAGTTATTAAAATTATTTTTAACGTTCTGATTTTTTAATTATTTTCCATATACACACACATATATATATTAATTATTTTTGAATTCAAATCTTTAAACTTTAGTAACTTTTCCACATGAACTCAGATTATGAAACTTTACATATGAAAGTTGTCCAAAAAATTCGAACATTTGTGAAAATTCCATTTTTACCCTTGTTATTTTAATTTAATTATTTTATTAAATTTCCAGTTAATTTTTAGTGGGTGTTACAAGTTATTAAAGATATCAATATTTTTTCAGTATGGATGCTCCAATGCTCTTAAGGAAATTGGAGGACCTCCAATTTAGTACAAGGAAGCCAGTTCAACCTGTAAACTACACTTTTGCACTTTAGAAGTGAAGGAAAAGGGAAAGAGTTAGTTTACCAACATCACCCTCTTCCCCATCCTCTAGAGCCGTGAAATTTGAGTATATTTTGTTGTAGATACTAATTTTATTGTAAAGGATAATTATTGTATATTATGACTTTTATGTAATGAAAATTTGTGTACCTGTTTCATAGTGCCCCCTGATAAGCTATCTGTTTGTACGTTGTAACATAGCCCCTATGCTTTTCCATTAATACTTCACCTATATTGAATGATAGAGTTAGAGAACTTTGTCCACAATTTCTTTTGTATAGATGTTCTTGATAAGGCTTTAAAGCGGGTATTATTTCCCTTTATTCATCTACCTTGAATAGTTGCGCCCAACAGCGGGACCATAGGCCTAATTGATTATTATTCTTTGGATGGTTTCTTTGGCTAGGCCTTGGGGTGGGACCAAAGGCTTCTCGTCCATCTACCTTGGATGGGTGCTTTTGCCAGGTAATGGTGGGATCAAAGGCTTAATTGACCACCACTCTTCAGATGGTTGCTTTAGCCAGGCTTTGTAGTGGGACCAAAGGCTTCGTGTCCATCACCCTTAGATGGGTGCTTTGACTAGGCCCACTGGCGAGATCAAAGGCTTAAATTGACCACTAATCTTTGGATGGTTGATTTAGTTAGGTTTTACGGTGAGATCAAAGGCTTCTCGTCCATTTCGCTTGGATGGGTACTTTGATCAGGCTTAGCGGTAGGATCAAAGGCTTAATCAACCATCACTCTTTGGATGGTTGCTTTGGGCAAGCTTTTCAGCAAGACCAAAGGCTTTTCAGCAAGACCAAAGGCTTTTCCTTGATTTTTGTTGCATTTCATTCATTGTCCGCTTTATATGAAATATGGCCTTGATTTCCAATTTCACCATTTATTATTTGAGATTTCATTTTTCCTTTTTTCTAATCCTTTGAAAGCTCATATTCAACAAATTCTTGTAACTCTCCCTTCCTTACACAGTATTCAATAATCCCTGATAAAGCTCTATAATCATTAGTATGTTGCCCATTTGCTTTATAATGATGGCTATATTCTCCTCCGTCATGTTTTTCTTCCATTCTTGGGGTTTTCTTAGAAGTCTGATAATTTAATCTTTCCCTTGTGAGAATATACACCATTGCTTGAGAAATACAAAGGGGGGATAATTTTGCTCTTTGGTCCTCTATCTATTTGATTACTTTGTTCGCCTTGTGCCCTTTTCATGGATTCACAGCTTCCTCGTGGTTTGTCCAATCTCCTTTTCATTGTTTGAGAATTTCTTTCTTTATTAATAAGAGTTAAATTGATAACATCTTTCCATTTTTGGGAAAACTTATTGAAATCTTAGTGTTATATGGGTTTCTAACCCAGCAGAATTCAAAGGAAGTCAGGGCAACTTGGTCGAGTCAGAATAGCTTAAGATTCAACCAAAAGGACCAGAACAGCAAGGCAAGAGAAGCCAGAGGAGAAGAAAGCAAAAAACACTAAGGACATGGATCGCCAACGATCCATCGTATTCGCTCATTGGTTCATCGATCTTCTTGCATCGTGATCTAACCTAAATTCTAAGAACAATGGCTAAGTTTGATGAGATTCCGAGCTAATTAAATTAAGAGACAAGCATTCGCCTAGATCAATCAGCAGCCTAGTGCAACCAGTAAGCAAACCATCATCAAAACATAGCAAAATGCTACGAGACTACATGGACAACATCAACACGAGACAACAAATTCTATCTAGAAGACAAATCCCAAAAACTAGCTAAGTATATGGATCGCTAGCGATCCATATATTTTCATCAGTTCGTTACGATCCATATGGAACGAAGCAAGGGAAGTATACTAAGGCATTGGATCGCCTTCAAGCCTAACTATCGATCGCTAGCGATCAATAGCCTATGGATCGCTAGCGATCCATCATTATAGCTCGGATTGTGACGTAATTTTCAATATGCCTTCATGCAGTCGTTTGCAAGCATCTGGCAAGAAGGCTTGGCCCAATGGCTCTCCAACCTCTATAAATACTCACCTATCTGCAACAAAAAGGGGATACTCTAGACTGGCTGCTGAAACTCTGCAAAAACTATTCTTCACTCTTCTCCTCCCTCGTAACAGTCATATAAGAAGTTTATTGTGATTTTCCAGTAAACTTGAACTTTGAGAACTTAATCTAATTAGGGATATTCAGCAACTTTGTAATCCAATTCACCTTGTAAAAGCAATCAGTCAATAATAAAAGCTATAAAGTGGACGTAGGCTTCATTAACAACTGAACCACTATAAAAATCTTCTTGTCTTCTTTCTATTTCTGCTTTTTCTATATTTATTCTCTGTATTATTGCTCTGTAAGAATAGGTTTGGTGCTTTCACACTCAATCCAGGGTGTTGATCCATTTTTTGGGTTAACATTTTAGTGCTTTCATTAAGAGCCCAACTCAGGCATAGATCTTACTATCTGCTTTGGATCTGATAGGTTCAGAAGTTAGATCCTCAATTTCTATTTAAAAGTTATGTTGCTAAGAATCAATGGCTCCGGGAAGAAGAAGAACTGCTTCTGGAAGATCTATAGGGGCAGTAATAGCCGGAGAGGAGATGAATCATCAACAAACTGAAGTAAATGGCACTAACGTAGGGGATCGGGTGCCAGGATCCTCCAATCATGCAAAGTCGTTACAAGAGATGAGTTGAATAAAATGGTGGATGAAATCAATCATAAAATGGAAAGTAGTCAGAAAGCTCTGATGGATAAGCTTAATGCCCTCTTGACCTTACAATCGCAACCTGGTCCAAGAACCATGTCCGAACCCGTGGCTGCGTAGACTAAGAAAATTCTTCCATTTCTGGTTTAAACAGAAGAAACAGAAAGTAGCAGCAAAGAGGAATGACAGCTGGAACCATGGAAGCTGCCAACGTGGAAGGAAATACAAGTACTCCACCAACCACAAGGTAACCAGCTATGAATTTGAATCAAGGAGCAAAGACCCCACTAGAGGATATCGCCATGGACCTCTCTGACTCAGAAAACGGAGAGCAATTTAACGACGACAAGTTAGAAGGAAATGCTAATGTGCTCGATAACACCAAGAATGTCCAAATTGCCCCAATCAGGCTAACCGCAAGCCAACGAGATTTCGAGGGAGTGGCTCTTCCAAAGACAGGAGAGCCTAGGGTTCAGCCCACTCGCCAAGACTGTTTGCAAAGCCAAACACTTGGTGTAGTGACTGACAGCCGACTCCAGGATTACCGGACATCAGAGGCATTTATCCCGGATATGGTCAAGCAGTTGATGGACAAGAGTAAGAATAGGAGAGATGATGAATGGGGATCCGCTCTAAGTCGGACTCCCTTTACTGATGAGATCTTGAATGAGCGATAACCGAAAAAGTTAACGATGCCAACTATTCCATCTTATGACAGAACAAAAGACCCAAAACTTCATCTTTACAAGTACGGTAGGTACATGGATAGAGAAAATGCTTCGAATGCTGTTCGGTGTAGATGTTTTCCCATTTTTCTGAAAGGAATTGCTTCCATGTGGTTCACTAGACTTCCACCGAGATCCATCTCCACTTTTGACTAGCTAGCGGCATGATCCCTCGATCAATTCAGGCTTCACACCGAGTAGCCTAAGGATGTGATGTCTCTATCCGGACTGTTCCAGGGACAAAATGAATTATTGAAGTCTTTCATGAACTAGTTCAATACCGCAGTGATAGGAGTAAGCAATCCAAACGAGGATATGGTCTTTATAGCTTTGGTCCGTGCCATCCACCCCGAAACTGAGTTCGGAAGGTGGATTAAAATGAAGCAACCCACCACAAGGAAAGACTTCAATCACAAAGCAAGTCAATACTTGAGTTTGAAGGAAGCATAGGATCTGGAAAGGAAGTCTACTAGCGTGCAACCACGAACGTTGGGCAGAGTGCCATGGTAATGAACCAGAGCATAAATGCTTTCCGGATTGCTGAAGGAAGCACAGAGAAAGACGGAAATCAAAAAAGGAAGAACAAAAATTCCAATAAAAGAAGTGATAACAATAAACAACTTAAAGGCTTTAGGCCAGAGGATTACACCCCGCTCAACAAAACTCTGGAAAACAACTATCTCACAACCCAGGGAATGGAGGAGTATATAAAAACCCCCTAAGAAGGAAGCAACCGAACAACAAAAGTGCTCGGGAAAGTAGGATCGCTTCCATGAGATGCATGATCACAACACAAACGAATGCCGCCATCCAAAGAACTTAATTGAAGAGCTGATCTGGGAAAATAAGCTTTAGCAATATGTGAGGAAACCACAGAATCCAAACCAGCCCATAGCTCCCCATGCTCCTTAGGACCGAAGAAACCAAGCCGGAACTAGTGAAAAGGGATCAAAGCGTACTGACCTGAGACTCATCATTGGAACGATATCTGGAGGAATACATCTCATGCACAGAAGTTGGGGAGAGATGGAGCGGTATGCGAGTTCATTAAAGCACGCTTCGAAGGAATCATGTCGAAGATGCAGCTCCAACCAAGAAGCAGAAAACATTTAATGATGACATAGTATTTCAAAATCGAGATACCGAAGGGATCGAAGCTCCAACACTCGATCCAATGGTGGTGACAGTAGGGATCAGGCCCGCTGTGGTTCGACAAGTACTAGTTGATAGCGGCAGTTCTGTGAATATTCTTTTTAAATATACCTTTGACAAAATGGAGGTCGGCATGAAAAATCTATCTGCATGCCAAATAAGAATCCAAGGGTTCAATGGCAAACCCAAACAATCGTAGGGACGATCGACTTAGCAATAGAACTTGGGGAGGGTGACCGAGTCACCCTTATTCAAACTTTTGTAATTATGGATGCAACTTGTGCATATAATGCCTTCTTGGGATGGCCCACGCTGGCAGATTTCAGAATCGCTTTAACCCATTGGTGCCTCACCATGAAGTTCCCAACGGCCAACAGAATCAGGGTGGTCAAAGGAGATTAATGCACCGCCAGAGAATGTTACATTGTAGAGTTACGCGAATCTAAAAGAAGGGAAAAGGGAAAGGATGTGGGGAGAACTCTCCACATTCGTGAACCTGCCAAATAGCAACTACAGAGCCGCCCCTGGCTTAGGGACCATAGCCGATTCGATAAAGCTTTGGACCCCAAAAAGAAGAGTTCAGGAGAGGATCGAGCAGCACCAATTAAATTGATAGTGTCTGTCCTAGTCGACATGGATGAGCCAACATGGGTCTTGAAAATTGGATCGCACTTTGGAAACAAGATGCGATTGGAACTCACTAAATTTCTTTGCGCCAACTCGGATGTGTTCGCCTAGACACATTCCGATATGTGTGGGGCATCGCCAGAAATTGCATGCCACACACTCAACATTGACCCTAGGTTTGCAATGGTAAAACAAAAGAGGCGCAGCTTGGGCCCTGAGTGGTCCAAGGCGTTAAGAGAAGAAGTAGACAAGTTGATGGCCAATAGCTTTATCCGTAAACGTGACTTACTTTGAATGGGTATCTAACCCGGTCTTGGTCAAAAAGTCCAATGGGAAGTAGCGAACTTGTATCGACTACTCAGACTTAAATAAAGCTTGCCCGAAAGATAGCTTCCCTCTGCCCAGAATTGACCAGCTTGTGGACTGAACGGTGGATATGAACTGCTGTCATTTATGGACGCATACTCGGGGTACAACCAGATCCTGATGCACGAACCTGATCAGGAAAACACCAGCTTCATCGCTAATTTAGGACTATACTGCTACAGGGTAATGCAATCCGGTTTAAAGAATGCTGGGGAAAACTACCAAAGATTAGTAAATACCATGTTCAAGCATCAGATCGGGAAAACCATGGAGGTTTACGTGGATGACATGTTGGTTAAATCACAAGTAGCAACCAACCACCTGGATAATCTTGCTGAAATGTTTTAAATACTTCGAAAGTATGGAATAAAACTCAATCCACTCAAATGTCACTTCGAGGTAGCCTTCGAAAAGTTCTTAGGGTTCACAGTAAGTGCCAAGGGCATTGAAGTAAATCCAGAGCAAATAACTGCCCTACCAGAAGTCCAAGCCCCAAAGAACAATAAGGAATTACAAAACTTGAATAGGAAAGTCGCAGCACTAAGCCGATTTATCTCAAAAGTCACCGACAAGTCCATATCATTCTTTGATACGTTAAAGAAAGGAAAGAAGAACTTCGAATGGAGTGAAGCTTTTCAAACCGCATTAGAAGAATTGCTACGACACATGGAAGCCCCCACCAATCCTATCAAAGCCATTGGACGGAGTGGACCTTTTCATTTACCTAGAAATCTCACCTCACGTGTTGAGCGCTGCCCTTGTGCGTGAAGAAGCAAAAATCCAGCAACCCGTGTATAGCAAGTGGTTCACTGGAGCCGATAAAAATTATCCAAAGCTAGAAAAGCTAGCATATTGCCTCTTGATTGCATTTAGGAAGTTACGACCATACTTCTAGGCGCATCCGATCAAAGTACCGACTGATCAACCTCTGAAGCAAGTATAATACCGACCTGAAACTTTCGGACGACTCCTCAAATGGAATATCGAATTGAGCCAATATGATATCACTTACCACTTGAGAATGGCAATCAATGGGCAAGCGTTAGCAGATTTCATCGCCGAGTTTACCATACGGGATGACGAAGAAGAAATACCGTCCGTAATAGAACCACAATGGAAACTCTTCGTCGATGGTGCATCTAATAATCTCTTTTCGAGGGCAGGGTGTAGTGCTTGAAACCCCCGAAGGACAAACCATTTGCTATGCCTTACAATTGGAATTCCCTACAACAAATAATGAAGCAAATTACGAGGAGTTGATAGCAGGACTGAAGGTCATGAAGGAACTCAGAATAAAGTCTGTCAATATCTACATCGACTCTCAGCTAGTCGTCTGCCAGGTGAAAGGCGAATACCAGGCTCGAGGGGAGAACCTTGCCCCATATCTATCTAAAGTACAAGAGTTTCTAAACTACATCAAACATTACACCATAACTCATGTCCCGCGGGAACAAAACACCAAGGCTGACTACTTAGCTAAATTGGCAAACTTCGAAGAAGCTCAATCGTTGGGACTAATCTCGATTAAGACCCTGACCTCTCCAAGTATAGACGAAATGGATGTCGACTGGATTTTTGAGACCACCATCGAACTAGAAACGTGGATGACGCTAATCAAAGACTACTTGCTCACAGGGACCCTTCCAATTGACAGGAACCAACGAAAAAAGCTCCTCCGGAAAGCACCGCGATTCATAATATAGGATGGAATACTCTACCGAAGGGGATTCTCTACCCCCTTGCTTAGATTTGTAACCAACGACGAAGCTCGACGAATTCTGAAGGAGGTTTACAAAGGTGACTGCGGAGACCATACTGGAGGGCAAACCCTTGTGAAGAAAGTCCTCCAGTATGGATATTTCTGGCCAACAGTAAACCACGATGCAGTAGACTACGCCAGACGGTGCGATCGATGCCAAAGATTGAGAAAGATTAAAAGAACTCCCTCAACAGAGCTAACACAGATGGTCAGTCCATGGCCATTTGTAATACGGGGAATTGACTTGATTGGCGTACTGCAAATAACGAAAGGAGGGGCCAAATACGCTATAGTTGCCATTGATTATTTCACGAAATGGGCATAAGCGGAACCGTTGGCCACCATTACCACAAAGAAAGTCATTAATTTTACTACTAAAAACGTTATTTGTAGGTTTGGTGTGCCATAGAAAATCATCACTGATAACGAAACCCGATTTGAAAGAGCCGAGTTCAAAGACTTTTGCAGACGCTTCCGAATCGAGAAGAATTTTTTCGCAGTCGCTGACCCGCAAGCAAACGGGAAAGTGGAGGCAATAAACAAGATCATCAAGTCCACTATCAAAAAGCGATTAACTAAGGCAAAAGGGAGCAGGGTTGATGAGCTTTCACTTGCACTATGGGCTTATAAAACAACACACAAAGCGGCAACCGGGCATACCCCGTTCGTCTTGGCATATGGCTCAGAGGTAATGACTCCCGTTGAACTAGAAGTCCCTTTCCATTGGAGGCAAAATTTCAATCAGAAACAAAACAAGCAGCTCCTACTCTAGTCGCTTGATATGATTGACGAAAGGAGGGAAGAAGCCGAGTTGAGAGCCGCTACTCACCAAAAAGGGTCGCGTGGTACTTCAAATCCAAAGTTCATAACCAAACCTTTGAAGTGGGTGACCTCATCCTCAAATAAGTAAATCCTGTCCCGAGAGCCTTCAGACCAAACTGGGAAGGGTCGTATGTGATCAATCAAAAGTTAAGGGACGGAACTTTCAAACTTACAACCACTGACGGAATCTAAATTCCCCAAGCATGGAACATTGAATCGATGCGCCGTTACATTATCTGAAAACTACCCTATGTAATTTCTATTTTTTAGCAAATAAGCCATCCCAGGATACCGGGGGCATTGTAAATAGGAAAAACTTGCCCAACTTTCCTTAATAAAATTGATTTGCTTTCTAAACCAATAAAACTGTGTTCATAATAGTAACTTGCTGAGTTTACGGGGTCAAATCAGCTCAAAACCATTCAATTGCTGCTTGAGATAGTGTAATCACACTCAAGTACGCCCCACTTACCCGCTGGGTCGACGTAATCAATTTGACTCAAACCGTCGAATCGGCGGAACCCGATCTCCGCCTTCTAAGAATCGGTGTTGCTCCGGCAACATCGAGAAGGCCCAAATCAAACGCCGCGCATCCCATAAGCCACGCACTAACTCTTTGAGTCATGGAATCACGCTCTTAAAGCATAAAATTCTCACGTTGCCCAAAGATTGGCAACATTGAGAAGCTTCAAAATTGTTCTGGATCGACGGGTAGTATCAGTCCCAAAATTCGCGCATCCCATAAGCCGCACATATTTTATAAAAAGCCACGCATTTAATAAGCCGCACACACTTTTAAGTACCGGAATTGCCCCGGCAATACCAGGAAACTTATCCATTGCAGGAATAACAAGGATCAACCCACTCCCATTACCAGGAGTAACAGGCATGAATCCAACAAAATTAAAGTGCTACAAATCAGTAGAAAACTGCAAATTTTGACCAACAATAATTCTACAATTAAGCCATTCAAATCATAAGTAAGTCTGATAAATAAAGAAGACAATAATAAGCAAAAATTCGGACTGATCGATCATTTTTCAAGTGTTCTAAGTAAACAACCATGTGAACTGAGGGGGGCATATCACGGTACTTATATAGAAATGCTCAAGGACAAAAACACTTCACAAGTTTTGTTACTCCAAACAAAGAATTTTGGTAGTAATCACAGGACTAGATAAAATATAATAGAAGTAAAGAAAATAGGTATAAGTAAACAAAACACAGATAATCAGACAGGTGAAGTTACAATCAATATGTCAGCAATGTATTACTTATAACTTTTTTGTACAAGATCGAAATGTAGGGACCGTACCCATACAATACCGGCCAACAAAAAGAAAAAGTACAGACACTACAACAAAAGCAGTAAGTGTAGACTCTGCACTTGAATAAAACAATACAAAATGCCACAAAATCAGCCCAGCTACCATCCGAGCTTCTCAATGCCTTTTTCTGCCACTCCCTTTCTCGCCTTTAAGTTTTTGCTTCCTCTTAGGGGTAGTGTTGCGGCCGATGATGTCGACTATCTTCTTGGTGCTGACACCTCCTTCTTGCTCCTTAACTTTCTCGGAAGTCTCTACTTTTGCCTTGCGCTTCCAAGATTTGTGAGAGCTCTTCGAGGACTTTATCACTTCAACTTTTTCCTTCTTGACGGCAACCAATTGATGTTCGAATTACGCGGCTGCTCAATCTAGACCTCCTGCTCCCGAGCTTTGGCTGCCATAACGTCGCCCTCCAAATATATGGAAGGGTCATCCAAGCCATGTAATGCAACGATTTTCTCAAACTCCGACCCAGGCTGCGAGCCGGACACAGTAACAGCAACCGGAGCAACTATGGAAACAAGCACAGAAGTGGTTGAAATAGCGACAAGGCTGGGCATTGAAGAAGAAGGCGGATCAATGGGTAAGAAGGACGGACCTATAAGATCAAAAATGAAAGCGTAAAGTTCATCTTGCTCTTGCAACGTGAGTTGAAAATTCTCGAACTCGGGAGCAACAAGGAGGTTACCTACACCAGAGGATTGACTAAGAATGTCGATCTCATATTCACCGCCTTCTCCTTCCTTGGATGGTTGCACAATCTACGGAGAAGCTTCAGGCCCAGATCTTGCCAACGGATTGCGAGGCTGTCGCGAAAATTCGCCAGGTCCGGAAACAAGGGGCTCCGACAACGTTTTGACAGTTGCTGCCGTAGCAATATTGGCAGCATCCTGTTCCCTTTAAATTCATAGAATTTCTCAGCCTTCCATCAATGCTTTCTTTGATTCGTTATTAAGGTAGGCGTTCTCTAGCTCCCGCTCACTATAGACATCCCCGTTATCTTGGAAGCGGGTCAAAATTTCCTGCTAAACTACGACGAGAGTGTGCCGGAACTTGAGGCCCAAGTGACTGAGACTCCCCTGGTGCAACAGGGAGTTGACATAGATGTTTAAGATGGTATCATCCATCTTTTCCATTTTCCTCTCAAAGGTGCCTTGAAGCTCCAAATAATTCACCGTAATGGTGGCCTTTTCAACTTTAACACGAGTTTTATCGGCACTAAGCTGCGCAACTCTTTTCTGAAGCATGGTGATCATCTGGGCCTTATTGGAGATGGTCTTATCATGCGACTTCATGGCTTCTTAATATTCCATGATTGTTTTGTCATGCCCTTCGACAATCTTGTCATGATCAGCAATGGTCTTCTTCTGGGCCTCAATAATCACGCTGCAAGCTTCCAGCTCCTCTTTCAACCTGATATCTTCTACATAGGCCTTCTTAATTTCTTGGTAGTTATTGTGATTTGTATCCGCCAACTACTTGCATAGTTTTTCCCATCCCTTGGCTTGCTCCAGATCACTTTGGATTGCTTGAAGGTGGGGCATATATGGATCTTTGCGAACTGGATGAAGATCATGGGCGAATTTAACCCCTTTTAAAAACCACCCAGAAAGCGCTGCTTCAAGCTTAGGAGGACCAGACGGAATAACATAGGCCGATCTTTGATGAGGGCGTGAAGAACCAAGGGCAAGCGCCACATGGGACGATGGAACTTGAGAAGAAGATGGAACATGAATAGAAGAAGATGAAACGTGAGCAGAAGAAACTGGAACTTCAAGACCAACTGAAGTTGGGGCCGGGGCAAAGGCCTGTTGCTCTGAAGAATGTGAACTGCGATCAACCTTCGACCATTTGGACGGCTCCTCTCTTTCATCAAAAGATTTTCTTTTCTCGTAACCACCTTCGTACATTCGACTTCGTTCCCTCTTGTCTCGGCGATGAGCTTCAGCCTTCGAATCCTTTCGTCTTCTCCATTCCTCCTCTATTTCACGAGGCTGATGATGGCTGGAGGATCGTTTCCACCAGCATTGTGAATCGGTGAACTCCTCAAGATCATCGTAGAGACCACGTCCTCTCATGGTACCTAAAATGAAGAATAGATAAAGAGATTTAGTGACAGAGAATAGGCTTGAATAATATGTGTATAAGTGAGTGTGACCCTAGTGAAAAGTCTAATGTGTCTGGGGGAGGGCCTAAAATGATGTCAAACCAGATCGAGCTACCATTATGTTAGAAATCGGATTGATTTCGGGCGCAACATGGCCCGGGTGAGGAGACATCTCTTCAAATCGAAAATCTTCCCCCATAAGGGCGTCAAAATCGATGTAGACATTGCTCAGATCCCCACAGTCTACGCCGACATTTTTAATCGGGGAATCCCGACGTCACTTGACTTCTGGAGCATCGTCTTTATTGCGAATCTCTGAGGGAGTAAGCTGGGACTACAAGCTTATCCTCGGAGTCTCGTTGCATGATTTTGAGTCTCCATCATCCGAATCTGCATTTAAATCATCATCATCATCACTAGAGGAGGACTCATCACTACTGCTCTCAATTTCACCCACCTCCTTTTCTGTCGCTATCACAGCCTTGCCTTCTCTTTGTTTAAACTCTTCTTCCCCTTCGTTCGGAATCGGGGGCATTCTAACCGGGCAACTGGCTTCGGTCGTGGCATTTTTTCCCTTATGAGTTTCTTCAGCCGACTCGCCAGACAAGCCTTCCCTTTCTTGAAAACCACCCTCTTCGGAGCTATGAGACAAGAAGTAGAGCGCATTCGTATTCTAGAACAAGAAGGTGATGGGACTTCAAATGGGACTACAGATCTCTCTAGATGCAACAGTCCATATCGAAGCAAGTTTTCATTTGTCAGCAAGAATTTAACTGATCTTTTCCTGGCATTAACGTTAAAAGAGTAGTTAAGGAATAAAATAAATTAACAACAATTAAAAACGTTCACAAAATAGGATTATGGGTCAACCGCCTACCCTGGGCCGGTTGATTGGTCCCTGCATGTGGCGACTAGAGTTTTGTGCAAACGAACATACTGGATTTTATTATTTTAAATGACTTTAATCTGATGGTTTTGGTGCATTCTAACCTATGTAGTTAATATTGGATAATATCGTTGATATATCGTCGATATATCTAATATCGCTCCTAAGCAGATATTTCTTTCAAAATATCACTTAAAATATCGTTACCAATATATAAGCTGATAATTGCCAATATATCGCTACAATATTTAGTGTAAAATAACCGATATTTTTTAAGAATATCATTAATTATTGTATTTATTGGATAAAATATCTTTGTAAATAAATATCTTTACATTCTAATTATTTGTTTTTTGTATATGGTGAACGATAACTTGTATACCATATTAGAAATTCTAATGCACTAATTTTTTAGTTTTAACCATATAGTTTTAGGCTTCTTCATTAGTCTTTCAATAAAGAAAACTCTACTTATTCCATTATTCTATAAATTTTATTTTCCTTGTAGACTTTACCGCTAAGGACAAGATCAAGAAAGAGCTACTTCTTTTTTTAGTTATTTTCTGTTCATCATTTCTAATTGGTAAGTTAGCTTATGAAAATTCATTTTATTAGTTATTACCATGCACCCAGAACTAAAAGTTGAAGAGCGGTAAAGTTATATGTTTGACATATTGATAAGGAACAAGCTAAAATAGCAATTGGTATTAAATCAATATTGATTATTCGATAAATTAATTGAAAATGAAAATGACGAAACTATAAATATGGATAATTTGGGAAAGTAATATAAAAGGTCGGGTGACTGAAGAAATAAGGGATATAATATACATGATGAAATAATAAAGACGTACATTATACGAATTTCTCGATTTTTATTAGCTTATATATGATTTGTATTAAATAGAATATCTCAGTAAACAGATTATAATCCATAAATTATATGCAATAAGTATTTGATATTAATTTGGAATTATTTATCCAAATATTTGAATACTGTACATCAATAAAATATTATAACATAGTACAATATCGTTTATAACATGTTCTATACATGTTCGATATTTTACCGATATTATTCTATATTATCACGTTATTTTAAAATATCTCATATCGGTACTTGACCGATATGTACGCGATACCAGTATTAACTACTTAGATTCCAACTACTTTAAATAAGAGACTAGCCCCTCTTTTTTTCACAAATTATTTTAAGAACCAAGCAAGGCTTTGTTAGTCTCTCTCTTCAAAGATTCAGAAAAATTCTTTAGGATTTCAAGTAGTAGATTCTGGATGTTTATTATTTTATTTCTAATTCTATTCTTCTCCAATCCCTAAATTTCTGAATCTAATCTATATAAAAATCCCTTTTTGTATGTATCAAAAAGGGATATCTGAAAGAGATTATTGAAGGCGTGACAAATCTGAAAAGCGGAAGAGCTTAGGAATTATTGTAAGTGGAAACCTTAACCTTTCTTATTTTAGTAATTGAATAGTATAGTTTGGATTTGATATATGCCGTGGGGAATTTTGGTTTACGAAAACATAACATTAAAACCTCTAAAATTCTCTTTGTCTAATTTCATGTAAAGAGAAGTTGAGTAGAACATTAAAGTATTTAAATTGTAAGTTTCTAATATTGATTTATTATGTTGTTTTAGTATAAAATAAATTGGGTTTGGATTCTATTTTATACAAGTTTGTTGATTGAATTATGGATATTAGATTTATGGTGTATTTGTTAATACGAAAATGGGACTTGTATAATTTTTGAAGATTTGACATTGAACGCTAGTTTAGGGCGTAATCTCCGCATTCTTAGAAATTTACTAGATGCGCGCGCGTGTGTGTATATATACATATATATTTAAATTAACGAAAATAATATATAATTATTATATATTAATTATGTAGTTAATAGGTTATTAATTATTATTGAATCCCTCTTAGATAAGTAATTAATTGTAGAGGCAAAATACATTGTTTTCTTATAAGGCCATAGTAATGGATACTGTGAGATGTGTGATAATACATTTAAGTTATAAATTTTGACTAAGTTATAAGGATGCGAGGTCAGTCAAAAGCACATAGAAGCATGTCCAACTAATACGGCTACTAGTAGTGTAACTTTAGGGATGATGTAAGACATCGCCTATAATAAGTAACTACGGATGGCACAAGGTTAGTCCCAATTTCTGTATGGTAAATCTGCCCAGCTAATCTGGCTTTCAATACCTACGAATAGTCGGACTACTGTGCGACGTCACTGTGGGCTACGGATCATAACACGAAGGACCTAGTTTAGGGATTGAAGGTATTAAGTGGCCGTGTGAGGGACTGCCTCCTCTCTATGTAGGAAGTAGTAAATGGTCGGGGTTAATTGTTAGGCACGGTAGTGGATATCTCGGGAAGAATTAGCTTCGATATGAAGTATTAAGTAACCAAAGAGATTTCATGCAATGTCATCTAGATAAGTATTGGTGAGGAGTCCGTCTTGGGATAGGTATTAAATGACGGGGACCTACTTTAAATGAGCTATTAAATGGTCAGAGTCTACCTAGTTCTCTTTAAAAAGGTATTAAGTGACTTGGGTATTATCTATTATATTGATAGGACAATATTGACGATAAATATGGGTTATTGGGTTGTAAGGGTAACAGTATTGGAATTGGAATTTGGAAAGCCTTAGGGCTTAAAATTTGAAAGACTTAGAATAAAGCCAATATACAAAAGACATATTCCTATTTAAATTATACTACCCAAGTACTATATAGAGGCTCAAGATTTTTATTCACCATACATATGTTGTTCTGACCCCTCTTCATTACAACATAGGTTAGGAAAGGCAATGCCGAAGGCGAAGGCAAGGAGGAAACTTGTGGCAGTTTACCTATTTATCTACTTAGGTTTGTGCCCATTAAGATGTATTTTGAAAATGTTGTACTATAGATATATGACAGTTGTTATTGATATTGTTTTAAGCATTTTATGACATTTTGATTTTTAATGAAATGGGTACTATTTCTGTTATTATATTTTATCCTTCCGCTGTGAGTCCTAAATGTGTAGATGAATAGCTCTGTATTGTTTTTTATACTAACCAACAACTAGCTTTGGAACGGGTCTAAGTGTCGATGGGCTTTTTCTAGGTCGGAATTTCCATTTTGAGGCGGGTTGTTACAATCTGCTTATGAAGTTTTGTACCACCAATAAGATAGGAAATATTAGGGGAAACAACTTTTAGCTAGGGAACTTTACTCTATAAAAATTAATCATAAGAATAAAACCATTTCCATTTATACTATTGTGTCTTCTACGACATATGAATATGATAATGATAAGCTAATTACTAGGACTGCACTAGTTAATCAAACCCCGACAAACATTGAAATAGGTCAACCTATGATCATAGTGCCAGCATGATCCAAGAAAAGAGATTACCTTCACATGATAAGTACAAATGGGTATGCTTCGGTTAATGTGAAAATTTTTGGTAATGGTGCACAAAGTTCAAATAGCGGAGCTTCTTCGAATCCTATAGAAGATGAAGTGGATCCAGGATTAGTTATGGATTCTAAGGAGCTCAAACCGTTAAATGAATCGAAAACTGTTCAGGTTGATCCCATAGACCCATTCGAAATTGTGAAATAGGAAAAAAAAATCTTTGTATAGAACTTCGCTCGATGTTGATCAATTACCTGAAAGAGTTAGCTGATATTTTGCCTGGACTTGTTTGTATATGGTAGGTGCTAATCCATCAATAATCTGCCATGCACTAAATATTGATCTAGATGCTTATCTAGTACGACAAAAGAAGCGATCTCTTGATCTGGGAAGATACAATGCATTGCATGAAGAAGTAAAGAAGTTAAAAGAAAATGGTTTCATTTGAGAAGTTTATCACCCAAGTCGATAGGAAATCCAATGCTAGTGAAGAAACCAAACAAGAAGTGGCGAACCTATATAGGCTTCACCAATCTCAACAAAGCTTGCCCTAAAGACAGCTTCCCTTTATCCAAAATAGACCAATTTATGGATGCAATAAGCGACCATAAACTTTTAACCTTCATGGATGCATATTCAAGGTAAAATCAAATCTCTAAAAGAATATTAAATTAATTTGTAAAGACATTTTACTATCAATAATTTCTAAAAGAAATTCCTTCATCATGAAGTTGGTATTCCTTGAAACAACAGTTATTTCCTAATACAATGGAACACATATTCATAAACATTTTATAAACAGCCTTTATATATGTATAAAATAGATTTCGTTTGAGTTTACAAAAATTTATATTCATAACATAAATCAGGCAACCTATATTTGTCAGTCCAAAAAACCTTTGGGTGATCCACACAAGATCCCTCGTGAGCAAGTATAAAGTGCATCCTATCTACTCACACAACTTGTCAACCCTTGACCTAGGATATGTCAAGGTTTTTACTAGCTCTTATCTTGTATGATCTTGTAAATTGTGCTTTAGATGAAGTTAATTCTAACCATATGTACTTACTCTTAAGTACACGACCTCACGGAAAGAAGTTAACTCAACTTTATTCATCATCAATTGTTATCCTGCCTTTTGGCAAGGCCGTGATACCAAGGACTTGGCTGGAAACAAAAGACAATTCGGCTCGAAGATCGGTTATACACAGGTTTACTATGGATACTGACGAGTTTTTCCCGGGTTTGGATCGTGCTACAATTAACATGATACGACAAGCAAAGCTATGGAAGTCAATGTTCCAAATTTCAGGTCAATTGGAGTTCGTATGCTCAAGATATGGATCGATCAAGATCAAGAGAGAAGGCCTCAGTTCATATCCATCACCTTGTAATAGCCCTGTTCGTATCCATCGACCCGCAGGCGTCAGTTCGTATCCATCCAACAAGGTTCTTCTGTTCGTATCCATCAAAAGCTACCCTCTCTGTATATCCATCCCTTTCCTTCATATCCATCAAGCACTGGCATCGATCAAGATTTATTTTATTGGCAATTGATGCTCTTCATATCAAACCTCCCATCTACGCAATTTGTATCGATCGGCCAACGATCGATACGAAACCTACCACCAAAACATCGATACGAAAAACGTGTGCTAGCATCGATACGAATGAAGTTACATTACATTGATATGAAAAGGCACGATCAAACAAAAGAAGTGGTCCATTAACATGGAAAGTGGATATGAACAACTATCGATTGAAGTTGATCAATATGAACAGGGATCGATATGCATAGTTCAGCCTGTTGCAAAATCAATCTAGGATCGATCATAACTCAAAATCCACAAGTCCAAATGCCGCCAAATTTTCATAGGAGCTTTCTTGCCACCTCAAGAATATCTCTGATCGATCTCTGCCTAAAAGAAGCAAATCTTGATCGATACGAAATATACATGGATCGATCCCAAATGACCTCAGATCGATCTAGTGGGCCCACCCATGTGTAAGAAGGGGTATTCCGAGATCTAAGCCAGATATTTCCAGACTGCACCTATAAATAGCACTCCATTGCCAACAGAAAAGGAACTTTTGACTCCATTACGCCGTTACTCTGCCGGAGATCCATTGTAACTTGAGTGTTTGAGTTATTCTCTATTGTAATCAATTAGAAATCAGCAATAAAGCAGCAAATCATTCAAAGTGGATGTAGGCTACAATGCCGAACCACTATAAATCTCTGTCTTTTTCTATTTCTGTTTGCTTGAATTGGCGTGTTTGTTAGATTATTCCCTTTTTACATTTAAATTCTTCATTTTAATCTCTTCAAGTACGTTCGAAGAGTGTTGTGCCCAATTTTGGTACAAACACTTTGATGCTTTCACTAAGAAAACCCAGTTTTTCTCCTGCTCATTGGATCTACTGCCGTTGTTGGATTGCTGAAATCTAAGAAGGAATCCAGATCTATCATCCAGTTGTTCCTTCCATTCTATTCAGATTCCACCAAATCTTGGAAAGAGCTACGTCACCCAACATGGTTACTACTAGAATCGCTTCAACTGCTACAGATCTAGAAGGAAGGGATAGACAGAATCCCACGCAGCTGAACACAGCAGGACAGGCATCTGCCAGAGCTCCAGATCCGTAAGGCCCTGTGACTAAGGAGGAGTTCCAGATCCTAATGCAAGAGCTAACTCAGAGCCCTCAACAGCTCATCCAGTAGATCCGTGCCAACATGGAACTCGCAAACCAGCTTAACGAGGAAAGGCGAAGGATATCCAGAAGGGATCGTGCTTCCTATTCATCAGCCGAAAGCTCGGCTTCTTCTGATTTCAATCATAGATCTATAGGCCAACGGTGGGATGGAAACTACATGCAAGCCTCCGAGCATCAACGCGCTTTGAATCTCGGACAAGCCGGAGCTGGTCCTTCTAAGGGACACCAAGTAGGACCCTCATCCCGAGGAGGGGACTTCCTTATCACACCATCGATAGCCACGCAGCTGCTGCCGCTGTAGACTTGGAAGCTGAGATTTAGAACCAAACAGATTCGACCCTTCGCCAACATATTCATGCTCCAGAACCTTATGTTCCTGAAGACCCGGAGCTAAGGAGGTGAGGAACGGACCAACGACCGCGCCCGGATCGTCCCCGCAACATGGAACCCGACCACGCCTTGGCCCCGAATGTCCAAATGCCTGACATTTCAATCATGATTCGCCAAAGGATCCGAGAAAGTCAAGGTCTTACTAATGATGATTGGGGATTCTCCCGAAGTCATACTCCGTTCACCAACGACATTCTTTATGTTGAGCCACCTCGTCGATTCAGGATGCCAACCCTGCCTGTGTATGAAGGAAGTTCGGATCCAAACTAGCATATATTAAAGTATGAATGGCTCATGAACGCCGCTCGAGGTTATGATGCGGTTAAGTGCAGGAGTTTCCTTATTTCCTTAGATGGTATCACAACTATGTGGTTGACTCGACTACCACCCAGATCCATTTCGAGTTTCGATCAGTTAGCTACAAAGTTTGTCGAACAATTCTGCAAGCATGTTACATGGCCAAAGGATGTCAACACCTTGTCCAGTGTTACTCAAGCCCCAAGAGAGACACTTAGACGTTATCTGGAGAGGTTTCATGCTGCTTGTGCTAAGGTCAGCAACCCGAATGACAATTCTATCTTAACGGCATTAACTAAAGGAATCGATCCCGATTCCGAGTTTGGCAATTGGTTGGCTGGGAAACCCCCCGCGTCGTTGGATCATTTCTATGCTAAGGCTGTAGGAAATGCGGATTACGAATCTTAAGGCAGAATTACACTAGGGGGGGTGAATAGTGTTTAATTAATTTTATGAATCTTTTTGAAATCTTTTCAAACTAAACCCAAACAGATGCAATTCACAAACACAGAGACAATCACAGAACCAGACACAGATGCAAATAGTAAATAAAAGCAGTAAAGGAAAGAACACGCTAGAATTTTATACTGGTTTGAAGTTACCATACATCCAGTCCCACACAATTTCTTATGCAGATTTCTTTTCAAATATAATGTCGATATTACAACCTCGATTTCAAGGCCACGAGATACACCCTCCTGTCTCCGAGTCCAGGGCAAAATATTTTGATTTAACCAGGCTACAAGATCACCTAATTGATTTACAGGCTACAATCACACCCAATTGATTTACGGGCCACAATCACACCGTTTCCAATCACACTTTGATAGAGAGAGACTCGATACACTTTGATCTTTGATTACAAATGATCCTATAACTCTGAACAGCACCGAGATCTTTGAGAGAGTGGCAGAGAATCAAACTAGAGATGATCGAGTTTGATTCACTTAGGATTTTGGCAGAGTTTTGTTAAGAATGTTTGAAAATAATAATAGAAGAGAAAGAGGAGAGAAAACAAAGAAATCTTAAGTGAAAATTCATTGAAAACTACTGGTATATATAGGAGAATAACGGTCATGTCTATTCGTGAAAGGTTATGACGAATAGACACTTCTTTTGAAAATTTGAATTTTAAAATCTACGGCTACCATGTCGACATGGGGGTATAGGCATGTCTAGTATTTTTTGAAAATTGATTTTGTTTTAAAAGAGATTTTCTTTCTAATGTTTGTTGAAACAATCTTAGAACTTTGTAAACTATTTTGAATATACTTTATGATTATAAAAACCTTTGGAATGTGATCTTACAAAATATAAAAGTAATAAAAACTAAATATATAAATATTTTGAGATTAAAGCTAAAACATTAAAACCAGGAGATAGTTTAAAAACAAGAAATGATTTTGAAATTAATATGATTAAAAATAGTTTTTGAATTAAGGCTAAAATATTTAAACCGAGAGAGTGATGTCTTTTTAAAAAAGATAGTTTTGAAAAAATCTAAAAATAAGTCATTTTGAAAATTTCGTGGATTCCATCCCACTAGAGAAGGTCGTGGGTTCCATCCCACTAAAGAGGTCGTGGGTTCCATCCCACTATTAAAGAGAGAAGGTGGATTCCATTCCATAATTAAAATCCGAATAAAGATTTAAGTGCTATTATGAAGTTTTAACATAAATCTAGACTCTATTACTTATATTGAACTCTTGATACTCATGGGTTTTCAGTCTTGATTTCTTCAATCTTGAATTCGTCAGCCTTGAATCTCTATACTGTACAGTTTTCATTCTTAGTACCTGCATATATATATATATATCCTGCATATACATATATATCTAGACAAAGATATTAGTATTTATATTTTATAACAAGTCCTAAGGTTGTTGTAATCAAAACCATCATCTTAGGAACTAACAATCTCCCTCTTTTTGATGATTACAACCTATGTTTATAAAATATACTCTTCCAAAATCTGATTCCCCCTTATTCCAACAACTCCCCCTTAATCTACTAACTCTCCCTTAATCTACTAACTCCCCCTTAATCTAAGCCTAACTAACAGCCTAACTATCCTATTTTATAATTCTCCCCCTTTGTCATCAACAAAAACCAAGCCTAAACTACATAACTCCCTCTTAAACTAATACCGTGGAACTAAATGCTAATAACGAAGTATAATAAGCAAAACATAAATCTAATTTTATTATATATGATGTTACATTCACATATATATGTAACATAGACACAAATATATACAAGTGCACAAAATATAAAAACATTAATATAATAACAATCTAACGAGAGTCCTTGACAATTGGTGACTTGTGAATCGAACAATTAGGGTAATGAAGACAAAAGTTTCCATGTTGTTCGACCAAATTATCATTTTTATCAAAACAGACTTTTCCAATGCAAACAACATTATCATCTTCATCCATTTGTGCTTCTTCCTCTTCTTCTTCTTCGTCGTCCTCTAATGGATTATGAATACGTATGTTAGAGGAATCATCTTCAATCACAATAGGGTCTGCATGATTATCCATTAGAAATTTTTGCAAATTTCTAAGAATCTTGCCTTGTTTCTCTTGTTCCTTTGCCATCCTTATTTGCATGACTTGTAATTAAGTCAGCATTTGTAGAGAATCCTTCATAATTTCCTCGATCTTCATTAATCGAGCCAATTTAGTACGTTGGAATGGACCAGAATTAGGAGAAGGGAAGGAAATGGTTGCATTTTGGTTTGATTTAGAAGAGGAGGCCATTACTTTGTATTTT
This sequence comes from Allium fistulosum, assembly GCA_030737815.1. Lineage (NCBI taxonomy): Eukaryota > Viridiplantae > Streptophyta > Magnoliopsida > Asparagales > Amaryllidaceae > Allium > Allium fistulosum. The sequence continues at coordinate 708,755,706 of CM060903.1, read as the reverse complement.
CAGAAGTTTATTACAGAGAAAATGAAGTGAGAAGATAGATGAATTCGAAATATTGTGGTTATATAACCACCAAACTGATTTTAGAGGGAAAATCAAAATTTCAAATCTGACCGTTGTATGTCGACATGGGGGTAGGGGCATGTCGACATCCCTTTGAAAATTTTGACAAATTTGTTTTTCTCTATTTATTTAAATATATATGTTACTATATCTATATTCTATATCTCAGTTATAGAACAAATACCTAGTTCTCTTCTTAATTTAGTAAAGGTTGATTGATTCAAGGGTTTGGTCAGAATATCAGCTATTTGATTCTCAGTGTTGATAAATTCAAGAGAAATAATCTCTTTACTTATATTATCTCTGAGAAAATGGTGTCTGATATCAATATGTTTGGTTCTGGCATGATGAGTAGGATTTTTGGGTAAATTTATTGCACTTGTATTGTCATAATAAATTGGTGATTTTGAAATATTTAATCCAAAATTCTTTCGGGTCTGTTGCATATAGATAACTTGAGAACAAGCTAAAGCAGTAGAGATATATTCTGCTTCAGTTGTTGATAGTGAGACAGTATTTTGCTTTTTACTAAACTAGGAAACCAAAGAATGTCCTAAAAAGTGACAAGTTCCACTTGTACTTTTTCGGTCTGATTTACAACCAGCATAGTCAGCATCACAATATGATATTAAATCAAATGAATCATTTTTAGGGTAAAATAAGCCATAGTCTAAAGTGTGTTTAACATATCTTAGGATACGTTTAACCACTTTTAAATGGGTTTCTTCAGGTTGAGATTGGTATCTTGCACAGAGATAGACATTATGCATGATATCAGGCCTACTTGCAGTTATATAGAGCAGCGATCCAATCATTCACCTGTATAGTTTTTGATCAACATCTTTTGACACGTCTTCTTTATTCAAGGCTTCATTGGTTGCCATAGGAGTGGGTTTTCCACTCGCGGTGGTCATACCAAACTTACTAACTAGATCCCTAGCATACTTTTCTAGACTAATGAAAATACCACTATCTAATTGTTTTATTTGCAATCCTAAAAAGAAAGTAAGTTCACCCATATGACTCATCTCAAATTCTTTTGTAATCATTTCCGAAAACTCTTTGTTTATTTCATTGTTTGTTGATCCAAAAATGATATCATCTACATAAATCTATACTAATTATATATCATTTTTGTTTCTTTTAATAAAAAGAGTATTATCAACTCTACCAATTTCAAAATTTGATTGTAATAGATAAGATCTTAGTCTGTCATACCAGGCTCTAGAAGCTTGTTTCAGACCATATAAAGCTTTCTTTAATTTGTAAACATGATTTGGAAACTTTTCTTCTTCAAAAAGTGGAGGTTGTTCAACATAAACATCCTCTTTAACAAAACCATTTAAGAAGACACTTTTGACATCCATTTGAAATAATTTGAAATTATTGTGGTTTGCGAAAGATGGGAGAATTCTAACGGCTTCTAATCTTGCTACAGGTGCAAAGGTTTCATAAAAGTCTATTCCTACTTCTTGACAATAACTTTGCGCAACTAACCAAGCTTTATTTCTAACGACCTCACCTTGTTCATTCATTTTATTTTTATAAACCCATTTAGTTCATATTATAGTTTCGTCCCCAGGTCTAGGAACAAGTTCCCATACATCATTTATGGTGAATTGATTCAGTTCTTCTTGCATAGCAAGAATCCATGAATCATCAGATGATGCTTCCTTTGGATTTTTGGGTTCAATGGTTGATATAAAAGCTACATTACTCATCTTGTTTAGTTGATTTCTAGTTCAAACAACAGATTCAATATTTCCTAGTAAATTTTCTATAGGATGATCTTTTAAAAGTCTGATCATTTTATTAGGATGAACAGTTTCATAATTTGTTTCATTTGATTCAATATTTAAAGTAACAAAATCATCGTCATCATTTATTTGAACAAAATCTTTGAAATTTTCATCAAAAGTTACATGCATTGTTTCTCCAATGGTGTTAGTATTTAAATTGATAACTCTGTATGCTTTACTTCTATTAGTATATCCAATAAAGATTCCTTTGTCGGATTAAGGATCAAATTTATCCAAATTGTCCTTTGTATTTAGAATAAAGCATTTACTTCCAAAAACTTTAAAATAAGATACGTTTGGTTTCTTATTGAAAAGAAGTTCATATGGTGTTTTATTGGTTAGAGGTCTAATTAAAATCCTATTCAAAATGTAACAAGCTGTAGCGACTACTTCAGCCCAAAAATTTCTTGGTAATTTACTATCTGAAAGCATAGTTCTTGCACACTCTTGAATCATCCTATTTTTACGCTCTACCACTCTGTTTTGTTGTGGAGTTCTTGGAAAAGAAAATTTGTGAGTTATTCCTTTTTTATTACAGAAATTCTCAAAATTTTCATTTTAAAATTCTCCACCATGATTACTACGAGTAGTTTTGATTTTTAAAGAAAGTTGATTTTGAATTCTTTTTGAAAAAGTTTTAAATAAATCAAAAGCATCACTTTTATGTTTCAGAAAAATTGTCCATGTAAATCTAGAATAATCATCTACAATTAAAAAAACATATTTACTGTGATTTATTGACTGAATTTGAGATGGACCAAGTAGATCTAAATGAAGTAACTCAAGAGGTTTTGAAGTTGAAATCATATCTTTCAGTTTGAATGAACTCTTCCTAAGTTTTCCTAATTGACAAGCATCACATATACTATCTACTTTAAAATCCATTTTAGGAAGACCTCTTACTAAATCAAGTTTTGAAAGTCTAGATAAGAGTTTGAAATTCAAATGCCCAAATATTTTATGCTAAATCCAAGGGTCACTTATATTAGCGAAAAGACATAGGTTATCATTTGAGATTTTCATACTGAGAATATAAATATTTTTCTTCCTAATTCCTTCAAAGATAATATTTGATTTATTGTCTTTGATGTGACACTTATCGTTTTCAAATTTAATTTTGTAGCCCTTGTCACATAGTTGACTTATGCTAAGTAAGTTGTGTTTTAGATTCCTAACTAACAGAACATCAAAAATAGTAGGAGTTTTAGAGTTACCGACATTGCCGATGCCAATCACATATCCTTTTGAATTGTCTCCAAAGTTGACCATTCCTCCATCTTCATAAATTATGTCATTCGGTATCTTCAGATTACTAGTCATGTATCTTGAACATCCACTATAAGTATCCATTTGTCCATTGAGTGTTGATTCTTTAAAAGCCATATAACACATATGTTCCCGCACAAACACCAATTCGGTAGGTAACTTGATTTTCTATAATAACAATATGCAGACTTATGAGACAATAATGATTTAGACAGTTTTGAACTAGTGTTAACTGAATCCCCAAAAATTGCCATTTTAAACTTTTTCAAAATTTAGATTATGATAACTTTAAAAACCAATGCTCTGATACCAAATGTAAGAAATGCAGATTACGGATCTTATGGCAGAATTAACACAAAAGGGAGAGTGAATAGTGTTTAATTAATTTTATGAATCTTTTTGAAATCTTTTCAAATTAAACCCAAACAGATGCAATTCACAAACACAGAGACAATCACAGAACCAAACACAGATGCAAATAGTAAATAAAAGCAGTAAAGGAAAGAACACACCAGAATTTTATACTGGTTTGAAGTTACCATACATCCAGTCCTACACAATTTCTTATGCAAATTTCTTTTCAAATATAATGTCGATATTACAACCTCGATTTCAAGGCCATGAGATACACCCTCCTGTCTCCGAGTCCAGGGCAAACTCTCTTGATTTAACCAGGCTACAAGATCACCTAATTGATTTACGGGCTACAATCACACCCAATTGATTTACGGACCACAATCACACCGTTTCCAATCACATTTTGATAGAGAGAGACACGATACACTTCGATCTTTGATTACAAATGATCCTATAACTCTGAATAGCACCGAGGTTTTTGAGAGAGAGTGGCAGAGAATCAAATTAGAGACGATCGAGTTTGATTCACTTAGGATTTTGGCAGAGTTTGGTTAAGAATGTTTTTGAAAATAAGAAATGAAGAGAAAGAGGAGAGAAAACAAAGAAATCTTAAGTGAAAATTCGTTGAAAACTACTGGTATATATAGGAGAATAACGGTCATGTCCATTCATGAAAGGTTATGACGAATAGACACTTCTTTTGAAAATTTGAATTTTAAAATCTACGGCTACCATGTCGACATGGGGGGTATAGGCATGTCGACATCCCCTAGTATTTTTTGAAAATTTATTTGTGTTTTGAAAGAGATTTTCTTTCTAAAGTTTGTCGAAACAATCTTAGAACTTTGTAAACTATTTTGAATATACTTTATGATTATAAAAACCTTTGGAAAGTGATCTTGCGAAATATAAAAGTAATAAAAAAATAAATATATAAATATTTTGAGATTAAAGCTAAAACATCAAAACCAGGAGATAGTTTAAAAACAAGAAATTATTTTGAAATTAAAATGATTAAAATTAGTTTTTGAATTAAAGCTAAAATATTTAAATCGAGAGAGAGATGTCTTTTTAAAAAAAGATAGTTTTGAAAAAATCTAAAAATAAGTCAATTTTAAAATTTCGTGGATTCCATCCCACTAGAGAAGGTCGTGGGTTCCATCCCACTAAAGAGGTCGTGGGTTCCATCCCACTATTAAAGCGAGAAGGTGGATTCCATTCCACAATTAAAATCCAAATAAAGAGTTAAGTGCTATTATTAAGTTTTAACATAAGTTTAGACTCTATTACTTATCTTGATATCTTGAACTCTTGATACTCATGAGTCTTCAGTCTTGATTTCTTCAATCTTGAATTCGTCAGTCTTGAATCTCTATACCGTATAGTTTTCATTCTCAGTACCTGCATATACATATATATCTAGACAAAGATATTAGTATTTATATTTTATAACAAGTCCTAAGGTTGTTGTCCTCAAAACCATCATCTCAGAAACTAACAAAGGCGGCCCAGTTTTTGAAGAGAGAAGACGCTAGACGATCTAGGAAGATGACGATGTAGGGCCCATTGTTGAAGGCATTCGGAGTAATGTTGCTGTGAAACAAACCGGTGAGGGTTCCAATGAAGTGCAATTGAATATACAAAACAAACAAGGTCAACAAAAGGGTAATGGAGGTCAGGGGAAGAAGAGAGATCAAAATCGTGGATCGAGACCCTAAGCTCCCATGTACAACCGATATACCCCTTTAAATACATGCCTGGAGAATGTTTATTTGTAGACCTATAATGTTGGATAGTATAAGAAGACTGCTCTGAAACAGTCATCTGAGAAGCAAATTCAAACTGGAAAGTTCTGTAGATTTCACGATTGCTATGGCCACAATACTAATGAGTGTCTTCATTTACAAGACATCATTGAGAAGTTGATTAGAGGGAGGAAGTTGGAACAGTTTGTTCGGGCGCCACAGAATGGAGGTGGGGGCCCATCTAATCCAAATCAAAGTCAAAACCAAGCTAGACCCGAGGAACCCGCATGTACTGGCGAGAGGTTGGTTATAAATACAGTTAGTGGTGGTCCTCATCTAGCTGATCGGAGCTGGATGGAAATGGAGTCGTATGCCAGTTCGATTAGGCATGCGGACTTCGAGTGTTGCAGTAATATTGATGGCGGGGTTCCAGCGAAATAACAGATAACGATAACAAACGACATCGTTTTCCGAAACCGAGATGCTGATAGAGTCGAAGCCCCCACTATCGATCTGCTAGTCATTTCAGCTTAGATAGGTTCTACTTGGATAAAGAGGATCTTGGTAGACAACAGAAGCTCCGTAAATATTCTTTTGAAACGAGCTTATGACCAAATGAGAATGGAGGCGAAAGACTTAAAGCCATGTCAGTCTCGCATACATGGATTTAATGGAAGTGCAACTATACCCGCTGGGATGGTGGAGTTGTCAGTTGAGTTGGGAATCGGAGATTGCCGGAGAGTCCGGATGCTACAGTTTGTTGTGTTAGACATTAATTCTCCGTAAAATGCTTTCTTGGGCCGACCGGCCCTCGTCAAATTTAGGGCAGCTATTGCCCCATGGTGTTTGACTCTAAAGTTCCCCACTGATAACGGGGTTGGAGTTGTTCAAGGAGATCAGGAGGCTGGACGCGCCTGTTATGTTGCTGAGCTACGGGAGGCACAGTGGAAAGAGAAGGGCAAGGACGTAGAGGAATCTCTTTGCGTTCGTTTTTCTAATAATTGACTGTTAACGCCTAGGCCTAGGCCCAGGCGCCACAACCAGTTCCTAAAAGATCTTGATCCACGAGATAATGATGATGAAGAGGAAGTCAAAGACAGTCAGACTTCAACGGCAGAGTTGACGATCGATGTTCCGATCGATGATAATGATGACTCCAAAATGATAAAGGTCGGATCTCAACTTAGCCGCCAGATGAGAGGGGAATTGGTTGAATTTCTCCGGGCAAACCTTGACGTGTTTGCCTGGACTCACTTAGATATGTGTGGGATCTTCCCGGACATTGCAAGCCATGCATTCAATATTAACCCGCGGCATGTCCCGTCAAACAAAAGAGGCGTGGTATAGATCTAGAGAGATCTGCCGCCCTTAAAGAAGAAGTAAACAAGCTCAAGTCGAATGGGTTCATTCGTGATGCATTATACCCGGAGTGGGTATCCAATCCAGTGCTTACCAGAAAATCGAACGGTAAATGGCGAACGTGTGTGGATTATTTAGACTTGAATAAAGCATGCCTCAAGGACAGTTTCCCGCTTCCCAGAATCGATCAACTTGTAGATTCAACGGCCGAACATGAGCTCTTATCTTTCATGGACGCATATTCCAACTACAATCAAATACCGATGCACCTACCTGATTAGGAACATACTAGCTTTGCCACCGATCTGGGACTCTATTGCTATAAAGTGATGCAGTTCGGACTCAAGAACGCTGGGGAAACTTATCAAAGGCTCGTGTGCCGAATGTTCGCTAACCAGATCGAGAAAACCATGGAGGTGTACATAGACGATATGCTTGTAAAGTTGCGACTGTCCATCAATCATGTCAAAGACTTGGAAACAATGTTCAACATCCTACGACAGTACCGAATGAAGCTCAACCCGCTGAAGTGTCATTTCAGAGTCGCATCCGAGAAGTTCCTTGGATTCATTGTCAATGCTCGAGGAATTAAAGCCAATCCTGAGAAAATCTGGGCGATTCGAAATCTCGAGACTCGTAGAACCCAGAACCATAAATCAAGTGCAGAGCGTCAACGAGAAGGTGGCGGCCTTGAGTAGATTCATCTCCAAATCCACAGACAAGTGCATTCCCTTCTTCGATCTGATCAGAAAAGGAAAGAGGAACTTCGAATGGACGGAGGAGTGTGAAGGCACATTCCCAGCACTGGTTCAACATCTGGCAACGCCACCTATTCTATCAAAGCTGGTTAATCGTGAAAAATTGTATATCTATCTGGCGGTTTCAGCAAATGTGATCAGTGCTGCACTGATTCGTGAAGAAGATCGGGTCCAATGACCGGTCTATTATATCAGCAAGCAATTAACTGGGGTGGAGCGAAACTACCCGAAATTGGGAAAGCTGGCTTACTGCTTCGTCATTGCCTCGAGAAAGCTCCGTCCTTGTTTCCAGGCTTACCCGATCACAGTCTACATTGACCAGCCATTACGACAGGTCCTTATGCGACCTGAGATGTCTGGTAGATTGCTCAAGTTGAACTTCGAGTTGAGTCAATTTGATATTGCTTATTCACTGAGGCGAACCATTCAAGGACAAGTTCTAGCGGACTTTATAGCTGAATTCACTATACTAGAGGACTTGCCCGAAACTAGTGAATCTCCCAAGAACATATGGAAGCTATACACGGACGGCGCATCAAATGACCATTGCTCAGGCACTGGAGTAGTACTCGAAACTCCCGAAGGTCGATCCATATGCTATGCTTTGAATTTTGATTTCCGTGCAACTAACATCGAGGCCGAGTACAAGGCTTTACTTGCCGGACTTAGACTTGCCAGAGACTTGGGAATTATTACTGTGGAGGTTCATTGTGACTCGCAATTGGTCGTATGCCCAGTTTGGGGAGAATAGCAAGCTAGAGACCGGAGGTTGGCCATTTATCTTACTCGGGTCAAGGAAGTGTTGAATCAGTTCGACTATTATTCCATAGACTGTATACCCCGGGAGCACAACCAGAAAGCTGATTCCTTAGCCAAGCTGGCTAGCACCGGTGAAGCACAGCAAATGGGACTCGTCCCCGTTGAACCACTTACCTCTCTGAGCATCGACCAAATAGAGACAGACTGGGTGCATGAGGCAACACCCGAGACGGAGTCATGGATGACCCTATTCACAAACTATCTTGAACATGGAGCTTTGCCAGAGCGCAGAAGTGAGAAAAGACAAGTTCTCCGAAAAGCTTTGCGATTCATTATCCAGAATGGAGTAATGTACAGGAGGGTATACTCTGTTCCTTTCCTTTGGTGTATCACCTACGACAAGGTCAAACGAGTGTTACACGATGTGCATGAGGGAGAATGCGGCGATTACACTGGGGCCAAGCTCTTGCTAAGAAAATACTCAGATATGTATATTACTGGCCAACAGTGAACCGAGACGCATCGGACTATGCCAAGAAATGTGATAAATGCAAAAAGCACTCCAGAATTCCAAGAGCCCCGCCTACTGAAATCACCTAGATGGTCAGTCCATGGTCGTTCACCACATGGGGCATCGATATAATTGGGTCTTTACCTCTGGCTAAAGGTGGCGTGAAGTACGCCATCGTTGCAGTTGACTACTTTACCAAATGGGCGGAAGTCGAGCCCCTTGCTACCATCACCATGAAGAAAGTAATCAACTTTGTTGTACGCAACATTATCTGTCGTTTTAGCCTCCCGCAAACGATTATCACTGGCAACGGAGCCCGGTTCGATAGTGTCGAGTTCAAGAATTTCTATCAACGTTTCCACATCTAGAAGAAATTCTCGGCAGTTGCTCACCCTCATGCAAATGGATAGGTTGAAGCTGTTAACAAAGTTATCAGGTCCATTCTAGAAAAACAACTGGAGAAGGCTGGAGGCAGATGGGTCGATGAACTTCCCATGGCCCTATGGGCATATCGAACTACCCACAAGTCCACGACCGACCACACTCTATTTTCACTTTCCTACGGCTCTGAAGCTGTTATTCCAGTTGAATTTGAAGTATCTTCTCACTGTGTGACATATTATGATCCAAAGACGAACGCCATATTACTTGCCGAATCTCTAGATTTATTGGATGAGAAGCGTGAAGAGGCTGATTTGAGCGTAGCCGCATACCGCAGTCAAGTCGCCGGATTGTACAATGCTAAGGTCCGACCCAGAACCTTTGAACTTAGCGATATCGTACTCAAGAGAATCTATCTGGTCCCCTCACATATGAAACCGACATGGGAAGGACCATATGTTATCGAACGGAGACTTGTAGATGGCACTTTTCAAGCTATCAACTGTTGATGGTCTCACTTTACCAAGAACATGGAACAACGAGAGTCTTCGTCTCTATTACACATAACATGCTTTATTTATTCATTTAGTCTGCTTTTTCCTTTGAAATTTGTTTAAGCATTTCGAAATTTAAACTTGTAATAAGGCAATTGCCTTTGCCGTACTTTCCTATTTCAGCAATAAATGCAGACTCATCAAGCCAGATAGGCAATCTGTGAAATGCATCGCGCGACCGCCACGATGTACGAAGAGCTAAGTTCCATCTTACGGTGGGACTTATTCAAATAGGGAGTGACTGTGATATGACCGGTCACTCGCTAAGTGAAACCCCGAGCTCGGGGGCAGGCAACCACGATAAAGCCAATAGGATTGAAACACGACAATCCTCTAACGAACTTCGGCTCCCAGAGTGTGAACCCGTATTCGATTTAAAGTCGAGGAGGATGGATCCGTCCGTCCATGGCCTCGTCTCCATTTTCACAAGCTTGAGGAGGATGGACCCATCCATCTACGACTTCACTTGCTTACTCAGGGTGGATGTGATCCGGCCATCCACAACCCTAATTAACTCCTCATTCCCAGAGTGCGAACAAAATCCTAATACTTAGACGGATGTGGTCGACCATCTGTCGACTAACTCTAGGTTCCCGGAGTGCGAATTGGAGTATAAGCATTAAAACGGGTGTGATCGACCACCCATCAACTAACTCTGGTCCCGAGAGCGCGGGCCGGAGTATAAACACCAAATGGGTGTGACTAACCACCCATCAACTAACTCTGGTCCCTAGAGCGTGGATTGGAGTATAAACATAAATCGGGTGTGAATCAACCGCCCCGAGATAACTCTAAGTCCCCAGAGCACGGGCTGGAGTATAAACATAAAACGGGTGTGACTGACCACCCGCAAATCAACCTAAGTTCCCAGAGTGCGGATATAATCCTAAGTGTTAAACGGGTGTGACTGACCGCCCGCAAAAACACTCACGTCCCTGGAGCGTGGATATGACCTCAAACATTAAGCAATCGTGATTGACCATCGGCGTACGAGCTTAATCCCCGGAGTGTGGATGCGAATGTCAACAAATGAGTGAGTGTAATCCGACAACTCAAACTCATCCCAATTTAACTTTGTTTTGACTAAGTTAAATAAAAAGTTAGTGAAGGCGCAAAACGATTGCCGATCGACTGCTTCAATTCTCCCCAGAACTGGGGGCATAACTTAAGTAAAAGCCGCTAACCGAGACAGTGCAACATCGAGACTCGACTTAACGTTTGGTTATGACCCAAAGCCATGACTTCAGGACTCAACGACCGAACTCAAGTCCGATCTAGAGACTAAAGCCTCACAAGAACATCGAATGGAAACATGAGCGCTAAAATGCGTAAGTAAATGAACATAGAGTTATGCTGAAAGTAAAAATGAATTTTATTTCTACTATTCTTTAGAAAAAAGACAAGTACAAAAATTTGTTCAATGAATTACTATAAGCAGGGGCCAACCCGCATCTATACATGGCCTACAAAGGCAAAAAAGAAACTTATTCTAAGCTATCTACAAAATGAAGAAGCACAAGTGCAAGTCTACGCCTTCAGTTTCTTATCCTTCTTGCTCTTCTTCGGTGTCGGCCCGCTTATGCCGCCCTCCAGTCCTCTCTTCGAGCTCTTACCTCCCCGTCCTCCTTTTAGTGGTTTGTTTCCGGCCGGGGGAACGACAACTGTCTCCTCTTCAGAACTCACGGAGATCGGAATATTCTCTACCAGCGGGGCTGGAGGAACGGTGGCAACCTCACCGCTGGAAGAATGAGGCGCGCTGGTATCAATGATGGTGCCACCCGGAGAGATCATACGGATAGGGACCGAGCCGGGACCCGCCATACCACCTCCAACACTACTGACCCGCTGGTCTTGCTCTATTTCGGGTGTGATTTCTTCCATTATCTCATCAGCCCATTGTGCGCTAATGCCCATTGGAATGCTACTAGTCGGGTCCAAGGAGCTAGTTGTGAACACATCTTCACCTATATTGAAAGGCAGATTAGTGATTGGGTCGCTTTGTTGGTCGAGCAGTGCTTCCATCTTTTGTTTATCAAAAACAAAACTGCTCTCGTGCACCTCCCCAGTTGATGTAGCGACTGAGGTGGTCGTTGCCTCCATCATAATAGCCTCCTGCTCTTGATGCAATTCTTGGGTTTTAGGAGGATCAGCCGGTGCAGAATCTATGACTGAATATAAATAAGAAAAGTATTAATAACATCTTCTGACCATGCTCCTGCACTTAGGCAAACAGAAAAAGTGTTCAGAGTACCTTCCTTGGATTGGCTCACATGCTGAGCCGATGCGCCTTCAAAGACAAGTTCGTGTATTGGAGATAAATGCAGTTGTGGTGGGTCGTATGCCGGAACAGGTGGAGGATCGATTGCAGACGTAAGTTCAGGTTTGGTCGCTGCAGGCATTTCAGAGCTTCCCTCATGATGCTCGAGTCTGGACCCTTCTCCGACGTCCGAGTATTTGGCGGCAAGTTGTTCCTTTTCGAAGGCGACGATGGCGTCATGAAGAACTTTTGCCTCATTTTCAACTAATATTCGATTTTCAAGTTCAAAGTCATCAATTGTTGAAGTGTTGCGATCCGCCTTCTCGTCCTCCTCCAGGCGGCGCCAAGCATTATATAAATGGAGTGGGTAGTCTTCGAGCCAGCTCAGGTTGTGGTGTTTTAAGACATTGACGTTATAGGTGACCAGGAGATCTTCAATATCATTTTCCAACCTGGCCTCCACCACTTTAACCTCAGCTTCAATTCTAGCCCCCGCTTCTTGGACCTTTAAGTTCGCCGCATCCCTTTCGTTCTTAAGCATCACCGTCTACTCACATGCTTCTTGGGCAGCTTTATTAGCATCGTCTATTTCCTTGACCACCTCAGCATACTTCGCCTTTAACTCCTCAAGCTCCTTGAGCGCGACATCTCTTTCTGCCACAATAGTGGTGGTCCTATGGCCCATTTCCTCGACCAAGGCTAAATGCTCCTGTCGCATTTTTCCATAGATTTACTTGCCCCATCAACTTTCTTTTGGGCCTCCATTTCAGACTTCCATGAAGAATCGTTTTCATTGGTAAGCACTTGTACTATACGGTCCTTCTGAGCGAGATCTTTCTCCAGTTTCTCGATTGTTTTTTCTTGCTCAAAGGTCACCGCTGAAACTTTCTCTGTAGTGTTCACTCATTCTCGATACTGATTGTAGACATCGTACACATAATCATGCACCGTCTGTTCTGCCTCATTGGAGATTCGCTTTAAGTTCAGAGGGAAATGGAAGCCATCGAATCAGATGTCTGAAATCCGTCTTTAACTTAGCTATTCTGATGGCTCCCTCTCACATGGGCTCCATAGCAGTCGATGCAGTAACAATTGCCTCAGTTCTGCGGCATTGTTCGCCAGATTTTGAAGTTTGGGGAGGCGTTATTAGACATGAAGTTTCAACAGTTTGTTTTCCGGAGCTGGAGGGTTGCAAGGGACCTCTAAGTGGTGGAGAACGCGACCGGGAATGGCGCCTACTTTTATATTGCCTCTCCCTTTTCCTTTCATTACGCTCATGTTCTTGGCTGGAGCGGCTATGGTCATGATCTCTTTCAGATTCATGCCTATGGGATTCGGAATATGAGCTAGAAGAATGGCATGCAGAGCGAAGACTGCCACACATAGATCCCTTTATCACCATCATATCTGTAAAATGAAAAGATAAACAGAGTCAGTTATCTTTGAAAATTGAGAAACATGTGATTAGAAGTTGTGTAGTGCCGTGAAGTGTGTGCGTGCATGCGCAAACCCCCCAACCAATCGGTTGTAGCAGCCGTGCTCGAAGGAGTTGGCTCCCCTATATCTAAAGCACTATGAAGCCCCTCTAGTCCAAGGTCTTGATATGAAGTTAAGTCGTCTGGGATGGGGATATCCGCCAATCCTTTTAGCGCACTCTACATTTGTGGAATAGAAGTCTCCGCACTTGTAGCAGTTGTAACGGGCAGAGATATCATGACAGTTTCACGTCTCGTAACTTTGTGGGAAATAGTCTTGCCTTTTCTCTTCAACTCTAAAGATCGAAGACTCTGCGAAGACACAGCTGCAGGCTCATCTCCAACAGGCACATTCTCATCATCACCCGGTTCAGTAATTATGATTCCAAGGGCTCTTCTTCCTCTATGCCTCGCCGGAGCCATTTTGAGGACACCTGCCGATCCAATGCTTTGGCCTCTTTCTATAAGCCCAATAGTGATTAAGTTTTCATTGGTGAGAACTTCTTCAATCTCTCTAAGCTCAGCCGACATCGATTGGAGAGTTCGTACAATCTCTTTGAATCGCTCTCCTTCAGGCCATGGGATCGAAGCTGTAAAAGAAGCAAAGTATTAGGCTCAACATCAACTTGAATTACTTAGTTAATCGATGAAAAGGTTAGAACACTTACGTCTAAATAGCCACCATTTAGCGAATCCCGGTGGACACCAAACAAGAACCATTCGGTTTTGAAGTAGCTTAGCTTCCTCCAAGCCCCTGCCACTACTTGACTATTTCTAACCGCTTCAAGAAAAGTGAAAGAAGGGTTGTCCCAGTGACTCTTAATGTTGAATAGATATTTGATTCCTTCGACTGTCGGAGGTCGAAAAAGGTGCTCCATGAAGATTATGTACAAACTGTTAAGTAAAGCGTATCCATTCGGATGTAATTGAGACGGAGCAATTCTCTAGAAGAGTAGAACTTCTTGAATGAACTGATTAAAAGGAGGCAGTGTTCCGGCAATGAACATGAACCTGTTGCAAACAGTATACCCTTCTGGGGGATTATGGGCTCTGTCTTCCATGCCCGATACCAAGACGTCTTCCATAGATAGCCCGTGCCTAAGGCGAATCCTGCCTAATATGTCTTCGGATATTTTAGAACGGACGAAATCCTACGGATTCATAATAAAAGCCGCACCCGACATCTCGTCCGGAGCGGGACTTACTTATTACTTCAGCTGCAACCTCTGGCATCTGTATAGCTGGAAGTGGAGACTTGGAATGTCCTGCGACTCAAATCTTCGGGGATCCATAGCTATTGAACTCAGTAAAAACCATTGTTAGATGGCAAGAAACCCGTGTTCCCATGGTGATTGTGAAATGAGTGATCGTGTTGTGTAGTGCAATGCTACATAATACTTTAAATTTCTTCGAGTTCAATGAATGTTAAAATGACAAGATTTCGAGGTTCAACTGGAGTGACCGTCATCGCTGACCGTCACAACCATGCCATCTTGTTTTCGAAGAACGATCCATGTTAAAGTTTGTTAAGTTGTCAAGTTACAGTTCCATCGACGAGCTTCGAAGGGCAGTCACATATGTAGTTTAACAGTCAAGTCCAATTATGCAAGGCGAAGCTCGTCGGAGTTAAGTGTTCAAATATGCAAGATTTCGTATCCATCAAAGTTCAAAGTTGGATCATTCCACAAGAAGTCTAATTCGTATCGATCATGGAAAGTAAGGTTACATATCGATCACATGGAGATAATTTTGTATCAATCCAAAACCCCTTGTTTGGTATCGATCGTAGGCCGCATATTTATATCAATCATCAGGTCCGGCATCGTATCGATCGCATTTCCAATCGATATGAAGCCACTCCCTCCATCGATACGAATTTCCATTGTTTCCAATTGATACAAACTTCCATTGCTTCCAGATCGATATGAGCCATTTCCATTCACTCCAGTGTTCTTTCGTATCCACCGTCCCTTCTTCTTCCCCAAGCAGATAGCACGTCATTTCCTCATTCCTCGACCGTGCTCCAACCCATCTCCGGCATCAACATCACCGGAATCAGCAACGGGTTTAGACAAATCGGCCTAAAACTCGAGTCTTATCATTTTGAGATGGTTTTAATTGATCAATTAACTAATTTAAGCAGTTAGTTCGAAAGATTAGCGGGTTCAGTGATTCGAAGACAAAGGCAGTTTCTTCTTTCTCGGACAATTAATCGATACAAAGACAAAGTACAAAAATGAGAGCAAGTGAAAATTTGGCTAAGTCCAAAATGTATTTATATGGATACGAAAACAAGGAGGAAAAACCGTTTCGTCTCCCAGTGTTGAAAACCGCTAGAAACGGTCTCATGTGTCATCGATACGAAACGCCACTGCCAAGTCATGTTTAGATCATTTATTTCCCATCAATACAAAATGCTGACTTCGTATCCATCCCTTTGAAGACTCCAAGAACTCGTATCCATCGATATGAATCATCTCACAAAACCATCTACTTTGTACCGATAGTCATCGATACGAAACATATATCCCAACTTCTCAAAATCGATCCAGGAGAGGAGCGATACGAAGGAAGGACTTAAAATGACCATCAAACGTTGTTACAACTCGAATTTCACATCGATCTAGGAGAGGATTGATACGAAACTCGATCCAAACAAAAAACTAAAGGACTTGACAACGACTCATGAACGTGCAAACGTGAACAGGAGTCAAGTTAACATACGTGCATGTATGGTGGACTAACATTCAATTTCCAAAATTAACAGGAATTAAACGCTCACCAAATGACAATCAAAACAGTGAACAACAAATTGATAGCACTCGATACTCATTTACAACAAAACACCGCATGATCATTGGCAGTCAATGATTCGACATTTATATTACTAGAAATCAATCAAAGGTTACATCTCTTGATGAAAAGGCAACGACTGTTCAACAAATCAGATAGAACTTTTTCAGAATAAAGAATGCAGCTTTTCAAAGCATGTCATATTCACATAGGACGTACTTCGGGGGGCAAATGTTATTCCACCTTTTGGCAAGGCCGTGATACCAAGGATTTGGCTGGAAACAAAAGACAATTCGACTCGGAGATCGGTTATACACAGGTTTACTATGGATAATAGTGAATTTTGTCCGGATCCGGATCATGCTACAATTAACATGATATGATAAGCAAAGTTATGGAAGCAAACGTTCCAAATTTCAGGTCAATCGGAGTTCGTATGCTCAAGATATGGATCGATCAAGATCAAGAGAGAAGGCCTCAGTTCGTATCCATCACCTGGCAATAGCCTTGTTCGTATCCATTGACCCACAGGCATCAGTTCGTATCCATCCAACATGGTTCTTCTGTTCGTATCCATCAAAAGCTACCCTCTCTGCGTATCCATCCCTTTCCTTCGTATCCATCAAGCGCTAGCATTGATCAGGAATCATTTTATTGGCATTTGATGCTCTTCATATCGATCCTCCCATCTACACAATTCGTATCGATCGGCCAACGATCGATACGAAACCTACCACCAAGACATCGATACGAAAAACATGTGCCAGCATTGATACGAATGAAGTTACATTAGATCTATACGAAATGGCATGGTCAAACAAAAGAAGCGTTCCATTAGAATGGAAAGTGGATCTTCACGTGATTGCCGCTCCACGTCATCAGAGCACGGCCGATCGATACGAACAAGTATCGATCCAAAGTTGATCAATACGAACAGGGATCGATACGCACAGTTCAGCCTATTGCCAAATCAATCTTGGATCGATTATAACTCGAAATCCACAAGTCTTAATGCCGCCAAATTTTCACAGGAGCTTGCTTACCACCTCAAGAATGTCACTAATCAATCTTAGCCCAAAAGAAGCAAATCTTGATCGATATGAAATATACATGGATCGATCAGAGATCAATCCCAAATGACCTCAGATCGATCTGGTGGGCCCACCCACCTGTGAGAAGGCGTATTCCGAGATCTAAGCCAGATATTTCCAAACTGCACCTATAAATAGCACTCTAATGCCAACAGAAAAGGGACGTTTGACTCCATTATGCAGTTACTTTGTCGGAGATCCATTGTAACTTGAGTGTTTGAGTTATTCTCTGTTGTAATCAGTTAACAATCAGCAATAAAGCAACAAATCATTCAAAGTGGACGTAGGCTACAACGCCGAACCACTATAAATCTCCAACTTTTTTCTATTTCTGTTTTTTTGAATTGGCGTGTTTGTTAGATTATCCTCTTTTTACATTTAAATTCTTCATTTTAATCTCTTCAAATACGTCCGAAGAGTGTTGTGCCCAATTTTGGTACAAACATCAATCATACTTTATCCAACAAAGTCCAATTACTTCTTATCGAAATATCATTATGTATTATAAGGAGGAGTGATTTTTGAGATTGAATCTTATTCATTTTAGATACTTTTGGAGCCATTTCCAATACACTCACTTATTCGATCAGATCGAATTCTTTTATTTTCTTTGCATGTTATGCTTTTTGCTACCATTATATATTCAATAAACTTATCATAGATACATTACTTGTTTATCAAATACACATGTTCATTTCTACGATAATTATCTATGAATTAAAAAAATTGGATCCATTTTGGTATCATTAGACTTTCGACTATATACATCTATATGTGTTAATCCGAAGAGTTCACCTTCTCTTATGTTGCTCTCACTGAATGGGTGCTTTGCCTTTAATTATTTTAGATGCAATTTGTCAGTAACATATGATTCATAATCATATGGTTAAATATTTATATCTCAAAATTATGGCTTAGTCAATAATTCCAAAATAATTGTAAAAAAATTCATATTCTTCTATTTTCTAATGCATCACTTCTGTTGTATATACCATTATTATAGATTTATTTGATAATGAATATTCAGATTAAAATATAAAAAATATCTATTTTCGATTACTACATAAAAAAGTTATTATTTCATAAATAGTATTTGGAATATTTACGAACAATTTTTCGTAAGTTGATGCATCCACTAAAAAGTGTTATATGTTATTCTCCCACTATTTCCGACATTACTATAATAGCATACGAAAACGAAGCTCCTTTCAACCACTTATTATAGATTTTTATTTTATACACTGAAATTAGTTACAGTCAAGAGACTCAAATTAAATATCTTAAACTTGGAGAAAGTTAACTTTCATAGATACAATTTTCTATATGTAAATACATTTAGAATAGAAATAACATTTCTGAAAATCTATAGGATCCTAAGTAATATGAAAGCATCTAATTTATGATAACTAACACAAATATGCAGATAAATAAATAAATAAAGTAACAATATGATCGCACCAAAATTTTATATAGGTTCGGACCTCCCATCCTACGTCCACTCCCTAACCTCTCGTTAAGTGTTTTACTATCCAATAATCCTTGCTTCACTTGAAGGAATAGGTTTACAATTTGCCTGACTAGCTGAATAGGAATTCACACAACTCTAAAGCAAATCTTTGCTTATTGACTTCAAAGTGTTCTTCACAACATGGATATGTCAAGTTTGAGTGCACCCTTTCTATGATATCCTTTGATGATTGTGAATTGGACATGCAGAATTTTGGAAGCGGAGAATAGTTTTGAATGCTTTTGATTTCGCAATGAATGCTAGAAATTTTGATATTAGAGAGCAAGAGTTGAAACAAAAAAGTAAATTGATATATGTTTATAAGGTTAGAAAAGGTGTTCCAAAAAGTTATAACCATTTGAAGAATTGTATCTGTTTCAACAAATATACCCTTTCAGTAAACATATTTCCATTCAAAAATATAGCCATTTTAGGTTTACTAGATGTTTGGCTTGTTCATTCAAACGTCTGACCTATATATTAAAAAATATTGCAAAACGGTGTCGGACGTCTGGTTATATAGCCTTAGATGTCTGAATATGTTCAAGAAAAGAATACATTCATTTTTAGCTTGATTCAGAGGTTTGGCCTATTTAATCAGTTATCTAGTAAATTTTATAAAAAATAGTTTGAAATTAGATCAGACGTCTGGTTTATATACCTCAAACGTGTGGTCCTAAACCAGAAAAAAATAGTTAAATTTTACCTTGGTTCAGACATCTGGTTGGTTTGATCAGATGCTTGATAACCTAGTCACACGTCTAACGCCCTAGTCAGATGTCCGACCAAACCAATCAGACGTCTAAATAGTTTTAAAACCTAGGTTATTTATTTCTTAAATATTTGGAAAATTGATCCAGACGATGATATTTTACAGGAATCTATCCTGAAAGTCTATAGCCTTATGTTGATATATTCGAACGTTTGTTTTTATAGTCAGATGTCTAAGTTCTGGCAAAATCCAAAAATTTTCTTCTTTAAAATTTTGAGCCTGAAATTCATTTAAAAATCGATTAATGGATAAATGTGTGTGTTCACCATCAAAGAATATTGTATAATTTTTCTAGACTTACAAATATAATAATTCTCTTGCTAATTGATCTTCATTGCTTGAGCGCTTTAGCTAGTTGTTTTTCCTTAGTCTTCAATGTTGAAATAACCTATAATGTTCAACTTATACAATTTATAGAGATGCATTGTTGTGTAACGACCCATAATTTCGAACACTTCGTATTTTAAAATCTGAATTATTTAAGTATTTGAATCTTGGATTTAATGTGATTAAATTGATTTAATAACCTTGTTAACCCCTTTTAAATTAATAACTAATGATGGTAAACTTGTTTTAGAAAAATGTTTACAAAAACAAATAATTCGAAGAAATATCGTTAGCATGACCCAAAAAATCGTTTTATCGATGAACGGCCTCAGTACGCGTGAAATTATCATCCTTAGGCACTATCTTGGATTTTGAAAAAAAGACTAACAATGCAAATTATTTCTTTAGAATCCCTCCTTGCTTTGGAAAGCAAGTGACAACATTATATGTAGTATAATCTCTCTTATAACCCTCTAAAACATGTATCGTGGCCAAGACTTATTGTATACATGTTTGTTGCTGTTATATGTGAAGTTGAAGTGTGTTGTCAATGTTTGAAGTGAAATAGTTGCTATAAACGCATTTTGAAACTCCTTTTATTTAACATATGTTAAATTGGTTAATATGTGAATATATTGTGAAAAAATATATTTGGTTGTTCTCTACACATGTTTGGTGTGTTTAAAACAAGGAATTGGTTTGGAAAGTTATAGAAATTGCGAAACGAATTTGTGAAAATTAGAAGTGAAAAGGTCGCTATGGATGCACTTTGAAAATACGTTGTGTTCGACGACTTTTAAACTCAACTTTGAAAGACATCTTAGAGGCTTCTTTGCATTTTTTAATAAGTACTATAAGTGTACTTATTAATGGAAATATATCAAGTTTAAATATGTTTTTAATAATTATTTATGAATTTTGAATGTAAAGAGTTTTAAATTATAAAACATGCTTTTAATTGTTTTTAGTAGATTATAAATTAGTTGTTTTAAGTCATATTTTACATAGATATTTAACCCTATTTATAAGTATTTTATATATAAGTTTGGAAAAGTCAATTTATGTATTTTATAAAAGTATAAAAGAAGTTTTGGATTATAACACTTATGTTATAATGAATGGTTTTTGTGAAATTATTAAAGAGTATATTACCTTGTTTAGTAAATAAAGATATACGTAGATCTTCAATTGGATACTTTAGATATAATAACAAGTATGCAATGGTTTTGGGTTTATTGTGACAATGTTTTAACAACACCCTTTTTTATTATACTTATGAATATAATTAGATCTTTGAAAAGAATGTTTTAAGATAATTATAAGAGAAGTGGTTTTGGGTTGTTGTGGCAATGTTTAATTAACATTTGTCTTAAACTCTTTAAATAGATTTGTGAATGTAGTTAGACCCTTTAAATGAATATTTTAAAGGAGATAACAAGGATGGAATCTTTTGGAACAAAGATAGAAAAGGTGAAGGTTTAAAATAAGATGTCTTGTTAATAATTTTTGAATATATTAATACCATTTGAGATAAGTATATGAATACTTTTTGAAGTATTGAAAAGAGTACAAATGAATAGTGAAATATATACAAGTATATATCTTTTATAAATGTTTTTTAAAAATATATACAAGTGGAAAATGTAAGTAATAATTGATAGATGGAGTTTTATTAGATAAAAGAAGTTCTACTTATAAAAGTAGTTTTTTAATTAATAAAAGAATTAATTAAATAAAAAGACGATTAGAAGTTACATATGTAGCTTAACCGTGCTTTGTGTGACTTAATCGTGCTTTGTGCGGCTTAATCGTGCTTCGAGTAGCTTAATCGTGCTTTGAGTGACTTGATCGTACTTTGTATGTTTACTCGTTTATGGAAAGTATTTAGTCATGTGCTTACCACCAAATGCCGATGAAGTAGGATTGTTCTATCTATAAAAGTTAAGATTGATCTTCGAGTAGGTTGTAGAAGCAATAATGCTCTAACCTACCAACTTTACTCTTGACCGAGGGATAGTATGGATTGAGAAGGTCGAAAATGTGATAAGTATACGATACTTGGTTTCCATATACAATTATTCTCATTGTTGTTGAATTTGACCAAAATGACCTAAGGAATATCTAAAAGAAACACGAGGGTTATATGGTATAGTTATCTTCGATGATGCTATAACGTTAACTCGTCTTGCTCTTCTAGGACAAATGATAAGGAAATCTGTCCAGATAGAAGATGATCTCCACCCTTATGTATTATCTGTTTATTTCTGAAAGAACCGGGGTTGTGTTAACTGGATACGTATCGATTGGCTTTGGAGCATCTGATAAGCGGAGGAGTGTACTTATATAAGATGACTCGAAAATGTAACTACTTCAAAACTATATACATGATCTATACTTTGGAAGAAGTTTGTGATCTATTCGATATGCTGGATTCTATGTGGAGATTCATGGTCTGTTCGAGATGTTTGAATCCATGTAGAGATACATGGACTATTCCAGATGCTGGAATCCATTTTGGGATTCGTGATTGTTCGAGATGCTAGAATCCTTTTGAGGATTCGTGGACTGTTTGAGATGCTAGAATCCATGTATGGTTCCGAGATCTTTTCGTGTTGTGGCTTATGTGTTGGGATGCTAAACATGACTCCACCATTGGAAATGACAGAAACCGGAGATAGGATGCATAGCCAGTTGGTTTAGCTAACCCAAAGGTGCAGGTGAATCCATTCTAGTGTTGCTTACGGATATGCATGGTGTAGTGATGCATTCAGTGCCACGTGTTCAGACGTGGACTAGCTATGTTTTTCCTATGGTACATTCCCTAGAGATGTACGCTACTCGGAAGGATATCTCTTATCCTTGTGCAGGAGGACAATTCTCGATGTACTGAGGGCACTTCCAAGGAAATTCTTACACATATACGAACATGCCTTAGTGTTATTGATTGTATAACTATTACAGTTATGGTGTACACATCGCATGACTATTTTCTGATTTATGTTCTACACCCTAGATATTATCTGTTATATCACCATTCACCATATGTACTTATTAGATGCGTGGTTCTCTTTAGGGGATTCACATTATTCTGCGCAGTCTCAGAAGTACTGTTATATGTTGATCGCATATTTCTTGAGTTTCTCACACCAGACTTAGGTCTGACACGTGGTTTTTGTTTTCCCTAAATTCCTCGTGTGCTCTTTCGAGTAATCTGGGAAAGGCGGGTTCTAGTTGGATGTTCATTGGAGCTCGAGGAGACGAGCTGGATGTTTCATCTACCGTAGTGTTCTTATTTCTGCTGCATTACTATATGTATATATTAGCATTTGTGATGACAGGTTGTTATAACTGTCTAAGATGATGATAGTATTTAGAATTGTAACTTTTAAATGCTTTATATCTTAGAGTGATAGTTTCGTACTATCTTTTGATATTATATGTTATCGTTCCGCTGTGAGATTCTGATATTGTTCTCCTTCTTTCTTATTTTTGTTTCCTTTTATTTTACCCTAACAATCTATCTTTTCAACACTTGGGTGCTCGACATGTGGATACCGTGGATGTATTAGTGTTGACATTCGGGGGTTGTCAAGGCAGGTCGTTACATGTTGTCTCATCAAAACTCAAAAGGATAGGATTTAACATTCGGGAGTTGACATAGGATAGTTTTTCTTGAATGGTCAAAGAAGGCTAACAATTCGTTTTGCAAGAATATAGCCTAATTAATTTTAGTATATCAAATAATTGCACAAAAGGCCTTACAATCTTTATCATAAAAAATTTCACGAATGTTGGTATGAGGGATGAAAGTATTTATTATCATTTTTTCTTGCAACTATGGTCTAGGCCTTATGTCTTTTGAGGTTGTATTGATGACTTGATTAACCCAGAGATGATGACCTTTTTGATTACCTCTCGTATTTTCACTATCAACATCACTTAACTCTATTCCCTTAAACCAAGTACCAAGAATTTATCTTATGTGTTTGTAATGAAGCTTAATGATTTTACCATAAACACTTGTCCATAGATATCTTTCACCATTACAAAATTTAACAACTTTTTCTCCCGAATTCGCAAAAAATAACTTAATAGCTAAAGTGTCGATCTTAACATTATTAGGCCCATGCTCAATTAACGAAGTGATTTGAGCCCTATTGGTAAGAGCTCTCAAGTTATAGGAGAGGAAATCATCTACTTTGTTGAATATCCCATGGAAAATTTCATATTATTCAATATCTTGAAACGTTCCATGCTAGTCAAGTCATTCTAGAGCTAAGCTTTTAGTTGTTGTTGAGATACCACCACTGGTTGAGAGGTTGATGATTCTCTCATATTTCTCTTTTTGGTGTTTTTGGATTTTTGGGCACCATCGATTAATTTGAGATTTGGGGGTTAGGGTTTAAAGATGAAAAGTGAAAAGTGAAAGTAGAAGTGAAAATGAAGTGAAGGGGGTAAGAATTTAACCGGTGAGACAATGTTTAGTGGCTAGGTATACGTAAATATAAAAAAATTCTCAAGTAACTTTGACATCTGAAAAGTACAATCACATATCTGGTGAAGGCTCAAATGTTTGGTCAAACCTGGTCAGACATCTAACCTTATTTATTTTACAAAAAAATGAATTGACTTTTAATATTTATCGTTATGTATTCATATATACCTTTTGTATTATATTTTATTTTATAATACAAATAATTTTACATTATTGATCAAATGGCCTAGGCCAATCATGTTATCTGGGAGGAGTGGTTTGATTTGATTCCAAAGAAGGATTTTTTTTAGAATCAAAGATTTTTAGCGGTTTTTATTTTACCGATGGAAAACTTCCTGTACCACTGATGATGTTTCTAGTAAGTGTTGTACCACAAACCAAAGTCAAGATTCTTTCAGTAGAGTTTAACTTCTCCCTCTGTCTACGTTGTTCCATCCTTATCTTCCATTGCTCCGGGATGATTGTATCCTGCTGTTTTATTAATTTTCGTTGAGAATATTTCAGATTATTGAAATTGTAATTCTACCTTATTAAGTAATCATCAAATGTAATAGCTTCTTTAACTCATTTTCCCTTAGGCGAATATTCCTAGACTCTTCTAATGAAGAAAAAGTTATTCTAATAGAAGAAGAGGAGTTGTTTCTAAAATCCATCTTTATTTTTAATGAAAAATATTAAATATAGAAAACTTATTAATGTCAAATATAAATAGAGTTTGGGAAAGCTTAAAATAGATAGGCTATTTTGAGGTTAATATTAAACTATTTCATTATAAGAGAAAATTCTTAATTTTCGTCTTAGGTTTATAAAAATGTTTTCCCTAAGTGGTTTTGTTAAAATATCTACAATTTGATTTTTAGAGTTAAAAATTCAATGATACGGTGCTTTTTTCCATATTATCAAGTAAGAAATAATGTATAATATCAATGTGTTTCGTATGTAAATGATCGATGAGGTTTTTATAAATTTGTATTATCGCAGTACATGCACGAATTTTATAATAGAAATCCAAAGCCTTAAGTGTTTGTTCCATGTAGATAACTTGTGTACATGCCAAAGCTATAGAAATATATTATGCTTCATACGTTGAGTGTGAAACACAATTTTACTTCTTACTAAACCATGACACAAGAGACTAGTCAATCAAGTGATATATACTACTTGTGCTTTTCCAATGCATTTTGCATCCTTCGAAATCCGCGTCGCTATATGATACGAGTTCAAAAGTGCAACCTTTCAGATAGAAAAGTCTTTAGTCTCTTATATTTGTCAAGTAGCACAAAATCAATTTTACGGCTTGTAAGTGTGATTTTTTGGGATTTCTTGAAATCTGGCACACAAGCAAACACTCATCATTAAGTCAGATCTGCTAGTCGTTAGATATAATAAGGATCCAATCATAATTGTTTAAAGTTTTTGATCAACTTTCTTACCATTTTCATCTTTATCTAAATGTATACTACTACTGATCGGAGTTGATTTACAAGAAATGTTTTTCATTCCAAATCTTTTTAGTAAATCATTACAATAATTTTCTTAAAAAATAAAAAATCCATCATTTAAATGTTTAATTTGTAAACCAGGAAAAAAATGTTAGTTCATCCATATACGACATTTCAAGTTCCTTTTTCATAATGTTCGATAATTCATTGCAGGTTGTTTAAACTGTTGAACCAAAAATAATATCATCTACATAAATTTGAACAATCAAAATATCATTTTCCTTCTTTTTAATAAATAGCATATAATCAACCTTTCCAATTTCAAAACTAGGCCCTAAAATATAACCCTTTAATTGATCATACCAAGCATGCGGTGCTTGTTTTAGACCATAAAGGGCCTTTTTAAGTTTGAAAACATTTTTCTGAAATTTTTTATGTTCGGATAAAGGTGGTTATTCAACAAAAACATTTTCTTTTACAAATCCATTTAGGAAAGTACTTTCAACATCCATATGAAAAGGTTTAAAATTATGATGACAAGCAAACACAAGCAAGATTCTAATTACTTCTAGTCTAGCGATAGGGGCAAACGCTTCTTCATAGTTGATAACTTTTTCTTGATTATATCCTTAAGCCATGATCCTTTCTTTGTTCCTAACTATATCACCATTTTCGTCTACTTTGTTTTTGAAAACCCACTTTATATTAATTACGGTTTGATCATTTGGTCTTCTAACCAATTCCCAAATGTCATTTCATTCAAATTGATTTATTTCTTCCTGCATTTCTAATGTGATGGCCGCCCTACACTGGTATCCAATATACATGTAGAGTGCACTGTGGAGGTTTCCGACTGGTGCAGAATGGTAGCCAAGGGTGTAAAATAAAGAAAATCCAAACATAAGACCTGAAGAACATCTTACGGTGCATAAAAAATATATTAATCAAGTAGATGTGAAACAAGCAAGATGGAACACAATTAAGTGAACTGGAACAATCAGAGTAATCGGTTCATCACATTTATACAAAAAATAATAATAGAGTTTATACATCCTAATCTCCAAAATAAAATTTATAATTGTCTCTAAAGTCATACAAGTACTAACATAGCTCCAAAATACTACAGAGTGGTACATAAGTAACTGTAAGCTCCAAAGTACGAAATATGAAAGTGTAGCCTCCTGCTCTTACTCCATACAGCTCCACGCGCCATCCAGATCTATAATTCATAATCTATTCATTTAAGAGTACCTGAGATAATAAGAAACAAAGCATAAATCCTCGGGTCAAACAACAATCTGGCATGAGCGATACATCATCTCAAAATACTATAAAATCGTATATAGTAAATAGGGGTATACAATATGAATAGCCATACCTAACCCGTCCATGCATTCAGAGAGTTAGCATATAAACACAGTATATGTTAAACTACTATTACAAGTGGAAAATATGGGGTACAAGGGTATCACACAACATATCAAGAACACAACAAACATAGCATCCATCACATGGTTTTGCAACTCTCACTCAAGTGCTTTGTATATACGATAACTCTTATATATGCTCAACACATTGTCTACGTAGATGGCTAGGGACTGGACACATGCCGACGTCCAAAAATATGGGTACACGCAGACTACCCTAGGTACACGCAGACTACCATGTCCCGACAATGAGCATCACAACCTTAAAGTTACCTATTGATCCCTTAGCACATGCAGCGATGGTAGAACTACCTTGCAGATGCTCAACACATGCCCATGTAGATGGCTAAGGACTGGGCTCATGCATATGTCCAAAATATAGGTATACCCAGACTACCCTGGGTACACACAGACTATCCTATCCCACTCACGAGCATTATAACCTCATGTTCTATTCTACGAGCTATCACACAGAACTTGTCCTTTCGGTCCATCTCCAGATGCCAAAGTCAGTTGCCACATTAAGTTGTTATCTTCGAAACGCCTCTGGACACCCATCACAAGTTGTAGTGTCATCGTACTAAATTTCCAAAGTCTTCGTCGACGTCATCGTGTCGAAGCACTATGCCATCACTTCAGTAGTCACCATATGAAATCCAAGTCCACACCGAGTCATTTAGAGTTTCTTACTTCACTCCACATCACCCCCAAGACCCTAGAACATACCATAAAGAAATCCCCGAAGTATCGCCTCACCACAACAAAAATTCATTGACTTCTATTCTATATTCTAGTATTTCCATAGCCGACCCGAAGCAAAACCAGAAGAAGCTAGAAGAAATTTTCCCCACGATTCGAAGCATGCTTTAAATACCATACCACATACCACGTTCGGGTACCAGACTGAAGCACTCCTTGGACCAGCTTGAAGCACACCCTAGACAGGAAATCATGTCTAGCCCCAAACCACAATGCCATCGGACAACATTTGATGTCCTCTCCTCCTCCTTTGCTGGACCAACATCACCACCCTCATGCAGGACTAAGCCCACAAAGTAACTTCTTGTAGCAATTTCTAGCACTCCAATTGTATTGATTTCACCGCTACGCCCCGTTCTTTGACCCTTGTGCATTCCATATGCAACGATATAGCTTTTAACAACCTTGAGCCTATCCATTGAGGTCTAGTTTCACAATTCCTACCTTTAGTTTGCTCTGATGAGCATTTTCTACCATTCTAGCATACACACAAACGCCAGACATGCACCAATCAGCAACAGTCATGCAAACACACCACAATTCATTGCAAATCATTATACAAGGTGTCTACATCCTAGCCTAACATGTAGCAAGTCAATCACACATCCAAAATGTCTAGAACACCAAAAATCCATTTATTCACATTTTTACTATATGTAGGATTTAAAATGGTAATAAAACCTAATTTTGACTTTAAAAATGGATCCAAAATATGTTATAACCTATATATAAGTATATATAATAAGGTGGGAGGTGATAAATCACTCACCAAAACCTCCATAATCCCAGTTTCACATGCAAATCGAGGTAAATTTGAATATGAATAGCCAAGCCTTGATTTTTCTTCCCCACAAAAGTAGATTTGAAGATCTCCTATGAATCCTCTTGCTAACTTACCCTTAGCTATGATTTAGATTTGATTTGGAGGAGAAAAGAGAAGATTTTGGGTGAAGAATGGGTTAATGGAGGCTTAGATCAATCTGGGAGATGGTAGAAATGATTAGGGATGTTTGTTTCAGCCAATATAGCCTCCAAACCCTAAATGGGTTGTTGGGGTCTTTTCCCAATTCAATAATTACCCACTAAGCATTCTAAAAACTACTAAACTTCAAATAGCCATATCTCCATAGCTAGAAAATCCAAATCGCTATTATGATTGCTCTACGAAAAGGGAAACCATAATATCTTTCTAATGGAAGTGGTCTAGGATGATAATTCAGCTTCTACCAAAAGTTATAGCCTTTACAAGTATTCAGTGGTAAAATCATCCGATAAAATTCTAAAGATATGAAATGTCACTAGTAGGTAATTTTCAAAGCTATAGAGTCATGACTTCATATGAATTTAAAAATAATATTTTACGATCCTCCAATATGTGGGTCATTACATTCTACCCCTTTTAGGAATTTCTCCCGCCAAATCCCCAACATAAATAAGGTAAAATCAAAAATGCTACCCAGCATGCCTAACATCCATGAGCAATCATATCAAACACCAAACATGCTCACACAAGCAAGAAATGATACCCACGCCTACCCTAGCATGCATAATACTAAAATACTCTATATGATATCGAAAGTGAAAGTAAATGTGATAAATAGAACGTCTCATTAAGTAAAGAGCTCCATATAAGCGGTCCTCATGTTCTCATCGGTCTCCTAAGTACAATCTCCTTTGCTCTCCCTCCATCGAACCTTCACTAGCATTACCGTCTTCTTCCTAAGCTGCTTCACATCAGGTTCGACGATACAAATAGTCCTACGAGGTCTTAAAGCTTCTGGTTTAATCTCGATATCATCAAGCCAATCGGGTTCAACTACCATGCCTGAGCTGTAAAAAACCTTCCGTAAGTGAGTGACATGGAACACATTGTGCACGCCCGCCATCTTTCAATGTAAGACAACTCTGTAAGCCAAGTTCCCAATCCTCTCAAGTATCGGAAAAGGACCAACGAATCTCGACGCCAACTTCCCCTTACTACCGAATCGAATAACATTCTTCAGCGGAGAGACCTTGATAAACACTATATTGCTGACAGAGAACTCTAAGTCACGTCTTCTTTTATCAACATAGCTCTTATGTCTATCCTGAGCAGCTTTCATTCATTGTCGAATGATCTTGATCTTCTTTGAAGTCTCTCTCATCATATCTGAACCAAGTATCAATTTCTCGCCCGTTTTCCACCAACATAAAGCATTGCACGGTCGGCCATATAACGCCTCAAACGGTCTTATATCGATGGCAGACTGATAGCTGTTGTTGTATAGAACTCTACTAAGTGCAAATGATCATCCTACGAGCCACCAAAATCAAGAATGCAAGCATGTACGAGATCCTCAAAAATACGATTCACCTTCTCGGTCTGCCTAGCTGTTTGTGAATAATAAGCTTTATTGAGATGCAACTCCATCCCAATTCCTCTAGTAAACTCTTCCAAAACCCTCTAGTGAACAAAGGGTCTTAGTCGCTCACAACCCACTTCACATATAACTAGGCTAAATTGGATGTTGTTCTACTAGACTTGATGGTTATGAATTCGGCAATCATTTCAATCTACCAACGATGACCCAAATGCTATCATACCCTCTTCTGGTCCTCAGCAATCCATCAACGAAGTCCATTGAAACTTGCTCCCATTTCCACTTTGGAATCTCGAGTGGCAATAGAAAACCACTTGGCTTCTTCTGGTCTATCTTTACCAACTGACAGTTCATGCACCTCAAGATGAACGCCCCAACGTCCCTCTTCATCCCTTCTCAATAAAAAATTTAACTCGAATTGATGTACATTTTATTACCACTGGGATGTATAATCAATCTTGAATAATGGTACTCTCAAAGCACCTCATCTCTCAACCCATCGACATCAAGAAAAAACAATCTCCCACTTCTGGAGCAAACCATCATGGTCAAGCCCATACTGCTTCATTTTCTCAGACTCTACTCCTTCCTCTATTGTGACGATCCCCCTTTTTGGACAGTTTAAATCGACAATAAACCAAACATGTCTAACTCAAACCATTCAAAAGGGAGGATTGTCAATGGGGTAAATAAGAAAATAAGATAAAAGAAGGAAAACAAAACATAGAATCTCGCAGCGGAATGACAAAATAAAATAATCAAATAAACAGTTCATGAAGCTCTTTTATTATATACATTTGGTTACACAATTTTTACACCAATCAGAGTACAAACAATGCCATATCAATAATGATGTAGTGGAAAATTACTAATAATATAATTTATCAAACTCCATCTTCATCCTCTAGAAATAAAGTCTTCAACACTGAAATGCTCAGGCTGACCCGAGCGTAATAAAGACAAGACACTCGAGTCAGAACTAAAGATCTTATGTAAGTTAAATCAACAACAAGTAAATATGAGTGTAATGGCTTCAGAGATGTTTATGGGATTTTACATCTCCTATCCAGTGTATAACATGCATGCAATAATTTAAGAGATGTTTCGGGATTTTCCATCTCCTAAGGATCCATTAAACTATTTATATGTAGTAATATACGCTAAATATGTAGTGTCTATCAGTAAGGTATTAAAATAGCGTTAAGGCCTTACCCATATCCCCCTTAACACATTTTTATAGGCATCGTAGTCTATATAGTACTATAAACTCCACCATAAACTGGTGGGCTATTAGGGAGCACTCCATAGGTACAACACAAACCAAAATCGTAGTGGGCTCCATAAGGCATATGACAAGGCACGCGAGGCAATGCCTAAGGTAGGATTCTACCGTTTTGCACACCCGAACTGGTGGTAATGCATAGCAGCTACTACCGCCCACCTCAAGACAAACTCTCATAATCAAATCGAGGGTGGCTACCAATCAATCACAAAGTAACATATATGGTATTGAAGAAGAGTGTCTGATAGGAGGAGCGACCTCACTTGGCCTGGGATAGCTCCTGTTTTAGTCATATCAAGCTGACCCGAAGGTCAAGGCTGCGTTCTTACCTCATACCAGCAGCGTTCGCCAAACCATCCTGCTTCGTTATGGATTCTCAACCACGTGCACAGTTGTTAAAGTGGTTTCGGAATTGGCAGAGAGTATGACAATATCCAATCCCAGTCTCTTTAATAACCAAATGCTTATTTCACACCATGGTAATTTTATAAAACATTTTTAATATAAATCTAGAAAATAGTTTATACCTTCATATCAAGATATCCATATACTTATTCCAAAAGTATAAATATATTCATAAATACCGAGGAAGATTTCTTTCAATCAATTTCGAAAATAATTTAAAAACTCTCTTAAACCATTTATAAACTATTTATATGTTTTAAAACCATTTATAAAACTATTTATTCATTCCAAAACAGTTTACAACTCTTCCCCTTTTCATAAACCTCTACGCAAATTCCTTGAAACGCTTCCAAATCCCTTTACACAAGTTCTTTTATAAAACACTTACAAAATCCTTTAAAACCTTTTTAACTCCCTTATAAAACCATTATAAAATCCTTTATAAAAATATTTTATAAAATCCTTTACAAAACCTTTTAAAAAATTCTAAAATCTTTTACAAAAATCTTTTATCTATTAAAGTTATTATAAAAGTCTATATTTATTATCTTAAATCAAAATTATAGTTATTTACATTAAATTAAATTTAATATATATATATATATATATTAAAACTATATTAATTATTTTTTAAATTAAATTTTAAATTATTTAAAATATATTTTTAAAACTAAATAAAATTATAAGTTAAAATCTTGAATTTACATTTAAAACCATATATTAACTTATAATTTGAAGCTTTAAAACATATAAAATAAATTATTTTCCAAATATAAATTTTAAATAAAATCATTAAATTAAATTTAAAAACCAAATTTATAAATCAAACATACTTTACTATTTAGAAAATAATTTAAAACTGACCAACGGTGTCCGTGTATAGTTTTCTACCCTATGGTCAAGTGATTGGGTATGTATCATTTCAACCCAAATAGTTAAATTTTCCGGACATATATCATTTCAACCGTATCCCGAATCAATAATTTCCAAATCAGTAAAATCGCTCGAGTATGTATCATTTCAACCCATAACAATTTTTCCTAATCTATAAGATCATTCGGGTATGTATCATTTCAACCCATAGTGATAACAGAGATATAAACATCCAATCATCCAAAATGTCAACAAATAACATCCATTACAATCAATATCCAAATCATCCAATAAATCACAATAATTAACTAGTTATCATTATCAGGTATTTAACTAACAATTTAAATTCAATATTAATTTAAATGGCAATTTAATTCAATATAAATTCAAATTAAATTTAAATGACAATTAAAATTACCAAACAGCAATCAGTAAATTTCTTATCACATCATAAACTTAATTCAACTAACATAAGAAGGTTTAGTATTGCGTGAGTGGGTTAAATCACCCACCTTTGATTTATCGCCGATTTAAAATCCAATAAAAGCCCAAAATCTAACAGTCTCCAAATTCAACCATACCAGTTCTAAATTGTTTGAAATTTAGATACGATCCCAATGGAAGAAACCGCGTCTAAATCCGAGTTCGTATGTAAAAGTTATGGATATTAGAACGTTTGAAATTTTAATTTTAATTAAAAATGAAATAAGGGGAAAATAGTAATATACCATCATCTTCTCCTAACCCTAATGCGCACAGTAAACCACGGCCGCTACTTTTGATCGACCAACCGCCCTTGCTCCAGACTGCCATCAGCAGATCCAACCACGGCATTGAGCAGCCCACGTCTAGGCGCGCCGCTATCTTGCGCCGTTGCCAGCTGTGCACCACCGCAGCCTCCTTCTTTGCCATTTTCTGGCGAACTCGAGCCACTGCTAGATGAACGGAGACCATAGATCGTCACTACTAATCGCCCTCTACGCAGCAGCGCCTCCCGATCGTCGAATCGTTGATGATCCACCGTTGATCGCGAAACCCTAGGATGGATGGCCGAAAAAGTTTCTATGATTTCTGGCCAAACCGAACCTCCAATAAAAAAATGAATTGCAGATGTAGATTATGTTCGTCGAGATCTTCGCGATGATATATAATTTGATAGGGTTTGAGGAGTTTGAATTTTTGAGTTTGATTTGAAATTGGGATTTAGGGTTTTGGAAAGACGGCCATTGGAGAAGGAACCAATGAGAATAAAAGTACGTACAGAAATTGGAATAGACTGCTAGGGTTAGAGAAAAAATCTATTTATATAGACAGAGATGGATAAGAATGAATGGGCATATCGAATTGGGTCGAAACGGTAACAATGACCTTAAAAGCCCGTTTCGTTCCCGAAATGAAAGTAAGTCATCCCATATATCAAAATATAGGTTTTCGATATTTTTAAACTCAATGGAACTAATTTCAAACCCTAATTCCATTGTATAGAAAAGTTAGCTTTTAAAATTAGATTATATTCATTTAAATTCCATTAATCGATTTCTACGCGTTTCGAGCTCGCACGATCAAACGATAAGTCAGATCGCTACGAAACTTGAAATATTAGAATAATTTACTATTATGGATCCGATGAAACTGGTTTCATCAAAATCCGAGACAGTGGTCAAAATGGCTAATTTTCACGTTAATTAAATAAATTATTATTAAACTGGTTCAGCCACTTTTAAATTTACCAATTAAAAGTGTTCTATCATTATTATTAGTCAAACCGAAATTAATAATCTTTTAAAATAAAATTTTCCATATTAATTTCAAGATATAAATATTACATTAATTTCAGCGTTCAATTACAATTGCAATAAATCCACTCATTATAATTTAAATTCCAAAATAAAATTTATTTTGATTCTCACTCTTATTATTTAATCAACTATTACCTTATGAATATAATTAACATTAGTTTACATTTTATTACGTTCATATTCTACAGTTATCATTTTAACTCATATTAACTGCAATATTTAATTACATTAATTTTATTAATTTCCAAATTAATTTCAACTTATTTAATAAGTTAGATGATAATAAATCAATTGTTACAACTTATTAATTCAAACCTATAAATTTATTGGTCACGGACAAGGATTATAAATTACTTACCAATATCTGATTTCATATTCTATATTAACCAATTTCAATTACATAACATATTTTTTCTCCGTTTAATACAACATTAAATTTTTCTCCTAATTAACTTTCATTATTACCATTAATTGAAATTACATTAATAGTTGCCAGTTACATTCAAACAGCATTATTAAATCATATTCTAATTGTTTTTCTCATTAATAAATCATAAATTTTAATTTCTCACAATATTAAATTTCAAAATATTATTTAATTTAATAGTTTTAATTATAAAAAATACGGGTCGTTACACTCTCCCCTATTCAAAACTTTTCGTCCTCGATAAGGAACAAGAAGGAATTAAGAAACTTGATATAATTTTATTCAAATTATTCAATTTATAAACACTTTAAATTTACATCATTAAGTTTAATATAACTTTGAAAATAACCACGTTTGCACAAAATCTTTCTCGGTCCTAAATTTACGAAAATTTTTGACAGAGTCTCCTTTGCGTGGTTAGGTCCGGAAAATAATAATATCAATAATTACAATATATATATATATCATATTTCAATAATAAATATCCCAAACCATGGGAAAAACAATAAAATATCATTCCAAAACTGTAATCCAAAAACGTACATATTTGTCGGGCAAACAACTTTATTTATGAAACCAAAAGCAGTAGCTATTGCTTCCATAAACCTATATCTCACTTACATAATCCAAAAGAGTTAAAAATATGTAAAAGAGTAATATATTAGTTGTTTCAAATCAATAGCACAAGCACATACAATATATAATAATCATATGCGAACAAAAGCAGTACAACCATTATATGCAATAAAAGAATCCATCAACCACTTATAGCAACCAACTAATGGTTTGTCCATGTTCAGAAACATTTCATCATCCAAGAGTGATAAATAAACTACCAAGTGTACCTTACGCTCAACAGCCCTCGGGTAATTTCTTAATAGATTATTCATACACTTAAACAATTTAACGTATCATTCCCCCAAACATCCCATAAACCAAACACATAGGATTTTAAATATTGTTTAAGTTTATTCGATTGGTTTCTTTTCACATTATTTACTTTCTATTTATTTTCATTCATTCATACAATAATTATCTTTTATTAATTTACCTTCATTACTTAAACAATTTATTTCCCATTCAATATTTGAAATCATCAATGAATACATTATTAAAGTATTATGTACATTTCATTGCAGTTTATTTCATATTTATTATTTACTTACAACCTTGACATCCATTTTAATATTAATATTCATCAATGAATCATTTCAGTCATTTTCTTGAGTTTATAATCATTTACTTAAACAGTATTCATTTTTTTCTATTAATTTAATTACTTGCGTTTCAAATATTAACTTATGTTTAAAATATTTCTTATACATCATAATTCTTATTTGTAGACATAACTCCATTACTTAAGTTTTACTTATATAAAATTCTATTACATATTCACATTAACATTTCAACTTTTAAACATTTTAGTAAGTTTTATATATGTTTTTAGAATGTAATTGAGTGTTATACAAATTTATCTTATTCATTTTAGTTAACAAAAATATTCCATAATCTACATCTTCTAAATTTCATTACCCTTTAATTTTCAAGTGACAAATCTCCTATTTCTTTACAGTTTCATTAATCACTTAGCTTCTAATTTCTTATTTTTCATTTTAGAAGTTTCCAACTATTAAAATAGTTAAGATTTCATTTCATTACAATAATTGAAATCCCTAATTTATAGAAACTTAAGAACTAATACCGGGTTCATTTCAAATCATTTTGAAATAATATATATATATGTATGTATGTATGTATGTATGTATATGTATATGTATGTATTCATATCTTTTATATATCAAATCATACTTAAAAAAATAAAATTTAAAATTTGTTTATCAAAATAAATGTGTAGCGAAGCTACTACAGTGGTATTCCCACTTTGAAACTCGAAAATGAACATCAATGATGTTGCGATCATCACCGAAGTTATTTTCCAGCGACAAAAGAAGGGAGTACAGAATTTATTTCCATTTAGAATTCTTTTAAAACATTTCTTTCAAATAACATTGAAAATATTTATATCTGAAAATACCTCCAAATAATACTACTATTATATTCCAAAATCTTTGAAAACCAATTTCAAAACTCCGGAACTTAAGTTCTCAAATTTCCAATTCATATTCACTTTATTTGTAAATCCTATTTTGCAACCAATATTTATAAAATTTCACTTCCTAACAAACAAACATATCACATACAACTATATCTATTTATAAATATTATTCTTTTATATACAAAATGTAATACTAGGAAAAATTATTTCATTTACCTATATTTCAAATACAATATTGTGTCGGTCTGCCGTATTAAGTGTTTAGAAATCCTTATCGATGCCATAGCGTCCGTTATACCGACCAGAATTCATAAATACTCAACAGAACAAATTAACACAATACAAAATATTTTTATATCACTAACAAATACGCTCTCATATATATACACTCTCAAACTCATTCTAGGGTATTAATAACCCTACCTCTAATGAGTTAACCCCGAACATGCTAAGGTACCCATAAACCAAAGCTCTGATACCAACTATGACGACCCACCTTTTTGGACGATTTAAATTGACAATAAACCACACATGTCTAACTCAAACCATTCAAAAGGGAGGATTGTCAATGGGGTAAATAAGAAAATAAGAGAAAAGAAGGAAAACAAAACACAGAATCACGCAACGGAATGATAAAATATAATAATCAAATAAACAGTTCACGAAGCTTTTTTATTATATACATTTGATTACACAATTTTTACACCAATCAGAGTACAAACAATGGCGTATCAATAATGATGCAGCGGAAAATTACTAATAATATAATATATCAAATTCCGTCTTCGTCCTCCAGAAATAAAGTCTTCAACATTGAAATGCTCAGGCTGACCCAAGCGTAATGAAAAGACAAAACACTCGAGTCAGAACTAAAGATCTTATGTAAGTTAAATCAACAATAAGTAAATATAAGTGTAATGGCTTCAGAGATGTTTACGAGATTTTACATCTCATATCCAGTGTATACCATGCATGCAATAACTTAAGAGATGTTTCGGGATGTTCAATCTCCTAAGGATCCGTTAAACTATTTATATGTAGTAATATACACTATATATGTAGCGTCTATCAGTAAAGTATTAAAATAGCGTTAAGGCATTACCCATATCCCCCTTAACACATTTTTATAGGCATCTTAGTCCATACAGTACTGTAAACTCCACTATAAACTGGTAGGCTATCAGGGAGCACTCCATAGGTACGACACAAACCAAAATCGTAGTGGGCTCGATAAGGCATATGACAAGGCATGCGAGGCAATACTCAGGGTAGGATTCTACCGTTTTACACGTCCGGACTTGTGGTAACGCATAGCAGCTACTACCGCCCACCTCGAGACACACTCCCATAATCAAATTGAGGGTGGCAACCAATCAATCACAAAGTAATAAATATGGTATCAAAGAAGCGTGTCCGATAGAAGGAGCGACCTTACTTGGCTAGGGATAGCTCCTATTTTAGTCATATCAAGTTGACCCAAAGGTCAGGTTGCATTCTTACCTCATACCAGTAGCGTTCGCCAAACCATCCTACTTCATTCTGGATTCTCCACCATGTGCACAGTTGTTAAAGTGGTTTCGGAATTGGCAAAGAGTATGACAATATCCGACCCCGGTCTCTTTAAAAACCAAACGCTTATTTCACACCATGGTCATTTTATAAAACATTTTTAATAATAAATCCAGAAAAGAGTCTATACCTTCATATCAAGATATCCATATACTTATTCCAAAAGTATAAATATATTCATAAATACCGAGGAAGATTTATTTCAATCAATTTCGAAAATAATTTATATATCTCTCTTAAACCATTCATAAACTATTTATATGCTTTAGAAGCATTTATAAAGCTATTTATACATTCCAAAACAGTTTAAGACTCTTCCCCTTTTCATAAACCTCTACGCAAATTCCTTGAAACGCTTCCAAATCCCTTTACACAAGTTCTTTTATAAAACCCTTTATAAAATCCTTTAAAACCTTTATAACTCCCTTATAAAACCATTATAAAATCCTTTATAAAAATATTTTATAAAATCCTTACGAAACCTATTACAAAATTCTAACATCTTTTACAAAAATCTTTTATCTATTAAAGTTATTATAAAGGTCTATATTTATTATCTTAAATCAAAACTATATTTATTTATATTAAATTAAATTTAAAATATATATATTAAAAGAATATTAAATATTTATTAAATTAAATTTTAAACTATTAAAAATATATTTTTAAAACTAAATAAAATTATAAGTTAAAATCTTAAATTTACATATAAAACCTTATATTAACTTATAATTTGAAACTTTAAAACATATAAAATAAATTATTTTCCAAATATAAATTTTAAACAAAATCATTAAATTAAATTTGAAAATCAAATTTATAAATCAAACATACTTTACCATTTAGAAAATAATTTAAAACCAACCAACGGTGTCCGTATGTAATTTTCTACCCTATGGTCAAGTGATTGGGTATGTATCTTTTCAACCCAAAGTACTTAATTTTTTCAGGTATATATCATTTCAACCCGTATCCCGAATCAATAATTTCCAAATCAGTAAAATCGCTCAGTTATGTATCATTTCAACCCTTAACGATTTTCCCTAATCTATAAGATCATTCGGGTATGTATCATTTCAACCCATAGTTATAACAGAGATATAAACATCCAATCATCTAAAATGTCAACAAATAACATCCATCACAATCAACATCCAAATCAGCCAATAAATCACAACAATTAACTATTTATCATTATCTGGCGTTTAAAAACAATTTAAATTCAATATTAATTTAAATGGCAATTTAATTCAATATAAATTCAAATAAAATTAAAATTACAATTAAAATTACCAAACAGCAATCAATAAATTTCTTATCATGTCATAAACGTAATTCAACTAACATAAGAAGGCTTAGTATTGCGTGAGTGGGTTAAATCACTCACCTTTGATTTATCGCCGATTTAAAATCCAATAAAAGCCCAAAAATCCAATAGTTTCCAAATTTAACCAAACTAATTCCAGATTCTCTGAAATTTCGATACGATCCCAACGGAAGAAAGTGCTTCCAAATTTGAGTTTGTATGTAAAAGTTATGGATATTAGAACGTTTGAAATTTTAATTTTAATTAAAAATGACATAAGGGGGTAAATAGTAATATAACATCATCTTCTCCCAATCCTAACGCGCACAGTAAACCACGGCTGCCACCTTTGATCGACCAACCACCCTCGCTCCAGGCTGCCATCACCAGATCCAACCATAGCATCGAGAAGCCCACGTCTAGGCGCGCCTCCCATGATTGCGCCGCTACTCGCGTCGTTGCCAGCTGTGCACCGCCGCCGCCCCCTTCTTCGCCATTTCCGGCGAACTCGAGCCACTTCTAGATGAACGGAGACCATAGATCGTCATTGCTAATCGCCCTCTACGCAACAGCGCCTCCCGATCATCGAATCGTCGACGATCCACCGTTAATCGCGAAACCCTAGGATGGACGGCCGAAACTGTTTCTCTGATTTTTGGCCAAATCGAACCTCCAATCAAA
This sequence comes from Allium fistulosum, assembly GCA_030737815.1. NCBI lineage: Eukaryota > Viridiplantae > Streptophyta > Magnoliopsida > Asparagales > Amaryllidaceae > Allium > Allium fistulosum. The sequence continues at coordinate 708,715,054 of CM060903.1, read as the reverse complement.
AAACGAATTGTAGATGTAGATTACATTCGTCGAGAGCTTCGCGATGATATATAATTTGATAGGGTTTGAGGAGTTTGAATTTTGGAGTTTGATTTGAAATTGGGATTTAGGGTTTTGGAAAAACAGCCATTGGAGAAGGAACCAATGAGAATAAAAGTACGTACAGAAATTGGAATATACTGCTAGGGTTAGAGGAAAAATCTATTTATATAGACAAAGATGGATAAGAATGAATGGACAGATCGAATTGGGTCGAAATCATAATAACGACCTAAAAAGCCCGTTTCATTCCTGAAACGAAAGTAGGTCATCCCATATATCAAAATACAGGTTTTCGATATTTTTAAACTCAGTGGAACTAGTTTCAAATGCTAATTCTATTGTATATAGAAGTTAGCATTTAAGATCAGATTATATTCATTTAAATTCCATTAATCTATTTCTACGCATTTCAAGCTCGCACGATCAAACGATAAGTCCGATCCTACGAAACTTGAAATCTTAGAATAATTTACTATTATGGATCCGATGAAACTGGTTTTGTCAAAATCCGAGATAGTGGTCAAAATGGCTAATTTTCACGTTAATTAAATAAATTGTTATTAAATTGGTTCAATCACTTTTAAATTTACCAATTAAAAGTGTTCTATCATTGTTATTAGTCAAACCAAAATTAATAATCTTTTAAAATAAAAATTTCCATGTTAATTTCAAGATATAAACATTACATTAATTTCAGCGTTCAATTACAACTACAATAAATCCACTCATTATAATTTAAATTCCAAAAAAAAAATCTTTTACTTTGATTCCCACCCTTATTATTGAATCAACTATTACCTTATGAATATAATTAATATTAGTTTACATTTTATTAAATTCATATTCTACAGTTATCATTTTAACTCATATTAACTGTAATATTTAATTACATTAATTTTATTAATTTCTAAATTAATTTCAACTCATTTAACAAGTTAGATGATAATAAATCAATTATTACAACTTATTAATTCTATAAATTTATTGGTCATAGACAAGGATTATAAATTACTTACCAATATCTGATTTCATATTCTATATTAACTAATTTCAATTACATAACATATTATTTATCCGTTTAATACAACATTAAATTTTATTCCTAATTAACTTTCATTATTACCATTAATTGAAATTACATTAATAGTTGCCAATTACATTCAAACAACATTATTAAATCATATTCTAATTGTTTTTCTCATTAATAAATCGTGAATTTCAATTTATCACAATATTAAATTTCAAAATCTTATTTAATGTAATAGTTTTAGTTATAAAAAATATGGGTCATTACATCTATCTTCGCTCGTCTAGCGTCTCGTCTCTAACTAGTATTGATCCATTTTATTAAAGTAGGTTTGATCGTCAAGCTAGCCAACACTTCCGGCTCTAGCTCACATCGAAGTCTAAAATCATAGCCAGCTATAAACTCCAACTGCTTCCACTCTAGGAATATCTCTCCCAAGCTGGCATGTCTTCTACTCAAATCAGCAGCAATTACATTTCCATTATCATGCGTGTAGGAAATGTCAAAGTCATAGGGGGCTTGGAACTTTTACCTTCATTGTTGATGAAGTTTAAGACCCATCTGGAAGAATATATACTTCAACGACTTGTGACCCATATACAACTCGAACCTCTTCCCAAGCAAATAATGCCTTAATATCTTCAAAGCGAATAGTATCGTCGTCAACTCCAAATCATGAGTTGGATACTTGTACTCGTGCGATTTCATTTGTCGACTAGCCAAGGAGACAGCCTTCACCATCTATATCAACACCGCACCTAGTCTAGTACCATAGGCGTTTGTGTATACTGTGAGCTGTTAGAACCTCTCTTGTTGGATTTTAATGACACAACTATACCATTATGCCAAAGAACATCTAAGCCAACTTGCAGGTATATGCCAAAGTTTATACATGGAAATACAAGAAGAGATACACACAATGGAGACAAGGTGAAGGAATATATACGAGGAGATATGACGATTGACATCAAAATCGAGCTAAAACTGAAGAAAACAAATAAAGTCTGTATATTATTTTTGTCGGTCAAGATTATATGTACAATCTCCAATTTGATGGTCACATACACACACAAATATATTTTGAATACTATTTTTACAATATGACTATTTTATAATATATATTCAAAAGAAATTAGTCAAAATATAACATTTCAAAGTAAATGAACAAAATAGATCAATTTCAGATGTCGGGCATTTTTGTCCCAGACGCTGTGTACATTTAAATAAAAAATGAACTTTTTAGTTCAAATCTAGACTTCTGGATTTTTCATAATAGACGTCTATATTAAATCTAAACATCTAGTACAAAATATCGAAACGTTTGGATGCCTATATGGGTTTTTTCATTTTTATTTCTAAAAAGTTGTAACACATCGAAATTTGGCATTAATTATTTAATTAGTTAGTTAGTCAATTAGGCTCCAAAAATGGAATTTGTGCAAACGATGGAATTTGGTAATGAAACTTGCACCATTGCGTTCGTGGCGAAAATCTAAGCAACTTTCATATTTTGAGTTTTGCGATCGGAGTCCAAACGAAGAAACTACGGACGAAAAACGAATTCAAAACGAAAATAAATAAATAAATAAAGGAGATAAATTAACGTTTATAATTATTTGCCCGGGCCCACAGGCCGACCATTCACTACGACCGGTCGACATGTATTGGTCGACCGGTGTATACAAGGCGGTCGACAGATTGGGTAGCCGTAGGTGCAATAAACCTAGGCCACAACGGCCCGGATTTAATATATTTCGATCTAACGTTTCTAGTTGATTCTAGCATCTATAAATTCAAGCCTAGCCCTTCCTTCTCTTATCATATTTTTATGGAGGTAGTAGTAAAGCTCTTCCATTTCTTTTTCTCCACTTTCTTTATAAATTATAAAGATAAGATATATGTATCCATATTCATACAAATCAGAGAAGAGTAGAAATCTAATAAAAAAAGAAGATAAGAGAATAAACTATATGTGTATTTGAGGTAATTTATATATTTGTATCTATTTTCTTTTCCAATCCCAAATATCTTGTCAGATTTGTAATTTTAATGTATGTATATACACTTTTCATACATATTTCTTGGATTAGAAAGGATTTAGAGATGAATCAAAGGTTCTAATTCAGATCCTGGAGATTTGGATCACTTTTAAAAGGTGAGTGAGAAATATTATAGATTGTAATAATATGAAAATTATCCCTTTGGTGTTTATTTGTCTTTTATGCCTAATTGCATGATTGTATATGAGTTGTAGGCAACGAATTGAATATGATCTGAATATAATAAATATCGCCTATATATTCTTATTTATGAATTGATGTAGAATTGTTTACAAACTGATCTGGAAATCAGTCCCAAAAGTATGAATTTAGAATATTGATTTGAATGAAATTTATTACAGATCTGAAATAGGTTGTATAATAATGTTATAAATTTGGATTATTACCCTAATCTTGTTGGAATGTAAATATGTTTGGAATTGATGGAATCTAGTTCTGTTCAATATTTGTAAATTAGTTTTATTTCTTTCCCTTTAAGAAAAATACAATGTTTCACTAACAAGGAATAGATGCAAACAGAAAGAGAAAGAGATGTGTAAAGTATGAATTCATTGTAGTTTACACTGTCTGTTTCGGTAATAAAAAAAAGTTGATTCCTTGTAATTTCAAATAATGTAATCTTTTAAAGTTAAATCTTTTATTCTGGACTATTTTATGGAAATTATAGTGGATAATCTTTTTAGACATGATTCCAACAATTTAACATGGAAAAGAATATTCTAGTGAAGATATATAACTAGAACATATGTGATAAAAGTAAATATTTTTACGTAATTTACCATGCTTATAATAATTAAATAAAAATTTAATAATGACGCTTGCATGAAATATTCGCATTTAGGATAATTAATTAATGGAAAAAGAATTTAAAAGGTTGTAACTCCAATAAATGGTAATAAATATGGGAGTTGCAATAATCTGATAGGGTAAATGGATTAATGGGACTGGTAAAAATGGAATAGATATAAAATGTTACTAATTTGAAATTAGTAATCATACATAAATGTCTTAGGAAATGTCTTTTAGGATTTTATAGACAAATTGACGTTTATGGGCATTAAACATAGATTTATGGGTAGATAAATATTTAATGTAAATCTTATTGCCATAAATAAAAAGGGAATTAGTAAGCTAAGTCCAATGTCTACCTAAGATAATATAAATAAAGACTTAGGATGGTTAATTGGACTTAGTACGTTAGTGATGCAAGGTCAGTAGAGTCACTCGATGGAAGGCTGCCCTTCACTTTGAGGCTATCAAGAGTCGGGTGTACTTACCACGAATGTGAGATATCACTAATCCTGGGACCCCTGACGACGTGAGAGATTGGGCACGGTTTCTTAATTGGAAAGTATCAAATGGTCTAAATTTGGAATTAGGAGCAGTGAGTGATATCTCCATAGGGGTTCGTTTCTGGTTTGAAGTCTTAAGTGGCTGAAAGGTTTGCCTCTCTCCTAAATGGAAGTATTAAGTAACCTAGTGAGATTCCAAATAAATAAGCATGTCTCTAAAGAGGCTTACTTTAGTGTTGAGGTCTTAAGCGGCTGTAGGGCCCGCCTCCCCGTCGAAAGAAGTAACCTAATGAGATTGCATATTTATAATTAAGAGTGATAGTGGATATCTCGGGAAGAGTTCGCTTCAAGTTTGCAGTCTTAAGTGACTGAAGGGTTCGCCTCTTTCTTTTAAAAGAAGTATTAAGAAGCCCAGTGAGATTTCCAACAAATACAGGCTAGATAGTACCAGCGTGGTGTCCGCCCTGGGTTAGGTATTAAATGACAAAGGCCTTCTTATAAATAGGTGTTAATTTGTCAGGGGTCTGCCTAGTCCTTATTAATGAGGTATTACATGGTTTGGGTACAGTCTCTCACATTGCTAAGGGCATAATAACGATAGTACCATTGAGGAGCATGCCTTGGGAATATGTCTTAAATGATGGGGTCTGTCTTAATTAAGGTCTTAAATGACCATAGTCTGCCTAATTTCTAATAAAAGTTATTAAGTGGCTTGGGTACTGTTTATTACATAGCTACGATTTTATCGGTGATAGATGTGGTAATAGTTGGACAATAAATCTTGAAAGCCTTAAATAGTGGTTAGAGGTCTTTGTAGCTCGGACCCACCGACCATTGACAACATTATTAGGAAACCACCTTGGGAATAGGTCTTAAACGACAGGGTCTACCTTGGTTAAGGTCTTAAATGGCAGAGTTTGCCTATTTCTCTTTTTAAAAGTATTGTAGTAGCCCTCTTCATATTTAGAAGTAATAAGTGGCAAATATGTTGGGAAATGTTAGGTGGTTGATAAGGCTTCATTAGTATTTTGTATCTTGGGAATGGGTAAGCAAGTAATCGTGTGTGCAATGCAAGATTAGATTAGAATTGCTAACCTTAATGGACATAACTATTAAATGGAAACCGGTCGGTATAAATGTATGTTATGGATAGTTTATAGATTTTTCCAGTCACTAGAACTTTGCTCTGACCGCTCCTCATTACAACCCACAGGATAGATTTAGAGGAACGGGTTACTGGGGCCGGATGTGCTTTGTTGTTGGAGAAGTTTTCTTTCTATCATGCTCGATGTTAATGTGACAATCTGTTATCCAAGGAATATCATTAATTCCAAGGTAGTAGCCATAGTCGGTATTCTTATCCCATTATTCTTTCCGCTGTGAGTTTAGATTTCTATCAATCTCTGATAATGCTCATGCTTATTTGCATGTACCAAATCCTACGATCTATGCTTGATGGACTTGGGTTTCAATTTTGTTGAAATTTAGGCCTATGGAGGTACGGGTTGTTACATTTGGTATCAGAGCCTAGTTTACTAGATTAGAGGGATTATGATAAATTGAGAGAATGTATTTGTACTTTCCTATCTTGTAATATTATATTTTTATGCTAGATTCTAAGAGTTTCGACTATAGGAGTAGTTATAGTTCAACTCTAAAGGAATGGGCAAAGCAACAATGGGTTAGAAATATGTTAGAGTTAAGATTTTCATGCCAACTCCTAAGTACCCCCATGGAGTGTCGGCGATGCGTAAAGCGCTGTTGATGAAGAGCATGAGTAAGACATGTGGCTGAATCCCCAAGACCGGAAGTGTTCGACTTGAAGTTTGAGATTCTAGCTACCTTGTGATTTTGGATTTTAAGTTCTAGCCGGAGACACACATTTATTCTAAATGGGCGGGAAATTAGAGTCTGTATGTCGCAATTGTCCAAAGGCAAGTTTTTTCTAGGGTGCATTTATTGATCACCATTTTGATGGAAAACCGGATTTTTATTTGGATAATTAATGTCAATTCCTTAGTCTAAAACTTGTGAAAGAATTCTTATAAAATATGTTTTAGAAATACCTTAGAGTTTGAAAATTGGGTTTTCAAAGGTCCCAATGATTTATTTTGGAAATTTTGAAATTTTAATTTTCAAAGAAACTCATATACCACTAAGTTGATCATGTTAAGAAAATTTTAGTTTATAAAAGATTAATTTTTGAAATCGTTAAATATTTATATATATCAGTAAAAGCTTGATATTGATTTTTGGCAAGAACATAGTTTTCCAATTTGGAAAATTTGTATTTTAAAAAGGTTTTTGGAAACCTTGAAATATATATATATATATATGTTTGACTTTTAATGGGGAGTTTTGGTACGAAATAGTTTCTATTATTTAGAAACAAGTATAAAGGAGCATATATTTAGCTCGGTAATTTTTTGTTTATAAAATCAAGGTTTTTATATTCTCTCTTTAAGGTACGGACAAAATAGGAATGACAGTCAACTTTATTGGGGCATGTACTTTGAAGTATTTTTGTACCTACCTACTATTGGAAGAAATCCGTGTGAAGTAGGTAGGAAATGGCAGCTAGAATATTTTAGGTTTTCAAAAGTGTTATTGGTCGCAACAGTTTTGTTGAGGCTATCGCAATCTTGCCAAGAAAGGGTCTACATGGTAAGGCGGATATCGTCATGTGAAAGGTAGAATTTTTATGGATGGGTTAGGCTGAAGATGGTGTGCGAAACAGTCATTAGAATATTAATTAAGTTAACCGACACTATTGGGTCCGAGTTCAGACCGTGCCCAAATCTGGGCTAGCGGTCGACTGTAGCAGTCAACCGATTGACCTAATAGCGATCGGCCGCTAGGTAGATTCAGGCCAACCTTGAACCTGGAACACCGCTATAAGTCGCGTCCAAACCATCAGCCTCCGCACCCCCTCATTCTCTTCCTCCTCTCCATTTTCAACCGAACCTCATTTCCATCTCCCTCTTCCTTCACTTAACCAAGCCTCTCTCCTCCATTCATCCATTAATCGATGCCAAAATTCTTGCACGTCAGATCTTGCCCCACCACCACTACGGACTTAAACCCTTTTCTTCCTTTTTCTAATTTCCTCTCGGCCCATGGCACCGCCACACACCTCTTCCTCTCATCATCCCAGCCTCACTTCGTAAGAAGCCGCTTGGCTGGACTGGAGTGAGCAAAAGATCACCACTTCGCTCGGAATGGTGGACTTTTGTTTTATCCATGGGCGACTGGTGAAATTTGGATATTTCACCACTCTTGGGCTTAAAGAGCTTTTAGTCGTGGTAGGACTTGCACCCATCCTCCGTTTCGAGACTTATGAGTGGGAATATTACCCGTGTTGCATCTGTCTTTTCGATGCTCGGATGGTATAGAATTTTGATGATGGCAACAGTTATATTGAGCCTGAGGTGAAGAGAGCTCGGATCAAGATGACAGATGATGAACTCGTTGGGATTTTGGAGATATCTTTAGTAGGCGCAGATTTGGATGATATAGAGATGACTTATCCTGAGATTCTACAGCGGATCTTTTCTGGAAATGTCAGTGATTGGAGAGCCGACAATTTATAATCGGTTGCCCATCTCATCGTGCGCATAACTCAGCATAATATCATTTCGAAGACGGGAAGCCTCGAGCAGATGTATACCTCAGTGCGGAGAGTCGCCTATGCTATAATTAGCGGTATAGCCATCAATTGGGCTCGTGTTTTGATGCTTCATATGGTCGATCTGGGAGTTGGTACCACGAGGACTTGCTTTCCATTTTGCCACTTGCTCACTCGAGTGTTTAGGCATTACAAGGTAAATTTGAGTGGAGAGCCAGTAGTGAGGAAGATCCCTCCCACCATCGACCAGACCACTATTAAAAGGATGAATATTCCTTTACCGCCTGCCGCACCACCAGTTCCAGCACCTGAGCAGCAGCACTAGTAGCAGGGGATAGCGCAGGGTGCCGAGGGATACTTGAGTCTTGAGCTTGTTGCATTCCTTCAGGTTCGGGCAGAGCTCCTAGAGGTTAGAGTAGAGCAATAGTGTCTGGGACATGAAATTGGGTGCATAGCTGCCATGCTACGACCATTCCATGGTCGCGGCAATGGCTCAAGCTTCAGCTGCAGAGTAAGTCCTTCTCACAGTTCGTAGGCGGTGTTTTATTTAGGATTGTTGTATCTTTTTATTTCTAGCATTTGTTCTTTTCTTTAGATTGTTTGGTTGTAAAGCTATTAGTTGTCTCTTATAAAAGGCATGCACGATATTATGAGTTTCTATTCATTTTTTGTATTATTGTTTCTAGATATGTGAACCGCTCCTATATATGCATAGTAGAGAAATAATATAAATATGGGAATCTCATAAAGACACTAACTAACAGTAAGTGCAATATAAGATTGGAAGTTTATAGTTGGAAAATTTTAGCGAATGACATGATAAAGTTATTCTGATATCATGGGTCATTGCTCATGTTCCTTAAAAGCTAAAAGTTTTGAAAATAGATGTGTTAACATTTTTAAATAAAATGTCAATTTTTTTGGTAAAGTTAGTTGTAGAATGTTGAAATTTGATTTATGCGTTTAGCGTATAACCGACTTTCGACTACGCTGAAATTGTGGCTTGATTTATCAAAATTTTTGAGAAGGAATCCCCTTGATTTGAAAAGTTTCCTTTTGAAAGAAAAAAGAAAGAAAATAGTTTTGTGATTTAGTTACTTTGGCTCCTAAATTATTTTTAGAGTTTTTGTTCAAAATTTTATTTCAAGGGAAAATGTGTGTCTACATAGTTTGGGGTTTTATTTTACAAATGACGTACAAATTTGAAAAGTGAAAAAGATTTTTTGTGAAAACTTTGATTTTGAAGGTCACATGTCAGGCATAGGGAAGACAAATAGAGTTAGAATTTGCGGATTTAGTGGTGCATTAGGGTCGATGATGCGATAAATGCAAGCGGTAACAAGTAAAATCCTGTCTTAGCCTTAGAATTTCTATTTCCATACCTTGTCAATGACGCACGCAAGTCTATTTTTAGACTTAATTCCATATTAGAGCTTGAAAATAAGCCTCCTTATGTGTTTTGTGAGTGGAAAATTTGAAATCTGACGACAAGGAAATTTCCACTGTACTACGGGAATAGGAAGATTATAGAGTGTTAAGAATGATAAATTCTCCGCCTAAATTTCTTTTTTGGGCACATGAGTAAAGTTTAGGAAGCAATTTTTTGATGCGTTAGATTATTGGATGGTAGGAAGTGGATGCAAAATTGGTTGCTTCATACTACTATTTGTAGGAGTATGGGGGTTTTTCGAAAGCTGCATATATATAGAACTGTTAGTATATATGCAGGTTGTTTGCATCACATTTCCAAAAGTATTTTCAAAAGAAATGCATTCATATAGAAGGATCCGACTTAGAAAAATTATGCATACATTTTTTCTGTATAGTTATACAGTAATACACTATGCACTTATGCACGTTTGGTTACAAAATTTGTTGTGCACTCATTGGTTGTGTAGTTTAGGATAATTACGGGCCAAAACTTTGACTTAGTCATTGGGTGAAATTTCGGGAACGAAATTCTTTTTAAGGTGGGAAAATGTAACACCCTGTAATTTGGCGTTACTTATTTAATTAGTTAATTAATTAGGCTCCAAAAAAAGAATTTGTGCAAACGATGGAAATTGACCATGAAACTTGCACCATTGCGCTCATGGCAAAATTCTAAGCAACTTTCATATTTGGAGTTTTGCGATCGAAGTCCAAACAAAGAAATTACGGACGAAAAACAAATTTGGAACGAAAATAAAAAAACAAAAAAAAACAAACGGTTATACTTATTCGACCGGGCCCATAGGCTGACCGTTCACTGCCACTAGTTGACATATAGCGATCGACTGGTGCGTATAAGGCGGTCGACCAGTTGGGTAATCGTGGGCGCAATACACCTAGGCGATAACGGCCTGAATTTAATATATTTCGATCTAACGGTTCTAGTTGATTCAAGCGCCTATAAATTCAGGCCTAGCCTTTCCTTGTCTTCTCATATTTTTATGGAGGCAGCAGTGAAGCTTTGCCATTTCTTCTTCTCCACTTTCTTTCTAATTATAAAGATAAGATATTTGTATCCATATTCATACAAATCGAAGAAGAGTAGAAATTTAATAAAAAGGAGAAGAGAATTAACCATATGCGTATTTGAGGTAATTTATATATTTATATATATTTGTATCTATTTTCTCTCCCAATCCCAAATCTCTTCTCAGATCTGTAATTCTAATGTATGTATATACTCATTTTATACATATTTCTTGGATTATAAAGGATTTGAAGATGAATCAAATGTCCTACTTCAGATCTGGAGATTTGGATCGCATTTAAAAGGCGAGGGAAAATTTATAGATTGTTATAGTATGAAAATTATCCCTTTGGTGTTTATTTGATTTTTATACCTAATTGGATAATGGCATATGAGTTGTAGGCAATGAATTGAATATGATCTGAAGATAATAAATATGGTCTACATATTCTTGTGTATGAATTGATTTAGAATTGTTTACAACCTAATCTTGAAATCAGTCCCAAAAGTATGAATTTAGAATATTTATTTAATAGAAATTTATTGCAGGTCTAAAATAGGTTGTATAATAATGTTATAAATTTGGATTATTACCTTAATCTTGTTGGAATGTAACCCTTTTTATGTTTGGGATTGTTGGAATTTAAACCCATTTAATATTTGTAAATTAGTTTGATTTCTTTCCCTTTTAGAAAAATATAGTGTTTGATCTAACAAGGAATAGATGCAAATAGAAAGAGAAAGAGATGTGTAAAGTATGAATTCATTGCAGTTTACACTAATCTATTTCGGTAATAATAAGAAATGATTATTCCTTGTAATTTCAAATAATATAATCTTTGAAAGTTCAATTTTTTGTTCTGGACTAATTAATGGATGTTTCCTAGAGATTGGGCCAGGCAACTTAGTACTCGGCATACCCACAGTTCGGCCCAACTGGATCGTTTGGCATCTCTTTGCAACTGTCATTCAAGAACGCTCGGCATCCAGGAGCGCTCGTCCTAAAACATTGTTCGACCAAAGACTTTGTTCGTCCAAAGACTTCGTTCGGCCAAAAGACTTCGTTCGGCCAAAAGGCATCGTTCGACCAGAGACCTCGTTCGTCAAGACATTGGTTTGGCAAAAGGCATCGTTCGGCCAGAGACCTCGTTCGGTCAAGATATTGGTTCGGCTAAAGGCATCGTTCGGCTAGAGACCTCGTTCGGTCAAGATATCGTTCGGCCAGAGACCTCGTTTGGTCAAGATATCGTTCGGCTAGAAACATCGCTCGGCCAGCGTATCGTTCGGCATACCAAGGACGTTCGACAGTCAAAGATGGCTCGGTATTCTTCCCAGCACGACCGGCTTCGATTGTTACCCGGCCTACTCTTCCCACACAACAAAGCGCATCGTTCGGCATGAAGAGGATGGTTCTGCATCCGACCATTCGGCCTGTTCGGTATGGCATACAGTGACCACTCCATTTGGGCCAAGGTATTCGGCTGCCAGGCCCGCCAGGGAAGTCCAACCCATCTTTGTCTATAAATAGAGGGGCAGGGGCACAGTGAAATGGACCTTTTTTGGGAGAACACTGGGGAGACTCTGCCACATTCAAAACTCATCCTCTTTACTTAGCAATTGTATTCAAGTAATTGGCAAACGGATTGTATCTGTAATCAATTATCTAGTAAAGCAATAAAGATTAACCTCAAAGTGGACGTAGGCAGTTACGCCGAACCACTATAAATCTGGTGTTCTCGTTTTTGCATTCAATTTAGCATACTGTTCCTCGTTTGAATTTACCTTCATCATTTATCTCTCTACACAATCTTTCTCAACGAGGTTAGTGACCAATTTTGGTGCTAACAATGGAAATTATAGCGGATAATCTATTTAGATATGATTCCAACAATTTAACATGGAAAAGAATATTCTAGTGAAGATATATAACTAGAACATATGTGATAAAAGTAAATATTTGTACGTAATTTACTGTGCTTATAATAATTAAATAAAAGTTAATAACGACGCTTGCACGTAATATTCGCGTTTAGGATAATTAACTAATGAGAAAAGAATTTAAAATGTTGTAACTCCAATAAATAGTAATAAATATGGTAATAATCTAATAGGGTAAATAAATTAATGGGACTGATAAAAATGGAATAGATATAAAAGGTTGCTGATTTGAAATTAGTAATCATACAAAAATGTCTTTGGGAATGTTCGTTATGATTTTATGGACAAATTGATATTTATGAGTATTAAACGGGGATTTATGGATAGATAAATATTTAAGGTAAATCTTATTGCCTTAAATAAAAAAAAGGAATTAGTAAGCTTAGTCCAATGTCTACTTAAGATAATATAAATAAAGACTTAGGATGATTAATTGGACTTAGTAGGTTAGTGATGCGAGGTCAGAAGAATCACTCGACGGAAGACTGCCCTTCACATTGAGGCTACAAGCAGTCGGGTGTACTTACTACTGATGTGAGATATCACTAATCCTAACCCATGACCATGTGAGAGATTGGGCCTGCTTTCTTAATTGGAAAGTATCAAATGGTCATTTGGAATTAGGAGCGGTGAGGGATATCTCTATAGGAGTTCGCTTCTGGTTTGAGGTCTTAAGTGGCTAAAGGTTCCACCTCTCTCCTAAATGGAAGTATTAAGTAATCTAGTGAGATTACAAATAAATAAGGATGTCTCTAAAAAGGTTTACTTTAGTATTGAGGTCTTAAGTGGCTATAGGGCCCGCCTCCCTACCGAAAGAAGTAACCTAATGAGATTCCATATTTATAATTAAGAGTGATAGTGGATATCTCAGGAAGGGTTCGCTTCATGTTTGGGGTCTTAAGTGACTGAAGGGTTCGCCTCTTTCCTATAAAAAAAGTATTAAGTAGCCTAGTGAGACTTCCAAGCAATATTAGCTAGATAGTACCGGCGAGGAATCCGCCTTGGGGTTAGGTATTAAATGACAAAGGCCTACCTATAAATAGGTGTAAAATGGTCAAGGGTTTGCCTAGTCCTTATTAATGTGGTATTAAGTGGCTTGAGTATAGTCTCTCACATTGCTAAGGCCATAATAATGATAGTACCATTGAGGATAATGTCTTGGGAATAGGTCTTAAATGATGGGGTCTGCCTTAATTAAGGTCTTAAATGACTAGAGTCTGCATATTTTCTAATAAAAGGTATTAAGTGGCTTGGGTACTGTTTATTACATAGCTACGATTTTATCGACGATAGATGCGGTAATAGGTGAACATTAAATGTTGGAAGCCTTAAATAGTGGTTAGAGGTCTTTATAGCTATGACCCACCAACCATTGACAACATTATTAGGAAACCACCTTGGGAATAGGTCTTAAATGACAGGTTCTACCTTGATTAAGGTCTTAAATGGCATCGTCGCCTACTTCTCTTTTTAAAAGTATTATAGAAGCCCAATTCACAATTATGTTTGGAAGTATTGGATGGTTGATAAGGCTTCATTAGTATTTTGTAGTTTAGACAGAGATAAGTATGTAGTCGTGTGTGCAACGCAAGCTTAGATTAGAATTGCAAACCTTAATGGACATAACTATTAAATGCAAACCAGTCGGTATAAATTTATGTTATGGACAGTTTATAGATTTTCCAATCACCAAAACATTGCTCTGACCCCCTCCTCATTACAACCCATATGATAGATTTAGAGGAACAGGTCAATGGAGCTGGATTTGCTTGGTTGTTGGAGAAGTCTACTTTCTTTCATGCTCGATGCTAATGTTACAATCTGCTATCCAGGGAATACCATTAATTCCAAGGTTGTAGTCATAGTCAGTATTCTTATCCTATTATTGTTTCCACTATGAGTTTAGATTTCTATCAATCTTTGATAATGCTCATGCTTATGTGCAAGTACCAAATCCAACGATCTGTGCTTTGATGGACTTGGGTTTCGATTTTTGTTGAAATTTAGGCCCATGAAGGTACAATTTGTTAAACATGTCCCCGCTTCTTCAACAATTGCATCCTCTGCTTTGAATAGTTCTCTCCAATGGTTACTACAATTGATTTAGAACTTTTCAAATCTATAAATAGAGTTGAGAATTCACTTTTATTTTTAACTAAACCAAGAATCAATTCTTTCTATCTTTCTATTCCATACGCACTTGTGAATTATAAATATTCTCAAATATTTACTTCCTTCAATTACATGTTCAATTCATCATCTTTAGGAGATTATATGAAGGGTGTATTTAATAGACATATTTGTGTTATCTAAAAAACAGTCAAGAAACTTACTACCATTTGTAGTCGAAGTCCTATTGGAATTTTTCAGACACGAAGTCCTATTCGATAGCTTAGGTGATTTGTAATATAGAAGTCCTACTCGGCAGCTTAGGCGATTTGTAAAACCTATTCCTCTAGGTTAAGTGAGGGTATAGTCGTAAATCTAGAATGAGTTTGCGACTGCACGTAGAATGGGAAGTTCAACCCAATATAAAAATATATGGTGCATTTTACTTTATAGTTCTTTATTTCCCCTACTATTATATATAATTTTTAATTTAGTATAACTATTCATATTACTCGATCTGCATAGAGACTTTCATTATATTTATATATTAATACTGTTGTGATTATTGCGCTTTAATTCTGTATGTACATATTTAGCCATCATCGATCCTGTGCATAGCGACTATTAATCGATGCTACACAACTTTCATTTAGTATCAGAGCCTAGCATTCTACCGATCGTAACAACATCCTATAACAATAGGCAGAAAGAGAAGATCTAGTGAGAGCTCAAAGACAGTTGAGAAAAAGCAAATTTCTGAAAACAAGCAACTGGAAATTGAATCTCAATACACGTGCAATGTACTTACACTCTGATCAAAATCGGTACACAATGATTCTATTTATAATGATCTTTTAGCATCACATGATAGTTTATTTAAAAATTTTAAATTATTACAAAAGGTCAATAATGTTGGTTTATAAAAATTAAAAGATTATGAACTTAAAAATTAAAGAAAGAAAATGATTTTTTTAATAAAACAAACTAGAATTTTTGAAACCACCATTAAAGAACTTGTTTCACAAAATAATTTCCTTTTAAAAGAAAATGAGCTTTTGATTAATAATAATGCTAATCTTTTAAAGAAAAATGAATCTTTTCAAAATAAAATTATATTTTTAGAAAATTCTTTAAATGAATCTAATTCTAAAATTTTGTTTCTTGAAAAAGAGAATAGTGCTTTGAATGCTAGCAATTTAGATTTAATTAAAGAATGCAAGTTTGTAAAAGAAAATAGTGTTATTTTGTAAAAATAATTTTGTAACTTTAAAGCGAATTTTGACAAATTAAATGAGAAAGTTACAAAATTCAATAAAGAAATAGATGATTTATCTTCCTTAATGGTAAATAATAAAGTTCGTAATAATAAAAATGGTTTAGGCTATAAATGAAATAAACATAATAATAGTACTAGATATGCATTCACGTATACGCGTTTTAATACTAGTATTAAAAATAAAGATAGTTCTAAAACCACTTCATGTCATGATAGTAGTTTACTTAGGAATAGAGAATTTTCTTTGAATACTAACTCAATGACAATTAATGTTGATGTATGAGTTCCTACTAATCTATCCAATCTTTATAGACAATTATACATTAGCAATTATTATGATACTGTGATTTATAATGAAATTTATATTTTTAAGGGATCAACCACATCCAATTAGATATGATTTTCTAAGTTTTAAACCCTATGTTTATTTTGTAAAATGAGTATTGTTATGCTTACATTTGACATGTCTATTGGATACTCATTAAATATCATTAATATCAAATTGTTTTATTCATTTATCTACAATACTTATCTCTTATATATATATATATAAGGGTTCACATGTATATAAAAAGTACATATATTTATTTCTTAATTTAGTGGGAGTTAATAAAATATAAGATGCATATGCTCTTATTTCTTTTTGATAATGACAAAGGGGGAGAAGTTCATATGCATGTTGATAGGGGGAGATATTATACTTAAGGGGAGCTTTAATCATATTATAATATCATTTTATATAGAATAAATATTTTCAAAAAATTGTATAGTTGTCATCATCAAAAGGGGGAGAGTGTTACCTCTCTTGTTGGATTTTAATGACAACAACTATACAATTATGCCAAAGAACCTCTAAGCTAACTTGCAGGTATATGTCAAAGTATATACATGGAAATACAAGAAGAGAAATACACGATGGAGATAAGGTGATGGAATATATATAAGGAGATATAACGATTGACATAAAAATAGGTCTAAAACTGAAGAAACAAATAGAGTTTGTATATTATTTTTGTCGATCTAGATTATATGTACAATCTTTAATTTGATTATTACACACACACACAAATATATTTTAGAAATTATCTTTGCAATATAACTAATTTATAATACATGTTTATTCAAAGAAGATGGTCAAAATATAACATTTCAAAGTAAATAAACAAATTAGTTCAACTACAAATGTCTGGCATTTTTGTCCCAGATATATGTGTGCATTTAAATAAAAAAAGAACTTTTTAGTTCAAATCTAGATGTCTAGATTTTTCATAATAGATGTCTATATTGAATCTAGACATCTAGTACAAAATATCCAGACGTCTAGATGTTTGTAATGTGTTTTTTCATTTTTATTTCTGAAAAGACAAATCCCTCTTCTTCAATAGTTGCGTCCCTTGCTTTAAATAGTTCTCTCCAATGATTACTGCTATTGATTTAGAAATTTCAAATCTATAAATAGAGTTGAGAATTCACTTTTCAAATCAATAAATAGAGTTGAAAATTCACTTTTATTTTTAACCAAACCAAGAACTAATTCTTTAAATTTTTCTAATCTATACACACTTGTGATTTACAAATATTCTCAACAATTTACTTTCTACAAATACACGTTCAAATCATCATCCCAAGGAGATTATTGGAATGGTGTACTTAATAGACATATCCATGTTATCTAGTACACAATCAGTCAAAAAACTTACTGCCATTTGTAGTTGAAGTCCTGTTGGAGTTTTTTAGGAACGAAGTCTTATTTGGCAGCTTAGGCAGGCGGTTTGTAATATAGAAGTCCTGTTCGGCAGCTTGGGCGGTTTGTAAAACCATTTCCTCCGGGTTAAGTGAGGACATTTGTTAGTTAAATCCAGATGGAGTCTGGGACTGGATGTAGAACAGGAAGTTCGAACTAGTGTAAAAACTCTGGTGTGATTGCTTCTTGCTTTACTTTACTATTTATTCCCGCTGCTACTATATTTATATTGATGCTGCTGTGATTACTGTGCTTCAATTTTGTATCTATATATTTGGTCATCATTGATCCAGTGCATAGTGACTTTCAATTGGTATCAGAGCTCGATGTTCTACTAATCGTAACAACATCCTTGAACAATGAGCAGAAAGAGAGGATCTAGTCAGAGCTCAAAGATAGTGGAGAAAAAGAAAATTTCTTAAAGCAAGTAACTAGAAATTAATCTCAATACATGTGCAATGTGGCTACACTCAGATCAAAATCAGTACACAATGATTCTATTTATAATGATCTATTAGCATGATAGTTTATTTAAAATTTTAAATTGTTACCAAAGGTCAATAATGTTGCTTTACAGAAATTAAAGGATTGTGAACTAAAATATGATAAATTAAAGGAAGAAAATGATTTCTTAATAAACTAGAAATTTTGAAACTGCCATTGAAGAACTTGTTTTTCAAAATAATTTCCTTTTAAAAGAAAATGAGCTTTTGATTAATAATAATGCTAACCTTTTAAAGAAAAACGAATCTTTTCAAAATAAAATTATATTTTTAGAAAATTCTTTAAATGAATCCAATTCTAAATTTTTGTTTCTTGAAAAAGAGAATAATACTTTGAATGCTAGAAATTTAGATTTAGTTAAAGAATTTAAGCTTTTAAAAGAAAATAATTTTATTTTGCAAAAGAAATTTTGTAACTCTAAAGCGAATAAGTCCGATAAACATAAAAATAATACTAGATATGCATTTATGTATACACGTTTTAATACTAGTACTAAAAATAGAGATAGTTCTAAAACCACTCCATGTAAGGATAGTATTTTACGTAGAAATAGAGAACATTCTTTGAATGCTAAATCAATGACAATTAATGTTGATATATGGGTTCCTGCTAATCTATCCAATCATTATAGACAATTATACATTAGCAATTTTTACGACACTGCTTAATAATGAAAATTATGTTTTTAAGGGATCAACCACATCTAACTGGATATGGTTTCCTAAGTCAACCCTATATTTATTTTTTAAAATGGGTATTATTGTGATTACATTTGACATACCTATTAGATACTCATTAAATTGTGTTAATGTTAAATTGTTTTATTCACTTATCTATGATACTTATCTCTTATATATATATATAAGGGTTCACATGTATATAAAAAGTACATAGATTTATTTCTTAATTTAGTGGGAGTTAATAAAATATAAGATGCATATGCTCTTATTTCTTTTTGATAATGACAAAGGGGGAGAAATTCATATGCATGTTGATAAGGGGAAATATTATACTTAAGGGGAGCTTTAATCATATTATAATATCATTTTATATAGAATACATATTTTCAAAAAATTGTATAGTTGTCATCTTCAAAAGGGGGAGAATGTTAGAACCTCTTTTGTTGGGTTTTAATGACAACAACTATACAATTATGCCAAAGAACCTCTAAGCTAACTTGCAGTTATATGCCAAAGTATATACATGGAAATACAAGAAGAGATATACACGATGGAGTTAAGGCGAAGGAATATAGACAAGGAGATATGACGATCGACATCAAAATCGGGCTAAAACTGAAGAAAACAAATAGAGTTTGTATTTTTTTGTCGGTCTAGATTATATGTACAATCTCTAATTTGATTATCATACGCACACACAAATATATTTTGATAACTATTTTTACAACATGACTATTTTATAGGATATATATCCAAAAGAAAATGGTCAAAATATTATTGTATAAACAAAATATAACATTTAAAAGGAAGAACATTTTCGTTCAAAAATAGAAGTCTAACTTTCATTATTGATGTCAGAGGAACATTTTAGTTCAACATCAGATGTTTGATATTTCATCATAGATGTCTAAGGAACATTTTAGTTCAACATCAGATGTCTGGATTTTTCATAATAGACGTCTGGTCATATTGAAATAAAAACATACTTTTTAGTTCAAGTTTAGACCTTTGGGTTTTTCATAATAGATGTCTATATTGAATCTAGACGTCTGCTGTAAAATATCCAGACGTCCGGATGCCTGTAACGGGTTTTTTTATTTTTATTTCTGAAAAAGACATGTCCCATTTTTTCAACAGTAGCATCCCTTGCTTTGAATAGTTCTCTCCAATGGTAAGTACTATTGATTTCGAACTTTTCAATATATAAATAGAGTTGAGAATTCACTTTTATTTTTAAACAACAAAGAATCAATCTTTCTATCTTTCTATTCTATATGCACTTGTGAATTACAAATATTCTCAACTATTTACTTCCTATAGTGACATGTTCGAATCATCATCTAAAGGAGATTATAGGAAGGGTGTACTTAATAGTCCTGTCTTTGTTATCTAGACAATCAACCAAGAAACTTAATACCATTTGCAGTCGAAGTCCTGTTAGAATTTTTCAGGCACGAAGTCCTCTTCGGCAGCTTAGGCAATTTGTAATATAGAAGTCCTATTCGGCAGCTCAGGCGGTTTGTAAAACCTATTCCTCTGGGTTAAGCGAGGGTATAGTCGTAAATCCAAAAGGAATTTGGGATTGGACGTAGAACAGAATTTTTGAACCAGTATAAAAATCTCTACTGCACTTTGCTATATAGTTCTTTATTTCCGCTGCTATTATATATAAGTTTTAATTTAGTAGAACTATTCATGTTACTTGATCCGCATAGAGGCTTTCATTATATTTATATATTATTACTGTTGTGATTACTGCGCTTCAATCTATACCTACATATTTGTCCATCATCGATCCAGTGCATAGCGACTATTAATCGACACTACACGACTTTCATCGGCTCCTCATTCTTGCTTGGAATGACCAACACCGATGCGCTCGTCAACCTCCCCTTTAGACTTGCGAATGCGTGATCGCACCTCTCCTAAATAAAAGTCTAATTCTTCTTCATCAAGTTGTTTAATGATGCTGCTACCTTA
Source organism: Allium fistulosum (assembly GCA_030737815.1). Taxonomy (NCBI): domain Eukaryota; kingdom Viridiplantae; phylum Streptophyta; class Magnoliopsida; order Asparagales; family Amaryllidaceae; genus Allium; species Allium fistulosum. The sequence continues at coordinate 708,694,319 of CM060903.1, read as the reverse complement.
GTTAACTCCTAGATAAAATGTCTGTAGTATCCCCCCAATCCAAGGAAACTTCTCATGTCTGTAGCGGTCCTGGATTGATCACAATCCTTTACTATTGCCACCTTCCCAGGATCTAAAAAAATACCCTACTAGGAAACAACGTGACCCAAAATCTCACTTTCCTCCTCTAGAAATGGCACTTCAAAAACATAGCCTTCAATCAGTGCTTCCGCAACGCCATGAGCACAATCATCAAATGCCACTTGTGTTCTTCCTCCATCCCCAGATAAACAAGGATATCGTTCACGAACACAAGTACAAACTTACTTAGCTGATCCCTTAAAACACGGTTCATAAGATCGACAAAGTGTGTCGATGAGTTGGTTAGCCTGAACGGCATAACCAACCACTCATAAAACCTAGATGGCATACGAAATGTTATGATTGGCATACTCTCCTTCGCTACTCTCGGTTGATGAAACCCCGTCTCAAGGTCCAACTAAAAAAACACCCTAGCACTATGAAGTTGATCGGATAAGCTATCAATATGTGGAAGTGGATACTTGTTCTTCTTCGTTGCCTTATTCAGCTCATGGTAATCTACACACAACCTCAAAGAGCCTTCCGCCTTAGTGGCGAACACTATAGGTGCTCCCCATTCAAATATACTCCGTCAAATGAACTCTCATTACAATAGGTCATTCACTTGCATCTTTAGTTCCTTATACTCTTTCGATGCCATATGCCTCAATGGCATAACAAACGGTCTAGCATCCTTCACCAAATCAATACAAAATTCAATCTCTCTATGTGGTGATAATCCGGTAACCCCCTCGAATATGTTTGGATGCTCCCTCACTATAGGCACAGAAAACAACTCGTCATGCAAGATCTCGAGTATTACCCGGTGCCTTGACCCGGCTACGTAGGGCTGATTACAAAGACCAGACTCGACTGTTGATGGGAAGGATGGTCATGAGGCAACATCCACATGACCAAATTATAATGTCCGAGCAGTTGTATCCAGCCCAAGGTAAATAGGGTCGACAGATAGATAATGCAGGATGTCGAAATTATGGAATTTAATTTGGTTGGAATAGGGGTAGACATGGATGTTTGACAAATTGAAGGAAATATGGATGGGTCGGCATAGCTTGTAAGACAAGTGGATTCGGCACATTGATGGCTTATGCAAAAGGGGTCGACATAGTGTGTTTAGGTTGGCATAAGTTTATAAGGGCTCGATATTGGCATGATGCACTCAGGAGTTAAGGATCAGCATAGTATGGTTCATGAAAGATGGGTCGGCATGTTGATGGTTATAGAGATGGATCGGCATGTTAATGGTTGTGAGATAGGGGTCAACACAATTACACTCCAAAGGTATGGATCGGCATGGAGGGGCATCAGGAGGGATCGGTGTTGGCTAGGCCAAAGATTCAAGTTGGAACATTGCAAAAACTAGAGTTCCATGCATCCAATCGTTTTGATACTTGACACATCATTAATATATAATATAAGAATGCCACCATAGGGATCGCTAGCCCAAACTCAACCCATGGAGGGGTCGGTACCGACCCCTATCCATTGAGAGTTGGGCCTAGTCCTCCCTATGGCGGGCCCATATGGTTGAGGGGGTCCAGATGCCGAAGTTTCAGTTAGATTGGAGGCTGCCTTCATCTATAAATACAGGCATAAGGGGTCATTTTGAGGGACTTTTGGTTTTCAAGGGAAACTCTGCCGTTATTAGAGCTAATCTCCTTTTATTCTTTCTTGATCTCTTGCTATTTCTTACCGATTGTAATTGTAATCAAGTGAATTGTGAAGCAATAAAGAGAATATTCAAAGTGGACGTAGGCAATCAACGCCGAACCATTATAAATCTTGTTGTTTTTGCTTTCTGCTGCATTTTTCTTAATATTTAGCGTTATTCCTCTGTTTCTATTTAATTTCTTCATTTATTTCACTACTTAAATCTATTTTTGGGTATTTGTGGCCAATTTGGTTGCAAACATTTTGGTGCTTTCACTGAGAACGTCGATTCTCAAGCTATTAGGATCACCTTTGTTGCTACTAGATTGAAGAAATCCCCGAAGGAGATCCAGGTTCATTTTTAGAAGCATGCGCTTAGATTTTTCAAGATCTAAGCACATGAATCTTAGATGGTAAGGCGCACCCGATCTACTTCCCATAATGTTGATGCCAACGAAACTGCCAGTGTCCAATAAGGGGGCCCGAGCTTCCAACCTGCTATGTGACTGTGCAACCTGCTGCAGTTCGGAACCCCGCTGATTCCATTACCCGAGCTGAATTTAATGACTTGATGAGGGAGTTGATGGAAAGTTTGACCTCGACACTTTCCAATATAGGAAGCCACATCCAAAAAAATTTCCTATCTCTGGAGAACATCTATTTGTCTACCTGCAACACTTTCCAATATAGGAAGCCACATCCAAAAAAATCGACAAAGGAACAAAATCAAACTGGGAAGTACTGTCGGTTTCATGAATGTTATGGGCACAATACCGACGAGTGTAGGCATCTCCATGATGCCATTGAAAAATTGATTCAGTGGAAAAAGTTGCGGCAGTTGTCAAGGATCCGTAGGATTGTGGACAGGGAACGTCTGATCCCAATCGAAGACAAGCTCTGCGCCGGGCTGTGGAGCCCGCTCAGACCGGTGGGAGATTGGTAATAAACACGATAGTTGGTGAACCGCACCCTACGGACAGGAGTTGCCGGGAAATGGAGCGCTATGCTAGTTCAACAAGACATGTGGACTTTGAATGTTGTTCGAATATGGAGGATGGAACTCTGACCAAGAAACAACGTACAATAATGGATGATATAGTATTCAGAAGGAGAGATGCCAATAGGGTAGAGGCCCCTACTATTGATCCGATGGTTATCACTGTCATGATTGGCTCCGCTCCGTTGAGAAGAATTTTGATTGATTGCGGAAGCTCTATGAACATTATGTTTAAGAAGGCATACCATCAAATGAGGATGAAGGCTAAAGATTTGAAACCGTCTAAAGCTCGTATACACAGTTTCAATGGTGTGGCAACCGAAGTAGTTGGTTATGTTGAATTGCTAGTAGAATTAGGAGAAGGTGAGTGTAGGAGGGTGAGAATTATATCGTTTATTGTTTTGGATGTGGATTCACCATACAATTTTTTTCTGGGCCGACCAGCCCTGGTCGAATTTCGAGTAGCATTGGTCCCATGGTGTTTTTGACGTTGAAATTTTCGACAGATAATGGGGTAGGTGTTGTGCATGGCGATCAGGAAACTGGCCGCACCTATTATGTGGCTGACTTGAGAGAGGCTCAACGGAGAGAGAAGGGGAAGGGTGTGGACAAGTCTATTCGCATCCAAGTTACTGAAGATTGACAAACAGCGCCTAAGCCTTGGCTTGGGCACCACAGTCAGTTCTATAGAGATGTAGATCCGAGGGATGATGAGGAGGAACCCAAGGAGGCTAAGGCAGCGCCGGCTGAACTGACGATTGATATCACAGTCAACCATGATGACCCATCACGGGTGTTGAAGATTGCACAACTCAACCCTTCGATGATGAGGGAACTTACCAATTTCCTCTGAGCGAATCTGGATGTATTCGCTTGGACTCATTCTGACATGTGTGGGATCTCGCCTGCCATCGCGAGCAATGCATTGAATATTGATCCGAAGTATGTCCCTGTGAAGCAGAAAAGACGAGGTATGGATCCGGAGAGATCCATGGCTCTTAAAGAGGAGGTGGATAAACTTAAAGCTAACGGGTTTATTTACGACGCCCTCTATCCCGAATGGATAGCTAACCCTGTGCTAGTGAAGAAGGCAAATGGGAAATGGAGAACGTGTATTGACTATTCAGACCTGATCAAGGCGTGCCCCAATTAGTTTTCCCCTGTCTAGAATGGATCAGCCAGTTGATTCAACATCAGGGCATGAATTGTTATCATTTATGGATGCATACTTGGGGTATAACCAAATTCCGACGCATGTCCCAGATCAGGAGCACACCAGTTTTGTCACGGATGTTGGGTTGTACTGTTATGTAGTAATGCCGTTCATATTAAAGAATGCCGGAGCGACCTATCAACATTTGGTTAACCGAATGTTTAAGGATCAAATCGGTAGGATAATGGAAGTCTATGTGGATGATATGCTCATGAAGTCACGGCGATCAAATGACAACATTCGAGACTTAGCGGAGATGTTCGACATCCTTCGATTCTATAGCATGAAGACCAACCCTTTGAAGTGTTCATTCGGTGTTGCATCAGGGAAGTTCCTGGGTTTATTGTCAATGCATGAGGAATTGAAGTGAATCCGGAAAAGATTCAAGCCATCCGGGATATTCAAGGAACCAGAACTATTAAGCAAGTGCAGAGTCTGAACAGGAAGGTTGCTGCTTTGAGTCGATTCATCTCCAGGGCGATCGATAAATGCATTCCGTTTTTGATTTGATAAGGAAAGGGAAGAGGAATTTTGAGCGGACGCAAGATTGTGAAGACGCATTCCAAGCTTTGGTGAGTCATTTGGAGAAACCCCATGTTTTGTTAAAGCCGGTAGATCATGAGGAGTTGTACATTTACTTAGCTGTATCGCCACATGCCATAAGTGGTGCTTTGATTCGTGAGGAGAACCGGATCCAGAGATCGGTGTATTATGTCAGTAAACGATTAACGGGGGCAGAAAGAAACTACCCGAAGATAGATAAGTTGGCATACTGCATGGTGATCATGTCGCGCAAACTTCGCCCATACTTCCAGGCACATCCAATCAATGTCTACACCGATCAGCCTTTACGACAAGTCCTACAATGACCCGAGACGTTTGGAAGGCTACTTAAGTGGAAAATCGAGCTCAGTCAGTTCGACATTACATATCTGCCACAAAGAGCTATCCGGGGACAAGCATTGGCAGACTTCATAGCAGAGTTTACCATGCAGGATGAGCCCCTAGAGAGTGGTGTAATCCCCATTGCACAACGGAAGCTATATACCGATGGAACATCCAATGATCATTATTCTGGAGCGGGCATCGTTCTCGTAACCCCTGAGAAACGGTCAATTTGCTATGCTTTGAAACTTGATTTACCTGCTACGAACAACGAAGCCAGGTATGAGGCGTTAGTTGCTAGACTTAAGCTTGCTAGAGACCTCGGGGTGAAATCTATTGAAATCTTTTACGACTCGCAATTTGTGGTGTACCAGGTTATAGGGGACTACCAGGCAAAGGGACAACGGCTTGCCCCATATCTTACCCGAGTTCAGGAGTTGCTGGCGGATATCGAATGCTATGACATTTCGCATATCCCACGTAAGCAGAACGGAGAAGCTGACTCGTTGGCAAAGTTCGCGAGCACTGGTGATGCACAACGGATGGGCTTGGTTCCAATCGAGACACTACATACCCCAAGTATAAATGTGATGGAAGTAGATCAGGTATCGAAAACGGAGCCCGAAAGGGAATCATGGATGACTCCATTTAAAGAACACCTGTTGCATGGAATCATGCCTGACAAGAGGAACGAAAAGCGACAAGTCCTTCGTAAAGCTTCATTGTATATTATGCAAGAAGGAACTATGTATAGAAAAGGGTTCTGTGTTCCCTTACTCCGGTGTATCGCCCATGACGAGATAAAGCGTGTCTTGAAAGAAGTCCATAAGGGAGAATGTGGTAATCACACTGGAGGGCAAATGCTAGCAGAAAAGATACTCCGTTATGGGTACTACTGGCTGAGTGTGAACAGGGACGCCGTCGATTATGTGAGACGATGTGACAAATGCCAGATATATGTGAAAGTCCCAAGAGCACGCCGACGGAGATCACGCAAATGGTTAGTCCGTGGTCATTCGCTATATGGGGAATCGATATCATCAGCTCTTTGCCAATTTCCAAAGGCGACACGAAATATGCTATTGTCACTGTTAACTACTTCACCAAATGGGCTGAAGCGGAGCCGTTAGCTACGATGACAACTAAGAAAATTATCAGCTTCATTGTTCGGAACATTGTGTGTCGTTTCGGTCTTCCACGAACTATTGTGACTGATAATGAGACTCAATTTGATAGTGCTAAGTTTAAGGAGTTTTGCTGGAGATATCGCATTGGAAAGAGATTTGCGGCAGTCGCTCACCCTCAGGCGAACAGACAAGTTGAAGCTGTAAACAAGATTATAAAGTCTATCCTAAAAAAGCATTTAGAAAAGGCTAAAGGCAATTGGGTGGATGAACTTTCTACGACGCTCTAGGCCTACAAGACCACTCATAAGTCTGCGATTGGCCACACTCCATTCACTCTTGCTTACGGAGCTGAAGCAGTCATTCCTGTAGAACTCAAAGTCCCTTCTCATCGGGTGATTTACTACGATCCCAGAATGAACCCAAATCTCTTATTGGGGTCATTGGACTTTATCGATGAGAAGTGTGAGGAGGCCAATTTGAAAAGAGCTGCACATCGACACCAAATCACCCGGTACTATAACACTAAAGTCCGACTGAGAACCTTTGAAGTTGGCGACCTTGTATTAAACGATTTTTTCCGGTCCCGTCGCATATGAACCCAACATGGAAAGGGCCATATGTCATTAAACAAAGGCTTAGAGAAGGAACTTTCAAGCTAGCGACTGTTGATGGTGTGACGCTTCCAAGAGCATGGAATAGCAAGCATTTACGATGCTATTTCACCTAGACTATTTCTTTCACATTTCAGTAGTATTTGCTTTCGATATTTGCTTTGGTACTTGACTTTTTTAATGTGTAATAAGACAAGTTATTATGTTCCTATCCTTATGGTGAATAAAATCTTGAAGTTTCCTTTGCATAAGCTATTATTATCGCATGTTATGCTAAGTATGTGTTGGAACTAATTGATATCGGCATCTGCGATGTGTGAACATATTCGCAAAATTAGAAGTCGACTAGACACATCGATTCCCAATGAGATCGAACGAAAGGGGCTTTGTAAGTTTGCTCGGCCGGCGATCCCCATAGATGAATCAAAAGGCAAAGCTTACAATAAGGAACAAAGGTCGCCGACGGTAGGTGAACGACAAAAATTTCTAAGTCCCTTATCCGGACTAGATACTCTAAGTCCCTGACGTGGACTAGAGTATAAACGATTTGACAAAATTCTCTAAGTCTCTGATGTGGAATAGAGTCCTCTAAGTCCCTGACGCGGACTAGAGTATAAACAATTTGACAAAAATCTCAAGTCCCTTATGCGAACTAGAGTACTCTAAGTCCCTAACGTGGACTAGAGTATAAACGATTTAACAAAAATCTCTATGTCCCTGATGTGGACTAGAGTACTCTAAGTCCCTGATGTGGACTAGAGTATAAACAATTTAATAAAAATCTCTAAGTACCTGATGTGGACTAGAGTACTCTAGTCCCTGACACAGACTGGAGTATAAACGATTTGATAAAAAATTACAAGTCCCTGATGTGGACAAAAGTACTCTAAGTCCCTGACGCGGACTAGAGTCTAAACGATTTAACAAAAATCTCTAAGTCCCTGATGTGGACTAGAGTACTCTAAGTCCCTGATGCAAACTAGAGTATAAACGATTTGACAAAAATCTCTAAGTCCCTGATACAGACTAGAGTACTCTTAGTCCCTGAGGCGGACAAGAGTATAAACGATTTGACAAAAATCTCTAAATCCCTGACTGTGGATTAGCGTACTCTAAGTCTTTGATGTGGACTACGGTATAAACCATTCGGGCAGAAGCATTACTGCCTACGGCGAAAAATCTTAAGTCCCTGACTACAGACTAAAAAATTCTAAGTCCCTACATAGGCTAGCTCGAAAACCCAATGGGTGGACAGAGAGTTTTCAATCATTCGCTATCCAATGAATTCCGATCTCAAATCAACGAAAGAGGTTCAGACTGTTAGCGACAAGATACAACCGTTAGTTACAGTTTCGGCTTGGCATTACCCACGAATTAAGGTGGCGCCTACGAAGAGGCTTCGAGATCGGGATAGTGAATTATGAACAAGACTTGTGAAAATTATTGCAAGTACATGGAATGGGAGGAAATTACTCTACTGTTAAAGTAATAATTCACACGATGATTAATCAAAGAAAACAAAAACTTTTATTCACAATCTCAAAAATTCCTTACAATTATTAAAAAGTTAGGTATCCATTCCTATGCATTTGCTACTAAAAAAAGAAACAAACACGTGTCTAACTTATCCAGACTATGTACACTGACAAAAGATGCTAACTATTTCTTCTCCTTCTTCAGTTTTTCTGGAGTTGAATCGATCGAGCGTCTCTTTCGTGATCCTTTTCCACCCTTAGTGGAAGCACTTGAGGAAGGAGGAGGAACCTCAATAGAAGTTGTCCCTCCAGGTGATGAAATGCAGAGGCCTAAGGAGAGGATCTTCAACCGCAACCACATCGGGTTCACCCTTGACTTCGCGTTTCGACTTTTCCTCCTCTTCAATTTGTTCTCTCATACTGAATTTAGTGGAATGCTCTGAAGCACCCATGACCACAACGTCATCAAGCTCTTCAATAAAAGATGGGTCTTCGGGTTTGTCCTCGTCGAGTGCCCCAATCACTTGAGCGTCGGGCCTTGGAGTATCTGCAGTAGCCAGAGCCTCGGCCATTTTTCCTTGTTGCTCCATGGCGACGTCGATCCGGGGAGTTAATTCACAACTGGGATGACCTACAAAAATTCATCAAATTGCAAGCATTAGTCTATAGTCGTTATGTGCCAGAAACAACAGCTTTTTTTATTCGAAGGAGTTCAATATGGTACCAGCATCTGGTTGGCTCTTAGTGGTCATCGGGGGTGCTCCCTTCAATGATGGGAGACAGCATGTGCGGGCCAAGTCCGGGCATGTCTGGGTCATAATCGATGTGTTGCTTCATGGGTCGAGAAGATAACGTTCCAACCGGCTGAATAGGAGGAGGACCCTGGGGTTCAGTCCAGAAGACCCTACGGTATCTTATTTTTCCTTAGTCGGTGCAGGAACTTTGCAGAATTGAAGTTTCACGGCAGCTAAATCAGACGGCTCATTCCTTCAAAGCACTTCCTGCACAAGTGCCTCTTCATCAAGCTCTGTCGCTCCCAACTCTTCTTTTTTGATTTTTGTGATGATCTCCCAAGCTTCGGCGAGCGATTCAAGATAGCCTTCACCTAGAAAATTCAAGTCGCGGTGAAGGAGAACTTTGCACTTTATTTGGCAATGAGTGGATCGAACAAGTTCTTGATCTCTTTCCTGTCGGACTCAGTCGCTGCCTCAACTCAGGAGTTAGCTTCTACGAGCACCTCTTTCTTGCCCTCTTCATGGGCGGCTTCTTTCAAGACTTCGATTTGGGCGAGTTGTTCATTGAGTTTCGTCTTTAAGCTCCTTGTTTCGACAATCTCTTCGCAGTATTTTTGCGACTCTTCTCGTGCCTCAATTTTTTCTTCCCTCTCTTGAACAGTAATTTTTCTAGCACCTCAACGTGGCGGGCTAAGACATCTTTCTCCTTTTGTAAGGAGTCTTTCTCTAAAGCCAAGGTGCCACTGCGTTGAAGTGCAGCATCCAGTTCCCTCATATGCGAGGTCTCCAGGCGTCTTACTACCTCAGCCGTTTCTTTGCATTTATCTTTGCCCCGGTAAGTTAAGCCTTACATTCGAGCAGCTCAGCGTCTTAATGTTTGATAATATCTTTGTCGTGAATGGCCTCTAACTTAAGGCGATCAATTCAATGCTGGCGCTCGATGGAAACATTGGAGACTTTTTCGGCTAAATGAATGAACGCTTTATGCTGGACGTACATGTCATTCATGCATGCTAATGAGCTCTCTTTGGCACTTCTAGGAATGATGTGTATGGAGGGAAGAAACTTGAGCCCGCCGAAGCAGATTTTCAAAAAAGTAGTTTTGAGTTCAGCTAATTTCTCCGCTATGGTAGGGTCATAGGCAGGAACCGGTGGGATCTGTTTAGACGTGACTATTGGATGTTTAAAACGCTCGCGAGATTGCCTTGTACTTGACGATCCAGAGTGTTGATCATGGGAAGCAGCAGTTTGGGAACCCCGATGTGTAGATTTATCTCCGCTATGAGTAGGAGGGTTTGATAGATCGCCTTGGCGTAGAGCATGTGTCTGAGATTTCCTTCTAGACGAAGAAGAAGATTCTCGAGAATAATAGTCTCTTTCTCGTCCTTCATCTTTGTCTCGGCGTCTTCCAGATTCGGAATCCCGACCCAAGCAGTAGTAAGTGGAAGAGCCACGAAGATGATCGAAAGCATGCGAATGAAACATTGAACCTATAAAAGAGCCAAATAGGAGCATATTAGGAGTTGTTATGTGAAGAGTTAATCACAAGTGGATGGTGGAGTGTAAGTGCTTGTATGTGTCCTAGTGTTTCCCCTCGATGGACCAGTAACAGTAACATTAGCTTTACTCATTGGAGTTTCCTCTCCTCTGTTAGAAGGTTGCACGCCTTCGCCACTTCTCACGTGTGAGTTAAGCCCTTCAACGTCAAGATTAGTGAAGTTGTAATTTAACAAATCGTCCGGAATCAGAATGTTGGAGAGTCCCTTCAACGAGCTCTCCATATGTTGAGAAGGGGATTCTTTTTCAACCGGAGTTATGATGAATTTTGGGGTTGCCCCGGCCTTCCTCATGTACGCCAAACTTTTTCCCTTCTTCGGGGGGGGGAGGGGGGTTGCGATTGGCTGGTATATGGCGTGTCAACTACTGGCATTTTTCCAAGGCCTATGTCTTCGTTTCTTGGCCTTACATCTTACGATTCCTTTATCCCCCTCTCTTTGGTGTCTTCGTTGGTTCCCCTAATAGGGGGCACTGTGGAGTTATTTATTTCTTCCCTTCTCTCGACAATAGTCTTTAGAATTGCTTTGCCTCCAGGGAGACCAATTTTGCGGTCGTCTTCTAACAGCCCGAATAACGAGAGCAACTCATCGGTGACGAGGAGTTTGATGTCCTAATCCTCCATAGGAATAGCGCGAATGGCCGTAACAGCCCTGGAGTACCCAACGCCATCAGGTCGAGGGCGGACACCTGAAAGAATTGAAGATATTAGTACGATTAAGGAAGAAGCTGCGACTTGAACCTTTGAACTAAAAATGAAGGCAGACATGGCACTTACGTCCTTCCAACCATCTTCTTGCGAAGTCGGGAGGACACCGTACATAGAACCATTCATGTTTGAATAGGGAAAGCTTATTCCACGCACCCGTTAAGACCTGGCATTTGGGGAGGGGTTCAAGAAAGACGTACGAAGGACTATCAGCCCGTTTTTTGAAATTGTAAATGTACCGGATGTATTCAGGAGTTGGCGAACGAAATAGAATGTTCATAAAGAGAAGAAAAGTGTCGTGAATAAAAGCATAACTGTTAGGGTGTAGTTGAGTAGGAGCGATCCCCAAATATCTCAATATTTCATGAACGAAAGAATTAAAGGGAGGCACACATCCGACCCAGCACATGAACTTGTTACATGTAGTATATCTGGTTGGGGGGAAGTGAGGTCTGTCTTGCCTTGACGGAACTAGAACGTATTTGAAAGGAATTCCATGGATAGAACATAATCGACGAAGAGCGGCTTCGCCGATTCTGGACGCTTATGAGTCAGCCGGATTGTTCAGAATGATGGCATCCTCCGCAGCGTCGGGAGCTAGGTCAATAAATTATGTAGGAAGAACTGGGATGTTGAAAAAAAGAATTGTTTGCAGGTCAGTTGCCCCTACTTGTTCTATTTGCTTACTCGGTGCAGGTTTATCAGATAAGGTGGCGGAGCTTGATCCCACGGCCGATTAGAAGACATTATGGTTGAGCGCATCGTATGACTTAGGATTTATGTTAACTATACTCAGTAGACAATAAATATTAGAAATAATAGCATGTCCCCTTGTGTCGTGTGTGAACTAGTGCAGTGCAATATCAAATAAACGTAAGCAGTTTGAATCAGAAAAAGCAAAAGTGAAATGTCAAAGCTTGGAGGTTTCATCCAGAGAGACCGTCATTGCTGACCATCTCAAATGACGTTAAGGGTGATCGGCAACCAAAGCTTTAGGATCGGAAGTTAACGTTCTGAATTATTAAGTCAATTGTTCAAGTATGTTTGGCTGATTTTATACTTAGTTCATGTTGAGTAGGTTGGAAATTAGTTCATTCAAACTTAAATCCATTGGTCCAAGTGTGCAAGTCGTGTTGTTATTGGTCATTTTATGCTCGGCGAGGCAGTGTGCATTAAATGTTTGTGCGACTTGAGTTGGGCAAGTTTTTATGGTCGACATCGATCCCTACTGTTTATGCCGACCCTTGTGTTTCAGTCTCATAGCCGATCCCTATACTTCAACTTATGTGAGAGCACCGATCCCTTCCTTCTGACTTATATGTCGACCTGTATACTTAAGCTTCTAGGATAAACCACCTTTTTAATTCCTAAACCGACCCCTATAGATAAGCCTCTATACCAATCCCTATTAAGACACTTATCTACGTCGATCCCTTAACTGAAGACCAACTACCGATCCCTATCTGCAGACATTGCCGACCCCTATGCTAGACAAGTCATACTAATTCCTAAACTTACCCATGTCGACCCCTCACTTAGCTTATCCCTTCTCTAACCACTCTGATACCGATCCCTGTGGCACTAACCCCTTTTTGGTCCTAAGGCCTCAACTTTCCTCCATCCTTCGAAGACGCTAACCAATCCCTCCTTCTTCTCTCTCCTTCTTCTTCCTCCTACTTCTACTCCTTCGCCTTCTCCTCCTCTCCGGCATGACATAATCAACCCTACTAGGTAGTACACCTAACAGACACTCAAACTTGTCCAAGCTTGAGATTCACGACCCAACCATACAAATAAGGAAGAGATTATACCTATTCAATCTGGATTGCAAGGCCGAAGCTTGGATTAGGAATGAATTAATGGTAATGGAGGTCGAAGATGTTGTCTTGCACTCGAATTTAAGTTAAAAGAGGAAATTTGTCTTGCTTTAGAGCGTTCGGTTGGGCAGAGAGCAATAGGAAAAGGTTTTAAGTGTTAGGGAGTTAAAGTCAAAAGAGAAAGGGGAAAGAGATGTGAGTTTTTATATAGGCGATGAAGGAGGGAAGATGAACCGGTCACACCAAGTGACTCGGTCATAAGGTTGAAAAGGGGCCGGCCTCGAGGCTCGCCGGCCCCTATCCAAGCATACTAGCCAAGGGATCGGCATACAAAATGCCGACCCCTTCAAAAAAAAGCGTTTAATAAAATAATGAAAGAATAAAAACACATATATGTAATAATGTAATATAAAAAGGAAAGGAAAAGGGAGATGTGCATGAATGATGAATATGAGTGAGATAAGAAGGAGAGCAATGGGCAATAACAAATATTTGGAAACCCAAATGGCAACCGATATCGTGAAGATTAGGTTATAACTGAAGCATATAGAATAAAGCACTTTGGCAAAGGCCAACGAACGTCTGAACACGTCCGGAAGTCAACAACAGAAACATGTGTATGAGCGTGCATGGAAGGGATTTATGAATTCAACTTTTTGAAAGGTCAAATCAGAAGAAAACATGAAGATTTCATATGACCAAATCTGTGCATTGTAATGGAATGTGACATCAAACCTACATCATCGAAAGTTAATGAAGGAACAGTGGTCAACCAAGGACTTGGATAGGCTTGTTCTCGGGAACCTAGGTTTCTCCAATTCAAAGCATGTCATGTTATTCACAAGACGTACTTTAGGGGACCAGTGTTACCCGGTGCCTTGACCCCGCTACATAGGGTTGAGTATGAAGGCCAGACTCGACTGTTGATGGGAAGGATGGTCACGAGGCAACATCCACATGACAAAGTATAATGTCTGAACAGTTGTATCCCGCCCAGGGTAGATAAGGTTGATAGATAGATAATGCAGGATGTTGGAATTATGGAATTTAGTTTGGTTGGAATAGGGGTCGGCATTGATGTTTGACAAATTGAAGGAAATATGGATGGGTTGTGATGCAGAGCATACCATAAGTCGAGATTTCCGATTCCCCTCCTTGAGTCGCCGCTCCATCTTAAGTCGCCGCTCGTCCTTGAATCGCCGCTCCACCTTGAGTCGAGCTTCCCCTAAATCGCGTGCCGCCATCCATAAGTCGCTGCCGACTTATCTAGGGTTCAAACAAAGCGGAATCGGCTCCCCACGTCACCGCGACCTATCGTATGTCGCGAACGACTTATCCTTTGAGTCGCGAAGTGGTGCCGCGCGCCATTCTTAAGTCGCGAACAATAACTCGTTGCCGAGATATCCTTAACTCGCTGAAGCTCCATTAAGTCGTTGCCGAGTTACCCTTAAGTCGCGAAAAAGAAGATTAAGTCGTTGCCGAGTTATCCCTAAGTCGCGAAGCAGATAGATAAGTCGGCCATCTGTTTGTTGATAAGTCGGAAAGGGTTTCTAAGTCAGAACCGACCTAGGAGTTATGTAATTTTGTTGTTTTTTTGTGTGTGTGAGTTGTAGAATGCTATAAATAGGTGACGCAGCGGATAATTCAAAACAATGTAGATCGGTGAAAGTAGCAGTCGATGGATTGATGAATGCTGAATTGCCCGAATTCGTTGATCCGAAGATACCGAACTCTAGCTATCTCGAACTCGTTGATCGCGCACGATACCGGGTTCAAAGATCTTCAATTCTTCAAGCGTTGATCAAGCGCACTTGATTCCGCGAATCGGCTTCTACAATCGTTGAATCGAGCGCACTCGATTAACCGAAAGAGGAGATAGGAGATTACACTCAACTACCAATTTGGAATGAAAGCACAAAGCAATCAAAAGAGAATTTTATTCAAAAATCAACAACCTTTACAAATGAGAGACTCGGCCTATTTATAGGCATTTTACAATTCACACAAAAAAAACAACGAAATTACAAGTATTAAGTCGGTTCCGAGTTAAGGCTTCCGACCTACGACTTAACAAAGACTTCCGACTCAACATTTACAACACAGTTCAGAAAAAGTTTAAAAATATTACAAGTATTTAGGTCGGCAACGACCTACGACCTAGAATGGACGCGACTTAGCATGGGTCGGCAGCGACCTAACAACAAACAGTTATAATACTGACTTGACGAATTACAGACCAACGGCAGAGATTATCTCGCAGCAAAATCAACGCACCAGGCTTCACGCGACTTAAAACAGGCGGCATCAATGACTTAAAGAAATCAAAGGCTGAGGTTAACTCGGCAGAGAAAAAACAACGGCTACAGTGCTTTGCGACTTAAAACCAACGACTTAAGATATCAACCGCTGAGATTAAGTCGGCAGAGAAGATCCACGCCTCCAGTCTTCACCGATTTATCCCTTGACTCGTTAGGTCGCTCTCGACCTAACACTTCACCAGTTTGCTCTGTTTTCTTTCTGCATAACTCGGTAGATAGTTCAGGCGACTTAACTAAGTCATAACTCGGCAACAACTTATTCCCAGTTTTGTTAAGTCGTACACTTGTCAAAACTAAGTCGTTAACTCGGCAGCGTCTTAAACCTTTGCATTTTTCAACTGTTCTTCCCGTAGTCTTAGGTCGTAACCCAACACGTTTCTTAGGTCGGTCACAACTTATACCTCCTTCCTTAAGTCGGTTACGACTTATGCCTTCACCTTCCTCACTAGTTATTCGACTTATATCTTTGCCTTCCTTGAGTCGGTCTCGACTTAGGACTTCATCTCTGGACTTAGCTGCATCATCCTCCCCAGGTTGAAAGAAATTCGTCCTCGAATTTGCACTCTCGTCTTCCACACCAAACTCATTCGCATGATATGGTACGAGATGCTTAACGTTAAATACGTCCGACGTGTAAACATCATTTGGCAGCTTC
Source organism: Allium fistulosum (assembly GCA_030737815.1). Taxonomy (NCBI): domain Eukaryota; kingdom Viridiplantae; phylum Streptophyta; class Magnoliopsida; order Asparagales; family Amaryllidaceae; genus Allium; species Allium fistulosum. The sequence goes on along the minus strand of CM060903.1, from coordinate 708,678,493 downwards.
AATTTATAAGCATTTTCATTGATCTTGTTTAAAATTTCAACTGGACCAATCTTTCGTGCTTTCAATTTACTGTACGTTCCCACCGGAAAACGATCTTTCGTCAACACGGCATAAACCAAATCGCCTTCATGAAATTCAACATTCCTTCGTTTCAGATCTGCAGAACGCTTATACTTCTCATTTGCTTTCTCTAATCGTTCTTGAACGATTTTATGACACTCCGTCAGCCCTTCAACAAAATCAGCAGCTTTCTTAATTGTCCCCTTTGAGTGTGGTATCGTTGTTAAATCCAACGGTCCTTTTGGTAAGCTTGAATAAACAATCTGGAACGGACTGAACCCAGTACTTCGATTCACAGCATGATTATGGGCAAATTCTGCCTGACATAACTTCACATCCCAACTCTTCAGATTATCTTGAACAAGACACCTCAACAAGTTTCCCAAAGATCTGTTAACCACCTCAGTCTGTCCATCCGTTTGCGGATGATAAGCACTACTGAACTTCAGCTTCGTTCCCACCATCTTCCACAAACTTAACCAAAAGTGACTCAGAAATCGAGTATCTCTATCCGACACAATAGATTCTGGCAATCCATGAAGTCGATAGATCTCCCTGAAAAACAATTGAGCAACATGAACAGCATCCCCCGTCTTCTTACAAGCAATAAAATGCGCCATCTTCGAAAATCTGTCCACCACTACATATATGGAATCGTTACCACGCTGTGTCCTCGGTAATCCCAACACGAAGTCCATACTCACATCAACCCATGGTTTACTTGGTACCGGTAATGGCATATATAAACCAGCATTAGTCGCAGTTCCTTTCGAAACCTGACAAATATGACAACGCTCCACAAACCTCTCCACTTCTTTCCTCATCGATGGCCAAAAGTAGGATTGTGAAATTAATTGTAAGGTACGGTCTCTTCCAACATGCCCTTCTTCGTGTAACTCCTTGATAATCTTCATTCTCAGACTACCCTCCGGTATGCATAATCGACTTCCTTTAAAAAGAAAACCATCTACCATCACAAACTCATCCGTCTTTCCCTCCTTAACTTTATCAACAAACTTCATGAAGTAAGGATCTTCAACAAATAATTCCGGCAACATTTCAAACCCCGTCACTTCAACTTTCAGCGTAGTCAACAAATGACTCCTCCTACTCAAAGCATCAGCCACACGATTTGTCACCCCTGACTTGTGTTTCACAACAAAAGTAAACTGTTGCAGATATGCAATCCACGATGCATGTCTCGCTGAAATCTTGTCTTGCCCTTGCAAATGCTTCAATGCTTCGTGATCAGTATACAGAACAAACTCCTTCTGAAATAGATAATGTCTCCAGTGTTTAATAGATTGTACAACAGCATAGAATTCCACATCATATGTACTGTAACGCATCTTCGCTCCTGACAATTTCTCACTGAAATATGCAATTGGACGTCCCTTCTGACTCAACACCCCTCCAATCCCAACCTTGGATGCATCAGTATGTAGTTCAAACACTAACTGAAAATCTGGTAACACTAGAATTGGTGCAGTCGTCAGCAATTCCTTGATCTTCCCAAAAGCACTCCCTGCTTCCTCGGTCCATGCAAACTGTTTACCTTTCATGCAATCTGTAACAGGTGCCATCACACTACTAAAATGTGGAATAAACCTTCGATAAAAAGAAGCCAACCCATGAAAACTACGAACTTCCGTTATCGTCTTGGGCTGCGGCCAGTTTCTGATCGCCTCAACTTTACTTTGGTCAACCTGTATTCCTTTCTCTGAAACAACATACCCCAGAAATAAAACACTATGCGTCATGAACACGCATTTCTTCGTTGCAGCATAGAATTGTTCTTGTCGCAATACCATCAGCACTTCTCTAAGATGATTCAAATGTTCCTCTGGACTCCCACTGTAAATAAGAATATCATCGAAATACACTACCACGAATTTCCCAATGAACGGTCGAAAAATCTGATTCATCACCCTCATGAAAGTACTTGGTGCATTTGATAGACCAAACGGCATTACCAGCCATTCATACAATCCTTCCCTCGTCTTGAATGCTGTCTTCCATTCATCCCCTGGTCTAATGCGAATCTGATGATAACCGCTCTTCAAGTCAATCTTAGAAAAGATAGTAGCTCCGCTTATTTGATCCAACAAGTCATCCAACCTCGGCATTGGAAATCTATATCTCACAGTGATCTTATTCAATGCTCGACTGTCAGTGCACATCCTCCACGTCCCATCCTTCTTGGGTACCAATAAAGCTGGTACAACACAAGGACTCAGACTCTCCTGCACACGCCCCTGCTCAAGCAATTCCTCTACCTGCCTCCGCAATTCTTCATGTTCCTTCGGACTCATTCGATAATGTGGTCGGTGTGGCAATACAGCACCAGGAACAAGATCTATCTGATGTTGTATATCTCTCAACGGTGGCAACTCCGTTGGTAACTCTTCTGGAAATACATCGTCAAATTCTTTCAAAATTGGTTTTACTTCTTCTGGAATTTCAACCTCTTCACTGCTCTCTCGCCCAATTAACAAAAACACTTCAGGTTCCTCCTCTACTTCCTTCACAAACTCTTTCAACGATAACAAAGTTTTAAGCTCTTCGATTTCTTCTGACTTACTTTCTTCTTGTGATCTCTTCTTCGGAACTAAGATAATCTTCGTGCCTTTAAACATAAAACTGTAGCTATTGGTCCGACCGTCATGTTGTACTGCTCGATCATACTGCCATGGTCTTCCCAATAATAAGTGGCAAACATCCATCTCTACTACATCACACCATATTTCATCCTTGTATTTCTTCCCAATAGAGAATGGTACACGAACTCGTCTATCCACTTTCACTTCTCCTCCTTTCCTCAACCATGCTAGCTTGTATGGACTCGGATGTTTCTCTGTCTTCAATTTCAACTTCGTCATAGCTTCGGTTGAAATAATATTATCACAGCTTCCTGCGTCGATCACAAACTTACACACCTTCCCCAGAATAGTACATGTTGACTGAAAGATGTTACTCCTCAACCAACTAGCTTCTTCCTGTTTTGGTGTTAAACACGATCTCCTCAACATTAGGTTACAACCTTCGTCTCCTGACGCAATATCCTGCTTATCCTCCTCAACTGGACTAGAACAATCCTCATCAACATCCTCATCTTCAACCTCTACAATCATGGTTCGTTTCTTCGGCTTTGGACACTCACTGCTTTTATGACCCAATTCCTGACAATTGTAACATTTGAAACCATTGTTAACCCTTGTCTTCTCAGCCTCCTTCACAAACTGGTTTTGCAATAGCTTTTGAAACATTCGAACTCCCACTAACTCCCTTCATCGGATTATTGGAATTTGTAAACACACCTCCTCCTCGTCTCCCTTGTTTTTCCCAAGCCAACGCTTTTTGATGTGCTTCTGCCACAGATCTTGGATCGAACATATTAACCATATCCTGAATCTGTATTCTCAATCCCCCAATGAATCTAGATGTCAGCTGCTCTTCTGTTTCCATAATATCATTCCTCGCAATAAGTTGATAGAATTCATCAGCATAGTCATTAACTGTCTTTGTGCCCTGCCTCAAGTTTTGCAAACGTTGATACATCAAGGATTGATAATTGTAAGGTAAGAACGTTGCCTTCATCAATTTCTTCATTTTCTCCCAAGATTCAATCTTTGACTTCCCCATTCGTTCACGTGTAAGCTTGGTTTGCTGCCACCATGCCAAAGCTCTACCCCTCAGCCTTGTAGCAACCAACTTCACTCTTCTATGCTCTGGAACTTCCTTGAAGTCAAAAATTTCTTCTACATTAGCTACCCAATCCAGAAACTCCTCTGCTTGCATACCACCTTTGAATTCAGGAATTTCAGTCTTCATCCCCGACTCCCACTTGTGATCATACTCAGAGTAATTTCTTCCTTGACCTCTTCCTTGAACACTACCACCATCATACTCCTCTTCAAAATCAGATGCATAACGATGTCGATTCTGACCACCAACATCTCTACTAACATTACGCCTTCCACCTTCATCCCTTCTATCGACATTCCTCCGTTCTCGATCATTCACGTTTCTCCCACGCCCTTGATCATTTTCAACACTTCGGTCTCGATTAGAATGCGGTGAGACTCTACTACCTCCGTGATTAGATTCAGGTGAAACCCTTCTCCGATTTTGATTCATCTCTGTCATAAGCCTTTCTAACCGGCCAATTCCTTCGTTAAGCTTTTCACTAAAATTCTCATTGATTCTTTGCTCCATCTCATCAGCCTCTTCTCTTCGATACAAAGCTTCTACGTTTTGGTGGCGATTAGCTCTTCTTGGCGGCATACTTGAAAACTTCACAAATTCTTCAACACTTCAAATTCAAACACTTTCCGGATTTTGATCCAAAATGAAACGGATCGAAAACTTCCACTTTGTAGCAAATCGCGATGAACACGATGGACAAAGTTTCGGCTTCCAATGCAAATCCGTACTTCAATCTTCAAATCAATGCGAACAACTTCTTCCTCTCAGCCGTGACAAACAAATTCGAAACTTCACTTTGATCTCGGCAAATCTCTTCCAACTTCAAATGAATAGGCTCCAAGTCTCGATCTAGCTATGATTGGCTAGAACAAGCTCTGATACCAAAAACTGATGCAGCGGATAATTCAAAACAATGTAGATCGGTGAAAGTAGCAGTCGATGGATTGATGAATGCTGAATTGCCCGAATTCGTTGATCCGAAGATACCAAACTCTAGCTATCTCGAACTCGTTGATCGCGCACGATACCGGGTTCAAAGATCTTTAATTCTTCAAGCGTTGATCAAGCGCACTTGATTCCGCGAATCGGCTTCTACAATCGTTGAATCGAGCGCACTCGATTAACCGAAAGAGGAGATAGGAGATTACACTCAACTACCAATTTGGAATGAAAGCACAAAGCAATCAAAAGAGAATTTTATTCAAAAATCAACAACCTTTACAAATGAGAGACTCGGCCTATTTATAGGCATTTTACAATTCACACAAAAAAAACAACGAAATTACAAGTATTAAGTCGGTTCCGAGTTAAGGCTTCCGACCTACGACTTAACAAAGACTTCCGACTCAACATTTACAACACAGTTCAGAAAAAGTTTAAAAATATTACAAGTATTTAGGTCGGCAACGACCTACGACCTAGAATGGACGCGACTTAGCATGGGTCGGCAGCGACCTAACAACAAACAGTTATAATACTGACTTGACGAATTACAGACCAACGGCAGAGATTATCTCGCAGCAAAATCAACGCACCAGGCTTCACGCGACTTAAAACAGGCGGCATCAATGACTTAAAGAAATCAAAGGCTGAGGTTAACTCGGCAGAGAAAAAACAACGGCTACAGTGCTTTGCGACTTAAAACCAACGACTTAAGATATCAACCGCTGAGATTAAGTCGGCAGAGAAGATCCACGCCTCCAGTCTTCACCGATTTATCCCTTGACTCGTTAGGTCGCTCTCGACCTAACACTTCACCAGTTTGCTCTGTTTTCTTTCTGCATAACTCGGTAGATAGTTCAGGCGACTTAACTAAGTCATAACTCGGCAACAACTTATTCCCAGTTTTGTTAAGTCGTACACTTGTCAAAACTAAGTCGTTAACTCGGCAGCATCTTAAACCTTTGCATTTTTCAACTGTTCTTCCCGTAGTCTTAGGTCGTAACCCAACATGTTTCTTAGGTCGGTCACAACTTATACCTCCTTCCTTAAGTCGGTTACGACTTATGCCTTCACCTTCCTCACTAGTTATTCGACTTATATCTTTGCCTTCCTTGAGTCGGTCTCGACTTAGGACTTCATCTCTGGACTTAGCTGCATCAATAGGCCAGTGGTGCCATTTGTAAAGGTTGTTGAATATTGAATAAAATTCTCTTTTGTTAGCTTTGTGCTTTCAATTTCAATTGGTAGTCGAGTGTATCTCCTATCTCCACTTACGTCATTCGAGTGCGCTCGAATCATCGTTTGCTGAAGCCGATTCACGGAATCTTGTGCGCAAGATCAACGTCGAAGAATCGTAGATCTCTTTCCCGGTATCTTCGGATCAACGAGTCAGAGATAGCTTGAGTTCGGTATCTTCGGATCAACGAGTTCGGGCATTTCAGTATCCATCAATCCACAGATTGCTATTTACGTCGATTGAAGATCGTTTTGAATTATCCGCTGCGTCAGTTTGGTATCAGAGCTTGTTTTAGCCAATCATAGCTAAATCGAGTCTTGGAGCCGAGAATTTGAAGTGTTGAGGTTGTGTTCATCGTGTTCATCATATTTTGCAACAAAGTTGGAGTTTTCGATCCATTTCATTTTGGATCAAAGTTCGAAAGGTGTTCGAAACTTGAAGTGTGAATTTGTTGAAGTGTTTGTGAAGTATTCAATCATGCCGCCAAGACGAGTTCAACGTCATCGCAATATTAATGCTTTGTACGGAAGAGAAGAGGCCGACGAAATGGAGCAACGAATCAACGAGAATTTCAATGAGAAGCTTACGGAAGGGATTGGTCGATTAGAGAGGATGATGTTGGAAATGAGTCAAAATCAGAGAAGGGTTTCACCTGAATCGAGCCATGGAAGAAGTAGGATTTCACCACATTCTAATCGGGAGAGAAGTGTTGATAGTGATCATAGAAGCGTGGATCGAGATTGTAATAGAAATGTTGAGGATCGAAGACACGAAAGGAATGTGAATGATCGAGAACGGAGGAATGTAGAGAGAAGGGATGTTGGTGGTAGACGTGATGGTGGTAGAGATGTTGGTGGTCAGGATCGACATCGATATACATCGGATGGTGAAGAAGAGTATGATGGTGGTAGTGTTCATGGACGAGGAAGGAATCAGTCGGAGTACGATCACAAGTGGGAATCTGGGATGAAGACAAAAATTCCAGAATTCAAAGGTGGTATGCAGGCTGAGGAGTTTTTGGATTGGGTGGCTAATGTGGAAGAAATTTTTGATTTCAAAGAAGTTCCAGAACGTCGTAGAGTAAAGTTGGTTGCTACAAGGTTGAGGGGTAGAGCTTTGGCATGGTGGCAGCAAACCAAACTTACACGTGAACGAATGGGAAAGTCAAAAGTTGAATCTTGGGAGAAGATGAAGAAATTGATGAAAGCAACGTTCTTACCTTACAATTATCAATCTTTTATGTATCAACGTTTGCAGAACTTGAGGCAGGGCACAAAGACTGTTAATGATTACGCAGATGAGTTTTATCAGCTTATTGCAAGGAATGATATCATGGAAACGGAAGAACAACTGACATCTAGATTCATTGGGGGATTGAGAATGCAGATCCAGGATATGGTAAATATGTTCGATCCTAGATCTGTGGCAGAGGCACATCAAAAAGCGTTGGCTTGGGAGAAACAGGGACGACGAGGTGGTGGTATGTTTACCAATTCTAACAATCAAGCGAAGGGTGTTAATGGAGGTTCTAATGTTTCAAAAGTTGTTGCAAAACCAGTTGTAAAGGAGGTTGAGAAGGCAAAGGTTAACAACGGTTTCAAATGTTACAACTGTCAGGAGTTGGGTCATAAAAGCAACGAATGTCCGAAGCCGAAGAAGAGAACCATGGTGACAGAAGTTGAGGAGGAAGATGAGGAAGAAGCTAAATGCTCTAATTCTTTACCAGTAGAGGAGGAAGACTTACTGTCGGGAGATGACGGGTATGCATTGATGATGAGGAGAAGTTGTTTAACACCGAAGCAAGAAGAGGAAAGTAGTTGGTTGAGGAACAATATCTTTCAATCTACATGCACTATTCTGGGAAGAGTTTGTAAATTTGTTATTGATGCTGGGAGTTGTGATAATATTATCTCTACAGAAGCAGTGAAGAAGTTGGAGTTGAAAACCGAGAAACATCCTAAACCGTACAAGTTAGCTTGGTTGAGGAAGGGTGGTGAAGTGAAAGTTGGACGTAGAGCTTGTGTGAAGTTTTCAATTGGGAAGAAATACAAAGATGAAATCTGGTGTGATGTCGTAGATATGGACGTTTGTCATTTGTTGCTGGGGAGACCGTGGCAGTATGATCGAGCTGTGCAGCATGACGGACGGACCAACAGTTACAGTTTCATGTTCGAAGGTACAAAGATTACTCTGGTTCCGAAGAAACGCCAACAGGAAGAAAACAAACTGGAGGAGATTGAAGAACTGAAAACGTTGTTATCTTTGAAGGAGTTTGTTAAGGAGGTCGAGGAAGAACCGGAAGTGTTCTTGTTGATTGGGCGTGAGAGCAGTGAAGAGGTTGAAATTCCAGAAGAAGCGAAGTCAGTATTGAAAGAATTTGAGGATGTATTTCCAGACGAGTTGCCTAAAGAGTTACCGCCGCTGAGAGACATTCAACATCAAATTGATCTTGTTCCAGGAGCAGTCTTGCCACATAGACCGCATTACCGAATGAGTCCAAAGGAGCATGAAGAATTAAGGAGACAGGTGGAAGAATTGCTTGAGCAGGGACGTGTACAGGAAAGTTTGAGTCCATGTGCTGTGCCAGCTTTGTTGGTACCGAAGAAAGATGGGACGTGGAGGATGTGCACGGACAGTCGAGCATTGAATAAAATCACTGTACGATACAGATTTCCAATGCCAAGGTTGGATGACTTGCTGGATCAGTTGAGTGGGGCTACTATCTTTTCGAAAATTGATTTGAAAAGAGGATATCATCAAATTCGGATTAGACCTGGAGACGAATGGAAGACAGCCTTCAAAACGAGAGAGGGGTTGTATGAATGGCTGGTGATGCCGTTCGGTCTTTCGAATGCACCGAGTACGTTCATGCGAGTGATGAATCAAATTTTTAGGCCTTTCATTGGGAAATTTGTGGTGGTGTACTTTGACGATATCTTGATTTATAGTAGGAGTCTGGAAGAGCATGTTCAACATCTGAAGGAAGTGTTAATTATTTTACGAAAGGAACAATTTTATGCTGCGACAAAGAAATGCGTGTTCATGACGCATAGTGTTTTGTTCTTGGGGTATATTGTTTCGGAGAAGGGCATCCAGGTAGATCAGAATAAAATTGAAGCAGTCAGGAATTGGCCACAGCCGAAGACAATTACAGAAGTGAGAAGTTTTCATGGACTAGCGTCATTCTACCGAAGATTCATTCCACACTTCAGTAGCGTGATGGCACCGGTGACTGATTGCATGAAGGGGAAACAATTTTCTTGGACGGAGGAAGCTGGGATTGCTTTTGGGAAGATCAAGAAGTTGCTGACATCTGCACCAATTCTTGTATTACCAGATTTTTAGTTATTGTTTGAACTGCATACTGATGCGTCAAAGGTTGGAATTGGAGGGGTGTTGAGTCAGAATGGGCGTCCTATTGCATATTTCAGTGAGAAGTTGTCAGGAGCAAAGATGAGATACAGTACCTATGATGTGGAATTTTATGCTGTTGTTCAAGCGGTGAAGCACTGGCGACATTACTTATTCCAGAAAGAATTTGTTTTATACACTGATCACGAGGCGTTGAAACATTTACAAGGACAAGACAAGATTTCAGCGAGACATGCATCGTGGATTGCTTATTTGCAACAGTTTACTTTTGTCGTTAAGCACAAGTCAGGGGTGACGAATCGAGTGGCTGATGCTTTAAGTAGAAGGAGTCATTTGTTGACAACAATGAAAATTGAGGTGACTGGTTTTGAATTATTGCCGGAACAGATTGCAGAAGATTCTTATTTTAAGAAATTTGTTGAAGGGAACAATGAAGGGAAGACTGATGAGTTTATGTTGGTTGACGGTTTTCTTTTTAAAGGAAGTCGATTATGCATACCGGAGGGTAGTCTGAGAATGAAGATTACCAAGGAGTTACACGAAGAGGGACATGTTGGGAGAGACCGTACCTTACAGCTGATTTCACAGTCCTACTTTTGGCCATCGATGAGGAAAGAAGTAGCGAGGTTTGTGGAGCGTTGTCATATTTGTCAAGTTTCGAAAGGAACTGCGACTAATGCTGGTTTATATATGCCGTTACCCGTGCCTGTAAAACCATGGGTGGATATCAGTATGGACTTTGTGTTGGGGTTGCCAAGAACGCAGCGTGGTAATGATTCCATTTATGTGGTGGTTGACAGATTTTCGAAATGGCACATTTTATCGCTTGTAAGAAGACGGCAGATGCGGTTCATGTTGCTCAGTTGTTTTTCAAAGAGATATATCGACTTCATGGGTTGCCCGAATCTATTGTGTCGGATAGAGATACTCGTTTTCTGAGTCATTTTTGGCTAAGTTTGTGGAAAATGGTGGGAACGAAGCTGAAGTTTAGTAGTGCTTATCACCCACAAACGGATGGACAGACTGAGGTGGTCAACAGATCATTGGGAAATTTGTTGAGATGTATTGTTCAAGATAATCTGAAGAGTTGGGATGTGAAGTTATGCCAAGCAGAATTTGCTCATAATCATGCAGTGAATCGCAGTACAGGGTTCAGTCCATTTCAGATTGTATATTCAAGTTTGCCAAAGGGACCGTTGGATTTGACAATAGTACCACAACCGAAGGAAACAGTTAAGCGGGCAGCTGACTTTGTTGATGGGTTGACGGAATGCCATAGAATCGTTCAGGAACGATTGGAAAAGACAAATGAGAAGTATAAACAAATGGCGGATAAGAAACGAAGAAGTGTAGTCTTCAAAGAAGGTGATTTTGTTTACGCGGTTTTGACGAAAGATCGTTTTCCGGTTGGAACTTATAACAAGTTGAAGGCTCGAAAGATTGGACCCGTAGAAATTATGAGACGGATCAATGAAAATGCTTATAAGTTGAAGCTGCCAGAGAATATTTACACTTCTGATGTGTTTAACGTGAAGCACTTAATTCCGTATTATGAGGAGGAACCTATCAAAGATGATGAGAGTGTAAATTCGAGGACGAATCTCTTTCAATAGGGGGAGGATGATGCAGAGCATACCATAAGTCGAGATTTCCGATTCCCCTCCTTGAGTCGCCGCTCCATCTTAAGTCGCCGCTCGTCCTTGAATCGCCGCTCCACCTTGAGTCGAGCTTCCCCTAAATCGCGTGCCGCCATCCATAAGTCGCTGCCGACTTATCTAGGGTTCAAACAAAGCGGAATCGGCTCCCCACGTCACCGCGACCTATCGTATGTCGCGAACGACTTATCCTTTGAGTCGCGAAGTGGTGCCGCGCGCCATTCTTAAGTCGCGAACAATAACTCGTTGCCGAGATATCCTTAACTCGCTGAAGCTCCATTAAGTCGTTGCCGAGTTACCCTTAAGTCGCGAAAAAGAAGATTAAGTCGTTGCCGAGTTATCCCTAAGTCGCGAAGCAGATAGATAAGTCGGCCATCTGTTTGTTGATAAGTCAGAAAGGGTTTCTAAGTCAGAACCGACCTAGGAGTTATGTAATTTTGTTGTTTTTTTTTGTGTGTGAGTTGTAGAATGCTATAAATAGGCCGGTGGTGCCATTTGTAAAGGTTGTTGAATATTGAATAAAATTCTCTTTTGTTAGCTTTGTGCTTTCAATTTCAATTGGTAGTCGAGTGTATCTCCTATCTCCACTTACGTCATTCGAGTGCGCTCGAATCATCGTTTGCTGAATCCGATTCACGGAATCTTGTGCGCAAGATCAACGTCGAAGAATCGTAGATCTCTTTCCCGGTATCTTCGGATCAACGAGTCAGAGATAGCTTGAGTTCGGTATCTTCGGATCAACGAGTTCGGGCATTTCAGTATCCATCAATCCACAGATTGCTATTTACGTCGATTGAAGATCGTTTTGAATTATCCGCTGCGTCAGGTTGGCATAGCTTGTAAAACAAGTGGGATCGGCACATTGATGGCTTATGCAAAAGGATACGACATAGTGTGTTTAGGTCGGCATAAGTTTATAAGGGCTCGATGGATCGGCATGATGCACTCGGGAGTTAAGGATCAACATAGTATGGTTCACGAAAGATGGGTCAACATGTTAATGGTTATAGAGATGGATCGACATGTTAATGGTTGTGAGATAGGGGTCGGCATAATTACACTCCAAAGGTATGGATCGGCATGGAACCCTCAAGGGATATGGGTCGGCATATATATATATATATATATATATATATATATATATATATATATATATGAGGGGCATCAGTAGGGATCGGCATTGGCTAGGCTAAATAAAGATTCAAGTTGGAACATTGCAAAAACTAGAGTTCCATGCATCTAATCGTTTTGATACTTGAAACATCATCAATATAGACTATAAAAAAGCCACCGTAGGGATCGCTAGCCCAAACTCAACCCATGAAGAGGTCGGTACCGACCCCTATCCATTGAGATTTGGGCCTAACCCTCCCTATGGCGGGCCCATATGGTTGAGGGGGTCCAGATGCCGAAGTTTCAGTCAGATTGGAGGCTGCCTTCATCTATAAATACATGCATAGGGGGCCATTTTGAGGGGCTTTTGGCTTTCAAGGGAAACTCTGCCATTATTAGAGCTAATCTCCTTTTATTCTTTCCTGATCTCTTGGTATTTCTTACTGATTGTAATTGTAATCAAGTGAATTATGAAGCAATAAAGAGAATATTCAAAGTGGACGCAGGCAATCAATGCCGAACCACTATAAATCTTGTTGTTTTTGCTTTCTGCTGCATTTTTCTTGATATTTAGTGTTATTCCTCTGTTTCCATTTAATTTCTTCATTTATTTCACTATTTAAATCTATTCCTGGATGTTTGTGGCCAATTTGGTTGCAAACATCGAGCGAGTACAAAAAGCTAACCATCGCCTTGTCATCGGGTAGGCAGCCTGTCTCCAACCTACGCCCATCATCCATCCCTATCGTCACCAATGGCCACTCACAATCAAAAACTACTCCGTACTTCTATAGCCAGTACATCTCGAAAATAATAGTGAAACCCATGTGTAACACCCCATCTCTATATCCATACTATCCAGGAGTACTACAGAGTAATACTGTCGGATATTATGGAGAATGAGACGATATTTGGGGTACACATGTAAATATTCTCTTGGACTAATACTGGTACGTATTTAAATATCAAATATAACTTACCACAAAACGTACACAGTATCAACACAAAACAATATGCACGTGTGCTTCTAGGATAGAATAATACAATATACGGTAAATATCAAGGATCATAGAGTCAATCGCAGCGATAATATATAATATACAATATAAAATGTCTATCCAAAATACATCTCAAGCATATGCATCGATGAAATACATCATATATAATATCATACATCTAGACGGTATAACTAGTCTTCACTATACCCAGTAAACAAGCTGGTTTCACCATCCCTGTATACCTGAAATGCCTCGAACTGACCCGAGTATTATATAAATAATAAACGGGTCAGACTATATCTAAATCAAGGGTTGTACATATATGTAGATATAGAATAAGCATAGTGTAATGGTGATGACATACAAACAATTGTATAATAAAATAGCAACACCCACAAAACCCAATATAAAGACGTCATCACCCATATAAATTACATCAAATATTATCTCATCAAAACAATAACAAATGGGTGAATCATCCATATTTGAAATCACCATCAAATCCAGAAATCATCAAAAATGAGATATTACTCAATTAATGTTAAGCAACGACGAAGCAATACCCACAATATCTCTCAATCTCATATAATAAAATACCATTATCAAATCACTAAAATCAATAAGAAGGATTTGAACCAGCTCATAACATGGCCGCAATGTGCAAACTTATATATCACGACCCATAGCCCTTGGAGAGACAAAACTCTTGACTGAAAGGTCCTAAGAGATAGAAACAACAAATCAATAATGAGTAGTCCATTTACCTGAGAAGGATATGGGGTTGATTATATTTTGGAAACAGTCTTAAGTATAATCTCATCCATACATAATATATGTCTATCTACTACACACATACAATCACATACATACACATACACCGGAACCAACGGAAGTCTGACAACATATCTATTTTCTCCAGGAACTACACATGGTCCATATAACATGACTCCTATAGTCATCACTTACCATTACCTCTTCCCTCTCGCTATCGTGACAATGATCCACCATAGGCTCAACAACGTGTAGCCTCTTTGGCCACGACTGCCGACATGTACCCCTACGATAACTAACTACTGGCCTATACGACACAAGGGGCAACCAACTACCTATCTCGTGATGTGCATCAAATATCATAACAACGCTGTCATGGATTTGGGGGGCGACTCCATGATCAGACCGTCAGGTAGATACTAGCCAGTCCGGTTTGCTCCCGAAACATAAAGGGAGTTGGACAAAAGTAGACAGACACATAATGTACACAAACTATGTTGCTAATGAATAGCCTCCATATATACTCACCACAACGAGTCACACACTCAAAACATACCCCCGTATGAGTGTCATCCACGAGCAAATAATAACTGAATAAATAACACAATGGTGTCACATACCACCACATGTTACTAGCCCATTTATTCTATGCTCACACATCACACTCACTCCTTCAATATTATATTATAATGAGTCCAAAGAATAACCGGAGAAATATTACCGAATGCCCTATCCCAAACGGTATTATAACTCCATTTATTCCGATTCCTTGTTACATAGAATAGAGATCATCACAAAATCACTTAAAAAGATGCCATCACCGTATCATGTCAAAATCATAAATCAACTCCATCTCAACGGTGAATCACTCATAATATCAATCAATATTAAGAAGATGAAAAGTCAGAAAAACATAGAAACCATACTTAAACATCTTTATAACACATATTAAAAAGTTCAATAATAATTATATAACTAGAGAAATACTCTTTATAATATTCAAAATACTATTCTGTGAAGTTCTTATAATTTCTATAATTTATATGATTTCAATAAATATTTTAAGCTAAATACAAAATTTACTTTTCAACAATTTATTAATTTCTCAACCTCTTATATATTTTCAAATGTTAATTAAATAAACATTTTTATACTCCAATTCAATGTACAGGGAAAGATTGATCTAGAAAACTATGAAATAGATTATCTAAATAAATATAATTATAAAACAACTAAGTTAATATCTAATAAAATCATTTAATTACTGTATAAAAGATTTCTATATTTTACTATAATATTGATTCCAAAAGGAGTTTTATAACCATAAAAAGGAAGTTATATTTGTATTTATAACGAAAATATATTTATAAGCCCGAAACTGGCTAAATTAAATAAGATTTTGTAAAATATTTACAAAATAATTTTAATATGATTTTAATACCCTTAAGTAATATTTTTATGCTTTTTAAACATTCATTAGAACAAGCAGTGAATAAATGTCTATATATATATATATATGTATGTATAACTATGGAGTAAAATTACTCCATAACAAAACAACAATCATCGTAAAAAATACCGTGTGACCCGAGTTGAGTTCCATCAAACTCCGGCCATCGATAAAATTCACACATCAACATACAAATAATTATTTAATTCAATTTTCAAGTGGACAAAATTTCATTTGTAAATTGACACTCCCAACTCATACAAATAACTAATAACCAAACAAACAATCAAACTGTACAAGGATGTGTCATGCTATTTCAATCAACAACATCCATATCACACACACTACACCAGAATATCACACACACGTAATAGAAACTTGGTGTAGGAGTAAAAATTAATGTGGGTAATTATTAACTAGTATAAAATGTCATTCTATCTGTCAATTACCTATACTGTACAAGATTTTCGGTTCTTTATAAGTTCAAAATAATCTTTTTAGACCACTTAGTTCATGGTATCACTTTGTACTAGATTAAGATAAGAGTTAGGTTGACTAATATGGACTTAGTTTGCATTTGAGACATATTTTAAACAATAACAGTGAACAAATTATGAGAAGAAACCAAGCGAAAATCATGCTCAAATGTATGAAGTGACTTGAATAAAAGAAACAGTAACCTTAAACAAGTAAACTAAAGTTACAAAAAAGAGGTACCTAAGCTGGAACCTTCCAATGCCAAGTTCAAGGTAGAAGAAAGACTTGAAATACCAGTGTGACAGTAAGTGGGTTCCCTTCTATAGTGAATGATAAATATATTATATGCTGATAGTTACTGTAACTTGGAAATATATAAACAAAACAGATAAACTTATTACTAGCCAGCACCTACAAAATTAACCCTCCATAACAGAACTTATGACTTAGTTTTAACGCATTTTATCAATCTTTCCACCATTCCCGTCCACCAATTTTTTCATAGTTTTTTAACCATAAATCATTTCCAACTGTTAAGGCCTTCACAATGATCTACCATCTCTATTATTAAGGCCTCAATTCTTTTTCATATAAAACTGATAATGAAAGTGAGAAATATCAATACTTAATTTAAGAGACAATTAACTACAAAAAAATTGGTCTGAGAGTGGTAGAAAAACGCGATCATGATTTAGCTCACTAGCATCAGAATACTTAATTAACTACAATATTATGGATAATTAATATAATTTTTGAAACATAAAAATTGAGTAAAAAAATTAACCAGTTCTGTCGCCAGTAGCTTAGCAGAGCGGTTAAGTAGTAGACATGGACAGCTTACGCACGTCTTTGAAAGTGTTGGAGCTCAACTTCGCATGGAGGAGGTTGACTTGGGGGAAACGATGTATCAAGAAAGTGGCGAATTAGGGCTTATTTTTTAGATCAGGGAAGAATAGGCTGAACGTTTTGTTTTGGACATGATAGCAGGAAGGTGGAAGATTTCTGACATGGCGAAGCTTTAGGCGGCGGATTTTGGTGAGGAAAGCAAGGTCGTCGGTAAGAAGAGAGGAGTGGAATTAGGGATTTTGCCATGGAAATTTCCGAGCAGTTTTTGGGAGCGTATTATTTGGGTATGGGGTATATTATTTTGGGATCGACTTTCCTAAGTGCATAGTTTCTTAGATGGGGGTGCGTATTTACGAGCCAGTTAGTTTGAAGAAAAGAGCGAGCATTTACAATGGTCCAAGGTCTGTTGTGAAATTACAATGGATCTCTGTCTGTTGTCGAGCAATTTGCAACGGCTCAAAGCAGTTGCGAATTCGCAACGGCTCAAAGCAGTTGCGAATTTTTTGCATGGGGCGTTGCGAAACTACCAATATGGTGTAGTGACAATTTCATCTCATCCAATATATCAAACAATTCATTCAAGCAATAAATGAGATAATTATATAGGTAGATGTATATAGCAAGTGATAAATGATAGATATAGTTGTGAGTTTAGGAAACTCACTAGTTTGGAGAATCGAAGACACAAGCTTATCACTGCCACATCCAATCCTTAGCTTCACCGCCATGTCACCATCAGGACTGACACCCCAACCAGAATTGTCATCAGTCATATCTCCACCATCATCCACGTCTTCACATCACCACACCAACAGCAAGCTTCACACCTCCCAATCAACGTTCGCCCAAACCCAAACCAAGGCGTGACATCAATTCGCTGCATATGCTTTGCTCCCCCTCCACCTTCAAAGGCATCGTCATCACCTGCTGCCTACGCGCACTCCAGGCCGGTCTCGACCACTTTCCAAAGTTGCAATACATATAAGTTGATCGCCTGAAATGCAATTTTTTTTTGTGAATTTTGAAACAAGGATTAGGCTCAAATCGAATAAGGAGAAACAGGGATTAGGGCTCCCATCGAATAATAGGAAATAGGTATTTTGAAATTCTCTGAAGCTAGTGGAATTTCTCTAGAAAAATATAGAGAATGGGCTATGTAATGGCTTGGGCCTAATTGGGTTCTTATTTAGTTTAATCTAATTCATTTTTTCTTAATAGCTATTGTAATTTGTTTGTAAGTAAATTTCAACACAATATGAAATAAATTTACACTTTATCTTATAATTATATTTCGATAACTACACAATTTCTTCCCCTTCAATACTTGTATATTTTATTGCTCACTCTTTTAATCACATAACAATTATTTACGCTTATAAAATATTTTGTATTCAATTAAAACACTTATATTCGGTTTCAATATATATTTGAAAAGAATTTATAAATTTAATTCGATTTATTAAATTAAAATCTTTTTATTAAACAAAATTTAATTAACTAAAAAATTATTTATAAAATATTAATTATTGAATATCGAATTTGAACAAATTTATTTTAATTAAATCTATGTATAATTATGATGTAAGGACATGATTGTTACAGACCCCCCCCCCCCCTACAAAAGAAACGTCAAACAATTCATACCATGACTTTATTCATATCCATGATCTTCTATCAAACTCAACTACACAATCCTCTATGTGGTTTTTATACTCCAACAAAACATAAGTGCCATATATAAAGTTTAATAACATCTCATTCCAAACAACATGATGATATAAAAAGTTATACTTCTATAGTTTGTTCTTGCCATTTAAATTACATTGGGAAAAGTTGTACAATTTGTTAAAAAAAGAAGAGAATATCAATTCTTGGTAGAAGTTTCAACCCATGCATGCAGCTTTGTTTTTTTAAAGTGGAAAACTTTTTACGGTATTCATCCAGTCCGTTGGCCTTACGACAACCGATACCCTATGTTTTTCTTGTGCAAAATAAGCTAGCTGGCCTGGTGTGCATAAAGTGATAAATAAATATCATATCATTAAATAAAAGTAAAGCTCCTTCGTTGCTTTGTGTGATTTCGTACTTGATGCTATTGCAATAATGTCCAGGCAGCCTACATGCTGCTATGTGTGCGTCTGTATGTAATCCATGCATGCATTGCACACAATTGGTTACATCAGTTTGAATCTGTAGACTACTTAATGATGATAAATAACTTTTATTTGGTTTAACTGCAATGTTATGATGATGCAACAAAATAACCATAAAAATACCTGTAGTACAGTTGATCTGCTAAGAAGTTTTATCTATTCATTATTTGTAGTAGTTCAAATGAAACCAGTTCACTTCTTTTAGGGCTAACATGTTCAACAGAAGATTACTATAATAATTTCAATGAGTTTTCAACTCTTAGTAATAACATTAGTCTTGGTTTTGGATAAAATGTTAATTTTCCCATACTTTTATCACTATATCATGAAATAAAATTGAAACTGGGTACTCAAGAAAAAGGCATCATAGTAACAAAATAAGTAGGACCACTGGAAAAGGCAGGTTACGTGATGTTAAAAAAAACTAAAATAAGAGATACAATATCTTCTTTGAATAAAATATTTTTAATATCATTCCACAATATCGTGTCAAATTTATCTCGCTTAAGTGTTTAGGAATCTCTATTGAATACATGTTCATCCACGTTGATCGGAATTTTTAAAGCACTTCATGGACAAATAAAAATCAAACAAACAACTAAAATTATTTTCAATTACCTTATAAAATAAAATTTGTTTTTTTAAGAGTCATGTTATAGTTTAGAACTAGAATATCAGTACATAACTGAGAAACATCAAACCAATGCAACAACAATGTATTCAACTCTTTTATATATTTCTAACATCTAGACTTCCTATTCACCATAAACTTATATCATATTCTAGTTAAATTTAGAAGACGCCAATTAGCCATTAATACTAGCGAGG
Source organism: Allium fistulosum (assembly GCA_030737815.1). NCBI lineage: Eukaryota > Viridiplantae > Streptophyta > Magnoliopsida > Asparagales > Amaryllidaceae > Allium > Allium fistulosum. The sequence goes on along the minus strand of CM060903.1, from coordinate 708,658,886 downwards.
CTTTGAAGTTCAACATAGAAGGCTACGCTGCAAAACAGGGTCAATTTAATGAACATAGATATTAAATGAGCTACAGAAAGAGATACAAAATTATCAGAGCAAATTTGCTGAATTCAAATTTTACTTCTGCCCGAAGCTAGTAAGTTGCATTGTTTAAAAGTTATATACGATTGAGCTAGATGGTGAAGTTCTATAAACTGAAACTCTCACCGCAATAAAGTCATCCAATGGTAACTAGGTTTGCTTAAGAAATTTCTGTTTTCAGATGCATGAAAATATATACTACTGGCGATAGAAATATAACTCAGTAAGGGAAACACAACAATCCTTGATGTTCAGACTTACACAAATAACCAACAAACCAATGCACCTATATAGCATGTAACCAATTAGCTCAGTGTATGTATGTATGTATATTAACACAAGTATAACCAGGAACCTTAAGTTTCATGAGAGATGAAACCTCCTTTTGTTATAATAGCCGAGATACACTATTTCAAGTAGAAATAACCTTATGCTCATAAATATATAAAATGAAAAACTTCAAAAGTGTAGACACACATTAGAAAACTATAAATATAATTTTGTACGTAAGTATCAAAAAGACATTGTAAGCTCTAACGGCAATTAGATTGTGGACTATAACTACACAACATGCATAAGAAATACCTGAAAAACACAAAATTAATTATCTAAAATTGTTTTTAAGCACTTCGGTTCTGCTGGAACCAAAGTTTAATTATATGTAATATCTTGATAAAATGTATAACAGAAAACCTAAACCTTGATAAGGTAATAATCTCAATATTGATGAAGCTAACTGGTCTAAATAATTCAAGTAATTACAGAATAATATATAATAAAAGGAAGCAAGTTTATGGTTTGTGAATACTCAAAAACTTGCAAACTTCCCATCTGTACTTCTATAAAAGTTATGATTTAATAAACAATCTCTTTTTTTCCCTTAGATAAATGGTTTGCTAATTCGAATAGTTCATTTATGTTCTCATTGGAGTTCACATGTTTAGCTGTTATTATATATATATATATATATATATATATATATATATATATAATACCAAATCATTTGCTTGTTTGTATAATTTATTTTCAAAAAAAAATCCATATATACATCTAATTCATCAATTATCAATGACAATGAAAATTATCACACCATCCATAAAATCAAACAAGCATCAATTCAACAATACACACCCTTTTCAAACAAGCAAATTAATACCTTTAGTGGAAAGCTATATTTATCGATTTCTGCTGCGCAACTTTGATCATTATTGGATCACTTCATTCATATTCAAATCACACAGAGGTTTATTCACCTTCATTAATACCGGCTTTACTGGTCTGACAAACAACTATTCATTTCACTGTCTCCATCAACAACTTAAATTACACACGGAGATTAACCCAAAAATTTAATCGGGACAAATAAAATATATAGTAGGAAAATAACAAATACGTTCTCAGATGATTATCCCGGTAATCATCGTATACTCCTGCTATCATTTAAATATATATTATAATCTATTACAAACTCATGGGGATAAAGACTCTAAGTCTCATCTAAGGCCTTGATCAGGGCCGACCCAGAGGCAAGGCAAGCAAGGCCTTCGCCTAGGGCAACGCCGTCGAACATGGCCAAAAGGACAACAAAATCCCCGATGTGCTTTTAAAAATACTGATATGATAAAATAGCGGGGCAACAATTTCAAGAAAATGACTAGTAGTGTATTGGTTTAACTTATAACTTTCAACCTTACAACCAGGGTTCAAGTGATGCCATTACAATTTTTCTCCCCAATCTTTTTATGCTTCATGTTTTCTACAGCCCTGCCTAGGGCATCCATATTGATAGGGCCGACACTGGCCTTGACTAGTGTCTCAAATAAATGATGTATTGTTCTGAATCTGCTTTGATACCAACTGTACCACCTTCATCTCTATACTCATACTATCCTAGAGTGCTACAGAGTAATACTGTCGGATAATACGGAGAATGAAACGATATGGGGTACACACGTGAATATTCCTTTGGGCTAATACTGGTACATATTTAAACATCAAATATAACTTACCACAAAATGTACACAATATTGGCGATATAACAATACATAATATACGGTAAATATCAGGGATCACAGAGTCAATCGCAACGATAATATATGATATACAATATAAAATGTCTATCCAAAATACATATCAAGTATATACATTGATGAAATACATCATATATAATATCATACATCTAGACAGTATAACTAGTCTTCACTATACCCAGTAAATATAAGCTGGTGTTACGGTCCCTGTACCCAAAATGTCTCAGGCTGACCTGAGTATTATATAAATAATAAATAGGTCAGACTATATCTAAATCAATGGTTGTATATATATGTAGATATAGAATATGCATAGTATAATGGTGATGACATACAAACAATAGTATAATAAAATAGCAACATCCACGAAACCCAATATAAAGGTGTCATCACTCATATAAATCACATCAAATATTATCTCATCGAAACAATAGCAAATGGGTGAATCATCCATATTTGAAATCACCATTAAATCCATAAATCGTTAAAGATGACATATCCTCAAGTACCGTTAGGCAACGAACGAAGCAATGCCCCCAATATCTCTCAATCTCATATTATAAAATACCATTATCAAATCACTAAAATCAGTAAGAAATGTTTGAGCCAGCTCATAACAATGCCCCAATGTGTAAATCATATATCTCGACCAACAGCCATTGGAGAGATGAAACTCTCGACTGAAATGTCCTAAGAGATAGAAACAACAAATCAATAATAAGTAGGTCGTCTACTTGAGAAGGATATGGGGTTGATCATACTCTGGACATAGTCTCGGGTATAATCTCATTCGTACATAATATATGTCTATCTACTACCCATATACATTCACATACATCCACATACATCGGAATCGGATGGGAGAGTGACAAAATGTCTGCTTGCTCCTAGAACCACACGCAGTCCATATAACATGACTTCTATAGTCATCGGTTACCAATACCTCTCCCCTCTCGGTATCATGATAATGATCCACCATAGGTTCGATAACGCATGGCCTCTTCAGCCACGAATGTTGACATGTGCCCATATGGTAACTGACTGCTGACCTATGCGACACAAGGGGTAACCAACTACATATCTCGTGATGCACATCAAATATCATAACAGCGTTGTCTCAAATCTGGGGCGCGACCCTCCGATCAGACCATCAGGGTGGATACTAACAATTCTAGTTCACTCTCAAAACATAAAGAGAGTTGAACAAAGGTAGACAAACACATAATATACACAAAATATGTAGCTAACAAGTAGCCTCCATATATACTCACCTCAACGAATCACACACTCAAAACATACCCCCGTATGAGTGTCATCCACGAGCAAAGAATAACTGAATAAATAATACAATGGCGTCCCATACTACCACGTATCACTAGTCCATTTATTATGTGCTCACACATCACACTCGCTTCTTCAATATTCTATATAACGGCTCCAAAGAATAACCGGAGAAATATTACTGAATGCCCCATCCCAAAAGGTATTGTAACTTCATGTACTTTGTTTCCTCGTCACACAGAATAGAGATCATCACAAAATTACTTAAAAGGATGTCATCACCGTATCATGTCAAAATCATTAATAAACTCCATCTCAACGGTGAATCACTAATAATATCAATCAATATTGAGAAAACAAAAAATCAGAAAAACATAGACATCATGCTTAAACATCTCTATAACACATGTTAAAAAGTCCATTGATAATTATATAATTAGAGAAATACTCTTTACAATGTTCAAAATACTAATATGTGAAGTTCTCATAATTTCTATAATTTATATGCTTTAAATAAATAATTTAAACTAAATACAACAATTTACTTTTCAACAATTTATTGATTTCTCAACCTCTTATGTATTTTCAAATATTAATTTAATAAACATTTATATACTCCAAATCAATGTACAAGGAAAGATTGATCTAAAAAACTATGAAATAGATTATCTAAATAAATATAATTATAAAACAACTACGTAAATATCTAATAAGGTCATTTAATTACTTTATAAAAGATTTCTATATTTTACTATAATATTGATTTCTAAAGGAGTTTTATAACAAAAAAAGGAAGCTATATTTGTATTTATAATGATAATATATTTATAAGCCCGAAACTGGCTATACTATAAAATATTTACAAAATAATTTTAATAAGATTTTAAGACCCTTAAGTAATATATTTAAGCTTTTCAAACATTCATTACAACAGTAGTGAATAAATGTCTATATATATAAAACTATGGAGTAAAATTACTCCATAACAAAACAACGATCATCACAATAAATATCGTGTGACCCGACTTGAGTTCCATCAAACTCCGGTCATCAATAAAATTCACATATCAACATACAAATAATTATTTGATTCAATTCGCAAACGTATAAAATTCCATTTGTATATTGACACTTCTAACTCTACAAATAACCAATAACTAAACATTATCGATCTCAAACAAACAATCAAACGGTACAAGGATGTGTCACGCTATTTCAATCAACAACATCCATATCACTCAATTTACTCTCATCCAATATATCAAACAATTCATCAACCAACAATTCAAGCACTGAATGAGATAATTATATACATAGATGTATATAGTAAGTGATAAATGACAGATATAGTCATGGGTTAAGGAAACTCACTAATTTGCAGAATCGAAGACACAAGCTTATCGTTGCCACATCTGATCCTTAGCTTCACTGCCATGTCACCATCAGGACTGACACCCCAACCATAATTTTCGTCATTCCTACATCCACCATCGTCCACATCTTCACCCTACCACATCGACAGTAAGCATCGCACCTCCCAATCAACGCTCACCCAAAACCAAACCAAGGCGTGACATCAATTCACTACATACGCTTTGCTCCGCCTCCACCTTCAAAGGCATCGTTGTCACTGCATATTGATTTCAAAAGGATTTTTATAACAAAAAAAAGGAAGCTATATTTGTATTTATAATGAAAATATATTTATAAGCCCGAAACTGGCTAAATTAAATAGGATTCTGTAATATATTTACAAAATAATTTTAACAATGTTTTAAAACCCTTAAGTAATATATTTAAGCTTTTCAAACATTCATTACAACAAGTAGTGAATAAATGTCTATATATATAAAACTATGGAGTGAAATTACTTCATAACAAAACAACGATCATCACAATAAATATCGTATGACCCGATTTGAGTTCCATCAAACTCCAGTCATCAATAAAATTCACACATCAACATACAAATAATTATTTGATTCAATTCGAAAATAGACAAAATTCCATTCGTATATTGACACTTCTAACCCATACAAATAACCAATAACTGGGCTTTATCAATCTCAAACAAACAATCAAACTGTACAAGGATGTGTCATGCTATTTCAATCAACAACATCCATATCACTCAATTTACTCTCATCCAATATATTAAACAATTCATCAACCAACAATTCAAGTACTGAGATAATTATATATATATATATGTATATGTATGTATGTATGTATGTATATGTATGTATGTAGCAAGTGATAAATGACAAATGTAGTTGTGGGTTAAGGAAACTCACTAATTTGCAGAATCGAAGACACAAGCTTATCATTGCCACATCCAATCCTTAGCTTCACTGCCATGTCACCATCAGGACTGACACCCGAACCATAATTTTCATCATTCCTACATCCACCATCATCCACATCTTCACCCCACCACATCGACACAGTAAGCATCGCACCTCCCAATCAATGCTCATCCAAACCCAAACCAAGGCGTGACATCAATTCACTGCATATGCTTTGTTCCGCCTCCACCTTCAAAGGCGTCACATCACCTGCTGCCTACGTGCACTCCAGGACGGTCTCAACCCCTTTCCAAAGTCGTGATACATAAAAATCGATCGCCTGAAACGCGATTTCCTTTTTCTTCTCTCTCTCTCTCTCTCTCTTTTGCGAATTTTGAAACGGGGATTTGGCTCAAATTGAATAAGGAGAAACAGGGATTAGGGCTCCCAACGAATAATGGGAAATGGGTTTTTTGAAATTCTCTGATGCTAGTGGAATTTCTCTAGAATAATATATAAAATGGGTTATGTAATGGCTTGGGCCTAATTGGGTTCTTATTTAGTTTAATCTAATTCATTTTTTTCTTAATAGCTATTTTAATTTATTTGTAAATAAATTTCAACCCAATATGAAATAAATTTACACTTTATCTTATAATTATATTTCGATAACTGCACAATTTCTTCCCCTTCAATACTTGTATATTTTATTGCCCACTCTTTTAATCACATAATAATTATCTACGCTTATAAAATATTTTGTATTCAATTAAAACAATTTATCAATTTCAATATTGAAAAGAATTTATAAATTTAATTCGATTTATTAAATTAAAACTTTTTATTAAACAGAATTTAATTAATTAAAATTTTATTTTTAAAATATTAATTTTAAATATCAAATTTGAACAATTTTATTTTAATTAAATCTATGTTTAATTACGGCATAGGAAAGGGGTTGTTACACTATGAAAACCAAAACAAAGCAATCACAAGCAAACAAACATCCATGACTCGATAGGGCTAAGTCTCGATAAACAATGCAAAGGCTAGTCGATCCTCCAACAGGTTTTTGACAATCAATGGTCGGTCAACTATCTTGGGTTTCAATCCCAATCAATCTACAAAATCACTAGATATGAAGGAATGTGAAGTCCTAGTATCGAATAAAACATGTATAAGTATATCAGAAATAGAAAGCCTCCCTTGTATAACGACGCTCTTCCCCTTCTCCTTCGCCAATGGAGCAATCGACGAAGCTGAAATAGCGTTCAAAGCGTAAGCAAACACAACCTACTTATTCTTCAATGGTTATGGGCAATCTTTCTCATATGCCCTGTCTTTTTGTAGTTAAAACATTCTTTCTTCTCGTTTCTGCAATCTTTGCTAAGATGTCCCTTCTCTCTAAAATTGTAGCAAGTAGGCTCCCACTTGCCCTTCTTCTGGCCACCCTTTTGAAGTTGCTTCTTCTTATTGTTGTCTCACTTCCTCTTGCCTCCCCCGCTAGCTTGTAGCTTTGGCCCATCCTTGGAAGCAACAAACGGCTTAGGCTTAGGATACAGATTCTCATGTCGAAGAGCCTTCTCCACAGCCTCTCAAATGAATCATCAATATGTCTCACTAGCTTTTCTCCGAGGTAATCATCCAAGCCCATAATAAACTTCTCATTCTTTTTTAGTGGAGTATCGATAAAAGATAGACCATACTTCACCAACATGTCAAACTCGGCCACGTACTCTAACGCAGACATATTCCCCCGTCTTAAATCAGCAAAATTGTGGAAAAGCATCAACTTCTGAGCGGTTGGTATATACTTCTCTTCAAACCTCATCTTAAACTTCTCCTAAGTAATCTGATCCTTAGGAGTAGTAATCTTGATGGTATTCCACCACCCTATAACTCGTCCCTAAAGCTGTCCAGAGACCAACTTCCTCTTTATCGCATCCTCCAACTCCATATCCTCAAGATGTGTTCGTAAATGTCCAACCAATCCTGCACTTCAACGGCTGATTTCGTATTAAAAACTGTTTGCCACCCAAAGTAGAATACTCCTTGCTCAGTTTAACAAAGTCTCAGCCCTCGATACTTGCATTGTAGCACCACCACTAGGAGCCGGAAAAGGAGCAACTTGGACATTTTGAACCATGTTTCACACCATCTTAACGAACATTTTCTACAAGTTAGGATTGGCAACCACCAGTCACGCCTCCCTCGTCAACTCAAAAATGGAGTTCCTAACAGCATGCCTCATTAGCCGGCTCATTCTTACAAACTGTAATAATAATGTTCAGTCTCTCTAAACGAAGTAAGTGGTGTATGTGGATGCAATGCGACTTATATACCATATATACTACTATATAGTTTTGAAAACCAAAATATAACAAGTATGCTCTATCATATATCGCTCGATCCATTCTAAGGTAATAGCTCCTTCCTTATCTCTAATGGATCCAAGTATCAAATTGGATCATCTACGCTACCTAGGCTCTAATACTAAATGTCATGACTGCCTCACACTTTTTTTACCCAATATACTTGTAGAGTGCACCGTGGAGGTACCTGGTCGGTGCAGAACGGTAGCCAATGGTGTAAAATAAAGAAAATCCAAATACAGAGCCTGTAGAACATCTCGTAATGCATAGAAAAAATTAATAATAAAAAGATGTAAAATAGAGAGACAAAATATAACTAAGTAGACCAAAACAATTAGAGTACATCGGTTTATCACAGTCATACAAAGCAAAATAATAGAGTTTATACACCCCAATCTCTAAAATAAACCATATAACTGTCTCTAAAGTCATATAAGTACTGACATGGCTCCACAGTCCTACACAACGGTACATAAGCAATAATAAGCTCCAAAGTATGATATATGAAAGTGTAGCCTCTTGCTCGTACTCTGTACAGTTCCATATGCCATCCAAACTTGTTATCCTTAATCTACTCATTTAGAGTACCCGAGATAATAAGAAGCAAAGCATAAAACTCGAGTTAGACAACAGTCTGGTATGAGTGATACATCATCTCAAAATACTATAAAACAATATATAGTAAATAGGGGTATAGGTCATACCTGACCTATCGCTGCATCTAAAGAGTTAGAAAATAAACACGGTATATGCTAAACTACTATTACAAGTGGAAAACATGGGGTACAGGGGTAGCATACAACAAACATAACATCCATCACATAGCCTTGCCTCTCTCACTCAAGTACTTCAGATATACGATAACTGTTGCAGATGCTCAACTCATTGCCTACACATATGGCTAGGGACTGAACACATGTAGACATCCAAAAGTATGGGTACACGTAAATTACATTGGGTACACACAGAATACCAATCCTTATAGCAAAGTTACCCATATATTTCTTAGCACATCCACTGATAGTAGAACTACCTCGCAGATGCTCAACTCATGCCCACACAGATGGATAAGGACATGACACACGTGGATGTCCAAAATATGGGTACATGTAGACTACCCTGTCTCACTCACGAGCATCACAACCTCATGTTCTACTCTAAGAGCTATCGCACTGAACTCGTCTTTTCGGTTCATCTCCAGATGCCATAGTCACTTGCCACATCGAGACGTTATCTTCGCAACGCCTCTAGACATCTAGCACAAGTTGTAGTGCTATTGCACCAAAGTTCCAAGGTCGTCATCGCTATCGTCATGTCGAAGCACTATGTTATCACTTCATTAGTCGCTATAAGAAATCCAAGGCCGAATCGAGTCGTTTGGAGTTCCTTACTTCACTCCATATCACCCCAAGACCTTTGGAACGTGCTACGAAGAAATATCTGAAGTATTGCTTCACCACGACAAAAATTTATTGACTTTTATTCTATGTTCGGGTATCTCCATAGCCGACCTGATGCAACACTAGAAGTAGCCCAAAGTAATTTGCCCCATGAATCGAAGCATGCCTAAAACACCAGACCTCATTCCATGTATGAGTACCGGACCAAAGTATCCCCCGGATCAGCACAAAACACACCCCAAGAAGGAAATCCTATTCGGACTCGAACCACTACGCCATATCGGGCAGTGTATCTTGTTTGTTCCTCCTCTATTGCCGGACCGACATCCCCACCGAACCATCCTCATGCTAGATCAAAATCCCCGAACCAACTTCCTATAGCACTTTAAAGCACTCCAATTGCGTCGATTTCTCCTTTACACCCCGTTCTTCGATCCTTAGGCATTCTGTATGCAACTATACAACTCTTAGCATCCTTGATCTTATCCGTTGAGGTTCGGTTTCATGATTCCTGCCTCTAGTTTGCTCTGATTAGCATTTTTAACCATTCAAGCATACACAAATACACCATACATACATTAATCAACAACAATCATGCAAACACACAAAAATTCATTGCAAATCATCCTATAAGGGGTCTACAACGTAGCATAACATGTATCAAGTCAATCACACATCCAAACATGTCTAAAAACAACAAAAATCCATTTATTCGTATTTTTACTATAGGTATGATTTTAAAATAGCAATAAAACCTAATTTTGGCTTCAAAAATGAATCCAAAACATGTTAAAAATCTATATATGCATATGCAACAAGGTGAGGGATGATAAATCACTCACTAAAACCTCTAAAATTCATGATTTGCACGTAAATCATGGAAGATCCAAAAATGAACAGCCAAACCTGATTGTTCTTCCTAAAAAATGTAGATTTAAAGATCTTTTATGAATCCTTTTGCTAATCTACCCTTAATATATGATTTAGACTTGATTTGGAGGAGAAAAGAGAAGCTTTTGGGTGAAGACTGTGTTATGAAGGCTTAGATCTATTTATAGAATGGTAGAAATGATATGGAGATGTGTGTTTCAGCCAATATAGCCTCCAAACCTGAAATGTGTTATTGGGCCTCTCCCCAAATTCACTATTACCTACTAAGCTGCAACAAAAACTGCCAAACTTCAACTAGCCATATTTCCTAGCCAGAAAGTCTGAGTCGATGTTATGACCTCTCTACGGAAAGGGAAATATTATATTTTCTAATGGAAGGTGTGTTGGATACTAATTCGACTTCTATCAAAAATTATAACTGTTACAAGTTTTCAAGGGTAAAATCATTCGGTAAAATTCTAAAGATAGGAAATGTCATTACTAGGCATTTCCCAAAGTTATAGAATCATACAGCATCATATAAATTTAAAAATATATATTTTACGATCCTTCGATATGTAAAATATGGGTCGTTGCGGTTAAAATCTAAAAATCATCTATTGAAGCTTCTTTAATAATTTTATGTTTTATATTTGCAATAAATGCAACGTGCCGCATTTGATTTAATGGATTTCTAGTTCTAACTCTATTGTTTACTTCACCGATTACATTGTCTAGTGGATGGTCTTTTAAAATATGTAGTCGTGATCTTGAAGTGTTGTTAACATTTATATTTTGTTAAGGAGGATTTTCAAAAGTTGTTGGTTGATTTATTAAATTATTTTCATATTCATCATTTTTAACTTTGAAGTTTCCATCAAAAGCCACATTCAAGGTTTCTTCAACAATATTAGATTTTTTGTCAAAGACTCTTTACGCTTTACTTCTTTTCAAATTTCCGACAAATATACCTTCATTAGCTTTCGAATCGAATTCCCTAAGTTATCTTTTGTATTAAGTATAAAACATTTAGAACCAAAATTCAGATGTATGAAACATTTAGTTTTCTTCCATTAAATAATTCATAAAGGGTGTGTTTCGTCAATAGCCTTATAGAAACGCGATTCAGAACATAGCAAGCAGTAGCCACAGCGTCATTCCAAAAATTCTTTGGTAATCGACTACTACTTATAACATCCTTGCAAATTCCTATAAAGTTCGATTGTTCCATTCTACAACACCATTTTATTGTGGTGTTCGAGAAAAGGAATTATGATTTCTACCCTTTTTGTTGAAAAAATCTTTAAATAAATCACTATCAAATTTACCACTATGGTCACTTCTAATACTCTTAATTTTTAAAATTTTCAAACTTTGAATTCTTTTTTGCAAAAAATCTTTAAAACATCTAAATATCACTTTTATTTTTGAAAACAAGGTCTACGTATATCTTGAAAAATCATCCACTATGACAAACACATATTTATTATGGTTAAGTGATCTTACTTGATTTGGTTCAAAAAGGTCCAAATGAAGCAATTCTAAAGGTTGGAGAGTAGAAATAAGTTTTATAGATTTGAAATAGGATATTTTTTTAATTTTCCTAGTTGACATGCATTACATAAATTACTCATTTTGAAAATAATTTTTGTTAAACCTTTTACTAGATCATTTTTAGAAAGCATGTTAATATATTTAATTTTCATGATCATTGTTTAGAAGACACGTATCATTATTATAGTTAATTTTCACGTTTAAAACATAAATATTTCCTTTTCTAACACCTTCAAAAATCAAAAATTTATTTTGATAAAAAATATTGCATTTATCTTTTTTCAAAAGATATTATAAAACCTTTATCGCAAAGTTGACTTATATTAAGTAAATATTGTTTTAAATTTTCAACAAGTAGGATATTTTAATAAGAGGGGAGTTAGATATACCATTATAGCTGATATCTCCCATGCTGATGGCATAACCTTTAGAATTATCTCTAAAGGTGACAGTGCCTCCATACATATATTTGACATTTGTAAGCATATCTTGATTTCAGGTCATATGTTTGGAACATCCACTATCAAGAATCCATCTCTTTTTTTCATTGCTAGGTACCTACAAAAATAAGAGTTCGAATTTGTACTCACTTCCTACGTTAGGGTCCTAAGAGTTAGATCTTAGGAAATCATACCCAAGTGAGTTTTGGTGTTCCCTTTAAAAATAAAATTCCTATTTTTATGGATAGTTTAAAAAAATTCTTGTATATATTTTTATTTAATCAGGTTGTTAGTCTTTGGTACCCATACCTTTATTGTTTTTACACCGGTTTTAGCTATGAGTGTTTCATGACTAAAATTTTTGCCTTTTCTAAATTTTATATATAAAGAGATATAATTTATTGGAGAAGATTACTTTGTATTGTTAGCAAATCCTAAATCTCTTTTATATGAAGATGGTTTTGAAATATTTATGATTTTAGACAAATTTTCTTTACCTTTATTAAAATTAGAAACAGTTGTAGAAAGTTTTTCAAAATTAAATTTAAGAACCTATTCACAATTTTCTTTAGCCAATTTGATATTCTTATATTTCTAAATATTAAATTCACTATTCAGACTAGTGATTTGAGAATTCAAATTTGCACAAGAATCATGTGATTGTTAGAGTTCTTCTAAAATAAAAAAATTCATCTTTAAGCATTCCAACTTCCAACTCAGCTCTACTTAATTTCCAAGAGTGTCTTTATTAGTTTTCTTGAGAGCTTTTAATTTTTCAAGTAATTCTAAGTTTATTTCAGACAAATAACCATAAGAAATTTTCGAACTTACATCATTATTTATGGCCATGAAGCATACATTGGCTTGCTTCGAACTGGACTTCACACAACTCTAAAGCAAAAGCTTTGCTTATTGAATTCAAATTGTTCTTCACAACACGGATAAGTCAAGTTTGAGAACACCCTTCTTATAATATCCTTTGAGGATTGTAAACTGAACGCGCATAATTTGGGAAGTAGGAATTAGTGTTGAACGCTTTTGATTTCACAAAGAATATTAGAGATTTAGATATTAGAGAGCAAGAGTTGAAATCATAAGAGTGAATTGATCTATATATATAATGTTAGAAAAGATATTCCAAAAAGTTACAACCATTTGAAGAATCGTATCTTTAACAATAAATACACCCTTTTAGTAAACTGATGTCGGTTAAAAAATATAGCCTTTTAGGTTTACCGGGCATCTGACCAGTTCATTCAAACGTCTGACCTATATATTAAAAAATAATGTAAAATAGTGTCGAACATCTGATTATACAGCCTCAGATGTCTAAATATGTTCTAGAAAAGAGCACGTTCATTTTTAGCTTGATTCAGACGTTTGGCCTATTTAATCAGACGTCTGGCAAATTTTGTAAAAAAAAAGTTTAAATTAGATCAAACATCTGGTTTAGGTACCTCAGACGTCTGGTCATAAACCAGAAAGATAATAGCTAAATTTAGCCTTTATTTAGATGCTTAGCTGGTTTGATCAGATGTTTGATGCCTTAATCAAATTTCTAGTCAAACCAATTAGACGTTTGAATATATTAAAAAACTTGGCTTTTTATTTCTCAAATGCCTGGAAAATTGATCGAGATGGCTGATATTTTACAGGAATCTATCCTAAGAGTTTATAGGCACATTTTGATATATTCAAATGTTTGATTTTTATAGTCGGAACTCCAACTTCAGGTAAAATCCAAAAAAAAATCTTTTTGATAATTTTGAACTTAAAACTTATTTTAAAAATCAATTAATGGATATTTTTGTGTGTGCATCATCAAAGGATACTATATAAGTTTTCTAGACATACAAATACAATGACTCTCTTGATAATTGACCTTTAGTGCTTGAGCACTCTAGCCAGTCCTTTTTCCTTAGTTTTCAATGTTGAAATACCCTTTAATGATCAACTTGTACAATTTATAGAGATATATAGTTGTCTCCTCAAAATTCAAAAAGACAGGATTTAACAATTTATTATTCCATATTAAGTGTCTATTAGTATTTTATCCAATTATCGATTTTGATACCTCTTCATGAAACATAGGAGACCATTCACTCTCTTCATCCCACTGTGCCTAAGTTATATACACTCTAGTACATTCTCTTTCCTTTCCTAATGGTCGAACCATTCAAAAGGAAACTCTAAATATAAGACTGTGAAGAATAATCACAAAAATGCATTCTGTTATCCTTAACATTTAAGAATATCAAACAAGTTGTAGTTTATGTAAACCGATCAAAATGACATTTGATTGATCGAACTCCTAAGTACAACTTGTTGCTCTTAGTCTAGTACTACACCTAACATGACAAGATTCTTATTATAGTTAATCGTATTGATTATTTGATCTCTCATTACGGTTTAGTTACTTGTTTCAAATGAACTAATTTGATTGAGGTTTCATACACTATGAATCACGATAATTCATCATACAACTTTTGTATGTGATCGAATATAAATCAAGTATCCATATTCTTATATTGCTTTAGAGTTCAAAATCCATAGAAGCAGTACATAGTTTAGGCAAATAAATACTCTGGTCACCAAGGTGTGAATGTTTTAGTTGTTGTATTATTTAGCTTTTGCATGTGTCTTGAAATGACAACATGCCAAAAGATTTATCAGTAAGTGTATTTCTTTGTCGATCCTAATTAAGTTCATTTGCATATTTTGTCAATTATATTAGTTGGACTAATTTACCAAAGTTGATTATTTCAACTTGTATAACATATATTCTTACAATATTAGAAAAGTTAAATGTTACCATTAATTTTTCTAATAAGGCTCCTATTATACTTTCATGTTACTTAAAACCCTAAGAGAAAACAAATAATTTTTTTTTGATTTCCCTAGGGCGTGTTAGGACTCGCTTGCCTTGGGATCCTGACCTTAAGGGAAGCTTAACAAATCATAGACCTGGGTGCAATGCATAACAACATTGTATCCTATACAACTCCTAACCTTTGGTCTTTTCCTAATTTCATCTCGACCTTGAGGAAAGCTCGATTAATCGTGTGACGTCTCGATTTTCAACCTATTAAAAAAAGCCAAAAACTAGAGCATTGACCCTAACAAACAACTCAGCTACCCATAGATAACATAATATGTCCACAAGATAAAGCATTACTTATAAAGTGATCAGCAAAGATGTGATAGGATCCATATTGTCAATAACGTAAGTAAATATCAGTGTGGTGTATAGTTATTGACTAAACAGATGTCTCTAATCATCTTGAAATATAGAATCGTAAGTAATACTCATAGTAGTAGTCCAGCTTATTATTTCCTAATATAGAATCAATACCCACCTATAGTGCAATCTCATTATACGAATATATATATATATATATAGGATATTAAATAAACCAAAAGTGGACAGGGTCATGGTTCCAACGTGACTCTCTACATTCCCATTGTAGGATCAAGCCCATGTAGTTTTTTTACTACTAATTAGTAGAACCCAATTTAGGGTAAATGTAAAAGTGGTTACCCGCAACCACAAAGCTAGTACCATAATATATAATAATAATCGACCATAACATAATATACGAGCATATAACAACTAAATGAGCTGAAAATCTCGATACTATATGATTTCATGCTCTTCGCTTACATCATAGACTTAGCACATTCGTAATAATATAGCATATCACTACCATAATGTAGATAATAATAAAAAATTAGTTATAAAGCTCCTATCTACATGCTTTCCTAGTGTGATATGCCGGAATACAGAGGCTGACTTAGCTCTCAACATGGACAGAGTAAAACTGCTATACTTTGCATAATCATACTACATTTACCAATACAAAGTATGTTTATGCACCACAGAAGTCACATTTAGTAGCATGGATAGAATATGATTTACTATATCTTAACATCCCACTCTAGTCCAATCTGCGCCATAATGATGCAAATAATCAAATCATAATCAAACATCAGGGTACATAGGTAAATGTCAGGAACATACTAATCTACTTCACTCATCTCATAATACCCGTTTATTGTTTCTAATGTCTACATCTATTTATTTAGGTTTTGATAATTTATTTGATCTGTTACTTTCAAAATTAATGTTCCAAAGGATTTCCAAAACATTTTCCTTAAATTTCCCAATATCTCTTTTTTTTCCAAAATCAGTTTGAAATCATAATTATTAGAAAATCTATAATATTTATACTAGAAGCTGAGCATGCAAAATGGAAGAAAGTACTTAGTAACACAAACGGTGGGTGTTCCGACACAAACACATTCTCTTTGCTACCCTAAATAAACTCAAAATCATAACAGTGTATCCATCAATATATATTGCACCAATAGTTACGATCAAAATCCTAAACAAAGCCAGAGTAGCAGACTATTTGACCAGTGACAATAGGGATAACTTATCAAAGATCTAGGGCGTTATCCCATGGTCAGCCAATTAAGATGGATATTAGCTTTTCTAGTATTACACAAGAATTTTCCACCAAAAACAACCCCACATCGAATGAATCTCACATGATCTACGGGTTGCAATTCTAATCACGTAAAGTCTATCTCATCGCATTCACTACCTAAAACCCAAATGATATCATAAAGGTAAATAACAATATAACATGTGAGTACATATAAATAATAAATAAGTGGTAATAAAGAGAGCATCAACATATAAAGGAGACAACAACATAGTGCCATAATAGCAGGACATGGTATTGCCCTGCAACATCTTGTTAGTAACAATAATATAATTATTTTCAATATAAGCAAGGCATATATATATATATATTTAAACTCTAATGTGAACCACATTCAACATTATCAAGTGTGCATGTATTCAATTATCATATTCATCATATTTCTTTTCCATATAGCACTTATAAGCAAACATAAGTATCCATACTGGTAGCTTATCACTTAAATATTTAATCATCTTATTAAACACATATTAACACTATAAGTGAGACAACTTGAGTAGCATACGGGATTTCACTATTTTTAATAATGTCATCGTATTTAATTCACAATGGACTAATTATCAGAATACAAAGCAATGTGTAGATAGAGTACCGACACACAAATAGCCCACACTATTACATGTAAGAAACCTATCTGCCGCTTTACACAACATCCAAAATCTCAATCACTTAATTAATTATCCAACTGTCTGGTTGTCTACTCAATTATTTTATTCAGATAACGCTGATATTCTAAATCTCAATCCTTGTCCAAACTCTAAATGTACACAATAAAACTAGAAAATATGTACAATACCAAAATTACTCACGTGTACTTAACCCCAAATTTTCATTTGTATATTATAAAACTAGCGAAGTGTACTTAAACCTAATTATTATTTGTACATAGTAAAAATGGCCATGTGTACCCAACCTTAATTATTATTTGTACATAACCTTAATTATCATGTATACAAAGTAAAACTGGAAAATGTTATATTTATTATAAGAGTAGTTTATAGTCTTTCATTACTCAAAATAATATTTTTCTTAATTACTCAAATGGTTAATTAAAATTTTCTAAATATTTAATATTCAACTAAGGAATAATATACTGATATCAATAACTGTTGTTGGCTATACTAATATGCAGACTTCTATCACAAGTATGAATGCCAGTAGCCACACGGATCGGCAAACTTCCATTACAAATATTTGATTAATCCTTACTAATAAATTTATTACGAAAATAGACATAGGGAAGAAGTTGCAAAAAAAATTAGTCTTAAAGACAACATGTTTATTTTTTTTGTCTAAAAGACACTTTTTATGTGAACAGAAAATAATGGTTGCAACTATCATTCTGTGATTTACATTAAAATGCGTCTTTTAGCCTAAAAAGCAAACTTCTTGTCCTTGAAACTAAAGTTTTCTCCAACTTTTCCCATGAGCTTAAAAATCCCTAAATTTATATAGACCCATTATAAATATTTCACTAAATTACAAATATTCCCGCACGTATAGTCAAAATGAATTAGGAATATATAAACATTGTTCTAACTTTAATGGGCCATTAACTATCCCATTAAACGGTCATTAATATCTTTAATAATAGTTGTAATACCTTTGGTGTCACACTTTTTTGGTGTCAGCGTGAACTACCAAAAATGTCCCTCTACAGTAATAACAAATCTTAATATTTCTTAAAAATAGGATCTAACCGTTAAACTTGCCCGATATTAACAAATCTTAATATCCCCTAAAAATACGATCTAACAGTTAAACTTCTTTACAAATTCAAAATGTCCATCTACACTTAAAAATAAGATCTAACAAATAAACATTTTTCATTAATAAACTACAAATTCGTTGTTTATTAATTGATAATACAAATAAAATTCAAACTAACAAAGTAAAATTAAATTAGATGTTGCAACTCAAAAATAAAAGTTTAAATTAACCATAGATTATTTCAACGTAAGAACATGGCTAAATAATATTTGCGCAAACCATTTTTTCTTGAACGTGTTAATCACATATAATCTGTAGAAAAATAATTCATGTGCAAGGCACATGCCATTATTACGCGCGAAGTGCGTGCCCTATCACTCGTATTAATTAAGGAATTATATTCCATTTTTTTCCATTTTATCTAATAATTAGATACTCCTTTGTATGGGTAAATAAGTTATATCACAATGTTCTTGATTTCATAATGATCCTAAGGACGTGAAACAAGTCTCAATCGAGTTTTGTACGAAGAAATTACGCATATTTGATATATAGGGGGTCGAATGATACTTTTATATAACTAAAAGAGGGAATTAGCGAAAAATACAAACTTTGAAAAAAAATTAGGCTGAAGGACATGAAGTTTTATTTTTAAGCTGAAGGACAAATGCTATACTACAAGAAAAAACATCTTTTACAACGGCATTTTCACAACAGTTTATCAAGATGTTGTAAAAAAGGGGAATATTTTACAACATTTGTTTTAGAAGAGTTGTAAATAAACATCTACGACAACATTTCTTCAATAACCATTGTAATCGATTTTTTATCACAACATTTTCCCCAAATAGTTGTAAACAATTATTTTTAGCAACATTTATTTTCTATTCTAATATTTACTTTTATTCCATAATGATTATTATATGTTGTCGAAGTGCTTAAATTTTCAAATTTAAAAATGTAATGGAATTTTAAAAATTTCAAAAGATGAAAAATGTTCAAAAAACTTAAAAACGAAAACAACTTTTTTTTGTAAGATTGATTTTTATTAAAAAAAATATATATAGGCTCAAACAAACTAAATTCATATTTTTCCAATAAATATTCAAAAATATCAATAGAATTGTATAAAATATAAAGTTTCGAAAATTCAAATGTTTGAAAAAATAATAAAGTACAAAAGTCTTAAAAAATAATAAAAATCACTAGAACTTATTCGATTAGAATTGGCTTACTAACTAATATTACTAAAACATGTTATCAATGCAAAATCTATTCATATACCATGAATTACTTTACACCACTAAATTTTTTATGAAATTTGAGACAAATATGGCCTTGTTTAATAGTTATTTTAAAACCAATATAAAGGACCAAAAAATCACACTTTATTCCCATTATTTATTGTTAATATAGTTTGTTTCCTAAAATAATTGAAATTGTGAACATCGTCGATGGAACAAAATTTACCTTCGAATATAATTTCAAATTGTCCTCAAGCATTAACTATTTTTATCAGATTTAACTTCAAGGTAAACATGGAAGTTAAAATTTTAACTCGGTGCTAAAATTAATATAATTCATAGTGTATTAAATTCTTATCTATCCTTTAATTAAATGAAGTTTTAATTTAACATCAAATTTTTAATAGTTTTACTGAAATATAACTTTCTAGTTTCTATATATAAATAATTAAGTACTTTCGTAAAAACACACTATTTAAGTTTCAAAATTCATAACCGTCCCACTTATTTCTTTTTTTAAAAACTCTTTTATGTTTTAGGATATTTAAGGAAAATTCTAGAAATATATGCAGAGAACGGAGAACTCTACAAATATTTATAGAGAAATCTGTTAACATTTGAAGTTTCTGGATTTCAAATATTTGCAGAATTCTCTAGAAATATTTCCATGTTTCCAAAAAAATTCACAAAAATTTGTTTCGATCATAGAAACATATGGTTAACATTCAGATATAATTTTCGAAAAATATATTTATTTTATCGAAATTCAAAATAAAGATGTAATTTAAAACATGTTTTGTGAAATGTTTTCACGTACCAAAACTAAAAATAAGAGACGAAACCAATTTCCAATAAAATTAAACTCCATTCACATTTTTGAAATTGAAACGAGCGTAATGACACGCGATTCGTGCGTGATGATGACATGCGCTTAGCACGTGGATTTATTTACTACAAACTTGCGGTATTAAGAAATAATTTAAAAGTTAATTAAGATATAATTAACTGGCTCGATTATAGTATATGAAAAATTAGCATTTTGGGTAACGAAAATTTGGCAATTTAAATAAGGCATGAGCGGTTTTAGTATAAAGCCGATTGAGTCAGTTTTAGTACACATAAATTTGCATTTTAATAAAGGTAGGAGCAGTTTCATTTAAAATTCAATTAAGATATAATTGATTGACTCAATTTTAGCAGACGAAAAACTTAACTTAATCAAGGTATGAACAGTTTTAGTTAAAGGATAAGAGTGATCAACCAATTAATAAAATATAAAATTTGATTTTTAATAAGGCGAAAACAAAACTATTACAACTATTATTAAAAATTAAAGATTTATAAAACCGAATTGGTGATGATTTTAAAAATTAAGGTTCCTTAGTTTGGTTAATACATGAGAGAGGTAATGAAATGAGATAGTACTTAGTTTGGTTAATATCTGCAGTATATACTAACTAAAAAATTGATGTGTGTGATTTTAATAGATTGTTCAATGTATATACAGTAATTTATGGGTAAGACAGAATTTTCCTCTTTTATAGATGATAAAAATATATTGAACGGTTGAAATGTATTTGATGTTTTGATATCACGAATCTGTAGTTCATCCGTGCAATAAATAATTTTACATTTAATAAACACTAGCCATCAGGTTTTCGCTCTTTTCCTGTACATAACATCTAAAAATTTCCCAAAATTTTGGCTCCTCCTCAAAATTACGTGCCAAAATTTGGCTGATAATCAAAGATGCTCTCATATAGTTTTACTTTCCACAAACTGTTTCATTCTAATCGGCAGCTCTCATTTTGTTCTTTATCAACTCTACCTAGTTTGGAATCCCTAGATCCCAATTAGACAATCTAATTCTATGAATTTTTTTCCAATTATCCAATATCATCGAGTTAATTCTCTCTTAAATTTAAGTTTTATATTGATTTTATGTCGTTTACCGATTATTTAGTTGAGACGGATGTCTTGGACTTTTAAGATCTGGAGAAAAATAAGCATACTACACAGTTTCCACTTCATGCTCAGAGTATCCATTTGGATTTCAAAATCAGGTAATTTTTTGTTAAATTACTGTGGAATTATTATTTTTTATTTTGTTGTTGTCTGAGTCCTTCACCGCTTTAATCTTATTACATGTAAAAGTTGATTTAATTTGTTTAATTTTTGCTTGAGTATTTCTATGAAATCCACAATACATCTCAAACCAATAATAGAGTTAATTGTAGTAAATATAAATAAAGGTTTGTTACGATCGAGAAACCAACTATTTTTTGTGCTTTACATAAAGTATTAATAAATAGAGCGATCTTTCAACTTGTTATGAACGGTTTTGGTAATATGAAATGCAATAAACTCAAAGTTCTCATCTGTTTGTTCCTAGTCTTATGTAATGATGATATGTCGATGTTGCAAGGATGATGAATTCTTGCATAAATCTCCTAGGTTTTTTAACGATAATGTTTGGTAGTGTTATATAATAGTTTTCACTAGGGCCTTTTTCATATTCAATATTGTTATACTACAGATTCTCTTTAGAGAATTTTCATGTTTATTTTATTGCAGTGGCGTCTTTGAAATATTTTCTATGCTGGCTTTTAAAATTTGTGAATGACTGTATTTATATCCTTTTAGGACCTGTCAACATTCTTTTTTGATGCATTAGTAGGTCCTTGATATCAAGATGCTAGGTAGTACTTCTAAGCTTGCTAACTCTAAGTACTATATTTTGAATTCATTTGTCCAATGTTTCAAAATATCTTCCTAGGTAAAATTGTTAAAGAAAAGATTATAAAAAGTTCCAAGGCTATAAGAAACTTGTGTTTGAGATCGGTAAGATTCCTTACCCTAGTTATATTTATTCATATAGCAAGACAATGGTGGATATTTTATTTGCAGATATAGTCTTATGCTGTATTGATTAAAGTTTATCAACATGTCAATAATGCATTCAAATTCAGCATAAAGTTTGCTAAAATGACAGTGTCTATTTCTATTGTAAAACTTCATTTCTCTTCTTGGATGATACCTTATCTCATAGAATTAATTCAGTAAAAATTTCAAATATATTACTAAACTAAAGATTGCCACGACTGATTTAAACTATACCCTAAAACTTTGATGCATGCGTGTTTACATTATTTACATATCAGGTTTTAATTATACCCAAAATTTAGCATACAGTTGTTTATATGCCTTGGTTAAAGTTGCTGTTGCCTTCTAATAATTTCTGAATTTGTGAAAGACTAGATATTGCATTATATATCAACTTCATTATTCTTTCAGTATTATTGTTGATGCTAAAACGAGTTTCATGATTATAAAGGCAACATAAACTTAGATTGGTCTGCCATCTATGTTATACAATTTTTTAGCAGTACAAATATTGCTAGATTTACAAGATGAAACAAAAAGTTTATAAATAGGAAGGCATGGTTTGCTGTTTGGTTTGTTTATCGGCTTATAATGGATGTGTAAAATTTATCATAGGAGACTTGTCCAAACTAGCATAAAATGTGTAAAAGGAATGGTGTCAATATCAGCAACTTCATGCCGCCTACTATAGTAGTAATGTAAACCACTAAAAGAATTATGTGAAACGTGCTAATAAGTTAATCTTGATTCATGACATTTTTGAATTACAGTTTATTCTCTTTAATATAAAATATTTATCATGTTGTCTATGAATCAGAATCATATATGTATTTCTTCTACAGTACTGCAATGTAACGGTTGAGCAAGAGAATTAGATAGCTAAAAAATTACAATGGTTAAGATTACTATTTCATGTTGCTTTCATTGAGTATGTTTGGCATCATATAACCAAATATGTCATAAATTAATATGACCAGTCGAATTATTTATTAAAGTAAGCATTTATTATTCTATGCATTTATATTGGATGCATTTATAGGTTGGGCGATAAAATGATTAACCCATAAGGTAAATATGAGGGCATCTCCAGTGGTAACAATTCAAGGTTGAATATTAAAGTTTTCAACCCCAGTTGTTACTTCAAGCCTTAAAATTAAGGGTAATATTCAGGATCCGCTTCAGGATCCTGAATTGGTCTTGGGCGTCCATTTTATGGGTGCCTAAGCCCTGACGCCCATTTAATGGGTGTCACGCTTCCGGCGCCCATTAAATGGGCGCCCAAGCCCCCCAATTGTGGGGGGGGGGGGTGCCATATGGGAGCCTGACATTAGGCTCCCATTTAATGGGCTCTTGGCATCAGGCGCCCATTAAATGGGCGCCTGGCCATTGGGTGCCCACCCCAGATTCGGGGCTGAATATTCAGCCCTGAATCCACTGAAGTTGCCCTGATAGGACGTAATTCAGGAATGTATAGAGATTAAATGCATCTTTATTAAGTTATGTTCTTGTTTCCTTTACTGCATGTGCATAATTTATAATATCAAATGTATTTTACTACATGCTTTTATGATAGTTTCAAATGTATTTTGCAATTGTACAGTTGTACTACAATATGAAATTCTTTTTTAACTTTATGTTGTGTAAAGTTGAATAGATTATGTTTACAATGATATGAGATTGTTATGTTATGTTATATATATATATATATATATATATATTATAATAATAATAATAAAATGTTATAGCATCTAACAAGTTTGAAAATATATTTACAATGTTTCAAAAATATTGACAACTTACAAACACAATGTTTTAAAACTGTCATGTTAAGATTATTTACAACACTTAGCTTACATTATTAAATAAACATTTTTACAATTGTTGGAAAGTGTTTTATATGGCATTGAGATAATTTCTTTAATTTTCAATAACATTTAAGTAGTGTTCTAAGAATTATCTACTACAACTTATTTGCAATGTTTGGATAAAAGTTGTAGAAATCTATTCATCTTTTACAACTATGGATATAATAACGTTTGCATAAACGTTGTTATATTGCTTTAACAACATTTATTTAATATTGTAAAATGGTTATTTTGTTGTTAGTTACAATTAGCATTATATTCAACTTTTATACTATACAAAATGCTAGTTATATCTAGCATTATATTCAGTTTTATATTGTACAAAATGCTAGTTATAACTAGCATTGTCCTTCAGCCTAAAAAACAAACTTGTTATCCTTTAGTCTAATTTATCTTCTAAGTTTGTCCTTGTGCCTATTTTCCTGTAACTAAAATACTTACCAAAGGCTGCATGCAAAGACTATTGTTTCCATGGGCTAGTGACAATTTTACTTTCTTCCCCGTTTTATTTCTCATCCGGGAAATATTCAACGTCAACTAACCATGGCACTGTTTCCAACTCGACCTCAAAACCGCACGCGGCCTTCACCATTGAACTCCTCATCCAAAATCACATCGACAACACCCTCATCTCCAAGCTCGGCTTCGCCCTAAGAATCACGTGGCTCCAAAAATTTTAGCACCATGAACTATATTCAGCCATAGCCACCTCCCAACGCCATCAGACCACTTGAAACCGCCACCATTCACCTCCTGTTCTAGAATCATGTCGATTGTACTTCCTGCCACCAACTACTATGATCACTGCCATAGGTCAACCTCTGTGGTCGAACTTTGACCGCCTAGCTCTTCCTCCTTCGATCTGATAGTGTGTCGATACTATCTCCATTCATCAACTCTCACCGAGAGGAGCATACTCATGTCCATGTTGTGGACTTCGATAATGGTATAAAATATGACATGGGGCATCGCGATCAACCATTTCCAGCCACCATTGTTTGCTTCTTGCAAGATGAATGCCAGTGTCCTCCTCCTCTTGTTAATGTAACTACGTATATGCTAGCCATGGTCCCTCTGCAAAAAATCGACCAACTCCTCCTTCACCACCTTCGGTTGATAAACAACCACTGTCTCCTATTATTCCGACCGCTATAGGCGATGTTATCGCCTTCGATCACTGTTATACTACTCCTTGTTCCACGATGAGTACAACTATGCCATACACATTCCATAACATTCTTTATAGTGTAAGAACTCTAAATGTGTGTGTGTATAATTATTATTAATTACAATCAATTTTTAATATATATTAATATAATATGTGTGTGTACGAGGAAGAAAGTTGTTACAGCGGGAGGAGAGTTAGCTTATGTATCTATGGATCCTAAAAGATGAGCCTTCGTGCCTAATTTATAATGGTGGCCATTTGTATTTTAGTCCTTATTAATTTAATTTTTGCACATAATGTTTCATATGCCAAACGTCCAATGTTTTGCCAAGTGTTGCATGCAGTCCCATTTGTCATTTGTACATGTAGCAAGAAAGAAAAGGTGATTAATTTATATTTATGTGTGTATTTTTATATTTCTGGATCCAATCAGTACACGTGACACTCTCGTACGGTGAACATTTTGAAGAAGAAAGGAGGAGGAGAATGAAGGGAAGGAAGAAGGAGAATGAAGGGAATGAAGAAGGAGAATAACAGAAAGTAGAATTATTTTCATCAAGCCTATTCTTTTCATCCATTCATTACATACTTATAGATCATTGTAAGATCTTTCTAGAAGCCACATTACTAAATGGTCCTATTCTAACATAGGATTCTATTTAACCATTCTTGTAGAAAAAGAAATGCCTAATTAAAAAATTTGTTATAACTAACTTTTGTCTTCATTTGCCAACTAATATCATTTCCTTAGTGCTCTATATTTTCTATGCACTGTACTCCATGTTGCATTGTTGTACTACACATTATGTTAAGCCAGCAACATTATGTGCCTTTAGGATGATTTGCTTGTGGTGTGTCAAGCATATGCCAAACCATATCATTACTCCGTATCATTACCATCCCCTCGAAATCGACCTTGTCCTCAAGGTCGGAGATGATTTCTATGTTGTAGAAAAGGCCATACTCATCATGGGTGAAGATGGAAAATGTGTTGTCGAATGTGATATTTTTGAAAGTGAATAGGATGTTAATATGAGGAGAGGAGAGGACGTTGGGGTTTGGATTTTGAGGGATGGAGTGGAGGAGGTTGTCATTGGGTTGAGCTATCGGTGATGAGAAAGTGATGATGGAGAAGGAGACTAATACAAATTCGCTTGAGGTGAAATCAAGCTTGTCGAATAGGAAGTGAACAAGAATAAGATCTATTGTGAAGGTGAAGGAATGGAGGGAGGATTGGATGATGGTGACGATGCCGAGAGTCGGGATGACAAAGACGAAAGTGTCGATATTGTTGAAGAGGATCTCATTGTCGATGGTGATGGAGATGATTTTGGTTTCGGGAAAAATGAGTATGATGTCGGTGAAGGGCCAAAAGTGGGTGGTTATGAAGTTGGCTATCGAAAGAACGGAACCATCGGGGATGCCGACGACAAGGTTGATGAATGAGTCGGATAAAAAATTAAACCTGCTTTTAGTTTTCATTTTCATTTTCAATGCACCTAACAAAAACCCAAAAATCATCTAATTCGAACCCGCTTCCTCAATCTTTCCTTTACTGTAACGTCTAGCTATAATACTGAAGTAAACAGTGGAGTGTAATTCAAATCTCTTCCGTGTCATTTCATCAAACAGTTCTGCTCCTTTATTGACTATTCTAGACAAACATTTAGCTTGGCTTAAAATACAATAGCTGACCTCATATGAAATAGATGAATCGTGCTTGTTTTCTAGTTGGTTGAAAAATATAGCTTCCATCATTAAATTATGCTTGCTTAGATTCTGCATTAAAGTCAGATCTGGAACTCCTTTCGCCTTGAACGCTGCATCATTTGGGGCAAATCGCATAAGCCCTTTGTCTTCAGTTGTCTCAAAGAATATTTTTAGGAAACCAGAAGTCTGAATAAGGTTGGCAAAGGTTTTGCATCCAGCTTTTTCTAGAAGCGCAGTGATGTTGGCGGTTGCCGCAGATGGGATAACTAGAAGACCTGAAAAAGTGATAGGGTTGGAAACTTCGATGACGGAGGAGGGGAAAGAGGGGCAATGAAGCCCAGGATGATGTGGACGATAACTTTTCCGTTGTTGAATATATCTGGATGCATGATTTGGACGCTATAGATGAAGATCTGGATAGAAGAGTTAGATCTGCAGTCGGATCTAACAGTGGATTGGATGGTGAGGCAGTTGTTGGGTGAGACGGTTTTGATTTTAGTGTCGAAGCTTATTTTGGAGAGGTGGAGGTGGAAGAAGAGTGAGATGGAGAAGCCATGGAAGACTGTCGAGGTGTCGCGAGTGGTAAGGAAGAAGCCGAGGTGGGAGAGGTCGAGGATGGATGAAAGTAGGGGTTTTGTGAAGCTGATGTTCGGGAATAGATACCAGAAATGATAGGAAATCGAAGAGGAGGATGAATTGGAGAACGAATTGAAACTGGTTAGGGCGGAGGAAATGAAGGAGGCAAGGGAGGGATCTGGTTCTATGGCAACAGAGGTGCTGGAGAAGAATCGGAAAAGTGGGGAGGAAAAATGATGAGTTGAAAGGAGAAGGCGGTGGAGTATCATTGTTTTAGGAGGAGGCGCAGTTGTCTGGAGAGGTTCGGGAAGGAAACAATGTTTGGTTGGGGATGGTTCGTCAGATGGCGTGCGGGGTTTGGAAGAGAAGAAGTGGCGATTTAGGGTTGTGCTAATCTCAGCAGTAAGGAACTGAGTGAGGAGGAGGGTTATGGATGGGATCGGGCTCAATAATGGGTTGGATTGGGTTGTGATTTGAGTTGTTGTGGTCTTGATTGCTGTTGGTAGGCCACGGAGTTGCAATAGTGAAAGCACCAATTGGTACGGTGAACATTTTGAAGAAGAAAGGAGGATGAGAATGAAGGGAAGGAAGAAGGAGAATAACAGACAGAGTAAAATTATTTTCATCGAGCCTATTATTTTCATCCATTCATTACATACTTATAGATCATTGTAAGATCCTTCTAGAAGCCACATGACTAAATGGTCCTATTCTAACATAGGATTCTTTTTAACCATTCTTGTAGAAAAAGAAATGCCTAATTAACAAATTTGTTATAACTAACTTTTGTCTTCATTTGCCAACTAATATCATTTCCTTAGTGCTCTATATTTTCTATGCACTGTACTCCATGTTGCATTGTTGTACTACACATTATGTTAAGCCAGCAACATTATGTGCCTTTAGGATGATTTGCTTGTGGTGTGTCAAGCATAGGCCGAACCATATCATTACCCCGTATCACACTCACTTTTGTCTGTCCGTTTATTAAAATAAAATTAGATGTTTGCTAAACTTAGTGTATTGACAATAACTCTACACGGTTTATCTAAAATTATCAACTTTGGAAACTTACGTCAAATGCGTCCAATATGCCAAATGAAAAGTCACCAAATTTTGATAAATAAAAATATCAATAAAATCCGATAAAATATGGTATTTAAACGGGTTGTTATAGATCTCATCCCTTAACGAAATTGCGTCTTTGAAATTTAGTATAAATATCAACAAAAATTGCCTCATGACTTGGGAGATCCATGTTTTTAAACCCTTGAACATTGCACACTCTGGTAAAAATTAAACAGAAACAAAGCGATTTTACATTTTACTTCTCAAATTTTCACCAATTTTTCCACGTCAATTACATTTTCAGTGCACACTTTGTCTTCCACAACCATTTGAACGTGGATTATCACCACTTGATGTCACTATAACACAAGAACTTTACAAGAATGGGAAAGAGATATTTAGAAAAATATTATAAATTTCAAGCGTCATACGAAAATACTTAACCCATAAACCTAGTCGCGGGTACAATACCTTACCTTATCCATCTTTTTATCAAATCATGAGTAGTTTTATTAAATTATTCTAGGATATTTTATCATTCTTAGTTGCATTTTAACTTAGGCATCTAACCTAAGCCTGATACCATGTGGTGATGTCCTGCTTTTTGATCATCGTTGAAAATGCCAAAAACCGAAGCGTTGACCCAAAACATTCGACTCAACTACCCATAAATATCATAATATGTCCACAAGATAAAGCGTTACGTACAAAGTGATCGGCTAAGATGTGATAGGATCCATATAGTCAATAATGTAAGTAAATATTAGAGTGGTGTATAGTTATTGACTAAACAGAAGTAATATAATCATTTTGAAATATAGAATCATAAGTAATACTCATAGTTGTACTGTAATATATGAGATTTTCAACCCTTGAAAATCGACACTAATACATCCTCGGTGTTCACATGCCGCAAATCCAAGTGCCGGAAAGCCCGATTATTAGAGAAAAAAGAAAATAAAGATAGAACAGAATCCCACATGAATGGAATAACATATATTATTTCAATAATAAACTTTATAATGGAAAATTTTGAATACAATACAGAGTCTAAGTTAGATTCAGCCTGGAAAATTATAAACACTCTGTCCTTACAAATACTGAAAAAAAATAAAATCAAATGCAATAGATGCAGTGGATAGTAGAATATGTCCATATGTAGATGAATATCTCCAACTCTCCTTTGGAAACTCCAAGCGTCTTCAACTAGACCTGAAACTACTCGGATCTGATCCGAGTATTAAAAATACCCGGATCAGACTTGATAAACCAGCATGAGATACTCAAAATTTTAAATGTATAGATCATGCTGATGTTAATCAAAACCTTTGAAAAGAAGGGTATCTCATAAGACCACGTTCACACATAAATACGGACAGATTTTTACCTTATGATAAAACACTTTTATACCAAAATAATTTGATGTTATCTTTAATGATATTCCTTTGAAATACTTTTCAAATAATATATCAAGGTAACCGAAATTGTTACATTGATTAAATTTGACGGCTTACTAGCTACTTTTTAAAAGTAGGTTCTACAATCAAATCGTAACAGCAACGTATTGGAATTGGATTTTCAACATGATAGGGAACAAGTGACCATTTAGACCCGAAAAATCCACGCATAACACATATTTTCCACATGGCTTTACACGATCTCCGCCAGCCTCCGAACTACGCTCTTATACTATTATGGAATAGAGTATTACTTTGTTAGGCTTTACATGGTCTCTATCAGCCTCCAATATCTGTCCATTCATACAATAAGGAAATAAGTGCCTAAAAGGACATCTTCCCCCAATAATAGTTCAAAATATGTCCTTCAGACCACATAGTATCCCGTACCATTCTTGGTATGTGAGGCTTGTGAGGTTATGTTCCACAAAGCCACGCTTTGATCATAACAGGTTCCACTTTGATTGCCACATTGCCATTCCACAATAACACAATTGATTTCTACAAATGTATAATCTCTAAGCTCGTACGTCTCAGAGAAGGGTGTTAAGTTAAGAGAAGTTGCCTTCTCCGCCACCAAACAGATGTTACGTTTTATATAGATCAATCAATGTGATTAGAAATGCAACATCAGACATTCATCCATACAAGTTCATTCTTGGACTGAATGAAAACGAAGGCACTCCTCCTACTACCTTTAGTAGCGAGTAGTCCTTGCATCGAAGATTTTTACAACAGAGCACTACTGCCACCATAAATATATGATATGGTAAATTTCGCCCCGAGGGACTAGTGGCAAGCAACCCTTCATTATGAAGAACCCCGTCTTCAAAAATCATCATCTTCATCATGTCTTCACTTCCAAATGTATACGTTGGTTCAAAGTGGTTTCAGATAGGAGTTACCCAAATCCGACCCTGGTTCCTCCGAACCAATCATCGATTAAAAAGATGTCAAGTTCATATGTGATTATCAATCATCACTCAATTTAATTCATCTTTTGATTTATTCGTAAATATCTCAGAGAGACATATTATTTTAAATTATTTCATTTATCTTTTTTAACAATATATGGAATCATTAAGCCTTATTTATCAAATCATTGGTTTATTTAAACCTTTTTTTAATTTTGGAATAATCCCAAATCATTTCACCTTTTATTTAGGAAAACATTTTCAAATCATTTAATTAAATCTCACATTGGAAAATATTATTGAATAAAAAGGATCATGGAAATTATACAAACTCTACTCAATATCAATTTCCGTATTCAACCTTTACTATCCATCGAATAATAGTGAAATCACCTTTTAAATTCACACGGATAGTATGGATTTCCTTCTCGAAATTTAATACTAAGTATAAGAAGATTATTTTTATGCAATCCAAGTTGAGCATCCGGGCTTTCCCTTCGATCTGTTCCACGCCTCGTCTAAACAAGAAAACAGAGGCCAGGTATGTTCAGCACACTGGTTGCTCCATCCCTAACCTTATTTACACACTTCGTTTTAGCTTTTAGATCTCACAGGTGGGAAAAATGTATTAGTCGTTTTCGCGCACTCATTTTTTTAAACCTCTTATCATCTTTAAGTTAATTATTTATTTAACCACTTTTGAAATAATTTATAAATCCTTCAAATCACTTTTAAAATACTTTATTATTCATTTAAAAACATTTACAAAAGATTTGGAAAATAATTGTTATGTTCAAAACCATATTTCAAAAGTTATAGAAAACCGCTGCAAAAAGTGCTGCGAAAAGTGTTTTTAAACTATATTGATCAAAATGACTTTTCTATTATTTGGAAATTAATTTTTTTAACTTAAATTACTTTTAAAATATTTTAAAATATTTATAGAATTTATTTAATATTTTTAAACAATTTCAAAATATCATTTTTAAAGAAATTCCTTTATGGATTCCGAACTGCAAAACCGCGATTATTTTGAAAACTTGTTTTGCTCATATAAACTAAATGTAACAACTCTGTTGTTAATAACTTAATAAATTAAGTTTAATTATGGATAATTGATGTTAATTTTGATTTGTGAAATTTAATTATGAAATTAAATCAAGTTTTTGAGAATATTTGAATTAATTTAATTAAGAAATGAGTTTCATTTCTTAAAGAGAATTTAATATTTAAAATCCGAGATACGATTAATCAACTGATAAATTTGTTTCTTTAAATAAAATGTTAATGTTGTGAATTATTGTTTAAAATGAGGTTTTATAAATTATAGTTTATGTTTATAAAAAAATAACGTGGATAACTTTTATTTTCAAAAGTATATTTAAAGTGGTATAATAACTCAATATTATTAGAAATAAGATATTTTATTTTTAAAATAGATTTTGGTTTAGTTAGAGATAATATCAATAATTGGTGAATTAGTACTATGGAATTTATGTATTTATTTAGAGGTGAGATTTTAATTTGAGCTTTGATTTAGTTTAGATATTAATTTGGTTTAGGATTTTGTTTAAATATTTTGTTAAGAATAATTAGGCTAAAGCAAATAATTTAATTACATTGCTTAGTGAACTTTGGGCCTTGGTTTCAAGTCCATTATCCATTCCTTAACCTAATACTCTAATCCTTTAGCCTAGCCCAAATCAAAACCTCCTGAACATCAAAAGTTTGCGTTCTTTCTTCATAAGCTAAAAAAATGGTGACAAAGGAAAACTAATTCAGCCCTGAATAAAATCATAGCAATTTGAAGAAAAACCAATAAATTGTAAGGAGATAAGGTATGAGTTCTATAGTCTCTTCTCTACTTGATCATACAATCAATTTGGGGTTTTGGATAGGTTTTAATTTTTGAAATTACTGGCTAGTAGAGGAAATTAGGTGTTTTGGAGAAGGAGATGATTAGCGTAGCATATTCGAGAAGGTAGTTTGCTATCTTTAGTGAAAGGTGAGTTAAAACCTCACAAGATCTATCTTTAAATTTATGAATTTCAAATATTTGATTTTTGTAGTGAATGATTGCGGAATTAGGTGATTATTTGTTTGTGTTTTAAAGTGTGAACTTAGCTAGTTTGTGTCAGTAAAAACATTTTCTACTGCCTTAAATTATCTCGTTCTTGTTATGTTGTTATGGGCATGCATTATGTCACCAAAGCATTTTGCTTTTGTTTGCCCTTTGAAGAAAATCACTTACCATTTCTATCTTGTTGATTTTCATCCCTACCTTGTATAATAGTGAGCTGTCTTGACTTTGCAACATACTTTTCAACTTGTACTATACTTTGAAATATGGGTACGTATGTATTTATTTGAGGAAGCATTTGCTTTGATTCCTTTTGCGTTCCTGTCATGAATTTGTGCATATTTTTTTGTCAGCTCATTTTGTTTTGAAAGTTAAACATGTTTGTAGCCTGGCACCATTATGAAGCTTTTCTAGGGAGATTGTTTATAATTTTGTTATTGAATTGAAACAAGTATCTATCAACTAGTGCATAAAAGTTACCTTTTGATTTTAACTAGCTATATGTTTTGCAAACCATTTGTTATTAATGAACTTGAGTAGAGAATTATATTTTTGTACTCTATATTTTAAGAATCAGAACTTCATTGAAGCTTTATAGAAGTTTAAGCTTATAACCTTGATACCAATGTTTATAAATTAAACTGTAAATGATAAGAACCTTTGTATATAGATATATAAATAGCTTAGCTTAATATATAATACTATAAGTTAGTATTTCATAACCTCAAAATTTTCGGATGTAACCTGTTCATGCTTTGGTATAAAGTAATTTTACTATGTGAAAGAAAAAGGGACGTGTGCTATCCATGTTATATATATATATTATAACTTACTATTCTTCACCCATGCTTATGTATGTAATAATGGCTTGACACCTTTTTGCTTTTGGAAAAGTAAACTTGTCTTTGCATATTCATATATTAAAACTTGTATATATGTTGTACAGTTAGTTTAAGGTTAGATTTCACTTAATTGCAGCAATACACCTATTACATAGGATATATATATATATATGTGTGTGTGTGTGTGTATAAAGTCATGTTTCAGTAAATAAGCATAGAGGAGTTTTAAGCATGCGAATATATTATTGCTCATCTTAGTACCTACTTTCACTAGCAGCCTGTCACTTTTATTTATATTATAGGCTAACTTTACATGTAGTATTATGAACCATTAGCATATGAAAATTTTGAAACTTACAGATATCTTTTATTTTTATGATGTTAGACTATAATATATTTATATGTATACAATTCTTCCTTGATGAGATACAAATACATATAGACTAGTAAAAGATTTTATAAAAGAAGTTTACTATAAAAATATAGATATCAACTTATTTATGGTTTGTAAATGAATAGTTTCATGGAAATTTAATAACGGTTTTTTTATAAACTTAGAGAAGAAATTGTTTTGAGAGCCTTAGTTCTATAAATTGTGGAGTACTAATAATCGACTTAGTATTATCGATTGGTTTAAATGCTTTCGAATAACGCTTAGTCGAATATGGTGCAACTCATTGGACAGAACGTTTGACTGAAATTTACCAACTATTAGTGAATACGTGAATTTCACCGAGTAATATGAGATGCTTGGGTTAAATTCTTGTGATCACTATAGGGAAGTAATTAACACTTTAGAGTTGTATTCACTTCTGGTGTGCGACGAGTGGTTGCTAGATCCTTAAGAGAATGTAGTTCAGGTTTTCCAGTGGTATCCGTAATAAGTGATATTACTAGCTTTTAATAAATACTTGGATTTCATCATACGGTATGAGAAGTATTGGTTAAGCTCTAGTGATTATTGAAAGTGATAGTATTTGACACTTTAGAGTTTACTTTCTTTTGGTGTGTGGCATGAGGCTGCTAGATCCTTAAGAAGTTCATCCCTAGATTTTTCGAACATAGAAACATAATAATACTGAATGATTTTCATTTTTTGAGTCATGGTTGCCACGATTATCCTGATCAAATGAGTGATCAAGAAATAAATTAATAAATATAATTTGGGTAGGCAAATCTATATTGTTCTGGATAGATTTGTGATGGTATATTATCGATATTGTCCTGGGTAGATATTTACATTCATCGGTGTCTATATTGTTCTGGATAGACTACCACTCTATAGTTATTAGGCAGTTTCGACATTATCTATATTGTTCTAGATAGGGTTTATATAGGAGATAATATCTATATTGCTAACTCTAAGTACTATATTTTGAATTCATTTGTCCAATGTTTCAAAATATCTTCCTAGGTAAAATTGTTAAAGAAAAGATTATAAAAAGTTCCAAGGCTATAAGAAACTTGTGTTTGAGATCGGTAAGATTCCTTACCCTAGTTATATTTATTCATATAGCAAGACAATGGTGGATATTTTATTTGCAGATATAGTCTTATGCTGTACTGATTAAAGTTTACCAACATGTCAATAATGCATTCAAAATCAGCATAAAGTTTGCTAAAATGACAGTGTCTATTTCTATTGTAAAACTTCATTTCTCTTCTTGGATGATACCTTATCTCATAGAATTAATTCAGTAAAAATTTCAAATATATTACTAAACTAAAGATTGCCACGACTGATTTAAACTATACCCTAAAACTTTGATGCATGCGTGTTTACATTATTTACATATCAGGTTTTAATTATACCCAAAATTTAGCATACAGTTGTTTATATGCCTTGGTTAAAGTTGCTGTTGCCTTCTAATAATTTCTGAATTTGTGAAAGACTAGATATTGCATTATATATCAACTTCGTTATTCTTTCAGTATTATTGTTGATGCTAAAATGAGTTTCATGATTATAAAGGCAACATAAACTTAGATTGGTCTGCCATCTATGTTATACAATTTTTTAGCAGTACAAATATTGCTAGATTTACAAGATGAAACAAAAAGTTTATAAATAGGAAGGCATGGTTTGCTGTTTGGTTTTTTTATCGGCTTATAATGGATGTGTAAAATGTATCATAGGAGACTTGTCCAAACTAGCATAAAATGTGTAAAAGGAATGGTGTCAATATCAGCAACTTCATGCCGCCTACTATAGTAGTAATGTAAACCACTAAAAGAATTATGTGAAACGTGCTAATAAGTTAATCTTGATTCATGACATTTTTGAATTACAGTTTATTCTCTTTAATATAAAATATTTATCATGTTGTCTATGAATCAGAATCATATATGTATTTCTTCTACAGTACTGCAATGTAACGGTTGAGCAAGAGAATTAGATAGCTAAAAAATTACAATGGTTAAGATTACTATTTCATGTTGCTTTCATTGAGTATGTTTGGCATCATATAACCAAATATGTCATAAATTAATATGACCAGTCGAATTATTTATTAAAGTAAGCATTTATTATTCTATGCGTTTATATTGGATGCATTTATAGGTTGGGCGATAAAATGATTAACCCATAAGGTAAATATGAGGGCATCTCCAGTGGTAACAATTCAAGGTTGAATATTAAAGTTTTCAACCCCAGTTGTTACTTCAAGCCTTAAAATTAAGGGTAATATTCAGGATCCGCTTCAGGATCCTGAATTGGTCTTGGGCGTCCATTTTATGGGTGCCTAAGCCCTGACGCCCATTTAATGGGTGTCACGCTTCCGGTGCCCATTAAATGGGCGCCCAAGCCCCCCAATTGTGGGGGGGTGCCATATGGGAGCCTGACATTAGGCTCCCATTTAATGGGCGCTTGGCATCAGGCGCCCATTAAATGGGCGCCTGGCCATTGGGTGCCCACCCCAGATTCGGGGCTGAATATTCAGCCCTGAATCCACTGAAGTTGCCCTGATAGGACGTAATTCAGGAATGTATAGAGATTAAATGCATCTTTATTAAGTTATGTTCTTGTTTCCTTTACTGCATGTGCATAATTTATAATATCAAATGTATTTTACTACATGCTTTTATGATAGTTTCAAATGTATTTTGCAATTGTACAGTTGTACTACAATATGAAATTCTTTTTTAACTTTATGTTGTGTAAAGTTGAATAGATTATGTTTACAATGATATGAGATTGTTATGTTATGTTATATATATATATTATAATAATAATAATAAAATGTTATAGCATCTAACAAGTTTGAAAATATATTTACAATGTTTCAAAAATATTGACAACTTACAAACACAATGTTTTAAAACTGTCATGTTAAGATTATTTACAACACTTAGCTTACATTATTAAATAAACATTTTTACAATTGTTGGAAAGTGTTTTATATGGCATTGAGATAATTTCTTTAATTTTCAATAACATTTAAGTAGTGTTCTAAGAATTATCTACTACAACTTATTTGCAATGTTTGGATAAAAGTTGTAGAAATCTATTCATCTTTTACAACTATGGATATAATAACGTTTGCATAAACGTTGTTATATTGCTTTAACAACATTTATTTAATATTGTAAAATGGTTATTTTGTTGTTAGTTACAATTAGCATTATATTCAACTTTTATACTATACAAAATGCTAGTTATATCTAACATTATATTCAGTTTTATATTGTACAAAATGCTAGTTATAACTAGCATTGTCCTTCAGCCTAAAAAACAAACTTGTTATCCTTTAGTCTAATTTATCTTCTAAGTTTGTCCTTGTGCCTATTTTCCTGTAACTAAAATACTTACCAAAGGCTGCATGCAAAGACTATTGTTTCCATGGGCTAGTGACAATTTTACTTTCTTCCCCGTTTTATTTCTCATCCGGGAAATATTCAACGTCAACTAACCATGGCACTGTTTCCAACTCGACCTCAAAACCGCACGCGGCCTTCACCATTGAACTCCTCATCCAAAATCACATCGACAACACCCTCATCTCCAAGCTCGGCTTCGCCCTAAGAATCACGTGGCTCCAAAAATTTTAGCACCATGAACTATATTCAGCCATAGCCACCTCCCAACGCCATCAGACCACTTGAAACCGCCACCATTCACCTCCTGTTCTAGAATCATGTCGATTGTACTTCCTACCACCAACTACTATGATCACTGCCATCGGTCAACCTCTGTGGTCGAACTTTGACCGCCTAGCTCTTCCTCCTTCGATCTGACAGTGTGTCGATACTATCTCCATTCATCAACTCTCACCGAGAGGAGCATACTCATGTCCATGTTGTGGACTTCGATAATGGTATAAAATATGACATGGGGCATCGCGATCAACCATTTCCAGCCACCATTGTTTGCTTCTTGCAAGATGAATGCCAGTGTCCTCCTCCTCTTGTTAATGTAACTACGTATATGCTAGCCATGGTCCCTCTGCAAAAAATCGACCAACTCCTCCTTCACCACCTTCGGTTGATAAACAACCACTGTCTCCTATTATTCCGACCGCTATAGGCGATGTTGTCGCCTTCGATCACTGTTATACTACTCCTTGTTCCACGATGAGTACAACTATGCCATACACATTCCATAACATTCTTTATAGTGTAAGAACTCTAAATGTGTGTGTGTATAATTATTATTAATTACAATCAATTTTTAATATATATTAATATAATATGTGTGTGTACGAGGAAGAAAGTTGTTACAGCGGGAGGAGAGTTAGCTTATGTATCTATGGATCCTAAAAGATGAGCCTTCGTGCCTAATTTATAATGGTGGCCATTTGTATTTTAGTCCTTATTAATTTAATTTTTGCACATAATGTTTCATATGCCAAACGTCCAATGTTTTGCCAAGTGTTGCATGCAGTCCCATTTGTCATTTGTACATGTAGCAAGAAAGAAAAGGTGATTAATTTATATTTATGTGTGTATTTTTATATTTCTGGATCCAATCAGTACACGTGACACTCTCGTACGGTGAACATTTTGAAGAAGAAAGGAGGAGGAGAATGAAGGGAAGGAAGAAGGAGAATGAAGGGAATGAAGAAGGAGAATAACAGACAGTAGAATTATTTTCATCAAGCCTATTCTTTTCATCCATTCATTACATACTTACAGATCATTGTAAGATCTTTCTAGAAGCCACATGACTAAATGGTCCTATTCTAACATAGGATTCTATTTAACCATTCTTGTAGAAAAAGAAATGCCTAATTAAAAAATTTGTTATAACTAACTTTTGTCTTCATTTGCCAACTAATATCATTTCCTTAGTGCTCTATATTTTCTATGCACTGTACTCCATGTTG
Organism: Allium fistulosum; assembly: GCA_030737815.1. Lineage (NCBI taxonomy): Eukaryota > Viridiplantae > Streptophyta > Magnoliopsida > Asparagales > Amaryllidaceae > Allium > Allium fistulosum. The sequence continues at coordinate 708,619,227 of CM060903.1, read as the reverse complement.
CATTGTTGTACTACACATTATGTTAAGCCAGCAACATTATGTGCCTTTAGGATGATTTGCTTGTGGTGTGTCAAGCATATGCCAAACCATATCATTACTCCGTATCATTACCATCCCCTCGAAATCGACCTTGTCCTCAAGGTCGGAGATGATTTCTATGTTGTAGAAAAGGCCATACTCATCATGGGTGAAGATGGAAAATGTGTTGTCGAATGTGATATTTTTGAAAGTGAATAGGATGTTAATATGAGGAGAGGAGAGGACGTTGGGGTTTGGATTTTGAGGGATGGAGTGGAGGAGGTTGTCATTGGGTTGAGCTATCGGTGATGAGAAAGTGATGATGGAGAAGGAGACTAATACAAATTCGCTTGAGGTGAAATCAAGCTTGTCGAATAGGAAGTGAACAAGAATAAGATCTATTGTGAAGGTGAAGGAATGGAGGGAGGATCAGATGATGGTGACGATGCCGAGAGTCGGGATGACAAAGACGAAAGTGTCGATATTGTTGAAGAGGATCTCATTGTCGATGGTGATGGAGATGATTTTGGTTTCGGGAAAAATGAGTATGATGTCGGTGAAGGGCCAAAAGTGGGTGGTTATGAAGTTGGCTACCGAAAGAACGGAACCATCGGGGATGCCGACGACAAGGTTGATGAATGAGTCGGATAAAAAATTAAACCCGCTTTTAGTTTTCATTTTCATTTTCAATGCACCTAACAAAAACCCAAAAATCATCTCATTCGAACCCGCTTCCTCAATCTTTCCTTTACTGTAACGTCTAGCTATAATACTGAAGTAAACAGTGGAGTGTAATTCAAATCTCTTCCGTGTCATTTCATCAAACAGTTCTGCTCCTTTATTGACTATTCTAGACAAACATTTAGCTTGGCTTAAAATACAATAGCTGACCTCATATGAAATAGATGAATCGTGCTTGTTTTCCAGTTGGTTGAAAAATATAGCTTCCATCATTAAATTATGCTTGCTTAGATTCTGCATTAAAGTCAGATCTGGAACTTCTTTCGCCTTGAATGCTGCATCATTTGGGGCAAATCGCATAAGCCCTTTGTCTTCAGTTGTCTCAAAGAATATTTTTAGGAAACCAGAAGTCTGAATAAGGTTGGCAAAGGTTTTGCATCCAGCATTTTCTAGAAGCGCAGTGATGTTGGCGGTTGCCGCAGATGGGATAACTAGAAGACCTGAAAAAGTGATAGGGTTGGAAACTTCGATGACGGAGGAGGGGAAAGAGGGGCAATGAAGCCCAGGATGATGTGGACGATAACTTTTCCGTTGTTGAATATATCTGGATGCATGATTTGGACGCTGTAGATGAAGATCTGGATAGAAGAGTTAGATCTGCAGTCGGATCTAACAGTGGATTGGATGGTGAGGCAGTTGTTGGGTGAGACGGTTTTGATTTTAGTGTCGAAGCTTATTTTGGAGAGGTGGAGGTGGAAGAAGAGTGAGATGGAGAAGCCATGGAAGACTGTCGAGGTGTCGCGAGTGGTAAGGAAGAAGCCGAGGTGGGAGAGGTCGAGGATGGATGAAAGTAGGGGTTTTGTGAAGCTGATGTTCGGGAATAGATACCAGAAATGATAGGAAATCGAAGAGGAGGATGAATTGGAGAACGAACTGAAACTGGTTAGGGCGGAGGAAATGAAGGAGGCGAGGGAGGGATCTGGTTCTATGGCAACAGAGGTGCTGGAGAAGAATCGGAAAAGTGGGGAGGAAAAATGATGAGTTGAAAGGAGAAGGCGGTGGAGTATCATTGTTTTAGGAGGAGGCGCAGTTGTCTGGAGAGGTTCGGGAAGGAAACAATGTTTGGTTGGGGATGGTTCGTCAGATGGCGTGCGGGGTTTGGAAGAGAAGAAGTGGCGATTTAGGGTTGTGCTAATCTCGGCAGTAAGGAACTCAGTGAGGAGGAGGGTTATGGATGGGATCGGGCTCAATAATGGGTTGGATTGGGTTGTGATTTGAGTTGTTGTGGTCCTGATTGCTGTTGGTAGGCCACGGAGTTGCAATAGTGAAAGCACCAATTGGTACGGTGAACATTTTGAAGAAGAAAGGAGGATGAGAATGAAGGGAAGGAAGAAGGAGAATAACAGACAGAGTAAAATTATTTTCATCGAGCCTATTATTTTCATCCATTCATTACATACTTATAGATCATTGTAAGATCTTTCTAGAAGCCACATGACTAAATGGTCCTATTCTAACATAGGATTCTTTTTAACCATTCTTGTAGAAAAAGAAATGCCTAATTAACAAATTTGTTATAACTAACTTTTGTCTTCATTTGCCAACTAATATCATTTCCTTAGTGCTCTATATTTTCTATGCACTGAACTCCATGTTGCATTGTTGTACTACACATTATGTTAAGCCAGCAACATTATGTGCCATTAGGATGATTTGCTTGTGGTGTGTCAAGCATAGGCCGAACCATATCATTACCCCGTATCACACTCACTTTTGTCTGTCCGTTTATTAAAATAAAATTAGATGTTTGCTAAACTTAGTGTATTGACAATAACTCTACACGGTTTATCTAAAATTATCAACTTTGGAAACTTACGTCAAATGCGTCCAATATGCCAAATGAAAAGTCACCAAATTTTGATAAATAAAAATATCAATAAAATCCGATAAAATATGGTATTTAAACGGGTTGTTATAGATCTCATCCCTTAACGAAATTGCGTCTTTGAAATTTAGTATAAATATCAACAAAAATTGCCTCATGACTTGGGAGATCCATGTTTTTAAACCCTTGAACATTGCACACTCTGGTAAAAATTAAACAGAAACAAAGCGATTTTACATTTTACTTCTCAAATTTTCACCAATTTTTCCACGTCAATTACATTTTCGGTGCACACTTTGTCTTCCCCAACCATTTGAACGTGGATTATCACCACTTGATGTCACTATAACACAAGAACTTTACAAGAATGGGAAAGAGATATTTAGAAAAATATTATAAATTTCAAGCGTCATACGAAAATACTTAACCCATAAACCTAGTCGCGGGTACAATACCTTACCTTATCCATCTTTTTATCAAATCATGAGTAGTTTTATTAAATTATTCTAGGATATTTTATCATTCTTAGTTGCATTTTAACTTAGGCATCTAACCTAAGCCTGATACCATGTGGTGATGTCCTGCTTTTTGATCATCGTTGAAAATGCCAAAAACCGAAGCGTTGACCCAAAACAATCGACTCAACTACCCATAAATATCATAATATGTCCACAAGATAAAGCGTTACGTACAAAGTGATCGGCTAAGATGTGATAGGATCCATATAGTCAATAATGTAAGTAAATATTAGAGTGGTGTATAGTTATTGACTAAACAGACGTAATATAATCATTTTGAAATATAGAATCATAAGTAATACTCATAGTTGTACTGTAATATATGAGATTTTCAACCCTTGAAAATCGACACTAATACATCCTCGGTGTTCACATGCCGCAAATCCAAGTGCCGAAAAGCCCGATTATTAGAGAAAAAAGAAAATAAAGATAGAACAGAATCCCACATGAATGGAATAACATATATTATTTCAATAATAAACTTTATAATGGAAAATTTTGAATACAATACAGAGTCTAAGTTAGATTCAGCCTGGAAAATTATAAACACTCTGTCCTTACAAATACTGAAAAAAATAAAATCAAATGCAATAGATGCAGTGGATAGTAGAATATGTCCATATATAGATGAAGATCTCCAACTCTCCTTTGGAAACTCCAAGCGTCTTCAACTAGACCTGAAACTACTCGGATCTGATCCGAGTATTAAAAATACCCGGATCAGACTTGATAAACCAGCATGAGATACTCAAAATTTTAAATGTATAGATCATGCTGATGTTAATCAAAACCTTTGAAAAGAAGGGTATCTTATAAGACCACGTTCACACATAAATACGGACAGATTTTTACCTTATGATAAAACACTTTTATACCAAAATAATTTGATGTTATCTTTAATGATATTCCTTTGAAATACTTTTCAAATAATATATCAAGGTAACCGAAATTGTTACATTGATTAAATTTGACGGCTTACTAGCTACTTTTTAAAAGTAGGTTCTACAATCAAATCGTAACAGCAACGTATTGGAATTGGATTTTCAACATGATAGGGAACAAGTGACCATTTAGACCCGAAAAATCCACGCATAACACATATTTTCCACATGGCTTTACACGATCTCCGCCAGCCTCCGAACTACGCTCTTATACTATTATGGAATAGAGTATTACTTGGTTAGGCTTTACATGGTCTCTATCAGCCTCCAATATCTGTCCATTCATACAATAAGGAAATAAGTGCCTAAAAGGACATCTTCCCCCAATAATAGTTCAAAATATGTCCTTCAGACCACATAGTATCCCGTACCATTCTTGGTATGTGAGGCTTGTGAGGTTATGTTCCACAAAGCCACGCTTTGATCATAACAGGTTCCACTTTGATTGCCACATTGCCATTCCACAATAACACAATTGATTTCTACAAATGTATAATCTCTAAGCTCGTACGTCTCAGAGAAGGGTGTTAAGTTAAGAGAAGTTACCTTCTCCGCCACCAAACAGATGTTACGTTTTATATAGATCAATCAATGTGATTAGAAATGCAACATCAGACATTCATCCATACAAGTTCATTCTTGGACTGAATGAAAACGAAGGCACTCCTCCTACTACCTTTAGTAGCGAGTAGTCCTTGCATCGAAGATTTTTACAACAGAGCACTACTGCCACCATAAATATATGATATGGTAAATTTCGCCCCGAGGGACTAGTGGCAAGCAACCCTTCATTATGAAGAACCCCGTCTTCAAAAATCATCATCTTCATCATGTCTTCACTTCCAAATGTATACGTTGGTTCAAAGTGGTTTCAGATAGGAGTTACCCAAATCCGACCCTGGTTCCTCCGAACCAATCATCGATTAAAAAGATGTCAAGTTCATATGTGATTATCAATCATCACTCAATTTAATTCATCTTTTGATTTATTCGTAAATATCTCAGAGAGACATATTATTTTAAATTATTTCATTTATCTTTTTTAACAATATATGGAATCATTAAGCCTTATTTATCAAATCATTGGTTTATTTAAACCTTTTTTTAATTTTGGAATAATCCCAAATCATTTCACCTTTTATTTAGGAAAACATTTTCAAATCATTTAATTAAATCTCACATTGGAAAATATTATTGAATAAAAAGGATCATGGAAATTATACAAACTCTACTCAATATCAATTTCCGTATTCAACCTTTACTATCCATCGAATAATAGTGAAATCACCTTTTAAATTCACACGGATAGTATGGATTTCCTTCTCGAAATTTAATACTAAGTATAAGAAGATTATTTTTATGCAATCCAAGTTGAGCATCCGGGCTTTCCCTTCGATCTGTTCCATGCCTCGTCTAAACAAGAAAACAGAGGCCAGGTATGTTCAGCACACTGGTTGCTCCATCCCTAACCTTATTTACACACTTCGTTTTAGCTTTTAGATCTCACAGGTGGGAAAAATGTACTAGTCGTTTTCGCGCACTCATTTTTTTAAACCTCTTATCATCTTTAAGTTAATTATTTATTTAACCACTTTTGAAATAATTTGTAAATCCTTCAAATCACTTTTAAAATACTTTATTATTCATTTAAAAACATTTACAAAAGATTTGGAAAATAATTGTTATGTTCAAAACCATATTTCAAAAGTTATAGAAAACCGCTGCAAAAAGTGCTGCGAAAAGTGTTTTTAAACTATATTGATCAAAATGACTTTTCTATTATTTGGAAATTAATTTTTTTAACTTAAATTACTTTTAAAATATTTTAAAAGATTTATAGAATTTATTTAATATTTTTAAACAATTTCAAAATATCATTTTTAAAGAAATTCCTTTATGGATTCCGAACTGCAAAACCGCGATTATTTTGAAAACTTGTTTTGCTCATATAAACTAAATGTAACAACTCTGTTGTTAATAACTTAATAAATTAAGTTTAATTATGGATAATTGATGTTAATTTTGATTTGTGAAATTTAATTATGAAATTAAATCAAGTTTTTGAGAATATTTGAATTAATTTAATTAAGAAATGAGTTTCATTTCTTAAAGAGAATTTAATATTTAAAATCCGAGATACGATTAATCAACTAATAAATTTGTTTCTTTAAATAAAATGTTAATGTTGTGAATTATTGTTTAAAATGAGGTTTTATAAATTATAGTTTATGTTTATAAAAAAATAACGTGGATAACTTTTATTTTCAAAAGTATATTTAAAGTGGTATAATAACTCAATATTATTAGAAATAAGATATTTTATTTTTAAAATAGATTTTGGTTTAGTTAGAGATAATATCAATAATTGGTGAATTAGTACTATGGAATTTATGTATTTATTAAGAGGTGAGATTTTAATTTGAGCTTTGATTTAGTTTAGATATTAATTTGGTTTAGGATTTTGTTTAAATATTTTGTTAAGAATAATTAGGCTAAAGCAAATAATTTAATTACATTGCTTAGTGAACTTTGGGCCTTGGTTTCAAGTCCATTATCCATTCCTTAACCTAATACTCTAATCCTTTAGCCTAGCCCAAATCAAAACCTCCTGAACATCAAAAGTTTGCGTTCTTTCTTCATAAGCTAAAAAAATGGTGACAAAGGAAAACTAATTCAGCCCTGAATAAAATCATAGAAATTTGAAGAAAAACCAATAAATTGTAAGGAGATAAGGTATGAGTTCTATAGTCTCTTCTCTACTTGATCATACAATCAATTTGGGGTTTTGGATAGGTTTTAATTTTTGAAATTACTGGCTAGTAGAGGAAATTAGGTGTTTTGGAGAAGGAGATGATTAGCGTAGCATATTCGAGAAGGTAGTTTGCTATCTTTAGTGAAAGGTGAGTTAAAACCTCACAAGATCTATCTTTAAATTTATGAATTTCATATATTTGATTTTTGTAGTGAATGATTGCGGAATTAGGTGATTATTTGTTTGTGTTTTAAAGTGTGAACTTAGCTAGTTTGTGTCAGTAAAAACATTTTCTACTGCCTTAAATTATCTCGTTCCTGTTATGTTGTTATGGGCATGCATCATGTCACCAAAGCATTTTGCTTTTGTTTGCCCTTTGAAGAAAATCACTTACCATTTCTATCTTGTTGATTTTCGTCCCTACCTTGTATAATAGTGAGCTGTCTTGACTTTGCAACATACTTTTCAACTTGTACTATACTTTGAAATATGGGTACGTATGTATTTATTTGAGGAAGCATTTGCTTTGATTCCTTTTGCGTTCCTGTCATGAATTTGTGCATATTTTTTTGTCAGCTCATTTTGTTTTGAAAGTTAAACATGTTTGTAGCCTGGCACCATTATGAAGCTTTTCTAGGGAGATTGTTTATAATTTTGTTATTGAATTGAAACAAGTATCTATCAACTAGTGCATAAAAGTTACCTTTTGATTTTAACTAGCTATATGTTTTGCAAACCATTTGTTATTAATGAACTTGAGTAGAGAATTATATTTTTGTACTCTATATTTTAAGAATCAGAACTTCATTGAAGCTTTATAGAAGTTTAAGCTTATAACCTTGATACCAATGTTTATAAATTAAACTGTAAATGATAAGAACCTTTGTATATAGATATATAAATAGCTTAGCTTAATATATAATACTATAAGTTAGTATTTCATAACCTCAAAATTTTCGGATGTAACCTGTTCATGCTTTGGTATAAAGTAATTTTACTATGTGAAAGAAAAAGGGACGTGTGCTATCCATGTTATATATATATATTATAACTTACTATTCTTCACCCATGCTTATGTATGTAATAATGGCTTGACACCTTTTTGCTTTTGGAAAAGTAAACTTGTCTTTGCATATTCATATATTAAAACTTGTATATATGTTGTACAGTTAGTTTAAGGTTAGATTTCACTTAATTGCAGCAATACACCTATTACATAGGATATATATATATATATGTGTGTGTGTGTGTATAAAGTCATGTTTCAGTAAATAAGCATAGAGGAGTTTTAAGCATGCGAATATATTATTGCTCATCTTAGTACCTACTTTCACTAGCAGCCTGTCACTTTTATTTATATTATAGGCTAACTTTACATGTAGTATTATGAACCATTAGCATATGAAAATTTTGAAACTTACAGATATCTTTTATTTTTATGATGTTAGACTATAATATATTTATATGTATACAATTCTTCCTTGATGAGATACAAATACATATAGACTAGTAAAAGATTTTATAAAAGAAGTTTACTATAAAAATATAGATATCAACTTATTTATGGTTTGTAAATGAATAGTTTCATGGAAATTTAATAACGGTTTTTTTATAAACTTAGAGAAGAAATTGTTTTGAGAGCCTTAGTTCTATAAATTGTGGAGTACTAATAATCGACTTAGTATTATCGATTGGTTTAAATGCTTTCGAATAACGCTTAGTCGAATATGGTGCAACTCATTGGACAGAACGTTTGACTGAAATTTACCAACTATTAGTGAATACGTGAATTTCACCGAGTAATATGAGATGCTTGGGTTAAATTCTTGTGATCACTATAGGGAAGTAATTAACACTTTAGAGTTGTATTCACTTCTGGTGTGCGACGAGTGGTTGCTAGATCCTTAAGAGAATGTAGTTCAGGTTTTCCAGTGGTATCCGTAATAAGTGATATTACTAGCTTTTAATAAATACTTGGATTTCATCATACGGTATGAGAAGTATTGGTTAAGCTCTAGTGATTATTGAAAGTGATAGTATTTGACACTTTAGAGTTTACTTTCTTTTGGTGTGCGGCATGAGGCTGCTAGATCCTTAAGAAGTTCATCCCTAGATTTTTCGAACATAGAAACATAATAATACTGAATGATTTTCATTTTTTGAGTCATGGTTGCCATGATCATCCTGATCAAATGAGTGATCAAGAAATAAATTAATAAATATAATTTGGGTAGGCAAATCTATATTGTTCTGGATAGATTTGTGATGGTATATTATCGATATTGTCCTGGGTAGATATTTACATTCATCGGTGTCTATATTGTTCTGGATAGACTACCACTCTATAGTTATTAGGCAGTTTCGACATTATCTATATTGTTCTAGATAGGGTTTATATAGGAGATAATAAAACTAGATTTTTTAGGTTACAACGTAGGTAGACCTTTGGATGATTAGGCTAGATGGGAGATATACCTTTGGACTTTTATTTTATCTCATTTTAGCCATTTGGACTTTTCATATTTGAGATGCACAGTTGAGATTATAGAATTGTCACTTGTATATTATGTGAGTCTAGTGTTCCATTTTGTAAACTTACAGTTGTATAAGTTGTGAGATTCATTATTCCGCTGTGATTTGTGTATCTCTGACATTTGTTATCATATTTTATACTATTCTGAATACTTTTAAATCGGTGTCTTTATTACTTTGTATTAAAATTGTACATGTCAAATTTCAGTTTAGGCATTAAGGAAAAGGTATAAATGACGTGTTAGTGTTAGTATAAAAGTATATTCACATTCGATCGCCCTTAACCAGCCGTATTCTTCCGATTAGTAGACAACATTACTTGTAATGTTCTTTGCTAAATTGGGTATAGATGTGGGGTTGTTACACCAAATCTCAATCCTTTTCTTTCGTTTGAAAACTATGATTATAAGGATTCGGAAAATTCTTATTTCAAAGAAATCCAACTCCGAATACATCATATAAGTGGATTTAAACTATTACGCCGTGAAATCGCGAACTACCATTACGCGACACGCCTTTTTTTAATCCAAAATTCCAATTTCCTTTCAAACTTTCTCGAAACACTTTTGAATGTTTATAAAACATTATTAAATCATTTTAAACCATTTTAAACAAATACTTTTCATATTTCAAGCTCATATTCCATTTCATTTCATATTATAATACTATATTATTATAATATTCATTTTCAACTTTTTTAGATATTTAAAATCATTAAGAGGCTAAAAAACTCTATACACATATTATTTATGGATTAAATTTCCATATAATTATCTATGGTTAATTCAGACAGCACTTCCTTCTCTTTTTCTTCACTTTGGAGCTCCCGTACTTGCTTCCTTTCTTCCTAAAGGCTCGGCCTTGATGTGTTTGGGGTGTATGCTCTCGGCTAATGGGGAAAATGGTGGTGGCCGTGGGTTTGAGGAGAGGAAAGGAGGTGATTTGCTTTGATTTTGAGGAGTTTTGATCACTTTTGAATATGTTTATGTTTTTATTTCTTTTTGGAGATATTTTGGCATTACTTTGTCATGCCTTAGGAAGCCATTAAAATAGCTTAGAATGAAGAAGAAAAAGAAATAGAAAGTGTGAGGAAATGAGAGAAAGATGGGTGCTATTTATAGCCAAAAATACACAAATAACCTACATCACTTCACATCCTTCCCATTACCCATGTGCACCCATTCACCTCCATCATTTCACACGTTGCTACCTCCCTCCCATGTGCTCCATCACTTCACTCCCTTCCAAGCCATGTGTATTGACTTTAGAATGCTTAAGGAGTAAGAAAATGGAAATATCTTGGTTGTTTCCTATGTATATGTGTGTATATATATATATATATCTGTGTTTGTGTAAATGTATATTTGTATGTATATATGTGTTCATGTATATATTAGTGGATGCATTTGTATGTTATATGTGCACATGACATATAAACAAGGTTGCTACAACTTTCGAACAACTTCCATTCGTTAAACCGTTGAAAATTGGAAAACAGATTCCTGGTCACATTTTCGCTTATTAATTAATATACATATATTTGTAAAAAAAATTGAAATTAATTTCTCATCGTTATTAATTAATTAAAATGATCGCATTCCAATTATAAAACCATATAAATTAATAATAACAATTATTTACAAAAATTCTTATTATACCGATAAAGCGATGTCCATTTTCTTTATATTTTCAAATCAAATATATATCTTTATAAAACTATTATAAATCATTTATTATCTATTAATTACTAATTAAAATGAATTATAATCATTTAACCCCATTATTTAAATAATTAAAATAATTATTAAATCTCAATTTAATTTAATAAATCAATTATTAAATATAAGAGCATCACTAATGATGTTATAAATACTTTTATTTTTTCCAGAAATAAATTTTTTTTTTCATATTCTTGTTCAAAATTAAAAATAAGTGTATGTATCTAGCTCTGCACGAGATGTTTTACGATTTTAGAGCTGTTTATCGATAAAATGGTTTTCGACCATTTTATCTGTATTTCCAAAGCAAATATTTTTCAGAACATTTTTCCAAAATAAGTTTATTATCATTATTCATCACTTAAAACTTGATTATTTGTGGAAAATAATCTATATTTGAATATTTAAATAAATTAAATAACCCTAATTAAAGTGATTAAATTTCGGATCGTTACATACTTTCTCCCTTAAAAGAATTTCGTCCTCGAAATTACACCAAAGCAAAACCCAAAGGTATTTGTCCAAAATATTTATTTTTAAATTTACATCCATAAGATGTGTATAGATCATTCCATATCTAAATCGATTTACTATTTGAATCCACAACTTTACTTTCGAACTAGTATCGATCCCTCGATCCTTTGGTGCGGACTTCGATCAGGCTTTCATATCAGAATTTTTTTTGTTTTCCTTGCATATCTCTCAATTATGATAGAAAACTCAAGTATCCAATTACAAACCCTCATCAATGTTCGTCGTCAAGAATCGAGTGATAAATCCTTTTTCGGACCGGTGTAAACAACTCAAAGTTTTGTACTCGAATCTTAGATCAAAATCGTATGACGAAATGATACACTTACATACTTATTTTACTTTTTCAAATCTTTAACAAAACTTTTATCCTTTAGTTTAAATGCCTTTACAAACCATTCCTTTCTTCAAATATTTATACCAAATATTTCTATCCCTTTTTCCAAAAAAATCAATTATCTTTTATTTGGAATAATATTTTATTTTGGAACTCTTTTTGAAATTTCCTTGTTATTACATCTCATTATAATTTCAAACATTTGGATATGAATTCTCAAAATATTTTAAACATATATTTCAAATCCATCTTTTACAAAAATTTTTATATTTAACTTATACTTTACTTTAAAAAATATACTTTTATAAAATACATTCTTAAATGAATTTGTTGATTTAAACAATTTTATAAAGCCATTTTATAAAAACCCTTTTTAAACTTTTTATTTCCAAATATCTTATTAAATTTGATCGGATATAAGATAGAAGAAGTGCACCACATTACTACAAAACAGGTCATTTACGTCGGTTGTTTACCCTTTGTTGCGATGGTTTAACAATCGTAGCAAATGCAAACGTCGCAATAGGTATAAACCTATTGCGACGGTTTCTACACCATCGCAAGCAATGACTTTTTGCTACGGTTGTTTATTACAACCGTCGCAATAGGCCTATTTTTTGCTACGGTTCTTCATAACAACCATCGCAATAGACTAGCATTTGGCTTCAAAAGTTTGGCATATGCTACGGTTGTTTATTACAACCGACGCAACCGGTTTTTTTTTGCTATGGTTCTTTATAAAAACCGTCGCAATAGACTAATCAAAGCACATAACATATTGCTCTTTGCAATTGAATTAAAAACCATTCACATATACACTAATCAAATCTTATTATTGCATCATCGGTAATGATATCTCAATGGTATGGTACTGAAATAGAATCCAGAAGACCAAATGCAAATAAACAAATCTAAATTCTATTGGGACACTTGATAAAACAAAACAAACTAATTTATCATCAGTAACAAAATAATTAAGTTTAAGCACCTTGTCCAAGGTTATTATAGTTTTCCACCAGTATATATAACATATACAAATAAACAATCGAAAATTAAAAAAACATTTTGATACATCTTTCTAAATGTGGCTGGTAGTATAATGGGTCAATGAGCAAAGAAATGATGTTCTCTTGAATATGTACCATCTCCATCATCTGAGAGAACCTGCTTACCATATAAAATGTAGAAACCATAACTCATTGATTGGAAAAATGTTGAAGAAATCTTAAAATAAGTACAAACACTAGCTTCAGCACTGTCTTGTAAAAGGCAGTGCATACACTGCCTTGAAAAAGGCAGTGTTGTAGCACTGCCTTGTACATGCAATGTTGTGCACTGCCTTGAATAAGCAGTGTGCATGCACAGACTAAAAATAAACAGTAAATTGTGGAGCAAACCACATTTATCTACAAAGTTGGATCTTCGCCCTGATCTCCATCATTGTTTCTCGCCTTCCATTTGGCCCATACCAACCTCATCACCATAAATCTAGCAAATGCATAAACCTGGAAGAAAAAATTTGTATATCAGTTCAATGAATAATATAGTCTCTGCGTTATATTGAGTATGCTATGAACATATGCTGCCAGAATAAATTTTCTTTCCAGTAATCGCAAGTTAAAAAGTTTAATACTTGCTTTGATAGTAAAAAATGACATCATTAATGAGTCAGTTGCTTTAACAACGATTCTAAATTTGTAAGACGTAATTCATCGCGAACAATCACGTAAAATCATTAGACTAATCCAAGTTTAATACTCCTCTCATTGTCAAAAACCAAATAATTTTTAGAACTTAAGAGTTGAAACATAACATTTGGTTAAAATATATTTTATGAGTTTCAATTATTTATAATACAGCCCACATACTCTTATGCAAGGAAACTCATACCATTTATCATTTAAACATCATATTGTTGGATTAGAGACTCGCTATAATTTACAAACCCCATGTTGACTATCAATTAAACATATAAGGGATTACATTTTCTTATCAACTAGTATGCCAAGTTTCTATGGTTTCTATTCAAAACTTCTTGATAAAAATAAACACATCCTAAGTGCAAGGATGAAGAAAAATAAAAGTTTCTATAGTATCCCATTTATCTTGAGCTTAGTTGACAACTTCTTTAATCTTTATTGTACTTCTTTTACCTCTCTGTCTATACTCCATAAGATTCAGTACTATTAATATCTGTGAATGAGTTGTGGGCAGTTGAATAGGGAAAGAAAGTGATGGAATATACAAAAATTTAGCGTGCTGTGATCCTAGCCTTAATGATGGAAACATAACATAACTTAAAAAGATTTTGAATTTTTGCATTTAATTTTAGTCCTTAATTGTTTTTTTCATAGGGGTTATGAGTCGGGACCTGTCCAAAATGGGGAGTTTTGCTGTTAGAAAAAACACAATAAGGTATGAATATGTACGTCTTCTCACATAACTTTTGTTTGTTTGTTGAACATTGAAGCTTTTTCTATCAAAGTGATGCAATTGAAGTGGTCATGCAGTGAACGCATGTTTCCATAACATTTTACTAGATTTTTAGAATTTAGTTTTTGTACTTGTTCAAATTAAATAGCTATATATTTTTATGAATAAAAAACAGAAAGATGGCAACCAGCCCTGGAAAAATCATAATTATAAAACTTTTAGAAATGGATACATTTGAAATTTTAATAAAAAAAAATTCCGCTTATTATTTGCATTAGTGACTTTTAGTTGCGGCGATAAAAGGAATTGAAAAGTTTCATGTTGGTTAACCACTTTTTTGCCTACTATTATCTTATACATTATAAGATGCAGCATAAGTTAATTCCGTCTTACTTACCTCTTGAAAAAACATGTAAATAAAATTTAAAATTTTCAATGGTATATTAGTTCGGATAAATAGATCACTTCACTTATCTTAATAATCAACTTCTCATAAAAGTTGTTTGTACTTTTTTTTAATCAACAATGCCTTTTGTATAATCATTTTAGTTTCAATAAAGGTAATTTTAATGAAATTTTAAGCCAAGAAAAGTATCAATGTTTCTCATTGGAACATTTTTCATGAATATATATAGCTACACATCTACAAAAGTTGTACGAAAATTGTAGAAGCAAAAATAGTTAAACATAGAAGAAGGCAGCAAGTAGATAAAATAATATATATGAAATAAGTGTGCACTAACAACGAACTTATACATGCAATTAATTACCTGCAGATGGCACACTTCATTAAGCACATATTCCTTCATAAATGGCTATATAGTTAGTTTCCTCAACTCATGTAAAGTTTCACTTGTGGTGTTCTTTGTCACTCCTCTTATGATGTTCTGTGGGGTCGCCTACAAATCTGTCTATGTTGGTCTCATTGCCAAAGAGGAGGTAATTTTTTGTTAATATACATGTATCTCTGTCGATTATCACATGGAAAATAAGTATAACTTTCTCACTTTGGGTCTAATTAAAAGAAATAATGTTTCTACCCAGAATAAACTGTTGCAATTTGAAACTGTATTAGTGTATTTTGTCGCTAAGTTGAAGAAGCCATTTTTTGTTTTGGCTGTTTACATCTAAATAACAGCAGTGTAGTTTTCATAACAAAATTCTTTTAATAAGTTAAACCTTGTTATTTGGTAATTATTAAATTTTTTATAGAAGAAATGATTTGTCATTGCTCTGTGATTTAATAAGTGAATTAAATCTATATATCTACAGTTTAGTATTCTGACCATACTCTACAAATATTTGTGCTAGGAGAAGCAACAGCACGTTTACATTTATGTTTATTCCTTCCTTATTATTTAATTTGTATTGAAGTGTTTCGTACTCTTTATCTTAAATTTTATAACTCATGAACATAATGAAATGACATAGAAGTCTTAGTAATTAACATACATCATTTTCAAATGCATCGAGACACATTAAGTCTGTTGAAAGGAAAGGTAAATGACTAAATGAAATTCCAAATCATTAACCACATGATGTTGCAGGACTACTTCTCCACGTAAAATTATCTTTGAACCTTCCGGCACATGGAGATATAATATAGATGAATATGTGTAACGACCCGTAAATTTTAGTGGTTTTATTAATTTAATTTATTGAATTTTTGTGAAATTTTAAATAATAAAATTTTGAGATAAAAATTTAATATTTGGAATACGTCTAATTGAACATAGAAAACTGTAAATTTTCATCTGAAAATATGAAAGTTTATTTTATTGTGTAATTCTATTTCAATCAGATAATATTTGATGATAATAAAATGTTTCCGAAACCTGAATATTTTTACATAGAAAAATTCTAAATCATCTTCTGAGCAAGACGTCATTTTTCGTTTTTCAAAATTCGGACTTCTTTAGCTTCGTCGATCTTATTTTTCTGCGTTTTTGTTGCATTTTCCACTAGTAGAAAATTCAAATTTTTATAATTCAATCATACCACTGATATCCGTATGCCGTTTTGATCGTCTCGTCGTGCTGATCTCTACGGTATATTCAATTTCATGTTTGAGGTCTGGTACGCAACGGAAACAATAAAATGGTGCGTCGTACCATTACCGTAAATTGTGACCGTTAGCCTTCCTTACGGTTCAAAGTTGAAACATGCTGCACCCAATATTAATTGCTTTTATGATTCCAAGCTGTCAACCACCAAAATAAAAAATATTCTTGGCATTCGCGTTGGACCTCATCTCAATATCTAGTTCATTTATCTCAGCACCTTTCCTCTTCTTCTTCTCTGTATTTTATTTATCTTCTCCAAAAAAAAATTGTCGAGCCTCTTGTTCCTCTTCATGTCGTTCAATCTCCTCTCCCCTCCGCCTCTATGCTCGTCTCCGCCCACTATCGTCTCAACCGAGGCCCACCGGCATCTAGCACGCAACCATCACCACTGTCCGAGTCTCCGCCTCGACCTCCAGCCCTACCACCCTCTCCCCTAACCGCTACCGTCACTCGCCTGGCTCTGACCCCGTCAAAAGCGTAGCCGACCCCATGCAACTCCACTCGTCAGCCTTGTGCGTTATATAGGTGAGTATATTGTAGGTATATTATCTGTTTTCTAATGTATGCGCTCTAAAATTTTAATCAGATCTGATATATACGGTAAGTTATATAGGTAATTATGGGTTGTATATTGATGATAGTTTTAATATATATAGGAGTCATGTTATATAATATTACCATTGTGCGCATATCTTATCAGTGCTCTGTTGGAAAATTTTAAATTTATATAAGTTATTCTATTTATATACAAGAGTCACAGTTTGATTTCAAGATGTATATTGAGTTAGTTATGTATGATTGGTCTCCATATTTTGGGTTATAGGGTGTATTTGATCAATAACAACATAAGTTATATGCTTGTATAAGTTTATATGATATGCTAACTATGTATTAGTTATATATATATTAGGTATGTGCTATGTGTTGAGAATGGTATCAGTTGTTTAAAAATATAATGTACAGACTTATTTATATATATTTTCTTATATACGCAGGTTTATAAGGTTAGTGTTTAAAGGAATTGGTTGCTGTAATTGTGGATAGTTTATATTGTAGTCGAATTAGGCAATGTTATATGGGTCTGGTTATAGATGAATTTGTTATCATGTATATATGTATACATTATATACATGTTTATAAGGTATGCTAGTAATATATAGGTATGCTGTATAAGAGTCTATTGTATATGTTTGTATAGTTTGCCTGTGCATTTTATTATAGTTATAATATGTTAAACTTTTATGTCAGTTGATGTTATATAATAAATTAAAGTATATATATTATATTGGAGCAGATTTTGAAAAGCTATTATTAACATAAATATATACATATATACTTTATTTTTTCCAGCAAGAGGTGAGCTCTCAAACTTCTTGAATGACTACTATATATGTATTGACCTTTTTAGTTATAGTGTATATATATATATATTGATTTTTAATATATGTGTTTTAATGTAAACCAATGGTTTTTGAATTTCATGTATGTTTAATTTAATATATATGGTTAAATATAGAATATGATTTTATGTACAATTATTATGTATAGTGATATATATAAACTCACTTATACCAATTATCTTCATCAACCCCATTCTGATTCGTTTTATCAATTCTTGATTATCAGCCTTGTTCGTCCAATTCGCGTTCAATCTAGCTTTGTTTTGGAATTCATGCTTGGATTTCGTAACTCGATTTCATCGTCTATTCTCTCAAGCCTTGAAAGGTGAGCAAATCACTCACGATTACTGTTCTTTTATTTATTTAATTTGATTTCAATTGAAACGACAATTGAAATATGCAGTAGTTAGTTAATTACACTGTTATATATGTTATTATCTGTATCAGTTCACCTGTAACATCTGACACCATTATCGGTTATATATACAATGATAATCCAGTTTGGTTGTTAAATGGTTGATTGTTTGATTGTTGACATTGGACGTCAAATTGTTAATGTAGTAAATAATAAATAATTTGAAATTGAAATTGACGTAGGATAGTTAGATTTGATATATGTTAAATTTGATTAGATGACATTTGCATAATATGACCCTTTAAATGTTGAATTAATTGACACATAGAAATTTGGTAAAATACACCTTGAACCATTTAAATGTTGTTGCTTAAATTGATGTTGTATGAAATTGAATAATAGATACCAAGTGAAGAACCGTATAAAGATTAGTGTAATAATCTTTAATTTACATGAAATGATAGTGTAGATTCTAGAAATAATTATATTAATTTGCATAAACAACAAATGTAAATTAATACGATTATTTCAGGATTATTTGAATTGATTATTGGATTTATATTGATTGTTGTTATTGCTTGTTTGTTTAATTTGACACCATCCCAGTTATCACACTGCAAGTTCCCTTTGCCATGCTTTGATTTTGAATTGAATTGGAATCGGGTTGAAATGATAAATACCCAAGTGAACTTGACTTAGGATAGAGGATGAAATAAAACCCGATTGGTTAATAATTTGATTTAAAAATAAAATAGAGATTTTATTTGGATAAATAATAAGGCTTTGAAATGAAGTTGGAATTTGAACTTTTATGAAAGGAAAATGTTAATATTTAATAATCTAAATCAAAATATTAACATAGTAGTTGATGAAAAACGTTGTTTTAAAATTAATTATTTAATAATTAAATTTGGAATTATTAATAATTAAGTTTTGAAATTATTTAATAATTAAGTTTTGAAATTATTTAATAATTAAATAAAATTGAATTATTTAATAGTTAAATAAAATTGAACCTCTTGAATTAGTGAAATTTAGTTCTTTATTAATTGAGCTTTGAAATTGTAACTAAGTAAATAAATAAGTGAAATTGAATTTTCTTTAACAAGAAATAAAATGTGATTTATTGAAATTAATGTAAGACTTGTAATTTAAAGAATTGATATGACGAATTTAATTTAATCCAATTTGTAAGTTTTGATATAATGGAGTTGAACTTAAGTAATTGATTTAATGAACTGGAAATTAAATAGAAATTGTTTTGAATGACAAATTTACTTAATGAATATTGAATAATATCGATCAATGAAGTTAAATTGATTTGAATGTTAAATTAAATTAATTTAAATGATTTCGAAATGAAACTTATATACGAACTTGAATCAATATTTGAATTGTTTTAAATAGAAATTGAAATTGAATTATAAGATTTTGAAATTATGAATTTGGAAGTTTTGAAACGTAAATTATGGAAATTGATTTAGTAAGAGGAATGAAATGTTGGTTTACAAATTCTAATTCAAATTGTAATTGATTTGGTTTTGAAATATATTATACGACCAAATCGGTGAAATAATTACAAAGGTTATTAAAGAGACCGGAATCGGTTAGGGACATACTCACTGTCTAAACCGAAAACCACTTTAATAACTATACGTGGAGTATGATCCAGAATGAAGTGGTTGGAATGACGTACGTTGATGATTGAAGAAAGAGAACGATAATGGATAGCCTTGACACTTGTGTCAAATTGGAAATGACTAAACCAGGAGCCGTGCCGGGCCAAATGGGGTTAGCTACCTCGAGCGAACACACTTCTTCGTAAACTACTCATTAATTGTTATTGATTGGTGCACCCTCGAAATTTTGGGAGTGTTGTTTTGTGGTGTTGCGATCGTTGCGGCGATGCGTTCTCACCAGTCCGGATCAGGCAAACGGTAGTTTCACTACCTTGGGTATTGCCTCATGTGCATTGTCATACTTGTATCCCTATATACGCGACCACTATGATTTGTTTTGTGTTATACCTATGGAGTACTCCCTGATATCCCACTAGTTTACGGTGGAGTTTACAGTGCTGTATAGACTATAACGCTTATATAAAATGTGTTAAGGGGGATAATGGTAACGCCTTAACACTATCTTGATACTTTATATTACTGATACTGATAGGCATTATCTACTTATCGTACACTACTACATAATAGATAGTTTAACGGATCCTTAAAGGATGGTTATTCCAAACATCCTTTGAGTTACTTGTATTTCAGTTGCTATTTCACTTGAGTTGGATGTATTGATATAAGAATGTTAATCCTGACTCGAGTGTTTTGTGTTTTGCTTTACGTTCGGGTCAGACTGAGTGTACCCGTATTCGAGACTCACCTTTGGAGTTGGAGCTTCGCTTGGAGATCCGGCTATCTATTCAGTTTCAGATATCCAGTTGATTCTAGTGATGTATTCTGATAGTGTATTTGATTATTGTATTCGAGACATCTGTTGTACCTTATTTAACTCTGATATGTATATAGTAGCTTCATGAACTACTATCTTTTGTTTCCGCTGCATTTATTACTTTGTGTCTATGATCTGTGATTATTTTATTTACTGTATATGGTCGGTTTTGCCAAAATTAAATTAACAATTCGGTATTTTGAATTATTCAAGTCCGACATGTGCGGATGCGAATGGTCAAAAAATAGCGGGTCGTTACAATATGCTTGTAAAGTTTACTATTAGAAAATTTTCAGCATACACGTGTAATCAAGAGATAAGACACTTACTCAGAGAGAATATTTCAGTTTATTTGCAACATTTTTCTCAGACAGCTCTCGTGTACCTTTCTTTGGTGGATGTTTTCTCTGTGTCTTATTAAGCAAGTGCGGTGAATTCTAAATACTATAACCGAGTTTGCACAATGCATTCAATATTCAGGACTTACGGAAGTAAACACAAATGGAAAAACTAGAAAGTGCCTTCTACTACTATAAGTGTTACGAGAAATTTAATGGTGATGTTCAAACACTTAATCACTCAACGAGTGGTCTCATATGGCTAAATTTGACGAAGCATAATGATGTTATAGATAATATACCTTTGATATAACAATGAATGGAGTAGACTACCAGGGTACGAAGAGGTGGTTAAAAGAGGACTAGAAGTAGAAGGTAATCGTTTATACAAGCTGCAGTAGAGGTCAAAATATACAAAGAAACATCTGAAAATATGGAACAAGGCACAAATTAGCATCAAACAGTAATGTGACCAAATTAGGGAGCACAACAACGCACTGTGCCTCAAACTTATTGACAATCCAAATGATGAAAGACTAATTCAAGAATACAAAACTTAAAACTCTGAAGAATTTATTTCTTGTTAGCAACTACATTTAGCTACACACATACATACAAAACCTAACTAAATGGCAAACCATGTAAAGAGCCAACATTTTTGTTCCTCAATTTTCACTGCAATACTCTGCCATTATTAATGACTTATAAATGAATAGCACGTATGAAGAACATACAGTATAGACTAATATTTGTACCCATAAACATAACTGTCAATACATAGACAAACTCCATTTCTTTATACATAAGCAACCCAAACATGCGCAATTTTATAAGCTTTATGCACATGAAACAGGTTCCCTTGCAGCTTCTAAAATCCATCACTTTCCAATCCATTTCAACTTCAAAACATAGATAATAGTATTTAATGTAAGATAGTAATTTTATTTTTCTATCTCCGAGAGTTACAGAAATCAAAATGAAAACTAAATGCCTATCTACTTCTAAAGATCATAACTCTTCGTTTATTTTATAGAAAGCGTAAGTAGCATCTGTAAGAGTGAAAATAAGCAATAAGCAAATTACTCACACTGGTGTTTGAAGTAGAAACCCTCCACTATTTTTTGGATATCCATGTAGAAACTAGCAACAGGAGCAGAAAAACCTGGATTTCTATGTTTATCAGGCCAAGTATTATTACATCATGCAAAGGTATATATAGCTTTACTCGTAGGTATATGTCGAAGTCCACGCAACAGCGGGTGATGCTAAAATCGCAGCGGTGGAGCTCGTTGTCGAGCTTGTACCAGTACATGAACTACTCAGACGAGGAAGGGTTGTGAAGGAGGAAGGGGTACGAAGGAAGAATGGGTTGAATGGTGGGAGCAGAGATTTCAATGATTTAGGGACGAATGGTTTCAGGCTTACGAATTTAGGGATTTGATTTCTATTATGAAGCGGTAATGTGAAGCGGGATGATAAAGAAGAAAGTGGAAAGTAAATTTTGTTGACCGCTAATAAATAAATACGTATGCGTTCGTTTGCTAAGGTTGAAGCATAATGATCGCAATTTGCTTATGTATTTGCTATTGCTGTATTATACAACCGTCGCAAATTATTTTTTAATTTTTTAGTCGCATTTGCAATAGGTATTTGCTACGGTTATGAAAATAACAGTCGCAAATAACAATGTATTTGCTACGGTTATAGACAAAAACCGTTGCAAATTGCTTTTATTAAAATTTCTTCTGCTTCTCATAGACCAACTGCTACGATTTTTAAGAAGAACCGCCGCATATTATACAATTTGCTACTGTTTTTACCTAAACCGTTGCAAATAAGGCGACGCAACAGACAGATTGTGTACTAGTGCTGGGAGGATAATCAAAAAGAAGTTTATTAATTAACATTATATTTATACATCCATTCCTAACCCTAGCCCGTATCACAAACTTTTAGAGATAACTTCCTAGGGAATACAGCCTATCACACGCCACCATCATACATATATAGATACTTGAATTGTTATACATACTATTCTTGGATGCCCTTTTGAGGTAGAAGGTGCTTTATCCTTGGGGCCCTAAGTCAGCCACTTTCATTTTTGGACAATCCTTCGTTACGTGTTTCCCCTGTTTGCACCAAATGCATATCCGAGGACAATCTTTGGCCATATGTCCTAGTCCCTTGCCTTCTTCCTTCAATGATAAGGATAATAATTAACCAAGTTTTCGATACCGTTTGCCCAAGCCAACATATGATTGATACTTAAAAGATTATTCCCACCATCACCAAACAGATCAAAACCTTATTCTTCGAACTTTCCAAGGGGATAACATCTTATATTTTTCCAAATCACACAATTATTTATATATATATTATATTTATTTATTTTTATTTATGTATATAAACATAATCTTTTCAAAACAGTGTGTCGATTCGCCTTGTTTAAGTATTTGGGAATCCCTATCGATTACATGGAGCTCTTCATGCACTGACCAAAATTCATAAACCACTTAACAGATTAATCACCACAAAACATTTTTATATCAAATAATAAATGTGTGCTCATATATATAATACTCTCAAACTCATTCTAGGGTATTACTAACCCTATCCCTAATGAGTCACTCATTCTAGGGCTTTACTAACCCTATCTATAATGAGTTTTACCCCACCAAAGCCTAGATGTTCGCTCAACCTAAGCTCTGATACCAAATGTAACATTTGATATTTTCAACCCTTAAAAATCAACACTAATACATCCTCGGTATTCACGTGCCGCAAATCCAAGTTCCGAAAAGTCTGATTGTTAGGGGAAAAATAAAATAAAGATAGAACAAAATCTCACATGAATGGAATAACATATATTATTTTAGTAATAAACTTTATTGAATACAATATCAGAGGCTAACCTAGATTCAGCCTAGATAGTTATAAACCCTCTGTCCTTACAAATGCTTAAAAACAAATGTAATAGATGCAGCGGATAATAGAATACGTCCATACATAGATGAAGATCTCTAACTCTCCTCTGGAAACACCAAGTGTCTCAACTGAACCTGAAACTACTCGGATCTGACCCGAGTATTAAGAATACCCAGATCAGGCTTGATAAACCAGCATGAGATACTCAAAATTTTAAAGGTATAGGCCATGCTGATGCCAATCAAAACATTATAAATTAAATAGTAATCAATATTTCTCAAATCTTAATTAATTTAATTAATTTACAATATTTTATAAATTAATTAAATCACATGGTTTTATGGAGAATTCACAAATATGGTGTGTGACTCAAAGGTGTGAATTTAATCAATAATTAATATTGAACAAATATTAATATTCACATAACCTTAGCTAGTGGGGTGACGGTTTAGCCGAATTCATCGCTTATAGACAATTTTAGTAAATCACATTTTATAATTTCTTAAGCGGTACTAATTAGTAATGTGATTATTTACACCAATTCTTTTTGTCGACACTATATCACATTAGGACATATGAAATTTGGTTTTCATCAAAATTCCGATACCGTTCACATTCAACTTGGTTAGTCTATAAAAAAAGTCCTTAGTTTAATTTATTATTAGTTGTACTACTCTTGCCAGAGATTTTTTACTTTGAGTTGACTATAGTTGAACATGATACTAACCTTATATAACCGAGGAGATGAATTATCTATTGATTAGTTTTCACTTCCAACGCTTCAACTCAGACCTAACTATAGTCGCTTAATGGTTGCTATGTCATGATTTAACTGTAATCAAAGTATGCACACTAAAGTTTAACAATATTCTCAAGTTAAGAGAACCGTGTAACATTGTCACTTCGAGATTTCCCATTTGACCTAGTTGATAATTGACCAATAGGAAACTCTCGACGAGTCATTTCATAATTATCTAAGAACTATCAGTATGAAACCCCTTGGTGCTACCACTACTTGTAAGTAATACACTGCCTAATATTTAGAGAGCGTTACTGTAACACCCTAAAAATTTAAGCAGACAATTTAAATAAAAGAACTAAATTTAAATATAACAAGGCGGAAAATATAATTTTTGCAAATGTCTGAATTTAGAAATGAAACTTGCACTGTTGCGTTCGTAGCGATTTTCTGGACGATTTTCATATATAACATTTTCAAAACGGAGCTAGTATGAAGAAGTTGCAAACATTTTAAATTTCGAAATTTAAAAATAATTAATAAAATAAGGAAAGAAAATATACTAAATATAGAGCTCCACCGGTCGACACCTATATTTGGACCTATGTAATATTAAGCGATAAGCGAGACGAGGCGATAGAAGTCTCGCTTCGCTTGATATCGCTTAAGCACCGCTTAAGCATCGCCTAAGCACTTCTTAATTTTTTTAGCATACATTATTTGTATCAATATAAATTTATTTAAGTGATTATACTAAGTGCACTATCCGTGTGTGCACAAATTTATCACAAATAAGCTAAGTTTAATTTTGAAGTTCACTTATAAATTCATAGGTTGCAAAAGTATAATTTGACTTTCACTATTCAATAATTGTAAGCATACTCTAGTTGATAACAAACAGTGCACATTTGTCAAATAAATATAATCATATCTTAATGCAAAGACTGCTCGTCATCCAATGGCCCATATGATAGAAAATGAGGAAATTTTGTCAAGGAATGTGGCTTTTTTGCTATGATTCGATTTCATTTTATTTTAAAAATTAATATATATTTTCTTAGTAGTGCTTAATCGTCGCTTAAATTTTATCAAAGCGCATATAAGTGCCGACTAAGCACGCTTAAGCGCTCATCGCTTATTTCAATTGCTTTTTCAAAAAATTAAGCGTTGTACATGCATTTAACGTTTAAGCAATGCTTAAGCGCGCTTTCATAACATAGATTGGGGTCAACCGCCCGAAAGTATAGCATTGCTCTATGTATTAAAACGGTAATTTGCACTTTCTAAAGTTTGTTTCTATTGTTTTTTTAAGTGCATTGCTCTATGTATTCTCAAAATAATATCATGATTACATGTTATTTACGGACAGAAAGTCAACTAATCAATGAAAAATTATTCATTTTTCATGTTATTTTCTATTTTAAATATGCATAAAGACTATGCTTCTTATAACACTACAACAAAAAGACCATATTACAACTGTATTTTTACAACTGTCGAAAAATGGCAGTTGTAATAAAGGTTTTTTACAACTCTTTTTTTCAAAAAGTTGTAATTGACTTATTTTCAACAACTCTTTTATTTTGCAAGTTGTAATAGATGCTTATTACAACAATGCTTTTTTACTAGTTGTAATAGATACATATTTTTAACAACTTTTCAATTTTGACAGTTGTAATAGTTGCCTATTATAACCTTTTTCGTTTGCCCATTGTAATAATTAATTGATAATTATAATTAAATTATAATATTTAATAATTAATAATTAACAATAAATATTTTTTTATTAATAATTAGTTATTACTATTAAATAATAGTAATTAATAATTAATTTGAAAATATGAATAATTAATATCAATAATCACTATTCAATAATTAAAAATTAATAAATAATAAATAATAAGTATTATTAAATAATTAACAAATAAGAATATTTAATAATAACCTTAAAAATTAATAATAATTTATATTAATAATTACTATTAAATAATTAATACTTAATAATTAATAAATAGTATTTAGTTTTTAAAAATTACTATTAAATATTTAATAATTAATATTCGATAACATATACATAATGATTAAAAATTAAATAAATAATAAAAAATTAATAATAAATAATAATTACTATTAAATAATAATAACTAATAATTAATTTGAAAAATGAAATAATTACTATTACTAATTACCATCCAATAATTAATAAATAATAATAATTAATAAATAAGAATTAATGTTTAATAAATAATAATTGATGTTAATAATTAAGAAGTAATAATAAATATTAATAATTAAAAAATAATATTTAATTATACAATAACAAAACCACCCTTTACATCTGCCAAAAGTAGTTGTAATAGGTCTATTACAACTGCCAAAATAGTTGTAACAATTGTAATAGGTCTAAAAGTGCCAAAAATAATTTTTTACAACTACCTATCGCCATTGTAAAAATGTCTTTCACTACTGCTTTTAGCAATTGTAAAAGGTTTTTTACAACTGTAATTGTCAGTTGTAAAAGAACCTTTTATAACTGCTATAGGTAGTTGTGGTAAACAGAATAAAAAAATGGACTCCAACGGTGAAATTTAGACGAGGAAAAGTGTGAAAAATTGGTGCTAATCTAAAGTTTAGGCGGCAACCTAATTATCAAATTCTCCCTCACTCATGCCTCCTCTCAAACTCTTCCTTACCGCCTAACAAATTTAGTCTCGCTCCTACCCCAAATTCCAAATCCTACATCCCAAACTCACAAACTAGGGCATCATTCTCAGCTACCAAAAAATTGATTTTCCCTCCAACTTCATCCACCAAAAAATTCAATGCTACAACCACTTTTACTCCCAAATTGAACATGCGCTAGATAGAGAGTCACCGCAGAAAAAAGTCACTACCGCTTGACATTTATCACTGCTAGAGTTCGATTTTTGAGCCATTGCTATTCGCTTGGACTGACGCTAGCTGATGTGGAAGATGATGAGCACTTGAAGTTGCCTGAGTTGTCGGATTCTGGATCTGCTTTGCTATCAATCAGTGTATCTTCTCATCCCCGATTGTTTTTAATATATTCCCGCCTATAGATCTGATATTATGGGCACCACAATGAGTGAAGACTACCACCGAAGGACTGGAGAAGCCAATGCTTGAGAAGCCTAAGCAGATCTGGTATTGATGCTTGCTTAGTAGAGGTAGTCTCTGTTGTACGTGGAGAGATGACGCTTGCCCCGATGATGTTGTGCAGCTACTAAGTGGTGTCTGCACATAGATATCTGAAAATAGGCTTCAAGGTCAAGAAAAAGATAACTAAAATGGGCATGAATTGGTCAAACCATTCTTTATGGAAGACAAAGCCCAAGAAGGAGACGGTGCATTTTAAGGTTGTTACTAAGGTTGAGGATGGGAAGATCGTACCATAGAGGATTGTGGAGGTTCAGCCTTTCCAAGCAGTTGAAAGCATCATTGATGGTGTGTAGAATGGAAATATGACTATGTCTC
Organism: Allium fistulosum; assembly: GCA_030737815.1. Classification (NCBI taxonomy): domain Eukaryota; kingdom Viridiplantae; phylum Streptophyta; class Magnoliopsida; order Asparagales; family Amaryllidaceae; genus Allium; species Allium fistulosum. Next base: position 708,591,112 of record CM060903.1, on the reverse strand, counting down.
TAGTCCAGGTAACGTATCCAGCTCTTGACTTTTTTCTTATCTGAAGAGTTTTTCTCCTTCTTGCTTTTGTTTTAAAAGAAGAAGAACAAGTGTGTATGAAGATTTGATGTAAAATAACCAACTTAAAAGTTTTAATACAAAGAAAAAAGTTTATGCAGTAACTATAACTAAATCGTAAATGGTTATATTTGAGTTGTTTTGATGTCTTGAGTTCATAATGGAAAAAGATTCTATTTATTTTAACAATTTTATAAATCAATTGAGGTTGAGTGGTTATCCTGGTTAGAATTATCTTGGTTAGATATTTCTTGCTTGTTCATTTTACCTACAATTGTTGAATGTCCCTACTTGTATATCATGGTTGGAAACACACTTGCTTCCTATGAGTTTTGTTTGCTCTAACCATTCTTCTTCATATATAATATCTACGTGAAGTCAATGTTCCTATTGTGCATTTTTAAAATAAAGGTTGCGTTTTTTATATCTAATAATCTGGGTCTAATATGATTCAAGTTGCAAACATGCCTAAACAAAACTGTCTTCCCTTTCAATTGCTTTTTGAAGTCACTTTGTAGTTTGTAGGTTGAAGTCTATTGACAGAGAATTAGACAAAACTGTTGATCACTAAGATACGATGGCCTACTTAAATTTCAGGTATTCTATGCAACATAAAATCGCACCTTGTTTAATCACTAATATATGTAAAAGCTCATTCAATAAGAATACTTTTGCCATAGTATGTTTGCTACACTTTTCCCTTGATCTATTTAACTGTTTAGCATGCTATACTGAAATAACAATTACATGTATAGATGGCTTGTTAAGTCTAAGAGCTTTACTATATGATTTCTATGACACTCTTGGTTCTCGGTTTTTTTATTGAAGTCATGGACAGTTACGATTGGCTTCTCATGACTTCGTTATTTTATGCATCCTGAATCATTAAATTACAGCAAGTAAACATTTTTGACATGCATAGTTATGTCAGTAGTAGCAGTTGTATAAACTATTTTTGATGCATTTGTCACTTACAAATGCAATTTTAAAGTTAAAAATTGAGATATGTGGTGAAATTGTTCTTTAAAAGAACAATAACAAGATAGATTACAACAAGTAAACAACTTACCCATTAATGGCAAAGTGAGAACTAGGAAGTACTTATCTTAGAGTAATATGATCAAATACGCATATCTGCTCTGATTTTGAAATTATTTCTCTATCATTTCCACTTCAAGTCGATATGTAATAATTCTATGTGATTAACTGGAATTCATAATTTACTTCAACTTCTTATATGTAAGCATTAAATTTGCATTTGATAAAAAATATAAATCACTTCTTTGAGATTCAAAGGTGGGAAAAACACCACATTTGAGCTGAAGATGATTAAACTGGATACACTATATCAGTGTTCAAGAAGAAGGATTCCTTTGGCTAATATTTCAAAATCTAGTCCACATCTTGACTATACCGATTGCACACTCAGCGGTTCAAACAAAATAATAGGTTAATCACTATTGTTTTGGTAGTGAATTACTTTTTATTCTTAGGATTCACATTTACTAGTTGTATGACGATGTGGATGGAAATTGGCTATGAACACATTTTTTTCCTGTAATTTATGTGTTTTTTATATCCTGGTATGTATGCTAAAAAAATCCAAGTTCGATTTTCGATTTTGTATTCGCATAGCTTGATCGGTTTACCTTTCAGTGTATGGACTAAAATTGCACACTAAAGGCTTTATTCCGTCTTTTATTTTAATAATTCTCCTTCATACCTAGCATCCATAGTTAACTAATCCGTCCCTATCTCCAAAAAATTACCAGGGATATGGGATGTTTTATGAATGGCATTTCTATCCAATCTTTTTTTTAAAAGAAGAAGAGAAAAGTAAATACGTAGATAATGAAATAAGCAAACAACCTACTTTTGATTATTAATATATTTATATTTGAATAATATTTATATGCTGCAGGAAGATGTCCCTAAATAATTTGCAGAACATGTACAACATTTCATCTCCCACAAACCGAATAGGCCCTAATAGGGTTGAGGTTAGTCGCCTACGACACATCCCTATCGATTTCTACATCTTTATTGAATACAAAAGGAAACCATTTGTGCATTCAAATTTAGTTAAGATATGTATAATCATATAACATCATCAAGCATAGTTAGATTCTGCAGTAAGCTATCAGTACCTCAAAATTGTAGCTTGAAGATGTCATGTACAAGATCAAAATGAAAACAAAGACAGATGAAAAAAGCAAAGAAACATGCTTACCTTGGCCTGCTATTTTTGTTTGTTTTACTAATAGAAATGATTTCTTTTAGAAGTTATCTCGAAATGAGATGACACATTACTTTCTATACTATTTAATGCACATTTTTTTACAATGCAGATACCAGGCCTAAGTAAATGGGTGAAAAAGTAAAAGTATGAACGCCTGCAGGAATCATCTACGGATAACAAAGATGTGAAGATTTATAACATATTTACTGACCATCATGATTGATTGATATGAGATATATAACATATTTACTGACCATCTATGGATAACCAAGACATGGAAATTTGCTTATAGTGTATTATCATTTTTCATTTTGTAGATAACCAAGTTGGTTTGTTTGATAGATTAGTTTTGTAGAGAAGAATAATGTGATTTTTGAGTTTTTTTTGTGTATTGTTATTTTTTTGTATATATTTATCCTTATCTATTGTTTGCTTCAATTGCAAATTGGGTTTAGATTTTTTTATTAAATTTTGCATCTATTTTAACCATGGATAGAAACAATTGTTAAAAAGTCTCTTACAACTGTCAAAAACGGTTGTAAAAGGGTCTTTTACAACTGCCAAAAGCAGTTGCAAAAACGTTTTTTACAACTCCTGCTGCAACTACCTATGATAGTTGTAAAATAATCTAACTCTATTACAACTTTGGATATAACGACTGGCAGACGTCCGTTGTAATAGACCTATTACAACTGTTTTTGGCAGTTGCGAAAGGGTATTTTTGTTGTAGTGTAAAAAATGTTCCAAAGTACATATCAGTCATCATGTTGTTATTACTTTAATATATATATTAAAAAATTAATTTCAGCACACAACACAATTTATCAGCCAACCAATGGATATTAAACACTCTAATAAACAAAGATCGACTCAAAAAGATGATATATCTTCAAAAGCATCTTCAATGAAAGATAGTGTACATGTCTAGAAATCAACAATGATAAAAAATCACCTTCTAAAGATGATTATGGCTGGGATGAAAAATTTACTTCTAAAGTGATAAGTGATATATCATTCAAAAAAATTGCAAAAATAATATAATGAATTTTATTATCTTATCGATTTTCTCTGCCTATTTTTGCTATTAGCGTAAACTTTCACAAAGGCATCTCTATGGATATTACCAATTGTTACCATCACTTAAAAATAAGATCTATTAACTTTATTTTTTTTACAAATTCAATACGCTCTCCTACATATATTATCAAACTTAGTATCACTTAAATATATGATCTAATAATTAAACTTCATGTACGTTTTTGCTCTTTATTAATTGATAACAGAAATAAAAATTCAACCTAAAAAAATTAAATGTTCCAACTTAGAAGTGAAATTCAAACTGATTATACATGATTCCAACGCAAAAACATAACTATATATTTAAGAAAATTATTTCTCTTAAATACGTTAAACGTATATAATTTGTAAAAAAATCAATTTACTCGCGAAGCATGTGCTATCGTCACACGTGAAGCGCGTGCCATAACACTCGTTAGTTATAAACAACCATGAGCTTATATTTGTAAAAATAAGACCTATATTTCTACTACCCTTTTACTATTAATAATATTACCAACTAAGTTATACTTAAAACTCCTTTATTGATATAAATTTATCCTTTAACTTGGGTTAATGAAAAAGAAACCTTAGGTACTTACAAAAATAAACATATTATATTTTTGTTCATAACTAAACCATTTACAAAAGTATTACATGAAATAAAAGATCAGTTGATACAAAAGACATCTCACATAAATTTCTTAAAGCAATTAAGTTTCTCAGTATAGAAGAAAACCTCAAAATTCTAAATTACAGGAAAAAATTAAGTTCATTTACAAAAAATTCTCCGTAGAAATTTATAATATCATCAAATTCTTTTTAAGCCAGAAAAAGACACATTCCTAGTCTTCCTTGTGAAGGTGATTTTGATGAAAGAAAATTCCAACTCGGGTCAGAACTCGTCAAATGAATTCTGAATATCTAGAATTATGTAAAAGAAAAGAAATTGAATTACTTTTACAAAATCGTCTAATAAAACCATTACAATCCTCTTGGTAATGCACTTTTTCTATGTTAATAAACATAAGGAACATGAAAGAGGTGTTCTAAGATTAGTTATCAATTATCAACCCCTTAATAAAGTATTAAAATGGATTAGAGATCTCATTCCTAACAAGAAATATTTACTAGATCGATTATATGATGCCATAATGTTTTCTAAATTTGATTTAAAATTTGTATATTAACATATTCAAATCTCTGAATCTGATCAATATAAAACTGCTCTAACTGTTCCAATAGGACATTATGAATGGAAAGTAATGCCTTTTGGCTTGAAGAATGCTTCTTTATAATTTCAAAAAATCGTGAATTGATATTTTTGTTCCTTATAGTGAATTTATCATAGTTTATATTGGTGATATTTTGATACTTTCTAAAAGCATTGAAATGAATTTTAAACATCTTGATATTTTGAAAATAATTATAATTCAAAATGGCTTAGTTGTATATAAGTCTAAAAATAGATCATAATATAGAAAAGTTTTTCCCGATAAATAGAAGTATTGAATTTTCTTCTAAATTTCCAGATATCATAATTCAGAATCCTAGTTGCAAAGGTTTTTAAGAAGTTTGGATTATATACCTTCTTATTATAATAATTTAGCTATAGATGTTGCTATCTTACATGATGGACTTAAAAATAATCATGGTCCATGGACTGTACAACATATCCAAGTGGGTAAAATAATAAAGGAAAAGGTAAAACAACTTCCTTGTCTTACACTTGCAAACCCAATTTGGGACAAAATCATTGAAACAGATGCTTCAGATATAAGATTTGGACATATTTTAAAACAAATACGTCCAAAGTCAAGATAGGAACATCTTGTAAAATTTTATTTAGGTAAATGGAATAATAGCCAGAGGAATTATGCCACTATAGCAAAATAAATTCTTGTTATAGTTAATGTGTTTTAAAATTTCAAGATGATTTATATAATAAAAATTTAGTTCTAAAAACTAATTGCAAGTTTGCTAAATTTATGTTTAACATAGATTTTATATGATGTATCTAAGAAAATGTTTGCATGGTGGCAGGCTCATTTAGCACTTTTTGATTTTTAAATCCTTTATAAAAAGGGTGAAGATAATAGTCCTTTTGATTTTCTTACGCGTGAATTTTTACAGGACAATGACCCCTAGAGGAAGGGGAAATTTTCTCTATAAAGGATGAGGAGGAAGATGAAAAATCCTTGCCCAACATGGAAATAGAAGGCTAATAGCCGAAAACATTGCTTCAAGTTCATTAGGAAAATTTATTCCAACAAACAAAGATGATCCCTTATATAAAGAATTCTTAAGGTTCATAACTTGAAAAACAGTATGAAATTCCGTTATGTGCTGGCGTAACCGATAATGAAGAAGGTGATGATAACATAACCTTATATGAGGAAATCCCTCATAAACAAATAATAACTCTTTTAGGTTTTTCTAATATCAAAAGAGAAGAAACCTCAATCCTAATGCAAAGATATCTTGATATAACATTGTATGCTACTACATCATATAAACCAATGGTTTACTATGAAAGTCTTTTAAAAGCTTCTGAAACATGCAAAAATGTGCATTGCACTTTGATGGATCCACACGTTTATAACTTTAGTAAAGATATTATCAAAAGGTGCCTTATGCTAGAAGAATGGAGTTTATCTATCTCAAAGGAGAGAATATTTTCTACCGAAAAAAATGTGACGACCCACCTTTCTGACCCCTAGAAACGACACTTAACACATTCTCCGTGTTTGTGTGCCATTTCCCAAGCATCGGAAAGATGAATCGTCGTGGGGTGAAATAAAGAACAGAATAGAAAACCTCACAATGAAACTGCTAAATAAAATATAACAGTCAATAGTAAATCAGGTTACTATTTAACAGGGAGTTATCAGAGTTACACAAAAGTACTACAAATCGGCTTAGGCAGTTATAACATCCTGCTCTTACAAATGCCGAAACAAAATACACTTACACAAACTAGATAAATAGTGAAATAGATAGCTAAGTAGATAAAAGCCTCCTGCTTAGACGTCGTCTTTAAAAGAGCCCAACAAAGACCTGCTACTCCCGGACTACTCAAATAAATGAGTACCTGAGAGTTTAGGAAAACAAACAACTCAGGTTAGACGCCATGTCTGGTATGAGTAAAACTTTTAAAACAATGGGTGTGAAACTAAACACAAACATGTGAGACCACGTTGCTGAACACAGAACGGGTTTACTTCTACATAAATCAACATCCAAACATAAAGAATGGATAAATATATAAACACCATGACGAGTGGTTGACTCTTTCTGATGTAAATAAGGAAATAAATTTGAAGGTTCGAATCAAATAAGAAAAAAAATCTCCAACAAATGACTAGGAAGGTGCACCACCCTTGAAGTATACCTCTAGTAATATACTTCTGGGAAGCTCATATACTTCGTGACACTTCTCAAAAATGTACCAGCTGGACCCCACCATACCTTACCGAGAATCTGAATATTTCACATCTAAATGCGCAAACGAATCTGATCTAGATGAGATGTGAAAATATCCTAATGGGAGCAACCCCACATAGTTGGACGTCCTTTTGCGCTTGGGTTCAGTCATTTACCCACAAAGGATAACAAAACTCGACAGAGCAACAAATCATCTTAGAATGACGATAATAAAGAAGCTGAAGTAACCGATAATTGAGAAACCAACTATCGAGGATATAAAATGATCGTATATGGAAATTAAGTCTTGTATACTTACCACTCCTCATCGAATTTGAACTTGTACTATTTCTTGGTTAACAATAATACCAAACAAGTCAAGGTAGTGTTACCTCAAAGTCATGTCCCATGATTATTCTTAACTTTCGAAATAGCAACAAGTCTACTTCTTCGATGTTTAGTGCTAATTATATAAATAAATCGTTTTCATATAAGTGAATCGCTTTACGAAAATTAATTCATTTCTATAAACAATTCAAACTTTTCTTTTAAAAATCTGAATTTGTACTTGGCTTCACATTACAAGTATTTGGTTTAAAACACTTTGTTAAAGAGTTTACTAACTTTGAAACATCATTAAAAAGGATTCAACAACTTAAAACATCATTATTACATTGATTAATTAACTTTTAAAACTTTGTTAACTAAGTTGATTAATTAACTTCAATAACCTTTAATTAAAAAAGGTAAATCACCTTTAAAACATCATTGATTCAATTAATTAATAATATAATTAATTAAATTAACTTAGTAATAATTTAATATCATTATTTAAAAGTGATTAATTAATTTAAAACTTTATTTAAGGAAAGATTAATTAAGGTTAAACAAATTTATTAACTTTTAAAAGTCACTAATTAAAAAGATTGAATAATTTAAAAACATCATTAGTAAATTAATTATTTAACTTTAATCCATCATTATTAAAAGATTAATTAACCTTAAACATCATTAGATAAAATGATTAATTAATTTCAAAACATCATTAACCAAGTGATTAGTTAATTTTAAACACATCGTTATAAGTTAATTAGTTAACTTTAATCCTTATTAATTAAATAATTAATTAAATTAAATAATAGTTATTAAAATAATTAATTATTTTTGACAAAATCATTAATCAAAAACTTGCTTAACTTGTAAAATAATTCCAAGCATGATAATGAAACCAAACGGTTTCGATAAAAGGTGATTTTTTGAAAGTGTCGATATAGCGACTATCGCTATACGAGCAGTTCGAAATTCGAGTATATGACATTTTCAATACAACCAACCATCATAAAGCAAGGGGATTAAATAATACATGGTAGTTTACAATAATTCAACGTCAAACAAGCACTTATTATCAATGGATTTAGTTTAAATACTAGATTTTCATATAACTTAAGATTCACTTACTAACTTTCCAAAGCGACTAACACTATGAGAAAAAACGAATCAGATGACAGTTATGCTCCGTTGTCTGAATGAATACATATCTGTCGTTTATTTCTGTGCCATCTCATTACATATCAGACCACAGATATGCTCTGTTGTCTGATGTGTTGTTCTTGTTTTATAAATAGTAGAGATGAATATTATACGTTGTCTGAAAGTTAATAAAATAACAGTTTTACGTTGTTTGATGTTATAGTATCATTTCCAGAATTTTCTATATATGCATACCAATTACAATTATATTATATATTTGAAGAATGAAATAAATGAATCACAATTTTATTTAAACAAATATTTTATTTCAAATCAAATTCACATACAAAACAACTTTCACTATACTTGCACTTTCAAATTCAATATAACTTTCACTATTCTTGCATTTTCAAATAAATACATCTTTCACTATCACTCTCATCTATACAACTTTTCTCTACACTCTCATATATAACATTTTTTTTTGCTAGCACTCGCTTACACTCACTCAAGTTTATTTTTGATATTGATCTTCATTTGCTTGCTTCAGCTTGTGTCTAGTCATCTCTTATACCTGTCAAATAAACAACGTGGTAAAATGGAAAAGGAAACAAACCTAAATTGCAAAAATTAAATTAAATTTGAATATTAATATTGCCTCAGTTTATGGGTTTGTTTTCTCTTCATGTTTTAGACATGGTCGGACAAATATATATGTGCACGGACAACTTATGATATGCACAATGTATCACTATGAATATCACAAGGCCGGACATCGATTAAATCTCATGGACTATTGCAAAGGTCAAGCCCGAAGGCTCAACACGATGCAAATGTCCACAAGGTCAAGCCCAAGCCTCATCGGGCTCAACTCAGGTGCACAAGGAAATGCAACTCAAACTAGAAAATCAAACCAGAAATATACAAACCAAAAAATCAAACTCAGGTGCACACTCAGGTGCTCCAACTAGAAATATACAAGTGCGGCCAGGAAAATGCACAAGAGTACATAGTGAATACAAGTTTCATCAATTCAACAAACACAAGAGTACATAGTGAATACTAGGCAAGAAATCTCAAAACAGTTTATGCATAGTGCAATAGGAGCAGCATGAACAAAGCTGAAGAGCACATGTATAAACCAGACAAAAACAAGGAAAACATGGCAATATTTCACACATTTATAATACATATGTATGTGTGTATATACATGGAAGTAACAAGCAAGAAGACTGCATATAGCAGTAACAACCATTCAAGGTTTCAGACCATTCAAGGTTCAGGTTATTCAAGTATCAATTTCAGGCCATTCAAGGTTCAGGGAAGGCAAGGATGTATACATTCAAGGTTCAGGGAAAATGATACATGTACACATACATACATACATATACATACATACATACATACATATATATAAACCATTCAAAGCAAAATGCATACATGTATATATATGTATAAACCTTGAATGTGTACATGTATATTTGTATAAACCAAAATGCATACAAAAGGATGTATACATGTATCAAAATGCATTCAAGGTTCAGTTGTCACATACCGAAATTTTCGACTTTCGAAAATTCGACATCGATACTCCCTTTATCGACTGCCGAGCAATCGAGTGCCGGAAACTCCAATAGTGAGGGTTTTAAGAAAAAGAAAAAGTAGAAGAAGAAGATAGAAGAAAAGGAGAAGAAAAACAACAACAGAACAAGAGCAGAAACAGAAAACAATATCAGAATCTCACATATCGCAGCGGAACAATATATAATAGATAAATGAATATCATTTAAAAACAAAAGAATTATATCTGTTATTACATTACATCACATCATATCATCAGAGTCAATAAACAACAATGGACAGTTATATAAACTTGTCCTCATACAGAATACACAGCGGAATAAATACTATCAGATACAAATACTACGTCTCGTCGTCCAGCTTACTCCAAAGCTCCAGAATATCCAGAATATCCTGATAATATAACTCTAGGCTGCCCGTGTGGAAATTGGTGGGCACCCAGAGTTTAGAAGGGAAACAATAAACTCCGAGTCAGTCATGGTGACTGGTGTGAGATCGTAAAACAGTTATTTTTCACAAAGAAAATAAAACAAATTCGCAATGCTTTTGGAAAATGAAACTACCATAAGACCTCCCACCACACACACAATGCAAACGCAGAATTGGAGGAGATTTCTTCTTATGATAGTCAAAGATGCTTACTACGCAAAATCAAATCATTTTGGATATTATTATTAGTGCATAGTGGAAAACATTTCGAAAGTAGAATATAAATCTTAGCCAGCATAGGTACCATTATATTATGCCTGCTATAGCTGCCTCCTGAGGAGACAGGTTATACAATTGAAATCGTAAAGGCTCGTATTGTTTCTTTGGATTTCCAACAAATGGTCAGGCTAAGGAACTTCCTATCCACGATGGGTACGTCCCTGGAATAGACGACCCGAGAACCTAACCGGATCTCTGCCAACACAAGGCCGGGTTACCTCTGCAAAAATAGGTAACTACTGACACGCGTATGTCATCCCCCGATCGTCACCGATCTTCCCGAGGATCCCCGATTCGCAACAACCACAAAGAAATAAAAAATTTTTGCAGCAACCACAGAGGTTAAGTATCTGGGCTCCATACCATGATACCACCTTTATCCAGAAGGAATGACATACACTAAGGGGCGCTACTCCCTAGAACCTTGCCGCATCCTTCCTGTTTCGACCATTTCCGGGGTGTGAGGCTCGACGAAGTCTCGTCCACAAAGCTACGCTTTCTCAAAAAGCCCTGCTTCGGGTCAAACAAAATGATCAACCTATGATCACAAAGATATAAGATCAAACAAATGATCATATCGCAAATGATCAAACACTGATCATTTCACAGCAACACTCAGTGTGCCACGTTACCAAATTGGGACATATCGCTGATAAATTTCAACTACATAACCTCTGAGCTCGTACGTCTCAGAGAAGGGTGTTAAGCTAAGAGAATAAATTCTCCGCCACCAACAGAAATGTATTTTAAAGAAATCAGCTTTATATCTCAAATTGTAACGTCAGACACACAATCCATACAAGTCTGTTCCGGGATCGAACAGAACCGAAGGCACTTCTCACGAAGCCCTTGCTTTTCCGGATAATTTTCTAATCACGTCCGAACTTCCCGTCACTAAGGGTGATAAAACCTCTAAACCGGAGATCAGCCGATGTAGAGTAACTCGACGGTAATCCTTTCGTTTTCAAAAATATCCGGTCTTCAACACCGGTCTTCGAATGCAATTCATAACGACGTATCACATATTCGGAATGGGTTATACGACCCCATGGTCCTTTCCCGGCTAACCCGAATAGTGAGCGATTATTCAAAAATAAGTGTGGCATTCAAATTCATCCAATTCACAACAAATACCTATCTAAAGGTAATTATTGATAGTCGGTTATTTAACTATCAATAAAGATGCGCAACATCATCAGATTCCAAATAATTTTCCAAATTATTTATTCTCCAAAAATATCTTTAATAGATATAAAATTTCCACTTCAAAAATAAATCAACGTTTATTTTTCTAAACAGCTTCCCTTTCCTTTATAAATTCCATATTGAATTTATATTTTCAAATATATACTGATATACGATTTTTAATCGTTTTCAAATATTCATTTTCGATTTATCTTTAAGAAGATAAAATCTCAAAACGTTTCATTTCATTTTGGAAAATATTCCATACTTATTTAATAATAAGTGTTTCACAAATCTTTTATTTTCAACATTTGAAAATATTCGATATACTTAAATCAAAATTTAAGTATAAATTCATTCTTTAAGGAAACCATTTACTATAACAACATTTATTTGAGTCAAAACGAATGTTACGTAAAACATCGTTACGACGACTCAAAATCTCTAGTATAGGGATTCGAAATTAAGATAGATATGTAAACCCCAATACAAGATTCCAGATTAAAGAAAATCAGACTGAAGACTTTGATTTTTGAAATGTGTTACAGATTTGAAGAATAGTTACAGGCTTTCAATTTGATTTATTTTGGTTTGAGAATTTGTTGATTTATTTGGAACTGCTACTGAATTTGCCTTTGATCCCCTTTTGCTTTGCATTTGAATTTCCAGATTTTTATCTTTCTCTTAGCATTTTGATTCCAGACTTTTTCTTCTTTTCTATAATTAATTACATTAATTCTTAATTAATTACATTAATTAATCACTTCATTTATTAATTATTACTTAATAAATCAATCTTAATTACATCATTAATTATATTAATTAATGATTCTTAATTACAAATTAATTATTAATTACTTAATTAAATTAATTACATTAAGTAATTAACCTTTAATTAAAACACATTTATTAATCACCTTTGATTAACCTCATTCAGTAATTAACTCCCCTTAATTACTTTCATTAACTAAATTAATTACTTCCTTAATTAATTTCTTAATTAATCCCTTGATTAATTCACAAGTTATTAATTACTTTCCTTAATACATAACCAATCAATTAATTACTTCCAGTAATTATCTTATTATTTACTTCCCTAAATAATCATACCTTAATAATTACATTAAGTAATTATTATCAAATCATCTCTTGATTATTCTAAATTAATTAAACTTAATTAATTATCTTAAACTAAATCAAATTAACTTCAATTAATTACAATACATCAAAACATTTCCTTTCGGAAATCATTTACTATAACAACAGTGTTATAGTCCATCATTTCCTTATATTTTCGAAAACGCCTATTTCAACAATGAACGTTGAAATCTATGCTTTCGATTCATAATACATTTTAAAACATCTTTAAAATGTTTAACTTCATTTTTAATATCACTTCTTCAAAAACGTATCCATTTTACTTAAAATTATATTCACTGTCCAAAATCGTGAATATAATTCACTTAACCCAATTTCAATCTTTTCTACACATTTTTATTTCAATAAAAATTCGCTATCCAAAATCGCGAATATATCTTCTTTAACATTTTAATTTATCAAATCCAATTGATTTCGAATTTATAAACACGGTTATAAATTCTATTTCTATTTTCTAACGACTTCAATTTAATAAATCTTCTTTATTAATAACTCGATCAATATTCCATTTAAAGGCAAAAATCCAATTTTATTCATATTCCATCTAAGTGCAACAATCTAATTTATAAGTTTATTACTTATAAATCCTTTATTCTACACATCTATTCAATTTATACTTCACAATTTATAATTTCATTCACTTACGAATTTTTATCTCATCTTGTTCTAACACTTACAAAGCTCGTTTAAAATTCCAATATTTTAGATTTATAAATATCGACTTTTTAAATCCTTTAAATAGACCGTTTATAATACTGTGAAAAACTCAATTTAAACCCTTTTTTAAATAAATCAACTATTTATTCAAAAATGACACTTGGGTTATATTTCACAAAAATCTTAACTTTTATAACTTTAAAATTTTAAACGTTTATTTATTTAAAATAAATCAATTCAACAATTCAATAAAATGTCTACTTTCAAAAATCACTTTAAAATCCTTTTTTTAAAGTAAAAGTCGTTATTCTTACATTTCAAAACTGAATCCGATGATGCAACAGCATCAATTAGTCCATCACAACAGTCAATATCATATATCAATATGATAACAGAATATATATCAATATCTGTAAATAAGTAAATACAGTTGAGGAATCCAGTTGGATCCCTCCAACCTGTTTCCCTGCATCCAAAGATGTTAGCACAATACCAATTCCGCTCCAGTACGGAATTATCGCGGTATATGGGTTTTTATAAAATCCGCTTACTAACGGCGCAATAGGGTCTCATCCGCTATACGAGGCGGGAAATCATCAATCCAATATATACATATGCCAATATGTATATATTGCTATATATAGATATATATATATCCTACTATATCTAATATCACATCCAGATATCAATCAATCAAATCAATAACTGCAATACAAATTTAAATCTGAGTGAGGAGATCTCACCTTAGCTTTTTAATTTGTCATCCATTTCCATCTCAGTTTGTTTTCTTCCATTCTTAACCTTGTATAAAAATTAAGGATTTATTAATATTCGAACAAATCGAACATTTAATTTCCTTTCAATAGATTAAATAAATCAACACTTTTAATTTGAACAAATCTAATCATTGATTTCCTATTGGGTAAATTAAATTAGCCAAATTATTTTTATTAACAAACTTTCTCTTATCAATTTATTAAATTAAATCGAATTTCCTTTTGAAAATCTAAATTAACAAAAATATATTTTCCGGTTAAATCAATCCCCTTATTAGTAAATGGGTACATTAAAATATACACAATTTTTTTCTTTGAACTTCATATATACAAAACTGCCTAAATATTTCTTTGATGAAACATGTAAATTTATCTTCTATATTACTTTATCTCAAAAATATCGTTGAATAAAAATTTATAAAAATGCTTACAGTCGAGTTCGAACGAAACCCAAACTTCATTCACGCGATCAACCACGGAACTCGAGCTCGAGACCCATGCTTGCCTCAACCAACAGAAATCGCCACCAACAAAAGCCTCGATCGCGACCCCAAATCCTCATCATCGAACTTCGCCTACTCGAGACTGGCTTCGTGCCCCAGACTCCATCTCGCGCCGCCGCACCCTCCAACCTAGCGAATCGCCTCGCCTCCCAGTTGCTCGCGTGTCCCCCATCGATCTTGCTCCTCCTCGAGACCACGACGTGCGCACGCGACCATCATTTGATCGAACGCAACCCTCGTATCAGTCGCGACATCGAATACCCAGACCCTAAGTTGCTCGAGATTGTCCTGCCTCGCGTTCACGAGCCACGTCGCCCTCGCCTGAAAATCATCGCGAATGATAATCGCGGTCGCAGTCGCCATTAATCGCCGAGAGCCTCAACCCTAACTCGCGAATTCCAATTGAACTTGATTTGAAAAAATAGAAGGAGGCGGCCATTATTTGAACGAGATTTGATTTTCTTTTCTTTTAAAACGAAGAGGAGTTCGGCTGTTAATTCGTTTGATTTTTTTAAAACTGGAGCTTGAGAGGATGGGAAGGAAAAGGAGATGGGTTGCACGATAGTCTCGTGATGCTCGGCGTGGATTTAGGGAAGAACGTGCTATAGTTGACCAATAAAAATATAAATTTAAATTTGAATTTCGTTAAAAATTCAAATGCGTTTTCCTATCGTGTGCTCACATACAAGCACCGAAAAATACGAAAATTGAAACATTACAATAATATCCCACTACGGATCCGATGGAACTGGTTTCGTCGAATTCCGAGACTGTGCCTCGGACGGCTATTTTTAAATATCGATACGAACGATATAAATTCAAAACTGAACAATTCACTTTGAAATACAATTCTGAAGCTTCTATTATCTTCAATATTATCAATACGAATTTTAAAAGCTTTCGAAATATTTTTCTTCAACTTTAAATTGAAGATTCAAATTTTTATTCGACTATCAATAGATTAAATTTTATAATTTAATCGCCAAATTCAAAGTTATATCGGGGATTCAAATTAAATCATCGTTCAAATATTTAAAATTAATTAAATATTCTCAATTTAATTTGTTCAAAATTCCGGGTCGTTACAGTTCAGTGAAAGCAATCAAAGCAAAATCCATTCAAGTATCAAAGCAAAATGCATCAAAAATTCAACATATGAACCCACGAACAATTCAAAAGCAACTCAAAGCAATTCAAAATTGGCTCAAAGCACATATGTATATACATATATACATGAACACATGAACAATTCAAAAGCAGCTCAAAGCTATTCAAAATCTGGTTAAGGGATTTTACATGTATACATGTATGTATATGCATGTATACATATATATAAAACATATGAATACATGAACAATTCAATGCACATGGTCCAGACTCATGGCATAAGACCAGATCACAAATGAATCAGTTCAAGTGCAGAAATTAATCAGTTCAAGGCACAAGACCGGGCTAGATCATAAATGAACCAGCAAAATAGAAATGAAGTGGGATGTAATTGGCACACTAATATACATATATACACGTATGTCTATACATGTATACATGTATATATGCAACACATGTTCAGAGATTCAAACAACATCAAGCTTTAAGTAATATACATATATATACATATGTAAATACATGTATATATTTTCATACTCAAAATGGTTCAAGCTCAAGTACATACAAGTATATGTGAGAACTGAAACAACATAACACACATACACAAGGGTGAAGATATACATACACAAGCACTAGGGTATAATTATACAGACTTTTCACACATATATAGAAATGAAGTAAGATGTAACAACACATATACACATATGTATATACATGTATACATGTATATATGCAACATTAATATCCCATATATCTCAAAACTGAAATCCTATACACATATATACATATGAAAACATGAACACAAGTATATACATATGAACACATGAACACAAGTATAAACATTCACACAAATTAAAACAAGGCAGGACCAACAAGACTCATTACAATAGGCAATGCTATGGACCTGCAATTCAACACAAGACTCGAGAAACTGGACACATATACAACAAGTATATACATCAAGACATATCAAGTGTTGAAGTGCACTTCCTTGAACAAGGTAGTTCCAGTCAACACTGCCTTGAACAACAAGGTCCAACATAGCAATCTACTAACTTTGACAAGAAGTCAAGAGCACATGGTCAGGTGACATAGTGAAAAACAAGGTCCAACCTAGCAATAAAATTAGCAAATGGAAATCAAAGCAGAAATTCAAGAATCAGAAAACCAAATCAAACAGAAACCAAAATCAGAAATTCAAGAATCAAATCGAATCATATATACGTATATTTAGGAAATAAATTCCTATATAAGAAACCCAAATCATCATCGGCCAGAGATTAGAAGTCGAGAACAATATAAATCGATAGGGGCATAAATCATACCAATATCAATCGAAGAACACTCGACAAGGAGGAGCCGCAACCATCAATAGTCGGTGAGGAAAGGAGCATGGTGATTCGAAGCTTAACTTTCAAGCAACGACCTTCAAGAAACCCTAATTTCAGAACGAAGATGAAAAAGGCGGCTTTGATTAGGAAGCCATAAGGAATGAAGCACGCAACCATCAATTTGCATAAAGACGAGAAGACGAGAAGGAGACGACTTCAATTTCATAAAACCCTAAGTTAACGACGAGAAGAAGATGGCAATTTTATCCTGAATAAAAATAAAAAGGGGGAACGAAATAATAAAGGAGGGAACAAAATAATAAAGGGGGGAATTGAACAAAAGAGCGGCCATGAAATAATTAAGAGGGAAAAGGTGGAGCCAAAAATAAATTTTTTGATAACTTTAATCAAACGACATATAAAATGTTGTCTAAATAACAAGCTTGTACATAGGGATTTCATGGGCCATTCGGACAACAAATGAAAGATTATGTGGCTATTCAGACAACAAATGGTTTTATCATGTGTTGTGTGAAAAAGTGGGATAACAGAAAATCTACCTTATGTCGTGTGATCAGTCTTATCTGATTCACTTTGTGGCATAGTGTAATTTTCAAAGCAACAAACCAATCCAACAACCAAACCATTATTATAAAGTTACAATAAGCATTCAATAGCTACAAATATGAGCATAAATATAGTTTAAACTTTATGCTTCAAAGGTGGAAGCTTTACTCACAAAAACACTTCTAACTTAACCGAATCACCACAACAAGTCGCCAAACTTACGAACGAACTTCACTATGCCTTAGCTCACTCTTTTGGGCCCATAGTGAGCTATCTTATGGGTTTTTCCTGGGTAGTATGGGGCTCGGTATTGGAGTTTTTGAGGTGGAAATGGCTTTCGTTTTGGTAGAGTAGTGTTTGTAGATGAATATATCGAGTTTAACTTGATTTTTAGAAGTGTATTCACTAGTTTTTGGCTTGGGAATTTCTCTTGAAAGCCATAGAAGTATTCATGTATATGAAGAGAAAAGAAATGAAGATAGAAATGAATATGTAAAGTGGAAAATGTGTGGAGATGGTGGGTATTTATAGGTAAAGGAAATGAAGAGGTGATTAAAATAATTAAAAATTTAAATAATATAAAGTTGTCATGTGTTCATGCTTTCCATATCCCCTCCACGTCACCTAGTACATGCACACACACATCTCTTCCCCCTTCCCCATGCCTTGGGTACTTGTTTAGGTTATGGTTAGGGTACTTAATTGATTTCCTAATGTTATTTAATATATTTTTGTGCATTTTATATCAAATCAAGTTTTATATTTAAACTAGGCTTGATTATTAAATTTAACACACTGATTATCTTATCACATGACATATGTGCATGTGTGCGCATGTGTATATGAGTGATAAAAAAATTTGCACAACATTTTCGATGACTTTCTGAGGCCGAAAAGTAGAAATTTCGAAAAACGTTTTTTGGTCACAATTTCTATTTTTATTTGAAGTTTTGAACTAATTATTTTGGTAAACAAAATTTGAAAATGATTTTAATATCATTAATTAATGTTTAAAACATGTTTATTTGATTATTAAAATCCATTGTTTAACTATTTAAAAATGATTTCAATATTCAAATACAAAGCGATTAATTTACAGGTCGTTATAAAAAAGATCTCAGTTGGATATGACTATTGGGATTATATTGAATCATTTAATAAGGTATTTTTATATGAAATTACTAAAGGAAAACATTCTTGGTTTATTAAAATTTCTAAGGAAATTTATAAATACCCCATGCCAAATTGGTTAGCTCAATGGTGGACTAATTATGGTCCATCTGAAAAAAAATTCTTGAAAAATTTGGAAAACTATACTTTGAATGGGTGAATATTTCACCAAACTTAACTGAAAATGTAGAATCGAATCAGTGGATTGAAGGAATAGGTTCGATGTGCTTTTTTTTATTGAATGTTCTATTTTATGGATCTAGAAATGGAGTCCAAAAATAGATAATACTCAGCAAAAAATTCCTTACCTAAAAAGATTTTCTTTACCAAATTCTGGGATAAAATAACCATAATTGATCAGGCTACAAGCCAAATATATGACCAAAAATATATTATTAATATTAATGAAAAGGTAAAATTTTATCAATAAAAAAGTTTGAATCAATAGAAAGAAGCTCCAAGTCCAATCCAACATATTACAGAAAGATTAAAGATAAAGAAAGGAATAGCTTTTTAAGAAGAAATAATTTAAAAAATCCAGGAAAAGGAGACTCGAAATCAGATACTTCTATAGCATCTTCATCAAAGGCAAAATAAATTTCAAGGGACTGAGATATATGAAGATGAAGGCCTAATGTTTGAAAAAGAGGAAATTACCTAAACCTTTTCTTAGATTGAGAAAGATAATGATATAATAAGATAGGATAAGGGCAAGGCGATGGGAAAATGAGTCAGCACACCTAAAGATGCTTATAGACAAAGGCTCGTAGCTATTGAGAAGATAAATAGTTCAACACCAGCAATGACAAACAAAACTACAATAAAGAAAGAAGACAGCTAACAAAGCAGGAGCAACTATTCTACTCAAAGACAAAAGGACTTTAATAAAGAAGAGAACAACTAATAAAGTAACCATCAATTATTGTAATGTTCGAACTATTTTTTTTTGAAATCTAAAGTTAGCTATGTATTTGTCAAATCGACCCTCAGCTATAAAAGGATGACTAATTAGTTCTGTCATTAATAAAAGCTCTTTGTAATGTAAGTACTTGTATCCGAAAAAAGGGAAAAATAAAAAATAAGACTACTTCTTTTATTTGTAAATTTTCTTTTCTTTTCTTTTGTCATTAAACTTTAATTTATTTTAGCCTAAATGAAAGGCTAAATGATTATGTGTTGGACTATATCAGTTCATGTACATGTGACCCATATGTTTCTGATCATCAAATAGATGCATGTCAACTTGAAACTTTTAGACATAGGTTTAGAAATTCATTTGGCAATAATAATTTCAGGTGGAAAGCAGTCACGCTTTTATACCCTCTTTAAGCCATGTAATTGCGTTACTGGTTTTACTGCTTTGACTTTTCCTGAAGGAATTACTTTTGAAATAAAATTTCGGGTAAAAAGTCCAATTTTGTCTAAAGGCAGCAAGGCGATCCGCATTGTATGGGCTTCTATAGTTTACTGTAGGAAAGCTACAACTATAGCTTCTTACTGTAGCAGCTCATTCGTGGTCGAAAATATTTTATATGTATATATATTTTAGTTTTTATATGCATGTGCATCCGATTTAACAATCATAATCAATAATTACCAAACAATAATACCACATATGAATAGAATAAGCATTGGTATATATGCATGTGTGTGTATATACATACACACAAGTGATGATATAAATATATAAATATTTGATAATACTCATGTAAAATGTAAATAAATATTTACCTATGAAGCTTTGCCTTTGATTCACACATTGATCTACTTCGTCTTAATCTCTCAGATAACACCCATTGCTGTAAAATAAATTACATCCCAACACTGGATCTTGATGTATTTGATTGAATGGATGTAAATGGAGTTGGAGAATGTGGAGTTAGGGGATAGATGCTTGCAGCCAAGGCTAGAGAATGAGGAAGATAAAAATGAAGCTAAAACAAAAGTCCTTAGGTTTCTTTTTATAGGTAGAGCTGATAAAAAGATCTAACACCAATCTTTCTATTACCAAGTCAAAACCTAAACTCCTTCATCCCTCAATCTTGGCCAGCCATAACATGGGTCCTAAATGGATCAAATCCCCACCAAACCAATTTGTAAATTATTTAATTTAAATTCAATTTAAATTCTTAGATATCGAATATCAACACACACACATATAACTTTTATACATGCACCCAAGAAATTACAAACTTCACCTCATAACAATTCTAGAGCTAACTCCATTTTACTAAACACACCCCATGCAATAAATACAAGAATAAATAATATTTCAAAAATATTAATTAATTTATACCTATTATAAATCAATTAAATCAAGTGATGTTTCAGACACTGAATAGATTTGATTGTGCGACCTACATTTGTGAATTTAACCAGCGATTATTATTCAAACATTTCCTATATTAATGTTCACGCATCATCTTAGTTAGTGGTGTGATAGTTTGACTTAATTTATCGCTTATAAATACCATTGGTATAATCCAATTTTACAAATTTAAGTTGTACCTTTTAGTAATGATTAGTTACATCAATTTTCTTCGTTAACACGATACCACGTTAGGACTTACGAAATTTAGTTGTGATCAAAATTTAAATATCATCCATATTCAACTCGATTAGTCCATAAATAAAGTTCTTGGTTCAATAATAATATTTATTATTAACCATACTATTCTGGCTGGAGATTTTGACTTTGGGTTGATTATATTCGGTCATTATACTAATCTCATACAATTGAGGAGATGAATTCTTTTGTTGAATAATTTATCACTTTCAATACTGAAACTCTGACCCAACTATAGTCGCTCAATGGTGCTATGCCATGATTTAACTATAATCAAAGTGGAGTTTCCACATTGAAGTTTAACAGCATTTTCAAGTCGAGAGAACTGTGTAACGTTCACTTTGATATGTTCTGTTTGACCTAGTTATTATTAACCAATAAGAAATTCTCAGATGAGTCATCCCATAGTTATCTAATAATTATCAGTATATAATCCTCAGCTGCCTTCTGTACCCACGAGTAATATAGTACCTAACATTTAGAGAGCGTCACATACTCTCATCTCAATGGATGTATTGATGTCGTTTCTTGAAACATCTTGATCGGGAATATTTAAATATGTTATTTAATATTATGATGATTTTCTCATGATTACAACTCTTTATAATTATTTTCACATAACATACCATTTAAGGATTTTTATATTAAATATACTTAAATTAATTATTTAATTAAAATATCTCAATTTAACAAGTATATATATAGGAAAACAAATTCTTTTTATTTCGAAAGAGATTTCATTATAGAGTTAATAATTTATAATAAATTACAAAATTATGCTTATGGCATACCTTGAACTCTCTCAGTAACGTCCCCCATTTTGAGACCCAAAAATAGATATTAATGAGACTGAAGTCATCCTTAACATTATTTTCCGATGACAAAAAATAAGATCAGTTATTATATCATTAACAAGAGCACAAGAATTTATAAATTTTCACAAAACATTTTTATTCACTCACTCAAAATTCATTACATATCGATTACATAATCCTCACGATTACATTATTTAGATAAAATGTAATAAATACAAGTATGAGTCAAAAAGCAATATATAATGACGCCCCTTGGATGATATAAGCCATAACTACTGATGGTTACAATACCTGTCTTTACATACAATCAACAACAAAAGCAGTTACGCATAGCGGAAATAAAATAGTCATATTGATATTCTTGCCTCCCCCACATCTATAGAAGCTTTATTCGTCCTAACCTGAAAAAACCTACTTTTAGCCTACTCCAATGAGTACTTGAGAGTTTAGGGAGAAATCAAAATTTTCGGATCACATAAAATGTCTAGTGTGAATAATACTAGCTCATCCAATGAAAATGAATACATGGTTAGACCACATCATTCAGTGGAAGGGGTTTTCTCCTCACTAGTATCATTTCTACAATATGCCAAGAATAACATGCACTTACAACCATAATTGAACATAACATATCATGCATAATGGGTCAAAAATGAATAGTCCGGTATTCAATAGGATCTAAGGGTTACACATTCCCATATCTGCCTTTTCCATTAAAAGTTAATACATTAGCATAGTTTTCCCAAGATCACTATGAAGCTATTAGTTTTCATAAGCCAACTAAAAACCTATCAAGTTGACTCGGGCCAAATATAACCAGATAATCTGACAGTCTTTCATTCCTATAAGAGTATAAGTTACTCCCATAATATAATAAATAATCATAAAAGTCTTCTGATCCCTCAAGGATACCGAGCTATCCTCATGTTAGAAGAAGAAAAATAAATAATGGTGAGAATCTTTTCACGAGTTCCCAGATAAGTACCGTTTGTACCAAAATTGGGCACAACACTCTTCAGAAGTATTTGAAGAGATAAAATGAAGAAAGTAAATGTAAAATGAGGATTATCTAACAAACACTCCAGACAATAATCAGAAAAACAGCAAAATAACACAGAGATTTAGAGTAGTTCGGCATGTTGCCTACGTCCACTATGAAATGATTGACTTTATTAAGTTTTGCTTGCTGGTTACAGCGGATTACAACAGAGAATTTCGAGTACAACAGTGATTTCTGAGTGCAACAATGGTTTCGGCAGAGTCTGGACGTCAAAGAGCCAAAAGATCCCTTTTCTGTAGGCTCTGGGATGCTATTTATAGGCATAGGCTGCAAATATCTTGCTCAGATCTCGGGAGACCACTTCTGGCACGTGGGTGGGCCCACGCGATCGATCCCACGTGATTTTCACTCGGTCCGTGATCGATACGAACAAATTTCGTATCGATCAAGATTTGGTCCAATCGAGTCGAAATTGGGCATGAACATTCTTTAGGGTGTACGTAAGCTCCTATGAAAATTTGGTGGCATTTGGACTTGTAGGTTATGAGTTATGATTGATGCAAATTCGAGTTTTCGGTAGGCTGTTTAGTTCATATCGATACCCTTCGTATCGATCTGTTCGTATCGGTCTGAGCATGTACCTGCAAATTGACGTGGCGCTAGTTTCTAGGATCGATCCACATTTCATGCCGAATCGACCGAGTATTTCCAAGGTTTTCGTCTCGTTCGTATCGATCTTAATTGTTGTGTTCGTATCGATCGGTCGCATTGCTCTGTTCGTATCGATCAGTTGCGTTGCCTTGTTCGTATCGATCGATTGCGTTGTTCTGTTCGTATCGATCGATTGCATTGTACTTTGTATCGATGGGAAGTGTTGATTTCATATCGATTTGTGGTTGAACGATACAAAGCATGTTGAAACCTAATCGATACGAATTAGACACTCGCGTTGTAGTTGATGGATACGAAGTAGACAATAGCCGACCGATTCGAAGTGAGCCTGTCTGCTGATGGATACGTAGAAGACTGTTTCGATGGATACAAACAAGACGGTTGCATGGCGATGGACACGAATAGATAGATATGTGATGCATACAAAATCGACCGATGCGAAATGACGGATGTGGCCTGATCGATACGAAATGATGGGTACGAACGAGTTGGTTTCCTTGACTTGTATTGATCATATCTTAAGCATACGAACTCGGATTGACTCGAAATTTGAACGTTGGCTTTTATAGCTTTGCTTGTCGTGTTTTGTCAATTGTAGCTTGACCCGGACTCGGACAAAATTCGTCGGTATCCATAGTGAGCCTGCGTATAACCGATCTTCAGGACGGGCTGTCCTCAGTTTCCATTTAAGTTCTTGGTATCACGGCCTTGCCAAAAGGCGGGATAACATTTGCCTCCCAAAGTGCGTCTTGTGAAAACACGACGTGCTTTGAAAAGCTGCAATCTTCATCCTGAACAGTTTTATCCGACTTGTCTGAATGGTTGTTGTCTTTTCGTCGAAAGATGTAACCTTTGATTGATGCTTCAGTAACATAACTCATGAATTGTTGATTGCCAATTTTTGATTGCCAATTGTTGTACTGTGTACTGTCGTAATCGAGCGCTATACGAATACTCAATTCCTGCGAATTTTAAAGATGGGATGTTAGTCCGTCACACATAAATGTATGTTAACCTGACTCCCGTTAACTTTTGCATGTTCACGAGTCTTGTCGGTTCTTTCTTTGTATCGAATTCCGTATCGATCCTCTCCTGAATCGAAGTGAAATTCGAGTTGTAACAACGATTGACAGTTGTTTTGGATTTTTTTTGCATGGATCCTCTCCTAGATCGATTCCAGGAGTTGAAAATTTTGTTTTCGTATCGATGGTGATCGATACGAATTCATTAGCCTTTTTGAATACTTCACATCGATGGGCGAGAATTTCGGAATCTTGGTTTGATGGATACGAACTAAATACTTCGTATCGATAGTGTTCCCAATGGGTTCAAGCAATTCCCATGAGCTTTCCCTTTGCTGCTTGTTGTATGGATTCGAACGGGTTCCCGTGTATTGTTTGCACCGATAGGTTACTGGTTGATATGAGTGATGGCATTCTGGATCGATGGCAAACAAATACTGGCAATTGCGCCTGGGATCGGTGAGTGCGGATGGATACGAACAGGGCCTTCGTATTAGTGACACTAGAAACTGTTTTTATCGGTCGCTTATCACTGGGATACTAAACATCACCCACCTTCCATATATATACATGTGACTTTGTACTTAGAAGAATTTACTTGCTCATTTGTCTTCAGCCCTTCGTATCGGTAGAAAACTTTAAGAAAACAGAACGAACTGCAGAATTTTTTCGCCTCCAAACCATTTAGTGTTTTATCCTTAATTCAACGTTCAAACTAGGTAATTAACTAATTAAACTCCTCTAAGAATGACGAGACTTGGAACTTGACTCCATCCCATCCAAGGCCGCCGTCGATGTTGGAATAGGATTGGAGCCTGACTGAAGGAGGAGGAGACAAGGTTTAAGGCCGCTTGGGGAAGTAGGAGTGAAAAGGGATGAACAGCTTCCACTTCGTATCGACGAATGGAAAGAGAGAGCTCGGCTTCGTATCGATTCGGGGCATGAAAGTTGTGCCGGTGAGTAATCAATCAACGAAACAACGGACTTCGTATCGATCCTGGGTAACAATAATTCGTATCGATCAGGGACAAGCAATACGCAATCAGATAGCCAAGTACAGATATGAAACTCGTTACAAGTGATCGATACGAGTTTCGCGGTTCGAGGACCAATACGAAGTTGGTAGCTTCTGACCGGTACGAACTCCATTGTAACTTGATCGATGCAAAGTTGATGTAACTCGGTCGATGTAAAACCATGTGAATTGATCGATACGAAATCAAAAGTGTACTGTCCGATACGAAACGAGAGCTTCGGGTCGATACGAAGTAAATAAGCTGCTGATCGATATGAAATTGGAGTCTTTGATTGATACGAAAATAAGGCCTTTGAAACGAACGATCCGAACTTTGACTTTGATGGATACAAACTTCATGAGGATTCGAACATTTGATTCCACCGAGCTTTGGCCTTGCACAATTGGACTTAACTGTAAAACTGCATATTTGACTACCTTTTGAAGCTCATCGATGGAACTATAACTTGACAACATTTAATTACCCTCAACTTGAATCGATCTCCAAAGTCTGGATGGCACGGTTGTGACGGTCAGCGATGACGGTCACTCCGGTTGAATTCCGAAGTCTCATCGTTTGAAAACTTTCTCAAATTCTGCAGAATTTCTTAAGTATTATATAGCACTACACTACACAACACATCCACGCACCTCACACTGGGGAACACACCGGCTTATTATCGTCTAATGATGGTTTTTAATAAGTTGACTAGCTATGGAACCCACAAGTTCACAACAGCAGGAGCTTCAGAGTTCATCTCCCTTAGTCATAGAGGTTCCAGTCATTGCGACCGAAGTTATAGATCCAGCTCCGGATGAGCTACCTGGTGCCATGTTTATCATGAACCTACAAGTTTCTGTGCCGTCCAACGTCTCCGAAGATATGCTGGGACGAATATGTCTAAGGCATGGTTTACCGTTGGACGACGTCCTATTACCGAGACCGAATGATAGACCGCATGCTCCCCCGAAAGGGTTTATTGTCTTCAACAGCCATTCATGTACAGTTGGGACGCTTCTTCCATTCAATCAATATATTCGGGAAGTGTTGTCCTTCTTTGGAATTACCCCATCACAGTTACACCCCAATGGATATGCGTTGCTGAACAGTCTATTAATTGTATTCATGGAGCATCTTTTTCGACCTCCGATCCCGATCGAAATTAGATACTTATTCAACGTTAAGAGTCAGGGAGACAGCCTTTCCTTCACGTTCTTAGAGGTGGTCAGGAACTGCCAAGTTGTGATGGGGTCTTGGACTTGACTGAGCTACTTCAAAACTGAGTGGTTCTATGTACGATGCCCACCAGGGTTTTCTAGTCGATGGTTAACCAGACGTAAGTGCTGCACTTATTCCAGTATTTAACAATATAGTTGCCACTGGTATTGGAGCTAATACTCTCTTTCTTTTATAGCCGCAATTCCTCAACCTGATGGCGCACATTTTAAAGAGATAGTACGGGTCCTCCAAGAAGTTCCAGGCGAGATGAGAGAAATCGAGTCGGTGCTCACCGATGGGAACTTAAGAATCCTTGGATTAATCGAACAAAACCAAAGTATCAGACTAGAGGGAACGCTTAGGGCAGTCCCAACGAAGCGGGTAAAGCGCAAAGCGCCCGGGGTCGAAATTGCTGAGGAAGGTGATGAAGAACACACGCCTACAAACGACGAACCCGTGGCCGGGCCTTCTGACAGTCTTCAGGGTTCAGAGGGAAAGAGAAAAGGCGAGGCAGTTGCACACAAACATCATAAATCTTCGAGATGGAAATCCGTAATTGTATCCTTGCCAGCCCCCGGCGTTAAAATTTTGGAGGTTCCTCCCTCGCCAGTAGAGAATCCTTTTGAAGGACTTGCTGATATTCCGATTTCGGACTACGTGTCACTTCAACATGACACCGGATTGGAGGGGCTCCAAAGTGCTCTAGATTTAAGCGAGTCTCTACCCATCAGTGCGGCGGACATTACTGGGTTGTCGGGGGGTCGCACACACATATACACTTCACGGTACTACATGGTTTCCAGCCTTAAGTTGCCTACTTTGTGAATTCACTAACTCCGTTCTTCTTTTATTTTACAAATACAATGAATAGGCGAGATTCTATGCTCGGCAGCCTCCACTCAACGCGCCCATCATCAAGCTCGTATTATGAGTCCCATCGGAGGGAGGATGATAGAAACCGCGATCACGGTTATTCTAGTCAGGAATGTGACGAGAGGGATAGAGACAAAGATTACAGAGAACAGAGATATCAATCCCGATCGCATTCTCCACCTCCCCGACTCCCTACGTAACCTTCTATTCACAGCCCACATCCCCCGGAGTCTCCACGTCAAAAGCCATCTTCCCATGCTCCAAGATTTGAGTCTCAATGTCGTAGGACTGAGGTCGAACCTCCCACTATTGCTGAATAGGCCATCACTGAGCCCACTTGGGAAGGGGCTATCAGAATTGCCTAGCTGAAGAAAGATTTTCCAAATATATGTTTTGATGGCTACATCTTCCCCCCTCATTTAAAGAAGATTCTCTCAGAAGCGGAGAACACCATGCATGATTACATTCATGACATCTATACTCAGTATAAGGAGTGGATGAAAGCTGCAGATAAGGCATCAGCGGTGGCTTTCGAGCGGGCTAAAATAATTGAAAAGTTAGAATCTGGTCTCGCCCAGAAAGACCACATTGTCCTAGTGCTTAACGATGAAGCCAAGTCCTCTCGGAAATCAGAGATAGAGGCCACCAAAAAGGCCGACGAGGCGAACTTGGCTATGGAGAGGATGAGGCAGACACACTTCGCTTTGGTGGAGCAGATGGGCCATCGAAACAACATAGTTACCGCTGAAAGGGATGCTGCTCTGAAAGAACTCAACGAGCTAAAAGCCAAATTTTTTGAAATCATTAAAGAAAAGGATGATGCAAACAAAGCAGCCCAGAAGGCATGTGAATAGGCCGTAGTGCTTCGGGGCGAACGGGATGCAGCAACGGCTAAGGTTCGAGAGGTGGAGAATAAGGTCGAGGAGGAAGTCCGAATGGCAGAGTCTAGGCTAGAAGATGATATTGAAGATCTCCTCATTATTTATAATGCTAACGTCTTGAAGCATAGAAATCTAGCCTGGCTCGATAATTATCCGACACATCTATACAACGCCTGGGGCCGATTAGTGGGAGATGAAAAGGCTGCCCACAAAGCTGAATCGATTGATGATTTTGAGCTTGAGAACTGGGTGTTGAGCGAAGACGAGCGGAAAGTTCTCTACGATGCCATGATTTCATATGAGAAGGAGAAGCTTGGCGCTCAGCATTTGGAAGTTGGAGAAGGTTCCGGCGTCGAGCATCATGATAAAAGTTCTGCAGCTCTCGTGCCGACTCAACCCGAATCCACACCTACGGTTGATCCTCAGCCCGTTCCTGCTTATAATCCGGATCAACCACAGACGTCTCCAGCTCGCGAGCAAGTCTCTGAGGCAGTTCCGCCACCCGCGAGCCAAACTGAGGAAGGTACTCCGAACATTCTCTATGCTTATCCGAAATCGAAAGCGTCACTTGAAGTAATTATTAACAGTTCTTCTTTTGTTTTTATCCAGTGATTGATGCTACACCAGTCGTGCCTCCTACCACTCAAGAACCACATCATATGCAGGAGGCCATTATAACTGAAGCGACCACCACAACGACCACGACACCGACCGATGGAGCCCAAGGGAGCACACTTGATGAGCAGATGATGGAGGAACTCCTCGGTCATCATAGTGACCCCTTTGCAGACTTGCCGTTCATTATGGGTGGAAGCATTCCAATGACAAGTTCTTCGGCTCCAACTGCGGGAGTTCCTAGTGATGCAAAAATGCTTCATGAGGAGGAAATCATAGCTGAAATGGAAGCAGCCGCGTGGGGCAGTGGTTTAGGCGGTGGAATGGCTGGAACTGGTCAGCCCCTTTGCGGATGATATCTCCGGGAGGAACGGCCATTGAGACGAGCGCGCTTGCCCCACCTCCTTCTGTTGATCCTGTCCCTCCGACTCCGCCTGTAGGAAGCGTTCCAATACACTTGAGTTCGGAGGAGGATGTTGATATAATGCCCCCTATTGGAGATTGACCACCGAAGAGCAAGGGTTCAAAAAGAAAACCGAGTGAGTGCTCCAACGGGTCCACACCGAAAAGGAACCGAAGAAGAAAAAAGAGTTGATACGCTCCTTTGGTGCAATTTTGAGTAGATAGGAATTTCTTTTGTTCATTTTGCTAGCCGTGTATAGATGCGGGTTCGGCCCCTGCTAGTAGGATTTTTGTGATAAACATGTACTTATTTTTCTTCCACAAATAGTTGAAATGAAATTCCATTTTGTCTTTAACTCAATTTTCGTTCATTTGCTTAAGTTTTTCAGTAGTTGAACTCCAGTCTAGTATATTTGTTGAGTTTCGGCTTTTGGATTGGATCTAAGTTTAGTTGTTAAGTCCTGAAATCATGACTATGAGTTATGACCGAACGTTAAGCCGAACTCCGATGTTGCACTGTCTCAGTCAGCGATTGGCGCTTAAGTTCTGCCTCCAGTTTCTGAGACGAATTGTAAGAACAAGTGGCAATTGCACTCCGCTTTCAACTCATCGAGCTTAACATCATCGAATTGATGCTGAAATAAAGAAATTCGAGTGGTCGAATTGCACTCGTTGATCCATTGACGATTGCATCCACGCTTCGGGGATTTTCATTCGTACGTCGGCGGTCAGTCACGCCAGCTTAAATTCCAAGGATACGTCCACGCTCCGGGGACTTGGAGTTGTTTTACGGACGGTCAATCCCAATCCGGTTTGTGTTCAAACTCCAATCCACTCTTCGGGGATTTTGAGTTAACGTTTATGCTCCAATTCGCACTCTAGGAATTTGGAGTTGGTGTTTATGTCGACACTCCGGTTCACACTCTAGGAATTCGGAGTTAGTTAATGTTTATACTCCAGTTCGTGCTCTGGGAACTTGGAGTTGGTTGATGTTGATACTCTGATTCGCGCTCTGAGAATTCAGAGTTAGTCAATGTTTATACTCCAGTTCACACTCCGGGAAATTGGGAGTTAGCCGAAAGGTGGTCAGTCACATCTGTTCAGGCTTTAGGATTTCGTTCGCACTCCGGGAACGACGAATCTATCAGGATCGTGGATGGTCGGTTCACATCCACCCTGAGTTAACAAGCGAGGTCGTTAGATGGACGGATCCATCCTCCTCAAACTTGGCCAAGATACGGGCGAAGTCGTTAAGTGGACGGATCCACCCTCTTCGAAACCGTATCTGTAAGTTTATACTCCAGTTCACACTCTGGGAATATGGAGTTGGTTAAAGGATTGTCGTGTCGTGTATCAATCCCTTTTTTTGACTTCAGTGTGATGACTTGCCCCCGAGCTCGGTAATCATTTAGTGAGTAACCGGTCGTATCACAGACACTCCCTATTTGAATAAATTCCACCGTCGGGTAGAATTTAGCTCTCTGTGCACAGTGATAGTTGTATGATGCATTCAATAAATCACAGCTCTGGCTCGAAGAGATTGCATTTTATTGCTGCAATAAAAAAATACGGCAAAATCAGTTGCCTTATTACAAATTAAAATTTCGAAATGCAGAAACAAATTGCAAATGAAAAATAGACTGAATAAATAGACAGAGTCTGTCGTGTGTAGTAGCAACGAAGACTTTCACTGTTCCAGGCTCTCGGAAGAGTGAGACCGTCAACGGTCGATAATTTGAATGTGCCATCTCCGAGCTTTCGTTCAATAACATACGGCCCTTCCCAAGTTGGCTTCATATGCGAAGGGACTGGATAAATTCTCTTAAGGATGATACCGCCGAGTTCAAAGGTTCAGGGTCGGACCTTGGCATTATATAATCGGGCGACTCGACTTCGGTACGCGGCTGCCCTCAAATCAGCCTCTTCACGCTTCTCATCCGATAAATCCAGGGATTCAGCAAGCAATATAGCATTTGTCTTCGGATCATAGTATGTCACATGATGAGAAGGCACTTATAATTCGACTGGAATAACGGCTTCTGAACCATAAGAAAGAGAAAACGGAGTGTGGTCGGTTGCGGACTTGTGGGTTGTTCGGTATGCCCATAAAGCCATAGGAAGTTCATCGACCCATTTGCCCCCGACCTTTTCCAGTCGTTTCTTCATAATAGACTTTATAACTTTATTAACAGCTTCGACTTGTCAATTCGCTTGAGGCTGTACGACTGCGGAGAATTTCTTCTGAATGTGGAATTGTTGACAGAAGTCTTTAAATTCAACACTGTCGAACTGGGTCCCGTTATCAGTGATAATAGTATGTGGGAGACCAAATCGGCAGATGATGTTGCGAACTACAAAGTTGATCACCTTCTTTGTTGTAATTGTAGCAAGGGGTTCATCTTCCGCCCACTTGGTAAAGTAATCAACTGCTACGATGGCGTACTTCGCACCACCTTTGGCTAGAGGTAGAGAGCCAATAATGTCAATGCCCCATACTGCCAATGGCCATGGACTGACCATCTGAGTTATTTTGATAGGTGGGGCCCTTGGAATCCAAGCATGCTTCTGGCATTTGTCTCACTTTCTAGCGTAATCCGATGCATCGCGATTTACGGTTGGCCAATAGTATCCATATCTGAGCACTTTCTTGGCAAGGGCTTGCCCTCTGGTGTGATCGCCACATTCCCCTTCGTGCACATCATGCAATATGCGTTTGATTTCGTCGTGAGCGATACACCGGAGTAAAGGAACAGAGTACCCTCTTCTATACATGATCCGCGAAGCTTTTCGAAGAATTTGTCTCTTTTCACTCCTTCGCTCTGGTAGGGTTCCGTGCTCAAGATAATTTCTGAACGGAGTCATCCATGACTCCTTCTCAGAAACGACATCAAATATCCAATCGGTTTCCATCTGATCAATGCTTGGCGAAGACAATGTCTCCACGGGAATGAGTCCCATTTGTTGTGATTCACCTGTACCGGCTAACTTTGCTAACGAATCGGCTTTCTGATTGTGCTCTCGGGGTATGTAAATAATGGCATAATAATCAAATTGATTCAGTATCTCCTGAACCTGAACAAGGTAAGCAGCCGGTCTTTGACCTTTGGCTTGATATTCCCATCTGACTTGACATATGACCAATTGTGAATCATAATAAATTTCCACAGCAATGATTCTTAGATCTCTGGAAAGTTTCAATCCAGCCAGCCAGTAGGGCTTCATACTCGGCCTCATTGTTGGTCGTGTGAAAATCAAACTTTAAAGCATAGCATATAGATCGACATTCAGGAGTTTCAAGGACAACCCCTGCACCTGAGCAACAGTCATTTGATGCACCATCTGTATGCAGTTTCCAGATATACTTGGGGGATTCACTTGTTTCGGGAAAGTCCTCTAGGATGGTAAATTCAGCTATGAAATCTACTAGGACTTGTCCTTGGATGGCTCGCCTTGGAGTGTAAATAATGTCAAACTGACTTAACTCGATATTCCATTTGAGTAACCTACCAGACGTCTCAGGCCGCGTAAGGACCTGTCGTAACGGTTGATCGGTGTAAACGGTGATAGGATGAGCCTGGAAATACGGACGGAGCTTCCTCGAGGCAATAACAAGACAGTAAGCCAACTTCTCTAGCTTCAGATAATTTCTCTCAGCTCTGGTTAGTTGTTTGCTAATATAATAGACCGACCTTTGTATTTGGTCTTCCTCCCGAATTAGGGCAGCACTGATTGCGTTTGCTGATACCGCCAAATAAATGTACAATTTCTCATGATCGATAGGCTTCGACAAAATTGACGGTGTGGAGAGATGTTGAATTAATGCTCGGAATGCGCCCTCACATTCCGCAGTCCATATAAAGTTTCATTTCCCTTTTCGGATCAGATCGAAGAAGGGGATGCATTTGTTAGTAGATCTTGAAATGAACCTGCTCAGTGCTGCTACTTTCCCGTTGAGACTATGGACTTTCTTTATAGTTCTCGGAGTTTCAAGGTTTCTAATCGCCCAGATCTTTTCGGGATTGGCTTCGATTCCTCGAGCGTTGACGATAAACCCAAGTAATTTTCCTAATGTGACCCCAAAGTGACATTTCAACGGATTAAGCTTCATTCTGTATTCTCGGAGAATATTAAACATTGAATCCAGGTCTTTGACGTGGTCAATAGAGAATCGTGACTTGACTAGCATGTCGTCCACGTATACCTCCATGGTTTTCCCAATCTGATTGGCGAACATTCGATTAACTAATCGTTGATAAGTTGCGCCATCATTCTTGATTCCAAAAGGCATAACCTTGTAGCAATAAAGTCCCATATTGGTTACGAAGCTGGTATGCTCCTGGTCGGGTAAGTGCATGGGTATTTGATTGTAGCCGGAATATGCATCCATGAAGGATAAGAGTTCATGCCCGGCTGTTGAATCTACAAGTTGATCGATTCGAGAAAGTGGAAAATTGTCTTTGGGGCATGCTTTATTCAGATCAAGTAATCGATGCACGTTCTCCATTTCCCATTTGGCTTTCGGACAAGTACAAGATTTGACACCCATTCCGGATATAATGCATCACGAATAAATCCGCTCGTTTTAAGCTTATCTACCTCTTCTTTAAGGGCGATAGATCTCTTTGGATCCATACCACGCCTTTTTTGTTTGACCGGGACGTGTCGTGGGTCAATGTTCAATGCGTGGCTTGCGATGTCCAGCGAGATCCCACACATGTCAGAGTGCGTCCAGGAAAACACTTTAAGGTTTGACTGGAGAAATTCAACCAATTTCTCTTGCATTTGTTGGCTTAACTAAGATCCAATCTTCATCATTCTAGAATCATCGCTTTCATCGATCGGGACATCGATCGTCAGTTCGGCCGAAGAAGCTTGATTGTCTTTACTTTCGTCTTCACTTTCGGTGTCTCTCGGGTCAAGATCTCTTTGGAATTGGTTAGGGTGCCCAGGCCTAGGCCCAGGCGTCAATTGTCAATTATCAACAAAACGTACGCAGAGAGATTCCTCTACGCCCTTTCCTTTCTCTTTTCGCTGCGCCTCGTGCAGTTCAGCAACATAACAGGCTCGTCCAGCAGCCTGATCTCCTTGAACGACTCCAACTCCACGATCGGTGAGGAATTTTAGAGTCAAACACCATGGGGTAATAGCAGCCCTGAACTCAGCTAGGGCCGGTCGACCCAAGAAAGCATTATATGGCGAGTCTATATCCAAAACAACAAACTGCAGTATCCGGACTCTTCGGCGTTCTCCAATTCCTGACTCCACTGGCAATTCCACCACTCCAGTGGGTATAGTTGCACTCCCATTGAAACCATGGATACGGTATTGATAAGGTTTCAATTCTTTAGTCTCCATTTTCATTTGGTCATAGGCTCGCTTGAACAATATATTCACAGAACTTCCATTGTCTACCAGGATCCTCTTCATCCAAGCAAGACCTACTTGAGCTGATATGACAAGTGGATCGATGGTTGGGGCTTCGATCCTATCAGCATCTCTGTCTCGGAAGACGATGTCGTCAGTCATCATCATTTGTTGCTTGGCCGGAGCACCATCTTCCAAACTACTACATAACTCGAAGCTCGCATGCCTAATAGAACTGGCATACGACTCCATTTCCTTCCAGCTTCGGTCTGCTGGATGACGACCACCACTAATGGCATTTATCACCAACCTACCACTAGTACGAGCGGGTTCCTCCTGTCTTGCTTGATTCGGTGTATGGTTCTGATTCGATGGGCCCGCACCTCCAGATTATGGCGCCCGCACAAACTGTTCCAACTTCCTTTCACGTATCAACTTTTCAATGAGATCCTACAAGTGACGGCACTCATTTGTGTTATGGTCGTAGCTTTCATGGAATCTACAAAAATTTCCTGTCTGAATCTGTTTCTCCGATGACTATTTCGGAGCAGGCTTCTTATACTGAATAGTATTGCAGGTTTGTAGATACACATTTTCTAGCGATGCATTCAGAGGAGTATAATTATCAAACATAGGAGCCCTACGTCGCGGACCACGGATCTGATCCCGTTTTCTATTTTGGTTACCATTGCCTTTCTGCCGATTTTGTTTATTCAGAATGTTCAATTGCACTTTCTCGGAGCTCTCCCCGGATTGTTTAACAGCAATATTACTCTGAATTCCTTCCATACTAGGCCCCGCGTCATCCTTCTTCCTAGTCTGTTTCGCATCCTCCCTTCTCAAAAATTGGGCTGCCTTGGAATAGAAACGGTCCAATGATGCGGGGGTTTTTCGGCCAACTAGTTGCCGAACTCAGAATCGGGATCAATCCCTTTAGTCAATGCCATTAGAATAGAGTTATCATTAGGGTTGCTGATCTCAGCGCATGCAGCATGAAATCTCTCTAAATAACGCCTGAGTGTCTCTCCAGGAGCTGGAGTGACACTAGATAAAGTATTAACATCCTTCGGTCTCGCGACATGCATACGGAATTGCTCGACAAACTTTGTTGCCAGCTGATCAAAATAAGAGACAGATCGTGGTGGTAAACAGGTAAACCACATAGTTGCTATGCCTCCTAGAGAGATCGGGAAGCTTCCTTAACTGCATCATTGGCACATGCAGCATTCATCAACCATTCATACTTCAGGATGTGTTGATTAGGATCTGAGCTCCCTTCATAAACGGGTAAAGTCAGCATCCTAAATCACCGAGGTGGTTCATTATAAAGTATTGCCTCCTTGGTTCTACGTCTTCGGGGACATAAGGCTCAGGAGTATGGTTGTGTTGGCGGTGGGTCAGATCTGTTCGGTTCCGAGCGTCAACTCCCAAATCAGTAGCTGTGGTAGTACGGTTATCAGTAATATAGTATGGGGTAGCGCCTCCTCGGGAAGAGGGTCCAGTCTGATGGCTGGTTGACGGGCCAACTCCTGGTTGCCCAAGACTCAATGTATGCCGATGCCCAGTGGCCTGTGTGTAACTTCTGTTCAGTCGCGAGCGTGTGGATCTATGATGGTAATCAGAAGAGGCTGAACTCTTGGTGGATGAATAGGAAGCCTGATCCCTTCTGGACCTCCTTCGTCTTTGACGGTTTAGCTGGTTGGTCAATTCCGCATTAGCACGGAGTTGTTGAGTGAGCTGCTAGCGGCTTTGAGTCAGTTCTTGCATTAGCATCTAGAATTCTTCCCTGGTAACAGGGCCTTGCAGATCTGATGATCCGGCAGCATTCTGGTCGGCAGTAGGTGGTTGTACGGGGTTCTGTCTGTCCCGTCCTTATGGATCTACGGCAGTTGAGGTAGTCCTTGTGTTAACCATGATGAATAGTGAAGCTCTTTCCTAGATTTGATGCAAATCGGAATAGGATGGAAGAACTTTAAACTTAGAATCTGGATCTTCTTCTTAGATTTGTGCAATTCAATATCGATAGTAGATCCAACGAGTAGGAGAAAAACTATGTTTTCTCAGTGAAAGCACCAAAGTGTTTGTACCAAAATTGGGCACAACACTTTTCGAAAGTATTTGAAGAGATAAAATGAAGAAAGTAAATGTAAAAAGAGGATTATCAAACAAACACTCTAGACAATAATCAGAAAAACAACAAAAGAACACAGAGATTTAGAGTGGTTCGACTTGTTGCCTATGTGATAACCCGGGATTTTGGGCAATATGAATTTAATAATCTTTATTAATAATTTAATTGGATTGAAAATTTTCCCTTATAATTTTAATTTAAATTGGTAATTTAATCTTTTAAAGGCTAATAAATATTTAATCTGGCAATATTTAATTTGGTAATATTAGATCTTTTCTGACAATTTAAATTTTGTAAGATTTATCTTCCAAAGCTAATAAAATTATATTCTATTTATAATATATATATATTAGTATATATATATATATTGTGAATATGAAATCTTTTGTTTCAAATAAAAGATGTGTTTTCAAATTGTAATATATATGTATGTATATGTTATGATTTGAAGTTGTTTGAAATTTAATATAATACTTTTCAAAGGGTATTTAGAATTTTAACTTTTATCTCTTTTGAATAAAGATAATTATTTCGGATTTAAAAATATTTGTATAAGATTTTATTTGTATATAACTTGTTTTATAATATTTTCTTTAAGTAATTATATATACATATATTAAGATAAATGTTTATTAATTTATAAATCAAGTATGAAAGGCTTTATATTTACATTTAAATTAAATAAAAATTTATATAAAATACTTAAGGACAAGTGTTAAGATAATACACATGCTGGTAACATGTGTAGAGAAATTAAATAGCATAGTTGACAAATGTAAAAACTTAAACAAGTGTCATCATTTCAAATTTTATTTTAATAAACCATAAATTAATTCATAAAGCTTATTTTTCATCTCTCCCATTTCTTTTCTCTTCTCAGTTGTAACAAAAAGAAGATTTCGAAACTAAATCTTGTAAGAATTTCTCACAAACAAAATTTCCAAAACCTGTAAACATTTTCTCAAAATCCTGTAATAAATTCTCAAAGCAAATTTCCAAAGCTGTAACAAGTTCAAGCAAAGTTTTCAAACAAGCAATTGCAAGCTTCACTGGTTCAGACCAGTTTCAAAATTCAACAAACAAACTCAATATGAATTCAACTCAAGGATCCAAGCACTACAGTTTCAAGGATCTGATTCAAACCAAACTAAGCAAGCTTCAGATCATTTCAAAATATAAAGTGCCAGAAACAAAATCAAATACAAAGTTCCAGGAAATAAAACAAAACTGTCTCTCTGCTTTAAACTGGTGAGTAAACCTTTATTTTTAAAAACAGTTTTTAGATCTGAGAATAAACTTAAATGTTGTGATAAATCTTTATAGTATGGTTTGCATATGATTTTATCTGTGAATGCATACTTGTATAAATAAAATGCCTGTGCTAAAATCAGTATGTATAAATAGATGCTTCTCTGTTATTTAATGTGAATAAACTAAGCATAAAATAGTTTTAAATTATATACATATGATAAATGTTCGAAGTGAATGCATGTTTGAAAATATGTATGCATGTTTGTTTTAGATTTAAATACATGTATAGATGAATGAAGATACTATGTGTATGTCTGGGTATATCAGTGATCGTCTCTGTTTAAGTTTCACAATTTAAAATTTAGATTTAAATTTCCAATTCTTCTCATCTAATCTCTGTTAGGCTTAGGGATTCAAACAAATTATGTTTGTTTAAACATAAGCTAAGATTTAAAATTATTTTTAAGTATAATAAGCTTGAATATAATCTGGAAAATCAAGAAATACAGTGAGATATCTAAAACATGTTAAATTCAAATATTATGATTCTCAAATTCACCTATATAATCTGAATCGTCTTTGGAAAGTAGGATTTTTAAAAGAAAAATCAAAATTTTTAGTTTCGTTTTAAGTGAGAAATTCGTGGTTGATCAGATTATGGGTTTTGGGGCTTTTCTGGTGATCAAGGTGTTCGGGTTGGTTGGAATTTGGTCTGGAGAATGGTGGATGGTCAAGGAGCATCGGAAAAATGGACTTGTATTTTATTGATGGCCGTAGTGATCGGAGTTAGGCAAACTAGGGTTTAGTCCTGCATTTGGCTTGTGGCAATTCGCATGGCATTTGCGACGTCGTCACCACGATTCAGTCGATCGCGACTGGGGGAATGGGTTCGTGAGTGTTCGGAGTGCTTTTGGACGGAGGCACGTGAGCTCCGGTGGACGAGGTAGTTGTCGGCGAAGGAAGTTGATCGTTCAAGTGGTTCCAGGAATTTATTGAGTTAGCTCGATTTCGATTTTCAGATGAGATCGTGGCGCTGGGTGGTCAGGAAGCACGTATGGGTTGTCGTCGACTTGGGGATGGTCGTGGCAAAGGTCGGAGCTGATAGGGTCGGCGTGCATGGTGCACATGTGCACGTGTGTGTCTGAGATTGTTTGGGGTAGTTGGGGAAGAAGCGTATTTTTCGGGTCTGGCTCGAAGTCTTCTTTGAGTTGTCTCGGGGAAGAAGAGTATCGTGAGTGACTCGAAGTTGAGATCGAGTTTTGAAAGAAATGACTCGAGTAGGAACTCGAGTAGTTCCAGAGAGTTTTGTTTCCAGGTTTTAAAACTTAAATTTAATTTAAAACTAAAACTAATTTTGAAATGAAATGAGAATTCAGGTTAGATATGAGTGGATTTCGGGTTTGTTCCGATGAAGTGGTTGAGCAGTTTCTTAAAAAGGGTTTTAAAATCTAAGTTTTGAAATTTAAATCGAAAATAGTTTAAACCATTACTTGATAATGTTTTAAGTATTTAAAGGAAGTTATGATTTGGTAATTTTAATTTATCAAATTAAATGAGTATTTTTAAACTAAATTAATGATTTAATTTAGTAAGGTTAATTATTAAGATAAATGTTTTAATGATAATTAAGGCATAAATAAGATAATGTTTTATTTTAAGATAATTTAAAGTTTTATTATCTTGAAATTAATTAAGTTAATTAGGGAAATTAAGTATAATTAATTAATTTAATTAATGATGATTAAGGATTAATTAATTGAGGGTTATAATTAATTAATTAAAGGTTAATAAATTGTAATTAAGGATAATTAATTAAGTGATTAGAAACTGATTAATTAATGATTAGAGATTTATTAATTTAGTAATTAAAGATTAATTAATTTGTAATTAGAGGTTAATTAATTGGTAATTAAGAAGTACTTAATTTGTAATTAAGTTTATTAATTAATAATTAGGTTTTATTAATTATTAATTAAGGGGTGATTAATTTGTAATTAAAAATTAAATAAGGATTAATCAAATAGTAATTAAGGATTATTTAAACTGTTATTAAGTTTTATTAATTGATAATTAAGGTTTATTAATTCATGATTAAAAGAATAATTAATCTATAATTAAAGATTAATTAATTTGTTTAAAGGTAATTAAGGGATGAATTACTCAAGTGTAATTAGTAAAATGAATGTGATTAATTTAAGTTAATTAATTTGTAAATTAATTAAAGAAAATCACTTGATAAGGAATTAAGTATGAATACTTAATAAGAACTATAAGTGTAATTACTTAGTGAAGTAATTATATGTATAATTACAGGATGTAATTAAATAAAGGGAATTACTTAATAGGAAATAATTGAAGTATAATTACTTTGTAAAAGTAATTAAGGATTAATTAATTGGTGTAATTAATTAAAGGATTGATATAATTAATTAAGAAGTTAATTAATTAGGGTAAGTAAATTATAGGATGATAATTACTGTTTATGATTAATTAAGGTGGATTAATAGAAGGGATTAATTAAAGTTTAATTTGTAATTAATTAATGATTATATAAGTAAGATTTATAATGAAGTAATTAATTTAATTTATTTTAAATTAATTAAGAGATGAAGTAATTAATTTAATTCACTTTAAATTAATTAAAGATAGAGATAGTTAATTTAATTCATTTTAAATTAATTATGTTGTGATTAAGTAAATCAT
Source organism: Allium fistulosum (assembly GCA_030737815.1). Taxonomy (NCBI): domain Eukaryota; kingdom Viridiplantae; phylum Streptophyta; class Magnoliopsida; order Asparagales; family Amaryllidaceae; genus Allium; species Allium fistulosum. The sequence goes on along the minus strand of CM060903.1, from coordinate 708,549,595 downwards.
TGCTTATGTATGAATGGATGACATTGATTTGTCTTGAATGGATGTAATCTCAGAAATGAGATAAGTAATGTTGTGTGGTATGAATGTTTGGTTGCATTATGATGGTATTATAGATTAACTATTGTGATGTTGATATGGATTACATATTGGTTATGAATCATCGGTATATTTGGTAATGTGATTATCAATTGTGAATTATGAATTATCTATCTGTATGAATATAGATAAGTTAAATTGTTTAAACCTTTAAACAACTTGGCCTTAAAAGATACGTTTTGGATTTCGATGAGACCGGGATCGGGTTTCCGTATACCGGAATTCCAGGTCTGGAGACCCGAATACCACATCGATCCAAATTAACGATAGGTCGTGAATCTCAAGTGAAGATGAAGATTCAGAGTGCAAGGGTTATTGTCGTTAACTCTGAGGGTGATTCCAAAACGAGTGTAACGAGATAATGCCTTCGGTTTCGTTCGAACCCGGAACGAACTTGTATGGATTGAATGCTTTCAGCACATCGTCAGGCGGACGATGAGCATTCTAAGTGATATGTTCTGATTAAAGGTAATCGTAACCTCAAGCCTCATCAACCGGGAATGGCTAAAACAGGGGAGGTGCAGCAAGGCTTCGTGGTTAGCACCCACTGAGAGCAAGATAGATCCCTGTCTAGAGGTCCCTTTTCTTTTATTCGGCTTAGTGTGTGGTTGGTCGCGCCAACTACGGGATTGTCTTGTTCGGGATTATCCAGTAAGGGATGGTTCCGGCTTTGTGTTGCAGGGGAGCGGGCGTACTCCTCGGTACGGTGATCTAGGCCACGTACTGTGACGGGCGGTACCCTAGTAGCCCTGCCATTGTATGGAATCCAAACTCCAATAAGTGCCGTACGTATTAGTTGTGCCCAACTATGTTGGAATGTGAGATGTAAGCATTTCAGCTATTTCTGTATTTTACTTGAAAACCCTAGACCCTATTATAATACAATCAGATTTCCTATCAAACGTTTTAGTTAGCGTAGGGTAAAAACTTACCCATGTTTATTTGTGGGGAGTCTTACGTGATACTTTTGCTTTCAAAAGTTTTCAAAGTTAAGCAATCTAACCGTTTACTCACACCAGACCCATGTCTGACCCAAGTGTTTATTTTCTGTTTTATTAATCTCTTGGGTACTCAATATTGTATTGAGTAGTCGAGGGATTCAGGTTAGCTTTGACGAATTCTGGAGGAGATTTGGAGCAGGAGGCTTCACCGTGTAGATATATGATGATTCCGCTGTGTATATGTTGTGTCTGTATCTGTGATACTTGAGTTGTATGAGTTAGACAGATGTTTATAACTGTCTAATATGTGTTGTATAAGTTGTGTAACTCTGATGTATATGATACTATGTAATATTTTATATGATATATTATATTTCATTCGTTCCGCTGTGAGTTTCTGATGTTGTTGTTCTTTCTTCTTTTCTTTCTTTTCTTCTTCTATCCCTTTCTTTCTTAATTCACGATACGTCTTTCTGGGCATAGAAAGTCGGGTCGTGACAGTGGTATCAGAGCAGTAGGTTGAGTGAATACCTAGGCTCTGAAGTGGTGTCTATCTTGAGAGCGCGTAATTGTTAGTTATATAAAAATGGTTTTATATTGTGTTAATTGATCGGTTGAGTGGTATATGGATTCTGGTCAATACGAGTAGCTAACGTTATTGATAGGGATCTCTAAACACTTGAACCAGGCCAACAGACACAATATTGTTTTAAAGAGGTAGATGAAATAATTTTACCCAGAAATAATTTCTATATAAAAAAAATATCATTTTAAATATATATATTTATGTATTTCTACCTATTTATTGGGTTACCTGTTCAGGTTTTCCAATATAAGTTATAAAGGTAGATAAGGTGGTAGTGTGTGTAACACAATTACCAATAGTTGGAGTTTGAATGTTTGAGGTTGGAAGTATATATCGAGACTGTAAACCCAATATCGTCTCGAGTAAGTTGGCAGTATGGAGTAAGGATGTCTCGGATCTCTGAAGAAAATCCTTTTCAAGATTCGGAGTCCATTATTGGAATGTAAGATTGGTTGAGCTCGGGTGAGCAGATTTTCTAGAGTTGAATCTATCAGTTGTGCAGAAGTAAGTGATGGTAGCTTGGCGACTTCAGGAAGGAGCAGTTGTGTGATAAGACGCAGTATCTATGGATGTTCCCGAAGGAGATTTTCTTTTTGGAACAAGATTAAGAAGGTATTGGAGGAACAGTTGATGTCTACCGCAGGAAAGACTCGACTGTATAGGAATTCTCTGATATCAAGTAAGAGAGTTTTGTCTATTTTGAAGTATGGGACTAAGGTCGATTAGTTGTTCTTCGGACATGGTCTCATTGTTTCCTTAAGAAGAGTAAGTTATTGGCGATTGGTTTGGAGCCCGAGTTTCTTTTGGATGTCTGCCATCTCGGAGATTCGTTGAGAGGTTTGTTGATGGTTTTAGTTTTGAGAAGCCTTTGGATTAGAAGTTCTTGGTTAGCTGTGATAGCAGTGCAGCTCGGAGTGTTCGGTGTGCTGTCGAGATAGAGTTTGGCAGCAGCAGTGTGGTTCGTTTCTTCGATGGTTCCGGAATCTTTGTGGTTCTTCTATCAGCAGTCCGAGTAGATGGTGAAGTTTTTCTTGAAGGGTTAACCTTGTTTGGAAAAGCTTAAGGCTGTTTTAATTGGTAAAGAGAGAACAATATCTTTGGAATCCGAACTAGGTAGGATCGCAAAAGTGACTTGCGATTAGTTTGAGAGTTCATCTTGAGTAATCTTTTGTATGAAATTGAGACATCTCAAGAGGAAGTAAAAGTTATCGAAGAGGTCAAAGATTTAGTTTATATCGATTTGGTTCCTAGAGAAGGATTTGGTGAAGTATCTTAGAATTTTATGGAGTATATGTGTTTTCTCTTCTACTTCTAGTTTCGAGTTTCCTCTAGCCAAGGATAGCTGAAGACAGTACCCTTGACCGAGGACTCGTCCATTCTTTGAGTTGTTGGCTATGTCTTTAAGATAACCAATGTTCCCGCTTGTTTGTGGATCTAGTTTGTACTCGAGTTCATCGACATTCTCATCTATTTCAAATCAGAGTTGTGCAGCGAAAGCAAAGGTAGTAGCTGTGCAAGAAAGGAAGTAACCTCAGATTTCTACAAGAAGTTTATGTGAATTTCTAAGTGTGTATAGAATTTTCTGGAATCTGGGAGAAGGAAGTTCAGTCTTCTATTTCTTGTGGAGTAGAGTTTGTGGATTTCAGCAGATTTGAAGATCATTTTGTGCTTGGTTCATATTTGTTTCAAGAAGCATCAGCGAAGGTTGAGCTGATCGGGAAGAGATGAGGTAGCTCGGGATCGTCTGATGGGTTAGGCAGATATAAGACGGAGTTTGGAATTCGGAGTTGGAAATTGGAAGTTGTTTAAGTTTTTCTCCGATTAAAGAACTATAAGATTTGGTAAGTCTGGAAAGTTAGCTCCAAAAGTATTTTGGATTTTCCTGTGTTCTCGAGAGAAGTAGTTCTTTGTCTACAGGATTGAATGGCCAGTTTGGATATCTGGAAATTCGTTGTATTTCACGTATCTCTGAGGGAGTACGTGTATGATCTATTACTGATTATAGAATCTGCAGTTCAGATGGATTTGGAAGTTGAGTTGGACTTGGGTATGATCTGATATTTTGTTCAGATTGGTGAATCTAAAGAAGAGAGGAGCTCTGGATTATGGTGTGTAGTTTATTTAGCTTCTGTAGAGCGAGTCTCCCGGTGATTTATATCTGGGGAAACTCTAGATAGTGTTAGTAGATCTATCCTGATTTGTATTAGGATAGTTAGTTAGGTTTGTTTGATTGTTTGATTGGTTGCTTTGGTTGTTAGGAATTGGATGATAGGTATGCTTTGCTGTTTTAAAATCTTGGCTGGATTATTAAATTAACTTTGCTTTTAATTTCGAGGACGAAATTATTTTAAGGGGGGAGGAATGTGATAACCCGGGATTTTGGGCAATATGAATTTAATAATCTTTATTAATAATTTAATTGGATTGAAAATTTTCCCTTATAATTTTAATTTAAATTGGTAATTTAATCTTTTAAAGGCTAATAAATATTTAATCTGGCAATATTTAATTTGGTAATATTAGATCTTTTCTGACAATTTAAATTTTGTAAGATTTATCTTCCAAAGCTAATAAAATTATATTCTATTTATAATATATATATATTAGTGTATATATATATATTGTGAATATGAAATCTTTTGTTTCAAATAAAAGATGTGTTTTCAAATTGTAATATATATGTATGTATATGTTATGATTTGAAGTTGTTTGAAATTTAATATAATACTTTTCAAAGGGTATTTAGAATTTTAACTTTTATCTCTTTTGAATAAAGATAATTATTTCGGATTTAAAAATATTTGTATAAGATTTTATTTGTATATAACTTGTTTTATAATATTTTCTTTAAGTAATTATATATACATATATTAAGATAAATGTTTATTAATTTATAAATCAAGTATGAAAGGCTTTATATTTACATTTAAATTAAATAAAAATTTATATAAAATACTTAAGGACAAGTGTTAAGATAATACACATGCTGGTAACATGTGTAGAGAAATTAAATAGCATAGTTGACAAATGTAAAAACTTAAACAAGTGTCATCATTTCAAATTTTATTTTAATAAACCATAAATTAATTCATAAAGCTTATTTTTCATCTCTCCCATTTCTTTTCTCTTCTCAGCTGTAACAAAAAGAAGATTTCGAAACTAAATCTTGTAAGAATTTCTCACAAACAAAATTTCCAAAACCTGTAAACATTTTCTCAAAATCCTGTAATAAATTCTCAAAGCAAATTTCCAAAGCTGTAACAAGTTCAAGCAAAGTTTTCAAACAAGAAATTGCAAGCTTCACTGGTTCAGACCAGTTTCAAAATTCAACAAACAAACTCAATATGAATTCAACTCAAGGATCCAAGCACTACAGTTTCAAGGATCTGATTCAAACCAAACTAAGCAAGCTTCAGATCATTTCAAAATATAAAGTGCCAGAAACAAAATCAAATACAAAGTTCCAGGAAATAAAACAAAACTGTCTCTCTGCTTTAAACTGGTGAGTAAACCTTTATTTTTAAAAACAGTTTTTAGATCTGAGAATAAACTTAAATGTTGTGATAAATCTTTATAGTATGGTTTGCATATGATTTTATCTGTGAATGCATGCTTGTATAAATAAAATGCCTGTGCTAAAATCAGTATGTATAAATAGATGCTTCTCTGTTATTTAATGTGAATAAACTAAGCATAAAATAGTTTTAAATTATATACATATGATAAATGTTCGAAGTGAATGCATGTTTGAAAATATGTATGCATGTTTGTTTTAGATTTAAATACATGTATAGATGAATGAAGATACTATGTGTATGTCTGGGTATATCAGTGATCGTCTCTGTTTAAGTTTCACAATTTAAAATTTAGATTTAAATTTCCAATTCTTCTCATCTAATTTCTGTTAGGCTTAGGGATTCAAACAAATTATGTTTGTTTAAACATAAGCTAAGATTTAAAATTATTTTTAAGTATAATAAGCTTGAATATAATCTGGAAAATCAAGAAATACAGTGAGATATCTAAAACATGTTAAATTCAAATATTATGATTCTCGAATTCACCTATATAATCTGAATCGTCTTTGGAAAGTAGGATTTTTAAAAGAAAAATCAAAATTTTTAGTTTCGTTTCAAGTGAGAAATTCGTGGTTGATCAGATTATGGGTTTTGGGGCTTTTCTGGTGATCAAGGTGTTCGGGTTGGTTGGAATTTGGTCTGGAGAATGGTGGATGGTCAAGGAGCATCGGAAAAATGGACTTGTATTTTATTGATGGCCGTAGTGATCGGAGTTAGGCAAACTAGGGTTTAGTCCTGCATTTGGCTTGTGGCAATTCGCGTGGCATTTGCGACGTCGTCACCACGATTCAGTCGATCGCGACTGGGGGAATGGGTTCGTGAGTGTTCGGAGTGCTTTTGGACGGAGGCACGTGAGCTTCGGTGGACGAGGTAGTTGTCGGCGAAGGAAGTTGATCGTTCAAGTGGTTCCAGGAATTTATTGAGTTAGCTCGATTTCGATTTTCAGATGAGATCGTGGCGCTGGGTGGTCAGGAAGCACGTATGGGTTGTCGTCGACTTGGGGATGGTCGTGGCGAAGGTCGGAGCTGATAGGGTCGGCGTGCATGGTGCACATGTGCACGTGTGTGTCTGAGATTGTTTGGGGTAGTTGGGGAAGAAGCGTATTTTTCGGGTCTGGCTCGAAGTCTTCTTTGAGTTGTCTCGGGGAAGAAGAGTATCGTGAGTGACTCGAAGTTGAGATCGAGTTTTGAAAGAAATGACTCGAGTAGGAACTCGAGTAGTTCCAGAGAGTTTTGTTTCCAGGTTTTAAAACTTAAATTTAATTTAAAACTAAAAATAATTTTGAAATGAAATGAGAATTCAGGTTAGATATGAGTGGATTTCGGGTTTGTTCCGATGAAGTGGTTGAGCAGTTTCTTAAAAAGGGTTTTAAAATCTAAGTTTTGAAATTTAAATCGAAAATAGTTTAAACCATTACTTGATAATGTTTTAAGTATTTAAAGGAAGTTATGATTTGGTAATTTTAATTTATCAAATTAAATGAGTATTTTTAAACTAAATTAATGATTTAATTTAGTAAGGTTAATTATTAAGATAAATGTTTTAATGATAATTAAGGCATAAATAAGATAATGTTTTATTTTAAGATAATTTAAAGTTTTATTATCTTGAAATTAATTAAGTTAATTAGGGAAATTAAGTATAATTAATTAATTTAATTAATGATGATTAAGGATTAATTAATTGAGGGTTATAATTAATTAATTAAAGGTTAATAAATTGTAATTAAGGATAATTAATTAAGTGATTAGAAACTGATTAATTAATGATTAGAGATTTATTAATTTAGTAATTAAAGATTAATTAATTTGTAATTAGAGGTTAATTAATTGGTAATTAAGAAGTACTTAATTTGTAATTAAGTTTATTAATTAATAATTAGGTTTTATTAATTATTAATTAAGGGGTGATTAATTTGTAATTAAAAATTAAATAAGGATTAATCAAATAGTAATTAAGGATTATTTAAACTGTTATTAAGTTTTATTAATTGATAATTAAGGTTTATTAATTCATGATTAAAAGAATAATTAATCTATAATTAAAGATTAATTAATTTGTTTAAAGGTAATTAAGGGATGAATTACTCAAGTGTAATTAGTAAAATGAATGTGATTAATTTAAGTTAATTAATTTGTAAATTAATTAAAGAAAATCACTTGATAAGGAATTAAGTATGAATACTTAATAAGAACTATAAGTGTAATTACTTAGTGAAGTAATTATATGTATAATTACAGGATGTAATTAAATAAAGGGAATTACTTAATAGGAAATAATTGAAGTATAATTACTTTGTAAAAGTAATTAAGGATTAATTAATTGGTGTAATTAATTAAAGGATTGATATAATTAATTAAGAAGTTAATTAATTAGGGTAAGTAAATTATAGGATGATAATTACTGTTTATGATTAATTAAGGTGGATTAATAGAAGGGATTAATTAAAGTTTAATTTGTAATTAATTAATGATTATATAAGTAAGATTTATAATGAAGTAATTAATTTAATTTATTTTAAATTAATTAAGAGATGAAGTAATTAATTTAATTCACTTTAAATTAATTAAAGATAGAGATAGTTAATTTAATTCATTTTAAATTAATTATGTTGTGATTAAGTAAATCATTGCTTATGTATGAATGGATGACATTGATTTGTCTTGAATGGATGTAATCTCAGAAATGAGATAAGTAATGTTGTGTGGTATGAATGTTTGGTTGCATTATGATGGTATTATAGATTAACTATTGTGATGTTGATATGGATTACATATTGGTTATGAATCATCGGTATATTTGGTAATGTGATTATCAATTGTGAATTATGAATTATCTATCTGTATGAATATAGATAAGTTAAATTGTTTAAACCTTTAAACAACTTGGCCTTAAAAGATACGTTTTGGATTTCGATGAGACCGGGATCGGGTTTCCGTATACCGGAATTCCAGGTCTGGAGACCCGAATACCACATCGATCCAAATTAACGATAGGTCGTGAATCTCAAGTGAAGATGAAGATTCAGAGTGCAAGGGTTATTGTCGTTAACTCTGAGGGTGATTCCAAAACGAGTGTAACGAGATAATGCCTTCGGTTTCGTTCGAACCCGGAACGAACTTGTATGGATTGAATGCTTTCAGCACATCGTCAGGCGGACGATGAGCATTCTAAGTGATATGTTCTGATTAAAGGTAATCGTAACCTCAAGCCTCATCAACCGGGAATGGCTAAAACAGGGGAGGTGCAGCAAGGCTTCGTGGGTAGCACCCACTGAGAGCAAGATAGATCCCTGTCTAGAGGTCCCTTTTCTTTTATTCGGCTTAGTGTGTGGTTGGTCGCGCCAACTACGGGATTGTCTTGTTCGGGATTATCCAGTAAGGGATGGTTCCGGCTTTGTGTTGCAGGGGAGCGGGCGTACTCCTCGGTACGGTGATCTAGGCCACGTACTGTGACGGGCGGTACCCCAGTAGCCCTGCCATTGTATGGAATCCAAACTCCAATAAGTGCCGTACGTATTAGTTGTGCCCAACTATGTTGGAATGTGAGATGTAAGCATTTCAGCTATTTTTGTATTTTACTTGAAAACCCTAGACCCTATTATAATACAATCAGATTTCCTATCAAACGTTTTAGTTAGCGTAGGGTAAAAACTTACCCATGTTTATTTGTGGGGAGTCTTACGTGATACTTTTGCTTTCAAAAGTTTTCAAAGTTAAGCAATCTAACCGTTTACTCACACCAGACCCATGTCTGACCCAAGTGTTTATTTTCTGTTTTATTAATCTCTTGGGTACTCAATATTGTATTGAGTAGTCGAGGGATTCAGGTTAGCTTTGACGAATTCTGGAGGAGATTTGGAGCAGGAGGCTTCACCGTGTAGATATATGATGATTCCGCTGTGTATATGTTGTGTCTGTATCTGTGATACTTGAGTTGTATGAGTTAGACAGATGTTTATAACTGTCTAATATGTGTTGTATAAGTTGTGTAACTCTGATGTATATGATACTATGTAATATTTTATATGATATATTATATTTCATTCGTTCCGCTGTGAGTTTCTGATGTTGTTGTTCTTTCTTCTTTTCTTTCTTTTCTTCTTCTATCCCTTTCTTTCTTAATTCACGATACGTCTTTCTGGGCATAGAAAGTCGGGTCGTGACAGCCTACGTCCACTATGAAATGATTGACTTTATTAACTTTTGCTTGCTGGTTACAGCAGATTACAACAGAGAATTTCGAGTACAACAATGATTTCTAAGTGCAACAATGGTTTCGGCAGAGTCTGGACGTCAAAGAGCCAAAAGATCCCTTTTCTATAGGCTCTGGGATGCTATTTATAGGCGTAGGCTGCAAATATCTCGCTCAGATCTTAGGAGACCTCTTCTGGCACGTGGTGGGCCCACATGATCGATCCCACGTGATTTGCACTCGGTCCGTGATCGATACGAACGAATTTCATATCGATCAAGATTTGGTCCAATCGAGTCGAAATTGGGCATGAACATTCTTTAGGTTGTACGTAAGCTCCTGTGAAAATTTGGTGGCATTTGGACTTGTAGGTTGTGAGTTATGATCGATGCAAATTCGAGTTTTTGGTAGGCTGTTTAGTTCGTATCGATACCTTTCGTATCGATCTGTTCGTATCGGTCTGAGCATGTGCCTGCGAATTAACGTAGCGCTAATTTCTAGGATCGATCCACATTTCATGCAGAATCGACCGAGTATTTCCAAGGTTTTCACCTCGTTCGTATCGATCTTAATTGTTCTGTTCGTATCGATCGGTCGCATTGCTCTGTTCGTATCGATCGGTTTCGTTGCCCTGTTCGTATCGATCGATTGCATTGTTCTGTTCGTATCGATCAATTACATTGTACTTTGTATCGATGGGAAGTGTTGATTTCGTATCGATTTGTTGTTGATCGATACGAAGCATGTTGAAACCTAATCGATACGAACTAGACACTCGCGTTGCAGTTGATGGATACAAAGTAGACAAAAGCGGACCGATTCGAAGTGAGCCTGTCTGCTGATGGATACGAAGAAGACTATTTCGATGGATATGAACAAGACGGTTGCATGGCGATGGACACGAATAGATAGATATGTGATGGATACGAAATCAACCGATGCGAAATGATGGATGTGGCCTGATCGATATGAAATGATGGGTATGAACGAGTTGGTTTCCTTGATTTGTATTGATCATATCTTGAGCATACGAACTCTGATTGACTCGAAATTTGGAACGTTGGCTTTTATAACTTTGCTTGTCATGTTTTGTCAATTGTAGCTCGACCCAGACTCGGACAAAATTTATCGATATCCATAGTGAGCCTGCGTATAACCGATCTTCGGGATGGGCTGTCCTCGGTTTCCAGTTAAGTTCTTGGTATCACGGCCTTGCCAAAAGGCGGGATAACACGTACACAAAATTTTAGCCTCAATATCGGCAAAGCGCTATACATTAGAATTGCAGACCTGAATAGTCAGGGGCTTAATAGCTAAAGTGCAGAGTGTTACCCTGGCACTAGTCTCCACCCATAAATCTGGTTTTATGAACATAAAATGAGTAACCACTTTTGATCAGTTCTGGGCATCCTAATGCAATTTGATCTTCCTGATCCTTGGATGTAATTCTACTCACACAGGAGTTTAGTCTAACCATACCCACTAGTGGAACAAGCCTAACTGGTCATTCGTTCTCCATCCCAAGGTCATAAATGTTGGGTGATCTTCTACAAGTAAGCGTGTCAACAATTTACATAAGCAATATCAACTGATCAAGATATAAAATTGGACATATAAAATTAACATCCATCATAAACGTATATTCACAGGATAGCCATTTCAAACCCAGTTTACTTATAAATAAGTAATAATTTTATTCCATGAGAACTTAAGAAAATGGGCCAAAAATATATTTTTCGTTCTTTAAATCTCATTAAATAACACTACAACAAAAATACTCTATTACAACACCATTTTTACAACGGTCTTTTAATGCCCGTTGTAATAGTACTTATTACAACAGTTTTTTCAGGCCCGTTGTAACAGATATCACTTTTCAACAACACTTTTCATTTGCGCGTGTAATAGACACACATTACAATGTTTTTAATTTGCCCGTTGTAATATTTTCCTATTACAACTGTTTTCTGGCCATTGTAATTGATATCGGGGTTCATCCATATTTTCCCGTTGTAATAGACGCCTATTACAACCATTTTCTTTTGCCCATTGTAATAGATATCGGTTTTACAACAATTATAAAATGAACGTTGTAATAAATGTGTGTTAAATTTTTTGATAATTAATAATTAATAAATACAACACTATCTTAAAAAACATTAATAATATTTATTTATGAATATTTAATCATTAATTTTTTATATTTAATATTTTATTATAGTTAATTATTAATAATTAGTAAATTACATTTAATATTTGTTAATTACATTTAATAATTAATAATTAAAATTAAATAATTAATAATTTCTATTATTAAAAATTAGGACTAAAATTTAATATTTAATAATTAATAAGCAATATTTTGAAATTGTCTAAAATAAATTTAAAATATTCATTAAATTTGAAAAACTTACAAAATAAAATTTTAGAATTTTCATAAAATTTAAATGTAAAAAATTTAAAATTTTGAATTTATTTAAAATAAAGTTAAAAGTGCTCATAAAATTTAAATACAATTAGATAATATTCAAAATTTGATGGAAATTCAGAAAAGTTAAAAAATTGAAAATTCGAACAATACAAATATTATGTTGCAATCTATTAATTTCATATGCATTTGAATGTTTATTTTTGTAAATATATTCTTTGGCATATTCAAATACAAGTTTTTTTTATTCCTATCAAAAAAATTTCACTCGACCGCGCAAAACTTTTACCGTCATGAGTCTATTTTTTTGGCTCCAAACTATGAAATTTTAGCTCGAACTACCGTAAATGACTGGTCCATATACCACGTTTTCTCATTCTTATTTTTCGTTCCTCTTTCTCACATCCTCTTCTCAATCCCTAATCCATACTCCCTCTCATTCTCCTCAATCCCTTTTGTGACGGGTTTGAAGTATTTGGATCCACAGGCCATAAAATGGAACCATCCCGAGCGTCACCACTTAATTTTGTCGAAGACGAGTAGATGCCTAGCCGTTGACCATCATGTTTTTTCTAAATCTTAGATGGCGGTACTTATTATCATCACCTATTGAAGACGTGCTCGATTGAAAGACTACTGATTGTAATTTTACTTAACTATGTTTAGAAAACTATCGTTTCTTTTATTGGGTTTATTAGCTTCGATTAAAAGCAGATATACTAAAGCCATACTCAATTTGAGTGGTGGATCTAAGATGGTTTAGTTAGATTTGATTAAAAACAGTTGAAGTTTTGTGCTTTTGTTTAATGGACGGCCTATTTAGCAATATGTTGGTTTTATTATTCATCATATTGTGTTTATTAATGCAAAGATAATAATTTGAAATACAGGAATCGAGACATATAGAGGTTTATGTAACTTTGTTTTCAGTTTCTTTTAATTCCTTATAGGTAATCTCTTCTTTCTCATGATTTCATGATCAAAATAGCTTCAAAATTATAACATGTTTATGTTATCGATCTCGGCTATGTGTTTGTTATTAGCTTGCTATGATGTTGTTTGACTTGATCTTGAACAGCCAACATACCTTTTTCCACGATTCCAACTACAATGATATTTAAGAAGTTTTACCAGACCTACTATAGACGTAGGAAATATGCTTTAAGCATTACTATGTGAGGTGATGATGCATGTTTCTAGTTTTATCCATTATTATAACTAAATAATAGTATATAAGCCTTCTTCAAAATTCATTTCTATTGGTTGATGATGTTTTATGCCAAGATGTTAAGGGATATCTGACATTGTAACTATAATTTCATGTAGCTATTAGTCCAATCCTAATTTGAGAACCAATTTAAGAGATTACTATAATGTTTTCTTTCTTCTTAGTTTTGCATATTCTAGGTCTTGTAAATGTTTATTTTGCTGATGTGAAGGCTATGATGAGAACTTTCAGAACTGTAATGTCAGGAGTTTGTTTTTCGTCAAGCAAGAGTTGTGCACAAAAAGTAGCGTATCAAGCAACTCTTGCTTCATTTATTGGATCATCCATTAAATTAGCCATCAGAGTTGTGTCTAATATTACTGGCAGAAGGGACATAACATTACAAGCAGTTAACCGAGTTTACCAGATGATTGGATTCTGAGTTATGAGTCTTAAGACATTTCTTATCATAAAAGAATAAAAACTAGAAATATCATCTAGTGGCAAATAATGAAACTAAAGTTATAAATAGAGCCATGCTATGCCAATTATAGTGAGATAATACATAATGTTTCCTTAATCGATTATATGAACCTTGTATGTTATGTTTCTTTATTTATTATTAGATCTGAATTGGGTATTTAGATAAGATAATGAGTATTGGTTAAACTTGACAAAGGTGAAATTTTTAGGTGCCTTCGTATTGATCTGAATCTAGACGCGTTGACAAAGCTCTATGAATTTATTCTCATATTTGGAGCATTCCTTCTAATTTTAGCTCAGATTCTATCCATCCATTCCTTAAGGCACATCAATCTAATTTCCCTACTGTCCTGCTTACCGTGCATGCTCAACCATTGGAGTTGTTTATGCAGGCAAAACATATATAAACTTCTATTAATTTCGTACATAGTTTCCCTACCCTTTTTACAGTATTTATTCGAACTACAAATTTCATTTATCGATTTATAGGACACTCTAGTCGAGTACCAGTGAAAGATAATACAATTTTAGGTGATCCTCAAGATCTGTATTTGGAGCCTTCAATATTATTGCAACCATAGCAACTACATATGGAAATTGAATCATTCCTGAGATTCAGGTTTATTTCACTTTAATATATGTAAATATTTCACTTAAACTTATGAGGAAAAATATTCACAACCGCATAGCATATGCATCTCTGTGTTAAGTATATATGCAAATATTTGCTAATAATTTGAAAAGTAATATAAATTTTCATAAAAAAATCAGGCAACGGCAGCACCTCTAGTAGCATGAAAGATGTTCAAAGGGTTGTGCCTATGCTACACGGTAGTAGTTTTTTCATAACACTTTAGATTTCGTGTTACATTTTCTTATTTGTGTTCTATTTTATAATACCAAATTACAAAATCCATTATTCTTAGATGGGAGAATGGACTCTATAACAGTTTGGTCTGAAAGTCAGAAGAAGAAAATACATTAGTGACGTGTTTGCCAAATTAAGTTTAGGGTTAATGGAAATTTTGTTATCTGGGTTACTTATTTTCAGGCTTAAAAAATAAGATGAACAAGTCTTTGACTTTCCATATTGTCAATGGGCTAATTTTTCATCCATGTATTATATATGAGATGTTCTATTCGTGTAATATCAGCAACTGAATTTTATCATAAGCTCTTTCTTATGGTAAAATAATTTATTGCTTTTGGAACTAAGAGGATATAGGTAAATGGTGAATGAAAAAGATATATTATTTCCTATTTTGTCTTAATTATTGAAACAATTTTTCTTATGCAGAATGAATTAGCAATTCTGGAATTTATACATCTACTGGTGGAGACGATGGATCATTATTTTGGCAATGTTGTATCTGCTAATTTATAGGATCAATATTATACATTTTGCAGCAAGTATGAAAGGCATATATCTAGCTTTCAAATATGGAGTGTGAAAGGGTATCATGGATACTCTATTGAAAACATGACGTGCAAATTATCGGTCATGTTAGGTAGATGGAAGAACATGATTGGTTGTAAGTATTTTGAATGGTTGTAATATATAATTGTCTTTGGAGAAGAAATAGCATTTCATGTTGGTGAAACTACTAAAATTTTATAAAAAGGTAGTCTTTGTGCTACTCCACACCCTGTTTAGTATATAACTTTTGACATTTTTAATCAACTCAATAATGTGCAATCTAATATATTTACGTATAAATTATTTTGGCTTTTTATCAATTGTGAGTACGATCTGTGTAAATTTTGCATCAATGGTCTATTTTTTTTAATTTTGTATCATTTTTAACAACGGTCAAAAACAGTTGTGTTTCCTGGAGATTTGACCAAGCAACTAAGTACTCAGCATCTACAAACGCTCGGCGTCTAGGAGTACTCGGCATCCAGGATTACTCGGCATCCATGTAGCGCTTGGCATTGGCAAGCGCTCGGCGTCCAAGGAGCGCTCGGCATCTAGGAGTGATCGGCTTCCAGGTTCGTCCGACATCCAAAGATTGTTTGGCATTCATCTAACCTTAGTCAACTTCAATTACTGCTCGGCCCACTCTTCCCACATAACAAGCATCGTTCGGCATGAGGAGATGGTTCAGCATCCGACCGTTCGGCCTGTTTGGTTCGCCATATAGGGACCAGTCCATATGGACCGAGTTATTCAGCTACCAAGCCCACCAGAGGAGTCCGACCCACCTTTGTCTATAAATAGAGAGGCAGGGGCACAGTGAAATGCACTTTTTTTCGGGAACACTGGGGAGACTCTGCCGCTTTCAAGACTCATCTTCTTTACTCATCAATTGTATTCAAGTATTTGATCTACGGATTGTATCTGTAATCAATCATCAAGTAAAGCAATAAAGTTTAACCTCAAAGTGGACGTAGGCAATTACGCCGAACCACTATAAATTCGGTGTTCTCACTTTCTGCATTTAAAATAGCATATTCTTCCTTGTTTAATTTAACTTCATCACTTACATCTCTACACAATCTTTCTCAACAAGGTTAGTGACCAATTTTGGTGCTAACACTTTGGTGCTTTCACTGAGAATTGAATTCTCAGACCTCAAGGATCTGCTTTGAAGCTACTGGATTGAACAAATCGCCCAAAGAAGATCCGACTCATTGATAGGACGTCCGTTGATTCTACTCAGAGTTCATACCAATAACTCTACAATGGCGAGACCACGTACCAGGTCAGCTTCTCATAATGTGGACGCCCACGAGACTGCTAGCGTGCAACAAGCAGGACCTAGCAATCAGTAAGCGATTCCAGGTGCAGGGACTACCGCCCAGGACCAAATGCCGGTTGTCACCAGAATAGAGTTCAACGACTTGATGAGAGAACTCAGGGAAAGAAGGAGACAACTAGGAGAGCAGATGCAAGCTAACGCCAACCTCATGGCACAACTCACTCAACAACAACAACAGAATGCTGGGGGCGATCCCGCTCCTTATTCCTCATCCGACAGCTCAACTTCCTCCGATGAACCTCCCAGGCGTAGACGCCGTAAGACTGAAACTGCACGGGCATGTGCTGCTGTTCTAACAGCTGGAGACCGTGACTAAGCCAGAGCCAAGAACTTAGGAGACGGAGTGCAGGTGGAGGCTGGAGGCCCAGACCATCAAAACGCTAACGATGTCGAACCTCAAGATGCACGTTTGGCAGATCGCCAGGAGAGGAGGCATCAGCATGGACAGTCACGTAGAACAGACTCCAACCTTCCACCTTCCATACAAACACCAGACCTGACAGCCATGATCAGACAAATGATGAAAGAGAATCAAGGCTTATCGAATGACGATTGGGGAGTGACGAGAAGTTATACTCCGTTCAGAGACATTGATTACTCTATCTGGGATCGCTACTATGTGGTTCACCCGACTTCCTCCGTGGTCCGTATCCAGTTTCGAGGAGTTGGCGAAGAAGTTTATAGAACAGTTCAGGATACACACTACTCGTCCAAAGGACGTGATGTCTCTATCAAGTGTAATCCAGACTCCTGGCGAGTCATTGAAGGAGTATTTGCAAAGATTCCATGTTGCGGCGACTGAAGTTAGTAATCCCAATGATCATGCAATTCTAATGGCAGTGATGCGAGGTGTGGATCCAGATTCTGAGTTTGGAGACTGGCTGGCAGGAAAACCTCCGACTATGCTAGAGCGTTTTTACTCAAAGGCACACCAGTTCATAAGAAGAGAGGAATCTAGGTGGGTAAGGCGAGATAAGGCACCAGGACCTGTCCAGGAGTCCGTGAAAAGCAACATTGCAGTGAAGCAGTCCGGGGACAACTCGGGAAAAGTCCAAGTCAATGTCCAGAACAAGCCCGGGCATCCCAAGGAATCCGGAGGAAGAAGTCAAGGGAATAAGAGAGAAGCGGGGAAGTGGAAGCCGAGAATTCCAAGCTACAACGAGTATACCCTGCTGAATGCGTCTCTTGAGAACATTTACCTATCAACCTGCAATACCTTTCAGTACAGAAAACCATGACCAAAGGAGTCAACCGAGGAACAGAAGCGGACTGGGAAATACTGCCGCTTCCATGAGACTTACGGGCACAATACGGAAGAGTGCAGACACCTACACGACGCTATAGAGAAGTTGATCAGGCAGAAAAAGTTACAGGAGTTTGTGAAGGATCCACAGGAAGGAGGACAGGGAACATCCAACCCAGGTCGTGCACCAGCTCCGCGTCATCCCGAGGAGCCTGCCCGGACTGTGGGCAGACTAGTCATAAACACGATCATCGGAGGGCCTCACCCCGCGGATAAGAATTGGCAAGAGATGGAGCGGTATGCTAGTTCCCTGAAGCACGCAGATTTCGAGTGTTGTTCCAACGTAGAAGATAGGACCACTGCTAAGCAGCTGCGCGTGATGACAGACAATATAGTATTCAGAAACAGAGATGCTGACCAAGTGGAGGCTCCAACCATCGACCCGATGGTCATATCTGCGACGATCAGACCGGCTTATGTGAAAAGAATTTTGATTGATTGTAGAAGTTCTATCAACATCATCTTCAAGAAGGCTTATGACCAGATGAAGATGGAAACGAAGGATTTGAAACCGTCTAAATCTCGTATACACGGCTTTAATGGCGCAACGACCGATGCAGTGGGGTATGTTGAGTTACCATTTGAACTGGGACTAGGCGAACGTCGGAGGGTGCGAATCCTACCCTTCGTAGTTTTGGATGTGGATTCTCCGTACAATGTGTTCTTGGGCCGACCGGCCCTGGCTGAGTTTAGGGCAGCATTAGCCTCGTGGTGCTTAACTTTGAATTTCCCAACTGAAAAAGGAGTAGGTGTTGTTCATGGCGACCAGGCAACTGGTCGTGCCTGTTATGTGGCTGAGCTCCGAGAGGCCCATTGGAGGGAGAAAGGAAAGGTTGCGGACAATCCCGTCCGCATCCTTAATACTGATAATTGACAAGTAGTGCCCGAGCCCTGGCTCGAGCATAATTCTCGGATCTTCAGAGACATAGATCCGAGAGACGACGATAAGAAACCCAGGGAAGAAAAGGCAGCGCCGGCTGAATTAAAAGTTGATATTTCAGTCAACCGAGACGACCCATCACGAGTACTGAAGATCGGATCACAACTCGGCCCCGCAATGACTGAAGACCTTAGTGATTTCCTCCGGGCGAATCTTGATGTTTTCGCCTGGACGCATTCTGATATGTGCGGGATTTCTCCTGCCATTACAAGTCATATGTTGAACTACATAGACCCAAAATACGTCCCAGTTAAACAAAAGAGGAGAGGAATGGACCCAGAGAGGTCCGCTGCTCTCAGAGAGGAGGTGGACAAACTCAAAGCCAATGGGTTCGTCCGCGATGCCCTCTACCCTGAATGGGTATCAAACCCCGTGCCGGTGAAAAAGGCGAATGGGAAATGGAGAACTTGCATAGACTATTCCGATTTGAACAAGGCATGCCCCAAGGACAGTTTCCCGTTGCCTAGGATTGATCAGCTGGTCGACTCCACTGCAGGACACGAGCTGCTATCATTCATGGATGCATACTCGGGCTACAATCAAATCCCGATGCATATTCCAGACCAAGAACACACCAGTTTCGTCACAGACGTCGGGCTATATTGCTATGTAGTAATGCCCTTCGGATTGAAAAACGCAGGAGCGACTTATCAGCGTTTGGTGAATCGAATGTTCAAAGACCAGCTTGGTAGAATAATGGAAGTCTATGTGGATGACATGATCGTGAAGTCACGACAGTCAAACGACCACATTCGAGACTTGGCAGAGATGTTCGATATACTCAAATATTATGGGATGAAGATCAACCCTCTGAAGTGTTCCTTCAGCGTTGCGTCGGGGAAGTTTTTGGGATTCATTGTCAATGCTAGGGGAATTGAAGCTAACCCAGAAAAGATTCAAGCTATTCGAGATGTGCAAGTGCCCAGAACTATAAAACAGGTGCAAAGCTTGAATGGAAAAGTGGCTGCGCTGAGTCGATTCATATCCAGAGCCACGGACAAGTGCATTCCTTTCTTTGATATAATAAAGAAAGGGAAGAGGAATTTCGAATGGACATTTAACTGTGAGGAAGCATTCCGGGATCTGGTGAGGCATTTGGAGAGTCCTCCAGTGCTGTCAAAACCAGTAGACCACGAGATGTTGTACGTATACTTGGCCGTATCCCCACATGCTATAAGTGTGGCTTTGGTCCGCGAGGAGGACCGAGTCCAAAAGCCGGTGTATTACGTTAGTAAGAGTTTAACGGGGGCAGAAAGAAATTACCCTAAAATTGAGAAATTGGCATATTGCTTGGTGATTGCATCACGTAAGCTGCGCCCATACTTTCAAGCACACTCAGTCAGTGTCTATACCGATCATCCCCTACGGCAGGTACTCCAACGACCAGAAACTTCTGGGAGGCTGTTAAAATGGAATATCGAGTTGAGCCAGTTCGATATCACCTACTTGCCACGGAGAGCCATACAAGGGCAAGCATTAGCATATTTCATCGCTGAGTTTACTGTATCTGACGAACCAGATAATCACAATGTCATTCCCCCCCATTCGATGGAAATTGTGCACCGATGGGGCATCAAACGACCGTTGCTCCGGCGCTGGCGTAGTTCTTGTAACTCCGGAATATCGATTGATTTGTTACGCTTTGAAGCTCGATTTCCCAGCCACGAATAATGAAGCAGAATATGAAGCACTAATTGCTGGCTTAAGACTCATTGGAGAACTCGGGGTCAAATCAGTTGAAATCTTTTGTGACTCGCAGTTAGTGGTCTACCAAGTGTGAGGAGATTACCAAGCAAAGGGACAAAAGCTTGCTGCGTACCTTGTTTTGGTTCAAGAACTGCTGTCGAACCTTGAGCATTATGACATTTCGCATATCCCGCGTGAACAAAACAAAGAAGCCGACTCATTGGCTAAATTCGCAAGCACTGGCGATGCGCAGCAAATGGGATTGTTTTCCGTTGAGGCCTTGCATGCTCCAAGCATAGACGCGATGAAAGTTGATTTTGTGTTGGAAACAGGAATCGAGAGGGAGTCGTGGATAACCCCATTCAAACTATACCTGACGACCGGGGCTTTACCAGAAAAAAGGAGCGAAAGACGACAGGTCATTCGAAAGGCCACGCGATATGTGATGCAGGATGGACTAATGTATCGAAAGGGGTTCTCAGTCCCCTTATTACGATGCATCGCACATGATGAGACAAAGAGGGTCTTGAAGGAGGTTCACGAAGGAGAATGTGGCGACCATACTGGGGGGCAGACACTAGCAAAAAAGATCCTCCGCTATGGATACTATTGGCCAACCGTAAATCGGGACGCTGCAGACTACGCAAGGAAATGTGACAAGTGTTAAAGGTATGCGAAAATCCCGAGAGCCCCACCAACAGAACTCACACAAATGGTTAGTCCCTGGCCATTTGCAATCTGGGGAATCGACATAATCGGCTCTTTGCCTATATCCAAAGGTGGTGCGAAATACGCGATAGTTGCAGTCGACTATTTCACAAAATGGGCCGAGGCAGAACCTTTAGCCACAATCACCTCTAAGAAGGTCATTAATTTCGTTGTACGAAACATTATATGCCGATTTGGCCTCCCTCGAACCATCATTACGGACAACGGAACACAGTTTGAAAGCAGAGAGTTCAAAGAGTTCTATTTAAAGTACGACGTTGAGAAGAAGTTCGCCGCTGTTGCACATCCAAAAGCCAACGGACAAGTCGAGGCCGTAAACAAAATAATCAAGTCCATACTGAAGAAGCGTTTGGAAAAAGCCGGAGGCAAGTGGGTAGATGAACTCCCGACAGCATTATGGGCTTATAGAACTACCCACAAGTCTGCGACCGGCCACACTCCATTCGCCTTGGCATACGGCTCGGAAGCCGTTATACCCGTGGAACTCGAAGTTCCATCGCATCGGGTGACATATTACGATCCCAAGACGAATCAGGATCTCTTGTTGGAATCACTGGACTGCATCGATGAAAAACGTGAAGAGGCTGAATTAAGGGCGGCGGCACATAGGCACCGAGTCAAGCGTTATTACGACGGTAGAGTCCGCCCAAGGATTTTTGATGTGGGTGATCTCGTTTTGAAATGAGTTTTCCCAGTACCATCACGTATGAATCCAAACTGGGAAGGTCCATACGTCATTGAACGGAAGCTTGGAGAGGGAACATTCAAGCCAGCGACCGTTGATGGCGTAACGCTCCCCCGAGCGTGGAACAGTGAACATTTGCGACATTATTACATTTAGCATGTTTCTTTTCTGTTTTAGGCACAGTTATTTCCTGTATGTTTTCGTTCCGTTATCACTTAGTTTCTTTTTGACCATGTAATCAGGCAATTTAGTTAGTTTTCATTAATAAAGGCTTGAAGCCGTCTTTCCCATAAATTACTAATGTTTCTACATCCCACAGTCGGGTGATGAATTACTAGAGTTACATTATTCTGTACGATGTACGAACTCGTATAAACGACTTCAATCTTCGAGTCCCCTGAGTGCGGACCGGAGTACTCTAAGTCCCCAGAGCGCGGACTAGAGTATAAACGACTTCAATCTCTGAGTCCCCTGAGTGCGGACCAGAGTACTCTAAGTCCCCAGAGCGCGGACTAGAGTATAAACGACTTCAATCTCCGAGTCCCCTGAGTGTGGACCGGAGTACTCTAAGTCCCCAGAGCGCGGACTAGAGTATAAACGACTTCAATCGTCGAGTCCCCTGAGTGCGGACCGGAGTACTCTAAGTCTCCAGAGCGCGGACTAGAGTATAAACGACTTCAATCTCCGAGTCCCCCGAGTGCGGACCGGAGTACTCTAAGTCCCCAGATCACGAACTAGAGTATAAACGACTTCAATCTTCGAGTCCCCTGAGTGCGGACCGGAGTACTCTAAGTCCCCAGAGCGCGGACTAGAGTATAAACGACTTCAATCTTCGAGTCCCCTGAGTGCGGACCGGAGTACTCTAAGTCCCCAGAGCATGGACTAGAGTATAAACGACTTCAATCTCCGAGTCCCCCGAGTGCGGACCGGAGTACTCTAAGTCCCCAGAGCGCGGACTAGAGTATAAACGACTTCAATCTCCGAGTCCCCCGAGTGCGGACCGGAGTACTCTAAGTCCCCAGAGCGCGGACTAGAGTATAAACGACTTCAATCTTCGAGTCCCCTGAGTGCGGACCGGAGTACTCTAAGTCCCCAGAGCGCGGACTAGAGTATAAACGACTTCAATCTCCGAGTCCCCCGAGTGCGGACCGGAGTACTCTAAGTCCCCAGAGCGCGGACTAGAGTATAAACGACTTCAATCTCCGAGTCCCCCGAGTGCGGATCGGAGTACTCTAAGTCCCCAGAGCGCGGACTAGAGTATAAACAACTTCAATCTTCGAGTCCCCTGAGTGCGGACCGGAGTACTCTAAGTCCCCAGAGCGCGGACTAGAGTATAAGCGACTTCAATCTCCGAGTCCCCTGAGTGCGGACCGGAGTACTCTAAGTCCCCAGAGCGCGGACTAGAGTATAAACGACTTCAATCTCCGAGTCCTCTGAGTGCGGACCGGAGTACTCTAAGTCCCCAGAGCGCGGACTAGAGTATGAACGACTTCAATCTCCGAGTCCCCCGAGTGCGGACCGGAGTACTCTAAGTCCACAGAGCACGGACTAGAGTATAAACAACTTCAATCTCCGAGTCTCCTGAGTGCGGATCGGAGTACTCTAAGTCCCCGGAATGCGGACTGGAGTATAGGCAATTCGAATCTCCGAATCCCTTGAACGTGGATCAAATTACCCTAAATCCCTGGAGCACGGGTTTAGAAAAAATTCTAAGTACTCAAGGATGTGGAACAAGAAATATGCCACTCCAAAGAATGTTCGAACAATGTAAGAACGGATTGGGAAATTATGCAACTCATAAGAACTTGAGTTTTAACCACAGTTATTCAGAGAACCAAAAAAGCAAAAGAATCATTCGAGTGAAAAAGAAATTAAACTTCGTTCAATAGTCCAAAATGGGGTTACACAATTATTCCTCCAAAGCTTGGAGTCAAAAATCTATCTACACAAACTACAGAAACGAAAAAACAAAAAGTAGCTACAAGACCTAAGCAAAATCTCGTTGAACGAGAATAGTAGCTATTTCTTTGGCTTTTTCTTCTTGTCTTCCTTCGTTTTCTCAGATGACTCCTCTCCCTCACGCTTCTTCTTGGATTTCTTGATTGCCAAAGAAGCGGAGTCAGGAGTGGAAGAAGGAACATCCAGCGGTTTGGATTTGCCAGGGAGAATGATCTTCAAATGTCTATTTCGTGGGTCGGTAAGTTCCAATATTTGAGGCTCAACCTTGATCTCGACCTTCTTTTTCTCCTCTTCTGCAAGACGCTCCTTCATGCTCATCTTCGAAGTATGTTCGGAGGCACCAGTGATCTCGATTTCATCACTCCCTTCGACGGGAGATGAAGTGTCAAACTTATCATCATCTAGCGCCTCGATCACTTGAGCATCAGGGCTAGGAGTTACTCCCGCATGAGTAACACCGATTGTTTTCTCTGCCTCCTCCTTGGCGTCGTCGCTCCTCGGAGTTGGTTCAAGATCAGAGCAGCCTGCATAAAAAACATAAAGAACAGGCGATAGGACAAATGACCGCTACTTGAAAATGACAGATCTTTTAACTTCAAAAGGGAGAGCTTTATACCGGGTTCTGGCTGGCTATCAGTTGCGCGTGGAGTTTCACCCTCTAGAATAGGGGATAGCATATGAACGCCAAGCCCGGGATCTTCTAGATCATAGCCGGCATGCTGCTCAAATGGATCAAATGTTGGCTGGCCGGCCGATTGAGTAGAAGGAGGAGCAGCAGAAGAAGGAACTGCAACCTTAGCCCCAAACGGACCAGCTTCATCGTCTTTCTCTTTGGATGAGGGAGAGCCTTTGATATAAAGAGCTAAAGCCGCAGATAAGTCCGCTGGCTTGTTCCCCCTGAGAAATTCCTTCACCAGAGCATCCTCATCGACTTCCTCCGAGCCCGACTCGATTTTTCTGATCCTTATCAAAGTCTCCCAGGCTTCAGCTAGAGATTCAAGATAGCCCTCGCTTAGGAATGTTAAGTCGCGGTGCATAAGGATGCGGGCGCCGTACTCGGCGATCAGCGGGTCAAACATGCACTTGACCTCTTCCCTACCGGCCTCTGTAGCTGCTTCGAGGCGAGAGTCAATCTCCTTAGAAGCTTTCCTCTTGCCCTCCTCACGGGCTTCGTCTTTCACTATCTCAACCCTAGCAAGTTCATCATCGAGCTTTGTTTTTAAGAGCCGTGTAGCGAGGATTTCGTCGCAGTATCGTTGGGACTCTTCTTGAGCGGCTGTTTTCTCCTATTTCTCCTTAGAGAGCAATTCTTTCAAATCTCTGACTTGCAGGGCGAGCGCGTCCCTTTCTTTCTGGATAGAATCTTTTTCTAAGGCAGGGGCTCCGCTGTGCTGGACTGCTTCATCAAGTTCCTCGAGTGACGACCTCAGCAGTGTCTTTTGCACTTTGCTCTGCGGCTTCAAGTTTTGACTTGTACGAAGCAAGCTCGTCATCTTGACTCTTGATGATGTCCTTGTCAAAGCCAGCTTCCAACTTCAAACGGTCAATCTCCTGTTGGCGCTCAACAGATACCTCCGAGACCTTTTCGACCAAGTGTACAAACGCGTCATGTTGAACATAGACGTCGTTGTTGCAGGCGATGGCACTCTGCTTGACGTGCCCTGGGATATGATGAATAGCTGGGAGGAATTTCAGGCCATCAAAGCAGATTTTTGGGAATTTGGCCTTAAGATCAACCATCTTCTCTGCTATAGTTGGGTCAGCCGTAGGAGTAGGGGGAGGAGGCTTTGAAAGTTCTGCTCTTTTCTGATGCTCCCGAGTTTGCCTTGTGCTCGACGAGCCGGAATGTTGTTCTCGGGAGACGTCGGGTTGGGACCCCTTCTGCGAAAGCTTTCTCTCTATCTGGCTTAGTTTGAGGAGGAGGATCACGAGAATACGAAGACTGGGAATATGTTTTCTTTCGATAAGACGAATCGCGAGGACGGTTGTCTCGATCCTCGTAATCGTCTCTGTCCCTACGTCTACCTGAGCCTGAGTCCCGTCCGGGATGGTGAAATATAGAAGAACCGTGGAGGCGATCAAGTCCGTGGGAGCGCCCCATATCACCTGCAAAGAATAAAAATAGCAACGAGTTAGGAAAAATCGGGGTAATGGAAAAACTTGAAGTGTATGGTGAAGTGCGTGTGTGCATGTGTGTCCTAGTGTTCCCCCCGATGGACCGGTTCCTTTATCTTTACTGATTGGAGTGTTATCTCCCTGAACTGGAGGTTGAACTCCCGCGTTGCCTCTAGCGGGCGAATGAAACTTAAGGGCTTCCGGATCGTCGAAACCATAATTGAGTATATCGTCGGGGATGGTAAGGTTCGACGGATCCTTTAAAGAACTTTCCATGTGCTGTGAAGAAGCCTCTTTCTCTGACGGGATGAGCGTAACTTTTGAAGTTCCACCAACTTTCTCCTTCCGTATCTTGTACGTCAATTTCTTTTTTCCCTTCGAAGGGGAAGATGACGTTTCAATATCGTGCACTTCGACCGCCGGGTTCCAAGCAGGACCCACATTCTCGCCTTGTGTCTCAGGAGCTTCATACTCCTTGTGTTCACCCCCTTCGTGTGCATCGGGGGTATGGCATGATGACGATCCAGCTTTTTGTTCCCTTTAGCGGGTGTAGATTTGGGAATGGAAACGCCTTCTGGAAGGCTAATCCGGCGACCTCCTGCTAACAAACCGAACCTCGACAATGATTCATTTGAAATGATGGTTCGGATGTCCCAATCCTCGGCAGGAAGAGCTCTAATGGCTTCGACGGCCTTGGAATATCCTCGGCCCTCAGGACGCGGGTTAATACCTGAAAAGATGAAACAAGGAGTTAGAAAAAGCATAGCTCCGATTGAGCGCGAATGTTGACTCAGGGAAGAGACTTACTGCCTTCGACCCATCTCCTCGCGAAACCAGGAGGGCAACGCACATAGAACCATTCCTATTTGTACAGGGCGAATTTGCTACATGCTCCGGTTAAAATCTGGCATTTGTGGTACGGCTCGAGGAACATAAAGGAGGGGCTATCTTTCCGCTTCTTGATCATATAGATGTATCTGATGTCGCCAGAAGTTGGAGGCCTAGAGAAGACGGCCATGAAAAGTAGGTAGGTCCCGTATATGAACGTGTGACCATTTGGATGCAACTGCGACGGGGCGATGTCTATGTACTGCAACACGTCCCGAAGGAATAAATTGAATGGAGGCACGCTGCCCATCCAGCACATGAACTTGTTACAAGCAGTATATCCGACTGGGGGCAGGTGAGGACGATTATGTCTCGACGGGACCAACACATCGGCAAAAGGGATTCCATGGATGGAGCATATCCGCTGAAGCGCGAATTCGTTAATCTTCGAAGCCTGTGAGTCGATCGGATTGTCCAAGAGAATCTATGCCTCCAGGGCATCAGGAGCTAAGTTATGAGCAGGGGAAGTCGACGGATTTGAAGTGTCCGCGACTTCTTGCCTTGAAGATGGTCCAGGCCTATCAGATATAGTGGCGGAGCTAGATTTTTTAGACATCTCCAATAAATAGCGAATCTGGCTAAGCAACTGTAAAAACTATACTTAAAAAATGTTCAACGTTAGAATTAACAACACGAATATTCCCCCCACGTGGTGTGTGAACTAGTGCAAGCAATCATGTATAAGCGTTGAGAATTTGAAGGTCACAAAGTTACTGATATCAAACTGAGCTTCAAATCATCGCCTTCAAAGACCGTCATCGCTGACTGTCTCCAAAAGCCTGCCTTGAGGTGATTGCAGTTTCAGATTCAGAAAATGTATGTTAATTTAAGTTCGGACTTATGTCTACTAAAGCTAGGGAGTTAAGGATCCGGGTCAGTTTCATATGCTGGTATGCTAGAGTCCTCGTACTTGTTTTGTTGTGTGATTAGGCAAGGCAATTGTCTGTTCGGCATTTATGTTTGTTCGGCATTTACGTGGGATAGCCTAAGTATGATTCGGCACTTATCATCGTTCGGCCTTTAAATGGTTCGGCGTTTAAGATTGTTCGGCCTCGATGTGGTTCGGCATCTAGGTTGTGATCGGCCATGATATGGTTCAGCGTTTAAGTTATGATCGGCCATAATATGGTTCGGTGTTTAAGTTATGTTCGGCCTTGATATGTTTCGGCATCTAAGTTATGTTCGGCCTTGATGTGGTTCGGCATATATGTTATGTTCGGCCTTGATGTGGTTCGACATCTAAGTTGTGTTCGGCCATGATATGGTTCGGCATTTAGGTTATGGTCGGCCTTGATATGGTTCGGCATTTAAGTTTGTTCGGCCCGAGTGTTGTTCGGCTGAAATATTGTTCGGCAGTCGTGATCGTTCGGCATCCCCACTAATTCATGCCTTCACCTTAGCCTCCCATTTCACTATTCGGCATATGGTAAGATACACCGAACCAGGGTTATGCCGAGCTTTAACGTTTGGCACTCCACCCTTGACTACAGTTCCACTCCTCTCCTTCTCCATCTACACCGAACAACAAGAACAGGTCGCTCAGCGAAGATTATGCTGTTCGACACCCCAATCACCTCCAACGCTCTTTCTATTCTTTCTTTTCTTCCAGTCTCGTTCGGCACGAAGGAGCTAGGCCTAACTACCATACATCATCCAACAACTCCAATGTGCGAGCCATTCCTTCTCGCCACACATCATACAGCCATAAAGATATCTAGTTTTCCACATGACCCTCTCGGCTACGCGCAAACCTAAGTCTCGTATTGAAACTATTTAATCATAGAAGGGATAATACCTAGTTCGTAGATCGAAGCTTAGGAAGGATTGATTAGGCTTTAAGTCTGATTAACTGGCGAGAATTGCAAGTCTTTAGAGAGTGACAGAAATAAAAGTGTAAAAGGAGAGAAGAGGGAGGATGCCTGGTTTTATAGGGAGGAAGAAGAAGTCGAAAAGGCTATATCCGGTAGAACCGGTCAAAGCCGTAGCATTCGCCTTTGAAACATAAAGTCGCTCGGCACATGAGGAACGTTCGGCTTCGAACGTATCGTTCAGCATTTATACCACGTTAGGCACACACCACAACCACTGATATTCTCAAGAAGGCATCTCCATTAGGATTTAGTCAAGGATTTGAAACGAAACATGAAGGATACATAATTCAAAGCGTATCACGTTCAGTCACGTAATACACTTTGGGGGGCAAGTGTTTCCTGGAGATTTGACCAGGCAACTAAGTACTCAGCATCTACAAACGCTCGGCATCTAGGAGTACTCGGCATCCGCGAGTACTCGGCATCCAGGAGTACTCGGCATCCAGGAGTACTCGGCACCACGTAGTGCTCGGCATTGGCAAGCGCTCGGCGTCCAAGGAGCGCTCGGCATCTAGGAGTGATCGGCTTCCAGGTTCGTCCGGCATCCAAAGATTGTTCGGCATTCATCTAACCTTAGTCAACTTCAATTACTGCTCGGCCCACTCTTCCCACATAACAAGCATCGTTCGGCATGAGGAAGATGGTTCGGCATCCGACCGTTCGGCCTGTTTGGTTTGGCATATAGGGACCAATCCATCTGGACCGAGTTATTCAGCTACCAGGCTCACCAGAGGAGTCCGACCCACCTTTGTCTATAAATAGAGAGGCAGGGGCACAATGAAATGGACCTTTTTTCGGGAACACTGGGGAGACTCTGCCGCTTTCAAGACTCATCTTCTTTACTCATCAATTGTATTCAAGTATTTGATCTACGGATTGTATATGTAATCAATCATCAAGTAAAGTAATAAAGTTTAACCTCAAAGTGGACATAGGCAATTACGCCGAACCACTATAAATCCGGTGTTCTCACTTTCTGCATTTAAAATAGCATATTCTTCCTTGTTTAATTTAACTTCATCACTTACATCTCTACACAATCTTTCTCAACGAGGTTAGTGACCAATTTTGGTGCTAACAAGTTGTAATAAACATTTATTACAACGGTCAATGTCTGTCGTGGTTAGGGTAAATTGCAACGGTCAATGTTCGTTGTAAAAGACTATATTACAACGATCTTGGACTGTTGTAAAAATGTTTACTACAACGGTTTTAAACTATTGTAAAATCTTTTGGGTCTATTACAACATTGCATAACACAACGGTCGCTGGCCCGTTGCGAAACCCCTATTACAACGGGTTTTGTCCATTGTAAAAGGGGTATTTTGCTGTAGTGTAAAGAGTTTAACAAAAAACATATTTTATTACAAGGAAAAACCCGACATAATACTTAGTTAAAAGCTATCGGGAATATAAAAGTAAGTTATTGTCCTTCTCAAAAGATAGTGCTTCTCACATTTAAAACATGTGCTATCGCACTTTTAAAATACTTAGCTACCATTAGTATAAAAATAGATATCGCTCCTCCAAAATACTTAGCTATCATAGATGTAAAGCTTTGGGCTATCGCACCTTTGAAACCATTGCCATCGTAAATCAAAACATACATAGCTATCATAAGTCAAAATAAACATAGCTCTCATAAATCTATAAAACATAGCTATCGTAGAATAAGAAACGTATCATAAGTCAAAACCAAGTAGCTATCAAAAATCAAAGTCAAATAGTTATCATAAGTCAATGCCAAAGAGCTATTGTAAATCAAGGCCAAATAGCTATCGTAAATCAAGGCCAAATGGCTACCACAAATCAAAGAACATAGCTATCAAAAATCAAATAATATAGCTACCTTAAATCATAGAAGTAACTATTGTAAGAGTTCAAAGCTATCATAAAGCCAAAGTTTAATGGTTATTGTAAAACAAGAATCAATAGCTATCATAAAACAAGAATGAATAGCTAACGTAAATGTAAATTTTAAAGCTGTAACTTTAGAAATAAAGTGCCATCGCACTTATAACATTCAAAAGCTACCGTGAGTCTAAAATATATACCATAATACAATGGTGATAGCTATCATAAATCTAGTGGTAATTCTGTAAATATTCTGAAAACTGATTTATTTCTTTTAAAAGTAACAACTTTCACCTACTCATACTATATGTCAAATTGCACAAGTTTTTACAGAAATCCTTTCTAGAAAAGCCAAAGAAATAATTTCTCATGCATTACAGTATTAATTATTTCCATGATTAATTAATTAATTACCATTTGTAGTTAATTTTTCCCTTCACTAAATAATTCATATTAAATTGATGATACTTGGTAAAAATATCCAAAAATTCCAAAAAATTAGATTTTTCATCTTTTATCACATATTAAAATTTTGGGCCAAAATAATTAATTTTCATGTTCTAAATAATTAACACCCGAAATTAACCATTTTCTCAAATTAGAAAATTCATAATAAATCCAAATAATTTGAAAAAATTATGAAATAAAAAATACATCTCCAAAATAATGTTCTAAAATTGGTATTAAAATTTTAAAGCATTTTAAGGTAAAAAAACTAAGGATTTAAATCCAAATACCTTTTAGAAAATTCCCTAATTTCACAAATGTTAACCATAAGTCCATATAAATGATTATCTCAACCAAATGCATAATCAAACATCATAATAAATTTGGATTTCAATAAAAAAAACAAAACAACACATTAAAAAACAAATGAGATGATAATATTATTCACCTTTGATTAGTTTTGTGTGGAGATAATTACCTTAGCATTCCCACTAAACTTTTTCCTCTTCTTCTTAATGGAGAGCGAATGATGGGTTTTTTCTCTTTCCTTTTGTTTTCTATGTTATGGCCGAAATAATGAGGGAGAGGAGGACAATATTAGGAATTATGATTTTTATTTTCCTTCCATACTCCTTTCTTATTAGTTATAATTAAATCCTTTGGATTTATTTCCCTAAAAAAGAAAGTCGTTACTCCATTTTATTGAAATTTATTAATAATAGTGTATCTTCATACTTAATCTACCTTCCCACATTATTTATTTATTTACCAATTAATTAAATTTCCAGAATAACATGTTATAAAAATTAGTGGTATTACAGATAACATTGATGCAAGCTTGGAGATGGGTGATGGTTACTATGGCGGTGGCGGTGGTTTAGAAGAGGTGAGCTGGATAATGATGATGGTTTCATGGTTGAAGTGCACTCACTGTGGTGGAGATGACCGTGAAGATATCGGCTATGTTTTGAAGATAATGTGGTGATGGTGGTTATGGAGGAGTAACTTCAAATTGGGGAAGAAGATAACAGCAGTAAAGATACTGCTTAGTATCGTTTTTATACATCATTTTCTGGAAAAAAAAGTGTTATGTAAATGTATACTCATAATGTGATTTTATAGTAGTATTATGTTAATTGTAATAGCATTTATAGATAAAATGTGCATGACTTAGCTCATAAAGATATTTTATATAATAGTTTCTAAATTGTAATAACATACAATGAATTGTAGTAGCATTTTCTAAACAATGGTATCATTTTATGGACAATAGTATCGTTTTTTAAATGAAGTGTTTATTTTAGCTCACAAAGCTATTTTATAGTAGCATTTATGAACTGCAGTAGCAGTTTTTGATTTGTAGTGGTATTTTATGAATTGTAGTATCATTTTGTAAATAAAGTATGCAAGCTTATATTACAATGTTATTTTGTGGTAATATTTTATGTTTAAATGCTATGGAATAGTAGCATTTTGTACTTGTTATTATTTTATTACATGATTTTTTCCATATAATGATATTGTATAATATCTTATTTTTAGTCTCTAAATGATACTACATGGTATCATTTTGTAACATCATAAGTATGTAGTAACATTTTATATTTACAAAATCAAAAATAAATATAGCATGAGCTTTTTTATTTTACATTCTAGTAGCATTTTATGTGTAAATGCTACTACATGGTAGCATTTTGTATGTACTGAATTAGAAAAATAACATTGTTTTTTATCTTACATGGTATTATCATTTTATCTTTAAATGTTATGGGGGCTTGGTAGCGTTTTGTATTTACCAAATTAAAATATATATTATTCTACCTTCTAGTAGCATTTCATATTAAAATGTTACTACATGGTAGCATTTTGTATTTACTAAGCTAAAAAAATTTAACATTATTTTTTATCTTAAATTGTGGTAGCATTTTATGTTTAACTACAACAACATAGTAGAATCTTATATTTATTGAAAAGCACCATTGTCCCAGTGGTTAAGTGATTTGGCTTTGGTGCAAGAGGTCACAAGTTCGAAACTTGCGTAGCGTGATTCGAACGTTTATTGATATGTGATATGTTGTTCTAGTGACATGATGTATATAAAGTACCATTTCAAAAATAAAATCTTGTATTTATTATTACCTTTTTACATAATTTTTTCTTATAATGATACTGTATAGTGTCAGTTTGTACCTGCTACTACTTTCTTTGTAACTGATGAGTGATCAGTAAGATGAGATAAAAGATGACATCTTAGTGTGTTGGAGGATGTAGGCAACGTGGTAGGTACGAGAAAAGGCATGAGTTTATTTTTTAGGATTAGGGTTTGAAAAGGTAGGGGGATGATTGTAGGTGGCTATGGAAGTGATTAGAGTAGCAGCGGTAGTAGGGTGGGCCGATTGTAGGTGGAGCGCCAGTTGCTGGTGCGCGGTTGTAGTGGTGAGTATCAACGTTTTGAGAAATGTGATCTGGAGAGAGCAAGATCAGGGCTGGCCCTAAGGCAAGGCTGCCAAGGCAGCCGCCTAGAGCAACGGATAGGGAAGGGACAACACAGTGGGGAGAGGCGACAATTGGAGAGTATGTATGTAAAAAAAATCATTCAATTTTACATACAAGTGCAACTTGTATAAGTGGTAAGTCATTTCAACGAGTGCTTATCATCTAGGGATCAATTCCTTGCTGCTGCATTGCAAGTTGATTTTTTTTATTTTCTCTCTCTACATTATTAGTTTTGGTTTTTCTATGACAACTATAGTAATTGGGTCAGGCGTGTAACGACCCAAAATTTTAGTGATTTTATTTATTAAATTAATTGAAATTTTGTGAAATTTTAAACAATAAAATTTGAAATTAAAAATTTATTATTTGGAATACGTCTATTTTAATATAGCAACTGGTAAATTTTCATCTGATAATATTGAAGTTTATTTTCCTGTGAAATTTCATTTCAAATCAAACCGGTTAATAACAGTGAATTTAAAAGTTTTCCGAAACCAAAATATGTCAACAGGAGAAAATTTATTCAGATTATTTTGAATCAGACTGCAAAATTCGTTTTTCCAAATATGAACTTCTATTGCTCCGTTTATCTTAATTCTGGCAAAATAGCAGCATTTTCGGTACCGATTATCGACTTTTGGTCGGACGATCGTACCACTAATATCTGTATACCGTTTTGATCCTCTCATCGTGTTGATCTCAATGGTATATTTATTTCAGTATTTTAAGGTCCGGTACGCGACGGAAGTGATAAACGGTTCGTTGTAGCGGTACCATAAATTTCTGACTTTACTCATTAATTCAGTTCAAATTTCTAGCGTGCTCTTCATACCATAATTAATTGTTTTAATTAATTTGTTGAATTAGAGGGTGACCATTTCCATCCCATGACCATTTCGAAAATCAGCGTGTAAATTTGTATACGTTATTCATTTTGAACGGTTCATCTTTTATTGTGGTGACTAGTCATTTTCCTATTGTTCCATTTTTTTTTCTTTTCTTGAAATCTAAATACGTTTGCTGGTTCATTTGGAGATAGATGGTCCATATATATTCTATGAACTGTACGTTTCTTCTCCCATTCATCAATTTCTGTTCACCAATTTCCCTTATTTCCTTCGCCCATTCCATCATTTCGCTTCTGACTTTACCCATCAGCAGAACAAATTAGGTGAGCATGCACGCAGCTCGACCGATCCACCATCTTCTCTCCACACGCCTTGGCAACCACCCACCACCTTTTCCATCTACTCCACGTTGCCACAACACCCTCCATCTCCATGCTTCCACTCGCCTCGATGCCACCTAGCCTCACCAAACCTCTCCTCTACAAGACGCCAAACCCGCGTGCATCTCTTTCCTCCTCCGGTCTCCTCCTTTAGGTATCATATGTATATAAATATATATATTTATATTATATTGTATTGCTTAAAATTTTATTTTAGACTTTATGTTGTATTCGTGAAATAAGAAAGGTATACTATATGCTATATACTCTTTAAATGGATGAAATTTGTTTTGCATAACAGCTCAAGTTCTGTATATATATATTTATACATATAATACCTTATGGAAAAAAAGTTATTATATACACGGATATATGAGTTTTTAACAGGGCAATATATAGATGTTTATAGTTTGTTATATGTGTTCTAACCCAAGTGTTTAGATATGTATTTGTATATATCGAAGTGTACCTGAGTTTATAAAAAATTCTGTTTACAGTAAACTCATATATACTTTATATAAAGTATGTTCTGGTTCTCTGTTAGTTTACGTATATGATAGGTTGTTTAAATTTAAATTATAAATCTGTGTATAAATATACAAATATACGTTGGTTATGTAAGTTGTTAAGCTTTGGATTCTTTGTTTTACAAAATTTTTCTACAGCATACATATATGTTATACTATTATTAAAGTACTATGTATATTTTAAAACCGTTCATTTCTGTCAAGTATATGCATTCTTTATAATAAATCGTCTATATAGTTTGGTTATTCACGGTTTGGGTTATATCATATATATATATATATCATATGTGAGTTCTTTTCATGCTGTTTTGTATATTTTCATGACCGTGTTGCTTTATTGATGTATATAATTATATACATTGTTTTATTAGATTTTATATATATTAGTATAGTCTATTTTTGGGTGCTGTGTACATATATATAGAGATATATTACATTATATAAATATATAAGTTTGAATACGTAAGTTTTACATTTATAAACTTTATATACTTGTTCGTACAAGTTGTTTTATCTCCTGTTATATAGTATACTCTGATTTTTAATTCGAGTTTTAAGTATAATGATTTCAAAATTTTATTTATTTTGATATTTGTCCTAAGATAAATTATTGAAAGTATATATAAACAATATAATAATATATATATTCAGTTTATAACAAAACCGATTCATTGTTTCATCGTTTCCCATTATCAGCCTTGTCCGTCGTGCCTGTTTTCTACATCAAATCATATCCATCTAGCGTTGCTTTGGATTTAGTAGCTCATTTCTGTGTCGAATCTCTCTAGCCTCGGAAGGTGAGCAATCACTCACGATTAACGTTCTTTTATTATTTAAATTTGATTTCATTTGAAATAGCAATTGAAATATGCTGCTGTAGTTATTTACATTGTTATATATGCTATTATCCATAACTGTTCACCTGTGACATCTGACACCAGTATCTAGTATTATATGCCTGTTATTACTATTATTTATATCTGTTCACCAGTGACATCTGACACCCGTATCTGTTATTTATACTGATGATATATGCCTACTGTTATATATTTTTAGTATCTGTTATCACTCTGCAAGTTCCCTGTAGTTTAGAATTCACTATGGGTTGAAATGATACATACCCGAACGGACTTTAGAATAGGAGAATTTCGTTATGGGTTGAAATGATAAACCCAAGCGATTTTCATTTGAATTGAAATTGGGATTACGGGTCGAAATGATATCTACCCGTATATATTTAAATTTCGGATTGAAATGATAAATATCCGTATCACTTAACCATATGATGTATATATACAGACACCGTTGGTCCATATATAAAATATTTTGAAAATGAATTTTATGGTTTTGGAAAGAAATATATGGTTTTAATAAATGTTGAGCCTTAAATTATTTAATTTAAATTAGGATGGATTTAATACTTATGAGATGTTTAAGTATAAAAATTATATTTTCAAAATAGATTCTGGTAATAATTTGAATAAGTTAAGGTTGGAAAGATAATTTATTAATTAAACCAATTTGAAACTTATTAAAAATTGAGATCTAAGATATGATTTATAACTTTGGTTTTATTTAAATAATTTAATGAATAATTCTTGCTTAAATAAATTTAAGAAAATATTTAGTAAAAATGAAATGTAAGGCTAGTTAGATGATATTGAGTTTATTAAGTGAATATTCCCTGATTAAATAAAAATGAAGTTAAATCAAGAGCTATATGAAACTGTTAAATCTAACTTTGGAAAATGTTGAGTATTAAAGCTTTGAAATATATTGAAATATAAATGGTATATTTAGACCTGAATTAAATTGATGAATTGAACTTTGAATAAATTTGAATTTGGAATTTGAAGTTGGTTTGAATCGATTTGCTAGACTTGAGGAAATTAAATGCTTTACTTTTTAAATCATTTAATATATATATATATATACTATTTTGGAAAATGGATATATTTGAAATGAAATGATATTTGGGTTTTGAAGTATAAATTTAATTGAAATGACCACGGTGTTAAAATGTATATTTCCACCTTGTAGATAGTTCTGAAGATCCTTAGAGGATGGTTATCCCAACATCCTTTAAGTTACTCGTATTTCAATTGATATTTCACTTGAGTTGGATTTATTTATATAAGAATGTTAATCCTGACTCGAGTGTTTTGTGTTTTGCTTTACGCTCGGGTCAGACCGAGTGATACAGCATTTGAGACTCATCCTTGGAGTTTGGAGCTTCCTTTGGAGATCCAACTATCGCCTCAGCTTTCAGGTCTCCTAGTTGATTTGTCCAGAGAAGTCATCTTTTCGTACTGAAGACTTCATTGTATTTGAGATATTCTGTTGTATTTTATTTCTAACTCTGATGTTTATATAGTAGCTTCATGAACTACTATTTTATCTATTCCGCTGCGTATTATTGTATTACTCTGTGTCTGTGATTCTGTGATTGATTTATTTACTGCATATGCTGAGTTTTGCCAAATTTAAATTAACAATCTGATATTTTGAATTATTCAAGTCAGACATGTGTGGATTTATTGTCGATTTGAATGGTCCAAAATAGCGGGTCGTTACAGTTGGTATCAGAGCTTTGGCTCTAGGCAAAACTTAGCATATACGGTAAATTTATTTACAGAATCACTTTCGTTCGAGTTTGAATCTCTTCCTTTTGACTTGATTTCCTTTGAACTTTGGGACGTTCCTTACGGTTCCAAAATTCATTCTTGTCTCCCCCTATTTGTATTCTTTTGATTCTGGAGTATCCCATAACTCCACTTCGAATGATCTCTATAAGAATAGGCGATCTCGCCAATCTTTGAATGATTTGTAAAGGGGTGGAACTCCTTTACATTTGGCATTGATTCACCGGAGATTTATATATCTTTGGTTTAGATGCCGCTATCTCTTGCGATCGAATGTTGATTTTTCTTGGAATTCTGCATCGATCTTGTTCCTGAAGTCACGGTTGACCCGGTTAAGGTCGTCCGCGATTTATATAAGTATATTCATATTCTATTTTGAAATTTAATTATCTCATCTTCGTTCGAGCTTATCTTCAAATCACAATCCTATTTGATTAGAGTCTCTCTAAGTTGAATTTCTATCTTTGTTTTGAAATCCATTCTTGAACCATCTTTTGAAAAATCAGGCTTGTTTATATTTTAGAAATTGTTTTATATATCGAAATTATTATATTCTATATATAAAAGTTAAATGTTTTCGATAAAGATTTTAAACCCTTTTAAAATAAGAATTTGAGGTTTTGAAAGGATTTGTAATTTTGAAAAATTATATAAGAAATTGATTTATATAAAAATGATTTATAACTAAAGGATTTTAAATTTGAAATTCGAGAATTGAACTCCGGTATGTTGAAATTGGTTTTAAGATTTTGAAATATATAATAATAATATGATTTAAAGGTATTCTTCCGAATAAGAAATGTTTCAAATGATTTTAATGAGTTTCGAATGATTTCGAAGAAATTTCAAAAGAAGTTTGAGAAAATAGAAGTCCAGAACTCACTTATGTCGCTGGAAAATAATTTCGGTGATGAGTGCACGCATCATCGACGTTGATTTTCGAGTTTCATAGTGGGGGAGAGGCCACTTTAGTAGCATTGCTATGCGAGTGATTTTGTGAAACCAGTTTTGATTTTTCAAATTCCGAAGTAATATTTGATATTCGAAAGATATATGTATATATATTTGAAATGATTTGAAGTAAGCCGGTGTTCAGTCCTTTAGTTTCAGATTTGAAACCTATCTATTGAAATTGATTTACTGATTTGTTGTTGATTTCCAACTCTTGAATTTGAAAATGATTTCTCCAACTATTTCGAAGGTTCGAGCACTTCCAAATCAAGGTTAACTTTTCAAAGCTAAGAAATTTTGAAAAGTATTTTGATAAAGTATATAAGTTTGTTTTGAATGTTTAAGTAGGAAGTAATATGATTTAATAAGTTGAAACTGTTTTGTTAAGTAAATGAATAAGGCTATTTTGAATTTTTCTAATATGAAATTTAGATTCGAAATGCTTTGAAAAGAATTTGGTCTTCAAAATATTTGGAACAAAATTTAGCTTAAATGTTTTAACTTAGTAACATCTTTATGAAACTATATATTTAACAAGTTGGAATAAATATATAAGTTGTACGTATGCTGTTTTATTCGCATAATTAATTTGATCCAGGTTTGAGTACACAAGTTCGAGGTGGATTACACCATTTCGTGTTAGGATTTTTTTATTTGATTCTTGATGGCGAATATTTGATATGGATTTTGGGCTTGATTCTAGAATTCTCTATCGTAGTATATGGCTATGTAAGGAGACTGATGGCTTCTAGTCAAGAAACCATATCGAAATCCGCATTAGGGAAGTCGAATGGACAATACTAGTTCGAAAGCGAACTTGTGTGATCGAGCGAGCGATCAAATGTGATTCTGCGAAATGATGACGTATGTACATCTTATATCGTAATATCATTGATATATTTTGACGCTGAAATTGAAAGCTGTCAGGTTAGAATATCTTGCTTACTAAAAGAAAATTTCCAATTTAAATTACAAAGATATATAACCCATAAAAGCAAAGATATTCAATCCCATATGGCTCTTCATACAGCGAAATTTATTTTGTAAAATTTTGATCCTGATATAAGATGGACCTTACGTAAATATAAGATGATTTTGAAAACATTTGATTTTGGAAATGAATTGGTTGACTTAAATTTTATTGATTTGGAAATTTGGATCTATTTTCTAAATTTATTATTTTGGAAACTTTGAAACTAAAGATATTTAATTCGAGAAGAAATAATGTGGTGAAATTGTATATGATTTTGAAATCGAACTGATATTGAAACAAATTGAAATTTGAGAACCTTGTGTTACTAAATACTTGATTTGAGAGTTGTCGAACATATATAAAATTGATTTGTATGAGTATGAAATTGATTCGAAAACTATAGATTTGAAAAGGTACTTAATTTGAAGTGAAATCTTATATAATTGAAGTCTATATAAGTATGATTTGATATACTATTGATTTTGGAAAGTATTTGATTTGAAAATTTAATCTTATATATAATGGATTTTATATAAGTACGATATTTGAAAGTGATTTGAAAAGGTACTATATGATACATATTTTCGAAGTAAAGATATGGAAAGTGCCTTCTGCTTGATATCCGATTTGTGGCCACATCTTGGATTCATTCTATCGATATTATTCTCTCTGATTTTGGTTTTCCGGATATGATACTCGAGTGTCCTTCGAATTCCATGGCGTTACCCATGGTCTTATTGTTCTCTCGTGACTGCATAGCGCAACTGCCTGGCTGAGTCTTGCCTAGGGGTACGGATTGTTTCCTGGGGGATCCAGGCGTAACCATTGTGTATCCTGCAATCTGTGTAGGTCGCGAATAGTAGCGCAAATGCTTGGCTGAGTCTTGCCTGGGGGTACGGATTGTTTCCTGGGGGATCCAGGCGTAACCATTGTGTATCCTGCATTCTACTAGTCATCATGGCGTAACTCGCAGGGCTGAGAAAGCTTACGGATATGGATTGTTTCCTGGGGGACCCAGGCGTAACCATTGTGTATCTGCGAACCATGGTTAGACAAAGGTTTTGTTCGTTTTGTTGTTTGGATTGTACTTTCCATATCTATTTTTAAAAGTTTTTCCAGTATTTTCACTGGGTGTTGAAACAGGTCTACTAAGTACCTGGAGAATTCTAGTTTTGCGCCTGATCAACGCACTACCAGAGTCTACAGGAACAAGGATAAACTTGTTGAAACATCGAGTCATAAAAGTATTTTCGAAATGAAATTTGTTTCGTTATAAAAAAAATATATTTTATTATAAAAGTATTTCTAACAGAGAAATTTTGTATTAATATTCGAAATTGAAATTCTAATGGTTTGAATTAATTATTCGTGCCCGATTCTATTCTTTTGAATCTACCTTATCTGCTCAGCTTTATTTATTCACCTATATTCTGTTCCCAAATCCTCCTTCTTTTCCTTGTTGACTATATTCTTTTAAGTATTGTTTAATTATAGACTACATGGTTTAATAGAAATTTTAGTGTTATAAATATTTTTGAGGTTAATAATTAAATAAAACAGATTTAAAGTAAATGATTATTGATTATTAATAATATTTGAAAAGTATCTTGAGATAAAAAAAAAAAAAATTTTATAAATTATGAACTATGGATTTAATGTTTCAAATAGCTCTTTGTAAATATAAGTAATAATGTAAATAATTGTTTTCAAATAGTTTTCATACCTTTATAAAGGTGTTATTTAAAACATAAATGGTATGTATAAAGGAAGCAAGAAATTTTACAAATGGATTTTTGAAAAGTATTAAAGTATTATAGATAATTGATTGCAAATGAAGTTTTCAAATGAATATTTCAAGAAAATTTATATAGTTTTAAATTAATTGTTTAATCTTAACCTTCAATATATTTTTCTTTCTGGTTGTTTTTATTCTTCTACCTCCCTTCTTTTCGGGGACGAAAAGTTTTGAGTGGGGGAGAGTGTAACGACCCAAAATTTTAGTGATTTTATTTATTAAATTAATTGAAATTTTGTGAAATTTTAAACAATAAAATTTGAAATTAAAAATTTATTATTTGGAATACGTCTATTTTAATATAGCAACTGGTAAATTTTCATCTGATAATATTGAAGTTTATTTTCCTGTGAAATTTCATTTCAAATCAAACCGGTTAATAACAGTGAATTTAAAAGTTTTCCGAAACCAAAATATGTCAACAGGAGAAAATTTATTCAGATTATTCTGAATCAGACTGCGAAATTCGTTTTTCCAAATATGGACTTCTATTGCTCCGTTTATCTTAATTCTGGCAAAATAGCAGCATTTTCGGTACCGATTATCGACTTTTGGTCGGACGATCGTACCACTAATATCTGTATACCGTTTTGATCCTCTCATCGTGTTGATCTCAATGGTATATTTATTTCAGTATTTTAAGGTCCGGTACGCGACGGAAGTGATAAACGGTTCGTTGTAGCGGTACCATAAATTTCTGACTTTACTCATTAATTCAGTTCAAATTTCTAGCGTGCTCTTCATACCATAATTAATTGTTTTAATTAATTTGCTGAATTAGAGGGTGACCATTTCCATCCCATGACCATTTCGAAAATCAGCGTGTAAATTTGTATACGTTATTCATTTTGAACGGTTCATCTTTTATTGTGGTGACTAGTCATTTTCCTATTGTTCCATTTTTTTTTCTTTTCTTGAAATCTAAATACGTTTGCTGGTTCATTTGGAGATAGATGGTCCATATATATTCTATGAACTGTACGTTTCTTCTCCCATTCATCAATTTCTGTTCACCAATTTCCCTTATTTCCTTCGCCCATTCCATCATTTCGCTTCTGACTTTACCCATCAGCCGAACAAATTAGGTGAGCATGCACGCAGCTCGACCGATCCACCATCTTCT
The DNA here is from genome assembly GCA_030737815.1 of Allium fistulosum. Taxonomy (NCBI): domain Eukaryota; kingdom Viridiplantae; phylum Streptophyta; class Magnoliopsida; order Asparagales; family Amaryllidaceae; genus Allium; species Allium fistulosum. The sequence goes on along the minus strand of CM060903.1, from coordinate 708,507,111 downwards.
CTCCACACGCCTTGGCAACCACCCACCACCTTTTCCATCTACTCCACGTTGCCACAACACCCTCCATCTCCATGCTTCCACTCGCCTCGATGCCACCTAGCCTCACCAAACCTCTCCTCTACAAGACGCCAAACCCGCGTGCATCTCTTTCCTCCTCCGGTCTCCTCCTTTAGGTATCATATGTATATAAATATATATATTTATATTATATTGTATTGCTTAAAATTTTATTTTAGACTTTATGTTGTATTCGTGAAATAAGAAAGGTATACTATATGCTATATACTCTTTAAATGGATGAAATTTGTTTTGCATAACAGCTCAAGTTCTGTATATATATATTTATACATATAATACCTTATGGAAAAAAAGTTATTATATACACGGATATATGAGTTTTTAACAGGGCAATATATAGATGTTTATAGTTTGTTATATGTGTTCTAACCCAAGTGTTTAGATATGTATTTGTATATATCGAAGTGTACCTGAGTTTATAAAAAATTCTGTTTACAGTAAACTCATATATACTTTATATAAAGTATGTTCTGGTTCTCTGTTAGTTTACGTATATGATAGGTTGTTTAAATTTAAATTATAAATCTGTGTATAAATATACAAATATACGTTGGTTATGTAAGTTGTTAAGCTTTGGATTCTTTGTTTTACAAAATTTTTCTACAGCATACATATATGTTATACTATTATTAAAGTACTATGTATATTTTAAAACCGTTCATTTCTGTCAAGTATATGCATTCTTTATAATAAATCGTCTATATAGTTTGGTTATTCACGGTTTGGGTTATATCATATATATATATATATCATATGTGAGTTCTTTTCATGCTGTTTTGTATATTTTCATGACCGTGTTGCTTTATTGATGTATATAATTATATACATTGTTTTATTAGATTTTATATATATTAGTATAGTCTATTTTTGGGTGCTGTGTACATATATATAGAGATATATTACATTATATAAATATATAAGTTTGAATACGTAAGTTTTACATTTATAAACTTTATATACTTGTTCGTACAAGTTGTTTTATCTCCTGTTATATAGTATACTCTGATTTTTAATTCGAGTTTTAAGTATAATGATTTCAAAATTTTATTTATTTTGATATTTGTCCTAAGATAAATTATTGAAAGTATATATAAACAATATAATAATATATATATTCAGTTTATAACAAAACCGATTCATTGTTTCATCGTTTCCCATTATCAGCCTTGTCCGTCGTGCCTGTTTTCTACATCAAATCATATCCATCTAGCGTTGCTTTGGATTTAGTAGCTCATTTCTGTGTCGAATCTCTCTAGCCTCGGAAGGTGAGCAATCACTCACGATTAACGTTCTTTTATTATTTAAATTTGATTTCATTTGAAATAGCAATTGAAATATGCTGCTGTAGTTATTTACATTGTTATATATGCTATTATCCATAACTGTTCACCTGTGACATCCGACACCAGTATCTAGTATTATATGCCTGTTATTACTATTATTTATATCTGTTCACCAGTGACATCTGACACCCGTATCTGTTATTTATACTGATGATATATGCCTGCTGTTATATATTTTTAGTATCTGTTATCACTCTGCAAGTTCCCTGTAGTTTAGAATTCACTATGGGTTGAAATGATACATACCCGAACGGACTTTAGAATAGGAGAATTTCGTTATGGGTTGAAATGATAAACCCAAGCGATTTTCATTTGAATTGAAATTGGGATTACGGGTCGAAATGATATCTACCCGTATATATTTAAATTTCGGATTGAAATGATAAATATCCGTATCACTTAACCATATGATGTATATATACAGACACCGTTGGTCCATATATAAAATATTTTGAAAATGAATTTTATGGTTTTGGAAAGAAATATATGGTTTTAATAAATGTTGAGCCTTAAATTATTTAATTTAAATTAGGATGGATTTAATACTTATGAGATGTTTAAGTATAAAAATTATATTTTCAAAATAGATTCTGGTAATAATTTGAATAAGTTAAGGTTGGAAAGATAATTTATTAATTAAACCAATTTGAAACTTATTAAAAATTGAGATTTAAGATATGATTTATAACTTGGGTTTTATTTAAATAATTTAATGAATAATTCTTGCTTAAATAAATTTAAGAAAATATTTAGTAAAAATGAAATGTAAGGCTAGTTAGATGATATTGAGTTTATTAAGTGAATATTCCCTGATTAAATAAAAATGAAGTTAAATCAAGAGCTATATGAAACTGTTAAATCTAACTTTGGAAAATGTTGAGTATTAAAGCTTTGAAATATATTGAAAAATAAATGGTATATTTAGACCTGAATTAAATTGATGAATTGAACTTTGAATAAATTTGAATTTGGAATTTGAAGTTGGTTTGAATCGATTTGCTAGACTTGAGGAAATTAAATGCTTTACTTTTTAAATCATTTAATATATATATATATATATACTATTTTGGAAAATGGATATATTTGAAATGAAATGATATTTGGGTTTTGAAGTATAAATTTAATTGAAATGACCACGGTGTTAAAATGTATATTTCCACCTTGTAGATAGTTCTGAAGATCCTTAGAGGATGGTTATCCCAACATCCTTTAAGTTACTCGTATTTCAATTGATATTTCACTTGAGTTGGATTTATTTATATAAGAATGTTAATCCTGACTCGAGTGTTTTGTGTTTTGCTTTACGCTCGGGTCAGACCGAGTGATACAGCATTTGAGACTCATCCTTGGAGTTTGGAGCTTCCTTTGGAGATCCAACTATCGCCTCAGCTTTCAGCTCTCCTAGTTGATTTGTCTAGAGAAGTCATCTTTTCGTACTGAAGACTTCATTGTATTTGAGATATTCTGTTGTATTTTATTTCTAACTCTAATGTTTATATAGTAGCTTCATGAACTACTATTTTATCTATTCCGCTGCGTATTATTGTATTACTCTGTGTCTGTGATTCTGTGATTGATTTATTTACTGCATATGCTGAGTTTTGCCAAATTTAAATTAACAATCTGATATTTTTAATTATTCAAGTCAGACATGTGTGGATTTATTGTCGATTTGAATGGTCCAAAATAGCGGGTCGTTACAAGGCGTGTGAATTACTGAATTACACATATATTATCAGAAGGCTATATGTAATTTCTTTTGTTATTTTTTGTCTATAAAATGTATAATTAGCCTTAAACAGTTCACTACTATTTGAATTATGAATTTAAAGCCTTTAATTTTATAATGATCAAAGGTTAATGTTGCTGCAAAGTGAAAACAACTCTTGTTGGGTTGAATTGTTAGTGTATGAGCAAAGTCTTTTTACAAAGATGTAATGATGTGTGTATTATATATTAATACTATCTAAACATGATCCTTTTAACAATTTCACTGTTTTGGAGTGGACAACACAAAATGGGGACTACAAAAAGCATATTGGGAAGGACCTAGCTCTAGATCATGCTTCATTGTCTCACAATTGTCCAAATTAACACAACATAATCGTTATTTACTAGCAAAATATGCCTTTAGTTCATGTATAATAAAGTAAACTCTGCCAAAAAAATTAGGGGCAACAAAATGACAAATTTTGATGTTTGTCTTGGGCAACTCAAACCTTAGGGCTGGCCCTAAGGAAGAAACATTTTCTTTGTTTTGTCCTCAAGGATAAATTCCAAAGGTGGTCGCTCATGGACTAAACTTTGGTATGAGTTTATCCTTTAAACAAAATATCCCAAACCATTGCATGTATTTGCTAATCCCTAAACAAAAACTTTGAAGGTGAAATTATGGAAATGGGTCAATTGTAAAATTATATCTATAAGTGCTAGGTAGACTTTATTTGGAGTGAGGACAATTGTATATTTGAATAATTTTATATGATCTCATGCTAGCAAGATATGCATTGACTATGCAATTAAATCAAAAAATCGATTAAACAATGACACCATAATGGATTTGTTATCGATAGCTTTCGTCTGTACTAGATTTTTTGATAAAATATTTTTGGAAAAATTAGCATCATGATAATATTTGGTGGTCTATATGTTAAGGGTGACTAGCTCAAGTGGTAGTGGCATGACGCTATAGGCTAAGGTCCTAGAGGTCATAGGTACAAACCATTGAGACATCAAAATGAGTACTTCGCTTAAATAAAGTAATACTCATTATTAAAAAATATATTAGGTAATTGTCAACGTTCATTATCTACAACTATATATATCCATGTACGATTTATCTACATAGTAAAAAACTAAACTAAATATGTTTTAAGAAAGACTTGTTTGAATTTTTTTAATAAATAATCAAGAAAAGAAATAATACTATGACTGAAGAGAAGAAATGATTTAGAAGCGAAAACATAAAACATCAAAACTGTAGATGCGAGTAGAAAATAATAAATTTAGAGAAAAATAGTTAAAGTAAAAATTTACCAAGCGTATTGGAGTAGATTTTCTTCGATGAGGAAGAATGGGTATGAAAACCCTTGTAAACTGAAGGAAATGAAGATCGAATCCAAATGACAATAGACGATGGTGGTTCAAGAATATTTATTATTACAATACTACACATAACATTGTAATAGTCAACATAATTCAACACCACTTACTTGCAAACCAATATTAAAAAAGTCACATCAATACCAACATCTAACTTGATTTCAGTTAACAGGAATAAAGAAATGCATAAAAATAAGAAAGAATGTTAGTTGAATTGAAGGGAATTAAATCAGATTGTATAATTTAAAATTTTAAAAATATACAATCTTGACACCTAACATGCATCATTGTGAATCTAAGCATAACCAAAATCATGGAGGCGAAGAGGCAGTTTTCGGAATTGATTAACTAAAAGATCCCTAATTTCTTAATCAGTGTCTTATGGAAATATTAATTGGGAAATGATAAATCATGTGAAAGAAATAAAGAAATTTGATACTTAATTTACAAGAATTAATTTTATATGTAGTACATGGGAAATGATAAATAATGTGAAAGAAATAAAGAAAATTTGAGACTTCATTACAAGAATTAATTTTATTGTAATACATTTGAAATGATAGATAATGTGAAAGAAACAAAAGAAATATCCAATACCACAGCCTCAGTGGTTAGATGCTCGTACTTTGGTTCGAGAGGTCGCAGATTCAAAACTTGTGTAGCAAGATTCAAAATGCTAGATGTATGTTGACATGTAGTGTGTTATGACTACTTAGACTAGTAGTACTACTACGCACTATAGCCTAAGTACCCGATTTCAAAAAAAAGTAAAAAACAAAGAAACTGAAATTAAATTGGAGAGAGGAGAAATTTTGGAGAGAGGAGATAAAAATTAAAATATTGGTCTTCTTATATAATATAATAAATATTAGAAATTTGCATTTTTTTTAATCTTATTCAGCCTGAACAAAAAAACCAAAGTAATCATAGTTGAATCATGGAGTTGAAGAGCCGTTTTTCGGACTTTATTAATTAATGGTTCCCCAATTTCTTAGTCAATGTCTTATGTAAATATTCCTTGAGAAATGATAAATAATTTAAAAGGAATAAAGAATCTAAAAATAAATTTGAGACTACATATACAACTAGGGCTGTTATGGTAACGGTAAATTTACCATTACCAGTCAATCGGTTACCATTTTAAAGTAAAGTCGGTATACCAGCATAATCGGTACGGTAACGGTAAATTTATCATTTTTTACGGTAAAACATTAGTAATATTTTTTCAAAACCAGCGGTAACGGTAATTTGCCAGTCCATTGACTCCATTCATAATACATTGATATTCGTGTAAGATGTTGTATTACGGGCATTTAGAAGCAAGAAAACGGTTCAATTTATTTCAGTAATTCAACTCAAATGGTGATAAATACACTTCTTTTCTATGTCCTTAATTAAGTGACCCAATGAGATATATAATGAAGCATCATTCAGTGTAAAATATATCAACTTATTATTTTTCTAGAAAAACGGTAATTTACCATTACCAGTGTAACAGTTACCGGTTTATTGGTATATCAGTCAATCGGTAACGGTAACGGCAAACAATTTTAGTTTACCAATAAAAACAGTATGGTAACGGTATTTACAAAATGGCAACGGTAACCATTACCATAACAACCCTATATACAACAATTAATCTTATTTGTAATATGGGGAAACTGATCAACAACGTGAAAAAACAAAGAGACTGAAAATAAGTTGCAAACACTCCATATACAACAAACATTAATTGTATTTGCTAATCTCCGAATTAAAACTTTGAAAGTGAATTTATGGAAATGGGTCAAATATGGTCAAATGTAAGATTATATATGAAAGCGCTGAGTCATTTGGAGTGAAAACAATTATGGAGAGCTAAGACAAAATTAAAATATTGAACTTCTTACATTATATAATATAATAAATAGTATAGCCTTACATTAATTTTGACTTCATTAAATCAAAAAAAATAAACCAAAGTTGAGAACTGATGTTAATTACAAATAGAACCCTGTATTAGTAGTTTTAGGTGAAATCAAAGATAGCTCATGAGTCAAGATTCATTCAACTATCTGCATGAACTAATTTGTATAAGGGGACTAATAAAGAGGACTAATAAAACCTTCCAAACATAAAATTTCCTAAGGAACAAAAAACGGTGAAAGATGAATGAAGGATACCATACATCAATTGTGACTTCAAATTGTTCTAACCATTTATCAAACAAAATAATAAAAACATAATAACAGTCAAAATTACGTAGAGCGCATATTAAGTTCAATGACATAAGAAGCATTGAAGAAGAGAGAAATGTACCGACCCATAAATTAATCACTTAGAAATTCGAACATTTAATTATTTGAATGGTGGATTATATAAACCTAATGTATGTATTTTTAAATAAAACAAATGAGAACGATTACTTCTTAGGAATTAGGAAAAGAATCTGCCCAATAAAACAAAATAGTGTAATGACTAGCATAAAGAACAATAGTATAAAATAGAATAGTATAGTTACTTTCCTAATAAAACAATAGTACAAAACAAAACAACATAATGATTCTGATTTAACTTATTCCATGCAGATGGTTACCATTGGACCAAAATATGATCGAATCAGGTTATGCCATGTGAATAGTTGCCATTGGACCAAAATATAGTCGAATCAGGTTATGCCATGCGGATGGTTGCCATTGGACAAAAATTTGGTCGAATCAGGTTAAGCCATAGCTGATAAGAAGGGTTCTTATTGGACCAAAATGTGGTCGAATCAAACTAAGTCATAAGGATGTTTCCTATTGGACCAAAATGTGGTCGAATCAAATTAGGACATAAGGATGGTTCCTTTTAGACCAAAATGTGGTCGAATCAAATTAGGCTATAGGAGGCTAGGTAACTACTAAAGTACCTTCTCTTCACCTATAAATACCCAAGTCCATATCTCATTTAAATTCGTTCACAAACTAAAGAAAGAAACCAAGTTTCATCTTCATTATAAAAGACTAGGTATTCCAAGTCTCCAGCAAAGCAAATAGGAAGTGAGTGTAATCTTAATCTCTTTCCTTTGATTCGTTTACATTTCAATAAATGATTTTAAGTGAATATATCCTCTGCTTTTACATAAGATTAGCGAATATAACTTCCACATTCGATTACAGTAAGATTCTCACCATTTTATGCTAATAAAATATGATTTATATATAAGTTATTATGGTGGTATAAAACTTAAACTAATGAATATGCTAACATTAGACCACCTTACTTCTAAAAAGTATATGAAAACTATATATACTATAACTTCAATTATATCATCTTCCTAAACTTTTTTTATGGTCTATGCCCTATGCTTGCATGTTTTTTAGAGTTGCATATAAAAACTTAACTAAGAGTTTGAAGTTAGAAAATCGAAATGGTCGCTATGGATAAACTTTGAAATACTTTTATTTCCAATCATTTCAAAGTGATGACATGTTAGTATACTTTGGGAAATTATAACATGAATGTATTCTTGACTCAAAGTAGTTTAGTCTATGGCAAAAAAATTGTTTTTAAAATATTTTAAGTTATAAAGAAAAACTAGCAAAAGTTAGAACAAATATATTTAAGGCATTTTTATAGCACTTTATAATAACAATTGTTTTAATATCCTTATGTATAATTTTAAGTGTATTATCTTTGAAGTCCAATTTGTATACATGCTTATATTATTAATAAGAGTACTTTAAATAATTTTATGCATGAAAAGAGTTTGGAAAAATGATTATTAACTTAAATAAAAGATATGTATGTTTTGGTAATAAAATTTTTGATAGCATTATTTTCTTCTTGTAAAACAAATAGTATATCAACTAAGATAATATTTAGGACCAACTAACAAACTTCTATATCCGATGAATGTCTTAATATAGTAGTGCCTAGGTTTGGGGTTGGATAACCAGTATTCTCTCCTCCCTGGCTACCAGCATGGCTCGTTGGATAGAGTAAGTCAAAAAGGTTGACCCTCATATTTGAATATCATGTATAAGTGTTTGAAAAGTAAGTAGAACATACCATGGATAAATTAAGTGATTATATATGTTTGCTTTTTGGTACATGCCAGATAGTTGATTTTTCATCTATTGAACATGACCTCTAACCTAGGAAATATATAAAAGAGACGCGAAGTTTATACGATATGGATATCCTTCCAATGAGGCTCTACCATACATATAAGCTTGTCTTTCTCTTTAAGGGAAAAGTGTAGGGATATCCTCCCAATGAGGCTTTACCTTATAGGATGTCCATCTATTTCCAAAAGAATCGGAAGTGAGTTATCCGAAAATTCACTATACGACAGTTTTGAAGAGTTCGGATAAGCATACGTAGGTATACTTAACCAAATCCACTACAAAACTTGAAAATACGTTGAATCGAATAAAGTACATTCGAAGATCCATGAAGACGATTATGTTCAGGATGTTGGACCTATTGTACTGCCTATTTTTAGAGTGATTTTAAAGGAGAACATTCTTATGATTTGCTCGGTTTGATAGACCTGTTGTACTACCAATACTATGGGTGATTTCAAGGGAGAGGGAAGGGTTAGCATTGCTGTGTTTTGCTGGAAAGACGACTCGAACGTAGACCTTGACCCGAGAAATAACTAAAACTAGGGCATAGGTGAGGCCGAGCTATGTGGATCGCTACCATCAGGGTATGTCATATCTTTTCTAGAGCGCATTTCGGTTGTATGCATGTAGACATGATATATTCCGCATTACGTATGATAGATGTGGGCCGGCTTGGTAACATCCGAGAGTGACCTAAATTACGTGGACTCTTAGGTATATCTACATTGGAGATATACTATGCTTTTAGTAGGGAGGTCCCTACCCTTTTCATGTTGGAAAGAGTTCACGAAGTACTATTGGCTCTTCCTTAGAAATCCATTTATTGAATGTTGCCATTACAAATTCATATGTATACCTAAATACTGTTGTGATGTGAGATGCAAGCATCACCACTATTTTATATTTATTTTCCACACATTAGACACTATCTATGCATCAACCTTATTTACTTACAAAAATAAAATGGTTTTGGTTCTTGTGAGGGTAAAACCTGTTTCGTTCTATAGCATGGTCTCACAATGTGTCGTTATATGTTTATGCATATAACTTGAGTTTCTCATACCAGACACTATCTAAGTCGAAGTTTATTTTTCCTTAAACTCTTGGGTACTCATTTGAGTAGGCTGAGAAAGAAAAGTTATCTTTTTGATGTTTTGGGGCTGATAGATGATGAGCAGGAGGCTTATGAAGTTACCAGCTATTTTATTTTCCACTACACTATTAGTTATTTATAAGGACGTGATATTATAACTGTCCAGGCTAAAAGTTAGTACATATTTGTAACTCTGATAAACAATGTATTTTGAGAGTATCCAATTGTACTCCTTATTGTTTATATTATATATGATCCTTTCGTTGTGAGAAAATGTTTTTCTATTCTTTCTTCCTATTCTTTATTTTCTTATACCCCGACAATCTGCCTTTTAAACGCTTAAATGATCGGCACATGAATACCACGAATGTATTTAGTGTCATTTTTAGGAATCAGAAAGGTAGGTTGGCACAGTTGGCATCATAGCATAGGTTGAGCGAACATCATAGCCTAATTGGGGTAAACTCATTAGAGATAGGGTAAGCGATGCCCTAGAATGAGTTATAAGAGTGTGTATTTTTAATCTATATATATATATATATATATATATATGTATATGTATATATATATAATCCTCTATAGTCCCTTTTAAATGATCCATTATTTAAAATATTTCCCTCAAAGATAGTCCTATCAAGTAATCTAAAGACATCTTACTATATTCAGGTTGTAGACAATGAGTACCAGAGGAGGACAAGGTAGGGGAAGAGGATCTAAAACTCCTGCAAGTACAACTACAAATGGTGGTACAAGGAATTATGTTGGGGCATCCAGGGTTTTAGGGATGATGTTGAAGAGGAAATTGTATGAGTTCAACCACCAACGAACTTCGCTTCTTTATGCTGAGATTTCTCCAACTTGGGAGGGAAACCATTCGATGGCACAGAATCTATCCTTGGAGTTCAAACATGGCTACATACATGTGAGAGAATCTTTAGAGATCGTCAGTTAGAGGATAATCAAAAGAGCCTATTAGCCTCACAACAACTACAAAAGGCAACGATGGATTGGTGGGACGTGGCCATTATTGTTACTCCAAAGGAGGGGTTTTCATGGGATGAATTCAAAGAAAAGTTTGAGGACCAGTTCATTCTAGAAGGTGGAAAGGCTAAGCTCTTTAGAGAATTCCTTGATCTTAAGCAAGGGAATATGACGGTAGCTCAGTATGAACATAAGTTCAATGCCATGTCACGTTTTTGACTTGGGCCTGTCGATGCCCCATTGAAGAAAACTGAAATGTTTATCGATGGGATGGGACTAGAATTTCATAGAGAAATGACAAACCATATCCAAGGGATGTTCACAAATATCATTAGTATGGGTCTAAAATTTGAAACCCTAGCAACAAAGGAACAAGCAATTATACTAGTTGGAGGTAGCTAGCCAAATGTCAACAGCAATAAACGGAAGTCTCAGCCACAAGGAAAGAAGATGGGGCTAGGAAAACCCAAAGCTGGGAAACCAAAGAGGAAGATCGAATTCAACAACATCACTTGCCATAATTGCCAACAGAAGGGCCAATTTGCAAATAAATGCCCAAATGCTGGACAATCAACTTGTTACAACTACAATCAACCAGGTCATATAATTAAGGAGTGTCAGTTGCCAAAGAGAATTCCATAGGGTAAAGCTTATGCCATAGAAGCTGCACCTCCTACTTGTATTACAGACAAAGGAGAGCAAGTATTGCAAGGTATTCTATCTATTTACAATATTCCAGTAAGAGTATCATTTGATACCGGTGCATCCCACGGCTTTATTTCTAGTGAACTTGTAGTTAGCCTAAACCTTAAACCCATTTATGTAAAAGAATCTCTCAATGTGTCGAACCCTATAGGGTCTCGACCAATATTAGTACGATATGTCTAAGAGTGCCTATTACTTATGGTAATCGCCTCTTTATATGCGACATGTACGTTCTTGGTTTTATGGGATTCGAGGTATTACCAAGGATGGATTGGTTGATGAAAAACAAAGCGATTCTGGATTATGTTAAGAAATTAGTTATGTTGACAGATAGAGGAGGAAATAGTGTAGAAGTATTATACAAAGCACCTTGCGAGTAGATGTACAGTCTTCTCTATTCACTCGATGTGGCTAAGAAAGAAATAGGATTAACACCAATCATTCAAGATTACCTAGATGTATTTAATGAGGTGATCATAGGTTTACCCCCTCATTGTGAAGTAGAATTTCGAATTGATTTGGTTCCTGATACTAAGCCTATGATATAATCTGTCTGAAGAATGGCTCTGAAGGAGGAGTTAGAAATGCAGACATTCGACTTGTTACAAAAAGGCTTGATCCGACGTAGTACCTAAAATTACGGATCGACCGTTATTTTTGTTATAAAGACTAACAGTTCCTTATGACTATGTGTGGATTATCGAGAACTAAATGAGCGGACTATTAAGAACAAGTCCTCTGCCCAGGATAAACGACTTGTTCAACCAACTTAATGGCGCTCGCATATTTTCTCAACTGGATCTAGCCATAAGGTTTCATCAATTAAGGGTAGTAGAGGAGAGTCTATGCTTAACTACCTTTTGGACACTTGATTATTTTTATGAGTGGTTAGCCATGCCATTTGGGCTAACTAACACACCAGCCTATTTCTTGGACCTAATGAATCGATTTTTCAGATATTTGTAAAACAAGTTTGTGCTGGTTTTTATCGATGAAATTCTAGTCTATTCCAAAAAATGAAGAAAAGAACAAACAATATATCAAAATCGTTCTTGATACATTAAGTGAGCATGTATTTGAAGGCCAAGTTCTCAAAATGCCTTTTCTGGTGGTCGAAAGTTAAATTTCTGGGACATGTTGTCTCAGGAAACGGTATATCTATCGATCTAGCAAAAGTTATGGTGGTCCAAGATTGGAAGAAGCTCGAAAACGTAACCGAAATTCGAAGCTTCTTAGGATTGGCAGGGTATTATCGGAGGTTTATTAAGGAATTCTCAAAGATTGCATCTCACTTGACAAATTTGATGAAGAAAGATGTTAAATTTGTCTGGTCCTCAAAATGTGAAGAGGCATTCAACGATTTAAAGAAGAGGTTGACCAGCGCTTCCATTTTGACTATCCCAGATGGAAGCAAGGGTTTAACCATCTATACCGATGCTTGTGGCATGGGCCTTGGGGTAGTTCTTATGCAGCATAGGAAGGTTATAGCCTATGCTAGCCGACAGCTTAATCCGCATGAGCGAAATTATGCGATGCATGACCTAGAGTTATTGGCTATCGTATTTGCACTAAAGATGTGGAGGCACCACTTACTCAGTGAAAATTTTGAGTTATTCACAGATCACAAGTCCTTAAAGTATCTTTTCACCTAGAAAGACCTAAACATGAGACAACAGCGTTGGCTGGAATTTCTTGCCTCTTATGATCTTGATATTTTATATACTCCAAGAAAAGAAAATGACATAGCTGATGTGTTAGGTAAAAGGCATGCTGTTGTGGCAAATATGGAGGTTAGACCAACTCTTATAGAGTGAATTGCAAGTAACAGCAAGAAGATGTTCATTTGGTAGAGATTATAAAAGCCGTAAAAGATAGAGTTGAACCAAAAAGCTGGTCAAGTTTCGAGATTGATCACCGCGGGGTATTACGAGTAAACGAGAGATTATGCATTCCAAATATGGATGGGATCAAGCAAGAGGTGCTATTTGAGTTTCATCATTCGAAACTCTCCATTCATTCGGGTGTTATGAAGATGTATCAAAACATGAAGCAGATTTTCTAGTGGGAAGTCATGAAAAGGGATATTTCTATTCATGCGAATAGATGTGCAAACTGCCAACAAATCAAAAGAGAGCATCAGAAGATAGCTGGACTGCTTCAACCACTCAAGGTTCCAAAGTGGAAGTGGGAACAGATATCAATGGACTTCGCTGATAGGCTATCTAGGTCGGGGCGTGGAAATAAAGGCATTTGGGTTATTATGGATCGACTAACCAAGAGTGCGCATTTCATTCCAGTAAAGTCAACTAGAACTGCTTCGTATTTGGAAAATTTATATGTGAAGGAGATAGTTCAACTCCATGGAATTCCAAGAAGCATTGTAAGTGATAGAGACCCAATATTTACAAGTAAGTTCTGGAAAGGGTTGTAAACTGCCTTAGCTACGAAGTTGAGTTTAATTACATCATACCATCCATAAACGGATGGGCAGACACAGAGAATAAATCATATATTGAAGGATTTATTACGAGCCTATATTCCAGATTTTGGATGTTCTTGGGAGGAGCATCTCCATTTAGTCGAGTTCACTTACAATAATAGCTACCAAGCTAGCATTGGAATAGCACCTTTCGAGGCACTATATGGTCATCCATGTAAATCACCATCATGTTGGGTCGAGACTGAGGATCGATTAGTACTTGGGCCCAATGTGATTCTGTGGGCGACTAAAAAGGTAGTTGAGATTCAAAGAAGGATGAAGGAAGAGTAAGATAGGCAGAAGAGCTATGTCGATCAATGACATAGAGATTGGGAAGTTTTAGTTGGATGCTATGTGTTTGTGAAGGTTTCTTCGATTAAAAATGTTGTGCGGATTGAAAAGATGGGAAAATTAGCTAATTGATAGATGAGACCTTTTACGATACTTAAGCGAATTGGTACACTGGCATACAAAGTTGTGTTACCCACTATACTATCAAGTGTGCATGATGTTTTCCACGTATCCCATTTACGGAAATATGTACATGATCCATCTTTGATAGCAGAGCCAACACAGCAGGAGGAACTCAAGATCGAGCCAAACCTGACCATACTTAGGTGGCCAGTTCGTATAGTCGGTAGAGATACAAAACAACTGAGGTCAAAGGTGGTTAAGTTGGTTAAGATACAATGGATCGATTGTGCAAGAGATTGTACTTTGAAAACTGAAGATAATGCAAGGGAATCTTATCCTGAGCTTTTATGAGATTATTAGTTTTTGTATATAGTTGTCTTTTTAGTGTCCTCGCCGCATGAAGTGAAGTCACTTAGGATATATCTCACCTTTTATGTGATTGTCTCGATTATTATACATATATACATTTTGTCTTCTATCGACCTCTCAACTATATGTATTCTTGTTTGAAGGCAATGATAATTTCGAGGATGAAATTCCTTTAAGTGAGGGAAGATATAACGACCCGTAATTTAGTTGCTTAGAAATTCGAATATTTAATTATTTGAATGGTGGATTACATAAACCTAATGCATGTCATTTTAAATAAAACAAATGAGAATGATTACTTCTTAGGAATTAAGAAAAGAATCTTCCTAATAAAACAAAATAGTATAATGACCAGCCTAATAAATCAATAGTAAAAAAGAATAGTATAACTACTTGCCTAATAAAATAATAGTATAAAACAAAATATCATAATGATTCTCATTTAACTTATATTTCATGTGGATGGTTGCCATTGGACCAAAATATGATCGAATTAGGTTATGCCATGCGGATGGTTGCCATTGGACCAAAATCTGGTCGAATCAGGTTAGACCATAGTTGATAAGGAGGGTGCGTATTAGACCAATGTGATTGAATCAAATTAAGCCACAAGGATGTTCCCTATAGGACCAAAATGTGGTCGAATCAAATTAGGCCATAAGGATGGTGCCTATTGGACCAAAATTTGGTCGAATCAAATTAGGCCATTGGGGATTAGGTAAATACTAAAGTACCCTTCTCTTCACCTATAAATACCCAAGTTTATATCTCATTTTAATTCATTTACAAACTAAATAAAGAAACCAGAATTTCATCTTCATTATCAAAGGCTAGGTATTCCAAGTCTCCAGCAAAGCAAATAGGAAGTGAGTGTAATCTTAATCTCATTTCTTCGATTCGTTTACATTTCAATAAATGATTTTAAGTGAATATATCCTCTGCTTTTACATAAGTTTAGCGAATATAACTTCCACATTCGATTACAGTAAGATTCTCACCATTTTATGCTAATAAAATATGATTTATATGCAAGTTATTATGGTGGCATAAACCTTAAATTAATGAATGTGCTAACTTTGGACCACCTTACTTCTAAAAAGTATATGAAAACTCCATATGATATAACTTCAATTATATCATCTTCCTAAACTTATGTTATGGTATATGCCTTATGCTTGCATGTTTGTTGGAGTTGCATATAAAAACGTAACTAAGAGTTTGAAGTTAGAAAGCGAAAAAGTCGTTATGGATACACTTTGAAATACTTTTATTTTCAATCATTTCAAAGTGATGACATGTTAGTATACTTTGGGAAATTATAACATGAATGTGTTCTTGACTCAAAGTAGTTTAGTTTGTAGCAAAGAATCTGTTTATAAAATATTTGAAGTTATAAAGAATAACTAGCCAAAGTTAGAACAATATAAAGCTTATTTAAGCCATTTTTATAGCACTTTGCTATAACAATTGTTTTAATCTCCTTACATATAATTTGAAGTGTACTATCTTCACAATCAGATTTGTATACATGCTTATAATATTAATAAGAGTACTTTAAATAATTTTATGTATGAAAAGAGTTTGGGAAAATGATTGTTAAATTAAATAAATATATATGTTTTGGTAACAAAAGTTTTAATAGCATTTTTTTTCTTGTAAAACAAATGGTTTATAAATTGAGATAATATTTAGGACCAGCTAACAAACTTCGCTATCCGATGGGTGTTTTAGAATAGTAGTGCCTAGGCATAGGGTTGGATAACCAGGATTCTCCCCTCCCTGGCTACCAGCATGGCTCGTTGGATAGAGTAAGTCAAAAAGGTTGACCCTTATATTTGAATATCATGTATAAGTGTTTGAATAGTAAGTAGAACATACCTTGGATAAATTAAAGTGATTATATATGTTTTCTTTTCGGTACACGCCAGATCGTTGATTTTTCATCTATCGAACATGACCTTTAACTTAGGAAATATATAAAAGAGACGCGAAGTTTATACGATATGGATACCCTTCCAATGAGGCTCTACCATACATATAAACTTGTCTTTCTCCTTAAGGGCAAAGTGTAGGGATGTGACGCCCCACCTCTATACCCACGCTAGCCAAGGACACTACGGGGTAATGCCGTCAACTAGCACGGAGAATAAGGCTGTTGAGGAGCGACCATCTGTATAATTGCTTTGTGCGAGTACCGATATGCCAGATAAAAATATAACTTTTCAACTCAAGAGGAAATCCGACATACAGATACAAACTCAAAGCTACTACACAATGGCTATATATAATCTTCGGAAACAAATATAGAAATAAACATAACACAAATCAGTCGCAGACAATTCATATCACAAAGGCGGAAATAGATATAAATATAACACATGAAAGTGTACATCAGAGTAGTGGTCAAATAAGATCCACAATAACTCAAAAGAATAGATACAAGTGCTAGACAAAAGAATATGTATACATCAAGGAGTCTAAATCTCAAATGTATACAACAAAAACTACTAAATGAGAGTAGTTAGCCAAAAGTCAGAAGATGGCTCCAGATAAGAAGTCATGAGGAAGCACCTGTAAAACCTCAGTCTGACCCGAGTATTATTTAAGAAGAAAATAATAAACGGATCAGTCTAGCTATAAATATCAGATAAAGTGATATAGAATAAGAGATATGACAAAAATGTATCATAACCATAATACCATACTGTGATAAGCACGTAATTGAAAATCGACAAGAGATTAATCAATATCACAAGAATCTTCTCAAAGATTAAAAAGAATGTCATATTCTTTATTTAATTCTCCAAGCCACAATAATGACATACATATTAATGCCAATTGTAAAAGTTGGTGAAACGTTAAATCCAGAAATCAACACACGAAATCCAGAACAAATCTCAGAATTCAACACACGAAATCCAGAAATCACTAAAAGGGGGAAGTCCGAGCACACGGACGAGAAGCTATCTCATTTAATTTTCCGAACACACGGATGGCCCGAAGGCAAGTCCGAACACACGGACGAGAAGCTATCTCATGAAAGCTATCCATTTAATTTTTCGAACACACGGATGGGAAGCTATCCATTTAATTTTCCGAACACACGGATAAAGAGACATCGCACATTGCTAGTCTAAACCATAAAAATGATCGTCATGATCATAAGGAAGTGTCAATCACACCAAGCTAGTAAATATATGAGTTTAGCTTCATGTCTCATAACCACTTGCTTAACTTAAATATTTACGAACAAGCTGTAAATCTCCACTAGGAAATTGTCACAAGAGTTTCAATATGTGTGAATCGAAATCACACCAATGAGGTATAGACTAACCTTGAAGATAAAGAGATATGTGTGAATTGAAATCACACAAATGGTGTCTAGTCTAACCTCGCAAACAAAGAGACATCGCTCAATCGCTAGTCTAAATCACAAGAATGATCATCATGATCATAAGGAAGTGTCGATTACACTAAGCTAGTAAATATAAGAGTTTAGCTTCATGTCCCATAACCACTTGCTTAACTCAAATATTTACGAACAGATTGTAGATCTGCACTAGAAAATTGTCACAAGAGTTTCAATCGAACAAGTCCATAAATTAACCGACGAAGTAAACGCAAGCGTTTCATACCACTTGTTTTGCTAAGCCGTTTAATTAGATTTTCTCATACGAATGAGGCAAAGGTTTGTATATACTAGTAGATTGGAAAACAGTTTAAGAAACGAGCTTTGTAATTAAAATAGTGTCAAAATCGTTTTGATGAAAGAGTTTTGATATTTACTACTAGTATAGAAAACCTTTATATTTTTAAAGTGACAAATCACAAAACGATTGTTGAAACGAATCAAATTACATAAAATTCACGTTCGAAGACGTGAGTAAAGTCCAAAGAAATCAATCCCCAAAACCATCAAAGTAAGAAGTTCTGTTGAATGTTTTTCAGATAAGATCCCCTACGAAGGGGGTACGGGGTTGACCTGCCCGGTCAGGTCGCGGGGGTCCAGGGGGCAGCGCCTCCGGCGGGGCGGCGCCCCGTCAAAACGGTACGACCTAGTGAAGACAAAATGAGGTCTAACGACCTAAGGGGGATAGGGTCGAGCGACCTAACGAGGTACCATCCCGAAAGAGGAGTCATCAAAGTCTTAAGAAATGATAACAACAAATAGGAGACAACACGAATCGATTAAAGTTGGAAATTCAAACAAAATAGGCAATATAGGCATAATTGGCGAATAGGAGCAGGTCGGTCAACCGGACTCCCTGAGTCGGTTGACCGGACCAGAGACAGAAGTGCTCGGGTAGCAGGTCGGTCGACCGGACCCTGAGGTCGGTCGACCGGAGCCTGTAACCTGCACTTCCAAACAGAGGCAGGGAGATGCTAGAGTAGCAGGTTGGTCGACCGGACCCTGAGGTCGGTCGACCGGAGCCTGTTTCCAACACTCCCATGCCAATCAAATGAATGCCAATCCCTTCCGAAATGCAATCGGTCGAGCAATGGCACTAAGGGTTTACGCCCATCGACTACCCGGCTAGATACGCTCTTCGATTCATCACCAAAAACATGATCAAAACATCAAAGTTAGGATTTTCAAAGAATTGAACTCAAAACACTAAAAATTGGAATATTCACCAAATCAATCCAAACCAAAAGAAATTGCACAAGAATAAGTGTTAGGAATTCATACCTAACAATCGAAGATAAATATAGATTAAGATGTGAGATAGAAATCTCACCTTTGACACAAGAACAAGGAAGGAGAAGCTTAAAATCAAAGGAGAGGCAACCACTCTTCAATCCTAACTCAAGAAGCTCCAACTAAGATCAAAACAAGCATCTCCCAAATTTATGTTTAGGAAATAAACTGAAATTGATAAGAGAATGAGTTGGAGAAGATGAAGAGGGGGCTTACCAATGGCTTCTTTTTAATTTTGGAGCAAGAATTCAACTTTGCAAAGAAGATTAGGGCTTAGGATTTTAGTTTCCACTCTCCTCCTCCATTTTTGATGAAGCTAGGGTGTTAGGAAATGAAAGTAAAATAATGAAGAGGAGAAGTGGTTCAGAAATGATATAAGGTGAGTTGGGTTAGTGGGCTGAACCCAAATCCAAACCCAAAGCCTTAAGTGAAAATGTAGCAAAAATCAACTTACTCCAAACATATCGAAGTTTATACTCAAAAAGGTCGCAAACGTCATTTTGAACTCAATGGGGGTGGTCTCGAGTCCCAATTCGACTGTTTGCAAAAAGTAGCTTTTCGGACCTCAATCCGATTAACGATTCTATATTTAAATAAAATATTTAAATATTCAATCGTAGAATATGCGGGTTGTTACAAGGGATATCCTCCCAATGAGGCTTTACCTTATAGAATGTTCGTTTATTTCCAAAAGAATCGGAAGTGAGTTATCCAAAAATTTACTATATGATAGTTTTGAAGAGTCCGTATTCGGATAGCATACGTAGGTATACTTAACCAAATCCACTTCAAAACTTGAAAATACGTTAAATCGAATGAAGATACATTCGAAGATCTATGAATGATTGTGTTCAAGATATTGGACCTATTGTACTGCCTATTTAGAGAGTGATTCTAAAGGAGAACATCCTTATGATTTGCTCGGTTTGCTAGACTTGTTGTACTACCTATCCTAAGGTTGATTCTGAGGGAGAGGGCAGGGTTAGCATTGTTGTGTTTGTTGAAAAGACGACTGGGAACGCAGACCTCGACTCGAGAAATGACTAAAACTAGGGCACATGGGAGGCCGAGCTATATGGATCGCTACCATTATGGTATGTCATATCTTTTCTAGAGCGGATTTCGGTTGTATGCGCCCAGATATGATATATTTGGCGTTCCGTATGATAGACATGGACCGGCTCGGTAACATCTAAGAGTGACCTTAATTGCATGGGCTCTTCGGTATATCTACTCTAGAGATATACTATGCTTTCGGTAGGGAGGCCCCTACCCTTGTCATGTTGGAAAGAGTTCCGAAGTACTGTTGGCTCTTCCTTGGAAATCCAGTTATCGAACATTTCCATAACTAATTCATATGTATACCTAAATACTATTGTGATGTGAGATGCAAGCATCACAACTATTTTATATATTTATTTTCCACACATTAGACACTATCTATGTGTCAACTTTATTTACTTATAAAAATGAAATGGTTTTGGTTCTTACGAGGGAAAACCCATTCCGTTCTACGGCGTGGTCTCACAATGTGTTGTTATATGTTTACGCATATATCTTGAGTTTCTCATACCATACCCTGTTTGACTCGAAGTTTATTTTTCCTTAAACTCTCGAGTACTCATAGGCTGAGAAAGGCAAGTTGTCTTTTTAATGTTTTGGAGCTGACGGATGATGAGCAGGAGGCTTCTGAACTTAACAACTATTTTATTTTCCGCTGCATTGTTAGTATATTTAAGGACATTACATTATAACTGTCCAGCTAAAAGTTAGTACATGTTTGTAACTCTGATAAACCTTGTATTTTGAGAGTAACCAATGTACTACTTGTTGTTTATATTATAGTGAATATTAGGCTCAGGTCCCTAATAAGTTTCAAAATACACAAAAACCCCAGTAAAAAAAGTATGTAAATTAGGTCCCTATAATTAAGTTACTAAGTAATTGCATATAGTTATGCAATTATTCGCTGAATAATTGCAGACATTTATGCAATTATATCCAAAATTTGCATAAATTTTTACAATTTTTTCGGTGAATAATTGCGGAAATTTCTGCAATTTTTCAGTGAATAATTGTGGAAATATCTGCAATTTTTTGATATAATTGCATAAATGTCTGCAATTATTCACTGAATAATTGCATAAGTGTATGCCATTATTCGGTAACTTAATTCTAAGGACCTAATTTACAAACTTTTTTTTACTAGGGTTTTTGTGTATTTTGAAACTTATTAGGGACCTGTGCCAAACTACCCCTATATTATATATGATCTTTTCATTGTGAGAAAATGTTGTTCTGTTCTTTCTTCACGTTCTTTATTTTCTTGTACCCCGATGATATGGCTTTCAGACACTTAAATAATCGGCACATGAATATCGCGGATGTATTTAGTGTTGTCTTTAGGAGTCAAAAAGGCGGGTCATCACAAGAACATACCTTAATAGAGTAAATCATGATTTATTGTTCTAAACGTAAATGAAATAGAGTTACATTAAATATGTTAAAACAACAAATTAAGGGGATATTAGAATGGAACTCATTTGTATATTTTATGATAACAAATGAAAATTTAAAATATAGTCGAAATTTTTTATCTTAATGGATGCCTGGAAATGAATTATATTGGAATAATAAAAACTTTGAGGGTCACAAGGTAAAATTAAGCTCAAATTAAGGAGGAAATTGTATTTAGAATCAAATGAAATGAAAGCCGAGAATATCAATGGTCAGTTATTCTCCTTTTATATAATAGATAGAATATATAGATTACAAATCAAGAATTTGTGAAATCTAAATTGTTGATGCTTTGTAATTGCTAAGGTGAATCAAATATTTTTGATACCCTACCATGTTTAATATTAAAAATGAAATAGAGCATTTGCAGTTAACTGAATTAATGATATAATAGTAAAGGAGAACTTTGAAAATCACCAAGATGGTACCTTCAATGCACTTATCCATGAACGGAGAACTAAAGTACCATTTATCTTCTAAAAGAAGACAAAAATCTTCACAATGGAGACGTTTAATTTACATATACAGGAAAATATAATTCCTAAACTTCCTAAATTGAGTTAATTAAATATAATGTTGAAAGTAATATTTAGTATATATCTTGTTGTGAATTCTTGGTGTTATTAAGATCGCTCTATGAAAAATTAGTAAATTATTTGATGCGATGGTCTAAATGATTTTTTTTTCTTTCTTTGTTTTATTTTCTAACGTTGTTATATCATATTTCTAAAATTGAGAATTCAACTTGAGACCTTTATAAATGAATTTACATATAAATAGTGTTTGTTCTGTGTATAATTTATTCGCACATAAACGTATCATATTCAAGGTCATTTTATGCTACAATTTCAATGTGACAAACTTATTATATATTTCGATTATGTAACATTTTTTAAATTTGCTTTGAAACCTCAATTGCAACTATCACAACGTGAGGCTTGATAATGTGAATTTACGTAATTTTTACATGCCACATGCATAGCACGAGTTCACACTAGTATGATAGGGTTATCAAGGTTGAATAAAATTTTATGAAGATGATCCAGAGTCATGTAAGAACATATCTATAATTTTTTTGTGATTACAAACTGTGTTGTTTTAAAAATCGTAGGGTGTAGTGGAAACCCCCAACCATACATATACATATACATACATACAAACATACATGTATGCATGTATTATTTTTGTGATTGCAAACTGTGTTTACAAATATATATATATATATATATGTATATATATGTATGTATGTATGTATGTATATGTATATATGTGTTTACAAACTGTATTATACACACACACACACGGATATATATATGTGTGTGTGTGTGTGTTTACAAATATATATATGTGTGTGTGTGTGTGTTTACAAATATATATATATGTTGTGTGTGTGTTTACAAATATATATATATATGTGTGTGTGTGTGTGTATATATGTATGTATACACACACACATATGTATACATATATTTAAAAAAATTATGAAAATGATCCAGAGTCATGTAAGAACACGACAAGCACCATTGTTCTAGTGGTTAAGTGATTCGACTTTGGTGCGTGAGGTCACAAGGTCGAAACTTGCGTAGCGTGATTCGAATATTTATTGACACATGATTTGTGGTTTGTTGTCCCAGTGACATGTTGTATCTAAGTACCATTTCAAAAAAAAACATATCTATAATTTTTTTGTGATTACAAACTGTGTTGTTTCAAAAATGGTAGGGTGTAGTAGAAACCCCCAACCCTCCCTCCCCCCAAACCATACACACTTACATATACATACATATAGACACACATACACACACACACATGTGTGTGTGGGTGTGTGCGCGCGTGCGTGCGATGATCCACTACATTCCTCTTTCACTCATTTTACACATTGATACTTTTAAAGCTACACAATTCAAAATAAAATAAAATCTAAGTATTTTCAATCCGCACTATACACACCATGTCCATAAAAAACGAGAGCATTATACATGCGCGTATTTTGAGAATCCAAAGACCAAGCTTTCATTGTAAAGTCTAATGCATCATATACCGACAAATATGTTTTATGCAAATCACAAATAATGTAGCTAGTGTGAATCGAATCCTTAACTACCTCGGTGGAAGCTAACATACACGACCAACCACATTACCCATGACAAAGGGCAAATACACAATCTTTTATTTGCCTTAATCTCTTAATTCACAATTTGATTAGCTTATAATTGACTTGGAAATTTAATGATGAAGTAATATCTTAGTAACAACTTTTATTAATTAGTTTTCGTTAAGTGCCATCATAGTTAATTAATTAGTTACCATTTTATCAATTTAGCGCTTATTCCCCTTTTTTCCATCATATTATCTTAATTGTCAAATCATAACTCAATGCACAATCAATGTAATAAAATAAAATCAATGTAATAAAATAAATAAGGCGAATGAGAGTACAAAGACATGAATTGTTACGGATACCCATATAAGTTGGTTATTGATTCACATATACACAATTTGTAGGAATTAACTAATTGATATCAAATTCAAATTAGCTTAACAATCACCAACAAATATTTTCTATCATTTAGATACACACATACACACACAATCTGTTTAAATAAATTAGTTCAACATTACATTTGGCAATCTATAAGGAAATGGCCAAATAAAGCTTTAAAAAACTTTAAAAAATAATACTATTTGAATCATCTTATTCTCGCTATAGAATTGTAGAGGACAAAGCTCATATAGCTTCATTTCCATGATTAGTCTCTTTAGGGGCAGGCAAGAGCCATTTATTCACCCGTGCTTGAGCTAGTATTACCTACACGTTGACCAACCAATAGATTAATAACTACCTCAATTTAAATAGACGAATAAAAACACTCATTGGACAAAAAGCAATGCGAATGTAAATCACTCAGCAAAACAATTCACAATAAGAGATTATTTACCACCTGTTCATCCCAGTCTGTTTTGCAAGTGATTACAATGAGAGCCAGTGTCTGAACTGCAGTTCCCACTATCATACCTATCCAAATCCCCTGCAATAATATGCTTTCTATTTCATTAAATCACAAATTTATTACCCACATTCCTCTTACTTGTATTCGTCTTAATTTTTCTGATATGAACATCTAAATATACTTACAAAAAATAATACAAAAAGGGCAGTATTTGTAATGCTGTAGACACCACGTTACTGTCTTGCATGTATCAAGGAAGGGTAATTAAAAAGATGGTCTCGTATCAGCATCAGCCATAAGTTAAGGAATGCAGTGTATAAATATGATCTGGTAAGCTTCTGACCGAATTCTCTTCATAGCATTTGTTTGCAAACTTTAACCGATACGCTAAAAGTCTCAAACAGAATGCAAGTGAGTGAGGGGATTTGTAGAAGATGCCACACATGTATTAAATGATAGAGATTGGAAAAAATTAAACACTTTCACCATCATAATTTGATGTATAAATATAAATGGATAGACAGATAGACTTGAGGATCTTTTTCTTACAACAATGTTAAAAAGCTTCTATGCAGAAACCAAGTGTGTCAATGGGAGTGGACTGAATCCAGCTTCCTTGGGGAAAAAAATTACAATGTCTAAATGTATCTATTATATAATCCATCCTGGTACGTCTACGAAAAGAAATACCGAAGGCATGTTTGGTTTGCTGTTTCCAGAGTGATTTGAGTTTTGAGTATTTTTAAACACTCAATGTTTAACTATTGTGTTTCAGAAACTCAGAACAAGTTGGTCATGTTTTAGTAGAGTGCTTTAAAAAAGAAATTACAAAAAGGAAAAACAGTCTAAGATGGACATAAATAATAATTTAAAAAGCAGGAATTTTCAATTTTCCATGAAAAATAAATTTTCGAAAATTTAAGCCACGCATGTTATAAAGTAGAAATTTCGAACCACCTCAAAACTGAAAAAGGGCATAAAAACTTAAAAATTATAACAAAACCAAACACTGCCTAAGTTTAAGTTTTTCAACCGATTAATCAAGTAGTTTGAAGATTCATCTTTACCTTGACTTGATAGCCAATCCAGTAACCAAGGAAAATACCGAGAGGAATACCAATTAAGTGTAGAAGGGGGAAATCAAACCCTCTCAGCGGAAAAATAGGATCTTGCAATTTGGTGTGATAGAACAAACAGGTAATTATAGATCACAGAAAAAAATATAGAGACAAGAGAGAACACACAGATTTATAGTGGTTCCACTATCGCGAGATAGTGTACGTCCACTTTAATGGGGAAGAGCTTTATTACTATTTGAAGAGGTTACAGAGTTTTTTACAGAAGAGAAAAAGAAATGAAGAAAAAATAAACAAGAGATTGTTCTCTTACATCTTCTCTTTTAACCTTCTCTATGCCTCTCTTTATATATAGAGAAAAGTTACTTAGGGATGAAGCAATTGATTTATCTATATATAATGAGGATTCCCTCATTTGAAGCTTTTGAGATTACAAAACTACCCCTAACAAACAGACCATTAAATCAAGGGTTCTTCTGTCATTTTTCTTCCAACCCTCTCACAAGTTTTGCCTTCACGGTTACCAAAACGGTACCCACTTTCTCCATTTTACCTTCTCACACACGTACGCAATTAACTACCCATCTTCATCTTCAATCAACCTGTAAGCTCCATTTATCATTCATTCTAAGCATGAAATACTTCATCCTCAAATTTATTTTTTCTCAACTCAAAGTAGACGAAACTAATAAAGTAAAAGAATGTTATCAACAAAAAACCCAAATCGAGTGGTGACAAAAAACCTAGATTTCGTCAATGCCGTGACAAAGTCTTGGAGGCCTGTTATTCATTAGGAAGAGCATCGGATCCTTGATTTGAAAGTCTCAAAGCTTAGAATGATGTAAGAAAAACTCCTCTTACTCCTAATTTCCTTCAGTTCACGTTTCCACAACCAAAAATCACTCCACATTTCCTATTTTTGAACATTTTCTTTTCTTTTCAGTTGCCTAATTTCTTCTTTAAACTTCCAATTTTGGCCTAATCTCTAACTATGGCACGTACAAACATGAACGCGGCAGAGGAGTGCGGTTTGACAGGAAAAACGTTGGATTGGAGATCCATTTCTTCCGATTTATTAGGTTTCATGTTCTATTTTCAATTAATTATTGTAACTTATTATGTTGTTTATGTACGATTAGATTCATATCATATACTGTGATATGTAATTTATTTGTTTGATTTTAGATTAAATGAATCTTCGCTCCTTTATAAGAAAAAATTGAAATGGGTCTGTTGAAAATGAATTGCACTTCAGATTAAAATGCCTCTATTCTGTAAATTGGATATGTTTGTGTGATGTTCTAATTTCCATTTTATATTATTGATAGATATTTTTTATGGCTGTTATTTGGATCATTGCCTCCTCAATTGATATTCAGATATGTTTAATCCTTATATATAGGAAAAAAATCTACGTGAAGCTTTTTGAAGTATCCTTAAAGGATGATGTGGGTGTGAATTAGTGCAGTTTGTTGTGCAAGTTTAGCTATGAAAGAGGCGTAACATAAACGGAGAGCTAAGAGGTAACCGGGTTATTTTACAATTTTTTATTTTTAGGTTTATCTATTGTTATTTGCGCAAACCTTGCTTTGATCATGTCAGAAAATCTACATTAATTTTATACGAAATTACATGTGAAATTACATGTCTTAAAGGTCCCATGTGCTACCTGGACAGAAGTATGATTTTAGAGCTATAGCCTATATGTGAAGTTGAGTAAATTATGTCTATCTAAAAGTATGTAGACTTATCATTACATGCTCGAATTTATGACAAGTACCGCATACTTGGATTTAACTTTTAGAAGGGCCTACAATGGAAAAAAAATCAATGTTACTGTTAATTTTCAGTTATTGAATAGAGCAACAATTAGTTATGAGCTGAACTTTCTACCACACAAGATAATTTAAACGTGATAGTAGATAGGAGTAGTTTAAGAAATTTTCAAAAATGCAGTGAAGATGATGACAAACCCTATTGAATCTCTTAACATTTTGAGGTTTACAATTTATCTGTATGTGTACAGAAATGGCTTCTTTAGATATAGTTGGTGTGATGTATAAAGTTAGTGAAATGACATTTTTAGAATGATTTAATTGATTCTTACTATAAAATAGTGAATTAAATTTGTTCCCAGAAATATTACTTAAACATGAAATTTTACATAGTTGATAAATATTACATAGTTGAACCATCGAATAACTTAAACATGAAATTTGTTCCCAAAAACATTTCGCTAAAAAACACACTGCTTTGGCACTATTTAATAACTAATAATAAAACCACTAGAACAACTTTTGCACTTTTAAAGCAGGTCCAGAAGAAACCATCTAGAAAAGATATGGAATATATAAGTGGCGGCCGATATTTAGAAAATAAGTTTTTATATGAAAGGTGAAAAGAATGTCTAACTATTTTATGATGGGGAAGGATTTTAAATTGCAGATAGCAAAGATGAATCAAGAGATGTGGATATTGGCGTTGTATGGCCAAAGCCTGACATGCAAGAATTCATTACCATATTTGAACAGGGCCTTGCATGAGACTCTAGCTACTGTTTTATTTATTTTAAGGATTAAGAAGATTATGAATGTACTTCTTATGTGTACGGGCAATCGCCATCAATTGCTACTATTTAAGCTATTATTTGGACTTTTTATTGCTGCAAGTGTTTAGTTTGGTCTTTCTTAGTTTGCTTTTTATTCATTTGCTTTCAAAATAGCTCTTAGTTTCCATGTAAGCTGTTATTTGGATGAATGATATGGTGTCACTAAGTGAGTTCTCAACTGACCATGGGATAGCTCTATCTAAAACTGTGAAATGTCTAGGATTGGGTGTAGATTTTGCAATATGAACCAGCCTCATTCTGGCAATCCTTTTGTATTTCTGAGTGGTAAAAATGGATTTTAACTGATCTTTTGTCATGAAAACACTTCTGGATAGAGCGATTGAGCTTTTGACTGATCAACGTGCCATAGTGCAGCACCATGTTGTGAGGAATATGTGGCAAGAGTCGTTCAATTCGTTCTTTAGCTTGCTTATAAAGTACTGCATTGCAAAGTTGGAATATTTACAAGAGCCGCTCCTGTTGTATTGGAGGGGAGAGTGCATAGGTGATTTCACATGAAATGCCTGTAGAGTTGCTGAAAGCGATCTTGCCTCATACTGATGATGGTCAGCATAGGCTTTTATGTGAATTTTCTCAAAGGTCGATCCGTGTGATGAATCATGCTTCAAATGGGGGAGGGGAGTAATAGGCCTGCTAATTTTGAATCAGTTCGCAGTTGATATATAAAGGTGTAGTATAATCAAAGTTGCTTCAGTTAATGAACGAATGGATATTTGTGTGGTGTGTGCAGATGAGCGAGTATGTTTTATTTGATGCTTGAGAAGGGGACTCCGGTCAGAATTTTGCATAAGGTTTAGATACAACGCAATGCGTTTTCTTCACTCTGTTGCGTTGTGTATTTTTTGAGGATGTGGAGGAGCCGGTGTTTGCTCTTTGTATTTGGGGATTGGTAGGGATATGTAAACGAACATTAACAACTTCACACTGAGGAACCGATCTTACAAAGTAAAGAAGAATGCACTAAAAATGAAATTACAAAATGTGTAAGACAGTGAACCCAAATCCTGCAAAAAAGGATGAGCGATATGATTGCACTAATGATTAATAACTTAGAACAGAATGGAAGCAGTACCATTGATTTACATGGTTACAGAACGCTAAAATACATTGATAAGTACCGATGGAAACAATGTCAGATTAAGTCACGAACGTTTTCATTGCTTCGGAATTTTCCCCTTGAATCTTTCATAGACATTTGCGGTCACAAAAACTACCGACGACTCCGATGGGATTTTTAAGTGAGGCATCCCAAACTAGCCATAATAACAATTTATTGGAAGTCACCTTTCAAATTTCAAAATATAAACGTGGTCATATATCAAAATTATCTTTCAAATTTGAAATTTCAAAAAGCCACGGTGGAAATCATGTTCATTGATTTTGTCGTCATTTATATAATTGTGAAGTGACGATGCATTTAGATACATTTTTGCTCACATCCCACATTATCTAAAAGAGCATATGTATGTAAAAGTACAAGTATTGTTTCCATTTCTAATAGTATAAAATAAACCAAAACAAAAGAAACGAATGATAAAACTATGAATGCTTTCAGTTATTGGCTCTACTAATGTTCTTCAGTCGACTCGGTCTTCTCTGTACTTGCTTCATGTTCATTTTATGCTGGCAATGATACTGTCAATCTACTTCCATGGGTGAAACTATAAATGCATGCACATTGTGATTAAATGTATATGCTTATTTAATACACAACAAAATGGTAATTTCGTTTCAAGTACACAAGCCAGTTCTTACTACAATCAAAATAATGTTACAGAATATTAGTTACAAGCATGTTCCCAAATTTTAGGCATAGAGAACCAGTATACACTGCTTCCAAATTCTTGGTCTTATACACAAGAAGTCAACACTACCAAACATGTTCCCAGTTCCAAAACCAGTATACACTGCTTTTACAGTAATAAAGAAGCCTGATGCTCCAAAACATATTCACAACAGCTCATGATCAGATGCATGTCCGAGGCTTAGCATTTAACTTATAGGAAACAACATCAGTGCAAAAAAAAAGCTGATCATGCTTAGTATTTACTACTATGCATATACAAGTCATGAATTTGATTCGATCAATTCTCTAACATGTCACTAAGCTTTATTTAATTCAAATAGAAATTTAAAAATCAGCAACAAGATTCTACGACTAATAACAAAATGAAATGAACCCTCAAAATGTACACGGCTGCTCAGTAAGATATTAAAACACTTCATCATATGTCCATTGTCATATTAATTTACCAAAACTCGGCCTCCTAGATCCACTACCCGATATTTCATCAGCATATTTCTTTTCCCATGGGCAAGCATAAGTAAGAGTAATGACAATTTCATCTATGTGAGGCCTTCTACTTGCATCCTCTTGCAAACACTCTGCAGCTAAATATGCAGCTTTACACAATTCAAATTCCTTTAAATCACCCGTCGGCAAATCTGCAATTTGCATCACTCTTTCTTTATTCTTCAAGAATGGTTCTGCCAGCATTATAGAACACATATAATTTAGAAGTCATATGTTTAAAAACTTAATTGAGTGTGCACGTGCACATGTATGTACCGGATGACAGGTCTTACCCAAGCAACAAGATTTTGCATGTTTGAACTACTGCTAGCATTACCAGTCGCCTTTTAAGCAGTAATAATCTCCAAAAGTTGTAAACCAAATGCATATATGTCAGATTCTACAGTCAATTTACCCATCTCTTGATATTCACGCATGCTAATAGACTTTCCTTTTTCAGCCATTCCAATATCCGATAATTTTGCTTTGTAGCCTTCCTCAAGTAAAACATTTGAACTTTTCAAATTTTGGTGTGTAGCAAGCGGATCTTGATCGACATGCAAATTGTACGATTTACATGTCATAAATCTTTGTTTTCGGACAATTGTCTTCTTATGTAATTTAACTATTGTATTAGTTACAATAGATTTATCTCTTTAAGTCACGTTAAACATTCATCTCCTCAAATGTTCTGTTTAATATTTTACACAATGACCAAATTGATGAAAAAAAGTTAACGTGAGAGTTTGTGTGCATTTATCATAATATTTGAAAAAAAAAGTTAGTTTACATTTTTCTTTGTACACGTCCAACGGACGTGCCTTTAGTACTGGTATAAATAAATCAATTCATGGAATAATAATATTCCCATTAATTGCTTTGCCATGTAATTGATTGATAATATTCCATCCATCAATCAATTATTTCCCTATTTGATTCCTTTTGTTTCTCCTTTTATAAAATATGGCAATCAAATATATATAGCAAATATCTCCAAATTCCTATCTCGTTAATTTCTCTTTCCATTTCCTTCATGCACAAAACGGGTAACTAAATACTGAGAATATCTCCAAAATCTATTAATTTTGGAAATATTGTATCACCAAAAATCCTAATAATTTCCACCTTGATACAATATCTCTTCCAAACCAAGATACTCCAAAATGAATGCTTCCCAATGAGTTCATGCAAAAGCCACCCCTCATTGCACTTTGTTAATGAACTCCGGCAAGGCCACCGCCCATCAACAAAGTGTTGGAAACAATTAAAAATAAATAAATAAGGCAGACGTTGTGCAACCAAAAGAAAATAACTCATATCTCTTCATACAAGAAGAATGCCACATCTTCTCTTAACTTCAACCAAGTTGCTCTCTTCCCCATAGTGCCACCATGTGGCACCTAGCACTTCATCAAGTGAATCAAGTTCGAGCAATGCTCGAACTTAGTAGCAGGTAAGGCCTTCGTAAACATATCTGCTGCATTGTCATTTGTATAAACCTTCTGAAGGTGAACTAACTTCTCTTCATTCATGGAGATAAGGAAAGACTCTCTTACCTCTATATGCTTTGTTCTAGAGCTGAAAGTCAGATTTTCAGCTAAATGAATTGCACTTCGACTATCACAATTCACCAAACAATTATCTTGTACAAAGCCCAAATCACACAACAACTTCTTCAAATAAAGTGCCTCCTTAGCTGCCTCAACTGCAGCTATCAACTCTGCCTTTGTAGTAGACAAAGCAACTATAGTCTGCAACCTCGCTCTCCAACTAATAGTCGTTCCTCCAAGAGTGAACACATAGCCTGAGGTTGACTTCCTTCTATCTCTATCTCCGGCATAGTCTGAATCACAAAATTCAATCAAGTTGAAATCTTTATTTCTGCCGCCAAAGACAAGACCATAATCTGATGTTCCTCTAAGATATCTAAAAATATACTTCACTGCCTCCCAATGCGATTTTCCCGGATTTGCTGTATATCTACTAACCAATCCAACAGCCTGAGCAATGTCAGGTCTAGTGCACACCATAGCATACATCAAGCTACCTACCGCACTCGCATAAGGCACCTTTTTCATGTAGGCCTTGTCCTTTTCTGAGATCGGAGAGCCTTTGTTAGAAAGCTGTATATGCAAAGGCATGGGTGTACTGATAGCCTTTGCTCCATCCATGCTAAACCGAGCAAGCACCTTTTTAATATATTCCTTTTGAGTAAGTCTCAAAAGTCCAAGCTTTCTATCTCTTTGGATTTCCATCCCCAAAATTTTCTTTGCTTCTCCAAGGTCTTTCATTTCGAATTCCGCTTTTAATTTCAACTTCAACTCATCAACTTCAGCTTTATCCTTAGAAGCAATCAACATATCATCCACATACAAAAGCAAATACATCCAATTACTATTCTTTAAATGCTTGAAATAAACACATGCATCTTTAGTACTACGATTAAAACCATGTGAAAGCATAAAAGAATCAAACCTTTTGTACCATCGTCTAGACGACTGTTTTAGACCATAAAGAGATTTCTTCAACCTGCATACCCAATCTGGTTTTCCATCTACAATAAATCCTTCCGGCTGCTTCATGTAAATGGTTTCTTCCAAATCACCATGCAAGAAAGCAGTCTTCACATCAAGTTGTTCTAACTCCAAATCGTGAGCAGCAACTATCGCAAGTAGGATTCGAATCGAAGTTTGTCTAACAACTGGAGCAAATATTTCATCATACTCCAACCCCTTTTTTTGTGAAAACCCTTTGGCTACCAATCTTGCCTTGTATCTACCATCGTCTTTCAGCTTGAACACCCACTTGCAACCTATGGCTCGGCTTCCTTGAGGTAGTGGTACCAAATCCCAAGTCTTGTTCCTTTGCAAAGACTGTATCTCCTCTTCCATAGCGCAATTCCACTTCAAATTATTATCCGACTTCATGGCTTCTTCAAGGCTTAATGGTTCATCATGAACAACATGTAAAGCATACTCAAACTGATCATCAAGGCTCAAATTTGCATAATCCCAATCTCCATATCTAATTGGAGTTCTTTTTGGTCTCTGACTAGCCCGAATGACTATGTCGCTTGACTCTCCTTCAGCTCCACCTTGAGCTCCATCTTGAGCTGAATCCTCTCTAGCTTCATGACCATCTCCATCACTACTAGAGGAAATCTGTGGATTATCATGTGATGTATCATCAACTGTTCTATCACTATTGCCAATAGTAATAGCTGTACTTTTGGTTTGAAAATTAGGAATCTCGGTCATTTCGGCCTTCTCATCAACTGAATTTGAACCGTCTGATAAACCTTCCAAAGGTTTAAACATTGTTGACTCGTCAAAAGTCACATGTCTGGAGTGTATAACTTTCTTCGTAACTGGATTCCAAATTCTGTATCCTTTCATTCCATCTGTATAACCAAGAAAAACACACTTGGAGGCCCTAGGCTCCAACTTATCTTGTCCTGTATTGTGAACATAAACTGGACATCCAAATATACGAAAATAACTTAATAAAGTGCTTTTACCTCTCCATAACTCCTCTGGAATCTTCCCACCAATGGCTGAGCACGGAATCTGATTAATAATATGTGCTGCAGTCGAAACAGCTTCAGCCCAAAAACCCTTAGACATACCTGCAGTCAATATCAAGCAACGGGCCTTCTCAAGTGGAGTCCTATTCATCCTCTCAGCAACCCCATTGGATTGCGGATCACCAGGTGTAGTAAAATGTCTTCTAATACCGTGTTGTCTACAGTAGTCGAGGAACTCTTTGGAGACATATTCGCCACCATTATCGGATCTAAGAATTTTCAATTTCTTTCCTGTTTGGTTTTCAACAAGAGCTAACCAAACCTTAAAATTATGAAATACTTCCGACTTAGCTTTCATTACATACACCCAAACCTTGCGCGAGTAGTCATCAATGAATGAAACAAAATAATAAGCTCCACCAATGGAAGCAGTAGGGTATGGCCCCCAAACATCTGAATGCACATAATCAAGTACCCTCTTAGAAGTATGCATACCGTCACCAAAAGAAATTCTGGTTTGCTTTGCCAATACATACTCCTTGCAAAAGTTCAACTTGTTGAAGATTTCTCCCTTGATCTTTTTCTTCTTACGAAGCAACTCTAAGTTCTTCTCCGAAGTATGACCTAGTCTCAAATGCCAAAGTTTGGTAGCATCCAAACTTTTAGAACTATCAACTCCAACACATAATTCTCCATGAACAGTGGTACCCATCAGCAAATACAGATTTCTTACCATAACACCCTTCATCAATACAAGTGCCTCTCTAGAAACTCTCAAACCATCTTTGACCATGGTTATCTTGCATTCCAATGATGCCAATTGGCCTAATGATATCAATGACTTCCGAAGACCAGGAACATAGCGAACATCTGAAAGTGTGCGAACAATCCCATCATACATGCGAATGCGAACTGAACCAACTCCCATAGACTTACATGTTGGATGGAACCTTCCTTCATTTTATAAGTGAAAAAAGTCTTCAATAGGATCAGACGGTTAGTAAGGGATTTCTTCATGTAGAGGTCCTCCAACTTCTTCCAAATGCCTTTGGTTGTGGTTTCCTGACTGATTTCAGAAATTACATTCTTTCCCATAGCAAGCTGGAGAGTAGTAAAAGCACATTCTTCCATCTCTTCTAATTCCACTGATGAAATATCAGCAGACAGTGTCCCTGTATCAAATACTACCCGATGAACGCGATTTCTCCTCAAAACTGCTTTCATCATCCATTGCCATTTTTCAAAAACTCCTTCACCATTCCACTTCTCTATCATCAACTGTGATCCTGAAGCCACATAGGAGCCTCTGACGTATGGAGCAACTACTGGCGCTAAAGTACTATTTGTACTATTTTCATCTCCTCCTGCCATTCTACCAAAACACCTTCTTTGCGAATCTAGCTCTGATACCAGTTGTAGAGGGGGGAAATCAAACTCTCTCAGCGGAAAAATAGGATCTTGCAATTTGGCGTGATAGAACAAACTAGTAATTATAAATTACAGGAAAAAAAAATAGAGACAAGAGAGAACACATAGATTTATAGTGGTTCCACTATCGCGAGATAGTGTACATCCACTTTAATGGGGAAGAGCTTTATTACTATTTGAAGAGGTTACAGAGTTTTTTACAGAAGAGAAAAAGAAATGAAGAAAAAATAAACAAGAGATTGTTCTCTTACATCTTCTCTCTTAACCTTCTCTATGCCTTTCTTTATATATAGAGAAAAGTTACTTAGGGATGAAGCAATTGATTTATATAAATAAATCAATTCATGGAATAATAATATTCTCATTAATTGCTTTGCCATGTAATTGATTGATAATATTCCATCCATCAATCAATTATTTCTCTATTTGATTCCTTTTGTTTCTCCTTTTATAAAATATGGCAATCAAATATATATGGCAAATATCTCCAAATTCCTATCTCGTTAATTTCTCTTTCCATTTCCTTCATGCACAAAACGGGTAACTAAATACTGAAAATATCTTCAAAATCTATTAATTTTGGAAATATTGTATCACCAAAAATCCTAATATTAAGTAATAACATGCCAAATTAACATATGCTACCACATGTTGCCACCCTGCTCCCACAGCAACTCCTAATCATTTCAAAATATCGCTTTCAAAACTAACTAGTGTGTAACCCGCGCGTTGCACACGGTAATATTGTTAAAAAGTAATATTAAAAGTTTAATTCTTGTTAAAAATTGAATTTTTTTAAGCAGTATATGATAAATTTTTTGAAATTAAGGAATTTATAATTTAAATGATATGCAATGCTCTGGTGTAAGGTAGATGGTCGCTAATCACATATTTTTGTTGGAATTATTATCCTAACTCGGTAATAGCAAACAATATACTATTACTATATATGTGAATAGTTGATAAGTGTGTATGTGTGTGGATATTTACCCGGGGATATGGGGACTTGTGAAAAAAATGAATTTTCCATTTCGATTAATATAAATATTGTATATATATTTTTAAAGATTTATAATGAAATAACGAATATTACATAATTGAATATATTTAAATATTTTAAATCAACTTAAATAATTAAAT
Organism: Allium fistulosum; assembly: GCA_030737815.1. NCBI lineage: Eukaryota > Viridiplantae > Streptophyta > Magnoliopsida > Asparagales > Amaryllidaceae > Allium > Allium fistulosum. Next base: position 708,470,200 of record CM060903.1, on the reverse strand, counting down.
ATGAATGTTAGAAAGTATGGAAAAATGAGAAGAGTTTTGTAAGTAATTGTAGTTGAGAAGAACATCTTACGATCAACTTATCTGCACATGAACTTTTATTCATTATTTGAGATTTCAATTAGTAAACCTTTTTTTTAACTTTGTAGTTAATCATAAATTTCACGTCGTTGTAGGAGTGTCATGTTTACAACTTCAATATTTGAAGAAGAAAAATATGTAGCGTTAATTTGAGTTATGCGTTGGATAAGTTTAAATATCATGTTGAAAATGAAAATGTCTACATAACTTAATTTTAATTAGAGTAATCCGTGCTTCCACAACCTAATGTTGTAAAATATAAATTTATCCTTTAAAAGTTGTAAAAAACGAAATTTTGTAATGCAATGTATGCTTTTTTTTTAAGGTAAATGAATTATAAATCAAAAAAATATTATTGTTTATGTTTACATTTTATGGTATGAGATTCATATATCTTTAAATATGAATACAAATAATAATATTTTATCATCTTCACTTATATATATGAGTGTTGTGCAACGAAATTTTGTAATGTATGTTATTTTTTTGAGGTAAATGAATTATAAATTAAAAAAATATTATTGTTTATGTTTACATTTTATGTTATTTGATTCATATATCTTTATATATGAATAAAAATAATAATTTTATCATCTTCGCTTATATATACGAGTGTTGTATACATACTTAATCGGTATATTTTAAGATTTATTAGATAAATTAATAAATATTAGTTAACTGAATTTTTTTGAATGATTTAAAATAAAAATAGCATAATTAGTTAAATACATGGATATGAGTAAAAAAATATTAGGAGAGAGAATTGAGAAGGGCTTGTAAGTAACTATGGAAATGTAAAATATTGGTGTTTAAAGCTAAAAATATAATTTTTCAGTGTAATGCATGATAACATCATTGAGTAAACTAATTATAAATTAAATTTGTTATAATTGTTGGTGTATACAATTAATGCTATGTGATTTACATATCTTTGTATGCAAATGAAAATTTTGTTTTACCTGTTTGTTGATCTACTATGGTATACTATTGAAATTGTTCATATTTTAGAATTTAAGACGTATTGAATATTAGTTAATTGAGTTTATCAAATAGTTTAAATTTTGAATTACGTAATTAATTTAAATGCATGTACTTAAATGTAAAATATGAGAAGAGAACTAAGAAGACATTTGTGAATAATTATAGAAAATTTTAAAAGTTTGTATTTGATTATAAATTGGCATTAGAAGTTTAGTAGAATAAAAGTGATAAATTACAAAAATTTAAAAGTAAAATATCTAGAGAGAATTAAGGAGAGTAGAGAAAGTTCCTACAATCAATAAGAAGGCTTGAATTTCTTCTGCTTTACTATTATTTAATAGATAAATAAAGAAGGCGTAAACCAATCTACAAAACTCTTCGTTATGTGTTGTTCTGAAAGAGGTTACAGTTAAAACTTGGCAATGCCTGCACATGAATAATATTTCATGATGCAATGTCAAGAACTTAAACCTGTGACCAGATTGAGAACAATGTAAATACTGTGATAAACAAGATTAAAATGTTTAAAATAATGAACTAACCAGAAAGCACAGGCTGAACGCTATTCATAAGAATAGAGAGAGCAAGTAGAGGAGAAAGGTCAGCAACTGCTTCAGCTACTTCTAAACTATTGGTGAATACAAAGACGAAGCTTCCACCAAATATTAGAAACACAACGAAGAAGATGATACCAATCATCAGTGATTCAGTCGTCACCACTATGATTGCAAATTTTACCGATTCTGAACTCCCTGCTCCAAGTTCATTTGCCACACGTACTCTGCAATATTTATATGGTAAGTAGGGTAATCTTATTCAGTAGGCTGCTTGCATTTGAGCATTTTTATCATGTTTGCAAAATAGTACAAAATACATAGGGAAAATTGGAATGTAAACTGTAAAGTTTAGTATATACCCTGCTGCAGCTAAGAAACCAAAAGATATCATCAATCCCCATCCACTGATGTTCAAGCTTTTACACATACAAAAAAGGAAGTAATAATATTAATATTTTAGTTCGATACTTTGATGTTAAGTTCATTTGGCGCCCAATATCCATGATATTGATAAGGGGAAAATAAATTAGTGTTGTACCGCATTTTTTTTAAGATCCCATGAGTTTCAGATATTAATTAAAGTCAAATCAAAATAATGGTATAAATAGTTATACTATAACTTAGAAATACAGATTTATTTATATGGCTTCTATCATGATTATGGCGATTTAATACAAAGGTTTAGTTTTGCTCAACACAAATAACTTTTATTGACAAATATTACCTTTAGAGTGATTTGGTTTCCATTACTAACATTAAAATAAATTGACATGATTTCAGTTATTTACCATATAGAAAGAGCATCAATAGCAGTTTCGGCGTTCTTGAAGTGACCTGTTAGCAATATCAGTATGCTGTTGTACCATAGCTCCAAGCTACACAAATCCAAATTTATGTGCACCGCATTAACTTAGTATCTTTCTATAATGTAAGTAAATGATTTGTTAATATAAGTAAAGAGTTGTATCATTCTCACATATTTTGATCATCTATCCTAACTGAAAATTTAAAAAAAGTGATTCACCAACAAATCTGATCTTTTAGATTAAAAAAGTTAGTGGTCCAAATCAGCTGATACATTTTAAACCATTTAATAGTAAAAAATTTACTAATATTTTCCCATTAGTCTGAACCACTATATTTTTTAATTGAATAGACCACATCCATCAACGAATTATTGCTTTGATTTTTAGCCAGGATAGATGATCAAAATTCCTTTCATACCAAATCATGCCACCCGAAGACAAAGAGAGTTTAAATATGCCCCATAAATCTTTGAAAGCATCGATTGAAAATCCATTCCAAGTATCAGGACATCCGCCAAGAACCAAGAAAGCAAATTGTCCAAATATTGGAATCCACATTGCCAAAACCATTGATCCCATGGCACCTGCCACTCCAAATTCCAACTTTCTCGCCATCAACCAAGAAAAAAAAATATGCAAGACTAGTGATACTGTAGCTAAATACATCACCACCATGTTCCTACTTTGTGATTGAAGATAAATTTGGAATGTGTAAGAGAAAGCTAATGCAAATACCACAGGGATGAACCATAAAGATAATGTTCTCGCCATGGAGGCCACAGATTCTTCTTGGCCAAGAAGGAGAAGTATCGGAGAAGCAAATATGAAAAGCGGAAGCAGAATAGCAGTGGAGACATGCACAACTATCCATGACCTCTGTAGGTAAATTCCTAGCATGTGTAATTGTTTCGCTCCAAATGCTTGCCCACATAATGTTTCTAGTGCACTTGCCATGCCTAACTGAAATCAACACGTTGTGTTACAATATTAGCATGTTTAAATATGACATGCTCTAACTACATCTCCAAACTCTTAAAATGAGGTTTTGGAAAGTTATTTAAATCATGCATCAGTCTGCCAATGGCCACTGAGAAAAGTAGCAACCTACATATATGTATTCAGTTGACTGTTTAGCTTAAATGAATTTTCTTTTCTATTGTGATTTGAATTGGGTTTTGAACCAGAATTCGAGAATTGAATCAAAATTAGAGGATGCTGAATCGCTGATTTGAAATGGGATTCAAATCATAAGATTTTTGTAAACAATGTAACATGATAAGAAAAAAAATATTTGTTCGAATACCAAGTTAAATATTCGTAGTTGACGTTCTCAATTACAATGAAACTCCAACCATCTGGGAATGAAGGTGATACGGTATTGATACAATACCAGCTAATAATACGCCACCTGCAATTGCTACAAGGCCTAAAAGGAGCATCAGATTACCACAACTTCGTGCAGATTAGTAGCTAGGAAAAAAGGACAGCACACTTTATAACAAATTTCTGTTTTGTTTTATTTTTATTGCATGGTTTGTTACAAAAGTATTGGCTGAAAATGGTTAGCAAATGAAAGGTTGACAGCTCGAAAGTGGTTGCAGAGAATGGGCATACATATAGTAGATGTGTTATGAAAAGAATATGCAGGTTGGAAATCAAAATTCTTTTCTTCATTTTTGTTTCTTCTTCGTCAAATTGTCTCTCTCTTAATATGCTTCTCTTTTGCAAAGAGCAGTGTGCTTGTGCCTATCAGAAGGTTGACTGTATTGTTGGGCGGGGATTACAAATTTGGTTCATTAAATCTGTATATACATCCTACCACGAATTTTATGATCAATAAACGATAAAATTCCGAAACCTTGTTACCACACACACTGAAATTGATTATTGCAACCACTGACACAACAACACACCGCACCACCACCACCCCTCCCCCCCACAAACCCCAAAACCCACTCACTATTTTTTTTTTTTTTTTTTGGAAACATAATTATTCAATATTGTTAGACATGCTGCTGGGATAATCTATAGCATAAAAATCCCACTAATAATACTGTATAAAATTGATCACTATGATCGAGCTACAATGAAAATCAGTATTTCTCCATAAATGCTTTGAGTAGAAAATTGATGGCTAAATCATGATTATTCTTATTCTTTTGATTTTGACCGTATCAGCTGGTAGGCTGGTAGCATGCTATATTCAATGGCACATCAATACATAATCAGCAATAACTCATAGCTTGTAGATCAGATTATTCGGATCAAATAGTTATAACTAATAATGGGTGAAAATTTATTAGATGTCATATAATTCTATAAATTTTGAACTTGTGCACTGAAATTTTGGTTTCTCAAATGAAAAATGAAGAACAAGTTGGATCATGTAGTATATAAGAAAAAAGACTCAAAAATGTAAGCAACGCAGAAAGGACTGGCAACATGTGAAGAATGTATCGGAAGATTTTGATTATTTCTCAAATTAATTACAATCTGTATACAGGTTACCTATTTATAGATATTAACAGATAAACAACTTGCCTATCTTATTCGTTACAGATCTATTCTTATGTTACATGCTTATTCTTACCTTATTTGTAGAGAGTCTTATTCTTACATTACAGACCTATTCTTCAACTAGTAGTTAAATTAAATACAAAGATTATATTGAAGATAAATTTTCCTCCCTGCTAATGCTTTATCTTCTCTGGCGTCAACTTATATTCTGAACTGTCAATACCCCCCTCAAGTTGGAGCGGGAGGATTCTCTGAACGAACGCCTAACTTGCTAACCAGCCTCCGAAATTGATCTGCTCCAAGTGATTTTGTGAATACGTCAGCTAGTTGATGTGCGGATGGAATATGAATTGGTTTAATTAAACCGGACATGATTTTCTCACGAACAAAATAACAATCGATCTCAATGTGTTTTGTTCGCTCGTGAAAAACAGGATTCTCTGCAATGTGAAATGTAGCTTGATTATCGCAGAACACAGATATAGGTTGTTGAATGGAAACCCCTAAATCCTTAAAAAGATAATGTAACCATTGTAGTTCAGAGGTTAACATTGCTAGTGCTCTATATTCTGCTTCTGTTGAGGACAAAGACACGGTTGATTGTTTCTTTGATTTCCAGGAGAGTGGACTAGAACCAAGCATTGTGAAATAACCAGTCGTTGATCGCCTGGTGGTTGGACATTCTGCCCAGTCTGAGTTTGTGTATCCTTGAAGAGTGAGACGACTTGAAGAGGATAAAAAAATTCCATGGTTAATGGTGCCCTTCAAGTAACGAAGTATGCGTGTTGCAGCATCTAAATGAGGTGTACATGGATGTTGCATGAATTGACTAAGACAGTTGACGGAGAAAGTAATATCTGGTCGTGTAACTGTAAGGTATAATAGACGACCAATGAGACGTCGATATTGACTAGGATCAGATAAAGGGATCCCGACATTTGGAAGAACCTTAAAATGTTGTTCCATGGGGAAAGAAGACGGCTTGGCATTAGTAAGGTTTGAGTCCTTGAGGATATCTAGCACATATTTGCGTTGACATAAGAAAATGCCAGATGAAGATCTAGAGACTTCAATACCAAGGAAATATTGAAGACGACCTAAATTTTTAATTGAGAATTTGGATTCTAGACGTTTCTTGAGATCATTAATTTTTGAGTCATTATCTCCAGTAAAGATGATATTATCAACATATACTAGTACAAAAATTGAAAATGTCGCAGAACGTAAAATAAAAAGGGAGTAGTCTGCATGAGACTGAGTAAAACCTTCATTGAGAAGGACTGTGGAGAATTTGGCAAACCATTGCCGAGAGGCTTGTTTAAGGCCATACAATTTGTATGACTTATTGAGTTTGCACACACGGGTTTCACCTTTTGCCTGAAAACCCGGTGGGATCTTCATATATACATCTTCTTTAAGGTCACCTTGAAGAAATGCATTATTTACGTCAAGTTGATGAAGAGACCAACCATGAATTGCAGCAAGAGATAGTAGTACTCGTATAGTAACTAGCTTGGCTATAGGCGCAAATATGTCATGAAAGTCAATGCCCTCTTGTTGTGTATATCCTTTTGCGACCAAACGAGCTTTGTATCTTTCAACTGATCCATCTGCTCGGAATTTGATTTTATAAATCCACTTGGAGCCAATAGTGGATTTATTAGGAGGAAGAGGTCTGTGAGAGTCCAAGTGTTGCTTGCCTCCAAAGCTAAAATTTTTCGCGCCATGGCATCACGCCAGTGAGAATGTTTCATTGCTTTAGTGAATGTTTTAGGCTCCTCAGACGTGAGTATAGTACTGAAAAAACGCGGTGTGCTCGACTGAACTTGGAAAGAGAAAGATGATCAGTTAGCGAATAAGGAGAAGAGGAGGTACACTGTCGAACTGCGCATATATAATCATCCTGAAAGGAACGCGGAAGATGATCTTAAGGCTATTTAACACTAGAGGGGGGGTGAATAGTGTTTTAAGAATTTCTTTAAAACTTCTTTGATTTAAATTGAATTAACTAACTTAATGCAAATACACAATCACAGATCAAATCACAGAATCACAAACAAATGCAAATGTAAATAAAAAGCAAGTAAAGGAAAGAACACACCAGGAATTTTATACTGGTTCGGTGTTACCCTACATCCAGTCCCGCACAACCCGTACGGGTTTCTATTCAATAATAATCTAGATTACAATCCCTCGATTCCAAGGCAACGAGGTACACCCTCCAGATTCTCAGGTCTCTGGGTAGAACCACTTGATTCACAGGACACAAGTTCACCCGATCGATTTCCAAGGACACGATCACACCTTTATAACCCCACACAAGTTTCTTTGAGTACAAATGTATCTATAACTCTGATAAGCACTGAGATTCTTTGAAGAGAGTGGCAGAGAATCAAACTAGAGATATTCTGGTTTGATTCACTTAAGATTTCGGCAGAATATGGATAGGATAATTAGAAAATAAGATAAGAGAGTAAAGAGGAGAGAAAATAAAGAAAGTAGTTACTGGAAAACGTCCATAACAGTCTCTATTTATAGAGAATGAATGGATGTGTTCATTCGAAGAGGTTTAAACGAATAGACACTTCTTTTGAAAACAACCTTTGCTGTAACGGAAAGCATGTCGACATGACAGGTAAATAGGATGTCGACATGGTCTAGTAAAAAGTGATGATTTGCTTTACTTTGAAAATGATGATTTAAAACATATGCAACTTTATTCAAATGGACTCTATGTATTTGTAGAAGGTATTTAGAAGTAGAAATACTTATGAATGTATATATGTATATATACTAAAATATATTTAAAATCAAAGTAAATAAACTAAAGTAAATATAATATTAAAATAGATTTTGAGCCTAAAATATCAAGGACAATTTTGAAATCAAAATATAACAAAATGATAAATATGATTTTGAGGCTAAAACATTTTTGGAAATGTGAACGAAGGTTTTTCTTTTGAAAAGGAATATTTGAAAATCATTTTATAAAACAAGAGATAATTTTGAAAATCATTTTGAATCAAAATTAGTGGATAACAAAATAGGGCTACTATCCGTTCCACTAGATATTTCGTTAGTTCCATCTCACTAGGGTTCCATCCCTTTAACAAGAACGAAGTGGATTCCATTCCACGAGTAAATTGGATAAAAAAGAATGATAGTGCTTTCAAGGAGTTTTAACAAATATCTAACCTAACTATATTATTTGTCTTGAACTCTTGAATATCTTGAATCTCATGAGTCTTCAATCTTGAACTCTTGATCTTTGTCTTCATCAATTTTGTTTTCTTTACTGTACAGTCTTCTTCTGTTGATACCTGCATATAGATTTCCTGCACATATATATTTTATAACACTTTTATAGTTGTTGTCATCAAAACCACTATCCTATGGACTAACATTCTCCCCCTTTTTGATGATGACAACCTTTGTTTATAAAATATTTATATTCTCCTTATAACTCCCCCTAAATCTAATAACTCCCCCTTAATCTATGCCTAACTAACCTATTTTATACTTCTCCCCCTTTGTCATCAACAAAAAAAAACGACACTAACTCCCCCTAAATCTATGATATTAATGATAGTGTTATCATTAATAATACTGAAACTAGATATAACAATGCACTAAACATCGTATACTTAAATGTTATATATGAGAAATATAAGAATAAGAATAATAAGTGTAACCACAGATTATTTTATTCATTTCAATATTACTATATACATGACTATTTAAACTTATAAACACATAAATAACTAAAACAAGAAAATGAACAACTCAACGGTTGTTTTTGATGATGGGAGACTTGTGGACAGGACAATTTGGGTAATGGAAACAGAAATTTCCATGTTGTTCCACAATGTTCCCATAAGCATCAAAACAAACTTCCCCTACACATACTGCTTCATCATCAGTTTCTTCCTCCATTGGTTCTTCCTCTTCTTCTTCGTCTTCGTCTTCTTCTTCTTCATTTGCTTCTATGTTAGAAGAATCTTCAATTACAATTGGATTGGCATGATTATCCATGAGGAATTTTTGAAGATTCCTCAGAATTTTCCCTTGTTTCTCTTGCTCTCTTGCCATTCTCAATTGTTGAACTTGCATTTCAGTTAACATCTGCAGCGAATCATTAACTTTCTCCTCTATTTTGATGACACGAGCGAGTATGGAGTTTTGGAAAGGGCCATGTGAAGGAGAAGGGAAAGAAACCGGTGATATTTGATTAGGATTGGATGTGGAAGCCATGGATTTGATGTTTCTAGAAAGTAGAATGAAGAAATAATGATTGGAGGGAAGAGAAACTCGGAATGGGTGAGTTAAATAACCACCCATTCAAAAATTAGAGGGAAAAAACGAACTGTCATTTTTACCGTTGCATGTCGACATGACACATGAATACCATGTCGACATGGTGTTGCAAAATGCTATGGTTAAGAAAACATTCATATATACCCTGTATACTACTATACTATATACTATATTTCAGAAAGAGAACATATACCTAATTCTCTTCTTAACTTGGTGAAGACAGGTTCTCCTAAAGGTTTGGTCAAAATATCAGCTATTTGATTTTCAGAATTAACGAAATCAAGAGAAATTTTCTCTTTATTTACGTTATCTCTTAGAAAATGGTGTCTAATGTCAATATGTTTAGTTCGGGCATGGAGAGTTGGGTTTTTGGACAAACTAATGGCACTGGTGTTATCATAGAAAATTGGAGATTTCGTGATAGATATACCAAAATCATTCAAGGTTTGTTGCATATACAAAACTTGAGAACAAGCTAAAGCAGCAGAAACATACTCTGCTTCAGTTGTTGATAGGGAAACAGTATTCTTGTTTTTACTGAACCAGGAAATTAAGGAATGACCTAGAAAGTGACAAGTTCCACTTGTACTCTTTCGGTCTGACTTACACCCAGCATAGTCAGCATCACAGTAGGAAACTAATTCAAATGAATCATTCTTAGGGTAGAACAATCCATAATCAAAGGTGTGTTTAACATATCGAATGATACGTTTCATAGCTTTTAGATGAGTTTCCTTGGGTTGAGATTGATATCTTGCACAGAGACAGACACTGTTCATGATATCTGGTCTACTAGCAGTTATATAGAGAAGTGATCCAATCATTCCTCTATACAAGGTTTGATCTACGTCTTTGGATAGATCATCCTTACTTAACGCTATATTGGTTGCCATGGGAGTTGGTTTTCCACTCACATTGGTCAAGCCAAACTTACTAACTAACTCTCTCGCATACTTCTCTTGACTGATAAAGATACCATTATCTAATTGTTTGATTTGTAATCCTAGGAAAAAGTTAAGTTCACCCATATGACTCATCTCAAACTCTTTTGTCATAATGTCAGAAAATTCTTTGTTCATGTCAGAATTGGTTGATCCAAAAATAATATCATCTACGTACACTTGTACAAGTTGAATATCATTTTTGTTTCTTTTAATAAAAAATGTGTTATCTACTTTACCTATTTCAAAATTAGATTGCAAAAGATAAGACCTAAGTCTATCATACCAAGCTCTAGGAGCTTGTTTTAGACCATACAGGGCTTTCTTTAATTTAAAAACATGATTTGGAAATTTTGTATCTTCAAAGATTCTGACATGAACACACTTTTTAACACTAGAGGGGGGGTGAATAGTGTTTTAAGAATTTCTTTAAAACTTCTTTGATTTAAATTGAATTAACTAACTTGATGCAAATACACAATCACAGATCAAATCACAGAATCACAAACAAATGCAAATGTAAATAAAAAGCAAGTAAAGGAAAGAACACACCAGGAATTTTATACTGGTTCGGTGTTACCCTACATCCAGTCCCGCACAACCCGTACGGCTTTCCATTCAATAATAATCTAGATTACAATCCCTCGATTCCAAGGCAACGAGGTACACCCTCCAGATTCTCAGGTCTCTGGGTAGAACCACTTGATTCACAGGACACAAGTTCATGACCCGATCGATTTCCAAGGACACGATCACACCTTTATAACCCCACACAAGTTTCTTTGAGTACAAATGTATCTATAACTCTGATAAGCACTGAGATTCTTTGAAGAGAGTGGCAGAGAATCAAACTAGAGATATTCTGGTTTGATTCACTTAAGATTTCGGCAGAATATGGATAGGATAATTAGAAAATAAGATAAGAGAGTAAAGAGGAGAGAAAATAAAGAAAGTAGTTACTGGAAAACGTCCATAACAGTCTCTATTTATAGAGAATGAATGGATGTGTCCATTCGAAGAGGTTTAAACGAATAGACACTTCTTTTGAAAACAACCTTTGCTGTAACGGAAAGCATGTCGACATGACAGGTAAATAGGATGTCGACATGGTCTAGTAAAAAGTGATGATTTGCTTTACTTTGAAAATGATGATTTAAAACATATGCAACTTTATTCAAATGGACTCTATGTATTTGTAGAAGGTATTTAGAAGTAGAAATACTTATGAATGTATATATGTATATATACTAAAATATATTTAAAATCAAAGTAAATAAACTAAAGTAAATATAATATTAAAATAGATTTTGAGGCTAAAATATCAAGGACAATTTTGAAATCAAAATATAACAAAATGATAAATATGATTTTGAGGCTAAAACATTTTTGGAAATGTGAACGAAGGTTTTTCTTTTGAAAAGGAATATTTGAAAATCATTTTATAAAACAAGAGATAATTTTGAAAATCATTTTGAATCAAAATTAGTGGATAACAAAATAGGGCTACTATCCGTTCCACTAGATATTTCGTGAGTTCCATCTCACTAGGGTTCCATCCCTTTAACAAGAACGAAGTGGATTCCATTCCACGAATAAATTGGATAAAAAAGAATGATAGTGCTTTCAAGGAGTTTTAACAAATATCTAACCTAACTATATTATTTGTCTTGAACTCTTGAATATCTTGAATCTCATGAGTCTTCAATCTTGAACTCTTGATCTTTGTCTTCATCAATTTTGTTTTCTTTACTGTACAGTCTTCTTCTGTTGATACCTGCATATAGATTTCCTGCACATATATATTTTATAACACTTCTATAGTTGTTGTCATCAAAACCACTATCATATGGACTAACATATCCAAATACATAGGAGGGTGCGTCCCTCTCTCTGACCTACGCATGTGATGTGCACGTAAATGTGCATATTTTTACCACCATATTTAATCTATTTAAATTAAATAAATGATCATATCGGGCATTTTTACTTGTTTAAACCAAAATTCATATTATTTTCAAATCGTCACATATTCATCTTCATCCAAGGGCAAAATGGTCATTTTTGTGCATATATTAATTTGAGAAAATTTAATTGGAAATTTCTATATTTTTTTATAGGAATTTGGCTTCATATACAAGTGGTTTCATAAAGATATATGCATGCACAAGAGTGAAGATAAAGGAATGAAGATGGAAATAATTCAAAGGCATGATAATGGAGGACCCCACCTACCCACCTCTCTTCATGTACAAATTAGAGGCTAATGCACATGCTTATGGAATTAATGGCTTCATGTACACTTAAATGATGATTATTTGAAGCTAATGATTACTTGGCCTCCACACTTTCTAAGAGGGTATTTTGGGCATTCCCCAAAAATATGAATTAGGGTTTAACACATGTATAAAATCCCCTTATGTTTCATGTAACCCCTCTTCTCCTCTTTTAGTCTCTCTTAGTTTAGTTTTAGATCAAATAAAAGAAAGCTATCTTCTCTTTTCCATGGCTACTTAGCCATTTTTATTTTCATGTAACTTCCATTTTTTTATGCAATGTTAATTAGTGCTCTCTTTCTTTTACATGCTTCTTTTCTTTATTTACTTTCATGTTAGTAGTGTAGATTTATTTTTCATGCAAGCAGAATAGTTTTTTTTTTTTCTTTCATTTTTCTCTCTTTTTTCCTCTTGTTAGTTTCATGTTATTTTCTACATTTGTTTATTTGATAACAAATATGAGAGCTTAATTCCTACAATTTAGGGGTAATGAAGCTCTCTAATATGTAGATGCAACATTTTGATGTTTATACTCTCTTTTTGTGCTTTAATGGAAACACTTGAAGTGGTTTAATGATGTTGTTTAGCTTTGAATTTGATAGTCTATATTGTTCATAACAAATAGGCTATGCTTAAACAAACATAACACAAATTGCCTATTTATCTAAATATGATTATGGCAAAGAAGTGAATGTTGAAATTGAAATTTGATAACCTATATTTCTAAACAATAGTTAATAGGCTATGCTTAAAATAAATTTTTATTTCAACTTGGTTGTCATATTTCATAACAGTTAAATGTGTATTAGTGGTTGTGTTATAGTTTGATGGTTTATATTGGGCTAATTAATAGCACAAATATACCATACTTATGATAAACACATCAAATAATTACACTAATGACAAGAAAAGAGAGATCATAACTTCATTTTGTTGCTTTATGTGATCTAGAGAGTGGAATTTGCCTCAAAATTGCCTTCACACTCTCATATTTTTATCAATTTTCTTTTGCTAGTTTTCTACATTTTTAGCTAATCACATTTTCAACTTTGGTTAATTTGATTGAATAGAATTTTAAAATCATCAATTCCCTACGGATCGACCCGTACTCGCCACGTACTTCAATAGTACGTCGTGTGCTTGTGGTTAAATTTTATTACAAAATTTGTTCGACGGTTTTCTAAACCGATAGACAAGTTTTTGGCGCCGTTGTCGGGGAATTGTTTTGATTTTGATTTTCTATTCTTCGAATTATTAGTTTGTTTGATTTTTATGTGAATTTTATTTTGTGTGTGTTGCATAAAAAAAATCTTGTGTGTTCGTGTGATTTTTGATTGCATTTTGGTTTTGTGTGTGTGTTGTTTTCTAGTTTTTCTTTTCCATTTGCATTTTCATTATTAAAAAAAAGTCAACATACACAATTATATAAAAAAAACAATTTTATTCCATTTCCTTTTCAATTACATTTTCCATTTACAATTTAAAAAAAACAACACTGTTACATTGCACTGCACTGTTTTCTCTGTTTTCTGGTTGCACTTCTTTGCTATCTGATTTCTGTTTGCAGTATCACTTAGTCCACTTCATCCACCATCCCCTTGCTGTTGTTAACAAACTGCACTTCACTGCCTATACTCATCCTGCCATCAACAACTTCAGATACAATAATCTCCCACAACCCTCCACCACCACAGCCAAGACACTTACTGCCCGCTTCCATTGCCCCTCACTTCACAACAGTTCAATCAGCACATAACTGTCACTCAATCTTCCACCATCATTCTAACATACATTCCCTCTTCAACCACAAACTAGCCTTCAAACTGCCCATATCACTCCATAACAGCAAGCCATCTCCAACACTACATCACTAACCACATTCAGTCAACAACACTGTCCCATTCAAAACAGACCGGGCCCTTCTCATGTTTGTACATCATACAACAGTAATCCAATCCCCTTCACTCCACTGCCATAACTACCCCATAACCACCGTACATAAACAACGCTCATCTCATCTACATACACCTTCAACAGCAACATTTCAAAACCACCACAGTTGCATTCAAAACCTGTTTGCATTCCAAACCACCTACTCATTTCACTGCATTTCTCACCATATTACAGTGTTCACTTCTACCTTCCATTGCTACATTGCCTTCCATTGTTACATCCCCATTTCATTGCACATTCAACCATCTCTGAACATATCTCGTAAGCCTTCGACCACCTGAAACAAACAACTCTTCACTTCTTTTCACCATTTCATTAACCATTTCAAAATCATCTCATACCTCATCACCACCTGATACCACTGAACATATCAAACATCCTCAACATCACTTCCTAACCATCCACTCGATCACCATCCTTCACCATTATAAAACTGCCATCCCCTTGCTTCGAATCCTAGAACACTGCCTGTACCCTCTGTCAACACTAACATCATTTTCAATCCCCACAACCCACTCCACACTCACCAACATCAACCTCAAGCTCGCTACCTGAATACCCACAAACGAGACCGAACCATCACCTAAACCTCTCTAACAAACTCCGATACCACTGCTATATCTCCACACTGCTACATAGTTCAACCAGCCTCATCACAGCAGAGCACAACTCCAAATCGCAACCACCCCAACTCCTTCGAACTGCCGAACCCATAGTCTCATCGCAAACCAAATCAAATCGAATCCATCATCCTCAATTCGCCGCAAATCCCCAAATCAGCAAGTGCCAAGACGATACGACCATCCAAGTCAAACTCCCCCAATTTCTGCAACCAACTACCACCTCGAATCAATCTCCAACCACCGATATTCCCACTGCTCCAGTCATCAGCAAAACCTTGCTGCAACTTGTTTACATCGCGACAAACTCCTCCAACCTCATCATCACAATCGCCTAATCGAACCTCCTCTCCATCGTAACATCGTCGACCTAAAATCCAAAATCGCAACCACAAGGCACCGCAAACTCTCCATCATCATCGCGAACGAACTTCCATAACAAAAAAAAGGAAGCTTTCGATTTGTGAAATTAAGCTCGAGAATTGGACGGGGTGTTCTGTTCGTTTCACTTCGTGATCTCGATTGAGAAAGTGGAAATTAATTTTACTTGGTTTATGTTAGTGGGTTTGTGAATTTAGTTGTGGGCCGATTACTTGTTTACCCATTTTTTTTATTTCTTTTGTTTAACTTGTTTTGTTTAGTTTTTTTTAACCCAAATTCGCTTTGTTTTATTTTAATTTGTTCAAGTTCATCTTTTCTCTCTTAAAAAAAATTTCTTTTAGTTTTCTTATGTTTAAAATTGTTTAATTTCATTTTGTTTTATCGTTAAATTTTTTTTTAGGTAAAACCTTACTTTTAAGTTTCCATTCCAAAAAAAAACAATTGTATATATCTTGTTTTCAATTTCAGGTTGCCAAAGCAGATTGGAAAAGTTGTTTGCTTCGCTTTGCTTTATAAAAAAACTGCTTGCCTGATATATCTATTGTTTTTATTTGTCTTGCCTAGTATATATCTCTTGTTTTATTTTAGTTGCATTGTTGATTTCTTGCATTTGCATATATATATTAAAAAAAATTCAAATAATTAAAAAACAAAAAAAATTCCATTCGTAGTTGCATTGTTAATACACGTTTAATTTCTACTTTGCATTTCATCCTAGAATTTGTTAATAATAACGGTTAGACATCAATAGCTCTTAATTGTATATTGACATATTGTCTTCTTTGAACAATTTACTCTCTTGGTGTCTAGGCTACGGCAGAGTAATAACCATTTATAAATATTACGGTGATTGGTAAATATTATAGTGGTTGTTCCTCTGAAGGTACTTAAACCTTCGGCTGCATTGCTACGGTGATTCGTGGTGCACCGATAACCCCTGCCCGTTACCTGGCTGAGAAATATCTTGTTGATTTAAGACAAAGTGTGATTATACAATTTTGAGTTAACTTAGGATAAATCATTTGTAATTAACCCTTGCATTCATTTAGTTGCATTAGTTCATGCATATTTAAAAAAAATTCCAAAATCCAAAACAAAAAAAAATTGTATATATTCCTTTTTCTTTGAAATTTTTAAATCCTTTTTCTTTGAAATTTCAAAAAATTATAAAACCTTTTCAAAAAAAAATTGAAAAACCAAAAAACAAAACAAAAATCAATTTCCCTTTTGATAAATAAATTTTATTTGTAAATATTTTTCCTTAAAAAAAACAAAAACATTCTTGAAAATGTCCGAGTTTCCCCACTTACGTGAATTTTACAATAGTTGCGAAAATCAATATAATCCATATGATTTCACTCCAAATTCGTATGGATATTTTAACAACAACTATTGTTTAAACGATTTGAGTTTTGAACCACAAAATTTTCAAAATGACGAACCACCCTCGAATCTCGAAAATAGCATTTCATCTCTACTTGAAATCTCTACACAACAGAATCAAAGTATAAATGATTTGTGTAATTCATATTTGTGTAATAACTCGAGTCAAGGATTTCAAAATTTGAATTCAATTCAAATTCAAACAATTTCGATTATAACCCATGCCAATTCAATTTCGAACTCCAAAATGAATTTCAAACTCAAAATGAAAATGGAAACAACTTTTCAAATAATTTTGGCAATGGGAGTAATCTCGATTACGATACGAGTGAGAATTTTTGTTCTCAACAAATCCAAACCGAAAATTCTCAAGTCAATAACTATAAATTGGATTTTGTTGAGCAAATGAACGAAATTTGCGATGATCACACGGATTCGTTGTTTGAAACTTATATGAAACAACATGAACAACAAAACCAAATCCCAACGTGTGACGAGTTAAGTAATAATCCATCTTTTACCCAAATCGACGATTTTCAAATAACAGCTTTTGAAATTGAAATTAATGATTTTAATGAAGTTGTTGAAAATTTGGTAATTGAGTTGGATTTCAATTCTTTCGAGGGTGAGAAACTCGATTTAAATTTCGATCTTCCTTTCTCTGAAAATTTGAATACAACAACTTTGAATTTTGAACTTGATTTATGCAATAAAGTTGTTGATAATCCAACAAAGGAAGTCGAATTTAACGAACACGAGTTTTATGAACTTTTTGAAAACGAGTCGTTAAACACTGATGGGGAAGATTTAAATCACCAATTTGATTTTGAAATCAATAATTCTAAAGAATTTTTCAATGAACAGCTTGAATTTCAATTTGGTGAAAATAAACTTGAACTTCAATCACTCGTTTTATCAACCCCAAAAATCATTGAAAATAAAACGACTCGTATAATTTTTAATAAAACGACATTCGTTTTCCCAAATCAACATTCAACTTTGAAATCATTTATGGTTTGGTTTTCCGAGCTTAAGCTGTGTCTCGTATACTTGACGAGACAAATGAATCGGTCTTTGGAAGACCGTTTCATTTACTTTTTGACGATATACTTTCTGATCTCGTGTAAATACCGTTCATTTTTCATTTAAATAAAGGTCATGTTTTTATTTTTATTTTTATTTTTCTCCTTCCAATTGGGTTGACTGTGGGGACATAGTCAAAATCAAATGTGGGGGGAGATTCATCATCATTTTCGTTTTTTCATGGTTTGTTTATTTTTATTTTCTTTCCAAAATTTAAAAAAAAAATCCCAAAAACATAAAAACAAACAAATTTTTTTAAGCATTTTAATTTATTTTTAAAGAAAGACTATAAGATAAATATATGGTTTTGGTTTATTAAATTGAAATTTTTGAAAATTTATTCTTAACAAAAATAAAAATGAAGTTTGATTACAAATAATAATGGTTTAACTAGTATATAGGAAGATTCATACGTGATAATTATGAAATATATCCTAATTGAAAATCTTTGTTTTAAAAAAGTGGTTGATTTAAAGTAAAGGATATAACATTTTTTTGTCTTCTAAGTTAAGTGGTGCTAAGATGATTTTCCAAAAAAAACTCTCTCTTTCTATAAAAAAAATCTGAAAAAGAAAAAAAAAGAAAAAAAACATTTATATATATGTAAATATTTTCTATTAACACCTACGGTCGACAGGTGTGCACACTTGTGTGTACACTCGCCATGCTCTGTACCTTTCTCACGTAAACCCGAAAGGTAGTGCATGATCGGTATATCTGGCCTCAGTTTATCTGAGCTAGGTGTATATATATAAAAATTCTTTTTAATAACGCCTACAGTCAATAGGTGTTCACACTCGTGTGTTCACTCGCCACGCTCTGTATTCCCCCTCACATCAGTCCGCAAGGCAGTGCATGGGTAATATATCTGGCCTCAGTTTATCTGAATTAGGCATATGTAAATATTGTAAATATCAATAAAATTCTCAAAAATGGAGAGAGTAAGCAAATGAAATCCAAGCACTATTTTAACTTATTTGATTTGATTTGTTATTGAAATGAAATGAAATACCACTTTAATAAACTTTGATAATCAACTAAGGACCTATTTCATGGTTACACTTTGTTATCAACTGAAACAACGAGTTAAACTATTGTCTATTTGTTATGATAACTTAATTTTTGTTGGAAATTTTGACGAGTAAATGACTTAAATTTCAAGATAATGACCAAACCTATATTTAACTTATTTGTGTTAATTTAAAAGTAAATCCTTCATTCGTAAATATTTTCAAAAACTTGCATTCACATCTTTGTAAATAAATCTTGCATTTTGTAAATATTTTCATCCTGCATTTGGATTTTGTGGGTAGTATCCGCTGAAAACCCTCACGAGACAACACTCGTCCTACTGGGGACAACGAGAGGTTTAACGGCTTGTTGCATACGCTCAATGCAATCGTGCTCCCTACGAAAATAGATTTATCTTTGTTTTCCTTTATTCGTGGACGAATAAAAAGATAAGTGTGGGGGTATTTGATGTGCACGTAAATGTGCATATTTTTACCACCATGTTTAATCTATTTAAATTAAATAAATGATCATATCAGGCATTTTAACTTGTTTAAACCAAAATTCATATTATTTTCAAATCATCACATATTCATCTTCATCCAAGGGCAAAATGGTCATTTTTGTGCATATATTAATTTGAGAAAATTTAATTGAAAATTTATATATTTTTTTATAGGAATTTGGCTTCATATACAAGTGGTTTCAAAAAGATATATGCATGCACAAGAGTGAAGATAAAGGAATGAAGATAGAAATAATTCAAAGGCATGATAATGGAGGACCCCACCTACCCACCTCTCTTCATGTACAAATTAGAGGCTAATGTACATGCTTATGGAATTAATGGCTTCATGTACACTTAAATGAGGATTATTTGAAGCTAATGATTACTTGGCATCCACACTTCCTAAGAGGGTATTTTGGGCATTCCCCAAAAATATTAATTAGGGTTTAACACATGTATAAAATCCCCTTATGTTTCATGTAACCCCTCTTCTCCTCTTTTAGTCTCTCTTAGTTTAGTTTTAGATCAAATAAAAGAAAGCTCTCTTCTCTTTTCCATGGCTACTTAACCATTTTTATTTTCATGTAACTTCCATTTTTTTATGCAATGTTAATTAGTGCTCTCTTTCTTTTACATGCTTCTTTTCTTTATTTACTTTCATGTTAGTAGTGTAGATTTATTTTTCATGCAAGCAGAATGGTTTTTTTTTTCTTTCTTTCATTTTTCTCTTTTTTTCCTCTTGTTAGTTTCATGTTGTTTTCTACATTTGTTTATTTGATAACAAATATGAGAGCTTAATCCCTACAATTTAGGGGTGATGAAGCTCTCTAATATGTAGATGCAACATTTTGATGTTTATACTCTCTTTTTGTGCTTTAATGGAAACACTTGAAGTGGTTTAATGATGTTGTTTAGCTTTGAATTTGATAGTCTATATTGTTCATAACAAATAGGCTATGCTTAAACAAACATAACACAAATTGCCTCTTCATCTAAATATGATTATGGCAAAGAAGTGAATGTTGAAATTGAAATTTGATAGCCTATATTTCTAAATAATAGTTAATAGGCTGTGCTTAAAATAAATTTTTATTTCAACTTTGTTGTCATATTTCATAAGAGTTAAATGTGTATTAGTGGTTGTGTTATAGTTTGATGGTTTATATTGGGCTAATTAATAGCACAAATATACCATACTTATGATAAACACATCAACTAATTACACTAATGACAAGAAAAGAGAGATCATAACTTCATTTTGTTGATTTATGTGATCTAGAGAGTGGAATTTGCCTCTAAATTGCCTTCACACTCTCATATTTTTATCAATTTTCTTTTGCCAGTTTTCTACATTTTTAGCTAATCACATTTTCAACTTTGGTTAATTTGATTGAATAGAATTTTAAAATCATCAATTCCCTGCGGATCGACCCGTACTCGCCACGTACTTCAATAGTACGCCGTGCGCTTGCGGTTAAATTTTATTACAAAATTTGTTCGATGGTTTTCTAAACCGATAGAATTTCCGTCGACGAACAGCATGGGAAGTTCATGTTGAATAGGTGAATCGGTAGAAGGTGTAGGGATATTAGAAGCTTGGGCTGGTTCATTATGAACATACTACCCATCATGAGGAGGTGTCGATGTGCACCTTTCAGATGGTGATGGAGATTTAATACATGAATTGTGTATTGTGTGATCATGTGGAGAAGAAGGGGTTCCATCAGATTGGACATTTGAGTGTGGAGTTGATTGATTTTGCACACAAGGTGAGCTTGTGGGAGTGATGTAGTCATCATCATAGAAAAAAGGAGGAAAATTAACATCGGTAGAATTTAAAAAATCTTCTCTCATATTTAAGGAATCTTTAAAAGGGAAGAGATGCTCAAGAAGTACTTCATGCGGGGATTTGTGCCTTAGTACTGGAGTAGGCAACTTGTAAATTAAATAAGTGGCAGTGAGTATACATTCACCCCAATACTCAATAGGAACATTAGCTTGGAAGCGAAGAGCGCGAGCTACAGTAAGAAGGTGTCGATGCTTACGTTCTACTACTCCGTTTTGTTGAGGAGTGTAGACGCAACTTCTTTGATGATGAATGCCATTTTCAAAGAACCAAGTTTGCATTTCTCGAGAAAGGAATTCCTTCCCATTATCTGATCTAACACATTGGAGTTTAGGGAGGAATAAGGTTTGTGCACCAGTTGAGATTTTAGCAATTTTCGTAGAATATTGTGTGATAACATGTTGAGAGAAATATTTGAGAAACTTGAATGTTTCAGATTTAACATGCATTAGATATACCCAGGTACACCATGAGTACGGAAGATTGGGAAGCGAGAGGGAAGCGGGAATGAAATCGTTCCAAAACGAGGCGGGGTTTGGAGAAATACGGCCCTAATTGATTTAGTTAAGCAGCGTTTCATTGATATTTATTTAAGTTTAAAAATATATAAAACAACTCTTTGTATAAAACGTTGTAACTAAGTGCTGCAAAATGTAAATTTTCTTGTAGTGCAAGAGTTTCCCAGAACCACAGATACATGGCTCAGTAGGAGTGAGTGAATCTATTTCATCCCACAATGTCTTGAGTTTGGTGTGGTATGAAGTCACAGAAAGAGAGTCTTGCTTGAGACCAGAGACAGTAGTGCGCAATTGATATAACTTTGGTGCATTGGAATGACTAAATCGTACCTTTAGATCTTGCCATATTGCGTAAGAGGAGTCTGCATACATCAGACTAGCACGGAGCTCCTTATCAACCGAATTTGTAATCCACATTCCAACCAAATCATCACATTGTTTCCAACAGGCTCGATGATCTGGATCTGTTGGAGATTGAAGAGATCCATCCACGAATCCTAATTTCTTCTTTGCATTCGGCGCCTTTGTCATACCACGCACCCAGGTTGCATAGTTATCGCCTTGAAGCAGAGGAGAGAACAGCATAGTGGTTGGATTGTCGGAGGGATGAATGAAATAAGGGTCTGTTGCTGATGAATTGGGTGTAGGTGGAGTTTCTTCTAAGGAGCCATTATGAAGACGAGGAAGGAAGAATATCAAGGATTACCGTTGTGCTCTGATACCATGTGAAGAATGAATCAGAAGATTTTGATTATTTCTCAAATTAATTACAATTTGTATACAGGTTTCATATTTATAGATATTAACAGATAAACAACTTGCCTACCTTATTCGTTAGAGACCTATTCTTATGTTACATACTTATTCTTACCTTATTTGTAGAGAGTCATATTCTTACGTTACAGACCTATTCTTCAACTAGTAGTTAAATTAAATACAAAGATTATATTGAAGATAAATTTTCCTCCTTGCTGATGCTTTATCTTCTCTGGCGTCAACTTATATTCTGAACTGTCAATACAACATAAATGTTATTTTCATATTAGAAAAGGGCATTGATAAGGGACTCCACGTTTGGATACGGGGATGGAGGGTTTTAAAATGTTTGGGCAATCGCAATCAAAAAAAGAAGAAAAAAAAGTACGCTCCACTAAGCAAACTTTTGTCGACGATCCCCTACCGAAAAAACACCTCATATCTAAAAGTGGAGTCTCTTTATCAATCCCGGGGAAAATGGAAAAGAATGAGTTGGATCATGTAGTACGAGTTCATATGATAGAAATCAAGGAGCAGAATTTGAATTTGGGTTTAGATCTGAGGGGCAAATTTTCGTCCCGCAAAGCAAATGCCCGATCGTTGTAGAATTGTTGGGAAAAAAATTGCTCATTTCAACTACTGATTAGACGTACCCTTTGCAAGAATTTCAAGAATCAAGCATTAATAAAACACTCAATCAAACGATAACTTCCTGCAATCTAAAGACAATGCATAAAAAGTAGCAAGCAGCAGTCTTCATATGCATGTACACTCATTTCCAACACATATTACGAAAAAGTAGTAATAGAAGACGAATAAGAAACAGTTAAAATGAGATGGTATGGTACCTGAATGCTCATGAAAAAGCGCAACAGAACAGTAGTTACAATGGCATAGGCAGCAAACTCTGTAGGCCCTACATGACCTATGAATGCTTGAGTGATTATGAGCACACCCCAGGTTGAAAACCTTGTGAAAATAGCAGGTGCTGCCACAATCCACAGCTTCTTATTCTCTATCCGTATCCTTTGTGTCAGCTTCACTTCTTTATCTTTTTCCCCATTTACAGGCAAAAATTTCTCCTCCAAATTTCTCCCCATATTTGGATTGTTGGTGTGGACTTAGATGTGTGTGTAAGCTTTTATTAAAACTGAATAAGAATAGTACCTGGACACGCTATTAGCGCAACAATTTCTCTATTCACAGCTGCATATTAAAAGTTGGTTGTACATTGTTACCGATCAAATTGAATTGGAGCAAATGTGAGATTAATATTAAATATAGTATTCAATTAACCCATGTCAGATTAATATTAATTCCAACATGCTAGACTGCTTATCGTTGGCTTAAACGCAAAGATATTAGTACCGCAGATACAAAATTACTCATTTGTTGCTTTTATATATTAATAAAAAGTCAAAATCGATTTCCAGTTTGTTCTAAGCCATGAAAACATCCAATCCTACCTCCATCAGTCAACATAACAATTAATGTTCCCATATGTATGGACTCGTCGTAAAAATGTTTCATGAAAAAACCGTACTTCACAGATGGGCCTCGTTTGAAATTTATTTAAAAAACGGGAATGCATTTTCAGATTTGTATACAAATTCAAAATTTGGAAAATGTGCATGTATAAATCCAAAAACAAGATCTAATATTGTAATAGGTTTTAGGTTAGGTCTATTTGTGGAGTAAGTTTTAAAATGAGGCCTAATTTTGTAATTAACTCTTTCAGTATGGAATAAAGCTCTAGACAACAATTTTGTACTCTTAAAAATATTTAAGAGGATGAATCATTCATTCCTCTATTTATTTTCAATATCTAAAGCAAGAATACAAGAGCATTACGAGTAAGTTTATATGGATTTTATGTGGATTAATCGTCCTAGTATTACCTTACTAACATAAACAAAAAACTAAGTCATTTATGAGCTGAAGTGCATTAACTATGAAGTATGAACTATCAACAACATATGCATCTGAGCAAATACAAATGAGCTAATATCCATAGTCCTTTTTTTTTCAAGCACACGACAGTTGGACTACGGATGCCTTCAGTTGAGAATCTGAAGTTGTATTAATGATTCGATTTGTAATAGTTTGAACAAAAGAATATGTATTGCTTTATTATTTAGATGCAAAAGAATTGTACAAATGAAAAATGATACAATACAAAGTCTAACAGAGATTACATTATATATACAAAGTATTGGGCCTAATATATAAAAGTCCATGATCCGAAATGTATCTAAGAAGAGGTTGTGACCATACGATGAAATGGATGGCTGAGATGCTGAAGTGAAGGAGTAAGCGGATTGATAACTGACTAGAGAAAAAGCACACTTCTCTTAATTCCCCCCTTCAAATCCGAGCTAGGGTTTGCCAACAAAAGAAAAATGGTCTTTCGCAGCGTTTTAAAAACGCTGTCAAATCCTTTCGCAGCGTTATGAAGAACGCTCTCTAACGACAAGCTGTAATAGAGTCAAGACATATCACAGCGTTTCTAAAACGCTGCAAAATTAGCAACATATTACAGCGTTTTCTTATTACAGCGTTTTAATGATGGCTGTAATATGTCCTTACCCATTGTTTCTTCTTCCTTTAGACAACATTTTAAAAACGCTGCAATACTTTTTTACAGCGTTTTGAAAAGCTTGTAAATGAGCATTTAGCACCATAAAGCAAACGCTGCATATGGGTGGATGTTTCACAACGTTTTCCCTTTGCCTGACATCTGCAGCGTTTTTCCTTTTTTACAGTGTTTTTAAAACGCTGTTAAATATGAAAAATACCATGCACAAAAGTTTATATTTACAATTATCCCACCAACTATAAAATTTTATATCTGATAATATCAGTTAATTAAAAACACAATAAATAAATATAATCTTCGCATGTTATATTAAACATAATAAAGTTGCACTAACTCCATACTCAAAATAAACGATAATCGTATATTTCATACATAATGTTGTAAGCAAATATGATAGTAACATTGTTTTACATAAATAGCATATTAAATTAAGCAAAATATGAGTTGTGAGAGTCCAAGCTAATCCTCTTCAACAATTCAACCTCCACTAGCTAAGTCAGTCAAATTACATAAGCATGCTCACTTTGAAACTGCGAAGATGTAAGAAAAAATATGTTAATGTGTTAAACAATGACCACTCACATGTTGAGTAATTCCTTGCTACTTCAACTATGAAATCATACTTGACTGCCCACTGCCAAGTCCTAGCACACCATAAGTCGGAGTTCTCAAGTTAGGCCCCTGGACCTTGCTAGTCATAACTGCAACTGTTCAAACACAATAATTCATTAATCCAAACTATCTCTAGTAACATAATCCATAGCAGAAAATATGATGATGTTTGTATTGAGTGCACTTAATTTTGTGCAATACATATATTGGGCTATTTCCCTTTACTTTTTAATAGAGCATAATCTTCTGTAATCTTCTTTACAATTATGTAACAAATGTTTGAAATTTTCTATGATATGCCATTTTGGACCACCGTTTAAATATGTACAAGATACACACTAGTATTATATCCAGATGCAGAAAAAATTAAAGATTTAATGACTTCGAATGAATTCAACATTGTTAGCATCACCCATTCTAGTTACTTTTAAACCATATTAAGATATGGCTAGTGAAAACAAAATTAATATGCAAGAAACAAGTGTAGGTATTGAGCCATTTGTAACTATATTTCATTGGGATCTTCCTCAAACATTAGAAGATGAACATAGCGGTTTCCTCAGCCCACTAATTATGTAAATCTATATCAAAATATAACATGCTTAGTTCATATATTATGTCAAGAACTACAATCATTGCATTAAGCATGTTGATTTCACATGGTCCCTATATTATTTTTTAACTGTATGCAAATAACATATCAAACCTGGTATTTTTGCAGGGAGGACTTCCAAAATTATGCCAATTTATGCTTTGCAATGTTTGAGATAAAGTGTAAGAACTAGATCACACTAAATGAACCATGGATTTTTCAGTACGTGGATACTCAAGTGGCATTTATGCTCTAGTCGATCCTCCCCTTGAAAAAATAGTAGGTGCAGCATGGGCAATTCAGGAACTAACCCTGTATCACAGCCCATCATCAATTGTTAACTCATGTTGCTATTCTTAAATTATATAGAGATAACTACCAGGTAAATGTTCTGCAAATTTTTTTCTACACTGCCACCTCGGGTTTCAGAAAACAGAAGTTATATACATTTATCTTATTATTATATCAGGTAAAGCAAAATGGAAAAATAGGTATAACCTTAAACAGTCAGTAGCATTGGTATCGTTAGTGTACCAAGAATGTCAGAAACTGTGATCAATGGCAAACGTTCAAAGAAGAAATTTTGGTTATATTTAAACCTCCAGAATTGCAGACATCCTATGGAACATTGGCTAACTAAAAGTAGAAAACTGATGTCCTAGTGTATTTAAATAAATTTGAGTAGTTACTGGGATTAATTGACAAATTTCCACCTAGATTTCTTTTTGATAAATTCATTAAGGGTTTGAAAGAAGAAATTAGATATGATGAGCTAACTTCAAAATCAGTGGACTTTAAGATTTGTTTAATCAGTAGACAGAAATTATATTTAATCAGTACTTATGGTTGGCACTCCTCATCAATACAACTGCCAAATCTATACAAGTCTCGATCAATTGATTTTAAGTAACTCGAGTAGGTAAAGGTCTTGTGTCTCTGCTACCCCACCAACATGAGCAGCTTATATTTGCTTATATCCTTTCAAGCTAAGAACTTCTTCTTTTTTATCTTACTCTAACTAAGATTTTTTTTATATATTCAAACAGCTAGCTTTTCATTTAACTATTATTTTAAACATGATAAAATATGTTGAAACTCCACATCAAATAATTCAACTTTAAATACTAGTCGTTTAGTTTGAAACATCTAAAATTTGCATTACCTTCAAGCTTCAGTTGTGATATATAAGTCTGTAGAAGAACATTGACTTTGGCACTTGGTTCTTCCAAGCTTTCTTTCACAGGAACAGGCGCGGTATCAATAAGCTTTGTCAATTCCATCTTTTCATCTTGCCTAAGTGACACACGCTTTAATTCTTAACAGAGGGAGACAATACGCAATAGTTCAATATCATCTGTTGTGGGCTTTAAGTACTCATTGTATGTAGCTACTGGTCCATGAGTTATATTGTAATTACTTGCAATTCTATCAAGGTCGGTAACTTGGAAATATCCACTCTTCCTATCATACTTGTTCAAATTGTTCTTGTCCATGATGCTAGCAGTAGAATGGATCTGCAATTGCCATACATACGGTAACATCAAAAATAAATATTAATACAAGTAATTAGAAAGACAGAATAGGAAAGCCAAAAATAATCTACATGTTAGTTTCCAAGAAAGGGAAAAATAATACACACATACGTCTATGTATGTATGAAATATGTCACAAACCTGGCCATCAGGAGATACGGTGAGGTACAGTACACGCAAGCTGTGCCCAGTTAATGTTGCTATCTGTAACAGTACATTAATTTTATTATATCACTTCAATGTTTTTTCAACAATAAAGGAAAGAAAAAAACAGTGATTCTAACACAAAGTAAAGAAAGAAATGAAAAAGGGAGTAAAAGCAAAAAGAAAAAGAAACGGAAACTGTTGAAGAATTTTATTTTTCTACAGTGCTTCTGCATTGATGCCATAATAAATGTACATAAACTGTGTGCATGACATACCTTTGCCAAGGATGGATATTTCCAGACCATAATTTGATTCTGTGAATACCCATGAGTGCTCACTAATTCATTAACATTTTTAGACCATGCCAAGTTACAAACCTGCAAAATATATAGTAAACATACTGATATATAATCAATGATCTGGTAATAAAATTTTCTTTGTATATAACATTGTTCAGAATAATAATAATAATACCTGACTTCCAGTGTCAACACATTTAATCATGGTGCTAGTGGTTGTGTTCCAGAACCTGATACACCGATCAGCTGTACCACCCCCTGAAGCAAGGAGGCCTTGCTGATGTGGCGACCATGCAATGGCTTTAACAGCCGCTGTGTGTTCCGTGAACTTCGACACTGGGTTATTCGAGTGTTGGTTCCATAGCAGTAGCTGTACATAATTATAAACAGCATGAATGCAAAGCTATGAGCTGGTGCTTTGCAAGTTCTAAGCATAGATATTTCGGGAAGAGATTATGACGTGTAGCTGCCCACTGACCCCATTTTATAAATGCAGGTCCTGCCTTTTCAAGAGTCGTATATATGCACAATTCTTAAATCAACACCAACTGAATCTGCAAATGGGGCTAATGCAATGGAAGGTGAAAACAGAATTGCTAAATATATCGATCTGAATATCAATATAAAGAACTCAAATATCGAAAAAATATATGACAATAAAAGCTCATAAGTGTCTTCAGCTTGTGAACAAAATCCATCAGCCCAATATTTTTGACCAGTTGCTGCTTTTGCAAAAAATAAAGTAAGAATACCAGGAACCACATGATATCTAGTTAAGCATAAGCTCAAAGCGCAGACCAATTTATTATTCTTTGCTTGAGCATGAAAATTCTTCGCATAATTAACCCTCTGAGAATCATGTGTCTTTAAATGTGGAATTTTTCTATAGTGAAGAGTATTTACAAGATTTTGTGTTTTCGAAAATATGGTGCATAATGTGATGTGGATTTCTTTGCAAGAGTGTAAAAATTGTTAATGCAGTAACCGTTCCAAGAATATTTCATCGATCTATTGGGAGCCCTGAAGGGTGAAGGACCACGACGTCTTAATACTGAGTAATTATGGATGTGACTGGAATGTAACTGATGCCAATAATTCCTATCTCTATCGAGTTTAAGTACCTTGCTCATACAAGTAACATTCCTATAGCTGTCAGCATAGTTGAAAATGGTGACATTTCTTATGAAAGTTCGTGATAAAATGCTATATGACATAATATTACAACTAGATATCAGGCAACATAACAGGTCTAATATCAAATATAATCAAGAAAAAGGACATATGCCAATGGTAATTATAACACATGGATCTATAATAGAGCAAGCAAAAACTGAATTAAGGGTCAGGCATATATGTCAATTTTGCAGCTTAAAGAACTAAAACAATTTGTACAAAATAATACGATGCTGGACACAATTAGTGATACTTCTCTCCAAAATGTTTTGTGCATAAACAAACTCTGCACTATTAATAAAATCTAATAGAAGACACTGAAATGTGTTATGATCAAACTTCAATTTTAATCATTAAACTAGTTTCAAAAGATCCTTCTCCAACATAAAAATCACGTCTGAAATCTCAATTTACTTGGAATAAATATAACTTAAAAACCAACAACTAATGGGTTATATTAGCTTAGAAACATCAAAATTGAATAACAAAATTGTAAATTAAATCAGAAACTTACATCCATACTGCAGAATAAATACGTCCTTATGATCTAGAGAACTTCTTTTTTTACATTTTCACGCTTTAGTTCCAGCTAAACAAGTTAAAATAAAATAATGATCACCTTTGTCGATTTCTTAGCTCGCGAAGCATTGTAAAGTCTCATAACTATGCAAAGTAGGAAACTTATATACCAACCAGCTAGGTTGACCAAAAAATTTGAATTTTTCTTTGTGCGGTGAACAGGGTTCTGTAGAATAGTTGGGAACAATAGAAGGAAATCATGTTTGAGAGAAGAACGAATTATGAACGGTTAAGATTGATCATAGGAGAATATGAATGGCTAATATTAGTTGATATGTTCTTTGTCTGCTTCTCCAAGAAATATCAACCGCAATGCATCTTTGATCGAATCACAAAATTTCAAGCATTGATTTTACTAAGGTAATTTACCAACTTTTAATTTATTGCCTATTTTCGATGCAAAGAACTTATGCATTTCATTTCATAATAAATTCTTTTATATTTCCTGTGACATGAGACAAAGGCCTGTATTGAAGTTTTCACAGCAGATCTAATAACAATTTTATGTATTTATTATAGGGAGTTTGCTACCACAAAATCAGACCCAACAACAATTTACTTAAATGGACATCATTTTAGATGCTAAGAATAATATCTAATGCATTAGATAAGCCAAATTATAAGAAATGTTTCACCTATCCTCCAACCTCGCCCTTATTGACTTCTCTTTTTACATCTGAGAACCCTTGACAGGGTCGAATGACCATGTCCTTGCTGTCAAGAGAAAAAAAAGAAAGAAAAGTGTTTCAGACTATGAAACAGCGCAGTATTGAAGAGTGGTGTACTTTGCTCGGAATTGTTAAGTGGGACTGTAGAACGCTTCATTTGTGAAATTGTTAAGTGGGACTATAGAACATAAAACTTCACATGACGATAATCCTTGTTTGATATTTTTATACATCACAAAAGGAGGTTATTATTGCGAGATTGAGCGTAAACTTCTTGTATATTAGTTCTTGTTCAGAGGAAGTCTCGAGAGAATCGTGTATTTTAAAGTAAGCAACTTTAGCAGTTTGTGTTTGTAATGTATATCTTGTTTGTTGATGGTCATTTTATTTTATCATGCTACATAATTATACTATATGATTACCTAGTTTATTTTTAAAGTGTATATAAACTAAACTTATTTCCTGTACACTTTTGAATTGTAAAAGACTTGCAATTTTCATAGATGTGGAGTTGTTCCTGAGAATCTTCTATGTTTAAAATCGATTTTATTCCTCTTTATGGAATCAATTTCAATTGAATACATTCTTTTAGAAAATGGCTCTTTATACTTTTGAAATAAACTGTACAAGCAAAAACAGCCAGCCCAAGCGGCCCAAACACATACAAACAGCGAATGCTAGGGTGCATGCACCGGCTACTCTACCCAAATCTAATGAACCCTTTAAGCCAGCAACACAAAATGGAAAACCCCTAGATTACACCATGTATCACTCCATAACAATCAATACAACTCGTTAAAACTGAAACCCTTCCATCTATAAAACATTCATGGCGGTGCGCAAGTAAAAATTCCTCTTTTCCAGATAAAATTAGCATTCGAAAAACAGAGCACCATCGATTAAATTCACTTTTAGTTATAGTATTATGAATTAAAATGATTCTGTAAACTATTTTTACTAGCATTCAAGTAGTGGGAACAACTGTGTATATCTCATCAATTAATGATTTGGTTCATGAATCATATCTGACAATATTTTGTCATACCCGCTGATCATAGGAAAATGTTTCCCACTGACTTTAGTAACTAGAATGATGATCAAATTTCTATCCTGACGTAAAGACATCTATCTTGACATAAAGACAATGGCCAGTCATACCTGTTGATCATAGGAAAACGTTTCCCACTGACTTGTGCATTGCAGAAGTTTGTTTAGAAAAGTTGCTTTAAATCCAATTTAAATAAAAATTTAGACTCCCATAATTACCAGAAAAAATATAGCTGTCTTACTAACATGGATAGGAAATTTACCTTAGCTTATTAAAACGATGATCAAAAGCTAGAACAATGAATCTATAGTCATTTAAAGAGATAATGTATAGTCATTAAAAGTTCAAGATTATTCATGCAAAATAAAGTTTATTCCAACCATCCAGTTTAGTATGTATGAAACCAAACATTTCACATGATTAACTAAAATTCAATCAATTTAATTTCATTAACTAAACCAAAGATCCAAACATATAATTTTAATTCAAAAGACATAATTAATTGGTACTCACAAGAAACGTAGCAGAAGTAGCAAGTGGTAGGTGAGGTCTTGACTCTTGAGGTGAGAAGCAAGGAAAGGTAGTCGGTTTTGATTTTCATTATCTAGAAGATACTAGGTAGCGTGAGGTTATGCACTAACACGAACTGTGGGGCAATTGCAGGTAGTGAAGCAAAACCAACACTGGAGCAGCACGAGCAAAGAAAAAGAGTGAAAATTGAGAGTGCAATGGGAAGAATTGGATCAGCATCATCGATCGGCGGTGAGTAGAATCGTTGGAAGTGAGGTGAGCAACATCGTGAGTGGGAAAGTGATGTAATTTTGGGAAAAATTTATTAGGTTTAGGATTTTTAGAGCGGGAACAAAAGATTGGGAAGCGAGAGGGAAGCGGGAATGAAATCGTTCCAAAACGAGGCGGGGTTTGGAGAAATACGGCCCTAATTGATTTAGTTAAGCAGCGTTTCATTGATATTTATTTAAGTTTAAAAATATATAAAACAACTCTTTGTATAAAACGTTGTAACTAAGTGCTGCAAAATGTAAATTTTCTTGTAGTGCAAGAGTTTCCCAGAACCACAGATACATGGCTCAGTAGGAGTGAGTGAATCTATTTCATCCCACAATGTCTTGAGTTTGGTGTGGTATGAAGTCACAGAAAGAGAGTCTTGCTTGAGACCAGAGACAGTAGTGCGCAATTGATATAACTTTGGTGCATTGGAATGACTAAATCGTACCTTTAGATCTTGCCATATTGCGTAAGAGGAGTCTGCATACATCAGACTAGCACGGAGCTCCTTATCAACCGAATTTGTAATCCACATTCCAACCAAATCATCACATTGTTTCCAACAGGCTCGATGATCTGGATCTGTTGGAGATTGAAGAGATCCATCCACGAATCCTAATTTCTTCTTTGCATTCGGCGCCTTTGTCATACCACGCACCCAGGTTGCATAGTTATCGCCTTGAAGCAGAGGAGAGAACAGCATAGTGGTTGGATTGTCGGAGGGATGAATGAAATAAGGGTCTGTTGCTGATGAATTGGGTGTAGGTGGAGTTTCTTCTGAAGGAGCCATTATGAAGACGAGGAAGGAAGAATATCAAGGATTACCGTTGTGCTCTGATACCATGTGAAGAATGAATCAGAAGATTTTGATTATTTCTCAAATTAATTACAATTTGTATACAGGTTTCATATTTATAGATATTAACAGATAAACAACTTGCCTACCTTATTCGTTAGAGACCTATTCTTATGTTACATACTTATTCTTACCTTATTTGTAGAGAGTCATATTCTTACGTTACAGACCTATTCTTCAACTAGTAGTTAAATTAAATACAAAGATTATATTGAAGATAAATTTTCCTCCTTGCTGATGCTTTATCTTCTCTGGCGTCAACTTATATTCTGAACTGTCAATACAACATAAATGTTATTTTCATATTAGAAAAGGGCATTGATAAGGGACTCCACGTTTGGATACGGGGATGGAGGGTTTTAAAATGTTTGGGCAATCGCAATCAAAAAAAGAAGAAAAAAAAGTACGCTCCACTAAGCAAACTTTTGTCGACGATCCCCTACCGAAAAAACACCTCATATCTAAAAGTGGAGTCTCTTTATCAATCCCGGGGAAAATGGAAAAGAATGAGTTGGATCATGTAGTACGAGTTCATATGATAGAAATCAAGGAGCAGAATTTGAATTTGGGTTTAGATCTGAGGGGCAAATTTTCGTCCCGCAAAGCAAATGCCCGATCGTTGTAGAATTGTTGGGAAAAAAATTGCTCATTTCAACTACTGATTAGACGTACCCTTTGCAAGAATTTCAAGAATCAAGCATTAATAAAACACTCAATCAAACGATAACTTCCTGCAATCTAAAGACAATGCATAAAAAGTAGCAAGCAGCAGTCTTCATATGCATGTACACTCATTTCCAACACATATTACGAAAAAGTAGTAATAGAAGACGAATAAGAAACAGTTAAAATGAGATGGTATGGTACCTGAATGCTCATGAAAAAGCGCAACAGAACAGTAGTTACAATGGCATAGGCAGCAAACTCTGTAGGCCCTACATGACCTATGAATGCTTGAGTGATTATGAGCACACCCCAGGTTGAAAACCTTGTGAAAATAGCAGGTGCTGCCACAATCCACAGCTTCTTATTCTCTATCCGTATCCTTTGTGTCAGCTTCACTTCTTTATCTTTTTCCCCATTTACAGGCAAAAATTTCTCCTCCAAATTTCTCCCCATATTTGGATTGTTGGTGTGGACTTAGATGTGTGTGTAAGCTTTTATTAAAACTGAATAAGAATAGTACCTGGACACGCTATTAGCGCAACAATTTCTCTATTCACAGCTGCATATTAAAAGTTGGTTGTACATTGTTACCGATCAAATTGAATTGGAGCAAATGTGAGATTAATATTAAATATAGTATTCAATTAACCCATGTCAGATTAATATTAATTCCAACATGCTAGACTGCTTATCGTTGGCTTAAACGCAAAGATATTAGTACCGCAGATACAAAATTACTCATTTGTTGCTTTTATATATTAATAAAAAGTCAAAATCGATTTCCAGTTTGTTCTAAGCCATGAAAACATCCAATCCTACCTCCATCAGTCAACATAACAATTAATGTTCCCATATGTATGGACTCGTCGTAAAAATGTTTCATGAAAAAACCGTACTTCACAGATGGGCCTCGTTTGAAATTTATTTAAAAAACGGGAATGCATTTTCAGATTTGTATACAAATTCAAAATTTGGAAAATGTGCATGTATAAATCCAAAAACAAGATCTAATATTGTAATAGGTTTTAGGTTAGGTCTATTTGTGGAGTAAGTTTTAAAATGAGGCCTAATTTTGTAATTAACTCTTTCAGTATGGAATAAAGCTCTAGACAACAATTTTGTACTCTTAAAAATATTTAAGAGGATGAATCATTCATTCCTCTATTTATTTTCAATATCTAAAGCAAGAATACAAGAGCATTACGAGTAAGTTTATATGGATTTTATGTGGATTAATCGTCCTAGTATTACCTTACTAACATAAACAAAAAACTAAGTCATTTATGAGCTGAAGTGCATTAACTATGAAGTATGAACTATCAACAACATATGCATCTGAGCAAATACAAATGAGCTAATATCCATAGTCCTTTTTTTTCAAGCACACGACAGTTGGACTACGGATGCCTTCAGTTGAGAATCTGAAGTTGTATTAATGATTCGATTTGTAATAGTTTGAACAAAAGAATATGTATTGCTTTATTATTTAGATGCAAAAGAATTGTACAAACGAAAAATGATACAATACAAAGTCTAACAGAGATTACATTATATATACAAAGTATTGGGCCTAATATATAAAAGTCCATGATCCGAAATGTATCTAAGAAGAGGTTGTGACCATACGATGAAATGGATGGCTGAGATGCTGAAGTGAAGGAGTAAGCGGATTGATAACTGACTAGAGAAAAAGCACACTTCTCTTAATTCCCCCCTTCAAATCCGAGCTAGGGTTTGCCAACAAAAGAAAAATAATGGCGGCTCCCTTCTTCTTTTTGTATCAAGGCGGAATTTTTAAGATGAAAAAGACAGTGTCAATCTTCAAACTTCATGCTTTATTCAGGAATAAATATGTCCCTTCGAGATCTCTGTTCAGGATTAGCTTCGTCAATATTAAGCTCCTCTCTTAATTTTATGAAGCCTGGTTTAGACAGCGGCTTTGTAAGTATATCTGCTTTTTGGTGCTGCGTTGGTATGTATCCAATCCCTAGTTTTTCTTTGATTACTTGTTCTCTGATAAAGTAGAGATCTAATTCAATATGCTTAGTCTTTGAATGAAGAACTGGATTGGAAGTTAGGGATATAGCGCTTAGCGCATCGCACCAAATTATTGCCTTTTTGTTTTGCTTGATATTAAGTTCACTTAACAGTGATTCTAACCACATAACTTCAGTTGCCGCGCTAGCCACACTTCTAAACTCTGCTTCTGTACTAGATCTGGACACTGTGCTTTGCTTTCTTGCACTCCATGATACGGGATTTTTTCCCAGATAAATGCAATAGCCTGATGTAGATTTCCTATCATCAGTATCTGTACCCCAGTCTGCGTCTGCATAAGCATTTATATTGAGAGAATGACTTGATTTTAAGATGAGACCCTGATTTATAGTTCCTTTGAGATATCTGAGTATTCTTTTGACGGCTTTCCAGTGATTATCCAATGGGTTTTGCATGTATTGACTGACTTTATTAACACAGAATGATATGTCTGGCCTTGTAATAGTCACATATTGAAGTGCACCCACTATGCTCCTGTATTGCTTTTGATTTTGAATTGCTTCACCCTTATATCTTGATAATTGATGATTTGTAATCATTGGTGTTGGTAAAGGATTTGCTTTGTCTATTTTGGCTCTTGTTAATATTTCTGAAATGTACTTTCTTTGATTAAGATGTATCTCTGATTTTGAAGTTCTTTGAACTTCAATTCCCAGAAAGTAATTTAGATCACCTAGATCTTTGATTGAGAATTCTGAGTTGAGCATTGCAGTGATATTTTCAATTTCCTGTACATTGCTTCCTGTAATTACAAAATCATCAACATAAATTAGGATATAAGTGGTAGCAATATCATTAATCTTAGTAAATATGGAGTTGTCAGATTTCAACGATTTGTATTCATATTTCATTAGAGTTGACTTGAGCTTATCAAACCAAACTCTTGGAGCTTGTTTTAAGCCATATATAGCTTTATTAAGTTTGCACACTTGTTGCTTGTCAGATTTCTGAGTAAATCCTTCAGGTTGCTCCATAAATACCTCTTCCTGCAAAACACCATTGAGAAATGCATTATTAACATCTAATTGTTTGATGCTCCAATTTCTACTTAAAGCAATGGTTAGTATAACTCTAATTGAGGATGGTTTCACAACAGGAGAGAAAGTTTCTGAAAAATCAAATCCATGCTGTTGTGAGTAACCCTTAGCAACTAACCTTGCTTTATATTTAGAAATTGAACCATCTGCATTTTTCTTTAATTTAAAAGTCCATCTGCACCCAATTATATTTTTGTTATCCGGTCTCTTTACTAGATCCCAAGTTTTTTTGTTGATTAGAGCATTATACTCTTCCTGCATAGCTGCTCTCCAATTTTTATTTTGAGTAGCTTCTATGTAGGAAGAGGGTTCATTTTGAACAATAATGTTGTTCATAATTTTTGGTTTGTAGATACCACACTTTGCTCTAGTTAACATTGGGTGAATATTGGTGCTATCTCTGACACTACTGTCAGAGTTATTGTTACTACAGCTCATAGTATCATCACTGATGACTTGATCATGATTTGAGCTGCAAGTTCCTTGAGCATTTTGATTGTTGCTGATATCTTCATTTGTAGTCTGTCCTTGATCAGATTCTTTATCAGCCATGGTGTGTTGAGAGTCTGTGATGATCTTGTCCCTTAGAGGCTGAACTAAGGGCTGCATCTCAAACTCTTCAGGTAAATCAGGAGTCACGAATCTTGGATTCCTTACCTTTTCAGTAGTTTTAATTTCTGTACTACTGTATGGGAATACTTGCTCATTAAATCTTACATGTCTAGATATATAAATTTTTCCTTTGTTATCTATACACTTATACCCCTTTTGTTTGTTGCTGTACCCTAAGAAAGTGCAAGGAGTAGATCTGAAGTCTAACTTGTGTGTGTTATAAGGTCTTAAATAAGTAAAACATTGACACCCAAATATTTTTAAGTGCTCATAATCTGGTTTAACTTTAGTAAGTACTTCTTGAGGACATTCAAAGTGAAGAACCTTTGTGGGAAGTATATTAATTAAGTGCACAGCAGTGTTGAATGCTTCTGGCCAAAATTTTAAAGGCATAGAAGCTTGTGCAAGTAAAGTTAATCCAGTTTCTACAATGTGCCTATGTTTCCTTTCTATAATACCATTTTGTTCAGAGGTGTAAGGACATGTTGTCCTATGATTAATACCTTTCTTTTCAAAATAATTTTTTAGAGGTAAAAATTCTTTTACACCATCTGACTGAAAAGTGCACACCTTATTTCCAGTCATATTTTCTACTTTGTTGATAAATTGTATGGTTATATTACAAGTTTCAGATTTAGACTTCAGCATATATATCCAAACAAATCTTGAATAAGCATCTATAAAAGATATGTAATACTTATAACCATAATCAGAACTAGTAGGTGCTGGCCCCCATAGATCACTAGCAATTAATTCAAGAGGTCTTGTGTAAAGTGTTTGAGAATCTGGAAATGCTAATTTATGACTCTTTCCCAATTGACAAGAGGTGCAAAAATATGAATCAGAATTATCATTAAAAGAAATTTTATTACTACTCATTATATGTTTTACAACTTTTATACTGGGGTGTCCCAGTTTTCGATGCCACAATTCAAACTTGCTACAGTTTTCAGTATTCCTAACAACATTCAATACATGAGTATTTTCCCTATTATTAGAAATTTGTGATTTTGACAGATCAAATCTGTATAGACCATTGTTTTCTTTACCCTGCAAGATAATTTCTTGAGTTAGAATATCTTTAACAATGCATGTGTCAGGATAAAATTCGAAATAGACTTTATTATCCTTTGCAAATTGGGAAACACTCATTAGATTTTTTTTAATTAAGGGGACCCTTAGCAAGTTTTTTAACAGAAGTCTTTGTTTGGGTCCATGTAGACTAGCATTTCCAGTGTGTGTAATGTGAACAGTTTTACCATTACCAACAAAAAGATTTTGTGTACCTTTGTATTCTTTGTTTCCTAAGTTTAGATTGTTGAGATTGTTGGTCACATGATTAGTTGCCCCTGAGTCTGGGTACCAGCAGTCGTCACCAGTGTCATTATTTGTTGAAGTTTCAGTATTCAGAATTTCTGTTTGAGTTGAACTACAGTCTTTTGGTGTAGTGACTAGATTTACATTTGCACTGCCACCTTGTTGAGAGGGAGTGTAGTTTTTGTTGAATCTAAAATAGCATTTGTTTGCTCCATGACCGTACTTTTCACATATCTGGCATCTGATTCTGCTGTTGTTGTTGCTTCTACCTCCTCTTCTTCCTCTGCCTGTTGAACCTCCTCTTTGAAAGTTGTTGTATTGGCCTTTTGTATTTGAGTTTTGTTTACCTTTGTTAAAAGTGTAGTTGACAGAAATATCTGAACTCATGCTTTTATTATGTTCTATCCTTCCTTCATGAGAAAGGAGGGTAGAATAGACGAACTGTAAGGAGGGTGTTGGTTCCATGGTGGAGATGATAGCCACAACAGCTTCATATTCACTGTCTAACCCACTGATTATATGTAGAACTTGTTCAGATTCAGGGACCTTGTGACCAGCAGAGGCTAGTTGATCACATAGGTTTTTGATTTTAAGCAGATATTCATTCATTGTCATGTCATTCTTTCTGATACTTTTCAATTGTCTTTTGTGATGCATGATCCTTGCAGATGATTGAGAGGTGAAATTTCTTTCAATTGTGGTCCAAACTTCTTGTGCTGTTTTGCATCCAATAAGTTGAGGCAGAATAGATGCACTTATGGATGACATCATCCATGCACATACAAGACTATCTTGTCTTTGATGTGCAGTGTAATCTTGATTAGACACCAGTTTGTCTTCATTATTTTTGACAAATTTTGGTGGTGTTATTCTTGTACCAAGTATGTAATCTTCTAACCCATATCCTCTAATTGATGTTTCTACTTGCAATTTCCAGAGCAGGTAATTTGATTCATCCAGTTGAATGGATATCATCTGGCTCTGGGGTTTAATGATTGCCTTCATCAGATCATTCACAGAATCAGATTGTGGCTGGCTTTGAGAAACTCTCGAGCTAGAAAAATGTGGGCTAGCAGCATCATCTTGATCTGCCATGATGAACACACAGATTGAAAAAATTTAAAGAAACAGGTATGTAAATTCCTAACTGGAGCTTTCTTTGAATTGAGGCTTTTCAAGAAAATTTTCCTGTGTTGAATCTTGATGGTGTTTTGAAAACTTGAATGATGATTTCTTTGGTTTCTTCGGTTTCTTGTGATAGTGTTGATTTCTGATGAGTTTTTTACTATGCCCTTGATTCAACTGGATGATTTTCTTGATATTCTTGATCAGAATGCTCTTTAAAGTATGGAATTTTTGCTTTCTTTGATAAACTGATGCAGCCAGACAGATGTGCTGGCGAGGCACTGTTTATCTGAGAACAGCTATAACTCTCAGATGAAAGAATTCTGAATTCTCGATGGGAGGAGTCCACATGATGAAAATTTTCTGATGGACTCACAAATGTGATCGATGTTGAAGGCTTGTACGAACCTCTTGCTCTGATACCAAGTTGAGAATCTGAAGTTGTATGAATGATTCGATTTGTAATAGTTTGAACAAAAGAATATGTATTGCTTTATTATTTAGATGCAAAAGAATTGTACAAACGAAAAATGATACAATACAAAGTCTAACAGAGATTACATTATATATACAAAGTATTGGGCCTAATATATAAAAGTCCATGATCTGAAATGTATCTAAGAAGAGGTTGTGACCATACGATGAAATGGATGGCTGAGATGCTGAAGTGAAGGAGTAAGCGGATTGATAACTGACTAGAGAAAAAGCACACTTCTCTTAATTAAATATAATGCATTGTATACAATGCAATAAGTACTTTCTATCCCACATCGCTTGTGAAAATAACGTGTCTTGCATCTTATGATAATAGTGAGTGGTGGGTAAGACTTCTACGTTTTTATTTGAAAATCTGTGGCGTATGTTGGTATGGTTTGTTCGCAGCTTAATGTGGAGAATTCCTTTTAATATGTAGTTACAATCTAGTAGGTACAATATTTGTTAACAATGTGTAAGATTCTATATCCAGTTTATTAATTAGCAAATGTGATATAATGCAAAAAGTTCTATGGGATTCTTTTTTGTACCATTGTATTTCTCTGCAAAGCGTAATGAAAATCACATAAAGCAATATAAAATGAGTACTATAAGATAGAAAGAGCATCAACCCCTGCCACTACATTTCCCACATGGAATGCAATAGGTTTGCAATTTAAAGGAGTGGGAATAAATCACTAATCACTATGCTGTGGTACAGAACCAAAACAGATGTATCCATTGTTTTAGACATCAGATCTTAAGGTAGGCTGAAATTAATGGACGTAGCACCACTCTGGTTTTAATCCAATGCAGACTATGTTAGGTGTGGCTCGCATTGTAAATAGAGTGGGTGCGTGGATTGAACGGACTAAAGTCCCACATCATAGGATATTTGAAATAATCGTGGTATATATATGGGATTGGTGGCACGTAACATAGGGGATTCCTTTTGTTACAATGTGTTGCCAAGACCAGTGAAGCGAACGCGTACGGTACGCGGGAATGCCGAAACTCAACATGTTATCGGAGCTCCATGGTTCGATGGGACCAGTACGATGTAGCTTGACCAAAGCATGGCTCCGAAGGGGCTTGAGCATGGGATGCTCGTCAAGGTGGAGATATGGTTAAGCAGTCTCACTCCTGCTTATGAGAACTCGAAGTAGCAGCCGCCTTCCCTGCGAAGAGGACTCAGTATAACTTCAAGATGACTTGAGCAATGCTCGCCAAGGTGGAGATTGTTAGGTGTGGCTCGCATTGTAAATGGAGTGGGTGCGTGGATTGAACAGGTTAAAAAGTCCCACATAGTAGGCTATCTGAAATAATCGGGGTATATATATAGGATTGGTGGCACGTAACATTGGAGATTTCTTTTGTTACAATGTGTTACCAAGACTAGATTATATGCTCGCTGGAGGCGATGGAGGAATGTTCAATCGGGACGCCGGCATGTGAGACTTCGACCGTTGACCCCGGATAGACACGGTGAAGCGAACGCGTATGGTACACGGGAATGCCAAAACTCAACATGGTATTAGAGCTCCATGGTTCGATGGGACTGGTATGATGCAGCGTGACCGAAGCATGGCTACGAAGGGGCTTGAGCATGGGATGCTCATCAAGGTGGAGATATGGTTAAGCAGTCTCATTCCTGCTTATGAGAACTCGAAGTAGTAGCCGCTTTCCCTGCGAAGAGGACTCAGTATAACTCCAAGGTGACTTGAGCAATGCTCGCCAAGGTGGAGATTGTTAGGTGTGGTTCGCATTGTAAAAGGAGTGGGTGCGTGGATTGAACGGACTAAAGTCCAACATCGTAGGATATCTGAAATAATCGTGGTATATATATGGGATTGGTGGCACGTAACATAGGGGATTCCTTTTGTTACAATGTGTTCCCAAGACCAGATTATATGCTCGATGGGAGGCAATGGAGGGATGTTCAATCGGGACGCCGGCATGGAAGACTTCAACCGTTGACTCCGGCAAGACACGGTGAAGCGAACGCGTACGGTACGCGGGAATGCCGAAACCCGAAACTCAACAAACTATATATTCTCGTGAAAGTTGCACAGTTGTTACAACTTCTATTTTATTTCTGAAAACATAAATTAACTAAACCAAGTCGTAAAATCTTGAGGAAGCATGATCTATAAATGTATAATCATAAAACTCAAGTAAATAACAAAGGTTTACTATCATTAGGATTTGAGTCTTGCACCTCTTTGTTTTCCTCTCATAATCTAAAAGTTGTTGACTACCATTCTTTATGAAACAAAAAAGGAAGTCAAGTTTGCCAAGCCAGTCAGTTATCGTGTTAAGTGCTCAGAAGGCTTTAGCATACCATAATGAGGCACCGAACTGATTTTCACATTGAGGCCTTCAATTGTGCAAAACCTGATTTGGAGAAATCAAAATTGACATTGACAAACCCCTTCAATCGATTGATATGATGTTATGTTAGATCCTCTTTCATAAGATGCTCAAAAAACAATTGAAAATGGCTGTAGGTCACTTTTGAAAGCAAGCTCATCGGAAAAATCGCCAGAGGTGGGTGGCAGGTCGGAGGAGGAGGAAGAAGCCATGATACAAAGCTTGGAGAAGCTGGAAGGAAGGGATGAAGTGGGTTTGAGTAGCTCACAAGAATGACTTGTTGTACATGCTGCGCACGTATATGTGCACGTGCACATGCATCAGCAGTTTCAAGTAGGAGATGTCATTCAATAAATATAGACTGAATCAAATTATGTAATTGATTGTTATGGACTGAGTCAATATAGCCATTAGGTGGATATGTATATAAAAGCATCAATGTATGCATGCATTTTTCAAGTCAGTTCTAATAAAATTATTTCTTCATTCATTTATGTTACTATTCTCTTCCTTCTTCCTGAAAACTCTTATTTTTTCTCTATTCAATTTTCTTGTTATATTTTTCTTAACTGTCACTGCACTTTATCCTCTGTACACTCAAATTGTGTTACCACTCATTCATTTTCTTGCAACATGAACACCCGAAGCACCAAGAAGAAACAAGGACCCATCACATTGGTATCAGAGCCCAGTGTGCCACCTACAACAAACTCAGCCTCACCTCAACCATCCCATAACTCTGACCTCGACAACTAAGATGATGATAACCTATCCATGCCAAAATTAGATGATGAATCAGATTTGTGGGCAAGGCAAGAACACATTAACAATAAAACTTCTCAAACCCTTGAGTAGTTGCAAGAGGCACAGTTCACAGTTCTCAACAAGAACTGCACATCTCGAATCAAGAACTTCATCAAAATCTATAGTCAAGATCAAATGAGTTAACCCTCAAAATGGATCAACTGTCTGAAACTATGAACTCAGTGCTACAAACCCTCATGAACACCCAGAATCCAACTCAACAATCCTCCCTACCATCAAGAACTCCACCTTATGTGCCACCATTTCAAAGAAGCTCTCCAAGAAACACCACTGACCTCAATTTAAATAATGATCACTCACCAGGCATATTGACTACGCCTAGAC
Organism: Allium fistulosum; assembly: GCA_030737815.1. Lineage (NCBI taxonomy): Eukaryota > Viridiplantae > Streptophyta > Magnoliopsida > Asparagales > Amaryllidaceae > Allium > Allium fistulosum. The sequence goes on along the minus strand of CM060903.1, from coordinate 708,425,978 downwards.
TTCTACAACATACTGTAATTAAATTAGAGTTCCCTACCTATTCCGGTGACCATACAGTAGTCGAATGGTTAGAGCAAGTGGAAGATCTCTTTAGATATCATCAAGCATCCGAAGTTGAGTGGGTACAAACATGTTCCTTCCACCTAAAACAAGATGCTCAGAAATGGTACAAATGGTTATAAAGAAATGTCAAGAACTACTTGCAGTGGAGGGTGTTTAGAGAGGAAATCGTCATCAGGTTTGCCCCTCCTGAACTTAAGAAACCCTTTGGTGCCTTTGCAAACTTGAAACAACTAACTACTGTTCAGGCTTATCTTACCAAATTTGAACAATTGCAAGGGCTCCTTGATCACTTACACCCTGATTATGTGTTTGACAAGTTCATGGATGGCCTCAAGGAAGAGATCAGGTTTGATGTTGAAGCATCTGGGCCAACATGCTTCAAGGAGGCTGTGAAACTGGCAAAAATATTTGAAAATAAACACAATAGCACCAAAAGGAGTTCAAAAATCCAATCAACCATCACTGGAAATCCTAGAAACAATTATGCAAGAAACCAACTAGTCATGCCTCACCCTAACCCCACTGTTGGAAAAGAAAATATAAATATCAGTGCAAAAGGAAAGGGGCTAACTCCTGAAGAGATTATTGATAGAAGAAGGAAAGGGTTATGTTTTAGGTGCAATGAAAGATGGCATGCTGGACATGAATGCAAGAACAAAAAAAATATTGAATGGAATCATGTCTTTAGAAACTCAAGATGACTTGTCTAAGGAAAGGCAAGATGAAACAGATGATGAGCAAGAAATTCCACAAGAAGATTCAACCCATAAAGAATCATTCTCCATCACCTTACAAGCAATGTGTGGCATACCCAGTCTGAATACCCTCAAACTGAATGGAAGCATCAATGGAAAGGCTGTACAGATACTCATAGATTCTGGATCAACACATAATTTCATCAACACCTCTGAAGTAAAGAAACTTGGTTTGAAAATCAATGAATCAAAGCGCTATGAAGTAATAATTTCCAATGGAGACAAACTGAATGGAAATGGTATATGTAACCAAGTTAAGTTAAAATGTCAAGGCTGCACCATGCCTATTGACCTCCTACTACTTCCTCTTGATGGCTGCCAGTTGTTTTTAAGGGCTCAATGGATGAAAAGCCTAGGGGAAGTCACTCTTAACCTTGATAAACTACAAGTAAAGTTCATATACAAAGGAAAAAATTATATATGGCAAGGGATTGGCATAGAAGAGATAAAAGTAATCAAGGACAAGACTTTCAGAAAGGAAGTATCTAAAGGACAAATAGCCTTAATGTTGTTTTACCAAGAAGTCCCTCCAGCAAAGCAAGGGAACGGGTCAGAAATTCCCGAAGAAATAGCTCAACTATTGGAACAGTTTCCTGATGTGACCACACAAGCCACTATCTTACCTCCCCCTAGAGACCTTGCCCACCATATCCCCTTAAAACTAGGAGTTAAGCCGGTGTGTCTGAGGCCCTACAGACATTCCCATCATGTCAAGAATGAGTTAGAAAAATTGATCAATGAAATGCTAACCACAGGCATTATCAGACCCAGCTCCAGCTTGTATTCTTCACCAGTGGTGATGGTTAGGAAAAAAGATGGGGCATGGAGGCTTTGCATAGACTATAGATCTCTCAATGCTCACATCATTGAAGACAAGTATCATATTCCTTTAATTGATGATTTGTTTGATGAATTGCATGGTTCAAAATATTTTACCAAGCTTGATTTGAGATCAGGGTACCACCAGATTAGAATGCATGAAAATGATATACATAAGACTGCTTTTAGAACACATGAAGGACATTATGAGTTTCTAGAAATGCCCTTTGGTTTATCAAATGCCCCTTCCACCTTTCAGTCTTTAATGAACAATATTTTTAAACCCTATTTGAGAAAAATCATATTAGTGTTTTTTGATGACATAATGATATATAGCCAGAGATGGTCTGAGCACTTGTCCCATCTTCAGATAGCTATGCAAGTTCTTCAGAAGCACAACCTGGTTATTAAATTGTCCAAGTACTCATTTGCTCAGAAATTCATTAGCTATTTAGGTCATGAGATCTCAGTCAATGGTATTGAAGTTGATAAAGAGAAAGTAAAAGCAGTAATGGAATGGCCGATACCAAAATCTATCAGGGGACTAGGGGAGTTCTTGGGAATCACAGGGTAGTACAGGAAGTTTATAAGAGGGTATGGTGTGATTGCTCGACCCCTTACTGAATTATTAAAGAAAAATTCTTTAGTATGGACTAAGGCAGCTACTAGTGCTTTTGAGAAGCTCAAGCAATGCGTAGTACAACCACCTATCTTAGCCATGCCAAATTTTGAACAGGAATTCATTGTGGAATATGATGCTAGTGGAAATGGAATAGGAGGTGTATTATTACAAGAAAGCAAACCACTTTCCTATATAAGCCAGGCTTTGCATGGAAATTTTTTAAATCTATCTACATATGAGAAGGAGCTACTTGCACTTATCTTAGCCACCAAGAAATGGGCCCAATACTTAATGGGGAGACAGTTTGTCATAAGGACAGATCATCAGAGTCTTAAACATCTACTTTCACAGAAGCTTAGCACTCAACTACAAGGGAAATGGCTAACAAAACTTTGAGGGTTTGATTATAGGGTTGAGTATAAAAAAGGAAGGGAAAACTTAATTGCATACTCACTGTCTCGAAGAGATGAAGCAACCAATAATGACAACCAGTGTCAAGCCATCGCAATAATACAACCAGGATGGATACATGAATTAAAGAATTCATATGAGTCTTCAGAGTATTTTAAGAAGATAGAGAAAAGGTGGTAGGAAGGGAGCCTAAATCAACCGAAGTACAAAAGATTAAATGAAATATTCTTTTATAAAGGAAAGGTCCTACTAGATTATAATAACTCTACCATGATACATACCATCCTACAGGAGCTCCATTCCACACCATTGGGAGGTCATTTAGGAGTCAGAAGAACTTTACATAGAATTAAGCAGCCTTTTTATTGGAAGGGAATGAAAGCTGATATAGAGAAATTTGTGAAAGAGTGTGACATATGTCAAAGAAACAAAAGTGAAAATATAAATATACCAAGCTTATTGCAACCACTCCCTATCCCAGAAAATATATGGACAGATCTCTCTATGGACTTCATCACTGGATTGCCAGGAGTAATATATGCACAGTTATATTAGTAGTTGTAGATAGACTTTCCAAGTATTCTCATTTCTTTTCCTTGCAACATCCTTACACAGCCAAGGAGGTGGCTCAAGTTTTTTTTGATGGAGTTGTTAAGTTACATGGCATGCCAAAGACTATTGTGTCTGATAGGGATGCCTTGTTTACAAGCTTGTTTTGGCACAAATTGTTTACACTACAGGGCTGTACACTGAAATTTAGCTCATCGTACCACCCCAAACTGATGGCCAGACAGAAGTAACAAACATGATATTAGAGGGGTACTTAAGGTCCTTCTCTGGTCATAAACCCCATGAATAGACCAGATGGTTGACTCTAGCTAAATATTGATACAATACTACCTATAAGGAAGCAGCTAAGACCACTCCATTTGAAGCTGTATATGGAATACCTCCCCCAAGTTTACTGTCATATGTGCCAAATACAACCAGGGTACCTCAAGTTGAAGAAGAATTATTTTCTAGAGATGTGGCAAGAGAGTTACTTAAGGATAATCTACAACTAGCACAAGAAAGAATGAAGAGGTTGGCAGATCAAAAGAGGACTGAAAGGCAGTTTAAAGTAGGGGATTGGGTCTACTTGAAACTCCAACCCTATAGACAAATTACAGTTAGAAACCAGAAAGCAAGCAAGTTGTCACCTAAGTACTACGGTCCGTTTCAAGTCATGGCAAGAATAGGAGAGGTAGCCTACAAACTTCAGCTGCCAGAGGGTGCCCAAATACATCCAGTGTTACATGTCTCCTTGCTAAAAAAAGTAGGTACAAATGTGGTAATTCAGACAAAAATGCCTACTTTTACTGAGCAGTTGATTGATGAACCAGAGACAATTTTAGATAGGAGAATGGTGCCTAGAAATAATAGGGCCGTGATACAAGTTTTGATCAAATGGAAAGGCCGGGCTGTTGAAGAGGCAACATAGGAAGATTATTGGGATATAGTTAAAAGATTTCCTACTTTGGACCTTGAGACAAGGTCCATTTTTGAAGAAGGAGAGAGTTGTTACATCCTCTTTCATAAGATTCTCAAAAAACAATTGAAAATGGCTGCCGGTCACTTTTGAAAGCAAGCTCGTCGGAAAAATCGCCAGGGGTGGGTGGCAGGTCGGAGGAGGAAGAAGAAGCCATGATACAAAGCTTGGAGAGGCTGGAAGGTAGGGATGAAGTGGGTTTGAGTAGCTCACAAGAATGACTTGTTGTACATGCTGCGCACGTATATGTGCACGTGCACATGCATCATCAGTTGCAAGTAGGAGATTTCATTCAATAAATATAGACTGAATCAAATTATGTAATTGATTGTTATGGACTGAGTCAATATAGCCGTTAGGTGGATATGTATATAAAAGCATCAATGTATGCATGTATTTTTCAAGTCAGTTCTAATAAAATTATTTCTTCATTCATTATGTTACTATTCTCTTCCTTCTTCCTGAAAACTCTTATTTTTTCTCTGTTCAATTTTCTTGTTATATTTTTCTTCACTGTCACCGCACTTTATCCTCTGTTCACTCAAATTGTGTTACAACTCATTCATTTTCTTGCAACATGAACACCCGAACACCAAGAAGCAACAAGGACCCATCATGTTATTAAAAGATTGGTATAGAATCTCTTTGACGCCACTTCATGCCACTGTTAGTCCGCAAAAGGGAATGCCCTTTTTTTGTCGTCGTAACTATTTGAATGGATTATTTTTATGAATGTCGTGTTAGCATTAATTATTGTTATTTATTATTACATTTTAATTAGTATTAATATACGGAACAATTTATAATACTATATACATTAGAACATATATAATATATAAGGATGTAGAATTAAAAATACATTTTTAGTCCATATAATGCATAATAGTAAAGATAACTGCGATACAGAAAGTACTTTCTACAATCCATAGCCGTTAGACTATAAGATTCTAAGCGGTCACACAACGCAACGAAACAAATTGTTTTCATAAGAAAGTTGGTTGACAAATTTTTTTGTACTCTAATAGAATTTATTTCGTATAAGTCGAAGTATGCATTGAAGTATTTCCACATTTAGTCCATCGAGAAATTCATGTGCGACCAGCAATATAATCAAATCTTCATTAACAAAATCAGTGTCAGACGTTGTTTTTTATGAGTGTTTAGTGAATTTCATGGGATAAATTTCTAAAGGAGTTAAGAATGTAATGATCCACATTTTTACGTATCGGAGGATCGTTAAAATATTATTTTTTATCATTAATTGGATAAAAATTAGATATAACTCCGGGTAATATTGAGTATTGAGATTTTTAATCTCGGAAATAAATATTGGATAGTTTGAGCCAGAATGCTTGTAAGGGCTGTAACATTTGATAGAAACCGAATTAGCTTCTCAAACCATTTTCAAAAGAAAGATACGACGATCTCTCTTTCGTAGAATGGTCATAATAGATTTTTAGACTTACGACCGTTTGAAGTTAAATAGTTTCTGGATAGATTAGCAGCAATTAATAATTGGCGTCCATGCGTTGGATGTGTCTGATGCTTCGCATGCTAACAAACCATTCTCTCTACACCAATTCAACCGGACTGGAGAAGGAGTAGCCCAGTCAAGACATCTGACTGGTCGAACGCTTAAACTGGATAGTCCAAGCTTGCAAGCACATCCATATTGTTATGTTTGGTTAGAGAGTATGAAAGATGGACAGAGTAACAATTGTAAGAGCTAATTATTTTAGGATATAGAATTTTCTTCTTCTTATTTTGAAAAGAGAAATCATATATTTTGATGTTGTTCCACATCGGCCAACAGCAACCAGTTCACAACTGATGAAGTGATATAAAGTTTGTCAACTATTCCTCCAATGCATACATACATACATATAGGGTAAGGGTCGGGTCCCCTTCACTTTTGTTACACCTCAAATCTTCCTGATTTCAACCACATGTTCTGAATTAAATGATATAACTTCTTTCTTCTTAAGTGACAAGAGTATATTATTTAATTCGGAACATGTGGTTGAAATTAGGGGGACTTGAGGTGTAGCCGATCCGAGCATGTATATATATATATATAACAATAAAGATATAAAACAAATTCAAAAAATAAAAGAGTTAGCTAAAAATTTAAAACCATTGACATTACCTTTATCCACTGACTATTTAATCATAGAAACTGATGGTTCTTCCTTGGGATGGGGAGGAATATTGTTAAGTAAAAAATATAAAACTGAACCTAAATCCACTGAAAGAATTTGTAGATATACTTCAGGAACTTACAAAGAAAAAGGTTACATGACTTCTTTGGACTACGAAATTTTAGCTATAATCTATATCCTAGACTCATTTAGACTTTTTATAATATCACAAAAAGAAATCACAATAAGAACAGATGGTGAATCCATAACAAAATATGCAAATAATAAAAAAGAAAAAAGCTTAATAAACAATATATGGTTAAAATTTAAAAATGCAGTTTTAAATTGTGGCACTAAAATTATATGGGAACATATCAAAGGTAATACCAATATATTACCAAACAAATTATCAAGATTATTTATTGACTCTTTAGTTGATTACAATTTTGTTAGCAGAGAAGAAAAGACAGATATGACCACTACAAATCAAATGACAAATAGCAGGAAATTCCTGAAAACATATGCACAAAATAGATTTGTCACAAATGCCCAGTTGACTGAAGAACAACAAATGGTGTTGGATAACATATGGAATATATCCACAGCATCACAAGATATAAACAAAAGCTCAGCATACTATATACTCTTGTTGAAATATTCACAAAAACAGAAACAACAAAGAAATTCACACACTATTGCTTGTTCAACGGACCTAGTGCTGGTATATATCTTTCTTGGGAAGAAATGATACCAAAGCTTAAGGAACTTGAACAAAACCCTAAGTATGGGAAACCATACTACAAAGGCTATTACACATATGAGACAGCAAAAACTGCCATAGAAAAAATCCTTGGAAAAGATTACATAGTCTCTGACACAATAAAACAAATACAAAGTATAGCCTCTGGAATGCAAATAAAAGAGTAAACAATTCCTACAGACATAAGTTTAAAGCCCAAAGCGACTTTTGAGGCAATCACAAAGGAGGTTAACAAAGGGAAAATGATACATCTTGGACATATTCCACAAGCTCCTCCATTACAAATAAAAAATCTGGCAATATCTTTTCCGGAGACATTCAACAAAGAAATACAATTTCTACATACCACGAAGGAGCAGAATACTTCAACATACAAAGAGATTTATTCTCTACTCACAACAATTTCTCCACAAAGAATCCCTGAATTCAAGATAACTTGGGAAATACTGAGAAATCATAATATTCCTTGTACAAAACAATTTACAGACTACAAAGATTTTCTAACAGACTGTAGATGCACCACAATTGCATCTATGCCACTTATTAGTCTCAAGCTATCAAGATACAAATATCCGGTCCATGAAAAATTTACTCTGGATCCAACTACTTTGCTGAATTATGGGTTCATTAAAGATATATACATAAACGGATGGCATCCAACAAAACTACCAGAACCCTTTTTGTTCTATCTCAGACTATTTCACATAAGTCCTGGATACATAACTACATCTAGACATAACCACAGTACCTCCACATTATGGTAGTGGTATTCTTGATCCGGCCAGATATATAGTCAAAATTAAAGCACAGAGTTTCGACTTAGACTATCCACTTTGGGAAGAGCCTACAAACTTCACTAATAACTCTACTCCCAAGATGAATGAGCAACAAAATTATGAAAGATACAGGGCTTACATAATTGGAAAGAATCTAAATTGGATAGACACAGATAACAAAAACTTCAAGTTACATGCTGAGTCCCCAGTAACAAAAATTTATATATCCTGAAACATAGAAGAATTTGGGCCAGAATACAGACCTTTTGAAATATTTCACCCTAGATCAAATACTATAAAAATCTACAGAAAATTATAGGTAAAATTTCAAGAAGAAGACAAAGAAGGTTTCAGTAGCAGCAGAGCAACAAAAGAAGATGATGACTCAATGGGATGATTTGATAAGGAACCTACCGCACAAAAAGGAATCTGCCAGATATACAAATATAAAGAATAAAGACAAAGTAGAAAAAACATAAATCCAGATGTGATAGAAAGAAGACAGTGTTGCCACTACCTTGTGTAGTGCGCCATTACTACATATATTTTATACGTGGGAATATTATAACCCACAGTTGTAAGTTAATATGTAATATGTGTAGGTAATCCGGTGATATCTTATAAGCCTATATAAGTGTGTGTTGGGCTCGGAGGAGATCATCGAATCCACTATCTTCATTTTCTATTGTAAAAATCCAAAGTATTGTAATGAAAGTCTTTCTTTGATGACGAGTTTCAGTGTACTTATAAGCTAAACAACTAAGATGTGATCTAAGAGGAAAAGTGAAGCGGCTTAGGTATGGTTCTTATTTATGCTTCTTCTTAGTTTGAATGATGATGATGAGATGTTTATTTACTAGAGTAGTTTATTCTTCATGTAACCAAATTCAAAAGACGTAAACTTGTTTGAAAGAGCAAAGTACCCACTGTTAGCCGTTAGTCATGAGAACGTTAGGCGTTTAGGGGAACTAACTCTTAGAGTGACAAGGTGAGAATTTGTTACATAAAAAGAATTTTATTAACTTCTATATAATAACATCTAGTTTGCGTTAAGATGGTTGGAGAAGAAGATAAATAATACCAAAATAATGCCTGCTTTCACTAAGTACTCTAAGATTCATGTCTTGTTTTCTCCAGAAAAGTTTTCTTCAGAAAAGAAATCTATAACTTGGACAATGGAATATATACAAACCATTTAGAAGAAGAATTTATGGTAAAAATATTATATATCTTAAAAAATACAAATTTATATCAAAAAGACCAATATACAATTGCGAATATATTTAAAAGCAAGTATACAACAGAATTAATAGACATAAACGACTCTATGCTCAACTTATACAACATAATGAATGAATTAGATATAATCCGCCATATAACTTTAATAAAAGCTAAAAAATAACTCTGACCCCTAGATTCTTAAAACAATTCCATGAAGAATGGATGAAACTTATAATTCAACAAGAACAAAGAAATAATGAATATGATATCGATCTTTACCATGACTGGTAAAAATATACTTTTAAGACAGAGAGACTACAGGAGTCTAGATAAAAAATTAGAAGACTCCGACAATAAGAACAAAAAGTTAATTAGGTTCCTAATTCCTTATTTAGACATCCACTTAGTGTACCCTTGGGATAAATTCTTACAAGATGCCACTAAGGTAGTTATAAAGTGTTACAGTTTTTCTTTGTTGTTTCTGTTTTTGTGAATATCTCAACAAGAGTATATAGTATGTTGAGCTTTTGTTTATTATCTTGTGATGATGTGGATCGATTCCATATGTTATCCAGCACCATCTGTTGTTCTTCAGTCAACTGGAATTTGTGACAAACCTATTTTGTTCATATGTTTTCAGGAATTTCCTGCTATTTGTCAATTGATTTGTAGTTATCATATCCGCCTTTTCTTCTCTGCTAACAAAATTGTAATCAACTGAAGAGTCAATAAATAATCTTGATAATTTGTCTGGTAATATATTGGTATTACCTTTGATATGTTCCCATATAATTTTAGTGCCACAATTTAAAACTGCATTTTTAAATTTTAACCATCTATTGTTTATTAAGCTTTTTTCTTTTTTATTATTTGCATATTTTGTTATGGATTCACAATCTGTTCTTATTGTGATTTCTTTTTGTGATATTATAAAAAGTCTAAATGAGTCTAGATATAGATTATGGATAAAATTTCGTAGTCCAAAGAAGTCATGTAACCTTTTTCTTTGTAAGTTCCTAAAATATATCTACAAATTCTTTCAGTAGATTTAGGTTCAGTTTTATATTTTTTTACTTAACAATATTCCTCCCCATCCCAAGGAAGAACCATCAGTTTCTATGATTAAATAGTCAGTGGATAAAGGTAATGTCAATGGTTTTAAATTTTTAGCTAACTCTTTCATTTTTGAATTTGTTTTATACATTCATTGTTAAATTCTCTTTTGCCTTTAGGACTTGCTTTATTATATAGGGGTCCAGTGTATTTGGATAAGTTTTGTATAAAAGGTCTGGCATAGTTTATGAGTCCAAGAAATGATTGTAGTTGTTTTAAATTTTCTAATTTATCTGGAAATTCTAGTATTTTTTGAGATATATGGGGTTGTAATTCTATTTGTCCTTTTCCTATTTTTACTCCTAGGAAATCAATAGTATTTTTGAATAGTTCTGTTTTCTTTTTAGAAATTATCAGTCCATGGGCTTCAAAAAGCTTAAATACAGTGTATGAATGTGAAATGTGCTCTTTCTTCGTTTTTGAGAAAACAAGTATATCATCTATGTATACACATGTAAATTTACTACAATGTCTAAATATATCATCCATTTTCCTTTGGAAGAATTGTGGAGCATTTTTTAATCCAAATGGCATAACAAGCCATTCGTAATGTTCTTCTGAACAAGTAAAGGTCGTCCAGGGTATTGACTCTGGGTGCATTTTTATTTGTCAGAATCCAGATTTTAAGTCGAATTTGGAATACCAGTAGTTATTTTGTATTTTATTGATTAATACATCTTTATCCGGGATACAATATCCATCTTCATTTGTGTTGTCATTAAGCCTTGTATAATCCATGACCATTCTGCTTTGTCCTCTTTTACGTTCAGATTCTTTTTGGACTATAAAAGCCGATGTTCTATGTCTTGAGTCTGTTTTCCTTATTATCGCCAGATTATTTAGTATACCAATATGCATCTTAAATTCTTCAATCATCCAATTGTCATATTTGGGTGATCTAGTTTTAATTGTAATATCTGGATTAATTATGTCTAGTTTACAATAAATAGAATCTTTCTCCCAGTATTTTAAAGGTTTGTCTCCAATGATTTTTATTTTTTCCAATTTGCTGACTATTTGGTTTATATCATCAGTGGTTAGTAGTAAATTAGTCAATTTATTGGGTTTTATTAGGTCTGTACTAATTTCTCTATGTTCAACATTTTCAAAATCAAAGTCTTGGTTTTCTTCAATTTGTATTAGTTTTTTGCATTATCCTAGTGTTTCATAGGTACAATTTTTTGTGGTTTTGTTTTTATCTCCACCACGCTTTTCTGGTAGAAACTCTGATATTAGAGGTGTTAAGACTGTCTTTTTAGATATTTGTAAGTAGTCTTTGTTAAATGAAAAACTTCCATTATCACTTAATAAAAAGTCTAATCCAAGTATTAAATTTATATTTCCTAAATTTAATTTTGTAACCCATATTTGTTTCAAATTATAGTGTTGTGGCCATTCATCACATGTGGTATGAAATCGTATTTGTACATTTGTGATAATATCAGTTATTATATTTGTCGTCCCATCAAATTGGGTACTTTGTTTTGGTTTGTTAGCCTTTGTTAATAGATATTGGGGTATGAGTTCTGAATTTATTGTTGAACTTGTAGCTCTAGTATCTATAAATGCTAATAATTTTATTTCTAATCCTTTTATATTTATCATGGTCAAAGTTCTTAATTCTCTCAAATGTTCAGGATTACATATTAATGGTATTTGTATGATTTCGTTTGTATTGTTAAGACTGTTTTTTTGGGTTTCTTGTATAATGTTTTTTCCTTTATTAGTTGTTTCTATTTCAAATATTTTTCTTTTTACTTCTTCTATTTCGAGTTCAAAGTTGTTTATCCTTTCTTCTAAGATTTTAATTCTACTTTCATTCATTTTATTTTTATCGGTATATTGTATTTTCATTTCATTGGGTATTTTAAAGTTAAAATATCTTTCTGCACATATATAACATATTTCAGTAGTGCATTTTATGCATTTAAATCGTTTATCAAAAGCTGGATACCAAGGACAAAAGTAACATTTTGTTGTTTCAGTTCCCATTTTATATTTGAAATCATGTATACATTCTTCATGATCTATTAGATTTAGGAATTGTTCAATAGGGATATTTCTAAAGTCTGTTAATTTTATCTGTTCATTTGTTAATTCTTCTGTTAGAGAGTAATCTGAATTAGAGGTTCCATCATGGTCTTCTAATCCTTCCAATGATACTATAGAATATATTGTAGAAGTTTCAGAAACGTCTGAAGCTACTTCTAATAAGTCTTCTTTGACTGAATCAACTAGGTTTGATTCTCGAGTTTACAAATTATGTTTTTTCGGACATGTAGATGATAAGTGTCCTTTTTCATTACATGCAAAACATGTAATTTTATTTGTATATGTTTTTCTAGGATCATACTTCCTAACATGTTTATCTTTGTTTAAATATGGCTTCTTAGCATTGGATTTTCTTAAGTAATATTTTTTTGTATATTGTTTCTTGGGTTTAGATTTCCTAACTATAGATTCTTTAGACCCGTATTGCTGAGGAGTGTATATCTGTGAACAAAATCCATAATTTTTCTATTTTAATTCCCTTTGTATTTGTATATATGTACATTTTCTTTTAAGTTCAGAAATGATATGAGTTATTCTGATTCCTATATTATCATATGTTTTAGGGATATTAGAACATGTTTCATTCCATGATTTATGTATTTCTTTACCTAAGTCCCTAGGTAATTTGGAAAACAGTTTGTCACCTATTTCTTTAGAGTAGTAGTTTTCGGATATGGTTGCATAGAATAAAAACTCATTTAAGAATTTTATTATATGTTTCCAATCTAGTAGTTGTATTTTTTCAAGATCTCGCATTGCTTCTTGTTGTCTTAAAGTTAATCCTGTATTAACTTCTCGACCAGTAATTATTCTATGTATTAAATAAGCAAAGTTATATATATTTCCACCTTGTGCTGCCAAGGAGGCTACTTCATCAGGAAAATTACTTTTGTATGCTTCCCACATACCTTTAGCAATATCGCCTAAGTAGTTTTCTGCTATCCTGACCATTTCTTCACCAGTTATTATGTTTGTGTGTTTTGCTGAATAGTCTCTGGCTATTGCAGCAGTCCATTGTTCTAAGTAAGTATCCAATAGTTGTGGATGACATTCTGTAACATTAAGTATTACAGAATCTTTTCCAAAAAATGTTTTTTCAGTAGGTAGTCTTTTACCTATAGTTGTTAAATTTTTATTTTCATTAGTATAAGGATTTACATTTATTCTAGGAGGATGTCCAAGTGGGTAATCCATTTTGTGAGGGGGTTCTTTAGGATAAGTTATTGTCGAACTTTCTCCTTGCCCTTCCATTAATTCTATGTGATATGTATATTCACTGTTTAATTCTTCATTTATTTTATTAGAATCTTCTAAGAAGGTTTCCAATGTAGGTATAGTTTTAATTCTTACATTGTTTTCATCATCAATATAGACAAAGGTATTATTGTCTATTTGATTATTTTGTCTGAGTTGATGTTCAAGTTCATGTATTTCAAATGGTTCAAGGACCATTCTTAATTCTTTAGTATAAATTATTTTATCCATTATAAATTTCTTTGTAATTCTGAACTGGATTCATCATCTGTATCTATTTCTTTTTGGTTGGAGGGTCCATAATCCTTAAATCTTAAAGATATAGATCCATTATGATTTGTATATGTTACTACATCATTTGGTTTTAATGTATCTTTTTTTTCATTGGGATTTTGAATTATCCATTAATGTCCCGCTAATATAGAAGAATCTATTTCTATTGGTTTTAAAAATTTAATACCAGTAGAGGTTAATGTTTTTATTACTTCGTCGAGCTTTATTTTTATTTTAGGGGTATATTTTGTCATACACTTTCCTAAAAATGTTATGTTAAGCAAAATATTTTTACCATCAAAGTTTTCAAATCCTTTGGTCTGAATAACTATTTTTATATGTTTATAGAAATTTTGTAATGTCATTGTAAAGTTTGATGAAATATAAACAATACCAATATTATTGTTCATATCTACCTCTATTGTTCTAAAAATGGCTTTGTTTAGATCTTGGTGCCTATCGTCAATTAAGACAATTAGTAGTTTAACTCCTATTTTTTGTCTGACTAATCCTCTTATTTCTATGACAATTAGTCCTAGGTGGATTAATTTATAGTTTTGTATTCTTAGTTGCTTAATGGCTTCTGTTGACATTAAATTAATAATTTGTTGATTTCCATCACAGATAGAAAGAATTTCTTCTCTGTGGTGTCTGTATAATCCAGTGTTTATTGTAAACATGCCTGTTCTATATAATTTTCTTGGATTTAGAGTATTAAGTTGATTGTTTGAGAATACTTCTAAATCATTTCTATATTTATAATTTCTTCTAACTGAGATTGTGAACTCATAGTCTTCTTAGAATACTATCTATCCATACATTTGAATTTAAATTATTGCTTTCTGTAAGTCTATCCATTAAAGTCCTAGATATTCCTGAGAAAGATCTTCTATTCATTATATACTGTCTAGTTTTTTGAAAGTCAGAAAGCTTATCTTAGTCGTTTTATTTTTATTTGGAATTGGGTATGTTGGTCCTAGATTTAAATTTGATATTTGTTCTGTTAACTTATTAATGTCATAATCTTTTTCTTGAGTGTATTTATCTAAGTTATTTATTTGTTTATTTAGACTTATTATTTGTTTATCCATTAAGTCTAATCTATCATATATTTGTGTTAACATTGCTATGACTATATTAGTCATAAGACAAATTGTGTTATCTGCTTTATTTGCAAAAACATCTTTGTTATATCCTACTGATAATGTATCATTTTGTTTAAGCATCATATTGACATGGTTTATAGCTTTTGAATAATACTTATTATCATATCCCATGTTAATTTAATTGTATGTATTTTATCTCTTGTAGCATTTCTTCAAGTTTTCTTATATGAAATTCAAAATATTTTTTGTTTGCTTCAGATTGGTTTTTGATCTGCAATATTAAATCTTTAGATTGTGTTTCTATTTCTTTAGGCTTATTTTCTTCAATCATTTGCCTTAAAGAAATTATATCTTGTTTATTTGGAAAACTTTTAAGGTTTAAAGCCTTAAACTTTTTTGTTAGTTTGTTTATTGTTATGTCAAAATTATCTAATTTACTTAAGCATGTTTTTAGATAATCTTGATTATCTTGTATTTGTTGGAGTTTTTTATTTCTTGAAACCATAGTTTCAGAAAAAAAATCTATTAATCTATAAAACTTTTCGTTATACCAATGTAATGAATCTCCTAATTCAATAATTAAGTCGGTTATTGAATTTAGGTGTTGTGATTCAGAGTGTAATACGTGTTTATATTTATTATCTTTTATATGACATACATGTTTTGGTTTATCTAGGGATATAATTCTTTTAGTAGAATTATTTATTTCAAAGTTTAGATATTCGAATTTTTTATAATCGGTAAACTCAATTGGTTTATTAATCATTTATTTTAATCATATGCTCTGATACCAAAAGAAAATACAGAGGGCATATTTATTACAGAAAAACTGCAACACTTTATAACTATCTTAGTGGCATCTTGTAAGAATTTATCCCAAGGGTACACTAAGTGGATGTCTAAATGAGGAATTATGAACCTAATTACCTTTTTGTTTTTATTGTCAGAGTCTTCTAATTTTTTATCTAGACTCCTGTAGTCTCTCTGTCTTAAAAGTAGATTTTTACCAGCATGGTAAAGATCCGTATCATATTCATTATTTCTTTGTTCTTGTTGAATTATAAGTTTCATCCATTCTTCATGGAATTGTTTTAAGAATCTAGGGATCAGAGTTATGTTTTTAGCTTTTATTAAAGTTATATGGCGGATTATATCTAATTCATTCATTATGTTGTATAAGTTAAGCATAGAGTCGTTTATGTCTATTAATTCTGTTGTATACTTGCTTTTAAATATATTCGCAATTGTATATTGGTCTTTCTGATATAAATTTGTATTTTTTAAGATATATAATATTTTTACCATAAATTCTTCTTCTAAATGGTTTTGTATATATTCCATAGTCTTAGTTATAGATTTCTTTTCTGATGCTTCATTCTTCCCTTTACCAACGTCCATAGGTAGGTACCGTTCGTAGTCTTTTTCTGTCATGTTTGTGTTGGTGACGCGTACGACGTCCAAACGTAATTAACCTCATTTCCAAGTCCGTTTATTTGAATGAAGGCAAGTGGTCCGTTCGCCATATTAATTATGTTAATTAATAAAATTTATATTTTTATAAATTTCTAAAATTAATAACTTGTGCAAATGAGATTCATTTGAGCCGTTGTTTTTTGAGTTGGATCTTATCAAAGTACTCTACGTTATGGAATTTGTTTGAACTTAATCCGTGCAATTTATTATTTTACAATTTATTTATATTGATACATATTATTTATTAAAAAACAAATAATTAATTAATAAATTATAAATCAATTAAATTAAAAATCACAACTTAAATACCTCATTCAACTACCATGTTCGTAGCTCTAAACGCATTTTCCGTTCACTCAACTTTCCCGTTTAAATGGTCCGTCCAAATGTCCCGCTCAAATTCTTTGTTTCTGTTCGTTGCGAATGCAACCGCAAGGGAGAAATATCTGGCATTGTGATCATTGAATGATATTATTCATCAACTATCTTATGATCTATTACCTAAAACAAGGAAAACGAAGGAGACATTTTCACCAAATTTTCATTTATTTTGGGTTTAACATTGATGTGGCCATTATCCATATTAGTACTGTCAACAGTAGCTCCAACATACAACACAGTATCCTGATGAAATCAAGCTAAAAAGAAAACAACCTGATTCATAACAGAATCTCATCCAGCATGTGAGCTGCTCACAGAAACCAAATGGACACAAAAGCAAGCATGGATTGGAATATTCAATGTCATACTTGTACGTTTTTATGTTCTACTCTGAATAACCATTAACCACAATACATTCAAGACCATTAATAATAACCACATTCGAATGTGAAATTTATGTTTGAGACTTTAAAAATGAAAACCATAATTCAATACGAGATTTTATGATACATGCAACACACGTGAATGCAAAAAGTTCTTATAAAATTTAAAATTTCTGCGTATTTTTGATAAAAATAAATTAAAAAATATAAAAAAAAACAGTAATTTTTGCGTTATAATAGAGTTTTGAACTTGTAATCTTAGTTACATTTCAAACTTTTCATTTGAAAATAGATATTGGTATTTGTTTTATGCGGGATTTGAACTTTCGACTTCTTATTTGCTATAAGGATATTTTTGGAACTTCGTGGTCGAACTAGAGTATTATATTTTTATTTGCATATATGTAATTAACCAAATAATGAATGGTTTGGGTTCATGAATTTCAAAATTTTCCTCTGGACAACCAAATAACCACACATTGCATTTCCTCTCTAAAAAAGTGCACGGTGTTTCAGTTCACACGGCTCATGTTCTTACATGTTCCTATGGGACATTTTATCAAACAAGAAATCTGCATTTACAAGTTTGCTGCGACAAATAACAACACATTGCATTTCCTCGAGTTTCAGTTCACACAGCTCATGTTCCTACGAGACATTTTATCAGACAAGAAATCTGCAGTTACAAATTTGCTGCGAACAAAAATAAATTTGTCAACAAGCAATATTGTTTCAACGCTAATCTGACTTTGCAATGAGAAATTGCTCCGAGAAGTAAGCAACTGCTTATGATCTCACAATCCCATTTCAACCAAATCCTCTTTCCCTTTTGCGAACAATCATTGGAGATGACCTTATTCGCATAATATTTTAAATGCTACATTTGCCATAAACATAATAAACAAACTGGGAGTGGGAAAGTCTATTCAACGCAAATGCTTTAATGCGCGTTCTCGAGGAAGCAAAAAAAAAAAGGTTTAATTAATAGTTTAACGTGCGTTCTCGAGTTATAAAATATAAATAGCATGATGTCAGGACACCTAGCTGGCAGCTACCAAATTTATACTTCTTAATATCACTTAAAAATAAAAAATTATTTTTTTGACCGGTTTAAATATATACAATTTATAGGGAAACAATTCACGCGCGAAGCGCATGACATAACACTCGTATTCAATATAGAGATTATTTAAAAGTATTACGGCACGCGCTTCTCGCGTGATGAAGAACACTGAATTGTTTTTTTTAAAAATTGTATTTATTTAATATGTTCTAAAGAAAATGTTTTCCACATATATTTAGTCATATTTTTGTGTTGAATCGTATGTAGGTAATTTGAAATTTTATTTCTAAGTTGCAATATCTAATTTCTTGTGAGTTTAAATTTTTATTTATATTATTAATTAACAAAAAACAAATTTGTAAAACGGTTTATTTGCCAAATCCTATTTTTAAGTGATATTAAGACTTAGTAAATATTTGTAGTGGAAATTTTAAATTTGTAAAAGAAGCTTAATTGTCAAATCCTAATTTTAAGCGATACTAAATTTTAATAATATCTGTAGACTTACATATAAAAGGCAATTTTGGAAGTTCGCGGTCGGACCAAAAGTTTGCGCTTCCAAACCAACTATTAATAAAGATATTTGAATTGTTAATTAAATATTAATTGAGTGGATTTAATACCCTTATTTAACTTCTTTTAATTAATAAATAATTATGGTGAACTCATTTTGTGAAGAGGGAATTAGAGAAAATGTCAAACTTTGAAAAAAACTTAGGTTGAAGGACACCAAGTATCATTTTTAGGCTGAAGGACAAATGCTAGTTATAATATGTGCAGTTAAAGCGCTCGACGGATTTAATGCGGCGGATGTGCAAAAAGTCATAGCGGGGATACAGCGAGGATACAACGGGATATAGCGGATGACTCTAAAATAGCATATAAAACTCGTACTTAATGTTTTTACAAATATATAAATGGTAATTAAATAAAAAATTAACATCCAATTGAATTATAATTAATACATAAATAATTTTAAATAAAAACATGTGTGAATATACTGTAAATAAACGTAAAACTGTTATATAACATAATTGAATTTAGTAGAATATTAGAGTATTTTCATTTCTAAAAATATATTAAAAATTCAATTATATAAATTAATTTCATAATTTTTTTAACGTATAAATCTCATTTTTCAATTCATTTCTTTTAAAGAAGATATAGCGGAAATGGCGGAATATAGCGGGAATAACAAGATATAACAGAAATAGCGAGGCTTAAAGCGGAAAGACTATATTTGGGGCTATATGGAAAAATCGTAGCGGTAGAAATACGCTATGAGATATAGCGGGGCAATAGCGGAGCATTAACTGCATAGGTTATAATTAGCATTATATTCAACTTTTACACTATACAAAATGCTAGTTATATCTTGCATTATATTCAGTTTTATATTGTACAAAATGCTAGTTATAACCAGTATTGTTCTTCAACCTAAAAAACAAACTTGTTATCCTTCAGCCTAAATTTTTTTCTAAGTTTATCCTTGTGCCTATTTTCCTGTTTTGTGAATTCATTTACAATAATAAATAGTTCGAATAAATAACAAGAAAATCAATTGTTAATAAAACAACTTGATTTTTAATGATGTATTTTTAGTTTAGTTTATATGATTTTTCCATAATTTTTAATTTTGAAAAATAATTATATTTTCGTTTGACTTATTTATCGGCAAACGATAATTTTTTTGAAATTTCACAGAATAAAATAAGGGGCATTTCACCAGAAGGACAAACTTTGTAGTCCAATTAGTTTCTAGGACACACATTCAAAGAAATTACTTTTAAGGACAAAGTCAGCAGAATAATTACTTTCAAGGACAAAGTCAGCAGTCCAATTACTTTCAAGGACATAATTTCATAGGATTTTAGGCCCTAGAAACTAATTATTTTACGTTTTATCCATGAAAGTAATTATTTCAGTTGTGTGTCCTAGAAACTAATTCCACTTGCTAAAGAGGCCCTTGTGGCTAATTTCCACCTAAGGTGTGTATTTTATCGTTGATTTGTGATCGTGTTGTATTTTGGTGTGCGATCATATTTTTATTTCTGTCATTCGCGGTTCATGCGCGAATGAGATTTTGTATAGCAGAATACCACAAAACTCTCTTTTCAAAACTTTATAAAAATAAAATCAAATTCAATATTTTAAACATAAATTAATGATGATTTGATTTTGATGTGAGATGTGGCTTGAAACTCTTGGCTAACCTGAGATTGAAGTAAAAAAAATTGTTTTGTTTATAAAACTTAGTAAATTCATTCGCTTTCGTTCATTTTTATTCCCTCATATTTATCTTCTTTTCCCTCCTCTCTTTCATTCTTCATTTCCAGGAAACCAAAATGGCCTCAAAGCTTCAAAAATTAAAATTCAGTGATTCCCTCAACGATAAATTAAATCGCTTAATCCATTGAGTTCGTATAAGTATGAACTTCGAACCCATGCTAGTTTGATGAGGTGCGACTGTCATTGTCGTTGATCGACTTTAAAGGGTTGATGTTAGGGTTTGGGATTCTTGGTGATCGAGGCTGCGTGGGGGTTCGTCGATGGTGGTATAGGGTTTCTCGAGCGAAGGTGAGATCGTGGGGGAAGTTTGAGGTGGTTCGGCTGCTTAGGGAGGATCGCGACCCACGTTTGTCACGTTGTGGACCATTAGGTCATGGGGTGAAGGGAGGTGCCAAGCTTCGATTTCATGGTACGAGGTGGGAAGAAGAGGTGTTGGCGTGCACGTTTGGGAGTGTGCGTGCATATCATAGTATCAAGCGTTGTAATTAGAGCAAAAGGGAAGAAAGATTAATACGATGATTAGGGCAATTAACTTGATTTGTTAATTAATTAAGTTATTTAATCATTAATTTAATCCAAATTCTTATAAATTCAATAACTATCGTATACGAGGTTGGATTTGGATGCGATCTTCTGCGTTGGACTCGTATCGGCGTTATCTATGCGATGGAGTTGGACTCGCTGAATTTGGAGCCAGTAGAATTTTGAGCTAAAATCGAACCAAATTGGAAGGCGAAAGCATCAACTGGAATTTCGGTGATTTTACTCACCTCTAAATAAACTACATGATATCTATGTTGCTATAGATTATTGTTGAATGCTTGAATGATAATTGGTAGCTTTAATGAAATATAAATTAATCATAAAGTTATAGTGATTTGATTTAATTACATTTAATGTAGTTAGATTAGTTATACTTCGTTTGTGATGTTTATTTAGTAGAATAAAACACCCTTTTACTATAATTAAATTGAATAGATCATATTGGACATCTATCGAGCAGGATAAATCACCGTTATGAGCTTGCAAAGTAAAATGATTATTTTTGAAGTTAATTATATGAGGATTAATTAATAAATGATATGTTAGCTATTGATTGCTAATTATTGATAATAATATGTTTGTTAGTTGTTTGATTGTTTGTTTGGATTTGAATTTCCGCTTGAAAAGCGGATTGCATAAATAACCATTGTTTTGTAGGGAACTTTTGTAAAGAGACCCTAAAGGGTTTTTCATCATTATTAATTTACTGTTATATGCATCTTACTTATATTCTTATGTTGCTTATATTGATATTTGATTGAAATATTTGTGACATACTGTTTGTTTAATTTGTGTAAGTTTTATAGTAATTATCGCTATACCATCACTTATGAAATATCATCTCCTTAAATGTTTGTGTGTTGAACTTAGGCTTGTGTTTTATAAAATAAATATTTGGTCAGGATTTTGCACTTCGAAAGTTGTTTAAACCATAATTCAAGTATTTTTGAGAATTTTGAAATAAAAGAGTGTAGTTTAAAATTTATAAAAGGAGTAATAAATTTGATTGATTATTTTTCTAGATAATGAATGTTGTTCTAAATTTATAAAAGGAGTTATAAATTTGATTAATTATCTTTTGGGAAAGTTAATGTTGTTTTAAATTTATAAAAAGATTATAAATTTGATATATTATCTTTCGGGATGATTAATGTTATTTTAAATTTATAAAAACATTATAAACTTGATTAGTTATCTTTCAGGATAATTAATGTTGTTCTAAATTTATAAAAAGATTATGAATTTAATTTAGTATCTTCGGGATAATTAATGTTGTTTTAAAATATATAAATAGATTATAAATTTGATTAACCTTCTTTCAAGATAATTAATGTGGTTTTTAATTTATCTTTTCGGATGATTAACATTATTTTAAATTTATAAAGATATTTTAAATTGATCTATTATCTTCTAGGATAATAAATGTTATTTTAATTGTTATAAATGATAGTTTATAATAAGAAAATCTTTAACGGGAACATTTAAATTAAAGCTGGGTGTAAATTGTTTCGGGTTTATAGTAAATGATGTTTCAATGACATTTGTTTTGACCTTTTCTTTTTAATACATTTAGAAATATAAATTTGATCTTTAAAAAAATATACTTTTAATGAGTGTTTTCAAAGTGTTTTCTGAATATTTATGTTGTGAAAATCAAGCACAAGTGTGAGTCAAATGTTTTAAGAGATTTATTTTTCATATACGATCATCTTAATTATTTTTGGTAGTTGATTTATTTACTATCGTTTCGCTGTCTTCTTTGTGTTTCGTCAATCTAAGACGATTTGTCGCTCATTCGAAGGTTGATATCCTTTGTTGAAAATGACTAAAACCAAAGAGCGAGTGGAAGCCAATCCATGTGGGGTTGCTCCCATTAGGGTATTATCACTTCTACTATAGATTTGTTTCAGTTATATTTGCACTGAGATGTGAAATGCTCAGATTCTCGGTATGGTTAGCGGGGTCTAGCTTGGACATGTTCGAGAGCCATCGTAGTTCTCAAGTATATTTTTTAAATATATACTTTCGGTAGGGGCACCCTCCTAGTCATTGTTGGAAAATTTTCCTTTTCCTTGTTTTTGATTCAAACATTTGAACTGTTTGCTTAATTACATTAAGAAGCATTGGGAGCTCTTCTTGATGTTTAATTATTTGTGTCCATTCTTTAAATTTGGATTTTGATCCTGTTATGCCCATTCTTTTAAGTTTGGATTTTGATCTAATTTGTTTCTATTCTTCTATGTATGGATGTTTTTCTTGTGAGGTAAAAACCTGTTCCATGTTTAGCGGCGTGGTCTCATAGAATTATTATACGTTCACCATATTTCTTGAGTTTTCTCATGCTTGTTTTCCAGACTGATCCAGGTGTTATTTTATTATAATACTCCGATCAGACATAGTATTCTTCCAAGTTGTCGTTTTGTGGGACATAGAGCTCATGGAGTAGAGTTGGATGTTTACCCTACCATAGTATTTTTTTATTTCCATTGTATTATTATATATACCCATCAGCAATTGTAAGGTCAGGAAGTTATAACTATCCAGGCCGATGAGGTTTGTTTCTAACTCTGATTTACCTTGTATCTTAGAGTGACAGTTTACTGTTTTTTGTTATATTATATGTTATCGCTTCGCTGTGAGATTCTATTTCCCCCTATTTGTTTTCTTTTTCTTTTTACCCGAACAATCTGCCTTTTCGGCAATTGGATGTTCAGTGTTGGAATAACGTGGATGTATTTGGTGCAGACTTTCGATGGTCGAAAAAGTGGGTCATTACATTTGGTATCAGAGTTGAAGGTTAAGCGAGAACCTTGGCTCTGTGGAGTAATGTAACATCCCGTACCCAGAGGCCAAAAGTTAAGCGCTACAGACGCTGCAGTCATCTATAGTATTAACTTCTGGTGACAAAATACGGTAATGCTAATGGTATCCATAATATCAGAAGCACTTGAATATGAAAAAAATCACAGATTTCAAAAAAAACAACATTTTACTAATTACATTTCAAAACAATAGTTCATATCCAAGTTACATAATCCCATAACGTTTCCCAGGTAAAGATCAATTATAATCATTACAAAATACGCCAAGAGCGACATATGACGATGCACCCTTGGTTGATCAAAGCAATATAGTCATAACTGACTTAATATACACAGTGGAAATAAATAGAATAAACTGCAACTCCTAAATAGCTATCCGTCAGCCACCTGCTCGTCTCCGGAAGCTTTATTCACAAAAATTTCTAAAACCTAAAAACCTCAACGCTCAGCCTACTCAAATCAATTTTGAGCACCCGAGAGTTTAAGTGGAAACAGAAACTTCGAGTCGGACATAAAGCCTGGTGTGAATAATGCTATTACATCTCGGTTTACTAATATTGAATGAGACCATGCCGCTTAGCGGAACGGATTTTCCCTCACTAATATCTTTTTCAAAACATGTATTTTGCAAATCTTTTCTTGCAACCAAACTGGTTAATCAAACTCACCATAATAATCATAACAATATCTGTTATGCTAAAAACAGGTAATAAATAGACCATATGTTCGAAAACTGGGCTAACTGCCCGCAAACTGGACTAACTGTCCCTTTGGCTGACTCGGGCCCACCAGATAAAATATCAAATGGTCTAAACATCTGTTAGACAAAACTTTTGGATGGTATGTCTTTAACTTACTTCTCAAAGGGTCAACTGATCCTAATGGTTTTGCGGGCTAACCAATAACCTATATCTGTGCATAAATATTCATTTCAGTGTGTAACCATCATTATAGTCTTACTTGTGACTAAGCCCTACACACTGGAATTCTGGACTAAATTAGTTAGGGGCTAATAGCTAATGAGTGTAGGGTGCGACCCTTCACAAGTCCTATCTGGTCTTCTAATCTGAGTCATTCTCTGAGGGTTAACTACCCTTCATCTTTTCCTTGAAAACCTTTTCAAAATGATTTAACCTTTTAAATCATACTTATAAAAGGAAAATATATTCTTAGCTTTACTTTAAGCTATTTTGCCATGTTATATATACTTTACTCAAAATAATGTTGATGAATTTTAATAAGGATTGGCTATCCTTTCAAACAAAATTAAAACCCTTTTTAACTTGAAAACACTTAGGTTATATTGCCTAGTTAATACATTCGAAAGCTTTGTTTAAAATCTTTAATCAACCCTTTCGAAACCCTTGAAAGTAACTCTTTCGAAACCATTGAAAGTACCCCTTTCGAAACCATTAAAAGCCTTTCCTTCGAAAGCTTCAAAACATTAGACATCCTTCTTTAAAACCTTCAAATATTTCCTTTCGAAAACATAGGAAAAACCTTTCCTTCCAACCCTTTCGAAACCTTGGGGAACCACCCCTTCGAAACCATTCATTAAAAACCTTTCGAAAGCATTAAAATACTAAACCTTTCGAAAGCCTTTGGGTTCAATTTAAAACATGTGGAAACCTTTCAAAACCATTCAAAAATTTACCCCTTCGAAACCTTTGAAAACTGTTTCGGTCGAAACCTTTTGGATTATGCCTTCAAGTAGAGCAAAAGGATCAGAAACCCATTAAAGTCAAAAGCAATTCTTTCGAAATCATTCCTAAGTAAAGAAGTGATGGTGTCGAAACCATCTCTTCGAAAGCATTAGACAAGTAGCCAAATTTTAGAAAACAAAGTAACCCTTTCGAAACCATCTAGGTCAAAAGGAAGAAAGTGGCAACAAAAGATTTCGACATAGTAAAAAACAGTCCTTTAAAACAAAAACGCAACCCAATTGAAACCATTTCCTTTAAAACCATTTGACCTAGTCGAAAGCCAACCTAGTCGAAAGCTACTCAGTCGAAAGCAAGCAGGCGCATTTTCTTTTAAAAGCAAAGTAATGCCTCAACCCCTTCGGAACCCCTGGTTTCGAATCTATACCTTCTGCCTACATCAAATTCACTACATACCAGTTCCCTGGTACCATGTGCATTGGTTTGACAGTGTCGGAGGCGAAGGTAAGGAGGCGGAACCTGGTGCCGAAAGCATTGAAACAGTGAAAAACATGTTTATTTGTCCTCTTAAACTATTTCTTTGTACATAACCTGCCTTGTCTGTCAAATTGTGATTGATTGCAAGTTTCTCTTTTCTAAAAGTACTGCCGACTTTCCAGAAATAAAAATTTATATTTATTTACAAATAGCCCATTATCCTTTCATAAATATATAAAACATTTAAGTCTCATACCTTAAATAATTTTATATATCCATTAAAATACGAAGGAAAATTCTACAAAAATTCCTAAAAATCACTTTTATTTGTTTTCTAACTTATATTAATTTCAGACCCAACCAATTATTATTTAACCGTAAATAATTTATAATCCAAAATAACATTTTCTTCACTAGAAAATTTATATAAATTCCACAAAAATTCTGAAAATTGAAACCCATCTTCAAAATAATATTTATGGTCTATATAAAAATTCGCAAGACATTTGGATGTCATTTAATAGGGTTTTCGTATCAAAACATGTCATAAAATCTATATGAACAACCATAAATCATCAACAAGTATATATAATCATTCCATTATTCAAAAACATGACAAATCAATGCAAAATGTTTCGTATTTCATCTTAAAACCAAAAACAAAAGAAACATGAGATGTAAACATTATTCACCTTAGCTTTAGAGATTAAAGAGATTGAGATGTGAATGGATTTGATTTGAATTGGCTTCTTCCTTAGCTTTTCTTAATCTTCTTCCCTATTTTCTTGTTAATGGTGGCCAACCTCAAGTTTAAAATTTTTGATAAATGAATATGAACATGTATGGGATACACGGCCAAGGGTTTAGGGTATAAGAATGGCCTCTTTCTTATTTTACCCCTCCTCTATTTCATTTTAACTCTTCTTTTAATTCATTGGTTAAATGGCACGGCTACCCCTAATAAAATTAAATCCCAATCCCCTAATTAACATATTATTTTATTTAATTTAACTAATTAAATATCCTAAATAATGTTACCAAAATTATAGGCTGTTACAAACTCCCCTCCTTAAAGGTTTTCGTCCTCAAAATTACGATGAGGTACAAAATAATTCAATCAAAGAGGTAAAACATACCATCAAAGAATTCAGGATAAGTATCTCTAATCCTGCTCTCAATCTACCAAGTACAGTCCCTGTCATCGTCGCTCCACTGGACTTTAGCAAATTTGACCATCTTAGTTCTATGCCTCTTCTCATCTCTCGCAACAATACGAATCGGCTTTCTCACAATAGTCAAGTCCGGTTCTACCACTAAGTTATCTAGCACAGTCGGTGCAATAGTAGTCTCCGGGTCTTGAACACGCTTTCTGAGATGAGAAACATGGAAAGCATCATGGACTCCTGCCAAACTGCTCGGTAACTCAACTCTATAAGCGGGTTTCCCAATCATATCAACAATAGGAAAAGGTCCAACGAATCTCGGTGCTAACTTTCCTGATTTCCCAAATCTAATCACACCCTTCATCGGTGACACTTTGACAAAAACCTTATCTCTAACTGAGAACTCTAAATCTTTCCATCTTTTTTCTACATAACTCTTCTGCCTAGACTGAGCCTCCTTCATTCTAGCTCGAATGACCTCAATCTTTTCTGCAGCTTCTCTGACCAAATCTGGACCAAGAACAACCTATCCCCGGTCTCCAACCAACATACGAAAGATTTGCATGGCCTTCCATGCAAAGCTTCAAACGGTGCCATCCCAATACTAGTTTGATAACTGCTGTTATGCGAAAACTCGACTAAATGCAGATGGTCCTCCCATGATCCCCTGAAATCTAACACACAAGCCCTTAACAAATCTTCTAAGATTTTGTTAACTCTTTCCGTTTGCCCATCTGTTTGCGGATGGTAAACGGTACTCATCTTGAGCTTGGTTCCCAAAACTTCATGTTGACTCTTCCAGAACTCGTTAGTGAATAAGGAATCCCTATCACTTACTATACTACTAGGAATTTCGTGCAGTCTAACTACATTCTTCATAATAACTTCGCCAAAACAAGTGTCGTCCTAGTTGACTTAACTGGAATGAAATGGGCACCCTTGGTCAATCTGTCCACTATAACCCATATACTTTCATTTCCTCTGTTCGACCTTGGCAACCCGTCAATAAAATCCATGTAAATAGAATCACAGTTCCATACTGGAATATCCAATGGCTGAAGCAATCCACAAGGCTTCTGGTGTTCCGCCTTTGCCTGTTGGCAATTCTAGAACTGCTTTACCCATAAACCAATATCCCGCTTCATACCTTCGCAGAAGAAACTCCTCTTCATATCCAAATACACCTTAGTTCCTCCTGAATGAATAGAGAACTTCAAACGATGACATTTCTCCAAGACTTCTTTCCTTACGTTTCCTACACTCGGAACTCATAATCTTCCTTTCTTTCTCAACCACCCATTTTGGTCAAGACTGAAATCTTTCAAGTCATCGTTCTCGGTTCCATCTCTTAACTTCCTGATCCGTTCAGCTAATACCGGATCTTCTTCCTGTTTAGAAGCAATCTTTTCGATCATCACCGGTCCAACTTCCAAACAAGATAATATAATAGTCTCTCCACTGGACCCAACCTCAGATCTCCACTGCACTCTGCACGCTGTCAAGGCTTCCAAATCCTTCCACTCAGCAATCATGTCTAACACTGCATTCTGATCCTTTCTGCTAAGTGCGTCTGCAACTTTGTTGCCTTTCCCTGGTGTGTACTCAATTTCGAAATCATAAGCAGCAATGAACTCTAACCATCTCTGTTGTCTCATGTTCATCTCTTTCTGAGATAACCAAAACTCTAGCGACTTATGGTCTGTATAAAGCTCAAACCTCTCTCCCGAAAGGTAATGTCTCCACACCTTCAATGCGAAAAGCACTGCATCCAATTCCAAATCATGTGTCGGATATCTGACCTCACGCAGACTAAGCTGTCTAGAAGCATAGGCGATCACCTTACCTCTATGCATTAGCACAGCTCCTAATCCTGTTCCACACGCATCAGTATAAACTACCAAATCCTCATTTCCTTCCGAAACAACCAACACAGGTGCATAGGTCAATAAGTGTTTCAAACTCTAGAATGCTTCCTCACACTTAACGGTCCACATAAACTTCACATCCTTTCTTGTTAGCTTGGTCATCGGTGCCGCTATCCGCGAAAATCCTTCATGAACCTCCGATAATAACCAACCAACCCAAGGAAACTCTTTATCTTCGTCACTGTGTCGCGCCTC
The DNA here is from genome assembly GCA_030737815.1 of Allium fistulosum. Classification (NCBI taxonomy): domain Eukaryota; kingdom Viridiplantae; phylum Streptophyta; class Magnoliopsida; order Asparagales; family Amaryllidaceae; genus Allium; species Allium fistulosum. Next base: position 708,396,712 of record CM060903.1, on the reverse strand, counting down.
TTCCAACTATTCACTGCTTCAATCTTAGTCGGATCTACTGACAACCCTTTCTCTGAGACTACATGACCCAGAAACTTCACTTCCTATTTTCAGAAATAACACTTCGAAAACTTTGCCTTCAGCTGATGCTGCCTCAGCGTCTCAAGCACCACTCTAAGAGGAACTTCATGCTCTCTTTCATCCTTAGAGTATATCAAGATATCATCTATGAAAACCAATACGAACCTATCCAAAGGCTCTCAGAAAACTCGGTTCATCAAATCCACAAAGAAAGCCGGTGCATTAGTCAGTCCGAACGACATAACTAACCATTCGTACGACCTATATCTGGTCCTAAACGCCGTCAAAGGTATACTATCCTCTGCTACTCTGAGCTGATGGCAACTTGTTGCCAAATCCAATTGATAAAATACCTTGGCTCCACTCAACTGGCCGAACTAATCATCAATCCTTGGCAAGGGATATCGATTCTTTATCATCCTCTCATTCAACTTATGATAATCTGAAACTAATTGGCTCGTTTCGGTGGCAATTCAACTACAGGCTCAAAAACATCCGCGAATTCTCAAACCACGAAAACTCGATTCAGCTCTCCTTCCAACTTCGTAACACCCAACAAAGCGTTCACCTCACCGCTAGCATTTTCTATGGTATAAACTATCCAATCACTACAATCAGGGAGTCTAAGTGATATTTTCATATCTTGGTAAAATATCCTAGCACCGTACTCGCTTAACCAATCTATCCTAGGAATAATCTCGAATCCCACAAAATCAAATGCATGCAAACTGCAAACAAAGGCATGACCTAACAAGTCAAACTCTAACTAGTCACATCTCAACCCTAGAGTTGCATACCCTCATGTTGGATTCGCGACCCGTAAGGAAGTAACTAAATATGTGGGTTATAGGTTAAGCTTATCTATCAAACATCTAGATATAAAGAAATGTGATGCACCAATATCAAATAGAACGCTAACAGACATACCATGAATCTGAAGCGTACCTCCCAAAACTGCCTTTTCCTTCTCCTGAGCTATTGGCTTCGAAGTATCAGGCTCCAATGCATACACCTTGCCCTTTCCATCCTTAGCGGGCTCCTTGCATTGGTTTTTATAGTGGCCAATCTGGTCACAATTGAAGCACCTGACATTCTTCTTCCCGGTCACTTCTTCTGCCTTTCCAGCACGACACTCATTAGCAAAATGCACCTTCCTGTTGCACTTGAAGCAAACAATCTCAGACTTCCCTTTCTTAGTTGCTCCACCCTTCTGAGCACCTTTCTTAGGAAAGAACTTCCTCTTCTGACTCTGCCCCACTTGGATCTCCTTAGCTTTACTCTTCTCTAGAGAATCAAGCATCTCCTCATGCCTTAAGGCCATCTCCACTACAAAATCAGAAGGATCTCTAATATGAGATAATGTAGCCATTGCTAACTCAGGGTTCAACCCCTGATAAACTTCTCATTCCTCTTCATCACTGTATCCACTGAAGCATACCCATATCTGGCCAACTCCTCAAACCTTCTAGCTTACACCAAAATAGATATCTCCCTCTGCTCTAACTCAGCAAACTTTCCGATCAGAGCTAACTATGCCATCATAGACATGAACCTCTCCTGAAACCTCCTCTTGAAATATTCCTATGTCATGGTTTCCTCATCCACTGCCACAGTCACACTATTCCACCAAAACAAAGCTGCTCCTTGAAGCTGCCTAGAAGCAATCCTCCTCTTCTGCTCATCATTGAGCCCCAAATCTTCAAAGACCCTCTCACAATGCAACAACCAATTCTCCACCTTATAGCATCCTCGGTTCCAATAAATGGCTTCCCACCAAGCTTAGCATAATCTCCGCTCAACTTAGCATAGTCATTGGCAACCAAAGCTTCCTGAACTCCTCCTCCCATTAATCCAGCAACAACCCCCACTTGCATCATATTCATGAAAAACTGATACATAGCTTCCATTCCAACTTACGGGACTTCAGCACCCACATTCTTTGCTTGTGCCTGACCTTGGGTCCTCCTTGCATAAAGTTTGGCATTCCCATCGGTGCCCTCCCCTCCTGGGTTAACTCTTCCTCTTCTACCATCCATATCTGTATTCAAACCTCATGAGATACAGAAAAATAACCTAATAAAGGTAGGAGACTAGAGAAAAAGCATATACTTATAAATAGCAAATAAAAGTACGTTACTTTAGCGTTATCCCATACCCCGATCTTACTCTAGTTCCTAAGGATTATGTTTTCAAAAATCATTTTAAGTTTAAAGTTAATCATAAACCTATTCTCTGATACCAAGTTGTAACATCCCGTACTTGGAGGCCAAAAGCTAAGCGCTACAAATGCTGCAGTCATCTATAGTAGTAACTTCTGGTGACAAAATACGGTAATGCTAATGGTATCCATAATATCAGAAGCACTTGAATATGAACAAAATCACATATTTTAAAAAAAACAACATTTTACTTATTACATTTCAAAAAATTAGTTCATATTCAAATTACATAATCCCATAATGTTTCCCAGGTAAAGATCAATTATAATCATTACAAAATACGCCAAGAGCGACATATGACGATGCACCCTTGGTTGATCAAAGCAATATAGTCATAACTGACTTAATATACATAGCGAAAATAAACAGAATAAACTACAACTCCAAAATAGCTATCCGTCAGACACCTGCTAGTCTTCGGAAGCATTATTCGCCAAAATTTCTAAAACCTGAAAACCTCAACCCTCAGCCTACTCAAATCAATTTTGAGCACCCGAGAGTTTAAGGGGAAATAGAAACTCCGAGTCAGACATAAAGCCTGGTGTGAATAATACTGTTACATCTCAGTTTACTGATATTAAGTGAGACCACGCTGCTTAGCGGAACGAGTTTCCCCTTACTAATATCTTTCTCAACCACCCATTCTGGTCAAGACTGAAATCTTTCAAGTCATCGCTCTCGGTTCCATCTCTTAACTTCATGATCCGTTTAGCTAATACCGGATCTTTTTCCTGTTTAGAAGCAATCTTTTCGATCATCACTGGTCGAACTTCCAAACAAGATAATATAATAGTCTCTCCACTGGACCCAACCTCGAATCTCCACTGCGCTCTGCACGTTGTCAAGGCTTCCAAATCCTTCCACTCAGCAATCGTTGCTAACACTGCATTCTGATGTTTCCAACTAAGTGCGTCTGCAACTTTGTTGCCTTTCCCTGGTGTATACTCAATTCCGAAATCATAAGCAGCAATAAACTCTAACCATCTCTGCTGTCCCATGTTCAGCTCTTTCCGAGATAACAAAAACTTTAGCGACTTATGGTCTGTATAAAGCTCGAACCTCTCTCCCGAAAGGTAATGTCTCCACACCTTCAACGCGAAAATCATAGAACCCAATTCCAAATTATGTGTTGGATATCTGACCTCATGCAGTCTAAGCTGTCTAGAAGCATAGACGATCACCATACCTCTCTACATTAGCACAGTTCCTAATCCTGTTCCACACGCATCGGTATATTCTACCAAATCCTCATTTCCTTCCGGAACAACCAATACAGGTGCATGGGTCAATAAGTGTTTCAAACTCTAGAATGCTTCCTCACACTTAACGATCCACACAAACTTCACAACCTTTCTTGTTAGTTTGGTCATCGGCGCCGCTATCCGTGAAAAATCCTTCATGAACCTCCGATAATAACCAACCAACCCAAGGAAACTCTTTATCTCCGTCACTGTCTCGGGCCTCTTCCAACTATTCACCGCTTCAATCTTAGTCAGATCTACTGACAACCCTTTCTCTGAGACTACATGACCCGGAAACTTCACATCCTTCTTTCAGAAATAACACTTTGAAAACTTCACCTTCAGCTGATGCAACCTCAGCGTCTCAAGCACCACTCTATGATGAACTTTATGCTATCTTTCATCCTTAGAGTATATCAAGATATCATCTATGAAAACCAATACGAACCTATCCAAAGGCTCTCGGAAAACTCGGTTCATCAAATCCACAAAGAAATCCAACACATTAGCCAGTCTGAATGGCATAACTAACCATTCGTACGACCCATATCTGGTCCTAAACGCCGTCAAAGGTATACTATCCTCTGCTACTCTGAGATGATGGAAACTTGTTGCCAAATCCAATTGAGAAAATACCTTAGCTCCACTCAACTGGCCGAACAAATTGTCAATCCTCTACAATGGATATCCCTTCTTTATCGTCCTCTCATTCAACTTACAATAATCAATACATAGCCTCAACGATCTGTCTTGGCTTCTTAGCAAACACTGTGGCTACTCCTCAAGGCGAACTACTCGGCCTGATAAAACTCTTGCCTTCTAAATCCACCAACCGCACCTTCAACTCCCTCATCTCTGTAGGGGTCATCCTCCTCGGCGGCCTACTCCCCAGAACCAAATCTATCTGAAACTCAATGGCTCGTTTCGGTGGCAATTCAACTACAGGCTCAAAAACATCCGTGAATTCTCAAACCACGAAAACTCGATTCAGCTCTCCTTCCAACTTCGTAACACCCAACAAGGCGTTCACCTCACCGCTAGCACTTTCTACGGTATAAACTATTCGATCACTACAATCAAAGTATCTAAGTGATATTTTCATATCCTGGCAAAATATCCTAGCATCGTACTCGCTTAGCCAATCCATCCCAAGAATAATCCCAAACCCCACAAAAATCAAATGCATGCAAACTACAAACAAAGGCATGACCTAACAAGTCAAACTCTAACTGGTCACATCTCAACCCTAGAGTTGCATACCCTCCTGTTGGATTCCCAACCGGTAAGGAAGTAACTGAATATGTGGGTTCTAGGTTAAGCTTATCTATCAAACATCTAGATATAAAAGAATGCGATGCACCAGTATCAAATAGAATGCTAACAAACATACCATGAATCTGAGGCGTACCTCTCAAAACTGCCTTTTCCTTCTCCTAAGTTGTTGGCTTCGAAGTAGCAGGCTCTAATGTATACATCTTGCCCTTTCCATCCTTAGCGGGCTCCTTGCACTAGTTTTTATAGTGGCCAATCTTGTTGCAATTGAAGCACCTGACATTTTTCTTCCCAGTCACTTTTTTGCCTTTCCAGCACGACACTCATTAGCAAAATGCTCCTTCCTGTCGCACTTGAAGCAAACAATCTCAAACTTCCCTTTCTTAGCTGCTCCACCCTTCTGAGCACCTTTCTTAGGAAAGAACTTCCTCTTCTGACTCTGCCCCACCTGGACCTCCTTAGCTTTACTATTCTCTAGAGAATCAAGCATCTCCTCATGCCTTAAGGCCATCTTCACTACAAAATCAGAAGGATATCTAATATGAGGAAATGTAGCCATTGCTAACTCAGGCTTCAACCCCATGATAAACTTCTCATTCCTCTTCATCACTGTATCCACTTAAGCATAACCATATCTGGCCAACTCCACAAACCATCTAGCTTACACCAAAACAGATATCTCCCTTGCTCTAACTCAGCAAACTTTCCGATCAGAGCTAACTATGCCATCACAAACATGAACCTCTCCTGAAACCTCCTCTCGAAATATGCCCATGTCATGGTTTCCTCATTCACCGCCACAGTCACACTATTCCACCAAAACAAAGCTGATCCCTGAAGCTGTCTAGAAGCAATCCTCCTCTTCTGCTCATCATTGAGCCCCAAATCTTCAAAGATCCTCTCATAATGTAGCAACCAATTCTCCACCTCAATGGCATCCTCGGTTCCAGTAATTGGCTTCCCTCCAAGCTTAGCATAATCTCCACTCAACTTAGCACAATCGTTGGCAACCGGAGCTTCTTGAACTCCTCCTCCCATTACTCCGGCAACAACCCCCACTTGCATCATATTCATGAAAAACTGATACATATCTTCCATTCCAACTTACGGGACTTCAGCACCCACATTCTCTGCTTGTGCCTGACCTTGGGTCCTCCTCGCATTAGGTTTGGAATTCCCATCGGTGCCCTCCCCTCCTGGGCTAACTCTTCCTCTTCTACCATCCATATCTGTATTCAAACCTCATGAGATACAGAAAAATAACCTAACAAAGATAGGAGACTAGAGATAAAGCATATACTTATATATAGCAAATAAAAGTACGTTACTTTAGCGTTATCCCATACCCCGATCTTACTCTAGTTCCTAAGGATTATGTTTTCAAAAATCATTTTTAGTTTAAAGTTATTCATAAACCTATGCTCTGATACCAAGTTGTAACATCCCATACCTGAACGCCAAAAGCTCAACGCTACAGATGCTGGAGTCATCTATAATAGTAACTTCTGGTGACAAAATACGATAACGCTAAATGGTATCCATAATATCAGAAGCACTTGAATATGAACAAAATCACATATTTCAAAAGAACAACATTTTACTGATTACATTTCAAAATAATAGTTCGTATCCAAGTTACATAATCCCATAACGTTTCCCAGGTAAAGATCAATTATAATCATTACAAAATACGCCAAGAGCGACATATGACGATGCACCCTTGGTTGATCAAAGCAATATAGTAATAACCGACTTAATATACACAGCGGAAATAAACAGAACAAACTATAACTCCAAAATAGCTATCTGTCAGACACTTGCTAGTCTCCGGAAGCTTTATTTGCCAAAATTTCTAAAACATGGAAACCTCAACCCTTAGCCTACTTAAATCAATTTTGAGAACCTAAGAGTTTAAGGGGAAATAGAAACTCTGAGTCAGACATAAAGCATGGTGTGAATAATACTGTTACATCTAAGTTTACTGATATTGAGTGAGACCACGCCGCTTAGCGAAACGGGTTTCCCCTTACTAATATCTTTTTCAAAACATGGATTTTGCAAATCTTTTCCTGTAACCAAACTGGTTAATCAAACTGATCAATCAAACTGATCATAATTATAATAACAATAGTAAAAGCAATATCCGTTATGCTAAAAACAAGTAATAAATGGACTATCTGTCCGAAAACTGGGCTAACTGCCCTACAAACTGGACTAACTATCCCTTTGGCTGTCTCGGGCCCACCAGATAAAATATCAAATGGTCTAAATATCTGTTAGACAAAACTTCTGGACGGTCTGTACTTAGCTTACTTCTCCAAAGGTCAACCGATCCTAATGGTTTTACGGGTTAACCAATAACCTATCTTTGTACATAAATATTCCTTTCTGTATGTAACCATCATTTTAGTCTTACCTGTGACTAAGCCTTACACACTGGAATTCTGGACTAAATTAGCTAGGGGCTAATAGCTAATGAGTGTAGGGTGCGACCCAACACAAGTCCTATTTGGTCTTCTAATCTGAGTCATTCTCTGAGGGTTAACTTTCATCTTTTCCTTGAAAACCTTTTCAAAATGATTTAACCTTTTAAATCGTAATTATACAAGGAAAATATATTCTTAGCTTTACTCTAAGCTATTTTGCCATGTAATATATTCTTTACTCAAAATAATGTTGATGAATTTTAATAAGGAATAGCTATCCTTTCAAAATAAATTAAAACCCTTTTTAACTTGAAAACACAAGGCTATATTGCCTAGTTAATACATTCGAAACCTTTGTTTAAAACCTTTAATCAACCCTTTCGAAACCCTTGAAAGTAACCCTTTCGAAACCATTGAAAGTACCCCTTTCGAAACCACTAAAAGTCTTTCCTTCGAAAGCTTCAAAACATTCGAAACCTTTCCATTCAACACTTTCGAAACCCTAGGGAACCACCCCTTCGAAACCCTTCGTTAAAAACCTTTCGAGAGCATTAAAATACTAAACCTTTTGAAAGCCTTTGGGTTCAATTTAAAACATATGGAAACCTTTCGAAACCATTCAAAAATATACCCCTTCGAAACCTTTGAAAACTGTTCCGGTCGAAACCCTTTGGATTATGCCTTCAAGTAGAGCAAAAGGATCAGAAGCCCATCAAAGTCGAAAGCACTTCTTTCGAAATCATTCCTAAGTAAAGAAGTGATGGTGTTGAAACCATCTCTTCGATAACATTAGAGAAGTGGCCAAATTTTAGAAAACAAAGTAACCCTTTCGAAACCATCTGGGTCGAAAGGAAGAAAGCGGCAGCAAAAGGTTTCGACTTAGTCGAAAGCAGTCCTTTCAAACAAAAGCGCAACCCAATCGAAACCATTTCCTTTAAAACCATTTGACCTGGTCGAAAGCCAACCTAGTCGAAAGCTACTCAGTCGAAAGCAAACATGCGCATTTTCTTTTAAAAGCAAAGTAATGCCTTAACCCCTTCGAAACCCCTGGTTTCGACTCTATACCTTCTGCCTACATCCAATTCACTACGTACCAGTTCCCTGATACCATGTGCATTGGTTTTGACAATGTCGGAGGCGAAGGTAAGGAGGCAGAACCTGGTGTTGAAAGCATCGAAACAGTGAAAAACATGTTTATTTGTCCGTTTTAAACTATTTCTTTGTACCTAACCTGCCTTTTTTGTCAAATTGTGATTGGTTGCAAGTTTCTCTTTTCTAATGTACTGCCGACTTTCCAAAAATAACAATTTGAATTTATTTATAAATAGCCCTTTCTCCTTTCATAAATATATAAAATATTTAGTGGAAATCAGCCACAAGGGCCTCTTTAGCTAGTGCAATTAGTTTCTAGGACGCACAACTGAAATAATTACTTTTAAGGACAAAATGCAAAATAATTAGTTTCTAAGGCCTAAAAACCTATGAAAGTAATTGGACTGCTGACTTTGTCCTTAAAAGTAATTATTTTGTTGACTTTGGCCTTGAAATTAATTTCTATGGGTGTGTGTCCTAGTAATAATTTTATATATCCATTAAAACACTTAGGAAAATTCTACAAACAATTCCTGAAAATCGCTTTTTATTTGTTTTCTAACATATATTAATTTCAAACCCAAACCAATTATTATTTAACTGTAAATAATTTATAACCCAAATAACATTTTCTCCACTTGAATATATATATATATATATATATTCCACAAAAATTCAGAAAATTCAGAAAATTGAAACCCATTTTTAAATTAATATTTTTGGTCTATATAAAAATTCGCAAGGCATTTGGATGTCATTTAATAGGGTTTTCATATCAAAAAATGTTATAAAATCTATATGAACAAGCATAAATCATTAACAAGTATATATAATCATTCCATCATTCAAAAACATGACAAATCAATGCAAAATGTTTTGGATTTCAGCATAAAACCGAAAACAAAAGAAACATGAGATGTAAACATTATTCACCTTAGCTTTAGAGATTAAAGAGATTGAGATGTGAAGGATTTGATTTGAATTAGCTTCTTCCTTAGCTTTTAAATCTTCTTCCCCTTTTCTTGTTAATGGTGGTTGGCCACAAGTTTAAAAATTTTGATAAATGAAAATGAACGTATATGGGATACACGACCAAGGGTTTAGGGTAGAAGAATGGCCTCTTTCCTATTTTACCCCTCCTCTATTTCATTTTAACTCTTCTTTTAATTCATTGGTTAAATGGCACGACTACGCCTTAATAAAATCAGATCTCAATCCCCTAATCAACACATTATTTTATTTAATTTGACTAATTAAATATCCTAAATAATGTTACCAAAATTATGGGTGTTACAAACTCCCCTCCTTAAAGAATTTCGTCCTCGAAATTACGATAAGGTACAAAACAATTCAATCAAAGAGGTAAAACATACCATCAAACAAGTCAGGATAAGTATCTCTAATCCTGCTCTCAATCTCCCAAGTACAGTCCCTGTCATCGTCGCTCCACTGGACTTTAACAAATTTGACTATCTTGGTTCTATGCCTCTTCTCATCTCTCGCAACAATACAAATCAGCTTTCTCACTATAGTTAAGTCCGGTTCTACCACTAAGTTATCTAGCACAGTCGGTGCAGTAGTAGTCTTCGGGTCTCTAACACACTTTTTGAGATGAGAAACATGGAAAACATCATGGAATCCTGCCAAACTGCTCGGTAACTCGACTCTATATGTGGGTTTCCCGATCCTCTCAACAATAGGAAAAGGTCCAACGAATCTCGATGCTAACTTTCCTGATTTCCCAAATCTAATCACGGCCTTCATCAGTGACACTTTGACAAAAACCTGATCTCCAACTGAGAACTCTAAATCTTTCCATCTTTTATCTACATAACTCTTCTGCCTAAACCGAGCCTCCTTCATTCTAGCTCGAATGACCTCAATCTTTTCTGCAGCTTCTCTGACCAAATCTGGACCAAGAACCAACCTATCCCCGGTCTCCAACCAACATACATAAGATTGCATGGTCTTCCATGCTAAACTTCAAACGGTGCCATCCCAATAATAGTATTATAACTGTTGTTATACAAAAACTCGACTAAATGCAGATGGTCCTCCCATGATCCCCTGAAATCTAACACATAAGCTCGTAACCAATCTTCCAAGATTTTGTTAACTCTTACCGTTTGCATATCTATTTGAGGATGGTAAGCGGTACTCATCTTGAGCTTGGTTCCCAAAACTTCCTGTAGATTCTTTCAAAACTCACTAGTGAATAAGGAATCCCTATCACTTACTATACTACTAGGAATTTCATGTAGTCTAACTACATACTTCATAAATAACTACGCCAAAACAAGTGCCGTCCTAGTTGACTTAACTGGAATGAAATGGGCACCCTTGGTCAATCTATCCACTATAACCCATATACTTTCATTCCTTTGTTCGATCTTGGCAACCCGTCAATAAAATCCATGAAAATAGAATCCCACTTCCATACCAGAATATCCAATGACTGAAGCAATCCACTAGGTTTCTGGTGTTCCGCCTTTACCTATTGGTAATTCAAGCACTACTTTACCCATAAACCAATATCGCGCTTCATACCTTCCCAGAAGAAACTCCTCTTCATATCCTGATACATCTTAGTTCCACCTGGATGAATAGAGAGCTTCGAACGATGACATTCCTCCAAGTCATCTTTCCTTGTGTTTCATACACTCGGAACACATATTCTTCCTTTCTTTCTCAAACACCCATTCTGGTCAAGACTGAAATCGTTCAAGTCATCATTCTCAGTTCCATCTCTTAACTTCCTGATCCGTTCAGCTAATACCGAATCTTCTTCCTGTTTAGAAGCAATCTTTTCGATCATCACTGGTCGAACTTCCAAACAAGATAATATAATATTCTCTCCACTGGACCCAACCTTGGATCTCCACTGCACTTTGCACGCTATCCAGGCTTCCAAATCCTTCCACTCAGCAATCATTGCTAACACTGCATTCTGATGCTTTCTGCTAAGTGCGTCTGAAACTTTGTTGCCTTTCCCTGGTGTGTACTTAATTCCACAATCATAAGCAACAATAAACTCTAACCTTCTCTGTTGTCTCATGTTCAGCTCTTTCTGAGAGAACAAATACTTTAGCGACTTATGGTCTGTATAAAGCTCGAACCACTCTCCTAGAAGGTAATGTCTCCACACCTTCAATGCGAAAATCACTGCAGCCAATTCCAAATCATGTGTCGGATATCTGACGTCATGCGGTCTAAGCTGTCTAGAAGCATAGGCAATCAACTTACCTCCCTGCATTAGCACAGCTCCTAATCCTATTCCACAAGCATCGGTATAAACCACCAAATCCTGATTTCCTTCCGGAACAACCAATACAGGTGCATGGGTCAATAAGTGTTTCAAACTCTAGAATGCTTCCTCACACTTAACGGTCCACACAAACTTCACATCCTTTCTTGTTAGCTTGGTCATCGGTGCCGCTATCCACGAAAAATCCTTCATGAACCTCCGATAATAACCAACCAACCCAAGGTAACTCTTTATCCCCGTCACTGTCTCGGGCCTCTTCCAACTATTCACCGCTTCAAACTTAGTCGAATCTACTGACAAGGCTTTCTTTGAGATTACATAACCCAGAAACTTCACTTCCTTCTTTCAGAAATAACACTTCGAAAACTTCGCCTTCAGCTGATGCTGCCTCAGCGTCTCAAGCACCACTCTAAGATAAACTTCATGCTCTCTTTCATCCTTAGAGTATATCAAGATATCATCTATTAAAACCAATACGAACTTATCCAAATGCTCTCGGAAAATTCGGTTCATCAAATCCACAAAGAAAGTCGGCGCATTAATCAGTCCGAACGACTTAACTAACCATTTGTATGACCCATATCTGCTACTAAACGCTGTCAAAGGTATACTATCCTCTACTACTATGAGCTGATAGAAATCTGTGGTCAAATCCAATTGAGAAAATACTTTGGCTCCACTCAACTGGTCGAACAAATCGTCAATCCTTGGCAATGGATATCGATTCTTTATCGTCCTCTCATTCAACTTACGATAATCGATACATAGCCTTAACGATCCATCCGGCTTCTTAGCAAACACTGCGGTTGCTCCCCAAGATGAACTACTCGGATTGATAAAACTCTTGCCTTCTAATCCACCAACTGCACCTTCAACTCCCTCATCTCTGTAAGGGTCATCCTGCTCAGCAGCCTACTCACTGGTTCTGCTCTCGGAACCCAATCTATCTGAAACTCAATGGCTCGTTTTTTTGGCAATCCAACTACAGGCTCAAAAACATCCGCGAATTCTCCAACCACGAAAACTTGATTCAGCTCATCTTCCAACCCCGTAACACCCAACCAAGTGTTCACCTCATCGCTAGCACTTTCTACGGTATAAACTATCCGATCACTACAATTAAGGTGTCTAAGTGATATTTTCCAATCCTGGCAAAACATCCTAGCATCGTACTTGCTTAACCAATCCATCCCAAGAATAATCCCGAACCACACGAAATCAAACGCATGCAAACTACAAACAAAGGCATAACCTAACAAGTCAAACTCTAACTGGTCACATCTCAACCCTAGAGTTGCATACCCTCCTATTGGATTCGCAACCCGTAAGTAAGTAACTAAATATGTGGGTTTTAGGTTAAGCTTATCTATTAAACATCCAGATATAAAAGAATGTGATGCACCAATATAAAATAGAATGCTAATAGACATAACATGAATCCAAAGCGTACCTCCCAAAACTGCCTTTCCCTTCTCCTGAGTTGTTGGCTTCGAAGTAGCAGGCTCTAATGCATACATCTTGCCCTTTCCATCCTTAGCGGGCTCCTTGCGCTAATTTTTATAGTGGCCAATCTTGTTGCAATTGAAGCACCTGACATTTTTCTTCCCAGTCACTTTTTTGCCTTTCCAGCACGACACTCATTAGCAAAATGCTCCTTCCTGTTGCACTTGAAGCAAACAATCTCAGACTTCCCTTTCTTAGCTGCTCCACCCTTTTGAGCACCTTTCTTAGGAAAGAACTTCCTCTTCTGACTGTGCCCCACCTGGACCTCCTTAGCTTTACTCTTCTCTAGAGAATCAAGCATCTCCTCATGCCTTATGGCCATCTCCACTACAAAATCAGAAGGATCTCTAATATGAGGTAATGTAGCCATTGCTAACTCAGGCTTCAACCCCTTGATAAACTTCTCATTCCTCTTCATCGCTGTATCCACTGAAGCATACCTATATCTAGCCAACTCCTCAAACCTTCTAGCTTACACCAAAATAGACATCTCCCTTGCTCTAACTCAGCAAACTTTCCGATCAGAGCTGACTATGCCATCAAAGATATGAACCTCTCCTGGAACCTCCTCTTGAAATCTGCTCATGTCATGGTTTCCTCATCCACTTCCACAGTCACACTATTCCACCAAAACAAAGCTGCTCCCTAAAGCGGTCTAGAAGCAAGCCTCCTCTTCTGCTCATCATTGAGCCCCAAATCTTCAAAGATCCTCTCACAATGCAGCAACCAATTGTCCCCTCAATGGCATCCTCGGTTCCAATAAATAGCTTTCCTCCAAGCTTAGCATAATCTCCACTCAACTTAGTATAGTCATTGGCAACTCGAGCTTCCTGAACTCCTACTCCCATTACTCCAGCAACAACCCCCGCTTGCATCATATTCATGAAAAACTGATACATAGCTTCCATTCCATCTTATGGGACTTCGGCACCCACATTCTCTGCTTGTGCCTGACCTTGGGTCCTCCTCGCATTAGGTCTAGCATTCCCATCGGTGCCCTCCCCTCTTGGGTTAACTCTTCCTCTTCTACCATCCATATCTGTATTCAAACCTCATGAGATACAGAAAAATAACCTAACAAAGATAGGTGACTAGAGATAAAGCTTATACTTATATATAGCAAATAAAAGTACGTTACTTTAGCGTCATCCCGTACCCCGATCTTACTCTAATTCCTAAGTTTTCAAAAATCATTTTTAGTTTAAAGTTATTCATAAACCTATGCTCCGATACCAAGTTGTAACATCCCATACCTGGAAGCCAAAAGCTAAGCGCTACAGATGCTGGAGTCATCTATAGTATTAACTTCTAGTGACAAAATACGGTAATTCTAATGGTATCCATAATATCATAAGCACTTGAATATGAACAAAATCACAGATTTCAAAACAACAACATTTTACCGATTACATTTCAAAATAATAGTTCATATCCAAGTTACATAATCCCATAACGTTTCTAAAGTAAATATCAATTATAATCATTACAAAATACGCCAAGAGCGACATATGACGATGCACCCTTGATTGATCAAAGCAATATAGTCATAACTGACTTAATATACACAACGGAAATAAACAGAATAAATTACAACTCCTAAATACCTATCCGTCAGCCACTTGCTTGTCTTCGGAAGCTTTATTCGCCAAAATTTCTAATACCTTTACCCTCAGCCTAGTCAAATCAATTTTGAGCACCCGAGAGTTTAAGGGGAAACAGAAACTTTGAGTCAGACATAAATCCTAGTGTGAATAATACTATTACATCTCGGTTTACTGATTTTGAGTGAGACCATGCCGCTTAGCGGAACGGGGTTCCCTTCACTGATATCTTTTTCAAAACATGTATTTTGCAAATCTTTTCCCGCAACCAAACTGGTTAATCAGGCTAATCATAATAATAATAACAATATCCATTATGCTAAAAACAGGTAATAAATGGACTATCTGTCTGAAAACTGGGCTAACTGCCTGCAAACTGGACTAACTGTCCCTTTGGCTGACTCGGGCCCACTAGATAAAATACCCAATGGTCTAAACATCTGTTAGACAAACCTTCTGGACGGTCTGTTCTTAACTTACTTCTCCAAAGGTCAACTGATCCTAATGGTTTTGCGGGCTAATCAATAACCTATCTCTATATAAATGTTCCTTTCAGTGTGTAACCATCATTTTAGCCTTACCTGTGACTAACCCCTACACACTGGAATTCTGGACTAAATTAGCTAGGGGCTAATAGCTAATGAGTATAGGGCGCGACCCTACACAAGTCCTATCTGGTCTTCTAATTTGAGTCATTCTCTGAGGGTTAACTACCCTTCATCTTTTCCTTGAAAACCTTCAAAATGATTTAACCTTTTAAATCATACTTATACAAGGAAAATATATTCTTAGCTTTACTCTAAGTTTTTCCATGTTATATATACTTTACTCAAAATAATGTTGATGAATTTTAATAAGGATTGGCTATCCTTTCAAAACAAGTTAAAACCCTTTTTAACTTGAAAACACTTAGGCTATATTGTCTAGTTAATACATTTGAAACCTTTGTTTAAAACCTTTAATCAACCCTTTCGAAACCCTTGAAAGTAACCCTTTCGAAACCATTGAAAGTACCCCTTTCGAAACCATTAAAAGTCTTTCCTTCGAAAGCTTCAAAACATTAGACATCCTACTTTAAAACCTTAAAATATTGCCTTTCGAAAACATAGGAAAAACCTTTCCTTTCAACACTTTCGAAAACTTAGAGAACCACCCCTTCGAAACCATTCATTAAAACCCATTTGAAAGCATTAAAATACTAAACCTTTCGAATGCCTTTGGGTTCAATTTAAAACATGTGGAAACCTTTCGAAACCATTCAAAAATTTACCCCTTCAAAACCTTTGAAAATTGTTTCGGTCGAAACCCTTTTGATTATGCCTTCAAGTAGAGAAAAAGGATCAGAAACCCATTAAAGTCGATAGCACTTCTTTCAAAATCAATCCTAAGTAAAGAAGTGATGGTGTCGAAACCATCTCTTCGAAAGCATTGGAGAAGTGGCTAAATTTTTGTAATCAAAGTAACCCTTTCAAAACCATCTGATCGGCAGGAAGAAAGTGGCAGCAAAAGGTTTTGACTTAGTCGAAAGTAGTCCTTTAAAACAAAAGCACAACCTAATCGAAACCATTTCCTTTAAAATCATTTGACCTGGTCGAAAGCCAACCTAGTCGAACACTACTCAATCGAAAGCAAGCAGGCGCATTATCAATAAAAGATAATCTCAAATTATTTATATATATATAATTTATTTTCGAATTTGATAATTCATATTATGTATAAATATGTGTAAGGAAAAATTCTAAGCTATTTATACATTATAAATATACAAATATGTAATTATATGTTTAAAATATACATTAGTCTATATTTTAATTAATATATATAAAATAATTAATAATGACAAAATTTAATTTTTTCAACAAATTAGATTTATTTATACATAAATTATAACACATAATAATATAACCATGCACATAACCAAACTAATTTGTGACAACTACATATACCTACGAAAATCTCACCTAACTAGATATACAACATTGATATATATACATATTTAGGATTAATCAATATTAAATCATAAAATATTATATGGTTACTGTAATATATAAATAAAATACCAATTGATGATGCCTTTGAGTCCACTTGAATCAATCCATTTCCTTCTCTAGTTATGCTCGATCCATTAGATTACAAGTCTGGAATCGTCGACCTTTTCTATCAAATATGCTTTTACTTAACTTGAATTGATTTGAGATTCTTAGAACTAATATGGGGATTAATTTCGGCCAGCCAACTTGATAATTATGGCAGCCAAAAGTTGTTTTTGATTAAGGGTTTAGAGATCCATATATATAGCCTTGTATAAGAGAGATATTAGGACAATCTCATTATCTATTCTCTCTTAATCTTAGCCATCCATCTCTAGGTCTAATCCTAAGTTTTAGCCGCCTCCAATAACTTGCCAAAACCGAAATTTGCAACCCTAATGATAGGCTTTAAATCCATTTAAGCCCAAGCCAAAATGCTATGCAATTAAATCTAATTCAATCGCTTATCGATATCGTATATCGATCGGTACATTTATAATTATTGTAAATATATAACAATTTTTATTTCTCAAACCATATTCAAATTTTTATCATTCGGTCTTAAGGGAATTCATCATTTCAGTTGTGTAACTCTTGGGTGTAAATTTGGTCAGCAATTAACACCAAACTATTCGAATGTTAACGTTCACACGTCACTTAGCAATTGGTGTGACATTATGGCCAAATTTATCGCTTATTCATTTTCAGTAAAATCTTATTTAATTTTGATAAGCGTTACCCGTTAGTGACATTTATATACACCAATTCTCTTCGTCAAAACTGTGTCACTTTGGATTTATGGAATTTGGTAATGGTCAAAATTCCAATATTGTCCATATTCAACTCTATAGTCTAAACACAAAATCCTTGGTTCAATAATAACACTAATTACTGACCATACTACTCTGGCCAGAGATTTTGACTTTGGGTTGACTTGAGTTGACCATGATGCTAACCTCATATAACTGAAGTGGCGAATCCTCTCTTGAATAGTGTCTTCCTTCCAATACTTCCACTCGACCCAACTATAATCACTTGATGGATGTCGTTCCATGATTTGACTATAATCAAAGCAGAGTTTTCATATTGAAGGTTGACAGTATTCTCAAGTCGAATGAATTGTGTAAATTAGTCACATCGATATTTTCTGTTTGACCTTAGTTATATTAACCAACAGAAAACTACCGAGTGAGTTATTCTATGGCTATCCAATAACTATCAGTATATAACCTCTAGGTGCCCCCAGCAGTCATGAGTAATACACTGCCTAACATTTAGAGAGCATTATGTACTCTAGTCTCAACGGATACATCGATATCCAGTGTCGATGCACCTTGACTAGGAACATTTAAAATGATGTGTTTTGTAACAATGTGATCCAATATTCATGATTACAGCAAATTGTAATTACTATCACAAACACATCATTTATGGATTTTCTATTAAATATATTTTTAATTAAACATTTAATTATTTATAACACATTATAACAAATATATAACAGAAAGAAGAAACACCTTTATTTCGAACAAGAATTGATTTCGGAGTTAATAAATTACAGAATTGCCCCTAGGGCATACCCCTAACACTATCAATATCCCACTTGCACTTGGGGCCAATTATGGAATCTCAATCCCATCCTCTCAATCAGTTTCTCAAGAACTGGCCGAGTTAGACCTTTAGTGAATGGATCTGCTATATTGTCCTTGGCATCTACCATTTGAATCGCAACTTCTTTCTTCTCAACGAATTCTCTAATCAGGTGGAACTTTCAAAGAATGTGTCATGACTTCTTATGTGCTTTTGGTTCCTTTGCGATCTGTATCGCTGCATTGTTATCACAAAATAATGTCATTGGATTCTCAGTACCGGGAATCACTCCGAGCTCACTCAAAAACTTGCGCATCCATACTGCCTCTTTTGCTGCTTCATTGAGGGCGATATACTCGGCCTCCATCGTGGAATCAGCAACTGTTTCTTGCTTGGAACTTTTCCAGCTAACAGCTCCACCATTTAGTGTAAAGACATAGCCGGACATTGATTTACTATCACCTATATCACTTTGAAAGCTTGAATCCGTATACCCCTTCATAAGGAGGTCTCGATTCCCAAAAACGAGGAATATTCCTTAGTATTTCTCAAATACTTAAGTATACATTTTACAGCCGTCCAATGTTTTTCTCCGGGATTAGACTAGTATCGGCTTACACATCCCAATGTGTATGCTACATCTGGTCTAGTACATAACATAGCATACATTATGGATCCTATGGCTGAAGCATAGGGAATCTTCTTCATACGCTCTTTCTCATCGTCGGCATGAGGAGCGTCCTTTTTAGAAGGACAATTCTAGATTGCGTTCGAACACTTCCACGCTTGGAATTCTCCATACTAAACCGTTTTAGTATAGTGTCTATGTACAGGGATTGGGACAATCCCAAACGCCTCTTAGACCTATCTCTATAGATCTTTATACCAAGTATATAGGCTGCTTCTCCCAAATCCTTCATGGAGAAGTTTTTGGAAAGCCAAGCTTTCAAATAATGAAGTGTCATTGCCAATCAATAATAGATCATCAACATAGAGTACTAAGAATACGATAGCATTTCCTTATTCCTTTCTGAATGTGCATGCTTCCTCTATGTTCTGATAAAAAACAAATTGTTTGATTACTTTATCAAAACACTTATTCCAACTCCTTGAAGCTTGTTTGAGTCCATAAATGGACTTTAACAACTTGCAAGCTCTACCTTCACTCCCACTGACTACAAAACCCTATGGTTGTGACATATAAACGATTTCTTCTAAATCACCATTTAGAAAAGCTGTCTTTACATCCATTTGCCATATTTCGTAGTCATAGAATGCGGCAATGGCTAACATAATCCGAATAGATTTAAGCATGGTTATGGGCAAAAAGGTCTCGTCATAATCAACACCTTGAATTTGACGAACTCCTTTTGCAACTAGCCTTGCCTTATAAGTCTCCACTTCTCCATCTGCATTTAGCTTTTTCTTAAAAATCCATTTGCAGCCGATGGGTTTTATCCCTTCGGGTACGTCCGACAAAGTCCAAACTTCGTTTTCGTACATGGAGTCCATCTTGGATTTCATAGCTTCAAGCCAGAGTGCAGAGTCTTTACTTTGCAGTGCCTGTTGGAAAGACAGAGGAGTGTCGCCATCTAAGACACAGTCCTCCTTTTCGCCATCCACGAGAAAACCGTAGTATCTCTCTGGTGCACGGGATTCCCTACTAGACCTTCTAATAGGTTGCGTGTTTTCGTATATGGGTGACCTTGTTTCTCCCACTGTTTCAGCTTCAGTGTTAGTTTCTCGGATCTCATCCAAGTCTACAACTTTGCTGTTAATTTCTTTTAACAGAAATTCCTTTTATAAAAATACAGAGTGTCGAGAAACAATGACCTTTTGTTCCTTGGTATTGTAGAATATATATCCCATCGAGTTTTTGGGATATCCTATAAACTTACATAATACCGATCTTGCCTCTAGTTTATTTGGACCAACGTTCTTAAGGTATGTCGGACAACCCCATACTTTCAAATATTTGAGTTGGGGTTTCTTACCACACCATATCTCATATGGTGTTTTGGGCACAGATTTAGTGGGTAACAAGTTTAACATATTGTGCTGTAGTTTCTAGCGCATATCACCAATAGGACAGAGGTAACTCAGCCTTACTCATCATGGAACGAACCATATCTAATAGGGTTCGATTCCTTCGCTCCGACACACCATTGTGTTGCAGAGTATAGGGTGGAGTAACCTGAGAGATAATCCCATTATCTTTTAAGTATTGTTGGAAATCCTGTCCAACATACTCACCTCCTCGATCTGATCGAAGAATTTTAATTTTACGGCCCGTTTGATTTTCTACTACCTTTTTGTACTCAACAAATTTCTCATAAACGTCGGATTTGTTCTTCATAAGATATACATATCCTAGTCTTGAGAAATCATCAGTGAAAGTAACAAAATAAGAACTATTATCTTTGGTTAATATAGGCATTGAGCCACATACATCACTATGTGCTAACCCTAAGAGTTCATTAACTCTTTCATTGCTCCCACTGAAGGGGTGCTTGGTCATTTTACCTTTAAGACACGCCTCACAAATTTCAAATGATTCGGAATCAATTGACGGTAGAAAACCATCGGTTTTCAATTTGTGTAGTCGTTTCTCACTAATATGACCAAGCCTACAATGCCAAAGATAATTGTCGTTAAATTTATTAGAAACTTCATTCACAGAACAGACATAATTAGTATTAATCACATAAATGACATTTTCAAGAACACCTTTGCAGACTTTATTTCCATCCAAACTAATGTTCATAACATTATTTGCACAATGAAAAATATATCCAGTCTTAAACAATATAGACACAGAGATAATTCCACAAATAAAGTCTTTTACATAATAGCAATTATTTAATACTAATACTAATCCACTTGGCAAATCTAAATGATAGTCTCTACTGCCGTTGCATCTACTATAGATCCATCAGCAACTTGGAGCTTCATTTCTCCTTTTTCCTTGCGATGCCAGTTCCTAAGCCCCTGCAACGAATTACATATATGAGTACTAGATCCAGTATCTAAAACCCATGACATTTTATTGATTACAAAACATTTTTGAATCATAAATGTACCTGATTGAGCTGCAGAACCATTCCGCTTCCTTTCCTTGACAATCTTCAAGTAGTCGGGATAGTTTCTCTTCCAGTGACCTTTCTTGTGGCAATGGTGACATTCACCCTTGTCATCGGTCTTCTTACTTTTCTTTTTCTTACTATCTCTTTTTCGCTTCTTCGAACCTTTCGAAGATGATGCATTTCCCTTCACAGCAAGTATGGCACCTTGATCTTTAGATGTTGACTCGGTTGACCTCAACATATTGAGGAGCTCCACGAGATTCACATTTAATTGGTTCATGTTGTAATTCAGTATGAACGGTTCATACCGAGGAGTTTGAGAACCAAGGACCAAGTCTACTTGCATTTCGTTGCTTATCTCTATGTCTAATTGTGCAAGTCTATTAATATAGCCTTTCATCATTAGAACATAACCGCCCACTTTTTGTCCCTTGGTCATTTTTGTGTTAAGTAGTTTTTTCGAAAGCTCATACCTTACGGAATGGGACTGTTCACCAAAAAGAGCTTTGAGACTATTAAAAATCTCATGGACAGACATGTTCTCATGTTGCCTTTGCAACGGTTTGTCTAAGGTAGACAATACGAAAATTTGGGCGATCTCTAAATCGGATTGCCACTTTAAATAAGAAAGTCGTTCTTCAGGGTCTGCACCATCAGCGGGTTCTGTTTTGAGTTCACATGTAACAGAAGTCCAAAGGCGCTCGTAAGTCAATGCTATTTTAATTGCTCTTAGCCAGTCGGTATAGTTAGGTCCGGTGAGTTTGTCACTTTCAGAAAACAGTTTTGGAGTTGACATTTTCTGCAAGTTTAAATGGTAGATTACTAGGACAAAACATAATAGATTTTCTTATAATATTTGTAAGGTTAAACACTATGTTTCATTTTACTAATAAGCTCCCACTAGTCTTTTATGTTTTGCCAAACCATAAGTCAAAACATAGAAGTCTTATGACTTCGCTAGTAGGTGTTAGGACTTGTCCATCTTGGAATTCTGATCTTGAGTTTGCTAAACAAGTCATAGCTCCACGAACAATAGACAACCTTTTATCGGTTGTATCACATACAACTCCTAACCCTGGGAACCTTGTCCTAATTTCATATTGACCTTGAGTTTGCTCAACAAATCGAAATGAAATTATTCACTTGTACCTACCATATCGTGATGGCCTAAGTATAATAATGTACCTTGAGTTTTCTCAACAAATACATATAGTTATCTTACATCATCTATTCAATATATTAATAATACTAAACATAACATCATTAGCTTGAGTTTGCTCAACAACTAAGGAGTATGCAAGTAATTTATTAACATATATATGGTAGAGGACAATGTTAAATTGAGTGATATCGACTTATGAAATAATGTAATTCTTATGAACTACCCTCGTGATTCAAGTGTCGAACACATCAGAAATCACGATATACGTACGATTACGTATGTGTTTATTTCTTAAGTCTATTATGGGTTTTATACATTCATATTATATAAGTTTTATTTATATAGTTTGTGACGACCGTCCATGACTCCTGCACCGAATCTAGAGATAGTGCGCTGTAAAGTGTGCCAGGCGACCATGGACGATTGCCAGGGTAAATTAAAAACAACAGAATCTATCGTATTACTCACAGCGCATGGACAAAATACAATAGAACAAATATATAGTGAAGCTTCACAGAATAGAATCTCACTAATAAAACTTCATAATAGTTGGATACAAACATCTGAATAGTCAATACAACAAGCCTCACTACATATCACTCAGAGAATACAAAGCAGCGGAACATCCAGTACATATAGTAAGAAGTAATATGCAATACTCTAGCTCGTCTTCGTCATCAGCATCGTGGAAAGCAAGAACAACACCTGTCACCTGCTACCTAGTCTGCCCGTCCCAAAATGGACAAACAGCCCAAGGCAATAAGAGTTAAAACATAAAGCCTTGAGTCAGACAACAGTCTTAGTGAGCAGTAAATTAACTAACAACATACCAAAAGAGCATAAAGGAAAAGGAATAGGAATACAACCCTCCCACTCCACCTCTTTCTACAGTGATAGCCCCCAGACACACACTAAGTAGAAGCAATCATAGCAAAGCACACAATTTAAGGTAAAGCAATTATCACTCGAGTCAAGGGCGATGTTTTCCAGGTACAAACCCCCAAGGCCTAAACCAAGATCAGATAAGCATCCAGAAAATACCGCTCTTGAGACCGAATGACGATACAACCAAACATCCATGACTCTGGCTATCACTATTATCATTGCTTCAATATCATCGTTAATTGAATGACCGACACATTCTTTCAGCCGTCCGTCAAGGGCTAATGGAAACTCCAGTTCTAGACATAACTCCCGCACGTCATCGTGACCCATGCCTAGGACTATCGAATCTGCCCAGAGTACTTGACTATCAATCATTAGCCTTCAGGGACTATCGAATCTGCCCAACGTACTCTTGCTTTGAGCATGCTAGAACCTTCAACAACGATAAGATCTCAGCCTTCTAGTCATCCTCCTCGACGACTATTTCCATACTAGCTCAAGCGCCTCTCGAGCAACCCATTATCCTCTAACTCGAACCATATCACCGAGTTACCAACTTGCTTGGAATGATCCCGCCTGGATTAGACCAAGACTATCTCATATCATGCCTCGCTTCATTACATCCTCGCAAAGCTTCATCTCAACATCATCATCATCAAATCTATACATAAGAGCTTCATCATCCGCTACATATGCCACTAGCAGCTTTTCCAATTCAAGAGCCTTTCCCTTAGCTTTGAATCATCCTCGGTCTAAATCAAATCATCAATCATCTAATTCATAGCAATCAACCAAGTCAAACATTAATCCAAGCAATCAAGCATTTAAATATGGTCTAAGTAGACAATTATAACAATAATGGCAATTTCGTAATTAATGAGTTGAAAGTCTAATAATCATGAAATCATGAACAATATCTCTATAACCTTGATGAATGAACTTGCATAGGTTAACACTTAGTAAATTGGTTGTCAAATCATCATAAACAATGGATCTATACTTAAGTTTACAAAGATGCATGAAAATCACTATTTTAACTCCAGATCAAGCCAACGATCTGATATACTCCTTTGGATCCGTGTGAGAGATAATCACCACTCACCAAATCACCTAAACAACCCCAAATCAACACGCTTCAGATCTGGACAGCGAAGGATCTAGCTCGATCTATCACCAATCCGCTTCAAACGATGAAATCTCACTTCAATGGATGTAGATCTTCAACCTAAGCTCTTGAATCTTCAATTTGATCTTCAACTTGGATGGATGGAATCACTAGATTAGAGTGGAGAAAAGAAGTGAAGAAGTGTAGAAGTCGAGCTCTCAAAATGGCAGCACTTCGTCGCTTCGAAATCCGGATCCCAAAAAGTGAGAAATGGACGAGTATTTATAGCTGAAATCTCCTTAAGTCGTCACTCGAAATTAGGTCGTCCACGACCTATAGAGCCACGACCTACGACTTAGCAAAACACTTTGACCTAACGCGTGCCTCTTCGACCTAAGACTTGGCGCATCAGCGCGCGACCTAGCGACTTGACAACATGAGTCCTTACGCGACTTAACACATGCCGACCTAAAAACCCATACGCCTTAACAGGGTCTCCGACCTACGACCCAACAGGTATACGACCTAACGCCTAACGACTTAAAGCAATGCGCATCTGCGACTTAATATGCCAGCGACCTACGACCTAGCAGCATCTCCGACCTAACCTCCACGCGACTTAACAGGGTTGCGACTTAAGCCCCTCAGTCCTACGACTTAACAGGTATACGACATAACAACTCAACAACAGGTGCGACCTAACTGAGATGCGCCTTGATGACCTATCACTTAACTCGACTCAATGAGTTACGACCTAATCCCTTAAGCATCCACGCGACCTAACATAAGTCGCGAACAAACTGGGATACGACCTAACTCCTAAGTCGTCTAGACGACCTAACTATCCAACTTCTAAACTTAGGTCGCTCACAACATAACTGAACACTAGGTCGCTCACGACCTAACTACGATAACACCTTAAGTCATTCGAACAACCTTAAAATCCCTAAGTCGTTAACCCACTTAGCCCCTTAAGTCGCTGCCGACCTATCCTCCTTAGGTTGCTAACTCGCCTAGTTCCTTAGGTCGTTGCCGACCTAACTCTACCCCACGACCTAAGCTTATCACATGACCTATCTCCCCTACGACCTAACCCCGGAATCCTTAGGTCGCCTATACCTCTTAAGTCGGTCAAGTACTGTAGGTTCTCCCAATTCTTTAGGTCGTTCACTTGACCTAGTCTACCCCACGACTCAACCTTTGAACGACTTAAGCTACATCATGACTCAACTTCTAGACAACTTAACTCCTACGCGACTTAACCTTAAGTCGAACTAAACTCGGGACGACTTAACAATACTAACAATCTAATATCGACTGTTTTACGATGTTTCGATCCGTAAAAATACGGGTCGTTACATTCTCTCCCCCTTAGGAATTTCGCCCCCGAAATTCCAAACAAACAGAGCAATCAAAGACTATTCCGCATGCCTACCATCCATAGCAATCAACAAACCATGCATCCAATTCTAGCTTAGCATGCAGAATTCTAAGACTTAGAACAAGTTACAATGTCGTTAGATGACACGACACCTTAGGGCCATACCTTGAAGAGTTCAGGATGAGCTGCCTTCATCCTCTCTTCCACCTCCCACGTACAGTCGTTATCATCATCACTCCATTGTATCTTGAGCAACTTAACTATCTTCCTCCTAAGCTGTTTCGTGTCGGTTTCCACTACACGAAGCGGCTTACGAGGTCTCTTATCGACTGGATCAACTTCGAAGTCTTCACAGCTATCAGCAGAAACCACTGTATTCGAGTCGTGCACATACTTCCGTAGATATGATACATGAAAAACATTGTGCACACTCGACATCTTCTCTGGTAACTCCAATCTATAGGCGAGCTTTCCAATTCGCTCGATGATCGGGAATGGTCCAACAAATCTCGGAGTCAATTTTCCTTTCTTCCCGAATCGAATAACATTCTTCAGTGGAGAAATCTTCACAAAAACCATATCACCTACGTCGAATTCCAAATCCTTACGACGCTTATCAGCATAACTCTTCTGACGATCTTGGGCTGCCTTCATTCGTTGCCGAATGATCTCTATACAATCTGAAGTCTGTCGAATCATCTCTGGCCCAAGTATCAGCTTTTCTCCTGTTTCTAACCAACATGTCGGACAGTTACACGGTCTTCCATACAATGCCTCATACGGTGCCATACCAATGCTCGACTGGTAACTGTTGTTATATGAAAATTCCACCAAATGAAGGTGATCTTCCCATGATCCTCCGAAATCCAAAACACAAGCTCTGAGGAGATCTTCCAAAACTCGGTTGACTCTCTCGGTCTGACCATCTGTTTGAGGGTGATAAGCTGTACTCAAACACAACTCGGTTCCCAAAACTTCCTGGAAGCTCTTCCAAAATCCGCTAGTGAACAATGGATCTCGATCGCTTACTATACTCTTCGGAATACCATGGAATCGAACTATCCACTTAACATACAACTCTGCCAACTTTGATGCAGTCCTAGTCGATCGAACAGGAATGAACCTTGCGCTCTTAGTCAGACGATCTACGATGACCCAAATCCCTTCATTTCCCGTTCTTGTTCTAGGTAGCCCATCAATAAAATCCATCGATACTTGTTACCACTTCTATGTAGGAACTTCTAATGGCTGAAGCAATCCACTTGGCTTCTTCTGTTCGGCTTTTACCAACTGGCAGTTCATGCACTTGGAAATAAAATTTCCAACATCCTTCTTCATACCTTCCCAGTAGTAGGTTCTCTTCATATCCCGATACATCTTATTTCCACTTGGATGAATTGTCAGCTTCGAGTGATGACTTTCCTTCAGAACTTCACTCCTCAATTCATCTATATCGGGAACAACTAGTCGTCCTTGCTTCCGAAGCCAACCCTCTCGATCGACCTCGAATCCTTTATCCTTTTCTGGATCCAATCCAGATTCCAAATCACGGATAATCTTGACAAGCTTATCGTCTCGCTTTTGGCTCTCGCCAATCCTTTCCACAAGAGTCGGTCTTATCGATAGGTTTGCCAACATCTCAGGTTCCAATTCGCATCTAGGCCTGAAGTCAAATCTAACTAAATACTCGAGATTCTTCCATTCTGAAAACATGGCTCCCAATCCTGCATGTCTTCGACTTAACGCATCTGCTACTGCGTTACCTTTTCCCGGAGTATAAGCTATACCAAAATCATATGATGCCAAAAACTCTAGCCAACGCTGCTGCCGAAGATTCAAATCCTTTTGGGAGAAAAGATACTTCAACGACTTATGATCTGTAAACCACTCGAATCGAACTCCCAATATATAATGTCTCCACATCTTCAGAGCAAAAACAATCGCTGCTAATTCCAAATCATGAGTCGGGTAATTCCTTTCATGCGGCTTCAGTTGTCGACTTGCATACGCAACAACTTTATCCTTCTGCATCAGCACTGCTCCAAGTCCAGTACCACATGCGTCGGTGTAAACCACCATCTCATCATTCCCACTTGGAATAGTCAAAACAGGAGCACTTGTCAGTCGCTCTTTCAGGATTCCGAAAGCTTGCTCACACTTAGCATCCCATCTGAACACTTGGTTCTTTTTCGTCAATCCTGTCAATGGTGCAGCCACCTTGGAGAAGTCTTTGATAAACCGTCGATAATATCCTGCTAATCCAAGAAAACTTCTCACATCCGTTGCATTCTTAGGTCTAACCCAATCCTGGATTGCTGCCACCTTAGCGGGATCAACCGCTATTCCATTTCCAGAGATAACATGGCCTAAGAACCTCACTTCACTCTTCCAGAAGTGACACTTCGAAAACTTAGCCTTCAGCTGATGTTTCCGTAAGATTTCCAAAACAATACACAAGTGCGTCTTGTGCTCTTCCTCAGTTCTAGAGTAAATCAGAATATCATCTACGAACACAAGCACGAACTTGTTCAACTGATCTCTGAACACTCTATTCATAAGATCCACAAAATATGCTGGTGCGTTAGTCAATCCAAACGGCATTACCAGCCACTCAAAGAAACCTGATGGTGTCCTAAAAGCAGTCTTCGGCACACTATCCTTAGCCACTCTCAACTGGTGAAATCCCGTTGCTAAATCCATCTGAGAAAACACCTTAGCTTCGTGAAGCTGATCAAACAAGTCATTAATTCTTGGCAATGGATACTTGTTCTTCTTAGTCACCTTATTCAGCTCACGATAATCCACACACAACCTCAGTGATCCATCTGCTTTGGTAACAAACACAACTAGTGCACCCCATTCGGACACACTACGCCGAATGAATCCTTTCTGCAAAAGATCATCAACCTGCACCCTCAACTCCTGCTGTTCTCTAGGCGCCATCCGCCTAAGAGGCATCACAACAGGTCTAGCTCCTTCAACTAGATCTATACGAAACTCGATCTCTCTATGCGGCGATAACCCTTTGACCTCGTCAAAGACATCCTCGAATCCATTAGCGATCGGCACTGATGACAATCCATCCCGTGGAACAACCAGCGAATACATGAAGCTCATGAAGACGCCTTCTTCATGCTTACATCGTATCACAATCTTTCGCCCCTCCACATTCTCGACTGTCACCTCCAACCTTTCACAATCAACCTTTGTCGCATACTTCCTAAGCCAGTCCATACCCAAAATAATTCCGAACCCCGCAAAGTTCAGAACAAAACAATCACAAACAAAAAAGCAACCATGACTCGATACAATCAGACCACGGCATAGCATACACAAATAAGACGAACCCCCAACTTGATTAGTCACAACCAATGGCCTATCAACAATATCCTGTTCTAAGCCCAACCGGCCTACAAGTTCACTACAAACAAACGAATGCGACGCCCCAGTATCAAACAGAACTCTAATTGGAACACCACATAGGAAAAGAGTACCTTGAACCACCACACTCTTTCCTTTCTCTTCAGCAGTAGGAGCTTTCGAAGACGATGGAACAGCTCCCAAAGCATAAGCTTGCACAATCTGCTTGTCCTTCCGCGGTTCTGGACAATTCTTCCTGATATGCCCCGGCTTGTCATAGTTGTGACACTTCATCGGTACCTTCGGATTCTTACAATCCTTCGAGAAATGGCCCTTCTGCTGACAATTGTAGCAAGTCACTTTGCTCTTCAGCTTCTTCTGACCATCCTTACCCCTCTGCTGCTGCTGCTGCTTCCTCTTCTTGTTTCCACCCTGCTGTGGTTTAGACTCTCCCCTGGTCACAGCAACAACAGATCCTTCCTTAGGAAACAGACTCTCATGCCTGAGAGCTTTCTCCACAAGCTTCTCAAATGAATCGTCCAAATGATCCACCAACTGCCTCCCAAGATAACTGTCCAAGCCTGTCACAAATTTCTCGTTCTTCTGATACGAAGATTCTATATACGACCGGGCATACTTGGACAAAGCTTCAAACTCAGAAACATACTCAAGAACTGGTCTTCCTCCCTGCTTGAGCTCCACAAACTTCTTGAACAGAACAGACTTCTGAGCAGTAGAAATGAACTTAGCTTCAAATCTGACTTGGAATTGCTCCCAAGTAATCTCTTCTTCCGGAGTATTGATGGTAATAGAGTTCCACCAATCAGAGGCTCTCCCTTGAAGCTGTCTTGATGCCAACTTCCTCTTAGTTGCATCCTCGATCCCCAAATCACCAAAAATCCTTCTACAAGCATCTATCCATCTCTGGACCTCAATGGTTGATTCTGTTCCCAAGAAAACCTTTCCTCCAAGAGCAGTATAGTCTTTGCACAGCTTAGCAAAATCCACCGGCTTTGGAGTTTGAACTTGAACTCCAACATCCACCGATGGCCCCGGAGCTGGCATCCTTCTCATGATCGAAGTCATCATAGCTTCGAACATAGCAGCATAATCATCAGCCCCTTCAGTAGCACGGCCTTCCCTAGTAGCTGGTCTCCCTCTTCGACTCATTCTCAATATCTATAAAAAGGAATGGTCAGCACATCATGAGAAACAACTGCATAAAGGACTCAACTCTACTAAGCTACTATATTATATATAGTAATCATCCATCAAAATACAATTACGTCTCTCATACGTAGTTACGTCAGCGAGCGTTGGGTAAAATCGATTAACCAAAGCTTTGATACCAAATGTGACGACCGCCCATGACACCTACACCGAATCTAGAGATAGTGCGCTGTAAAGTGTGCCAGGCGACCATGGACGATTGCCAGGGTAAATTAAAAACAACAGAATCTATCGTATTACTCACAGCGCATGGACAAAATACAATAGAACAAATATATAGTGAAGCTTCACAGAATAGAATCTCACTAATAAAACTTCATAATAGTTGGATACAAACATCTGAATAGTCAATACAACAAGCCTCACTACATATCACTCAGAGAATACAAAGCAGCGGAACATCCAGTACATATAGTAAGAAGTAATATGCAATACTCTAGCTCGTCTTCGTCATCAGCATCGTGGAAAGCAAGAACAGCACCTGTCACCTGCTACCTAGTCTGCCCGTCCCAAAATGGACAAACAGCCCAAGGCAATAAGAGTTAAAACATAAAGCCTTGAGTCAGACAACAGTCTTAGTGAGCAGTAAATTAACTAACAACATACCAAAAGAGCATAAAGGAAAAGGAATAGGAATACAACCCTCCCACTCCACCTCTTTCTACAGTGATAGCCCCCAGACACACACTAAGTAGAAGCAATCATAGCAAAGCACACAATTTAAGGTAAAGCAATTATCACTCGAGTCAAGGGCGATGTTTTCCAGGTACAAACCCCCAAGGCCTAAACCAAGATCAGATAAGCATCCAGAAAATACCGCTCTTGAGACCGAATGACGATACAACCAAACATCCATGACTCTAGCTATCACTATTATCATTGCTTCAATATCATCGTTAATTGAATGACCGACACATTCTTTCAGCCGTCCGTCAAGGGCTAATGGAAACTCCAGTTCTAGACATAACTCCCGCACGTCATCGTGACCCATGCCTAGGACTATCGAATCTGCCCAGAGTACTTGACTATCAATCATTAGCCTTCAGGGACTATCGAATCTGCCCAACGTACTCTTGCTTTGAGCATGCTAGAACCTTCAACAACGATAAGATCTCAGCCTTCTAGTCATCCTCCTCAACGACTATTTCCATACTAGCTCAAGCGCCTCTCGAGCAACCCATTATCCTCTAACTCGAACCATATCACCGAGTTACCAACTTGCTTGGAATGATCCCGCCTGGATTAGACCAAGACCATCTCATATCATGCCTCGCTTCATTACATCCTCGCAAAGCTTCATCTCAACATCATCATCATCAAATCTATGCATAAGAGCTTCATCATCCGCTACATATGCCACTAGCAGCTTTTCCAATTCAAGAGCCTTTCCCTTAGCTTTGAATCATCCTCGGTCTAAATCAAATCATCAATCATCTAATTCATAGCAATCAACCAAGTCAAACATTAATCCAAGCAATCAAGCATTTAAATATGATCTAAGTAGACGATTATAACAATAATGGCAATTTCGTAATTAAAGAGTTGAAAGTCTAATAATCATGAAATCATGAACAATATCTCTATAACCTTGATGAATGAACTTGCATAGGTTAACACTTAGTAAATTGGTTGTCAAATCATCATAAACAATGGATCTATACTTAAGTTTACAAAGATGCATGAAAATCACTATTTTAACTCCAGATCAAGCCAACGATCCGATATACTCCTTTGGATCCGTGTGAGAGATAATCACCACTCACCAAATCACCTAAACAACCCCAAATCAACACGCTTCAGATCTAGACAGCGAAGGATCTAGCTCGATCTATCACCAATCCGCTTCAAACGATGAAATCTCACTTCAATGGATGTAGATCTTCAACCTAAGCTCTTGAATCTTCAATTTGATCTTCAACTTGGATGGATGGAATCACTAGATTAGAGTGGAGAAAAGAAGTGAAGAAGTGTAGAAGTCGAGCTCTCAAAATGGCAGCACTTCGTCGCTTCGAAATCCGGATCCCAAAAAGTGAGAAATGGACGAGTATTTATAGCTGAAATCTCCTTAAGTCGTCACTCGAAATTAGGTCGTCCACGACCTATAGAGCCACGACCTACGACTTAGCAAAGCACTTCGACCTAACGTGTGTCTCTTCGACCTAAGACTTGGCGCATCAGCACGCGACCTAGCGACTTAACAACATGAGTCCTTACGCGACTTAACACATGCCGACCTAAAAACCCATACGACTTAACAGGGTCTCCGACCTACGACCCAACAGGTATACGACCTAACGCCTAACGACTTAAAGCAATGCGCATCTGCGACTTAATATGCCAGCGACCTACGACCTAGCAGCATCTTCGACCTAACCTCCACGCGACTTAACAGGGTTGCGACTTAAGCCCCTCAGTCCTACGACTTAACAGGTATACGACATAACAACTCAACAACAGGTGCGACCTAACTGAGATGCGCCTTGACGACCTATCACTTAACTCGACTCAACGAGTTACGACCTAATCCCTTAAGCATCCACGCGACCTAACATAAGTCGCGAACAAACTGGGATACGACCTAACTCCTAAGTCGTCTAGACGACCTAACTATCCAACTTCTAAACTTAGGTCGCTCACAACATAACTGAATACTAGGTCGCTCACGACCTAACTACGATAACACCTTAAGTCGTTCGAACAACCTTAAACTCCCTAAGTCGTTAACCCACTTAGCCCCTTAAGTCGCTGCCGACCTATCCTCCTTAGGTTGCTAACTCGCCTAGTTCCTTAGGTCGTTGCCGACCTAACTCTACCCCACGACCTAAGCTTATCACATGACCTATCTCCCCTACGACCTAACCCCAGAATCCTTAGGTCGCCTATACCTCTTAAGTCGGTCAAGTACTGTAGGTTCTCCCAATTCTTTAGGTCGTTCACTTGACCTAGCCTACCCCACGACTCAACCGTTGAACGACTTAAGCTACATCATGACTCAACTTCTAGACAACTTAACTCCTACGCGACTTAACCTTAAGTCGAACTAAACTCGGGACGACTTAACAATACTAACAATCTAATATCGACTGTTTTATGATGTTTCGATCCGTAAAAATACGGGTCGTTACATATTTTTTATATTTCACATTACTTATATAATAGTCTTGTGTATATTATTATATTAATTAAATCATATTTAATTAATTTTAATTAATTAACATTTTAATTAATTTTATATTTGTTAGCACCAAAATTAGTCACTAACACCCTTGAGAAAGATTATGTAGAGAGATTAATGAAGAAAGTAAATTGAAACAGAGGAATGTAAGCAAAATTAACTACAAAAACAAGAACACTCGATTTATAGTGGTTCGGCGTAATTGCCTACGTTCACTTTGAATAGAATCTATATTACTTTTCCAATCACTTGAATACAGATACAATCTGTAAACAAACCACTTGAATACAAGTTTTAATCTAAAAGAGGAGAGTCTAAAAAATGGCAGAGTTTCCATGGAGTTCTCCAAAAAAAGGTCCCCTTTCAGTACGCCCCTGCCTCTCTATTTATAGACGAAGTTAGGCTGGACTTCCTTCACGGGCCAAGGAACAAGGTATCTCGGCCCACAGTAGGTGACTCCTGCGCACCGAGCCAGGCATGCCGAATGAGTTATGCCGAGCGAGGAATGTCAGTCGAGAATTGTCTGGTCCATCATCAAGTGACTCGAAGTAAGCCCTCAAGAGAACTGAAGCGAGTAGTGAGTTGACCCGAAGCGAAATCATGCCGATCGCCCTTACCTTGCAGTGAGCTTGCCGAGTGAGGGATGACGAGCGATATATGCCGAACGACAACTAGGCCGAGCCATACGTCTATGCCGAACAACATCCAGGCCGAGCCGTGTGTCTATGCCAAATGACACCCAGGTCGAGCCGTGCGTCTATGCCGAACGACATCTAGGCTGAGCCGTGTGTCTATGCCGAACGACATCTGGGCCGAGCCGTGCGTCTACGCCAAACGACACCCGGGCCGAGCCGTGTGTCTATGCCGAACAACATCCAGGCCGAGCCATGCGTCTACGCCGAATGACACCCAGGACGAGCCATGCGTCCATGCCGAACGACATCCAGGCTGAGCTGTGCGTCTACGCCGAACGACACCCAGGCCGAGCCGTGTGTTCATGCCGAACGATATCCAGGCCGAGCCGTTCAAACCAACTTCTATAGCCATTCTTTTGTAGCCGAGCCAAGCATCTGGGTAACATTTTCCCCCCAAAGCGTATCGTGTGAACCAACATGATGCGCTTTGAATCAATGAGCAATCCACGTTTTTCTTTAAAACCTTACTTTGACTTCTCAACAGTTGATTCTTATGATCTCCAGAATGCTGAACCGTGTTTGAGTCTATCACCGCGCCATGTTTTCCACGCGGTTCGGTCGATGTTCGTGTGCCGAACCACACGTTCGGCGGGTTAATTGTCGCTCGGTATGACTTCTCACCGAGCCATTGAGATATCTCGACCGGTTCCACTGGTTGATGCCTGTTCACCTCCCCTCTTTCCTATATAAGCCAATACTTCTCTTCATCACTTCTCTACTTTCACTTTGACTCTACAGGAACTCATAACTTACTTTCCCTCGGACTTCGGCTACCTCTCCAGCCTTCCTCCCTTACCCTAATTCTTGTAAGCTCTCCCTACAGCTCCTCCCCAGATCGAGTTTAAACGACTTTCAATCTCAAACCTAACAGACCCCTAAGCTTCAATCATCCTCTTAGGTATGAATTTCTCATTCAAACGTTTTTTCCAAACTAGGAAGTTTAGCATGAAATTCGAATTCGTGAATTTTCTTCAGATTATGGACGGTAGGAGTCATGTAGATGAGGAAGACGAATCGAGGTTTGAACATGTCTTAGGGATAGAACTTGGTATGACTTTAATCAATTTCATGGCTGGTGGAATGGAGAGGGGAAGGGAAAAGGACACCGGTGGTTTCTAGGTCGTAGGTTCCTGCTGGGTCACCGAGAGTTGGAGTTACGTCATTGAAGTGGAACTGGATTGTCAATTAAGCATTCGGCACTTGCATTTTGGGTGGAAACCAGTCAACCACGAGGTAGGTGGCTCGGTGTAGTCTTTGTTAGTCCATGAGATGATGGTTTTGATGACAACAACCTTAGAATATATTATAAAATATAAATACTAACACTACAAGTTTAGATATATATGTATATGCAGGATCTAACCATGCAGGTATCAAGAATGAAGACTGTATAGTATAGAGATTCAAGATATAGAGATAGAAGACTCATGAGTATCAAGATTATCAAGAGTTCAAGGTTAAGTTTGTTTTATTAGGAATATTTGTTAAAACTCGTAGAAAAGCACTGGTATCTTAATATCCAATTTATTCGTGGAATGGAATCCACTTCGAGCCCGTTAAAGGGATGGAACCCTAAGTAGGGTGGAACCTACGAAAATCTAGTGGGACATTGTTTTGTATCCACTAATTTTAATTCAAATGATTTTACAAAATTATCTTGTTTTCAAAATGATTTCAAAACTTTCCTTTTAAAAGATTCAAAACTCTCTATCCTGATTTTAAATAATTTTAGCCTCAAAACATCTTTAATTTCAAAGTCAAATTACTCCTAATTTTAAATGTCTTTTCAAATAATATATTTAACTTTTAAATATTTATACTTAGATTTAAATATAAAATTATAGTTAAATTATGTATACACTGTTCTTTATTTTTACTTATGAATTTCAACTATATTCAAGTATATTTATAAAGTTTTAAATAGTTTTTATATAAGATAAATATTATTTTTATAGAAATTCAAAATATCAATTTTGGCTGAGGGATGTCGACATGCCCCTAGGCACTATGTCGACATAGTGACAGTTGAAGGTCAAAATTCAAATTTCAAAAGAAGTGTCTATTCGCCATAACTCTTCATGAATGTCATGGCTGTTGATCTTCTATAAATAGGGGTCAGTTTCAATGAATTTTCAATCACTTTTTTCTGGTTTTCACTCCTCTTCTTCTTCCACATTTCTGAATACAAAATCATACCATTACTCTGCCGAAATCAACATCGAATCATACTCGATTACTTCTAGTTTGATTCTACATCACTATCTCTACAAGGTTCTCGGTGCTATTCAGAGTTATAGATTCTTTGTAATATATAAGCGAGAAAAGGTGTGATTGTAGCCTTGGAAATCAATTATGCGAGAAAAGGTGTGATCGTAGCCCTGGAAATCAATTGGGTGAACTTGTTGCCCCGGAAATCAAGTATCTCTACCCAGAGGATTGTCATTCTGGAGGGTGTACCTCGTGGCCTTGAAATCAAGGGTTGTAATTGTTGAATTGTTGTTGAAAGGAAATCCGTACTTGTGTTGCGGGACTGGATGTAGGGTAACTCCGAACCAGTATAAAATCCGGTGTGTTCTTTCCTTTACTGCTTTTACTTTATATTTGCATCTGTGTTTGATTCTGTGTTCATATCTGTGTCTGTTTAGTGTATACATTGTTAACAAAGTAAGATAAACTCAAAAAAATTAACAAATTTCTTAAAACACTATTCACCCCCCCTCTAGTGTTAATTGTAGCCTTAAGATCCTTAATCCGCATTTCTCACAGTCTTCATGTGAGAGTGGTGTTAGGGAGGTAGGAAGTAAGTGAGTCGGTGTAGTCTTCATGTGAGAGTGGTGTTAGGGAGGTAGGAAGTAAGTGGGTCGGTGTATCTGGCTTAGGCGGTCGAACCAGAGAATGCTGAGCGAAGGTGTTTGAAATTAAAATGCTGAGCGATGTTGGTCGAAATAGAGAGTGCCGAGCGATGGACTTAGGCCGAGCGGCATTTAGGCCGAGCGACATTTAAACCGTGTGTTTCGAGTGTCGCTCGGCATTGAGCCCTTAAGTGGGCAACGACAGTCGAAATCATTCCAACTCGAACATAACCCATGCCGAATTCACTTACCTTCCATGCCTAATCATATGACAAAAAACAAGGATAAGGACTTAAGCAAACAAACATATCGAACTAATTCGAACTGATAACTTCTCAGTTTCAACAACTATGATCCTGAGTTTAACTCGATTAAAACAAATAATAGCCTTCAACATACAGTGCCAATGCCGAGTTCAAAATTGAGACCATCATATGACAGGCTATCGGAGACGGTCAGCGATGACGGTCTTCGAAGATGACAGTTCAAAGCTTAACTTTATTCTATCAGCTTCATGACTTTTAATTCTTTTATGCTTATACTCGAACAATTGCACTAGTCCACACACCACACGGGAGGAGCACTTTTGGAACTTCAAATCCATCGACAACTCCTGCACAAGATATTTTGAGTCCCACAATCGCATATGTTGACCTGGCTCCCGATTCCCTAGATGCAGCGATATTTCTACACAATCCGGTCGATTCTCAAGCTTCGAGAATTAATGAATGTGCCCTTCGCCGATTATGCTCGATACATGGAATTCCTTTTGATGATGTACTGGTCCCATCAGGGAAAGATCATCCTCACCCGCCCCCAGCCGGATATACTGCCTGCAACAAATTTATGTGCTGGGTTGGTAGCGTGCCACCATTAAACTCTTTCCTCCGCGATGTGTTGTAATATATTGAGATCGCCCCAGCGCAGTTACATCCCAACAGTCACACATTTTATATGGCACGTGCATTCTCTTCATGAGAATTCTATTTAGGCTCCCCACTCCTGGTGATATCCGCTATATTTACCGTTTCAATAGGCGGTCCGACAGCCCATCCTTCGTATTCCTCGAGCCACATAGCAAGTGCCAAATCCTTACAGGGGCGTGGAGCAAATTCGCCCAATATAAGCAAGAGTGGTTTTACGTGCGTTGCCCCCTGGTTTCACGAGGAGATGGCTGGAAGGGAGTAAGTTCCTTTTCTAGATCAATAGTCGTACGAGTCAGGAAGTGCATTCTTTCTAAACCTTTTCTCGATTTTCTACAGGCATCAGCCCGCGTCCCAAAGGCTCCAGGTACTCTGAGGCAGTAGAAGCTATTCGAGCTGTCCCCGCGGGAGATATGGACATCAAATCCATCATTTCCAATGAATCGTTCTCGAAATTTGGGTTGCTGGCGGAAGGTCGCCGGATAAGTCTTCCTCACAGTACCACCACACCCAGACCTGCCTTGGATAAAGGAAAAAAGCAAGCTGGGCCTTCGGTGCCTTCAACAAGAGAGAATCCCGATGTATCCGAGGAAGGTGAAATAAAAGAAGCTGAAGCTCCGGGTGAGGGTGTAAGTCCTGCTCCGGAACCAGCACTTGAAGCACATAGCACCGATGAACCACCTCCCCCTTCAAAAGGAAAAAAGAAACTAACTTACAAGTTGAGGAAGAAGGTAGTGGGCGGAACCTCGAAAGTGACAATTACTCTGATGGAGAAAGAGCCATCTCCACAACACTTAGAGAGTTCATTGAAAGGCTTGCCTGACCTTAAAATTCCCGATGATTTGCTCAACTATGGTTTCGACGACCCGAAAGCCATAAAACTTCATTCGTCGGCGAGAGGCAGTGAAGGCGCTCAGGCCCATCACCAAGGAGAAAAAACTCCGATAAGTAGAGCTAAAGAATCTGGTCCGTTGGGGGGAAACACTAGGACACACACGAACACTCGCACTTCACCTTGCACTTAAACTTCAGCCGTCATGCCATTTTTGCTAACTTGTCATCACTTAACTTCTGCGCAGGTGATATGGGACGCTCACATGGATTCGACCGCCTTCGCGGCTCTTCCATTTTCCATCCTTCCGACCGAGACTCTGGATATGGCAAACGCCGGGATAGAGGTGACGACAGCAACAAAGATTATCGCTTTCCAGATTCCTCTTCTCAAAGGAAAATTCACAGTCACTCATCATACTCCAACGATCCCCCGCCTCCACTGGATCAAGGCAAGGAGAAATCGAGTCAAAGGGGACCACCATCTGAATTCCTCGAGACCAACACTCAGGTTCCTTAAGTACTAGGCAGTCTTGGGAGGTTCATAAGAAGTCTATAGTTTCGACAAAGCAAACCTCCTCTACTCCTGCACCTGATCCGTCGATAGTGGATAAACTTGTTGAGCTTAAAGCGACATTCCCAAAAATATGTTTTGACGGACTAAAATTTCTTCCATCCATCCATCCTATTCCGGGGAATGTTAAGCAGAGTGCCCTTGCTTGCACCAATGATATTTATGTCCAACACGATGCATTCGTTCACTTGGTAGAAAAAGTTTCTAAAGTTTCCATGGAACGCCAACATGAAATCGACCGTCTGAAGCTCGAGGCCATCCATGACAAAGACATCATTAGGGCCCAAGATAAAGAGCTTTCCACGTATAAATCTAACCTTGAGGCTGCCCAGAAGAACACTAAAGATACTACAGAGGCAGTCAGTGCCCTGGAGGCCACACACAAAAAGGAGATCGATGAAGCTGTCCAACGTTGTGGCGCTTTAGCTTTAGAGAAAGACTCCGTTCAAAAGGAGAGAGACGCGTTTGCTCAACGAGTCAAAGAGTTGGAAGAGCTACTTCTTAAAGAGAAGGAAGAAAAGGTTGTTGCTCAAGAGGAGTCGCAACGTTACTGCGCTGAGATTGTCGCTACATGACTCCTAAAGACAAAGCTCGATGAAGAACTCTCCAAGGCTGAGACACTGAAGGATGAAGCCCGCGAAGAAGGCAAAAGAATAGCGTTTACGGAGATGGATTCTCGCCTTGAGGCGGCCGCCGAAGCTGGTAGGGAGGAGATCAAATGCCAATTTGATCCGCTTATAGCCGAGTACAACGCTCGAGTCCTCATGCATCATGACTTAACATTTCTCGGCGAGGGTTACCTCGAATCTTTGGCTGAAGCATGGGAGACTTTGATAAAGATCAAAAAGGGCTGAGTCGGGGACTGAAGAGGTTGACGAAGAAGCTTTAGCGAAGGAATTTCTCCAGGGGAATGAGCCTTCGGACTTGTCTGCAGCGAAGGCTCTTTACAGCAGAGACTCCTCCTCACCGAAAGGAAAGAATGACATTGCCGACCCGTCCGGAGCCGAGTCTACAGTTCCTCCCCCTACTCAACCGACTAATCGCCTACCACTTGACCCCTTCGAAAAACACATTGGCTACGACCCAGAAGATCCTGGTCTTGGTATTCAAGTTCTATCTCCGATCCCAGAAGGCGAAACTCCCTGAACAATTGAGAGTCAACCAGAGACGGGTACATAACTTTTCCTTCAAAGTCCAAAGGGTCTTTGCTTTCAGCGAGCGATAAATGTATTCTAACACTTGTTTCTTATGATTCCGCGTAGGTTATCCCGATCCTGTACCTACTCCAAGGAGTGATGCTGCCACGGAGAAGGAGGAGAAAATGGGAGAAACAACTCAAGCGGAAGAGACTCCCGGACCTGATGCTCAAGTGATTGAGGCGCTTAACGAAGACAAATCCGATAATCCGTCACCCGTCGAGGAACATTACGAAGTTGAAATTACTGGGGCCTCCAAACACACTTCAAAGCTGAGCATGAAGGAACATGTCATTGAAGAGGGGAGAAAGAAAGCCGAAATTAAGGCCGAGCCTCAAGTGGTAGAACTCGATGACCCACTGAACAGGCCTTTGAAGATTATTCTTCCAGGTGGGACCAGGCCATTAGAAGTTCCTCCTTCCTCTGACACCCCTTCTCTAGCGAGCAAGTCTGAGAAACCAAAAAAGGAGAAGAAGCCAAAGAAGTAGCTATCATGCTCGTTCAACGAGACTTAGCCTGGATTATGTAATTATTTTTATTTATTTTCATAGTCATTGTAGATAGACTTTTTGCCCCGAGTTCGGGAGAAGTTGTAGTAGGACTTCATTTTGAATTAATGAATAAAACTTTGTTCTTTGTCTTTCAAATGACTTTCGTTGTTCAACTCACTGTATAACTCGTAGTCGAAATCCGAAATCTTGTGAGTTACATAAGCCCTAGTTCGCTTCCATATGACTCAGAGATTTTTTGGATCGCTTATACTCTGATCCACACTCTGGGGACTCAGAGTATTCCGGTCCGTGCTCAGGGGACTTTGGAGATTTCAAAGTTGTTTTACTCTAGCCCATGCTTTGGGGACTCAGAATATCCAGTCCGCACTCTGGGGACTTAGATATTTTTTAAGTCATT
The DNA here is from genome assembly GCA_030737815.1 of Allium fistulosum. Taxonomy (NCBI): domain Eukaryota; kingdom Viridiplantae; phylum Streptophyta; class Magnoliopsida; order Asparagales; family Amaryllidaceae; genus Allium; species Allium fistulosum. The sequence continues at coordinate 708,355,052 of CM060903.1, read as the reverse complement.
TATACTCTAGTCCGTGCTCTGGGGACTTAGAGTACTCTAGCCCGCACTCTGGGGACTTAGAGATTTTTTAAGTCGTTTATACTCTAGCCCGCACTCTGGGGACTCAGAGTACTCCAGTTCGCACTCTGGGGACTTAGAGATTTTTTAGTCGTTTATACTCTAGTCCATGCTCTGGGGACTCAGAGTACTCCAGTCCGCACTCTGGGGACTTAGAGATTTTTTAGTCGTTTATACTCTAGTCCGCGCTCTGGGGACTCAGAGTACTCTAGTCCGCGCTCTGGGGACTCAGAGTACTCTAGTCCGTACTCTGGGGACTTAGAGATTTTTAAGTCGTTTATACTCTAGCCCGCACTCTGGGGACTCAGAGTACTCCAGCCCGCACTTTGGGGACTTAGATATTTTTTATGTTTGGGTGTGCGTTCGTACGCGAGGCAGAATAATCGCAATTTAATTTTCGTCACAGAATTGTACTATACGAAAACATCAGTAGTTCATGGAAAAGACGGCTTCAAGCCTTTATTGATCATAACAAATGGAAACAAACTGAATTGTCTTATTACATGCCAAAAACTAAAAACAGCGAAATGAACATACATTGGAAATAATTGCAACTAAAATGCAAAAAGAAATAGACTAGGTATAATAACGACGCAAATGCTCGCTATTCCATGCGCGAGGAAGTGTCACGCCATCTACGGTCGCTAGCTTGAAAGTTCCTTCTCCAAGCCTCCGTTTGATGATATGCGGACCTTCCCTTGTGGGATTCAAATGTGATGGGGTCGGAAAAACTTGCTTCAAAACGAGATCACCTGCATTGAAGATTCTCGGTCGGAGTTTTTCATTATAGTACCGTGTAACTCGGTGCCTATGTGCAGCCGCTCTTAAATCAGCCTCTCCACGTTTTTCATCAACAAAATCCAGCGATTACAATAGGAGATTCTAATTCGTCTTGGGATCATAATGGGTTACCCGATGAGAAGGAACTTCAAGTTCCACGGGTATCACAGCTTTAGTGCCGTATGCCAAGGTGAATGGAGTATGGCCAGTCGCGGACTTGTGGGTGGTTCTGTAAGCCCAGAGCATTGTCAGAAGCTCATCCACCCACCTGCCTCTAGCCTTTTCCAGTCGTTTCTTTAATATTAGCTTGATTATTTTATTCACGGCTTCCACTTGTCCGTTCGCTTTAGGGTGAGCGACCGCCGAAAACCTTTTCTCAATATGATATTTCTGGCAAAATTCTTTGAATTCTCTACTTTCAAATTGAGTTCCATTGTCCGTTATGATAGTTCGCGAGAGGCCAAAACGGCATATGATGTTTCGTACAACGAAATTAATTACTTTTTTGGTGGTGATCATAGCTAAAGGCTCTGCTTTTGCCCACTTAGTAAAGTAATCAACCGCAACAATTGCATACTTTGCACCACCCCTGGAAATCGGTAAGGAACCAATTATATCGATCCCCCAAATCGCAAATGGCCAGGGACTAACCATTTGTGTGAGTTCCGCTGGCGAAGCTCTCGGGATTTTCGCAAACTTTTGACATTTGTCACATTTTCTTACGTAGTCTGCAGCATCCCGATTTACAATGGGCCAATAGTATCCATAGCGGAGGATCTTTTTTGCCAGTGTCTGCCCCCTAGTATGATCGCTACATTCGCCCTCATGAACCTGTTTCAAGACCCGTTTTATCTCATCGTGGGCGATGCAATGAAGTAATGGAACTGAGAACCCTTTTCGATACATTATTCCATCCTGCATCACATATCTTGAGGCTTTGCGTATGACTTGTCGTCTTTCGTTCCTCTTTTCAGGCAAAGCTTCGTGTAACGGGAACTGCTTGAATGGGGTTATCCATGACTCCTTTTCAATTTCTACTTCTAGCAGAAAGTCTATTTCCATCTCGTTTATACTTGGAAATTGCAAAACTTCAACACGAACCAAGCCCATTTGTTGTGCATCGCCATTACTTGCGAATTTTGCTAATGAATCGGCTTCCCTGTTTTGTTCACGCGGGACATTCGAAATATCATAATACTCAAGGTCTGCCAAAAGTTCTTGAACTCGAGCGAGGTATGGAGCAAGCCTTTGCCCCTTTGCTTGATAATCTCCTCGCACTTGGTACACCACCAATTGAGAGTCACAAAAGATCTCAATTGTTTTTATTCCAACCTCCTTGACAAGTTTTAAGCCAGCGTGCAATGCTTCGTACTCTGCTTTGTTATTCGTGGCTGGAAAATCAAGCTTCAATGCATAACAGATAGATCGGTTTTCAGGGGTCACTAGAATAACACCGGCTCCGGAACAACGGTCATTTGATGCCCCATTGGTGTACAACTTCCATCGAATGGGGGGAGTAATGTTTTCATTACTTTGGTCGACAGGCATTGTGAATTCTGCAATAAAGTCTGCTAACGCCTGTCCTTGGATAGCTCTCCGCGGCGGGTAAGTAATATCGAATTGACTTAACTCGATGTTCCACTTTAGCAACCTTCCAGAGGTTTCTGGTCGCTGGATCACCTGTCGTAGAGGTTGATCGGTATAAACACTGACCGGGTGTGCTTGAAAGTATGGACGAAGCTTGCGTGATGCAATCACCAAGCAGTAGGCTAGCTTCTCAATTTTAGGATAATTTCTTTCTGCCCCCGTTAAACGTTTACTAACATAGTACACCGGCTTTTGAACTTGGTCCTCCTCGCGAACCAAAACCGTACTGATGGCATGTTGAGATACGGCCAAGTATACATATAATACTTCATGGTCTATAGGCTTCGACAGCATCGGGGGACTTTCCAGATGTCTTACCAGAGCTCGGAATGCGTCCTCGTAGTTGGGCGTCCATTCAAAATTTCTCTTCCCTTTCTTTATTACATCAAAGAAAGGAATGCACTTGTCAGTCGCTCTGGATATGAATTGACTCAGCACGGCCACTTTTCCGTTCAGGCTTTGTACTTGCTTTATAGTTCTGGGTACCTGAATGTCTCGAATAGCCTGAATCTTTTCTGGGTCAGCTTCAATTCCTCGTGCATTGACAATAAAACCCAAAAACTTTACCGATGCGACACCAAAGGAGCACTTCGGTGGGTTAATTTTCATTCCATAATACCTGAGTATATCGAACATTCCGCCAAGTCTTGAATGTGGTCGTTTGATTGTCGTGATTTCACGAGCATGTCATCCACATAGACTTCCATCGTCCTACCGATTTGGTCTTTAAACATCCGATTCACCAAGCGCTGATAAGTCGCCCCGGCGTTCTTCAGCCCGAAAGGCATCACCACATAACAATACAGTCCGACATCAGTAACAAAGCTAGTGTGCTCCTGATCTAAAATGTGCATTGGGATTTGATTGTATCTCGAGTACGCGTCCATAAATGACAATAACTCATGCTCGGCGGTTGAATCGACCAACTGGTCAATTCTGGGTAAAGGGAAACTATCCTTAGGGCAAGCTTTGTTCAAGTCTGAGTAATCAACACAGGTCCTACACTTCCCATTCGCTTTTCTCACTAGCACGGGGTTAGACACCCATTCAGGGTAGAGGGCGTCACGGACGAACCCATTGGATTTGAACTTGTCCACCTCCTCTCTGAGAGCGGCGGACCTCTCTGGGTCCATCCCTCTCCTTTTTTGCTTTATTGGCACGTATTTTGGGTCTATGTTCAACATATGACTCGCAGTGGTGTGAGAAATTCTGCACATATCAGAATGTGCCCAAGCGAAAACATTTAGATTTGCCTGGAGGAAATCAGTAAGTCCCTCGATCATCGAGGGGTCAAGTTGTGATCCAATCTTAAGTACTCGCGATGGATCATCATGGCTGACTGGAATGTCGATCGTCAGTTCAGCCGGTGCTGCTTTTGCCTCCTTGGGTTCCTCATCGTCATCTCTCGGATCTATGTCCCTATAGATCCGATCATGTTGCCCAAGCCAAGGCTTGGGCACTACTTGTCAATCTTCTACAACTCGGATGCGGACAGAGCTATCCACAACCTTTCCTTTCTCTCTACACTGAGTCTCTCTCAGCTCAGCCACATAACATGCACGACCAATCGCTTGATCGCCATGCACTACACAACCTCCACTTTCTGTCGGAAATTTCAGAGTTAAACACCATAGGGCCAAAGCTGCCCTAAATTCTGCTGAGCTGGTCGGCGCAAAAACACATTATACGGGGAATCGACATCCAAAACTACGAATGGTAGGATCCGCACCCTCCTACGTTCACCTTCACCGGCAATTCAATATAACCCACCGCATCGGTAGCCACACCATTAAAGCCCTAAATATAAGCTTTAGATGGTTTTAAGTCCTTTGTCTCCATCTTCATCTGATCATATGCCTTTTTGAAGATGATATTAACGGAACTTCCACAGTCAATCAGTATTCTTCTCACAAACGCTGGTCTAATAGTGGCTGAGATGACCATCGGGTCAATGGTAGGTGCTTCCACCTGATCGGCATCTCTACTTCTAAACACTATATCATCCGTCATCATTCGCTATTGCTTAGCCGGGGTACCGTCTTCCGTGTTTGAATAACACTCGAAATCTGCGTGCTTCAGGGAACTAGCATAACGCTCCATCTCTTGCCAACTCTTGTCTGCCGGGTGAGGCCCTCCGACTATCGTATTTATGATTAGTCTTCCTACGGTTCGAGCTGGTTCCTCAAGTTGATGCGGAGCCTGCCCGCAATTGGGGTCGGATGCCCCTTGTCCGCCTTCCTGCGGGTTCTTAACGAACTCCTGTAACTTCTTTTGTCGAATGAGCTTTTCAATCACATCATGGAGGTGCCTACACTCCTCGGTTTTGTGCCCGTAAGTCTCGTGGAAACGGCAATACTTCCCAGTCTGCTTTGCTCTTCGGTGGACTCTTTTGGTCGTGGCTTTTGATATTGAAAGGTATTACAAGTCGACAAGTAAATATTCTCCAAAGATGCATTCAGAGGAGTGTATTCGCTGTAAGTTGGGATCCTTGGTTTCCACTTTCCGGCTTCCCTCTTCTTTCCTGGATTTCCCTCACCAGATCCTTTAGATTGTTCAGGCTTGTTTTGAACATTGACTTGTACCTTTCCAGAGTTGTCACCAGATTGTTTTACAGCAATGTTGCTCTGCATAGTCTCCTTGCTAGGTACTGGTGCATTGTCTTGCCTCATCCACCTAGCTTCCTCCCTTTTTATAAATTGGTGTGCCTTTGAATAAAAACATTCCAGTGTAGTCGAAGGCTTTCCCGCCAGCCAATCACCAAACTCCGAATCCTGATTTACTCCTCGCATCACGGCCATTAAAATAGCATGGTCATTGGGGTTGCTAACTTCAGTTGTGGCAACGTGAAATCTTTGTAAGTACTCTTTTAGCGACTCCCCTGGAGCCTGAATCACACTAGACAAGGACATCACATCCTTGGGACGAGTGGTATGAATCCTGAACTGTTCCACAAATTTTGTCGCTAACTCATCAAAGTTGGAGATAGTCCGCGGAGGAAGTTGGGTGAACCACATGGTAGCGATTCCAGATAAAGTTATTGGGAAGCATTTACATTTAGTTGCATCGTTTTCTCTAGCTGAGTCCATTATCCATTCATATCTCATCACATGCTGTCGGGGATCGGTCTTTCCTTCATAGGCCGGAATAGCCGGCATGTTAAACTTCCTGGGGTACTCTACCTGTAGGATAACATCTGTGAACGGAGTATGACTCCTGGATATCCCCCAATCATCATTTGATAAGACTTGGTTCTCTCTCATCAGCTGTCTGACCATAGCTGATAGGTCTGGGGTTTGTATGGAAGATGGCAGGTTGGTGTCTGTCCTGCGAGACCGTTCTGGTCGGTGTCTTCTCTGTTGGCGAACTACCAAGTGTGTGTCTTGGGGACCAGCATCACTAGGACCTTGGTGTGCCGGCTGTCCGGCTTCCACTCGTACTCCAGATCCTAAGTTTCTCATTCCAGCTTGAGTGTGATTTTCTTGGTGTAGGTGAGGGGCCATTGCTCCAGGTAGAGAACCCGGACCATCCTGGTTGATCGATCAGCACCACTTGCTTGCGTTGTTTCTATTCTTCGACGTCTACGCCTGGGAGGTTCATCAGACGAAGAAGAGCTGTCGGATGAGGAGTAAGGAGCGGGGCTTCCTCCGGCATTCTGTTCGCTGTTGTTGAGTAAGCTGAGTCATAAGGTTGGCATTAGCTTGGATCTGTTCGCTAAGTTGTCTCCTGCTCTCCATGAGTTCTCTCATCAGCTCGTTGAACTCTGTCCTAGTGACAACTTCCATTTGATTTTGTGCAGTGACAGTCCCTGCGCCCAGATTAACCCGTTGATTGTTGGGTCCTACTTGTTGGACACTAGCAGTCTCATTGACATCTGCATTGTGGGAGGCTGATCTAGTACGTGGTCTTCCCATTGTAGAGTTATTGTTAGAAACTCTGAGTAGAATCAACAAACTTCCTGTGCATGACTTGGATCTCCTTCGGGGTATTTCTTCAATCCAGTAGCTGCAAAGTAGATCCTAGTAACCTGAGAATGAGCTCTCAGTGAAAGCACCAAAATGTTAGCACCAAAATTGGTCACTAACACCCTTGAGAAAGATTATGTAGAGAGATTAATGAAGAAAGTAAATTGAAACAGAGGAATGTAAGCAAAATTAACTACAAAAACAAGAACACCGGATTTATAGTGGTTCGGCGTAATTGCCTACGTCCACTTTGAATATAATCTTTATTACTTTTCTAATCACTTGAATACAGATACAATCCGTAAACAAACCACCTGAATACAAGTTTTAATCTAAAAGAGGAGAATCTAAAAAATGACAGAGTTTCCCTGGAGTTCTCCAAAAAAGGTCCCATTTCAGTACGCCCCTGCCTCTTTATTTATAGACGAAGTTAGGCTGGACTTCCTTCACGGGCCAAGGAACAAGGTATCTCGGCCCACAGTAGGTGACTTCTGCGCACCGAGCCAGGCATGCCGAACGAGTTATGCTGAGCGAGGAATGCCGGTCGAGAATTGTCTGGTCCATCATCAAGTGACTCGAAGTAAGCCCTCAAGAGAACTGAAGCGCGTAGTGAGTGGACCCGAAGAGAAATCATGTCGATCGCCCTTACCTTACAGTGAGCTTGCCGAGTGAGGGATGACGAGCGATATATGCCGAACGACAACCAGGCCGAGCCATACGTCTATGCCGAACGACATCCAGGCCGAGCCGTACGTCTATGTCGAATGACACCCAGGCCGAGCCATGTGTCTATGCCGAACGACATCCAGGCCGAGCCGTGCGTCTATGCTGAACGACACCCAGACCGAGTCGTGCGTCTATGTCGAACGACACCCAGGCCGAGCCGTGCGTCTATGCCGAACGACATCCAGGCCGAGCCGTGTGTCTATGCCGAATGACATCCAGGCAGAGCCGTGCGTCTACGCCGAACGACACCCAGGCCGAGCCGTGTGTCCATGCCGAACGACATCCAGGCCGAGCCGTTCAAACCAACTTCTATAGCCAGTCTTTTGTAGCCGAGCCAAGCATCTGGGTAACAATATTGATATAACATTTATATTTATTATGTATTATAACCTTTATAATATAACACATATATCATATACATGTGTAATTATAATTTCAATTAATTAACCTTTAATTAAATTAATTAAATTATCTTGATTTCGAAAATCATTATTCATATGGATGCATGCATATTTATGATATCTTCAACGTTTTAAAATATCATAACATATTTCATAATACATTTACTACATGCACATACATTTTATTAATTAACTTACTAATAAAATTTATGATTTTCGAAAATTATGTTATTTTGTTTTTCAAACATTTTGAAAAATATGTTACATTATAACTATTATAATAAACATATATTTTATTTTAAATTTAACAATTAAATTTAAAATCGTTTACTTTATTTTTCAAGACAATTTTGAAAATTAGCCCAAGGCCCAAATTAAGTTGGGCTTTTTCTATTAGGGGCAACCTTTGGACTCACTTCACCTTTCAGGCTAGGCCGGTAACCAGGTAGGACAGGATACTTGATTACCCAATTCCAATCCTAGACATTACCTTTCTAGACACCGTACTGAGTGGGCAAGCTTAATAAGTTAGCCCTAACATGACTAATTTAGACCGCATAGGCTATTGGTCTCTGATACCATTGTTGGAACTGGGTCAGCCCGCAACGGTAGTGGTAGTTGTATTTCAAAATTTTTTATCCTGCTGGATCTTTATTGGGCCTATGAAGTCTAATTCATTTAGAATAATTCTAAATTTGTTTAAAATAAAATCATGTATTTTATTTAAATTTAAGTATTTTGTAATGTAAAGTTAATTTGAATGATTTAATTTATATATATACATGCATCATATAAATATACATATGTATGTGCATGTGTAACATAATAATCCATGAAGGGTATAACATGCTCGTATATAGATGTTGGGATTTACATCTCAACGAACACATTAGCTCATTTCGTATGTATTGTATGTTGTCTAAATATGTGCATAAATCTATAATGCAAAGTATATTTATATAAATACATATACATATATTTAAAATATATTTTATAACTAAAAGTCTCAAAATTAAATATATATATATAATTTAAAACATTTTTATAAATATATATACATAATTAAACATATAAAATTATACATACATATATATAGAATAATTAAAATTATATATATATATAAGGTTAAATAAAATGTATATATATGAATAATTAATTACATTCAAATACTTAAAATATAAATATATATATTTTAAAATTATTTCCAGATTGAAATTAGCATAACAAACATAAAATAATAATTTTATAATTTTATCATTATTATATATATATATATATAATAAATAGTTTTGATCATAATAATTAAAAATATTTGTAATAATTAATAAAAAAATCAAAATTAAAAATTTTTAAAAATTTAGGATCATAAAAGACAGGTTGAAATTTTTTTTCATGATTTTTTGAAATAAAATATTATTTTTAATTAATAAAAGAAATGTTCAACCGAAGTAATTTAATTATTAAAAATATTAAATATTAACGAAAAATTCTAATTTTTTTTCCGTGGGTTACAACATAGATGTATTAATTTTAGAAAATATAAAATTGAATTTTCAGTGGAATAATTATGTTATATATAATAAACAATTTAAATAATCAATAAAAGATAATTTAAAATTATTTATATGTATAAAAAATTTATTTTCGAATTTGATAAATCATATTATGTATAAATAGGTGTAAGGAAAAACTCTAAGCTGTTTATACATTATAAATATACATATATGTAATTATATGTTTAAAATATACATTAGTCTATATTTTAATTAATATATAAATATACATAAAATAATTAATAATGACAATTTTTTTTAGCAAATTAGGTTTTTTTTATACATAAATTATAACACATAATAATATAACCATGCACATAGCAAAACTAATTTGTGACAACTACAAATACCTACGAAAATCTCACCTAACTAGATATACAACATTAATATATATACAGATTTGGGATTAATCAATATTAAATCATAAAATATGATATGATACTGTAATGTATAAATAAAATACCAATTGATGATGCCTTTGAGTCCACTTGAATTAATGAATTCCCTTCTATAGTTATGCTTGATCCGTCAGATTGCAAGTCTGGAATCGTCGACCTTTTCTATCAAATAGTGCTTTTACTTAACTTGAATTGATTTGAGATTCTTAAAACTGATATAGGGATTAATTTCGGCCAGTAAACTTGATAATTATGGCAGCTAAAAGTTGTTTTTTATTAAGGGTTTAGAGATCCATATATATAGCCTTGTACCATAGAGATATTAGGACAATCTCATTACCCATTCTCTCTTAATCTTAGCCATCCATTTCTAGGTCTAATCCTAAGTTTTAACCACCTCCAATAACTTATCAAAACCGAAATTTGCAGCCCTAATGATGGGATTTAAACCCATTTAAGCCCAAGTCAAAATGCTATGCAAATAAATATAATTTAATCGCTTATCGATATCGTATATCGATTGGTACATTTATAACTATTATAAATATATAACAATTTTATTTCTCAAACCATATTCAAATTTTATAATTAATATTTCATAAATATTAATTAATTTAATTATAACAATTATAAACTAATTAAATCATTCTGTCTTAAGGAATTCATCATTTCAGTTGTGTAACTCTGGGGTGTAAATTTGGTCAGCAATTAACACCGAACTATTCGAATGCTAACTTTCACATGTCACTTAGCAAGTGGTGTGACATTATGACCAAATTTATCGCTTATTCATTTTTAGTACAATCTTATTTAATTTAATAAGCATTACCCGTTAGTTACATTTATATACACCAATCCTCTTCGTTAAAACTGTATCACTTTGGATTTATGGAATTTGGTAATGGTCAAAATTTCAATATTGTCCATATTCAACAGTATAGTCCAAACACAAAATCCTTGGTTCAATAATAACAATTATTATTAACTATACTACTCTGGCCAGAGATTTTGACTTTGGGTTGACTTGAGTTGACCATGATACTAACCTCATATAACTTAAGTGACGAATCCTCTCGTGAATAGTGTCTTCCTTCCAATACTTCCACTTGACCTAACTATAATCACTTGATGGATGTCGTTCCATGATTTGACTATAATCAAGGCAGAGTTTTTCATATTGAAGGTTGACAGTATTCTCAAGTCAAAAGAATTGTATAAATTAGTCACATCGATATTTTCTGTTTGACCATAGTTATATTAACCAACAGAAACTACCGACTGAGTTATTCTATAGCTATCCAATAACTATCAGTACATAACCTCTAGGTGCCCCCCAGCAGTCATGAGTAATACACTACCCAACATTTGGAGAGCATTACGTACTCTAGTCTCAATGGATACATCGATATCCAGTGTCGATGCATCTTGACTAGGAACATTTAAAATGATGTGTTTTGTAACAATGTGATCCAATACTCATGATTACAACTAATTATAATTACTATCACAAACACGTCATTTATGGATTTTCTATTAAATATATTTTTAATTAAACATTTAATTATTTATAACACATTATAACAAATATATAACAAAAAGAAGAAACACCTTTATTTCGAACAAGAATTGATTTCGAAGTTAATAAATTACAGAATCGCCCCTAGAGAATACCCCTAACACTATCAGTGCATTGGTTTCGACAGTGTCGGAGGCGAAGGTAAGGAGGCGGAACCTGGTGCCCAAAGCATCGAAACAGTGAAAAACATGTTTATTTGTCCTTTTAAACTATTTCTTTATACCTAACCTGCTATGTTTGTCAAATTGTGATTGGTTGCAAGTTTCTCTTTTCTAAAAGTACTACCGAATTTCCAGAAATAACAATTTGAGTTTACTTACAAATTGCCCCTTCTCCTTTCATAAATATATATAACATTTAAGTCTCATACCTTAAATAATTTTATATATCCATTAAAACACTTAGGAAAATTCTACAAAAATTTCTAAAAATCACTTTTTATATGTTTTCTAACATATATTAATTTCAACCCAAACCAATTATTATTTAACCATAAATAATTTATAACCCAAAAATAACATCTTCTTTACTAGGAAATTTATATAAATTCCAAAAAAATTCAGAAAATTCTAAAAATTGAAACCAATCTCCAAAATAATATTTCTGGTGTATATAAAAATTCGCAAGGCATTTGGATGTCATTTAATAGGGTTTGAAAGAGATTGTGCTATAGGATCGTGTAATATGGATGAATTTATAAACTGCTTGTGCGGAATAAAAACTAAGTAAGTAAATAAATAATGTAGTAAAGTAAGTGACACCAGAGATTTTTATACTGGTTCGAACTCCCGTGCTACGTCCAGTCCCAGACTCCTTCTGAAATTAAACTAGCTACCCTCACTTAACCTGGAGGAATGGGTTTACATCGCTTGAGCAACCGAACAAGACTTCTACCCCCTAAGCAACCGAATATGACTTCTACCGCCTGAGCAACCGAACTGGACTTCTTTACAAATAAGCAAAAGTATCTGACTGCAGTATGCTCTTTAAATAGCACTGATAAGTCAATTAAGTACAATCTTACTATAATCTTCTCCTTTATGATATATAGTGTAATGTGCTTGAATAATGTGGAAGATAGAGTGATCAATAATCAGAGATTGTATATAGTTTGAGTGCAAATTGAAAATAGAGAATAAGGGATTAGAAATAAAGAATCTTAATATCAGTTAAGTTAATTGTTTGTTGAATTCTACACTCTATCTATAAAGTTTTAAAAGTTGCATTATTTGATTAAAAGGAACGATGAAAAGAACAGATGCAACCATTAGATTAGAAGATGTTTCTCTTCGTTGAAGAGAAGCATCCCTTCGGAAAACTAGCCGTTATAAATAATCAATCGGCTGAATTTTCAATTCAGCTTTCTGATTTATTTAAAATTCGATACAGCAAGCAAATAAGCTATTTTGGCCTTATTCAGCCGTCTGAATGATACCATTCAGTCGGCTGAAACTGCATAATAAATTATGCTATGTTTCAGCATTCAAACGGCTGAATGGTTACATTCAGCCTGCTGAATGTAGCATGTTTTGTGCATGTGCATAGTTTGTGTATGTGTTAGTGTGTATATACCATGTCAGAGAGATTTTAACATATTTCTAATAATATACAGAGTCTTAAACAAAAGAATAACAACTTCATAGCTTTTTGAATCTGAATCTTCAATGAATCTCCTGCATAAATGATTAGTACACAATAATATTGACTATATAGTTGTCACAATCAAAACGATGAAAATCGAGATTCTAACATTCTCCCCTTTGGATGATGACAACCGTATAAGTATAAATAATATTTATATTGCCATGAAACTTGTATGAATACTCCCCCTGTCGATATGCACAATAATTTAAACAAATTCAAACCAAATTTCTTCCCCATTGTCATCGACAAAAAGGAAAGATATACAAAATACTAGAGATAAAAGCACGTAGAGACAAAATGAAATAAAGTTAAAACAAAACACTCTAGTCATAACATCACAGAAATAAAGTCACAACATCACATAGTCACATCATTACATACACAACCATATAAAACCATAGGAGTCTTAAAAGAATATTACAAACCAAAATATCATAAAAGTTCATAGAACATAAAGGAAAACTAGGTAGAAGGAGAAGGATCATCTCTATCATTGTCTCCATTTTCAGAACTCGAAGAAGACCATTGGAAAGGAGCTGGATTATAAGCTTCGGTAGATGTTGAACCGGAGCAAGAAATTTTGTCCCATATCCTGTTAAGAAATCCTTTTATAGAATTGAATTTCTTCTCCGTCTTCTTTTCAAGTGATTTGATATCCCGATTAAGCTTCGATTGGTTTCGGGAGAGAGTGATAATATCTTGTCTAGATGAGGTATCTGGGCCAATAATTTGAATGGAATCGTCATCCTCTTCTTCTTCTTCTTCTTGGTGAGTTTGTGAAGAGGAACAACATTTGTGTCATGAGGTTGGGAAATACCTCGTTCATTGTTTTGAGCCCATTCTTGGAAGGAAATTATTTGTTGAGGAGGAGGACGGTGAGGAAGACCCATTAATCCCAAGGTTTTAGCTTTTAACTCTCTTATGGTTGAATATTCGGAATCTGGTATTTGAACAACAAAATTGAGTAGGAAATGCATAATATAAGCCCCATAATGAATGGTCTTGTATTTCCTTTGAATTGTGATATTTTGAAACTCATCTAACATTATTTTCCCCCAATTCACTTGTTTGTGAGAGTATATAGCATAGAGGGCTTGAAAGTCTCGTTTGTATAATTTCTCATAGCTACCCATGTGGGGTTGTAAAGATCGAATAAAAGCTCGGTGAATGAGGCGTGCTTGGGGTCTTAAAGCACTAGATTTAAGCTCATTTAGATTTGTAAGTTGATCGGATAAGAAAAGGTGTGAAACTTTATCACGATGAACCATATCGACTTCAATGTCATCTATGTCGGTTCCTTGATATGGATAATTCAATATATATCCCAATCTTTGTAAAGGCAAGAAAATTTTGATACCACAAACTAGTGACCAAACAGATTTTCATGGTTTTGAGGGTTATGGTGATCAAGATTCATATTAGCAAGGAAAAGTTTAACCATGCAAAATCGGGGAATTTCATGAAGGCTCCTTCGAAGATGTTGGAATTTTTCATGCTATTGTAGCCAGAAATAGCGGTGTCATTCCATGGCCATTTTCAGATTTGGTCTTCGGAAGGTCCGGAGATGGATTTGTCCTTTTTGACCTTGGAGGCATGATTGTATGAAAATTTGAAGAAGAAAATGGAGTTTTTGAAGGAATGGAGGCTAGGGTTCTATGGTAAGAAAGTAGAAAGTGAAAAAGTAAATTTATAGTATAGAGTAAATAAGATGGTAGAATGGGTTATTGGGTTAGAAGCCCATATTAAAAAAAACTGTTCTGGGAACATTCAGATGGCTGGTTTGCTGTAATCATCCGTCTGAATGCTTTCCCGCAAGAAAGCAGTGTAAAAACAACAAATTCAGCCGGTTGTTAATAGGGTGTTCAGCCGTCTGAATCCGGGTGGAAAAATATGAAGCCTACAATATTCAGCCGTCTGTTTGATGGTGTTCAGCCGGCTAAGTAGACGGTAAAAATGTTGTCCCCCCATTTTTTATAGTCAACGAACATTATTTTGCAAGAAGAAATTATATATATATATATAAACAAATAATGGAATACATTAGAAAATACATATAGAACAAAAATTAAACAAAGTTAGAAGAAGAGCTAGGAGTCTTATAATCTTCTCGCTCAATCTTGGTATTATCCTATAATGGTCGGAGAGGAGACTAGATATTATCATGTTCCCAAGAGTTTGGTGACACTGGGGGACGTTGTCGCGATTGTTCCCAAGGATTGCGCCGTGTAGGAGAACGAATAGGAGAAGGTTGATGAACCGTGCTCCTAGATGAAGATCCGCAGAATTTCAATGCGACTTGCTCTAAGAAGCTTAATCGCTTAGCGTTAACCTTCTGTTCATAATAGAGTTCACGCTGTAATTCTAGCGTTTCCCTCTGGTAATGGTGAATGTCATCTATTTTATCTTTAGTAGAGGGAGAGCCAAAGAATAGAGAGCGTTTGGCTCTTTTTCTGGGTGGAGTATAACCAGTATGAGTGGAAGGTGGAACAATGGGGACATGTTCATAGATAGGTGTAGGAGTAGGTTAATTGATTGAACCCGAACTAGGAGAAGTGTAGTCAAGTGAGGAATTCGGAATTATCTTGGGAAGACATTATTATAAGAGGTTTGTAGAAAATTCTTCTTTTCTTTTAAATGATATATAAACTTGAATGAAAGTAAGGTATTTATAATACTAAGCATTTCAGAAATAGTAAGAGAATTAGAGGTGGAACAGATTTTAACTAGAGAATAATGATTGTTTAAAAAGAAAGAAAGAATGTACGGTAGAAAATTGTAGATAAGAACAGAAAAAGTATATTAGGAATTGAAAATATGATTCTGTTGTGAAGTAACATGTAGTAGAGCGATAATGCATATGACTTTCAAGTGAGAGACCAGAGTTCGAGTCATGGAAACGTAATTTTTGAAACTTTTTTTTTGAAAAATAATTTCAAATTAAAATAATTATAAATCTTTTAATGATAAAATTCCTAATTCGCTTCTTAGTTTTATAAAGATATTTTCATTTAAAGGTTTTGTAAATATATCAGTCAGCTGGTTTTCAGAAGATACAAATTCTAATCTGACTATATCCTTTTCAATATTATCACGAAGGAAATGGTGATGATTGTCAATATACTTAGTTCGTGAATGATTTACATGATTTTAGATAAGTTTATAGCACTTGTGTTATCACAAAAAATAGTTAATTTAGATAAATTAACTCCAAAATCTTGAAGTGTTTGTTACATGTAGATGACTTGAGCACATGCTAAAGCAGCATAAATGTATTCTGCTTCACACGTCAATAGTGAAACACAATTTTGTTTCTTGCTGAACCAGGAGACTAAGGATAGTCTAATGAAGTGACAAGTCCCGCTCGTACTTTTTCAATCCACTCGACATCCTCCAAAGTCTGCGTCACTATATGATACTAACTCAAAAGGACATTCTTTCGGATAGAAAAGTCCGAAATATTTGGTTTTCCTTAGATAACGTAATATTCGTTTCACCGCTCGCATATGTGATTCTTTATGATTTGCTAGAAATCGAGCACATAAACAAACACTTATCATTATATCAGGTCTACTAGCAGTTAGATAAAGTAATGATCCAATTATACTTCGATATAATTTTTCGTCAACACTCTTGCCATCTTCATCTCTATCGAGATTTATTGTTGTACTCATTGGAGTTGGTTTGGTAGAAGTATTTTCCATACCAAAGTGTTTATTAGATTATTACAATATTTTTCTTGATTAATAAAAATTCTATTATCTAATTGTTTAATTTGTAACCCAAGAAAGTAAGATATTTCTCCCATATGTGACATTTCAATTTCTTTGGTCATTATATTGGAAAATTCCTAACATAACTTATCATTTGAAGAACTAAAGATAATATCATCAACATAAATTTGAATAATCAAAATATCCTTTTTAGTTCGTTTAATAAAAAGAGTTTGATCAACCTTCCCTATTTCAAAACTAGAATCTACAAGATAGCTTTTAAGACATTCATACCAAGCACGAGGTACTTGTTTTAGACCGTGTAAAGCTTTCTTAAGTTTATAGACATGGTCTGGAAATTTTTCATGGGAGAATAGAGGAGGTTGTTCAACATAAACATTTTCTTTTATATATCCATTTAAAAATGCACTTTTAACATCCATTTGATAAAGTTTAAAATTATGAAAACATGCAAAGGACAGTAAGATACGTATTGCTTCTAGTCGTGCGACTGGAGCAAATGTTTCTTCATAGTCAATTCCTTCTTCTTGATTATACTCTTATGCAACTAATCTAGCTTTATTCCTAGTTATATTTCCATGTTCATCTGCTTTATTTTTGAAAACCCATTTAGTACCAATGAACTTTTGATCACTTGGTCTAGGAACTAATTCCCAAACTTCGTTTCGTTCGAATTGGTTTAGCTCTTCTTGCATAGCTATAATCCAATAGTCATCAGTAGAGGCTTCTTTGGCATTTTTAGGTTCAATATTAGAAAGGAATGCTACATGGCCAATTTGATTAAGTTGATTTCTAGTTCTGACATGTGAATCAATTTCTCCTATGACATTTCCTACTGGGTGATCTCATAAATTCCTAGGAGGAGATCTTAATCCATTTTCATTATGAACAGCGTTTTCATCTTCTTCAAAATTATGAACAATGTTTTCATCTTCTTTAAAATTATTTGAGTAACCGTATTTGCGACTGTCTTAGTTATTATCTCATCATCCTCAAAAAATTTATTAAACCTAAAGTTTTCATCGAAGGAAACATGTAGTGTTTCTTCGATTGTTTTACTTCTTTTATTAAAAATTCGATAAGCCTTGCTTCGTTCCGAATATCCTATGAAAATTCCTTCATCGGATTTTGGATCGAATTTTCCAAGCTGATCTTTTGTGTTTAAAATAAAACATTTTGAACCAAAAACTTTAAAATATGAAATATTTGATTTTCCTTCATGAAATAGTTCATATGGAGTGTGTTTAGTTAGTGGTCGGATGGAAACACGATTCAGAACATAACAGGCAATTGCTACAGCTTCTGCCCAAAAATGTTTTTGTAAAGTGCTTTCGTTTAATAAAGTTCTTGCACATTCTTGTAAAGTTCTATTTTTCCTTTCTACAACTCCATTTTGTTGTGGTGTCCTAGGAAAAGAAAAATTATGGTAAATTACCTTTTTATTACAAAAATGTTCAAAAGCTTCATTTTCGAATTCACCTCCATGATCACTTCTAATATTTTTTAATTTTTGAGATTTTGAATTCTTTTAGCAAAGATTTTGAAATTTTCAAAAGTGTCACATTTATTTTTCAGAAAAATAGTCCAAGTATATCTTGAGAAATCGTCTACTATAACAAACACATATTTGCTATGGTTTATAGATTGAACTTGAGTAGATCCAAAAAGATCCAAATGCAATAGTTTAAGTGGTTGTACAGTAGAACTATTTTTCTTTGATTTAAAAGATGATTTTGATATTTTCCAAATTTACAAGCATCACAAATATTTTTTACTTTAAAATTCATTTTTGGTAAACCTTTTACTAATTCACTTTTAGATAATTTGTTTATAGCTTTGAAATTGATACGACAAAAACTTTTGTGCCATAACCAAGGATTATTTTCTTTGTCCATTAAGCACATATTAGTATTGTAATTTATATTCATATTCAAAACATATATATTTTTATCTCTAAAACCTTCAAAAATAAGATTTTTATTTTGATAAAAAATGCTACACTTATTTTTAGAAAAAGATATATTGAATCCTTTGTCACACAGTTGGCTGATGCTAAGTAAATTATGTTTTAAATTTTTAACTAATAAAACATTTGTAATAAGAGGTAAATTAGATATACCGTTATTGCTCACATCGCCTTTACCGATGATATATCCTTTGGAATTGTCTCCAAAAGTGACAGATCCTTCATTTGAGTAGGTAATGTTTGTTAGCATCTCTTTGTTTCCTGTCATGTGTTTCGAGCAACCACTGTCGAATATCCATTTTCCTCTCTTTTTAGGTGGTACCTGCAAAATATAGAATTAACATTGGTACCAACCGTTTTATTTGGGTCCTAAAAAGTTAGGTCTTAGGAAACCAAACCCAAGAGGGTTCAGAATTCCTTTTAAAAATATTTTTTTTTGAACAGTTTCTATAAAAGATTTTATATATTTATTTCTAATCAAAGAATTACTTGTTTTAGGAACCCAAATCTTAATTGATTTAGAATAATTTGTAACTTTTGAAATTGGTTTTTCAATAGTATTATTATTATTTTTGAAATTATTATATAAAGAATCCTTTTTCTTTGGAATAACTTTAGAAACTTGCTTATATCCTAGTCCTCTTTTATTTGAAACTGTCTGAGAATTTTCTATAATTTTAGAAAGATTTTCTCTACCTTTGTTAAAATTAGAGACATTCTTAGTAATATCATCTAATTTTGCTTTAAGACTAGAATTATCTAGTTCCAATATTTTAATATTAGCTTTAAGATCATGATTTTCAACTAAAAGAGCATCATTCTTTTCTTTCTAAGTTTCTATCTCTTGACTTAACATAGAGAGTTGAGATGTCATATTAGAATAAGATTCTTGAGTAGTTTCAAGTTCTTCTTCTAAAATTTGTTTCTCATCTCTTAACATATTCTTAACATATCTACCTCAATTTTAGTTCTATTTAATTTTTCAAGAGTTTCTTTATACTTTCTTTTGATGTTTCTTAGTTTGTCAAGTAATTCAGAGTTTATTTCCAATAAATCATCAAAAGTCAGATCACTCACCTCATCATTTGTGGCCATAAAAAATACGTTGGCTTGTTCCATATCGTTGTCTAAGTCACTATCTGATGATAAAGATGAATCAGAATCGTCCTAAGTGACAGAGAAAGATTTCTTTTTGAATTTATCTTTCTTGTGCTTAAATTTGTCTCTCTTTTGATCAGGACAGTCTTTCTTGATGTGGCCTTTCTTGTGACACTCATAACATTCTAGAGCAGAAGATGATGGTTTGTTGTTGTTATTATTGCTGGAGCTATTCTTATTGTTTCTGAATTTGTTGCTCTTTTTGAATTTCAAAAACTTTTTGAAATTTTTAGCAATGAACACCATATCTTCCTCATTTGAATCTGATTCATCCTTTTCTGCTTGGAATTCTATGTTCTTCTTATCTTGAGCTTGTACTCGTTTAGCCTGGAGATTAACTTCATAAGACATTAGATTTCCTATCAACGCCTCTGGTTTAATGGTTGAAATGTCGTTAGCTTCTTCGATCGCTAAGACCTTTCATTCCCACTCATTCGTTAGAGATTTGAAGATTTTTGAAACAATACCAAAGTTTGTATATGTTTCTCCTAATGCTAAAAGAGAATGATATATATCTTGGAATCTAGAGTATATTTCATTTATTGTTTCATCTTGCTTCATTTTGAAATTTTGGAACTGATTTTTGAGCATAGAAATCTTACTCTGCTTTACTTTGTTAGTACCTTCATGTGTAATTTTAAGTGTATGCCAAATTTCATAAGCTGTTTTACACATGCTCACTCTATTAAACTCATTCTTGTCTAATGCATAATATAACATATTCATGACTTTAGCATTTGCAGTAGCATCCAATTTTTGTGTGTTAGACCATTGTGAATATTCTGTTGTAGGTATGGTATATTCAGTTTGAGTAATATTCTAGGTTTCATAACTATTAGCTTGTATATAAATTTTCATTTTGGTAGCCCAATAGTTATAGTTCATTCCGTTAAATAGTAGATTGACCTTCAAGAAAACTAGTGTTAGTTACGGTGCTAGTGTTGTTTTCCGTATTAAAATATCAGATAACTATGTTACAGTTATAAGATGACCTTGCTTTGATACCAAATGAAAGAGACTGTGCTATAGGATCGTGTAATATAGATGAATTTATAAACTACTTGCGTGGAATAAAAATTAAGTAAGTAAATAAATAATGTGGTAAAGTAAGTGACACCAGAGATTTTTATACTGGCTCGAACTCCCGTTCTACGTCTAGTCCCAGACTCCTTCTAGAATTAAACTAGCAACCCTCACTTAACCCAGAGGAATAGGTTTACACCGCTTGAGCAACCGAACAGGAATTCTACCGCCTAAGCAACCAAATAGGACTTCTACCGCCTGAGCAACCGAACATTACTTCTTTAAAAATAAACAAAAGTATCTGACTGTAGTATGCTCTTTAAATAGCACTGATAAGTCAATCAAGTACAATCTTCCTATAATCTTCTCCTTTATGATATATATTGTAATGTGCTTGAAGAATGTGAAAGATAAAGTGATCAATAATCAGAGATTGTATGTAGTTTGAGTGCAAATTGAAAATAGAGAATAAGGGATAAGAAATCAAGAATACTAATATCAGTTAAGTTAATTGTTTGTTGAATTCTAGACTCTATTTATAGAGTTTTAAGAGTTGCATTGTTTGATGAAAAGGAATGATGAAACCATTAGATTAGAAGATGTTTCTCTTCATTGAAGAGAAGCATCCCTTCGGAAAACTAGCCGTTATAAATAATCAACCGGTTGAATTTTCAACTCAGGCTTCTGATTTATTTGAAATTTGATATAGCAAGCAAATAGGCTATTTTTGGCCTTATTCAGCCGTCTAAATGATACCATTCAGCCGGCTGAAACTGCATAATAAATTATGCTATATTTCAGCATTCAGACGGCTGAATGGTTACATTCAACCGGCTGAATGTAGCCTGTTTTGTGCATGTGCACAATTTGTGTACGTGTTAGTGTGTATATACCATATCAGAGAGATTTTAACATATTTCTAATAATATACAGACTCTAAAACAAAAGAACAACTTCATAGCTTTCTGAATCTGAATCTTCAATGAATCTCCTGCATAAATGATTAGTACATAATAATATTGACTTATATAGTTGTCACAATCAAAATGATGAAAATTGAGATTCTAGCAGGGTTTTCATATCAAAACATGCCATAAAATCTATATGAACAACCATAAATCATCAACAAGTATAAATATAATCATTCCATCATTCAAAAACATGGCAAATCAATGCAAAATATTTCAGATTTCATCTTAAACCGAAAACAAAAGAAACATGAGATGTAAACATTATCACCTTAGCTTTAGAGATTAAAGAGATTGAGATGTGAATGGATTTGATTTGAATTAGCCTCTTCCTTAACTTTTCTTAATCTTCTTCCCCCTTTTCTTGTTAATGGTAGTCGGCCTCAAGTTTAAAAATTTTGATAAATGAAAATGAATGTGTATGGGATACACGACCAAGGGTTTAGGGTATAAGAATGGTCTATTTCCTATTTTACCCCTCCTCTATTTCATTTTAACTCTTCTTTTAATTCATTGGTTAAATGGCACAGCTACCCCTTAATAAAATCAAATCTCAATCCTTTAATTAACACATCATTTTATTTAATTTAACTAATTAAATATCCTAAATAATGTTACCAAAATTATGGGATGTTACACGTAAACTCATTAGAGATTGGGTAGTGACACCCTAGAATGATTTGAGAGTATTATATATACAAGAGCATTGTTATTGCTATAAAAACGTATTATGTTAATTGATCTATTGAGTTGTTTATGAATTCCGGTCGAGACATGGGACGCTACGGTGTCGATAGGTATTCTTAAATACTTGAAGAAGGCAAACAGACATGATACTGATTTTTTGAAAATTGGTAAATAAAATATTTTACCTCGGATTATATATATATATAAAGAAATAATTTTCAAATTTATATTGTTATTTATGTTGTGTTTGTTTGTTTGAAAATGATAATATTTATTTATTATCATTATTGTTTGATTTATCGTGCTCGGATAGATTAGGAGCATGACTACTATTTGTTGATTGTTAATTTACTCTCGACCTATTTATTAGCGTTTATTGTTTGATAATTGCAAGTACATTAAAACGAACCCTTTATGAATTAAGTTTCATAGTTTGATTATAAGGTGTTCAGTGAAAATGTTAAGTTAAAACTCATCTTTTCATAATGTTATCATAAGTAAACTTTAATAAAAGTTGTTTAATATAATCTAAATAGGAAGATAAGACATTTAGATGATAAATATTCATGAAAAGTTTATTAAACGAAAGTTATTATAACATAAGATGATTTTAAAAGGTACATTTTTATGAGTATGGTATATAAAATGATTTATATAATTTATAAAAGGTGGTTTTTAAGTAAAAAGAGTTCTTAAGAGTTTAAATTTCAAAATTGCTTAAAATAACTTTAACAGAATTTTGAGAAAAGTAATGGCATTATTACTTGGAAGTAGTTGTAAGTATAAATATTTTAAAGAGAATTTTTAAGAAAATCCATTTTCTTTGGATAATAAGGGAAACGTCTCGATTAGTTTTATGATTGTCTAAATAATCTTCCAAGTGACGATCGAATGTTGCTTAGGCGAACGTTGTAGTGCACTTAGTAAATTATTCTCTTTATCAATGTGCGATCGAAATGAGTTTGAATCCGAATGAACTCAAAGTGAGTATCACTGATTAAATTGTTAAATTTATTTTATATATATAGAAATATATGTAGTATGATTTTAAAAGGGTTTTGAAATAAAAACTGGGTATTTAGTTCTAAAGTTTCCTTAATGGAAATTGATTTAAAAAAAAAGATTTGATAGATGAAATTTTAAACTCTTGGATATGGAAGAGATAATTTAACTCAAGTTTTAGATGAGTTAAATCAAATAGAAAGGTTTTTAATAAACATTGTTATATTAAAACTGTAGCTTTTGTTTAAAACATCTAAGTTGTGTAAACTATTTGATGTTATTTGGCCGACTAATAAACATGTTTACCTTAGGAATGTCTAAGGAAAGTAGAATCTAGGATTGATTTTGGATACCAGCATCCTACTCTTCTTAGCTACTTACCAGACCAGATAGGTAAAGAGATCGAAGTAGTTGACTCAGTTTTAAGACCCATATTTTGTTTAGGCCTCTATTTGAATTTGGGAAAAAAATAAAAATAAATAAAGAAAGAAAAATTGACATTTTTTACATACTCTTACAATGTAGAAGAGTATAATACAAGTAAATAAAAGTGCAGTTGGTTTTTAATTTAATGTGTTATAAGGATGTGTCTTTATAAAATGTTTATAAACTTAAGTGAAAATCTATAGAGCAATTCATAAATAATTTTAATATTGAACGAAATACTATAAATGAAAATGAAAGTGATTTAGAAAATGATTGGTATATTTGAGGAACCAATAAAAAAATTAAGTATGTAAGTTATAAGTAGATAATTTTATTCACATGGTTCTTGATCTAGGATGCGAATACATAACTTCGAGGTGATTCACACCAGTCCGAAAAAGGATTTCTCACTTGATTTCTGTCAGTGAAAACTTGATTTGAATTCTTGATATGATATTGAGGTTTTCTATTATAGTATATGGCTATGTAAGTAGAATAGAGATTTCTAATCAAGGAACCTGATCAAAGTTTGCACTGGGGAGGTCGAGTGAGCGATACCGATACTAGTTCGGAAGTAAAATTTATGTATCCGAGCAAATGGTTGGATCAGATATTGCATAAGTTTAGGAATGACTTTCAATTTTGTTCTAAGGCAACTTAGATAATCTTCTAGGAAACAACCGAAGGCTGATGAGCGTAATGATACACTTAGGAAATTATCTATATCCTTGAACGATCAAGAAAGTTATGTGCCTAAGCAAAATTATAAAACTTGTTTGATAATCATTTAATATTTTAAATAATGTTAAGTGTTAGTTGATACCTTCGTGGAATTTGATTTGATTGATAGTGTGAATTTATATACAATGGTTTATAAAGTCTAAATTTATAAATAAAGGATTTTTAAGTTGTTGTTCATTAGGACTTAAATCTCTGTGCTTTTGAAAAAGTGATTTCGAAAGAATTTATGAAAAAAAAAAAAATATTTATTTTGAAAACTTTGGTGAACTCGTATTATTTCAGGATATTTGAAAGGAATTTTTGTGAAGTAATTTTTCAAATATTTTTAGTTGTGACTCAAATTGGGCGATTGGGAGTTTTCCAATTTGGAAGACTTGCCAGGTATATTTGTTTTACCCTAGTTATTGTTTTAGGAGAAACCAGAATAACACTGGATGCTCCGTTTTGTTTTGATTCTAGAGTTATATCGTGCTTCGGTAGGAGGAGCTCTCTTCATGTCATAATTGATTTTGGTTTTGATTTATTTCTCTTTGGAGGAATTTAAAAATATATTTTAAATATAAAATCCTGGGCCTTTAGTTTTAAATTTATCCTTTGAAATGATTGGATGCTTAGTATTTTATTATAGAGTATTCTCTATACTTTTGTTGCATATGGTTGTTATATTATTTACGTTGCTATATCTTATGATAGAAATAGCTTGCGCGTTTCTCTTTTGTTAGCATGGTTCTCTTTGAACTATGTAAGTACAGGATAGGTACATGGATGCAAGAGATCTCTATTTGATTTCTTGCGCACCTGCATTTGCATCGAGATAGTAAGTTGCTAGTAAAAATAAAAATCAAACGTGAAAGTGGTATGTAGTAGATTTAGAAAATTGCGATTGATTGATGATTATATGCCCTAGATATGGGAGGCCACTTGATACTTTTGTTTTCTTTGTTGTTTTGGACCAGTTGTGACGAGTTGTAGTTTCTCCAATTCTAGCCACGCGAAGGAGATGCTGCTGGAATTTTCCATAACATAAGAGACTTTAATGGTTTAATAACTCATTTTAATTAATAGTTTTTAAAATCCTAAGGGTGAGAAAACATTTTCTTCCGTTGGGAATTTCGAGGAAAAAATTCTTTTAAGGGAGAGAATGTAACATCCCGGAATTTTTCATTTTTATTTTGAATATTTAATTAGTTTCAAATATTTAAATATTTGTTGTTTAAAAATATGAATAATTTATATTCAAATATAGGGATTATTTATATATTCGAATTGTGAATTAAATATTAATTAAATGGGTTTAATAATATTGTTTAACTTTTTTTCATTATAAATAATTATGGTAAACTCATTTTGTGAATTCATTTACAATAATAAATAGTTCGAATAAATAAAATGAAAATCAATTGTTAATAAAACAACTCTATTTCTAATGACGTATTTTTAATTTAATTTATATGATTTTTCCATAGATTTTAATTTGGAAAAATAATTATATTTTCGTTTGACATATTTTACGGGAAACGATGATACTTTTGAAATTTTATAGAATAAAATAATTCGTGTGTTTTATTGTTAATTTGTAATCATGTTGCATTTTGGTGCACGGTCGTATTTTTATTTCTATCATTCGCGGTTCATACGTGAATGGGATTCTATGTAGCAGAGTACCAAAAAATTCTCCTTTCAAAACATTTTAAAATCAAATCAAATTCAATATTTTGAACATAAATTAACGATGATTTGATTTTGATGTGAGGTGTGGCTTGAAACTCTTGGCTAACTTGAAATTGAAGTAAATAAAATTGTTTTGTTTATAAAACTAAGAAAATTAATACACTTACCTTCATTCTCATTCCATCGTATTTCTCTTCTTTTCCCTCCTCTCTTTCATACTTCATTTCAAGGAAACCAAAATGGCCTCAAAGCTTCAAAAATTAAAATCCAGTGATTCCCTCAACGATAAATTAAATCGCTTGATCCGTTGACTTCGTATAAGTATGAGCTTCGAATCCATGCTAGTTTGATGAGGTGCGACTGTCATTGGCGTTGATCGACTTTAAAGGGCCGAAGTTAGGGTTCGTGATTTTTGGCGATTGAGGTGAGTAGGAGTTTGTCGATGGTGGCATAAGGTTTCTTGAGCGAAGGCGAGCTTGTGGAGGGAGTTTGAGGTGGTACGACTGCTTGGGGAGGATCGTGACCCACGTTTGTCGCATTGTGGACCATCAGGTCATGGGGTGAATGGAGGTGTCGAGCTTCGATTGATGGTGATGGATGCGGAACTCGTACGATGTAGAGTTTGTCAAAGCGATCGGTTGTTGATTTCGTGGTCCAAGGTGGGAGGAAAAGGTGTTGGCATGCACATTTAGGAGTGTGCATGCATATCAGAGTATCAGACATTGTAATTAGAGCAAAAGGGAAGAAAAATTAATATGGTGATTGAGGTAATTAACTTGATCTGTTAATTAAGTAAGTGAATTAATTATTAATTTAATCCAAACTCTTATAAATTCAATAACTATTGTATACGAGGTCGGATTTGGACGCAGCCTTTTGCATTGGACTCATATCGACGTTATCTACGCGATGGAATTGGATTCGTTGAATTTGGGGATAGTAGAATTTTGAGTTAAAATCGAAGACCAAACTAGAACGCGAAAGTGTTAATTGGAATTTCGATTAGTTTACTCACCTCTAAATAAATTGTATGATATTTGTGTTGCTATAGATTATCGTTGAATGCTTGATGATAGTTGGCAGTTTTAATAACATATAAATTAATGATAAAGTTATGGTGATTTAATTTAATTACATTTAACATAGTTAAATAAGTTATAATTCGTTTGTGATATCTATTTAGCAGAATAAAACATTGTTCTGCTATAATTAAATTGAATAAATTATTTTGAACATCTATCGAGCAGGATAAGTCACCATTCTATGCTTGCAAAGTAAAAAGATTATTTTTGAAGTTAATTAATATGTGGATTAATAATAAATGATATGTTAGCTATTGATTGCTATTGTTGATGATAATATTCTTGTTATTATTATTTGATTGTTTGTTTGGATTTGAAATCCCGCTTGAAAAGTAGATTGCACGAATAGCCATTGTTTTATAAGGGACTTTTGTAGAGAGACCCTAAGGGGTTTCTCGCAGTTATTAATTTACTATTATATGCATCTTACTTATATTTATATGTTTCTTATATTGATGTTTAGTTGAAATATTTGTGACATACTATTTGGTTTGTACAAGTGTCGTTTTAGCGATTATCGTGATACCATCACTTAGGAAATATCATCTCCTTAAACCGTTATGTGTGTTGAACTTAGGCTTGTATGTTACAAAATAAAAGTTTGGTCACGTTTTTGCACTTTGAAAGTTGTTTAAACCATATTTTTAAGTATTTTTGAGGATTTTGAAATAAAGAATAAGTGTTGTTTAAAATTTATAAACGGTGTTACAAATTTGATTAATTATTTTTCTGGATAGTGAATGTTGTTATAAATTTATAAAAGGAATTATAAATTTGATTAATTATCTTTCGGAAAAATTAATGTTGTTTTAAATTTATAAAAAGATTATAAATTTGATTTATTATCTTTTGGGATAATTAATGTTGTTTTAAATTTATAAAAAGTCTATGAATTTGATTTATTATATTTCGGAATAATTAATGTTGTTTTAAATTTATAAAAAGATTATGAATTTGATTTATTACCTTTAAAATAATTAATGTTGTTTTAAAATATATAAAAGATTATAAATTCAATTAACCTTCTTTCTGGATAATTAATGTGGTTTCAAAATTATAAAATAGCTATATCAATTATCTTTCGGAATGATTAACATTATTTTAAATTTATAAAAATATTTTAAATTGATTTATTATCTTTTGGAATAATAAATGTTTTTTAAAGTCTATAAATGATAGTTTATGAATAAGAAATTTAAAAGGGAATGTTTGAATTAAAGCTAAGTGTAAATTGTTTTGGTTTATGCTAAACAATGTTTTAATGACATTTGTTTTGACCCTTCTTTTTAATATGCTTAGAAATATAAATTTGATCTTAAAAAAAAGAATATTTTTAAAAAGTGTTTTTAAAGTGTTTTCCAAATATTTGTGATGTGAAAATCAAGCACGAGTGCGAGTCAAATGTTTTAAAAGATTTAATTTTCATGTACGATCATTTTGATTATTCTCGGTAGTTGATTTATTGACTATCGATTTCGTTATCTTCTTTATGTATCGTCAATCTAAGATGATTTGTTGCTCATTTGAGTGTTGATATCCTTTGTTGGAAATGACTAAAACCAAAGAGCGAAGGGAAGCCAAGCTATGTGGGGTTGCTTCTATTAAGGTATTATCACATATACTCTAGATTGATTTCGGTTATATGTGCATTGAGATGTGAACTACTCGGATTCTTGGTAAGGTTGGTGGGATCGGGCTTGGACGTGTCCAAGAGCCATCGTAGTTCTTAAGTATATTTTCGTTAAGGGGGTGCACCCTCTTAGTCATTGTTGGAAAATTTTCCCTATCCTTATTTTTGATTTAAACCTTTGAACTTCTTTCTTAATCGCATTGAGAAGTGTTGGTAGCTCTTTGCACTATTTAATTATTTGTGTCCACTCTTTAAGTTTGGATTATGATCCTGTTATTCCCATTCTTTCAGGTTTGGATTTTGTTCTAATTTGTTTCCATTCTTTTATGTGTGAATGTTATTCTTATAAGGTAAAAACACGTTTCATGTTTAGCAGCGTGGTCTTATAGAATTATTATATGTTCACCATATTTCTTGAGTTTTCTCACGCTGGTTTTCAAGACTGATTCAGGTGTTATTTTATTATAATGCTCAGGTCAGACCAAGTATTCTTCCAGGTTGTCGCTTGCGGGGACATGGAGCTCATAGAGTAGAGCTAGATGTTCACCTGCCATAGTATTTTTTATTTCCGCTATATTAACATATAGACCCATCAACAATTGTAAGGTCGGGAAGTTATAACTGTCCAGATTGATGAAGTTTGTTTTTAACTCTAATTTACGTTGTATCTTAGAGTGAAAGTTTATTGTCTTTATTATATTATATGTTGTCATTCCACTGTGAGATTTTGTTTCCCCTTATCCATTTTCTTTTTTCTTTTCTTTTTATCCTAATAATCTACCTTTCCGGAAATTGGATGTTCAGCATTAGAATACCATGGATGTATTTGGTGCCGACTTTCAATGGTCGAAAAGGCGAGTCGTTATACAAACAGTGTTCGATTGGTGGGCAACTGCCGACCGTGATAGCCCCAGCATAAAACTAGGTTCCTTATGCACTACATTAAAAATATTAAGCTGGTTCTTTTCTCAACACAGCTCCCTCCATTTAACACCATCAACTTATGAATTTCCAAATATTTCAAAATTGACCTTACCTTCAAACCACAACATTCCAGAAAAACAATAATGAAAATAAGCTTAAACATAGTGAGGTTCATGTAAAAACCATGTTCAGCCCAAACGAGGTTTGTGTAGTAACCTCGCTATGATCGAGCGAAGTTTATATAATAACGAGTTAGGGTTAAGTACGGGTGGCAATTAGACCTGACCTGATGGACCCGGATCTGACCCTAGAGTCTCGATTCTTGGCGGGTTGAGTTTTGTCAGGTCCAAACTATACATTTTAAAACCTAGACCCGACCCGAACTGAACATAGGTTCAGGTCCGGATGGATAATAACACTAAAAATGTATATATTTCAATGTTTGGGCAAGCCTTTCAGGTCGGGTCAGTTCAGTTCGGTTTCAGGTCTTCTTGGATCAGTTCGGTTCGAGTTCACGGTTCTCAGTTCTAATTGTCGGCACTGAAGTTGAGCGAGGTTTGTATAACAATCTCGTTCGGGTTGAGCGATGTTGGTGAACAAACCATGTCATATTTGAATGTGGTTTAAGAAATTGAGGGCATTTTTGACATGAATTTGGGACAAAAGAAAAAAGTAAGATGTGATAACGAAGTGTGAAAGGAGGAAAGCAGGGTGAGAATAAAACCTAATTTTACTAAAAGCTGCTATCCCCGAAAGTTTTGATGCGAGGTGTCCTAATGTTGAATCCAACGGCCGATTCGGTGGGGCTTGAATTATGCAGTGGTCAAAATGATTTCAGACCTAATTCCTAACCTATTTTTCAGGCCTTTATGAATTGATGAATTTTATTTACATGAAAATTGTTTGAAGCAAATATTTAAAATATTTTCTAACAAAAGGACAATGAAAACCACTTTATTATTCAATGCCAAGGACAAAGATGTTTGTGTCAAAAATGGTCACAAACCCCAAGTATTGTGAAAGCACCAGTATATGAATATAAGTTAGTAATATTCAGACACAAATCTCAGATCTAAGCTAGCAATAAACAACAATCCAGAAGTAAATCACAAGAACACGAGATTTATAGTGGTTCGGCTATCTCCGGCCTACGTCCACTTCAATGATTTTTATCTTTTATTGATGTTCTTTGCTGATTACAGATGATTACAGCAGATACAATGAATGAATTCGAGTATAACAGCAATGGAAAGAAGTAGGATTGAATCCGGCAGAGTCTGGACGTTGGGCAGCCAAAAAAATCCCCTTTCTACAGGCTTCAGGGGGCTATTTATAGGTGTAGGAGGCTGAGATCGCGTCCAAACTTCGGGAGACTTCTTCTGGCACGTGAGGGGGCCCACGCGACCGACCCTACCAAATTTCGGCTCGATCTGCGATCGATACGAAGCAATTTCGTATCCATCAAGAAATGATCCAATTGAGCTCAAACTTGGCAGGATTGTTCTTTACCTTGTATGCAAGCTTTTGTGAAAATTTCATTGCATTTGGATCAATGGTTCATGAGATATGATCGATACAAGATTGTATTTTCGTGTGTACTGCTCTGTTCGAATCCATGGATTCGTATCCATCACTCCGAATCAACCTGGGCACGTGAGCGCGCAGTGACATGGCGCGAGGATCTTGGATTGCTCCACTTTTTGTGCCGCGTTGATCGATTCGTTCCGAAGCTTTCGCCACGTTTACATCGACACGTTCGCATCAATAACTAGGAATATTGATGACGTGGCTAGTTAGATCTGTGGAGATTTCTAATTCATATCAATAGAGGTAGCCTTGTTCGCGTCCATCAATCCAACTCTTGCTCGTATCGACCAGAGTGGATGGATACGAACAAGCAGTTTTAGTTGCGGCTCGATGGATACGAAGTAGGTGGTAGGCGATCGATACGAAATGAGAACACGGGATGGATCGATATGAAGTTGATGGATACGATCGTGTAGTCTTTTCAATGGATACGAACCCGATGGATTCGAATAGAACGAGGCGATGCCATACTGGTGGATTCGAACCTGATGGATTCGAATGGACCATCACCTTGACTCTATGATGGATACGAACAACATATTTCTTTTAAATTGTATCGATCATATCTCCCCCATACGAACTCCGATTAACCTGAAATTTGAAACGCTGGCTTCCATGGCTTTGCTTGTCATGTCTTGTCAATTGCAGCCGGATCCGGACTCGGACAAAATTCATCGATATCCATGGTTATCCTGCAATGCATAGCTGATATTCATGGCTAGTTATTATTGATTTTCAGCCAGTTTTGGGTATCTCAGCTTTGCTAAAAGTTGGGATAACACTTTGCCCCCCAAAACATGCCTTTTGGTAAAAGGTGTGTTTTGATCGGTCTCAAATCGAATGCATTGAGTTCAAGTTTTATTCAGAGCTTATAGCATTTTTAATCAAGTCTATGGCTCTTCGAAGCCGAATCATTATCAATTTCTTCCAGTGGAAGTTAAGAATGAAATTCTACAGTCTCTCCGTACTATCGATGGTCACTCCGGACCCTTGCTAAGCCCCTTCCAGACTTAGCGATCGAATAGAAAGATCCTATTGCACTCCGGCGTTGCTTTCTATTCCTTGCACTTTGGCCCCAGTTAGGACATAAAGCGATGTCTTGGTCGTTCTAGACCGATCGTAGCCTCTCCGGGCTCCTGCTGGATCCCATCCTGTCACTCTCCGGTGAAGGGGAAACAACGTTAAGTGGGTCAATCCTGTCGCTCTCCGGCGAAGCGACCCACTTCTTGCACTCCGGTTCAGTGTATCTGAACATTAAGCGATGTCATGACCTGAATCGTCGGCCGATCACAGCCTCTCTGGGCTCTTATCGAGTCCCGATCCAATCACTCTTCGGTGAATAGGAAACGATGCTTAAGTGAGTCGATCCTGTCGCTCTCCGGCGACGCAAATCACTTCTTGCACTCCGGACCCCGCCTCTCCGGGTAGGATCATAAAGCGATCATCTTTATATTGATACTTAATGTTTATCCTTTAACTCTCTGGTCAAAGGTTTGTTTCAGTAAATGTTTCTTTATTGAATTCAAAACCTAGATGTTCAATCTCAAACACCAGGAAAAACAAGACAATGCCTCTCCGAATGGAGCGGTCTATTTCCATCTTAGAGCATGCCTAGGGATTTCTCCGGTTCCCGTACATGAGTAAGTGGGATAGCCGTTTTATTTTGGAAATCAAATCTATGAAAACTAATCGGCCAAAGTCCAAATCTTGAACTTGGCCCTTGCCATCACAATCAGTTGATGACGAGTCGTGATCCCGATCCAGGATCATTCCTGTTAGGTGGAGGCGGTGGTTGTTCAGGTCTTACTGTCGCTGCCCGTTCTCTGGTATATTGTGGCAATCTACCACTCCTGGCATGTTCTTCCACCTCATCCCTTAGGTGGCGGCATTCATCGGTTGTGTGCCCATCCAACTCATGGAATAGGCAGTATTTTCCAGTCCTGCGTTCCCGCTCCGTGGGATCTCTCCTGGGTGGTTTTCGATAGGGGAGTTGCCCCCGAGTTTCAGTGTAAATCCTTTCTAGGCTTGCCGTCAAATCTGTGTATTGCCTGAATATAGGCTCTCGGAATTTCTTCCGTTTATCAGGACCATCATGTGCGTCATCCTGCTTTCTCTTTCCTTTGTCTGCCCTGGACTGTTCCCTGGCGGTTCCTTCGCCTTGTGCAGCATTTACTTCCTGCCTCTCGGCTCGTGATTCTTCTAATCGTATGAATTTCTCAGCTTCATGGTAAAACTCCCCAAGATCTTGTGGTGGATCTCTTGTCAATGAATCTTTGAATTCGGTGCCTTCTCTAACTCCTGCCACCGCCGCCATCAAAATCATCGATGGGTTCGGGCGATCTATAGAAGCCACCGTTGCATTGCATCGCAGTAGAAAACCTTTTATGGACTCTCCGGTCCTTTGCTTTATCGAAGCTAAAGTCATCACACTCTTGGGTCTTGTTACATGGACCCTAAATTGTTCCATGAAGCAATCTACAAGCTCGCCCCATGTCCTGATTGATCCAGTCTTTAATTGCCTAAACCAAAGTGCAGCCAAGTCTGACAAAAATAAAGGGAAACATCGTGCCATCACTTCCTCAGAAACTCCCAGTACTTCCATGTGTCTAATGTATCGGGTAATATGCATGGTCGGATCCGACTTCCCATCATACGGATCCAGCGTTGGTAGTTTGAACTTTGGAGGGTTCCTTGCATTCCTAATATTCAGAGTGAACGGACTCCGACTGACTTCTTCCAACCCTCCGCTAGACAATCCTCCTCTCATGAGTCGTTGCACTAATCCAGCCATCTTTTCATCTCCATCCTGGGGTTGCCCTCTTGATCTTGAAGGGTATTATGGTACGTACTCTTCGTGTGGCCCGTTAGCATCAGCGTTGGCTCTAGCTTGTTGAGCTCCATCTGTAGGCCTTCCATCATCAGATCCTGAGGATCTGCCCCCAAGTCCTTGTTGATTGCCTTCTGGAGCTGCATTTTGACCTTGAACCTGACCTTCATTGGTTCCCGCAATCCTGGCTTCTTGTTCCATATTAACAGCCGTTGTAGCTGGTCCTAAGTTTTGTATTCCTGTAGTTCTCATCTGCTCAAAGAAATTCGGCAGCATCTCCTGTTGGCTCTTCATTATTCTTTCGTGCATCAGATTGGTCATGGTCTCCATTTCGTCTCTAGTGATGTAGATCGAAGCTGGTTCTTCTCCAGTACCAGAGGATGCCTCTTGACTTCCTCCTTGTTGGCTTCTCTCAGCCCTTTGCCTTCTACTTGTTTGCCGAGTCATCGTCTTTCAAATCTTCAAGCTTTCAAATTTGAACTTCAAATCTTGAGTAGTGGATGCTAGTTCTTCTCAGTGAAAGCACCAAAGTGTTTGTGTCAAAAATGGTCACAAACCCCAAGTATTGTGAAAGCACCAGTATATGAATACAAGTTAGTAATATTCAGACACAAATCTCAGATCTAAGCTAGCAATAAACAACAATCCAGAAGTAAATCACAAGAACATGAGATTTATAGTGGTTCGGCTATCTCCGGCCTACGTCCACTTCAATGATTTTTATCTTTTATTGATGTTCTTTGCTGATTACAGAAGATTACAGCAGATACAATGAATGAATTCGAGTATAACAGTAATGGAAAGAAGTAGGATTGAATCCGGCAGAGTCTGGACGTTGGGCAGCCAAAAAAATCCCCTTTCTGTAGGCTTCAGGGGGCTATTTATAGGTGTAGGAGGCTGAGATCGCGTCCAAACTTCGGGAGACTTCTTCTGGCACGTGAGGGGGCCCACGCGACCGACCCCACCAAATTTCGGCTCGATCTGCGATCGATACGAAGCAATTTCGTATCCATCAAGAAATGATCCAATCGAGCTCAAACTTGGTAGGATTGTTCTTTACCTTGTATGCAAGCTTTTGTGAAAATTTCATTGCATTTGGATCAATGGTTCATAAGATATGATCGATACAAGATTGTATTTTCGTGTGTACTGCTCTGTTCGAATCCATGGATTCGTATCCATCACTCCGAATCGACCTGGGCACGTGAGCGCGTAGTGACGTGGCACGAGGATCTTGGATTGCTCCACTTTTTGTGCCGCGTTGATCGATTCGTTCCGAAGCTTTCGCCACGTTTACATCGACACGTTCGCATCAATAACTGGGAATATTGATGACGTGGCTAGTTAGATCTGTGGAGATGTTCTAATTCATATCGATAGAGGTAGCCTCGTTCGCGTCCATCAATCCAACTCTTGCTCGTATCGACCAGAGTGGATGGATATGAACAAGCAGTTTTAGCCGCGGCTCGATGGATACGAAGTAGGTGGTAGGCGATCGATACGAAATGAGAACACGGGATGGATCAATACGAAGTTGATGGATACGATCGTGTAGCCTTTTCAATGGATACGAACCCGATGGATTCGAATAGAACGAGGCGATGTCATACTTGTGGATTCGAACCTGATGGATTCGAATGGACCATCACCTTGACTCTATGATGGATACGAACATCATATTTCTTTTAAATTGTATCGATCATATCTCCCCCATACGAACTCCGATTAACCTGAAATTTGAAACGCTGGCTTCCATGGCTTTGCTTGTCATGTCTTGTCAATTGCAGCTCGATCCGGACTCGAACAAAATTCATCGATATCCATAGTTATCCTGCAATGCATAGCTGATATTCATGGCTAGTTATTATTGATTTTCAGCCAGTTTTGGGTATCTCAGCTTTGCTAAAAGTTGGGATAACAAAAGATTCCTTAAAAATAGAGGAGAAGTCTAAAATGCTTATCTAAAGGCCCGTAGAGTGAGATCTAAATTAGTCAACTTAGCAGGTAGAGGGCGGATGAAATTGATCGACGGTTTAAGGTTTGCAATCAACATCGCCGATGGAAGGGCTACTAGAGCACAGAAGAACGTTTGGAGTTTTAAAGAGGATGACTTTAATGGGGACAACTAAGGTTAAAGAAGGGACAGTTCCAATGGTAGTAACGAACAAGAGTTTTGACATATGTGGTTGAGTTGATTCAAGGTAGATGTAGTTTGTGGAGAAGCAACGACATATTTGGAAAGAAGATAACAATCGATAATGATATCATGAAGTATCATATCCTGTATAGTATCATTTTTCTTTGACAAAAATAATTATGTACATTTCAACTTCTAATTTTATTTTTCACTAGCATTTTATGAATTATAATAGTGTTTTATATATTTTAGTGAAATTTGCAAACGAAGTCTGCATATTTTAGTTCATAATGCATTTTATAGTAGCTTTACAAATTGTAGTAGCGCAGTAGCATTTTCAAATGAAGTATGTATATCTTTGTTTTTAATGCTATTTTGTAGTAACATTTTCATGAATTGTTGTAACATTTTTAAATGAAACATACATACATATATATATATATATTAGCTTATAAAACTATTTTGTTGTAGCTTCTTTTTATGATATTTATTTATCATTCTGCCTTCTATTAGCATTTTGAGATTTTGTAAATGCTAATATAGCATTTCATTTTGTAAAGGTGATTGTGGAAGAACATCATTAAATTAAGGAAGAAGATGATAACATTCGATAATGATATAGTATAGTATCACTTTATGTTTTTTTAAATAACTATGTCTATTTTTGCTTAAAATATTCTTTAGTAGTAGCATTTTACTAATTATAGTAGCGTTTTATGTATTATAGTTACATTTGTATATGAAGTTTGTATATTTTTGTTCACATTGCTATTTTGAATTAACATTTTCATAGAAGAATTCAGACGTTCGAGTGTTCGACGGTAGTGATTTCTTGATGATGGAATTTAAGTTGTCAACTAGATGTTTTCTAATGATGTGGTAAAGGCGGTTATGGAGTAGTTTTAAATTGAAGAAGAAGAAGATAAAATCTAATAATGATTCTGTATAGTATCATTTTATATTATTTGTTGAACAAAAATAACAACATACATTTCTACTCATATTTCTATGTTGTAGTAGTTTTCTACAAATTGAAATAACTTTTCATATGAAGTATGTGTATCTTAGGTTATATCGTTATTTTGTAGTATCATTTATTAACCGTAGTAGCATTTTTGAATGATGTTACCATGTTACTTTGTAGTAGCACTTAGTATCATTTTTATTATTTTAACATGCTTATTACATTATTTTTAAGGTGCATTATTTTCAAAAATTGAAAACCATTTCTTATAAAAAAATTGAACCTTTTCTTTATAGTGCTGCTGTATGGTAGCATTTTGCACATGTTACTTCTTGAAGAAATGGTTGCTTTATTGAACTAGTGTTTTATGAGTTGTCGTACGGTATCATTTTTTTAATAAATGTAATAACCCGCCATTTCTGATCCTCTAATTTAAAACCTGAATCGACATTCAAATCATGAAAACTAAAAACAATGGATCGTTAACACTACAAGACATACTAGGTTTAATGACGGTGGATAGCCGTCGATGGTCGTCGGTAGTCGTTACTAACCGAGGATAAAAGCCGTTGCTTTTTAAGTCGCCGATTGAAGAAAAGGTGATGGCTTTAGCGATAGCCTCGTTGTTAACTTTTCGAAGGATAGGGACGGCCTAGCCGTCTCTAGCCGATGAAGGTCGATGGACATATGGCATGAATATATGCACCACGTATATGCTCATAGGGGTCGGTAGCCTTCGCCAACCATCGGTAACCTATGTAAATAGGCCATCGTTAGCTGTCATTAGCCTGTGCTAATAGGCCATCGCTAGCCGTCAGTAACCTATGCATTCTGTTTTTTACAATAGCTGCTATTTCAACTATCCAACCACACGGATATATTCATCTGTCTATCCACCTCAGATACAACATATATAAACCCAATTTCACAAGTACAACCATCGTACGTATAATCTTATACATACCACACATAACTAAGTTTATATTACAAAAATCAATATTTACATCAATATTCCATCAAAGAACAGAACCATACCTATAAATCTTCATGTTCATCAAACAAAACAACCATCAAACATCCACAAATCCATCAAACATTCACAAATAACATAACCATTAAACAAGTATCAAATTCATCAACACATGTCAAATAAGTACAAAAAACAATCAAATATCCATCAGAAACACAACCATACCTACTCATTGTAACGACCCGCCTTTTCGACCATCGAAAGTCGGCACTCAATACATCCACGGAATTCATATGCCAAATATCCAACCGTCGAAATGGCAGATTGTTATGGTAAAATAAAAAAACAATAGGGAAATAGAATCTTACAGCAGAAACGACAACATATAATATAACAAAGACGGTAAAAGTTGTCATTCTAAAATACATGGTATATCAGAGTTAAAAAGAATTCTCATCAGAATGGACAGTTATAACTTCCTGACCTACAATTGTGGATGGGAATATATAATAATATAGCGGAATAAATAAAAATACAACGGTAGATGAACATCCAGCTCTACTTCATGAGTTCCATGTCCCATCAACGACAACCTAGAGAAAATACTTGGTCTGACCCGAGCAATATAGTAAAATATCACCAGGATCAGTTTGGAAACCCAGTGTGAGAAAACTCAAGAAATATGGTGAACATATAACAACTCCGTGCGACCATGCCGTTAAACATGGAACAGATTTTACCTCACAAGAACAACATCCATAGATGAAAGAAAGGAAACAAGTCGGAACAAAATCAAACTTGAAAGAATGGAAATAAATAATTAAACATTGAAAAGAGCTCTAGACACTTCTCGATACAATGAAGAAAATGACTAAAAGATTTGAATCAAGTAAGAAAAAGGAAATTTTCCAATAATGACTAGGAAGGTGCACCCTTCTCACCGAAAGTATACTTCTGAAAATATACGTGAGAACTACAATGGTTCTCCGACACGTCCAAGCTGGACCCCACCAACCTTACCGAGTATCTGAGTATTTCACATCTCTATGCACATATAACCGAAACTAATCTAGAGTAGATGTAATAATACCCTGATAGGAGCAACACCACATAGCTTGGCTTCCACTCTCTCTTTAGGTTTAGTCATTTTCAACAAAGGATATCAATGCTCAAATGAGCAACAAATCATGTTAAATTGACGAAACTCAAAGAAGATAGCAAAATCGATAGCCAATAAATCAACTATCGGGAATAAAAAAATGGTCGTATACAAAAATTAAATCTTTTAAAACATTGGACTCATGCTTGTGCTTGATTTTCACATCATAAATATTTGTAAAACACTTTTAGAATCACTCTTTAAAAATATTATTTTTAAAGATCCAATTATATTTCTAAGTGTATTAAAAAGAAAGGTCAAATCAAATTCATTAAAACATTATTTACTATAAACCCAAAAAAACAATTTACACATAGCTTTATTTTAAACATTCCTTTTTAAAAGATTTTCTCATTTATAACTATCATTTATAAATTTCAAACAACATTTATTATCCCGGAAGAAAATAAATCAATTAAAAGCTTTTATAAATCTAAAACCATGTTAATCATCCTAAAAGATAATTGATATAATTCTTCTATAAATTTAAAACCACATTAATTATCCAAAGAGACAATTAATCAAATTTATAACTCCTTTAACAAATCAATTAATTAACTTTAAACACCATTATTAAATCAGTTAATTAACTTTGATAACTTTTATCAAATCAGTTAGCTAACTTTAAACATCATTAATAAATTTACTAATTAATTTAACTATAGTTAAATAATAATTAAAAATATATTTCAACCTCTAATTCTTTTCAAATACTTATACAATCTTTACAAACCCATTTAAAAAGAATTTACAAAATATTTAAGGTACAACCTTTATAAATTTAAACAAAATTAATTATCTCGAAAGACAATTAAATCATATTTACAATCTTTCATAAATTTAAAATGACATTAATTATCTTGAAAGATAATTAATCAAATTTATAATCTCTTTATAAATTTAAAACAACGTTAATTATCCCAAATGATAATTAATTAAATTTATAACTCCTTTTATAAATTTTAGTCAACACTTATCCTTTATTTTCAAAATACTTGAAAATATAGTTTAAACAACTTTCAAAGTGCAAAAAAAGCGACCAAACATTTATTTTGTAAAAATACAAGCACATGTTCAACATACCCAGAGGTTTAAGGGGATGCTATTTCATACAGTATGTCATAAATATTTTAACCAAACATCAATATAAGCAACATAAGAATATAAGTAAGATGCATATAAAAGTAAATTAATAATGGTGAGAAACCACTTAGGGTCTCTCTACAAAAGTCCCCTACAAAACAATGCTTATTTATACAATGCGCTTTTCAAGCAAGAATTCAAACCCAAACAAACAATCAAACGATAATAACAAACATATTATCATCAACAATTAGCAATCAATAGGTAACATATCATTTATTAATTAATCCACCTACTCATTAACTTCAAAAATAGTCCTTTTACTTTGCAAGCATAGAACGTGATTTATTTTGCTCAGTATATATCTAAAATAATCTATTCAATTTAATTATAGAAGAACAGTGTTTTATCCTGCTAAATAGATATCACAAACAAAGTATAATTAATTTAACTACGTTAAACATAATTAAATTAAATCACTATAGTTTTATCATTAATTTAGACTTGATTAAAACTATCAACTATCATTCAAACATTCAATAATAATAATCTATAGCAACACAAATATCATATAATTTATATAGTGATGAGTAAGCTCATTGAAATTCCAGTTGACGCTTTCACGTTCCGGTTTGATCTAAAAGGGAATGGCGTTCGATTTTTGCTCAAAATTCTATTAGCACCAAATCCAAGGAAATTAGTTCCAATGTATAGATAATTCTCCTACGAGTGCAACGCAAAAGACCGCGTCACGATTGGACCTCGTATGAGAGAGATATTCATTTTATAAGTTTTCGATTTAATTAAACAATTAATTTACACTAATTACTCCTCAAATACATCTTCTTCCCTCTTTTAATTTCTTCCTATACATGTGTATAGAGATGCACACTCAAACCCAACATGTTGAATTCTTCCATCATCAATTACTCCTCCATCTCTCGACGAAATCAAGATCCATCAATTCGTACAAACTCCACTATACGAGCTCTACATATCCATCACCATGAATCAAAGCTTGGCTCACCATATGGAATTACGACCTGACATAGTCTTGCTACAACTTGGTAATGTTTCACTCCTCCAGAGAGCATCACACTCTCCAAAATCATCACCACCGAAGCCGCTTGCCAATAGAAGTACAACGCTAATCTTGCCTACACTTAACAACACCTCATACTCCGGCAAAATGGAACCCTAATTTGGGCCATCAACCATAGACCATGACCAACTCGAGCGCATACTACAACACACACATATGTTTGTAGATCTAGACAATACAAACTCAAAGATCCTTGTTTTGCAAATTGTTGTTGAGTAAATGATTTTATTTTGATTTTAGAAGGTGGATTGTTGATTTTCTTTTACAGGAAATGACATAAAAAGAAAAGAGAAGGCAGAGTGAAGTGTGAAGTGTGAAAAGTCAATGCATCGAATAATCTTAGTGTAGAGATAGGCTTATTTTGAAATTTCCGGCATCTCGCTACACAGCATTTCGTTCGTGTATGAACCACGAACGACAAAATAAAAATACAATCGTGCATAGAAATGCGATACGATCCCAAAACAATAATAAAATACATAGACTGTTTTATTCTATGAAATTTCAAAAATATCATCATTTGTCGTAAAATACGTCAAATGAAAATTCAAATATTTTCCAAATTAAAAATTATGGAAAAATCCTATAAATTCATTTAAAAATACTACAGTAAAAATCAAGTCGTTTTATTAAAAGTTAATTTTTTTATTATTTATTCGAACCATTTATTATTATAAATATACAAAATGAATTTACCATTATTATTTATTAATTTAAAGAAGTTAAATAAGGCTATTAAGTCCATTTGATAAATATTTAATTCATCATTCAAATATTTATATAATCCCTATATTTGAATATAAGTTATTTATATTTTTAAACACCAGTTATTTAAATATTTAAAATTAATTAAATATTCAAATTAAAACGATAAAATTTCGGGATATTATATTCTCCCCCTATTAAAAGAATTTCATTCTCGAAGTTCGTAAAGGAAGAAAATGTCCATATACACTTATGGTTTAAAAACTTATTAATCAAAATGAATTATTGAGCTTTTAAAGTCCTTTACGTTACGGAAAATTTTGGCAGCATCTCTTTTGCACGGCTGATCCGGGAAAACTACAACTCGCCACAACTGGCCCAAACCAATCAAAGAAAACAAAAGCCAAGTGGCCTCCCATATCTGGGGTATAAAATCATTAATCAAAATACCAATTTTATAAATCTACTAAATACCTCATTTGTGTTTGATTTTTATTTAGCAAGCAATTTACTATCTCGATGCCAATGCAGGTGCATAAGAAATCAAGTAGTAATCTCTTTCTTCCGTGTACCTATCTTATACTTACATAATCCAAAAGAGAACCATGCCGAAAAAAGAGCACTACACAAGCTATTTCTATCATAAGCAATAACAACATAAATAATATTACAACCATATGCAACAAAAGCACAAACAATACTCTATAATAAAATACTAAGCATCCAATCTTTTCAAAAGATAAATTTAGAACTAAATGCCTGGGTTTTCATATTCAAAATATATTTTCAAATTCCTCCAAAGAGAAATAAATCAAAACCAAAATCAATTATGACATTGAAGGGGCTCCTCCTACCGATGCATGATATAACTCTAGAATCAAAACAACACGAAGCAACCAGTGGGATTTTGGTTCCTCCTAAAATAACAATTATAGTAAGTAAATATAGCTTACTAGTCTTCCAAATCGAAAAATTCCCAATCGTCCAACTTTAGTCATAACAAAAAATATTTGAAAAACCACTTCACAAAAACTCCTTTCAAATATCCTGAAATAATAATACTTCACCAAAGTTTTCAAAATAATTTTATTATTATTTCTTTCACAAATTCTTTCGGAATCATTTTTTGAAAAGCACAGGGATTTAAGTCCTAACTAATAACAACTTTATAAATCGAAGCCTATAAAATCACACTATCAATAAAATCAAATTCCATAAAGGAATAGACTAATACTTAACATTATTTAAAATGTTAAATGACTATCAAACAAGATTTAGGATTTTGCTTTGGTTTACAACTTTCTCGATCGTCAAGGATATAGATAATTTCCTAAGCGTACCATTATGCTCATCAACCTTTGGTATTACTTAGAAGATTATCTAAGCTCCCTCAGACGAAGTTGAAAGTCACTCCCCAAACTTGCCTAAGCCACACAAAAAATTATACAAATATAATGAAGCCCATATGATGTACATAAATCATCTGTACATAATATTTGATCTGACCACTTGCTCGGACACATAGACTTTACTTTTGAACTAGTACCGCTCACTCGACCTCTCTAGTGCAGACCCCGATCAGATTCCTTGATTAGAAACATCCATCCTCCTTACATAGCCATATACTATGATAGAAAACCTCAGTATCATATCGAAAATCCAAATCAAGTGTTTGCTAATAAGAATCAAGTGAGAAATCCTTTTTCGAACAGGTGTGAATCACCCCGAAGTTATGTACTCGAATCCTAGGTCAAGAACCGTGCAAATAAAATGATCTACATACAACTTACATACTTAATTTTGTTGATTTCTTAATTACACCAATCTTTTTCTAAATCACTTTCATTTTTATCTAGAGTATTTCATTCAATACTAAAATTGTTTATGAATTACTTTATAAATTTTCACTTGAGTTGATAAACATTTTATAAAGATGCAACTTTATAAAACATTAAATTTAAAACTTACTCCATTTTTATTTACTTGTATAATACTCTTCTACATCCTAAGAGTATATACAAAATGTCAATTTTATTTTACTTATTTATTTTAATTTTCAAATGGAGGCCCAAAAAAATATAGGTCTTAAAACTTAGTCGACTACTCCGACCACTTTACCTATCCGACCGGATAAGCTGCTAAGAAAAGTAGGATGCTGGTATCCAAACTCAATCCCAGTGTCTAATTTCCTTAGACATCCCTAAGGTAAAGATGTTTATTTATTCGCCCAATAACATCAAATAATTTATAAGACTTAGTTGTTTAAACAAAAACTACCAAAAAAATAAAACAAAGCTTATTAAAAACTTCCAATCCAATTTAACCATTTAAAACCTGAGTTAAATTATCTCTTTCTATCCAAGAGTTCAAAATTTTCATTTATCAAATTATTATTCAAAATAAATTTTATTTTAAATTAATTTTCTTTAAGGAAACTTCAGACTAAATACCCAGTTTTTATTTTAAAATTCTTTGAAAATCACATTATATGTATAATGATTTTAACATTTATTCATTAACACTTGCTTTGGGTTCATTTGGATTCGAAATCAGTTCGATCGCATAATGATAAACAGAATAATTTACCAAGTACAATATAATGTTCG
Organism: Allium fistulosum; assembly: GCA_030737815.1. Taxonomy (NCBI): domain Eukaryota; kingdom Viridiplantae; phylum Streptophyta; class Magnoliopsida; order Asparagales; family Amaryllidaceae; genus Allium; species Allium fistulosum. Next base: position 708,310,159 of record CM060903.1, on the reverse strand, counting down.
CCTAAGAAAACGTTTGATCTTCACTTGGAAGATCATTTAGATTACCAAAAAACTAATCGAGATGTTTTCATCGAAATATCCAAAGAAAATGTGTCTGTCTTAAAATTCTCTTTGAAATATTTATAATTATGGATACTTCCAAGTAATATTACTATTACTTTTTTCAAAATCCTTTTGAAATTATTTCAAGCAACTCCAGGATTTAAATTCATAATCCATTTTAAAACACAATTTATAAATCAAATTTATATAAATTGCATTTATATAAAATCATCTCATATTATAATAATTCTCCTTTACTGTAATAAAACTTTCACAAATATTTATCCTCTGAATGTCTTATCTTACCCTTTAGATTATATTAAACAAACTTATTAAAAGTTTATTTTTAACCTAACATTTTCACCGAACACCATATAATCAATTGTGAAACTCAATTCGTAAGGGGTTCGTTGTAATGCACTCACAATTATCAAAACAATAAATGCTCAAAAACAGATCGAGCATAAATTAATAACCAACAAACGATAGTCAATGCTTCTAACTACTCGAGCATGACAAATCAAACAACAATGATAATAAATGAATATTATCATTTTCAAATTAAAAAACACAACATAATTAACTATATAAATTTGAAAATTATTCCTTTATATATAAAAAATATATAATCCTAGGTAAAATATTTAATTTACCAATTTTCAAAAATCAATATCGTATATGTTTGCCTTATTCAAGTGTTTTGAAATCTCTACTGATGTCGTGGTATCCCACGCCTCGACTAGAATTCATAAACAACTCAATAGGAAAATTAACACAATACATTTTTATAGCAATAACAAATATGCTCTAGTATATATAATACTCTCAACTCATTCTAGGGTGTCACTTACCCTTCTCTAATGAGTTTACCCCCACCAAAGCCAAGGTTCTCACTTAACCTTCAGTTCTGATACCAAATGTAACGACCTGCCTTTTCGACCATTGAAAATCGGCACTCAATACATCCACGGTATTAAATGCCAAACATCCAATTACTGGAAAGGTAGACGGTTATGGTAAAATAAAACAATAGGGGAAATAGAATCTCACAACGGAAACGACAAATTATAATATAACAAAGACAGTAAAAGCTGTCACTCTAAAATACATGGTACATCAGAGTTAAAAACAAACCTCATCAACCTGGACAGTTATAACTTCTTGACCTTACAATTGCTGATGGGTATATATAATAATACAATGGAAAAAATAAAAAATACTATGGCATGTGAACATCTAGCACTACTCCTTGGGCTCGACAACATAGAAAAGTACTCGGTCCGACTCGAGCATTATAGTAGTAACACACGATCAATCTGGATAACTAACGTGAGAAAACTCAAGAAATATGGTGAACATATAACAATTCTATGAGACCACGCTTGTAACGACCTGCTATTTCGAACCATTCAAATCGACAATAATCTACACATGTCAGACTTGAATTGCTCAAAACAACAGATTGTTAATTTTTATAATTGGCAAAACTTAGCATATGCAGTAAAAAAATAAATCACAGAATCACAGGCACAGAGTTTTACAACAATAAGTAACAGAGTAGATAAATAGTAGTTCATGAAGCTACTACAGAAATAACATAGTCCAAAACAAATACAACAGAAATCCCAAATACATAGATGTCTCTAATACAAAATAAATGACAAGTCTGAAACATAAACACTGGAAATAACGAAAATAACTACAAAGCTGAATAGATAACAGATAGATCTCCAAGCGAACTCCAAGCTCTAAAGGTGAGTCTCAAAAGCCGTGACACTCAGGTTGACCCAAGCGTAAAGCAAAACACAAAACACTCAAGTCAGGATTAACATTCTTATGCAAGTAAATCAACTAAAGTGATATTTTCAAGTAAAATGCAAAATAACTTAAAGGATGTTGGAATTCCATCCCTTAAGGATCCGATAAACTATCTATATACATAGTACGATACGCTACATATATAATGTCTATGGTAAAGTAAACTATTAAAATAGTGTTAAGGCGTTACCCATATCCCCCTTAACACATTTATATATTCCCGTAGTCTATACAAATACTGCAAGCTCCACCAAACTGGTGGTTTACTCAGGGAGCACTCCATAGGTACGGTACAAAACAAACTCGTAGTGGGCGCGATAAGGCATGTGACAAGGCACACGAGGCAATGCCTAGGGTAGGATTCTACCGTTTTGCAGAACCGGGCTGGTGGTAACGCATAGCAGCTACCACCGCCCACCTCGAGACACACTCCCAAAATCAAAGGTGCGCACCAATCAAATCACAAAGTAATAGAATGGTTTCGAAGAAGCACACTCAATCAGAGGTGCGACCTCACTTGGCCCAGGTATAGCTCCTGTTTTAGTCATATCAAGCTGACTCGAGGGAGTCAGGGCTGCGTTCATACCTCATACAGACATTCTCCAAACCATCCAACTTCATTCTGGAATCTCCACCACGTGCACAGTTGTTAAAGTGGTTTTCGGTATCGTCAGAGAGTATGACAATATCTGATCCCGGTCTCTTTAACAACCAAACGCTTATTTCACACCGCGGTCATTTTATAAAATCACTTTATAAATTTCTAAACAAAATCTCAAATCACCAATTTAAATCAAAATTAAATATTCACTTCAAATTTATTTGATTTTAAAATATTCATTTAATCACTTTTTATAACATTTTATATAAAATCTCAAATTATAAATTTTGAATCAAAATCAAATATTCAATTTTAATTTTATTTAAATTTGAAATTATTCATTAAATCACATTTAATTAAATCAAGTTATAAAATCATACTTTTTTTTGAGTAAAATGTGTGATCCTCCGTAAATAGAGGAGAGCACACATGAAACTATATATATCACAATGAAAAGCGCTGCCAACATGCCTGGCAGGTAACAAAAACTAAATACAAGTATCAAAGAAAATCAGATACCCCTAAGATGAGTTCCGGCATGGCCACTACCCATCGCACCCCAATATCGAGTTCCGGCATAGCCACCACCTGATATTGAGATGTTATAAGTATCTAAAAAAACTAAAGATAAGCCCAAAGATGATGAATGCCATCACAAACTAAAAAAGAAACTCTATGCATCTGGATCTGAAGAAATGGATAAGCACCTACTCTGGAGTGAAGCTGTAAATAGTACACCACGATAGAGATGAAAGTGTCCTGCCTCTGTGATGGAACCGCAAATAATCCTGCAAAATGAATCTGACACCCTATAACCCATACCTGTGTCTGAAAGATGACTAAGAAAAAAGTTAGAAAAATACATATATATGTATATTTATATAATTTATATACATATATATGTATCAAGGAGGTAAATAATATAAACCTAAATAAGACTAATTGAACCAATATTAAAGAATTGAATTACTTGTAAACTAAAACCAATCATGACAAGTACAATAGGTGAAACTAAGATGTAAAAGAATTCTTATGAACCTTGAATCATGAGTAATCTATGATTAACAGTGAAATCATTATATAAATTTGAAGAAATATTAATACTACTATTGTGAGTATTAAATATATTATTATTTTGTTTAAAAAAATTAATATTATAACTAACCTTATTAAGATACGCTTTAAATAGATTATTATTAGCTAATTTATATTTGGGATTAGAAATTCAATTAAAACAAAATGAAGAAATTGTAAAAATCAAATTGTTAAAATGACTACTATTATTATTAAAAATTCTTTGATTTCTTTCAAACCAAATATACCAACAAATAATAATGAATAAAGTATCAAGTAAGAATCTAATACTCTTATTGAACCGAAATCTAAAATTATTCCAGTAAAAGTCACAATCTGAAATTTTAGTTGTTATATTAAAGTTAAATTTTTTTAAAGTATTATTAAGAATGTAATAAGAGTTCATGCAATCATAGTAAATATGATTAATATCTTCAAGATGCAGATTACAAAAATAACATTTATTATCATTTTGAATGTTTTTTCTCTTTAAAAATTCTATTGTATTAAGTTTTCCATGTAGTATTAACCACATATGAATTTTAGATTTGGGAGGAGCATTAAATTTCCAAATAAATTTAAAAGAGTTATTTATTGTACCTAAAAAATTAATAAATGTGTAAAAAGAATTTGAAGTATATTTCTTACTCTTATCCCATTCTCAACTAATAATATCATTATCAATATCAATATTATAAAGATTTAATCTAGCATAAAGCAAAGAAAGTTGCCTAAGGGTTGAACCTACTAAAATACTATTAAAACTAAAAATCCAAGGAGGATCAATTTCAGGAGAATAAACTTCATTAATTAAAGCAAATTTAAAATTACAGATATCATAAAGCTCTTTAAATTCCAACTTAAGAGGTAAAACCGAAATACAGTGGTCATGCCAGAAAGAAGTACAATTACCAGAATGAACTATCGTATTAATACCTAAGTTAAAAATCTCATTACATTTTAAAATGTTTTTCCAAAAATTAGAAATATATTGAGTAACAGGAGAAGCAATTTGATATAAATTACTATTACCATTATAGTAATATTTAGAAATAATCTCTTTCCAAATAGCATTATCATTTATATCCTTAAACTTCCATAACCATTTACCTAGTAAGGACAAATTCATATTACGCAAATTGATTACTCCTAAGCCACCTTCCTTTTTGGTTTTACAAACTGTTTCCCAATTAACTAAACATTTTATACTACTATTAGGATTTTCCCTACTCCATAAGAAATCTCTATTTAAATTCAATTATTACCAATTTAAATTACAAATAAATTTTAATTTACCTTTCCAATCTTAATTTATTAAAGTTAATAAAAATCTATTTAAAAATATTAATATAAATTTTAAATAAATATATATATATATATTAGTTGAATTAAATTTTATTATATTAAATTCTATCAATAAATCTTAATTATATATTTTAAAAATAGTAAAGTTATAAGCAAAATTTTATAATTTAAAATCTCAAACTTAACTTATAATTTTAAAATTTCCAAGACATAAAATTTTAAAAATCTAAATTTTTTACATATTAAATAAAATATTTATATTATATTTTAAAATCAAAACTCATATGTTTCTTTTTCAAAAGTTTGGAAATCATTTTTCAACATAGACCAACGGTGTCCATATATAATTCTCTATCCTATGGTCAAGTGATATAGATATTTATCATATCAATCCGTAATAATTTAAATTTACGGGTATATATCATTTCAACCCGTAATCCCAAAATTTCAAGGATAAAATCGCTTGGGTTTATCATTTCAACCCATAACGATTTTTCCCTAATCTATAATATCGTTCAAGTATGTATCATTTCAACCCATAAGGATTTCTAAACTACAGCGAACATGTAGAGTAAGAACAAATAAAATAATAACATATCAATTACAAGCATATGATCATCATCAACAATTTAAATAACTAAACAAATTTAAAATTTAACAACATATTTCAATCGTCATTTCGTGTGGACAAAATTTACTAGAATATGAATGTTAATCGTGAGTGATCGCTCACCATTCGAGGCTGGAGAAAACAACGAGAATAAGCAGGCAAACGGAAACGGGCACGAATACAGACACGACACATCAAGGAGTTGCAACAAGCACAAACCAATTTAAGCGACATGATTCAAAAATTGTGATATATATAAGTGAACTTATATATATATAGAGACTAGATCAAAAGAAAACAAATATATATGTGACATATATAACCCTTCAGCTAACAATTATATAGGCAACATATAAGCTTGGATTGAATGGACAAATATTTAACTTTCTGCCAACCAATATATATATGCAATATATATATAACATATAAGTTTATTTTGAAGCACAAAGCTAATATATTTTGAAAGAACAATATATATACATAACACGTATATATACGAGCAAAATTGATGGTCTGAGTGTAACATGTATACACTAGCAATATGTATAACCTCTCTGCCAAAATATATATGCAACAGCATATATATGAGCTTTTGTATATGCACAATATACATATACGAGCAGCATTATCTCAAATATATGGAACAACATATATATACAAGCAATATTGTGTGGTTGTGATGTGGCAGTATATATACGAGGTCAAGCAACATATACATATGCATATATATATGAGGCGGTTTCGCGGTGGGTTGCTGCCACGCTTGATATAGGACACATGGAGATGGAGCTGCGACTGGAGGGTGCATCGGCCAAGCTGTCAGGTGGAGTTGGACATGGGCTTTCGACATGAGGATTGTGGCGCACTGCACAGCTAGAGGCGGCTGCCGTGCTTGGGGTGGCTGAGGGGAAAGCTTGGGGCTGCTGTGGATGGTGATGGTCGACTGGCATGGTTCTCGGCTGTGCTTGGGTGTGGGGTGGAGTCTGCTAAGGTGGAGGTGATGTTGGCTGTCGAAGCAAGGATGGCTGGTTCGAGGCGTTTGGGTCAGGGAGCTGTTGCAGCCGGCTATAGGGTGGCTTCGGTGTGATAGGGAAAGGAGCGAGCAAGGCGTTTAAGGTGGAGATGGGTTTACTTGGGGTCTGGCTTCGGGTCAGGGAGGGTAAAAACCTGGGCATGGGCAAGTTTTTCTCCGAGAAAAATGAAAGCACAAATGAAGTTAAATATAAAACAAATTATAAAACTTTCTCAAAGCAAAAGGATTTAACCTGGAGAGAAGACAAGCCGGAACTCAAAGGCAGATATGAACTGATGTACGTGTTTATTTTTTTCTTTTCCAGAACGAAGAAGAAGGAATAATGAAAGGACGCAGCAATATATCAAACAAGGAATAGAAAGGGTCAAACGTTGGTTTCAGAAATTATTAAAGCAAGAGGCTATTGAGTTTATACGATAGATAATGGAAAGACACAAGGAAACAAAAAGGCTCAAATACGGAACCGATACGGTTAATCGTTTCGCAGATTTCGCCGTGCATCGGACGCCGAAATACAGGAATGAATATACTGCGGAGATCGGTACGACGGGACCGACAGAATGGTACACAGATATCAACGATACGACTATCCTATCAAAACTCCATTTTTTGCTGCCGAAAATGCTGCTAAAACGCCGACAATAAGATAAACGGGGCTATAACAGTTCAAATTTGGCAAAACGAATTACGACATCTCACTCAGAAAACGATTTACATTTTTATTATATAAAAATATTCAGATTTCGAAAATATTTAATTTTCATCGAATTAGCTGATTTAAATTTAAAATTTGGAAATTTCACAAACAAACAACTTTCATATATTTAGACAAAAATCTGCCATTTGCTTTGTTAAAATAGACGTATTCCAAATATCAAATTTTCATTTCAAAAATTAATTGTTTATTTCAAGAAATGTTTTAGTTAATTACGTTATTTAAATTGTTAAAATCCTCGGGTCGTTACACTCTTACCCACTCAAAACTTTTCATCCCCGAAAAGGAACGAGATAGGAGAACAGAAACTAACAAAAAGACAAGATAAATCAAACGAATAGTACCTGAGTCAAATAATTCAGGATTCGAAGCACGCATGGACTCCTCAGTTTCCTAGGTGCAATCCCGATCATCTGTACTCCACTATACCTTGACCAGCTTGACAGATTTCCTCCTAAGCTGCTTTGTACCTCTATCGACAATACGAAGTGGCTTCGTCTCGATAGTGAGATTTGGCTCAACGTCCATATTCTCTAATAAAGCAGGCTGAAAAATCAAGGATGGATCATGGAGATACTTGCGAAGGTGAGATACGTGAAACACGTTGTGCACACCCGCCAGCTTCTCCGGCAAATCAACTCTATAAGCCAAAGGACCAACCCTTTCCAAGATGCGGAAAGGACCAATGAATCTAGGAGCAAGCTTCTCTCTACGACCAATACGAACCACATTCTTCAGTGGCAAGATCTTAAGAAAGACCTAATCACCCACTGAAAATTCCAAATCCCTTCTACACCTATCTGCATACTTCTTCAGCCTGTCATGAGCAATCCTTATCTTCCTCCTACTCTCCTCGACCTTCTCAGATGCTTCCAGAATCATATCAGGCCCAAGAACTAAGCGATCGTCGGATTCAATCCAGCAATATGGAGATTTGCAAGATCGTTCGTAAAGCGCGGCAAACAGAGACATCTCGATACTTGCCTGAATTCAAAAGAATGGGATTAATTGATTAAAGCTCAAGATGATTGAAAATTCAAAAGAAAATTATACCTGATAACTGTTATTATAGGTGAATTCAACGAGATGGAGATGATCTTCCCAAGATCCTCCATAATCAAGAACACAGGCACGAAGGAGGTCTTCTAGAATCCGATTCACCCTTTCCGTCTGACCGTCAGTCTGGGGATGGTAAGCAGTACTAAGGTTCAAATGAGTACCCAAAGCTTCCTAAAAAGCTTTCCAGAACTGGCTAGTGAAGATAGGATCACGATCACAAACAATGCTAGAAGGAACACCATGGAGTCGGACAATCTCCCTCATATAAACCTCAACTAAGCTTGAAGCAGTTCGATTCAACTTGACCGAAATAAAATGAGCGGATTTGGTCAATCGATCGACAACTACCCATATACTTTCATTACCCCTTCTAGTCCTCGGTAAACCATCAATAAAATCCATAGAAACCTGATGCCGCTTTCAAATGGGAATCTCAAAGGGTTGCAACAATCTAGCGGTCTTCTGGTGATCAGCCTTAACCTGTTGACAAGTGGTACATCTACTGACATAAATGGAGATATCTCGCTTCATACCAATCCACCAATACAACCTCTTCATATTCTGAAACATCCTTATGACACCAAGATGGATAAAGAGTCTGGACTGATGATTCTCTCTAAGAACTTCTTGCCTCAAACCGTCAACATTCGGAACACAAATCCGGTTATTAATCCTCAAAACTCCATTCTGATCAATCTATGCTCCCAACTCACTCTCGTTATCACCTTCCCTATTCAGAATATTCTCCTTCATGAGCTTAAGCATCGCATCCTCATCCTGCTTGGCTGCTATACGATCCATAAGAGATGGAGAAGCTACAATCTGACACAACATGGCTCTCTTCCGACTTAAGGCATCAGCCACCACATTGGACTTTCTAGGAGTGTAGTTGATGTCGAGGTCGTAAGATGCTAAGAACTCAAGCCATCTAACCTGCCTCTGGTTCAAATCCTTTTGGGTGAAAATATACTTAAGAGACTGATGTTCTATAAAGAGCTCAAACTTGGTTCCCAAAAGGTGATGCCTCCATAACTTCAAAGCAAACACAACAGCAAGCAATTCCAAATAATGGGTGGCATAGTTAGCTTTGTGGGGCTTCAACTGACGACTGGCATAAGCAATGACCTTCCTAATTTGCATCAACACAGCACCCAAACCTTCTCGACTAGCATCGGTATAAACCGATAATCCTTCACTCCCATTCGGAACGGTGAGAACAGGAGCAAAAGTAAGCTTTTGCTTCAACTCATTAAATGCAGCTTCACACTTATCACTCCAAACAAACTTAGCATTCATACGAGTCAAAGCAGCGAGAGGTGCAGCTATACGGGAAAAAATTTCAATAAATCCCCGATAATAACCGACAAGGCCCAAAAAGCTACGAATATCGGGTGGAGTCTTAGGTGTCTCCCAATCCTGGAAATGGAATAAGGTAGATAAGTTCAAAGATAGATAAGATAATTAAATATCAAAAGAGAAAAGGTGGATAGACTTACGTTAATCGTGGCGACCTTAACCGGGTCAACTGAGACTCCATTTTCAGAAACAATATGCCCAAGGAATCAGACTTCATCCCTCCAGAAACGACAGTTAGAAAATTTGGCTTTCAACTAATGACTCCTAAGAGTTTGGAGAACATGGTTCAAATGTGCCCTATGCACCTTCTCAGACTTAGAAAAGATGAGTATATCATCAATGAAAACTAGGACAAACTTGTTGAGAACATCGCGGAAAACGCGATTCATGAGATCGACGAAGAAGGCAGGAGCATTGGTTAATCCAAAGGGCATGACTAACCATTCATAGAAACCATTCTCTGTTCGGAAAACTGTGTTGGGAATGCTCTCCTCGGCTATACGAACCTGGTGAAAACCAGTAGCAAGATCAAGCTGAGAGAATACCTTAGCTCCGTAGAGCTGATCGAACATATCATTGATGTGAGGCATAAGATATCTGTTCTTAAGAGTAAGCTTATTCAGCTCTCTATAATCAACACACATCCTCAGAGAACCATCAGGTTTGGTGACAAAGACTACAACTGCTCCCCATTTAGAAAAACTCTGCCGAATCAAACCCTTGGAGGATAAATCTTCAATCTGCTTCTTCAACTCGAATTTCTCTCTAGGTGCCATCCGTTTAGGAGGAAGAACAACAGGTCGAGCTCCAGGAATAAGATCGATGTGGAATTCAATTTCCCGCTTGGGAGGAAGAGAAGTGACTTCACCAAAAACATCAGGATAATCCTTGACTATCGGGGTGGAGTCAAGATCACTAGGTTGGGCATCAAGCAAGAAGATAAAACTACCTGCATAATCCTGAGGCAATCGACATTCAATCACAAAAGAGTGGCCCCGATCGTCTACTAGAGAAACGGTCGGGCTTTACAAGAGATAATAGCATCATATCGCTTCAACCAATCACCTCCTAGTAAGATATTAAATGCATCGAAACCCAGAACATAGAAATCTCCAATGAATCGACACCTGTTGTAAAGGAGTTTCACCCCTTTACAAATCATACTAAGGTTAGCGGGACCGCCGATGGGATTAGTCACACATAATGATGTAGTTGCCAACTGGGGTTGCCAAATGTGCTCAAATTTAATACAGAGATCAACATAAATAAAGCTATGGGATGCCCCAGTATCAAAAAGAACACGAATAGGAAAATCATGGAATTAAAGGAGCTCTGAAGAGTACCTTGGGTATCACTGGCAGGAGGAGGAGGAGTGGAAGAGGTCATAGCAAAGACTCCAGATGTCTTGCCCCTCTACTGAGGGGACAATCCTTCCTGAAGTGGCCAGGCTGCAAATTTTTTAAGCAAAGGTTGTTCCTGGTAGTATAAGCTGGAGGAATAGCGGCTCCGACAGATGATGGACAGCTGTTGGCATAGTGACCCTTCTGGTCGCACTTGAAGCAAGTGATGGAAAATAGGTCAAGAGATCGCTTCTGAGAAGAAAAACCAAGACACTGAGAATTCTGCCAATTCTTCTTCTGCTGATGAAAGTTGGACTTCCTCTTCTTAGAACTGCTGGAATTACCCTGAGATGCTGAAACAGCCTGCTTTCCCTTGGAAGTAGGATTCTGGAATCTGGTAGCCATATCCATAAGAGAAGTGAAGGTGCCGTGAACATGACTAATCAAACGGTCATAATACTCCAGACGAGCGTCGTGGATAAACTTCTCATTCTTCTTGAGCGGGGTGTCTATCAAGCTAGGACCAAACATAGATAGCTCGTTGAACTTCCTCTCATACTCAGCAAAAGTCATATCTCCTTACTCAAGGTCCATGAATGCCCTATACAACTGAGATTTCCCGGCCTCGGGCATCCACTTAGCCACAAAAGCATCCCTAAAAAGAATGGATTCAAGATAAGATAAAGATCAAAGAGATAAATTTCAAAGAGATAGATACAAAAGAGATATCCTAGGAAAGGACAACTAAAGATTTTACCTGAATTGCTGCCAAGTGATATTAGCCTCGATGGTCTGAGCGGTAACAGATTCCCACCAATCCTGGGCGGACTCCTACAACTGCCAAGTAGCTAATTGACGCATCTGAGCATCAATGATCTCAAGTCTAGTGAAAATCCTCTCAAGACTCTTCAGCCACTCCTGAGCCTCGATAATACTCTCGGCTCCAGTGAACTTGGTACCTCCTAGCTGAGAGTACTCCTTACAAAGAGTGGTGAACTTAACGGGCTGAACAGGTGGAACGGGAGCAACAACTTGTGGTGCAGGGGCAACAGGTGGTGCAAAAACATTTCCATGACCCCAACCACGAACATTCCTATGGTTACTCATATGGAAAAGAAAAGAATGAATTTAGAACAAAGGTAAAGATCCAAAATTTAAAAGAAATTCTAATCAAAGAGAATCCTAACTAAGAATTTCAAGCTCGAACGAAATAATTCTACAATTGATTTTACTCATTCTAGGGTATTACCACCCTATCTCTAATGAGTTTTTACTCCATATGCTAAGTTTTGCCTAAACCAGAGCTCTGATACCAACTGTAACGACCCGCAATTTCAAACCATTCAAATCAACAATAATCCACACTTGTCAGACTTGAATTGCTCAAAACAACAGATTGTTAATTTTTATAATTGGCAAAATTTAGCATATATAGTAAATAAATCAATCATAGAATCACAAACACAGAGTTTTACAACAATAAGCAGCGGAATAGATAAATAGTAGTTCATGAAGCTACTACAGAAATAACAGAGTCCAAAACAAATACAACAGAAATCCCAAATACATAGATGTCTCTAATACAAAACAAATGACAAGTCTGAAACATAAACATTGGAAATAACAGAAATAACTGCAAAGCTGAATAGATAACAGATATATCTCTAAGCGAACTCCAAGCTCCAAAGGTGAGTCTCAAAAGCTATGACACTCAGGTTGACCCGAGCATAAAGCAAAACACAAAACACTCGAGTCAGGATTAACATTCTTATGAAAGTAAATCAACTCAAGTGAAATGTCCAAGTAAAATCCAATATAACTTAAAGGATGTTAGGATTATATCCCTTAAGGATCCGATAAACTATCTACATACATAGTACAATACGCTACATATATAATGTCTATAGTAGAGTAAACTATTAAAATAGCGTTAAGGCGTTACCCATATACCCCTTAACACATTTATATATTTCTGTAGTCTATACAAATACTGTAAGCTCCACCAAACCGGTGGTTTACTCAGGGAGCACTCTATAGGTACGGTACAAAACAAACTTGTAGTGGGCGATAAGGCATGTGACAAGGTGTGCGAGGCAATGCGTAGGGTAGGATTCTACCATTTTGCAGAACCGGGCTGGTGGTAACGCATAGCATCTACTACTGCCTACCTCGAGACACACTCCCAAAATCAAAGGTGCGCACCAATCAAATCACAAAGTAATAGAATGGTTTCGAAGAAGCATGCTCGATCGGAGGTGCGACCTCACTTGGCCCAGGTATAGCTCCTATTTTAGTCACATCAAGCTGACTCAAGAGAGTCAGGGTTGTGTTCATAGCTCATACAGACATTCGCCAAACCACCCTACTTCGTTCTGGAATCTCCACCATGTGCACATTTGTTAAAGTGGTTTTCGATATTGTCAAAGAGTATAACAATATCTAATCCCGGTCTCTTTAACAACCAAACGCTTATTTCACACCGCGGTCATTTTATAAAATCACTTTATAAATTTCTAGAAAAAATCTCAAGTCACCAATTTAAATTTAAATTAAATACTCACTTCAAATTTATTTGATTTTAAAATATTCACTTAATCACTTTTTATAACATTTTAAATAAAATCTCAAATTACAAATTTTAAATCAAAATCAAATATTCAATCTTAATTTTATTTAAATTTGAAATTATTCATTAAATCACCTTTAATTAAATCAAGTTATAAAATTATACTTTTAAAATTTCAAAATCAGCAAGTTCCAAATAAATCCCTATTTATATTCAATTGTTAACCAATTTAAATTACAAATCAATTTCAATTTACCTTTCCAATCTTAATTTATTAAAGTTAATAAAAATCTATTTAAAAATATTAATATAAATTTTAAATAAATATTTTACATATATATTAGTTAAATTAAATTGTAGTAAATTTATTATATTAAATTCTATCATTAAATCTGTTTAAATCTTAATTATATATTTTAAGAATAGTAAAGTTATAAGTAAAATTTTATAATTTAAATTATCAAACTTAACTTATAATTTTAAAATTTCCAAGACATAAAATTTTAAAAATCTAAATTTTTTACATATTAAAATATTTATATTATATTTTAAAATCAAAACTTATATATTTCCTTTTGAAAATTTTGGAAATCATTTTTCAAAATAGACCAACGGTGTCCGTATATAATTCTCTATCCTATGGTCAAGTGATACGGATATTTATCATTTCAATCCGTAATAATTTAAAATTACGGGAATATATCATTTCAACCCGTAATCCCAAAATTTCTAAGTTAATAAATAAAATCGCTTGGGTTTATAATCTCAACCCATAACGATTTTTCCTTAATCTATAATATCGTTCGGGTATGTATCATTTCAACCCATAGGGATTTCTAAACTACAGGGAACTTGCAGGGTGAGAACAAATAAAATAATAACATATCAATTACAAGCATATGATCATCATCAATAATTTAAATAACTAATCAAATTTAAAATTTAACAACATATTTCAATCGTCATTTCATGTGGATAAAATTTACTAGCATATGAATGTTAATCGTGAGTGATCGCTCACCTTTCAAGGCTGGAGAAAACAACGAGAATAAGCAGGCAAACGGACACAGACACAGATAAGGACACGACACGTCAAGGAGCTGCGAAAAGCACAAACCAATTTAAGTGACAGGATTCAAAATTTGAGATATATATAAGTGAACTTATATATAGAGAGAGACTAGATCAAAGGAAACAAATATATATGTGACATATATAACCCTTCAGCCGACAATTATATAAGCAACATATAAGCTTGGATTGAATGGACAAATATTTAACTTTCAGCCAACCAATATATATATGCAATATATATATATATAACATATAAGTTTATTTTGAAGCACAAAGCAAATATATTTTGAAAGAACAATATATATACACAACACATATATATATGAGCAAAATTGATGGTCTGAGTATAACATGTATACACTAGCAATATGTATAACCTCTCTGCCAAAATATATATGTAACAACACATATATGAGGTTTTGTAAATGCACAACATACATATATGAGCAGCATTATCTCAAATATATGGAACAACATATATATACAAGCAATATTGTATGGTTGTGACGTGGCAGTATATATACAAGGTCAAGCAACATATACATATCTTAATATATATACGAGGTGGTTTCGTGGTGGGTTGCCACGCTCGAGATAGGACACAGGGAGATAGAGTAGCGATTGGAGGGTGCATCGTCCAGGCTGTCAGGTGGAGTTGGACGTGGGCTTTCGGCATGAGGATTGTGGCGCACTACACGGCTAGAGGCGGCTACCGTGCTTAGGGTGGCTGAGGGGAAAGCTTGCGGCTGTTGTGGATGGTGATGGAGATGGTCGGCTGTACTTGGGCGTGGGGTGGAGTCTACTAAGGCGGAGTTGATGGTGGCTGTCGAAGCAAGGATGGCTGGGTCGAGGTGTTTGGGTCAAGGAGTTGTTGCAGGCAGCTAAAGGGTGGCTTCGGTGTGGTAGGGGAAAGAGCGAGCAAGTGTTTAAGGTGGAGGTGGGTTTACTTGGGGTCTGGCTTCGGGTCAGGGAGGGTAAAAACCCGAGCAAGGTCAATTTTTTCTCCGAGCAAAAGGAAAGCATAGATGAAGTTAAATATAAAACAAATTATAAAACTTTCTCGAAGCAAAAGGATTTAACCTGGAGAGAAGACAAGCCGAAACTCAAAGGCAGATACGAATTGATGTACGGTGGATAATGGAAATTATCAAAGCAAGAGGCTGTTGTGTTTATACGGTGGATAATAGAAAGACACAAGGAAACTAAAAGGCTCAAATACGGAACCGATACGGCTAATCGTTTCGCAGATTTCGCCGCGCACCGGACGCCGAAATACAGGAATGAATATACTATGGAGATCAGTACGCCGAGACGGATAAAATGGTACACAGATATCAACGATACGACTACCTTAACAAAACTTGATTTTTCGCTGCCGAAAATGCTGCTAAAACGCCGAAAATAAGATAAACAAGGCTATAGCAGTCCAAATTTGGCGAAACGAATTACGACATCTCACTCAGAAAATGATTTAAATTTTTATTATATAAAAATATTCAGATTTCGAAATTAATTTTCATCGAATTAACTGATTTAAATTTAAAATTTGGAAATTTCACAAACAAACAACTTTCATATATTCAGACATAAATCTGCCATTTGCTTTGTTAAAATAGACGTATTCCAAATATCAAATTTTCATTTCAAAACTTAATTGTTCATTTTCAAGAATTTTTTTAGTTAATTACGTTATTTAAATCGTTAAAATTCTTGGGTCGTTATAATGCCGCTAAATACAGAACAGGTTTTACCTCACACAAAAAACATCCATAGATGAAAGTATGGAGACAAGTCGAAATAAAATCAGACTTGAAAGAATGGAAACAAATAATTAAACATCGAGAAGGGCTCTAGACACTTCTCACTGCAACTAAGAGAATGATTCAAAGATTTGAATCGAATAAGGAAAATGGATTTTTCCCACATTGACTAGGAGGGTGCACCTCCCTCACTGAAAGTACATCTCTAGAAATATACTTAAGAACTATGGCTCACAGATAAGTCTAAGTCAGACCTAATCAACCTTACCGAGCATTAAAGTGTTTCACATCTTAGTGTGCATATAACCGCCACTCGCTCTTTGGATTTAGTCATTTTCGACAAAAGATATCAACGCTCAAATAAGCAACAAATCATCTTAAATGGACGAAACTCAAAGAAGATAGTAGAATCGATAGCCAATAAATCAACTATCAGGAATAACAAAATGGTCGTATATGAAAATTAAACCTCTTAAAATATTTGACTCAAGCTTGTGCTTGGTTTTCACATCATAAATATTTGTAAAACACTTTTAAAAACACTCTTTAAAAATATATTTTTTAAGATCTAATTTATATTTCTAAGTGTGTTAAAAAGAAGGGTCAATCAAATGTCATTAAAACATTATTTACTCTAAACTCGAACAATAATTTACACTTAGATTTATTTTTAAACGATCCTTTTTAAAAGATTTTATCATTTATAAACTATCATTTTCAAATTTCAAACAACATTTATTATCCCGGAAGATAATAAATCAATTAAAATGCTTTTATAAATTTAAAACAACGTTAATCATCCAGAAAGATAATTGATATAATTCTTTTATAAATTTAAAACCACATTAATTATCCCAAGCGACAATTAATCAAATTTATAACTCCTTTAATAAATCAATTAATTAACTTTAAACATCTTTATTAAATCAGTTAATTAACTTTAATCACTTTTATTAAATCGGTTAATTAACTTTAACCATCAGTAATAAATTTATTAATTAACTTTATTATAGTTAAATAATAATTAAAAATATTTTTAAACCTCCAATTCTTTTCAAATACTTATATAATCCTTACAAACCTATTTGAGAAGAATTTACAAAATATTTAAGACAAATAACCTTTATAAATTTAAACAACATTATTTATCCCGAATGATAATTAAATCCAATTTACAATCTTTTATAAATTTAAAACGACATTAATTATCTTGAAAGATAATTAATCGAATTTATAAGCTTTTTATAAATTTAAAATAGCATTAATTATCCTAAAAGATAATTAACTAAATTTATAACTCCTTTTATAAATTTTAATCCGCACTTATCCTTTATTTATAAAATTTTCAAAATACTTGAAAATATAATTTAAACAACTTTCAAAGGCAAAAAAACACAACCAAACATTTATTTTGTAAAAATATAAGCACATGTTCAACACACCTAGAGGTTTAAGGGGATGATATTTCATAAGTATGTCATAAATATTTGAACCAAACATCAATACAAGCAACATAAAAATATAAGTAAGACGAATATAAAAGTAAATTAATGATGGTGAGAAACGCATTAGGGTCTCTCTATAAAAGTCCCTTACAAAATAATGATTATTTATACAATTCGCTTTTCAAGCGAGAAGTGAAATCCAAACAAACAATCAAACAATAATAACAAACATATTTTTTTTAGCAAAGCTAGCCGGATTTATAGTGGGTCGTACCACTGTATATATAATGGGAAAACAGGTGTTCTCCATATGTACTGAAAAGTTAAATGGGAGCAATCAGCCCAACCAAAAAGAATAAATAAAGAACAGGAGCTAGGCAACTATAGCCTAGACTGCTAGAAAATAAGATTATGCGCCATGTAATGACCCAGAAATTTTAACGATTTTAAATAACATAATTAACTAAATTTTTTATGAAAATAAACAATAAAAATTTTGCTATGAAAATTTAATATTTGGAATACGTCTATTTAAACGTAGCAAGTGTTAGATTTTTATCTGAAAATATTTAAGTTTGTTCAGTTGTGAAGTTTAAATTTTAAATTTAAATATCAATTAAATTTGATGGTAATAAAATATTTTTGAAATCTGGATATTTTTATATATAACAAAATTTTAAATCATTTTCTGAGTGAGACGTCGTATTTCGTTTCGCCAAATTTGGACCGCTCTAGCTCCGTTTATCTTATTTTCGGCGTTTTAGCAACATTTTCGGCAGCAAAATCAAGTTTTGATAGGTGGGTTGTATCACTCATATATGTGAATCATCTTGTTCGTCTCGTCGTGCTGATCTCCGCAGTATATTCATTTGTGCATTTCAGTGTCCGGTACGTGGCAAAATCCACGAAACGATTAGCCATATCACTACTCGTTTTGGTCTTTTGGGTTTCCTTGTGTCCATTCATTTACCCACTATGAGAAAATAAATGGTCACTAGTTATTAATTTTCACTGAATTCAACTTCTGAATTTTTATTTCCAACCATTTCAATAATATTTCCTGGTTCGTTCCATTGTCTTTTAGTTCCATTTCAATATATTTTCTTTCTCTTCATGTGCTCTATATAAAAAAAGAAATATAATATATAGCTGCTTATATCTGAACCGCTCGAACCATCCGCTGCCGCCTTCTTGCCAACCTCCATCGAATCCGGCTTCTCTTTACTATCCACAGCGCCACGTCGGCCCGCTTGCACCACCCCCTCCTGAAATCCACGTCTCTTCACGCGTGCCAGACCCCTAGCAGCCCAATCGCCACCCACTTCCCATCTTGCAACCGCGCTCATCCTCACTTGCTTCCCCTCCCTGTGCCAAACTCCCATCACCTTCAACCCGCGTCCACAGCAGCTTCGCCCATGCAGCCTACTCGACCCAGACCCGCCCTATTCACTGACCGCCACCCTCCTCACTCCATGAACTAAACTCCTCCCGTGCGCAACTCAGTCGCCACTTCCCTCCAAAAACCTCTCCCTACCTCCCAGACTCCGACCCGCCCTCCGCCATCAACTCCAAACACAAACCTGCATCCATCAATAGCCTGAACCCCTGTTGCACCCTGCTACCGAGCAACCCCCTCCGACAGTTCACCCCAGACCGCATCCACCTTTTTCCCACCATGCTCCGACCACCCACATCTTCAATAGCAGCCGGCTCTTCCCTGAACCCCATCCGCATCACCTCACATAGCAGCCGAAAACCGTAGTCGGCCTATCTTCGAAGTCTCCCACTGCCACACCTCCCTGACCGAACGCTGCCAACTGATCTCTGCCACATAGCAGCTTTGCCTACCACATCACCCACTCGAAAGCCATTTCCTCCATCGCCTGACAAGCTGCACTCGATAACCCTCCACCAAGCAGCCTTCTTTCCTGTTGCTCGCCTTATTTCCTATTTATATATAATATACATATATATATATAATACCAAGTTTATATATATCTTTGATTATCAATGGTCGCCTTCTTTCCTGTTTGCAAGCAGCCGAACAACCACCTTTTTCCGCTTCGTTCGCCGTCTGTGTTTGTCACCGTAGCAAATAAGTTATATGTTTACTAATATATGTGCAAAAATATATATACGAAAGTTATATATATGTTGTATATATATTTGTTTCCTTTGATCTAAGCATATATATATAAGTCTACTTATGTATATTTTGATTTTTGAATCCAGTCGCTTAGGTTTGCTTCTGTTCTTGTCGCAGCTCTTTGTGTGTCGTGTCCGTATCCATGTCCATTGCTTCTCAATCCCGATGTTTTCTCTAGCCTCGAAAGGTGAGCGATCACTCACGATTAGCATTCTTATGTTTAGTAAATTGATTTCATATGAAATGACTATTTAAGTATGTTGTTAAATTTGAATTTGTTAGTAATTTGATTGTTTAATATGATATGTTATTATTTAAATTTGTTTACCTATGATAATTGACACAGGACACCATCACCTATGTATATATATTATATTTAATATTTTTTATTATGATATATGCATGTCGTTGATTGTTATGCTATTTTATTATTTTATTGTTCTCACTCTGCAAGTTCCCTGATAGTTAGGAATTCCCTATGGGTTGAAATGATACATACCCGAATGATTTTATAGATTCGGGAAAATCGTTATGGGTTGAAATGATAAACCCAAGCGATTTTATTGATTTTGAAATTTTGGGATTGCGGGTTGAAATGATATATACCCATAAATATTAAATTATTGCGGATTGAAATGATAGCCGTAAATATTATATTAATGCGGATTGAAATGATAAATATCCGTATCACTTGACTATAGGTTAGAAAATTATATACGTACACCGTTGGTCTATTTTTAAATCATTTCCAAATTTTTGAAAAGGAGAAATATATGTATATTGATTTTTAGAATATAATATACAGATATTTTAATTTTAATATATGTGTAAATTTTAGATTTTTAAATTATATTTTTTGGAAAATTTTAAAATTATAAGTTAAGTTTTAAAATGTAAATTATAAAATTTACTTATAACTTTTTTTTAAATATATAAATTAAGGTTTAAAACGGATTTAATAAAAATTTAATTTAATTAGTATATGTAATATGTTTACAATATTTACATAAAATTTATATTAATATTTTGAAACTAGATTTTGTACTAACTTTAATAAATTAAGGTTGGAAAGATATATTGAAATTGATTTGAAATTTAATTTGTTTAAGAACTAATTTGAACTTATTAATCTTGAGATTTTAAAGATATGATTTTTTTATAACTCAATAACTGGATTTTGATTAAAGGTGTTTGCATGGGTATTTCAAATTTAAATAAAATTGAAATTGAGTATTTAATATTGATTTAAATTTGTAATTTGATATTTTACTTAAATGTTATTAAAAATGATTAAGTGAATATTTTCAAATGTAAATAAAATTAAGTTGAATATTGAAATATAAATGAAATTTATCAAATTGAGTTATTGTAAATGTTTGAATATTTAAACTTTGAAACCAATTGAATTGGAAGTGGTTTAAATTTATAGTTCAAACCTGGATTTGAAATCGATAAATTAAAATGGTTTTAATGAGACTTTGAATTGAACATTTAATCTTTTAATTGAAATTATTGAACTGAGATTGATTTAAATTGAATTTTGGAATTAAAGTTGATTTGTGAAATTGGAAGAAACAATTTTAATTTGAAACTATTTTCGGTATAAACTCCTTTAAATCTATAAACTATTTTAATATATATTATTTTAAATTTATAAACAATTTTAAATATATATATTTTAATATATATCCTATTTTTAAATATAAACTATTTTAATGTATAACTATTCCAATATATATACTACTTAATATTCAAACTGTTTAAGTTCGAATTGTATGATTTTGATTTAATGGATTCAAATGCGAATACTTGATATAATGGTTTAAACTATTTTGTGGTTATGATATTGGAAATGAAAAATGATTTCGAAAGTGAATATGCTTTTGAAGTGATTATACTTTGGAATTTAATATGATTTTGAAGTGAATAATGGTTTCGAAAGTGATATGATTTTGAAATGAATATTTGTTAGCGCCAAAATTGGTCACTAATACCCAAATCCAGATGAAAGCACCAACCAACGACCACAGATCATAGATAGAATGTATGTAGAGAGTAATAATGTGAAGAACAGTAAAAATTAAAAAGAAAGCAGTAAGAACAGAAGATTTATAGTGGTTCGGCTGACTTCGGCCTACGTCCACTCCAGAAATTTCATTTTTTATTGATGTTAGAATCAATTACAGTTACAATCCGGAGTTTTTAGAACAACAATGGCAGAGTAGCCTTAGTGTAGAAGATGAAGAGAGACAGAATGGAGCTCCCTTTTTCTGAAGCCCTACATGCTGTATTTATAGGTAAATCCCGAGTTGTTGGGCTTCCTGAGTAATCCAGGCCCATGAAGGCCATAGCCGAACCAAACCTCAAACACCACGACCGACCCTAAGTTCACAACATGCCGAACCAAACCTCAAACACCACGACCGACCCTAAGTTCACAACATGCCAAACTGATCTCCCCCAAGCATGACTCGAAGCAGGCCTTCCCACGACTCAGAGCAAACAAGGCTAGGACTCGGAGCAACCAAGTGCCGAACCTCCTTCCTTAAAACACCGACCTCCTGCTATGCCGAACCACACATGCCGAACGACCTACGCCGGCCCATATTGACCGAACCACATCCATACTCCACCACCGAACCACTTCCCACTCTGATACTTACCAAGCATGTCGGTCCACACCATTATGACCGACCCACACTACCACGCCGACCTACATCATCCAGACCGATCCACAACACCACGCCGATCCACATCAAACAGACCGAACCACAGCACCACGCCAATTCATGCCATCAAGACCGAACCACATCACCAAGGCCAAACCATGCTACCAAGACCGAACCACATTTGCCAAACCCTCAGGCCGCACCACTCATGACTTTCCTCCCTCGATCGATCCATGCCTCCCAAGGCGAACGACCCACACCGAACCACTCCAGTAAGACCGAACCACCTTGTCGAACGACCGAGCCTCATGGCCGAACCACCAATAACCGAACCATATATCCATCCAACTAGCTTAAACCATCGTATTCCAGCCTTGACAAACGAGTAGTTGATTTAGTTAAATCTGCCTGTCCACGGCCTTGCCAAAAGGCGGGTTAACAATATGATATTTTGATATGAAGTATGAACTTTTTGAAATGAAGATGACCACGGTGTGAAATAAGAGTTTGGTTGTTAAAGAGACCAGGATCGGATATTTTCATACTCTCTGCCAATCCCGAAAACCACTTTAACAACTGTGCACGTGGTGGAGATTCCAGAATGAAGTAGGATCGTTTGGCGACGTCTACATGAGGTATGAACGCAACCCTGACTCCTGTGAGTCAGCTTGATGTGACTAAAACAGGAGCCACGCCGGGCCAAGTGAGGTCGCATCTCCGATCGAGCATGCTTCTTCGATACCATTCTATAATTTGTGATTTGATTGGGTGCACCTTTGATTATAGGAGTGTGTCTCGAGGTGGGCGGTAGTAGCTGCTATGCGTTACCACCAGTCCGGATCCGCAAAATGGTAGTATCCTACCATGGGCATTGCCTCGCGTGCCATGTCACATGCCTTATCGCGCCCACTACGAGTTTGGTTTGTATCGTACCTATGGAGTGCCCTCTGATAGCCCTCCAGTTTACGGAGGAATTACTGTACTGTATAGACTACGAGAATATATATAAAAATGTGTTAAGGGGGATATGGGTAACGCCTTAATGCTATTTTAATGGTTTACTTTACTTTAGACATTATCTATGTCGCGTATTGTACTTTGTATGTAGATAGTTTCACGGATCCTTAGAGGATGGGAATCCCAAACATCCTTTAAGTTATTTGCATTTCACTTGGACATTTCACTTGAGTTGATTTACTAGCATAAGAATGTTAATCCTGACTCGAGTGTTTTGTGTTTTGCTTTATGCTTGGGTCAGACTGAGTGTCACAACATTTGAGACTCACCTTTGGAGCTTGGAGCTTTGCTTGAAGATCCGTCTTATATCTATTCAGCTTTCAGTTATTTACGGTTGTTTATGTTCAGACTTGTCAGTTGCTTTTGTATTAGTGACTTCTATGTACTTGGGATTTTCTATTGTATTTGTTTCAGACTCTGATGTTCTGTAGTAGCTTCATGAACTACTATTTATCTATTCCGCTGCTTATGGTTATTTTACTCTATGTCCGTGATTCTGCGATTGATTAATTTACTGTATATGCTAAGTTTTGCCAAATATAAATTAACAATATGTTGTTTTGAGCAATTCAAGTATGACATATGTGAATGATTGTCGATTTGAATGGTTCGTAATGACGGGTCGTTACATGTGGTATCAGAGCTCTGGTTTAGGCAAAACTTAGCATATGGAGTAAAAACTCATTAGAGATAGGGTAGTAATACCCTAGAATGAGTAGAATCAATTATAGAATCATCTTCGTTCGAGCTTCAAATTCTTCGTTAGGATCCTCCCAGATTTGGATTTCTTTTGAATTTTGGAACGTTCCCTTCATTCTGAAATCCATTCTTGTCCTTCCTGTTCGTGTTATTCTTGATGTCGGAGTATCCCACAGCTCTATTTCTATTGAACTCTATAATAAATTTGAGCACATCTTGCAACCTTAATTGGCAAATTCATCCTTATGTGTGACTGATTCCATCGGCGGTCCCGCCAACCTTAGTATGATTTGTAAAGGGGTGAAACTCCTTTACAATAGGCATCGATTCATCGAAGATTTCTATGTCCTCGGTTTTGATGCTGTTATTTCTTGCAAAGCCCGAACCGTTTCTCTAGTAGACGACCAGGGTAATTCTCTTGTGATCGAATGTCGATTGCCTCAGGATTTAAGCAGGTAGTTTTATCTTTTCACTTGATTCTCAGCTTAGTGATCTTGACTCCACCCTTGTTGTCCAACTATTATCCTGATGTTTTGGTGAAGTCACTTCTCTACCTCCTAAGCGGGAAATCGAATTCCGCATCGATCTTATTCCTGAAGCTCGACCTGTTGTCCTTCCTCCCGGACGAATGGTTTCTACAAATGATTAGTCATGCCCTTTGGATTAACCAATGCTCCTGCCTTCTTCGTTGATCTCATGAATCGCGTTTTTTGCGATGTTCTCAACAAGTTTGTCCTAGTTTTCGTTGATGATATTATCATCTTTTCTAAGTCTGAGAAGGAACATGAATCTCATTTGAGCTATGTTCTCCAAACTCTTAGGAGTCATCAGTTGAAAGCCAAATTTTATAAATGCCATTTCTGGAGTGATGAAGTCCGATTCCTTGGGCACATTTTTTCTGAAATGGAGTCTCGGTTGACCCGGTTATGGTCGCTGCGATTAATATAAGTCTATCCATCTTTCCTCTTTTGTAATTTAATTATCTTATCTTCCTTTTGAGTCTATCTTCTTAGTTAGAACTCTCTTTGATTAGAGTTCCTCTAAATTTGAATCTCTATTCTTGTTCTAAAATCCATTCTAGAATCATCCTATGAGAGAACGTATTTGTAATTGATATAAAAATGTTTTATATTGTGTTGTTTGAGTTGTTAAGTTTGAATTTTGGGTTTCGATCGATTCGTCTGGCCAACGCTATCGATAGGAATTCTAAAACACTTGAATAGAGAAAACAGACACAATATTGTTTTCAAAATTGATAAATGAAATAATTTTATGTATGATTATATTTTATATATAAAATTATAATTTTTTGAAATTGGATAGTTAAATGAATTGGTTGCTAGAACGATAATACTAGATTATCATTTATTGTTTTGTCAACCTTCCTAAACCATTAACTATTGTTGTATGTTATAAGGAGATGAAACTTTATAAACATGGTTTATAAATCTGATTTGCAAATGAAATGAATTTAAATTGTAGATTTCAGAATTTAACTTCCGGTTCTTTCCAAAATTTGGTTTTCAAAGTTTTGGAAAAAAATATATTATTTGAAAGTATTTTCAAATAGAAATAGTTTCAAAGAATTTTAAGGAAGTAAGTCTGTACTCTCCTCTTTTGTCGTTGGAAAATAATTTCGGTGATGACTGCAACATCATCAACATTCACTTTCGAGTCTCAAAGTGGGGAGACCAATTAGTAGCTTTGCTACACTTTTGTTTTGGAAAATGGATTTGATTTGAATTTCTTGAGTATTATTTGATGTATAAATTATATATATGTATATACATATATTTCAAAATGGTTTGAAGTGAAACCGGAAATTTAACTCTTAAGTTTTATGTTAAGTGATGGTTTTTGATTATTGAAATGAAGAAAAATTTTGAATAATTGGAGTGTCTAAAATGAGAAATGAAAATGAAACAACTTGAAACTGTTGAACTAGGATAAAATTTATTTGTATAATACTCAATTTCATTCTAAAACATATATAACTTACCTGAAATTTTCAAAAAGTTAAAATGTTGATGTGAATATGTAATTGAAGGTTATATAAGAGAAAACTTAAGTAATAAAAATGTTCAAACTAAATTTTTCTTAATAGAAATGATGTAAATAAAAGGTAAATTTGTATAGTGCTCAATTACGCTCAGAAACATTAGTAAAAACTTACCTGGAAAAGTTTGAATGTGATGAGAATATGTAATTGAATAACATACAATATAAAATGTAAGGAATAAGATGTCCAAAAAATAAATTATATGGTTTTGAATTAATTGTTGTATCTAGTACTATGTATTTCGAATCTATCTTTCGTTTATGTTGCTTCTATTCTCCAATCTCGTTCCTTTTCGGGGACGAAAAGTTTTGAGTAGGGGAGAGTGTAACGACCCGGAAATTTTAACGATTTTAAATAAAGTAATTAACAAAAAATTTCATGAAAATCAGCAATAAAAATTTTGCTATGAAAATTTAATATTTGAATATGTCTATTTAAAGGTAGCAAGTGTCATATTTTTATCTGAAAATACTTAAGTTTGTTCAGTTGTGAAATTTAAATTTTAAATTTAAATATCAGTTAAATTTGATGGTAATAAAATATTTTTGAAATCTGGATATTTTTATATATAATAAAATTTTAAATCATTTTCTATGTGAGACGTCGTATTTCGTTTCGCCAAATTTGGACTGCTCTAGCTCCGTTTATCTTATTTTCGGCGTTTTAGCAGCATTTTCGGCAGCAAAAATCGAGTTTTGGTAGGTGGGTCGTATCACTCATATATGTGTACCATCTTGTTCGTCTCGTCGTGCTGATCTCTACAGTATATTCATTTGTGCATTTCGGCATCCGATATGCAGCGAAATCCGCGAAACGATTAGTTATATCGGTACCCGTTTTGGTCTTTTGGGTTTCCTTGTGCCCATTCATTTACCCACTATGAGAAAATAAATGGTCACTAGTTATTAATTTTCACTGAATTCAACTTCTGACTTTTTATTTCCTACCATTTCAATAATATTTCCTGGTTCGTTCCATTGTCTTTTGGTTCCATTTCAATATATTTCCTTTCTCTTCGTCTTCTCTATATATAAAAAAATGTAATATATAGCTGCTTATATCTGAACTGCTCGAACCATCCACTACCGCCTTCTTGCCAACCTCCATCGAATATGGCTTCTCTTCACTATCCACAGCGCTACGTCAGTCCGCTTGCACCACCCTCTCCCGAAACCAACATCTCTTCATGCGTGCCAGACCCCTAGCAGCCCAATCGCCACCCACTTCCCATCTTGCAACTGCGCCCATCCTCACTTGCTTCACCACCCTACGCCAAACTCCCATCACCTTCAACCTGCATCCACAGCAGCTCCGCCCACGCAGCCTACTCGACCCAGACCCACCCTATTCAATGACCGCCACCCTCCTCACTCCATGAACCGAACTCCTCCCATGCACAACTCAGTCACCACTTCCCTCCAAAAGCCTCTCCCCACCTCCTAGACTCCGATCTGCCCTCCGCCATCAACTCCGAGCATAGACCCGCATCCATCAATAGCCCGAATCCCTACCGCACCTTGATACCGAGCAACCCCCTCCGACAGTTCACCTCAGCCCGCATCCACCTTTTTCCAACCATGCTCCGACCACCCATATCTTAAATAGCAACCGGCTCTTCCCCGAACCCCATCCGCATCACCTCACATAGCAGCCGAAACCCGCAGTCAGCCTACCTCAGAAGTCTCCTACTACCACACCTCCCTGAACGAATGCTGCTAACCGACCTCCGCCACACAACAGCTTTGCCTGCCACAACACCCACTCGACAGCCATTTCATCGCCTGACAAGCTGCACTCGACAACCCTCCACCAAGTAGCCTTTTTTCCAGTTGCTCGCCTTCTTTCCTGTTTATATAATATATATATATATAATACCAAGTTTATATATATATATATCTGATTATCAATGGTCGCCTTCTCTCCTGTTTGCAAGCAGCCGAACAACCACTTTTTTCGCTTCCTTCGCCATCTGTGTTTATCACCGCGGCAGATAAGTTATATGTTTACTTTGATCTAAGCCTATATATATAAGTCTACTTATGTATTTTTTGGTTTTTGAATCCATTGTCTTGGTTTGGCTATGTACTTATATATACTTATGGATTCAAATGCGAATACTTGATATAATGGTTTAAACTATTTTGTGGTTATGATATTGGAAATGAAAAATGATTTCGAAAGAGAATATGATATTGAAATGATTATACTTTGGAATTTAATATGATTTTGAAGTGAATAATGGTTTCTAAAGTGATATGATTTTGAAATGAATATGATATTTTGATATGAAGTATGAACATTTTGAAATGGAGATGACCATGGTGTGAAATAAGCGTTTGGTTGTTAAAGAGACCGGGATCGGATATTGTCATACTCTCTGACAATACCCAAACCACTTTAACAACTATGCACGTGGTGGAGATTCTAGAATGAAGTAGGATGGTTTGGCGACGTCTATATTAGGTATGAACGCAGCCCTGACTCCCGTGAGTTAGCTTGATGTGAATAAAACAGGAGCCACGCCGGGCCAAGTGAGGTCGCACCTCCGATCGAGCATGCTTCTTCGATACCATTCTATTACTTTGTGATTTGATTGGGTGCACGTTTGATTATGGGAGTGTGTCTCGAGGTGGGCGGTAGTAGCTGCTATGCGTTACCATCAGTTCGAATCCACAAAACGGTAGTATCCTACCTTGGGCATTGCCTCGTGTGCCTTATCACATGCCTTATCGCGCCCACTACGAGTTTGGTTTGTACCGTACCTATGGAGTGCCCTCTGATAGCCCTCCAGTTTACGGAGGAATTATGGTACTGTATAGACTATGGGAATATATATAAAAATGTGTTAAGGGGGATATGGGTAACGCCTTAATGCTACTTTAATAGTTTACTTTACTTTAGAATTATCTATGTAGCATATTGTACTATGTATGTAGATAGTTTCACGGATTCTTAGAGGATGGGAATCCCAAACATCCTTTAAGTTATTTGCATTTCACTTGGGCATTTCACTTGAGTTGATTTACTAGCATAAGAATGTTAATCCTGACTCGAGTGTTTTGTGTTTTTCTTTATGCTCGGGTCAGACTGAGTGTCACAACATTTGAGACTCAACTTTGGAGCTTGGAGCTTTGCTTGAAGATCTGTCTTATATCTATTCAGCTTTCAGTTATTTACAGTTGTTTATTTTCATATTTGTCAGTTGCTTTTGTATTAGTGACTTCTATGTACTTGGGATTTTCTATTGTATTTGTTTCAGACTCTGATGTTCTGTAGTAGCTTCATGAACTACTATTTATCT
Organism: Allium fistulosum; assembly: GCA_030737815.1. Classification (NCBI taxonomy): domain Eukaryota; kingdom Viridiplantae; phylum Streptophyta; class Magnoliopsida; order Asparagales; family Amaryllidaceae; genus Allium; species Allium fistulosum. The sequence goes on along the minus strand of CM060903.1, from coordinate 708,280,470 downwards.
GTTCTGCTGCTTATGGTTATTTTACTCTATGTCTGTGATTCTGTGATTGATTAATTTACTGTATATGCTAAGTTTTGCCAAATATAAATTAACAATCTGTTGTTTTGAGCAATTCAAGTCTGACATGTGTGAATGAATGTCGATTTGAATGGTTCAAAATGATGGGTCGTTATAACCATCCGAAGAAGAGCGGTCATCACCAACGTCAGACAAAGGGCCAATAACATGCACAAATCCAGAGAAAAGAGCTGCCAGATTCGGAACATAACCATCAAAAGCGGGTGAGTTAATGAATTTCCTATCCCAAGTGACATCATAGAACTAACTCTTATTTTCCTTACCAATCTCACCAGACCTAGTAAGAGCAAGGCCCTCACCCTCGATATGATACAAAAGACTACGACTCTCTCCCCCAACGTCACTGATAAAGGCATAGTAGGTGTCAGATACTGGCGAGTGTCGCATATTAGAAGGAATGTGAATCCAGGCCCTCTCCTTAAAATTCCAAGTAATAGAATCAGACAAAACAGCAATGTCATCAACAGACTGGCCCTCTCCAACATGATCATCAAATACAGGAGAAACAATAGCAGGAGTCTCAACATCAGGAACTACAACAGGAGCAACAACAGCAGGAGACAGAACAGAAGGAGCGTCAACAGGAGGAAGAATAGAGGGAGGCGGAGCAACCTTCGGGACCCACCTCCTGATAGGAGGACGGGGCAAAGGAACCCGATCAGGCAGAGGAATGCTAGCAGAGGCCAAAATGGAACACTCCTCTGAAAGATGCCCAAAAGACTGACAGAATGTACATATATCCGGTTTCCAATTGTATCGCACTCTAACCTTAGCAAAATGGCCCTCATCGATTCTGAAATTTAGCACCGAAGGAAGAGGTTTGATCGGGGTTATTTCAATCAGAGCTTTGGCATAGACTAATCTATTTCTAGCCATCGTGCTTGCATCATAACAAAGCACCTTGCCAACAAGCCCTACTAGCCAATCAATCCCGATAAGAGGCTGAAGAACAGAAGGAATGTGCGAAAAGTGTGCCCAAACAGGAATAGATAAAACCTGAAATCGCACCCTATCCACTGATGGACTCCAACTTGTAATAATGAATGGTTTCCCTTCTATGAGAATTGGATCGGCTTCAAGAATACGCTGTATTTCATCACTTCGCGAGAATTTGAAATAGAACATTTCATTGTCAAAATGAACACTCAAGCCCCTTCTTGGCTTCCAAACTTGGTTGCATCTTGCTTTAACAATATGATAGGGTGGATTGGAGTCAAGAAAAAATCCTACCAGATAATCTTTCCAGAATTCAACACTGGCCTCGATCACTTCCTTAGGAGGAATCATAACACCGTCAATCTCAACACTGTCAAAGCAAATTGGAGAATGCAAACCAGCATTGTTTGGCATTTTAGTGAAAAGAGACGTCCACAAAGGAGCTGACCCAGGTAGAGATGGATCCAAAGGGGCAGCAAGATTATCAGCTGGCACTTGTCGATAAGAAGGCGAATTAACTGCTACGATTACAGGTTCGGCATTTCCACAAACAGTTTGTGAGAAACCATGTAAAACACCACTGTGAATTGACTTGGACCCTACAGCATCAATCCTCTCAGCTCGTTCATTTCTGCCCATATCGGCATCAGGTAAGGAACTGACTTGGACCCTACAACTACCACCTTTGTTGTTCTCATTTTCATCATAACCAATATCAGATCCAACTTGCAATCCAACTGTATACAGTGTCCAAGAGGATTTACCTACATTAGCTAGCAGTGGCGATAGGGAGTGCTCCCCAACCGGAAAGGGCAGTCAGAAACTTGCTTGGCGACATCGAAGGGAGTGCTCAATTCGATAGCAAAGAGGCAAGAGGATTTGTTTCAAGCAAAATTTCCAAAGCAGTTATGTGCTCAACCAAGGGAGCAATGTTGAGTAACTCGCTATTTACTGGCATACGAGGAGAACACACGACCGGCGTCGAAATAGCCGATTGATTCCTAGCTGCAGAGATCGAAGGCGAAATGAAAACATTGCCAGACCGCGTGGAGGAGACCAGCTCTGACATGGAAGAGGTGGGCACAACCTTTTTCTTAGGCGGCATGGAGAGAGGTGAGGAGGAAGCAAAGGGTTGAGGCGGAAAAAACGAAGAGAAGGTCAGGCGAATGGAAGAAAGATTGACGCAATAGGAATCACCACTAGGCACGCCATTTTTAATTAATTGTTAATGTGTATTTGATAAAGTATATGAACATTGATAACAATCATATTATTATCAACAATTAGCAATCAATAACTAACATATCATTTATTAATCAATCTACCAATCCATTAACTTCAAAAATAGTTGTTTTACTTTACAAGCACGGAACGATGATTTATTTTGCTCAGTAGATGTCCAAAATTATCTGCTCAATTTAATTATAGCAGAACAATGTTTTATCCTGCTAAATAGATATTAAAAACGAAGTTTAATTAATTTAACTATGTTAAACGTAATTAAATTAAATCACTATAGTTTTATCATTAATTTATACTTCATTAAAACTATCAACAATCGTCCAAGCATTAAACAATAATCTGTAACAACACAGATATCATATAGTTTATTTAGAGGTAAATAAACTCATCGAAATTCCAATTGACGCATTCGCGTTCTGGTTTGATCTAAAATCGAACAGCGTTCGATTTTTGCTCAAAATTTTGCTAGCTTCAAATCCAACGAAATCAGTTCTAGCGTGTAGATAATGCTCCTACGAGTGCAACGCAAAAGACCGCGTCTCGACTGGAGCTCGTATGAGAGAGATATTCATTTTATAAGTTTTCGATTTAATTAAACAATTAATTTACACTAATTACAAATTAAAATTTAATTATCCCTCAAATACATCTTCTTCCCCCTTTTAATTACTTCCTGTACATGAGCACAGAGACACACGATTAAACCTAACATGTCGAATTCTTCCATCATCAATTACTCATCCATCTCTCGACGAAATCAAGGTCCGTTGATTCGTACAAACTCCACTACGCGAGCTCTACACATCCATCACCATGAATCAGGGCTCGGCTCACGATATGGAATCGCGACTTGACAAGGCCTTATTGTGACTTGGTAATGTCGCACTTCTCCAGAGAGCATCGCACTCTCCAAAATCATCACCATCCAAGCCCCTCGCTAATAGAAGTACAACGCTAATCCTGCCTATGCTAAACGACGCCTTAAACTCCTGAAAAATGGAGCCCTAATTTCGGCCATCAAAAGTAGACCATGAAAAACTCGAGCACACACTACAACACATATGTATTTGTGGATCTAGACAATACAAACTTAAAGATCCTTGTTTTGAAATTTTTTGTTAAGTAAATGATTTTATTTTGATTTTAAAAGGTGGATTGTTGATTTTCTTTAATAGAAAATGAAATAAAAAGAAAAAAGACATGAAAGTGAAATGTGTAAAGGGAGAAGTCAACGTGTTGAATAATCTTAGTGTAGAGATAGGTTTATTTTGAAATTTTCGGCATCTCGCTAAGCCGCATTTCGTTCGCGTACGAACCACGAACGACAAACCAAAAATATGATCGGGTATAGAATTGCGATACGATCCCAAAACAATAATAAAATGCACAGATTATTTTATTCTGAGTAGTGGAAATTAGGGAGGCATCCCTATCATACTTTCATATTGTAAAGCGGGTCCCTGTCAAAGTTTCATTGTAAAGCGGGTCCCTGTTTTCTGGAAATGAAGAAAAATTATTGCTGAAATGTCAGCAACTTTTATAAATAAGTGCTGATATTTCAGCAACTATCTGTGTCAAAGTTTTATTGTAAAAACAAAGAAAAATTATTGCTGAAATGTCAGCAACTTTTATAAATAAGTGCTGATATTTCAGCAACTTTCATAAACTGTGTTCACAGTGTACATAAATGTTGCTGAAATATCAGCAACTTTTATAAATAAGTGTTGATATTTCAGCAACTTTCATACACTATGTTCACAGTGTATAGAAATGTTGCGGAAATGTCAGCAACTTTTATGAAATGTTGCATCATGCTCTGCAATAATCGTGAATAAAAAACAGGGACCTAATTTACACTGAAATTTAGTGAAGGACTTTTCGTGAATTTTGAAACTTAATAAGGACCTGTGCCAAAAGTACCCTTTTTAAAATACCATCGTTTGCCGTAAAATACGTCAAACGTTAAAAAAAAATTCAAATTAAAAATTATGGAAAAATCCTATAAATTCATTTAAAAATACAACAATAAAAATCAATTCGTTTTATTAAAAATTTATTTTCTTATTATTTATTCAAACCATTTATTATTATATATAAATTTACAAAATGAGTTTACCATGATTATTTATTAATTAAAAGGAGTTAAATAAGGCTATTAAATCCGTTTAATAAATATTTAATTCACCATTCAAATATTTATATTTTCCCTATATTTGAATATAAGTTATTTATATTTTTAAATACCATTTATTTGAATATTTAAAATTAATTAAATATTCAAAATTAAAATGATAAAATTTTGGGATGTTACACTCATCGTCATTTCCCGACCTATGTGAAGGAAATGTTCTGTGCTCTGGCATATATGCCGCAATCTACTCATCTAGAAACATAATCAATACTTCGCTCTTCCACTAATCATTCAACTCTGCTATCTGCTCTCTGAGCTATGTTGTCTCCTCTTCGATCTGTGATTTCCTATAATCAGTCTAGGACATCCTCAACTGTAAATTAGTTAATAACTAGTTATAATTTGTACGTAATATTAAATAAAATTTATAAATTAGTTAATGAAGTAGTTGAACTCAATAAACGTTATATTATGATTGTCGTAATTGTATCGCCTATTTCGCATGGTCTTGTCGGTCATAGCATCGAAAATCCTGTCCTCCTCCTCAGCGGTAAGTTCCTCTCGGCCGGAGGACTACAGCACTCAAGCTCACTCCGTTTCAAATCATTCATGCGATTAGGAATATAATTGACATAATAAAAATTCAATTTACAATTATGTAGCGTGAAATAAAAGAAAAAATTTAAGCATTTATACCATTATGGCTTGAGATTTAAGGTCCGTCCAAGTAAACGAAACTTAACCATCATCATTGGTGTGCTCGATAGCATGAGTCTGAGTGAAGATCTCCGTGTATGTACGCTCACGGCCCCTCTCCTTAGCCTGAAATTATATATGAATAAACAATGTGTGTGTATATATATATATGATTAGGTAATATTATAACTATTTTATAATCGTAATTTATAAATTTAAAATTTCCTTCTGATACTGTTGGAAGGATTTTGAGTCACCGCGGTGTACAACATGATTTTTATTCCTGTTTGTTGAGTTCCACTCGGCAATTTCCTATAAATTTAAATATAGGATTGACTTAGTTAATGCAATTATTATACAAACTTTAAACAAATTTAATAACAATATGAAGGTAGAAAACTTACTTCCACGGTGGGAGTTTCCCAGTGATGTTGAAAATTCCACCCAAATACTAGCGCTCATCCAATTAGAATTTTTATTTTTATTTTTAATGCTTGAGAGGGTGTCCCTTTAATTTTTCCTCAACTTCTTGTTCTATTGATTCCTAAATAGATCTTGATCTTCCTCTTCAACAACTACTACATCCTACACATTGAAATTAAAATGAATTATATATAGTATATTAATTTTTAAAGATCAACTATGTCATTTTCAAATGAATTATAAATTTATACTTACCATCACATCTGCCCATATAGCATTTTTAATATGCAGTAGGTTATCATCCCACCGAGGCCAACAACAAGACGTACGACTCATATATGCCTTCTTAGAGACAGCCAAGAGAAAATCGGAAGGCTCCAGCTCAAATCCCCTATATTAATTTTGATGGACATTTAATAAATTTTAAATAATATACACACACTAAATATTAATGACGTTGCAAATTCGATACTTACCCTCCATTCTTCGGGATTAAAGTCGCCCTTGGGCGTAAATCAGCCGAGTCGTTGGCACCCTCGAAAGCAGCAAGAGAAGTAGAAGCATGAGATCTGGAAGATCTCCTATGATATATATATATATATATATATATATATATATATAATTTCTTCCACAAACATATCATTCCATATAATGAAAAAATATATCATTTTATTATTCGAAAACAAATCTGATTAATAATCACATAAAGTTCCATTAAAACTACAAAAATGGAACAAGGTCTCCTAAATACATAGAATTAATAAAATAGAATAATAATTTGCTTACAACATAGTCATCATCATTAAAAATAGTAGAAACTTAAAATATAAATTATACAACAAGCGATACAAATATTCACCATATATACACCGTTAGAACCTTGATTTTCAATGTTTTTATTGTGACAACTATATAAGTCAATATTCTAGTGTACTAATCATTTATGCAGGAGATTCATTGCAGATTCGGATTCAGAAAGCTATGAAGTTGTTATTCTTTTGTTTAGAGTCTGTATATTATTATAAATATGTTAAAGCTCTCTGATATGGTATATACACACTGACACGTACACAAACCATGCAAATGCACAAAACCAGCTATAATTAGCCGGCCGAATGTCAGCATTCAGCCGCCTGAATGCTGAAACAAAACATAAATTACTATGCAGTTTCAACCGGCTGAATGGTGACATTCAGACGGCTGAATAAGACCGAAAATGGCCTATTTGTTTGCTATATCAAATTTAGAATAAATCAAATGGCTGAATTGAACAATTCAGAAGGCTGGTTGTCGATAACGGCTAGTTTTCTGAAGGGATGCTTCTCTTCAACGAAGAGAAACATCTTCTAATCTAAAAGCTGCATCCGTTCCTTTTCACGTTCTTTTTCGTCAAAGATTGCAACTCTTAAAACTCTATAAATAGAGTCTAGAATCCAACAAACAAATTACTTAACTAATTTTAGTTTTCTTGAATTCTTACCTCTTATTCTCTATTTACCTCTTGCACTCAAAATACATACAATCTCTGATCGTTGATCACTCTATCTTCCACATTCTTCAAGCACATTACACTATATATCATAAAGGAGAAGATTATAGGAAGATTGCACTTTATTGACATATCAGTGCTATTTAAAGAGCATATTACAGTCAGATAATTTTGTTTATTTGTAAAGAAGTCCTATTCGGTTGCTCAGGCGGTAGAAGTCCTATTCGGTTGCTTAGGCGGTAGAAGTCCTGTTCGGTTGCTCAGGCGGTGTAAACCTATTTCTCCGGGTTAAGTGAGGGTTGCTAGTTTAATTCCAGAAGGAGTCTGGGACTGGATGTAGAACGGGAGTTCGAACCAGTACAAAAATCTCTGGTGTTATTTACTTTATTGTTTTATTTACTTACTTATTTTATATTCTGCACAGGTAGTTTATTTACTATTTTATTTACCAAAGAATTTGAAATGTCACATATGGAGGGATTATCTTATTTTCTTGGATTACAAATTAAACAAGTAGATAATGGAATTTTTATTAATCAAGAAAAATATTGTAATAATCTAACTAAATGCTTTGGTATGGAAAACACTTTTGCTAAACCAACTCCAATGAGTACAACATACATCTCAATAGAGATGAAGATGGCAAGAGTGTTGACCAAAAATTATATCGAAGTATAATTGGATCATTACTTTATTTAACTACTAGTAGACCTGACATAATGATGAGTGTTTGTTTATGTGCTCGATTTCAAGCAAATCCTAAAGAATCACATATGCGAGCAGTGAAACGAATATTATGTTATCTAGCAAAACCAAAGATTTCAGATGTTTTTATCCAAAAGAATGTCCTTTCGAGTTAGTATCATATAGTGACGCTGACTTTGGAGGATGTCGAACGGATCGAAAAAGTATGAGCAGGACTTGTCACTTCATTGGACAATCCTTAGTCTCCTGGTTTAGCAAGAAACAAAATTGTGTTTCACTATTGACATGTGAAGCAGAATACGTTTCTGCTGCCTTAGCATGTGCTCAAGTCATCTACATGCAACAAACACTTCAAGATTTTGGAGTTAATTTATCTAAATCAACTATTTTTAATGATAACACAAGTGCTATAAACTTGTCTAAAAATCCTGTCAATCATTCACGAACTAAACATATTGACATTCGTCATCATTTCCTTCATGATAATATTAAAAAGGATATAGTCAGATTGGAATTTGTATCCTCTAAAAACTAGCTGGCTGATAAATTTACAAAACCTTTAAATGAAAATACTTTTATAAAACTAAGAAGAGAATTAGGAATTTTATCGTTAAAAGATTTATAATTATTTTTTCTATTTTATTTGAGATTTTTTTTTCAAAAATAATTTTTTTTTTCAAAGTTAGAGTTTCCATGACTCGAACTCTGGTCTCTCACTTAAAAGTCATAAGCACTACCACTCTACTACATGTTACTTCACATCAAAACCATCTTTTCAATTCCTTGTATATTTTTATGTATTCTTATCTCTCATTTTCAACCTTACACCATTTTTCTTGTTAACCATTCATCTTTCTCTGGTTGGAATTATTTTAACCTGTAATTTACTTTCTAATTCTGAAACTTATGGTATTATAAATATCCTCCTTTATCAAAAGTTTATATATTTCAAAAGAAAGTTTTCTATCAAGCACTTATAATAATGTCTTCCTAAGAAAATTTTAAATACTCCTCAATTGACTACACTTCTCCTAGTTCGGGATCAATTAATTTACTCACTCCTACACCTATCTATGAACCTGTTCCCATTGTTTCCCCTTCCACACATACTGGATATACTCCACCCGGAAACCGAGCCAAACGTTCTTTATTTTTTGGCTCTCCGGCTACTAAAGAAAAAATTGATGACATTCACCATTACCAGAAAGAAATGCTAGAATTACAGCGAGAACTCTATTATGAACAAATGGTTAACGCTAAGCGTTTAAGATTTTTTAGAGAAAATTGCATTGAAATTCTGCAGATCTTCATCTAGGAACACAGTTCATCAACCTTCTTCTATTCGTTCTCCTGCTCGACACAATCCTTAGGAACGATCACCACAACGTCCTCCAATGTCACCAAACTCTTAGGAACGTAGTAATGGTTGGTCCCCTCTCCGACCATTCCAGGAGAATACCAAGGTTGAGCCAGAAGAATATAAAACTCCTAGTTCTTCGTCTAACTCTGTTTAATTATTTTTTTATAATTGTTTAAGTATTCCTTTTTGTACTCTGTTGTTTGTTTATATATATATATAATATATATATGTATATGTATATGTATGTATATAAATTTCTTACAAAATGGTATTTAGAGGCTGAAAAAGGGTTACAATATTTATACTGTGTATTCAAACGGCTGAATATTGTAGGATCCATATTTTTCACCCAGATTCAAACGGCTGAACACCCTGACAACAGCCGGCTGAATTTGTTGATTTTGCATTGTAAACTTTCGGGAAAACATTTAGACGGCTGTTTACAGTGAACAGCCAGCCGAATGTTCCCAGAACAATTTTTTATATGGGCTTCTAACTCGATAACCCCATCTACCCACTTCCTTTTACCCTATACTATAAATCTCCTTTTTCACTTTTCACTTTTTACCACAGAACCCTGGCCTCCATTTCTTACAAAAACTCCATTTGTTCTTCACATTTCAATCCAATATGCCTCCACGATCAAAGAGGACAAGAGAATCAACTTTTGGACCATTTGAAGATCAAATTCGAGCTTGGCTATGGAATGATACTGCTGTTTCTCGTTTCAATGGCATGAAGAACTTTAAAATCTTTGAAGGAGCCTTCATGAAATTTCCTGATTTTGCTGGATATAAAATTCGCGAGATAGCAGAGTAAAATCATTTCAAAAATCTCATTGGGTATGATGCTAACAGTATCAAAATTAATCATCTTTTAGTTAAGCTTTTTCTTGCTAACATGAATCTCGATCATCATAACCCATAAAATCATGAAAATTGTATATGGTCGTTAGTTTGTGGTGTTAAAATATTTTTTCCTTTACAACGATTGGGGTATATATTACATTGTCCATATCAAGGAACCGACATTGATGATATTGAAGTTGATATGATTCACCATGATGAGGTTTCTCATCCTTTCTTATCCGACCAACTTAGAAATCTCAATGAACTAAAATCAAGTGCATTAAGACCCCAAGCTCGTCTAATTCATCGTGCCTTAATTCATTCTCTACAACCCCGCACTGGTAGTTATGAGAAAGTATACAAAGGGACTTTCAAGCTCTATATGCTATATATTCTCATCAACAAATCAATTGGGGGAAATCATTTTAGACGAGTTTCAAAATATAACGATTCGACGGAAATACAAAACAATTCACTATGGGGCTTACATTATGCGCATCTTACTAAACTTTGGTGTACAAGTTTCGAATTCCGAATATTCCACCATAAGTGAGTTAGGTGCTAAAACATTGGGTTTAATGGGTCTTCCTCATCGTCCTCCTCCTTAAAAAATAATTTCTTTCCAAGAATGGGCACAAAACAATGAACGGGGTGTTCCTCAACCTCATGACACAAATGTCGCTTCCTCTTCACAACCTCACCAAGAATAAGAAGAAGAGGATGACGATTCAATTCAAATAATTGGCCTGGATACCTCATCAAGACAAGCCATTATCACCCTTTCCCGTAATCAATCCAAGCTTCATCGTGATATCAAAAGGATTGAAAAGAAGACTGAAAAGAAGATTGAAAAGAAATTCAATTCCATCAAAGGATTTCTTAACAAAATTTAGGACAAGATTTCATGCTCCGGTTCAACATCAACCGAAGTTTATAATCCGGCTCCTTTCGAATGGTCTTCTTCTTCGAGCGTTGATAATCAAGATGATAGCAATGATCCTTCTATTTAGATTTTTTATGCCCTATGGACTATTATGCAATTTCCTTTTATAACATTTGGCTTGTAATATTCTTTTAAGACTCCTATGGTTCTCCGTGATTTTGTATGTAATATTGTAACTATGTGATGTGACTATGTATCGGTGATGTTATAACTACTATGCTTTGTTTAAAAGTGTTTCATTTTGTCTCTACGTGCTGTTATCTCTAGTCTTTTATATATCTCTACTTTTTGTCGATGACAAAGGGGGAGAAATGTGGTATAAATTTGTTAAAAATTCTGTGTATATAGAGAGGGGGAGTATTCACACAAGTTTCATTTAAATGTAAATTATTTATTATACTTATGTAGTTGTCATCATCAAAAAGGGGGAGAATGTTAGAACCTCAATTTTCAATGTTTTGATTGTGACAACTATATAAGTCAATATTCTTGTGTACTAATCTTTTATGTAGGAGATTCATTGCAGATTCAGATTTAGAAAGCTATGAAGTTGCTATTCTTTTGTTTAGAGTCTATATATTATTAGAAATATGTTAAAATCTCTTTGATATGGTATATACACACTGACACGTACACAAAGCATGCAAATGCACAAAACAGGTTATAATCAGCTGGTTGAATGTCACCATTCAACCGTCTGAATGCTGAAACAAAACATAAATTATTATGCAGTTTCAGCCGGCTGAATGGTGACATTCAGACGGCTGAATAAGACCAAAAATGGCTATTTTGCTTGTTGTATCGAATTTAGAATAGATCAGATGGCTGAATTGAAAAATTCAGATGGTTGGTTGTCGATAACGGCTAGTTTTCTGAAGGGATGCTTCTCTTCAACGAAGAGAAACGTCTTCTAATCTAAAAGTTGCATCCGTTCCTTTTCATCGTTCTTTTTCGTCAAAGATTGCAACTCTTAAAACTTTATAAATAAGTCTAGAATCCAACAAACAATTTACTTAACTGATTTTAATTTTCTTGAATTCTTACCTCTTATTCTCTAATTACCTCTTGTACTCAAAATACATACAATCTCTGATCGTTGATCACTCTATCTTCCACATTCTTCAAGCACACTACACTATATATCATAAAGGAGAAGATTATAGGAAGATTGTACTTTATTGACTTATCATTGCTATTTAAAGAGCATATTACAGTCAGATACTTTTGTTTATCTGTAAAGAAGTCATGTTTGGTTGCTCAGGGGGTTGAAGTCCTATTCGGTCGCTTAGGCGGTAGAAGTCCTGTTCGGTTGCTCAGGCGGTGTAAACCTATTCCTCCGAGTTAAGTGAGGGTTGCTAGTTTAATTCCAGAAGGAGTTTGGGAACTGGACGTAGAATGGGAGTTCGAACCAGTATAAAAATCTCTGGTGTCATTTAATTTACTGTTTTATTTACTTACTTACTTATTTTATATTCCGCATAAGTAGTTTATAAATTCATCCATATTACACGATCCTATAGCACAGTGACTTTCATACATTACATCATCAGTAATTAATACCCAGTCTTCATCATTTTCTATTTCAGATTTGGTCTCGTACTCCATATAGTTTTCCTATATACTCTCAAATTCTTATATTAAAACATTTGATTCATCGTTCAAAGCCCCAAAATTAGTATGATCATCAGTTATTATTATTTCATTCTTTGGCTCAAGATCCGCTTGGTCAGCTGCTTCGTCCGGAATATTATTTCCACCAAATGTAAATCTTTCCTTTATTTTTAAAAAAGCCGACTGATCCACTTTATATTTTTTTAGGGATGGATACGGAGCAAAATATACTTGTAATACTTGCTTGGTAAATACGAAAGGATCATACTTATAGTAATGTGAGGCACACTTTATTTCAATAAGCTTATAATCTTTATGCTCATTGATTCCAGAACAAGAAACATTGCCGAACCAATTGCATTTGAATAAAAAAACCTTTTCTACAGGTCATATAGAATATGTCGATTCTAAAACCTATGTTAAGACGTCGTAAAAATCTTTTATATGCTCATCTGGGTCATCACTACCTCTGACAAATACACTATCGTTATAGGTTAAATTTTCATTACCATATTCCTTGGTGTTGAATTTACATCTATTGATGAAGAATATTGGATAAGTCTTGACATTTTTTTTGGTCGTAGCGCAAAAATTTTCAATCCTTCATCAGCACACAATTTCTTGGATCATAAACACAGTTTGAAAATCAATTAGAAAATTCTTTACTGCGATTGCTACATGGATGTTGTGATTCGTAAATATTGCAAATATATGTAATATATTCCATTTTAATATGTAAGTATAATTGAACTAAATATGAATTTAATATTACCTAACAAATGGTGCAACTTTAGCACAATTAAGAAGAACATATATGTGTGCTACATGGTAATCCCTATCGTTTAGCCATATTTCCACACGTTTCTCAATAGATCGGCCATGTTGTCTAAAAATAGATAACATTGTTTGAGAAGAATCTTGTTCAACGCCTTCGTCATTACGGGAAACACTTACAAATGATAAGTTCACATGATCACTAAAATAATGAGAGAAAAAGAATGAAGCTTCTTCTTCAAGATATGATTTGCAAATCGAACCTTCAACTCGTGTTTTTTGTCTAACTTTTTTGTTCAGATGATTCAAGTACCTATTATAAAATTAATTCAATTTAAGTTTACTAATGCAAATTTGAATTTTAAATTAAAATTAATATTATGGATATTTAATATTACCTCTCAAATGCATACATCCATCCATATTGCACAGGACCTCAAAGAAGTGTTTCAGATGGAAGATGAACATGTAAATGCTCCATTACATTAAAGAATCTTGAAAGAAATATTTTCTCTAGTTTGTAGAGCAGTATAGGGATATCTTTTTCAAGTTTACGTATACGCTCAACTTTTAACGTTGCCGAAAAAAGCTCTTTATAAAACAAACTTAATTCTGTTATAACATTCCATACTTTTACAGGTAATAGTTCTTTGAAAGCCATAGGTAATAAATTTCCATCATGACTTGGCAATCGTGATTTTTCATCCCACTCAATTTATTATTTTTAAAGTCAACACATCTACGGAGATTAGAAAAATCCCTTTTGGATATCTTAGTCTTTCCACCCACTTTAACATGAGTTTTACTTGCTTGCTATCTAGTCATAACATGCTTTGGGTTTTTTTACTGTCATTGGGCTTCATTTGAAGTTAGGGACGTTTATATAATTGTTCTATATCACATCTTGAATTCAGATCGTCCTTAGCTTTCCCCTTAATATTCAAAATTGTATTAAACACATTATCAAACACTTTTTTTTTGTCCGTCATGTCGGTATATTGTCGTAGTAAAAAATCTTTCTAATAAGGCAACTCCTAAAATATACTTTGTTTGCACCAATTATGAATTATCGATTTATCCAGAATTTTAGTCTGTATTATAGTTTCATGTATCTTTAATGTTCCTTTATTAGTTCATATATATCTTCGGTTAACCAAATCATTGGTGGTCACATAGTCTCTTCTCTATTAGCTGTAAAGTTTTTTATCTCTTCTAAAACGATGATTAACATGGAGAAAACACCGATGACAATCAAACCATGAAATTTTCTTCCCATGCGGTAAAGAAAATGCTCATGTTTCTTCCGTGTAATAAGAATAAGCTAGACGACTGACCGTGCTCCAACCAAAAAGCATTGCAGATGTAGAAAAATCACTAATAGTCCATAATAAAGAAGCGAACATACGAAAATTCTTTTTTTTGAAATGATGTATGTTCAACTCCTTCATGCCACAGTGTTTTCAACTCTTCAATCAATGGTTGTAAATAAATATCGATTCTTTATGTTGGATCATCGAGACCAGAGACGGTAGTGAGAAACATTTATGGAGTTTTCATACACATCCACAAAGGTAAATTATAAGGCGTAACGATAATAGGCCAAGATGAATATTTACTATCAAATTGAGAGAATGGTGAAAATCCATCCATATATAAACCAAGTCTGACATTACGGCTCTCTGCAGCAAATGCAGGATAAGGCTTATCAAAATGTTTCCATGTTTCTCCATCAAATGAATGAGTCAAAGTTTCATCGTCCTATGTTCTCACACGGTGTCATTGCATATGACATGTCATAGCAGAAGATGATTTAACCTTTTAAGTCTAGAAGTGATAGGTAAATAATGCATTCGCTTGTATGGAACTTCATTTCCTTTCTGTTTTCTTGGTTTGTATCTATCTTCGTTTCATATTTTGCATTTTCTAAGGTTAACGTCATCTTTCCAATACAACATATAACCTTTTATACATGTATTTATCTTTTGGTATTAGGCCGAAGTGGACATAAGTTTTCTCACTACATAATGACTATCGCACATCAGATTATTGGGTGGCATATGTCATTTTCCAACTTGTACAAATGTTGTAAATCCAGCTTCTGTAAAGTTGAATTTTGATTTCATAGCAATATATTCAATAGTTACAGATAATTTGGTTCTTCTTTTATAATCATCCCACAATGACCTCTTAGCAGCATCCAATAAATCATAGATTCTTTTTGCTCCCATGGCCGGTTCTTCTTCGACATTTATGTCTTCATCGTCAACTTGAATGGTAGGGAACTTTGATCGTGCTGCATCTTCCACCATATCTTCTATTGGATTCGCCATAACATAATCGTTATTTACGTCATCCTTTGACACTATAGGATTAGGTATAGGTACAATAAGTTCTCCATGACGATCTCACAAGTAATAATTTGGTACAAAACCAGCTTGACACAAATGTACTATAGCTATATCTACTTTCAAATGCTTTAAATGTTTGCACTTACTATAAGGAAACAAATTTCTTTGTCATTTCCATTATTAGATTTAGCAAATCTAATAGATTTGTGTACATCATTGTAGAAATGTTCCTTCACTGAAGCTTTCATAACAGTTCGGACTTTATAAAAGGTCTTTCAGCGCCGCCTATATGCGAATTAGCTTCCGAGGTCGAGCAGTCTCAATTTGAAAAAGGATTTTCGAATGAATGCTGGGCCACCTCAAATGGAGTGAGCCGCATGCGGAGAGACCCGTATATACAGTTTTTAGGAGGACCCGACCAAAAGATCGACCGATGCCCACACGCCTAGAAAGACTGAGAAATTAATAGATTACAAAACTCATCTTCAGGCTTTACCTATCTAAGTACGGTCGAGAAAATAATTTAACATTTTTCCTAATTTAAAAATATATGTTAGAAATTTCAACAACACTTCACTTCTTTTTAAAACAAATTAAAGCCTTTTGGGACTAAAGACTTTAATTTCGACAGCGCTTCACTTCTTTCTCTTATATGCTTAACTTTGCATCCAAGGGGTGTGTTGTTGTTGTATTTTCTAAAACCAATTAAAGCCTTTTGGGACTAAAGGCTTTAATTTCGACAACAGTTCACTTCTTTCTCTTGTATGCATAACTTTACGTCCAAGGGACATGTTGTTGTTGTATTTTCTAAAATAAATTAAAGCCTTATAAATAAAGGCTTTGATTTGGATTTGTCGTATTTGTTAAAATAACACTTAACGCTTATTTTCAAATAAACATTATATTCATTTCTTAATTTTTACAAATCGATTTAGTAGAATATTTGTTTCAAAAGAAATTTATTATTTAAAACTACTTCCAAAAATTACACAAATTACTATTTTAATAACTATAAATTAAATTTTAAACCACATATTAAAATTCACTCAACTATTTATATATTTTATTAGCTAAATTTGAAATAAAACATATTTTATAATTCATTTAACTTTTTAAATTTTAATTTAACTATTTTGTAAACTAAAATTTGATGTTTGTAAAAAGACGCACTAATTAATTATATTAAAAATAACTAATTATTAAAAATAACTTTATTTTATACTTACCACTAACACTTATAATTAACACACACTAATTAATTAAAATAAATTAATTATGTTTAACAGTAAGCTTTATATTCAACATATTCACTATTCAACCATACATGTTAGCCCTAAAATTATTCTAAACTATAACAAACAATTGCGTACACTTATCAATATACATATTAATCAATAATTATACACTAATTTTTGGATTTTAAATCAACCCTAAATTTTAACTATAAATTAAACAATCACAACACTAACTAATATCTCCAAATCAAGTAATACACAATTATCACCAACTAATACGCAATAATCATCAATTTCAAACCCATAATCGTACTAATTAGCCATAAATCCGAAATCATAGTTAAAATTTTACCGAAATTAAGATGAAATTGGAGAGATTGGTGACTCCGGCGAGTTGTGGCGGCCAAAGGTGAAGTTGAAGAGAGGCGGCTGTGGTCGATAGGACATCGACAGTAGGTTACTTTTTTTTGCATTCGTGAAAATATGGTGGGAAATGGGGAGAATGAGGAAAAACTTGCATAGTTTCTTTCTGTATACTCGATATGCCGTCGACTAGCGACGGTATGTTAGTTTTGTATTTGTATTTTTATCTTCTCTTATTCATTCTACATTTTAAAAAAATGTATAAAAATACTAATTAATTCCTAGAAAATAAACAAGATATTTTAGCACAACCATTCAATGTAACGACTGTTCTGATTGGCTAAATTAGTATTTTCGATGATCGGCTTTCGCATAATTCGAATATTTAACGTTATTGAACATATAACTCTCACAATCAATATATGCAACATTTAGTCGATCCATTAAGCAACTTTGATAAGGTTAATTTTGTGTAACATTTTTACGAATTAAAATATTTTTTTAACTGTTGGATAACTAATTATGAATTTTTAACTGTATTTAGCATGATAAATTTATAAAAAATAAAATAATTTGTAGAAAATTAAATTTATTCGATCTTATGTCGATTTAAAATATATTAGACCTACTTCCAGAAGATGATGAAAAAATAAACAACTGTAGGGGTCAATCTTGAATTTTAATTTTATAGTTGTTCGTCGATATTCGGACTAAAACCCCTTCGTTCGAAGGCCAGAAAACCTTTGAATGAGACCAAGTTTGAACCACTGATGCTTGGTAATGTGCTAATCCAATCTGTATGGTTGGGTTCGTAAAAAAATGGTCGGAAAAAAAATTAAACACGAAACAAGTCATTTCGTCGAGAGTTGTATATACAACTCTTGGCGAAATGACCTATTTCGAGGTTAAATTTTTTTGGCCTTTATTTTAAGAATCCAATAATACGGATTGGATTAACATATTACCAAGCATTAGTGGTTCGAATTTGGTCTCGTTCCAAGATCGTCTGACCTTCGAACGAAGGTTTTTTAGTCCGAATATCGACGAACAACTATAAATTTAAAATTCAAGATCAATACCCTATAGTTGTTTATTTTTTCATCATCTTATTGAAATAGGTCAAATATACTTTAGATCGAAATAAGATCCAATAAATTTAATTTTATCATCCAAAATACAATTAAAAATTCATAATTGATTACTCAACGGTTTAAAAAAATATTTTAATTCGTAAAAATGTTACATAAAATACACTTTATTGAAATTGCTTAATGGACCGACTAAAAATAGCGTAGATTGATCATGGGAGTTAGATTTTCAATAACATTAAAATTTTGAACTACGGGAAGACAGACCATCGAAAATACTAATTTAACCGGTCATAACAGTCGCTGCGCTGAATGGTTATGCTAAAATATCTTATCTATTTTTCAGAAATTAAATTAGTATTTTTAAACATTTTTTAAAACGTAATGGGAATTAATTAATTAATTATTTAATTTGGTAATTAATAAAATGGTCTGTTGTCGCTAGCCGTAATAAAAATTAGACAGGTCGTCGACGACCGTTGGTAATTACAGTATATTTGTAGTGTAAGTTATGATCGCAAAAAACAATCTATCTATATATTTCTGAGTTCACAGTGGAAGGAAACAACAAATAATATAAAATATTCATATTCAATTCAATCCAACTAAATAGTCATATCTGTATAATAAATCGAATACACACTATCACACTATATACCAGACGATATATATATACACACACAATACATACATATGGAATGTCTCTATCATTCACACCTTCGACATCACCTATATCTGATTGACTCTATATTCCTTCAACCTATTGATAATAGATAAAAAAAATAATGCAGAGAGGGTCAGACATATGTCCGAGTGAGTGAAATAAGCATATCGCAAATATACTACAAACCAATGATATAAATGATAGAGTTAGAGGTATGCCCTAGAGGCAATTCTGTAATTAATGTAAATTATTAACTCTGCAATAAAATCTCATTCGAAATCAAATACGTTAATCTTTCTATTATATACTTATTATAATATGTTATATTAATTAATTATTTAATTTAAGTATATTTAATTAAAAAATCCATAAATGGTATAATTTTTAATGGAAATTATAATATGTTGTAATCATGAGCAATTTATTACAATATAATAAACATGTCATTTTAAATATTAGTCAAGATGTATCGAGATTGGATATCCATGCATCCGTTGAGACTAGAGTACATAACGCACTCCCAACGTTGGATGCAGTTAAATTTCTTGAGTGTTTGATATTTCAAAAATAGAAGAGAGATGAACAGAGGAAAATTGCATTCAATCTGAATCAATCACAGTTTGTTTATATGCTTGCTATATTTATATTGGTATAGAATTGAGTAAATAGCTTATATGGGCTTGGGCTTATTACTTAACCCATTACCGCATTATTACACATTATTTACACATAACAGAATAAAGTATGATATTGTGGGTTATGACAACTCGATAGCTTTCATTCGTATCCTTCATTTCCCCTTTTAAATCGATCTAGGGTTTTGCCGATTCCCTAAATCTTCCTTCCAGAGAGAAAATATACCGAAATTGCCCCAAATTTCTTGAGATCTGATGTTTATCCATATTATAAACTTTGGATCTGAGAGCGCTTTTATGAGGTCACTGATCATTGATCTTCTCTGAAGAAAGAATTTATGGATTTCAACGTAGATCTGACATAAGATGATGAGATCTAAGGCTTTATCACTCATTGAGGCTTGTGTTTGGTCCAACTAGAGTTATTCGTTTACTGTTGCAGTTCCTCAATCTTCAGATCTTTTCTAAATCTTAAGAAATTTGTTGCTGACAAGGGCTTGATGAGAATATCTGCACGCCAGTAAGTTGTAGGTATGTGATTGATGTTGAGATTTCCTTTCAACATCTGTTCATGAACAAAATATAAATCGATTTCTATGTGCTTGGTCCTTGAATGAAGTATAGGATTAGCGGCTAGGGATAATGTGCTTAATTATCACAACATAACATTGGTTTGATGTTTGATTCAATTTGAAGTTCTATGAGTAATGATTGTAGCCACATAATCTCAGTTGTGGCACTTGCCACGCTTCTGTACTCGGCCTCTGTACTTGACTTGGATACTGTAGATTGCTTCTTTGAGCTCCATGAGATGGGGTTCTCATTTAGATAAATGCAATACCCAGTGGTTGATCTACGATCATCTGGGTCTGTTGCCCAGTCTGCATCAGCAAAACCATTAAGATTGAAAGTTTTTCCCCCTTTTAGAGTCAGTCCAAAATTTAGTGTTCCCTTTAAATATCTCAAAATTCTTTTAACAACCTTCCAATGTTCATAAAGTGGTTGATGCATAAATTGACTCGCTTTATTTACACTGTATGAGATTTCTGGTCTTGTGATAGTTGCATATTGTAAAGCTACTACAATGCTTTTGTATTGTTTGCCATTACTGATTGGTTCACCTCTATTTTTGGACAACTTTAGATTGCTTGTCATTGGAGTAGGCAATGGTTTTGCTAGATTCATTTTTTCTCTACACAATATTTCAGTAATGTATTTCTTTTGACTTAGTAGTATTTCTGAATCTGACAGTCTCTTGACTTCAATCCTAAGAAGTAACTTAGTTCACCCAGATCTTTGATTGAGAATTGGTTGTTAAGATATTATATGACACTGTTGATTTCCTTACTGTTGTTTCCAGTGATTATGAAATCATCCACATATACAAGAATGTATGTTACTCCATCCTTGCTATGCTTTGTAAATAAAGAACTATCTGATTTTGTGGATTGATACTGCAATCTTATGAGTGTTGCTTTCAGTTTATCAAACCATACCCTTGGAACTTGCTTTATTCCATAAATAGCCTTGTTTAATTTGCATAAACTATCATGTGATTGCTTGTATCCCTATGGTTGTTATGTATAAACTTCTTCTTGAAGTTCTCCATTAAGAAATGCATTGTTTACATTCAATTACCTAATGTTCAATTTCTTATGTAGAGCAATAGTGAGTATAACCCTGGTAGTTGCTGGCTTTACCACTGGTGAGAAAGTTCCATTGAAATCAAAACCATACTGCTGTGTGTAACCCTTGGCAACAAGTCTGGCCTTTTATTTTGATATAGTCCCATCAGGATTCTTTTTAATTTGTAGGTCCATTTGCATCCAATTGTTCTTGGGTTGAGAAACAAGTTCCCATGTCTTGCTTTTGATGAGGGCATTATATTGCACATCCATTGCAGCTTTCCATTTATCATCGAGTATGGCTTTCTCAAAATTTTCTGCTTCACTGTAGTTTAGAGTAGTTACATATACCTTTGGCTTGAATATTCCACTCTTTGATCTTGTTGTCATGTGATGCCCAGTTTGTGTTTGCCCGACTTGAGTATAAGAAGTTGTATTAGTTTCTTGTTCACTATTGTACTTGATACTTGATTGTCACTTTGTTCATGCTGACTACTTTGTCTTGTGCTTTGATTGTTCTGAGGAGTGCAAGTGATGTGCTCAGGCATATTAGTCCACTCATGATCTGGTCTATCATCAGACAAGGTAATTTGTGATCCTGATATGTCTTGAGTCACATTTGTGTTCCTTGGTTCCATATCATTCAAGTAGAGTGGTATATTTGAAATTGAGACTGTTGAATTGTACACTTTCTGGGTTGGTCTTTTCTGGTTACCTGCAAAAGGAAAAAAATTCATTAAAAACTACATGTGTGGAGATAAAAATCTTACCTTTGCTGTCAATACATTTGTAGCCTTTTTGCTTGGATGCATATCCCAGGAATATGCATGGAGAGGATCTAAAGTTAAGTTTGTGTGCATTGTATGACCTCAAGTATGGAAAACAAAGATATCCAAAAACTTTTAGACTTTGATAATCTGGTTTTGTATTAAACATAATTTCAATTGGACTTTTATGATCCAGAACTTTTGTGGGTAATATGTTAATAAGATATACTATTGTGCTAAAAGCATCAGGCCAGAATTTTAGTGGTAAGGAAGCTTTGGCTAATAGAGTAAGACCAGTTTCTACAATGTGCCTATGCTTCCTTTGCACTAATCTATTTTGCTCAGAATATAAAGGCATGTAGTTCTGTGCATAATCCCTTTTTTCTGAAAATACACATTAAGAGATTTATATTCTGCTCCTCCATCCGTTTGAATGGTTTTGACCAGACATTTTGTCTGGTTTTCTGCTTGGGTAATGAATTGTATCACTACATTGTGTGTATCTAACTTTTCCTTAAGAAAATATATCACGGTAAATCTGGAATAAGCATCAACAAAAGAAATATAATATTTGAATCCATAATCAGAATTGATTGGAGTTGGACTCCACAAGTCTGATGCTATCAGCTCAAGATGTCTGTGAAAAACTGTAGATGAGTTAGTAAAAGTAAGTTTATGGCTTTTACCTAATTGACAGTAAGTGCATATGTAAGGTAAAGATACATCACCAAAGGAAATATTATTATCTATTAGAATTTGCTTTACAATTCTTTCACTTGGATGACCAAGTTTACAATGCCATACATCAAAAACATTATATGTTCTTTTTGTTACATTACGTTCAGTAAGATTGCATAATTTTCTTGAATTTTCTTGCTAGTTGTAGTTTGATAGATTGAATTTTTACAGGCCATTTTGTACTTCACCCTGCAAAAGAATGTTTTTAGTTAGTAAATCTCTAACCAAACAAGTTTTAGGATAGAACTCAAAATAGACTGTATTATCAGTTGCAAATTGAGATACACTAATAACATTTTTTTCTTATTTGTGGCACTCTAAGTAAATTTTTAAGATATAAACATCTTTTTCCCTGAATATACCATCTCCGGTATGAGTAATAAAAACCGACTCACCATTTTCCATATATACTAATTTGATACCTTTGTACTCCTTGTTGCCTATATTCAGGTTGTGTAGATTGTTGGTGATATGATTTGTTGCACCTAAGTCAAGATACCAGCTTTCACTCATTATATCTTCAGTTCTTGCTACTTCATTTGTCTCCAAGTGATATATTTTGTTATTTCCTGATGCATTTCTTGTTTTTGACTGCATTTGTGCTATGTTAGCACTTGGGTTAATATTTCTTTAGTTTCCTGAATTCTGACTTTGATTTGTGTATTGATTATCAAATCTGACGTAACATCTCATTGTTGTGTGACCATTCCTACCACATATCTGACATTTCATCTTGTTATTGTTATTCCATCTGCCTCCTCTACCTCCTCCTCTATAAGATTGTCCTCCTCTCTTAAATGATTGATTTCCTCTACTGTTTGACTCACTTCTGTTACAGTATCTCTGTTCTTGATGTTTGCTGTTAAAATTGGCAGCATAATTGATTGTATAGTCTATCTCTATTGGTTTCTTTTGTTCAATCCTCCCTTCATGTGCAAGAAAGGCGGAGTGGACATATTGAATGGATGGTAGGGTTTTCTTTGATGAAATTACTGCAACCACCGATTCATACTCCTCATTAAGTCCATTTAAAATTGATAGAACCTGTTCAATATCAGTAATTTTATGCCCAGCGGTACTTAACAAATCATAGAGAGTTTTTATCTTAGAAAGGTACTCTCTCATTGACATATCATCTTTCTTTAAATTTTGAAGCTGTCTTTTGTAGTGCATAATTCTTGTTGTTGATTGAGTACTAAAGATTTGCTCTATGGTTGACCATATTTCATATTCTGAGTTGCATCCCACAATCTGTGGTAGTAAGTTTTTACTTATTGATGATAGTAGCCGGGAACTTAAGAGACTGTCATGTCTTTGATATCCAGTGTATTCTTTGTTGACTATTGACTTTCCATCATTGCCTTCAAGGAATTGGGAGGAATTGTTGAAGTGGAAGAAATAAATTTATCAAGACCATACCCTCTGATTGCAGTTTGCACTTGATACTTCCAAAGGAGATAATTACTTTCATCTAAGTGTGCAATTATCAATTGACTTTGTGGGCTAACTATGGTCTTGATTAATTCCTCTATGGTCATTCGTTGAGATGTAGTTGAGTTGTTTGAAATTACTGAGTCAGTTCCAGCCATGATAAGAATATAGTCCAAATGATAATATTGATGGATTCTTTAGGTGATAAAGATTTATAGAAAAAAAACTTCCAAGAAGATCAAGAAATGGATCTGATATCTTCAAGAGAAAGGTAAGTGCAGTCACTAACCCAAATGATGATTTAGTGATAGGTTTTTCTAGCAAGGCACTTCCCTTTTTATTCTTTTGATGATTTCTTGAATCTGATTTCAATTTTTCTTTTCTAATCACTACAACAAAACTACCTTTTTACAACGCATGTTTTACAATGAGCCATAAAAAACGTTGTAATAGAAAACTTTACAACGGTTTTTTTATGCCTGTTGTAATAGGTCCAATTTTTCATCTTCGAGTATACCTATTACAACCTTGTCAGCTAGCCTGGTTTAATATAATCCTATTACAATGGTTCAGGCCCGTTGTAATAGATTCCAATTCTTAGTTATATTACAACGGTTATAGCCCGTTGTAATACTGATCTATTACAACAGTTTTTGGCATGTTGTAATATAGATCTATTATAGTTCCTATTACATCATTTTTTGGTCCATTATACTAGATATCAGTTTTCAGCTCTGTCTGCACGTTGTAATAGATGTCAATTACGACTATTTTCTTCTGCACATTGTAGTAGGTGCCAATTTTCAACAACTCTTAACGGCTGATCATCATTACCTTCAATTATTTTAGCCGTCGTAGTACGATTTAATCACTATTCCAATAGACTTAATTTTATTTTCCAGTTATTAGTACGTAACTTTATACGAAGTTTTTCAAAATAAAATACAAATTGCCTATAATTTGTTGGAATTACAAATTGTCATAATATAATTTTCAGTTATTATTTTCTTCTGCACATTGTAGTAGATGCCACTTTCAACAATTTTTTTATTTGCTTATAAATTGTCAGAATATTACAAATTGCCTGTAAACAAAATTTTAGAAGAAACTTTTATTTGCTTATAAGTTTTTATAACAAATTGTAGTCAAGTTTTATAAGAAATTTTTATAAGAAAATAAATATCAGATAACAAAATTGCTGGTAAACGAAATTTTTATAACAAATCGCCGGTAAATAAATTTTTACAAGAAAATAATTTGCTAATATCATGTTATCAATGTTTCTTGACAATTTTTTATTTGCTCAAAACATATGTGCATACCAAAGTATTACCTTGTCGCAACTATTTTTTGCTAACGGCCAGCTTAAAATTTCAGCAGCCCGCCCTAACTTAACTTTACTTTCTTCGCCTTAATCATAAATCACATTCTCTTCCAAATCCAAACTAGGCACACGAAATCCAAACTCAAGGCGGTGAATTCCAAGGCGAACTCGTGCACAAATTCATTTCGCTCCAAACCACCTTCTATTATGCCAGCTTTCACATCCAATTCACATTCGCTCTACGTTCAATTTCCGACATCGTTTGAGGTTCGGGTATTTCTCAAATACAGTATAGTGGTAGCTATCGATACAAAGGCATATTGAGGATTTGTCATAGAGATATGTCGTATATTGCAATTGTTTATATGAATCATAATTCTGGATTCTTGATCTTTTATCTGTAAAAAAACCTATAAATTGTTGGTTGTACATATAGATTATATATTTTTAAAGATGTTCTGTGAAAAATTATGGCCTAATTTTACAGAGCTATGACTTGCTTGTTTAAAAGAACCAATCATGGAACCAAATTCAACTCAATATAGGTTGAATGCTTCAGAGTAGAACTTCATATGTAGATAGTATATTATATGTAGTACATCTTGTTACTTCTCTGAATAACTAATTTTTATTCTCTAGTTGGCTAAAATGCTTTTGTCTTGCATGCAGGGTGAGATTTTGGAGTCCTTGTCAGATATTGATGACCTTACAAGCACTTTTGCAAAGGTTTGTTTTTTCCTCAAATATGTTCTTGGCCTATTTTTAACATCTCAATATAAGATTAAATCCCATGTTTTTCAAGATCAATATGACTAAAACTTATATTGTTTTGTCTTGTCAGTGCAACAGTTTGTTCAAAATTAGTTTATTAATACATAGGTTGTGGATATATTATATCACTTCAAACATAAGTGTATTGATAACTTGTATTTAGTACATAAGTTCGTGATGTAAGTTAGGATTAAATACTTTCTATCTATGTAGGTATTGTGGTCACTTGATGTTAAAACCACTTATTTGAGATAAGCTTGTTGGTCTTTAGTAAAGGCTAAGAACAAGTAAGTAAACTAGCATATATAACTGGTAGCAATGCACAAATTTTCTTCCTTTATTTAGATTTGCAAAAGTTATAGTCTCCCTTAATGTTATTAGTATTTAACAAGCATGTTCTTACTTCTTATGGACATCTTATGCTTATTGTTTGACATCTTATGGTCATTTATTTACCTACTACATCCTAAATGCTTTTTAAATCTTACTGAATAGTCACATATATCCTAAATTCC
The DNA here is from genome assembly GCA_030737815.1 of Allium fistulosum. NCBI lineage: Eukaryota > Viridiplantae > Streptophyta > Magnoliopsida > Asparagales > Amaryllidaceae > Allium > Allium fistulosum. The sequence goes on along the minus strand of CM060903.1, from coordinate 708,253,730 downwards.
ATGTAAAAATTGTACAGTCACATATATCCTAAATTCCATGTAAAAATTGTACTGCTATACTTTTATTTCTTTGGTATGTATTTCATTTAACTTCTAAAGTTGCAAGATATACTAAATTTCATCAATGCTACTACATACTTTAATTTTAATATCGCATGGTTGTTATAAGTCCTTGAGATATCTTAACATAAGAAATATCTCACATAAGCAAATTATACAATCTACATAACACATTTTATATGATGCAAAAAAATTGAACAATTTATAAATTAAGTGTTTAGGTTGATTATAGTATGTGTTTTGAGAATTCGGATTTTTGCTATTTTATTTGCTAATTAACGACATAAAACTAGTTACTTTTATTATAATTATGTAAATATCTTTTTCATAAAATGCAGTATTTGCTTATTTTAAACCATATTTTTTTTTACTAGAGTACTATTGTACATTCTAGCATTTTGATATTGCTATTGCCCTTCTAGTTAACATTATATATCTGCTTATCTTTATAGTTTTTCACAAAATATAACGAAAAAATCAGTTAAGGCAAGTTAATTTTGTATCTGTGCCTTTGTTTCCATATCGCAAATCAAGGTTGCCTTTGATACCTGATTTAAACATAAGTTAATTCAAGGATATTCGTTTTAATTGTTATGATTGGAACTGATAAATTAGGAACGCGTGTGGATGACATTTCCGTGTAAATTGTTTTATGATTGAAAATGAGAAAAGGTACATTACTCTGCTCACTTATTTTACTCTACTCACTTATTTTGATTGAATAGCAGTGAGGATGCGTATCATTATATGGACCTTAAAGAAAATTACTTTATCTGTTCCACGTTATTGCACTTTTTTTGTTGGCAAAAACTCACCAAATTATAATAAATAATCACCAACAGAACTTCCACTCAGATCAACCAAAAAGATGTTAATATACATTGTGTCGGTTTTGTACTAATTGGTTCGGTGTATATGCTTTGTGATGTTTTGTTATTACTTATTTGATATGATGATATATATCTGCAGCTTTAAGAAAGTATACATTGCAAAATAAAGCTTACTGTATGAGTGCCCATGATTCCTTAAACAAATGATATATTGATTGTATATTTTTAATGCAGAGATTTCCAGTATCACAGTTCACAAATTGTAAACATTTTTTTAATCCTCTGCAGGGTCCAACTAGACATAGAAACAACTAAAGACCAACTATGTGGCCATGAAAAATAATCATAATATTCATATTGTGAATAGACCTGCATACGTCAGAAAAAAAGATAGGTTAGTTTACATGTAATACCACCTAGTCCTGCCCTAGCCTAAGGCCACAAAGGTGGTGGAATAGGGTCTCTGAATTTAAGAGGCTTCAATTTTCTTAAATATGTTATATATACAACGATATTCAGCAATTATTTGTGCTGGGTTAGTGGGAAAGTAATTTGGCTTTGAAAAGGAGATGAAAGTGTTTTGTTGTATGAAAAGAGTATGTACAAGTTGAGAGTGAGTTTTACATTTTCATTTTGGTTAACTTAGCAATTTTAGGGGTGAGATTATTTTAACTTGTTTTGGGATGCACTTAGCGAATTTTATGGTTTAAATAGAATTTGACTTCTTTTTAAAAAAAATGTTAGGAAACCTTACCTACACCAATTGATTTGCAGTAACTACCAAATTACAACCTCGCGTCACATTCACATATGTCCTAAGTCTGTCTAACCCACTACAAATATTTTGTGACACAAAGTGATGAATTTAGTTTATTACAACAAGTTAAAGAAAATATAAATGGTATAAGGAATCAGTTTGCAACCTACAAGCAAATGTTTCACAATTTGATAAAATAGCTATTTTGATAAACTATCCAGTGTTCTTTCACACTAAAGTGATTAATAATATAAACTACCATGAATCTTGCTATTTTAAACTGATGCAATCCTGCATAAAGCCACAAAAGTATGAAGCTAGTTTCACAATTCATGTAGAAAGTAGAAAATTTCCATCGGAAATAAATTAAAACTGAAATTAAACGACCAAGCAAAAATTCCACTTTAAACGTGAAAATGTTTAAAATGCATAATTTTCTCTATAGAATTGGACCGAAGAACCAATTTCATTGTTATGCATAAACAGCCGAATATTTTCCATGATATCTGAATAACACGTAGCAGCACATATTAGAAGCAGAGGAGAATCCAGTGATTCACGTAAAGAGGGCAGGTTTTTTGTTTTATACAGAATTTGAGCTTCGCTCATAAAATTGAAGGTAGTATGACTATTTTTCACATACAGTCACATAAATCAATAGGTTAATGTAGAATTGAGTACGGAATTTCGATGAAAATACTGAAAACTTCAAGTTTTTTTGTCATAATTGTCAAACTTGTCCTTTCCTTCCAAATTGATTTTTAGGGAAAATAACGACTGCATACTTCAAAATTAAATCGAAAAGAAGACACAAGCAAATCATTATAATGTCCATGTAATACCGTTATGTTATAAAGAAATGATAGTATATCTAGTCGATAGCGAACCAGGTTTAGCATGACAAAACAATCTTGCTCCATTTTATTTTATGAATATAGCAAAATCATTAATACATTTTATTGCACTTGAAAATTATTTACGATATAAATTATTCAGACTTTGAAGTTTTTTTTCTTAAACTTGACTGATTTTTAATGTTATCGTTATTGGTTGATAACATAATAATATCATGGAGTATTGCTAAAAAAACACATACAAGTGGAGATAGACGTGGGATAAAATAAAAAATAAAGATAACGGGAATTGAATGGAAATGCATCTGAACAGGGTAGAAGGGGTACAATTTTTAAATGGTATAAAGTGTAAACCATTGGTATGAGAAAAAAGTCGAAATAGATTCGCCTACATACCTTCTAAAGCACAACCCAGCCCACCTACGCAATTTGTCGACGCCTACGTTAACATATTTTCCTAACTAAAAAAGCTACACAGGTGTAAGGGACGTAGGGAGTCACCTATGCACCTATGTCTATTTCCTTTGTTTATCAGTGGGAGTGAAGAATAAATTTAGATTTAGGATTTTTGAAACCCAACCGTACAAATTCTCTAATGTTGTTTAAAAAACTGAAATACATGATATTGTGTCATTTGGATTAATCTGATCATTTTCTAAAATATTTTAATCAAAAAGCGTTTGGTTCGTTTAAAATCAAATATCCTAGGTTTGAACAAAACATTTATCGAACAATGTGATACTATATAAATATATGCAAATATCGTAGGTTTACTAGTTTTTCTCTGTTGTTGTTTGGTCTCTTTATTAACTTTTGTTTCTATGTACTTTATAATTATAGTGTTTGACATTTGGCATGAATTCTCTGTTGCAGTGTGTGTATAGTCTATTGCAAACTTCGCCTGGCTACAAACATCTCTTTCGCTATGTAGTTTGAGATTTATGATAAAGCGCTACTGCCTATGACATATCACAATTGTTAACTGTTTTTTGTTTGCTCGTAGTCACACCACGATAGTAATAATTTTTAGAGTCATGATCACAATACTCCTGAAAATTTGGTCAAAAGAAAGTGCAAGTAATGGAGTTGGCAGAAGAAAGTTGTTGTAGAAGGAACCATAACAAGCGTCGATCCTAATTCTTCGGTATACTTCATAAAGCTTGGTCCTGATGCGTGGAAGTATGGGTGAATGTAGCGGTGGAACCGGAAACTTTTTTATACAGACCAAATTCAGAAATATCCCTATTAAATAGGCTATTGGATCAACCATCGCGTGGCCCAAAGATTTCATCTCCTTGGCCTAGTATGTGTGCATTTTGGTTTTATGGGCTATATACGTTAGTACTTAGAACTTGATATATATTTTGTAACTAGTCATTATGTATTTTGTAACTAGTTATGTGTTAGACCACTGTGAATATCAAAACTTATATACTCCTTTTAGAATGTGTTGAAACTTTGTGGATGTAGCTTTGTAGTCTTATATTATGTGTGATTTTGATTGTTTTATGATAATTATTAATTATTAAATATTGCTATAGGCGTACTATATGGACCTCGCGGCTAATTTATTTATTTATTTTGTACTTATTTTGCAATGGGCCAAAATAGTTGCAAAAGACATAAACGACAATGGGCTGTGGATGTTGTAGATGGGACCAATTACAACGGACAATGGAAGTTGCAGACGGGGCCTATAACAACGGACTGTGGATGTTGTAGTTAAAATCTATTACAACGGCTGAGTACGTTGTAATATACTCTACTACAACAGTCCATGCTGGTTGCAATATCATGTTTCCCAAACAAATTGACTCATATTATACTCTACTATAATGGTCTGCAACAACGGTTTATGTCTGCTGTAAAATCTTATATATTTATTACAACGTCGCCTAATAAGACGGGCGCTGGCCCATTGTGAAACACCTATTACAACGGGTTTGGTCCGTTGTAAAGGTTATTTTGTTGTAGTGAATTGAAATCTTAATGCAGCTAGTTTCTTGTATGGGATCTAATGGTAGGGTACTTGATTTCTTTTCGAAAAACACTTTGAAATCCTGATCTCAAATGGTGATACTCTATTAATTCTGATGGGATCTTGATGTTGCCAAATTATCAAATGACGATGATGATTCTGATGATATTCTGATCTATAGATGCCGTTAGGCAATTTGCTATGATACCAAAAGTTAAAAATTTTAAGTGTTTGATATTTCAGAAATAGAAGAGAGATGAACATAGGAAAATTGCATTCAATCTGAATCGATCACAGTTTGTTTACATGCTTGCTATATTTATATTGGTACATAATAGAGTAAGCTTATATGGGCTTGGGCTTATTACTCAACCCATTACTGCATTATTACACATTATTTACACATAACAGAATAAAGTATGATATTGTGGGTTATGACAACCTCATAGCTTTCATTCGTATCCTCCTTTTGATGCAATATGGTTTAAATCAAAAGTAGAATTGAGGCCTCTATTCTTGATCATATCCACCTTAAGAATATGACTTTTTCACTTGTGTGCTATCTCTTGTTTGAGGCCGAGGTTGCGGGTTTGCATATGTATTGGCTATCTTGATTCTTGCATCTGTTAGGTGTGGCTTGCATTGTAGTAGAGTGGATGCGTAGATTGGTTATGATTAGTCGCACATCGTAAGATATTCTAAAAGAGATGAGCATATATATGAGATTGGTAGCATGTAACAACAAAAGATTCCTTTTGTTACAAATAAATATTGCCGTGAAAATATATGTGCGCTAGGGGATGTAGGGATATCCAATCATGACGCTGGCACCAAAAGAGCTTTGTTCAATGGTCTTGCCCTTTCTACACTAAATGAAGTGCGCGTATAGCGGAAGATGCGAGAGTGTCGAAAATTTCAACAGCATCATCCTCCGTTGGTTCGTTGGTACTTGGAACCCCTCATCATCCTTATCGGGAGGATTTTCTATGGGATTAGGAGGTGGAAGAGGATAGAGAATTGGCATAGGATTCTAGGATTGTGGGAGAAAAATCCTTCAAAATTTGATCTTTCATGGTTGGCAGCCGTGAGAGCACTTTTTTCTTTTTGTTTGTATACCCCATTTTTTTCTCATAATAACAAACTTTAGTGGCCATGCAATTCTCACTCTATAAGTTATTTCACTTTTTGAACTGTAGTGCTTCAAACTATAGGTTAACTGGGATCAAACATAACTATGGTTTGCAGTCTCACTTTACACACCTTCATTCTCCTCTATTCATTGGTTCAGGTTTTAACAATCTTATAGATTAAGATGAATTGAACTAACATAACTAAAACTTTCAAAAGATTTGTAAATTGCTTGGATAAAGAATGGTTTTCCTTTTAACTTTGATTAGTTGATGCCAACCTCTAAAGATTTTATCTAGATGCGCAAAAATAAAGGGAACATCCACTACTAGAAAGGCTTCAGAAAGCGACATAGCCTAGCGATGGCTAGCAACGGCTAAAAAAGGCGACCGTTGCTAGCCGTCGCTTATCGCGTTATACAAACCTGCTACTCGAGAGAAAACATTTCATTTTCCTCTCCCCAAATCCACTCAGATCCCCCCCCCCCCGCAACGAGCCGCCGCCCTCCGCCACCAGGAGCCGTCGCAACCTTCCGTCGCTAATTTCGACCTCTCCAAACTTGTCGGTATCTCCTATTTTCCATTATCTTTGTTTAATTTAAGTTTAAATTAAATTAGTTGATGATTTAGGGATTTGGAATTGGATGATTTAATGGTTTGGAATTGATGAATGTATGTTATTAGTTTATGATATATAGTTTATTATTTGAATTGGGTATATAATGGTAAACCTAATTTAGAAAATTAGTTGATTATGTGTTTGATTTAGTGGTATTAATTAGTGAATTTATTGTTTACTATGTTGTTAAAAATTATGGCTAATTTAAAATCCAAAAAATAGTCCATGATTATTGAATAATATGTTTATTGATAAGTTTACGAGAATGTTTGTTATACTGTTGTAAGTGCTAACTAATTATTTAGTTCACAAAATCGTTAATTAAAATTTATGTAGTTAAACAAAAGTTAAAATACGTTTTAAAATTTTAGATTTAATTAATAAATATTTAAATAGTTAAATGAATTATAAAATAGTTTTTGTAGTTGTTAAAATAGTAACTCATAGTTCCCATTTGTGAGATAAGGCATATTTTCCGAGTTACTGATAGTTCCCATGGATTTTGATTCATAATTAAAAGAATTCTATTTGGCTACATTACTAAAAAAATTTAAGATCATTATTTCACTACAGACCACTAATACTTCAATATTAATATTTTTTAATTTGTGCTTTATTTATGTGAACCCCTTAGAGAATTTTTGGCCCCGTCTGACAAGTGTTGTATATGATCGTTATATGGATATTCGTTTTTCCACAGAACAGACATCTATATTCATCTGATACAACATTTGTTGGATTTGTCCTAGTATTTGGACAAGTTACAAACACAATAAAGTAATCATATTTTATAAATCATTTCAGTTTAAACGGTTCAGAAAATTTCGATGGCACTTCCTTTTTTCCCTGTGTACACGCATTTGTGTACGATACAGGGAATAAAGGGAAGTGCTGTCGAAATTTTTTAGAATCGTTTAATCTGAAATGATTTATAAAATATGATTACGTTATTGTGTTTGTAATGGGAAGTAGGATAACCGGCCGTCAAAGTAAAAAACAATAAACTTAAGAATTGAAAATTTGAATGCAGTATTTATTTGAATTTGTTAAAATAGTAAAGGGTTATATATGAATTTTTACAAGACTTTAATATGAAGTGTGTTATTCAATCTTCTAACCTACTTTTACAAATCAGGAAATATGTTCGATTATTTTCTCGATCGTAGTTGGATGTATTAACCTCGAAAAGGTATGAAAGGATCAAAAAAAGAACGTTTCTATAACGGTGTACACGTATTTATTAGATTTGCTCAATCTAATAATCAAAATAACGTAGACATTTGTTGTCCGTGTAGTAAGTGCAAACATCTGAAGCATTGGGAACCAGATGTAGTAGAAGTACATTTGTACAAATTTGGTTTTGTGCCGAATTATTACTTATGGGATCGTCATGGAGAACTTGTTCAACCTACACCTAATCCTGTAGTGTTAGAGGACGATAATACTATGACCAATCCTATAGAAAACATGGTGCAAGATGCTGCACGATCAATGTTTCCTACCTTTGACCAAGGTGATGATGAGAACGAAAATGTTGACGAAGAGCCAACCGCGGAAGCTAAATTTTTTTATGATTTATTGGATTCTGCTAAGAGGCCATTGTGGGATGGATGTACAAGCGGAACCGAATTATCTGTAACCGCCGAATACATCACTATGAAATCGAAATTTAATCTTACAGAAGCTGCATTTACAGCAGTTGTACAAACTGCAAAACGACATATGCCACCTAATAATTTGATGTGTGATAGTCATTATGTAACGAGGGAAGATACAAACCAAGAAAAAAGAAAGGAAAAGAAGTTCTATATAAGAGGATGCATTATTTACCCATCACTCCCAGACTTCAACGGTTATATGCATCTTCTGCTACATCATGTCATATGCGATGACACAGTGTGAGAACACCAGAAGAAGGAATTTTGATACAGTTTTACGTATTCTGTTCTGCTGATTGTTTTTTAATTATATAATCTCTTTTACATAACACGTATGATAATTCAATATGCAGGCAGCTGTATGTGTGGATCCGCAGGATATGGATGTTTTTATAAATCATTGGAATAAAAAGATGCGGAAAAATTACAGAGAGACTCTATCAAGGGCTAAGAGTTTAGGGAAAAAGCCAAGTTGGATGGGGGATGATATTTGGGCTGGATTTCAACAATATTGGGAATCTGAAGCATTCAAAGTAAGTTATATTGTCACTATATTTTTATATTTAAATGTGTTGAATTATTTTACTTAATAGTGTGTATAAATTAATAGGAATTATCGGCAAGAAACAAGGCTAATAGGAACAAAAACCCCGCTTTACATCGTGGTGGCTCGAAATCCTTCCAACAACATAGGAGGGAATTGGTAAATAAATTAACCAATATTTATGTTATTGATGTATATATTTACTAGTGTCTCTTTACTATATATTCTATTCTTGTATATAATCTATTCTTGTATATAATCTATTCTTGTATATACTCATGCAAATTATCAATATAATCTATTCTTGTATATATTCAGTGGGCAAAGTATGAAAGGGAGCCTACAGCAGCTGAGGTTTTCAGAGTCACACATGCAGTGGAGCATACAGATGAGGATGGGAATGTTTCATATGATTGGTCGGACGACAAGGCTGCTTCTGTAATGGTAAATATGTTTATTTCTGTAATGAAAATATTTCATATTCGTTTATTTCACAGTAAATAAGTAAATTGTATAGCAATTGTGTCAAATATCTGTTCGTAATTGTAGGAGAGATATAAAGCAGAGCATGCACGAGCGATACAAGCGAGTGGACGGGAGTCGCTTACGGTTGATGAGTCTAATCAGATATGGGATTCAATCATTGAACCGGCAAGTTGAAACAGGCGTTACAGTTTCGGCAATATGGTATGTACTCAACGTTTACACAGTAGAAACCTGTATGCCATGAACTTCTTATTTACTTGAGTTTATTACCAATAACTTGAGTTTTCTTATTGTTATTGTATGCCATGAACTTCTTATTCATTTGAATTATTTCACAGGCTCTTAATTTCCAAAGGGCATATAGGAGATCCATAGATGAGGAAGAGATTGCTCGGATGCAAACACAATTGGATGAGCTCAATGATTGGCGGAAGAGTCAGTTGGCGAAGCAGATAGATGGGCGTATTGCTGCCTTCTATCAGGAGCATGGGTCAATGCCCGGGGAAGGAGGTGCAGATGCTGATGATGATGATGATGATGCTTAGTTGGTTTGTTTTGATGGGTACGCTTTATATATATATATGTGTGTGTGTGTGTGTGTGTGTGTGTGTACACATATTATGATGGGTTTGACATTTGGTACTTTGGATGTTGTGATTGATACTTAGTGTTTTGGTGGATTTGGTATTTTGGTTGTTGTGATTGGTACTTTGGCACTTGATATGTACTGGTCGTTTAATTTAGTTATGTGGTTTGGTTTGGTGGATTTTCATATTTGGTTATGTTGATTTTCTTATATGATTTTGTGAATATATGTTGGAATATGCAATATTTGATGATTTGGTTGTGTTGATATTGATTATATGGTATGGAATGATATTATATACGTGGAATGATGGAATTATATTATTTGGATTGATTGAGATTGAGGGTTGAAGGTGTTGCAATGTGGCAGCAAATATATTCCAGTTTTGTAACGGCTAGCAACGGCCATATTGCAACGCTTTGCATCAACAACCAGGGAAACCAACAACCCCAACGGTTGCTTCCACGTGGACACTTAGCCGTTACAATCCATTGCAAAAAGAACAACGGAGCCGTCGCTAAGGCCGTCGCTTTCTTTAGTTGCAACGAGATATTTTGCAACGGCTTTTAGCGACGGCCGCCAACGGCTATTAGCCGTCGCTAAACAGTGCTTCTTCTGTAGTGATCAAACCACAAACAAATTTCTATTTACGATCGTTGAAAAAGGTTCATGTTCGGTCATGAAACGTAAAGCATAAGCACGTAAATAAATACACTAATCCTAGGTATCAAAGCATAATAATACATACATAAAATCAAATGAAGCAGGGCAGCTCAAGTTTGCCAAAGTCTAGGTTCATAAGCCTTCCCTTTCTGCTGCAAATATCCACCAATATCCATTCCTTTCTGCACATTTTGACGTGTACCCTCCAAAATGGTGAATATCCTTTCAACACCGCCTATAGTTTTGTATGCCCACCTAAAGGCAGCGAATCCAATAAAAGCCATGGTAGCTGCAACCCCGAAACTGAGCAAAGTAAAGCCCGTGTATAATACAGCAGGAACGATTATAGGACTAAATAGCAACGTTAGAGGCGCTGCGATGAGAACGAGCGTAGTAGTTGCAAGTATGATGAAGAACATCATACCCAAAAGTGCACCGCTTATAATTAAACTTGCTATGGTTGTGTACACCGTTCTCCTTCTGTATTCATTGTTTCCATGTACTTTCAGCATTTCTGCCATATTTACCATCTGTTATTGATATATGTGTTTGATCTTTGCATGTCGTTTCTTTTTTCCATAAATAGTTGTTTACTGAAGAAGTGCGATGAACGGTACACGTTCAGTTGTTGTTGATGGTGCTAATGACACGTGTAAACCACGTGGCTACTTTGATACGTCGGTCTTACCTAGTGAATGAATTCCCCATGATGGATATCCTCTAACCAAGTCTTTCACCCTTGCATTTCATCTGCTACGTCATAATTTCCGATGGCTGTAATCCAATTGAAGTACATATCCAATATTCAAATTTTAGAAAGACTAAACGATAACATTTTGATTTTGACCATTGAATTTTGTAATCAAATAGTCAACACATGATTGAAAGAACATCTTCTTTGCTTTTCTAGTTAGTAAGCTAACATGCACTACAATACATATCTGCCCGTTGAATGGTATGGTTTAATTGATCGATGTAAAATTTGCTCAGTAACCCGGCAGCTTTGCTAAGGTCCACGTTAGTTATGCTGGAAAGAACAACTTTTCAACTGTGTTTAATTAACCATTATGTCTTCTTTGACGTAAGATTTCAGTATCAATGTCTTCTCCTTTGGCCGAGGAAATCTAGGTTAAGTACAAGTAACTCATTGTTTATATTTTGACACAACGGCGAAGAAAACGATCATTTATTTATATGATTCGAAGAAAAAAAGTTTGCTGCGCCTTTTAAATTAATTTCAACATCAACCATAACTTGTTTGATCAACTTATAGAAAAGTTATCGTTTGTTTTTCTAATCCTTCACCATGAATGTCTATAACTATAATACATAACAGCCATGCTAAAGGTGATTGATTTGAGTATATGATAAAGTTCAATCTAACTACCATGAGTTTCTCATCCAAGAATATTCGTTAATGAATCGAACTTTTTTCTGTTTCATCTCTTGGCCCATATCTAATTGTGGTATTGCTTATAAATTAATCTTCAGTTGCATCTCTTTGCCCATATGCAACTATTGTAAAAGCTCAGCAGGCTATTTAGGTTTTGTAATTACATTTTTACCGTACATTGCTGATAATCAAATATAACTTTACCTCAAAACGCATGCTAGATTATTGCTCTTTCATAGTGCACTGAATATATTGTTCTGTGCCAATATTCTCCATTTTGAACCTTTTTTCACTTCAATTCTATCCTCGGAAAGTAAAAGAAAAAGTTCAATATGATACTTCATAAGTTTCTCAACCAATGTTAGTATAACATTTAGCAGTTTATTGGTGACCATAATGTTCTGTTTGTGCAATATTCATCAAAACAATTGATACAAACCAAACATTTCAAGGCATCATAATATAATATTTTAACTGCAACATTACATGTTACTTGTATATATAAAAGGACAATTTTTCAAAGAAGACTACTCAAAATAACAAATTACAGTTTTAGGCTTCACTAAAAACTTATTACAAAACTATGTCTGTTTTTTATTAATGCTTGCGCAATTATAGATTGCGCAAACATTAAAAAAAAAATTATACGTAGAGCTTGCGCATTCCACAAGTGCGCAAGCTCTATGTACATAGCCTGCGCAATCCATACATGCGCAAGCTATACATATAATGTTTGCGCATGTATAGCTCAATTTCGGATTTCAAGTAGACAGAGAGCACATATCTGCATTCATTTACCTACTTCCTCCTTTTCCTCACAAAATGCTCTTCAATTCTCATTCCAAATCCTCAATTACATTATTCTCCACTATTCCTTGAAGCAACTACTTGATTAAGCTAAAAATGGAAGGAAGCTCTTCATCCACGGTGATTAGAGGTAAAAATAATTTAAGTGTAAATTAATGTTTTGTTAACAGGTGATTGTTGTTGTTAATAGACGAAGTAGTGTTGTTGATGTCGACGACAATTTACTCTTACGGTTGATGTCATTGTTGAAAATGGAAAGAGCAATAAAGTAATCCTAAAACCTAAACCTTAGATGGAAAATAGATGTTTGAATGATTAATTGGTTGATCTATAAAATGTAGAATTGGCTCCCGGACCTCAAGATAGAAGTGTTCTCTATCTTAAAAAACAACATAGAAGCCAAAATGATGCGCTTATGGAGGTATTTATTTTATGCACAATGCGCTAATGGTAAACCAAAATACAACTATGAATTACTAATTTAAATTCTTTGATAATTATCAAGATGTGGAAACAGTTAAGCTTTGCGACCATTCGTGCAAGCTAAAGGAAATAGACTTTAAAGATCCTAGATTAAAACAGAACCTAAGAATTGCCAGATTTTGGAAAGCTATGCAAATTGACTACATTCGACTAGATCATCACCTTATTACGGCTTTGTGCGATAGATGAAGGCCGAAGACAAATACTTTTCATTTAAGACTTGGTGAAATGATGGTAATTCTAGCGGATGTTTATTTTCTTTTTGGTCTAGGCACAGACAGTTACCCGGTATGTTCACAAAATTTGGATATCAATTATTTGAAATTGTGTCATGATTTGCTTGGTATTTTTCCATCTAAAGAGGCTGTTAAGTCTAAAAGTGAGCTAGCAATGACATGGTTTAAAAGTGAATTTTCTATACCACTACCTGAAGGTGCGACCGATTTAGATATACTTCGTCGCAGTCGTGCTGTCATGTTGTACTTTTTAAGTTGCCGTCTTTTTTCAAATCATTCGAAAGGTAGATTGAATTTGAAATTTTTACCATTTCTGGATGATTTAGCAAACCGTGGTTATCATTCTTGGGGCAGTGCTATACTTTGCTACTTGTACAGTGAGTTGACAAACGTTGCCTTGAAACGAAGAAAAGTTTTAGGGGGGTTCTGCAACGTTGTTGCAAATATGGTCTTGGTCCCACATTGCTATTGGGCGGCCGTCTGTAAGAATTCCTACTGATTTAGATCTGTATCTTCCATTCAGATGTAGGTGGAACTGTGCTAGGAGTTGGCGTGAAACGCCAAAAAATGTACAGTTTTACCGAAATGAATTGGATTTGTTAGCGGATGACGCCGTTACATAGGAACCATATTCTTTGGTGAACAAATTTGGGCATCCGAACATTGAGTATATGTTTGCTGATTGGATCGCTAAGAGCAGGCTGATTCTTTTTTTGGACTTTGAATTATATGCTCCCGACCGAGTAATGAGACAGTTTGGCTTTGACTATCAGCACATTCTCGATCCCGTTGTGCCCTTAGACCCAGAACCCCCTAGTTGGATGGCATTTATGCAGGAAAGTATTGCGTTATGGAATTCCAGAATTGATCGTGCCGAACAAGCACGTGATCCCCCGACATCGTTGAGTGAGTACGAGTATTGGTATTGGCAAATTACTCGCCGTTATATTATGAAAAAGTCGGCAAGGAAATTGGTTGCGTACATTCTCCGTGCTCCACTCGAGCGTGATGTGGTTAGTATTGTAATTTATAAATTTTGATTGTTCAATTTTTTAGCTCATATTCGTTGATACATTGTTTTGAATTTCGCGTAGGTAAGCAGGATATATAGCGCTTTGGATGTGGTCGACGAAATCGAAGATAGTCGGATAAGGTGAAAAACAAATGCATTGACCTACGACGTATACTCGATACGATTCTAGGTCGAAACAAGATAAGAAGGTCGGAAAAACATTTGTGCATTGTAGAAGAACGACCACGTGCAAGGGAGGAGACACGCACAACAATGGAGGAAGGAGAGGAAGGACAAATGGCATGTGGGGAGCCACATACGGAAGGGGAGGGAACATGACACGGCGCCAGAGAAATTCAAGCTCCATGGCCCGTCTGCTAAGAAGGAGAACAACAACACGTCGGCGGAGAAATTCAGGCCCAATGGCCCGTTTGGCATGAAGGAGAACAACACTTTGGATATCTTGGTCAATCCACACAAGAGCAAACGGAAGAGTGGCCGCAGTGGGAGAGACAACAAGAAGAATTAATTTTCGGACCCAGTCAAGAACAAGAAATCCCAGTTCCAACACCTGCTCCAACCTTTGAAGAAGGCCAAGGTTCGGCTCCAGTCGTGTACAGAAGGAAGAAAAAGAAGAAGAGAGACATTCCTGTTGAGTTCAGAAGGCTTCGCAATTGAGGGGTTTTGTTGTTTGACCGACATATGTTGTTGATGTTCCTTTAGCTGGAAAAGAGGTTGTTGATGTATATGTAGTTGGTTGATTGTATATATTGTTGAACTTAATGTTGATGATTTTCAATGGTATTTTTTGTTGTTGACGATGTTTAGTAGTGGTAATGATATTCAATTGCAGTTTGCATGGTATATTTTGTTGTTTATATTATGTAATGTTGAATGTTGTCTATTGAAGAAGGGTGCAGTAGCTCTCTGTCTTTGACAGCAGGAAAATACTACTTGCGCAATTTTGAATTGCGCAAGCTTTAGTTATTAATATAGCTTGCGCAATTTTTAAATGCACAAGATATATACGTAAATAAGGCTTGGGCATTTCAAAAATGCGCAAGCAATATTAATTTTGTAACTGTGTGGTGGGTACATACTCATCTACAGAAATTACTGTCGGATGTGTTTCTACCACATCCTCACGTTCCACTTTCGCAACATATATTTCTATCACTCTCATTCCAACCGAAAACATAGAGTTCAAATCATCGTCATCTTCCAAATCAATAGCGGATGAACCATCATATCTAACCCATTTCACGGCTAATTTTAAATCAAACATCACAGGATTGACTCTAGTCACTTCAAATGCCCTTTGTTTAAGCTCTTCAAAACTAAAATGGTTTTTTATTGTCGATCCTTTATGCTTTCCACCAACATATCTAGGTTTACCTTCATCATCAACCAACAATTCACCATCATAGTAAAATATAGTTGGAACCTTTGACATTATCTACAAAATCAGTTGGAAGACCCCGGTCAAAATCTAGATTTTGTGCCATAATGCTAAACATAAATTTATTGAATTAATATCTTATTTTCCCAAGAAGATTTTGTTTCCGTAGGCAATCTTCAACCAAAAGTGGTCAAATCAATCTTTAAGAAAAGAAAGCAGGCGAATCAATATAATATTATAACCAATATATTTCACCAACAAAATCAAGACTACAGTTCTACAGTACATTTAGACCCAAAATCACTTCAATCCTTATCCAACTGCTTAACTAGCACATAATAAAAGTTAAAACAAAAACAAACATTTCAGAAATTCATATTCAAAATACTACAGTTCAACAAAAGATCCAAATTTGACAACGTTAACGGCCTAGGCCCAAACGACTACCAAAATCTTGTTCTCCCGTTGGTTTCCCTTAGTTCTTCATTCACCTTTTTGAGACGACTGATTTCGGCTTGCAATTCGTAGGCATACTTGATTCCCCTTTCACACAATGGTTGATCAATTCATTTAAAATAATTACAACAATCAACTTCCAAGGATTCAGTCTGTGTTCGTTGTACGAACTACAACCGAAAAATCTTCACCCGGCATTCTTTTGCTTTCCGCAAACGACAATCACACATATTTCTCCATAATAACAATTTGGATATAGTAGTTGCCCCTGTGGCATGGATGGACCAACAGGCTGTACAGGCATCAGCATATTTCCGTCAACGCTAATTTAATTACCGGGTCTTTCGGTAGAAACAACTTCACGTAAACGAGCATGTAAGGTTGATGGTCCAAAATGGAATTTATGCAGTATTATTTCGAACTGTGTTTTCGGAACATGATCAACATCAACGTCGGTATGAATTGAGCTTACAAACCGATTTGTGCTTCAAGTAATTCACAATGTTTCATCGTCAATCTCCAAAACATTCATGTCTACCGTTAAAATAAATAATAAAACATTAACATATCAATTAGGGTTTCCAATTTACAACTAGGTTTTCCTATATCATTAATCTTTACCAAATTTTTCAACAATAAGAACACCATTACCTAGTACTTAACATCACTAACAACAATAACTTTTAATTTTCAACAACAACAAAAATAGAAAATTTGACCACCATTTTGATCAACATAAATTATTACCTTTGTTTTGTAAAGATGAAGAAGATTCTTCCATACATAATTTAGCAACTATTAGGTTGACAAGGTAATTTCGAATTTGGATTATGTAAAAATTGGGTTTGGGATGAGAGTTTTAAAGGATTTTGAGAGGAAGATGATGAAGGGTTGGAATGAGTGCAGATCTGTGCTCTCTATCTACTTGAAGCCTAAAATTGAGCTTGCGCAATTCATATATGCGCAAGCATTATATGTAAAGCTTGTGCATATATGCATTGCACAAGCTATATACATAGAGCTTGCGCACTTGTGGAATTCGCAAGCTCTACGTATAAAAAAAATTAATGCTTGCGCAATCCATAATTGCGCAAGCATTAATCAAAACCAGGCCTAGTTTTGCAATATGTTTTTAATGAAGCCTAAAACTGTAATTTGTTATTTTTAGGAGTCTTCTTTGAAAAATTGTCCTATATAAAATCTCAAATTCGTACTCTATCTAATGTGACAACAATAAAATGAAGATTCTGTAGACATAACAGTTTATGATTTTTGTTTAATGATATAAACACACATACACATACATATATACATACATACATATATATGTGTGCGTGTATGTATGTATGTATTTCAAATAGCATATATTTACAACATAGCTTCCGCTACATTTTACATTTTCATATACAACACTATTTTACACTCTCATATACAAAATTATTTTACTCTCTCATATACAATACACTCACTCACTCATTCACTCGAATTCGATTTGTTATCTTCTTGCATCAGCTGTCTTCCCTCCAATCAACTGCTTTGCCAGTCAAATAACAATGCGGTAAAAAGCAAAAGGAAACAAATTCATACTGCAAAAATATAAATGGTTGGTAACTCGACCATTGCTCCGGTCTATTAGTTTTGTTCATTTCATATTTTTGAAATATGCACCAAAAAATGTACACGAGCAACCTACGACATGCACATTGATACACGGTGAATATCACAAGGCCGAGCATATACACAAAACATACTTGCATCAATTCAATTGCATGGACAAATGCAAGGTCAAGCTGAATAACTCAACACAAGTAGTGCGAGGTCAAGCCTCATTGGCTCAACACAAGTGCTCAAGTGAATGAACTCAAACATGCAGCAAACAAAACAAGTGCAACAGGCACAAAGATGCAACCAGGCAAACAAATCGGTCAAGTTCAAAAATACAAAGGCTTTTAACACATCAATACCTCTACAAAAATCCGATCATGTCAAAATTTACATCAGACTACATCACAAAACTCAAAGTACCAGAGCATCAAAGCAATGCACAAGCACAAGGCAAGCAGAAGGGAGTTTACAATGCAAGTATGCACGAATTCAGAAAACAAACCAGACCGGTAGCAACACAAATAAACATGGCCATAGATGCAACAAGATGGAACCACATCACAAATCATTAAAATAAACACAACATGGTGCACAGGTGTAAGGAAGTACAAGTACTCAGGCATGCACACATTTAGGCACACACCGAGACAAAAGTCAACACATGGTACAAAGCAAACTCAAGTACAACATCTACAACTCAGCTTCATCACACTGACAACAACATCAAGTGCAGCAAACGAACATTACACAATCTCACTACTGCATCCTAATCCTAAGAAATTCAACCTGCAGCACCATCTTCTATGTTGTATTGTGATACAAATGCAGCAAGCAGTTCGCATTCAATTACCAAGCAAGAGATGAAGTATACATCAACCTATTCTATCACTTTGACATGTATGTATATACATATATGCATACATATACATGAGTAACATTTTTTAGACACAATTGGAGGTGCACGCGCAAAACTACTAGCAGTAGAAAAGTAAAATGCAAAATTCAAAGTTAACTTTTCAGGGTGAAGAACGAAGCATCAGACAAAATACACAAAGTCAGATATTATTAGAAATCAGCAAAAGAATATATACGCAGGTTGAAATATTCAACCAGCATTTTCAAAATATACCGGAATACTGAACAAGTCAAAGATAATCTAACCATCAACCCAAGAAAATCAACTGAAATATTCAAACCAAAAAAAAAATATCCAAAAAAATAGGGAAACGATCCCTATAAATACTAATTATCATCGTCGGTAATTTTTGAAGTTGAAAAGGAACAAATACCGAAACAAAATCAAAAAATCAAAATCATACCCAATTATTATCGTAAAATTTCTCGACCAAGGAAGCAACCGCGCTCGTCAATAATCATCAGACAATCAAACAAAATAACTACGGAGGAGTAAAGCGATGAATTTTTGAAGTGGCGACTTCAATTAGAAACCCTAAAATCAAATCACAAGAGCAAAAGATATTTGGCAAGAAAATGAATGTGGGCTGAAGAGTGAAATGGGATAACGTGTTTTTTAATCTTATATGGGCCTTTCTTTTGTGAACAAATTTGTTTCGGGCCAATTTGTATCAGGTTCATTTCCTTTTTAATGGTATTTTGTTTTTCAAATTTTATAAAACTCTAGTTTTAACTAGGTTCGAACTATGGAACGTAGTTTGGGAAATTCTCAACTTCAGGTGTAACATCATAGAATTTTATCGTTTTGATTTTGAATATTTAATTAATTTTAAATATTTAAATATATGGTTTTTAAAATATAAATAACTTATATTCAAATATAGGGATTATTTAAATATTTGAATTGTAAATTAAAATATTAATTAAATGAATTTAATAGTCTTATTTTACTTCTTTTGACTAATGAATAATAACGGTGAACTCGTTTTAAATTTTTTTAGCAAAGCTAGCCGGCTTTATAGTGGGCTATACCATTGAATAAATAATGTGAAAACGGGTGTTCTACACATGCACAGGACAGCTAAATGGGAGAAAAGAGCCCATACAACAAAGAAATATGAAGCACAGGAGCTAGGCAAAAGGAGCCTAAACTACTAATCAAAAAAGACTAAGAGCGCCTTCCAAAAAGGGATCGCCACTTCCAACATCAGACGACGGGCCAATAATGTGAACATACCCAGAGAAAAGAGCAGCCAGATTCGGATCAAAACCTTCAGATGAAGAAGAGTAAATAAATTTCCTATCCCAACTAACATCATAGAACTTACTTTTATTCTCCTCACCAATATCACCAACCCTAGTAAGGGATAGACCCTCACCCTCAATGTGATATATAAGAAAACGACTCTCACCCTCAACATCACTGATGAAAGCATAAAAAATGTCAGTCTCAGGTGAGTACCGCATATCAGATGGAACATGAACCCAGGCTTGCTCCTCAGAATTCCAAATAATAGAATCGGACAAAATAGTAGTAGCAAGCTCAGGCTGGGCCGTACCAACAGGAGCAACAACAGTAGGAACATCACCAGCAGAAGCGTCAACTATAGGGGAAACGGTGGGGGTTAGGAGCAACCTTTGGGACCCACTTCCTGAAAGGAGGACAAGGAAGTGGAACCCGAGCAAATAGAGGAACATGGACAGCAGAGGCAGATCTAGTACATGCAGACGAAAGGTGCCCAAAGGACTGACAGGACGTACAGATCTCCGGTTTCCAATTGTAGCGAACTCTGACCTTAGCAAAATGGCTCTCATCAAGTCCTACTTTCAACACCGAAGGCAAAGATTTGTCGGGTGTTATTTCAATTAGAGATTTGGCATAAACTAATCTCTTTCGGCTATTGTGTTAGTGTCATAACATATCATCTTACCAACAAGGCCTGCTAGCCAATCAATCCCGATTAGAGGTTGAAGAACATATGGAATGTGAGAAAAATGGGCCCAGAAAGGAATAGATAACACCAGATCCTTTGCCCTATCGACAGACGGACTCCAGGTTGTAATAATGAAAGGTTTCCCATCAATGAGAATAGGATCGGCCTCTAGAATACGTTGTCTTTCATCACTACGCGAGAATTTAAAGTAGAACATTGCATTATCGAAATGAACACTTAATCCTCCTTTAGGCTTTCATACCTGGTTGCAACGTGCCATAACAAGATGGTAGGCAGGATTGGAGTCGAGGAAAAAACCCACCAAAAAATCCTTCCAATAATGAACACCGACCTCAATTACTTCCACCGGTGGAATCATAATTCCATCGATCTCTACTTTATCAGAGCAACGGGGAGAATGCACACCCGTATTTTTTGGCAATTTGGTGAACAAAGACGACCACTATGGAACAACCCGAGGAGGAGATGTAACCTCAGAAACTAGAGCTGCACCATACGGAGATAAACAGGGAGAAGGGATAACTTGCTCGGCATTTACACGAGCACATGGAGAGCAACTTCGAGACTGGCCAATGTCAGGAGATACGAGCACAACTGGCACAACTACACTTGCTAAATCAACTCCGGCATCAACGGCCAAAGCCACCTCCTTAGCAGCCAAACCCCCGCATCTGTTATCGATAAGCTCAGATTCTACAAAACCCAAATCAGACTCAACAGGCAACCTAACGTCCATAATCGACTAAGAGTTAATACAAGCAGATGCTAAGTACGGAGACAGGGGGTCTCACCAGATTTCGAAGTACAGCCAAGTAAAGGAGGAGCGGAAAATAGTAGGGAGTTAATGACTTTCAATAACCCAGACAGAGGGTTTTCACTTACCATCTCAGGCATGGCAAGGTCACCCACAGATCGAGCGCCAGTAAAAACATCGAATTCAATACTCGGAGACTTAGACGCGTTGACGTTCGAAGCAACGGCACTAATGTCCATGCCAGAACGTGGAAGGGAGCGCTCCAGATCTGGCTTCGAGTGCTTCTTCTTGGGCATTGGGAAAAGTCGAGGTGAAGGGGAGGAAGGGAGAGTCGAGGCAAAAGACGAAGCAAGGAAAAAAGTCAGACGATGGAAGAAGCGGACCGGAGAACTATCGCTAGAGAAGTCGCGTGAACTCATTTTTTAAATTTATTTACAATAATAAATAGTTCGTAAATAAATAATAAGAAAATCAATTGTTAATAAAATGACTTGATTTTTAATGATGTATTTTCAAAATAAATTTATAGGATTTTTCCATAATTTTTAATTTGAAAAATATTCAAATTTTTGTTTAACGTGTATTTTGGCAAACAATGGTATTTTTGAAATTTCACAGAATAAGATAATCGGTGCATTTTATTGTTGTTTTATGATCATATCGTATTATTGTACGTGATCGTACTTCTGTTTTGTCGTTCGCGGTTTGTACGCGAACGAAATTCTTTGTAGAGTCGTACCAAAAATTGTTGAATAAACAAACCCTACACATAAAACTATTCTTCATTTTCCACTCTCCCTCTTTACATTTTAACTTTCCCTCTCTTTCTTTCTATTTTTCTATTTACGATAAAAAGGAAAAATCAAACTTCCTCCTTTAAAAATAAAAATCAAAAGATTTACTAACCGAAAAATCATGAAATTTAGATTCGTTAAGTTCGTATGGGTGCAAGGATCGAAGCTATGTGAAATTTTGGTGAAGCGGTCATGTTTTGAGACGTTCGATAGTTGAAGGAAAAGCTAGGGTTTTGAATAGGCGAAGTTTTAGGCGACGATTTGTAGAACGAAGAATGGATTCGCATTTCTCATGAGAAGGCAATTATGTGGTGATCGACTAGAGTGGTGCGGTCGAGTAGGGAGGAATGTGACATATGTACGACAGTGGGAAGGATTCTAGGTCACGTGTCGATAGGTGAAATCGAATTCGACATGAGATGGTCCATTGGGAAGCATGCGGGAATGGAGATTGATGGAGGTGGCGGTGTCCGTTTTCGTATGGGGTTTCTTGTCAATATTGATTTACATATATTATTATGCTGCTTATATTGATGTTTGGTTGAAATATTTATGATATACTGTTTGATTTGTGTAAGTATTGTTGTAGCGATTATCGATATACCGTCACTTATGAAATATCATTTCCTTAAATCTTTGTGTGTGTTGAACTTGTGCTTGTACTTTTACAAAATAAATGTTTGCCTGTGTTTTTAACCTTTGAAAGTTGTTTAAACTATATTTTCAAGTATTTTTGGGAATTTTGGAATAAAGGATAAGTGTTTTTTAAGATTTATAAAAGAAGTTTTAAAATTGATTAATTATCTTTCAGATAATTAATGGTGTTTTGAATTTATAAAAAGACTATAAATTTGATTAATTATCTTTTGATGACGTTTAAAGTTAATTAATCACTTTAATAAAGCTATTTGAAGTTAATATTTGTGATGCGAAAGCCAAGAAGAAATTCGATTTTTAAAAGTTTAAAGATTGATTCAGTTATGGAAAGGATAAGAATTTAATTTCCGTAAGATATCACTTATATGGAAAGTATTTAGTCTTATTCTTAGCACTAAACGTCAAGGTATGGAAACTTGTTTCTATTTCGAAGTTTAAAAATGTCGTCAAGGTAAGACTTAGAGGTAATACTACCTTAAGTGGCCCGGCTTCACTTTTAACCGACGCATAGTACATGTTTGAAATCAGTGAGTGGTGATAAGGATAAGAAATTTAATTTGCATATACGATCATTTTGATTTTTCCCGATAGTTGATTTATTGACTATCGATTCCGCTATCTTTTGTATTTCGTCAATCTAAGACGATTTATTGCTCCTTTTGAGCATTGATATCCTTTGTCAGAAATGACTAAAACCAAAGAGCGAGTGGAAGCCAAGCTATGTAGGGTTGCTCCCTTTAGGGTATCTTTACATCTACTCTAGATTGGATTCGGTGGTACGTGCGTGGATATGTGAAATACTGGATTCTCGGTAAGGTTGGTAGGGTCCGGCTTGGACGGGTTCAAGAAAGTCACAAAGTAAATGACCATCTCAAGTATATTGTTTAGAGGTATACTTTCGGTAAGGGGGCACACCCTCTTAATCATTATTGGAAAATATCTCTTTCTTTGTTTTTTATTCAAACACTTGAATTGTTTTCTTAATTGCATTGAGAAGCACTTTGAGCTCTTCTCGATGTTTAATTATTTGTGTCCATTCTTTAAGTTTGGATTTTGATCCTATTTATGCTCATTCTTTTAAATTGGGTTTTGTTCAAATTTATTTCCATTCTTTCATGTATGGATGTTGTTTTTGTGAGGTAAAAACACATTCCATGTTTAGCAGTGTAATCTCACAGAATTATTATATGTTCACCATATTTCTTGAGCTTCTCAAGTTGGTTTTACAGAATGATCTGAGTGTTATTTTATTATAATGCTCGGGTTAGATCGAGTTTTTCTAGGTTTTCTTAGTGGGACATGAAGCTCATGGAGTAGAGATGATTGTTCACCTACTGTAGTATTTCTATTTTCTACTGTATTATTATATATTCATCGGCAATTGTAAGGTCAGGAAGTTATAATTGTCTAGGCTGATGAGGTTTGTTTTTAACTTTGATATACCATGTATTTTAGTGTGACAGTTTTTACTGTCTTTGTTATATTATATGTTGTCATTCCACTGTGAGATTCTGTTTCCCCCTGTTCCTTTTCTTTTTACTTTAACAATCTTCCTTTTTGGCACTTGGATGCTCGGCATTTGAATACCATGTATGTATAAAGTGCCGACATTAGAGGGTCGAAAAGGCAGTTTGTTATATTTGGTATTAGAGCTGAAGATTAAACGAGAACGTTGGATTTGGTGGGATAAAGTCATTAGAGATAGGGTAAGTGACACCCTATAATGAGTTCAGAATATTGTATATATGAGAGCATATTTGTTATTGCTATAAAAATGTATCATGTTAATTGGTCTATTAAGTTTGAATTTTGAATCCTGGTCGAGACGTGGGACGTCACAATGTTGATAGGAATTTCAAAACACTTGAACAAGGCAAACATACAAGATATTGATTTTTGAAAATTTTGGTAAATGAAATATTTTTCCTAGGATTATATATTATATATAAGGAATAATTTTTAAATTTATATAGTTCTTTATGATGTGTTTGTTTGTTAGAAAACAATAATATTTCTTTATTATCATTGTTAATTTATTTGTCATGCTCGGGTAGTCTACGAGCATTGACTATTTTTTGTTAATTGTTAATCTATGCTTGACCAGTTTATGGGCATTTATTGTTTTGCTAATTGTAAGTGCATTAAAACGAACTCCGTGTGAATAAAGTTTCACAGTTTGACTATAAGATGTTCGGTGAAAGTGTTAAGTTAAAAGTCATCTTTTAATAAAATTGTTTAATCTAACCTAAATGGGAAGATAAGACATTTAGAGAATGGATATTTGTGAAAAGTTTATTATAATAAAGGAAAATTATTATAATATAAGATGATTTTTAAAAGTACATATCGTATGAATATGGTATATAAAATGATGTATATGATTTATAAAAAGGTGTTTTATAAAAAAATGATTTTTGAGAAATTATTTCCCAGTATTGCTTGAAATGATTTCAAAAAGATTTGAGAAAAGTAATTGTAACAACCCGCCTTTTCGACCATTAGAAGTCGACATTAATACATCCATGGTATTCACGTGCCAAACATCCAAGTGACAGAATGACAGATTATTGGAGTGAAAGAAAAGAAAAGATAAAACAGAATCTCACAACGTGACGAGCAATATATAATACAACAGTGGTCTTTACCAAAGAAAGCTAAACTTTAATACACATACATAAAATCAGAGCAAAATTAATCTATCATCAGCCCTGAACAGTTACAACAACCTGTCCTTACAAATTCTGATAAATACAACAAGAACAAAACAGTGGAAGATATAATACATGAATACGACTTGGAGGATCCAGCTCGTCTCCAAAAGCTCCAAAGTGTCGAGCTAAATCTGGAAAATGTGCTCGGGCTGAACCGGGCATTATAAGAAAAATAATACCCAGATTAGTCTAGTAAACCAGTGTATAAACAAAACCAAATGGATTTTTAATATTAAAAAAACCTTTCAAAATAAAGGTATCTCATAAGACCGCGCTGCACATAAACACAGATGGGTTTTTATCTTACGATAACCAAACCATTTTATAAGAAATATTGTGATATTATAATAATGTCTAGGGTTGAAAATAAATATATATAAAATAGCTGAAATGCTTGCATCTCACATTCCAACATAGTTGGGCACAACTAAGTCCGTAAAGGCACATATTGGAGATTCGATTTCCATTACTGACAAGGCTACCAGGGTACCGCCTGCCATAATACACCTCTATAAAAATGTACCGAGGGCCTCAGATGGAACCTCTGTCAACACAGAGTCGGCTGCTCCTTTAACATGGTATACCATATTACATCATTCCCTGGGTACCCAGGCTCCAAAAACAATGTGCACCAGCCTAGCCCTACTCTTCGTGCGCATACCAAATCCATAAATATCGATTCCAAATCGAGGAATGACTACACCTAATGGTAGTAAACCACGTGGCTCTGCTACATATCCTCTATTTTAATCATTACCGGGTTGTGAGGCTTCTAGGGTCATGATTACTTTTTTCCTCTCTTAGCAAATCCCACTTGGAATGCTAACACCGCCTTCCGGGCAATAATGCAATGCAAGCATTCATCCATACAAGTTGTTCAGGATATGAACAAACCGAAGGTACTACTTCTACTACATCCATTTTGAAATCACCCTCAGGATTAGTAGCAAGTAGCCCTTACCCTTCAAAGAGCTCTGTCTTCACTTTTCATCATCACAAGATGTCTTCACTTCGAATGCCTAACTTGGTTCGAAGTGGTTTTCGAATAATTCATACTTATCTGATTCCGGTCCCTTTGAAACCAACATTCGATAGTTTCCGGTAAACTCAACTCCGGCTTTTGGAAATAAAAAGACAATACATAAGAGCGGGGACACCTCCTAACCATTTAAGTGGACAGATTTCCTTATCATTTATCCTAGGAGAACAAAATGAGATTCATATGCACAGTACAACATCACCAAAGGAGAACATAACGAGATTCATATGCACAGTACAACATCAACGAGATGATTGTGCCATATAACTCTCGTTTTTCTCCTAGATATTTCCAGAGATATATTTTGGTCGAGATTTGATAGTCGGTTATTTAACTATCAAATAAACAAACTATCAACATAGATTTGATTCCATGTGGAGTATATTAAGCCTCTATTAATTTATCTCTCATTAATTAAAACACTTTAATTATTTACAACAGTATTCATATACTTATCTCACCGGTATAAGTATATTCTCAAACCATTTAAGAAAGATCCCCCTCTTAAAAACATATTAACTGGATTAAAACAATGTCATTCCAACATTTTTTTAATCAATACCCAAACCATTTATCCGTCGGTGTTAAGTATGGAAAGATGTTTCCATATCACCTTAATTAAGAAGGATTAATTATAAATTTCATAAACTTGATTTTTCATTAGTGATCCAGTTTATATAAAATCAAAGTTTTATAATCTCAAAACTTCCTTTCCAATATCCAAGATCTCTTTCAAATTTATAACTTTATCAAACTCTTCATAAAAATAAAACTCTTTGTAAAACAATTTATATCTTTTAAATACTTTTATAAACAAATTATTATTAAAGTACATTATTTAATTTAATTAAATTAACTTGAATAAACTAACTAAATTAAAAACATTTTTAGCAAAATGATTAATTAATATTAAACATCATCATTAAATAACTATTTAAGTAACTTAAATATAATTCATAAAATATTTATTAACTTTAAACATTTTATAAATAAATAATTAATTAACTTTTAAACTTTTAATAATTAATTAATTAATTAATTAACCTTTAAACCTTTTAATAAATAATTAATTAACCTTTAAACCTTTTAATAATTAATTAATGCTAAAACATCATTATTTAAAAATATTAACTTTAAAATATTAATATTCAAATAATATTAACTTAACCATTTTAAAAATAGAAAACATTTCACTTAGAAATATTATAAAGTTAAAGTAAATTCCAAATCCATTTCCTTTCAAAATTTGGATGAGGCTTAGCGACCACAATGATACTTAAACAAGTTACCATTTATTTCCAGTATAATATTCGAAGTCATATCACTGATATTTACATATGCAACATATGTGTAAATAAAAGCCATAATTATCAATCAACAGATAATACATCACTTTATCCAAGTCATGGGCATATAAATAAATGTCCAAATTAATAAGTTAGCAGAACAAGAATTTACTCTGCTAAATAAATGACCAATAAAATCTATTCGATTTAAATACAGCAGAACTGTGTTTTATTCTGCTAACGGAATGTCAGTGACAAAATATAATTAACCAACTACGTAATTATTTTCTACCCATAGTAATTTATCTCCAAATTATACTTCACAAAAATTATCAACCATTTTTATTAAATCGTTGAACTCATCAATACGAGCTAGTGCAAGAAACCACGGATTAAACGGATCTAGAACGAAGGAGATATCAAATTTTAAAGTTAACCTTTTTTAATTAAATAATTTAACTAACTAAAAATAAAATAACACAACCCACTTCAACTCGATTTGGCCTATTAACACAAACCACTAAAACTCCTTCTTCCCATAATTATATCCTCAAATTCAAATCAGTTTGCCCCAAAGCAAATTTTTTTGGAACCATACGACGTACACGCATGTGTACGTGCACTACCCATCACCCCCACTGATCACCTCATCAACCCCACAACCAAACTCCATTCACCGACCTCGACCCATTGGCCCCCACGACACCCCTTCCTAGGCCTAAGATCGAAATTCGACCCTCAAAGCCGTATGCTTCCAAGAACCCAAACATAAACGATGCCGCCTCGTTCCACCACCCGTCGCCACGCCTCTACCCACTTCCTACCACAACCGCTGCTGCCATTCGAACCGCAAGTCGCTACTGCACCTCCACCCAAGACTCTAAGACACTTGACGCCCCCTAGCGCCGCCTATTTCACCGTGTTCGAACCCCAATCACACCCAGACCTAAAACCCTAAACTGAGCTCGTCCAAGCTCCTCCGACCACCTGAACTCCTACCACCACTACCCATGACTCTGTGTGGGTCCAAGGCTACTCCCAGACACCTCCATTCCCACCCTCATCGTCTAATACGTCAAAAAATCCAAGATGAATGGAAAATAAATGATGATCAACCACGGCCCAACCCAACCCCTTAAATCACATGAAACACTCTAAAAATCATGAATTGGCGAGACGGTCGTGATCGTGTAATCCATTCGCCATTTTATGATCATCAAAAAGTTCACGTCGAAAAATCATGTCCGGCAACTATTTTTAAAAATTACTATTGACTATAACAAACAACCTTTTAGTTGGTCACTTGGGCTAATTTCATTTAATTTGAGAAATATAAATTTTTGATCATTGAGAGGGTGTGTGCTCATTCTTTTGAAACAAAGAACGGAGAAGCCTGTAAGTGTTAGTTTGCATATGACCAGTGTATTTTCTTTATTTATGGTAAGTATACCCTATTCAAAAAGTTACATAAGCATGAGTATCCTATTTAAAACAAGTTATAAACTCAAAATATTCAACATCCATTTCAATCAAGGTTTTTAACTCACAAAATTCCTATTTTGAAAAAGTACGAACAAGGGTTAGTGATCTCACCTTTCTATATTTGAAATGCAAAAATCAAATCTTTGCCGCTAGGAAAGCAAGCTCAACTCCACTATCACTAAGTTTCCAAACTTTTTAAACTTAAAGAGAAGATTTTTTCTAGTAGGCTTAAAGGAAAGAGAAGGTAGAAAATAAGATGAAGATAAAAATGAAATATCAAATGAAAGATGCACATATATAAGATGAAGTATAAATTAAAAGTAAAGAAGATTTTACAGACCCAAAATGCACTTGCTTCATTTTTCTATCCTTCCATCATTTCCAAATTCAATCAAGTACCAAACCATAAGAAAATATAATGGATCATAGGATGATCCATGTACTTTTCTCAATATAAACACTTGAGCTATCCAATCATCTTTTCAATTTCAAATTTGACTATATTTATAATTTTATATTATTTCCAATCCTCTTTATATTTCAAAAATATATTTCTTAACTTAACTTAAACATTTAAATGTTGCTTTAAGATATAAGCTAAGGTAAACGGCTTCCTACAACTCGTCGTCCGATAAAAGCTAAAAAAACAAAAAGCGAGTTTTGGTCACATTTTCAATTTTTCATCAAACGACCTAATTATGTAAACAGAATTCAAAAATGAATTTCCATCATTGGTTATGAATTAAAAGAGGGTTATTTAATTGTTAAAACCATCAATTGAATATTTAAAATATCCACACATTAAAGCGATAATATTCATACAAACTTAACTTAAGTTTTAATTTGTGTAATACCCTACTATATTCTGAGAGTATATATATAATATCAGATCTGTTTTACTTAACCAGGATGTTCAACCAAATTAAAATTGGTTTTCGCATACTATCTTCTCAAAATTTTCAATTCATAAAAACTTGTGTTCTTTTCAAAAACACTTAGCTTTTCTATAAATATTCAGAAGTTTCCGACTGTCCAAAATTGCCGAAAATTTCATTTCATTCCAACAAATGAAAACTACTAAACACGTATCTTAATGATATGCACAAAGCAAACTATCTTAATGCATAGGATACATGAGTCCATATAATAATTTAACAGAAAATTTAAAAACTAAACATAGGTTTTTATTTCAAATCCTTTCGAAATAATAATAATAATATGCATATCTTTTTTTTGTATATTAATCATACTTTTGGAATTGAAAACAAAATATGTTTTACTAGAACAATTATGAAGCAAAACTACTATGGTAGCATTCCCCCAGTTAGAAACTTGAAAATGAATGCCGATGATGCTGCAGTCATCACAAGAATTATTTTCCAGCGACAGAAGTGAGTTTGGCGCTTTCTATATCCTTTTTAAATGTTACTATTCACACAAACTTCCAAAATAATAACATCATTTTTTTCCTCCAAACTTTAAAAAATGATTTTCAAAACTTTGGGATTCAAGTTCTCAAATCCTTTTTGTTTATAAACCATACTTATAAAATTTCACTTTCTTATATTGAATCATTTCTTGTCTAAAATCATTTCACAAATGTACATCCTTTCTTAAATTAATTAAACAAATTTTATTAAAATTAAATTCTACCTCAACATTATCATCTAACACCTTATAGTCAAACTATAAAACTTAATTCACAAGGTGTTTGTTTCAATGTTCACACCATTTCTATCTACCCAATCCATGCAATGAAAAGATAAAACTGCTCAAGTACTGGCCGAGCCCAACCAATCAAACAATAAATGATAATAATCGAATATTATCATCTCCTAACAACCAAAATCTATAGAAATTATTCTTTTATATATAAAATATAATTCTAGTAAAATTATTTCATTTACCAATTTTTAAAACAATATTGTGTCGATTTTTCTTGTTTAAGTGTTTAGAAATCCCGATTGATAACGTTAATCAGGCGCATCAACCAAAATTCACAAGCCACTCAACATAACCATCAACACAATATAAACCAATTTTTATGGCACTAACAAATACGTGCTCTTATATATATGCTCAAACTCATTCTAGGGTATATTAGAGATTACCCTACTAAGGCCAAGGTTCTCGCTTAACCTTTAGCTCTGATACCACATGTAACAACCCGCCTTTACGAACCTTAGAAGTGGATATTAATAGATCTATGTTATTCACATGCCGAACATCCAAGTGAATGAAAGACATATTATTGGGGTGGAAAAAAAGAAAAGATAGAACAGAATCTCAAAACATGACGACCAATATATAATATAACAGTGGTCTTTACCAAAGAAAAATGAACTTTAATATACATACATAAAATCAGAGCAAAACTAATCTATCATCAGCCTTGGACAGTTATAACAACATGTCCTTACAAATTATTATAGATACAACAAGAACAAAATAGTGGAAGATAAAATACGTGAATATGTCTTGGAGGATCCAGCTCGTCTCCTAAAGCTCCAAAGTGTCTAGCTAAATCTGGAAAATATGCTCGAGCTGATCCGA
Organism: Allium fistulosum; assembly: GCA_030737815.1. Classification (NCBI taxonomy): domain Eukaryota; kingdom Viridiplantae; phylum Streptophyta; class Magnoliopsida; order Asparagales; family Amaryllidaceae; genus Allium; species Allium fistulosum. The sequence goes on along the minus strand of CM060903.1, from coordinate 708,222,031 downwards.
GTATTGTAAGAAAAATAACACCTGGATCAGTCTAGTAAACCAGTTTGAGAAACGCAATCAAATGGATTTTTAATATTAAAAAAAAAGCTTTCAAAATAAAGGTATCTCGTAAGACCATGCCGCTCATAAACATGGACGAGTTTTACCTTACGGTAGCCAAACCATTTTATAGAAAACCTTGTGATGTTATAATAATGTCTATGGGTTGAAAATAGATATATAAAATAACTGAAATGCTTGCATCTCATATTCCAACATAGTTGGACACAAATAAGTCCATAAATGCACTCATTGGGGATTGGAATTCCATCAATGATAAGGCTACTGGGGTACCACCTACCACGGTACACCTTTAGAAAAATGTACCGAGGGCCTCACATGGACCCCTACCATCACAAAGTCGGCCGCCCTTTTAACATGGCATACCAGATTACATCATGCCCCGGGTACCAAGGCTCCAAAAACAATGTGCACCAACTCTAGCCCTACTCTTCGCACGCAGACTATATCCATAAATATCGATTCAAGGTCGAGGAATGACCACTTCTAATGATAGCAAGCCACATAGCTCTACTGCATATCCCATGTTTTAGTCATTACCAGGTTGTGAAGTCACGATTACCTTTTTATCTCTTAGCAAATCCCACTTGGAATGCTAACACTGCCTTTCAGGCAATAATACAATGCTAGCATTCATCTATATAAGTTGTTCAAGATATAAACAAACTGAAGGCACTACTTCTACTACATCCATTTTGAACACCCTCGGGATTAGTAGCAAGTAGCCCTTTCCCTTCAAAGAGCTCAGTCTTCACATTTCATCATCACATAAGGGTTTAATTTTGTACGAGTGTCCATTGTACGGCTTGGTTTAAAGTAGAAAAACATTCGTACGTGTTCGTCCGTTTCTCATTTAGGACACGAATTAGGATAGGAAAATTTGTAAGACCTTTTATCTATACAAATTGTTCGATGAATTCTCTATTGTTTGTACATCGTCCATCCGTTGTTAGACTCAAACGAAGAGTGTTCGAGCCAAATTCTCGTATGACCAATTTCGTTCGAAACTCTTATAGGACAGGACACGAATACACCTATGTCCAGTCTGGTTCGCTCTGCTCAATTAACACCCCATCACAAGATGTCTTCACTTCGAACGCTTAAGTTAGTTCGAATTGGTTTTCGAATAATTCACACTTAGCTGATCTCGGTCCCTTCGAAACCAGCATTCGATAGTTTTTGGTAAACTCCACTCCGATTCTTTTGGAAATAAATAGACAATACATAAGAGCGGGGATCACCTCTTAACCGTTTAAGTGGACGGATTTTTTTATCATTGTCCTAGGAGAACAGAACGAGATTCATACGCACAGTACATCATCATTGAAGATGACTGTGCCATATAACTCCCGTGTTTCTCCTAGATATTTCCATAGTTATATTTTGGTCAAGATTTGATAGTCGGTTATTTAACTATCAAACAAACAGTCAACACAGATTTGATTCCATATGGAGTCCACTAAACCTCTATTAATTTATCTCTCATTAATTAACACACTTTAATTATTTATAAAATATTCATATACTTATCTCACTGGTATAAGTATATTCTCAAACCACTTAAGAAAGATTGCCGTCTTTAAAACATATTAACTTGATCAAAACAATGTCATTCCAACATTTTTTTAATATATACCCGAACCACTTATCCTTCGGTGTTAAGTATGGAAAAATGTTTCCATACAACCATAATTAAGAAGGAATAAATATAAATTTCATAAACTTGATTTTTCATAAGTGATCCAGTTTATATAAAATCAAAGTTTTATAAGCCCAAAATTTACTTTCCAAAATCCAAGATCTCTTACCAATTTATAACTTTAACAAACTCTTCATTAAAAATAATACTCTTTATAAAACAATTTATATCTTTTAAACACCTTTTATAAACAAATTATTATTAAAGTATATTATTTAATTCAATTTAATTAAGTTGAGTAAATTAATTAACTTAAAAACATTTTTAGCAAAATGATTAATTAATATTAAACATCATCAATAATTACTTAATTAACTTAAATACCATTCATAAATATTTGTTAACTTTAAACATTATATAAATAAATATTTAATAAACTTTTAAACTTTTAATAAATAAATAATTAATTAACCTCTAAACCTTTTAATAAATAATTAAACAAATAATTAATTAACCTTTAAAGTTTTTTAATAAATAAATAATTAATTAACTTTGAAAACATCATTATTTAAAATATTAACTTTAAAATATTAAAATTCAAATAATATTTGCTTAACCATTTTAAAAATAGAAAACACTTTACTTCGATATATTATAAAATTAAAGTATAATTTTAAATCCATTTTCTTTCTAAATTTAGAAGAGGCTTAGCGACCACAATGGCGCTTAAACAAGTTACCATTTATTTCCAGTTTAATATTCCAAGTCATATCGTCGTATTTACGTACGCAACATATGTGTAAATAAAAACCGTAATTATCAACCAATAGATAACACATCACTTTATTCAAGGCACGGGCATATAAATAAATGTCCAAATTAATAAATTAGCCGATCGGGAATTTATTCTGCTAAATAGATGACCAGTAAAATCTATTCGATTTAAATACAATAGAATAGTGTTTTATTCTACTAACGGAATATCAGTGATAAAATATAATTAGCGAACTACGTAATTATTTTCAACCTATATTTATTTATCTCCAAATTATACTTCACAAAAATTATCAACCATTTTTATTAAAGTGTTGAACTCATCAATTTGAGTCTAGTGCAAGATACTGTGGGTTAAACAGATCTAGAACGAAGGATATCAAATTTCAAAGTTAACCTTTTTAAATTAAATAATTTTACTAACTAAAATTAAAATAACACAACCCACTTCAACCTGATTTGGCCCATGAACCCAAAACCACTACAACTCCTTCTTCTTATAATTATATCCTCAAATTCAAATCAATTTGCCCCAAATAATTTTTTTTCTAGAACCATTCGAGCACGCCTGTGCACGTGCACCACCCACCACTGCAGATCGCCTCATCAACCTCACCACCAAACTCCAGTCACCGCCCTTGACCCATAGGCCCCCACAACACCCTCTCCTAGGCCTAAGATCGAAATTCGACCCTCAAAGCAGCGTGCTTCCAGGAACCCAAACACAAACGATGCTGATTCGTTCCACTAACCACCGCCATGCCTCTACCTACTTCTAACCAAAGACGATACCGCCATTCAAACCGCCAGACGCCACTGCAACTTTACCCGAGACCCCAAGACACTCGACACCCTCTAGTGCCGCCTATTTCACCGCATTCGAACCCAAACCACACCTAGACCTAAAACCATAAACCGAGCTTGTCCAAGCTCCTCTGACCACCTGAACTCCTGCCACCACTGCCCATGACTCCGCATGGGGTCCAAGGCTACTCCTAGTTACCTCCATTCCCACCCTCATCGTCTAGTATGTCGGAAAAGCCAAGATGAATGGAAACAACCGACGATCAACCATGGTCCAACCCAACCCTTTAAAATCACGCGAACCACTCTAAAAATCATGAATTGGTGAGACGATTGTGATCGTATAATTCATTCGCCATTTTACGGTCATAAAAAATTCACCATTTTTAATAGCTTACTGGAATCAAATAACCTCGGCTAGCATGGATGACGAAACGTCCGACAACTATTTTTAAAAAATACTATTGACTATAACGAACAACATTTTAGTTGGTCGCTTAAGCTAATTTCATTTAGTTTGAGAAATATAAATTTTTGATCATTGAGAGGGCGTATGTCATTCTTTTTGAAACAAAGAATATAGGAGCTTGTAAGTGTTAGTTTACAAATGACCAGTATATTTTCATCATTTACAGTAAGTAAACCCTTTTTATTTTTATTGAAAAAGTTACATAAGCATGAGTATCCTATTTAAAACAAGTTATCAACCCTAAATATTCAACATCCGTTTCAACCAAGGTTTTATATCTCACAACATTCCTATTTTGAAAAAGTATGAACAAGGATTAGTGATCTCACCTTTCTATATTTGAAATGCAAAAATCAAATCTTTTCCTCTAGCAAAGCAAGCTCAACTCCACTATCACAAAATTCCCAAAAAATTTAAACTTAAAGAGGACATTTTTCCAAAAGGCTTGAAGGAAAGGGAAGGTAGAAAAGAAGATGAAGATAAAAATGAAATATCAAATGAAAGATGCATATATATAAGATGAAGTATAAATTAAAAGTAAAGAAGATTTAAAAGACCTAAAATGCCCTTGCTTCATTTTTCTATCCTTCCATCATTTCCAAATTCAATCAAGTACCAAACCATAAGAAAATATAATGCATCATAGGATGATCCATGTACTTTTCTCAATACAAACACTTAAGCCATCCAATCATCTTTCCAATTTCAAATTTGACTATTTATAATTTTCTATTATTTCCATTTCTCTTTATATTTCAAAAATATATTTCTTAACTTAACTTAAACATTTAACTGTTGATTTAAGATATAAGCTAAGGTAAACAACTTCCTATAACTTGTCATTCGATAAAAAGCTGAAAATCCGAAAAGTGAGTTTTGGCCACATTTTCAATTTTTCATCAAATTATCTACTTATGTAAACAGAATTCAAAAATGAATTTATATCAGTGATTATAAATTAAAAGAGGATTATTTAATTATTAAAACCATTAATTAAATATTTAAAATATTCACACATTAAAGTGATAAAATTCTGAATCGTTACGGTAATGGTAGTATTACATGGAAATATTTGTAAGTATAAATATTTCAAAAAGAATTTTATGAAAGATAAATTTTCTTTGGATAGTGCGGGGGAAACATCTCGATTAGTTTTGCGGTAATCTGAATAATCTTTTAAGTGACGATTGAATGTTTGATTAAGAGAACGTTGTAGTGCACTTAGTAATTTATTCTTTTTATCATTGTGCGATCGGAATGCGCTCAAATCCTAATGACCCCAAAACGAGTGTTAGTGAATAAATTGTTAAAGTCCTTATATATAAAGAAATATATGGAGTAGGATTTCAAAAAAGATTTTGAAATAAAAACTGAATATTTAGTTCTTAAGTTTCCTCAAAGGAAATTGATTTCAAAATAAAAGGTATTTTGATAAAAGCATATTTTGATAAACAAAATTTTTAAACTCTTGGATAGAAAATAAATAATTTAACTCAAGTTTTAAAATGGGTTAAATTAGATAGGAAGGTTTTAATAAACTCCATTTTATTAAAACCGTAGCTTTTTTTTAAACATCTAAGTCTCATAAACTATTTGATGATTATTAGGCCGAGTAATAAACATCTTTACCTTAGGGATGCCTAAGGAAAGTAGACTTTGGGACAGAGTTTGGATAAACATCTTTAAACATCTAAGTCTCATAAACTATTTGATGATTATTAGGCCGAGTAATAAACATCCTACACTTTCTAGCTATATATACCGGACCGGATAGGTAAAGAGGTCGAAGTAGTTGACTCAATTTTAAGGTCAATATTTAGTTTGGGCCTCCATTTGAATTTTGAAAAAAATAAATTAAAATTGATTTTATTTATTTATTTTTACGATGTAGAAGAGTATTATACAAGTAAATAAGAGTATAGTAAGTATTTAATTTAATGTTTTAGAAAGTTATGTCTTTATAATATGTTTATAAACTTAAGTGAAAATATATGAAGTAATTCATAAATAATTTTAGTACTACAAATGAAAATGAAAGTGATTTGGCAAAAGATTGGTGTAGTTAAGAAACCAATAGGACTAAGTATGTAAGTTGTACGTAGATTATTTCATTCGCATGGTTCTTGATGTAGGATTCGAGTACATAACTTCGTAGTGATTCCTACTAGTCTGAAAAAGAATTTCTCACTTGATTCTTGTCAGCGAACACCTGATTTGAATACTTGATATGATACTGAGGTTTTCTGTCATTGTATATGGCTATGTAAGGAGAACGGAGATTTCTAATCAAGTAACCTGATCGGAGTCTACACTAGGGAGGTCGAGCAAGTGATACTAGTTCGGAAGTAAAGTCTATGTATTCGAGCAAGTGGCCGGGTCAGATATTGCGTACAGATGATTTATGTACATCATACGGGCTTAAGTATATTTGCATGCAATGTTGTGGCTTAGGAAAGTTTGGGAAGTGACTTTCACTTTTTTTTAGGAAGCTTAGATAATCTTCTAAGCAATAACCAAAGGTTGATGAGTGTAATGGTCTGCTTAGAAAATTTTCTATATCCTTGGACGATCGAGAAAGTTGTGAACCTAAGCAAAAATTCTAATCTGGTTTGTTAGAAATTTTAAATTTTAAATAATGTTAAGTGTTAGTCTATTCCTTTATAGAACTTGATTTGATTGATAATGTGATTACATACACACACACTACAGTTTATAAAGTTGTTGTTTATTAGGACTTAAATTCCGGGGTTTTGAAAAAAAGTGATTTCGAAAGAATTTGTGAAAGAAATAATATTATTATTATTTTGAAAACTTTAATGAAGTATTATTATTTCAAGACATTTAAAAAGTATTCATGAAGTGATTTTTCAAATATTTTTGGTTGTGACTAAAGTTGTGTGATTGGGGGTTTTCTGATTTGGAAGACTCACCAGGTATATTTGTTTACTCTAGTTATTGTTATAGGAGGAACCAAAATACCACTGAATGCTCTATGTTGTTTTGATTCTAGAGCTATATCATGCTTCGGTAGGAGGAGCCTCCTTCTTGTCATAATTGATTTTGGTTTTGATATTTCTATTTGGAGGAATTTGAAAATATATTTTGGATATAAAAACTCGGCCATTTAGTTCTAAATTTATCATTTGAAAAGATTGAATGCTTGGTATTTTATTACAGAATATTCTCTGTACTTTTGTTCCTTTTATTGCATATGGTTGTTATATTGCTTTTGGTTGCATGTGGCTTTATATCACATACTAGAGTCGCAACATTATTATAAGTTGCATCATATTATCTTGTTGCATATGGTTGTTATATTGTTTATGTTGCTATTGTTTATGATAGAAATAGCTCGTGTATTGCTCTTTTGTGAGCATGATTCTCTCTTGAATTATGCAAATACAAGATAGATACAAGGAAGCGAGAGATTACTGTTTGATTTCTTACGCACCTGCATTCACATTGAGATAGTAAGTTGCTTACTAAAAATCAAACGCAAAAGAGGTATTTAATAGATTTAGAAATTGTTGATTGGTTGATGATTTTATGCCCTAGATATGGTAGGCTACTTGGCTTTTTTTCTTTGTTGATTTGGGCTAGTTGCGGCGAGTTATAGTTTTTCTGGATCTTGCCGTATAAAGGAGGTTCTGTTGAAATTTTCCGTAACATAAGGAACTTCAAAAGCCTAAGGGTGAGATGATATTTTCTTCCTTTGGGAACGTAAGATCCCAGAATTTTATCTTTTTTATTTTGAATACTTAATTAATTTTAAATATTAAAATAATTAGTTTTTAAAATATAAATAACTTATATTCAAAGATAGGGATTATTTAAATATTTAAATTGTGAATTAAAATATTAATTAAATGGATTTAACAGCCATATTTAACTCCTTTTAGTTAATAAATAATAATGGTAAACTCATTTTATAAATTTATTTACAATAATAAATAGCTCAAAAAAAATAACAAGAAAATCAATTGTTAATAAAACGACTTGATTTTTAATGACGTATTTTAAAATGAATTTATAGGATTTTTCCATAATTTATAATTTGAAAAATATTCAAATTTTTTGACATATATTTCGGCAAACGATGGTATTTTGGAAATTTCATAGAATAAGATAACCGGTGTATTTAATTATTGTTTTGCGATCATGTCGTACTATTGTGCGTGATCGTACTTTTGTTTTGTCGTTCATGGTTCTTAAGCGAACGAAATTCTGTGTAGCGTCGTACCAGAAATTGTAGAATAAACAAACCTCTGCACACAAGACTATTCTTTATTTTCCACTCCCCTTCTTTACGTTCTAACTTTCCCACTCTCTCTTTCTATTTGTCTATTTATAGTAAAAAGAAAAAATCAAACTTCCTCCTTTAAAAATAAAAATCAAAAGATTTACTCAACGAAAAATCATGAAATTAGATTCGTTGAGTTTGTATGGGTGTAAGGATCAAATTTATGTGAAGTTTTGGTGTAGCAGTCATGTTTGGAGACGTTCGACAATTCAAGGAAAAGCTAAGGTTTTGAATTGGTGTAATTTTAGGCGACAAATTGCAGAACGTAGAGTGGATTCGCATTTCTCGTGAGAAGGAAAGTATGTGGTGATCGACTGGAGTGGTTCGGTCGAGTAGGGAGGAATGCAACATGTGTACGACCGTGGGAAGGGTTCTAGGTCGTGTTTCAATGGGTGAAGTTGAGCTCAACATGCGATGGTCCATTAGGAAGCATGCGGAAAGTAGAGATCGATGGAGGTGGTGGCATCCGTTTTCGTAAAGCGTGGAGGAACAGAGGAGGAGAGGGGATCGGTGGTCGTGCACTTACGCATTTTGTGTAAAGGAGGGTAATTTATGATTTGGGAAATGATTAATTTAGGTAATTAAAAGTTGTTAATCAAGTAATAATTGTTTTAAGTAATTTAAAATTTTATAAAATTAATAACTTCTCCATACGAGGTCGGTTTTGGACGTGGTCTTTCGCGTTTGGACTCATATTGATGTTATATATGCATTGGAGTTGGATTCTTCGAGTTTGGAGCTAGTAGGACTTTGAGATTTTAGATCAAACTGAAATGCGAAAGCATCAACTGGAATTTTGATGAGTTTACTCGCCTTTTAATAAACTATATGATATTTGTGTTGCTATAGATGACAGTTTATATATTGTTGTTTGATTGTTTGTTTGGATTTGAGTCCTGCTTAGAAGCGGATGGTATAAATAACCATTGTTTTGCAAGGAACAAAAGTAAGAAGAAGTCAAAGTGTACGTAGCGAATAGGTCACTATGGAACACTTCGAAATAACCATACTTATGTGTGATTTACAGGGGACTTTTGTAGAGAGACCCTAAGTGGTTTCTCGCAATTATTGATTTACTTATATTATTATGTTATTTATATTGATGTTTGGTTGAAATATTTTTGTGACATACTGTATGATTTGTGTAAGTGTTATTATAGCGATTATCGCTATACCGTCACTTATGAAATATCATCTCCTTAAATCTTTGTGTGTGTTGAACTTATGCTTGTACTTTCATAAAAAAAATGTTTGGCTGCGTTTTTACCTTTTTGAAAGTTGTTTAAACTATATTTTCAAGTACGTTTGGGAACTTTTGAAATGAAGGATAACTGTTGTTTAAAATTTATAAAAGGAGTTATAAAATTGATTAATTACCTTTTGGGATAATTAAAATTATTTTAAATTTATAAAAAATATTATAAATTTGATTAACTATCTTTTGGTGGCGTTTAAAGTTCATTAATCACTTTTGTTTAAAGTTAATATTTGTGATGTGAAAACCAAGCATAAACTCGGTTTTTATAAGTTTAAAAGTTTGATTAGGTTATGGAAAAAAATAAGAAATTTAATTTCCATAAACGATATTGCTTATATGGAAAGGATTTAGTGATATTCTTAGCACTAAACGTCGAGGTATGAAAACTCGTTTCTAACTCGAAGGTTATAAATGCCATCAAGGCAAGGCTTAGAGGTAACACCACCTTAACTGGCCCGACTTCACTTTTAACCAAGGCATAGTACAAGTTTGAAATAGACGAGTCGTGATAAGGATAAGAAATTTAATTTCCATATACGATCATTTTGATTTTTCCTGATAGTTGATTTATTGACTATAGATTCCGCTATCTTTTGTATTTCGTCAATCTAAGATGATTTATTGCTCGTTTTGAGCATTGATATCCTTTGTCGAAAATGACTAAAGCCAAAGAGCGAGTTTAAGCCAAGCTATGTGGGGTTACTCCTATTAGGGTATCTTCACATTTACTATAGATTGGATTCGGTGGTATGCGCACAGAGATGTGAAATACTTGGATTCTCAGTAAGGTTGGCGGGGTCCGACTTGGGCATGTCCGAGAGAGTCACAGAGTAAATGACCCTCTCAAGTATATTGTCTAGAGTTATACTTTCGATATGGGAGGAGCACCCTCCTAGTCATTGTTAGAAAACTTTCCTTTCTTTTTTTGATTCAAACCTTTGAATTGTTTTCTTAATTGCATTAAGAAGTGCCTGAAGCTCTTCTCGATGTTAATTGTTTGTGTCCATTCTTTAAGTTTGGATTTTGATTCTGTTTATGCCCATTCTTTCAAGTTTTGGTTTTGTTCTAATTTGTTTCCATTCTTTCATGTATAGAGGTTATTATTATGAGGTAAAAACATGCTCCTTATTTAGCGGCATGGTCTCATAGAATTATTATATGTTTACCATATTTCTTGAGTTTTCTCACATTTGTTTTCTAGACTGATCCGGGTGTTATTTTATTATAATGCTCGGGTCAGACCAAATTTTTCCAGATTATAGTTGGTGGGACATGGAGCTCATAGAGTAGAGCAGGTTGTTCACCTACCGTAGTATTTCTATTTTCCACTGTATTATTTTAAATACCTATCAGCAATTGTAAGGTCAGGAAGTTATAACTGTCCAGGCTGATGAGGTTTGTTTTTAACTCTGATATTCTATGTATTTTAGTGTGACAGTTTTTATTGTCTTTATTATATTATATGTTGTCATTCCATAATGAAATTCTATTTCCTCCTGTTCTTTTTCTTGTTACCCTAACAATCTTCCTTTCCGACACTTTGATGCTCGACATTTGAACACCATGGATGTATTAAGTGCAGACTTTCGAGGGTTGAAAAGGCGAGCCGTTACACGAGAATAGACTTAAGGCAGGGTTTTGAGCGTAGGGTTCGAACAATCAGATTAGCGATAGTCGAAAGCTACCGGGTCTGTAAGTGGTCAATTGTTTAATTTTAGTAGAAACCTTGGGGGAGCAGTATGCAGGTTTTGCTGAATCTGGGTAAAATTTTGTCGCTTTTATTTCTGCATTTACTCTGTTATTATCTATACTGCAGTTTTTATTATTATGTGAATTTATTATAAACCTTATTCACCGCCCCTCTAGGGTAAATTTGATCCTACAAGTGGTATTAAAGCTAAGTGGTCAAATTTACTTTTTTAACTATGGCTAGTTTTAATAATGCTTTTTCTAAAGGATAATCTATTACTAGACCACCTATGTTTAACGGTACTGGTTATTTGTATTGGAAAACTAGGATGAAAATTTTTCTATATACTATAGATGCGTGAGATATAGTTGAAATTGGTTATAGTCTTCCTACGGTAAATATAGATGGACATGAATTTCCAAAGCCAAAAGATAAGTGGGATGCTAATGAGCTTAGTTTATATTGGCTAATGCAAAAGCTATGAATTCTATTATTTGTGCCTTAGATAAAATTGTACACGATCATGTTTCTCACTGTGTGACTGCGTAGGAAATTTGGCATGCGCGTGAAGTAACTCAAGAAGGTACATTGTAGGTCAAGGAATCTCATTTAGCTATGCTCGGCAATGAATACAAAAACTTCATGATGATAAAAAAAGATAATATAAAGGAGATGTATGGACGATTTTCAAATATAGTGTTTAATTCCAAAATGTTAGGAAAAGCTTATACAAAATTGGAGATGATCCGAAAAATTCTAAGAATCATCCCGAGAAGTTTCGAAGCAAAAGTGACAGCGATTCAGGAATCCAAAGACTTTAAACAACTTAAATTGTAGGAACTAATAGGAAATCTCATTACTTATGAGATGGAACTGAAGGTCAAAGAAGAACGTAATAGTAGAGATTCAAAAAAAAAATCAATTGCCTTAAAATAAATAATCGATAGTGAAGAAGATGATGAAACTGCAGCGAAGCTAGCATTATTATTGAAGCAATTCAAAACATGGACCAGAAATCTTGGAAATCTAGTACTAAATCAACGAATAAAACTCAGCATTGCCACAATGCTTGATGATTATAAGGAAAAAATCATATGTCATAGATGTAAGAAGCCAGGTCACATCAAACCAAATTATCCATTGAATCGACTTGGCAATGGGAAAAAGAAGAGAAGGAGTTTCGCAGCCACTTGGGATGAGAGTGATAAAGAAGAAGAAGAGAACACTAACAGTGAGCAAGAGGAGGCAAACTTGTGTTTAATGGTAGAATCAAGTGACAGCTACGATGAACCAAGTGAGGTAACAAAATTATCACATACTGGTTTATTAGTTTTATATCACGAGTTAAATAGAAGCAACGATAGACTTAAAGAAAAATATAATAAACTTGAATCTGAGAAAATTAGTCTACTTGAAATAAATAATGAGTTAAAACTGATGATTGAAAATATTAGAAAACATAACTCAGAACCTGAGAAATGTCGGTCTCTAGAGGAAAAAATTAATCGGTCTAAGACTAAAATTGAATTCCTCGAAAATAAAATTTTGGCTTTGAAAAAAAAAGGTGATGCAAAAATAGAAAATTGCATTAAAAGATGCACCTCACTTTTGAATGATAACAATTCTCTCTAATCTAAGGTTCAACGACTTGAATCAACAATAAGAAAATTTTCGAAGGGTGAAAAATCACTGAATATGTTGTTAGGAGTCAGACTATTGTTGAAAATAGAAAAGGACTTGAAAATGATGAAGTTGAACCAATTAACAAAAGAAATTATGCTAATGTCAAATTTCATAAAGATTTTCCAAACTGTTTAATTTGTGGAAAAAGTGGGCATAAACAAAATAGTTGTTGGAATAGAAACAAAATCAAAACCGTTAAAAAAAATTGGGTTCCAAAAGGTACAAATGTAAATTCTCTAAAATTTAAACAAGTTTGGGTTCCCTTTGGCACAGTTGTAAATGCTAACAATTTGTTATGTGGGCGAATTTGGATACCAAAGGCTAGAAACGAAAATAAGAGTGGTTTTACATCCTTTGTTAGACCACTCGACTCCTCTAACATTTAGGTATAGAAACAGACTATGGAACAAATACAATAGAGGTGACTTCGAGTTGTTCTATATATGGTTGAATAGTTCTAATTATAATGTTCCTTAGCCTAGAAAAATGAGGTAGAGATCTACGTTACTTTGATGAAAACTGTTGAACCGGAACCCGACATCGAAGGTAAGTAAAGGTATGATCTCTAAACTCAATTTTCTTTTCTTATTGTTAATTCTGTTTTTGTTGACATTGCTGTAGTGTAATTGCCATATCTTGAGCTCATTTACTCTAATTTGCAAAATTCAAGATAATCTGGGAAATAGATAGAAAATTCTATAAATTTTATTTTATGTATTTTTCTAGAATTTGAACTTAAACCAATGAAAAACTGCAAATTATTTGAAATATTGTTTGAAACTGTTTCAGAATTTCTTAACACAGCTGTAGTAATTCAATTATAACTTGAACATCTTTACTTTGAATTTTGAAATTCTTGAACTTATGGAAAGCTAACTGATAGCACTACAACTTTACTACTTAAGTTTTTGCTGATTCATTATGTAAAATCTTGAAAAACAGCAATCATTTTTGTGCATCACTTGTTCTCCGATTTATACAAACAAGTTGCAGTATTTCAGATATAACCACTAAGTAATTCATCATCTTGACTTCAAACAAATTTTAATGAGTAGCAATTTTGAATATCTAAAAATTTTATGTTTTGTGCTGAATCAAATTACGGACTTACAGCTTTCAAATGGACTAAATTTTCAAAACAGGAATTGTCAATTGCTTTCATATAACGATTAACTTTCATTGCCTTTCTTCACAACTAACAAGTTGACGGCTGAAGAATTTTAATGGTGTGTGTTCTTGTTTGATATAAATGGTTTTGCCTTTGTTTGATATAAATGGCTTTGCTGAAAAAAAATTGAACCAATTCGAGGGATATCGAGGAGTACACGGTCTGCTTATTTAATAATATATCTTTGTATGTAACCTTAGGCAACCAGAATACTAGTGGTATTAGACATTAGTTCATTTGAGATTGCATTTGATTAATATTTTCAACTGATTTCAAAATTAGCAGACATTGTTTTAAAACCCCCTACAGAAATTAAATTTTCCTAACTTCTTTTGGATTTAGAAAATTTTCAAATAATTCATATTTTTATCTTGATAAAAATACTCTTGTTTAATTTAGTAAGGGATTTACTCTGAAAAGATTGCTATTGTCTGCTTGAACCTTTTGAAATTTATCAAAAACTACTAAGAAAGTGATGGGTAGTGATTAAATTACATTTCATAGCTAGAGGAAGTATATTTAAAAAAATTCATGAAATTTAAACAAGTTTTATAATATTTTTAAAATTAGTACATGTTCCATGATCACTTCTATCACTATCATCCTTCTTGCAATCCGTACACCAAAATTTAATATAATATACAGAATTTGGTATTTCAAAAATTAGGAATTATAATTTTAGTGTAATTTATAAATCTAGCGCAAAGTATCCACTCTCATTTAAAAGTCCTTACGTTTATGCATGGGTGACTAGCTTTAATCTCTATATATGTGGTTTCATTCTCATATAAAAGTCCTCATGGTTATGCATGGATGGAATTCATATACAAGAGAGGGATAAATGTTTAAGTAGTTTCTAACCTCATTTAAAAGTCCTCACGGTTATGCATGGTTAGAAAATGCTTAACATTCTTTTTAAGTAACTATTAACCTCATTTAAAAGTCCTAACGGTTGTGCATGGTTAGAAAGTGCTTGACATTTATAATATTTAAAAGAGTAATTTACAAATTGTTCATTTATTAAAAATAACGCAGTGTTGTCACTATATAAATTTCCCTTAAACCATAATCCAATCGTCACTCTAAAGTGGAATTTGTGTCTAATAAATAAAATATTATGATTTTTGTTTGATTAATTGGAATTTGTAATATATATTTGTCTCTATATGATTTATAGTTTTAATCAAAATTAATCACTATTTGAATTATTATTATATTAGTTTAATGATAACAAAAAGGGGAGAGAGGTTAAGATTTTGGTGGTTGAGTAATAACTTTAATGATATTCAAAAGTTGCTTTTATTCGAAGTTGCTTTGAAATTATTTTGATAGTTATTTTTTTTCATTTTTTTCAATACATGAATCTGTGTAAGGGGGAGTCTAGTTGTAGGAGGAGTACGTAAATAGGGAAAGCTTGATCACAACACATTAAACACATTTGATATGCACAAAACCTTAATATATATTTTTTATCATCAAAAGGGGGAGACTGTAGAATATAACAGTTTATGATTTTTGTTTGATGATAATAAACATATATATTTGTTTGATACAATACTATTATAAAATCATAGATAGAAGTAAACAAATAAAATTTTATTTCAATAAATAGTTTATTTCATTACAATTTCAAATAGTACACATTTACAACATAACTTCCTCTATATTTTACATTTTCATATACAATACTATTTTACACTCTCATATACAACATTATTTTACTCTATCGTATACAATACACTCACTCACTCACTTGAATTTGATTTGTTGCCTTCTTGCTTCAACTTTCTTCCCTCCAATCAACAGCTTGCCTGTCAAATAACAACGTAGAAAAAAGAAAAAAGAAACAAATTCAAAATGCAAAAATATAAAAGGTTGGTAACTCGAAAATTGCCTCAGTCTACTTGTTTTATTCTTTTCATATTTTTGAAATATGCACCAAAAATGTATACGAGCAACCTACGATATGCACAGTGATATACTATGAATCACTACAAAAGACCTTTTGCAGCGTTTTAAAAATGCTGATGTATTCATTCGCAGCGTTTCGAAGAACGCTGTGTAATATCATGCTGCAATAGAGTCTGGAGATACCGCAACGTTTCCATAAATGTTGCTAAAAAAAGGGGTACTTAAGCTTTTATAAAACGCCGCTGTAAATTATTTGTGCAGCGTTTCTGAAACGCTGCCAACTCATTTAGCAACGTTTTATAGAATGTAGACTAACATCAAGCTTCAATAGGACCAGTCCTATAACGGCATTTATGAAACGCTGCAAAAGGAATTATCGCAGCATATTAGATAATAGTTTCGATAGTTGCAGCGTTTCCATTTTGCTGCGGCTTATTTCTCTTCAACATTTTGCAGCACTTTCATAACGCCACGTTATATTAATATTTTTTCTACATTTATTAACTACAGCAGCAGTTTTAAAACAGTTATAATAGCAATGAAAATATATTCAAAAACAATGCTTAATTCAAAAAACACCAATACATATAATCTAATAATATAAGCAGTTATAAAGATTAAACATAATCAAAGCTACATTAATTTCATACACACAAAAATTTAGTCGTATACAATATTCCATGAACAATGTTTTAAGAAAAAAATATTAGCAACATAATCTAATAAAAAGAGCTTGCTAAAAGAGCAAATAAACCGAAAAGTCCAAACCCGTCTTCTTCAAGAGTCCAATATGCCTATAAGGAAAAAATGCAATTAGAAAGCGGTAGAAGAGAGAAAATATGGATTTATTTAGCATCAAATATAGCAAGTTCAAATTCAAGTTAATTTGACATAGATGCTTGCAATACTATTCTATTTCATCTCATTATTTTTTGAAGATTCTTATCAAAATTTAGAAGGAACTAAAACTCTTGTTGTTAGCAGTCAAATATAGAATTGCTTATCATTTTTAGCAGGTAAATCTCATTATACGTATTTCAAATAAGCATTGGCTCTACCAGTAGTAGCCATAACAACCAAACATAGGGAACGAATTCTACAATGAAGATTATTAATTATTAATTGGAGAAGAAGACAAGGGCCCATTGTACGGTGAAAACGACCGATAATTTTCTATAGATTACAAAATAAACATTAAATTCAAATTTAACCACTCATATCCAATTCCAATCATACCTGTCTTATATTTGAAAGATAAATTGGGCGTAAATTTTGAATTTAATTTATTATCCCTCATATGTACAAGAAGGTTACTTATTTTTATATTTTCTAATATATTAAAATTAATTTTAGCTATGACTACCCAGTCCTAATTTTAACAGTCCTTGTATTTGAAAAAACTATTGTTAGACGTAAACTATTTTTTTAACATTATTTAGTTGTTGGCGAGGGGATTCAATGCTAACACATCTTCATGGGCAATTAAGAGAGATACTGAAATGACCCTCTCTTTTTACACCTTGATTGTAAGGATTTTTTTTTAAAATTAGGGATATATATATATATATGTTTCTGAAGCCTAGAGTCATTATTATTTATTTCTTTTTATCTAACAACATATCCAGGATCAAAATCTTTACCAATATAAATATATCAGTGTATTTATAAGGAGATGCACATACATGTGAAGATGCATGTGCCCCTCTTGTTTAAATCAGAGTTATGGTAAACAAGAGGATAATTTGATTGATTAAATTTAATCAATCCACACATAGTTCAATTTAGTTCATGCAATAAAATTCCATCCATGTAAATAACAACATGATTTTTAACCTTTGATTGCTTGCTGGATTCTCAATGAAGTGTAATTCCTATAAACAATATATTTGTGTTCTGATTTCCCTTAAATTGATGAAGTAGTGCCTATACTCTGAAAAATGATAGAAGTGTATATCATTATCCATTTTTGATTTTCTTATAAAATCTGTCTAGAGTACAGGCTCTTTTCTGGAATATTTTTAATTGATATATCACATTCAAAAACTTAATTCTTTGATACTAGGATGCTAAGCTAAAAAAATGCAAACATGAGTGGGATTCCTGAGAACCAGAGTATTTGAAACATGGTTCAACCAGACTCCTTGTTCTGGTATATCCATAGGATCAGTAAAATGCATTTTGATCAAAAATTTAGTAAAAAGGGATTCGGATCTATGTTAAAAATATAAGGATAAATGAGGTGCTAATATCTGAACAAAATATATTTAGATGTGTACATGTACAACTATCATGGTCATGGCTTTCAACTCCTATATTACAGATTCTTCCTTTATCAAGAACAAGGTATAAAAACATTTGGGTAAAAACAAGTTGAATTATGGAAACATTACAGACACGTAATACATTCTCCCTATGCTTATCATCTCTTGTATACATATGTCATGGTAGAAAAATAAAACCATTTAGTTTACTGAGACTCAACTATCCAGATTTCCCAAAACTTAACCCTTTTCAAAGACTCAAGATTGACTAATACATTTATAAAATGTAACCATCCTATTTATCATAGTATTCTTGCTCAATTCACTTACAAGATTTAGATTAACTTCTTCAACATATCAGATAATATCCATATTTATAAATTCCAGTTACAAGTCAATTTCTTAGCAAAATACTTAGCAAAATATCCATCCAATATTCAATACTCAATACAGGTAGCAACTTAAATTATCAATACATGCAGATTTCATCATTTAGGCTCTTATCTAACTAAGTTTAGCATGCTATAACCTTCTTCTCAAAGCCTTGCTCCTACTCCTACTTAGTTGCTGCAGTCCCTGAAAATGCATTTGAAGCTGCCCCATATTAAATGAGACACCCCATATGCCATTAGCACACTAGGGTCAGACACTTGTCTGGTATGAGAAAATCCACTAAAACAATTTGTAAATCAAGTTAAAGTTAAAACATGGATATATGTATATAACTCTGCCTTTAGAAAACACGTAATACATGTGTGCATGTTCTGTGTCAGTGTGTAGGTACACACTTAAGTCTGCCTTTTAGAAACCTCAGAAAGATATGGTACATTCATACATTCATGCAACTCAGTCAAAAATCAAATAAACATCCATACAAAACAGGGAAATCACCAAAATGAATTAAATCATTTATTCACTATTCAGATTTCATTCCAGGAAGACTCTAGTTCCTCTTTATATCAACTTCTCCTACATTGATATATTTATCTATCTTGGTCTCACCTGCAATTAATTGAATCAATGGACACACTGTAATGGACTAATTCACTCCATTACACAAAGATCTCAGGACTTAAACAAGCCATGTGTCAACTTGTATTACTCAAGAACACAAGTCATTCCTGCAGTGCTCTTGACCCCATTTCCTAATCAGTTTTAAATTAATAACAATACTTCTGATTTTTCATGACTTAAACCATTCAGTGAATTATTTCACTAAAACAATCACTTCATGTCATGGCATTCCACATCATTCATAACCAAACAGAGGCAAACAGGCAATTAAATGAAATGTGTCTATTAAATAGATTCTGCATATATATATATATATATATATATATATATATATATATATTCTTGCATAATTAAAAAGGGGTATAGACAACTAACATTGACTTATGGATTTTTGAGAGAGAGTTTTTCTTTTGCAAACATCTGTTTTTAAGCTAAACCCAGAATGACCAAGTTTCACTGAATCACAAAATTTATTTGCTATGTGTATGAATATTTATATATTTTCATTGAATCAGGAGCATCAGCACATAGGCAACCCTATTGCACCCCTAATTCCTTTTTGTCTCAAGCCTCAGCACTTATACATAATTATATTGCAGCTCAACATGTTTTTATTTTCTGGGTTGAGCCAAAACCAACACTACTTTCCTATATTCAACATTTGATTCTCTGGGTATTTACTTATGTTTCTAAACATTAACATATCAGAGAGATCTGGGTTTATAAAACATATATATATATACTAATAATGCTTAAAACTTTTATATAATAAAACAAGCATAACAACCAAAAAGAATCAAAACATTTTCATCTCTAAAATCACAGATAGACAATCACATATGAAAATACATTTTCAAGAAAATTAGCTTATAAACTGGCTGCCTACATTAGGACTTATTGCCTTAAATTTTTGAGTGAGTTTTCTCACCTAGCTCACTTTCACTTCCTAGTTGATTGGTAAGCTTCTGCCCTCAAACCCTTTTCTTCACTTGATTTATATTTAGGTGATATATATATATATTTTTCTCAAGAGCTATCCGGGAAGAAGAGAAGGTTTCTCCTATCACTGCCTATTTATGCAGGGTTTTTCTTAGGGTTTAAGGTGTTGGCTAAAGTCATTTTTGCCCATCAAAAATCATGCCATTTGCATTTGGTTTTTAAACCCAAAATCTTACCCTCCCCGGCTTGAGTTTGTTCTAGAAAAGTGGTTATATCTTTTTGGTTAATTTCAAAAATTTGCTTTTCCAGAAAATACTTTTCCTCTTGTCTACTATCATGCTAAAAGTGTGACTTGATTTTATTATTTATCAAATATTCTTCCTAATTCTGCCTATACAAAGCATTTCTCTGTTTTATCTTATTTTTCTATTTTTAGCTTTCATTTAAATAGTATGTACTTCCTTTATTTATTTATAAGAGGATTACTTCTTTTTATATCTTCATTCTTTTCTTTCTGCCTATAATTTAAAATATGTTTGTGTATTTTATTTTGCTGATTTGAACTCTAGTATTTTATTAGCATACATATATATATATAAGTCTTACAGAAATAATTAGTACACACATATGTATATATATATATATATATATATATATATATTTATATATTATTCTGTACTGACTCACATGCACATGTACACTCAAAAATACTCAATAGCATCCATATATATATATATATATATATATTTATTTATGCCTATAGCTTTTAAGGATTTAATCTATATATATATAATATTTCCATACACATCAACATGTGTTCATTCTTAGCATTCAGGAATTAAGCTTTAATTCATGTGTATTTCCTGTGCACACATGTACACACATACTGATACACCATATCAGGCTATATCAATTCCCCTTTAAAATTGGTATAAAAATTATTTTATATTTTTCAAAATAAATTCCTAAAATCTTGGGTCATTACATACACCCCTCCTTTTAGAAATTGTGTCCCACAATTTTCCTAAGCTTAAATAAATTTTAAACTTAATTCAGAGAACAAATACATTCTCAACCAAATAGATTTTTAGTTCTATCATAATAACTAAAAATATATGCTTCTAAAAAGGAAAACAAATTAAAAATCAGAATTACCTTTAATATGAAAATAGCTTAGGATAATTCATCCTAACCTTGTCTTCTAATTCCCATGTGCAATCACTAGGATCAAGACTCCACTGTACCTTCACAAGTTTCAGAGATTTATTCCTCAACTTCTTCACATCCTTTGCTAAAATTCCCATTAGATCCTTTTCATAAATCAAATTAGGATTTATTTGCACTTGGGTTGGGGTCTCAAGAATTGCTGCCTTGTCATGGACCCACCTTCTCAATTGTGATACATGAAAAACATCATGCATCCCTTGCATGTTTTCTGGTAATTCCAACTTATATGCCAAGGAACCAATTCTTTCCAGAATTTTGTATGGCCCAATATATCTTGGGGCTAACTTGCCTTGTTTCCCAAATCTCAATACATTTTTCATAGGTGAGATTTTGATCAAAACAAAATTTCCTACTTCATATTCCACCCGCTTCCTTTTCATGTTTGCAAATTTCTTTTGCCTATCTTGAGCTGCTGCCATTCTTCTCCTTACCAACTCAATTTTCTCTTTAGTTTCTTGTATGTACTCAGGCTCTAAAATAGATCTTTCCCCTGCTTCTACCCAACATACAGGTGACAAGCATGGCTTGCCATATAAGGCTTCAAATGGAGCCATTCCTATGGTGCTTTGATAGCTGTTATTGTATGTAAATTCAGCTAAATGGAGATAGTCTTCCCAGTTACCTCCAAAATCAAGGGCACATGCCCTTAACAAGTCCTCTAAAACCTTGTTCACCACCTCAGTCTGCCCATCTGATTGTGGATGGCAGGCAGTGCTTAAGCACAATTCACTTCTCATGGCTTCTTGAAAACTTCTCCAGAATCTTGAGGTGAAGATGGTATCCCTATCACTCACAATAGTTTTGGGAATGCCATGCAATCTTACCACTTCTTTCACAAATACTTGTGCTAACTTTGGTGCATGCCTTTCTGATTTGACTGGGATGAAATGTGCCACTTTAGTTAGCCTATCAACTATCACCCATATACTTGTGTTTCCTCTTTTAGATCTAGGCAGGCCATCTATGAAATCCATAGATATATCCTCCCATTTCCACTGTGGTATGCTAAGAGGTTGCAACAACCCTGATGGCTTTTGTGTTTCAGCCTTGACTTGTTGGCAAGTCATACACTTTGCAATATATTTGGCTACATCTGATTTCATTCCCTTCCACCAACAATCTCTTTTTAAATTTTGATACATCTTTGTACTGCCTGGGTGTATGGAGTACTTACTTCTATGATACTCGTTCAATATTTCCTCCTTCAACTCCATGTTTTCTAGAACACATATTCTATTCTGGTTTCTTAAATAACCATTTTTGTCAATATGGTAATTTGTCACCTCTTCCCCTTTTGATATGAGAATTTTCTTATCCAATAAGTTTGTGTCTTGTTCTTGCATTTTTCCTACCTTCAAAATTAATTCAGATTGAAGTGTCATCAAGCTCAACTTCCCTCTATTTTCCTGTGCACCATGCACATGTACATCCATGTGCACACAGCCATTCTCCCCAATTTCTAATTCAGCAAGCAAAGATAAGTCCTTAAACTCTTCTATCATCATCATAGCTAATTTAGCATGTTGTCTACTTAGAGCATCAGCAACTTTGTTTGCTTTACCTGGTGTATAGAGTATGTCCAAGTCATATGCAGCTAAGAACTCCACCCATCTATGTTGCCTCATGTTTAAATCTTTTTGTGAAAATAAATAGTTTAAAGACTTGTGGTCAGTGTAAAGTTCAAACTTAGTTCCTAACAAATATTGTCTCCAAAGTTTCAAAGCATAGATCACAGCTGCTAATTCAAGATCATGTGTGGCATACCTTACTTCATGAGGTTTGAGTTGTCTGGATGCATATGCAATGACTTGGCCTTGTTGCATCAACACTGCACCCAAACCAAACCCACTATCATCAGTGTATACAACTAATTCTTCATTTCCCTAGGGTACTTTCAAGATTGGAGCATTCACTAATGCCTCCTTCAACTGTTCAAAAGATATCTCACACTTCTCTGACCAAACAAAAGCTTGGTTTTTCCTGGTTAGGTTAGTAAGTGGTGTAGAAATTTTTGAAAAATCTTTTTATAAATCTCCTATAATATCCTGCCATCCCCATAAATGATCTCACTTCACTCACAGTGCTAGGCCTCTTCCATGCTTGAATAGCTACTACTTTATTGGGGTTCACAGAAATTCCTTTGGTAGAAATGGCATGGCCAAGGAAATGTACTTCCTCTTTCCAAAATGCACATTTTGAAAATTTTGCCTTTAAATCTTTTTCCCTCAATCTAGACAAAACCAGGTGCAAATGATTTTTATGTTCTTCCACTGTTTTGGAATAAATTAAAATGTCATCTATATAAATAAGCACAAATTTTGTCTAAATAATCTCTAAAGGTTCTGTTCATTAAATCTACAAAGTATGATGGTGCATTAGTCAAGCCAAATGGCATAACCAAATATTCATACAACCCATACCTAGTGTTAAAGGCAGTGTACTTAACACTTGACTCCTCCACCTTCATTTGATGAAAACCAGATGCTAAATCTAGTCTAGAGAACACTCTTGCCCCAGCTAATTGATCAAAAAGATCATCTATTCTTGGCAATGGATATTTATTTTTAATAGTTACTTTGTTCAATTCTCTATCATCTATGCAAAGTCTTAAAGAACCATCTTGTTTCTTAACAAATACCACTGGTGCTCCCCAGCAAGAATTAGTTGGTCTTATAAAACCCTTTTCTTCCAATTCCTCTAACTGTTTCTTTAATTCTTTTAGTTCATTTGGCCCCATTCTAGTTGGCTTTTTAATCACTGGGCTTGCTCCTGGAACTAAATGAATTTGGAATTCCACTGGTCTATGGTTTGGAACACCCTTAACCTCCCCAAACACATCCAAGTATTTATTGACTATGGGAATTTCTTCAATAGTAAGTTCACTGAAATCTTTCTCCAAGTCAATTAAATGATACAATTTTCTTTCCTTAGCCACTTCACACAAAATTGTGATTCTCTGGCCTCTAAGGTTTTGCAATGATATGGTGGATGATTCTAAGTTAATTATGCCTTTAAATTGCCTTAACCAGTCTACCCCCAATATAACACCTATATTTGGGTAGTTTAAAACATATAAATTGGAAATGAAGATGTTTCCACCTATGTTTAATTCCACATCCACACAAATCATATCTAAAACACTAGAACTCCCCAGAGGACTTTGTATATGCAATGGGGTTTCAACCAATATGCAATTCAATTTTAGCATTTTAACTAGTTCATAAGAAATCAAAGAGTGAGTTGCCCCAGTATCATATACTACTGGTATGGGTATGGTACAAATAAATAGTGTACCTTCCACTTGACTGTGATTTTCAGCATTAAGCTCCACTATGGCTTTGCCTTTGCCTTCCAAATTTGCCAATTTTCCTTGCTGTTTATACTCAGGACAATTTCTCTTCATATGCCCCTCTTTCCCACATAGATAACACTTGAAAGCTCCTCCTTTCAATTCTGGACATCTTGGTTTTGATGTGTCCTTCCTTTCCACATTGATGACACATAATTTTCTTCTTGGTTTCCTTAGCTTTAATATCTCCAGTGCCCTTGTTACTGACTTCTTCTTTCTTCTTATCATAAGGGTGATATCTTCCCTTACCCTTCTTAGTGTTATTATTCTTAAAATTTCTGAACTTTTCCCTTTCCTTGTCATGCTGCTCTAACCTCAAAGCCAAGTCTATTACTTGATCAAATGTCCTATCAACATAAGGTAACATGGCTCTGCTAAGTCCTGGGTTCAAACCTTTAATGTACCTATCATTTTTGGATGCTTCATCTGCCACTAGTATTGCTCCATATGTGGATAGCCCCTCAAACTTTTGAGTGTATTCAGTGACATTCAGAGTTCCTTGCCTGAGTCTAATAAATTCTTCTAGTAAAGTGGTCTTAGCTGATGCTGGTACAAATCTTGCCTCCAACATCTCTTTGAATTGATTCCAAGTGATTTCATTCTCATTTCTTCCTGTAATGATTACATCCCACTAGCTTAAAGCTGCTCCCTTCAGCTATCTTGATGCCACTTGCCTCTTCCTTTGATCATCAAGCTGCATGTCATTGAAAACCCTATCCAATGTTCTCAACCATGCTTGAATTTCCATAATAATTTCTGTCCCTTCAAAGCTTTTGCATCCTAAATGAGTATAAGTCTTGAGTAATTTTGAGAGCTCTTCATGGGGATTTTCTTGCCTTTGTCCTGCCCCATCCCTAAATGCTCTCACCAAATCTTGTAGATTGACCATTGGTGCATTGGAGGATCCTGCTCCCTAATTTGGTGGTCTTCCTACCATAGTTTGCTAATAATAATTTACATAGCTGGTTAATTTTTCAACTCAAACTTGATCATCCAGTGATCAATCGCTACAAAACATTTTACTTATATTTTGTTTCTTAAGTTTTTAATTTCATAGAAGGATTTGATTTTAGTTTTTAACTATGTTTTAGTAACATAGCTCTGATACCAAATGAAATGACCCTCTCTTTTTACACCTTGATTGTAAGGATTTTTTTTAAAATTAAGGATATATATATATATATGTTTCTGAAGCCTAGAGTCATTATTATTATTTTTTTATCTAACAAAATATCCAGGATCAAAATCTTTACCAATATAAATATATCAGTGTATTTATAAGGAGATGCACATACATGTGAAGATGCATGTGCCCCTCTTGTTTAAATCAGAGTTATGGTAAACAAGAGGATAATTTGATTGATTAAATTTAATCAATCCATACATAGTTCAATTTAGTTCATGCAATAAATTCCATCCATGTAAATAACAACATGATTTTTAACCTTTGATTGCTTGCTGGATTCTCAATGAAGTGTAATTCCTATAAACAATATATTTGTGTTCTGATTGCCCTTAAATTGATGAAGTAGTGCCTATACTCTGAAAAATGATAGAAGTGTATATCATTATCCATGTTTGATTTTCTTATAAAATATGTCTAGAGTACAGGCTCTTTTTTGGAATATTTTTAAGTGATATATCACATTCAAAAACTTAATTCTTTGATACTAGGATGCTAAACTAAAACAAATGTAAACATGAGTGGGTTTTCTGAGAACCAGAGTATCTGAAACATGGTTCAACCAGACTCCTTGTTCTGGTATATCCCATAGGATCAGTAAAATGCATTTTGATCAAAACTTTAGTAAAAAGGGATTCGGATCTATGTTAAAAATATAAGGATAAATGAGGTGCTAATATCTGAACAAAATATATTTAGATGTGTACATGTACAACTATCATGGTCATGGCTTTCAACTCCTATATTACAGATTCTTCCTTTATCAAGAACAAGGTATAAAAACATTTGGGTAAAAACAAGTTGAATTATGGAAACATTACAGACACGTAATACATTCTCCCTATGCTTATCATCTCTTGTATACATATGTCATGGTAGAAAAATAAAACCATTTAGTTTACTGGGACTCAACTATCCAGATTTCCCAAAACTTAACCCTTTTCAAAGACTCAAGATTGACTAATACATTTATAAAATGTAACCATCCTATTTATCATAGTATTCTTGCTCAATTCAATTACAAGATTTAGATTAACTTCTTCAACATATCAGATAATATCCAGATTTATAAATTCCAGTTACAAGTCAATTTCTTAGCAAAATACTTAGCAAAATATCCATCCAATATTCAATACTCAATACAGGTAGCAACTTAAATTATCAATACATGCAGATTTCATCATTTAGGCTCTTATCTAACTAAGTTTAGCATGCTATAATCTTCTTCTCAAAGCCTTGCTCCTACTCCTACTTAGTTGCTGCAGTCCCTGAAAATGCATTTGAAGCTGCCCCATATTAAATGAGACACCCCATATGCCATTAGCACACTAGGGTCAGACACTTGTCTGGTATGAGAAAATCCACTAAAACAATTTGTAAATCAAGTTAAAGTTAAAACATGGATATATGTATATAACTCTGCTTTTAGAAAACAAGTAATTCATGTGTGCATGTTCTGTGTCAGTGTGCAGGTACACACTTAAGTCTGCCTTTTAGAAACCTCAGAAAGATATGGTACATTCATACATTCATGCAACTCAGTCAAAAATCAAATAAACATCCATACAAAACAGGGAAATCACCAAAATGAATTAAATCATTTATTCACTATTCAGATTTCATTCCAGGAAGACTCTAGTTCCTCTTTATATCAACTTCTCCTACATTGATATATTTATCTATCTTGGTCTCATCTGCAATTAATTGAATCAATGGACACACTGTAATGGACTAATTCACTCCATTACACAAAGATCTCAAGACTTAAACAAGCCATGTGTCAACTTGTATTACTCAAGAACACAAGTCATTCCTGCAGTGCTCTTGACCCCATTTGCTAATCAATTTTAAATTAATAACAATACTTCTAATTTTTCATGACTTAAACCATTCAGTGAATTATTTCACTAAAACAATCACTTCATGTCATGGCATTCCACATCATTCATAACCAAACAGAGGCAAATAGGCAATTAAATGAAATGTGTCTATTAAATAGATTCTGCACATATATATATATATATATATATATATATATTCTTGCATAATTAAAAAGGGGTATAGACAACTAACATTGACTTATGGCTTTTTGAGAGAGAGTTTTTCTTTTGCAAACATCTGTTTTTAAGCTAAACTCGGAATGACCAAGTTTCACTGAATCACAAAAATTTATTTGCTATGTGTATGAATATTTATATATTTTCATTGAATCAGGAGCATCAGCACATAGGCAACCCTATTGCACCCCTAATTCCTTTTTGTCTCAAGCCTCAGCACTTATACATAATTATATTGCAGCTCAACATGTTTTTATTTTCTGGGTTGAGCCAAAACCAACACTACTTTCCTATATTCAACATTTGATTCTCTGGGTATTTACTTATGTTTCTAAACATTAACATATCAGAGAGATCTGGGTTTATAAAACATATATATATACTAATAATGCTTAAAACTTTTATATAATAAAACAAGCATAACAACCAAAAAGAATCAAAACATTTTCATCTCTAAAATCACAGATAGACAATCACATATGAAAATACATTTTCAAGAAAATTAGCTTATAAACTGGCTGCCTACATTAGGACTTATTGCCTTAGATTTTTGAGTGAGTTTTCTCACCTAGCTCACTTTCACTTCCTAGTTGATTGGTAAGCTTCTGCCCTCAAACCCTTTTCTTCACTTGATTTATATTTAGGTGATATATATATATATTTTTCTCAAGAGCTATCCGGGAAGAAGAGAAGGTTTCTCCTATCACTGCCTATTTATGCAGGGTTTTTCTTAGGGTTTAAGGTGTTGGCTAAAGTCATTTTTGCCCATCAAAAATCATGCCATTTGCATTTGGTTTTTAAACCCAAAATCTTACCCTCCCCGGCTTGAGTTTGTTCTAGAAAAGTGGTTATATCTTTTTGGTTAATTTCAAAAATTTGCTTTTCCAGAAAATACTTTTCCTCTTGTCTACTATCATGCTAAAAGTGTGACTTGATTTTATTATTTATCAAATATTCTTCCTAATTCTGCCTATACAAAGCATTTCTCTGTTTTATCTTATTTTTCTATTTTTAGCTTTCATTTAAATAGTATGTACTTCCTTTATTTATTTATAAGAGGATTACTTCTTTTTATATCTTCATTCTTTTCTTTCTGCCTATAATTTAAAATATGTTTGTGTATTTTATTTTGCTGATTTGAACTCTAGTATTTTATTAGCATACATATATATATAAGTCTTACAGAAATAATTAGTACACACATATGTATATATATATATATTTATATATTATTCTGTACTGACTCACATGCACATGTACACTCAAAAATATTCAGTAGCATCCATATATATATATATATATTTATTTATTTATGCCTATAGCTTTTAAGGATTTAATCTATATATATATATAATATTTCCATACACATCAACATGTGTTCATTCTTAGCATTTAGGAATTAAGCTTTAATTCATGTGTATTTCCTGTGCACACATGTACACACATACTGATACACCATATCAGGCTATATCAATTCCCCTTTAAAATTGGTATAAAAATTATTTTATATTTTTCAAAATAAACTCCTAAAATCTTGGGTCATTACAGATACCACTGCCTCATAGAAGATATTATTAATGCACGGGTATGATATATGTTTTTCCACAGCCAATAAATATATGTATATTATGAATTATGATTATAACCATAAACAAACTTGAAATTCTAGCATGGTGAATTCCATATTAACAATTGCACACAAATTCACATATTTTACATGTATGTGAAGCATACTGTACTAACGAACAGAAGTCTGGTTGAATTTGGTACTCATGCATGGCAAATTTTTTGACCAAATCACAGTCTTGAATACAGTAAATTGCGTTAAAAATTTAAGTAAAGAGTAATATACATAATGGGTGTTTCGACCAAATCGCAGTCTCATTATTTGATTTTAATAATGCAGGAGAGCTGAAGCAATTAGCGTCAATAGTGACAGGATTAAAACTAAGAGAGCGGAGACTATCGTTCAAAGGAAAAGAAAGAGAAGATGAAGACCATTTGTCAAATTCAAACAGAGCGGTGTATGATTATCACTCTGTATTATGGATAAACATCGTTGTCCACATACCTGTGTCATATTAGGAGCAAATACCATAGAGATATTTCTCGCATTCATTTTATTCAAATCCTCTTCCTCAATAACAATAGCCATTGAATCAATTTCCCAGCTCAGTAGCACAAACTGCATACCAGGGAGCGACTTAACGAGTATATAACAGTCTTCTTCTGTTTCGCTATGTAGAACTTGTCCAGGTGGAAGGCTATCAAGTACTCCTTCAAGTTATTCTCTGAACCATGCCTATTTATCAAAATGTACTACACAATGTTGAACTTTGAAAACTGGAATATAAATGCATAATGATTTTCATACCTTTATCAGGGCTACTAAGCAATGCACATTAACGTCCTCAAGTATGATTCCTTTGTTTATCTGATTTCTTTGACCTTTTTCTTCGCTGTTTTCTGGGGTTATTCTAAATATACCTTCTTCCTGTTGTGCATTTTTACAGTACATTTTAGATATATTTGTATAAACCGTCCATATATAAGTTGCAAGATGAACTGAGTTGTACCTCAAGACCTACTTGTGAGTACAATATTTCTTGCATAAGTAACAGAATAGTTGGCATGCTGTTTCCATTCGAATCAAAGCTACATTGCATCGATTCAGATGAAACACCAAACACGCTTACACTGCACCAAATTGGCATAGTCAAATACAATTATTAGATAGTGGGTGATATTTAATGTCTCTAAATAAGTACTTTTTATACTTCATTTTGTCCATTAGAGTAAAATGATAAAACTGGATTTAGATGGCACTGCTCAAAATGGATACCTTGCACTTGGAGCAGGACATGGAATTTGAACCTGGAACTCTGCGGGCATTCCAAGGAAGCCATTTCTTCTAACATCCGTGGTTGTAAAATTTATTGTATTCACTTAATGCTAAATATTATGGTGTTCTCCATTTAATGTGGATTTGCTTTATAACCCAACACAACAACAAAATAAGAAACTTCTAATAAACATAGGAACCAAATAAAATTTGTAATACCTGATCAGACAGTTAGTGGAAAGGTAAAAAACCAGGTAACACCATCATATGCATTGAGCCTTGGTGTTGAAGTGCCAAAATACTCAATCAAGTACCATACATGTAGAAACCGATTTTTCAAACTCCTGTTTGAAAGCTTAATAGTTTGCACAACTAATGGCAGCACCAAGCAATGGCGTCAAAGGAGAGTTCAGATCGGGATGGTTTATACCTAATATCGGTAGAGCAGTATCATTCATGAGAAAAGGCATCGGAACAAACGAAACGGAAATGACCGAATCCAGCTCCCATGAAGGCCAAGACCCATATTAGGACTAGAAGGCAGAGTCTCATCGATAGGCAGAGGATCAGAACAGGGTTGCCAACCATTTACAAGCGAACTGACTGGCCGTAGGAGAACCAAATCTAGGTTGGAAGGTGAGAAACATTTTCCAGATCTTTTCTTCGACCGTAGAGAAGACAAGCCTGCCGGAGGAGGCTTCCCATGATGAGGCATAGGCTGCCAGCACGGGGGAACGGAGGAAGGAGAAACCAGAGCGATGAGAAAATAGAGCGATGAAAAAAATCACCTAGAAACGGAGCACGGCTGCCATTGATTTTCTGTTCTACCTTTTTGTTTGAATGCAAAGTTTATAATTTCCATATGACATTAATAAATAACTGTCAGGCTAGGGGAGGGTCTTTGATGATAATCTCTTAAAATTTGAACACCGGTATGTTGATGATGATGATATTAATAAAACTGTCATCACAGATTTGATAATACAAACCTTGGGTGCACCTAGTCTAGAAAACCCAAGCTTCATTGTCTGCTTCTTATCCTGATCTGCAGTTGAGGGAGTCGATACTACATTAGGACTATTGGAAACTTCAGCTTATTCTTGTTCTTTTTGCTATTGTTGCAGTTGCTTTTGCGCATCAGCCCTTCAATAGTTTATGCATGAAAAGAAAAATATTCAATGATGAACATCACTAAATTAAATTAGGTATTCAATGATGACGAAGTAAAGATCATTACATTTGAGCAAATTTTGCCATTTCCTTTTCAAGACGGATTTGTTCCCTTTTATGTCTGTCATCCTTACTGCTACTCCATGCATTAATCTCATCTCTTTAAACCTCTAAAAATTGCACAAAATTAACAAACATGTAAGGATGTTGGCCAGGTCGTATTCTATGTGTCTACGATGTCTTTAATTATATTCTATGGTAGAATCATTGACAAATAAGAGGAAGTAAATGAATTTTCTTTCTCCTAGAGGATTTTCAATGAGTATCTTGCAGTCACTATATCATAGCAAACACAACGAAAAATCTTGTCAGTGTTAATTGTAATGTGCCTACAAGTTTATAATTAATAGTCTAAAAATAATAACCTGACAAATATAATGATGTATAAACTAGTAAAATCAAGTTTGTTTTGGTAACAGAATGATGTATAAACTACTAAAGTCAAGTTTGTTTTGGTAACAAAAAACCCCCCATTGATTTTTCAGTCTTTTCAATGTTGAATGATTACTATTTTGACAGGGAAATTTATCAAGTCGTTTACTCTTGTCCCTGAAGTTAACCTTTCCATGAAATCTACTAAAGAGATTTAGCCTTTTTGGAAGAATAATTCATTTGAAGTTTATAAATTCTTAATCTCTCCCTGGAGAAACATTCTTATGATTTTTGTTCTAATCTTTTACCTATTTCGGCACTTTCAATTTAGACGTAAAGTAGAACACTACATACCTTTCTGTGGTTATGATCATAAGAGCTCAAGTGGCCGTCAAATTCAACAGCCAATTTATACTGCTTGTTACATAGCTTACAATAGAAAGCTTTCTTTATCTCTTTTAGGAAATTATAATGTTGTTAAAAAAACTTTGTTATGTATTTCTTTGTTTAGCATGACTTCTATAAAATAAATTATTATTATTATTTTATAATCTCAGTTAATTTTTATAAACTTATCGAATTTTTATAAAACTTAGTTAATTTTTATAAAACTTACTATTTTATTATTATATTCATTTAATTATTATTATTATTATTATACATCTTAGTTAACTTATTATTATTATTATACATCTTAATTAACTTATTATTATTATAAATCTTAGTTAATTGTTATAAACTTATTTAAGTTTAATATTAATAAATCTTAGTTAACTTATTATTATTATTATAAATCTTAGTTAATTTACTACTATTATTATATATTTGAGATACTTTTTGTAAAATTATTTATTATAATTACTATTTTTATACTTAATTAATTTTTTATAAAATTTATTATTGTCATTATTATTGTTGTTGTTATTATACTTAGTTAATTTTCTATAAAATTTATTGTTATTGTTATTTTTATTGTTTAGTTATGTTTTCATAATACTTAGTTAATTTTTAAAAACTTATCAAATTTTTATAAAACGTAGTTAATTTATTATTGTTGTCGTCGTCATCGTCGTTATAATACACTCATTTAATTATTATTATTATTATTATAAATCTTAGTTAATTTTTATAAAATTATTTATTATTATTATACTTAGTTAATTTTATAAACTTATTGAATTTTTATAAAACTTAGTTAATTTTTATAAACTTACTTAATTTACTATTATTATAGACTCGTTGAATTATTATTATTATTATAAACCTTAGTTAACTTATTGTTGTTGTTGTTATAAATCTTAGTTAATTTTTATAAAATTGTTGTTGTTATTATTATACTTAGTTAATTTTTCATAAAATTTATTATTATTATTATTATTTAGTTATATTTTTATAATGCTTGGTTAATTTTTATAAGTTTATTGAATTTTTATAAAACTTAGTTAATTTATATAAATTTGGTTAATTTATTATTATTGTTGTTGTTGTTATAGACTCGTTTAATGTTTATAAAACATAATTAACTAATTATTTATAAACTTGTTATATTGAGATGATCTTACAAGTGCAAATTTATAAACTTGTTAGCTTATATAAAAATTAAACTTACTAGTATAAACAAGTTATTTATAAACTTGTTATATTGGGATGCGCCAAAAGAATAATGACATCCAGAAAAGAACCGCAAAAAATATCCTCACTTTGTTCGTGAATCTAGACAGCACCACTTGCATGCCTGTAATATATTTATGACTCACTTAGTTAAATTCAGCATAATTAAATATTATATAACACATTTGTTTCAAATACACGATGACTTGGTATGTTAGTTCATATTGCATTTGTCTGATATTATCAAGCTTTCTAAATTCCGACCGGCACGTCGGAACTCCGGCCATCTCGGTCCGGTTCCGACGTTGACTGGACCGGAATTCCCTTGAAAACCCAGTCCCGACAAATACAGTAAAGAAATGGAAATTTTGATGTGAAAGACAGAAATTCGAAGCTCTTGTAAAAGATAGAAGGATTTCAAAACATAAATCAGTGAAAATTAAAAGAAAGAAGGGGGAAAAACTAAAAAGAAAAATCTGAAACCATTTAGAGCAGTTGCGGCTGTTTCTATTTAGGGCTTCTATGTTTTAATGTTCGTTTTTTAATCAGAACTAGGGCTTCAATTTCCATTGCCTAGAAAAGATGTAGGGCTTCGTCGGAAGAGGAACGATGATGAAGGAAGTGTTACAGTGCTTAGGCGGCTTAATGGATAATATATTTGTAATTGGGTTTTAGGTTTTAACTAATAAACTGGGATTCAGATCTTAATTATTAACTTGGGCTTTAGGTGAGTATTATAAATACAAATATTTGTCTTTTATCAATATATACTTGTGATTAAATAGGACGAATCCAGAACCGAAATTAAAACGGAATATCTAAAGTTTCCAAAACGAAACCGAAACTTCAAAAATTTGAATGATCGGAACGAAAACCGGAATTTTAAACCTTGGATATTATTTTAATGTCCAAACTGGCAAATCTCTGTTATTGATATGCAAGTAAATATCTGATTCTCCTTTTGTCAACGAATGGAAACCAGTCTACAATGCAAGTTTGATTAGAAAGTCGTCATTGATTTCAAGCAAAAACTTGCCATAAGTACAAAAGAAAACATGTATAACCTATATCAAATTTTATAAATGGATTTATCACCGCATAAATTTGCATAAGTGATTACCACTAGCATAAGCAGTAGCCTTCCAGGCTACACCAGTAAGCCATTATTATATGCAGTAACTACCTCCTGCGGTTTGTGGAGTAGAGTAGAATGATTCATTAATTTTTTAACAAAGAGGTCTGCTATAGCAAAGTAAGCTCATCAATACTAGTTTTAAGCTCTAGTTTCAACAAAAACACTGACCAGAATTATGATTTTCAGTAAATCAATTTTAATAATTTACGCACAGTTCTCATCCTTTCTAAAAAAGACTATTAAGACATGTGACACAAGTACAATCAGACTGCAACTAAACTGGCATAATGATTTAGCTGTGTAGAAAATTTAAAACAGTACCATGAAATTGAAGTTTAAATCAACAAACATCCTTCTATAGATCCAGCATGTTATTGCTAAATATGTGATAATGTAATAACTTACTTCGCTAAACTCAAGCAGTTATTGGATGCTGGAGCATTCTAATGAAAAAATGTCAACAATAACGAGTCTAACATTGGAGCCGAAAGTCACATGAGTTACAAATAGGATTAAAAAAATAAATTGTGCACCGAAATCAAAAAGGCACGACTCCTGAAACACTAATCTATGAAAAAATAATAACAATAACAGATTGGTAAAAGTTACCAAAGATTACACATAGTACGTTAATAATCCTAGACAATCAAGCTTGTTGCCTCTATGAGAAATGCCAGATGAATAAATAATCAATGGACATAGCATGGGCTGTTACTCCCGAATAATTCAGGAAAGTTTCCAGCTTCTGCTGTTGTTTGTAATTAATATGGATAAAATGGTCAGCACATTGGAACCAAAAGAAGCAATGTTTCATCTGTTAGTCTTCATTTTGTAGCCTTTTGTTTTTGGATTTTCAACTCAAAGTGCACATTTGTGCGAGTAACTAATCATTATAGTATTGTTCATCTGAAAATGAAGCGATGATTAATTAAACAAAGTGATTGTCTTTTTTATTTATTTTCTAAAAGTGCTTGTGGAAAATAAAAAATAAAAATCCACTAGTGAAGTAGACAAATAAGGAAAAAATTCAACCTGGCACAGTTCTGAAGGTGGATTTGGTAGTGAATGATAAACGACATATATTTAAAGCCATTTATAATCAGAAGCATTTTTTTAATGTTATATAAATGAAGCTTATAATAATCTATACATAGATAAATGATAAAGTTATCCAGTTGATAAGTTCTAACCTGGCTCCTCCTCCATGTTAAAATCATCTTCATCATGATCATCGAAATATTCATTCTGTAAAATGATCATTATTAGTGAAAACTACACAATAATACATCACGTAACTGAGTGAAATATTAAAAGTTTCTATTGATTAATGTTGCGAATAAAAATAACCAAACCATCAGCTAGAAAATAACAGCTGTTTAAAGGCTTTTTAGTCATGCATGAGATCATCTAATGCAACTTTTGATTTAGGCATAAGACCTGATAAAGGTGCAAAACTATAAAATAATACAAGCAAAATCAACTCTCCCTAAAAATACAAAATGGAGAACTATATGCAAGTAAACATCAACCGTATAGAGTATCAAACAAATAAAAAGAATCTAAGGACCAAATAACTAATTGTAATCACCATCACTTTCTTCTTGTACTTCCTATTTTTCTTCCTCTTGTTCTTCATCCTCATCTCCATCTTTCTTTCTTTTTCTTCTCACCTTCGTGATCATCGTCGTCATACATATAAATTGATATATTTATGAGATCGGATTATTAAAAACACAAGTTACACGATATGATAAACATTTCTAGCGGAATAGTCAAATCCGTTCACATATAGCTTGACTTAATTCATAGTTGAGACTAATCTCACTGTCTTATTAGAACAGAAATTGCAATGGGTAAAATTACTAATTCCTTATTCGGCCATTTTAAAGAAGATTATGTTATAAACCATGCTACATAATATTCAACTACGAATCTAACCTTTTTTGCTGGTGTGAGCATGTCAGTGTAGCATAACTATCTTTTACATTTAAAATAAAACCTAATTTCTATTTTCTTTCCAAAACTATCCTTACTGTTGTCATGAAACATTGTACTTGAAAAGTTACAATGTACCGGGCATGTCCAAAATTTTGATAACTTCGTAGTTTAGGAAAAAAAAACTTCTATAAGAGGCTTTCTCCTCATACGGCTCGAAAAAAAATGACTGTAGTATTTCTTTATATAATGTAATACATACATGCATACACATACATACATATATATAGTGTGTGGTATAAAATTATGACTTTTTTATGAAGCTTCTCGTAATTTGATTAATTTATTTATTCCTTTTCTGCATGCGGAGGAAAGGAACATTCATTTCGAGGAAAATAAAAACAGGTTTACTCTACCAATTTAAAAGTTGGTCCATTCTCAGTCTAGGTAAAGTCCATCTTGCTGTGATAGGAATGAACAAAAACAAATAAGCTTTAGCTAATGTAATAAATATACCAATTGTTATGATTTAAGTTTTTATGTTCTTACATAAAAAAGATAAAAGAAATGTGAAATAAATGAAGAGCATAATTTCAAGGCGTAATAAAAATAGATATGGAACAAGTTACGTGGACAACATAACTATAAATCAGTACTGTAGAAAAATATATTTAAAGAGATCATGTAGAAAATATATAATTTTACCACTTCTTTAACAATTGGAGCCTATACCATGCTATAAATTTAATTTTGATGCTAAAGCTAAGTCATCAAAAAGTTCGTTCAATATAACTGCATAATGTTCCCAGTTGTACTAAATTTCAAAATACCTGTTCTTAACTCAGATCCTAAATCAATAAAATGACCAAAAGAAACAAGTTGTCATGTACCCTAGAACAGCAAAACTATTCCAAAATTAACCAGATTACATATAGAAATTTTACCTACTTAACATTTTTAGCAGTAAACGGAATCAATAAATTAACAATTCTACCCTATAATTAATTTAAACTCTATTTAAACTTACAAACTGAGCATAGGGATAACATATATAGTAAGCCCAATTAAATCAAAAAACCAAAAAAGTAACGAACAAGAACGGACAAAAGTAATAATTAAACTTTAGTTAACTCTAATCATTAAAACGACAATCAAACAAAGAATAGATCTAAAAAAGCTAAAAATATTGAATTACCTCACGAGATTAACTCTTAAATGAATGCTCAACTCGATGAAAAGCTTATACATCTGACCCAGATCAGCAGCGTTTCCATGCGAATACAAAAGAGTAGAAGTAGCCATTAGATTTCTAACATACATAGCAACTATTTGGTTGCCTCTCCTCATCGAAATCTTAGTTATTTTCACATTTTCCCAATGTGGGAATCAATCCATAATCAAAAGACTAGTCAAATCATCAGTTTTCAACTCGTATGTCGGTGGGTTTGATGGAAAAAAAGCAAGCTTTGCAGCCATGGAGGATGTAACTCCTCCCATTATTGACCAAAATCTGAACTTTTTTGGTTGCTTGGATCCCAAAAAAGTTGAAAACACGATTTTAGCTTAGTTGATAAAACTTTCGAGAAAGTTGAAAGACTTAAAGTTAGGAATTGATTTAAAATTACGGTTTAGATCTTTTGGATTCGGAGGTTGGGTTGTAGCTGTAAATTTCAGCAATCAGGATCCAATTCAGGGTGAAAACGATCCAATTTTTTTTCTAGTTGGAGGGATGTGAAAATTTAATCTTAGTGGTAATGAAGAAAAGGTATATACAGCAGAAAATAAAATATTAGTCGGTCATTGTAAAATTTTAGCGGTAGAAATAAATATATGATGCAGCATTTTAATATATTTTTCTTTCCTGAATACGATCAACAGCCGCATTTCAATTTCAAACGCTGCATTTCAGCTACTTACAATGCTGCAAAAGACCATTTTTCTTGTAGTGAATGTCATAAGGCCGAGCACATACACAAAACATACTTGCATCAATTCAATTATAGGGACAAATGCAAGGTCAAGCTAAATAGCTCAACACAAGCAGTGCGAGGTCAAGCCTCATTGGCTCAACACAAGTGCTCAAGTGAATGGACTCAAACATGCAGCAAACAAGACAAGTGCCACAGGCATAAAGATGCAACCGGGCAAACAAAATAGTCAGGTTCAGAAATACAAAGGGTTTCAATACATCAGTATCTCTACAAAAATCCGACATACCACATCACAAAACTCAAATTACAAGGGCATCAAAGCAAAGCACAAGCACAAGGGAGTTCACAGTGCACATGTGCACGAGTTCAATAAACAAACTAGACCAGTAGCAATACAAATAAACTAGGCCACAAATGCAAAAAGGTGGAACCACATCACAAATCAGCAGAAGAAACACAACATGGTGCACATGTGCAAGGAAGTACAAGTACACAGGCATGCGCACACTCAGGCACACACACATGTCAACACACAGTACTAAGGCAAACTCAAGTACAACATCTACAACTTAGCTTCATCACACTGATAGCAACATCAAGTGCAACAAGCAAACATCATACAATCACACTACTACATCCCAATCCTAAGAAATTCAACCTACAACACCATCTTCTATGTTATATTATGATACAAATGCAGCAAGCAGTTCACATTCAATTACCAAGCTAGACATGAAGTATCCGTCAATCTATTCTATCACTCTGACATGTACATATACATACACACACACAAATATATATACATGTGCAACATTTTTTAGCCGCAATTGGAGATGCATGCACAAACTACTAGCGGTAGAAAATTAAAATGCAAAATTTGAAGTCAACTTTTCAGGACGAATAACAAAGCGTCAGACAAAATGCACAAAGTCAGATATGGTCATAAATCAGGAAAAGAATATATAAGCAGGTTGAAATATTCAACCAGCACTTTCGAAATATACCAGAATACCGAACAAGTCAAAGATCATCAAACCATCAACCAGAAAATCAATCGACCAAGAAAATCAACTAAAATATTCAAACCAAAACAAGTATATCCAAAAAATAGGGAATCGATCCCTATAAATAGCAATTATCATTATCGGCAATTTTTGAAGTCGAGAAGGAACAAATACTAAAATAAAATCAGAAAATTAAAATCATACCCAATTATCAATCGTAAAGTTTCTCGACCAAGGAAGCAATCGCGCTCATCAATAATCAGACAATCGAATAAAGCAACTGCGGAGGAGTAAAGGAGAGACCAAATCGACAAATTTTCAAAGCGATGACTTCAATCAAAAACCCTGAAATCAGATCGCAAAAGCAAAAGATATTCAACATGAAAATAAATGCGGGCTGAAGAGTGATAAGGAAGAACGTGTTTTTTAATCTTAATTGGGCTGTGTTTTTTTGTGAACAAATTTGTTTTGGGCCAATTTGTATTAGGGTTTAATTTTCCTTTTTTATTGTATTTTACTTTTAGATTTTACAAAACTCTAGTTCTAACTAGGTTTGAACTACGAGGCGTAGTTTGAAAAATTCTCAACTCGGGGATAGAGTTGAGGCAGGGTTTTGAGCGTAAGTTTCCAACAATCAGGTTAGCGATAATTGCAAGTTTACAGAGTCTGTAAGCGGTCGATTGTTTAATTTTAGTAGAAACCTTGGAGGCAACGGTAGGTAGGTTTTGTCAAAGATGGGTAAAATTGTGTGTCGATTTTATTTCTGCATTTATTATGTTATTATCTATGCTGCAATTTTTATTATTCTATGAATTTATTATAAATCCTATTCACCCCCTCTAGGGTTAATTCGATTTTACAGATTCAAGGTCATCTACATATCCTTTAAAGATCAAATCATTTTCAAAACTGAACTCTCACATAGTATCAAAAGAAACAAATGACCAAGTGCCATCTACGTCTCCTAATTAGCTAGATTCAACTTCAGAGCCAAATTCCGTTAGATATTTGTACGATATTGAACCATTAATTTTCCTTTGAGGCGTATCAGATGGACACTCTCTTTAATGAACTGATCGCCCCTAGTACAAAAGAATATTGCTTAAGGGTTTGCGATGGAATTCCTCTAAGATACAACAAAGACTCTTCCTACAGTCAGCAATTGACTGCAAGAAAAATTTGTGATTTTACTAAAGTTTAAGAATATTACAGCACAAGGTGGAATTAGAATAAGAAGAATATGTTCTGTGAATCTACCCTCCTTATATAAGGTATGAAGAGATACGGACGCAATCGGTTGTACCAGCCACCGAACCAATGTGTTGGAACTGAATTAGCCCGTAGTGGAAGTTATGGGGTGAATTTCAAAAAAAATTCCCTTATTCGATCTCCGTTGGGTCCATGAAGTCTAATTTATTTATAACATTTCTATATTTATTTAAATAAAATCTCTTATTTTATTTAAATTTATAGATTATATACAATTTTATTTAATTTATAGTTTATACATATAAATGTACACATATGTATTACATACAAGTATGTATGTGTGTGCATGTGTAACATGATAATTCGTGCACGAAATGACATGCTCATATATAGATGTTGGTATTTACATCGCAAAAGACATGTTAGCTCATCCGATACATATTGTATGTTGTCCAAATATATATATATAAGTTTGTTATTTATATAAATATTATAAATCTATAATATATATATATGTAAATGTATAAGTAAATTTCATTTAAATAATTTTATGAGGATGAAAATATTCAAATACTTATATATATATATATAATATATAATATTAGTAATTTATATATATATACATACATAATTATGTATTACTTAATAAATATTAAAATAGTATTTGTATATACATGATTTTTTTTTAATATATATATATTATATATGTATTGATTAATAAAATTAAAAAAGGAAAAATTTACATCCAGATCGTATACACGGCATAAAAAAAATTATTATAAAATTTATTATACAAAAAATATATATAAATTAATTAGTCGAAATACAATAAAATATTAATAAAAATATTTCCAAACATATTTTTTAAAAATTTTAATTTATTGAAAATTTAGCATGATATTTTGAGGTTTGAAAAAATTTTCCATAATTTTTCTCAACTAAGTTTTATTGTTTAATAATTAATTAATTTCAATCAAAAAAAATATAACGTTTTTTAAAAAATATAAAAATTAACAATTTTTGGCTAAGAGCTTATTTCATGATAAAATAATTTTAAAATTTTAAAACTTTATTTTCGAGACATATTTTATTTTATATAAATTATTTAAATAATACACTGATTTAAATAATATTATATGATAGTAAATAATTATTTAAAAATACTTTACTGTTATCGAAAATTATAATTATAGTAAATATACATGTATGAAATATATTTTCAATTTTTAGCATTATATGATGATATAAATAAATACAAATTATATAATCAAAACTAAATAACATATTAAATATATATTTATTAATTAATAAATAAAAATTATATATATATAATGGTTGTGCATATCTGATTTATATGTAAAAAAATTATTGTTATTTACATATAACCAATCTAGTATATGACAACATTGATACATATAAGAATCGTCACCTAACTAACAATATAATAATAATATATGTGTATAATAAAATAATATTCTGAGATTATAAGCAATATAATATAATAAAGATATACCTGAAACTAATGTGAATTGATTTGAGTTGGATTTGCTTGAGCTCCTGGGGGATGAAATCGGCCAGCAATGGAAGGGGATAGTGGCATCAAAATGCTATTTTGCAATTAGGGTAGAGGTGTTTAAATAGTGGATGGAAGAGAGAAAATTGTGGATCACATCTCATACCAATTCTCCCTCAATCCTAGCCATTCAAAATCCAACACCTAAACCTAATTTAAGCTGCCCCATTGCCTCATTGCAGCCGAAATTTCCAGCCTTATGATGGGCCTTAAAACAATTTTAAGCCCAAATAAATATTACATAATTAATTCTAATTTAGTTGTTCATCGGTATCACATATCAATCGATATATTTATAACTATTATATATATACACACAACAATATTTATTCCTCAAATGATATTCAAAATTTTATAATTAATATTTCATATATATTAAATAATTTAATTAACTTATAACAACTATAAACTAATTAAATC
This sequence comes from Allium fistulosum, assembly GCA_030737815.1. NCBI lineage: Eukaryota > Viridiplantae > Streptophyta > Magnoliopsida > Asparagales > Amaryllidaceae > Allium > Allium fistulosum. The sequence continues at coordinate 708,178,983 of CM060903.1, read as the reverse complement.
GTTTTCTCAAAAGAGAATTCATCATTTCGGTTGTGACTCATCAAGTGTAAATTTGGTCAACGATTAACATCAAACTATTCGAATGTTAATGTTCACATGTCACATAGCAGGTGATGTGACATTTTGATCAAATTTATCACTTACTTAGTTTCGATAAAATCCAATTTCATTTTATTAAGCATTACCCTATTGTGGCATTCATTTACACCAATTCTCTTCGTCAAAACTATACCACTTTGGACTTATGGAAGTTGGTGATGGTCAAAATTCCAATATCATCCATATTCAACTCTATAGTCCAAACACAAAGTCCTTGGTTTAATACTAACAATTCTTAATCATCGAAATGATTTGGCCAAAGACTTTGACTTTGAGTTGACTTGAGTTAATCGTGATGCTAACCCCATACAACCAAGGAGGCTAATCCTCCCTTGAATAGTATTTCACTTCCAATACTTTCACTTAACCCAACTTTAGTCACTCGATGGACGTCGTTCTATGATTTGACTATAATCAAAGCAGAGCTTTTATATTGAAGATCGACAGTATTCTTAAGTCGAGAGAACTGTGTAAGTCAGTCACATCGATATTTTCTGTTTGACCTTAGTTATATTAACCAACAGAAAACTATCGAGTGAGTTGTTCCATAATTATCCAATAACCATCAGTATGGTAACCTCTTGGTACCCCCATCTATCATGAGTAATACACTACCCAACATTTGAAGAGCGTTACGTACTCTAGTCTCAACGGATACATCAATATCTAGTCTCAATGCATCTTGACAAAGAATATTTAAAATAGTATATTTATTTTTATTGTGATAAATTACCCATGGTTACAACACTTTGTAACTACTATCACAATACATACCATTTATGAATTTTTGTATTAAATATTTTTTAATGAAATTAATTAATTAATATAACACATTATATCAAGTATATAATGGAAAGAAAACACCTTTTATTTCGAACAAGATTGGTTATCGAGTTAGATATATGTAACAAATTACATAATTACCCCTAGGGCATATCTCTAACTCTATCAATCTCTCATTTGCACTTGGGGTTAATTATGGAATCTTATTCCAACTTCTCCAATCGGTTTCCTCAAAACCAATTGGGTCAGTCCCTTAGTGAACGGGTATTGTATTATGTTTCAATTACCTACTCTGTCAATCAACTATCTCCGACGCTGATAAACTACCTTTATCATGTGGAACAATTCGGGGTATATCTCTCGACTTCTAGTGAGCTCTAAGTTCAGTTATGAACTATATCGTTACATTGTTATCATATAACAATGTTATGGGATTCTCAATATTAGGAATTGCCCTTTGCTCAGTTATAAATTTGTGCATTTATATTTATATACATTGTTTTATTACGGCGCTATTCAAGGCGATGTACTTAGTCGTTTTTCATTGAATTGACCACGGTCTTTCATTTGGAACATTTCCAACTTAAATATTATTGACTTGAATTTATTATTGACATATAACACCCAATATCACTTATGAAAATTTGAGTTTGAACACTCCTTCATAAGGAGTTCGTTGTTTCTGTAAATAATCCTCTAGTATTTCGTAAATACACGGTAACACTCTGAACTATCATTTAGTGATATTAGTTTGGATTTGATATTTGCTTCATGTATCAAATACATAAACAAATCACGATATCATAGACAATATAACATGTACGATAATTCCTGTTGCCAATGCATAAGGAATCCATCTTACATGTTCCGTATTAACATTTTAATAAGGTGTTCTTGCATAGCGTTTTGGAATATTCCCAATATCTTTTATACTTACTATAAAAGACATCATTTACAAATCAGCATTGAGTATTAAAATAACTAAAACAAATTTTAATATAAGTGCAATGTTAACAATCAGTAGTATGTTGTTTACTTATGGTTTGAAATATCAATGTACCTTTTAATGTTCTTTCTTATGAACACACTTTGCCTTTGCATTTTGATTGATAATCAAACTAATTGATATTTATATCCAAATATTTATTTAATTCTGATGCTTATAAAACAATAATTTCTATCATTTCTTGGATAATATCCGAAAACTCACAAACTCAATATCACTCCCACTGACTTTAAGACACTTTGGTTTTTATGTGCAAACAGTCTATTCTAAATCATTATTTAGAATTTTCAATTTTAGCACATACTACCAAACCCAAAGTCATACTTAGCAATAATTTTGTGAGTAAATCTGAACCATCTTGAACACATCGAATGGTGAATCTATTATGTTAATTTCAACAATTGAAATTCATAGTATTATTCTTATCAATGTGGCTCACTATACTCCAACTGCATTTGTCTTTCTCTTAAAGACACATATACGACCAATGGATCATATCCCTTTGGACACAACTATCAAAACCATATTTTGATAATGTAATTGGAATTTATTTCGGAATTACGCACCGTACCATATCATAGAGTCAATACTCTTAATGGTATAATTAAACAATCGAGAAATATCTATTCTTGACATTGATAAGAAATTCACAGTTTCTCTTTAATGTACAAGAATACTCATTAGACATTCTAATGTATTTGTGTTCATTAAGGTTCGGTCAATTTCATTTCATCCTTTGTAACCAGTTTTATTATTGAATCGTATACTAATCCATTTTTATACCAATAATTTCTTATAGAAATTACTTCGCTATGAAGTTGGTATTTCTTGAAACAACAGTTGTTTCTCTATGCAATGGAACGAGCATTCATAAACATTTCATGAATTGAATTATACGAAACTAATTTTCATTAGTTCAAAATATATTTATGTTCACAACATAAATTAGTCATTTAATAACTATCATTCCCAAAATTCTTTTGGGACGATTCATACAAGATCCCTTACGTACAATTATTACGTGTTGTCTTTCGACTCGCACAACCCGCCAACTCCTTGGCCTAGGATATGTAGTGATTTCATATAAACCCTTATCTTATACAGTTTTGCAAACGATTATTTGGATGATATTAATTTTAACCTTTTGTACTACTCTTAAGTACACACCTTTTAGAAATAATTTGACTTAACTTCACTCATCATTGATTGTACTTTGTACAACAAAGTTTGATAACACCTTATCAATACATCATTGTGTATTATAGGGAGGAATGACCTTTTGAGACAGAATCTTTATTCAAGCTAGGTATATATAGAACTCATTCCAATATACTCACTCGTTCGATCATATCAAATCAGTTCTATCGCATGTTACATTATTTAATTCTATTTTATATTCTGTGAGCTTATCTTACACATATACATGCATATCAAATACACATATCCATATCTGTGATGACTCATCAGTGAATATGACGAAGTACGTGGAAATATTTTGGTATTTATAGACTTATGATTGCATACATCTATATGTATCAATCTGAAGAGTTCATCAACTCCTATGACGCTCCCACTAAATGGATGCATTGCCCTTGATTGTTTGAGATATAACTAACTAGTACCATATGATTCATAACCATATAATAAAAATTATTTTCTCAAAACTGCGGCTTAGTCTATAATTCCAAAATAATTGTAAATAATTTTATATACTTTGATATTTTCAATGGATCACTTTGTTGTGAAAACAAATACAGAATTGCAGTTTTATTTCATAAGAAATATTCATAATATTCATATTGAAATATAATTGTCTATTTTTCAGCCGACACCAAAAATAGTTATTATTCCATAAATAATGTTCGGTATGTTTTGCGAAAACGATATTCATAATTTAATGCAGTCAATAAGTGCTGCTTGGCATGCTCTCACTATTTCCGCCATTACTATAATAACGTACTAAATTGGGAGGTCTAACATTCACTTAATATAGATTATTTATTTCATATATTGCAACTAGTTTACAACTGAGAGTTTTTTTATTAAATATATTGAACCCAAAGAAATAAATCTCATAGAAAAAATTTCTATATGAAAATGCATTTTGGAAAAGAAACCGTATTCCTTATTCCAATGTTAAGTATCAATTATTATTATTATAATTCTCGTTTTCGATGTTTCTTTATGAAGCAGAAGTGACTATTTGCTCTCTTCATCCCAACCGTACCTTAAATCGCATCTACTTTTGCACATTCGTTTTTCTTTCTGAATGGTCAAACCATTCAAAAGAAAATCCTTACTACAATGCCATAACGAACTCTTTACAAAGATGCATTTGATCATCCTTAACATTTAAGGACATCAAATATGATGCACCTTATGTAAATTGATCAAACTGACATTTCAACGATCGAGTTCTTAGATCTATATTGTAGTTTTTGTCTGGTGTTACATTTAACACAACACGATCTTTATTATAATCAATCAAATTTAATACACGATCTCACAGTACGGTTTATTTGCATATTTTGAATGAACTAACTTCATCGAAGTATCATACATTACGAACTGTGCCCGTTTCCCATATAACACTTATATGCAATAGTATATGGATCAAATATCCTTAGTCTTGTGTTGCTTTTGAGTTCAAAACTCATAGAATCCAATACACAGTCTTGACCTAATAAACACATAAGTGACCAATTTACGAGCATATTAAGTAGTTATAAAATTAGGTACTTGCATGGGTATAGAAAACATTAACATGCAAGAAGTATTTAATATTGAGTATATGTTATATTTCTATTTATCAATCTCCAATTCAGTTCATTTGTATATCTTAAGTGATAAACATTTTATCAACTATATTAAATGCACAAATTTATCAATGTAGATTATTATAACATTATATAGCATATGTTCTTATAATATTAGAAAGGCTGAATGTTATCAATTCATTTTTCTAATAAGGCTTCCACTAGTGTTTTATGTCTCACTGAATCCTAAGTTGAAACATAGAAAGTCTTTCGACTTCACTAGTGGGTGTTAGGACTCGTATGCCTTGGGATTCTGACCTTGAGGAAAGCTTAACAAATCATAAGCCCGCATACAATGGATAACTCCTTATTGGTTGTGACACGTATAATTCCTAACCCGTAGTACCTTGTCCTAATCCCGCCTTTACCTTGAGGAAAGTTCAACAAGTAAAGTAGGACTATTCACTCGGACCTATCATTTCACGACGGTCTAAGTATAATGCACGAACCTTGAGGAAAGTTCAACAAATGTGTGTAGTTATCTTACATCGTCTATTCAATATATTAATAGTACTACACATAACATCCCTAGTTTGAGGAAAACTCCATAATTAAAGAGTATGAAAGTGATCTATTAATATATAGATGATAAAGTACAACTTTATACTAAAGATTCAAAATCCTCAATATATTATATCGGGTGATATCAACTTATGGAATAATGTATTTCTTATTAAATACCATCGTGATTCAAGGGTCGAACACATCGAAAATCATGGTATACATACATATACATATGTATTTATTCCTTAAGTCTATTTAGGGTTTCTTTAATGTTCCACCTTTATTATACATTCATATTATAAAAGTTTTATTATTATATAACTTTTATATTTCATATTATTTATGTAATAGTCTTATGTATAATATTATATTAATTAAATATTATTTAATTAATTTTTAATTAACTAAAATTTTAATTAATTTTATATTATTTTAAAATAACATTTATATTAAATATTTATTATATAATATAACCTTTATAGTATTAAACATATATCATATATATATATTATTTAATTAATTAACTTTTAATTTATTTAATTAACTAATTAATTTTAAATTAATTTATTTAATTAAACTATCTTAATTAAGTTATATTAATTTCGAAATTCAATTCATATACATACATGTATACTTATGTTATTTTAAACATTTTAAAGCAACATAATATATGTCATAATATATAATACATGTATACATTTATTAGTCAATCAACTTATTTAATTAATTTATTTTAATAATCTTTTCAATGAAATTTTGAAATTAATATTTATTTTCAAACATTTTGAATTTTTTATATTATAAATTTTATAATATTTATATATTATATTTTAAATTTAACTTTTAAATATAAAAATCTTATATTTTCAATTTTCAAAACAAATAGAAAATTTATATTATAACATTTATAATATTTTCCTTATTTTAAGTTTAACTTTTAAATTTAAAACTTTTATTTTTAATTTCAAAACAATTTTGAAATTAGCCCAAGGCCCTATTCAAATTTGAGTTTTTTCTACTAGGGACAAATTTTGGGCTGCGAGCTTAATAGTTAACCCTAACACGACTAATTTAGACCGCAATTGGACTTTGATACCATTGTTGGAATTGGACCAGCCCGCAACGGAAGTTATGATTCTACGGTTCAGGTACTAGCATTCTGCCGAATCAAAAAGCTTTCAAAGAGGAGAGAGTTCATTATTTCGGTTATGTGATTCATCAGGTGTAAATTTTGTTAGTGATTAACATCAAACTATTTGAATGTTAATGTTCACACATCACATAGTAGGTGGTGTAACATTTTGGCCAAATTTATCGCTTACTTAATTTCAGTAAAATCTAATTTCATTTTATTAAGCGTTACCCGGTTGTGACATTTATTTACACCAATTCTTTTTGTCAAAACTATGCCCCTTTGGACTCATGGAATTTGATGATGGTAAAAATTCCAATATCGTCAATATTCAACTCTATAGCCCAAACACAAAGTCCTTGGTTCAATAATAACAATTATTATTAATCGAAATGCTCTAGCCAGAGACTTTGACTTTGAGTTGACCGTGATTCTAACCCCATATAACTAAGGAGGCAAATCCTCACTTGAATAGTATTTTGCTTTCAATACTTCCACTCGACCCAACTATAGTTACTCAATGAACGATGTGTCGTGATTTGACTATACTCAAAGCGGAGCTTTCATATTGAAGATCGATAGTATTCTCAAGTCGAAAGAATTGTGTAAATCAATCACATAGATATTTTCTATTTGACCTTAGTTATATTAACCAAGAGAAAACTATCGAGTGAGTCATTCCATAGTTACCTAATAACTATCAGTACGTAACGCGCGAAGTTCCTCCAGCAGTCATGAGTAATACGCTACCTAACATTTGGAGAGTGCTACGTACTCTAGTCTCAATGGATACATCAATATCCAATCTCAATGCATCTTGACTAGGAACATTTAAAATGGTATATTTATTTTTATTGTAATAAATTACTCAGGGTTACAACACTTTGTAACAACTATCACCAAACATACCATTTATGGATTTTCTATTAAATGTACTTTTAATTAAATTAATTAATATAATACATTATATCAAGTATATAATAGAAAGAAAACACCTTTTATTTCAAACAAGATTGGTTATCGAGTTTGATATATGTAAAAAATTACATAATTACCCCTAGGGCATACTCCTAACTCTATAACAATGGACGTGACCGCTGGTGGAAAAAATGAAATTCCAAAAATAAAAAGTTCTGACTTTTCAAACAGTCAGCACTCTTCATCGTGTGCACGCCCATCTACCTAAGTGTCTAATCTTTGACATTTAATATGTATGTATAAAAACATATTCTTCATGCTTTTTATTATTCATGTTCCTTTTGTTCTCTTTTGTATATGTAGTGAGAGATGCCTGAATCTTAGACAATGTGAGACTTAAAGTATTGCAATCTTTTCAACAATTCCCTACTATATTGTAATATTTTGTTTGTACATTTACGCATAGAAGAAATTATCTTTCGATTTAAACTTCCTTGTTAGTTTAAATACCTAAATTTCAATAAAAAGTTTGATGGCCAATAGCTTAAATCAAAACCCTTTGTGATGAAACGAAATATCTAAACACATAAATGTATGTATACTTTAACAAAGTCACCATAACCTTATATTGGTTATAACCATTCCCTTGGTTTTCATGAACATTTACAAAGTTAACTCTAAACTTTATTGAAACATTGTTTTTTATGTTTATATAGGTTTCTAAGTTGATCCGGGTTTGTTACTATGACAAACATACACCACAAGCGTAACAAATAAACATTTGATAACCAATGTTTATCCATCTCTTGACTATAACTTGTTGTTACCCTTTAAACCCAAGGGTAGAAAGCAAAAGGTCGGGTTTCCATTGCGGGAGTAGAGAGATTATAGACTCATTCCATGACTAGTTGTTCTAACCATATCTCTTGTCAATCCCTTGGTTAATGGGTATACTAGATTTTTCTTCGATCTTACATATATAATTGTAACAACGCGGTCTACAATAAATTCTCTAACATATGCATGTCGTAAGCTTATATGCCTAGATTTCTCATTATAAATTTTATTATAGGCTCTAGACAGTGTAGCTTCACTATCACAATACATAGAAATGGCTAACGATGGTTGTGGCCACAACTATATTTCCATTAACAAATTCTTTAGCCATTCTGCTTCCTTTATCGATGCATCTAAGGTAATGAATTCAACTTCATTTGTAGAATATGTAATAATTGTGGCACTACCTGCTAGAGTAAAAATCTATCCAATAGTTCCTCTATTATCATTTTCAAGGGTTGCACCACTTGCATTTGAGTATCCTTCTAAAACTATATGGAGATTTTCATATTGAAGTCCTAACTTAATTGTTCTTTTAAGGTAACCTAGGGCTCTTCCAACTTCCCTCTAGTGTGCAACACTGGGAAATTGGTATATCTGGGTAGCTTGCACACAACATAAGAGATATTAGGACGAGTACAGTGCATATCATACATGAGACTACCGATAACACTTACGTATTTAAGTTGAGCTACTACTCTTCTAGAATTTTCAAAGAATTTAATTGAAGAATCATAGGGGTTGCTTGCTTCTTTACAATTTAAATGTTTGTACTTTAAAGTTATCTTTTCAATATAGCGGGACTGGCATAAAGCATATCCTCCATTATGTTTCTTCACTTTGATTCCCAAAATAGTATCAACTTCGTTCACATCCTTCATTTTAAAGCACGAAGTTAAATATGTCTTTGTCTCATTTATATCACTCATATTAGTACCGGATATAAGCATGTCATCCACATATAGACATACCATAACTATCTGTGGATTTGGAATAAATACATTTGTCAGTACTGTTATGCTTAAAGCCGTTAGACATGATTACAAAATCAAATTTCTCGTGCAATTGTTTGGGAGCTCGCTTTAGTCCATATAAAGACTTAACTAGCTTATGAACTTTATTCTCATTTCCACTAAGAACAAACCCTTCTGGTTGTTCCATATATACCTCTTCGTCTAAGTTCGTATTAAGGAAAGCAGTCTTAACATCCATTTGATGCACATGTAGTCCATGAATAGATGCAAGAGAAAAAGAATTCTTATTGATGATAGTCTAGAAACTTGAGCATATGTGCTAAAATAATCGATACCCTCCTTTTGTTTGAATCCTTTGGCAACCAATCTTGCCTTGAAAGTTTGAATAGATCCATCCGTGTTATATTTCTTTCAAAGTACCCATTTACAACCTATTGGTTTAGACCCCACCAGTGGATCTGTTAGGAAGCAAGTATTGTTAGATAGAATCAGATCCATATCATCTTGTATTGCTTCCTTCTAGAAGGTAGCATCCTGAAGTCATAGCTTCTTTATAGGTTTTAGGGTCCTCTTCATTATGTAGAGTATAAATAGTCTCGTCGATTATTTCATTTCCGTTTCTAGCTATAAGGTAAACCACATCATCAGGTGAGACGACATCAGGATCCAAACCTTTGGTTTTTCTTTTTCTTACACTTCTTCTAGGTTCTTCAGGCATGCTTAGAAGCTTTCTTTTATTAGAAGAAGCATGCTCCATATTTTCATTATCTTGTTCATTGATAATTTGAACTGATGTTTGTGTGAGGTCGCGTATAAATTTGTTTTCAATGAATTCAACATCCCTTGAATCCACAATCACATTGGATTCTATGTCCAATAATCTATATGCTTTAGAATTTTTGGAATATCCAACGAATACACTTCTCAAGGCTCTTGGTCCCAACTTGTTTCATTTTGGATCTATAACTCGATAAAAGGCCAAACACCCTCATACTTTTATAAATTTCAAGCTAGGTTTTCTGCCTTTCCATACTTTATAGGGAGATAACCTTGGTTTTCTTTGATGGAATTCTATTGTGCAAATGACATGCAGTTAGAAGTGCCCCTCCCCACATATTTACATTCTGTTTAGCATTTAAAATCATGGCATTAGTCATTTCAACTAACATTCTTTTATTTGGTTTAGCTAACCCATTTTGTTGTGGGGGTATAAGGTGGGCTTGGTTGATGAATAATTCCATTTTCTTCACAAATAGAAGAAAATTATGTAGAGAAGTATTCTCCACCTTTGTCACTTCGCAACACCTTAATTTTCTTTTCCTTTTGATTTTCAACATTGGTTTTAAAACGTTTAAACATTTCAAAGGCCCGAACTTTCGATCTCATTAGATAGACATGCATATATCTAAAGCAATCATATATGAAAGTAATAAAGTAATATTTCCTCCTCTAGTTAATATGCCATTTAATTCATAAATATCAGAGTGTATTAATTCAAGTAGTTTTGTGTTTCTTTCAGATTTCAGAAATGGCTTTTTGCACATTTTGGCTTCTACGCAAATTTCACATTTTTGAATGGTTTGTTTTATCATAAGTTACTAGTCCTTCTTTAAACATAAAGTGTAGTGATTTAAAATGTAAACGTGTTAATCTATTATGCCACAAATGAAATGAATCAACGACAAAAGCAAACTCATTTATTTTATTTATACTTAGTTTGAACATACAATTACAAGCATATCCCTTTCCAACAAACATCCATCCCTTAGTCAAAATAAGACCGTTACCATCTAAGACACATTTGCCACCTTTATTACAAAGAAGGCTAGCAGAAACCAAGTTCTTTCATATTTCAGGAACCTGCAGGACATTAAGAAGAACAAGTTTCTTCCTCGAAGTGAACTCTAATTCAACAGTTCCTTTCCCGACAATTTCTGCAGTGTTATGGTTGCCCATTAGTACTTTTTTTTCATCAGAAACTTTCTCATAAAACTTGAATATGGACTGATGTTGCAAACATTTATAGTAGCACCGTAGTCATACCACCAATCAGTATCTTTTGAAGTATCGGCCATGTTTAACTCCGTCACCATGTCTATATGTAACTGTGTTATCATTGCGAAAATTTCAAATACATCATGTTCAATCATGTTGCTAGTGCAAGAAGATCCTTGATTTGACCTTTCATTTCCATGGCTGTTATTCTGTCCATGCTTCTACTTTTCCTTTTGAAGAATCTGCAGTCACGATTGAAGTGCCCAGGTTTGCTGTAGAAATAAAATCTTTCTTTCTTTTATCATGATCATTGTTGTTGAAGCCATCAACTCTTTTTCATTTCATAGAGTTTTTATCCCCTTTTTATCCACGAAGTTTACAGTGGTTCCATTTTCAAAAACCCTCTTTTCATGAATTCGAGTTTCCTCTTTAATTCACAGATGCTTTTGAATATGTTCCATTGTAAATCTTCAGATGAATGCATAAGTTTCTTTCTATATTCACACTAGGTTTGTGGGAATTTGGCTATGACATCACCAACTTGTAATTGCTCAGGAACAGTAATTTTGACATCTTTGAGTTTGTCAAAAATAAATTGTAATTCACGGACTTGATCTAGAACAGAGATATTGTCAAGCATCTTAAATTAAAAAAATTCGAAGATTAGGAACTTATCTACACCTTGCTTTTCGTTGCTGTATTTTGTCTCCAATGATTTCCAGATTTCTTGTGGTGATTTAAATAATGTGAAGAGATCATACATATGATCGGATAATGTATTGTGTATGTGCCCTCTACAAACGACCTCGTCTTCCTCTTGTTTCTATCTTTTTGCTATTAGTTATGCACTATCCTTTTCTCTGGGTACTAAGATTAGTTTTAAGTCTAGATGACCTTCAATGTAGTAAGTAGAAACATTAGTTTGTCTTGCCATCACTTATAGTTCGTTCCATCAAAGCGATCAAGTTTGGTATACTCCTGATTCGTTATTTTGTATGTTGATTCAGATCCTTGCTTTGATGCCATATCAATTCATTAAAGAGGGTGTCCATCTAACACGCCTCAAAGACAGATTCCTGGTTCAGTATCATACAAATATCTAACAAATTCTATTGAAGGTTCAGAAGATGCTATAAAACCAAATCCTTACAGAAGGCTGATCTCTCCTAATGATTCAGAAGATTCAGAACCGTGCATACCTTAATCATCTTCAAAATACGTTGCCAATAAAGAAGAAGAACCCATGTAACTTTTTTTACCAGGGTATCCCATGTTGTTTTAGCTATAGGTGGAAGTGAGCAAGCTATTCACTTTGATTCTATATATGGTAGCTTAGTCAAATTTTTTGATGTTTGAACAGTAGCAACAAAGGAAGCCTATTTTTTACATTAAAAAATCTATAGGCTTTGATAGAGTATTTGTTTCTACTGATAAACATGATTGGCTAACTTGGCAATAAGTCGGTTTTCCTTTTAGTTTTAAATTTTATTTGTAGCAAAAGTAGACAATTAGAAACTAGTTTAACATACACAAGAAAAACAACAAAAAAGAAAGACAATAATGAAAGATTAATGCTTTTACTAAGAGCAATATTGCAATATGGTTCTAAGACAATAATCCAGCTTCGGTTCTGAAATGGTTTATGCATATAGTACTAGATTTGCCTCATAGCTTGGTGGATTTGATGAAATGTATATACTACTCTGGAATGTACAGTTGGATATTCTTTATAAAAAAGATCGAATAAGAACTTGTTGGATATCAAGTAGCTGAGTCCTCTATGTTTTAGCTAAGATGATCATTACCTCATGTTCTATGAAAAGGAGTATACATTGAATATGTCAGCAAATTCTCTATAAATTGTAAAAAGAAAATCAGTAATAAAATGCCTTTATAAACTTCTAATTGACTCAAGAAAGTGGAACCTTGCAATGCAGAAAAAATAAATCTTTTATCTTACCAAAATGAATCATGATCGAGCCTAGGAACTATAAGAGTGGCACTTAGGATCTGGGCAACAACAACGGCGTCTGTAATCTATTCTATATATATACCAAAAGATGGTAAGAGTACAGTATAGAACCCTATGATGTATTCGAATACCTCATAGACTAATAATTAAGACAAGAAGAACAATGATATTATCTCATAAACTTCTTATATTTCCCATTACAATCTAGAATTTCATGAAAAATTCAATTTAGTGCATTATTTGATATCTAAAAGAGCAATCATTTTAATATAGAATAGCATGACATCTCATTTGAAGATGGTCAGAAAAGGAAGAAGAAGAAGAAGAAGAAATTGTAAATAAATAAGCCAAAGAAAAACTAGTCATAAAGGATCCTTTGACTAACAAAAATCGAACAAAAGTTAATATGAAAATCACTACAAAATTAAAATATCCATCAATATTAAAAATGGAAAACATGATATTGGAACATAGTGCATAAATGAAAGGGAAAACAAAATTAGGACAGATGTATTAATCCTGTAATGGATAATGTAGCTGTGATAGCTCCTTGCTTCCTATAGTTGAAGCTAGAAGAGAGATGCATGCATACACGTGATGAATATTATCAGAACTTTCAGAAGTGAAATAGAATGATATAATATGTTAGTTCCGACGTATATTACAGAGAGGTAAACTTCATTTGTATACCTGTAGGAATGGGAAAATGTAGATAAGTAACATATTTGGATCCATGCATTTTCCAATGTTTATTTAGAAATGTAGTTTGACCCAAGCAGAGAAGAAGATAAGTGCACAGTACACCAAAAGGATGAAAGAAATATGTATATATAAGCCTAGCTAAGTTAGTGAACCTACAAGTAAACTGGTAATTCACATCAACTGTGCATTCTTAGGGTTTGGATCCTCCAAACTTATGCGAAATGATAATGTTAACTATAATTTATTTCAACCTCGAAAGTATGTTCAAGAAGTGATATTAGCAAAATTTGGTTACTAATACCTTGGTTCAAAATGTAAAATGAGGAGACAAAAATGCATAAATGCAAAGAGATAAAGTTTAGAGCGGTTCGATTCAAAATGATCTACGTCCACTATGAGAAATTACTTATTGTTTCTCTATTACAATAGCTTAGATTATAAGAAGTAATAACTAAGGAGTAAATATTGAATGCTACTATTGTTCAACCCTTGTAAGAAAGCATGTCTTCGTTTATTTATAGTTGCTAAAGTTGACGCTTGGATGGTTGAGATTGTGTTGATCAAGCCTGGGAATTGCTCTAGGTCATTGACAGATGTATACAGCTTATGTGAATGCCTGCTAAGACACCAGATGGCTTGCATGATGTAGATAGTGACAACTGGAGAGCCGTATTATGGGCGTGTTTGGAGTAAGGCGCGTGACATGGGATCATGGAGTGGTTGCAGCAGAGGTGTTTTGATAGTAGCAAAGAATGTGAAGTGGTTACTGCATAGTGGCACTTTTGTGAGATGAACAGTCAATGTTTATGCCAGTCTTTTAAGAGGAGAAGCGCATGCGAAGCTTCTTTAAGCAATGGCGGTCTGGTGATTACAACTGCGGCTGACTACTGCCAAAGGAGTTGTTGCACGCAAGCGAATGAGGTTAGGGATGAGAAAGAGTGATGTATGGCGGTTGACTGAGTAGGCGGACTAATTGATGCCAAAGGATCCCTTCAAAGGACAATTTTCTCCGACGTCATCATTTGGTTCCCACCGAGGGAGGTACTGGTCTGGCACCTATACCGGTGCGGGCGAGGTGTCCTTTGGGAGAGGCTTTCTGGCCCGGATCCTTTAAAAGATTATTCCAAGCAGTTAAGCTAGGTACCGAGTGGGTGTAGTGCATGGGAAGGCCACTGCCATCTCAGCTAAAGTTGACTAAAGTGCTGGATCATGGGGATATGCAGGCCAAGACGAGTACAGTTGACTATAAGGGTTGATTGAACCACGCAAACCAGTCCAATTTATACTTGCGAGAAATTTGAACAACATATACATTTGTAAGTTTATTTGTTTTATTATATATATTTTTTCAACTAAAAATAAAATTTGTACTAAAAATAAATTACTAAAAGCAGTTGCACCAAATGAGTTAATTGCTAAAGCAACTATAGATTACATCGACAATTTTTGATACATCCATACATTATTGCTTAAGCAGTTGATGGGACCTACTTGCCAACTGATTGCTGATGATGTTGCAATTTGAAAAAACAAATAGGTACAATGACAAACTTTGAAAAAAAATTAGGCTGAAGGACAATTTTTTTTGGGAAGGACAATGCTAATTATAACTAGCATTCTATATAGTGTAAATTGAATATAATTTAGTTCTAATTAGCGTTATGTATAGTGTAAAATTTTGAATATAATGCTAGTTATAACTAACATTCTATCCATCGGCCTAAAAATAAAACTGATGTCCTTCAGCCTAATTTTTTTTTCAAAGTTCATCTTTCTCTCTAATTCTCTCTTTATGAATAAATCGGTTGACTATAATAAAAATCGGAGACCTTACAGAGATAAAAACCTTCTTCAAGAAGACACTATCAATAAAACCTGAGACCTTATTGCTCCGGTTTTTGTTATAGTCTCTCAAACTATAACAAAAACCAGAGACCTTATAGAAATAAAAACCTTCTTCAAGGAGACACTATCAATAAAACCTGAGACCTTATTGCTCTGGTTTTATTGACCACTTCGATTTGGTAGATGCTTTCTTCTCCACCGTAAAGTAATTGCTTGCCATTGAGCTTGAGCATAGCTTCATCTGTTTCCTTTCCTTCTGATGCCCTCTTCAAACAAAGTCATATTTGTTGCAGCTCGAGTCTTTGATGTGAGAGTTGATCAAAATGTGAATTGACAACTGACAATTTAATTGAAAAATTAACTACTATCGTTAACCAATGGGTACAATTTCTCTAAATGCGTTGTACTTAGAAATCACGATACCTTGACTAATCTTTTAGACCAAAATCAATAAACATTACCTCGGGTCATGTAAATTAAACATTGATATTAATCATTAAACATGCTTAAATGACTAAAATAGTATTTTGATGCAATTGTATAACTAGGAAGAAGAAAATTAAAACACATGGTACATAAAATAACACTACCAAAGGACTTCCAGTTAGCGAAGTCTAAATTTCTTAAGAAGTTAAACATATAATATGTGGATAGAGATGAGATAATGTGGAAATCCCAATGAACAATATTGCACCAAGTCAACTTATAAATAGAAGTCATGCGATTATAATTTATGCAAATAAGAAGTTTATTTTATCTGTGTCGTACTACTACAATGTGAACATGCCTATTATACTATCAGAATTTGAAAAATACAAACCAGAAATTTTTGTTTTTCCACATTAAAATAAGATTAAAGATATCCTATATCAAAAGAAAATTAACTAAATCTTGTAAAATGACAATACATTAAACATGATTCATGTACCTAGGAGAGAAGAAGTTATAGAAAAATTGATGCTAATGCAAGTGAATTGAGCATTCCCACTTGAAGTTTATCCCTTTTTGTGGGTGTTGTAGAACAGAACATGTAGGGAAAACTATGTTAAAATAGACTATCTAAGTTTAAAAATGGAGTTCAAGAAATGAGAAGCATTCATTATAATATAAAGGCATTTTTCCAAGAAGAAAATTAAAACCCATGGTACATAAATTAACACTACCAAAGGACTTCTAGTTAGCAAAGTCTAAATTTGTTAAGAACTTAAACATATAATATGAGGATAGAGAAGAGACAATGTATGGATCCCAATAAACAATATTGTATACACAAAGTCGGCTTATAAACAGAAGCCATGTGATTATAATAGATGCAAATATGAAGTTTATTTTATGTCTACCATACTATTGCAATATGAACATTCTTAGTAATATGGTATTTGAAAAATATATATACAAATAGTGGACATCTTAGTTTTTCCACATTAAAATAAGAACAAAAGTATCCTATATAAAAAGAAAATTAACTAAAGCTTGTAAAATGGTAATACATTAAACATGATCCATGTATCTTGGAGAGAAGAAGCTATAGAAAAATTGATGCTTATGCGAGTGAAATGAGCATACCAACTTGAAATTTATCCCTTTTTCTAGGTGTTTCCGAACAAAAAAGGACATAGGGGAAAACTATATTAAAATAGACTATTTGAGTATAAAAATAGGGTCGAGGAATGAGAAGCATTCATTACGCTAAAAAGGTATTTTTCCAAGAGACCCGACAAAACTTAATTGCACAGAAAACAATGTGTGAATAATAAATAAATTATGTCCGGAAATAGCTAGCTCTCTTGTGGTAACTAAATACATGTATAGTGATGTTATCCGATATTTGAACCAAGCAGCTTCCAAATGCATTTGGACGTTGGGACGAAGACAAGGTGGTTCACGAACTTGGGGACAAGCTTGAAATGATGATGGGAAGGACCTCAGGAATTTTGTAGTCCTAAAGTGAAGAAGAAAAGAACTTAGCACCGACATGAATTCATGTTGATACTGAGTGGTTTTGCCAGCATGATTTTGGACTTTAGTGTTATGATCAAAGAATATAGTGCTTTGGTGATTATAATGGGGTCCACCTCTGAAGGATTAGGTGAACAACTCCAAAGCGATGTAGAAAAGGACAAGTACCAAATGCGATAGATCATCTCGGTATCGAGAAGAGTTTATCGGCAAAATATTCTCAAAGCTTGAAGACTTGAAGATGTAAGCTAAAATGGAGGAAGGGCCACAGATTACACATGGCAATCATCTCGGTACAGACATGATTAATGTCGGCACCAACATGATTTATGCTACGAAATGACCTCGTCTTCCTTCCTATTCACACATATTTGGATGTTTACCTAGTCTTTCGTGATCTGGCGACTTTGGTTGGCGATTCTCCATAAATAGCAAGCCTAGAGCAATGATTAAAGGTCTTTTGGCCTCCATCTTCTTCACCTTCTACTCTCTATACCACATTGTGGGCTTACTTTTGTTGTTCTAGACCTAAACAAATTGCAAAGCTTTTGTAATTGTGAAAATTAATCTCCAATAAGATTAAAGTGGACGTAGGCTATAGAATTTGTCGAACCAATATAAAATCATTCGTGTTTTTATTGTTCCATGTTGTTTGAATTAGATCTATCTCATTTCTAATAGGTTTAGGGTGTTGCGCCAATTTTTGGTTTAACATTTGTGTGCTTTCACCGAGAACAGAGCTTCTCAAGAGTAGATCTATCTTAATACTGTGGAGCAGAGCGTTCATAAGTTAGATCCAGAAACTTGTTGTTGCAGATCTGAAGTAATGGCCCCTAGGAGATCCAAAAGATCTGAATCTATGATATGTGGAGAAGATGAAGCTTCTCGCCACAATAAAGAGACTAACCAACTAATGGCTGCTTTTCCAGGACGATCTACCTTACAGGAGATGGTAACAAATGTCGAGTTTGACAGGATGTTGGTTGTTACTACAAACAATGTCATCAAACCTTTTAAGGAGATAACAAATTTCAACAGCAGAAGGAGTTGTCCAATGCCTATAAGGGAAGAGATGTCATGTACCTAAGTAACTTATATTACTATCGTGCCAAGGAATGTCGAATAACAACAGATGCTGAAAGGTAATGATGTAGAGCATATCAAGTTGGAAGATAGTCAAAGAAAAGTTCTGCATTGTTCAAAAATATCGAAGAATTGGATGTCAAGCCTTTACAATGGAAACCATTATAAAGCATATACAAGCGGCATTTGATGTCGAACTGCATGGAAAAGATATCGAATGCCTGCAGCTAGCAATGATGTTGTAAATGAACAATGGAAGAAGATATTGAATGCTAACAATGAAAAGAAGGATATGTCGGAATTCAACAGTATGAAAAAGGTGCCGCATTTCATCGGTATAAAAGAGCTTTTCATGTGTTAACCATATGAAGGGATATCAGATGACTACCCTAAGGAAAAGTGCCAAATGCTGGTAGCATTATACATATGTCGTAAACCACAAGTATTCAACAAGATGCCATGTACCATCAATAGAAAAGAAGGATGTCGTAAGTCTCCCATGTTTGATTGGATATCGTAAGTCATCAATGCGGTAAGGGTGCCAAAGACCATTAATATTCTCAGATGATCACCCATATGGCAAGGATGTCGTATATCATCAAGCCAAGGACATATATCATGGATTGTTAATAAAGTAGGATGTCTCATATCGACAACGTATTAGAGGTTGATGAGAATAAGCAATAAACAAAGGGATTTTGCATGCTATCAACACAATTAATGATGCCGAAAATCAAGGGTGCCGTGAGCCACATGGGAGCCGTGTTGCCCAATTCCACCCCTATAAATATGAACCCCATGGAAATGTAAAAGGGGCGATTCTCTCTCTCTCTACTTTTTTTACATTTCAAATTTGTAAACCCTAAATTGGATTGGGGATTATTAGCGCCTGTTGTGATATCATGATTTTATGCAAATAAGAACTTGTACAAAACCAATTTCGTATAGCATGCTTCAGGTAAACAAAGTTAGTTGATTATGATTTTCTTCATGACTCATATATAGCCTTTATGACCTTATGTTCATGATATCAACATGACTTCTTTTGATGTCTGAAACCATAAACAAGTATATTTCACCTTGAACGTGCATACTTCTTTCGCACTAATACAAGGTTGACCAAGCCTATTTCAAGCATAAACTTATTTGCCTTGTACATATTGGGTTAGCAAGAAAAATTATTAACATTGGCTAAATTGAATCAAGGAATGGTGGGCAGCCAGAAAGCGCTTCTTGATAAAATGGATGCAAGTATTGCCTTTTTGACTCAACAATCCCAAAGGCGTAGGAGAAGTCGGAGAGATGTGTCGTCTTCAAGTTCTGCAGAAGAGAATTCATGTTCATTTGATCAGAACAAAAGAGACAGAAAACAAAAGATGAAGGAAAAGACTGATGGGACATTAAGGAAGACAATGAAAACAAGTTGCCAAGTACTAGCTAACGCTAGAGTGGTCGGTACCGACATGAATCAAGTCAGTATCGAAATGAATGGTGGCGGTCCTGGAGTCCAGTTACTTGATGTCATCAACTTGTCAAACTGTAAAGATGATTTGTAGGACACCGACAACAACACTAGACAAAATGTTGGAATGCAAACCGTTGGTGCTCAAACGACCACCATAGAACCAACCAAACATCAAAGAGGATCTAGAGGAGTGGCTCTCCCAAAGCCAAGAGAGCATAGATGTCATAGAGAAAACCGAGACCGTTTGCAGTGTCAAACACTCAGGGATGCTCCTGACAGTCATTTTTCTGATCACCAAGCCAGTAAGGAATATATTGCTGATATGGTCAAGTGAGTGGTAAGTGAAAAATCGATGGAGGAAGAATGAAGAGTGGGGTTCCACACCTAGCAGAACTCCATTCATAGAAAATATTTTGTGGGAGAAATATCCCAAGAAGTTCGTTATGCCTATGATGCCATCGTATAATGGAATGAGAGATCCTATACAGCATCCGTTAAAGTATGAGTGGCACATGGATGGTACGAGAGTGACTGATGTGGTAATATGTAGGTGTTACCCCATCTTTTTGCATGGAGTGGCTTCGATGTGGTTTACCCGGCTCGCACCGATATTCATATCAACATCTGATGAACTAGAAAAGAAATTTATGGAGTAGTTCAGGCTCCACACTGGATGATTGAAGGATGTAATGTCCTTGTCGAATACTAATAAATGTCCCAGAGAGACTTTGAAGGGATTTTTAAGTAGATTCAATACTACTGTGGCGGAAGTAAATAACCTGAAAGAGGATATTGTACTAATGGGGTTGGTCCGGGGGATACATTCGGACATGGACTTTGGAAAGTGGTTGAAGGTGAAATAACCATATACCATGAAGGAGTTTGATCCAAAGGCCAATCAATAACTATGCTTAGAAGAGGTGGATATGGTTACTGGAAAGGCAGGTGGTGGACCATCGAAAGAAGTCATGCAAGGTAACGTGGCTATTAAGAAAAGTGGTGAGAGCATCGGTGATGTTGCCAAAAATGTGGGAAATAATAACAATAATCAGAGGAAAAGAAATCAAGGCTCGAGTGGTAGAAGAAATGATGCCAAAAAACGCTTGTGACGTCTAAGGCCAAAGAAGTACACTCCTATGAATGATATTATAGGGAATATATCCCTTGCTACCTAAAGAACAAAAAGGTATAAGAAGCCACCTTGGAGGGAGGCAATAAAAGTTGAAAGATGCTATGGGAAGTATTATCGCTTCCATGATACCTTTGCACACAATACCGATGAATATCGTCACTGAAGGGACATAATTGAAGAATTAACGAAAGAACAAGTTGCAGTAGTATGTGAGGGATCCATAGGATGGAAGGAAGGATGCTAGACCTCAGGAGCAGAACGTCCAGAGGGACTGACCCAAGTCCAACAAAGAAGTGCCCAGGCGATCATATGGTAGGATCGTGATTAACACGATAACTGAAGGACCTCATCCAGCGGAGAAAGAGCGGGAATGAGATGGAATGGTACAAAACTTCATCAAATCACATGCCAAAGAAGAACTGTTTTGCCACCGAGATGGAGCTTTGATGAAACAATTGAGGACAACGAAGGATGATATTGTTGTTTCACGATAGAGATTCTAACGAAGCTAAAGCATCAATGCTTGATCCCATGGTAATTACGGCCATCATTGGGACAACTACTGTACGCCAAATGTTGATTGATAATGGAAGCTCGGTTAACATTCTGTTCAAGAAGACTTTTGATCATATGAAAATCAATCCGAAGGACATCAAGCCAAGAAAATCTAAAATTCAAGGATTTACCGGAGAGGCAAAAGAGCCTGTCGGAACTGTTGACCTATCGATGGAATTAGGTGAAGGAGACTACAAGATTGTGCAGATGCAAACATTTGTTATTGTTGATGTGTTTTCCGCTTACAATGTCTTTTTGGACAACTGGCCCTTACCAGTTTCAGAATAGTACTGGCTTCTTGGTGCTTGATGATGAAGTTTCCCACGGAGAATGGAGTTAGCGCTATTCAAGGTGACCAAAGTGCAGGTCGTGAATGCAATGCCGTTGAGCTCAGAGAGGGGAAGCGATGAGAATAAGGAAAGGGTGTAGAGAAGGCTCTCTACATCAAGATGGTGGATGCATAGCAATTATTTCCCATGCCCTGACTTGGGAGCCATATATAATTCTTCAAGTCCATGGATCCCCGAAAGGAGCGACAGCATGCGCGGGCAGCACCGATAGAGATGATGATTAGCATCCCGATCAATATGGATGATCCTATTTAGGTCCTTAAGATTGAATCTTAGCTTAGTGCCAAGTTGAGAAAGGAGTTAGTTGGTTTAATCCGGGAAAATTTGCATGTGTTTGCCTAGACACATTCAAAATGTGTGGAATATCACCAGGGATAGTGTGCCACGCATTAAATATGAACCCGATGTGCCCTCCTGTGAAGTAGAAGAGATGCATTATGGGTCTGGAGTGATCTGCTGTGTTGAAAGAAGAAGTGGATAAGATAAAAGCAAATGGTTTCATCCACGACCCCTTATACCCTAAATGGGTATCAAATCCTGTGTTGGTTGAGAAGCCAAATTGAAAATGGCAGACACGCATCGATTATTCGAACTTTAATAAAGCATGCCCAAAGAACAGCTTCCCACTACTGAAGACCGACCAGCTTGTGGACTCAATGGCCGGACATGAACGGTTATCCTTTATGGATTCATATTCCAGCTACAATTAAATAGCATTGCACATTCCAAATCAGCAACATTCAAGTTTTATCACTAATTTGGGCTTGTACTGCTATCGAGTTATGCCGTTCGGTTAGAAGAACGCTAAAGCCACATACTAGCGATTGGTAAATAGGATGTTTGAAAATCAAATAGGGCGGACTATGAAAGTGTATGTAGATGATATGCTTGTGAAGTCACAACTATCGATGAACCACATTAATGATATTTTCGAAATGTTCGATGTGCTACAGAGGCACGGAATGAAGTTGGATCCATTGAAATGTTCCTTTGGAGTCGCATTTGGAAAATCCCTGGGTTTTATTGTGAATTCAAGGGGCATTGAGGCCAATCTAAAGCAGATTAACGCCTTGAAGAATGTAACTTCCCTGAAGACATGGAGGAAAATGTAGAGTTTAAACGGGAAAGTCACTGCGTTGAGTCGATTCATCCCAAAAACAACCGATAATTGTATACTATTCTTAGACACCCTAAAAAAGGAAAAGGGAAAAAAATTAGACAAGGGAACGCAAGGAGGCTTTCTAGGAATTTTTGAAACACGTGGAGAGACCAATGATCCTATTGAAGCCTTTAAAAGGAGAAAATTTATTTATATATTTAGCAGTGTCTGCTCACACACTGAGCATAGCCTTGGTATGTGAGGAGACGAAGATCCAAAGGCCCATATATTATATTAGTAAGTGGTTTGCCAGAGCATAAAAGAACTACCTAAAGTTGGAAAAGATGGCATACTTCTTACTGACTGCTTTAAGGAAACTACGACTACATTTCCAAGTTTACCTAATAAAGGTATTGACGGAAAAACGCTTAAAGCAAGTATTGCATCGACCCGAGAATTCAGAAAGGTTATTGAAGTGGTATACCGAGCTGAGTTAATATAACATAACTAACCATCTTAGAAAGGTGATAAAAGGACAGGCATTGGCTGATTTCAGCGATGAGTTTATCATCCAGAATGTAGAAGAGGAAGACGATATGGTCCAGCCCATTCAATGGAAGTTATACATAGTTGAAGCTTCCAACGAACGTCGTTCTAGGGTAGGAGTTGTTCTTGTAACCCTGAAAGGATAAATGATATGCTATTGATTGAAGCTAGAGTTTTCGGCAATGAACAACGAAGCTGAGTATGAAGCGTTGACAGCTGGACTCAAGAAAGCTAAGGAACTGGAAGTCATGACATTGCATGTGTACAGCGACTCCCAATTAGTGGTATGCCGAGTAAAAAAGAAATTTCAAGCTAAGGGAGCGAGACTTGCCCCTTACCTGAAAAGACGTCGGAACTGTTGAATGATAATGAACACTATACAATAACACACATTCCCATATAAGAAAACATGAAAGCAGATTCACTAGCTAATCTAAGCTAGCCATCTCGAGGGATGCACAGTTGATGGGATTGGTTCCAGTTGAAGTTTTATCGGCTTCGAGCATTGACCAGATGGATGTCGACTGGGTTTTGGAGAACGAAGAGGAAAGGAAGTCATACAGACTCCAATCAAAGACTATTTTCTAAAGGGAACTCTGTCGAATGGAAGAAATAAACGACGAAAACTCCTTTATAAAATGCCATAATTTATAATGCAAGAAGAAGTGTTGTACATAAGAGGCTTCTTTACCCCCTTGCTATGGTGTGTCATAAGGATGAGGCTAAAAAATCCTCATGAAAGAACATGAAGGAAGCTACAATGATCACACCGAGGGCCAGATATTTGCAAAGAAAGTTCTTAACTCTGATACTTCTGGCTGACGATTAACCGAGATGCCACTGATTACACCAAATGGTGTGAGAGATGCTAAAGATTTGCGAAAATTCTGAGAGCCCCATCTATCGATCTTATACAAGTGGTTAGTCGTGGCCATTTGCGGTTTGGGGAAATGATATAATCGGTGTGCTAACGATGTCAAAAGGCAAAGCAAAGTATGCTTTTGTAGCCATGGACTACTTCACAAAGTGGGCCAAAGCGGAACTTTTAGTCACAATAACTACAACGAAAGTGATCAACTTTATGGTGAAGAACATCATATACGGATATGGAGTTTGTTAACCTAAAAAATGGATCAACACTCAGATATCAAATGAAAGCATCAGTTCAGATTAAATAAAAGCAAAAGCAATAAAAGAGGACACAATTTTTATAGTGGTTCGACGTAATATCCAACCTGTGTCCACTTTAATCTTTTTATTAGTTGTTCTTTCTCTGGATTACAACTAGTTTTCTTAGATCTGACCACGATCTAGTGGATCTCAGATTTACAATGATGTTTCTAGAGTGTTTGAGAGGCACTAGTGCTAAGTATTTTTTGATCTATGTCCTAGAATAGCAAATAATTGTTTCCTAAATGACTCTATTGGAGGAGAGATTAGAGGTGAAGAAATGATAGAGTCTCCGTAGTTAGAGAATCCAGATCTTATTTTGGTTGCTCTATGGTTTGTATTTATAGGGGTAGCAATCCTACCGGGCCAAGAGAAGAGTTGGAGCAGAGTCCAGATAGAAGCCCGATATAGTGCATGAAGTCATGAACCCATCTAGGTTAACACCACATGTCTGTACCGACCTCTAAAGTTGGTGCCGACATTTGTGGTTAAACTCAGCTACGTTGATTCCTTTTACATGATTCATCCT
This sequence comes from Allium fistulosum, assembly GCA_030737815.1. Lineage (NCBI taxonomy): Eukaryota > Viridiplantae > Streptophyta > Magnoliopsida > Asparagales > Amaryllidaceae > Allium > Allium fistulosum. Next base: position 708,153,512 of record CM060903.1, on the reverse strand, counting down.
ACTTGATTTCAAGGCGTCCCATGCTGTTTCCATTGATCGTTAGTCATCCAAAACAAGTTGTCGTCTACTTCTCTCCAAAACAGCCTGGTATCAGCCTTTTTTGCCTAAGAGGTCGGTGCTGACTTTATTCCTTAGCTTGAAATGACTTGTAATTTTTACAGCACTCTTCTAATTCCATATGGAGGTGTTCCAAGAAGTTGTAACATCTATGGAGTTAATATGAGAAGTCGGTACCTACATGAGAGGTTGGTATCGACATCTCTCCTTAGTGTACTTTTCATCCAAATTTCTTGAGCTCCATTCTCTATTGCTTTTAAGCGTATCTCTAAGTTTTCAAGTCGTCTCCTCCTCGTTTGAATCATCTAAGTCCAATTGAAATCTGCTTTGCTAAAAAGCGGGTTAACAGTTGCTCTCCAAAGTACGCCTTTCGAATGTAAGGTGTGCTTTGCTCAAAACAAGTTCCAGTAATCAGTCTTTGATGGTTGAGCTCTTCGGCTATTTCAATCTTGGTGAATCATCCAGTTCCTTCGGATTCTCTTATCAATCATGATTCATTCCAAATCTATTACAGCCTAAGACTTTAGATTCTGCCTAAATACATCACAATCATTTTGATTTCATTCGGAGTTATTACATCACTTATCTCTTATTACATCATATATCTGATTTCATTCGAAGCTATTACATCACATATGCAAAATCATCCCGTATTGATCCGAGATTTATTAATTTTATTCTAATTACAAGGCGTTCAAATCCTTTTATCAAATCTATATCTGTTTTAAGGTTCGATCTCGCCGGACCATTTTATATTCAATTTAATGCGCGATCTCTTATGATCGTTTATTGTTTAAGTTGAGAGGACGATCTCTCTGGGTCATTTATTGTTCAATTAAGGGGGGACGATCTCTCTAGAACATTTGTTATTTAGTCTAAGTTTTCGAACTCTCCAGATCCTCGCTGAGTCCATTCGCTCTTTGGAAAAAAGACTTAACGACCAAGCAAGCCCATCCGCTCACTCTCCAGTGAGGGGACTTACTTTCGTACAAGCCCATTCACTCGCTCTTCGACAATGGAACTTGCACCTTGCACTCCAGTCCCACCTCTCTGGTCGGGACTCTAAGGCTATCAATATCAGTCATTATATTCAATGTGGTTTTTTCAAAATCCAAATATTCAAATCAAAACGAAGAAAACAAGCAGAAATCCTAAGTGTTCATCCTAGACATCCGACTAAGAGCGTGACTAGTGACCAGTCTAGATTTTGTACATGTCTAAGTGGTTTGAGATTATTATTATCCTAAGCAATCACCCCAAACATCCGACTTAGAGTGTAAATAGAGACCAATCCAGGTTTTGTGCACGTCTAAATGGTCTACGGTTATTATTGTCCTATATAGTCATCTCAGGCATCTGACTCAGTGCGTGCCTAGGGACCGTTTGGGATCCCATACACGTGCAAGCGGCCTGAGGTTATATTGCATTATTTATTTAAAATCAGCGTAAAGGAATCAAACCTGATCCTAATCTATCCCGATCATGGGTTGTCATCCAATGGAAATCTCTGATCCATAACTTTATTCTACCCTCTGTTTCAATGGTGGGCTTCTAGTTCCAGCTCCTACTGTCATGTATTTATATTCCGATTTGCCATTCTGGCTCCGAGATCGCCTGTTCCAGACACTAAAGCTCATCCTAGATCCAAATCGATCGTGCCCTCGAGTCGTGGGGGCATTGTTTCAGTTTTCTTTGCTCTATCTCCAAATGCTTCTGCGTTAGTTCATTGTCTTTGGTTCTGAATTCCATCAACTCTAGTTGTTCCTTATTGTCCCTCCTTTGGAAGAACCCTTCAAGCGTTTCATGTTGCCTACATACCACTTCATCTTGCATCTCCTTCATCATTCTTTTCATTTCATCTCCGATCACATAAATGGATTGATGAGAATTTAAGGACACCTTCAGGCTGCCCCCGGGCTCTGGTTGACTTGCTCCGGTTTTAGATTTAGTATTAGGCATCTTCATCTTCTCCAAATCTCAGATTCAAGCTTCAAACCTTCATATCTTGTTCAAGGTTCTCAGTGAAAGATCCAAAATGTTAACCTAAAAAATGGATTAACACCTAGATATCAAATGAAAGCAGCAGTTCAGATTAAATAAAGAAAAAGCAATATAAAAAAAGACATAATTTTTATAGTGGTTTAATGTAATCTCTAGCTTATGTCCACTTCAATCTTTTTATTAGTTGTTCTCTCTCTGGATTACAACTAGTTTCCTTAGATCTGACCACAATCTAGTGGATCTCAGATTTACAATGATGTTTCTAGAGAGTTTGAGAGGCACTAGTATTAAGAATTTGCTGATCTAAGTCCTAGAACATCAAATAGTTGTTTCCTAGGTGACTCTATTGGAGGAGAGATTAGAGGTGAAGAAATGATAGAGTCTCCGTAGTTAGAGAATCCAGATCCTGTTTTGGTGGCTCTATGGTTTGTATTTATAGGGGTAGCAATCCTACTGGATAAAGAGAAGAGGTGGAGCAGAGTCCAGATAGAAGCCCGAGATAGTGCATGAAGTCATGAACCCATCTAGGTTAACACCACATGTCTGTACCGACCTTTGAAGTCAGTGCCGACATCTGTGGTTAAACTCAGCTGCATTGATTCCTTTTGCATGATTCATCCTACTTGATTTCAAGGTGTCCCATGCTATTTCCACTGGTTGTTGGTCATCTAAAACAAGTCGTCATCTACTTCTCTCCAAAACAGCCCTATATCAGTCTTTTTGCCTAAGAGGTCGGTGGTGACTTTTTTCCTTAGCTCGGAATGAATTCCAATTTTTTTAGCACTCTTCTGATTCCATGTAGAGGTGTCCCAAGAAGTCGCAACACCTATAGAGTTAATATGAGAAGTCGTTACCTACATGAGAGGTCGGTACCGACATCTCTCCTTAGTGTATTTTCATCCAAATTTATCATGCTCCATTCTCAAGTCCTTTTAAGTGTGCCTCCAAGTTTTCAAGTCGTCTTGTCCTTATTTGAATCTTCTAAGTCTAGTTGAAATCTGCTTTGCTAAAAAGTGGGTAACAGAGTTCCATAGAAAATTATAACTGACAAAGGAACTCAATTCGATAGGTATGAGTTCAAGGATTACTACAACCGATACAAAATGAAGAAGAGATTCTCGATAGTAGCACACCCACAAGCAAATGAAAAGGTGGAGGAGGGGAATAAATTTTGATAAAGTTAAGGGTATGCACTAGGGGAAATTATGTAATTTGTTACATATATCTAACTCAGTAACCAACCTTGTTCGAAATAAAAGGTGTTTTCTTTCTATTATATACTTGATATAATATGTTATATTAAGTAATTAATTTAATTAAAAGTATATTTAATAGAAAATCCATAAATGGTATGTTTTGTGATAGTAGTTATAATGCGTTGTAAAAATAAGAGATTTATCACAATAAAATAAACATATAGTATTAAATATTCCTAGTCAAGATGTATCGAGACTGGATATTGATGCATCCATTGAGACTAGAGTACGTAACGCTCTCCAAATGTTGGAAAATTTATTACTTATGACTGCTAGAAGAACCAAGGGGTTACATACTAATAGTTATTGGATAACTATGGAATGACTCACTTGATGGTTTTCTATTGGTTATTATAACTAAGGTCAAACAAAAATATCGATGTGACAATATTACATAATTCGCTCGACTTGAGAATACTATCGAGCTTCAATGTGGAAACTCCACTTTGTTTATAATTAAATCATAGCATAGTGCCCATCGAACGATTACAGTTAGGTCGAGTGGAAGCATTGGAAGTGAAACAATATTCAAGTGAGGATTCGTCTCCTCTGTTATATGAAGTTAGTATCACGATTAACTGAAATCAACTCAAAGTCAAAGTCTCTAGCCAGAGTAGTTCGATTAATAATAACCAGTACGTTAGGCACGTCCGTTGGACGTGTATAAAGAGAACCGAAAGCAAAGTTATTTATTGTGAAATAATGATCATATCCATAAATAATACTTGACATAAATAAATGTGTGAGCTAAATGAAATAGTGTGAACAAATACACAAAAATTCGTTGCTATATGTTTGGACAGCAATTTGGTTTTTGTGTAAATATTGAATGAGAAAAATATACTATAGCCCATAGGGGTATAGCGGTTGGTTAGGACATATGGTGTTCAAATGTAAGTTTAAATTTCAATCATTGCTAATTACCTACCTTGTGGGAATTTAACCGAGTTATATATGCACACACTATGTAGATTTACATTGATATGCTTAAAATTAAAGTACGAACAAAAGTTGTCTGACTTATTTAAAAATCTATGGATACACATACAAAGACACCTCCATAGTAATTTACAACTATTAAAAAATTAATCCATTAAATTTATTTTAGTCAATTATTTGTTGTGTGACTCATAAATCTGACTCTGATCCATGGTAATATTTAAACTATTTAAATATAAATTAATACATGCGATGACTTGTCTAAAGCACGATAAAAGTCAAGAAATACACATATATAACTTAATATTACAAAAGTAATTCATCTGAAAGAATGTTTTAATCAAATAAAAATATATACATGAACAGTTTATTTGTCAAATCCAAAAGTATAAATTGCAATATTGTAAGAAAACTATTCAAAAATTATGGTTGTTGTAATAGTCACAGTCATTAGCAACATATGATGTTTTTGGATAGGATGCTACCTCGCATTCCGCTAATGGGTGCTATCCAACCCTTGCGACTTGATCGGTCAGGTCGATCGCTGTCAACAGAGGCGTTGACCCTCGCACCTTCTAGAAAACACCTCCGTGGGAAACATTTTGGAAAAACTTCTAACCGAACCTTTATTCATCGAACCTTCATTTTCCTTATGTTCGAACTTCTCAGCAAACCATCCAAAAAAAATTATCTTCCTACATATTATGAAATATGGCAAAATTTGCAATATGGGCGAACTTTGAGCGTCAATGATTATTGGTAGGTAATTGGTATCTTGAACAAATGTCACAGCGGAAAAAAAATGGTCAACTAATGAACATATCCTTATCATGATCAATGTTAAATCAAGAGAACGCTATGCTAAACTTCTAAGGGTGATTTCTTCTTATTGGAATTAATAAAAATGAACCATCTGTTTTATGTGCAATAAGTGAATTTAATGCTCTAGGTTATAACTATCAAAATTTCCTTAATCTTAGGTGAAAAATAATCAAGTTTAATTAAAAAACAGCGTGTTATTCGAAACTGCTTATTTATTTAGTGCAAATAATTTATTTGCAACGAACATAAAAGTAATTTATCTTACTTCATAAAGTTCATGACTAATCAACTCATTTAGTTTATTGCACTGTACCCAATGTGAATGTTTATACCATTCGACAATTAGCTCTATGCTTCATTGGCTATAAGATGTATTCTCCCTATACTTGCATAATATATATAAAAATACGTAGGTATAAGATGTCTTCTCCCTATACTTACATAATACCTCTGTATAAAAATACGTATGATTAGTTTCAAGTACAATATACAATTAATTATCAGCAGCTCTTGGTATTATTATAGCTAGTTATGTTACTCCAACCTGTCCACTCCCAACTAATTAACTATATTTAAATAAAAATATCAACTCATTACAACTTACAAAGGTTTACTATAATACTTCCAGTTATGTTACATAGTTTTGTCAAAGTTTTTACCAATAAAAAAACATTCATGGAGCACTACGTAAATGCATGTCCACCGCTATATAAAGAAACGCCTTCTGAAGCACATTTGACATTAATTCTTACATGATATCTAAATTTTAATGATGAAAATTGAACTCTTTTGCTAATCTAGTTTTATAATTCTCCTAATCCTAAAATTTGATTAAAGGTAAAATATCCGGTACGTATGAATACTTTCGACAACCAATGTTTATTTATAATTTAACTACTAAATTAATTCATGATAAAAAGAAAAATACAGTACCTTGATGCATTTCTAGAAATGGATTGAATCCTTTGAAACTCCTTGATCGTTTTTAGATCATCTTATTCGACAGTAAAAAAACCAACATGGCTTCTGTTAATTGTCTAAAATAATATGCAAATTTAATGAGTGAAATGAAAATTGACGAAGGTAGTATCCTGAATCCTAACATGCACGAAGAAGAGAGAAAGAGGTTGTCCTAATTTGGAACTGAGAGAATAATACCGGGTTTAAAGTTAAAAGCAACAAAAGTGGAAGCTATTCGTAAGGAGTGATGACGAATGTGGATATGGGAGTGTAAATGACCAAAGTGGTCTTAAGACGACTTGATGTTTCAAAGGGTCATTTTGTAATTTCAAAAGATTCAAAACCAAGTATTCTTATTATATATTGATTGTTATTATTGAACAAAGGACTTTGTGTTTAGACTATAAAGTAGAATATGAATGATATTGGAATTTTGACCATTACCGAATTTGATTAGTCCAAAGTGATATAGTTTTGACGAAGAGAATTGATGTAAATAACTGTCACAATCGGGTAACGCTTAATAAAGTAAAATTCGATTTTACCGAAACCAAATAAGCAATACATTTTGTCATAATGTCATGCCACTTGCTAAGTGATGTGTGAATGTTAATATTCGAATTGTTGGATACTAATTGCTGATGAAATTTACACCTAAGAGCCCCATAACCGAAATGATGACTGCTCCTTTTATCACTTGATTTAATTAATTTGTAATTGTTATAAATTAATTAATATTTAGGAAATATTAATTACAAAAAAAATTAATTGATGTGTTGAACAATGTTAGATAATGTATTTATAATAGTTATAAATACGTTAATCTAAATATACGATATCAGTATGCATTTAAATTAGATTTAAATGCAACTGACATTATTCGAGCTAGAATTGGTTTTGAGGCCCATATGCGGCATGCAAATTTCAGCCAAAAGCTTGGATAAGCCAGTCAAATTTTGGCTAAAGTGGGAGGCTTTTGAATGGTTTAAAAGAGTGGAATTGGCAAGAGAGATAAGGATGTGATCCACTTTTCTCTCCATTTGACTTCCTATGTATATGCCACTCGCTACACCATTTATTTCAGACTTTTTGCTCTCCTTAATCCTGCAAATTTTGACCAGCAAACCCCATTTAAACCCAAAATAAATCCAAGCATAAATCATATTAAAACTCTTCGATTCGATCGATGGTAACGCAGTTTGGGAGCCAACAACTCTAGAACTTGGAATTTGATCCAATGAGCCATTTCATCATTTAAAAGTGAGACCTTTTGGCCCTGGTGAAAGGTATTCAACATGTTTACTAATTCATTTAATATTATTATCTATTATTGTGATATATTGTAGGTTATTAGATTATATTACAAATTTAGTGTATTGATGTACTGTTACATATTGGATGGTTGAATATATTGGTGCGTCTATATATTAAAATAAAATAAAAATCATTTTTAGTGGTATTAAACTCATGGCCTAAAAATAAATAAAATAAAATGCATTTTTTTAATTAAATAATGTTGCATATGGTTTTATCAATTAATAAATTATATCCTAAAGATTAAAATCATTTAATAATTATTTTAAAATCTCTAAAATTTTAGTTTTGCACAGCAATAATTCGGTAGTAAATTTTACTTTATTTGTAATATATATTTATATTTATGATATATTTAAATACTAATATAACTATTTGTTTAACTAGAAATTGAGTGTGTGTGTGTATTAATATAATTCAAAATTAATTATAAATTTTATTTAATAATATTACATAATTTTTGGATTTCTAAAGTAAATTTTTAATAATTTTAATAATTAATTTCGTTTGGTTTTTAAATTATTTTATAATTGTTTATTTAAAATTTATTCATAAATCTAAAAAAAATTGTGCCATGAGCTTAAATTCAGTTTGCCTCAATTGTATTAAAAAAATTATACACACACATATTAATTTATGTATGTGCACATGTGTTTGTATATTTATAAATATTTATAATTAAATAAACAATGTTAATTTTGTTCTTGGGTTTGTAATAGCAACTAAAAAATTTGTTTAAAATTATTTTATATTAATTATTAAATGATTTTTGTTATTTAATATAAATGAACATTTATACTAATACATCATAAATATCTAATATATAAATGATTACAATTGTTATTTCCATATATATTATTGTATTTTACATATGTATAATTCTATATAAATACATATATAACATTAGATGCTATATATATATTCATTTAGATGGCACATAGAATACTAAAGGGGCTAAACTATCTGTTGTAGTGCAAATTCCAACATTTATACACAGGCATGTCAAACCATGCATACTTTATTATGTTGCACATGCATGTACACATATGTGTATATGATACACATATCGAGACATAATACAAAATAATATAGAGTAAAACTTTATTTATAAAATAAAATAATGATTTTATTTAAAAGAAATTTAGAAAGTTCTAAATGAATTAGACTTCATAGGCCCAATAAAGATCCAAAATGGTAAAAAAAATTGAAATTCTCCCATTTCTTCCGCTGTGGGCTGGCCCAATTCCAACAATAGTATCGGAGCCCAATAGGCTATGCAGTCTAAATTAGTCGTATTAGACTAACTAATTAAGCTTACAACCTAGTTCGTTAGTTATCTAAGAAAGATAGTGTCTAAGTTGGATTGTTAGGTAACTAAGTACCCTTTCCTACCTGGTCCGAACAGTTATGTAAGCCCAGAGGTTTCCCCTAATAGAAAAGGCCCAAATTTGAAATGGGACTTAGGCTAATTTCAAAATTATTTTAAAATTAAAATTAATTTTTTTAATTTAAAAGTTAAATTTAAAATAAGAAAAATATTATAAATGTTATAATATAGATTTTCAAATTGTTTTGAAAATTAAAATAAAAGTTTTAAATTTAAAAGCTAAATTTAAAATAAAACATATATTATAAAAGTTATAATATAATTTTTCAAAATGTTTGAAAATGTTCTAAAATTAATTTTGAAAATATTATTTATTAATAAGATTAATAAAATAGATGAATTAAGTAAATAAGTTAATTAATTAAATATATATACATGTATAATATATATAATGATATATGTTATGTTGCCTTGAATTATTTAAGACTATGAGTATACATGGGTGTATACAAGAATTTTCCAAATTAATAAAATTTAATTAAAATTACTTAAATAAATAAATTACTTAAAAGTTAATTAATAAATTAAAATACATATGTATATATAAGATATGTGTGTAATACTATAAAAGTTATAGTATTAATAATATGTTATAATTGAATAATGTAATAATTAATTAAAGTGTTAATTAATTAAGTTAATTAAATAATATTAATTAATATAATGTTATACATAAAACATTATATAAGTTAAATAAAGTATAAAAGTTATATAATAATAAAACTTATATAATATAAATGTACAAACTAAAAAGTGAAATAGTAAGAAACCCAAAATAGACTTGAGGGATTGATGCATACGTATAGTACGTATACCTTAATTTTTGATGTGTCCGACACTTGAATCACGAGGGTATTTCATACGAAATACATTATTCCATAAGTCTATGTCTCTTAACTAAATATATTAAAGATTATGAATCTTTAATATAAAGTTGTCCTCTACCATTTATATATTAATAGATTACTTGCATACTCCTTAGTTGTTGAGCTTTTCTCAAGCTATGGATGTTATGTGTAGTACTACAAATATATAGACTAAATAAGGTATGATGCTTATACATATTTGTTAAGCTTTCCTCAAGGTATGTATAGTATACTTAGGCCATTGTAAAATGGTGGGTATGAATGAATAATCTATTTTTATTTGTTGAGCTTTACTCAAGATAATGATGAGATTAGGACAAGGATCACAAGGTTAGCAGTTGTATGTGATATATTCGATAAGGAGTTATCAGAGTATGATTTGTTGAGCTTTCCTCAAGGTCAAAATCCCAAGATATACGAGTCCTAACACCCACTAGTGAAGTCGAAAGATTTTATGTTCCGTCTTAAGGTTTGGAGAAACACAAAAGACCGGTGGGGGCCTTATTTGAAAATGAAATGGTACATTTAACCTTTCTAATAACGTAAGAACATCTACTATACAAAGTTATAGTAATCTACATTGATAAATTTGTGCAATTAACATAACTGATAAAATGTTTATCAATTAAAATATACAAATGAACTGAATAAAATATGGATAAAGATATATTAAATATACTTACCAATAAATATTTTTGCTTGTTGACCCATGCAAGCACCTAATTATACAACCACTAAGTATGTTCGTAACTTGGTCTCTTACGAGTTTACTTGCCTGAGACCGTATATTGTCTTCAATGAGTTTCGAACCCTAAAAGCAATACAAGAATATGAATATTTAATTCATATACGATGACATATAAATGTTATATGGTGAACGATCATAAGTCGTAATGTACGAAACCTCGATGAAATTAGTTCATTGAAATAAGAAAATAAACTGTAGTGTAAGGTCGTGTATTCAATGTGAATGATTACAATAATGATCTTTTTGTGTTAAATGTAACATTGGACCAAAGGTTATAAGAGAGATCTAAGAATTGGATCACTGAACTGTCGGTTTGATCTATTTACATAAAGTGCAATTTATTTTGTGTCCTTAAAAGTTAAGGATTACCAAATGCACTTTTGTAAAGAGTTCAGAATTCCATTGAATGGTTCGACTATTTAGAAAGGAAATCAAGTGTGTAAGAGTGGATGTAACGTAAGGCAAATAAAGAAACCAAATGGTCACTTCTGCTTCATAAAGAAATTCAAAAACGAGAATTGTAAAATAATTATAGATACTTAACATTGTAATGAGAAATATGATTTCTATTCCAAAAGTATTTTCATATAGAAAATTAGTTTCTATGATATTTATTTCTTTGAATTTTAGATACTTGATCTAAAATTCTTGACAGTAAACCGGTTACAACAAATGAAAAAAATAGCTTACATTAAGTAGTTGAATGGAGCTTTGTATTTCATACGCTATTATAGTAATGGCAGAAATACTTGAAGCATTCCATATAATTCTTATTAGTCGCATCAAGTTACGAAAATTATTTCCATAAAACGAATTATTTTTCAATGTTGACTGAAAAATATACATAGTTTCATTTCAATATGAATTATGAATATTCATTATAAAATAAAACTATAGTACTGGTATTTGTTATGCATTGGAAAATACAGAAGTGTCAAAATTTATTTGCAATTATTTTGAGATTATGGACTAAGCCACAATTTTGAGAAATAATTTTCATTATATGATTAATTATGAATCATATGGTACTAGTAAATTATATCCCAGACAACTAAGGGAAATCACTCATTCAGTGGGAGCATCATAAGAGTTAATCAACTCTATGGATTGATACACATAGATGTATGCAATCAAAAGTCTATTAAGTCCAAAATGATTGCACGTACTTTGTTGTATTCACCGATGAATTATCACAAACATGACCATGTGTATATAATACACACGTGGTATGTTAATGATGTGTTCATAGGATACAAAACATAAGTAAATAAAATAATGTGCAAAAGAAAATAAAATGATTCGATTTGATTGCATAGGCGAGTATATTGGAAAGAGATTCGAATGTACCTAAAATTGAATAAAAATTCAGTCTCAAAAGTCACTCCTCCCTATGATACATAATCATGTATCGATAATGAGTAATCGAACTTTGTTGAACGATGTACAATTATTTGTTGGTGAATTTAAGTTAACTTCATTATGCAAGGTCATGTACTTAACAGTAGTACAAAAGGTTAAAATTAATTTCATCTAAAGAATGGTTTACAAAATCATACAGGTTAAGGGTTTATAAGAAACCCTAACATATCCTAAGCCAAGGAGTTGGCGGGTTGTGCGAGTCAAAAGACCACACGTAATAATTGTTCATGAGGGATCTAAGAATCGCCCCCAGAAAGAAGTTTGGGAATGACTGTCACTGAATAACCAATTTATGTTTTGAACATAGGTCTTGTAAACTAAAACTGAATCAGATTTATATGTAAGGCAATTCATAAAATATTTGTGAGTACCCATTCTATTGAACTAAGAAACAATTATTGTTTCAAGAAATGCCAACTTCGTAGCGAAAGAATTCTTTGTAGAAATTATTAGTAGTAAAATGGATTTAGATACGATCCAAAGATAAAACTGATTATGTGGGATAAAACGAAATTAACCTAACCTAAAAGAACACATCGCATTAGAGTGTCGAATAAGTATTCTCACACATTGCAGAGAAATTATGAGTTTCTTATCAATATCGAGAAAAAATAATCCTCAGTTGTCAATTAAGCCATTAAGAGTATTGACTCTACGATATGGTATGATGCATAAATCTAAAAAGGATTCCAAGTATGTTAACAAAATATGATTTTGATAGTTATACCCGAAGGGATATGATCCATCGATCGCAAATGTGTCTTCAAGAGAAAGACTAATGCATTTGAAATATAATGAGCAACGTTGATAAGAATAACATCGTAATTTCAATTGGTGAAATTCACATAATAGATTCATCATTGAACGTGCTTAAGTTATGTTGGATTTACTCACAAAATTATCGTTTAATATGACTTTTTGTTATGGTACATATGCGTTGAAATGGAAAATTCTAAATAATGATTTAGAATAAAATGTTTGCATATAACAGCCAAAGTGTCTCGAAGTCAATGCGAGCGATATTGAGTTTGTGGGTATTTGGATATGATCTAAGAAGTGATATTAAAGTAATATTTTATAAGCATCGGAATTGCATAAGTATTTTGATAGAAATATCGAATAGTTTGATTTTTAGTCAAAATGCAGAGGAAGCATGTGTCCATAACAAAGAACTTTTAAAAGGTACATAGATATTTGTAGACTATAAGTAAACAACGTATTGCTGATTGTTAACGATGTACTTATGTTAAAATTAGTAATAGTTTGGTTGTTTAATACTCGATATTGGATTTGTAAATTATATCTTTAAAGGATGTTGGGAATGTCCCAAATGATATGCAAAGATGCCATGTTAATATAGAATATGTAAGATGGATTCCTTATGTGTTAACAATAGGAATTATCATACATGTTGAATTGTCTACAGTATTGAAATTTGCTTATGTATTTGATGCATGAATCAAATATCAATCCAAATTAAGATCACTAAATCCTATTTTAGAGTCTTCTCGAGTATTTATGAAATACTAGAGAATTTTTTACAGAAACAATGAACTCTTTATGAAAGAGTGTTCAGACTCGAACTTCATAAGTGTTATAGAGTATATTATGCCAATTCTAAATTCATGTTAAAACCTTAATTAAGAAGGATTAAGTTGGAAATGTTCCAAATGAAAGATTGTGGCTGATTCAACGAAAGGCTAAGTACATTGCCTTGAATAGTGCCGCAATAAAAGCAATATATATAAATATAAATGCACAAAATTTATAACTGAGATAGGGGTGATTCCAAGCATTAAGAATACTACATCATTGTTATATGATAATAGTGTAATAATAAGAGCTCACTAGAAGTCAAGAAACATACTCTGAATAGTTCAACACGATAAAGGTAGTTTATCAACATCGAAGAGAGTTGATTGACAGAGTAGTTAATTAAACCAACATAGCAAATCCATTCACGAAAAGGTCTAACTCAATTGGTTCTCATCAAACTGATTGAAGAGATGGGAAGAGATTCATTCATTGACCCCAAGTGCAAGTGGGAGACTAATAGAGTTAGGGGTATGCCCTAGGGGAAATTATGTAATTTGTTACATATATCTAACTCGATAACCAATCTTGTTCGAACTAAAGGTGTTTTCTTTCCATTATGTACTTGATATAATATGTTAGATTAATTAATTAATTTAACTAAAAGTATATTCAATAGGAAATCCATAAATGGTATGCTTTATGTTAGTAGTTACAATGAGTTATAACCATGAGTGATTTATCACAATATAATAAACATACCATTTTAAATATTCCCAGTCAAGATGTATCGAGACTAGATATCGATGCATCCGTTGAGACTAGAGTACGCAACGCTCTCCAAATGTTGAGTAGTGTATTACTCATGATTGTTGGAGGCACCAAGGAATGATATACTAATAGTTATTGGATAATTATGGAATGACTCACTCGATAGTTTTATGTTAGTTAATATAACTAATGTCAAACAGAGAATATCGATGTGACAATATTACATAATTCCCTCGACTTGAGAATACCATCGAGCTTTAATATGGAAATTTCACTTTGATTATAGTTAAATCATAGCACGACATCCATTGAACAATTATAGTTAGGTCGAGTGGAAGCATTGGAAGTGAAACCTATTTAAGAGAGGATTCGTCTCCTCGGTTGTTTGAGGTTAGTATCACGATCAACTGAAGTCAACTCAAAGTTAAAGTCTCTAGCCAGAGCAGTTCGGTTGATGATAATTGTTATTACTGAAACAAGGACTTTGTGTTTGGACTAGAGAGTTGAATATGGATGATATTGGAATTTGACTATTCCAAATTCCTTAAGCTAAAGTGATATAGTTTTGATGAAGATAATTAGTGTAAATAATTATCACAATCGGGTAATGATTAATAAAATAAAATCGGATTTTACCAAAACCAAATAAGCAATAAATTTGGTCATAATGTCACACCACCTATTAAGTGATGTATGAACGTTAATATTTGAATTGTTCAGTATTAATCGCTGATCGAATTTACAACTAAGAGCCACATAACCGAAACGAGGAATACTCCTTTATCACTTGATTTAATTAATTTGTAATATTTATAAGTTAATTAAATTAATTAATACTTATGAAATAATAATTATACAATTTTGTATTTGATGTGTTGAACAATGTTAAACAATGTTTTTATAATGGTTATATATATATATATATTAATCGATATACGACATGGTAGACATTTAAATTTAGAAAATGCAATAGACATTGTTCAAGCTGGAATTTGTTTTGAGGCCCATATAGGGCATGCAAATTTTGGCCAAAATAGCTTGGATAGGCCAGCCAAATGTTGGCTAAAGAGGGAGGCTTTTGAATAGTTTAAAAGAGTGGAATTGGTAAGAGAGCGACAAGGATGTGATCCACTTTTCTATCCATTTGACTTTCTATTTATATGCCACTCTCTATGCCATTTATTTGAGACCTTTTCCTCTCCTTCCTCTTGAAACTTTCGACCATCAAACCCCATTTAAACCCATAAGAAATCCATGACCAAACTATTAAAACTCTTCGATTTGATCATCGGTGGTAAAACAGTTCGGGAGCTAGCAACTCTAGAACTTGGAATTTGATTCAAGGAGCCATTTCATCATTTCAGTGTGAGATCTCTAGGCCTTAGTGAATGATATTCAACATGTTTACTAATTCATTTAATATTATTATTTATTACTATAATATATTATAGGTATTATATTATATTACGAATCTAGTGTATCGATGTACTGTAACATTTTGGATGGTTGGATATATTGGTGCATTTATATATTAAAATTAAAAAATAAAAAATTATTTTGTATGTTCATTGGTATTAAACTCACAGCATAAAAAACCATTTTTAATTAAATAATATTATATATGATTTTAACAATTAGTAAATTATATTCTAAATATTATAATCATATAACAATTATTTTAAAATCCCTAAAATTTTAGTTTTGCACAACAATAATTTGGTAGTAAATTTTACTTTATTTTAATATATGTTTTTATTTGTTATATATTAAAATATAAATATAACTATTTTGTATTTGTTATATATTTGAATATTAATACAACTATTTATTTAACTAGAAATTGATTATATATATTAATATAATTTGAAAATAATTATAAAATTTATCTAATAATATTACATAATTTTTAGTTTTTGAAAATAAATTTTTAATAATTTTAATAATTAATTTCGATCGGTTTTTAAATTATTTTATAATTGTTTATTTAAAAATTATTTATAAATCAGAAATTATTTTTGGCCATGAGCTTAAAGTTAGTTTGCATCAATTTTAAACACACACACACACACATATATATATATATATATGTGTGTGTGTGTGTGTGTGTGAACATATGTTTGTATATTTATAAATATTTATAATTAAATAAAAAAAAGTTAATTTTGTACACGAGTTTGTTGCAACAACTAAAAAAATTGTAAAAATTATTTTATATTAATTATTAAATGGTTTTCGTTAAATATAAATGAACATTTGCACAAATACATCTTAAATATTTTATGTATAAATTATTATAATTTTTATTTCCACACACACACATGATTATATTTTACATATGTATAATTTTATATAAATATATATAACATTTGATGCACATAAATATATTCATTTAGACAGTATATAGAATATTAAAGGGCTAAATTGTCCGTTGCAGTGTAAATCTCATTACATATACATGGGCATGACAAACCATGCACATTTTATTATGTTGCATGTGCACGTACACATATATGTGTATATGATACACATATTTATACATACTACAAAATAATATAAAGTAAAACTTTATTTATAAAATAAAATACAATGATGATTTTATTTAAAAGAAATTAGAAATTTTTTTAATGAGTTAGACTTTGTATGACCAATAAAGATTCAAAATGGTAAAAAAAAATAAGTTTGCTCATTTCTTCCATTACGGACTGGCCTAGTTCTAACAAAATCATCAAATCCCTCCGAAAGAAACGATTGACAAAAGCCAAGGGTAATTGAGTCAATTAATTACTTCTAGCACTATGGGCTTACCGAATGACCCATAAGTCTATGACTAGGCATACTCCATTCGCTCTGGTCTACAGAGCTGAGCCCATGATTTGATAGAACTAGAAATTCTTTCCTACTGAAGGAAACACTATGATCTCAGGATGAACTAGGAAATTTTGCTTGAGTCCCTCGACTTGGTCAACAAGAAATGGGAAGAAGCTGAACTAAGGGTGGCTTCTCTCCAGAAAAAAGTAGCACGGCACTTCAACGTCAAGGTCAAAAACCGTACCTTTGAGGTAGGGGATCTCGTTTTGAAGCAAGTCCTTTACGGGGGCACTTGGTCTGAATTGGGAAGGCCCCTATGCGAATGAACAGAAGCTTGGAGATGGAACTTTCATGCTAGAAGCTATTGACGAGATCCCAATTCCATGGGAATGGAATAGCGAATACTTACGACGCTATTTCACTTAGATTTATTCATTTTATTTTCAGCAAATAAGCCGCCCAAGTGAACTGGAGGGCAATGTAATAAGGTAGGACTTGCCATTTTCTTTGTTCATAAATAAAGCTAGCTTCTAGAACCAATGGAACCATGTTCTTATAAGCTAAACCTTGTGTTGCATGGTTAGTAGTGTAATCAGGTACGTGGAGATAGGTATCGACTAACTCCTTTGACCTATGATCGGGTCAGGAGAGTATAATCGCACAAGTGTCGATCAGATGATTTGTGTCCATATCGTCTCCAGTTTTGATTAATGCCCGGAGATAGGCAAAGTCAATGAGGAATGTCCAGAGTCAGGCAACTGAAGCACCGATTCCCAAAGAGAGGAATTGGTATGCAATCGAAGCTTTCACGACCACGCTTGCGGCCCAATAGGACATGCGCGGTCGAGGATAAGCAATGAAGGTCGATGAATATTCTTGTTTAATACACAAAGATAGGCGAGGTCGAGAGCATATGCCAAAAGGCAGGCACCTGAAACATCGATTCTTAAAGATAGGAATCAGTGTATAATTAAGGCTTTCACGGCTATGTTTATCGCTCGGCGAGACATGCCTGGCCGAGGATAAATGATGATAGTCGAGGAGTTGTTTCGATCGACGCCTGGAGATAGGTAAGGTCGGACACCGATGATCAAAGATAAGCATCATAAATATTGATCGCCGAAGACAGGGATTGATGAATGATTGCACTATCTATCACTATGCGGCCCGGTGGGATACGCCCGATTGATGATAAGTGATGTGGGTCAATGAACGAGTTCGATCAATGCCCAGAGATAGGAGACAATGTAATATAGTGTCTAGAGAAAAACAATAAGAGTGTTGTTTCCCAGGCACATGAAACTATAAGAAGTTGAACGCTTCTTTGGCTCTAACCTAGTTAACGGCTGGACAGAACTCGGCCAAGAACAAACAAGGTCAGCCAAGGAGTTGGCCACATAAGTAACAAGTTTTGTTTAGCCACAAATAGAAATATTTTGGCAATGATAAACAGAGCTATGTAACAAAGAACAACTGAGCTAGCACAAGAATTTGCTTATATTAACACAGCTACAATAGGTGATAGCATTACGCAGGCGTAGGCAAGTATAATATAAATGATCAGGCATCCTAGATAACTATAGTATATATATAGGCAATGGAATATAGATAGATGAAGTAGAAGTGTAGATATTTAAATATGATGAAGATTTTACGGAAAAACAGTCTTTTATTTACATACCCTTTTTATATACAAGAATTGTGGGAGCCGCTCCCGCATAATGCCGACCTACATGAAAGGAAAATGAAAATACATCAAAAAGCAATGAAGCCTCTTTTACAAAAATCAATCTAAAAGCCTACTTCTTCTTCCCCCGCTTGCTGCTGCCCTTGGGATCATCCTTCACTTGACGCTTCTTTGATTCCTTCCTATCCTTGGGCTTCCCCTTTTTTGAGTACTCCCCATGGAAGGTGTAGTTTCTCCTTCAATCGTCAACATAAGGCAGTCTTCGGGCTTGTCAATGGTAGGATCGGAACATAGTGAAGAACCACCAGTGCCGCAGCCTTTCGAAGGCTTAATTTTCATAGGAGGAAGCTTAGGAATAAGGCTTGGCTTGTCATAGCTAGTGGCAGGCTTCTCGGTTCTCGGATCAAGCTTGATTTTGATCTTCTCATAGTCAATCTTCATCCTCTCCACCATCATGATGTGGTTATCCGAGTCCTTCTCACTTATGATAGTGATGTCTTCCTCATGGGATTGGCTGGTCTCCTCTAACCCTTCTAATGCCCCTATATGACCGGGGCTAGAGCTAGAATGAGGAGTTGGGATGATTGGCTTTATAATAATGGAGGTTGATGTAGTAATGATGGCATTGAGACCCAAGCAATGAGTTGACAGTGGTGAAGGAGGAAGAGAGGGATAACCTGTAAGTTTGCAAACAGTGAAGTAAAGATTAGTGACTGCCTCGGACGAGAACCGAAGCTTCTCGAATATCAAGGAAACAAGAGAAATACCTTCGCCGAGTGAAACACCTTCAATTGGGGACTTAGCAATCTCGCTCTCCTCGAAGGATGACTGAATGGGTTGAGTAACGAAAGGAGGAATGTGATGCTCAATGATAGTTATAGTGGTAGAAGATGGGATTTCAATGTGTGCAGCCTCAGAGCTGGCCACCGCTAGAGTTTTGGATTCCGTTGTAGGCTTCTTAGACTTGGAGTTGATGATTCTGCTCGATTGAATGCATTAGGATCGATAGGAACCTTAATGATTGCCTTTCCTAAAGCCATGCTCTCTTCAGCTAAAATGGCCTTTCCTTTCTCAAGAGCTAACATATCTTAGGAATTTTGCTTTCTAGTCATCCTTAGTTGGGATTTCTTTGGCCTCAGTTGATCGATAGAGGATCTCCTCCCAGGCATCGGCTAACGTAATGGGATAGCTATACCCTAGCAATTTCAAAAAAAATTCCTCAATGACATTTGCGAAAATTTGCTGGAGGTCAACATTCATCTCCTTATTCCTCTTCTTTCCTGCTCTTTGAGTTCTTTGGTTTCAGTTTCGGCCATAACAAGATCAATCTGAGCCTTGGTTTTGGAGTCTGTTTCAGCTTTTAAATTAGCTTTGAGCCTGTTGAATTTTGGCCTGAAATGCTTTAAACTCTAACTTTTTGCCTGTAACTTCTCATCTTTAGCCTTGACATGCGCCATAAGCTCAGCATTTTCTTGGTGGGCCAGTTTAATTTGATTTTTCATTGCACTGCTGGCTTGGATATGAACTTTAGATGATTCCTCATTTAGCTTTTTTGCAAGCTCAACATATTTCATAGCATCATCTCTCTCTTATCACGTTGACCAGTTCATTTTTATAGCCAACGACTATCCTATCATGGTCTCTTCTCTCACTCTCAAATGACCGGATTCTGTCTGGTTAATTCTATTGATGTCAGATGGGTCTTTCACAAGTCTTTTCCATTCAAAATACTGGTCGACTATTTTGTTCATCCCCTTAGCTTTACAATTGGCGTCCTAACGGGAGATATCTTTATGTTATAATCGAACATTACCCCTGTTAAGCAATGGCCGGGTAAAGCAGCCAGCATTCTAGTGCCAATAGCAGTGGATTGACCTCGAGGGGGTAGTGGCAGAGTAGTATGAGTTGAGACTTATTTGGATTTGTTGGGACATGATGTGGTGGTAGCCAGAAGCAGAGATGTCGGAAGTTGATGCAAAAGAGTCTGGGTTCCGTGCATGGCTGATGAGCTGAAAACATGCCCTAGGTGATTGTGAAAATATCGTGGTTTCTTCCCAAGATCATGATGTTCTTTCTCCTATATTCGGTATCTCCACCTTCTATCCTCCTCCTGATACTCTCGGTCCTTTCTTATTCTTCTTTCCTCCTCTATCTCCAGGTATGTGCTCGTGCGTTGTGAGTAAGGACCCGAGGTGGACGAGTGGTGCAGACTAATGCCCGAGCAGAGATAGTCCATACGGTCTCTTGCCATTGTACCTAAAAAGAAGAAAAAGGTATATAAGAACTAATGCACTGAATTGAGGAGGAGTGCAAAATGCTGGTGTTTGTGATCCTTAATGTGTGTGAAGTGCTGATATTGCCCTAAGTACCCTATGAACCATGCTCAGTCATTTGTAAAGATGGGGTTTCATCTCGCTCAGCCAAGAGATCCCCATATCGAAAAGTGAACTCTCTGGGACTCATTGAAAATGCTCTCGATTGGGATGTCCAAATCGCCCAGGGAGCCAAAAATATTCTTTGAGAAGCCCATTGGAGGAGTTGCTTCAATGACTAGTGCTAAGCTTGGATCAGGCTTTGCTGCAATACTTGATTACCAACCACTTCGAATGACGTGACACTATAGTTATATCACCTTCAGGAGACATTTCTTTGTACAATTCGTTGTTTCTGAGATCAAAATCTTCATCAGCGTTCTCATCCTCATCACCTTCCTCTCCCTCTTCTTCCCTTTCCACTTCTCTCTCTTCTCCTCCTTATCTTCCTTCATCTCTTTCTCCTTCCTCTCCTCTTCACTCTTCAGCTACATTGACCACATTTTCTTCTACCACTCTCTCCTCTCCTTCATTGACGTTCATCTCACTGCTCTGGTCTTCATCGTGCCCTTGATCATCATCCTCATAGTCATAAGTAGGGGCAGAGGACCCGATAGTAGCTCGAGATTTCTTAGAAGGAATCAAAAGGGGAACGAAATATCTATCAGGAGGAAGAAGGCCACACTAGCGAAGCTTTTCATTTGTAAGTAGATAGGTGGTGGTGCGATGCTCGGTGTTAACTCTTTTTAGAATTTCCAATGCACTGGAATGCACATCGCTAGAATCTCATCCGGGAAGAACTGTGAAAAGAACAAAAATGAAGTTGATACTTGTATAAAGAGAACCCAAGTGCGAAAAGTGGGTTATGGAAGAAGCCTTGCGTCCAGACAACCAAAGTTGGTTAAAGCCCGAAGGGGCAAAAAATGAAAAAATATTCATTCTTGATGTAAGAGCGCTTGTTGTGAAGTGCATTGATAACTTTGCAGCACCATCGAGCTTCGATGATTAATAAGCAGGGTGAGTCGACTCTCTTCTTAAAACTCAAAGGATGTGTCAGTTCTGCAAAGGTTAGTGGTTGCTGTAATTGCATTATGAATAGGACATATAAGGAGTTGAGAATGGCATATGCATTGGGATGTAGTTGGGTTGGAGCTAGCCCAATCTCTTGTAGAAAGAATTGAAGGAAGCAATTGAAAGGTGGGACGACTCCACCCAAACACATGTATTTTTTCAGACTGTGTATCCCTACGGAAGATTATGTGCCCGTTGATCGATTCTCGATAGTAAAACGTCATTCTCCAGGATTGCGTGACGAAGACAAATTTTCCAGAGTGATATAGCAGTTAATATAGATGGTGTTTGATCCAGAGGGTCGTTCAAAATCCATAGTCCAGGTTGTTCGTTTAGCAGAGGAGGCTGGTTTCGAAGAGGTGCTACTAGAACCAGTTGTCCCTGAAGTTCGACTGTAATTGAACGTCTTACTCCGAACGGGGTAGAGGTAAAGGCCTAAGTAGTAGAAGAGCCGGCCTCGGGAGGAGTTGAAGGTTCAGAGCCAACTTTAAAACATGGCAACCAACGAGTCATTCTAAACTAGAAAACTTGATAGCAAACATTGTCAGGTACGTATTACTTTGAAAGTTTTAGCTCTAATAAAAGCCCATGTAACCGATATGCAGGATCTAATGAATGTTGATGTGTCTTGACTGATCGAATTCTGAACGTCGACCGGGGCAGTATGAAGTGTGAATCTATGCAATGTGCATCCTGTTTCCATAGCACGGCGTACGAAACACTATGTGTAGATAGCCCGCTCGTGCTAGGAAATGAGCTCCATTGAACAATGGAACTGTGTATTGGATCTTATTCGTTGTTGCGGAGAAAACACTAATGGAACCACTGTCCAAAGCGATAGAGAGCCTTCTTTGCAGGGACGCAATGATAGAGTTAGGGGTATGCCCTAGGGGCAATTATGTAATTTGTTACATATATCTAACTCGTTGACCAATCTTGTTCGAAATAAAAGGTATTTTCTTCCTATTATATACTTGATATAATGTGATTATATTAATTAATTAACTTAATTAAAAGTATATTTAATAGAAAAACCCATAAATGGTATATTTTGTGATAGTAGTTACAAAGTGTTGTAACCATGAGTAATTTATCACAACGAAACAAATATACCATTTTAAATGTTCCTAGTCAAGGTGCATCGAGACTGGATATCGATGTATCCGTTGAGATTGGAGTACGTAACGCTCTCCAAATGTTGGGCAATGTATTACTCATGATTGCTGAGGGCACCTAGGGGTTACGTACAAATAGTTATTGGATAACTATGGAATGACCCACTCGATGGTTTTCTGTTAGTTAATATAACTAAGGTCAAACAGAAAATATCGATGTGACTGATTTACACAGTTCTCTCGACTTGAGAATACTGTGGATCTTCGATATGAAAGCTCCGCTTTTATTATAGCCAAATCATGGCATGGCGTCCATCGAGTGACTATAATTGGGTTGAGTGGAAGTATTGGAAGTGAAGCACTATTCAAGAGAGGATTCGTCTCCTTAGTTATATGTGGTTAGCATCACAATCAACTCAAGTAAACTCAAAGTCAAAGTCTCTGGCTAGAGCATTTCGGTTAATAATTATTGTTATTATTGAACCAAGGACTTTGTATTTGGACTATAAAGTTGAATGTGGATGAGGTTGGAATTTTGACCATTACCAAATTCTATAAGTCCAAAGTGATATAGTTTTGACGAAGAGAATTTGTGTAAACAAATGTCACAACCGGGTAACGTTTATTAAACTAAAATTAGATTTACCAAAAATGAGTAAGCAATAAATTTAGCCATAATGTCACACCACCTGCTAAGTGACGTGTGAACTTAACATTAGAATAGTTCGATGTTAACCGCTGACCAAATTTACACCCAAGAGTTGCACAACCGAAACGATGAATTCCCTTAAGACCGAACGATTTAATTAGTCTACAATTGTTATAAATTAATTAAATTAATTAATATTTATAAAATATTAATTATAAAATTTGAATATGATTTGAGAAATAAATAATGTTATATATATTTATAACAGTTATAAATATATCGATCGATATACAATATCGACAAGCAATTAAATTAGATTTAATTGCATAGTATCTTGACTTGGGCTTAAATGAGTTTAAATCCCATCATTAGGGCTGCAAAATTTGGTTTTGACAAGTTATTGGAGGTGGCTAAAACTAAGGATTAGACCTAGAGATGGATGACTAAGATTAAGAGAGAATAGGTAATGAGATTGTCCTAATATTTCTTACAAGGCTATATATATGGATCTCTATAATCAAAAACAACTTTTGGCTGCCATAATTAACAAGTTTGCTGACCGAAATTAATCCCCAGACCAGTTCTAAGAATCTCAAATCAATTCAAGTTAAGTAAAAGCACCATTTGATAGAAAAGTTCGACGATTCCAGACTTGCAATCTGACGGATCGAGCATAACTAGAGAAGGGAATTCATTGATTCAAGTGGACTCAAAGGCATCATCAATTGGTATTTTATTTATATATTACAGTAATCATATCATATTTTATGATTTAATATTGATTAATCCCAAATCTGTATATATATTAATGTTGTATATCTAGTTAAGTGAGATTTTCGTAGGTATATGTAGTTGTCACAAATTAGTTTGGTTATGTGCATGCTTATATTATTATGTGTTATAATTTATGTATAAACAAATCTAATTTTCTGTAAAAAATTAAATTTTCTCATTATTAATTGATTCATGTATAATTATATATTAATTTAAATATTGACTAATGTATATTTTAAACATATAATTACATATATGTATATTTATAATGTATAAACAGTTTAGAATTTTTCCTTACACCTATTTATATATAATATGAATTATCAAATTCGAAAATAATTTTTTTTTATATAAATAATTTTAAATTATCTTTTATTGATTATTTGAATTGTTTATTATATCTAAAATAATTATTGTACTAAAAATTCGATTTTATATTTTTTTTTAAATTACTAAATCTATGCAGTAACCCAAGAAAAAAATTTCAGATTTTTTTGTTAATATTTAATATTTTTAATAATTAAATTACTTCGGTTGAACATTTCTTTTATTTATTAAAAATAATATTTTATTTCAAAAAATCATGAATTTTTTTTTGAACCTTTATTTTATGATCCTAAATTTTCCTAAATTTTAAATTTTGATTTTTTTAATATTTATTACTAATATTTTTAATTATTATGATCAAAACTATTTATTATATATATATATATATATAATGATAATATTATAAAATTATTATTTTATGTTTGTTATGCTAATTTCAATCTGGAAATAATTTTAGTATATATATATATTTGAAGTATTTGAATGTAATTAATTATTCATATATATACATTTTATTTAACCTTATATATATATATAATTTTAATTATCATATACATATGTATGTATTATTTTATATGTTTAATTATGTATATATATTTATACAAATGTTTTAAATTATATATATTTAATTTTGAGACTTTTAGTTATAAAATATATTTTAAATATATGTATACGTATTTATATAAATATACTTTGCATTATAGATTTATGCACATATTTAGACAACATACAATACATACGAAATGAGCTAATATGTCTGTTGCATTGTAAATCCCAACATCTATATACGACTATGTTATACCCTTCATGGATTATCATGTTACACATGCACACACATATGTATATGTATATGATACATGTATATATATAAACTAAATCATTCAAATTAACTTTACATTACAAAATACTTAAATTTAAATAAAATACATGATTTTATTTAAAACAAATTTAGAATTGTTCTAAATGAATTAGACTACATAGGCCCAATAAAAGATCCAATAGGGTAAAATTTTTGAAATTCACTCATAACTTCCGTTGCAGGCTAGTCCAGTTCCAACATGCAAGACTGTGTTAAGGCTTGAAATGTTGACCTGAATGATATATTTAGATGTCGAAGTGCGTTTGACCCGATCGTTCTCCAAAAGCATCCCACATAATCTTACTTTTTGATTCATGCCCGACCATAACTCAACAAGGCCTTTTTGTAATACTTTGCTGTGATAGAATTCGACACCCATGCATGATTAGGTCTGGCTGTAGGAAATCCAAAGCGTAGGTGGGCACAACTCGAAACCAACACCAAGCGAAGAGCGAGCCAATGTGAATCTAAGGCTTTCTTGGTGTCAACTTTGGGTTTGACTAAAATTTTCTTAAGGAGGCATAGATCTCGAATTAGTTAAGGCATGAGAAGTGGTCGACCATGAGTTGAAGGCATAATCTCCCTTAGCCTTGAATAGACAAACAACATCAATGGCACTACCCACGGTGGTCCTAACGGCGATGTGGAATAATCACCCACCTTGTTTGACTCAAAATCCGAGAATGAAAATTGGGGCATGAATTCAAGGACGATTTGATTGGGTGATGGAATTTGCCTAGACTAAAGCAGTGACGTCTTATTGGTCGGTGAAATGAAGGAAGCGATGGTAGCGGCATGGCGCCACTGTCGAGATAAACGACAACTAGGAGCTTGAAGTTGCAAGAGCAAAAGAACTCAGTGCTAAGAAGAACGCAAAGTCAGTGCTGAAATGAAAAAAACCCGAGATCCAAACTATTTATACTAAAAAAATGACGAATGGAATTCATATCGATATCGACATGAAGTATTCGATACTGACATGGTCCAAAAAAAAGGAGAATGGAAAGGAAAGAAGAGAAGGAATTCTTACTTGTCCAAAGCATGGAACGATCTTTAGAGTGATGTAGATTTAGACCTTGGTGTCGAGAGTGGTTCATCAACTATGTAAAGTGATTGAACGGATGCCCTTGGAATAGAGACGACACTTCAAAGTGATTCTTGAAAGGGACGCGGAAGATGATCTTAAGGCTATTTAACACTAGAGGGGGGGTGAATAGTGTTTTAAGAATTTCTTTAAAACTTCTTTGATTTAAATCGATTTAACTAACTTAATGCAAATACACAATCACAGATCAAATCACAGAATCACAAACAGATGCAAATATAAATAAAAAGCAAGTAAAGGAAAGAACACACCAGGAATTTTATACTGGTTCGGTGTTACCCTACATCCAGTCCCGCACAACTCGTACGGCTTTCTATTCAATAATAATCTAGATTACAATCCCTCGATTCCAAGGCGACGAGGTACACCCTCCAGATTCTCAGGTCTCTGGGTAGAACCACTTGATTCACAGGACACAAGTTCACCCGATCGATTTCCAAGGACACGATCACACCTTTATAACCCTAAACAAGTTTATTTGAGTACAAATGTATCTATAACTCTGATAAGCACTGAGATTCTTTGAAGAGAGTGGCAGAGAATCAAACTAGAGATATTCTGGATTGATTCTCTTAAGATTTTGGCAGAATATGGATAGGATGATTAGAAAATAAGATAAGAGAATAAAGAGGAGAGAAAATAAAGAAAGTAGTTACTGGAAAACGTCCATAACAGTCTCTATTTATAGAGAATGAATGGATGTGTCCATTCGAAGAGGTTTAAATGAATAGACACTTCTTTTGAAAACAACCTTTGCTGTAACGGGAAGCATGTCGACATGACGAGTAACTATGATGTCGACATGGTCTATTAAAAATGATGATTTGCTTTTCTTTGAAAATGATGATTTGAAACATATGCAACTTTATTCAAATGGACTCTATGTATTTGTAGAAGGTATTTAGAAGTAGAAATACTTATGAATATATATATGTATATATACTAAAATATATTTAAAATCAAGGTAAATAAACTAAAGTAAATATAATATTAAAATAGATTTTGAGGCTAAAATATCAAGGACAATTTTGAAATCAAAATATAACAAAATGATAAATATGATTTTGAGGCTAAAACATTTTTGGAAATATGAACGAAGGTTTTTCTTTTGAAAAGGAATATTTGAAAATCATTTTATGAAACAAGAGATAATTTTGAAAATCATTTTGAATCAAAATTAGTGGATAACAAAATAGGGCTACTATCCGTTCCACTAGATATTTCGTGAGTTCCATCTCACTAGGGTTCCATCCCTTTAACAAGAACGAAGTGGATTCCATTCCACGAGTAAATTGGATAAAAAAGAATGATAGTGATTTCAAGGAGTTTTAACAAATATCTAACCTAACTATATTATTTGTCTTGAACTCTTGAATATCTTGAATCTCATGAGTCTTCAATCTTAAACTCTTGATCTTTGTCTTCATCAATTTTGTCTTCTTTACTGTACAGTCTTCTTTTGTTGATACCTGCATATAGATTTCCTGCACATATATATTTTATAACACTTCTATAGTTGTTGTCATCAAAACCATTATCCTATAGACTAACATTCTCCCCCTTTTTGATGATGACAACCTTTGTTTATAAAATATTTATATTCTCCTTATAACTCCCCCTAAATCTAATAACTCCCCCTTAATTTATGCCTAAACTAACCTATTTTATACTTCTCCCCCTTTGTCATCAACAAAAAAAAATGACACTAACTCCATAATTATAATACTATAAAATTCTATATAACTCCCCCTGAAACTAAGAACTCCCCCTAAAACTAATACTATATAACATGTGATTATAATGATAGTGTTATCATAAATAATCAACACTTAACTCTAAAAACTAGAACTTAATCCTAAATTACTATCTATCCTAACTAAGAATCTATGATAATGCTTATAATAGTTAGAAATCAAATATAAGAACATAAATTATTTATTAAGTATATTTCAACACACTCATCAAAACCAATCATGTCAGACAAGTCAAACAAATCAATCAAGTCAAACAAGTCAATCAAGTCCAACAAGTCAATCAAGTCAATCAAGTCAAATAAGTCAATCAAGTAAAACAAGTCAATCAAGTCAATCAAGTCAATCAAAACATCAAAAACTAATAATCCTATATTATAAGACAATACTACAAACTCCTCCTAAATAAAATACACTCGTTATGTATACATGTATGCAATATGTAGTTTGTAATGCAGTATGAAATGTATGACATATGCAATGTAGCATGAGATGATATGCAGAATGAAGTGTAACTTGTGATGCAAATGATTATGATATTTCATGCATTGTAATTTATGATGACATATGCAATGAAATGTGATATGAAATAGGATGCATAATGATATGTAATATGAAACAAAATGATAATGAAGAAAAAATAATAATAATATGCAGAATGATATGATGATATATATACTACGGTAAGTGACATTCAGATTATAAGATAAACATGAGTGATAAGTAATATCTAATTGACAAGCATATATATATATATATATATATATGTGTGTGTGTGTGTGTGTATGTCTATGTATGTATACATATATCAACCTATTTATTATAAAACACTTCAACCAAACAAAGGTAAAAAACACCAATTACTAAACCTAAGTTAAGGAAACTAATGAATGTGACTGAAATAGTTGTAAAGACAATAGTTTAAAGGTAATAAATGGTATTAAAACTGTAACATAATCGTGAAAGGTAGTAACCAAACTTAATATCAAAATTAAATGCTAAGGAATAAGGACTTATACTATATATGATCAAATATGGTTTTTATAACGATTAATAGCCTACTTATTTAATTATAATTATTTTAATTACTATAATCCAAACTTCCATGTTCTTAACTTACTAATTAAAACCTTTATATTAAATTTCTATTGACTAAAATATTTAGAAACATGTTTAATTTTTTTTTTAAATATCATAATGAAATATTAAAAATAACAAAGATTAAAAAACTAAAATAAACATGTGTTATATTAAGGCCTCTTTCATTTAAATTTTAATTAATTACTAAAGAATATCTAAACATTAATTTTAAATATTCTAATATAAGTTAGAAAATAACTCTAAAAAGAATAGAGAAAAATACTTAGTTTAAATATCATGTTTTTTTTTATAATTTAAAATTTCAAATTTCAAACAGAAAAGACAGCATTTACAAAATGTTATAAAAGGTTTTTGCAATGAAATATATTCAAAACATTATAAAATAGAAACTGTAGCTTTTACCAAATGCTGTGTAAAGTTTCTGAAACTCTACAGCGTTTCAAAGCACAAAAATGCTATAAAAATGAATTTGCAGTGCTTACAAAACATTACAGAAGAAAAGAAGCATTTTAGAAATGCTATCTAAAATTCCGGTCATGTGATGTGGTGCAATCTTATTAATTGAAGAAATATATAAATAGAGCCTTATTTTAACATTCTAAATTCATTCTACTAATTTCTTAAAAATATAAAATTAGTTTCTTAAAAGAAATAGAGTATGAGAAGTAAAAATAACATTAGAAAAGTTGAAATCATGAATGAATGTATACTTTTCTACTTAGTATAGTTGTAACAAATTAGTTGTAGATTTTATTTGAAAGAAAACACATTTTAAAAGATTTTTTTTAAAAAATTTAGACTTGTATAACGATATTTATACTATGGTGTGTCGATATATGGACCAAAATATCAAAACTTATAAAAGAGATAAATTTCTATACCTAACTAAATGCATAGATATATATTTCTAAATGCAACAATAAAGATGAAATAATAGTAAAGCGTACCAATTTTTGCATTCCATCTTTCTAACTTTGTTGTTCCTCCATTGTTGTGAACCACACATTTATATCTTTCTGAATTTGACGACGAAATCTGTTCTATTGCGACGGGCTCGTTTTTCTGATCAGCGTAGTATATTCATTTGGTGAATTTGAAGACCATATGAAAAAGATACAGATGATTTAGTAGATTGACCAACTTGGCGCCAAAACTTTGAATTCGAATTTTGAATGAATGGACACTTCAACCACTATAAATAGGCCCAACGGTCACCACTTTTCATAAAAATTCCTCCTCTTCATCTTCTTCCCGTTTTTCTATATACTATCAAACTTCTAGAGGGCATATCTCCTTCGTTTCTTGACGGAATTGGATGAAACCAGCGGCAAATCGAAGAGGAAGGCAAGGGCTACGATCTAGTAATAGTTTGGTGTCGAATTTGGATGGTATTGTGATGCAACAGGCCGAACAGTAGAAGAAATGTTGAAGATCCCGTACACAGTTTTTCAGTTTTGGATAGCCAACTTCAAACTTTCATATCTCAATCAATTTTGATCGGAATTTGATGATCCACCTATCAAAATGACCACGAGAACAAGAACTACAATCTGAAAAGGAGTGGGAACAAAATATTCAAATCTCTGGATGAATTTTGAAGAATATCTTTGACGGATTTGCCTTCTTTTTCTCTTTGTTCACCAAAACTTCATTTGACCATAACTTGGTCATTTCTTGACGGATTCTCACGAAACCAGTGACATTGCGAAGCAGATAGAGAGAAGTACAGTATCAAATCAAGTTGTAGATGAGAACCCAAAGTTTTGAATTGATCTGGTACCAATTTCTTTGTCGATTTCCATTATATATCCATTTGTACATAACACTTCTCCTGCAAAACAAGATAACAATTTTTAAAGAATCAAGTGACTTTTCAAAATAACTAAATATAATTTTAAACAACAATATCATGATGATTCTGTGACATATTCAAATGAAAACAGTGTTAATAATTTTATAAAAAATTGCCATTTTAAAAATTTTCAAAATTCAGATTATGAAACTTTTGAAAACCTTGCTCTGATACCAAATGAAAGGAACGCGGAAGATGATCTTAAGGCTATCTAACACTAGAGGGGGGGTGAATAGTGTTTTAAGAATTTCTTTAAAACTTCTTTGATTTAAATTGATTTAACTAACTTAATGCAAATACACAATCACAGATCAAATCACAGAATCACAAACAGATGCAAATATAAATAAAAAGCAAGTAAAGGAAAGAACACACCAGGAATTTTATACTGGTTCGGTGTTACCCTACATCCAGTCCCGCACAACTCGTACGGCTTTCTATTCAATAATAATCTAGATTACAATCCCTCGATTCCAAGGCGACGAGGTACACCCTCCAGATTCTCAGGTCTCTGGGTAGAACCACTTGATTCACAGGACACAAGTTCACCCGATCGATTTCCAAGGACACGATCACACCTTTATAACCCTAAACAAGTTTATTTGAGTACAAATGTATCTATAACTCTGATAAGCACTGAGATTCTTTGAAGAGAGTGGCAGAGAATCAAACTAGAGATATTCTGGATTGATTCTCTTAAGATTTTGGCAGAATATGGATAGGATGATTAGAAAATAAGATAAGAGAATAAAGAGGAGAGAAAATAAAGAAAGTAGTTACTGGAAAACGTCCATAACAGTCTCTATTTATAGAGAATGAATGGATGTGTCCATTCGAAGAGGTTTAAATGAATAGACACTTCTTTTGAAAACAACCTTTGCTGTAACGGGAAGCATGCCGACATGACGAGTAACTATGATGTCGACATGGTCTATTAAAAATGATGATTTGCTTTTCTTTGAAAATGATGATTTGAAACATATGCAACTTTATTCAAATGGACTCTATGTATTTGTAGAAGGTATTTAGAAGTAGAAATACTTATGAATATATATATGTATATATACTAA
This sequence comes from Allium fistulosum, assembly GCA_030737815.1. NCBI lineage: Eukaryota > Viridiplantae > Streptophyta > Magnoliopsida > Asparagales > Amaryllidaceae > Allium > Allium fistulosum. Next base: position 708,120,958 of record CM060903.1, on the reverse strand, counting down.
AATATATTTAAAATCAAGGTAAATAAACTAAAGTAAATATAATATTAAAATAGATTTTGAGGCTAAAATATCAAGGACAATTTTGAAATCAAAATATAACAAAATAATAAATATGATTTTGAGGCTAAAACATTTTTGGAAATACGAACGAAGGTTTTTCTTTTGAAAAGGAATATTTGAAAATCATTTTATGAAACAAGAGATAATTTTGAAAATCATTTTGAATCAAAATTAGTGGATAACAAAATAGGGCTACTATCCGTTCCACTAGATATTTCGTGAGTTCCATCTCACTAGGGTTCCATCCCTTTAACAAGAACGAAGTGGATTCCATTCCACGAGTAAATTGGATAAAAAAGAATGATAGTGCTTTCAAGGAGTTTTAACAAATATCTAACCTAACTATATTATTTGTCTTGAACTCTTGAATATCTTGAATCTCATGAGTCTTCAATCTTGAACTCTTGATCTTTGTCTTCATCAATTTTGTCTTCTTTACTGTACAGTCTTCTTTTGTTGATACCTGCATATAGATTTCCTGCACATATATATTTTATAACACTTCTATAGTTGTTGTCATCAAAACCATTATCCTATAGACTAACAATTCTTGGTTGACCAATGGATCCATGCAGATGACTATATATTGCTTTTCTTGATCCAAAGCATACTTCATTTTCAATAAAAGGATACTTTAGGGGTAAGTGTTAACTAGTATTTAAATCAAGCAGCTTTCAGATGAATCTATGCATCGAGACGAAGATAATATGGTTCATGAACTTTGAAGCAAACTTGAAATATGATAGGAAGAACCTTAGGAAGTTTGAAGTCCCAAAGTGAAGAAGAAAAGAACTCGGTACCGACATGAATTCATGTCGGTATCGAGTGGTTTTGCTAGCATGATTTTGGATTGGTGCTATAACAAAAGAATAGAGTGCTCTGGTGATCATATCGGGGTCTACCTTTGAAGGAGTAGGCAGACAACTCCAAAGCTGTGCAAAAAAGGACAAGTTACAGATGTGATAGATCATCTCAGTACCGAGAAGAGTTTATAGGAAAAATGTTCTCAAAGCTTGAAGATTTAAAGATGTAAGCTAAAATGGAGGAAGGACCACAGATTGCACAAGGCAATCATCTCGATATCGACATGATTCATGTCGGTATCAATATGATTTGTGCTATGGAATGACCTCGTCTTCCTCCCTATTCTCACAGATCTGGATGTTTACCTGGTCTTTCATGATATGACGACTCTGGTGGACGATTCTCCTATAAATAGCAAGCCTGGAGCAACAATTAAAGGACTTTTAGCCTTCATCTTCTTCGTCTTGTACTCTCTACACTACATTGTCACTTTTGAGCTTACCTTTGTTGTTTTAGACCAGAAAACAAATTACAAAGCTCTTATACTTGTGACAATCAATCTCTAATAAGATTAAAGTGGACATATGCCATTTAATTTGCCGAACCACTATAAAATCTTCCGTGTTTTTACTATTTTTTGCTGTTTAAATTAGATCTAACTCATTTCTAGTAAGTTTGGGGTGTTGTGCTAATTTTTGGTTCAACAAGTGCTAACCAGATATGGTAGGAATAAGAATAACACCTGCTATAATAGAACATAACTAGCCATAAACCACATTAAGTACCGACTTTTTACTAAATTTTTTCAGTTGCATTTTTATTAGTTGATCATGCATACTCTTTATCAAAGAAAAGTTCATCTTTTATTTGATTACTGGGAAGCAAACCAACTTTTCCATGCCTACACAAAAGTTAGTACATGTAAAGATTCCATCTACAATATATTAATCCTTATCAAAATATTGTGTAAAAACTGAGATAAAAAGTGAAAGATGTAAAGTTTAAAATTCAAATCATAATATATATAGCGACACGTTCTTTGAGATGGAAAATTAATTACCTTCCCTATTGTCATCAGCTCACATTATTATGAAGATGTATTTTACTAAATGGATTAAAGTCATGGTCTAAAATAAGAAAGACACGAGCCCATACAACGTATCCTTAGATTTAGCTTCGGAATCGACCGTAGTATGAAGTACATATAGTGGACCAATGCTCAAGTAACCAATTTGTACAAAGAAGGAATATGAAAATCTGACTCAAAATAAATACAAAATAACTTATATTTCAGATCAAAATAGATCCCATAAAAAAAATTGTAATAAACTAAAAAATATAACCTAAAACTGATTACATGAAAAATAATTATGAGTTAAAAAGGAAATAAAATCATGAAAATAATACAAATGAATGTGAGATCCAAGATAAAAGTGGACTGTAAAAAAATGAGATGATATCCTTATGTTGAATGGAGTGAGCCAAGCGAGTTATCTTACAGATACGAGGAATGACCGACCTTAGAGTAGAACGAAAGTTAATTTGGAAAAGGAATGACATTGGTTTGGAGGAGGCCGTTTGCGGGTAGGATTTGGATTCTAAGAATTGAAATAGTATCAATTTAGGGCAAGATAATCGAACGAATAACGACGAGGCAAACTAGATAGAAGAAACCATAAGAAAACAAAAAGTCATAGAATCAAATAAAGAAGTCGGTGTTGTAAATATAAGTTGCCACTGTTATAAATAAAAGAAGACAAGAAGCCATTACAAAGGGAGAATGTATTTCATTTCTTTTGAATATATGGAATACAACACTCTGTTTATAGACTCGAGGTAAAGATGAAAATTATGATAATACCCATATAATATTTAGCATATTCATCCCTATAATTTATATGTATTATAACACCCCCTTTGAATATGCGTCTTCAAAATCTTAGATGCTCATATGGTAACTTGAAGCTGTCCCTTTTGAAACCTATATGATGATTGCTTCCCTTTATTGTTATCTTGCTTACATATATCTATGCAGTCAATATAGATATTATCTACTGCCTCATTAAAAACCTCTACTAGTAAAACCCGATACGAAAAAACTTGAATGAGAAAAGTAGTGTAACTTGTAAAATCACAGATATCATAATAAAAATGATATTTTCTTCTAAGACGTTTAATAATCCTAGATCAAAATAGTGCCTCATTAAAACCTTATTAAAAAACCCAATAGGAAAAATCTTAGTTAGGAAAAAAGAGTACAATATAGTATGACATTATTTTAATATCTTATTGCATCAAAGGAAGTTTGATACTTTTGGATCAATGTTATGCCTCCTTAAAACCTTATTAAGAAAAACTCAGTGGAAAAAATCTTAGTGAAGGAAAAAGAGTACAATATTGTACGACATATTTTAATATCTTATTGCATCAAATAAAGTTTGATACTTCAAGATAAAAATAGTGCCTCACACTACAACAAAAACACCATTTCACAAATGTCAAAAATAGTTGTAATAGGTCTATTACAACGAGCAGCCGCCCGTCGTTATATTTGAAGTTGTAATAGGTCCATATTTTTTTACAAGGGTCTTTTCCAGTTGTAATGGGATCACATCCTCGACCCAGATCCTTGGTTGTTCCTTGATGCATTCGCTGCAGATGGTGACTGCTCTGGCTACACCATCACGGTTCTATTCCTCGTGTATTGTTGTAGCTGGTTGCTCCGAACCAGTTCTTCTATTAGATTACGAAGGTATCAACACTTGTTTGTTTCATGTCCATCCAACTCATGAAAGATGCAAAACTTTGCAGACCTCCTCTTCCGATCAGTGGGCTCTTTTTTAGCCGATTTTCGATAGGGAATCTGCTCCCTAGTATCTAGGTATATCCTCTCCGGGGTTTTGGTTAAGTCAGTGTAAGAAGAGAACTTCGACTCTCTCCTTTGTCGTTTTGGTTCCCTGAAGTCGTCATTAGCTTTTCGTTTCCCTTTATCTTTTCCATAGCCTGCTCCGACCAGTCCTCCACCATCTACAGCATTAACATTAGGATTATCAGCTTCAGCATCCTCTTAACGGAGATATCTCTTGGCTTCATGGTAAAACTCCGTAAGATTCATCGATGGATCCCTCTCCAATGCAAATTTGAAGTCGGTCTTTCTTGCGACTCCAAGCATTGCCGCTATTAAGATTATTGATGGATCCGGCTTATCGACTGTTGCAGCTACCACGTTAAACCTTCTCAAGGACTCTCCGAGCCTTTGCTTTACGCTTGATAACGTCATTACATTCTTTGGTCGGGAGATGTGAACTCTGAATTGTTTTATGAACTTATTCACTAAGTCGATCCATGTGCTTATGAATCCATTCTCCAGCTGTTTGAACCACATCGCTGCCAAATCTGTCAGATATAACGGGAAGCACCACCCCATCACCTCCTCAGAAGCACCCAACACTTCCATGTGTCAGATGTATCTAATTAAATGAACCGTTGGATCAGATTGCCCATCGTACATTTCCAATATTGGAAGCTTGAAATCGGGAGGATTCCTCGCATTTTGGATGTTAGTGATACATGGATTCCTGTTCACGTCTTCCAAACTCTGGTCTGGAGGTCCACCTCTAACTATTCTTCTGAACATTTCAGCCATATGGTTGTTGTCATCTAAAGGAAGTTTTAGACCACTAACTACATTCTACCCCCTGTTCCTATGAGGGAACTCCAGTATATATTCTGGCACGTACTCTTCTGGCTGTTTATTTGCGTTCTGACCTGCTCCTATGGTCCATTCTGACCTCCGTTCCTACCGGGAAGCTCTGGCATATACTCCTTTGATCGTTGCTCATTCACATTCCGATTTGCATTTCTAGCTCCAGCATTGTTTGCTCCCAGCATTCAAGCACATCCCAGGCTCACACCAAAGTTGCCCTCGAGTATAATTCTCTTGGTTCCGAGAGGATTTAGGTCGGTACCTAGTAGTACTGTTTGTGGGTGCATTGTTCCAATTTGCTCCACTTCAACTCCAGATGTTCCTGTATTAGTTTCTGGTCTTTGGTTCTGAATTCCAGCAGCTCCAGCTATTTTTGTTGTCCCATCCTTTGAAAAAATCCTTCAAACATTTCAAGTTATCTAGCTATCATTCCATCCTGCATCACCTTCATTATTCTTTCCATCTCTTCCCTGGTCACATAGATGGATTGATGAAACTTTAAGGATACCTCCTGGCTATCCCCATGCTATGGTTGATTTCCTCCAATTTTAGACATAGTGTTAGGCCTCTTTAGTTTCTCCAAATCTCAGATTCAAGCTCAAGTCTTCAGATCTAGTTCATTCTCAGTGAAACCACCAAAATGTTGACGCCAAAAATGGTACCACACCCAAAATGTCATATGAAAGCCCTAAAATGTAGAGATCCAAATCAAACAAGCAAAAATCAGCAAAAAATAAAAAGTTTTTATAGTGGTTCGACGTAATCTCCGACCTACGTTAATCTTTTATTAGTTACTTTCTCTTTGGATTACAACTAATTTTATCAGATCTGACCATAATATAGTAGATCTCAGATTTAAATGGAGTTTTAGAGTGTATGAGGAAGAGAGTAGAAGTGAAGAAGATATAGAGTTCCCAGGTTCCAAAGTATGAGAAAAGATCTCCTTTAGTTGCAGTTAGGCTGGTATTTATAGGAAAATAGGTGTACAGGTTCAGAAATCCGCTTGCACTATAGTCTAGAAGATAGCCCCATGTTGTACAAGTGAGCACGAAGGCCCAAGAACCGATAAAACAGCTCGGTGCTGAGATAAATGGGTCAACATCAACTTGTTTTAATTGGTGCAAAGCGATTTTCTTCACTTGTTCTCTTTCTCTATCTTTTATTCGATGTGTTCCAGCCTCTTTTCCATCGACCTATAGTTGATTCTAACGATCTTCGATAACACTTGACTTATCCTGCTTTCTTTTCATTAATCCTCGGAGTCGCTCGTCCAAAGTCTGGAACAATTACTTGATCACGAGCAGTTGGAGTTGTATATAAAGTATACGGAGTTGGGAAGTACGAAGGGGAGAAGAAATAGGTCGATGCTGACCTAAACAACAAGGGATCGAGTTGTGTCCTTAGCTCCATTTCAATTGAAACTTCTCCAAGTGCTTTTCTTCTTCTTCCAATCATGTTTCCAAGTTCATGAATCATTTTGTCTTTGTTTTGATCTTTTGAGTCCAGTTGAAATCTTGTTTACTAAGATGCGGGTTAACAGTAGCCCCTCACAAAAAAAACCCATTATATCCATTTTTTTCTTAGTATGCACATCTTATTGCTAAATTTTCCTTTATACCATTACATAGTAAAAATCAAATCCGTAAAAACTGCACCATAGAAAAAAGTACCTCAAGAAATCACGCAATAACATAAAATTAATGTTTTACGTCTTCTACAAATTGTGAATTTTTAAATTTGAAAAATCAAAACAGCATGAAATCCAAGTTTTATCCTTTTTGATTCCGTTAAATTTGTATTATCTTAGTTACAATCCATCAATTCAAGCACAAAATTTGATAATTTTTCTAAAACTTAATTTAGGGTTTGTTGAATAAGAGGAATAAAAGAAGAAAAATACAATGAGAGGTAAAGAGATAGATGAATGACATAAAGGCAAAAATATGGTTTAACACTTGTACAATCATTTTTTTTTGAATATATTACGCATAATCAATTTATAGAAAAACAATTCCCGTGTAAAACATTCGTGTGTCCCGAATCTCGGTGAATCTTGGTTTACTTTATTTTCATTTAACAAAAGTTTCTTTTCTTCCATTCAAAGCGACAGCAGGACAAAGAATTAGATCTGAAGAAAATATCTCATTTCTTAAATAGCACATGTCGAAACATCTCCATATCCCAAAACCTTTCAAGTTTCAACTTTCATTTTGGGGCTTCGCAAATTTTCTATTCAATCCTATTTGGTGAGTTTTTTTCCTCTCTCCCAGTCTCTAAATTATATACCAGTCGTGGCTCAATTTAAATACACACAGATCCGAGTTGAGCTGATTTTACGATCATGTGTTCAATCGAATTATATTTGTATTGGCGATCGGGGTCTGATTTGACTTGAGTTTTGGGGTTTCGATATTTTATATTAGCACGTCAATTGGTATATCAAAACTTGTCCATTGATGTCAACCAATTGCAAGATAGAGAGCAAAGCAAATACCCATTTGGTATTCATATCGTCAGGTTACGTCTTCCAATGCGACCCAGTTCTGGCCCTCAGCTTATACCGAGGGCAAAGCAAACTCTGACAGTCTAGATTTGTCAATTGAATATCAGCAACCACTATAGTCACAAATATATATTCAAATCAGTCACTTGTTTGATATTTACACCTTACTACAGATCAGGCCTTTAAATGGTCGGATACAGAGTTCTGTATCCGTATCCGAAATCATTTTCGGATATCCATATCCGCGGATGCGGACGGATATCATATATTTATCGGATATTCTTCAACCAATTCACAACTAATAAATCTAAACAAATAAATAGAAAATTTTGATTCATTATAAATTCATTTCAATACTAAAAATATAGAAAATAATAAATATGCTAAGAAAAATAATTTTAAGCAGCAGATATTGATTTTTATACATATTGAATTTTTTTACTTAAAAAATACTAAATGACAATCATTTTAGGCACTAAAATACAAAAAAAAAACTATAATATTGAAGAAAACCAGACAGATAATTATTAGATGCAGATGCAGATATGACTATATTCGCATATGTATCCATTTTTCAGATATCGGTTAATTTTTTATATTTGGGTACGGATATTGACGGATTTCGAATTTTTTGAATACTCATTGACAACCCTACTACAGATTCATAACTAACCCAAGTTACGCACACAAAATTTGCCTAACTTGTATTTGGGGCAGATGAATTATATTGATCCAAACAATAATGGCAATAGACTTAACTTTTCTAAATTCATTGTCAAACATGATTGCATTGTTTAAGTTTTTTTAATGCTTCTTGATTTAGTACCATGAAATATGTTAAATAACAGATGATCACACCATAGATAAATTTTCACTTCCATTGTATAGTTTATAATTGCTCTAGTATTAGTGCAAAACCAATGGAAGAAAAACCACAGAGAAAAGTATAACTTAATGAAATGTACATTATAAGAGAAAACTAATTTCATAGCAGTGTTTTACTGTGCAAAACAGTCAGTGTAGTGAGACAAAGAAGCACAAGCCGAACAATTCAAATACATTGTTAGGGAAAAGTAGTGGCCTTTGAGATAAAAGGCAAGATAAAAACATTAATAGTAGTCGACAATTCCAAATTTAAGTATCTCGTTACAATACATGTAATGACATAAGTCAAAACAAACATGGTACTATAAGAAGCATATCCGTATATCTAATGTTCTAGAGTTGTTTGCTAGCATTGCCATCTTCGTCAAATGCTGCAGTAATATTACTGTGGTGCTTTGCTTCACTAACCAGGACTGCAAATTTTCAAAGCAGAATAAAGTCGCAAGACATATAGGTATAAACAATGCTCTATGGCTTATCATAGGTCATATGTTATTAGACGTCCAATCTGTTTCATATATATATGTATGTATGTATGTGTGTGTGTATATATATATGTATATTGGGTTTTGTATTTCAAAAAAATTTCTATTGTCGTTATAATATCAAAAATACAAATTTTGGCATAGACAAATATTTCTATGCATGCCTAGTATCATGATAATAAACCAAAGTATTTAATAGTATATAATTTTATACACCAAAACATAATATTAGTTAATTATGGTTAAATGAAACTCAAATGCAAATTAAAGGCAAAAAACATATGACACTTGTTCATATTGTGTATTTATTAAAGCAGTATAGTGGGCATACACATATTTTTCAACCAACCTTTAAAAAACTCATTAGAAAAAAAAATATGATCAAATACATGTCCAATCAAATTCAGCAACAAATGAACCAAAACAAATATAATCCGATAATCCAAAAAACGGATACTGCAAATACAACCAGAAAAGAAATTTCAGATGCCTCAAACATTTACCGCAACCAAAGCCTTATCAAATAGTAACATAGGTAATTAATGAGTTTGCATAGCATGCAAATAGGAGGCCATAGTTGTTTCCCGTGTTTTAGAAGGAAACATCATGAGTTAGAAGATAATAGATAAATCAAATTTCACCACAAAGCAGTAGAACACAAACTAAATGAACAACTTCAAATAGCTAAAGAGTTGCGAAGGTCCACATAAAGACAGAATGCGTAAAAGTGCTTATTAGATGTAACTTTTTGTCCAAAGATTTGTTTAAGGTTTCTATTTTAATTTTGTGCATACGATAAGCATGCAAATTTCTTAAATTATATTAATTATTTCGAAGTAAGTTAGCCATGAATGGACTTTAAATGTGTATTTTAATGTCAATTACTGATGACTACTTACAAATATTTGGATGCAACTAAAAGTAACTTTTAGAGAACAATGTGACAAACCATTTATCAACCTATAAAAATCAACATTGATTAAATGACATTCACAGTTTTTTTACCGTATATTACAATCACAAAATCCTAATACCCAATATAGTTTTTCAATATGAATATTAAGTCCAAACAAAGACATACTTGAAATTAAGAAGCACAAATATACCACACAAATACGAGAAATTAGTTTTTTTTATAAATTTGACATCATAATACAGTATAAGCATATTTATTTGTTTTTTTAAAATAAGGTTAAGTTCTGTGGGGACATTGCTTTGTTGCTATGAGCCTTCAACCACGTCCATGTAATGACAACAAATTACATTTTTATGTTAATACATTACAATTGAGGAAATATTATAAATGAAGTAGTAAATATAGCTAATACGGAGAGGTTTATGCAATTTCAATGATTGTTTCTTATCTATTCGAAAAGCAAGACCAAAAGCCTCTAAGAATAAGCGGAGCTAGACATTTTTTCTCCATTTAAGATTCTCTCGAGAATCATTCTATAGTAGTATCTATAAACAATAGTTTCCACATGGTTATTCATTACGAACCCCCCGTTAATTATTGTGCTTATTTGACAATAATAAAAGTAATATATGTTATCTTAACCTGCTATGGAAGCAGATACATCAAAAATAATCTTCAATATAATTACCAGTTATAGACCAAATCGAAACAAAGCAAAGTAACATCTTATGATGCCACGTTTGTAAACATTACTAAAATTTCTACTAATTTATATCTTTTAGGTTGCACCTTTAATGGTATGTACAAATGAAAAAAAAAGAATTAGTTCATGTTTACCGTGACAAAGTCCAAACTTAACCCTAATCAATTATAAATTCAACTTAAAATGAAAATGGCAGGTGGAGAAACTGAAGTTGTTAAATATTTGAAAAAAAGTTAATAATTAAATAGTTGTGACATGTTTATGGATGATTTTACAAAGCTCTAATTTCACTTTCATTATTGAAACCATCTGAATCAATGAAACCAATTATTCTACCTAAATCAAGCCATAACTGTAGAAATTGAAATTCTTATAGATCGGTACAACCACCAACAATACTTGCATCAAGTTAAAATCTAAACTAGAATAAAAAAATGAAATGGAGCAGCGCTTAATCGTTTACCAGAATTTCAGTCTCAATTTGTGTTTATATTGTTTAGGTTGCAACTTCATCGTTATGTAGAAATGACAAAAATTACTTTATTTTTAACTAAGACCGTCCAAATTTAATTTTACTTTGCCATTAATTCAATTTATAACGAAAAAGGAAGATGGAGAAAATGAAGAAGGTTAAATGGGTATAAAAAGATTAATGATTAAACAATCATGATATGTTGATTGATGATTTTACAAAGCTTCAATTTTGCTTTCACCAATTAAAACTATGCTACTAAATGAAATAATAAATTTAGCCTAAATCAAGTTTTAATTGTTGAAAACGAAACTCTTAAACAACTGTACATAATCAACATATGTTGCATCGAATTAAAATATAGGAGAAAGTAAATTAAAAATTGGGTTATAGTTGACCATTTGCCTAATTTAATAGGTGCATCATGCATGTTTATTTTTTAGGCTATAAACTTATTGCTATGCAAAAATGAAAAAAAGAGATATGTTTATTTATATACTAAAATTGTTCAAATTCAAACCAAATCTATCAGTAATTGAACTCAACACGGAAATAAATGGTGGGAAAATGGAAGAAAACTAAATTTTAGAAAAAAAATTAACAATTAAATAGCTATGAAGTTCTCATTACAAAGCTCCAATTTATCTTTCACATTTAAATCCTTACTTATAAACGAAACCAATAAAATACACATAACCTAAATTATAGAAAATGAAACTCTTGTTCTAATGGTCAACTATGTAATGCACCAAGTTAAAATCTAGAATAATATAAAAGAAATATGAAAATTGGGATTAATAATAAATCTTTACTTAATTGATAGATTGAAGATTTCAAGAAAGATTCCATTATTACTGTTAATTATATTGGAAGAAACAAAAATGAACTTTGAATTTAGGGATTAAGAAAAATTATAGATCAGAATGATCGAATATTATGAAAAAACTTATAGAGTGATGTAGAGGAAAGGTCCAAAGAACTCTTTACATTATAATAAAATTTCTGAATACACATCCGCAGGTGTGGCACAATGGAAAAGTGGTCTCTAGGTCTGCTAACAGACCCAGGTTCGAGCCCTGCTTGCACACACTTCTCGCAAAAATTAGTACTCGGGGTTATAAGTGTCATGAGTTGAAGCGGATAAACACAACTTAATTCCTCTCGGGGTTTATTGGTCTGTCGGGCTCTTCTGAGTATATTCAAAAAAAAAAACTGAATACACAATGGTTAACTTACAATAGATAAATTATCCAACTAAAAGATTTATTTAAATCAATATGTAAAGGTAAAATTTACTAGCATGAGAACCAATTTGAGAGGATGAGTTTCTAACACAAAAACCCTACTTCAATTATCACTTCTAGGGTTCCTCTCTTGATTATCTTGAGTTTAATTAGGCTTGTATTGGATTTTATATTCGAATAGAAGCCAAGCCATATATTAACTTGAACGAATAGGGGTCATAGAATGAGTTTTGGAGTTATTTGAACAATATGGTATCATATTCATGTTGAATGTCTACAACCCATGTGACCATTGGTTGACTACTGTGGCCAAGTAGTAAATCGGTATCTTCATCTTTAGTTGCCGGTGTAGATTTGAAGCAGTTGACCAATTAATGGCGATCGACCACTCCTTGCATTTAGCATGTTCTAGGGAATTCCGTCGATCAATTATTGCAGCTAATAGGTCGATTAGTGGATGGCCGCCGATTGTGTGTTGCTCCGTTAACTTCATCTTTGTTTCTCTTTTTCATTGTTTCTTTAAACTTCTTCAACGTATTTGATTTGCGTAATTTCAACGCCTCACGTCGACTTAAATATCATCATCATATCTCTAAGTGATCTCATCAGTGTCAGTAATCACTTAGTGGATCTACGCTCTATTGTGTGCTTAGCATGTCACCGAGTTAATCAAATATAAATAGTGCACAAACTTATCGTTCAGAACCGATTTTTTCATTGTATTTGTTGGATTATCTTTCGTATGCATCTTTATCAACTTGACCTTGTCATGTTTTTCCTTACGCATGAGACATAATCCACACATTGGCATGCAAGAATTATAAGCTCGATTCTTTTTCGAGTGAATTGCGCTTCGACTGTGTCCTGTCTTCTAAACCATAACGAGTTCCTCGAACAACCGATTATCATAATCCTTCATTTATATTCACTATTGTATTAACCCTGCCTTGATAGTCGACAAAGTTACTATTGGTTGTAGTTTTAATCTTCATGATTCCTTTTCTAGGGAAGGAGGATGATGTGTTAAATCATTATGAAACTATAAGGATATGGATTTATCTGTTGAATGTCGACAACCACGACAATAACCACGAAATATATTCAAATCAATCACCAACAAACACTAAACTATAGATAAGGATAGATGACGTTTTAACGTGGTTTGATATCTACATTTACGTACAGATTCAATAATATTATTTCTTCATAATAGAGAGGTTACAAGAGACATTATCCAACTAAAAGATTTAACTAAATCAATATGTTGAGTTTAAAATTACTTGTATAAAAACAATTTAAGAGGATGAGTTTCTAGAACAAAAATCCCAATTCAATCTCACTTCTAGGTCTCTCTTAATTACCTTGAGTTTATTTAGGCTTGAGTTAGATTTTATATTCAGATGGAAGCTAACCTATATATTAACCCTTGATCAAGCAGGGGTTGGAGAATGAATTTGAGTGAATTAAACTTTATATGCTATCAAATTTGAGTAGAATATATACAATCCATGCCACTGCTTATCAACCGTTGTGACTAAGTGGTCTCAGTTTTCATTTTTAGTTGATGGTGTGAGGTTGAAGCAGATGACCAATCAATGGGAGTGATCGACTATTCCCTGCATTCAACATGTTGCAGGGCATTTTATCGATAACTGTTGTAGCTAATAGTTACCGGTGGATGGTTGCAGGTTGCTCTTGTCGTCGTTTGCTCTGTTTTGCGCTGTCAATGTTCCACCATAGGACATTCCAACATCTGAAGTACCCCTCAAATGTTGAGAATCCACCTCACCGCATGTCAATGTTCCTTTTTCATATTAGACATATATCTACTCACAGCTCCAAAAACATGAGCTGATTCTAGCTATGTATACATCATCGTAATTTGCATCAAACTATCCATGACACCGGCATACATAATATTAATCTTAGATTTCTATTTTTTTTCATGTGGGCGACATTTGGATAGCTTGAATTGAGAGTCCAATGAAGCATTAATCTATTTTGCAATCTTCATTCCATATCGAAAGACTTTCTTGATATATGATTGAAAAGTCTCAACTCTTTTCAATGTCTAACTTTGATAATCATCATGTCTTCTATGCTTTTTTCAATCATTCGTGTCAAACTCTTCATTGTGTTTTTTTTTCAACTTCACAGTTCTAGCTATACAATTTGTAAAAATTACACATCATCAGTATAAAGTAGCAAGTAGTTTGTACCATCATCGCATCTTTTGTGATGCACGCATTGATCTTTGTAGCTTCTATAAAATTTGTATGTATATACTAATTTATCAAATTGTTTGTACCACTATTCTTGGATTATTTTCGTTTGTACAAGGATTTGTCAAGTTTACGGACATAGTCGGCTTACTGCAGTCCTCAAACAGTCAAACCCCTTCCAGCGAACATATTTTTTTCCCTTAAAATCAATAACTAGGAATGCAGTCTTGACATCCAATTGATCAAGCTTCATATCGTAAAATTTAATGCCAACAAACTACTAATAGGTGTATGATGCAAAAACACATGTAAGAAATTGTCATGAAACTCTTCAACCTGCATTGCACGTACCTTAATCAAATTTGCTATGTATCTCAACTCACAATCACCGTCATCTCCGATTTTAAAGATCCTCTTACAATTGCTCGTTTGCTTGCTAGAAGGAAGAGACACTAAATATCATATGCGATCTTAATGCAAAGACAAAGACTCTCTTTCTTGAAAGTGAATCTCCAACTAGCATTATCAACTGTAAACTTGATTTCTCTAAAATATACAGGCTCGTCATGAATGATATTAAGTGCATAAGCTGAGATATCATCAAAATCAATATCCTTAATGTTAAGACCCACAAAATGATCAAGCCATCAAGCTTCTTTCATTCTCTAACTAACCTTGATTGAGACTTAGCTTGACCTTGAGTTTGAATATATGTATCTGTTTCATTAACTTTGGCACTATAGAAAATAACATGTTTGGTCTTCCTATGAAAATAATTTGATGAATTATAGTTTCTACCATGCTTGATCTCATCCTCAATTCTTGTACCATCATTACTTAATAAAGGCTCCACTTTCAACATTACATTCCCAGCAAAAGTCATATGTTTGCTAGCCACAAATTGTTTGTTAGTAGGACATCGCGTTTTATACACTTCCATTTATATGTAGTCAAGAAATATATACTCATTTGCTCTTAACTCCGATGTATTTATACTCTTGAGGCCATAAACCCAACAACCAATCTTAGTAATAAATAATTCACATGCTCATGTTCTTATATTTCTACGTGGATTTTATTATCTATGTTAGTAGAATGTTTGCAATTGATTACAAATAAAATCATGGATTTAGCTTCTATTCAGAATCCCTTCTACAAGCAAGTGGTCGATCTCTACCAATGAGTTCTCTTCAACAATTTTCTAATTTTACGTTCTACAACATCATTAGATTATGATCACCCGACGGAGTAACATGTTTGACTATATATGTGGGCACGCAAGAGCTAATAAATTTGTAAAATGAATTTACAGTCATTGTCAAATTTGAGCACCTACAATAGATTGCCCGACTGCTTCTTTGATTGCCTTGTACTAGCAGAAATTGTCAAATGTCTCGTTTTTGGAACTTTTAAATCTTTCATGAGAAATTATCTACAAATGGAACAAAATAAATTGCCCCACTTAGTGAAGAAACTGGTGTCGGTCTTCACACATCTGTATGAACTTACTAAAAAACATATTTAGACTTGTGTTGTCACCATCAAATGGTATAATATTCTCCTTTCTATGAACACGACTCTCGCAAAGTCTAATTTTGAACGACGAGCATTGTCTACCAAACAACGTTTCTCTAACACTTCAAAACTCTTCACACCTATGTGTTGGCGTGTCGAGATACCACAGATAAGTAGAACCTTTATCAGTCAATGATCATCATGGACTCATCTATGGCTATTGCTCGCTTCTTCAAATGAAACACCCTTCATCACAACCAATGAATTTTCATCACCTATAATTTCTTGCTATCATCAATAATTCCCAAACAAACCCATGTAAAGTCCCAATCGATAACATACTATGTGCAAAATTGGAATATCCATGTTGGTCCAAAAACTCTTACATGCTAATCCTCACACTCTCAACATCAAGCATTCTATATGATGCATTATTATCTGTACAAACCGCTCCTCTGTCAAACTCTTGATGGGAAAACAACTTCTATCTAATATCATGTGATATGAGGCTCATGTGTCAATAATTCAAAGTGTACTCTTTATTAAAGTAACACTAGTCGAAAATACCGATGTCACCATCATTTTTTGTCACTAATGTTGATATTGAAGTTTTCTTCTTTCCATCCCTTCCGTTACTTATGAAATGGACACTCACACTTGTAGTGCACCTCCTTCCTTCGATGATATCAAGAAGCCTTTTAGATTGATATCTAGATTTATATCAAGCTATACCTTGTCGTTGTTTGATCATACGTTCACTTTTCAAAATAAACATACCCTTTGTACAACAGTCTCTCTGACTAACTTATATTTGATAGCTTATCGTGTAAGCATGCATTCATATTTGATAAATTAATCGAGCTTCATTAATTGATTATTAAAATTGACAAATGCTGTATACTCAAGTTGCAAATATAATATAATGACTATATATGTTTCATCACGAGTATTTTATCTCCATTGCCTTCAGATTCATATTCAAAGTATCGAGCGCTTCCATATTCAGATTCATATTCCAAGTATAGCGTTGGTTTCATCCCAAATGTTTAAAATTGCTAGTGAACTATGATGCGTTGGCCATTGGCTTATCCATATACGATTTTAGAAGTGCATGTCATAGCTGATTTGTCTTTCTCACATGCGATGATTGAGGAATCTCTTAGTAGCTCATCTGTAAAACACAATTTTGAATGTAGATGGAAGCTTCTTTCTCTATCTTTAATAATAGGTGTAATACCTTTGGTGTCAGCGTGAACTATCAAAAATGCCCATCTACAGATATTATTAAAATCTCACTTAATAATAGCTGTAATACCTTTAGTGTCACTCTTTTTTGTTGTCAGCGTGAACTGTCAAAAATACCCCTCGACGGATATTATTAAAATCTCGCTCACTTAAAAATAGGATTAACAAATAAACTTGCTTTACCAATTCAAAATGTCTTTATACAAATATTACCAAATCAAATCTTAATATCACGTAAAAATAGAATTTAACAAATAAACATTCTTTACCAATTCAAAACGTCCATCTTTAAACATTACCAAATGAAATTATATCACTTAAAAATAAGATCTAACAAATAAATTTGTTTTACAAATTCGTTCTTAATTAATAATAGAAATAAAAATTAAAACTAACAAAAAATTATGTGTTGCAATATAGAAATATAAATTAAAACTAACTATACATTATATATTATATTTCAACGTAAAAATATGGTTAAATATATGCAATTTGTAGATGATAATTCATGCACGAAGTGCGTGCGTAACGCTCGTTTCTAATAACTCATACTCATCTGATATCTTACCAATATTTTTCTTTGGTATAGAAACTATCTTATGAATCTTCACATTGTCCAGCAGTGCATCCATCTTCAATTTTAAAGTTGCAATTTTGCAAAGACTTTCATTCCATTAAATATAGCAATGGAATAATTGCTCATTTTACTCTTGAACTAGTCATTAATGCTCAATTTTCGAGTAAACCCCTATTTCTAATATCAGTTATTGTGAAACTCTGATGATATGGATTTACCAATTGAATGTAAACAACCCACATGAGCGATAATAACCATCAAACAATCATTCAGATCAATCATCAACAAACAATTAAAGAAAAATAAAGAGTGACAACAAGTTTAATGTGGTTCGATCAATATGATCTTCGTCTAGGTATCTAACAAGTTTATTACTTCACTTTAAAGGAGTTACGAGAGATATATTATCCAATTAAGTTGTTTTAAATTTTTAATCAATATGGGATGGGAAGCTAATACAACAATCTTGCTTGTAGAAGAACCAATTTGTGAAGATTGGTCTCAATCTCAAAACCTCCAAGTAAGTTCCACCCCTATGGTTTCCCTCTTGATTAACTTGAGTTTAATTAGGCTTGAATTGGATTCTAATTTTTGATGGAGAATAGTACAAATTTTAACCATTAAATAAGTAGAAACCGTAAAAAGAGTTTTCGAGCAATTTGAATTATTATATGCAATCAAATTCGTATCTAACATCTACAGCCCACGCAGTCATTGGTTGATCGGTCGTCATTTCCAGTTACTAACTAGTGTATGTTTGGAGCAGTCAACTGGTTAGTGGGAGTGGTCACTCAGCCAGCTACAGGGTATCCAACAAGTTGACTGCTGCTGCTAAAAGGTTAATCGGTGGATGGTTGCAGATTGCTACGACTGGTGGCTGCTGTTGCTTGCGCTGCGTCGCTCCATTCACTTTATCTTTGCTTTTCTCTTCCATTGTTTCTTTGAACAACTTCATCATTTCTTCAACATTCGAGCTCTGTAATTTTAACAGTTGATACCATTGTAGGATGTCAAATAGGTTAGCTGAATAATATTACAGACATATCATATATTAGTCCTTGGATGATATATTGATTATGTCAAAATGACCTACTCAGTATACATATGTCATTCAGCCCTCGAAAATAAAGGTATAATAATTGAGGATGATAAGCTTAACATGGATGCATTTTTTGGTAATATTGAGGACGAATTTGATGACATGACAAAGATGGAAATGAGAAAATAGTAATAGAAATGAAGAAGCATAATACTTGAAACTTTTAAGCTCCACGAATCAGGATGGAATTATGATGGAGGATTTAAGATTTGACAGATTAGAATCCGAAGAATCATTTTGTACTGTGCAACTAGTGGTTATTAGTTATTTTATGATTATCGTATTACGACTTTGAGATTTTTATATGTTAAAAGCTAACGATATTCATAACTTGTTTATATGATATCGATATCGTTCTGATGACATCAATCCTTTCAGATATCACATTTTGTTCACATGTAATACTTTTATTGTTATCGGAGGCTAAATACTTGGGGTTTTAACTTTTAATCCACAAATTATAAATAAAGGGAGACTAGTTGGAGAGTTTAACACTCTTTATGTTTGTAGATGTATATTAAAATATTTATATGTTGTATCAGCTTTAAGAGTTTTGCTAATCAAGAGCAAAATGCTGTCATGGCATTTTAAACCCAAATTTAACAATTATATGATCCAATATAACGCAGTTGAATATTGTTCGTAGAGTTAAATTACTAATCTTCAACCTATAACATAATAGCTAAGTTGACCAATTTCCTCACTTGCATAGTTAATTTATAATGGCATCACGGGTAATAAGAAGGCGAATCCATCATAAAGAAGCTGGTGGGAGGAATGACAAGAACGTTGAAAGTTCCGAATATGATTCATTAAGTGAACCTCTACTTGGAAAAGATACTAATGATGAAAGTCCATCTCAGGTAATTTCTCTTTCTTATTTATTACCCACGTCTGTAATTTAACGAACTAGGAATTGGCAATAGAAATAATAATAATTCCTTTATTCTCACGTGTATTAACTATCCCTCTTTCAAAGGATACTAGTCAAAGAAGTCAACAAGATCAGGAGGACAAGGAAAAGAAAGAGAGACTACACTGGACATTTATTTTCTCAAATGTTATTGCACAGTGGGCTCAATGGTTAGGTACTTGTTAAAAGTTTGCAATTTGACAAATATTCTTGAACTTTGAAGGGCTGATTATTAGTCATCTTTTTCCCGAAACTTTGGTATTAGGAACGATTTGAGTCTGTGTAGATGCCGGTGATAAATGTTTCTTGAATTTTTATATATTTCTTATCCCCAGTTAACAACTAGTAAAAAGTAAAATTCATCGCTGTTTTTTGTGTTTTTCCCCCTCTTTGCAGCAAATATTGTTCTTAAGACTGGATCGATGGTAGGAAGGCTTTTGCCTCTCCCTTCAGTTAGTCGTAATGGAGAAAATCAAATTCATCTTAGCCCGTTGCAGGTATTACTTTAGAATGATTTTCTTGGAGCACATCTGAAGTTTAGCGCATGCATTATAAATCTCCCTAGGAAAACAATGTGGGTGGTATTGTATTTTTGTCACTGGATAACTTCATTTTATGCTTTTGGATTGTAAGGGTGTCTAGACCGTAAAGCTTTCATCCCCCTTCATCCCAAAAGCATGAAATGTGCTAGCAAAAATTTTCTTATCATGATTAATGAACATCCAAATGTCAAATCTGTGCTTAAAATAAAAATTCAGTGCAGACTGAGATAGAACATTGAACAAACCTATAGGATTATAGAGAGTGGTATGGAATCAGAATCACATTAGTGATGTAATCAAGCAATCTAAACTAAATGGGCAATAAATTTATTCAAAAATGCAATATATGAATGTTCTAAATGCAGTAAACACTAAGTGAGCTTCTGCTATGTTATTGTGCTTTTACTTTATGCAAAGTACTCTTCTTATATTGTGTTCCTCTTCGCCTTATCATCTAGGAAGAAAGATTGCGGAGCCTGAAACAACGATTGGGGGTTCCATTTGATGGTACTCGAGTAGAACATCAAGTACGCACTGTATGCAAATTCAAATTTTCATCATGAATACATGTTATTATGCCAAACTCATTCCAAAACATGATATTATAACCATCTCACTAAGAATATACTTGGCAAGCTGCAATAAACGCATGTAAACTGTGCCATACAATTTCAGTTTAAATCCAGGAAAAATTGATATTCCATCAGTATAATTCAAATATACCATGTGTTGAATTGATCCAGTACCGTCTTAAAACTGTACACTTTTTGGTCATGTCATTGGGAATTTGGAAAGATATGTTTGGTTCCTGAAACTTCACTAATAGCATACTACACATTGTATAAAGTCCAGTTGACCGCCATACACATAGCACATCTTTTTATGTACTGCCTTCATAAAATTATCAAAAAACAGTCCAATAGAAATATTATCACAGGATGGTTTGAGGCAGCTCTGGAAGTTGGCTTATCCTCTACGGGAAATTCCTCCACTAAAGTCAGAATTGTGGAAAGATATGGGTTGGCAAGGCACTGACCCATCAACTGATTTTAGGTGTGCTTATGTTCAAATAGATTAGTTGACGAAGCTTGTCTAATTTATCCTTAAAACTTTTATGAAGACATTCGGGTTTTCACTTTCATAATTACAAATACGCCAGCCAACTTCTTTATTGGATTTCTTTGTATGTTGTAGTTGATTGTGGAATTAACTCATATTCTTTACAGTGGTACTAATTCTATCTGTTTAGGGGTGGCGGCTACATATCATTGGAAAATCTAATATACTTCGCAAGGAACTACCCAGTAAATAATACTGTCTCTGATTAAGATATACATTCTGTACTTTGTACTTCGTTTTCTTTTGGAGTCCTAAAACCACTTTAATTATGATGCAGGATTCTTTTCAAATGTTGCTGCACAAACAAGTGGGTGCACGTGCAGAATGGGAATACCCTTTCGCTGTAGCTGGTGTCAATATATCGTTTATGTTGGTTCAAATGTTGGATTTACAATCAGGTGCTTTTTCAGCTTAATTTATTTCGTGGATTTAAATCTTATGTTTTAATGCTGCAATATGGCATCATTTGGGATTGCAAACCAATATGCTGTGATCATCTTGAGTAGATTGTTCCCTGTGGTTGTGGATGTATTCTAAAATGACATGACTATTTTATAGATTAGAAGTCACTCACTGGTTCACAATTTCTCTTAGTTTTATCATTTAGTATTAGATCACGAAATATAATCATGGATTGTAGAATGTATACTTATTCATACTAGTACCTCTACAATTTATCTTCATATTTTCATGAAGTAATCATCAACCATTGTTGCTTTAATTCTAGGAACACCATCTACAAAAGTTGGAGTTAGATTCTTGCAACTTCTTGGAGAAGATGAGAAGGCATTTGATATTCTCTTTTGTGTCGCCTTCTTAATGATGGATGCTCAGTGGCTTGCTAGGCGAGCCTCCTACATGGAATTCAATGTAAATTAATAATGATAACCCACATTTTACTTAGGGGAAGGGATTCTTACACTCAAATTTTATACTCAAAATTTTACTCAAATTAGTACGGCTAGCTATAAGTAATCATAGGGTCAAAATTATTACATGGAGTGAAATATGGGAAGAATAAAAGGGGATCAAAATTATTATTTAATCTTTATATTGAATTTAAGATTCTGAGTATGAAGTTTGAGAGGAAAAATCATTTTCTTATACTTCATTTCAGGAAGTTCTGAAATCTACCAGAACGCAACTGGAGCGTGAGCTTTCCCTGGATGATGTTTTCAGCATGAAGGACCTACCAGCATATAGTATGTTGAATGGCTAGCCTTGTAACTTCTTGAAGTGAATTTCTTTTATGTCTTTTAAAATTGAAGAGGTTGAAGTGGAGGAAGGATGTGCAGGCTCCTGAAATTAGTTTCACATTGTCATATTGGACTAATACCTTAGGATGTTGATATAGCAGTTGCTTGGAAAAAATATTACATGATCAAACGATGTTTTTAATACTATATAGCTACCGGCAAAAGCATATTTATTTTGTTAAATTTATACTACTGTGGAAATATTCATATTATGATAGCTTATTATTTAATGCCCAGACAATAATTTAGCTTTGGTAACATATCGAGTCATTAATTTAATATGTTGTTGCTCAGGCTAAACTACAACTGTTTGAACCAAGATTAGCAAGTGAGAAGGCAGAAAAATAAAATGATAAACCTTCAAATGTGATTTATAGCTCTTTTGATTTAGTTTTCTATGTGTAGAAAACCTATTACTGAATAGGTGACATGCAGTTGTTCACTCATGCAATATTAGATATAAACTCATAACGATAATCAAATTGATAAATACTTTATCTAGAATTGATGATTAAGTTTTATCTAATAATACAACGTTGATGATGTGATAAATACGTTTTAGAGTTATCTAAAACGTCGTCTAAAACTGATAATACAACGTAGATGATGCGGACGGCGGTTGCCAAAAGTAACATGCAAGATTGAGTGTTGCTATCTGTTAATCCGCTTTTTGATCAAGCAGATTTCAACTGGATTTAGAAGACCATAATGAAGATGAGACAATTCACAAACTTGGAAATATGATCCAAAGGACAAGAAGATGGATCTCAAAAAGTTTGGAGTGATAAATAGCTAGGTAGACCACTCGGTATCAAGATGAACCTTTTGATATCGAAAGCATTTTCTTATGTTTTGACCCCGACAACTTCATATACTTCATACACTACTTCAACCTCTCGAGGTAAAGTGCTTTTCTCAGAGTTAGGAATAGCAATATCAAGGATTATTGTAAAGAAAGCAAAGAAAGCAAAACAAGATAAGCAATATCAAGTAGATCACTGGAAAGAACTTAATCTTCATGGAAAAAAGCTTGGAAAACATCGAATTGAAAATAAGAGAGCAAGGCAATGGTAAGTTGAGGATTTGCAACTAAGTAAACCACTCGGTACCAAGAGGTTTTTATGGCCAATTGGATCGATGTGCTCAGTGGCGACCTCTTGACTGATCTCTGGACTTCAATGCATGCGGTCTCTTGAACCTATACAGTTGTTTCTCTATAAATACCCGCCCTACTGCAACTAAAGAAGGATCTTGGCGGATCTTCACTCTGATTTACACTCTACATCTTCTTCACTTCTATCTCCTTCCTCAAACATCTAAAAACTCCATTGTAAGTTTGAGATCCACTAGATTGTGGTCAGATCTGATAAAACTAGTTGTAATCAAGAGAGAAAACAGATAATAACAAAAATTAAAGTGGACGTAGACCGGAGAATTTGTCGAACCACTATAAAATTCATGTGTGTTCTTTACTTTCCTGCTGTTTTTGCTTATTTTATTTGGATCTCTACATATTTGATGCTTTCATTTGATATTTGGGTGTTGGTGCCATTTTTTGCGCCAACACTATCCATTACCAAAAAAAAGACAATAACAACACTATTAAAATTACCTATTATTCTCTGATCACACTCTCCAATTGTTGAAATTGTTGAATTGAGTGAACATGAAATTATTGAAATAAGCCTCATCCTACATTTTATGACCAACGAAGTGAGTATTTTATTGTTATAACACAAATAAATATGGTTGATGATCGATTAGGTTTCTCCTTCTCGAAATACATTCCTCCCGTGGTCTTGAATGAAAATGGAAAAATTAAATTAGGAAGAAACCTAGAGTTTGGCTTGCGTATAAATCATATAAGCCTAAACAAAATGCGAATGGTATGTATAAAGTGCTACAAGGAAATACGATATGTTGGATGTAGGAGTTTATTGCGATAGACATAATCATTTATTACCAAGCTGTATGGTTGGTCAACCATTTACTACTAGAAATGACCGTGGATGAGAGAAAGAAGTTAAAAAATATGGTGGTGGCCAGCGTATCACTAAAAGATGTAATTATTTGGAATTAAAAAAGAGTTCCAAGTAACAATTCTGCATTAAAAACCATGTATAAAGCACAAAATCAAATGAAAATTACGGAAATATAGGTAGGTCAACAATGATGGAGTTAAGGGTATGTCATTTGACCAATTATGTGATTTGATTACTTATATGTATATAATTAACTCTTATAGAGAATGTTGTTTGAAATAAAAGTATAATTTTTTGTTTTATTTCCATTATGTGTTTCTGTAATACATATGTATATGTAATGTTACGAGTACATTAAAAACATGCTGATAGAATAGTGTTCGGTTGATTGCAGTTGTGAATGAGTTCTTTCTTGACCATGAATAATGAATCGAACTATCAAAACACTTATCCTTAAACATTCATAGTCAAGTTACATTGAGAATGAGATATTGATGTACTTATTGAGACGAGTATATGTAATGCTCTCCCAAGAATAATTACAAATTACTCATGATTGTTGGGGGAACAAAAGGTTACGTACATGAATATTTGTAACAATCACAGAATAGACTCACCAAGAGTTCATTATAGGTTAATGTGTAATAGTTTTATGACTTGAGTGAGTGTGGATCTTGTACACAGGTGCCTTATTTTGATTATAGGTGTTCACTCGTTATTGATTTGACTTACAACAATTTTTATGTATGTGTTGAAGTGTACACAACATCGTTACTTAAAAATGTCACTTTAAACCGATTAGAAATAGGATTTCATCTAGATGATCTATAAACATATGTACTCGTGCTCGATATTGTACTTAGTAAAATCTATACAAACTTTAATATTTAAATTGTTGACGTATTACTTAGGACCGGGTTCGCACCTAAAAGTCTCACAAAAGAATTTTCAACATGTTTCGAAATACTTAAGCTGTACTTTATACATATTATATATTATTTTAAGTGGAACTATACTAATGAAAATGTGATATCAATATAAATTTTAAGGAAAAATATTTTATTATTTATATATACAATTGTTATTTCTTTATTTAAAATCAAATGGGTCTTGAAATAATTTAAATAAATATCATATTTATTAATTAAAATATTTATTGGTCGAATTTTTTATTATTCTTAAAATGATAATGTAATACCTATATATGATATATTATGGAGATAATGATAATTTAATATGACTAATTAGTAAAAGAGCGATGATTGTTCTGCTTAAACTAAGTATCACTCTTGTTATCAATAAAAAAAGTAAAAGGGTGCGATCCATAATTTAAGGAGATATTTTGGAATTTTTAAATCCTCATTTCTCCTTTTAAATGCAACCCTACTTTTACATTATTTATAACAAGAAAAATTTCCATTGGTTGGATTATTATATTATCTTAAAAGGAATTCACAACCCCCCTCTTGAGATCAAAGAAAGGTCTCAAGAAGGAAGTATTAGCACCATGATAACCAAAGGCAAATCGTCTACGTAAATTCCTCCGTTTTTAATTTATTGGATATTATGCTCATATATTATTTTCATAAGAAAATATTTTGAAATTATATATATATGTATAACAGAATTTTTATATTAACAATATATAATTAATATATACATATATGCATGTATGCTATATTATATTATATTTATGAAATTTGTTTTCTAATTTAATAGGTTTATTTCAAAAATTATTTTATGTATATATGTGTATACACACAACATATATGAGTAAAATACATAGACATGAATACATTATTTACGCACACGCGTGCACGCCCACACACACAAGTATGTAATTTTATGTTTGAGCATAAAATATTTAAAAAAATTAAATTTTCACACACACACACACACACACACATATATAATAATCGTTTTTATACACACAAGTACTAATATAAGTGGTTTTGCTATATATGTATGTGTGTGCGCACATACATAAATACACACATATGCTATGAATGTATGTATGTAATTTAAGTTTGAAATGAAATGTATAATTTATTTAAAAATGAAAAAGGGAAGGTAATTTATTTTGTGGAATTACAAAAAAAATTATTTACTTTTACGTGTTATATATATATTCCAATTTAGGTTTTATTTACATATATGTATACATATACATATACACACACACACATATATATATATATATGTATGTATGTATGTATGTATGCATGTATGTATAATATAATAATATTTGTATACAACATATTTAAATCGAAAAATTATTATATATACATATGTATTTATATGCAAAACCACATATATACACATATGTACTTGTTTTTATATGTATACATATATATAGTGTTATGGTTATAAATCCCAATAACCATAAATTTATATACTTATGTGTGGGTGTGTGTATTTATTGTTATGTTTATACACATAGAATATATGTTGTTCGATATATTCATATAAACACACATGAACACACATTAATTAATTTTTAATTAATGAATTTTATTCATTAAATAATGCACACATTCCTTTCAAAACACGACTAAATATTAAATATGATTTAATATATTAATTTTTTTTTCATAATAACACATGTTAAGAACTTGTGCATAATTAAAATAAAGGATTTTTTGAAATTTGCCCCTTTTATGCTTCCACTTGATGCATTTGATCCAAAAATGGTATTAGAGCTTGCATTGTATTATTATGAATAAACAGGCCAACACTTAGAGCAACCCCAATGAGAGTTTAGATATGGGTGTCGTAGGAGAAGACCATTCTAATTAAGAAACATTCTTGCAGATGGAAAATCTCTTACTCTCTCGAACCTTACCTAGCTTGTTATGGTGGTCTATTTCTATGGTATTCCCTTAGTGTAAGGCCTAAACTGTCTATGTCTCGGGTTGATTCAAATATGTGTATTTGAATAAAAAAATAAATTCATAATGGTTATAAATATAAAATTAAATTATTGTAAATTAAAATTAAAATTAAAATTAAAATTAAAATTAAAATTAAAATTAAAATTAAAAATTAAGTTATAATTTAAAATCTAAAATTCTTTAGATTAAAATTTAAATTCATATGAGCTATAAATGTTATGATTCATATGATAATATTTGTTAAAGTTCATAAACTTCAATAAGATTTGAATTTAAAATTGTTTAACTACAAATATTGTATTATAATATTTATAATTCAAAATTCGATAAATACTTATAATATTAGTTGAATGATTTTAAGTAATAAATATATAAACATATATAAGATAGAAGTTAAATTGTAAATGTTATAATAAATTAGTCTTATATAAATGTATATATAAGATGAGATATTCAAAAATATAAATTTACTAGTTAAAATCAAGAATAATAAAACCCTAATTAGATATGATGATTTAAGCATGTAATGTATTGATATTATTCATATGTAATGACTATTGGATCAGGTGCATCGGGAAAATGAGTGTAAAAAGAAGGAACTTCAAAAAAATTCCTTTTTATTCATTATGCACTATCTTTGTTACCCGTGATCTTTCACAAGCAACGATTCAGCGATATTGTACTTTAAAATGATAAAGCAATGGATTCTAAGCCATTGGACACTCAAGCACAAGGCAATGAAAAATAAAAAGAAGGGAAAATTAGCTTATTACGTCTATTGATACCCATCATAGAAGGACCGGTATCATCATCAAATTGAATAATTCTTGGTGGATTTTTTTGTAGTTAGAATTTGGAGCATGGAACAAGGTTGAAGCATGAAGTAGTAATGGATGGATGGAAAAAATGAACTATGGAAGGAAATTCAGACAGGTTTATTGATCGATATTGATCTGTGGATGGGACAGTACCAATCCATAGGCTAATTCATATTTGTGACAAACCATAATTTTCATTTAGTAATTAATTGTAATCAATCACTTAATTTAAGATTAAGAAAAGTAATGACTTAAAATATGAATTTTTAAAGATGAATGAATTAGGACTCGAGAGTTTGTAATGTCGTTTATATATGAAAAATGTATTATGTTTGTTAAAATCGGATAAGATTTGTAAATGAGAGGAAAAGAGACGTTAGGAGCATAATGGTCATTTGACCAGAACTGTATTATAGACTCTGAAATGAAGCATCCCTCCGCTTCATCTCTTCATGCTCTACTTCACTTTCATCAAATAGAAATCCAAGATTTATTTTGTTCAAATCATCATAACTACTGCAAATCTCAACCAAAAATCTCAAATGAATTGTCTAAATTCAAGTTAGAAAATTCTCTAAAAGTGCACCATCAAGTTTGTATATTGAAGAAGATTGAGATTGGATTTCAGAAATCAAAGGAGGGCTCCGAAATTTGGGTTTAGTAAGCTTGGATTTCATGAAGATTGGTGATTGAGATATATTCTCTATACTCCATGATCACTATATATGTTAAAAATCATGTTTTGATGCTAATGTTGGTTAGGGCTCGAGTAATGAACTTGATTTGGGGATACCAGAAATGAGAATCTTATTGAATGAATGTATTAAAGTATAACATCTTTGAAACGATGTGTTCGGAATTTAATGTTATATGACATGAATATGTAGTTAATTATTGATTGAATGGTAGTAGAAATGATATGATTGTATTGAATGGTAATTGAAATTGTCATCCAATTATGGAGTTGGGATGGTTGGTGAAGTTGTTAAATGGTTTTAAAGCGTTCGAGAGTTTCAAAACGATTTATCGAATTACCGTATGTTGATGTTCGTCTCATGGCTGATCGTCGAAGTGGTTAACTCGAGTGCGGGGGATAGTGGGCTATGTAAGGTTGCGAAATATTGAGACACGATGTCCGAGCAAAGGAAGATGATAGTCAAGTGGAGTTTTAATGGTGGGACATATTTCCTTTTGAAAATTACCCTATCGAGCTTCGGTCCTGCATCTTACAGGCGATCAGTCGACTGTAGGGTGGTCATCAGTTGACAGATCAAGGAGAAAAGTGGGATTTGAAACAAAAAAGAAATAGGTCATTTTAGGCCTAAAACAATCGACTGGTAATACCCAACCAGCCGACTGTTGAGAATAGGAGTCGACTGGTTGGGGTTGACCATTCGTTTGTAACCAACTTTGTCTATGGTGAGTCAGTCAACCGACCGAACATGATCAATCGACCGATAAGCTGCTACAAGGAGTTTATGGGATTTTCCTCCAAGGAAATTCGATGAACTTTGGGATGCGATATTTTTAGCATAGAGGTCGGATTGAGATGCAGTTTACACCGATGTCCCTTATTTTTGAAATAAAACGATCCAAGAAGTTTTGGTAGGTTTTGGAGCAATCCGATATGTTCTTAATATCTACCCTTTGTATAACAACCCATTTCTTCTCAACAAATTCTCTAATTATTTGGAACTTTTGAAGAATATGTCACGATTTCTTGTGTGCTCTAGGCTTCTTTGCGGTCTGCATCGTCATAATATTGTCACAAAACAATGCCATTGGATTCTCCATATCGGGAATCACACCTAACTCACTTAAAAACTTGTGCATATAGACTGCTTCTTTAGCCGCTTCATTGAGGGCAATGTACTCAGCCTCCATCGTGGAACCAGCTACCTTTTCCTATTTGGAAATATTCCAACTGATAGCCCTACCGTTAATGGTACAGACGTAACCCAACGCCGATTTACTACCATTGATATCACTCTGAAAGCTAGAGTTAGCATTCCCCTTCATAAGGAGGTCTACATTTTCATATATTAGGAATAAGTCCCTAGTATTTCTTATTAAGTATACACATTTTACGTCCATCTAGTGCTTTTCTCCAGGATTAGATTGATACCGATTCCCGAAGCATACAATCCTCTTCATATGCTCATTCTCTTTATTAGTCTAAGGAGCATCTTTCTTAGAAAGAACAATTTTAGACCGCATGGGAACATTTTCACGCTTAGAATTCTCCATGTTGAACCTTTTCAGTATGTATCGATGTTCAAGGGTTAGGACAATTCCAACAACCTCTTAGATTTATCTCTGTAGATCTTTATACCTAGCATATAGGCTGCTTCTTTCAAATCCTTCATGAAGAAGTTCTTGGAAAGCCAAGTTTTCATTGATTGCAATAAAGAAAAGTCACTACCAACCAACATAAGATCATCAACGTATGAGACCAAAAATACGATATCACTTCATTGTTCCTTTCGGTATACGCACGCTTCCTTTGTGTTCTGGTAAAAATCAAACCGTTTGATCATTTTATTGAAACACTTATTCTAACTCCTTGAAGCTTGTTTAAGTCCATAAATGGACCTTAATAACTTACAAGCCTTGCTCTTACTCCCACTGACCTCGAAACCCTCGGGCTATGACTTATATATGGTCTCTTCTAAATTACCACTTAAAAACACCGTCTTTACATCTATTTGCCATATTTGGTTGTCGTAGAATGCTGCAATAGCTAGCATTATCCGGATGGACTTAAGCATTGTATGGGCTAAAACATTTCATCATAATCAACACCTTGAATATGACGAATTCTTTTCGCGATTAGTCTTACTTTATAAGTCTCCACTTGTCCATGTGCATTTAGTTTCTCTTAAAAATCCATTTGTTGTCGATAGGTTTTATTTGTTTTCATACATGGAATCCATCTCGGATTTCATTGCTCCAAGCCAAAATGCAGAGTCTTTACTGTACAGTGCTTGTTGGAATGATAGAGGAGTGTCGTCATCTAAGACACGTCCTCCTTCTCGCCATCCATGAGAAAAGGATAGTATTGATAGAGTTAAGGGTATGCCCTAGGGGCAACCATGTAATATGTTACATACATCTAACTTGATAGCCAGTCTTGTTCACAATAAAATGTGTTTTCTTTCTATTATATACTTGATATAATGTGTGATATTAATTATCTATTTAATTAAAAATATGTTTAATATAGAAAATCCATAAATGGTATGTGTTGTGATAGTAGTTGTAATGTGTTATAACCATGAGTGATTTATCATAATAAAATAAATATATCATTTTAAATATTCCTAGTCAAGATGTATTGAGACTGGATATCGCACATCCATTGAAATAGATGTTAGGCAGTGTATTACTCATGGCTGCTAAGGTCACCAAGGGATTACATACTGATAGTTATTGGATAACTATGTAATGAATCACTTGATAGTTTTTTATTGGTTAATATAACTAAGGTCAAACAAAGAATATCGATGTGATAATTTTACATAATTTCCTCGACTTGTGAATCCTGTCGAGCTTCAATGTGGAAGCTCCACTTTGATTATAGCTAAATCATGGCACAACGTCTATCGAATGAAAATAGTTGGATCGAGTGAAAGCATTGAAAGTGAAACATTATTCAAGTGAGAATTCGTTTCCTCAGTTATACGAGGTTAGTATCACGGGGTCAACTTAAGTAAACTCAAAGTTAAAGTCTCTGGCCAGAGCGGTATGGTTAATAATAATTGTTATTATTAAACTAATGATTTTGTGTTTGCACTTATAAAGTTGAATATGGGCAATGTTGAAATTTTGACCAAAACCAAATTTCATAAGTCCTAATGTGATATAGTTCTAACGAAGAGAATCGATGTAAATAATTGTCACTAGTAGGTACTGCTTATAATAAGTAAAATTGGATGTTACCAAAGATGTGTAAGCGATAAATTCAACTAAAAGAGTAGTAACCAGACTTTTCGACCCTCGAATGTCGACATTAAATACATTCATAGTACTCATGTCCCGAGCACCCAAGTGCTAGAAAGATAGATAGTTAGGGTAAAGTAAAAAAAAGAAAAGAAACAGAACAAGAAAGAATGTACACAATATCAGAATCTAACATTAGAGCGATAATATATAATATGAAAAGGATAGTACAAAGGGTTACTCCAAAATACAGGGTAATTTTAGAGTCAAAAAATTAAGTACTATCATTAGCCTTGGTAGTTACAACTGTCTGTCCTCACAATGCTGATACATACATAATAATAGTGCAACAGAAATAGAAATAGGTAGATAAACGGAAGCCTCCAACTCATCCCCTAAGCATCCAAAGTAAAACTTGTTTTGCTCATCCCACTCGAAATAGTACATAAGGAATTTAGGGAAAACAAAAACCACGTGGCAGATATAAGTTTGGTATGATAAAACTCAAGATGCATGCATACATGTAACAGTAACCTTTGAGACTATACGAAACATCATAACAGTTTTCCCCTCAAAAGAAACTAGATCAATCATTAAGTTAGTATAGTGATATAATAGATAATGTCTAGGGTGTAGAATATAAATTAGTAAATAACCATGCTGCTTACATCTCACAACGCAACAATATTAAAAGGACATCTAAAACCACTAAGGTACACATCTGGATTTTCTACGGAGGTCTCTCCGATCAAGCAGAATCCAAACTCCATGCACAAGGATCAGAAGTTAACTTCTGACTGTTGTATATCTCTAGATAAAATATACCATAAGTCAAACACAACTAGCCCACACCCTAACACATGGAACCAAGTATCGAAAACTCCCGCTAGTAACATCGATAAAAATACTCTAGATATGGAGTTGACATACCCTATTGTGGGTTAGCTAAACCCCAGGTTGTGCATCCTACCCTATCTTTGGCCATTTCCGATGTCGAGATCATGTTCGTCATCTCTTACATGAGTCTTCATCACTCAAACAGAATAAGAATCCTTTCCATGGATTCTAGCACAAGTTGACTAACAAATATTAATGCTGACCTCTCCCTTGGACTTAACCTTAGGATAGACAGTTCAACTCTATAACATTAGTCTGAAATGTTAATGCTGACCTCTCTAACTCAACTCTATAACATTCCACTTCACAAACCGCTTCCAAAATGTAGACTCGTATACTAGTTTTGAAGTGGTATTCAGTAAGTAAAACACTTATCGATCCTGAACTCTTCAAAACTAAATCAACGAATTTCTGATAAACTCAATTTTGGTTATTTTAGAAGTAAGCAAACTATATAAAGAGGAGTCCTCCTTGGGGGATCTCGTATATATAAGTTATTAAAGCTAGAGATGTTTCATATCAATGCTTCTCCACAGGGGATCTCAAATCGTATGAAGCCGTGAAGCTTTTAGATAACTTCTAAGTGGTTGGATCACTACTAATTATAAACCCTAATCAAAAAACATTCTTAACTCTCGCGAATAGATAAGCATACTTCGTCGGCTTTTAGTGTTAAGTATAGTATTAATGACTTTCCATAAACAAGTTAAAACAAACACGATTAAGCCACTAAGCACTACTAAACTTCTTTTATAAAACATTTGTTTTATAATTTAAACTATTTAAAATGATAAACATGTATATATAATGATTTATTTATAAAGCTATTGTATTTCATAAAACAATTTAAAAGATATTATAATTTAAGATATTTAATATTTTAATAAAATAATTAACTAATTTTATAAAAACTATATATACTTAAAATATACTTTAAAATACTTATAATATGGTTTAAAACATTCATTTAAAATATTTCTTAAAATGTCTAATTTATAATCTATTTAAAACTTCAAAATAACATGTTTTCCTTTATTTAAAAATAAACTTCTTACTTTAGTAATTCATAATAAATTATTAAAAATCTATAAAAATTTCCAAACTACTTTTAAAATACTTTAATATAAATTAGAGAAAACTTGTTAAATGATTAAAGAAGAATACATAAATTTAAAGTCAATTCAAAGCATTTAAAGTGCAAAATAGAAAGAATAGCATTTTCAAAATGCTGTAAAAGAGGTACAGAGGAAAAGATAGCCTTTTTAAAGTGCAACAGATGACTATTGGTGTGAGTGGCTATGAACTGGGCCAATTTTATAAGCATGAAAGTTTTATCACCATTCGAGATGATAACAAACTCTTGGGCTTCCCAACATTTTACAGTAACTAGTATATGCATAATACATCACAATTGTGGTGAGAAACCCTTAAGGATATCTCTACAAATTTCTACAGAAAATGCCGAACACAAGGCATTTCCAAAGTGCATTTATATCGACCATCGCTATAAAACTACTTTAAAATCAAGTCCGATTCAAATTACTGTTCAACCAAACCTTATGTGCTTTGTTTCAAGGCTATGCAACAAGTCATAAAAAGTCATACAAGTCCATATCCATCAATTACATATGTCATTTGCTTTCCAAAGCAAGAATCAAAACCAAATAAAACAATATAAACTCAAGTAATATTTATATAGTTTAGATAACATTATATTCATATTATATTCATTCAAATGGTGAGTTAGCTCGCCCTTCAATATGCAAACAATCAAGTCAAGCTTTCACTTCCTACCTCAACCTTGCAAATGCCAAACTTCCCACCCCAATCTCCTTGCTAGCTCATGGCTTAGGCTATTTGCCTCCTCTAATGCTCTCGGCCAAGTGATGTGGGGGGTGTTGTGCTCCAGTTCTTCTACTACCAAGTTTCTAGAAGGTGTTGTTAGTAGACTTATAGAAGAAGTTTGGAGAGATATTGAGTTGATATGAATTGTTTAGTGTTTAGGAATTTATGAAGAGAATGGAAAGAAGAACTAGTATTTTTGCACTAAAATTGTGAAATGGATTCAATGGCCAAGGGTGCACTTATATAGGCTTCAAGTAGGTGTGTTTATCCCCTCCCCTTACCTCTTTGGCCATCCCAAAAAAGGCTCATCCCCCATGTGCCATTGAGAAAGTCCTCCTTCTTTCCTTCTTAATCCTTCCTCAAATCACTCCTTAAGTCGCTCCTCCTTGTCTCCTTCTAAAGGCTTCTAGAATAAATTAATTTCTTCATGAAAAAAAAGAATTTTACTTAGCTACTAATGTCTTCATATGTTAATTAGATAAATACAAAAGAGTTCGAATAACTTATATTGAATAATAAAATGTTTATCGATAAAATAATTTTCGATCACATTATCGATATTTCTTCGAAGTATTTATTTCTATAAACAAATTTCAAAAATAATTTTCTTATAATTAGTTATTAATTAAAAGTTGAGTTTAACAAGGTTATAAAATCACATTTATAACACTTAA
The DNA here is from genome assembly GCA_030737815.1 of Allium fistulosum. Taxonomy (NCBI): domain Eukaryota; kingdom Viridiplantae; phylum Streptophyta; class Magnoliopsida; order Asparagales; family Amaryllidaceae; genus Allium; species Allium fistulosum. The sequence continues at coordinate 708,085,646 of CM060903.1, read as the reverse complement.
CTATATTTCAAAAGCTACGATATTCAAAGGTAAAGTGTTCGAAATTACAGGTCACTACAATATATATATATATATATATATATATATGATACTATATATATGTATATATATAATTATTATAGATTTACGTATATGTATTTTATCAGTCAAAAACTTGGACAATAAAGGCAAGTGTAAATTTAGGTATAAATACCTAATTAAAGAGAGAGAGAATTGAAAGGTTTCTCTCTCTACATCTATAGCCTCATTTTCCCTTAATTAATTATATATATGTTAAGAGAAAGAAACAAAGGGTTTCCTTCTTTAAAATTTTACATTTTTTAGTAACCTATAAATATTCTGCTTATATACCGCACTTACACTACACACATACGAATGTATTTGATCATTCATTATAATACATATAAATTAAGATTTAAACTTTCTTTAACCAAATTAAATAAAATATGATTTTATTTCAAACTTGATTAGATTAGATCTAATAATATTTTAGACTTCATATGTCTAATAGATCCAAAATAGGAAAAAAATTGATATCTACCTGTTTCATCCACTTCCGACTAACCCGGTTTCTTTAATGGTATCAGAGCCAAATAGTCTATATGGTCTAAATTAGTCTTGTTAGTGCTCACCAATTATGATTACTAATTTAGTATAGTATCTAGAAAAGTAATGTCTAGGCTTGGGTTTGAGTAATCATATACCCTTCCCTCCCAGGCTACCGGCCTGACTTGAAAAGTGAAGTGAGCCCAAAGGTTGCCCCTAACAGAAAATACCTAATTTGAATTGGACCTTGGGCTAATTTTCAAAAAAAATTTGAAAATTAAAACTAGATTTTAAAATTTAAAATAAGAAACACATTTAAATGTTATAATGTAACTTTTAAAATTGTTTTGAAATTAAAATAAGATTTTAAATTTAAAATAAGAGTTATATTATAAATGTTATAATGTGATTTCAAAATTGGTTTTGAAAAATCTATATATTATAAATGTTATAACTTAAAATTTATAATAGTTTTTAATTAAATAGTTTTTAAACGTATTTTGAAAATATAATAAATATATGTTGAAAATTTTGTTATTTATTAATAGTTAATAAATTAAATAAATTAATTAAATAGTCAGTTAATTAAAGTATATACATGTTAATACATATATTGATATATGTTACATTACCTTGAATTGTTTGAGATGATATAAGTATATATGTATTTGCATAAGAAATTTTCGAAATTAATACTTAATTAACTTTCTTAATTAAATAAGTTAACTAAAATTTAATTAATGAATAATAAAATACAGACATATATATATATATATATAAAGACACATATATATATATGTATGTATATGTATAGCCATAAATATTATGGTATACATATTCAACTAAAATATTTATCTGAATAACTTAAAATTAATTAAAATGTTTATTAATCGAGTTAATTGAATAATATTTAATTAATATAATATACATAAGATTATTATATAAGTTAACTAAGTTATAGAAGTTATATAATAATTAACCTTAAATATATGAATTTATAATAAAAGGTGGAATAATAAGGAACGTAAATGAGTCTTAAGGGATAAATACATACGTATAGTACGTATACCATGAAATCTGATATGTCCAACACTTGAATCATGAGGGTATTTCATAAGAAATACATTATCCCATAAGTCGATATTACTTAATTAAAAATATTAAATATTATGAATCTTTAATATAAAATTGCCCTCCACCATTTATATATTAATAGATTGCTTGCGTACTCTCTAGTTGTAGATATTCCTCAAGTTAGAGATGTTATATGTAACACTAATAGTATATTGACTAGACGATGTAAGATACATATATTTTTTGATATTCCTCAAGGTATATGCATTATACTTAGGATGTCGCGAAATGTTGGGTATAAGTGAATAATTTCTTTCGATTTATTGATATTGCTTAAGGTCGAGATGAGATTTGGACAAAGGCCACGAGTTAGGAGTTATACTTGATACAACCGATAAAGTGTTATCCATTGCTTACGGGTCTATGATTTGTTGATATTCCTCAAGGTCAGAATCTCAAGGCAAGCGAGTCCTAAAAATCAATAGAGAAGTCAAATGATTTCTATGTTTTTCTTTGGGTTTTGACAAACATAAAAATCTAGTGGAAGCCTTACAAAAAAATGAAATGTTCATTTAACCTTTCTAATACTCTAAGAACATTTGCTATATAAAGTTATAATATTCTACATTGATAAATTTGTGAAATAAATATAAGTGATCAAATGTTTATCAATTAAGATGTACAAATAAACTAAATTAAAAATTGATAAAAGAAATATAAAATATACTTACTAATAAGTATACTCTGCATGTTATTATTTCAATACCCTTGCAAGCACCTAATTTTATAACTACTAAATACATCATAATTGGTTACTTACATGTGTATTTGCCTGAGACTATGTGTTATTCTTTATGAGCTTCAAACTCTAAAAGTTATACTTGATATTCGATCCATGTATGATCATATATTACTATTATATGGTGAATGATTACAATTTGTAATGTACGAAATCCCGATGAAATTTGTTCATTTGAAATAAGCAAGTAAACTAGTGTAATTGTATACTCAATATGATTGATTACAATAATGATTTTTTCATGTTAAATGTAACACTAGACCAAAAGCCACAAGATGGGTATAAGAACTCGATCACTGAAATGTCACTTTGATCAATTTACAATATATGATCCTTAAATATTAAAGATGATCAAATGCATTTTGAAAAAGGTTCATTCTGATATTGTAGTAAGGGTTTACTTTTAAATGGTTTGACTATTTAGAAAGGAAAACGAATGTACAAGAGTAGATGTAACTTAAGATACAATTGGGATGAAGAGAGTGAATAATCACTTCCGCTTCATAAAGAAACTTTGGAAATGAGAATTGAAAAATAATAATTGATACTTAACATTGGAATGAGAAATATGATTTTTATTCCAAAATGTATTTTTATATAAAGAATTGTTATTATGAAATTTGTTCCTTTGAGTCCAAGATATTTGATCTGAAAACTATCATTTATAAAATGGTTCTAACAAATGGAATAAATGGCCTACAATAAGTGGTTGAATGGACCTCCGTATTTCGTACGCCATTACAGAATGGCAGATATAGTGGAAGAATGTTATATAACACTTATTGGTCACATTAAGTAATCAAAATTGTTTTCATAATTCATATTAAACATTATTTATGAAATAATAACTCTTTTCATTGTTCACTGGAAAATGGGCATAGTTTTATTTCAAAATGAATGTTATGAATATTTGTTATAAAATAAAACTATAATAGTGGTATTTTTTTTCATAAAAAAAGTGATGCATTGAAAAATACATAAGTATGTCAAATTATTTGCAATTTTTTTGAATTATAAACTAAGCCATAGTTTTGAGAAATAATTCTTTGATTATATGATTATGAATCATACGGTGCTAGTGAATTATATCTCAGGCAATTAAGGGCGAAGCACTCACTCAGTGGGAGCATCATAAGAGTTGATAAAATCTTCGGGTTGATACATATAGATGTATGCAATCGAAAGTCTATTAATACCAAAACGGTTCCACGTACTTCATTATGTTCACTGATGAGTTATCACAAACATGAACGAGTGTTATGATACACTTGTAGTATATCTATGATAAGTTCATATAATATAAAAGAAGCAAATGAAATTACATGTAGTAGAAATGATTTGATTTGATCGAATAAGTTAGTATATTGGAAAGAGTTCCGAACGTACCTAAAAATTGAATAAAGATTCAATCTCAAAAGTTTCTCCCCTTATGATACATAATAATGTTTTGATAAGGAGCAATCCAACTTTGTTGGACAAATTAGGATTAATGGTAAGTGGAGTTAAGCTAACTTTTTTTTATAAGGTCGTGTACTTAAGAATAGTACGCAAGGTTAAACTTAATTTCATCTAAAGAATTGTTTACAAAATCTTCATGATAAGGGTTTATGTGAAATCCCAACATATCTTAGACCAAGGAGTTTCAAGTTGTGTGAGTTGAAAGACTACACGTAATAATTGTATGTGAGGTTCTTATATGAATCGCCTAAAAAGAATTTGGGAATAATCGTCATTGGATGACCAATTTATGTTTTGAACATAATTATCGTAAACTAAAACCAAGTCAGTTTTATGTTTCAAGAAATACCAACTTTGTAGCAAAGGAATTTCTTCTAGAAATTAATGGTAGTAAAATGGATTTGGATAGGCTCTAAAGATGAAACTAATTACGAGGGATAAAGTGAAATTAACCAAACCTAAATAGACATGACACATTGAAATGTTTAATGATAAATCTTGCACATTAAAGAAAAATAATGAATTTTATTAATGTTCAGAAAAGAGCTTTCTCACTCATAAGTAAGCCATTAAGAGTATTGACTCTACCATGGGAAATGCATAAATCCAAAATGGATTCCAAGTACATTATCAAAATACGTCTTTGATATTAATACCCGAAAGAATATGATCCATGAGCTGCAAAAGTGTCCTCAGGATGAAGGTCAATGCAGTTGGAATATAATCCACATTGATAAGAATAACATTGTAAATTTCAATTGTTGAAACTAACGTAACAGATTCATCATTCAACGTGCTATAGTTAATTCTGATTTTACTCACAAAATTTATCGCTAGGTATGACTATGAGTTTTGGTACATATATGTTGAAACCAAAATTCTAAATTATGATTTAGAATAGACTGTTACACATAACAACCAAAACATCTCGAAGTCGGGGGGAGCAATAACTGAGTTTGTGAGTATTGGATATGATCTAAGAAATGAAATGAAAGTGTTATTCGATAAGCATTAGAGTTAAGTAGGTATTTTGATCGAGAAATCAAGTAATTTGAATTTCAGTCAAAATGCAAAGGAATCATGTGTTTGCGAGAAAGAATATTAATAAGTACAGAATATTTCTAAAACTGCAAGTAAACAACAAACCTGTGATTGTTGACGATGCATTTGAGTTATAATCATGTTAGTTTGGTTGTTTAATACTCAACATTGGATTTGAAAATGACATCTTTTATAATCGGTATAAAAGGATGTTAGGAATGCCCCAAAACGATATACACAGGCATTATATTAAATTGTTTAATATCGAGCATGTATGATGGAATGCTTATGCACTGGCAATGGGAATTATCGTATATGCCATATTGTCTACAATATCATACTTTGCTTATGTATTTGGTATATAGAACAAGCATTAAATCTAATATGAGATTACTATATATTTTGGAAGTCTTTAATTTATGAAATACTAGAGAATTATTTATAAAAACAACGAACTCCTTATGAAGGAGTGCGCGAACTCGAACTTCGTTGGTAATATCCTGTATAGTATGTCAATCCTAAATTTATATCAAACTTAAGTTGAAAACTTTAGGTTGGAATTGTTCCAAACAATAAGTAGTAGTTAATTCAACCAAAGGCTACTACAATATAAGAAGTATAAATAAATGCACAAATTTATACTTAAGCTAAAGGTGATTCCAAATGTTGAGAATCCCATAAATTATTATATGATAACTATGCCATGATACAGTTCGTAAATGAACCTAGAGCTCACTAGAAAGCGACATACTCCAAATAGTTTCACAAGATAAAGACAGTTTATTAGCATCAGAGAGAATTGATTGACATGATAGATAATTAAAACAACATTGCATACCCATTCACTGAAGGAGTAACCCGATTTTTTTTAGAAAACCGATCAATGAAGATGGAATAAGATTCCATAATTGAGCCTAAGCGCACGTAGGAGATTGATAGAGTTAGGGGTATGCCTCAGGGGTAATTTTGTAAGTTATTACATATATTTAACTCGATAACCAATCTTGTTAAAAATAAAAGGTGTTTTCTTTCTATTATGTACTTAATATAATGTGTTGTATTAATTATTTATTCAATTAAAAGTGTTAAATATAGAAAATCCATAAATGATATGTTTTGTGATAGTAGTTACAATGTGCTGTAATCATAAGTGATTTATCACAATGAAACAAACATACCGTTTTACATATTCCTGGTCAAAATGTATCGAGGCTGGATATTGATATATCCGTTGAAATTAGAGTATGTAACGCTCTCTAAATGTTGGGAACTGTATTATTCATGGTTGTTGGGGTCACCAAGGGATTACGTACTGATAGTTATTGGATAATTATGGAATGACTCACTCGATAGTTTTCTGTTGGTTTATGCAACTAAGGTCTAACAAAGAATATCGATGCAATAATTTTACACAATTTCCTCAACTTGAGAATACCATCGAGCTTCAATATGGAAACTCCACTTTGATTATAGCTAAATCATGGCACGCCATCCATCGAATGACTATAGTTGGGTTAAGTGAAAGCATTGAAAGTGAAATACTATTCAAGAGAGAATTCATCTCCTCGGTTATACGGGGTTGGTATCACGGGGTCAAACTTAAGTAAACTCAAAGTCAAAGTCTCTGGCCAGAGCAGCAATCTTAATAATAATTGTTATTATTGAATCAAGGGGATTTTGCGTTTGCACTTACAAAGTTGAATGTGAACAATGTCGGAATTTTGACCAAAACCAAATTTCATAAGTCCTAATGTGATAAAGTTTTGACAAAGAGAGCTGATGTAAATAATCGTCACTACCAACTACCACTTATAATAAGTAAAATTGGATTTTACCATAAGATGCGTTAGTGATAAATTCAACAAAAATATCACACCACTTGCTAAGGCGACGTGTAAACGTTTCTATTTGAATTGTTTGATGTTAATTGCTGACTGGATTTACACCTTTGAGTCGCACAAACAAAATGATGAATACTACGAATGAACCACACGATTTAATTTATTTATAATCATTGCAAATTAATTAAATTGATTAATATTTATGAAATATTATTTATTAAATTTCATTTAACCTATTTAAGTACTATTAGAGTTTAATATTGTGCGTATATAAAAGCTATAAACATACATTGTAACATCCCCTATCTGGAGGCCAAAAGCTAAGAGCTACAGATGCTGCAGTCATCCATAGTATTAACTTTTGGTGACCAAATACGGTAATGTTAATGGTATCCATAATATCAGAAGTACATGAATATGAAACAAAATCACAGATTTCAAAAGAACAACATTTTTTATTACATTTGCAAAACATGTTCCATATTCAAATTACATAATCCCATCGCTTTTCCAGGTTCAGATAAAATATAGTTATTACATAAATACGCCAAGAGCGACATATGATGATAACCTCTTAGTTGACCTGAGTACTATATATACAATACAACATAATCAATTCAAATAACATAGCAACTCCTAATTAGTTATCTGTCAGCCACCTACTCGTCACCGGAAGCTTTGTTCGCCAACCTACTAAAACCTGTAAACCTCAACCCTCAGCTTACTCAAATCAATTTTTGAGCACCCGAGAGTTTAAGGGGAAAACATAAACTTCAAGCCAAACATTAAAGTCCGGTGTGAATAATATTATACATCTCAGTTATCTGATATTAAGTGAGACCACGCCGCTTAGCGAAACGGGTTTCCCCTCACTAATATCCTTTTTAAAACATATCTTTTGCAAATTATAATCCTGCAACCAAAACTGGTTAAATTTGCAAAGAAATATAATGTATATGTACATATTAGTTATCAAATGGACTATCTGTCCATTCACTATAGTTTTGTTTGGCTAACTACTAACCCTTGGCTGACTCGGGCCTACCAAAAAAACATAAAAATCTAACATCTATTAGATACTCCTCTTTCGAATGGTCTGTCCTTACTAACTTCTCTAGGTCTAACCGATCCTAATGGTTTTGCAGACTCACCAATAACCTGTCTTTCCTTTTTAGATTCCTTTCTGTGTGTAACATATTTTAGTCTCACCTGTGACAAAGCCCTACACACTAGAATTTTGGGACTTATTTTAGCTAGGGGCTATTAGCTAAAGTATAAGGTGCGATCCCATACCAGTCCCATTTGGTATTGTAATATCTGAGTCATTTTACTTAGGGTTATCTGCCCATAAAATTTTCCTTGAAAACCTTTTCTTTCAAATTGATTTAAACCTTTAAATCATTCTTTAAACAAGGAAATTATTGATATATACTCTTTGCTTTGCTCAAATCACCTTGTCATGTTACATAATATTTACACAAAACCTTTTTGATGAAAAGGTTTAAACTTTCGAAAGTACCCCTTTCAAAACCTTTGAAAGTATCCCTTTCAATACAAGTAAAACCTTAGGCCGAAGGCCAAAACATACTTTCCAAAATCATACCTTTCGAAACCATACCTTTTGAAACCATTCATATTTACCCTTTCGAAAGCATTGAAAAATATCTCCTTCGAAAGCTAAAACCTTAGACATCCTATCTTTTAAACACTTAAACATTGTCTTTCGAAACCATTGGAAAACCTTTCCTTTTAGACCTTTCGAAACCATTGGGGAACCACCCCTTAGAAACCTTTCTTTAAAACCTTTCGAAAGCATTAAAGCATCTAGCCTTTCGAAAGCATTTGGGTTCAATTTATAACATGTGGAAACAACTTTCGAAACCATTAAAACTATCTCTTTCGAAACCATGGGTTCTACCTTTTATAGAGCAAAAGGGTCATTAAAACATTTAAGTCGAAAGCATTTCCTAAGTAAAGAAGTGATGGTGTTGAAATCATTCCTTCGGAAGCATTGGAGAAGCGACTTGGTTTTAAAAACAAGGTAACCCTTTCGAAACCAATCTGGATCGAAAGGTAAAAAGCGGCAGTCAAGGGTTTTGACCCCTTCGAAAGCATTCATTTAAAACAAAAGGCGCAACACATTCGAAACCTTTCCTTTTAAACATTTGACTCAGCCGAAAGCTAACCAAGTCGAAAGCACTTCCTTTAAAAGCAAAAGCAGGCGCATTTGCAATTTAAAACAAAGCATGCTTCGATCCCCTTGGAACCTTTGCTTTCGACCTAGTACCTTCCACTTATATCCAATTCACTACGTACCACTGATACTAATGCATTGGTTTCGATGGAGTGAGAGGCGGAGGTAAGGAGTCGAAAGCCTGGTGTCGAAAGCATTGAAACAGGAAAAAGCATGTTGATTTGACTTTTTAAATTAATCCTTTGTACCCTGCCTTGTTTGTCAAATTATGATTGGTTGCAATTTTTTTAAAAAGTACCGCCAGTTTTCAAAATAACAATTTGAATTATTTACAAAATACCCCTTCTCCTTTTTATAAATATATAAAACATTTAAGTCCCATACCTTAAATAATTTTATATATTCATTAAAACACTTAAGAAAATTCTACAAAAATTCTTGTAAATCATTTTTAATATGTTTTCCAACATATATAAATTTCAGACCCTAAGCCAATATAATTTGGCCGTAATTAATTTTTAACTTAAAATAGTATTTTGTTCACTAGAAAATTCATATAAAATCCACATTAATTCAGAAAATTATAAAAATTGAAACCCATTTCTAAATTATTATTTCTAATCTAAATTTAAATTTGCAAGGCAATTGGATTTCATATAATAGAGTTTCCATATCAAAACATATCACAAAATCTATGTGTATTTGCATAAATCATTAACAACATATAGATATACATTTTATCATCCAAAACATGATAAAACATTTGCAAATGATTCAGATTTCATATTAAAAACCGAAAACCATTAAAAACTTGAGATGTAGTTATTATTCGCCTTAGCTTTTTGATTAACGATGTGAGATTTGTTCTTGATTAAGTGATTTGATTCTCTCTTGAAATCCTAGCTTTTATCTTCTCTTGAGCTTGCTAATGGTGGCCGGCCTTAGCTTGTATTTGTGATTTGTGAAAAATGAAGTGAACATGAGTGTTGAGGGGTTAAGGGTTTAGGGTATAAGGATGTGCCTTGTTCCTATTTTGCACCTGCATATTTCCTAACCCTTTTATTCTCTTTTTATTCTTTAGTTCACTTATTTAACCACTACACCATATTATCCATTTTGCAACACCCCATGCAGAAAATTTGCTTGGTTCTGAGCCGTGGCAATTTTACCATGGCTTTTAGTAAACGACAACGGTCTTGAGCCGTGGCCATTTTGCAACGGTTCCGGGCCTTTGCAAAGTTAACGTGTTTTTCTTACACCCTTACCTGTACACTGTACCGAAATACGCCGCGCCGCCCTCCAGTACATTAGGCTTCATACTACACGCATTCCACTCAGCAACCCTAATTTTGTTCAAATCAAATTTCAAATCACTCCACCCTTTAATGCCGCTCTGCCCCCGTTTGACACCGCTCAGCCCCATACAACGTCTCTCCGTCGCCGCTCCGCCCCATTCAACTCCGCTCGCAATCGCCCGATTAAGTAAGCATTTTCATATTTAACATAAATTTAGATTTGTGATTTAGTGTCAATTTGCAACTCTAGGACGCATTATTGATTGAATCTTAGATCTAATGATTTAGAATTTTACTGTGCAAAAACTAAATTTTCTTTACATTTTGTATGTTAATTATCTTTTTAATTTGACTGTAATGAAGTTTGTCAGACTACTTTAAAGAAATATGAATATATATCATATTTCTGTTTGATTATTAACAAACACTTCCGGCCATCCTTTAGCAAATAGTTAAATTCTTTTACCTTTTTGAATTTACCATTTGTCTTTCAAAACAAATTTACACTTCATAAAGAATATACGCATATTTGTCATTTTGATGATTTTGTATTAGATTGGTTTAACAAATCACGTTAGCTTAGTGGATAGTAACCCATTTATAAATAACTGCAAACTGAAATTGAACTGGGAATCAAAAATTCAAGCTTTCAGAAAATCATATTTGAAAATCTATCCGAACTAAAGTATATTTAATTTGGAACAGATTCAATATGGAACAAGAGTGATTTGGAAATCTAATATGAGGAATAAATGGGTATTACAACATGTAATTTGAAGAATATTGACATAATAATTGAAGTAAGGTGAGGAAGAGGAGTATTTAAGTTGTTTCTACTTTTGAAATGTTCTTAATACTGGTTGTGGAAAATAATTGGAATCTCTTTTGCCAAAACACAACTTGTTTCTTACTTTTACACAATTGAGAAAAGTGGATGTGAAATTTAAAGTATAAGGATCATTATTACTGTATAGACAATTAATCACACATAATTAAAGAATTCACCTGTGGCTATTTTTAGTAAAAATTCATTAACGTGCAAGAGGTCATATATACAAGGATAAATTAAAGGCTGGAACCCATATTACACATCTGCGCTTATCAAATTTCTGTAATATATTAAGATTTCAAATCTATTGTTTTATATAATGTTCATTAAGTTATATGCACCATACTGTTATTGGATAAAACTGAATTTGGGAAAATATAATTTTTGTATTACCATCATAACATGTAGCAGGGTTATTTCCTGTACATTTTGGAATTAATTTCTTTTCATGCATGGTCAGGTTTCAACCATTCACGATACGCTAAAGGCAAATCTGACCTTATATTAGTAACTGTTAATGTTAAAACATTCAATTAATAAATAATACGTTGTATAGTTCGATGTTTTAGGTTTGATAACATATTATTAGTATCTACGAATTAAAAGTGATAAATATTATGATTTATCGTTACCTAATACCTACTTTGGTTTATTTACCTTGCATGAATAGAATTATACTTCCTTTTTCTTTGTCATATTCTTGCCATCATGTTCATGTATACAAGTTCACTTTATCAGTTTGCCTCATGTGTAACCATTTCTTAGCAGAGGAATGGATAACTAAAACTTTGAAATTTGGTTTTATACGTATATTATAATTTTATATCTCTTTGCTGTTATATTAGCGTGTTATACGTGCAATGAGTTGAGCGTTTTTATGTTTTATCATATTTTTTACTTTGGAATGATAGTTGCATAACCTATTTTTCAAAGTATCTATATAATATAGTAACAAATATGTATAATGCTAAGTTTATTTTATATATGAGAATTTCAATGGAAATACTTATATTTGACAATTAATGTGCTATCTTCAGAACTGTTTATGGTGTTGGTTATTTGCTGTATTGGTAGTTTAACTAAAAAGCTTTCATTCCCTTGTATCTACTTGCTCATTATTTATTTGTTTGTTTTGTTGATAAAATTATAAGGATGCCAAATTTGTGTAGTTTTGCAGGTTTGAGAGTAGATTGAGGTGATCTGATCTTGGCCTCTGCGATACTATATCAATACCTAGTATTAGCAACTTCTTTCTCAAGTGCGTGTTCCAGTAGTTCTTTATTTCATTAGCTGTTCTCCCTAGTAATCTTGCAGCTATAGTCGACCACCTATAGATAAATTCAAATATGTTAGTTTTATTCATATGCACGATACATAGAAGTTGAAGACTTGTTAAGTAATAGAAAACTTACTTATTTCCAAGGATGGAATGAGTAATTTGTTGATTTTCTGTTGTATCAATAGGAAGAAACTCTGGTATGGACCGTGGCAATTTTTGTAACAACCCGCATATTTTCCGATTCGTATATTTTAAATGTTTAATTCATGTATAGCATCGTTAGTAGGATTTTAGCCCGAAAAGTCACTATTCGTAAAAGAACTGTCGAAATAGTGAAAAGTCTTTGTGGATCGAGATTCGGAGGTGCCTATTTGATGGAAAACTGTCTTACGGGGATTCAGACGTCTGAAATGAAGAATTCAGACGTCTGAAATTGTTCGAATCAAACCAGAAAGGAAATAGGCCAAAATTGCCATTTTTAGACGTCTGAAATGAAGAATTCAGACGTCTGAAATTGTTCGAATCAAATCAGAAAGGAAATAGGCCAAAATTGCCATTTTTAGACGTCTGAAATGGACGATTCAGACGTCTGAATATTGTTCTTGACAACATCAATTTTTCCAGATTCAGACGTCTGAATCATTCATTTCAGATGTCTGAATGAAGAGTGAAATTGAAAATCAACAATTTGGACTCGAGACCACTTCTATTGAGTTCAAAATGGTGTTTGCGACTTTTTTGAGTATAAGCATCGATATGTTTGGAGTAAGTTGAATTTTGCTATTTTCTAGTGGGCTTTTGGGTTTGGGTTTCACCCAACTCATCCTATACCCTAACTCAGCCCCCTCTCTTCATCCATTCACTCATTTCATTTCTTTTTTTCAAGCTCAACTGAAAATGGGGGAAGAGAATGGGAAATAGAAATTGCCAAGCCCTAGTTCCTCTTGCAAACTCAAATTCTTGCTCCAAAAATCAAAGAGAAGCTTAGGTAAGCCTCCTCTTCATCTTCTCCATCTCATTTCCTCTTCAATTTCAGTTCTTTCCTAAACCCTAATTTAGGAAATACTTGTTTTGGTCTTAGATTGGAGCTTGTAGAGTAGAAGTGAAGAGTGGTTGATATTTTCTTTGCATTTGAGCTTCTCATCTTTGTGTTTGGGTTTAAAAGGTGAGTTTTTGAACTCACATCTACGTCTATATCTTTGATAGTGTTAGGTAGAAATTCCTAACATATATTCCTTGTCCATTTGCTTTTGAATTGAATTGGTTTAATGAATATTCCAATTTTTGGCGTTTGAAGTCAAAATCTATGAAAAATCCTTATGGATGTTTGGGCATGTTGGTCGGAGTGTATTGGTGAGTCTTTAGGGTTGGGTAGTCGTTTGGCGTAAACCCCTAGCCATCGTCACTCATCCGATTGCTTCCGATATGATTTGGCCATCATTGGCCTAGGCAAAGTATTGCCTGAGCTCCAGTTTCAGACGTCTGAAATATGCAATTTAGATGTCTGAATCTGCTTGTCTCAGCCCAATTTGCCTATTTTGTGTGGGATTCCAATTTTTGATCAATTCTTCTTTCTCCAATTAGTTGTTTCACTTTAGTTGACTTTGATGATTCATTTTTGATTTAGTACACGGGATTTTATAAAATGACCTTTTTAAATTGTATTAAAAGCTCGTTTCTCCAATTATAATTTCTATATAAAACGCACACACTTTTGCACTCCGAGCGAAGAGGGAGGAGAATTAAATGATTAGATAAAACGCGTGCTATGAACACGTGCGTTCATCTTTTCAGTTAATTCCTAATCTATTCGTTTGATCGTTTTGACCTTCGGGTCTGGTTTACCGATGAGATGAGGTGAACTTTGTACTGCTTTGAGTGTGAAATTGACTGACGGTTAGTAAACCGTTTAGTGCGAACGTGTGGTATGGGACTCACGTTAACATTTTTAGGGTTCCTTCCTGAGAGTTGGTGACACATGTTGCCTTCGGGCTTGTGACTTCGGGTGTTGCCCTATGGTATCGCTTTTGGAGTTGGTTATTCGCTACCGCTCGAGAGATATTCGGGTATGTTGCCTTCGGGCGTTGCCTTCGGGTGTTGACCTATAGTATCGCTTTTGGAGTTGGTCATTCGCCACCGCTCGAGAGATATTTGAGTTTGTTGCCCTATAGTATCGCTTTTGGAGTTGGTCATTTGCCACCGCTCGAGAGATATTTGGGTTTGTTGCCCTATAGTATCGCTTTTGGAGTTGGTCATTCGTCACCGCTCGAGTGATATTTGGGTTTGTTGCCTTCGGGCATGTGGATCCTTGTTATACAGTACTGAGCTCGAGCATCTTTTGTTTCTTTGACAATTATATTTCCCTAGTGTATCGCCTTTCGGTGTAGGTTCTTTGAACCACACGATATATAGCGATACCTTGTGGAAACTTGTGTTACCTTTATTGGTATTTGTAATTGCCTTTTGGCTTGTTTTGGGATATGATATCCTTTGTTTATTTGAGTTGCCGATGATATGAGGCTTGGTATGATTCGTCTTTTGTTAGATGATCTGGTTATCTCTTTTGGAGATATGTGTGGTATTTTATGACTATGTATGTTCATTATCATTTAGTTTATCTAACTGATTTGTTTAGCTAGACTGACCCGTGTATTTTATACTCGGGTCAGACCGAGATGTTTCAGGTTAGGTACATTGGACTTAGCCTATTTTGCTTCCGTATGGACTATTCCGCTAGCTCCTTTTTGTTATAGCTTTTTGTGTAGTCCTTTTTGGTTGTAACTCTGATATGTATTCTTTTGATTCGCCTGTGTATTGTGGTTTGCTTACCACTTGACATGTATCATTTTGTATACTCTGTAATGTATCTGTATATGTGTAAATGTATGTGATGATCTACTGTTCTGTGATGTGTATTACATTTGAGTTTTATATTTTATTCTGATTGATCCTTCAGCCACCTATGGCTTTGTATTAAGTATTTATTGGATATGTCGATCCATTTAAGTAAGAAGTGGCAATTGTCGGCGTATTCAATAGATAATTAAGACAAGGTTATAGATGGTCGCTCCTATCCAACTCTATTCTCAGTATTAGCAGACGGTGTTACCTAGTAATATTCTTTGCTAATGTGGGTCTTGGAGTGGGGCGTCACAATTTTGCAACGGCTTCAGACCGTTGCAAAGTTACTCTAATTTTTTTAACTCCCTAGGTGTACAGTATACAACTCAAATACATACGTACCATTCTCAAAACAATGCCCCCATTCTAAAATTCTCCCACACACGTGCCTTAAATCAATTTCCAAAATCAGTTCTGTCACTCCTGAATCACTTTGAACTCAATATCGATTTGAGCATCTCTTGAATCGTTTCGACCTCAATATCGATTTGAGCATATAGTTGTAATCGATTTGAGCATCTCTTGAATCGATTTGATCATTGAAGATTCTCATCAAATATTTTATTCTTATTTTTAATCAAGAATTTGGGTGACGAGGTTTAAAAATATATTTTTATTTGTGTACAAGTCATTAGAGAGATAGGATATGCACAGAGAATAGCAAAATCCTAATTGTGAGATGACCATGTATAACTTTATATATGGCATACTTTGAAAGAATAAGGTTGAAGGGCAGATCAAATCAAATCTTCTATTCCCTATTCCATGTATCCTTGTGTTTCAATCATATACTTTACTTATGCTTGAATTATACATTTTTTCAAAAAGAGGTGTTAGAGAAATAACTGACGATATATTATATATGATATAGCAGGGCAGTATGTCTTCTAGTATAGATAAACAATGGATGAAAGAATCCGATCGAAGAACTGCACGATATGTGGAAGGAGTGCGGAAGTTTATTGAATTTGTTCTAATAAGGAAATCTATTCTCGTCCTTGCACACAATGCAAAAATATGAAAATGAAAATTAAATTAGATGAAATTCATTATCATCTTCTTAGATGGGGAATTGTCCAATCATATACTGTTTGGCATTTTCATGGGGAAGAGTTGGCGGTGAAGCAAAAACAACCCGATAATCAAGCCATAAGCACCAATGAGTCCGAACATCCTAGGGTGGAAGATCTAGTCAATGATGCTGATAGATTTCATCATTTTCAACCTGCAATTCCGTTGCCCGATAATATTGGGGAGTCATCTACAGTTGATGTCGATTGGTAGGCTAATCAAAGTAAGACGTATAAATCACTTTTTTGATAGTGCAAAAGAGCCACTGTATCCTTCATGTGCAAAAGGGATAACAAATTTATATGCCATTGTGAAGCTGAATAGCTTGAAAACTCAGTACGGCTTTTCCGACAATGGTGTGACTGCACTCCTCGAATTTATAAAGAAGTTATGCCCTGAAGGTAACACACTACCTACAAAGTACCCCAAAATGAAGAATATGATTAAACAAGTTGGGATGGAATTCAAAACTTATGATGGATGCATCAATGACTGCATTTTATACTGGAAAGATGATGCAAATTGGGTTTCTTGTATAATTTGCAACGAACCAAGATATAAGACAACATTCAATGAAGAGAGAAGAGCTACCAAAGTACCTTAAAAGACGTTGAGACATTTCTCTTTAATTTCTAGAATGAGGAGACTATATACCATACCATGGATAGCAGATGCTATGACTTGGCATGCTTTTGCCAAGTCTGATTCAACTGTAATGCGTCATCCACGTGACACTTCTCAACGGCGAGCTCTAGATTCTTTTGATCAAACGTTTGCTGCTGAACCACGAAATGTGACGCTTGGAATAGCAACAGATGGTTTTAATCCACATGCGTCTCTAGCTAATCGTTATAGTTGTTGGCCAGTAATTATAGTACCATGCAATCTTCCTCCATCCATGTGTATAAAAAGGGAGTTCTCAATGTTGACATTGTTGATTTTCAGACCAAAACAACCAGAGAAGGATATCGATGTTTATTTACAACCGTTGATGGACGAGTTAAAGCATTTATGGGAAGGAGTCATTACATTTGACTCATTTAATAATTCTGAGTTCACAATGAGAGCTAGGATGTTGTGGGAAATTCACGATCATCATGCGCTCGGGTCTTTATCGGGGTGCACAACTCGGCTATTTTGCATGTCCTATTTGTGGGGAAGATACGTGTTCTTATTATCTTTCTAAAAGTAAGAAGATGTGTTACATGGGACATCAAAGATTTCTTCCTTCCAAACACAAGTTTCGAGACGATAAAGCAAACTTCAATAACGAACAAGAATATCGTCGTCCTCCATGGCCATTGAATGGTTATCAAGTTGAAGAAAAGGTAGCTAATATCAAGATGAAAGTTGGTAAAAAAACAAGAAATTGGTCAAAAACGAAAAAGAAAACTGATGATGAAGACCTTAACAATGTTCCTGCATGGTATAGGAGGTCCATCCTCTTTTATTTTCCATATTGGAAAGCAAATTTGGTTCGACATAATGTTGATGTTATGCATACGGAAAAGAATGCCACTGAGCATCTCATTAGCACAATTATGGGTCATAAAGACAAGTTAAAAGACGGCATTAATGCACGCAAGGATTTGAAAATCATGGGTATAAAAAAATTATGGGTGAGGGAAGATCATGAAACAAATAAAATAACTATACCATAGGCAACTTTCACTTTGAGCAAGGAAGAAAAGATACGGTTTTGCACCGTTTTGAAAAACCATAAAGTACCTAGCAGATTCTCTTCTAACTTCCACAACAATATGAACATCAATCCTCCTGAACTAACAAATATGAAGTCGCATGATTATCATGTCATAATGCAACAATTACTTCTGGTATTGCTTCAACATTCTTATTCACAATATAAGGATCTGCGTAATGCTATACACCATATAAGTCTATTCTTTAACATTTTGTGCTCAAAGGTGATCAATAGGGAACATCTTTTAAAAGCAAAGGCTAGTCATGTAGAAGCAATGTGTGTGTTTGAAAAACATTTTCCACCTGCATTTTTTGATATCAGTATCCACCTTATGGTTCATTCAGCCGATGAAGCATTGATTTGCGGCCATGTTAGATATAGGTGGATGTATATTTTTGAACGGTAAATTACTAATTCAATTTTGTTCAACATCGTTCGATTTAAATAGTTACTTGTTATTTACAATTGATTTCCTATATAGGTTGATGAAAACATATAAAGGATATGTGCGCAACAAAAGATATATTGAAGGGTGTATTGCAGAAGGATATATTATACAAGAAGCTAGTCATTACTACATGGAGTATATGCCAAAAGGAGGTGATGGAACCCATAAACATGCTCGTGGAGCATTTTTAGATGAGGATGATGAGTTTGCTGGTGAGATGCCTCTAGATAGTGGTAAAGATATAACCTTAACCCAAGTGCAGTTTGAACAAGTTCGTAGATGGGTCCTTAATCAGTATGATGGATTGGATGAATGGGAGAAGTAAGTCCACTAGTTTATCTCGAGTTCTCATTATTGTAAATTAACTCATATATATACGTTTTGAAACGTGTTTATCGCATGAGGTATAACATCTATGTGAAAAGTACTAAATCTAAATCTCAAAGTAGGGTTACTTTCGTGGAAACTTGTCAAAGTTTTACTCTTTGATTACGTGATGAGGTATTACATTTTCCTATGTATGCATGTGTATTTAAATGGATCATACACTGTCACGATCATGCTTTTCGCTTATTATGTTTTATTAGTTGGTGAAGACCAATGATGTTGATTCAACTCTTTGACGATTGGTGAACGAGCCGAAGTTTAAGGTGCGTAGTTATATGAAGTACCAAGTGAATGGATTTACATTTTCCCTGAAAACTTACGAAGAACGGATGGTAACACAAGACAGTGGTGTTTGTATGAGAGAAATTACAATTTAGAGCAAGCGGGAAGGATAAAAATTACAAGGAAGCAAAAACAATGTATTATGGAATTATTCAACAGATGATTGAGTTGGATTACATTGACTTCAAGCAAACTATTTTTTATTGTGATTGGGTAAAGGTCGAAGATAAGGTCAATAGTTGCAAGATAGATTCTATTTCAAACTTGATTACAGTTAACTTAGAGAAATTAAAGACGAAAGATAGAGTGAATGATGAGCCATTTATTCTGGCATAAGAAGCGAGTCAAGTGTTCTACTCAAAAGATTTAAAAATAATGGATGGTCTGTGGTTTTGCACACACCAAAATGGTTGACTATAAATGTGGATGACATTGACTTTCCTACTGTCTATCAATCTGCTTTTGAAGAGAACAAAAAATTAGAAGACCTTACCAAATGCATACGTTAATATAAGATGTATTTCTTAGTTGAATTGAGTTGAATTTCAAGTGTTAATAAATTTTGAATTTCTTCACTATGGGTATTCAACATTTGTAATGTTTGTTGTGTATGAACATTATTTTTGCTAATTTCAAGCATTTCTCGTTTTTTGTTCGATGGCTCTGTCATTTGGATTTTTGTTTATCCTTCAATCAAAGAATAAAACTTCATGTTCTTATGGTGAAAAGTTTTCCTCATGGTTGTTTTTTGATATTTGTATCCTGCACATATCTGCACACCAAATAAACATCAACCCAAATAGGTGATCTTGTTGATAAGGGTATACCTAAGTAAGCGATTAGAAGATTTTCTGCTTTAACATTCAGCATGTTTATAAAAATTTCTTTATTCCTTACACCTCTACCAAGAAAAACAGTAGATTTTTGCTCTCACTCATTGCCAGTCCAACATTGTTTTTCGTATAACATACATGACTCTTTGAATGGCTTCTTTACTTTAAATACATGATTTGGACATTACTAGAATATCATCAACATACAATAAATGTGTTATCAGTGGATCTATCCCGTAAATTTAAAGAAATGTTACCACTATAACATTCCATGTCAAGCATAATGGTCATATATTCCATGGCAATGGAGAAAAGGTAAGGAGATAAAAGGATCTACTTGTCTTAACCCTCTATTGTTGGATATTTTTCCTTGTGATTGTCCATTTGTAATAACTGAAAATGTAAGGGAATAAATACATGTATGTATAAACTGAGTGAACCTTTCTTTGAACCTCATGTTGGCAAGCATGTGACTTATAAGCTATCTTCTAATTTTATCATATGCTTGTGTAAGTCAATCTTCAAACATAGATTATTTGATTTTTTTCCTGTTGAACCCATTGCCATTTCATGAGAAAGCAATGAATTTTCTATTACATTTCTCCCTGGAATGAATGCATTTTGATTTTTAGAAATCAATTCGTCCATTAGATGTTTCATCCTATTGCATAAGAGATTTGCAAAAAATTTCTGCATACATTGCATAAACAAATTGGTCTGAACTCGACTATATTTTTTAATATTTGCTTCTTTGGAACCGGACAAATGAAGGTATGGTTTATTTTGTGAATAATTTTCTCTGAATTTTGCTTTCCATTCATTGCTTCTAGTAAATCATCTTTGATGAGATCCCAATGATAAAACTTTAAGCTAAAATCATCAGGCTCGGATTTCCATTTTCTTCAATATGAAATATAACCTTTTAAGTTCACTTAGTTTAAAGGGTTTATCAAGCTCCAATCTTGCATTTTCTATCGACTCTTTTTTAACAAGTAATATCAACAATATTGTTATTTAAAACTAAACTATTAACAATTCATAATTATAAAGTAAAGCATCCCTGATTAGTTACTCTGCAGAACAATGAAAGTTGCTACGTTGGTCCATAATTTGCACTGCCTTGACCCTTTGTTTTGCATCAGCTAGCTTTGAATGAAAGAATCTTGTTGCCTTGTCTTCGTTGTTAACCATTTGAATTTATCTTAATGCAAGTTTGAGTAGCTTTGATATAAATAATATTTGACAGCAAATCCACTACTTCTTTGTATTTGTGTTGTAGATTTTCATAGTTTGGATTTTCCACTAGCTCTTGACAGTTTCTATCATTCTCTTCCTTCATATCTTCATATAACTTTGAAAAATTTAGTTTATTTTTCACTCCTTTAAACCTCTCTTTACCGCCTTTAATTCTGAAGCATAAATATAGGATTGCCGTAGAATTGTTTTCTATAATTTTGTTCAACTATTTCCTCATATTCCTCTTGTTTATGCCAGACATTGCAATATCTTGATGGGGAATTTTTTAAAGATTGCTGCATTAGGTTGGAAATTAATAGTGGTTGGTGTGTAATCACTAATGAGTGATTAGTAAAATGAATATTCAATGTGGGAATTTACTATAGCATTCATTATTTGCAAACGCTCTATCAATTTTGCTATGAATGCTATAGTCATTTCCTCCTCTACATGTAAAAAAGTTGCCATAAATTGCCGGTTCAATAATTCCAGCTTTTATGCCACAAGAAATCGTTATCGGTGAGATACTTTGTGATCCATTAGTTATCCCTTCATGGTTGTATAACGTGACATTAAATTTACTCATCATAAACCATGTTATATTTATTGTGAAGTTTGATGCTTTATGTGTTCGTATAATTAAACTCTACCTTCTACTTGGTTATGAGCATACACCACTGTGCACATCGTACTCGGACCACCAAGATTTTCTAACTTGCATGCTGCTCTGATTTATGATAGATTGATACTCTCTAATGATTTGGATCCTTTGCTGATAGGATTCTTCCTTTCCTATTATTATCATTATCATAATCAAATAACCGGTCTTTGTTAATCATTTTTTCAATGTCAAGGATTCTATTGGATGATAATTTATTCTTTAATAGCGCTATAAATGAAAATTTCAATCTCTTGGTTATCATTATCATGTTCAAATCACTTGTTGTGAATTGCATGTAAATAGATTAAAATAAAATGCGGGGCTTATGATATATGACAACATTTGACTGCATGTTTGGTTACTTTAGTGTGTAGGTTTATTTTATAATCCCTTGCTTAAGTTTACAAATTTCACGACAGAAAGTTTCCATTTTTTTAAAAAAATCTTATTGGGCTTGTGGCAGTTGTTGCTATTGTTATTAAATTGGGCTGTAACTTACTTACAACCTCTCTTTTATTGGGGTTTTAATACTATAGCAATGAGGTTTAATTATGCAGGAGAAGGAAGAAAACATGCTTTATCATTGCTTTTGCATACGGTTGTTGATTCTAAAAATAAGAATAGTAAGATGATTTGTATTTGTGAATGAAAACATATGTTTGGGCGCGATTTGAAATCGTAAAATATCCACATCAGAATTACACTTTTTTTCCGTAAAACGTAGAAAGTATGTTAAAAAGAGCTTAAATCATTGCAGTGCACTAAGCTGAGTGCACTGCCTTGCATTGAGCTTAACTAAGTGCACATTTAGTTTAATTTTATATATTGATTTTTGGCTAGAAGTAGGTATGGTTTTTATGATTTTTTTTCCACTTACGCAAGTGTTACATGTTGCACGTTTGTTCTTATTCTAATAATAGCTTATTAGGCCCTTTTTCCATTTATTTTATGAATGCAGGCTTGTTTATGCGATGCTTAAAGGGAGATTGTGGATGGTGGTATTGTTGTAAAGGTAAAAATAATTTGATATTCAAGTAATTTTCAAATTAAACGTTGCATAATATAGTTTGGTAACTATTAGAACAGTTAGCTTATTAACTGATGCATCATTTTATTGCACATGTACTCATTTGGTTTGGTAATTATTGAAATTATCATTCAATAGGGGGAAAAATATTACGAACAATAGCAAAAATCAAACATAGTAAAATGGTTTAAATGAACATACTATAGGCCATCGTTTCCTTCTGTTTTTCAAAAGCAATTATACTATAGCTTCAATCAGCAAATTACTAGAATTACTATCCATATCTTTTCTTATAAAACATAGTGTAAATGTGAATAGTTACTTTGTGGTTACTTGACAATAATATGTAGGAGTCGAACGCCGACTTGTTGCCTTCCTTACGATAATATTTTTGCAATACATAAGTTAATAAGTTGGGAATACGATATTTTAATAATAGCAGTATACAGGTCCTTGATTGCAGTTTATGTAGGCTCCAATCTTAGTTATGTTAATAAAGTAGAAAGTTCACTGGAAGATAAGGCATATAAAGTGAAGTTGGAAATTGTGCTTTCTGTCGGTACTATCTAGCAATAATACATAACTATATTATCAACTCATATATGATGTACACACATGCAGCATACTTCATATATGCTATATCATAGGAATTGTGGTTTTTGGTTTGACTTAATAGTTGACAGAGCAAGCTATGAACTGTTACTCTAAACCTATGCCCCAAATTGCAAGGAGCAGAATCAATACTTACTGCAGCACATTTAAATTCTGTTTTTCCGTTTGTGTACAGAAATAAAAGTCATTGTGCTAACTTTTGTTTGTGTACAGTTAATTTGCAAGTATTCCTTACTGCAACACATTTAACTTCTATTTTTTAGTTAGGAATCTGTCTATTTTATTCAACGTGCACATTTACTGTAGCACATACAGTCAAAAATAGCACATACAGTCAAAAACAGCTTTGAGAAAATGCCTGAATTAATTGCCTCTAGAATACATCTTAGGTCGTGCATCTGCCTCTAGAATACACATTGTGCTAACAACTTATTGTCTTACTGATTTCTTGTCTTGCTTGTTTGCAGGTGAACGAACTTCGCATAATACAGGATTGCAAACTCTCTAAACCCCTGGGCTGCAGCTTTCTTTCAGACTTTGTTATGAATCGATTAGTTGATGGGATTCTTTTAATCATAATGTATCTTTCAGTTAAACACTATCGTTTGTGACTCTACTTTAAACAAATGTGTTTGTGAAATCTGTGGAACGTGTTATGGTAGTAAATGTGCCTATACAGTTTCAGTTGTACTGTAGTAATATTTGAAATGTATCTTAGTGTTTCAGTTGACTAAAATATTTGCCTGTATCTTTCATTTTGCATAATACTATCAATTTTATTTTGCAGTGATATTTCAATTTTTTATCAAGAGTTTTAAGATGTGTCGAATTATATCCTGGAATCGAAATTGATATCTTTTTTATTTTATGATAAATTTGTCATTGGAACTTTGGTTATAATTGAAATTCTCGTAAAAATAGAATAATAGCATATGTATATTTGGCCACGGTTATGGACTGTGGCTAAACAAAAATTATCCACCGACTAAAGACGTGGCTAAACATAAATTTGCCATGGCTCTAAGCCGTGGCTGAACGCATACTTGCCACGGCCCAAAGCCGTGGCAAATATGTACACAGCCACGGCTTAGGGCCGTGGCTAAATATTTGCCATTGGGCATTTCGCCATGGCTTCAGGCCGTGGCTAAATCACTTTGCCACAGCTCAAAGCCGTGGCAAAATGGCTTTTCTGGTGTAGTGAACATGGCACAGCTACCCTTTATTTAATCACAAATCTCAATCCATTAATCATCTTACATTGTTTTGTTTTATTTTAACTAATTAAATATCCTAAATAATGTTACTAAAAATATAGGGTGTTACAGACTCCCCTTCTTAAAGAATTTCGTTCTCGAAATTACAATAAGGTACACATCAAAACAATCAAAGGTAAAACATACCCTCAAACAAATCAGGATAAGCATCTCTCTTCCTGTTCTTAGTCTCCTAAGTACAGTCTCTCTCGTCCTTACTCCACTGGACTTTAACTAATCTGGTTGTCTTGTTTTTGAGCCTCTTCTCATCTCTTGCGGCTATACGAACCGGCTTTCTAACTATAGTCAAGTTCGGCTCTACGACTAAGTCATCTAACACTGTCGGTGATATAGTAGTATCCGGATCTCGAATACACTTCCTTAGATGAGAAACATGGAAAACATCATGGACTCCTACCAAACTGCTCGGTTACTCTACTCTATATGCGAGTTTCTCGATCCTCTCAGTAATAGGAAATGGTCCAACGAACCTCGGTGCTAACTTCCCTGATTTTCCAAATCGAATCACACCCTTCATCGGCGACACCTTGATGAAAACATGCTCTCCAACAGAAAACTCTAAGTCTTTCCGTCTTTTATCCGCATAACTCCTCTGCATAGATTGAGCTTCCTTCATTCTAGCTCGAATTAACTCAACCTTTTCTGCAGCTTCTCTACCAAACCCGGACCAAGAACCAACCTATCCCCGGTAGATGGTCTTCCCTATACTAGTCTAATAACTGCCGTTATACGAAAACTCGACCAGATGTAGATGACCTTCCCAAGATCCCCCAAAATCTAACACACAAGCTCATAACAAATCCTCCAAGACTTTGTTAACTCTCTCTGTTTTCCCATCCGCATCAGTCTGCGGATGGTAAACATTACTCATCTTGAGCTTGGCACCTAAGGTATCCTGTAGACTCTTCCAGAACTCGCTAGTGAATAAAGAATCTCTATCACTCACTATACTACTATGAATTCCGTGCAGTCTAACTACATTCTTCATAAACAACTTCGCTAACACATGTGCCATTCTGGTTGACTTAATTGGAATGAAATGGGCACACTTGATCAACTTGTCCACAATGACCCATATGCTTTCATTTCCTCTATTAGACCTTGGCAACCCGTCAATGAAATCCATAGAAATAGAATTCCACTTCCACATTGGAATGTCCAAAGGCTGAAGCAACCCACTTGGCTTCTGATGTTCGGCTTTTACCCATTGGCAGTTCAAACATTGCTTCACCCATTAGCCTACATCCCTCTCCATACCTTCCCAGAAGAAACTTCTCTTCATGTCCTGATGCATTTTAGTTCCTCCCAGATGAATAGTGAGCTTCGAACGATGGCATTCCTCCAACACTTTCTTCCTAATGTCTCCCACATTTGGAACACACAACCTTCCTTTCGTTCTTAACCACCCATTCTGGTCAAGACTAGAATCCTTTAAGTCATCGCTCTCCGTTCCATCTCTCAACTTTCTAATCCATTCATCCAACACTAGATCCTCTAGCTGTTTAGAAGCAACCTTTTTTATCATAATTGGTCCAACTTCCAAACACGATAACAAAATAGTTTTTGTACTTGAACTACTCTTAGTTCTCCACCGTACTCTGCAAGTCGCTAACGCTTCCAAATCTTTCCACTCAGCTATCATCGCTGACACCACATTCTGATGTTTTCTGCTAAGTGCATCTGCAACCTTGTTGCCTTTCCCCGCTGTGTACTCAATACCGAAATCATTCAAGTCATCGCTCTCTGTTCCATCTCTTAACCTTTTGATCCTCTCAACTAATACGGGATCCTCTACTTGCTTAGAAGCCATCCTTTCGATCATAAGTGGTAGAACTTCTAAACATGACAACATAACAATCTCCGTACTAGAACCACTCTTAGACCTTCACTGTACTCTACATGCAGTCAATGCTTCTAAATCTTTCACTCAGCTATCATTGCCAACACTACATTCTGATGTTTTCTGCTTGGTGCATCTACAACCTTATTGCCTTTTCCTGGTGTGTACTCAATACCAAAATCATAAATGGCTATAAACTCCAACCACCTCTGCTGTCTCATGTTCAACTCTTTCTGAGAGAATAAATACTTCGGCGACTTATGATCCATATACAACTCGAATCTTTCTCCCAAAAGATAATGTCTCCACACCTTCAGCGCAAAAATTACCCCAGCTAACTCCAAGTCATGGGTTGGGTATATGACTTTATGCGGTCTAATCTGTCGAGAAGCATAGGAAATTACTCTACCCCTCTGCATTAACACAGCTCCAAACCCAGTCCCACATGCATCCGTGTACACCACCAAATCCTGATTCCCTTCTGGAATAACCAACATAGGTGCATCAGTCAATAAGTGTTTCAGCTTCTGGAATGCGTCCTCACACTTATCGGTCCAAATGAACTTCACATCCTTTCAAGTTGCTTGGTCATTGGTGCCGCTATCTGCGAAAAATCCTTAATAAACCTCCGATAGTAACCAGCCAACCCCAGAAAACTTCTTATCTCGGTCATCGTTTCCGGTTTCTTCTAACTATTCATGGCCTCGTTCTTAGCTGGATACACTGATAACCCTTTCTCTAAAACTACATGGCTAAGAAACTTCACTTCCTTCTTCCAGAAATGACATTTCGAGAACTTCGCCTTCAGCTAATGCTGCCTCAGCATTTCAAGCACTACTCTAAGATGAACTTCATGCTCTCTTTTATCCTTAGAGTACACCAAAATATCATCTATGAAAACCAATACAATCTATCTAGTTGCTCTGGGAAAATCCAGTTCATCAAATCTACAAAGAAAGCTGGCGCATTAGTCAGTCCGAACGACATCACTAACCATTCATACGATTCATATCTAGTTCTAAACGCCATCAAAGGAATACTATCCTCTGCCACTCTAAGCTGATGGAAACCCGTTGCTAAATCCAACTGCAAAAATATCTTGGCTCCACTCAACTGATCGAACAAATCGTCTATCCTAGGCAACATATATCGATTCTTTACCGTTTTATCATTCAACTTACGATAATTGATACATAACCTTAACGATCCGTCCAGCTTCTTAGCAAACACTGTGGCTACTCCCCAAGGTAAACTACTAGGTCTGATAAAATTCTTACCTTCCAAATCCACCAACTGCACCTTGAGCTCCCTCATTTCGGTAGGTGTCATCCTACTTGGCGGTCTACTAACTGGTTCTGCTATGAGCACTAAATCTATCCGAAACTCAATGGCTTGTTTTGGTGGCAATCCTACTACGGGCTCAAAAATATCCACGAATTATCTAATCACACAAACTTGATTCAGCTCGTCTTCTATCTCCACAACACCCAACAAAGATTCACCTCATAGCTAGGGTTTTCTAGGGTATATATAATCCGCTCCCTATAGTTTGGGTGTATAAGCGATATTTTCCCATCATGGAAAAATATCCTAGCATCGTACTTACTTAACCAATCCATACCCAAAATAATTTTGAATCCTACGAAATCTAACACATGCAAGCTACAAACAAAAGTATGACTTAACAAGTCAAACTTTAAGTGGTCACATCTCATCCCAAGTGTTGCATACCCTCCTATCGGATTTGCAACCCTTAAGGAAGTAACTAGGTATGAAGGTTCTAGTTTAAGCTTATCTATCAAACAACGAGATATAAAAGAATGTGATACCCTTTTTCCCCTGCCGTGGGTCTCGAGGTAGCTGGCTCCAATGCATATACTTTTCCCTTTCCATCCTTAGCAGGGTCCTTGCATTGGCTCTTGTAATGACCCATTTGGTCGCAATTGAAGCATTTGATATTCTTCTTTCCAGTCACCTTCTTTGCCTCTCCATAACGACATTCATTCGCAAAATGTCCTTTCTTATCACACTTAAAACAGACAATTTTTGACTTTCCCTTCTTCACGGCTCCACCCTTCTGGGCTTCCTTCTTAGGAAAGAACTTCCTTTTCTGACTTTGCTCTATCTGGATCTCCTTCGCCTTGTTCTTCTCCACAGAAGCAATAATTTCCTCATGTCTTAGAGCCATCTCTACTACAACATCACAAGGATCCTTGATATGAGGTAATGTAGCCCTGGCCAATTCAAGTTTCAACCCCATTATGAACTTCTCGTTTCTCTTAATCACGGTATCCACAATGGCATGACCATATCTTGCCAACTCCTCAAACCTTATAGCATACTCTAACACAGTCATCTCTCCTTGCTCTAACTCGGCAAACTTTCTGAGCAAGGTAGACTTTGCCATCACAGATATGAATCTCTCCTCGAGCCTCCTCTTAAACTCATCCCATGTCATCGTTCCTTCATCCACTCCCACCGTCACACTATTCCACCAGTATAAAGCTGTCTCGAAGCGAGCCTTCTTTTCTGCTCATCACTGAGCCCCAAATCTGTAAAAATCCTCTCATAATGTAGCCACCAGTTCCCTACTTCTATGGCGTCTTCAGTCCCAATGAATGGTTTTCCTTCCAACCTAGCATGGTACCTACTCAAAGCAGCATAATTGTTGACTACTGGAGCTTCCTGGGCTCCTCCTCCAACTACTCCAGCAGCAATCCCCGCTTGCATCATATTCACGAAAAACTGATACATGGCTCCCATGTCAACTTGCGGGACTTCAGCACCGGTATTTCCAGCTCGTCCTGACCTGGGTTTCTTCTAGTATTAGGTATGGCATTTCCATCTACAGTGGTGCTTCCTCCACCAACATTATCTCTTCGAGAATCCATATCTGCATCCGAACCTTCATGAAATACAAAAAAAATAACCTAATAGAGATAAGAGACTAGAGATAAAGCGCATACTTATATACATCAAATACAAGTACGTTACTATAACGTTATCCCTTACCCCAATCTTATCGCTAATTCCTTAGGATTATATTTTCAAAAATCATCTTTTTAGTAAAAGTTTTTTTTTCTCCATAAACCTATGCTCTTATACCAAGTTGTGACATCCCCTATCTGGAGGCCAAAAGCTAAGCGATACAGATGCTGCAGTCATCCATAACTTCTGGTGACCAAATACGGTAATGTTAATGGTATCCATAATATCAGAAGCACATGAATATGAAACAAAATCATAGATTTCAAAAGAACAACATTTTTTATTACATTTCCAAAACATGTTCCATATTCAAATTATATAATCCCATCGCTTTCCCAGGTTCAGATAAAATATAGTTATTACATACATACGCCAAGAGCGACATATGACGATGCCCCCTTAGTTGACTAGAGTACTATATATACAATACAGCGGAATCAATTCAAAATAACACAGCAATTCCTAATTAGCCATCCGTCAGCCACCTGCTCATCACTGGAAGCTTTGTTCGCCAACCTACTAAAACGTGTAAACCTCAACCCTCAGCCTACTCAAATCAATTTTTGAGCACCCGAGAGTTTAAAGGGAAAACATAAACTTCAAGTTAGACATTAAAACATATCTTTTACAAATTATAATCCTGCAACCAAAACTGGTTTAATTTGTAAAGCAATATCATGTATATGTACATATCAATTATCAAATGGACTATCTGTCCATTCACTGTAGTTTTGTTTGGCTAACTACTAACCCTTGGCTGACTCGGGCCTACCAGAAAAACATAAAAATCTAACATCTGTTAGATACTCTTCTTCTGGACGGTCTGTCCTTACTTCTCCAGGTCTAACTGATCCTAATGGTTTTGTGGGCTCACCAATAACCCGTCTTTCCTTTTTAGATCCCTTTCTATGCGTAACATAATTTTAGTCTCACCTTTGACAAAGCCCTACACACTGAAATTTTGGACCTATTTTAGCTAGGGGCTACTAGCTAAAGTATAGGGCACGACCCCATACCATTCTCATCTGGTATTCTAATATCCAAGTCATTTTACTTAGGGTTATCTACCCATAAAATTTTCCTTGAAAACCGTTTCTTTAAAATTGATTTAAACTTTTAAATCATTATTTAAAGAAGGAAATTACTTATATATACTTTACTCAAATCACCTTGCCATGTTACACATTCTTTACACAAAACCTTGTTGATGAAAACGTTTAAACTTTCCAAAGTACCCCTTTCGAAACCTTTGAAAGTATCCCTTTCAGTACAAGTATAACCTTAGGCCGAAGGCCAAAACATACCTTTCAATACCATACCTTTTGAAACCATTCATATTTATCCTTTCGAAAGCATTGAAAAATATCTCCTTCGAAATCTTTAAAACCTTAGACATCCTATCTTTAAAACACTTAAACATTGCCTTTCGAAACCATTGGAAAACCTTTCATTTTAGACCTTTCGAAACTATTGGGGAACCACCCCTTAGAAATCTTTCTTTAAAACCATTCAAAAGCATTAAAGCATCTAGCCTTTCGAAAGCATTTGGGTTCAATTTATAACATGTGGAAACACCTTTCGAAACCATTAAAACTATCTCTTTCGAAACCATTCGGGTTCTACCTTTTATTGAGCAAAAGGGTCATTAAAACATTAAGTCGAAAGCATCTCTTTCGAAAGCATTTCCTACGTAAAGAAGTGATGGTGTCGAAAGCATCCCTTCGAAAGTATTAGAGAAGCGGCTTGGTTTTAAAAACAAGGTAATCCTTTCAAAACCAATCTGGATCGAAAGGTAAAAAGAGGCAGTCAAGGATTTCGACCACTTCGAAAGCATTCATTTAAAACAAAAGGCGCAACCCATTCGAAACCTTTCCTTTTAAACATTTGAATCAGCCGAAAGCCAACCAAGTCGAAAGCACTTCCTTCGAAAGCAAAAGTAGGCGCATTTTCAATTTAAAACAAAGCATGCTTCGATCCCCTCGAAACCTTTGCTTTCGACCCAGTACCTTCCGCCTATATCAATTTCACTACGTACCAGGTATCTGATACCATGTGCATTGGTTTCGATGGAGTCGGAGGCGGAGGTAAGGAGTTGGAAGCCTGGTGCTGAAAGCATTGAAACAGGAAAAAGCATGTTGATCTAACTTTTTAAATTAATCCCTTGTACCTAACCTGCCTTGTTTATCAAATTATGATTGGTTGCATTTTTTTTAAAGTACTGCTAGTTTTCAGAAATAACAATTTGAATTATTTACAAAATTCCCCTTCTCCTTTTTATAAATATATAAAACATTTAAGTCTCATACCTTAAATAATTTTATACATTCATTAAAAAACTTAGGAAAATTCTACAAAATCCCTGTAAATCATTTTTAATATGTTTTCCAACATGTATAAATATTAGACCCTAAGCCAATATAATTTGACCGTAATTAATTTTTAACCCAAAATTGCATTTTCTTCACTAGAAAATTCATATAAAATCCACATTAATTTAAAAAATTATGAAAATTAAGTCCCATTTCTAAATTATTGTTTCTAATCTAAATTTAAATTCGCAAGGCAATTGGATGTCATATAATAGGGTTTCCATATCAAAACATATCAAAATCTATGTGAATTTGCATAAATCATCAACAACATATAGATATACATTTATCATCCAAAACATGGCAAAACATTTGCAAATAATTCGGATTTCATATTAAAAACCGAAAACCATTAAAAGCTTGAGATGAAGTCATTATTTATCTTAGCTTTTTGATTAAGGACGTGAGATTTGTTCTTGATTAAGTGATTTGATTCTCCCTTTTGAAATCCTAGCTTTTATCTTCTCTTGAGCTTGCTAATGGTGGCTGGCCTTAGCTTGTATTTTTGATTTGTAATGAAGTGAACGTGACTGTTGAGGGGTTAAGGGTATAAAGATGTGCCTTGTTCCTATTTTTCCCTTGCATATTTCCTAACCCTTTTATTCTCTTTTTATTCCTTAGTTCACTTATTTAACATGGCACAGCTACCCCTTATTTAATCACAAATCTCAATCCATTAATCATCTTACATTATTTTATTTTATTTTAACTAATTAAATATCCTAAATAATGTTACCAAAAATATGGGGTGTTACATACATATCGATATATGATGTCCATAGAGCATTTAAATTGGATTTAAATAGAATAAAAATTAAATGTGTTTTTATACTGATTAAATTAGTTAATATTTGTCAAGCATTGATTATTATTAAAATTTATTTGATGTTTGAATACCACTGGTATTAACTAAATGTGTATATAAAAGTTATAAATGAACGCAGCGATATACGATATCGGTAGAACATTTAAATTGGATTTAAATGGAATTAACGCTAATGGGATTTTGAAAATTTTGAGGAACCATATGCACCATCTATGACTAGCCATACATCTAGAGAGATAGAGGGAGGATCTATGAGATTTAATTTAGAATTAAATAGAGAAAGTTTTAAAGGAAGAAATTAAAAGATTTCAATGTTTGCTTTAAAATCGGTTCTCCCTTATTCATTTCATTTGGCTCTCCCTAACATTTTATTTCCTCTTGCTCACTTCCTCTTTATTTTGGATGAAATTTCCATGGCTTATAAGCCAAAAAATTCCCAAAAACAAATTCAAACAAAAACTAATAAATTCAGTGTAGTTCTTGTCTCTAGATCCTTGCAAAATCCAAAGGTTGATTCAAGCGAATCGTGGTTTTATTCATCATTCAAGGTGCAAATCATTGGCTTCGATTTTTGGTAAATCTAACTTTATTTAATTTTATATTCATCATGTTTAGATGGCTTAGATTCTATTTTATTTCCATATAGTTTCATCATATTCATATGTTTCTATTCTTCTTCTATTCAATTTATTCATTTGTATGTATTTGGACAATGTTTTGGATATTTAGTTTATTCCATTCCACAAGTTTTGTCATCATCATATTAATATGACTAAATCCACCTTATTTATATTTTCTATTATTTACATGTTATCTATGGTAATAATTTTAGACTTATGTCTATCTCGTTTGGATGTTTATATTGTGTATTTAACTTGGATCCGCATCTCATTGTCTTGAATTTATACGTGCCTATGTTGTCCAATTGTTTGAATAAAATTTTGAACTAATTTTGTTTACATAAAATTTAGTTTCATATTATAAAACCAAAATTTGAAGGTTCTTTTTCAAGTTGTTTTAATATAATTTTGTTCGTTGTTTACATAAAATTTTAAGTGAACTTTTATGCAAAACATCATATGCCTTTTATCCCTTTTTAGTTAAGGTTGAATTTTATTTTATTAACCTTAGTATATATATATTCCCCTAAATTTATATATGTATGTATGTATGTATGTTTTTAACTTAAAGTTTATAAAATAGATCCTTGCATAAAATCATTAATCTAATTTCAAACTCTTATTAAATTAGATCTTGTCATAAATTTTGATTTCAAAGTGTATAAAATAATCAATGTTAATTTTGATATATAGGCACACATATATATATTCATATATATGATACCATATATGGATATATATGTGTGTGTATAATTACATATCTACATATATGTATTTTATTAGTCAAAAACATAGACAACAAAGGCAAGTGTAAATTTAGGTATGAATACCGTTTAATATTTCAATTAATCTAATCAAAGAGAGCGAGAGAATTGAAAGGTTTCTCTCTCTAAATTTATAACCTAATTTTCCCTCAATTAATTATATATATGTTAAGAGGAAGAAACAAAAGGTTACATTCTCTTAAATTTTATATGTTTAGTTACACAATATACTCTGCTTGTATGCTGCACTTACACTATACACATAGGAATGTATTTGATACATTCATTATAATACATAAAAATTAAAATTAAATTTTAAATTTTATTTAACCAAATTAAATAAAATATGATTTTATTTCAAACTTTATTAGGTTGGGTTTAGTAATCTTTTAGACTTCATAGACCCAATAGATCAAAAATAGAAAAAAAATCGAAATCTACCTATTTCACCCGGTCCACACTAGCCCGGTTCCTTCAAGTATCTCTCTGGTGCACGATATTCCTTACTAGACCTTCTAATAAGCTATGTATTTTCGTATTTGGGTGAACTTGGTTCCCCACTGGTTGAGTCTTCATGTTAGACTCTCGGATCTCATCCAGTTCGACAAATTCACTATTAATTCCTTTTGGCATAAATTTCTTTTCTAAAAAGACACCATGTTGAGAAACAATGACCTTTTGTTCCTTGGTGTTGTAGAAAATATATCACATGGAGTTCAGAGGATATCCTATGAGTTTACACAAGACCGATCTTATCTCAAGCTTATTAGGATCGATGTTCTTAAGGTAGGTTGGACAACCTCACGCCGTCAAATAATTGAGGTGGGGTTTCTTCCCATTCCACATCTCATAAGGTGTCTTAAGCGCAGATTTAATGGGTAACAAATTCAATATATGCACTGTGGTTTCTAGCGCATATCCCCAATAGGACAGAGGTAATGACCCAACCTTAATCATCATGGAACGAACCATATCTAATTGGTTTCTTTACTCTAAAACAATGTTCTATTGCAGGGTGTACGGTGGAGTGACCTAAGAGATAATTCCATTATCTTTTAAGTACTATTAGAGTTCTTATCTAACGTACTCACCTCCTCGATCGGATCGAAGTATTTAACCTTTTGGTTCGTCTGATTTTCAAACTCGTTTTTATATTCAATAAATTTCTCACAGACATCGGATTTGTTCTTCATAAGGTTCACATATCCTAGCCTCGAGAAATCTTCTGTAAAGGTTATAAAATAAGAACAACTATCTTTAGTAATTATAGGCATCAGGCCATATACATCACTACGTACCAGACCCAAGGGCTCATTAACTCTCTCATTGCTCCCACTAAAGGGATGGTTGGTCATTTTACCTTTGAGAAACGACTCATATGTATCAAATGATACTGAATCAAATGACAGTAGAAAACCTTCGATTTCGATTTGTATAGTCATTTCTCACTTATATGACCTAGCCTACTATGGGAACTAGGCCAGCCTGCAGCAGAAGTTATGGGTGAATTTCAAAATTTTCTACTCTATCGGATCTTTACTAGACCTATGATGTCTAATTTATTTAGAACATTTCTAAATTTAATTTAAATAAAATCAGATATTTCGTTTAAATTTATAAATTGTTGTATGAAATCTATTTGACATTTTTTCACTTTATATATATAAGTACACATATGTATCATATACATATGTATATGTATGTGCATGTGTAACATTGTATTCCGTGCAAGGTATAACATTCCCGTATATAGATGCTGGGATTTATATCGCAATGGACGCATTAACTCATCCTATATATATTGCATATTGTCCAAATATACGCATATACTTATAGTTTATGTATATATATATCCAACTAATTACATATGCTTATATAAAGATATATATTATGAAAACTATTATATATATATAATATCATTTAAACATATATATGTGTATATAAATTATAAGTTTAAAGAAATGAATATATATATATCTATATACAAATTAAAATGAAACAATTATGATGTGTGTGTGTATATCTGTTAAATGCAAATTCGTATCATAATAAATTATGCATATATATGATAAAAAAATAATTTTTTTCTTTTATCAATATTCCAGATCAAAATACATTACCGATCCTAATTTATTATAATTTTAATATATTAATATATATTTATTGTGAATTAATTGGTCAAACTGTCATAAATAAATAATATAAACTAATTATATAATAAAATATCAAAATTTAAATTTGTAGAAAATCAAGAATAGTATTTTTAAGGGTTGCTAAATTTTTCCAGATTTTTCTAAGTAAAAATAATGTTTTTTATTTACTAAATAATATTCAACCGAATTTTAAAATAATATTTAAAAATATAAATCCACGTTTAAAAAATCTAAATTTTTGGCTGAAAGCTTCTATGATTATAAACTTATTTTCAAAAATTTAAAATTTAATTTTCGAAATAAGATTTATTTTTGTGAATTTATTAAATCTTAAATAATAATAAAAATATCTAATAATTTTACAAAAAAATTATTTTCGGTTTCTAAAATTCACAATTAATATAAATTTACATTAAAAAATTATTTGATCAAATTTTATATAATATAGATGTATATATTTACTTGGATATAAATTATGTGAATAAATTGATTTATATATATATATATATATATATATATATATATATATAAATTAATGTAATATTAAAATAAAATACAGTAATTTGTCATTGGAACATCTGATTATTAATATATATATATGTATTTTATTTAAAATCATGCACATAACCAATCATTATTTTGACAACATCATTACCTGTAGGAATCTCACCTAACTAACAAAGCAGTAATAATATGTGTGTGTGCGTGCGCATCTGTCTGTGTATAAGCAATAATCAAATATAAAATAATCATACGTCTTATATAAAACTAAATATTTACCTTTAACTGATGCCCTCAAGTCCACCGTGTAATGATGAATCCTCTTCGTTTGGAAACCCTTTCGATTCGTCAGATTCCTAGTTCTTTGAACCACA
Organism: Allium fistulosum; assembly: GCA_030737815.1. NCBI lineage: Eukaryota > Viridiplantae > Streptophyta > Magnoliopsida > Asparagales > Amaryllidaceae > Allium > Allium fistulosum. The sequence continues at coordinate 708,048,421 of CM060903.1, read as the reverse complement.
GACCCTTTGCTGTCAAATAGTTATCCATTTGAAGTGATTTTATTTGAGATCGAATTGAAGTTTTGCAGGTAAGGTTTGGCCTCCATTAGGATGGAAGAGGCAGGAAAAAAAAGTATTTTGAAGTTAGGTTTAGAGATAGTTTTATGATAGTTGAATGACAGAGAAAAGAGGATAGTATCTCATAATTTTTCTCACATATTCTCAACCATGCATTTCAAAATCCAACTTGCCACATTTTTTCCGCCCCTATGCTATGTCATTACAGCCTAACCATGCCTCAAACAACATGGGCTAATAGCCCATTTAACCCCAAATAATTATGTTTAGTTAAATTCGATTTAATTTATTATCGATATCTCATATCGATCGATATATTTATAACTACTATAAATATATATATAACAATATTTATTTCAAAAATCATATTCAAATTTTATAATTAATATTTAATAAATGTTAATTGATTTAATTAATTTATAATAATTATAAACTAATTAAATCGTTTGGTCTAAAGAGAATTCATCATTTCGGTTGTGTAACTCTTGGGTGTAAATTCGGTCAACAATTAACATCGAACTATTCGAATGTTAACGTTCGCAGATCACTTAGCAGGTGGTGTGACATTATGGCCAAATTTATCGCTTACTTAGTTTCAGTAAAAATCCAATTTCACTTTATTAAGCGTTACCCGGGTGTGACATTTATTTACACAAATTCTCTTAGTCTAAACTATATCATTTGGACTTACGGAATTTGGTAATGGTCGAAATTCCAATATCATCCATATTCACCTCTATAGTCCAAACACAAAGTCCTTGGTTTAATAATAACAATTATTATTAACCGAAATGCTTTGGCCAGAGACTTTGACTTTGAGTTGACTTGAGTTGACTGTGATGCTAACCCCATATAATTGAGGGGACGAACCCTCTCTTGAATAGTGCTTCACTTCCGGTACTTCCACTCAACCCAGCTATAGCCACTCGATGGAACATCTTGCGATAATTTGACTATAATCAAAGTGGAGCTTTCATATTGAAGATCCACAATATTCTCAAGTTGAGAGAACTATGTAAATCAATCACATCGATATTTTCTGTTTGATCTTAGTTATATTAATCAATATAAAACTATCGAGTGTGTTGTTCCATTGTTATCCAATAACTATCATTACGTAATCCCTTGGTGCCTCCAACAACCATGAATAACAAACTATCTAATATTTGGAGAGCGTTACAAACTCTAGTCTCAATGGATACATCGTTATCCAGTCTCGATGCATCTTGACTAGGAACATTTAAAATGGTATATTTATTTTTATTGTGATAAATTACTCACGGTTACAACATTTTGTAACCACTATCATAAAACATACCATTTATGGATTTTCTACTAAATATACTTTTAATTTAATTAATTAATTAATATAATCACATTATATCAAGTATATTATAGAAAGAAAATATATTTTATTTCGAACAAGATTGGTCAATGAGTTTGATATCTATAACAGATTACATAATTGCCTCTAGGGCATACCCCTAACTCTATCACTTACAATGCCAAAGATATTTTTTATTTATATTATCATTTGAAGAACTACTCAAAGCGCAAACAGAATCAGTATTGACCACATGAATGACATTATCTAAAATACCTTCGCATACTTTATTACCATCTAACATAATGTTTATAACACTATTAGCACAATGAAAAATATAACCAATCTCTGATAGTCTATATATAGAAATAATCCTATAAATAAGGTCTTTTACATAATAGAAACTATTTAATGCCAAAAATAATCCATTAGGCAAACTTAAATGAGAATCTCCAACTACCATTGCGTCTACTAGAGATCCATCAGCAACTTGAAGCCTCCTCTCTCCCTTTGCCAACACCTGTTCCTAAGCCCCTATTACAAATTATAGATGTTAGTTCCAGATCCAGTATCTAAACCCAAGATAATTTATTGGTTGCAAAACAATTTTGAATCATAAATATATATTCAGGAGCTGCAGAACTATTTTGTTTCTTCTCTCTGATAATCTTCAAGTATTCTAGAAAATTCTATTTCTAGTGAACCTTCTTGTGACAATGATGACATTAACCATTGTCAGCTGGAGTAGTCTTCTTATTCTTCTTATTAACCCTTTTTCGCTTCTTCAAACCTTTCAAAGATGATGCGTTCCCCTTAACTGCGAGCAGCGTACTCTAATATTTGGACGAACGCTCGGCTAATCACAACATATCGAGTAGCTCCATGAGATTATGTTCAACAGGTTCATAGGTTTATATTATAGTTTAATATGAATGGCTCAGGAGTAAGAGACCTTAAGACCAGATCTACTTCCATTTCATTTCCTATCGTAATATCCAATTAAGCAAGTCCACCAAAATATCATTTCATCAATAGAACGTAATCGTCCACCTTTTATCCTTCCAACATTTTGAATTAAATAGTTTCTTCGTAAGATCGTACCTTGCAGAACACGATTGTTCCTCAGAGCTTTGAGGCTATCAAAAATTTGATAGGAAGTCATGTTTTCGTGTATCGCTACAACGGTTTGTCTAATGTATACATCACATAAGCTTAGGTGATTTCAATGTCTAAGACCCATTTGCTAAAGGCTAATATTAGTTCGGGGTCCGCATCATTAGCGAGTCTAACCTTAGGAGGTTCGTTATCAATGACCAAAGTCATTCACAAGTTAATGTTATCTTTATTGTCCTTTGCCAGTCTTTATAGTAAGGTCTGGTGAGTTTGTCGTTTTTAGAAAACAACTTGAGTATAGACATTTTTATGCAATTTTAACTTAGTAGATTAGGACATTTTCATAGTAGATGTTCTATGAATTAGTAAGGTTAAACATTGCATTTTACTAATAAGCTCCCACTAGTCCTTTTGTTTCTCTAAACCCTAAGATGAAACATAGAAGTCTTTCGACTTCACTAGTAGGTGTTAGGGCTTGAGGAATATAAACAAATCTTACTCCTACAAATGATGGATAGCTCCTTATCGATTATATCATATGCAACTCTTAACTCATGGTTCCTTCCCCTAATCTCATTTCGACCTCGAAGAATATCAACAAATCGAAGGAGATTATTCACTCGTACCTACCATTTCGCTACAGCCTAAATATAAATGTATGTATTTTGAGGAATATCAACAAATACCTACATATATCTTACATCATCTATTTAATATATTAATAGTACTACACAAAACATCCTTAGCTTGAGGAATATCAACAACTAAGGAGTATACAAGTAATCTATTAATATATAAGTGGCAGAGGATAACTTTATATTAAAGATTCATAATATTTAATATATATTAAATTGAGTTGCCATCGACTTATGGAATAATGCATTTCTTATAAAATACCATCATGATTCAAGTGTCGAACACATCAGAAACCAGAGTATAGTACTATTCGTATGCATTTACCCATTAAGTATATTTAGTGTTTCTTATTGTTTGACCTTAAATTATACATTCATTTTATATAAGTTTATATTATTATATAACTATTATAATTTAATTTACCTATATAATAATCTTATGTATAACATTATACTAATTAAATATTATTTAATTAATTAACATTTTAATTTATTTTATATTATTCAATTAAATTTTTTATATTGAATATGTATGCTATAACATTTATAGTTATATACGTATATATTTATATGTATATGTAATTTATTAATTAACTTTTGGTTAATATATTTAATTACACAATTTTAACTAATTATTAGTTTCAAAAATTTCTTATATACACATATATATTTACCTCATCTTAAACAATTCGAGATAATGTAACATATATCTTTGCATATTATAAATATACACTTTAACTTATTTAATATTTAATTAATTAATTTAACTTACTAAACTAATTAATATTTTTTTATTTTTCGAATATATTTATTATATTTTCAAAACGCTTTTGAAAATTATATTATAACATTTATAATATATATCTTTTTTAAATTTAACTTTTAAATTATTTTTTATTATTTTAATTTCAAGATAATTTTGAAAAATTAGCCCAAGGCCAAAATTCAAATTGAGCCTTTACTATAAAGGATAACCTTTTGCGCTCATTTCACCTTATAGACCAGGCGGGTAGCCAGGTAGGGCAGGATACTTGATTATCTAAACCCAGTCTAGACATCACTTTTCAAGACACCCTATTAAATTGGTACGCATAATTAGTTAACCATAACATGACTAATTTAGACCACATAGACTATTGCACAATGATACCATTATTAGATTTAGGCCAGCACATAGCGGGTTAAATGGGTAAATTTCAAAAAAATTGGTGTTTTGGATCTTATTGGGTCTATGAAGTCTAAATATATTTTAGATATGGTCTAAATTAATTTTAAATAAAATCATTATTTTATTTTATTTGTAAATAAGGTTTTTTTGTATTAATATTATATAACATGAACATGCGTATCATATACACATATGTGTGTACGTGCACGTGCAATATATACAGTGTACATGGTTTAACATACATGTATATAAGTGTTAGGATTTACACTCCAACGAACATGATAGCTTCTTCGTATACATATGTGTTGTCTAATATATACAGTTGAATGTGATATAAATATATTTATATAAGTATAAATATTAATATATATATATATATGTATAATATTGTAAAATAGTTATATTTGTAAATGCAAATATTAATAATTATAATTAATTTAAATTCAAATTTCAAATTTCAAATTTTAGATATAGATCTAGATTTAAATAGTTTCTTAGTTCAAATTTAAGTCAATAAATAATATTTTGATAAAAATTTGTATATATATAACCATTAATATACGGAGTTAATTTTTTTAGAAATATGTATATATATTTTTATATTTATAAACCAAAATTTAAATTTTGAATATAGAATAACATAATATATTTAAATATAAATAAGTAAAGTTATATATATATATATATATATTTGTTGCCTAAAATATGTTTGACAAAATTTACATTTTTTTAAATCCTTATGGTTTTAAAATATGGATTTCTTATTTAAATCATTTCTATATGGAAATGTTTAAAAAAATTAGTATTAAATTTAACAATCATAAATGTATATTAAATTATATATACTTACATATTATTTTGTAAAACACACACACACACATACATAGATATGTTTTATATCAAAGCAATATGTTCTGTTTTAAAATAATGATATATGTATTTACAGTTTTAAAGTAATATGTATATATTTTTTATTTTCAGAAATACTCGTATATGTGTGACCTAACAAAATTTTATATGTAATATACATCTACATTAAAAATCAATTTTTTTTTAAATCCCATTTAAAATTATTGTTTTAGATTCAAATTATTTTTTATTTCTTTACTGGTCAAGAGCTATATATGCATATTATATATATATATATATATATATATATATTTCATTACATATATACATATTCACGTCCAATGTTAACATAACAAATATATAGGGGTTCATGATATCATGATCTAATCTAAGCATATACGATTAATTATAATTATCATATAAATATATAAAATAGTAAATAGATTAGTTACCTTGACTATAACCTAATTAACACACTTTGAATGATGAATCGATCGACTCCGCTTGAATCTAAATTCAAATGCTTCCAGTGTGAGCTACCAGACTAAAGGCACTACACACCGATGTCCAATTTTATTTGAATTTCTATTATTTGATGCTTGAAATAAAGGAGAGGAAGGGAAGGTGTTTTCGACCAAAGATGGTATGGAGAAGAGCAAGAAAAATAGTAATGCAAATAAGGGGTTATGGGAGTTTTAATAGAAGAGAAAAGGAGCAAAAAGTATATTAAGATCCACGAATCTCTCTACCATTTCAAACTCCATCTGAATCAAATACAAACCCCTTTTTCCCACCATGTATGGCTTCCCACATCTACCTTATATATGGGTCTCCTAATTACTTGAAGGGCGATTACATAATATATACTTAAATCCAATTTAAACGTACATCGATATTGTATATCGATAAGTGTGTATACAAGTTTCATACACACACTATTTTCAACACAAATCAAACAAAAAATTTATAATTAATATTTCATAAATATTAATTAATTCAATTAATGTATAACAATTATATTTAATTAAATCAGGAGGTAGTCGGAGTATTCAACATTTCGGTCGTGTGACTCTTAAATGTAAATTTGGTTAACGATTAGTATCGAACAATTCAAACGTTAACATTCACACATCACCTTAGCCTATGGTGTGACATTATAGCCAAATTTATCACTTACATAGCTTCAGTAAAATCCAATTTTACTTCTTTTAAGCATTACTCAGAAGTGACAATTATTTACACCAGTTCTCTTTGTCAAAACAATATCACATCAGGACTTATGGAATTTGGTAATGATCAAAATTCCAGTATCGTCCACGTTCAAATTTATATCCAAACAAAAAGTCGTTGGTTCAGTAATAACAATTATTATTATCTTAACTACTATGGCAAGAGACTTTGTTTTTGAGTTTACTTTAGTGGACCGTAATACTAACCCCGCATAACCGAGGAGACAAATTCTTTATTGAATAGCGTTTCACTTCTAATGCATGCACTCGACCCAACTATAGTCATTCAACGGAAGCTGTGCCATAATTTAACTATAATCAAAGCGGAGTTCCCACATTGAAGCTCAGCATTATTCTCAAGTTAAGAGAATTGTGTAATATTGTCACATCAATATTTTCTATTTGACTTTAGTTATATTAACCAGTTGAACACTATCGAATGAGTCATTCCATAGTTATCCAATAACTATTAGTATGTAACCCCTTCGTAACCCTAGTAGTTATGAGTAATACAGTGCCTAACATTTGGAGAATGTTACATACTCTAGTCTTAACGGATGCATCGATATCCATTCTCGATACATCTTGACTATAAATATGTAAAACGATGTGTTATTATATTGTAATATATTGCTCATGATTACAACACCTTGTAATTACTATCATAAAACATGCCATTTATGGATTTTCTATTAAATATACTTAAATAAAATAATTAATTAATTATAAAACATTATAACAAGTGTATAACAAGAAGAAATACACCTTTTATTTCGAACGAGATTTCATTATAGAGTTAATAATTTACAGTAAATTATAGAATTACCCCTAGAGTATACCCCAAAAATTTTCATACAGGGTGAGTCCATACCTCTTGGCTTGACCATGAGGTTATATATTGATTGACGATGGGTATTAGTCTTGTATTAGTGACATACATAGTTGTTACCCGGCACTTTGGCCCGGCTACAAGGCGATAGTTGCAAAGGCTATGGTTGGGCCTAGACGGGATTCAAGCCAAAAGAGATGTAGAAATATGAGGGTCCGGTGTAACTCAATTAGTATGATAGGCGCGTGGTTTAGCCTACATGTATGGTTCGGCGTGTTTGAGTGGCTCGGTACATTTAAGTGGATCAGCCTTTAAAAGTGGCTCGACCAAAGAAGGAAGGTCATGTGTCGTTCGATCTTGAAGGACGGCATGTATCGCTCGGTCTAGGAAGTTATGGTAGGTCGGCATGCATTGCTCGGTCAAGGAAGTTATGATAGGTCGGCTTGCATCGCTCAGTCAAGGAAGTCATGGTAGGTCGGCATGCATCGCTCGGTCAAGGAAGTCATAGTAGGTCGGCATATATCGCTCGGTCAAGGAAGGAAAGCCAAGATGGGTCGGTCGATTATGGTTCGGCCTTAATGGTTCGGCATGTGTGGGTCGGGAGACCTGGATCGGTGCACCTTGAGGAGGTTAATAAGTTCTTTGACCTACAACAGAGTGACGCGACCAGCATTTCTTTGCTTCGAGTCATCCGCCGCTTGCTTCGAATTCCTTGAGGGCTTGCTTCGAGCCAGCAACAAGATAACCCCTGGATCAGCAATAGGTGGATCGGTTGTAGTGGATCGACGTGACTAGCTCGATCTACCTAACAGCTATAGGCTGAGCTACCTTGGTAATGGGCTTGCACGAGGGTTCCAACCTAGCTTCATCTATAAATAAAGGGGCAGGGGTATAGTTGAAGAGACCTTTTTTCGAGAACTCCAGGGATACTCTGCCATTTTCTATACTCGCTTCTTTTTAGTTCAAACTTGTATTCAAGTTGTTTGTTTATAGATTGTATCTGTACTCAAGTGATTGGAAAAGTAATAAAGATTATATTCAAAATGGACGTAGGCAGTTATGCTGAACCACTATAAATCTGGTGTTCTCGTTTTCGCTGTTCCTTTTGCATTCAACTATGTTACTTCTCTGTTTTAATTTAATTTCTTCATTAATCTCTCTATACAATTCTATTCAAGGGTGTTGGTGACCAATTTTGGTGCTTTCACTGAGAACGTCCATTCTCAGGCTATTAGGATCTGCTTTGTTGCTATCGGATTGAGGGAATCCCCCGAAGGAGATCCAAGTTCGTTCTCAAGAGTTCATAGATACTACTCAGAGTTCCCACAGATAACTCTAAGATGACAAGACCACATACCAGATCCGCCTCTATTAACGCGGATGTTAATGAGACCGCCAACGTCTATCAAGTGGGACCTAGTAATCAGCAAGCTAATGCAGGTGTAGAGCCCACCACCATCCCAAACCAACCAGAATCCATCACCAGGGCAGAGTTCAATGAGTTGATGAGGGAGCTCGTGGAAAGCAGGAGGCAGCTTAACGAGCAGATTCAAACGAATGCTAACCTGATGAACCAGATCGCCCAACAGCAGCGTCAGAACGCTGGAGGAAGCCCAGCTTCCTACTCATCATCCGACAGCCCTGCTTCATCAGATGAACACTACATGCATAAACGCCGTAGGATTGAAACGACATAAACTGGTGCAACAGAGCAATTGGTGACGACTCGCCAAGAGCAAACCAACCGAAATGGTCCAGATTCCCTACATGGAACAGTCGCTCCTTATCTGCACCTGGGGAGTCGCTCCCAACCTAGAGGGGGAAACTTAGGATCTGGAGCATGCTTAGGAGCTGGTCCACCACCTCGCCAGGGTCGTAGTGAAGCGGGTCCTCGGGATGTGCACTTAGATGATCGCCTGTCGAGGAGGCACCGGCCAGAACGATCATGCAGGATGGATACCAACTTGCCACCTCCCATCCAGACTCCGGATTTATCAACTATGGTCAGGAAACCGATGAGGGAGAATCAGGGCTTAACCAACGATGACTGGGGCATATCTAGGAGCCATACTCCGTTTACAGATCCCATCCTACAAGCTGAGTACCCCCGGAAATTCAGCATGCCTACTATTCTAGCTTATGAAGGGAAGACCGATCCCCGACAACATGTAATGAGATACGAGTAGATGATGGACTCAGCTAGGGCGAATGATGCGACCAAATGCAGACGCATCCCAATAACCCTATCCGTAATCGCTACCATGTGGTTCACCAGAGTTCCCCCGCGATCGATCTCCAGCTTTGATGAGTTAGCGGCGAAATTTGTAGAGCAGTTTAGGATCCATGCCACTCGCCCAAAGGACGTGATGTCGTTGTCCAGTGTGATCCAAGCTCCGGGAGTCATTGAAGGATTATTTGCAAAGATTTCATGTTGCTGCTACCGAAGTTAGTAATCCGAATGACCACGCTATCCTTATGGCTGTGATGCGAGGAGTAGATCCGGACTCGGATTTTGGTGACTGGCTGGCAGGCAAACCACCGACTACCCTAGAACGCTTTTATTCAAAGGCAAACCAATTCATGAGGAGGGAAGAGGCCAGGTGGTCAAGACAAAGCAGTGCGCCCGGGCCTAGCAAGGGAGCAGTGTAAAGCAACATTGCGGTGAAGCAATCTGGCGAAAACTCTGGCAAGGTCCAAGTCAATATTCAAAATAAGTCGGAACAGTCCAAAGGATCCAGAGGAGGAAATTCTAGGCGAAAGAGGAAAGCAGGAAAGTGGAAGCCAAGAATCCCGACCTATAGCGAATATACTCCTCTAAATACATCTTTGGAGAATATTTATCTATCAACCTGTAATACATTCCAATATCGAAAGCCGCGCCCAAAGGAATCCACTGAGGAAAAGAAGCAGACTGGAAAGTATTGTCGGTTTCACATGACCTATAGGCATAATACTGAAGAGTGTAGACACCTCCATGATGCTATAGAAAAGCTGATTCGCTAGAAGAAGTTACAGTAGTTTGTTAAGAACTCGCGGGAAGGCGGACAGGGGACATCCGACCCCAATCACCGGCAGGCTTCACATCGACCTGAGGAGCCCGCTCGGACCGGAGGATGGCTGGTCATAAACACGATAATCGGTGGACCTCATTCGGTAGACAAGAGTTGGCAAGAAATGGAACGCTATGCTAGTTCCCTGAAACATGCAGGTTTCGAATGCTGCTCAAACACGGAAGACGGGCTCCAACGAAGCAGCAGCGAATGATGACCAATGATATAGTGTTCAGAAGCAGGGATGCCGATCAGGTGGAAGCACCTACCATTGACCCGATGGTTATCTCAGCTACGATTGGACCGGCGCTTATGAGAAGGATTCTAATTGATTGTGGAAGTTCTGTTAACATTATCTTCAAAAAGGCTTATGACCAAATGAAGATGGAAGCGAAGGATCTGAAACCGTCTAAAGCCCGCTTTCACAGCTTTAACGGTGCAGCTACTGATGCGATAGGTTTTGTTGAATTGCCAGTTGAACTAGGAGAAGGTGAACGCAGGAGGGTACATATCCTACCGTTCATTGTTTTGGATGTTGATTCTCCGTATAATGTTTTTCTGGGCCGACCGGCCCAGGCAGAGTTTAGGGCAGCTTTGGCCCTGTGCTGTTTGACCTTGAAATTTCCAACGGACAAAGGAGTTGGTGTAGTGCATGGAGATCAAGGGATTGGTCGTGCTTGCTATGTGGCTGAGCTGAGAGAGGCCCAGCAAAGAGAGAAAGGAAAGGGTGTGGACAACTCTGTCTGCATCCATGTTACTGAAAATTAACAAGTAATGCCCGAGCCTTGGCTTGGGAAACATAACGGATCTATAAAGATATAGATCCGAGAGATGACGATGAAAAACCCAAGGAGGCCAAGGCAGCACCGGCTGAACTGACGATTGACATTCCAGTCAGCCATGATGATCCGTCACAGGTGCTTAAGATTGGATCACAGCTCAATCCCTCGATGATAGAGGATCTTACTGATTTCCTCCGAGCGAATCTAGATGTCTTCGCTTGGACCCATTCTGATATGTGTGGGATTTCTCCCACCATCGCAAGTAGTATGTTGAACATTGACCCGAAGTATGTGTCGGTGAAGCAAAAGAGGAGAGGCATGAACCCGGAGAGGTCCACTGCTCTAAGAGAGGAGGTGGATAAACTCAAGGCCAATAGGTTCATCCACGACGCCCTCTATCCTGAATGGGTATCAAATCTCGTACTGGTGAGGAAGGAAAATGGGAAATGGAGGACCTATGTTGATTGCTCGGACCTGAACAAGGCGTGCCCTAAGGATAGTTTTCCCTTGCCCAGAATTGATCAGCTGGTCGACTCGACAGCATGACACAAATTGTTGTCATTTATGGATGCGTATTCGGGGTATAATCAGATCCCGATGCACATTCCGGATCAGGAGCATACCAGTTTTATCATGGACATTGGACTGTACTATTATGTAGTGATGCCTTTTGGGTTGAAGAACGCATGGGCAACTTATCAGCGTTTGGTGAATCGAATGTTTAAAGACCAGATCGGTAGAACGATGGAAGTCTATGTGGATGATATGCTCATGAAGTCACGACAGTCAAACGACCACATTCGGGACTTAGCTGAGATGTTTGATATACTCAGATTTTACGGAATGAAAATCAATCCACTGAAATGTTCCTTTGGCGTTGCATCGGGGAAATTTTTGGGTTTCATTGTCAACGCACGAGGAATCGAAGCCAACCCGAAAAAGATTCAAGCTATTCGGGACATACAGGCACCCATAACTATAAAACAAGTGCAAAGCCTAAATGGGAAAGTCGCCGCGTTGAGTCGATTTATATCCAGAGCAACCGACAAGTGTATTCATTTCTTAAATGTGAGGAAAGTGAAAAGAAATTTTGAATGGACGTCGAATTGTGAGGACGCGTTCCGAGCTCTGGTGAGACACTTGAAGAGGCCCACGGTTCTGTCAAAGCCCATAGACCATAAAGAGTTGTATGTTTACTTGGCCGTATCTCAGCATGCCATCGGTGCTTACTATGTTAGTAAGCACTTAACGGGGGTAGATAGAAATTATCCTAAGATTGAAAAGCTAGCCTACTTCTTGGTGATCGCATCACGCAAGCTCCGCCCGTATTTCCAGGCACATTCGATCAGTATTTATACCGATCAACCCCTGCGGCAGGTGCTCCAACGACCGGAGACTTCTGGAAGGCTACTCAAATGGAACATTGAGCTGAGTCAGTTCGATATCACTTACCTGCCACGGAGGGCGATCCAAGGGCAAGCGCTAGCAGATTTCATTGCATAGTTCACCATATCAGACAAGTCAAGTGGTAGTGATGTAATTCCCGTTGTTCGATGGAAGCTATATACCGATGGAGCATCCAACGACCGTTGTTCTGGGGCTGGCGTTATTCTTGTAACTCCCAAGAACCGATCAATTTGTTATGCTTTGAAACTTGATTTCCCCGCTATGAACAACGAAGCTGAGTATGAAGCATTGATTATGGGTTTGAAGCTTACCGAAGAACTTGGATTGAAATCGATCGAAATCTTTTGTGACTCACAGTTGGTGGTGTACCAGGTACGGGGGACTATTAGGCAAAGGGGCAAAGGCTTGCCCCATACCTCGCTCGGGTTCAAGAATTATTGGAAGACCTCGAATACTACGATATTTCGCACATTCCGCATGAACAAAATGGGGGAGCTGACTCCTTGGCAAAATTCGCAAGTACTGGTGATGCACAACATATGGGCTTGGTTCACGTCGAAACCTTACACGCCTCGAGTATAAACGAGATGGAAGTAGATCATGTGTTAGAGATGGAAACTGAAAGAGAGTCATGGATGACCCCGTTTAAAGAATATCTGCTACATGGAACCCTGCCCGAGAAAAAGAACGAGAGACGACAAGTCATCTACAAGGCTTCCTGGTATATAATGCAGGATTGAGTGATGTATCGGAAGGGATTCTCCGTCCCCTTGCTTAGGTGCGTCTCTCACAATAAGATAAAGCGGATCTTAAGAGAAGTCCATGAAGGGGAATGTAGCGACCATACTGGGGGGCAAACATTAGCCAAAAAGATCCTCCGATATGGATACTATTGGCCACCCTTGAATCGGGACGCCGCAGACTATGTAAGAAGATGCGACAAATGTCAAAAGTATGCAAAGATCCCGAGGGCACCGCCAACAGAACTCATGCAAATGGTTAGTCCATGGCCGTTTGCAATATGGGGGATCGATATAATCGGTTCTCTACCAATCTCCAAAGGTGGTGCGAAATACGCAATCGTCGCAATCGATTACTTCACCAAGTGGGCAGAAGCAGAGCCACTAGCTACAATCACCACCAAAAGGTTATTAACTTTGTTGTGCAAAACATTATATGCCGCTTCGATCTCCCACAGACTATCATTACCGACAACGGAACTCAATTTGAGAGTAAAGAATTCAAAGAGTTCTGCCAAAAATATTGCATTGAGAAAAGGTTTGCAGCAGTCGCTCACCCTAAAGCGAATGGGCAAGTTGAAGCCATAAATAAGATAATCAATTTCATCTTGAAAAAACGTTTGGAGAAGGCTAGAGGCAAGTGGGTAGATGAGCTTCCAACAGCACTCTGGGCCTATAGAACCACCCACAGGTCCGCGACTGGCCATACTCCATTCGCCTTGGCATACGGCACTGAAGCTGTTATACCCATGGAACTTGAAGTTCCCTCTCACCGGGTGACTCAGTATGATCCTAGAACGAATCAAGATCTTTTACTGGAGTCGTTGGACTTGGTCGACGAGAAACGTGAAGAAGCTGATTTAAGGACGGCTGCATATCGGCACCGAGTCGCCCGATATTATAATGAAAAAGTTTGACCGAGAACTTTAGATGTGGGCGACCTTGTTTAAAAGCGAGTTTTTCCAGTCCCTTCATATATGAAGCCCACATGGGAAGGTCCCTACATCATCGAACGGAAGCTTGGAGAAGGAACCTTCAAGCTAGCGACCGTTGATGGTGTGACGCTCCCCAGAGCATGGAATAGCGAGCATTTGCGTCGTTATTACACTTAGTTTATTTTGGCTGCATTTTAGTAGCATTTGTTTCTAGAAAATGTTTCTTTTGTTGTTCTCTGTTTCCGACATGTAATAAGACAATTCAGTTTGTCCTTATTTTCTACAATCAATAAAGGCTTGAAGCTGTTTTTCTATGAACTATTAGTGTTTTGTGCTTTATAATTTCATGGTAAAATAAAAGTGCATCAATCTGTTTGAAGTATGAGCGCGCACAAAAAAAATCTCTAAGTCCCCGGAGCGCGGACTAGAGTACTCTGAGTCCCCGGAGTGTGGACCAGAGTATAAATGATTCAAATAATCTCTAAGTCTCCAGAGCGGGGACTAGAGTACTCTGAGTCTCCGGAGTGTAGACCAGAGTATAAATGATTCAAAAAATCTTTAAGTCCTTAGAGCGTGGACTAGAGTACTCTGAGTCCCGGAGTGTGTACCAGAGTATAAACGATCCAAAAAATCTCTAAGTCCCTAGAGCGCAGACTAGAGTACTCTGAGTCCCCGGAGTGCGGACTAAAGTATAAATGATTCAAAAAATCTTTAAGTCCCCAGAGTGCGGACTTGAGTACTCTGAGTCCCCAGAGTGCGGACTAGAGTATAAATGATTCGAAAATCTCTAAGTCCCCGGAGCGTGGACTAGAGTACTCTAAGTCCCCGGAGTGCGGACCAGAGTATAAATGATTCAAAAAATCTTTAAGTCCCCAGAGTGCGGACTTGAGTAATCTGAGTCCCCAAAGTGCGGACTAGAGCATAAACGATTTGAAAATCTCTAAGTCCCCAGAGTGCAGAATTGAGTACTCTAAGTCCCCAGAGTGCGGACTAGAGTATAAACGATTCGAAAATCCCTAAGTTCCCGGAGCGTGGACTAGAGTACTCTGAGTCCCCGGAGTGCGGACTAAAGTATAAATGATTCAAAAAATCTCTAAGTCCCCAGAGTGCGGACTTAAGTACTCTGAGTCCCCGGAGTGCGGACTAGAGTATAAATGATTCAAAAAATCTCTAAGTCCCCAGAGCGCGGACTAGAGTACTCAAAGTCCCCAAAGTGCAGATTAGAGTATAAATGATTCAAAAGTCTCCAAGTCTTGTGAAAATGGGCTGGAGTTCGCATGACCCACAAAACTCTGGATTTTGATCATAGATTAAATTATAAGCTAAGAGATGAAAATCTGAAAATACAAAGAAGCAAAAATTTATTCACTAATCAAAAAAGGAGTTTCATTACAACTTCTCCGAAGTCCGGAGCCAAAATCTATCTACAAAAAAAGAGAAGGGGAGGAAAACAACTACATGGTACTACGTTACTTAAGTTGAGCAAAATGTAGCGAGGCAATAGTTACTTCTTCGGTTTTCTTTCCTTTTTTGGTTTCTCCGAAGTTTCCTCATCCGAGCGCCTCTTTTTGGACCCTTTGTTTCCCAACAACAAAGTACTAGAGGGAGGAGGAGGGATTTCCAAAGGTGTGATCCCACCGGGGAGAATGACTTTTAAGGGCCTATGTAAGGGATCGTCGAGTTCCACCACCTGAGATTCTGTCTTAACTTTTTTTTTCTTTTTCTCCTCCTCGATTTGCTCTTTCATGCTGAGCTTGGAAGTATGCTCGGAAGCGCCTGTGATTTCGACCTCGTCATGTTCATCTACAAGTGAGGGATCTTCAAGTTTATCCTTATATAGCGCCCCGATCACTTGAGCATTGGGACCAGGAGTATCTCCAGCATGGGTTGCCTCAGCCTTCTTCTCTTCCCGCTCCGTGGCGACATCGCTCCTTGGAATTGGCTCGGGTTCAGAGTGACCTCAATGAGTTCGTGAAAAATAAATGTTAAAACACATTCATCACTCGCCAAAATCGATGAATTCCAATACTCTAGAAAGTGAAGCTACATACCAGCTTCTAACTGACTCTCAGTGGTCCTTGGAGTATCACCCTCAAGGATTGGAGATAAAATGTGAACGCCAAGTCCGAGCTTCTCTGGGTCATAACCAACGTGCTGCTCGGGAGGCCCAAGTGACGAACTATCAGTTAATTGAACGGGAGGAGGAACCGGAGACCCAGTGCCGGATGGGCCAGCGTTATCATCTTTACCCTTCGATGACGGAGAGTTTCTTCTAAAGAGGGCTCTCGCCGCGGATAAGTCTGAAGGCTCATTTCCTCAGAGCACTTCCCTCACGAGAGCCTCTTCATCAATCTCTTCAACACCCAGCTCCACTTTTTTAATTCTAATCAAAGTATCCCACGCTTCAGCGAGTGACTCGAGATAATTCTCACCCAAGAAAGACAAGTCACGATGCATGAGTACTCTTGCATTAAAATCGGCAATGAGCGGGTCGAATAAACATTTGATTTCTTCTCTACCGGCTTCAGTAGCTGCCTCTAGTTGAGAGCTGGCCTCTGTGAGCGCTATCTTCTTGCCCTCTTCACGAGCTGCTTCTTTTAGTGCTTCAACCTTGGATAGCTCTTCGTCAAGTTTTGTCTTTAGAAGCCGTGTTTCGACGATTTCATCGCAGTATCTTTATGACTCTTCCTGCGCTGCAATTTTCTCTTCTCTCTCTTTAGAGAGCAATTCCTCTAGTTCTTTGACCCGTCGTTGGAGAATGTCCTTTTCTTTTTGGATATAGTCTTTCTCCAAAGCCAGAGCACCGCTGCATTGGACTGCCTCACTAAGTTCTTTCTTATGAGTGGCCTCCAAGCGACTAACTGCCTCAGCTGTCTCCATAGCATTTTTTTGGGCAGTCTCGAGCTGAGATTTGTATGAGGATAGTTCCTCATCCTGACCCTTAATGATGTCTTTGTCATGAATAGCTTCGAGTTTGAGGTGATCAATCTCGTGTTGGCGTTTAATGGAAACCTCTGAAACTTTTTCTACCAAGTGTACGAACGCATCGTGTTAAAAATAAACGTCGTTGTTGCAAGCAATGGGGCTCTGTTTAACATGTCCGGGGATAGGATGAATCGCAGGGAGAAACTTCAAGCCATCAAAACATACCTTCGGGAACGTAGCCTTGAGCTCAGCCAATTTTTCCACTGTCGACGAATCGTGTGCGGAGGCTGGAGGGCTCTGCCTAACCGGAGTCACAGATTTCTTATAAGGTTTACGGGATTGCTTGGTACTTGACGAGTCAGAATGTTGGTCGTGAGGAACTTCGGACTGGGATCCCTTCTGAGCAGATTTCTCCCTACTATGCTTCGAGTGAGTGGGAGGATCGTTTGGATATAAAGAATGGCTGTAAGTTCTCCTTCTGGAAGACGACGACTAT
Source organism: Allium fistulosum (assembly GCA_030737815.1). Lineage (NCBI taxonomy): Eukaryota > Viridiplantae > Streptophyta > Magnoliopsida > Asparagales > Amaryllidaceae > Allium > Allium fistulosum. Next base: position 708,030,882 of record CM060903.1, on the reverse strand, counting down.
CTGGGACGATAATCTCTATCACCGCTATCGTCCCTATTTCGTCGTTTACCTGATCCTGAATCTTGACTAGAATGGTAGAAGACAGAGGATCCATGAAGGTGGTCAATGCAGTGTATACGCCCCATATCACTTGCACATGAAACCAAATGAGGGCGAGTTAGTAGGAAACACACGATGAGTGAAATTCAAGTGCAGGGTGGAGTGTAAGTGTTTGTGTGTGTTCTAGTGTTTTCCCCCGACGGACCAGTGTTTTTTGGTTTACTTATTGGAGTTTTCTCTCCTTGATGGTGAGTTTGAACGCCTTCATCGCTTCTCATGGGTGAATTGAATCCCATAGCCTCAGGATTATTGAAACCGTAATTCAATATGTCGTCAGGAATGGTTAAGTCAGATAGGCCTTTTAAGGAGCCTTCTAAATTTTGGGAAGACGACTTCTTTTCGATCGGAATTATCGTAACCTTTGAAGTTCCGCCATCCTTTTTCTTTTTCAGCTTGTAAGCCAGGCTCCTTTTCTTTTTCGAAGGAGGCGGTGGTTCATCGGTGCCGGGTGCATCAGCTACTAGCGCTTAGCCGCAACTTATATTCTCGTCAGTCGCAACCAGCACCTCAGTTTCTTTAATCTCGCCTTCCTTGGTGGTATCGAAGGCCCCTTCGGCAGAGGGCACCAAAGGTTCGGCTTTTTCTTTGCCCGTTTCCACGGTCGTTCTTGCTATAGTAGCTCCAATTAGAAGGCTAGTCCGGCGGCCCTCTTCCAGTAATCCGAACTTTGAGAGCTGTTCGTTAGTAATTACGGATTTAATGTCCCGGTCTCCTATGGGAATAGCTCGGATAGCCTCAACGACCTCGGAATACCTGGCACCTTCGGGTCGTGGACGGATATCTGTAAGGTTGAAAGAAGTTTAGAAAAGATGCACTTCGAGCCTTAAGACGAAGATTGGAATAAAAATGAGACTTACTCTCTTCTAGCCATCTTCTCGCAAAACCGGGAGGACAGCGTACATAGAACCACTCTTGTTTATATTGAGAAAATTTACTCCACGCACTCATCAGAACTTGACATTTGGGGGGTAGCTTGAGGAATATGTAAGACGGACTGTCGGTACATCTCTTGAAGCGGTAGATATAACGGATATCCTCAGAAGTTGGAAGTCTGAGTAAGACGCTCATGAAAAGAACGCATGTACCGTGGATAAATTCGTGACTATTAGGGTGTAGTTGTGCTGGAGCAATTCCTATATACTGTAACACTTCACAGATGAATGAATTGAAAGGTGGCACACTTCCAGCCCAGCACATAAATTTGTTGCAAGCGGTATATCTGGCTGGGGGCAAGTGAGGCCGATCTTGTGCCGAAGGAACCAGAACGTCTTCAAAGGGGATTCCATGAATAGAACATAATCGATGGAGGGAAGATTCACCGATCTTCGAGGCTTGAGAATCGATGGGGTCATCCAGGATGACGGCCCCGTCTACAGCATCAAGAGACGGGCCTATAACTGCGGCAGGTGGGTCCGAAATGCCAGGTGTGGAGGCTGACGATGGGTTCAGAGTCCACATTGCCTCCTGCCGAGAGCTTGGCTCGGGCTTGTCAAAAACAGTAGTGGAGCTTGACCTTTTGGACATCTTCAACAAGCGATTAGTATGGATAGATACCTATTTAAACTATACTTGAAAGACAATCGATATTAGATATAACGATAATGTATTCCCCCGTGTGGTGTGTGAACTAGTGCGACGACTCAAACATGAGTGCAGAGAAACTAAAGTTTTAAAGACAAGTGTGGCGTGATAGAATTTTAAGTTGCTGTCCTTGGAGACCGTCATCGCTGACCGTCTCCAACAGTTTATCATATGATCGGTAGTGGAAGTCTTGGAATCAACCATTGGCATCATGGAGTGTGAAGGCTGTTATTTGCATTTGTTGAGTTAAATTCGTGTTTAGAGTTACTTAAGCTGTGGAGTTGTTAATCCGAATTAGGTCCATAAGATTATATGCTTTGGTCCCTATCATTGTTCACTATTTTATGCTCAGGCGTGGAAATGTGTAGTCTTGATGTATGTGATGTTCAAATTGAGATGTCCCTGATTGCCAATGCCGACTCTCAACACTTAATGCTGATCCAAATGGTTAACCACCTATACCGATCGCCCCTCTAAACAGAGATTACCGATCCACCCTCCTATAGAACGCAGACCCACTCTCTCAAAAATCACCTCCCCAGATAACCTACCGAACGACTTCCTCTCAAGTTACCGACCCACTCCACTACCCACTCCACTGCTATATTCCTACCGACCCACTCCACTGCTATATTCCTACCGACCCACTCCACTGCTAGAACCCTACCGACCCACTCCACTGATACAATCCTACCAAACCCCTATATTTCACCAAACGTCAAACTCCTTTCTTCTTCAAAACATCGACCTCAAAATTATGATACCAATGATTACTTATCCTAGTGACCCATGTTTTAATCCATCGAGGCCGAGTTGAATCCCTAACCTAAGGCATGCACCTACTTCTAACTCGTCTATCTCTCTTCCTCACATCCCATATTGGTTTCTATCCAAGAGACCATTTACCCATGCACTCGAAATTCACACAAGATTTCGGGTTTAGGGAGATGAATTAAGGGAGAGATTCATACCTATATGGAGAGTTTAAGGCTTATGAAGGCTGTATGGTTTCAGATTTAGGTTTATTCGGGTTCGTTGGCAGCTGGAGTTGCGAGGTAGATGGCCTGGGTTTGAGAGAGAGAAGGAAGGGCTGAGTGGAAAACGAGGTTTGGAGGGAAGTAGGTTAGCAGACTTGTGAGAATGAAGTAGAAGTGAGAAGAAAGAAATGAGAGCGTGAATTTTTATATAGAGGATGGGGAAATGAACGGGCGTTCTTCTGTAGACCCGGTCATCATGCTTTGGGAGGTCGGCTAGTAGACATGTCGACCCCAGCTCAAGTAAACTGACCGTGTGGGTCGGCCTTTGTATGCCGATCTGCCCCTTTTTCTTAAATATATATATATATATATAATATATATATAATATATATAATATATATAATATATATATAAATGATAATAAAATAAAATGTATATATATGAAAAATATTTTTTTAAGGTGGTAATTGAGGATGGGTGAAAAAGAGACGGATACTACCGGATAAGTGGAGAAGCGTAGGTTTAGAAAACCCACTGTGATTCAGCCTTCGAAAGGTTGCATACATTTAGCTTTGGAAAAGTTAAAACATAATTTCAAGAATCTCTTTGAGACTGAACTAATACGTTCAAACGACACGAAGCTTCATCAATGGCTAGTGAAAAAGCAACAATCGGTTATCATTTCAAACGAACTAGCCTCTGGAAACAGGGATTACTCGCTAATTAAAATCGCGTGATGTTGATTCACAAGATACGCTTTGGGGGGCAAATGTTACCCGGCACTTTGGCCCGGCTACAAGGCAATAGTTGTAGAGGCTATGGTTGGTCCTAGACGGGATTCAAGCCAAAAGAGATGTAGAAATATGAGGGTCTAGTGTAACTCAATTAGTATGATAGGTGCGTGGTTTGGCCTACATGTATGGTTCGGCGTATTTGAGTGGCTCGGTACATTTAAGTGGATCGACCTTTAAATGTGGCTCGACCAAGGAAGGAAGGTCGTGTGCCATTCAGTCTTGAAGGACGGCATGTATCGCTCGGTCGAGGAAGTTATGGTAGGTCGGCATGCATCGCTCGGTCAAGGAAGTTATGGTAGGTTTGCATGCATCGCTCAGTCAAGGAAGTCATGGTAGGTCGGCATGCATCGCTCGGAACTGAAGTGATAGTAGGTCAGCATGTATCGCTCGGTCAAGGAAGGAAAGCCAAGACGGGTCGGTCGATTATAGTTCGGCATTCGTGGTTCGACCTTAATGGTTCGGCATGTGTGGGTCGGCATACTTGGATCGGTGCACCTTGAGGAGGTTAATAAGTTCTTTGACCTACAATAGAGTGATGTGACCAGCATTTCTTTGCTTCGAGTCATCCGCCGCTTGCTTCGAGTTCCTTGAGGGCCTGCTTCGATTCAGCAACGAGACAACCCCTGGATCGGCAACAGGTGGATCGGTTGTAGTGGATCGGCATGACTGGCTTGGTCTACCTAATAGCTATGGGCCGAGCTACCATGGTAATGGGCTTGCACGAGGGGTCCAACCTATCTTCATCTATAAATAGAGGGGCAGGGGTATAGTTGAAGAGACCTTTTTTTCGAGAACTCCAGGGATACTCTGCCATTTTCTATACTCGCTTCTTTTCAGTTCAAACTTGTATTCAAGTTGTTTGTTTAAGGATTGTATATGTACTCAAGTGATTGGAAAAGTAATAAAGACTATATTCAAAATGGACGTAGGCAGTTACGCTGAACCACTATAAATCTGGTGTTCTTGTTTTTGCTGTTCCTTTTGCATTCAACTGTGTTACTTCTCTATTTTAATTTAATTTCTTCATTAATCTCTCTACATAATTCTATTTAAGGGTGTTGGTGACCAATTTTGGTGCTAACAATAGTATTGGTCTTAGATCGGTGACCATACATAATATTTGTATTATGTTAGAGACCATATGGAGTATTGGTCTTACATTGGTGACCATACACATTATTGGTCTTACATTAGTAACAATACGGATCAAGGCTTGATAGCTTCAGTCTTATACTGGTGACCACATTTGTCGGATTTTTCCCTTACCGAGATACCCGTAGTTCTTTAGCTTGGTGTGTGGCACTTGGTTTATGATTGATGCCGTAATGTTTTGTAGATGATAGTTTTAACATATAGTATGCTAACTTGTTGGATGCAGGTTGAGGTAGAGTTCCATTACCTCGAGCAGTACCACTTGGTATTATCCATGATATATTAGTATATTGGTAATCGTGCATATTAGTGATACTTCCTTTGCACCGGACTTTATGTTTGGCCCTCTCTTTGTTATTTCTTTATTACCTATTCTTTGAGTAGGTTAATAGAGATTGGGATCCCTGCTAGTTAGAGGTGATTCATTGAGCCATAACTGTATTACTGCTTTGGTTATATCTATCCATTTTTTGGTGTATTAACATGTAGACTTATGTATTATTTTGAGACATGTATTCATATGTGATTTAATGTATCATTTACACTTTGTATTATAATGTTGGACCTTATGTTTCTTTATATGATATGCATCTAGTCTTCTATAGGTTTATAATTGTATTATATTTCATATCATTTTGCTATGAGAATTAGTTGGTTGAGACATATATGTTCTATGATATTTGTTGTTATTTGCATATCTTAACCTTGCCGAACCATCATCTGTATCACTGTTGGAGAATCTGGTCGCTTGTATGCATGGATTCTAGGTGTTACAGAAGGCGGGTTGTTACATCTGATATTGGAGCTTATGTTCCTCAATCACCATAAATTGGGATAAGTTAAGAGGTCATATTTGTATTTTTTTAAACTTATGCATATAACATTTAGGCACTCACACTTTTGTTTTTGGCACCCTGTACTATCTTTTAGGAAAAGGTCCTAATAATTTCGATTTATAGATAGTTACTATGAATCATTCCACTCATGCAGTGGCCATCAGGGACAATGCTGAGGTTTTGGATCTTCATATCCCAACATGGTTCCGAGATACTTACAGGCTACAACATAGGGTACTCTACCTCCAGCGGATGTCTCTCCTGTACCCATAACAGTTGTAGTGATTCCTATTCCTCAACCGCCTCCACCACCCATTCATGATTTTCCTCGGCTTTGTAGAGCTTACCTCCATATGGGAGGCAAGCCTTATTTTAAGGATAGAGTCATTTATTGAAACTCAAGCGTGGCTCAGCACTAGTGAGAGGATGTTTGATGATACGACGCTTGAGACTTTAGTTAAGAGATAACTTGCTTCCAGTAAACTTCAAGAAGAAGCTTTGTGTTGGGGGGATGTTGTAATTGGAGAGGTGGATGAACATGTCATGACTTTAGAAGAGTTACAAAGAAGGTTTGAGGCTCATTTTATTTCTAAGGCAGAGAGGACCTTGCAAGCTAAGAAGTTCTAGTATCTCTAACAAGGTGATAAGACCGTAAAGGAGTACATACATAAGATCACACTATCGGTCCATTTTGGGGTGGACATGATTAACACTCCCATTAAAAAGGCTAAGAAATTTGATATGAGATCCAATCAACCTCTCAAGGATCTTGCTCTTAGCCATATTCTTATGGATGCTACTTTTGAGAATCTTGTAGAGATGACTTTTCTAAATTCTATTTCTTAAGGAGATTCTAAAGATTAAGAAGCTAAGCTAGAAGTGAAGACGAAGTTCCAAGACAAGAGGAAAGGCAAGTGGAACAAGAATGAATAAGCATAAAAGAAGAGGGAAGGGGTGACTTGTAACAGATGCCATTTGAAGGAGCACTTTGCTAAAGGTTATAATAGAGTCAACATATAAGGAAATAAATGTTTTAATAATGACCAACCAGGACATTTCAAGAGCAATTGTCCATGTCTTCCGAAGGGTGGGAAAATGGGCAAAGCTTATGCTTTTCAAGCAATTCCCAGTTCAAGCGCTCTTCCAAATCTCTACAAGGGGAAAAGATCATCATAGAAGGTATGCTTTCTATTTATGACCTTTCTATTTGTTTTTTATTTGATAAAGGAGCTTCACATTCTTTTATTTATAATCTTGTCGTTGATAGTTTACGCTTAGTGTTCCAAGTTATCAATGATTTTCTTATTGTGTCGAATTCCATTAGGGGGGTTAACACATCGTTCTATGGTATTTAGCGACATTAAATTGTCTAGGGGAACTTTGGGTTTTCTTGCGATCCATTCGTCATGGGTTTTAGGATATGGACTTACACTAGGGATGGACTCGATGACGAAGCATGGTGTTGTTATAGACTGTGATAGTCATGTGGTCTTATGTAAGATAGTGGCAGAAAGGGCTTTCATGTGTATTTTGAACCCGAGATTCAATAATGTTGAGTTATTTATATACTCCTTGGATCTCTCTTATGATGAATTGATGCAAGTTCCAATTGTTGGGAATTTTGCGGATGTGCTTGAAGTGGTTTCATGTTTGCATCCTCATTAGGAGATAGAATTCCTTATTGAATTAGAGTGAGAGGCAAAGCTAGTTATCTTACCTATTAGGAAAATGGCTCCAAGAGAAATAAGTGAACTTGAAACTCAAATTTTCGAGCTTTCGTAGAAAGGTCTTATTCGAAGGAATACATCAAAGTGTAGAGCAACCACCATGTTTTTTCACTAAAGCAGATGGATACTTGAGATTGTGTGTTGATTATAGGTAATTAAATAATTTAATAAGAAAGAACAAATATCATTTTCCTCGTATTGATGATTTGTTCGATCAACTCGAAGGAGCAAAGATTTTCTTTCAACTCGATCCTGCTATGGTCTTTCATCAACTGAGGGTGGCTAAAAATATTACTCCAATGAACGCCTATAGAACTCCCGATGCATCTTATGAATGGTTGGTGATGCCACTCGGCCTTGTGAACACATGAACATACTTTGTTGATTTTACGAGTCATGTCCTTCGAGATCATTTTAATAAATTTGTGGTGGTATTCGTAGATAAAATTTTGGTATTCTCCAAGAGTAAAGAATAACATAGGTTAAACTTAAAAGAAGTATTGTATGTATTGAGTAGAAATTGCTTAAAGGAAAAGTTTTCTAAGTGTCATTTTTAGAGAAGGGAGGTAAAATTCTTGGATCATGTTGTGTCTGAGCATGAGATTTCAATCGATCCAAGCAAGGTTGCCGCGGTGCAAGATTGAAAGGTATGAAATAGTACAACCGAGGATCGTAGTTTCCTTGGGTTAGCGGGATATTATAGGAAGTTCATTATGGATGTTACAAAGGTTGCTACAGCTTTGATCTTTCTAACCAGGCAGAACCAAGTCTTCTTATGGGATGCACATGATGGAACTGGGTTGGTCTATAACGGGTGAAATAGGTAGATTTCAATTTTTTTCCTATTTTGGATGCCAGTGGGCCTATGAAGTCTAATATAATACTAGATCCAATCTAGCTAGTTTTTAATAAAAATCATATTTCTATTAAATGGCTTTTTCTTTATTTAATTAATCTTATTAATTAAATATATATATATATATATTTAAGGTATATATTTGTTAATATACATACATACACACACACACTCAATAATGAAGGCGTAACCTAATGACGTGGAGTATAATGACATGGTTAACATGCACATGAGTACATATTGGGATTTATATCTACCAAGTATGTATTTGCTTTACGCGCACGCACACACACTAATTGCCTATAAATTATTTAATGTAAAAACATATATATAATATTTAGAAATGATTTATATTAATAAAATAAAATTTAATGAAAATATCTATTACAATTTGAATAAGTCGGAAGTTTAAAATTTCAAATTTAAAGTCAAAATATCTAAGTTTGACTAAGTCAAAATTTTAAAAAAGTAAAATGATATAAGTTTGATTTAGTAAAACATTTACAAATTCAAAACTAGATCTAGACTAATTTAATGAAATGTCTTTGATTTAATTAAACTTTAACACACACACACACACACACACATATATATATATTGCCAATAGTATATTATAATTAATATATATATATATAACCATTTTAAAATCATATAAATACATTTTTATAAATAAATATATAACTAACAAATATGTACATATATGTGTAAAATTCTTTTCGGCAAAACTAAAAAAAGGTTATTAAATCTGTAAGCTATTTTAAATTTATACATACAATATTTTTTTTTGGCAAGGCCGATACATACAATATTTTAAATATAAATAATGATCTAAATATCAATATATTATAAATATATAACATAAAATCCTCTCAGTTGGATATTTTTTTTTAAATTGCCAAAAGTGTTTCAAATAATAAATATATTTATATGTTTTAAAAATATATTATTAGTATATTTTATGTTTAAAATTAATAACAATTATTAAAAATACAGAATCTGTATTATATTTAAAATTTTATTTTATACATATTAGAAAATATATATGGTCGAAATTTGAATTATAAATATGCACTTTAATTTTAAATTATTAATCACTTAAATTAAATCGGTTAAATTGATGAAATTAATTATAATCAGTAGTTAAGTACCAATATATCCGTGTGTGCGCGCGCGTATAACTATGATAACAAGTATACAAATGGAAATAAGAATTATACCTTTGAAAACTAGGCCTTTGAATACACGTTGGTTTGTGAGATCTTCTCCTCAAAACCTTCAATTGATTTTGCAACAATTGAATGTACCGCTATCTTTTGATCCATATTTGATATTTTTGAATAAATGTATTCAACCATGTGGGTGATGGGGGAGAGGGAGATAAGGTAGGCGATTATGAATAGGAGTTGGGAAGAAGAGAAAAGGATGAGGCTTGATTTGGTATTTGTAGGGAGAAAAAGGAGAAAATATCCCACACCTTCTACTCCTCTCTTTACCAATTCAAATTCAAAACCCCTTTTATTCCTATTATGGCCGACCAATTTTGGACTTAATATGGGCCAACAAATCTCAAAACCCATTTGCATGTTAATTGTATTTAAATCCTATATAAATATGTATTGATATTGTATATTCATACGCAATACATAACTTCTATATAAGTACCCAATTAATTATTGATTGCACCCAGAACATAAAAAATAGAACTAACATTTCATAAATATTAATTTAATTATTATTTTATAGATATTAGTTAATTTAATAAATTTATAATGTTTATAAACTAATTAAATCGTGTCGTATGTCGGGGAATTCACAAATATAGTTGTGCGATTCGCAGCTGTAAATTCGATCATTGATTAATATCGAACAATTCAAATATTAACATTCACACATCACCTTAGCAAGTTATGTGACATTTTAGCTGAATATATCGCCTACTAATCTTCATTGGTAAAATATTATTTCATAGTTTAAGTGATGCCTTTTAGTAATGGGTATTTACACTAATTCTCTTCATCAACACTATATCGCTTTTGGATTAATGGAATTTGGTTTTGGTCAAAATTCTTGTATCATCCACATTCAACTTGGTAATTCCATAAACAAAGTCCATGGTTCAATAATAACATTTATATTAACCGTACCACTCTGGCCAGAGATTTGACTTTGAGTTTACTACAGTTGACCGTGATACTAAATTCAGATAACCGAGGAGATGAATTCTCTATTAAATAGTGTTTCACTTTCAATGCTTCAACTCAGACCCACCTATAATCGCTCGATGGTTTCCATTTCATGATTTAAGTATCATCAAAGTGGAGTCTCCAAATTGAAGCTAAATAAGTCGAGAGAACTACGTAACAGCATCACTCCAAAATTTTTTGTTACCTAGTTGTTACTAACCAACAGAAAACTTCCGAATTAGTCATTCCATAGTTATTCAATAACTATCAGTACATAAGCCCTTAGAACCCCAACAGCTATGAGTAATACACTCCCAACATTTAGAGAGCGTTACATAATCTAGTCTCAATGGATGTATCGATATTCTTTCTAACCACATCCTGACTAGGAATATTTGAAATAATATGTTATTTTATATTGTGATTTTCTCATGATTACAGTTCCTTGTAATTATTAGCATATAAAATATCATTTAAGGAATATCTATTTAATATACTTAAATTAATATTTCACAGCATAATGAGTATATACTAGAAAATAAACACCTTTCTTACAAACTATATTGTTATGGAGTTAGATATATGTAACAAATAATATAATTACCCCTAGGGAATACTTCTAACTCTCTCAATCTCCCACTTGCACTAGGAGTCAATTGTGGAATCTTAATCCCATTATTTCAATTAGTTTTCTCAGAACATATCGAGTTAGTACCTTAGTGAATGGGTATGCTATTTTATTTTAATTATCTACTCTGTCAGTTAACTCTACCTAAAGCTGATAAACTGCTTTTATCATATGTAATTTTTTGGAGTATGTCTCTTAAATTCTAGTAAGATCCATGTTCTTTCGCGTTTTGTATCGAAGTATTGCTATCATATAACAATGTCATGGGATTCTCAAAATTTGGAATCACCCCTATCTTAGTTATAAATTTGTGCATTTATATATACATACACACATTGCTTTTTATTGTTGCGCTTATTTAAAGCGATGTATATAGCATATTAGTTGAATTAGCCACTACCTCTTGTATGAAATATTTCCAACTTAAAGCTCCTTAACTTGGTTTAAACATGACTTAGGACTAGAATACTATGCTCATATTACTTATGAAGTTCGAGCTCGAACACTTCTTCATAAGGAGTTCGTTGTTTCTATAAACAACTCTCCATTATTCTATAAATACTCGAAAATACCCTTAACTACTATTTAGTTTCTTAATTCGGATTTGATACTTTCTCAATATAAGTAGTTGATATCGATATCAGGCATGTATAGGTCAAACACCGATATGAGTATTTTAAAATTTCATGATAATATTGGATAATATCAGTAAAAATCAGACATGTAGAATATGGTATAAACTATATTGTATTATGTTATAATGTTATATTGATGTTAAGTATTCAAATATTTGGATAAATAATCCCAAATTACTACCAAAGACTGGCTGTATATAGTATATAGATTATGATCCATTTACTAAGATATTCTATTTAATACAAAACATAATATATGCTCATAAAAACCCAAGAAATTTGTATAATGTACATCTTTATTATTTTTTTGTTTTTATAATGTATTCATTATGTCTCCAGCCATCTAACCGTCTGTATTACTTTCCTAAATTTTTCGTATTTATAGTTTCATCATTTTATTTTTCACTTAAGGTATCGAATAAGCTACATTGATTTGATACCAATACTATCTTCTCCCCTTATCGATATGTCAAATATATAATTTTACTGCTCTTTAACTTTTAGTTCTAGGTGCATAATAATAACTAATAAAATGAATTTTCATAAGCTAATTTACCAACTAGAAAGATGAACAAAAAATAACTAAAAAGAGAAATAGCTCTTTCATGATCTTGTCTTTAGTGGCATAGTCTTCAAAGAAAATAAAACATATAAAATAATGGAATAAGTAGAGTTTTATTTATTGAAAAACTAATGAAGAAGCCTAAAACTCTGTGGCTAAAACTAAAAAATTAGTACAATAGGATTTCTAATATGGTCTACAAATTTTCATTCACCGTAACAAAAAACAAATATTGGGAATGTGAAGATATTTATTTATAAAGATATTTTCTCCAACACATAAAATAATGATCAATATTCGTAAAAAATATCGGGTATTTTACACTAAATATTGGAGCGATATATCGACAAATATCAGACGATATATCGATAACGATATTTTAAGTGATGTTTTGAAAAAATATTGGCTTGGGAGTGATATGAGATATCCCTGATACCAAGCTGTAACGCCCCACCCCGAGACCCACATTAACAAAGAGTATTAATAGGTAATATTGTCTGCTGATGCGGAGAATAGGGCTGGTTAGGAGCGACCATCCGTAAGCTTTGCTTTAAACGAATATCGAACACATCAATTAAATGCTCCATTTTTTTAAGTGGATCGACCGTATTCGATACAGGTTTAAAACAAAACTACAACGGCTAATGGATCTATCAGAACAAAAGGTATAACAAGATACAGATCGCAGATCACAAAACAGTAATACATAAGTACATGATCACTGATACAACAGGAGTACTACATACGAGTACAACATAGTCTCGGTTCTTATGAACCCTATATATCGAGTCACCAAAAGAATATAATACATCAGAGTACGCCAAATATACATCAAAGTGATACACCAAACAAAACACTAATACATGCACTACACACAAGAAGACACTAGGGTAGTCCATATGTGGAAGCAAAGGCAAGATGAGTATTAACTACAGGGACTAACCTGAAACAACTCGGTCTGACCCGAGTACATAACATACACCAGGTTAGTCTAGCTTAAACAGTATTAGTGCATGATAAGATAGTGGATAAGTTCATATAGACAACGATTCTCTAAAAGAGAGGGGTCAACATGGTATATAAGCAACTAGTTTACATGAGATATATATGTACGTTGATTGTATAGATATTATCAGATATTAACTACATAGCTCTCAATGTACCAATTACATAAGCGATTAGCAATATAGTAGACAACATAGCATATATGATAATCTACGCTGCTGATGCATAAGGAATCTATCTTACATGATTCATATTTAACATTTTAATATGGTGTTTGTGTATATCATTTAGGACAATCCCAACATCTTTTTATACTGATTATAAAGATGTTATTTTCAAATCTTATATCTACTATTAAGCAACCAAACCATAGATTTTTTTTAACATAGGTACATCATTAACAATCATTAATGTGTTGCTTATTTATAGTTTAGAAAGATCTTAATACATTTTCATATTCTTTCTTATAGACACATGTTTCCTCTGTATTTTGACTTAAAATCAAACTATTCGATCTCTTTATCAAAATATCTGCTCAATTTTGACGCTTGTTGATTGATACTTTCGTATCAGTTCTTCGATCCTATCCGAAAACTCACAAATTTAGTATCGCTCCCACCGATTTCAATTTTGTTGTAATGTACAAATAGTCTATTCTAAATCATTTTTAGAATTTCTGTTTCAACATATATGTACCAAAATTCAAAATAATTTCGGATGATAATTTTGTAAGTAAAATCTGAATTAACTTTACATGCTGAATAAAAAATCTATTACGTTAATTTCAACAATTGAAAATTAACAATGTTATTCTTATCAACATTGCTTATTATATTCCAATTAGATTGGTCTTTTTCTCGAAGACACATTTGCGGCCGATGGTTCATATCCATTCGGGTACAACTATCAAAACCATATTTTGATAAGTTACTTGGAGTCTGTTACGAAATTAAAGAGGGAAAGAAGTTCAAAATCAATTTTATTAATCACAGAACTTAACCAATAAAAGAAAGCTCGAGTTATACTTATACACAAATGAGAAGAGAAATCCCAACATTCACGGCCCAATATAATAACCAAGTCCAGAAAAGAAATGCACGCAAATAACCATACACACTACAAACTAATATCAGCAATACTCTGATGAACTTGAACCACGCAAGCAACAACATTCTCATAACACTCCCCCTCAAGTTGGAGCATATAGGTTCATCATGCCCAACTTGCCATATAAGTAACCTACTCGTCTTCCATCTAATGCCTTAGTCAAAATATCAGCAACCTGCTCTTCACTCCGAACATACTTAGTGCTTATAATTCCTTGCTGAATCTTTTCTCGAATAAAATGACAATCAACTTCGATATGTTTGGTTCTCTCATGAAACACTGGATTAGATGCAATGTATAAAGCAGCTTGATTGTCACAATTCAATACTATTGGTTTTTCAACCTGCAAACCAATTTCAGTCATGAGATGATCAACCCACATGACTTCACACACTGCTTTGGACATAGCCCTATATTCTGATTCAGCACTTGATTGAGCCACTATACTTTTCTTCTTACTTTTCCATGAGATTAGATTACCTCCTACAAACACACAATAACTAGAAGTAGATTTTCAATCCAGTCTTGAGCCTGCCCAGTCAGCATCAAAGAAGCATTCTACTCTGATATGGTGATGATTCGAGTACAAGATACCTTGCCCTGCAGTTCTCTTCAAATATCCCAAAATATACTCTAATGCCTTCCAATGATGTTTACTTGGTGATGCCATATACTGACTAACCACACTAACAGAATATGATATGTCTGGTCTTATCACTGCTAGATAATTCAGTTTCCCAACAAGCTTTCTATACCTTTCTGGATCTTCAAATGGTTCTCCATCCATTGCTAGATTGTTGTTTGGCATCATTGGTGAGCTATTTGGTCGAACGCCTAATTTCCCTATTTCACCCAACAAGTCAAGAGTATACTTTCTTTGAGATAGAAAAATTCCACTCTCATTTCTTGTAACTTCAACACCCAAAAAATACTTCAACTCCCCTAAATCCTTTGTGTGGAATTGTGTATGAATAAAAGCTTTAAGTGAAGAGATTCCCACTTCATCATTCCCTGTTATAACAATATCATCCACATACACAACTAATAGGATAATTCCAGCTGTAGAATTCTTATAAAAAACTGAGTGATCGAATTTACTCTTGGTCACTCCAAATGATTCAATAGCTACACTAAACTTTCCAAACAAGCTCTAGGACTTTGCTTTAAACCATACAAAGTTTTATTAAGCTTACATACCATTTCATTCTCCCCCTGAGTGGTGAATCTAGGAGGCTGCAACATATACACCTCTTCTTGAAGATCACCATGTAAGAAAGCATTCTTGATATCCAATTGGTGTAACTTCCAATTCTGAACAGCAGCAAGTGAAATGAATAGCCTGATTGAAGTCAACTTAGCAACTGGAGAGAAGGTCTCTAGATAATCAATCCCATAAACTTGAGCATATCCTTTCGCAACGAGTCTAGCTTTATAACGAGCAATAGTCCCATCTGGATTTATTTTAACTGAAAATACCCATCTGCAACTAATTGCTTTCTTATCACTAGGTAAAGGAACCAAGTCCCATGTTTTATTAAGTTTTAAAGCATCCATTTCCTCAGCCATTGCAGCATACCATTTGGGACTAGATAACGCTTCATTAATTGTCTTAGGTGTAGAAACAGTGTCCAATGATTTAAGGAATAAGCAAGTGGTAGATGGTAAGTGATTATATGATACATATGATGATATAGGATATGTGCACTATCGTTTCCCTTTTCTAAGTGCAATGGGTAGATCAAGTTCTGGGTTAACATAAGGAATTGGATCATGAACTGGTGCAGAATTATCAATAGGATCTTCTGGTGGAGTGATCTCTTGAGTAGTATCACTGAGTGAATAAATGAGAAAGTCTTCATTTTCTGGTTGAACTGATTCAGTTGGTTCTCATGATGATTGAAAATATGGAATATCTTCATGAAACGTTACATCAATAGACACTAGATACTTATCAAGACTAGGGCAGTAGCATCTATAACCCTTCTGCACTCGAGAATATCCAACAAAGACACACTTGATTGATTTAGGATCAAGTTTAGACAATTGTTGCCTTACATCTCTAACGAAACATGTACTCCCAAACATTCTAGGTTTGACTGGATATAAGGGTCTATTAGGAAGTAGAAGCTTATATGGGATATCACCATTCAACACAGATGAAGGCATCCTATTTATAAGGAAACATGCCGTTGACACTGCATCTGCCCAAAAACACTTAGGCATATTCATTTGAAACAATAAAGCTCTAGTTGTTTCTAAAAGATGCCTATTCTTTCTCTCAGCTACACCATTTTGTGATGCTGTATCTACACATGAGGTCTCATGAATCATACCATTGTTGCTCATAAACGTATGAAATAACTCTGATGTATACTCTTTAGCATTGTCACTTCTCAAAGTTTTAATTATAGAATTAAACTGTGTTTTAATTTCTGCACAAAACTTGCAAAATATAGAATACAACTCAGATCTATTCTTCATAAGAAACAACCAAGTGACACGAGTATAATCATCTACGAAAGTAACAAAGTATTTAAAACCAGGTTTTGATACAATAGAAGTAGGCCCCCAAATATCTAAATGTACAAGTTCAAACATAGAATTAGCCCTTCTATTTATTCTTGGACTTGAACTAAGACGATGATGCTTTGCAAATTGACATGATTCACATTCTAAAAACTGTATAGAATTATATTGGGGACATAATTTCTTGAAGAAAAGTAAAGAAGGATGGCCTAACTGACAGTGTTCTTTGAGTGCTTGATTAATGCTCGTACATGCAACAGGAGTTGATAACAAAGTATCCAAAATGTATAAACCTTTTGATTCATGTCCCTTACCAATAATCTGCTTGGTTGTCAATTCCTGGAATACACAATGTGTAGGGTAAAAGGATATGCAGAAATTCAACCTTTTAGTTAATTGACTAACTGATAACATATTAAAGGCTAGATTTGGTGTATACAAAACTGAGTTCAGTGATAGTTGTGATGTAATACAAACAGATACAGTTCCTTTGGTGTTAGATAATGACCCATCAGCAAGTGTAATATTCTGAGTAGAATTATCATTCTGAAAAACTGAGAAAAGATGTGGATTACCTGACATATGATCAGTTGCTCCTGAATCAATAATCCACTTGTTTCATTTGACAACAGTTGAAACTGGATTAGAACTCTTCTTTGACTCCTCCTTGTATTCAGAGAATTTTTCATACTCATCAGCTGAAATAAGAACAGATCCATCCATTCTTCTTTACAACATTCACTATTTGATTTGATGAGTTTTGCCATTTATTATTTGATCCATTATTCTGTCTTTGCCTAGCTGCTTGTAACTTCCAACAATTCTGATATTTGTGACCAGGCTTCTTACAATATATACAAAAATTTGGATTCATCACTCGGTTTTCAGACTGTGTATGTGTATTTGGTAATAATCTACTTGCTTCACCCTGGTTCCTTTGACTCATTAAAGCACTACTGTTAGATGCACCGATTTGAGTATTTTGTGCATTCAAACTATCTGATCTCAAGATTCGACTAAACACCTCCTGCAACGATGTAACATCTGATCCAAATAACACTTGTGCTTTAGCTGATTCATACTCTGATTGAAGACCCCCAAGAAAGCTCATAATTGCCATTTGCTCTCGTTGTTGATGTTGCATCTTCACATCTGAACTAATTGGAAGCAATAAGTTGAATTCTTCATAGGTTTTCTTAAAATTCATAAATTAGTTCATTAGTGTCAGATCTTGTTTTTCAGTTCGATAAAACGATTTGCAAATATCATACATTCTACTTAAATTCCCTTTTCCTGAATATAAGAATTCCAGATAATCCATTAACTCTTTCACAAATCCACAATGATTGATCAAACTAATAACATTGCCATCAATAGTATTTCGAATTTGAAGAAATAACCATGCATCATCTCTGAGTCATATCTGCTCATCCTTATCCTCTGAGTCTTCCTTCGGTGGATCCTTTCGGAGATGGTCATCCTTGTCAATACTCTTAAGATACAAGCGAATAGTTTTGCTCCAGTCAAAATAATTCAAATCCCCCAATTTATGATCAGTGATCTTTGACATCACCGGCATCACGTCCATAATTGATTTGCTTTCCGTCATGGAAATACTAGAATCGATTAAGATGAAATCAATCTAGATAGATTGTTTGGATCGAGATTGCTTTGATACCATGTTACGAAATTAAAGAGGGAAAGAAGTTCAAAATCAATTTTATTAATCACAGAACTTAGCCAATAAAAGAAAGCTCGAGTTATACTTATACACAAATGAGAAAAGAAAGCCCAACATACACGGCCTAATATAATAACCAAGTCCAGAAAAGAAATGCACGCAAATAACCATACACACTACAAACTAATATCAGCAATACTCTGATGAACTTGAACCACGCAAGCAACAACATTCTCATAACAGAGTCCATTTAAGATTTATGCACTGTGCTATATGGCAGAGTCAATACTTTTCATGGCTTATTGACAATCTAGTAACTCTTTTCTCGACAATGATATGAAACTCGTAGTTTCTCTTTAATGTACAAGAATTCTTACTAGGTCTTCTAATGTTTGTGTCCTTTTAGGCTTGGTTAATTTCGTTTATCCTTCGTAGCCAGTTTTATCTTTAGATCGTATACTATTTTACTATCAATAATTTCTAATAGAAATTCCTTGATCACAAATTTGGCGTTTCTTGAAACAACAATTGTTTCTCAATGCAACATAATAGGTATCCATATTTTATGAACTGCCTTTATATATGTATTTGTTTTTAGTTTATGAGACTTATGTTCATAACATAAATTAATCAATTAATATTGATTGGTTGTAAACTCCTTTAAGGTGGTCCATATAAGATCCCTTACGAATGAATATGATGTGCAGTCTCTCGACTCACACAATCTATCAAATCCTTTAACTAGGATATGTAGGGGTTCTTATTAACTCTTATCTTTTATGGCCTCATAAACTATGCTTTAGATGAATTTAAATTTAACCTTATGTACTCACCCTTAAGTACACATCCTTACAGAAAGAAGTTAACTCAACTTCACTCATCATCAATTATACTTTATCTAACAAATTCTGATTATTTCTTATCGATACATCATTATGTATCATAAGGAGGAGTGACTTTTGAGATAGAATATTATTCATTTCTAGGTACTTTTGGAACCTTTTACAATGCACTCACCTATTTGATTAAATCAAATTCTCTTATTTCCTTTGCATATTATGTTTTCTACTTTCATTTTATATTCTATGAACTTATCATAGATACATTACTTGTGTATCAAATACACATGTTCATTTCTGTGATTATTCATTAGTGAATTCAACTAAGTAAGTGGATACATTTTCACATTATTAGACTTTGGACTTTATACATCAATATGTATCAATCCATAGAGTTTATCAACTAAATGGATGCATTGCACTTAATTATTCGAGATACAATTCACCGATATCATATGATTCATAATCATATGAAATTTGAATTATTTCTTAAAGATGTGGTTTATTCCATAATTCCAAAGAGTTGGGAAATATTAAGATACTTCTATAATTTTCTATAACCAATGCATTATTTTGTTACAAAAACAAATACCATTATAACAGATTTATTTTACAACAAATATTCATAATATTCATCTTAAAATAATACTATACCTATTTTCAGTTACTATTAAAAACTATTATTAGTATTTCATAAATAATACTTGTGTTATCCCGCCTTTTGACAAGGCCGTGACACCAAGGACTTGACTAGAGACTGAAGACGATTCGTCCTGAAGATCGGTTATCTACAGGTCCACTATGGATACAGGCAAATTTGGTCCAAGTCCGGATCTAGCTACAATTGGCATGGTACGACAATCAATGCTATGGAAGGCAACATTCCAAATTTCAGGTCAATCGGAATTCGTATGATCAAGTTATGGATCGATCAATATCCATGAGATACAAGTCTACTTCATATCGATCATACTTCGTATCCATCAATCTACATCCATCCCCCTTCGTATCCATCAAGCAACAACATCGATCTAGGTTCATTTGTTCAACAACTTCCCATTTCGTATCGATCCCGCCTCTGCACATTTCGTATCGATCAACCATCTAATCGATATGAAGACTAGAGCCAGGCATCGACACGAAGGCAAAGTGCAACCATCGATACGAAGAGCTTGGCACTAGATGGATACGAAGGAGACAGATAAACCAAAGGAAGCGGCCTCTCAGCATGAAATGTAGATCTCCCCATAAATGTTGCTCCACGTCATCGATCCGAAGGAGCATCGATATGAACGTGATTGATACGCATGTATCGATACACATGTATCGATACACATCCTTCAGCCAAACTGCAAACTCCACCTTAGATCGATCATAACTCAAAAACTACAAGTCCAAATGCTATGAAATTTTCACATAAGCTTGCATATCACCTGAAGAACCACCATGATTGACTGCAGCACAAATGGAGCCAATCTTGATGGATATGAAATGCGCTTGGATCGATCAGGATCGATCCCAAATGACCCCAGATCGATCTGGTGGGCTCACCCACGTGTGAGAAGCGGTATTCCAAGTTTTGGGGCAGATATTTCCAGATCTACTCCTATAAATAGCACCCCTACGCCTACAGAAAAAGGACTTTTGGTTCTTCTACGTTGTTACTCTGTTGCAACTCCATTGTAACTTGAGAGCTAGTAATTTGTACTGTTGAAATCAGTTGTCAATCGTCAACAAACAACAAAACTATTCAATGTGGACGTAGGCTACAACGCCGAATCACTATAAATTCTTGTCTTTTTCTATTTCTGTTTGATTTTATTGGTGTGATTGTTAGATTGGCCTCTTTTTCCATTTAATTTCTTCATTCTAATCTCTTCAATTACATCTGAAGAGTATTGTGCCCAATTTTGGTATAAACACTTTGGTGCTTTCACTGAGAAAACCCTACTTTTCTCTAATTCGGTGGATCCCCTACCGTTGTTGGATTGCTAAAATCTAAGGAGGAGATCCAGATCTGTCTTATTGTGGTTCCTTCCATTCTACTTAGATTTCTCCAGATCTAAGAAAGAGATACATTCATCATGGCGCGTACTACCCGAACTGCTTCAAATGCTGTAGATCTAGAGGGAAGTGATAGGCGAAATCCCACGCAGCTGACCACAGCAGGCCAGACGTCAACTGGAGCTCCAGATCTAGAAGGTCCTGTGACTAGAGAGGAGTTCCAGGCCCTCATGCAAGAGCTTACTCAGAGCCGTCAAGAGCTCACCCAACATATCCGTGCCAATACGGAGCTCGCAAACCAGCTGAATGAAGAAAGGCGAAGGAGATCTAGAAGGGATCATGTCTCTCATTCCTCAACCGTAAGCTTGGATTTATCTGACTTCAATCACAGATCTACAGGCCTTCTGCTGGATGGAAACTATGCAGAAGCCTTCGGGTATCAGCATGCCGTGAATCTCGGATAGGTCGTTATTAACCCGCCTTTTGGCAAGTCCTTGGACAGGCGGATTTAACCAAATTGACTGCTCATTTGTCGAAATTGGAATACGATTGGTTGGAGCCAGTTGGATGGATAGACGGTCAGTCAGGAGTGGTTCAATATGCATAGCTTGGCCTATATAGGTCGGTAGATGCCGCTCGATCAAGGGCAAAGGATACGGATGGTTCGGCTTGATGGAGTCGTTCGGCCTTGGTGATGTCGCTCGGCATAGGTCGTTCGGCCTGGAAGTCATGGGTCGCTCGGCATCGTGGCTCGACCTGAATGGTTCAGCACTTGAAGGTGGCTCGGCATTTGGATGGTTCGGCACTTGATGATGACTCGGCATTTGGGTGGTTCGGCACTTGAAGGTGGCTCGGCATTTGGATGGTTCGGCACTTGATGATGGCTCGGCATTTGGATGGTTCGGCACAGGTGGCTCGGTCTCAATGGTGGTTCGGCACTTGAAGGTGGCTCGGCATTTGGATGGTTCGGCACAGGTGGCTCGACCTCAATGGTGGTTCGGCATTTGGGTGAAGGTTACTTTAACTTACGTTCGACCTAGGCTATAGGTCATGTTACTTCGAGTCGCTGAGCATATCACTTCAGGTCAGTACCATGGTTACTTCGGGTCGGCCTATGGAGGACTTGGGGCAGGTTGAGATGAAGGGTGTGAACTCGGCCGAGGTCTTAATGGGCCCGTATCACTTGAGAAGCCAAACTACCTGGTTTTGCCTATAAATACAGCACGTGGGGCTTCAGAAGGGGGGATCTTCTTTCTGCTCTCTGGCTTTCTCTTTTCTAAGGCTAAGACTACTCTGCCATTTTTGTAACTATAATTGATTATTACAGCAATAAAAAGGAAACTTCTAAGTGGACGTAGGCCAGAGTTAGCCGAACCACTATAAAATCTATTGTCCTTCGCTGCTTTCTTTTTAATTTTTACTGTTCTTCACATTATTACTCTCTACATATATTCTGTCTGTGAGCAGTGACTGGTATTTGGTGCTTTCAACTGGATTTGGGTGTTAGTGACCAATTTTGGCGCTAACATTTTGGTGCTTTCACCGAGAAAGCAAGCTCTCGGGAATTTTGGAGTTAGGAACTTGGATTCTAGGAAGCAATGGCTAGGCCACCAACAAGGAAGCAAGTGACAGAAAGAAGCAATCAAGAGGGAAGTCAAGAGGCCTCCTCTGGAGCTGGAGCGGGTCAAGCATCCATCTACATCACCAGAGACGAGATGGAAGCAATGCTGAAAAGACAAGAGGAGATGATGCAGACTCTTCTTAGGCAATTTGGACAATCAGGAACTGCAAGTGCTCAAATTCTTGGAGCTGGATTAGAAGGACTCAACCGGCAAGCAGATGGAGTGGTTCAGCAGGGGGCAGCCCCCAATCAGCAAACAGCTATCAATCTGGATGGACCTAGACTCGGGGGCACACCATCAGGAAATGCTAGACCAATCTATGGAGGGATACCAGATGATGTTGCGCAGCCCGACATCAACAGGAACGCAGGAGTACGTGATGAGGAGTATGTGCCAGGATTCCCTTATGAACTCGGGGGGTAGATCGAAGGCAGCAGACAAGGATTACAGCTTGGAGACAATGATAGATTAGCAGAGATGGTTAGACGAGCTATGAGAGGTGGATTGGTGAATAGAGACTTAGAGGATGTAAATAGAAGTCCCTTTGCTCCTACAATTAGGCAAGCTAGAAACCCGCCCGATGTCAAGCTACCAACACTGGAGGTGTATGACGGGAGACCGGATCCTACTGTTCACTTAACGAGGTACATGAGGCATATGGAAGTGCTTAGGGCATCGAAGGAGGTCATGGCACAGTGCTTCCCTTTGTATTTGACGGATATTGCATCATTATGGATCAGATAGCTAGAGAGTGGCTCTATTAGTACATGGACGGAGTTGATTGAAAGGTTTATGAGACAGTTTCGGGTCCATATAGTTAGACCCAAGAACGTAATGACCTTGACATCAATGAAAAAATGGAAGGAAGAGTCGCTCAGGGATTTCTTAACCAGATTCAACGCGGCGGTGGCTTCGGTGGATCGACCCGATCCATCGATGGTTTTGATGGCGACAGTTTCAGGAATTGCAAATAATTCGGATTTTAAGATATCATTGGAGCGAGACCCCCAATGGATCTTGGGAAGTTCTACCATGAGGCGGAAAGGTTCCTGAGGCAGGAAGATGCGCAGGCTGAGAGAGAAGGGAGAGAGGCTGAAGCCTATGCGGTAAGGGGTGGAGGTCCACTTGGGGAAGTTCCGGACAAAGATGTTAAAGGGAAAAGGAAAATGAATGATAACGGTAACACATGGAAAAGGCAACGGAGAGAATCAAAATTTTCTTCTTATACGGATTTGACAGAAACTCTGGAAAGGATTTACTTGGATACTCGGGGGCACCTCCAGTATCAAAGACCGGCTAGGAGGGAACCATCGGAACACGAGCGGACGTCAGGAAAGCATTGCCTATTCCATGAGCTGGATGGGCACAACAAAAATGATTGTAGGCATTTGAAAGATATCGTTGAGGAGCATGTAAGGAATGGTCACCTGCAACAGTACATAAGGAATCGAGGTGTAGCAGTGGAACGAGCGGCCACCGCCTACCTCAAACAAAGGTGGCTCTGGATCTAGTCACCGCCGGCTTGTTATCAACTGAATGGATTTATGGTTCCGAATAATTAATAGAATTAAAAGTAATACGGCTTGGTCACTTACACACGTACGGGATCGAGGACGGTCCTTAGGCGTGCTCTGAGATGACGAAAAACCGTACTGCTTGGATCTATGAAATCTTGTTTTCTTTCTGTTTTTCTGCAAACTCTGGCTTCTTCTTTGGTACTTTGGACATTTAGTTCCCTTTGTTGTATGAACTTTCGCTTTGATAACTGAATTCTGTAATGATTAGGGATTGAACTAATAATACAGGCCAAGCGATTACCGTCCCGACTGGAGAGACGGGGCAGTAATCACGAAGTACGAGTCCCTTTGTCGGAAAGCAATGGAATGGACTCGAACAGAAAAAACAAAGTCCTCGACCGGAGAGTCGAGGCCGGAGAATATAAAGTCCTCGACCGGAGAGTCGAGGCCGGAGAATATATAAAGTCCTCGACCGGAGAGTCGAGGCAGGAGAATATATAAAGTCCTCGACCGGCGAGTCGGGGCCGGAGAATATATAAAAGTCCTCGACCGGAGAGTCGAGGCCTGAGAATATGAGAGTCGAGGCTGGAGAATATATAAAGTCCTTGATCGGAGAGTCGAGGCCGGAGAATATATAAAGTCCTTAACCGGAGAGTTGAGGCCGGAGAATATAAGAAGCCCTTGATCGGAGAGTCGAGGCCGGAGAATATAAGAAGTCCTCGGTCGGCGAGTCGAGGCCGGAAAATATAGAAGTCCTCGGTCGGAGAACCGAGGCCGGAGAACATACAAGCCCTTGACCGAAGAGTCGAGGCTGGAACAGGATAACGCAACCCAGTGAAGGCACTCGGATAAAATGATTGGATTACGAATCGGAAAGTATGGATGTGTATAACATACAGACTTCAGATATCGGACTTGAGGCTATTCAAAACACACCTTTCAAAGCAAGGCATGTTTTGGGGGGCAAATGTTAATCCGCCTTTTGGCAAGGCCTTGGACAGGCGGATTTAACCAAATCGACTGCTCATTTGTCGAAATTGGAATACGATTGGTTGAAGCCAGTTGGATGGATAGACGGTCAGTCAGGAGTGGTTCAATATGCATGGCTCGGCCTAGGTAGGTCAGTAGATGCCGCTCGGTTAAGGGAAAAGGACACGGATGGTTCGGCTTGATGGAGTCATTCGGCCCTGGTGATGTCGCTCGGCATAGGTCGTTTGGCCTGGAAGTCATGGGTCGCTCGGCATCGTGGCTCGACCTGAATGGTTCAACACTTGAAGGTGGCTTGGCATTTGGATGGTTTGGCGCTTGATGATGGCTCGGCATTTGGGTGGTTCGGCACGTGAAGGTGGCTCGGCATTTGGATGGTTCGACACTTGATGTTGGCTCGGCATTTGGGTGGTTTGGCACTTAAAGGTGGCTCGGCATTTGGATGGTTCGGCACAGGTGACTCGGCCTCAATGGTGGTTCGGCACTTGAAGGTGGCTCGACATTTGGATGGTTCGGCATAGGTGGCTCGGCCTCAATGGTGGTTTGGCATTTGGGTGAAGGTTACTTCAACTTAGGTTCGGCCTAGGCTATAGGTCATGTTACTTCGAGTCGCTAAGCATATCACTTCAAGTCAGTACCATGGTTACTTCGGGTCGGCCTATGGAGGACTTAGGGTCGGTTGAGATGAAGGGTGTGAACTCGACCGAGGTCTTAATGGGCCCGTATCATTTGAGAAGCCCAACTACCTAGTTTTGCCTATAAATATAGCACGTAGGGCTTCGGAAGGGGGGATCTTCTTTCCGCTCTCTGGCTTTCTCTTTTCTAAGGCTAAGACTACTCTGCCATTTTTGTAACTGTAATCGATTATTATAGCAATAAAAAGGAAACTTCTAAGTGGACGTAGGCCAGAGTTAGCCGAACCACTATAAAATCTGTTGTCCTTCGCTTCTTTCGTTTTAATTTTTACTGTTCTTCACATTATTACTCTCTACATATATTCTGTCTGTGAGCAGTGACTGGTATTTGGTGCTTTCAACTGGATTTGGGTGTTAGTGACCAATTTTGGCGCTAACAGTCGTGATTGGTCCTTCTACAAGGCACCAAGCTGGACCCTCCTCCCGAGGAGGGGCACTTCCTTATCACACCACTCACGACCACGCAGCTGCTGTCACTATAGATCTGGAAGCTGAGATCCAGAACCAACTAGATCCATCCCTTTGTAACCACGTTCACACTCAGGATCCTCACTTCCTTGAAGATCGGGAGCCAAGGAGGCGAGGAACGGACCGTAGACAGTGACCAGACCGTCCCTGCAACATGGAACCCAACCATGCATTGGCCCCGAACATCCAAATGCCTGATATTCCAACCATGATACGCCAAATGATCAGAGAAAGTCAAGGCCTTGCAAATGATGATTAGGGAATCTCCAGAAGTCATACTCCATTCACCGATGGCATTCTTTATGCAGAGCCACCCCGTTGATTCAGGATGCCGACTTTGCCGGTGTACGAAGGCAATTCGAATCCTAACCAACATTTCTTAAAGTATGAATGGCTCATGAACGCCGCTCGAGCTGACGATGCGGTTAAATGTAGAAGTTTTCCTATCTCTTTGGGAGGCATTGCAACTTTGTGGTTCACTCGATTACCACCCAGATCCATCTCATGTTTTGATCAATTGGCTATTAAGTTTGTTGAGAAGTTCTGTATGCATGCTACTATACCAAAGGATGTCAACACCTTGTCCAGTGTTACTCAAGCTCTAGGAGAGACTCTTAGACATTATCTAGAAAGGTTCCATGCTTCTTGTGCAGAAGTCAGCAACCCCAATGATAATTCTATTCTGATGGCATTGACTAAAGGGATCGATCCCGAATCCGAGTTTGGTGATTGGTTGGCTGGGAATCCCCCCGCTTCATTGGATCGTTTCTATGCTAAGGCGGCCCAGTTCTTGAGGAGAGAAGATGATAGACGATCTAGGAAGCAGGATGTAGCGGGGCCCAGTGGTGAAGGCATTTAAAGTAATGTTGCTGTGAAGCAGACCTGTGAGAACTCCGGCAAAGTGCAATTGAATATTCAGAATAAGCAAGATCAACAGAAGGGTAACGGAGGTCAAGGAAAGAAGAGAGACCCAAATCATGGACCGAGACACAGAGCTCCCATGTTCGACCGATATACTCCCCTAAACACATCGCTGGAAAATGTTTACCTTCAAACTTGTAATACCGGGCGGTATAAGAAGCCAGCTTTGAAACCATCATCTGAGAAACAAATTCAAACCGAGAAATTCTGTAGATTCCACGATTGTTACGGCCATAATACTAATGAGTGTCATCATTTACAAGACATCATCGAGAGGTTGATTAGAGAAAGGAAGTTAGAGCGGTTTGTTCGGGCTTCGCAGGATGGAGGTGCGGGCCCATCTAATCCAAATCAAGGTCAAGGCCAATTTAGGCCCGAAGAACCCGTGCGTACTGGCGGGAGGTTGGTAATAAACACCGTGAGTGGTGGTCCTCATCCGGCTGATTGGAGCTGGAAGGAAATGGAGTCATATGCCAGTTCGATTAGGCATGTGGACTTTGAATGTTGTAGTAATGTTGATGACGGGGCCCCGGCAAAACAACAGAGGACGATGACTTACGACATCATTTTCAGGAACTGAGATGCTGATAGAGTCGAGGCCCCCATTATTGATCCGTTGGTTATTTCAGCTCAGGTAGGTCCTTCTTGGATGAAGAGAATCTTGGTTGACAGCGGAAGCTCTATGAACATTCTTTTTAAGCGCATTTACGACCAAACGAGGATGGAGGCAAAAGATCTAAAACTTTGTCAGTCACATATTCATGGTTTTAACGGAAGCGCAACCATTCCAACTGGGATGGTAGAGTTACCAGTTGAGTTGGGTATTGGAGATCGCCGGAGAGTTCGGATGTTGCAGCTTGTTGTGTTGGACATACATTCCCCTTATAATGCTTTTTCGGCCGACTGGCACTTGCGGAATTCAGGGCAGCGATTGTCCCGTGGTGTCTCACTCTGAAGTTCCCCACTTATAATGGGGTCGGAGTAGTACATGGTGATTAGGCGGTCAGATGCACCTGTTATGTTGCAGAGCTGCGGGATGCGCAGCAGAAAGAGAAAGGAAAGGGCGTAGAGGAATCTCTCTGCGTCCGTTTTTCAGAAAATTGACAACTAACGCCTGGTCCTAGGCTCGGGCGCCACAACCAATTCCTTAAGGACCTCGATCCTAGAGACAATAATGATGAGGAGGAAGCCAAAGACTGCCAGGCTTCCTCGATGGAGTTGACGATCAATGTTTCGATCCACGACGACGACAATTCCAAAACGGTAAAGGTTGGATCTCAACTTAACCCCCAGATAAGACAGGAATTGGTTGATTTTCTCCGGGAAAACCTTGATGTGTTTGCCTGGACACATTCAGACATGTGTGGGATCTCGCTGGACATCACGAGCCATGCATTAAATATTGACCCCCGACACATCCCGGTCAAACAAAAAAGGCACGGTATGGATCCAAAGAGATCTGCCGCCCAGAAGGAAGAAGTAAATAAACTCAAATCGAATGGGTTTATTCATGATGCTTTATACCCGGAGTGGGTATTTAATCCAGTGCTTGCCAAAAAGTCAAACGGGAAATGGCGAACATGTGTGGACTACTCAGATTTGAATAAAGCCTGCTTTAAAGACAGTTTCCCTCTTCCCAGAATTGATCAACTGGTGGATTCAACATCCGGACATGCGCTCTTATCTTTCATGGACGCGTATTCCGGCTACAATCAAATACCGATGCATCTACCTGACCAGGAACATGCTAGCTTCGTCACTGATTTGGGACTCTATTGTTACAAGGTGATGCCGTTCAGACTCAAGAATGCTGGAGCAACTTATCAAAGGCTCGTGGACCGAATGTTCGGTAACCAGATCAGAAAGACCATGGAGGTGTATGTGGATGACATGCTCGTGAAGTCGCGACTGTCCATCAACCATGTCAGTGATTTGGAAACAATGTTTAACATACTCCGACAGTACATAATGAAGCTCAATCCATTGAAGTGTCATTTTGGGGAAGCGTTAGGAAAATTCCTTGGATTCATCGTCAATGCCAGAGGAATTGAAGCCAACCCTTAGAAAATCTGGGCAATTCGTAATCTCAAAACACCCAGAACCATAAAGCAGGTGCAAAGCCTCAACAGGAAGGTGGCAGCCTTAAGCATATTTATTTCCAGATCCATAGAAAAGTGCATTCCTTTCTTCGATCTGATCAGAAAAGGAAAACGGAATTTCGAATGGATAGTGGAGTGTTAAGGCGCATTCCAAGCACTAGTTCAGCATTTGGCGACACCAACTATTTTGTCGAAACCGGTCGATCATGAGAGATTTCACATCTATCTGGCGGTTTCAGCAAACGCAATCAGTGCTACGTTAATTCGAGAAGAGGATCAGATCCAATGACCGATCTATTATATCAGCAAGAGATTGACATGAGTATAAAGAAACTACCCGAAGGTGGAAAAGCTGGCTTATTGTCTTGTCATAGCCTTGAGGAAACTCCGTCCATATTTCCAGGATCATCCAATCACTGTCTATACTGACAAGCCGTTACGACAGATCTTAACACGACCTGAGACGTCTGGTAGGTTACTTAAGTGGAACATCGAGTTGAGTTAATTTTATATTTCTTATACACCAAGGCGAGCCATTCAAGGACAAGTTCTGGTGGACTTCATAGCTGAATTCACCATACCGGAGGACTTGCCCTAAACCAGTGAATCTCCTAAGCATACATGGAAGCTATACACTGACGGTGCATCAAACGACCGTTGCTCAGGCGCCGGAGTGGTACTCGAAACCCCAGAAGGTCAATCCATATGCTATGCTTTGAAGTTTGACTTCCACGCAACTAACAACAAATTCGAGTATGAAGCCCTACTTGCTGGACTTAGACTTGCTAGAGACTTGGGAGTCATTGCTATAGAGATTTATTATGATTCGAAATTGGTCGTATGTCAAGTTTGAGGAGAATATCAAGCCAGAGACCGAAGATTAGCCATTTACCTTACTCGGGTTCAGGAAATGTTGAATCAGTTCGACTATTATGCTATCCACTGTATACCCCGAGAGCAAAATCAGAAAGCCAATTCTTTAGCGAAACTGGCCAGCACTGGTGAAGCGCAACAAATGGGACTTGTCCCCGTTGAGACACTTACTGCTCCGAGCATCGACGAAATGGAGATAGAATGGGTGCACGAGGCAATGCCTGAGAAGGAGTCGTGGATGACTCCGTTCAGAAACTATCTTGAGCATGGAACTTTACCCAAGCGCAGAAGTGAGAAAAGACAGGTTCTCCGAAAGGCTTCACGATTTATTATCCAGAATGGTGTCTTGTATAGGAGGGGATATTCTGTTCCTTTACTCTGGTGTATCGCCCACGATGAGATCAAACGAGTGTTACACGATGTGCATGAGGGAGAGTGTGGCGATCACACTGGAGGGCAAGCCCTTGCGAAGAAAATACTCAGATATGGATATTACTGGCCAACCATGAATCGATACGCATCGGATTACGCTAAGAAGTGCGATAGGTGCCAAAAGCATGCCGGGATTTTGAGAGCCCCACCTACCGAAATCACTCAGATGGTCAGCCCATGGCTGTTTTCCATATGGGGCATCGATATAATAGGGTCCTTACCTTTAGCCAAGGGTGGTGCGAAGTTCGCCATTGTTGTAGTTGACTACTTTACTAAATGGGCAGAAGCTGAGCCCCTTGCTACTATCATGACAAATAAAGCAATCAACTTTGTTGTGTGCAACATCATTTGTCGCTTTGGCCTCCCACACACTATCGTAACTGATAACGGGACCCAATTCGATAATGTCGAGTTCAAAGATTTCTGTCAACGCTACCGCATCTAGAAGAAGTTCTCAGCAGTAGCTCACCCTCAAGAAAATGGACAAGTCGAAGCTATCAACAAAGTTATCAAGTCCGTTCTGAATAAAAGAATGGAGAAGGCTAAAGGCAAGTGGGTCGATGAACTTCCCATGGCCCTATAGGCATATTGAACTACCCATAAGTCCACAACCGGCCATACTCCGTTTGCACTTTCCTACGGCTCTGAAGTCGTTATTCCAGTTGAATTAGAAGTACTTTCTCACCGTGTGACTTATTACAATCTAAAGACGAATGCCATCCTACTTGTGGAATCACTGGATTTACTAGATGAGAAGCATGAAGAGGCTGAATTAAGGGCAACCGCACACCATAGTCGAGTCGCCCGATTATACAATGCTAAGGTCCGACCCAGAACCTTCGAAGTTGGCGATCTCGTACTTAAGAGAATTTATCTGGCCCCTTCACACATGAAACCGACATGGAAAGGACCGTATGTCATTGAACGGAGACTTGGGGACGACACATTCAAACTATCAACTATTGACGGTCTCACTTTACCAATGGCATGGAATAGCGAGAGTCTCCGTCGCAATTACACATAATTGGCTTTTATTTATTCAATAAAATGCAGATTCATCAAGCCAGAGTGGCAATTCTTTAAATGCATCATGTGACCGTCACGATGTATGAAGAGCTAAGTCCCGTCCTACGGTAGGACTCATTCAAATAGGGAGTGATCGCGATCCGACCGGTCACTCGCTAAGTGAAACCCCAAGCTTGGGAGCAAGCAACGATAAAGTCAAGAAGGATTGAAACACGACAATCCTCTAACAAACTCCAGCTCCCAGAATGCGAGCTGAAGTACAAAATTCCAAAATCCAGGCTCAAGGAGGATGGATCCGTCCATCCACGACCTCGCCTTCATTCTTCCAAGTTCGAAGAGGATGGATCTGTACATCTACGACTTCATTTGCCAAATCAAGGTGGTTGTGATCCGACCATCCACAACCTTAATCAACTCCTTGTTCCCGGAGTGTGAACGAGATCCTAATACTTAAACAGATGTGACTGACCGTCTATCGACCGACTCCAGATTCCCGAAGTGCGAACTGTAGTGTAAACATCAAATGGGTGTGACTGACCACCCATTGATCAACTCTGGTCCCGAGAGTGCGGACTAGAGTATAAACACCAAATGGGTGTGACTGACCACCCATCAACTAACTCTGGTCCCGAGAGCGCGGACCAGAGTATAAACACTAAACGGGTGTGACCGACCACCCGTGAAATAACCTATGTCCCCGGAGAGTGGATATAATCCTAAATGTTAGATGGGTGTGACTGACCACCCATCAACTGACTCTGGCCCCGAGAGCGCGGACCAGAGTATAAGCATTAAACGGGCGTGACCGACCACCCGTAGATTAACTCATGTTCCCGGAGCGTGGATATGATTCCAAACATTAAACGGGTGTGACCAACCGCCCGTAAATTAACTTATGTCCTTGGAGTGTGGATATAATTCCGAATACCAAACGGGTGTGACTAACTGCCCGTAAATTAGCTTATGTCCCCGGAGCGCGGATATGATTCTAAGCGATAAGCAGGCGTGATCGACCGCCGACATACAAGTTCAATCCCAGAGTGCGAATGCAAATACTAGTAGATGAGCGAGTGTGATCCGACCACTCAAAGTCATTTCACTTTAACTTTGTTCTGACTTAGTTAAATTAAAATTAGCAAAGGCAGAAAACGACTGCCGACTGACCACTTCAATTCTCCCCGGAACTGGGGGCATAACTCAAGATTTAGCGACCGAACTCAAGTTCGACTCAGAAACTAAAGCCTCACAAGTACATTGAATAGAAACGCAAGTGCTGAAATACTTAAACAAACGAACACAGAGTTATGCTTAAAAACGAAAAGAAATTTTATTTCCACTATTCTTCGAAAAGGATGAGTACAAAAATCTGTTCGATGAATTCCTATAAGCAGGGGCCAAACCCACGTCTATACATGGCCTACGAAAGCAAAAGGAAATCCTATTCCAAGCTATCTACAAAAAAGAAGAAGCAAAAGCGCAAGTCTACGCCTTTGGTTTTCTGCCCTTCTTGCTTTTCTTCGGCGTAGACCCGCTAGAGCTACCACTCAGAACCCTCTCCTTCTTTGAACCTTTGCCTCCCCGCCTGCTCCAGCGGGCTTATCTCCAGCCGGGGGTATTGAAGCAGTCTCCTCCTCGGAACTCACAGGGATCAAAATGTCCTCTGTTCGGAACCGGAGGGATGGTGGCACTTTTGATGTTAGAGGGAGGAGGCGCGTTGGTATTAATGATGGTGCCACCTGGAGAAACAACAAGTATCAGGATCGGATCGGGGCCCGCCATGCCACCGCCAGCGCTACGAGCCTGCGTGGCTTGCTCCATCTCAGCCTTGATCTCCTCCATTATTTGCTCAGCCCAGTCCGCCCGAATGCCCATTGGGATGTTGTTGGTCGGGTCAGAGGAGCCCGTAATGATCACACCTTCAGCTATGTTGAAAGGAATTTCGATGTCCGGGTCGCTTTGATGGCTAAGGACTGCTTCCATCAATTGATCATTAAGAGCACAGCTGCTTTCATGCATCTCCCCTGCTAATGAGGCGACCGTTGTAGTTGTAGCCTCTGTTATTATTGCCTCGTGCTCGTGATGCATTTCTTGAGTTGCAGGAGGATCAATTGATGTAGAATCTAGAGCTGAATAAAGATAGGAGAAAATATTAGTAACGTCTTCTGATAGTGCTCCTACATTTGGATGAATGGAAGAAGTGTCCAATATACCTTCCTTGGGTTGACTCCCATGTTGAGCTGATGTGCCTTCCGAGCCGCGTTCATGTATCAGAGAAAGGTGCGACTTATCAGGGTCATATCCTGGGACAACTGGAGGATCAATAGAAGAAGCAGGCTCAGATTGAGAGACTGGGAGCGGTTCGAAACCTACTTCATGATGCTCAACTCCAGATCCTTCTCCAGCATCCAGATACTTGGCAGTCAACTTTTCTTTTTCAAGAGCGACGATTGTATCATGGAGGATCTTCGGTTCATCTCCGACAAGTATTTGAGCTTCTAGTTTGAACTCATCGATAGTTGTAGCATCGCGGATCACCTTTTCGTCATCTACCAAGCGACTCTAGGTCTTGTATAGTTGAAAAGGATAATCTTCACCGAGCCAATTTAAGTTGTGATTTCTTAAGACATTGACATTATACGTAACCAGAAGATCTTCAAATTCATTCTCCATCCTGGCCTTTACCACTTTAATTTCTCTGTCCATCCTGACATCGGCTTCCTGGGCCTTCAAGTTCGCTGCATCCCTCTCCTCCTTAAGTACAATCGCCTGTTCACATGCCTCTTGGGCGACTTTATTGGCCTCTTCTTTTTCCTTGATGGCCTCAGCTAATTTCACCTTTAACCCTTCGACCTCTTTCCATTCCTCATCCCTTTCCCGAGTAATAACAGTGTTGTGGTGACCCATCTCCTGCACCAGGTCCATGTGAGTTTTTTGCATGTTTTCCATGGACCGTCTAGCCTTATCGGCCTCCATCTCCGATTTCCTTGAAGATTCAACTTCATTATTAAGAACTTCTGTTATTCTATCTTTCTGAGAAAGGTCGACCTCCAGTTTCTCAATTGTCTTAGCCCGCTCGAAAGATACTGTAGAAACTCTCTTAGCCATCTTAACCCATTCCATGTACTGGCTGTATGCATCATGCACGTAGTCCTGCACCAGTCTTTCTATGTCGTTGGGAATTCCTTTCAAGTTTGGATGAAAGTGGAAGCCATCAAAACAGATATTCGAAAAATCTTTCTTTAACTTAGCAATTCGGATGGCTCCCTCCCCTGTGGGCTCGATAGCGGCTTGCTCTGTAACGACAGGAATTTTCGTTTCAGTTCTATGGCGTTGATCGCCAGATTTCAAAGTATGAGGAGGCGCTACTTGGTGTGCAGTTTCAGAAGATTGCCTGCCAGAGTCGGATGGTTTTGAGGAAGACTTTGCAGTTTTTCTTATCTTCTTATCGATACGAAGTGAAGGCGATGATAGAAGCAAGTAAGAAATTTGTCTAAGTACAAAAAGCATTTATATGAGTTCGTATCCAATAGAAAAACGTTTCGTATCCTAGTTACTATACCGAGAGAATCAGACAACTCCATCAATACGAAGACCCAACTTTGTATCCATCAACACAAGGCAGTCCAGGACTTACTAGTTCGTATCCATCATCACTTCGTATCAATTGATGTGCATCGATTCAAAGACCACTAGTTCGTATCCATCGATATGAAGATCACAGCCTGGTTATGTCTTTACCATTCAACTCCATCGATATAAAATGTAGCTTTTGTATCGATCAATTTAAGAACCCACATGTTATATCAATCGATACGCAAGAACGCCGTACTTAATCTATTTCGTATTAATAGCCATTGATATGAAACTTACCTTCAAACATCTTAGATCGATCCAGGAGAGGATCGATACGAAGGAGTGAATTAAAGCAACCATCGATCGTTGTTACAACTCGAATTTCACATCGATCCAGGAGAGAATCGATACGAAACTCAATCCAAACAAGAACAAAAGAACTTGACAACGACCCGTAAACGTGCAAACGTGAACATGAGTCAAGTTAACATACGTGCATGTGTACCAAACTAACATTCGATTTTCAAAGTTAACAGGAATTGAATGCTTACCTAGTGATCACCAAAACAGTAAACAACAAATTGCTAGCACTCAACCTTCAGTTACAACAAAACATTGCATGATCATTGGCAGTCTACAATTCAACACTTATATTACTGGAAATTAATCAAGGGTTACATCCTTGGTGAAAAGACAACAACTGTTCAACAAATCGGATAGAACTTTTTCGGAGTAAAGAATGCAGCTTCTCAAAGCACGTCATGTTCACACAGAACGTACTTTAGAGGGGGGCAAATGTTATCCCACCTTTTGACAAGGCCGTGACACCAAGGACTTGACTAGAGATTGAAGACAATTCGTCCCGAAGATCGGTTGTCTACAGGTCCACTATGGATACATGAAAATTTGGTCCGAGTCCGGATCAAGCTACAATCGGCATGGTATGACAATTAAAGCTATGGAAGGCAACATTCCAAATTTCAGGTTAATCGGAGTTCGTATTCTCAAGTTATGGATCGATCAATATCCATGAGAAATAAGTCTACTTTGTATCGATCATACTTCATATCCATCAATCTACATCCATCCACCTTCGTATCCATCAAGCAACAACATCGATTCAGGTTCATCTGTTCAACAGTTTCCGATTTCGTATTGATCCCGCGTCTGCACATTTCTTGTCGATCAGCCATCTGATCGATATAAAGACTAGGGCCAGGCATCGATACGAAGGCAACGTGCAACCATTGGTACGAAGAGCTTGGCACTAGATGGATACGAAGGAGACAGTTAAACCAAATGAAGTGGCCTCTCAACATGAAATGTGGATCTCACCATAATTGTCGCTCCACATCATCGATCCGAAGGAGCATCAATAGGAACGTGATCGATATGCATCCTTTAGCCAAACAACAAACTCCACCTTGGATCGATCATAAGTCAAAAATTACAAGTCCACATACTATGAAATTTTCACAGAAGCTTACATATCACCTGAAGAAACACCATGATCGATCACAACACAAATGGATCCAATCTTGATCGATACGAAATGCGCTTGGATCGATCAGGATCGATCCCAAATGACCCCAGATCGATCTGGTGGGCCCACCCACATGTGAGAAGGGGTATTTCGAGTTTTGGGGCAGATATTTCCAGATCTACACCTATACATAGCACCCCTACGCCTATAGAAAAAGGAATTTTTGGTGCTCCTATGCCGTTACTCTGCTACAACTCCATTGTAACTTGAGAGCTAGTGATTCGTACTGTTGTAATCAGTTGTCAATCGTTAATAAACAGCAAAACTATTCAAAGTGGACGTTGACTACAACGCCGAACCACTATAAATTCTTATCTCTTTCTATTTTTGTTTGATTTTATTGGTGTGATTATTAGATTAGCCTCTTTTTCCATTTAATTTCTTCATTCTAATCTCTTCAATTGCATCCGAAGAGTGTTGTGCCTAATTTTGGTACAAACAACTTGGCATATCTATGGAGAGAATCTTTTGTAACTTGATGCAACCGGTAATAAGTATCATATGGCATGCTCCCATTATTTCCTCTATGAGTATAATAGCTCAAGAAATATGAGGCTCCATTTAATTACTCATTCCAAGATTATATTTCATCTACTATGACTAGAGTTTATAGTCATGAGCTTTAGATTAAATATCCTGAGCCTGAAGAAATAACTCTTATGGAAAACAATTTTCTATATGAAAAATACATTTGGAACAAAAATCACATTCTTATTCTATATTAAATATCCCTAATATTTTATATAATTCAAGTTTCTGACATCTCTTCTTGAAGAAGAGATGACCATTCACTTATCCACTCTCAAACATTCATTTTCATTTCAAATGTCTAACAATCTAAAGAAACTCTTATTATAAAACTGCACCAAATTCTTTTTAAAAATGCATTCAAGCATCCTTTACATTTGAAGATGTCGAATAAGTTGTATCTTCTGTAAACTACTGACACTTTAGTGATCGAACTCCTAGGTCCATCTTGTAGCTCATGGCCTAGTGTTACGTCGAATACAATAAGATCCTGATTGTAATCAATTATATTGCATACACGGTCTCATACTATGGTTTACTTGCTCATTTCAAATGAACTGGTTTCATCAATGTTTCATACATTACGAATCATGAGTGTTCACTATATAACAATTATATGTGATGGATATGGGTAAAATATCCATATTATCATATTGCTTATGAGTTCAAAACTCATAGAAGAACATAGCCTCGTATAATTTGGCTCTTGCATGGGTCTTGAAGTGATAACATGCTAAAAATTATTTCTAAGTATATTTTATATTTCTATGTCGGTCTTAATTTAATTCGATTGTATATATTAACTGATAAAAATTTATCAATTATATTAGTTGCACAAATTTATCGAAGTAGATATTTAACTTTATATGGCATATTTTCTTACAATATTAGAAATGTTAAATTATTATCATTTCATTTTTCTAATAGGGCTCCCACTAGATTTTTATATTCCTTAAAACCCTAAGGGAAACATACAAATCTTATGCTTTCTCTAGTGAGTGTTAGGTCTTGCTTGCCTTGAGATTCTGACCTTGAGTTTCCTTAACAAATCATAGTCCCGCAAGTTTGCTTAACAGCCTAAGCATAATGGACGTAACCTTAACTTTGCTTAACAAACACATGCATTTCTTACCTCATCTTATCAATAAATTGATAGTACTACACATAACATTCCTAGCTTGAGTTTGTGCAATGATCAAAGAGTATGCAGGTAATCTATTAATATATAAATGATAGTGGACAACTTTATATATTAGAGATTTATAATCTTTAATACATATACATTTGAAGTGACATCGATTTAGTGAATAATGTATTTCTTACAAAACACCCTTGGGATTCAAGTGTTGGACACATTTGAAATCACGATATACGTATTTTACGTATGTACTTATTCCAAAAATCTGTTTTGGATTTATTTCAGTTCCACTAACATTATTGTTTACATATAGTTATATAAGTTTAATTTATTTATATTTGTAATAATTTAATTAACTTGTACGCTATATATGTATCTTATTAGCTAAATCATATTTAATTAAATCAATTATTATTAATTAAACCACATTTAATTAATTTTAATTATATAAATTAAATCATATATAATTAATTTAATTTATATAAAATATCTAAAATTTCATATTATTCATCTTAAACTATTCAAGATAAATAATTAACTATAACATTTATAGTTTATTTATATATACATATATATATACATATTTCAATCAATTAAATTTTAATTAAATTTATTTATTAAATTCATTTATTCAATAAAACACCTTCATTGATATTTAAATTATTTCTAAAATTTAATATAATGCATCTTAAACAAATTTAAGATAAATACATGTAACAATAACAATTATATATATATATATCAACATAAATGTCTAATTAGTTAATCTTTTGATTAATTATTTAATTTTATTTAATCAATCAAATTAATTAAATATATATAACAGAAATAATTATTTTATTTTTTAAAACATTTTTGAAAAAATTAAATTTATTTAATAACCTTTATAAAATTTCATTTTATGCTTCAAATTTAACATTTAAATTTAAAAGAATATTATTAATTTTTAGATTGAATTTTGAAAATTAGTTGAATGCCTAAATCAATTTGGGCCTTTATAGTTGGATCAACCTTTTGGACTTACGCCACCAATTGAGCAAGGCCAGTAATTAGGGAGGGAAGAATACTTGATTGTTCAATCCTAAGTCTAGACACTACTATTTTAAACACCCATCAAATAAGTGGGCTTTATTAATTGGCCCTAAAGCTACTAACTTAGACCGCATAGACCATTTGGGCCCTAATATTATTGATGGAATAGGGCCGGTCTGCAGTAGGTGAAATGGTTAAATGTAACGACCCGGATTTTTCTGTCGTTTAATTTTAAATATTTAAATGGTTTCAATATTGGATTTAGGATTATAAATTAGTTTTTTAAAAACTGGAAATTTAAGCGATTTCAGAATTTTCGAAATCATCGATTTAATCGACGCGTTAAAATAGCGATTCGGGGCACGGTCTTGGAATTCGACGAAACCAGTTCCATTGGATCCGTAATAGTGTATTATTATCATATTCCAAATTTTGTAGCATTTGGAATTATCGTTTAGTCGTATGGGATAGAAATGCGCTGAAATTAATATCGAAAATTCAATATAATAATTGGGTTTAAAAAGCTATCTTCTCCATACGATCGAATTAGGACTCAAAACTTTTTTCATTGCATTCGGAATAGGGGTATAACATTATAAATGCCTAACGGCACATCTCAATAGGTGATCGGAATTTTAAGTTGCTAAAACGAGATACTTTAGAAAAATTATAAAATATTATAATGGAAAAAAAGGTCAAATCCTATACCCAATCTTCTAAAGCACGCCATACCCTTCACCTATAACTCGCGCTTCCTCCTCTTCCTTTAGAAAATCGAAACCGAAAATTAAAATCAAAAATCCCATCGTCTTTCGAAAACAATATCAACTTCGATATATATATAAAAAAAAGAGAGAGGGAACGAGGGAGGGCAGGCGGCTTGATGCTGAAGGGGAAGGGCTCGACTCGAGCTCGACGGCGTCGCGATGGTGAAGCAGCGAAGGAGGGTGGCGTAGTCGTGAGCCTGGGAGGGGATTTCATGCGAGGTGGCGATTGAGTGGAGGCTGCGGTGGTCGAGCAAACTATGGACGCCAATGGAGTGTCGAGGCAGGCGATGTCGAGAGGGGAAGGCTCGTACTTGAGCCAGGTAGCATCACGAAGGATGAAGGCGATTTGATCAAGCGTTGATGGTACAACAAGCGATGATTAGTTGGGTTCGAACTGCAGTTAGGCTAGGGTCGGGGTGGGTGTTGGTTCACGCTCGACAGGGAGGCTCGGCTGGAAATCGAGGCAGCTCGAATGCATTCTGGAAGTCGCGACGTGATACTGTACGCAGCGGAGGGAGGGATGTCGCGATTCAATTTAGGAAGGAGATAAATTTTAATTCATTAATAAGTAATTAATTTAAATAAAGTGATTAGTTGATTTATTTTAATTAGAATTTTAACCAGTAATTTATGTTATTCAAAATTTGTTTACGAGGGTTAAATTGAATGGGAGCTGTGTAAAAAGATATAAAATTTGGAACGGATTGCATAAAATCAAAGGTGAGAAATTCTCACTCATTTGGATTACTAAAATTTATTTTAAATAGTTAAAATAAATTATTGGATGCTGGTTGAATTTATAAATTATTATCTGGTTGGATGTTATGTATATATATAGTAGCATATATATTAGTAGTTGGAGTGATATTCCCGCACATTATAGCAGATGAGACCCTATGCGCCCCGCATAATAGCGGATGACCCTATATACCGCGATATCCCCCTCGAAGTGGGATTGGTATTTTTATGTTGTATTAACATCTGTGGATGCAGGGAAACAGGCTGGAGGGATCCAACTGGATTCCTCAAATATATTATTTATTTTCATATATAGTGATATATGATGTGTGTAGATAATCCGTTATAGATTATTGTTGTAATTTGAATTATTGAATGCTATGGTAGCACTGGACTGAATTTTGATATTTTAAATGCCATAAATATATTTTTAAAATTTAAGGGATAAAAAGGAATTTTTGATATAAAAATATTTATATTGGAATTGGGTTTATTTTAAGGAAATTGAGTTAGAAAAAAAATATATTTGATTTTCGTTATACTTAACTATTGCAAATTTTTAAATGGAAATTTTAAAAATGAATTATATAAAAGGATTTATAAATGGTATTTTGGAAATATAAAAAGGAGTTGAAGTGGATATTAAAAATAGATTGAAAGTTATAAATAGATTTATAAAGAAATGGATTTATAAAATGGAATTTTATAAATAAGATCGTTTTATAAACAAGTAAAACTCAAAGGAGTATAAGGATTTATAAATGATGTTATAAATAAGGTAAGCGATATCAGTTGCTAAATTGGGAATATAAAACCCATAGGAGAATTTATATTAGAATATGAAAATAGAGCGAGAAAAATAGTGGAACTATTTTTGAAAGTGAAAATGGTCAAGGAGATCTGAATGGAAGGATATGATGTGATTCGAGAAGAATTTATAAATTGAATTGGTTATTGAAGATTATATATATATATATATATATATATATATATATTTAATTCTAAAATGTTAAATTTGTTTTTAAAGGAAAATTTTATATTTTTAAAACTATGGAATTTTAAACAAGTTAAGATTGAAAAACTTTGGTAAGTAGATTTTTAAATATTAAGTATTTATTTTAGTAAAATTCTGACTTTAAAAATCAGCTTTGAAAATTTATTTGTTTGTCTAAAAATGGGTTATTGATGTTTATAAAAGTGTTTTCGATATTTTAAATAATTACTTGAACATGTTTTAAAAATAAATTATTATTCCTTAAAATACTTATGTTATTTATATATAGAGTTCTAAAGTGATTGAAATTTTTATTTATAGATTCTCTCGAGATTCGAAAAAGGAGCTTATAAAAAGGATATGATTTTGAGGAGAGGAAATTTATTAGTGATTCCGGAGACCTTGGAATAAGTTACGGAATGTCCTCTGAAGCGTTAATATTGAGAGATTTTGTGAAATGAGACTTATAATATTTTCTTAAGTATAAAAATGGAAATTTGGAAATATTTCTAAGTGTTGAGAGGGTTTGAAAATATCCTGTTATGGATTAAGTATTTGAAATTGTTTTCAAGTATTGGAATATAGGAAGGAATTTGAATATATATCTTAGTAAAGATATTTTGGAATAAATGTTTAGGAAAAAAGTTATAATAAGGCCTAGTGACTGCTTATCGATGTCTTATTGATAGTTAAATAATTGACTATCAATAATTGGCTAATTTTGTTAATCGTTTCGAAGAGACCGGATTGGATTTAATTATCCAAAAACCACTTCGATCCGGTTTGAACGTTATGAATGAATACCATGAAGATGATGAAGACGGTGATTCGGTTTGTCCAGACCCAGGACAACTTGTATGGACGAATGCTATCAGAACATCGTCATTGGAGGACGATGGGCATCCTAAGTAAAATTGTTTCTTGAAAGGTAACGCTTAGCCTCAAGATAAACCGGGAATGACTAAAACAGGGGAGATGCAGCAAGGCTAAGTGGGTCGCACCCAATTAGGGTATGTTATCACTTTTCTAGATGTCCTCGGAAACCTATATATTAAGGATATGGTTGTGCATGAAAGAAGGAGCGCTCGATGGTAAGGGTGGGAACACCCGGGTGATAACATATTAGGTCTATCCAGGTTAGGGGTAGACCGGTCTTATGTAGCAGGGGATCTCGGCGAGGTCCTCGGTGCATTGTTCTAGAGGTGTACTGTGATGGGCGGTACCCCAGTGGCCCAGTCATTATATGGAATCCATTCTCCAATAAGCGCCGTACGGTTTTGATTGTGCCGAACTATGCTGAAACGTGAGATGCAAGCATTTCAGCTATTTTCTATTTATTTTCTATAGACACTATTATAATATCAAATGATTTTGATAAAAATCGTTTTGGTTATCATAAGGTAAAAACCCGTCATGTTTATGTGTGACATGGTCTTACGAGATACCTTTGTTTTCAAAGGATTTTGAGAAAAGTTAATAATTCAAATTGGGTGTGTTTTCTCATGCTGGTTTTCCAGGCTGACTTGGGT
Organism: Allium fistulosum; assembly: GCA_030737815.1. NCBI lineage: Eukaryota > Viridiplantae > Streptophyta > Magnoliopsida > Asparagales > Amaryllidaceae > Allium > Allium fistulosum. The sequence continues at coordinate 707,987,208 of CM060903.1, read as the reverse complement.
GTTATTTTATTATAATGCTCGGGCCAGACCGAGTATTACAGATTCAGGATAGGATGTTATGGAGCTCAGGAGACGAGCTGGATGACAAGACATATTTCCATACTCGATTTGTATTTCCGTTGTGTGAGGACAAGTTATTAAACTGTCCATATTGATTGGTGTATATTGTACCATGATAATGGTATGTATATTAACAGCACAGTTCTTGTATTTAAAATATATTATTATATATTATAATTTGTTCCGTTGCGATTGTGAGATTCTATTGTTGTTCTATTTTTCTTCTATCTCTTTCTTCTTCTTCAGCTCTAAAGATTCGTATTTCCGTTCAATTTGAGTTGAACTGGTGTGAATTATGGTCAACTCAAAGGGGTACGGAGATGCGGGCCTTTACATTTGGTATCAGAGCCAGGTTAAGCGAGAACCTTGGCTCTGGTGGGGATTACTCATTAGAGATAGGGTCAGTAGTACCCTAGAATGAGTTTGAGCATATTAATAGATATGTGCGCATATTTGTTAGTTAATATAAAATGGTTTATATTGTGTTGATTTATTGGTCGAGTGGTATATAGGTTCTGATCGAATAGTAGGACGCCACTTAAATCGGTAAGAGTTTCTAGACACTTGAACGCGATAAACTGACACAGTATGGTTTTGAAGCGGGTAAATGAAATAATTTTACCCAAACTATATTTTGATATAAAAGAACATAATTTTCTAAAAATTATTATAGAGGTGTGTTTGGTTGTTACTATATAATCAAAATAAGACTATAAAATTGGAAATGGTTTATATAACCAAATGAAATTTTATATAACTAGGGGTTATACAAATGGGTTATAAAATGGATTCAACCAAGAATTTGGAGATTTAAAATCCCAGAAGCTTTGGGAAATGTTTTAAATGGGTTTGAACTAAGTATTGGGAAAATTTGAAATCCCGAAAGTTTAAAAATGTTTTCCAAAGTGGTTGAATGAAAATGGAGTTAAATTTGAGATTTTTGAAGAAATTTTTTATTTTAAATGGATTTTGGAAGTGATATAGCACTGAACTCACTTTAGTCGCTGGAAAATAATTCTGATGATGACGGCCGCATCATTAGTATTCATTTTCGAGTTTTTAAGTGACGGATTGCTACCGAAATTGATTTGATTCAGATTTGTTGGGAAAACAAGTTTTGTTTAAAAAATTCCGAAAGGAATTTATTTGGATAAAATCAGGTTGATTTTAAAATTCAAAGGAAGTGGTTTGTTAAACCAAAAAGAGTATATATATATATTTGGTTTCAAAGTAATTTGAAATAAATATCGATTGATTACAAATTCTGGAATCCTGTGGGAGATGATATGTATAAGGAGGGAAGTGTGAAAAATTGAAGTTGGAATAAAATTTAAAGTGAGAAAGTTGAAATGGAATTTAACTTAAGTTAAGTTGAGTAAATTAAATTTTAGAAATTTAATTGACTAGATTTGAATTAAATTAATATAGTGTATTAATGAAGTGGGAGTTAACTTAAGAGAAGTAATTGAAATATATAATGAAATTGAATGAATTAAAAATAAAATTTGCTTGTGGTAGAATTTAATTTAAGTATGGTTTTGGAATGATGGTAAAGAAGAATTGAAATTTAAATTAAATTGAATTGATTGGATTAGAAATAATATCGGATTGAAGTAAATATAAATTTTGAATTGTGAAATGATTATATAGCCTTAAGGTATAAATTTTGAATGAAATAAAATTCAAGTGAAGAATTGGGATTGTGAATAAATAAATTTTAATAGCTTATAAAATTTGAAATTAATGGGATAAAAATATACTTAGGCTATAAATAAATGTATAATCTCGAGTTAAAAATAAAATGTAGATATATTCAAGTATAGAATTGATGGAAATGTGAAAAATAAGTTGTGCAACTTATAAAATTGAAAAGTGAAATAGAAAACCCAAAATAAAAAATGGTTGATATTTTGGTATAGGAAATTAAATCCAAACTTGAATTATAAAAGGAATTTGAACTCAAGGAAACTAGAAGAAGTGATTTTTGAGATAAAAAAAATCAGATATTGAGTTATAAATTTGAAGTGAACTAATTAGATAATTAATTAGTTAGAAGAATATGAAGATGGAATTTAACTTGGTTAAGTTAAAATTGGATTGTGGATTAAAAATGGATATTGGAAATAGAACTTGGGTTGTAAATAAAATTCGACTTAAATGGTAAGCGAATTAATTATAACTGGAAATATTACCGAATGAAATAAAAATGGTTTGAAATAGTGATGACATAAGTTATAAATAAATTCAGTTTAAAGTGTAAATAAATTGAATGTGGCCTTGGACACTAATTAAATAAATTCGAGTATGGAATTAGAATTGAAGTGAATGAACTAATTAATTAATTATTAAATGAAATGGAAGTTGGGTAAAATGAAATAAACTTAAGTTATAAGGTTAAAATAATTGAAATTAAACAAACTAACTTAAGTTAATATTGGAGGGGAGCTTGGCTCAAATAAAATTATGAAATAATTCATAAGTAAATAGAATGGAATGATTTCGAGATTTAAATAAAATGGATTTGAATGTAATGAATGTGAATATGAGTGGAATGTAAGTGAATTGATTGTGAAAAATCTGAAATAGAATAAAATCAAATATAAATTGATTTGGAATCAATTTTAAATAGCTTTAAGCTAAAATGATGATTCTATTAAATAAATATCGCCGGAGTTGCATAGAAAAAAATTGGCGTTTGGCGTAAACGGAAGTAAATAAAATTCTATGAATAAATAGAATGTGAATAAATTGATTTTTAATCAATCTGGAGTGGATATGAGTTTGTTTGATATAAAAATGAATTAGATGCAAATAAATTTGGTTGTAAATCATTCGAATTGAATATGGATTGATTAAATGTAATCAAATTAATGTCAGAACCTTATAATTGCTTATAATACATGTTTAGCATGATTGGTTATTGAAATTCATGTGTTGCAATTGTTTAAGTAAGTGAAATGTTATTGAATTTGATGTTTTTGGTACTTACGTGTTTAAATTGAGTAAGTACAGGTACCTGGAGCTGTTTTGCTTGACTTTGATTGCGTGAATTACAAAATAAAATAAGCCGCTCGCTTAAAAATGCTAAAATAAGGTACGTTTTCGGATTAAATACCGCAAAATTATAAATATTGATATATATATTTTGTTTTCCGACCGTGTGGGTCGATGTATATATATTTATCTCTCTTGTCATATTGCAAAAGGTCCCCCGTACAAAGGAGACTCTGCCAAAAATTTTTGGAAATTTAGGGTGTTAGAAAAATTTTGAAAATTTTTGGAAAATTTTTGTTAACTACAAATTGATTTCGAATTGTAATAGGAATAAAGGGTTTTGGAAACAGAATTTATAACTAATTGCTTTGGTCGAAACTAAAGTTTTAGAGAAGTGAAATATCGGATTTTCACTAAGTGGGTTTTGGAAAAGTTAATGGGTTTGAAGCATTTTTCCTGCCTTAGCAATTTCGGGGTCGAAATTCTTTTAAGGGGGGAGGAATGTAACGACCCGGATTTTTCCGTCGTTTAATTTTAAATATTTAAATGGTTTAAATATTGGATTTGGGATTATAAATTAGTTTTTAAAAACTGGAAATTTAAGCGATTTCGGAATTTTCGAATTCATCGATTTAATCGACGCATTCAAATAGCAATCCGGGGCACGATCTCGGAATTTGACGAAACTAGTTCCATTAGATCTGTAATAGTGTATTATTATTGGATTCCAAATTTCGTAGCATTTGGAGTTATCATTTGGTCGTATGGGATAGAAACGCGCTGAAATTAATATCGAAAATTCAATATAATAATTGGGTTCAAAAAGCTATCTTCTCCATACGATCGAATTAGGACTCGAAACCTTTTCCATTGCGTTCCAAATAGGGGTATAATAACATTATAAACGCCTAGCGGCACATTTCGATAGGTGATTGGAATTTTAAGTTGCTAAAACGAGATACTTTAGAAAAATTATAAAATATTATAATGGAAAAAAAGGTCAAATCCTATACCCAATCTTCTAAAGCATGCCATACCCTTCACCTATAACTCGCGCATCTTCCTCTTCCTTCAGAAAATCAAAACCAAAATTAAAATCAAAATCCCCTGGTCTTTCGCAAACAATATCGACTTCGATATATATATATATATATATAAGAGAGAGAGGGAACGAGGGAGGGCAGGTGACTCGATGCTGAAGAGGATGGGCTCGACTCGAGCACGACGGTGTCGTGATGGTGAAGTACCGAAGGAGGGCGGCGCAATCATGAGCCTAGGAGGGGATTTCATGTAAGGTGGCAATTGAGTGGAGGCTGCGGTGGTTGAGGAAACTATGGACGACAATGGAGTGTCGAGGCAGGCGATGTCGATGTTGAGAGGGGAAGGCTCGTACTTGAGCATGGCAGCATCACGAAGGATGGATGCGATTTGAGCAGGCATTGGTGGAACAGCGAGCGATGATTAGGTGGGTTCGAACTGCAGTTAGGCTAGGGTTAGGGTGGGTGTTGGTTCGTGTGCGACAGGGAGGCTCGACTGGCAATCGAGGCAGCTCGAATGCATTCTGGAAGTCGCGACGTGATACTGTACGCAGCGAGGGAGGGATGTCGCGATTCAATGTAGGAAGGAGGTAAATTTTAATTCGTTAATAAGTGATTAATTTAAATAAAGTGATTAGTTGATTTATTTTAATTAGAATTTTAACCAGTAATTTATGTTATTCGAAATTTGTTTACGAGGGTTAAATCGAATGGAAGCTGTGCAAAAAGATATAAAATTTGGAACGGATTGCATAAAATCAAAGGTGAGAAATTCTCACTCATTTGGATTACTAAAATTTATTTTAAATGGTTAAAATAAATTATTGGATGCTGGTTGAATTTATAAATTATTATCTGGTTGGATGTTATATATATATAGTAGCATATATATTAGTAGTTGGAGTGATATTCCCTCAAATTATAGCGGATGAGACCCTCTATGCGCCCTGCATAATAGCGGATGACCCTATATACCGCAATATCCCCCTCGAAGTGGGATTGGTATTTTTATGTTATATTAACATCTGTGGATGCGGGGAAACAGGTTGGAGGGATCCAACTGGATTCCTCAAATATATTGTTTATTTTTCATATATAGTGATATATGATGTGTGTAGATAATCTGTTATAGATTATTGATGTAATTTGAATTATTGAATGCTATGGTAGCACTGGCCTGAATTTTGATATTTTAAATGCCATAAATATATTTTTAAAATTTAAGGGATAAAAGGGAATTTTTGATATAAAAATATTTATATAGGAACTGGGTTTATTTTAAGGAAATTGAGTTAGAAAAAAAATATTTGATTTTGGTTATACTTAACTATTGTAAATTTTTAAATGGAGATTTTAAAAATGAATTATATAAAAGGATTTATAAATGGTATTCTGGAAATATAAAAAGGAGTTGAAGTCGATATTAAAAATAGATTGGAAGTTATAAATAGATTTATAAAGAAATGGATTTATAAAATGGAATTTTATAAATAAGATCGGTTTATAAACAAGTAAAACTCAAAGGATATAAGGATTTATAAATGATGTTATAAATAAGGTAAGCGATATCAGTTTCTAAATTGGGAATATAAAATCCATAGGAGAATTTATATTAGAATATGGAGATGGAGCGAGAAAAATAGTGGAACTATTTTTGAAAGTGAAAATGGTCAAGGAGATCTGAACGGAAGGATATGATGTGATTCGAGAAGAATTTATAAATTGAATTGGTTATTGAAGTTTTTTTAAAAATATATATACATATATATATATATATATATATTTTTAATTCTAAAAAGTTAAGTTTGTTTTTAAAGGAAAATTTTATATTTTTAAAACAATGGAATTTTAAACTAGTTAAGATTGAAAAACTTCGGTAAGTAGATTTTTAAATATTAAGTATTTATTTTAGTAAAATTCTAACTTTAAAAATCAGCTTTGAAAATTTATTTGTTTATCTAAAAATGGGTTATTGATGTTTATAAAAGTGTTTTCGATATTTTAAATAATTACGCGAGCATGTTTTAAAAATAAATTATTATTCCTTAAAATACTTATTTTATTTATATATAGAGTTCTAAAGTGATTGAAATTTTTTATTTATAGATTCTCTCGAGATTCGAAAAAGGAGCTTATAAAAAGGATATGATTTTGAGGAGTGGAAATTTATTAGTGATTCCGGAGACCTTGGAATAAGTTACGGAATGTTCTCTGAAGCGTTAATATTGAGAGATTTTGGGAAATGAGACTTATAATATTTTCCTAAGTATAAAAATGGAAATTTAGAAATATTTCTAAGTGGTGAGAGGGTTTGAAAATATCCTGTTATGGATTAAGTATTTGAAATTGTTTTCAAGTATTGGAATATGGGAAGAAATTTGAATATATATCTTAGTAAAGATATTTTGGATCAAATGTTTGGGGAAAAAGTTATAATAAGGCTTAGTGACTGCTTATGGATGTCTTATTGATAGTTAAATAACCGACTATCAATAATTGGCCAATTTCGTTAATCGTTTCGAAGGGACCGAGATCAGATTTAATTATCCGAAAACCAATTCGATTCGGTTTGAACGTTATGAATGAATACCGTGAAGATGATGAAGACGGTGATTCGTTTTATCCGGACCCAGGACAACTTTTATGGACGAATGCTATCAAAACATCGTCATTGGAGGACGATGAGCATTCTAAGTAAAATTGTTTCTTGAAAGGTAACGCTTAACCTCAAGCCTCATCAACCGGGAATGACTAAAACAGGAGAGATGCGGCAAGGCTAAGTGGGTCGCACCCAATTAATGTATGTTATCACTTTTCTAGATGTCCCCGGAAACCTACATATTATGGATACGGTTGTGCATGAAAGAAGGAGCGCTCGATGGTAAGGGTGGGAACACCCGAGGTGATAACATATTCGGTCTATCCAGGTTAGGGGTATGCCAGTCTTGTGTAGCAGGGGATCCCGGCGAGGTCCTCGGTACATTATTCTAGAGGTGTACTGTGATGGGCGGTACCCCAATGGCCCAGTCATTGTATGGAATCCATTCTCCAATAAGCGCCGTACGGTTTTGATTGTGCCCAACTATGCTGAAACGTGAGATGCAAGCATTTCAGCTATTTTCTATTTACTTTCTATAGACACTATTATAATATCAGATGATTTTGATAAAAATCATTTTGGTTATCGTAAGGTAAAAAGCCGTCGTGTTTATGTGTGATGTGGTCTTATGAGATACCTTTGTTTTCAAAGGATTTTGAGAAAAGTTAATAATTCAAATTGGGTGTGTTTTCTCACGTTGGTTTTCCAAACTAACTCGGGTGTTATTTTATTATAATGCTCGGGTCAGACCGAGTATTACATATTCAGGATAGGATGCTATGGAGCTCAGGAGACGAGCTGGATGACAAGACATATTTCCGTACTCAATTTGTATTTTCGCTGTGTGAGGACAAGTTAGTAAACTGTCCAGATTTATTGTTGTATATTGTACTATGATAATGGTATGTATATTAACAGCATAGTTCTTGTATTTAAAATCTGTTAATATATATTATAATTTGTTCCGCTGCGATTGTGAGATTCTGTTGTTGTTCTATTTTTCTTCTATCTCTTTCTTCTTCTTCACCCCTAAAGATTCATATTTCCGTTCAATTTGAGTTGAATTGGTGTGAATTATGGTCGACTCGAAGGGGTACGGAGATGCGGGCCTTTATAGTAAATTTTAATTTTTATTCCTTTTTGGATCTTATTGGCCTATGAAATGTAATATAATACTAGATCCAATATATTTAGTTTTTAATATTATCTTATTTTATCAAATGGTTTTATTTTATTTAAATAATCTTATTAATTAAAATATCATTTTAGGTACATATGTTTTAATATATCTTATAGACACACACACACATGCAATAACGACGGCATCACACGATGTTGTGGTGATAATTACATGGTCAACATATACATGAGTATATATTGAGATTTATATTTACTATGTATAAATTCGCTACATATATAAATCTAGAGTTGATGTGAATATATCCTAATGGAAGCAATCCCACATAGCTTGACGTCCACTCGTGCTTTGGTTTTAGTCATTTCTGATAAAAGATATAAACGCTCAAATGAGCAACAAATCGTCTTAGATTGATGACACATAAAGAAGATAGTGGAATCGATAGTCGATAAATCAACAATCGGGAATAATCAAAATGATCGTATATGGAATTAAAATCTCATGCCCTTACCACTACCCGTCGATTTCAAACTTGTACTATACCTCGTTGAAAATGAAGACGGACAAGTTAAGGTAGTGTTACCTCTAAGTGTTGCATTGACGAAATTTTTAACCTTCAATATAGAAACGGGTTTCCATACCTCGACATTTAGTGAAAAGAATATGACTAAATCTTTTCCATATAAGTAATATCGTCTATGGAAATTAAGTTCTTATACTTTTCATAACTGAATCAAACTTATAAACTTCTAAAAACCAAACTTGTGCTTAGTTTTCACATCACAAATATTAACTTTATAAAGCTTTAAAAGCACTCTTTAAAATATTCTTTTAAAGCTCTATTATATTTCTAAGTGTATTTAAAAAGAAGGGTAAAAAACAAATGTCATTAAAACATCGTTTACTATAAATCCAAAACAATTTCCACTTAGCTTTATTTTTAAACATCCCTTTTTAAAGATTTTCTTATTTATAAATTATCATTTATAACTTTTAAAACAACATTCGTTATCCTGGAAGATAGTTAATCAATTAAAATATTTTTATAAATTAAAAACCACATTAATTATCCAAAAAGAGAATTAATCAACTTTATAACTCCTTTAAAAAATCAATCAATTATCTTCAAACACCTTTATTGTCACGGCCCATTTTTTCGTACCCTTTAAGTTGACAATAAACTACATATGTCCAACTCAAATTGAATGAAAAGACGGAACATGAAGGGTAAAAAGAAAATTAAGACAGAACAGAATCTCACACGAATGGAATAATATATAATATTAAACAATATCTTTACAGCGGATATTTTTTAAAATACATATATCAGAGTCTACCTAGATTTATCCTGGACAATTATAAACATCTATCCTTACAAATGCTGACAAACATCAAACAACTGCAGCGGATAATAGAATACGTCCATACGTAGATGAATATCTCCAACTCTCCTCTGGATACTCCAACCATCTTCAACTAACCCTGAAACTACTCGGATCTAACCCTAGTATTGAAAACACCCGGATCAGGCTTGATAAACCAGCGTGAGAAAAATCAAATTATAAATGACAGTGTCATATATCAGCCTTGGAAATAAAATCCTTTTGAAAAGAAAGAGTATCTCATAAGACCACGCCCACACATAAACACGAACGGGTTTTTCCCTTATGATAACTACAGTATTTTTATATCAAATCATTTGATATTATTTTTAATGACATTCTTTGAAAACATTTGCAAATAAACTTATTTACCTTTGCCGAAATTTTTACATTGATTAAATTCCAGCATATTAGCCACAAAGTGGGTTATATAATCAAACTCGTAAAGGCTTCTTATTGGAGAATAGATTTCCATACAAATGACCAGGTGAAGGGACTACATTCTAATGGGTACACCGCTAGATGGATGTCCCGAGGAACCATCACAAAGCTCCTCTACCAACACAAGACCGGCCTACCTCTATAACTAGATAGTACCGAATATGTCATCCCCCGGTCGTTACCGACCTTTAACCGAGCGCTCGTTTTAGCATACTTTCCACAATGTTTAGATACTCAAACTTTATGGCGGGTAGAAATCTATCTAGAAGGGAATGATCATATCCTAATGGGAATGACCCACTTATCCTTGCCCCATCTACCCTATTTCGGTCATTTCCGGTTGAGGAGGCTTAAGGCAACGAATACCTTTTTCACATAGCACATCTTCTTTCACTTTGAATGCCACATTGTCATTCCACATTCACATGACTGATTTCTATAAGCGTATAACTTCCTGAGCTCGAATGTCTCGGAAAAGGGTGTTAAGCTAAGAAAAGGTGTCTTCTCCGCCACCGACTGATATACATTATATAGAGATCACTCAATGTGATTTATAATGCAAGGTCAGACATTCTTCCATACAAGTTTGTTCTGGGACTGAACGAAACCGAAGGCACTTCTCCTACCACATCCTATTTTGGGAATCGACCCTAGGATCGATAGCAATTAGTCCTTGCATTAGATATTTCATAACGAAGAAACCACCGCTACTATATGTATATTAGGAGTTTATCCCCAAATGATCAACAAGTAGTTCTTCAATATGAAAATCCTAATATCAATGTCTTCAACATATTTTACTTTGAAACGTAAATTGGTTCGAAGTGGATTTCAGATAGGAATCACCCAAATCCGACCCCGGTTCCTTCGAAATCCAATCATCGATAAAAAAGTGAATATGAGTATACAGGATTTATTAAACCTCTTCCTATTCATTTCTTTTGGATGATTACAAAATCTCTTCTTTTTGTCTTAGAGTAATTCTACGTTATTTCACTTATCACTTGGGAAAACATTTCCTATTTTCTTACTTATAATCGATCCAGAATTTCTTAACTTTTAAAGGGTCAAAACAATGTTATTTAAGACATCGTTACTGTAAACCCAAAAATCAATCTTAGAAAGCATTATTGAGTAAATAGGACCATGGAAATCATTCTAATTTTACTCAATATCAATTTCCGTATTCAACAAGTACTATGGGAAGAATAATGGTGAATCGCCTTTTAAATTCCACGAATAGGACGAGTTCCTTCTTCGGACTTTAACATCAAGTATAAGAAGATTATTTCTATGCAATCCAATTTAATTAAATTTTGAAAGGTTGAAATAAAATTTGATTTATGAAACATTTGTCTGGAATTAAAACTGTGCGAAAGTCGTCATCATCTTCGGCTTATCGATTTCAATTTCCTGCTTCTTTAATTCAACCCAACCTGCAATCAAAATCGATTAAATCATCGATTAATTCAATTTCCATATTGCGATGTCAGTCATCATTCTTATGCTCAAGTTGTCAAGAATTCGTACTCTTCTCAGCAGAAGTCGTTTCTTCATAAATCAAAATCCAAGAATTGGTTCGACTCAAAAAGGGATAAGGTTTTCTATTATCGCTGCGGAGATAATAAGCACTTGGCAAAGGATTTCCACGATCTAGTAAGATGCTTTGGTTGTAGAAAGTTAGGCCATAAGAAGAAATTCTGTTTGTCGATAACAAATACATCTGTTTCTTTTCCTTCAATCATCGATCATGGATTCTAATTTGCTTTAAAATGTATGTGGTTAAAAGGAATTCTGCTGGATCATCTTTGGCTAAAGAGGACATAAGATATTAACTTGTTAGAAGAGATGTTTGTCTATTTTGGTGTTATAAACTTGGTCAATAGTGGCAAGGGATATAGAGATAAATTCGGGGACCCAAAGGAATATTTTGGAAAATCAGATCTTTCTTTCAATAATACAGTTTTGGAAAATGTTAGAGATGATAAAAAAGGATGCTCGTTTGACGTTGATTCAGAGTTTCTCAACTCAGATAAGAGAGTGGATTTTATTGGGTCTGATCCTATATTTGATCATGATGTTTCTCAATGTTTTTTGGATTCTTTCTCGTCGGATGCAAATGCTCTAGAGATCGATATTGGTGTTGATACAATGTTGATGATTCTAATATTAGGTTCATTCAGTCTAAAAGTAATCGAGCCAAGAAGTTATTTGGTGAATTGGAATTTTTTGAATTATCTACCGCTAAAAAATTCGAGTGTCTTTCTTATTTGAAAGATAATGATCTAAATTCTAAAATATTGGGTGTAGAGAGCGGTTGTCATGATACGGCTGTTAAACATCTAGATAAAATAGTAGGAAGTGATAAGAATTCTGATGCAAGGATGACTGTTAGTTTGGATGATGGTGAACATTCAAATGGTGCTAATGTTGTTTGGGAGAGTGTTACAGGAGCTATGGTGGATAATGTTAACTTTCAATGATTTAAGTTGGTTGATAAAGTGGATTATGTGGTTCGAGTGGATAATTGTGTATTGGGAAATGAAGAGAATCATAATGTTGTAATTATAAATTTAATAGACAAGAGAACTCTTCTATGGATCTGCTGATTACTGTAAGCAAGTTAGAAGGAAGTTCCACTAGTAATGAATATATTGAAGTTCGCAACGATGTTAAAGCTGTGGGGAGTGCGGTTGTACCAGATGTTGTAGCTGCTGATGTTGTTTCTGATGGTATCGGTGTGCATGGTGCACACAATGTGAACTTTTCTTCGTGGATATCTGATGTTGGTTCTGATGTTGTTTCTAATGGTGAACATAATTTGCAATTTGCCGATGTTGGTTCTGATGGTGAACACATTGTGCAATTTGCCGATGTTGTTTTTGAAGATATTTTAGCTTTGAGTTTAATTCCTTATATTGGTAATCATATTGATCTGGGGGAAATCTCTGATGAAATGTATAGAGATAACGACAATAGTCCTTCGATCTTGGCTGTGGATTCTGATGAGGAGTTTTGTCTACAGAAAGAGACTGTTGATTGGCAGGTGGAAAATTGTGCTATTGGATTATATAGGGATAAATTTTGTTCTTTGAGTTCAGTTAATATGGTGAGGTTACCGGAGAAGTTAGATGATATAAATAAGTGTTTTAGTGATAACAATCAAATGGTATTATGTGGTTCAGTGAGTTACGATGTTGCTTGCTATGTGAACAGTAGCTTGGATTGTTCTTTAATTCGGCAATCTTGTAGTGTAGCTAATAGGCATGTGGGACAACCAGTGATAGGTGACACAGTTAAAAAGCAAGCGAATGATGACTCTATACTGGTTTTGGATGCGGCAGTAGATGTTGTTGATTTAAACGTAGTGAAAGGGGGTTTGGATAAGGCTTTGAAAAGGAATTCTTATCTTTTATCAAATGTTGGTAATAGCGAGATCGATAACATGTCGGCTTCTTGTTCTTCTTCTTCGAGGAGAGGTAGGCGTAGGAAGTCCGTGGCTATTAGTGGTTCTGTTTGATGCAGTGCCAGGATCCGTTGTTGTCGGTCTCAATCTACGGGTGAGTTACCTGATTCAGGTGCCACGGGTGGTGCAACGAATTCAGGCTCAGGTATGCGTTCTGATTTGGGTAGTACATATTCTTCATATACTTTAGGTAGCTTGTCTTATTCTGAGTTTAGTTAGTTAGCTAGTGATACTACATTTATTTATTCTAATGTTGAGGTAGATCTTGAGTATATTAGAAGTAGGGAATTTGATAGGGCTAGATCTGTTGGTTTATGAGGATCATTAGTTGGAACATCAGAGGTTTGCATGATTTAAATAAGTGTGACAAGGTTAGAGCTTTTTTAAAGACTATTCTAATGACATTGCTCTTCTTCAGGAAACTAAAATTGAATGCCCTGATATTCGTTTCTATAGGAGATTAGGTGGGTATCATTTTAGGAAATGGGCTTTTTTACCTTCTGTAGGCGCTTCTAGGGGTTTATTGATTGGGTGGCGGGATAACTATTTTAAACTGCTCCAATGTATTCCTAAGCAACACTCTCTGCATATTATTCTCATTAATCTTAGTGATAATTATTTTTTAAATATTTCTAATGTTTATGGTCCTAACTCAAAAATGGGTCGTCGGATTTTATGGAATGAATGTCTAGAGTTTAGATCTTTAGCTCCGATGTCTTGGATTTTGGGGGGTGATTTCAACGTTACGCGTTTTATAGGAGAGCGTTCTCCACAGGAGGGTGATTTCTCTGCTATGGAGTAATTTGACCAATTTATTATTAATTCTAATTTGATTGAAATCCCTCTTTCTAATAGAGATTTTACTTAGAGTAATACTAGAGAGTCCCCATCTATGGCTCTTCTTGATAGATTTTTCGTTAGTGATGAAATTGAAGATAAATTTCCTATTTGTAGAGTTTCTGGTTTGCCTTACACTTATTCTGATCATTGTCCTATTATTCTCACCTGTGAGCAACATAGAGTTATTGATAGATCTTTTAAATTAGAAAAAATGTAGTTATTAGAATCCAATTTTTCGAATTTAATTAAAAATAAGTGGATTTCAATGAGCTTTTATAATATTAGAAATAAGGATAATTCTGCTAAAAATTTTGTTTTAAAACTGAGGGATCTTAGGATTTTTCTTAAAAATTAGAGTAAAAATGTTTTTGGTGGTATTAAAATTAAAAAAGAAAATATACTTTCTGAGATGCTTAAGATAAACAAGATAGAAGAAACTAGACAACTAAATTTAGGTGAGCGTAACGTTCTCGCTGATCTAAAAGAAGACTTTAACTCTATTTTTGGAAAAGAGGAGGTTTTATGGAAACAAAGATCTAGAATTCAGTGGATAAATGAAGGTGATAATAATACCAAATTTTTTCACAATATGGCTAATGGTAGAAAACGTAGGAATACGATTAATTCTATTTTTGTGAATAATGAAGAATTGGTCGATCGGAGAGATCTTAATAAGGCTTTTACAGACTATTATATAGATATTTTTGGTAATTAAAAAAATCATAGAATTAATGCTAGATGGGGAGATCTTTATCCTTCTGATTCTAATGTTGATCTTTCTGGGTTAGATAATCCTTTTAATGTAGAGGAAATTTGGAAAGCTATTAATGACATGCCAGGTGATAAATCCTCGGGTCTGGATGGCTTCCCCATTTTCTTTTACAAAACGTTTTGGGATGTTTTAAAATTCGATTTAATTAGCATGTTTAATGATTTCTATAATGGAAATTTTCAAATAGGTAGATTTAATTTTGCAAATGTTATTTTATTACACACAAAAATTGGTGCTAATAATTTAAAAGATTTTAGACCTATTTCATTAATTAACTGTTCAGTAAAAATTATTTCAAAAGTTTTAGCTAATAGACTTTGTATAAGAATGAACGATCTAATTGACTGTTCACAATCTGCTTTCATTAAAGGGGGAAATATCACCGATGGTGTGGTTGTTGTTCAAGAATACATTAATCACTATTGTAAGAATAATATAACATGTGCGACTTTAAAATTAGACTTCGCAAAAGCTTTTGATTCGGTAGATTGGGATTTTCTAGTAGATATATTTCTTGCTAGAGGTTTCAGTCATAGATGGATTAGCTGGATCGGGAATTTACTTAGAACTGGTAACTCTAGTATTATGGTTAATGGTATTTTAGGTAATAAAATTCAATCTAAGAGAGGTTTAAGGCAAGGGGATCATTTATCGCCTCTTTTGTTTAACTTAGCCACATATGTTTTCACTAAGATAATTAAAAAAGCGGTTGATAATTGATCTCTGGGGAATGTTGGTAAAGATATATCGCGTAATAATATATCTGTCCTTCAATTTGTGGATGATACATTGCTTTTTTCTTCTCACTTGCCTAGACACATTATTACTCTTAAGTTTATTTTATATAGTTTTGAGCTACTTTCAGGGTTAAAAGTAAATTTTGACAAAAGTTCAGTTTTAGTTTTAAATGATTTTGATAAAGTTGAAAATTTTGTTGCAAATACGCTTAATTGTAAAACTATGAATTTTCCTTTTGACTATCTTTGTTTTGTGATTTGACCTACTAAGCTTAAACATGATGACTGGTTTATAATCATATATAAAACCAAAAATAGGATTTCTAATTGGAATGTTAGATTTTATCGAGAGCGGGTAGATTAGTTCTAATTAATTCTGTTTTATCAGCTCTCCCGATCTATTGGATGTCTATACATCTTTTTCCAGATTGGGTGATCGATAAAATAGACAAAATTAGAAGGGATTTCTTATGGAGTGGGGAAAACTCTAATAGCAGCATTAAATGTTTAGTAAATTGGGAAACTGTTTGTAAATCCAAAAAGGATGGTGGTTTAGGAGTCATTAATTTGCATAATATGAATTTGTCCTTATTAGGTAAATGGTTATGGAAGTTTAAGGATTTTAATGATAATGCTACTTGGAAAGAAATCATTTCTAAATATTACTCTAATGGTACTAACAATTTATATCAAATTTCTCATACAGTCACACGTAAACTATCTAATTTTTGAAAATCTATTTTAAAATGTCATGAGATTTTTAACTTAGGCACTATTACATTAGTTCATTCAAGTAATAGTACTTCTTTTTGGCACGATCGTTGGATTTCCGTTATCCCTCTTAGGATTGAATTTAGAGAGTTATACGAAATCTATAATTTTAAGAATGCTTTAATTATAGAAGTTTTTTCTCCTGAAAATGACCCTCCTTGGAATTTTAGTTTTAACAGTATTTTAGTAGGTTCAACTCTTAGGCAGCTTTCTTTGCTCTATACTAGATTAAATCTATATAATATTGATAATGATAATGATAATATTAGTTGGGAATGGGATAAGAGTAAGAAATATACTTCTAAATATTTTTATAGATTTATTAACTTTTCGGGTGTAACCAATAACTTTTTTAAATTTATTTGGAATCAAATGCTCCTCCTAAATCTAAAATCCACATGTGCTTAATTATGCATGGAAAACTAAATACTATAGAATTTTAAAAAGAAAAAATATGTAAATTGATTATAAATGTTATTTTTGTAATCTGCATTTTGAGGATATTAAGCATGCATACTCTGATTGCATTGATACTTATTTCATTCTGAATAATACCCTTAAAATCTTTAACTTTAATATAACAACTAAAATCTCTGATTGTGAATTCAATTGCAATAGTTTTAGATTTATGTTCAAAATGGATAATAGATTCTTGCTTGACAGTTTATTCATTATAGCTGGTTGGTATATTTGGTTTGAAAGAAATTAGAGAATTTTTAGAAATATTAATAGTCACTTTAATAAATTGATTTTTATATTTCTTTATTTTGTTTTAATTGGATCTCAAATCCTAAATATAAATTAGCTAAAAATAATCTATTTAAAAAATATCTTAATAAGGTTAATAATGATATTAAACTATTTAAACATAATAATAATATTTTTGACATTAATAATTATAGTATTAATATTTTTTCAAACTTAAATGATGATTTCACTATGTATCATAATATCCTTTTGTTCAAAGGGCTATAAGATATTTTTAGATGTTTTAGTCTTTGTTTGTTTTAGTTTATAGAACTTTTGGTTCTTTAGACTATGGATTCTTTTTAGTCATTTTTCTAATCTTCACTCTATTATGTTCTATTAGCTTAACTTTTGTATCTTTACTTCTATCTCATTTGTACATATATATGTATATAAATTTCATTTATAAACATATATGTGTCTCATTCTAACTATTTTCTTTAGTTTCTTTTCAGTTACAGGTTTGGACTAGGTATGGTGTTAGTTTCTTTTTGCAGGTACACAGGATTGCTGATTGCAGTGAGGGGTTCTTCTCAGTACATATTCATCTTCATTATGGCATTCTATTTTCAGAAGGATTCTCATCTCAGTTAGGCGCTACTTCCAGATTTACCGAGTCTTCAGAGCGGAGTTTTCCATTCAGGATCATTAGCAGTTTCTCTTCAGATCTTTCGCATCTCCACTCCTTCCAAGTCAGCAGCATGGAGTTTCCATCTTAGATGGAGCTGGCTTCCTGTTTTATTGGCTTTGTGATATTCCATTGTTTTTCAGGTACTTCTAACACCTTAATATCGGACGGTGGCCTTGTCGGAGCTCGGTATTAGGGAGTAATGGGCGGTGGCCTTGCCGGAGCTCATTATAGGGGTACCTGAGTTTTTTCTTAGATGCTTGTACTTAGATTTGCTACCTGCCAGGCATGTTGGCAGCACCTTATCTTGTGTTATATGTATATTTACATGTGTGCTCTCCTCGTTTTAGAGGATCACATATTTTTCTTTAAAAAAAATTAAATTTTGAAAGGTTAATCTTTTATACTTAACTTGTTTTCGATTTTTCGAACTTATCCATTCCTTGCCCGGGATGAGGCCAGGGGAGCCAGGGCACTGGTTGCTCCTGAACATCTCCTTAGTTCAAGCACTTCCACCCGAATCTCAGAAATAGAAAAATCAGGTTTACTCATCGGCTTAGTAGAGCCAAGATTAAAATAATTACTTTTAATGGCTTTTCCTTAATCATTCATTTAGTCCAGCTTTGAAATAAGTGATAAATCTCTCAAATCATATTTATAATCCTCAGTTATATAATTAAAAACATTTATAAGTGATTCTAGAAAGAATCGTTAAGTTTAAACTTATACTTCAAAATTTATAGCATTCGCAGTAGAAAAGTGCTACGAAAAGTGCTATATAAGCCTATTTGATTTAAACAACTTTCCTAATATTTTAAAATCCATATTTTCAATTCAAAGCTCTTTTAATCTATTTAAATGGATTTATCCAATTTATTCCATATTTTTCCATAATTAAATACGTCCATTTATAAAGATTTTACTTTATGGTCACTTAACTACACAAGCGCGATTTTTCTATAAAATTGATTTGGACATAATTCAAATCATATAAGATGAAATCTTGTTTTTCTTTTTCCATTTGAAAACTATGGTTACAATAGTCCAGGCATTTCTTGTTTCGAAGAAATCCGAGCTATACTTCACTCTATACCCTCATTTGAACTTTTCGATGCGAAATCGCGAACTGTCGTTACGCGACGCACCTAGTATTAACTTGATTTACAATATTAGAAATAATTCTCTAAATTGAATATAATTACTTATAAAATCATTACAAATCATTTCAAATCGATATTTTCAATTTTTAAAGTATTAAAAATATATTTCACTATTTCCATATTATAATATTATTATATTCTTATTATTTTAGTATTAAATTTTAAAATCCAATTTCAATTCTAACTTAAAATTAAACTTAATTAAAACTTAGATTTCAAATCTAATTTCAATTCCAATTCAAATTTCAACCTTAATCCCAAGTTCAATTTTCAAAATCGATTTTAATTTTAGTTTTACTATTCATCTCAATTTCAATTTCACTTTCCATTTCAAATCCAATTCTAATTCTGATTTTGATTCGGATGTCAATTTCAATTATACTTCAATTCCAATTTGACTTTATTTTCAAAGTCCAAATTTGATTTTTTTTTCACCTTTCACAAAGAGGCTTAATAATTCCAACATATACTGTATTTATAAAATTGGTCATACTTAACAAAGGGATTACTTAATCAAAAATGAGCCTAATCACTTCCAATATTCATCATTAACAAAACATCCATTCTCATAGCATAGTAATTATCAATAAGTGAGTATATTAGCATAACTCTACTATTCATCCAACATATTCAAACAATCATTCAAACGTCCATATCATCAAATGGTTATCATCTAATATAACAATTAAACTTGATAATCAATATAATCCAAATAGCGATGAGAATTTCTCACTTTTATTTCCACTCCGTCAATCTTTTGCCAAACTAGTGTTCTTCATGAACTAATGCGCTCTCTTTTTCCCGTGTTCCGAACTTGTCGCTTCGAATTTCTCTTTCTCTTTTTTTTTTCTTTTTTTTCCTTTTCATTTTCTTTTTTTTATATGGAGGAGGGTACGACTTGGGGAGTGTGTGGGGTAGGCGGATAGGGTGTGGGTAGGGTCTTGGGTAGGTGGGTGTGGGGTGTTTAGAGGTTGGTGGAGGCGGGTATGTGGGTGTATGGCTCGGGTAGGGTGTGTGTGGGGCACGGATGGGTAGTGGTTGAGAGTAGGGAGGTGGGTAGGTGGATATTTAGGCTCGAGTTTGGATGGAGGAGGGTACGGCCGTTGTGGTAGAGGGTGTGGAGGCGTGTATGGGTTGTAGAAGTGGGGTTTGGTTGTGTAGAAGCTTGCTTAAGGTGATGTAATGGTGGAGTAGAGTTTAATGGAGGAAATGAAAAGGATGGAGAATGATTTTGTGGTGAGAAAGTGAAGATATGCATGCTTATTTATACATGTAGTTTCTTGCCAAATGACTACAATGTCCTTCTCTACTTTTTTGACTTTTAAACCATTTTTAAAACTCTTTCCAAGGCATGATAAGAAGTGTATTAAATATGAGATGATGTTAGGATGTGAATTTGTCTTTAATGAAATGATTTTGCCTTTTTTTTCTTTACTTTCTAAATTACATAAAAACCCTTTTGCTCCTTTTCCATGCAAGAAAGGACTTGTGCATTTATGGTGATGGATATGTTGAGTACTTTGTGTAATGATGTTGTTTTTAATTTTTTTATTTAAATTTTAAATTAGTCAAATCATGTTTTGTAAACCTTATTTAAAAACTTTCCTAAAATAAACTTTTGTCTCATATGCTAAATGTAATGTGTTTATAGTTTGTAAAGATGTATTATATATGTTATAAAGTGCATATGTTCATACAATGTTGCGACGACTTGTTACTGTTACAGTTGAAAACAACGTTGTTATTGATAAATTTTACAGTCAAAATTTGACGTTTTTGCTAAACTATATATTCAAGTAAACAAAACTTAAAAATTGATTTTCTATTATATTAAATGAATTAAAACAAGTCCATCTAGGTTAAAATCCTATATCATTATGGTTAATATCAAAATATTGAATTTTGAAGTTGCATTAACAAAATGTGACAAATTTTGAATATTTTTGTAAAACGACCATAAACCTATTTTTAAATCCTTAAATATACTTCTATTATCTTTATTAAGTGATTTTAATATAATTTAACTTTTCAAATAAATATTTAAACCTATTTATTTAAGCATTTATTTATTTTAAACAAAACTTAACTTTTGCTGATTTGTTCTAAAATCCAAATTTCATCCTTTTTAATTATTAACTATAAGAATAAATAATTTTTCTATAATTATTTATAATATATAACTTATTTATTTAAGTTTTTAAACCCTTTTAAATTTAAAATAAACAAAATCCCTCATTTCTGAAGTAGCGAAATTATGGGTTGTTACATTTATTCAACCAAATAATTAATTTAAACACCTTTATTTAAACTAATTAATTAACTTTTAACATCATTTATTAAATTTATTAATTAATTTTAAACACCTTAATTAAATCAGTTAAATAAATTTAAATGTCATTAATCAATTTATCAATTAAATTTATTATAATTAAATAATAATTGAAAATATTTAAACCTCAAATTTTTTATCAAATACTTATACAATCCTTACAAACCTATTTGAAAAGAATTTACAAAATATTTAAGTTAAATAATCTTTATAAATTTAAAACAATGTTAAAACCATCTATTATCCTGAAGGATAATGAACCAAGTTTATAATCTTTTATAAACTTAAAAGAACATTAATTATCCCGAAAGGTAATTAATCAAATTTATAACCTTTCATTGATTTAAAATCCTAAAAGATACTTAATCAAATTTATATTTATCTTTTATAAATTTTGATCAATACTTACCTTTTATTTTCAAAATTCCTAAATTATTTGAAAATATAGTTTTAAACAACTTTCAAAGTGCAAAACACGACCAAACATTTATTTTGTGAAAATAAAAGCTCAAGTTCAACACACAAAAAAGTTTAAGGGGATGATATTTCATAAGTAAAGGTATAACAAAAATTGCTATAACGACACTTACACATATCAAACAGTATGTCACAAATATTCCAATCAAACACTAATATAAGTAACATAAGAATATAAATAAATCAATATACGCAAGAAACCCCTTAGGGTCTCTTTACAAAAGTCCACTATAAATTTCAAAATATGCAAGCACTTTGAAGTGTTCCGTAGCGAACTATTGCTATGAAAACACTCTGACTACTTCTTTTTGTCCTCTGCAACACAATGGTTATTTATGTCATCCGCTATCAAGTGGGAACAAACAATAATATATAGTCAAATAGGTTCCTTGTAAATCATACAATGTGGTATCCACTTTCCAAAGCAAGAATCTGCCAGTTGAAGCTTTCGTGTTCCGGTTTGATCTAAAATCGAACGACTTTCGATTTTGGCTCAAAATTTCACTGGTTCAAAATCCATCAAACTAGTTCCAACATATAGATATTGCTCCTACAAGCACAATGCAAAAGGCCACGTCCAATTTCAACCACGTATGAGAGAGTTATCAATTTTATAAGATTTGGTAATTAAATAATATAATCAATTTGCTAATTGCATTTAAATTTTAATTACCGTCTCCAAACACTTCCTTCCCCAAATTGAATCCTTCCGCTTGTACATGAAGGTGCATAGAGATATACCCACTTGCATGCGACCTTCCTCTTATCCTAGCTCGAGCTATAGACCACGGAACGAATGCGCCGCCAATTCCAACAAACTCCCCTTTGCATGACCTACACATCTACGCCTACAACTCTGAGCTCGATCGACCGAGGTCCATGGAGACTCAAAGTCCTGTACGCATCAACCCTAGAGGTACATTTCACACTCCACGATGGAAAGAGCTTCAACCAACGCCAAACTTCCTCTCTTCGAATCAATTTTACAACGGCGGCCTCCAATCAACCAACCATGGCCCAATCTCGGACCAACCTAAACCCTAGGCAACGCTCACTAATGTCATCACCAAAAAACACGACCGCAATCATCATCGAACACACTAACATGTAGCTCTCCTCATCACGAGCCCAAAAAATCCATCTTTACAATTTTTAGTGGATTGTAGCTTGAGATTTTATTTTTTGAAGTTTGGATGCTTTTTTTTTACTAGACATTGATTTTAAAAAAATGTGAAAGAGAAAAAAAAGTCAAAGGTGTGTTGAACAATCTAAGTGTGGGTTTGATTTATTTAAATACTTCCGGCATCTCACTAATAGAATTTCGTTCACGAACGACAAAACAAAAATATGGTCGAAAACAGAAATCCAACACGATCACAAAACAAAAACAAAACACACTACTTATCTTATTATGTAAAAATTCGAAAATATCATCGTTTGCAGTAAAATACGTCAAACGACAAATCAAACATTTTTCAAATTAAAAATTATGAAAAAATTCTTTATCGAACTATTTATTATTGTAAATAAATTTATAAAATGAGTTCACCATTATTATTTATTTATTAAAATTAGTTAAATAAGGCTATTACATCCATTTAATTAATATTTTAATTCATAATTCAAATATTTAAATAATTTCTATATTTGAATATTAGTTATTTATATTTTAAAAATCAATTATTTAAATATTCAAAATTAATTAAATATTTAACATCTAGACGATATAATTTCGGGATGTTACAGCTTATCCTTTTTTCTTGCTTTTAGATTGATAATGGTATCAATCTTATGAAAAAGAAGATAATGTATTTATAGGGTGAGAAGATGGTTGGTGGGGGTTGGTGGCTTGTTTGGTGGCATGGTTGGTGGCAGCCACACATTTTCCTCATGGGCTGCTGCCCACTAACAATCTCCCACTTGAAGACTGATTTCAATCCAACTTCACACCTTGATCAATGCAGCAGCTATTCTGATCTTATTACTCTAGCAGACTAACTGAAGTTGAACATAACTTCAGTTTTTCAATAGTTACTACCTTCGTCAACATATCTGTTGGATTCTTGCTTCCTTCGATCTTCTCCGTTATTAACACATCATCTTCCAATAGAGACTCGATGATGTGATAACGAAGCCCAATATGCTTTGTTCTGCAATGAAACGCTGAATTCTTTGTCAAGTGTATCCCACTCTGACTCTCACTATACAAAACAATCTTCTCCTATTTGAATGCCAACAGAGTTAACAAACCTTGAAGTCATATCATCTCTTTACTAGCTTTAGTGACTGCAACATACTCAACCTCTATAGTGGATAGAGTGACAATCTTTTGTTTCTGTGACATCTAATTAATACCTGTAGTTCTAACAGTAGATATATAATTGATGGTGCTTCTTTGATGATAGACTTCACCTCCAAAGTCCACGTCTACGTGGCTTGTGCTTTTAACTCTCCTTTACCAAAGTATAAACCATTCTCCATGGTGCCTCACAGATACCTCAAAATCCACTTGACTACTTCCCAATGAGCTTTCTCTGGATTTGACATAAACCTACTAACAACTTCTACTGCATGGCCAATGTCTAGCTCATACAGACCATAGTATACATCTAACGTCCAATAGCTAAGGCATAAGGAATCTTGACCATGAAATTTCACTCTTCCTCCATATGAGGGGACTGATCCTTAAATAGGCGAAAGTGACTGGCCAAGTATGTGCTAACTGGCTTAGTGTTGCCCATGTTGAATCTCTACAAAACACGGTTGATGTACTCTGCCTGCGATAATTACAAGTACCCTCATTTCTTATCTCCAGTGATTTGCATTCCAAAAATCTTCTTTGTTGGACTCATGTCTTTCATGTCAAACTCCTTTGACAATTGCTGCTTCAACCTTCTGATATCATCCATATTTGAACCTGCTACTAACATATCATCGACATAAAGCAGTAAAATGATATAATTGGGCATATATCTCTTAAATTAGCAATAGTAATTAGCGTTGCAATTCTAGAAGTCTTCCTTGTGCATTAATCCATCAAACTTTTTGTACCGCTGTCTTGGGGCTTGTTTCAGGCCACATAAGCTTTTCTTACGTCTGCACAACATGTTCTTCTTTCTTTTTTAAGAAACCTTCCGGTTGGTACATGTATATATCCTTATCCAAGTCTCCGTGAAGAAATGCAGTTTTCATATCCAATTGTTCTAGATGAAGATCATCAATAGCAACAATACCTAATACTGGCCATATAGTATTGAGCTTCATAACTGGAGAAAAAATTCACTATAGTCTACTCTTTCCTTTTGTTAGAATCCTTTGACAACTAGTCGAGCTTTGTATCTCTTGGAACTATCATGCTCCTCTTTCACTCGATACACCCATTTATTGTGAAGTGACATCTTTCCCGCAGGTAACTTAGCTAGTTCCCATGTATGGTTGGAGATTAGATTCTTCATCTCATCTTTCATGGAAAGCTCCCACTAACATCTCCAATTTGAAAAGCTTCACCATAGTATTCAAGTTCCCCTACATTAGCCGACAACAAATAGTTCAAGTATTTTTTGTTAGGCACATAAGGTCAAGAAGACCTTCTCAATATAGGAGCTAGAGTAGGAGGTTATGGTGTGTTAGACCGGTGCACGCTATATGTTCAATGAGTTCCTCTGGCTGAGGACTTGCTACAATCGGTTCTGTCATGAGACAATTTGGGATATCAATGCATCTGCAAATACTAGTTCACTCTGCTCTGAGTCATCGGCGTCTATTTTATGCATGTCTTTTACATTATTCTTTTGTTAAAAATCACATCTCTATTGTGGATCACCTTATTATTATCATTATCCCAAATGCGGTAGCCAAACACATCCTCATCATAGCCGATGAGGGTGCATTTCTTGGATGTAGGATCAAAATTATTCCCGCCTTGAATTGATATTAACATATGCTATACAACCGAAAGCTTTTAAATGTGGTAGTTTTACCTCTTTTCCACTCTATAAATCCTCTGGTATTCTATGCTGTAATGAAGTAAGTTGCTGTGTTCACTGCTTCTGCCGAGAACTATTTTGGTAGACCTGACTGTGTACAAATGCTTATGGCTCTTTCCGTCAATGTTTGATGCATAAGCTCAGTTACACCATTGTGTTGAGGCATACCCAACATGATTCTCTCTATTCTGATCTTGTGCTTATAGCAGAACTTCTTGAATTTAGTGTCTTCACATTCACCCCCATTGTTGGTTCTAAGCTTTTTGATCTTTAGACCCATCTCATTTTCAACCATAGCTTTCCATCTCCTGAAAGCCTCAAACACTTTAGACTTGTGCCTTAGAAAGTAAACCTATACCTTTCGTCAGTGATCATTGATGAAAGTCATGAAATAGTGTTCTCGCTAATGGATGAGATTGTCATTGGCCCCCAAACATCAGAGTGAACGAGCTCTGACCTCTCTTTCTTTGGGGTTCTACCACTTGCTTGAAAGTTGACCCTCTTCTGCATTTCAAGTATGCAATCTTCGCACATGTCTATTTCCACTGACTATAGACCTGGAAGTTTCCCCTTCGAGTGCATA
This sequence comes from Allium fistulosum, assembly GCA_030737815.1. Lineage (NCBI taxonomy): Eukaryota > Viridiplantae > Streptophyta > Magnoliopsida > Asparagales > Amaryllidaceae > Allium > Allium fistulosum. Next base: position 707,961,061 of record CM060903.1, on the reverse strand, counting down.
ATATTCATTCCCTTCTCACTCATATGGCCTAGCCATTGGTACCACACATTGGAATTTTCATTGTTAGCTGCAACTGCGATCGAACATCATGCTTTTGCTATCATGTCAAGAGTGCCACTCTTCTTGCCTCGAGCAACCCTCGTTGCACCCTTTGAAATTCTCCAGTTATCACTATTGAACATCGTATTGTAGCCTTCACTAGCCAATTGCCATACTGAGATTAAGTTCTTTCTCCAGTTGGGTATATGCCTGACATACTTTAGCTTCTAAATAGATCCATTTAACTTAATCTTCACAGAACCATTATCAATAATATCACAACGTTGATCATCACTAAGATATACCTTTATGATATTTTCACGGACATACTAATCAAAGAATTCTTTCGGCAAAGTAGCACAGAACGATGCTCTAGAGTCTCAAGACTCTTCCTTGCTCTACAAAGATCATATCATCGAGTCATCTCCTCCTGAGGTGGAAGTTACATTTTCCTCTACCCTCGCCTCCCAGTCCTTTGGTGCGCTCTTACACTAATTTTTGTAGTGCCCGGTCTTCCCGCAGTTTCAGCACTTAATAGTCTTCGAGCTATGAGCATTATTAGGATTCCTAGATTTATGCCTCTAGTTCTTTGATCTACTTCGGTAGTTTGATTTGCCACGTCCATTCACTCTAGTTGAATTTCTTCCTCTTGATTGTGTATAAAAAAAGTAAATAAGTTGATCACGTACATCTTTAAATTTTAACTTGCTGCTTCCCAATGAACTACTTATAGCCATGACAGTAGCATTCCAGCTTTCTGGCAAAGAAGACAAAAATACCAATACTCGTTCTTTGTTATCAAATTCAGTTTTAATTGAACTAAACTGGGATGTAACTGCATTCAATTCATTGAGATATTGGGCTATCGATGCGCCTTCTGTTATTCACAAATTAAACAATCACCTCATAAAGTGAACTTTTTTAGAGGCTAATGGCTTCTCACACATATTGGAGAGAGCCACCATAAAACCTGCTATGGTCTTTTCCTTTACTATGTTGAAAGCAACATTGCAAGATAACGTCAATCCGATAATTTCGAGGGCATGTCTGTCGAGAAGAGCCCAATCTTCATCCTACATTCTCTGGCTTCTTTTTTGAGAGAGGTTAATAAAGCTTTTTCTGGTACATGTAATCTTCAATCTGCATTTTCCAAAAGCCAAAGCCCGCACTATCGAACTTCTTGATTTTCACCTTTCCTTCGTCTGTGGCCATTTCTCCCACTCGAATCTAACTTCTCATGAATCGTTTCTCAAAAATTTCAAAAAATATAGAAAAACGCAACCAAGGGTCTGATATTAGTTGTTAGGAAATTATGCAAATTTCCTTATAATCATATTTGTGAGGAAGCGAGCTAAAATAAAGAATAGTAAGACATACAAACTTGATAAAGGAGTTCGGCCAATTATGCCTACGTCTCTGCCTGTTGTAGATCTTTTACTTGAGGGAAATATTACCAAGTGATTACAAAACACTTTCAACTCAGTATTCATTCTCACTCTTTAAAGCTTTTCTCTCTAAGATTACCTTTTTCTCTTACTTTTGGATTAATTGTGGGATCATCTCATAAAGAAGAAGATAATGTATTTATAGGTTGAGAAGATGGTTGGTTGCATGGTTGGTGGCAGCCACACATTTTTTTCATGGGCTGCTACCCACTAACACAACAGCATTGAATCTAAGCATCGAGCAACTTCACCAAATCATAGCAAAATATGCAATCTAAAACGACGCAACAAACATAGTAGCATCTCATCTAAGGTGCGTCGGCGTACATCAATTTCTCCAGGTGAGCTTGATTGTTAGTAGCTAGCAATGATAATGCTTGTCCCTAATTCAAGAAGAAGACGTGATTTATTTTTATAAGGAGGAGATTGAACCTTTTTTAAGTAAAGATTTTTATTTCTTTTGAGAAGAAGGAAATTTTTTTGGTGTGAGAAATATAGACCTACATAGTGTTGACTGACTGATCAACAAAAGAAAAAGGAATATATTTTACCTCCTTTTGCAATTTAGACTACAGCTTATTTTTTCATAGGTAGACAAAATTCTACAATTAGGGCCTTTGCTTTATTGCTTTGTGATTTTTCTTTTAAATTTGAACTTTAGAATTTTATTCTAGGATTGAGCTACAGGGTTCTTAGTTTTGGAATTCATAATTTGAGGATAAATTCAAGGTGGGGTTACTAGAAATATGATTCGCATATTCAGGTTAGTAGGGATTGCGAGTTTACATTGTTGTGAGCATCCAAATATTTAATTCTAGTAGTAGTCTTGGGGTAGTAGCAGGCACTAACGGATTAGTGGTCGAAATGGGGTATATTTATGTGTTCTTTATTTTTCACATTCACGTTTTCGCATTTTATTTTACCTGTTTATCTGCGAAATTTTAAAATACCATATTCACCCCTCTCTTGTGTATAATGCACGATCATAACAAGTGGTATCAGAGTGGTTTGTTAGCAAGAATTTGATATAAAGTCCCACCCTAGTAGTAAATTTTAGGGGTGTTACGGTTGCGGTAACCGTTGTTATTACCGCCAACCGTAACCGTAACCGTTGTTGACGGTTATAAATACTTATAACCGTTACCGCAACCGTTTATGATGGTTAACCGTCGTATTTTCAATTTTGAAGCATGTCGTACATATATTTTCAATTATATGCATTATTGGTGATAAATTAATATAGCTCTAACTGTTTTTTGCAAATTTATTTGTTTGTTTATAAAACGACCAATATGCATGCACATGTTATTAATTCATTAAGACACATATTATTAATGTACAAGCTATTCTTTTTACTTAAATTACTAATTTTTATACTTTAATGTTAAATATTACACAAAACAATCATGTACGGTTGGTATGGTTAACCGCGGTTTTCAAATTCTTCAACCGTTACCGTAACCGTTACCGTTATAAGTGGTAACCGCATGAACGGTTGGTACGGTTGAGCGGTTGAGCGATTCAACCGTAACAGCCATAGTAAATTTAGAGAGAGTCAGTCCATTTTTGATGGAACAAAATTTTCAAATTGGAAATCTAAAATAAAATTTTATTTAAAGCTATTAATTTCAAATTATGTGATATCATTGAAAATTGTTAGGAAAACATACATAAGAATAATATTTCACTTACTTCTAATGCTTTGAATATTCTTCTATGTACTTGATAGACCTGAATTAAACATATCTCTCATTGTTCAATTGCATAGGAAATCTGGAACACTCTCGATGAAAATATGGTAAATTTTTTAACAATGATGAAGACTCTCCAAAGCGGATATAAGAGTAGAATTTTGTTTAATGGGATTCATAAAAAACAATCTAGACAAAGACGGTGTAGACAGGTAACAGTGACATAATGGATGATGAGATAAGTCATTTTTAATATTAGGATTTTGTAGTGACCCAGTTTTTCAGTCATATGAATTTAGAATATTTAATTAATTTTAAATATTGAAAAGTAAAATTTATAAGTTAAAATGTTTAAATAATTGAATTTGGAATCTAAAGTGAATAAAATTGATTTCTAAAGTTGATTTAAATTTTATTTGGATTAGAATGGAGTGATAGAACTTTTAAAATTGAAAAAAAAGTGAATAAACGAAAATTAAAGATTTTATAATTTAATTTGATGAGTAAAAATAGCCATTCCGGACACTGTTTTAGAATGGAACGAAACCAGTTTCATTGATCCGTAATTTTATATTATTATAGGATTCCAAATTTCGTGGCAATTGGACTTACCGTTTGGTCGTGCGAAGCTGAAACGCCTAGAAATTTATTAAAGGAATTTTAATTAAAATAATTTGATTTTGGAACGCTATCTTCCAAATAAGATGGAATTGGGTCTCGATATATATTCCATTGTGTTCGGAATAGGGGTATAACATATAGAACGCTAGGAGGCATACTTCATTTGGAGTTCGAAATTTTGGAACGAGAATAGTGATTTGATAATTGCCTATATAAGGACCCTAAACTCATTCCATTTAAAATCCTAACCCTAAAAGAGCCTAGCCGCCACAAAACATTTTAATGGCCAGAATTACTCCAAACTTCCCCCTCGATTATCTCGCAATCCGTTCATCTTCATGTCTCGACATCTAAAGCAATACTGGAGAGCTCGTCAAGTTCTACGATTTCAACGGTCACGATTGAAAATGGTGGAGCGGATCTTGGTGAATCGAGTCGCGTTTGTTCCCAGGTCAGAGGTTGATTTATCGGCGGCAGGTGGATCGTGCTCGATCGGAGCATGGTTGTGGAGGCGCCGGAGCAAGGCGCAAGCGATGGTGGTCTCTGATGGAGCTCCAACGTCGAGGTGAAGGCGCGATCATCAGTCAACGGTGATGAGATGGGTTTTTTTTCGGGGCTGGTAAATGATGATGAAGGAGAAAAAGCAGATGGCATGAATTTGAGGGAAATGAAATCAATGGCTGTGATTATTCCAAAGGTTAACATAAAAATAAAAAGATTTAAATTTATTTGTTTTAAATTCGTGTAATCTTATAAATTGTGTAACTTTTCCATACGAGGTCCGTTTCGCACAAAACGAAATGCATTGGATTCGTATTGACGAACACTACATTTTAGAGCTAGTTCGGATGGATTTGGAACTTGCAAGGATTTTGGTTAAAATTAAACGTTCGTTTAATTTTAAACGAAATAAAATGCTACAACAACGACTACAACCAAAGTGAGTAAAACTCACTCTTTCTGACCCGCTTATATTTTTATATAAGTGGGAATATTTTTATTATGTTGTTTTGATGACTATTGGATGTTAAATATATATATATATATATTGGATGTCTGGATGTTATGCTATAGTAGTAGTTGTATATATTCCTGCCTATTGGAGCAGATGGGACCCTATTACGTTCTCGTGTAAGAGCGGATGACCCTTTGTATACGAATCCCGCCTCGAAGCGGTTGATTTATATTTTTATGATTATATGATGTCTGTGATGCAGGGGGACAGGTTGGAGGGATCCAACAGGATTCATTGTACTGTTGATTTTATTTTCATATATATGTTGATATATGATGTGATGGATGCGATATTTGATAACCTGAATTTGTTTTGCTTATTTAGTGCTATGGTAGCACTGGACCCTATTTTAGTATTTTAAACACTATAAAATAATGATTTTGAATTGAAATGATTTTCAAGTGATTTCAGAGAAGTATATGTTTTAATAATTTTTAAATTATTAAAGAAATGAATTTGTATTTAAACAAATACAAAGTATGATTTTTGATGTTATAAAAATATGGTTTTGGGGAAATATTTTTACATAGAGATTTTTGAATATTTTATAAAGGATTTTTTTTAAAAGAGATATTTTATAAATAAAGAAATGAATTTTTATAAATAAATTAGATTTATAAAGAAATGGATTTTTATAAATAAATTAGATTTATATAGAAATGGATTTTTGATAGTAAATGAGTTTTTATAAAAGAATGATTTATAAATAGAAATTTATAAAAGAAGTGATTTTATAAAATAGAAGTTTTATAAAATAGAAAGGAGATTTATAAACATAGTTTTTAAATTTGGAAATGATTTATGTTGTGATATAAAATATGGATTTTTATTTAAAGGAATGTTGAAAGAAATATTTTGATGATGTTAATGGTTTTGAAAAGTAACTTATCGTTTTAAAATAATGTTTTGGGAAATATAATTCCAAATGGAGTTTAATGGTTTTGAAAAATGTTTTAAAATGAGATATGTATCGAAAACATAGATTTCAACATTTATTATTGTAATAGATGTTTTCGGAGAAGTAAGGAAGGCATCGACTATAACACTATTGTTAGAGTAAATGATTTCCGAAAGGAAATGTTTTATGTAGTATATGGGGTTATATATATATATATATAATTAAATCCCTATACTAAATTTTTTAGGTTGCCGTAACGATGTTTTACACCATTTTATGGAAGGTACATTCCTCTAGAAATTTACTGTACGGAAGGTAGTCCCTTACCCACCATTGTATGGAAATCCAAACTCCAATACGAGCCTGCCATTTTGTTTGTAGAACCCACTTTGTGGCTAGTATGGTGGAATTTAATAATGTAACTGTAACATCCCGCCTTTTTGTATGTTTTAAGAAGACACACGTGCCAACTCAAACCATATAGAAGGGCGGATTGTTATTGGGGTGAATAAGGAAAAAAAGAAAGAAAGAAAAAACATAATCTCGCAGCGGAATGACAAAATATAATAATCAAATAATAGTTCATGAAGCTGTATACAAAACATTTGATTATACTTATCCAATACAAAAAATCAGAGTTACACATATCAGAGATAAATATATTACATTGCAGTGGAACAATATAGTAAATAATAATAATACATTCTTCGTCTTCGTCCTCTGGAAATATGGTCTTCAAATCCTGAAATGCTCAGGCTGACCCGAGCGAATTTAAAAGACAAAACACTCGAGTCAGAACTAAAAGATCTTATGTGAGTTAAATCAACGGTAAATAAATATGAGTGTAAACGGCGTCGGAGATGTTTACGGGGTTTGACATCTCCTATCCAGTGTCTAACGTGAGTGTAGTAACTTAAGAGATGTTCGGGATTCACATCTCCTAAGGATCCGTTAAACTATCTACTATGTAGTACAATACGCTATTATAATATGTCTACAGTAAAGTAAAAGTATTAAAATAGTGTTAAGGCGTTACCCATATCCCCCTTAACACATTTTATATATTCCCGTAGTCTATACAATGTCGTACGCTCCTCCGTAAACTGGAGGTTTACCCAGAGGACATCACATGAAAACAAACTCGTAGAAGGTGCTCTAGGGCATGTGAACACGGCACACGAGAAGATGCCAGGGTAGATATACCATTTACAGATCCGGACTGGTGGTAATGCATAGCAGCTACTACCGCCCACCTCGGAACACACTCCCAAATCAAAAATCGAGGGGTGGCCACCAAACAATCACAAAATCAGAATATAATATAAAAGAAATGTGTTCGATATGAGGAATGACCTCACTTGGCCCGGCGTAGCTCCTGATTTTAGTCACATCTAAGCTGACTCATGGGAGTCAGGGTCACGTCATACCTTACAGAAATCGTTCACCAAACTATCCTACTTCATTTCTGGAATCTCCACCTCGTACACGGTTGTTAAAGTAGTTTTCGGTATTGGCATAGAGTATGACAATATCCGATCTCGGTCTCTTTAACAACCAATCGCTTATTTCACACCGGATGGTTCTTTTACATTTCAAAAGTCAATCTATAATTTATATCAAAATATCATATTCTCAAATCCATATCACTTCCGAATTTATATTCACTTGAAATCATATTAACCTTTGAAATCATATCGTTTCCGAAATCATAATTTCTTTCAAAAGTCATATTTCCAATTACGTTAAATTCTTGCTTCGAAATCATCATATTCAATCAAATACACCATTTAAATCCCAACTGAGGTTATAATATCACTTAACCATATTTACTTAAAAATCGAGAATTTGAACATAAACCCATCCATTTTACTTAGTTTGGAATTTAGAAGAAAATAGTTTTAAATAGTTAATATAGATTTAAAATAGATTAAATATAATTAAAATAAATTAAATAGCTTTAAAATAGATTAATTAGATTTAAAATAAGTTTAAATGGGTTAATTAGTTTAAAAGTTGAAAATCTTAATAATTAAAATCTTTAAAGTAATATATTTTTAAAACAGTTTATATAAAAATATGAATTTGAAATTTATATCAATTTAAACTATTTGTTTCATTCCAATACATTTGGACCATTTCAATATCCCAAAACCCAATTTCAAAATTTCCAATTCCAATTCTCAATAAAATATTTAATTCAATATCGCCTCCAATCCATGTTCGAAATATCAATTTAAATTACTCCAAATTCAATATATTTCAAAGTTATATTTCAAACAATTTAAAATAATTCAATTCTGAAAAATTTCACTTTTTATTCCAAATTCAACTTTGAAATTTCAATTTAATTTCTTTAAACAATTCCTTTAAACCAATTCAAATTTCAACATAAACTTGATTTAAATAATAATTCAATTTTATATAAATCAAATTTTTGTTTCAAAAATATCATTTAATTCAATTCAAAATTTAAGGATTCAAAAATCATTAAATTTAACCAATCCGGTGTCCGTATATAATTCTCTACCCTAGGGTCAAGTGATATGGATATTTATCATTTCAATCCGCAATTTAAAATTTTTATATTTACGGATATATATCATTTCAATCCGCAATCCCGAAAATATAAACATCCATAAAATCGCTCGAGTCTATCATTTCAACCCATAACGATTTTTCCTTAATTTATTGATCATTCAGGTATGTATCATTTCAACCCATAGTGAACTTGTAGTTTATAACGATATAAAATAAAACATCCATTCATCCAATATTCAACAATCAACATCCATTACAAACATCATCCAAATCAATCAATAAATATCAATATAGAACTGATAATCAATAACAGGTATTTAATTGGCAATTTATATTCAATAATAAATTAAATAACGATTTAATTCAAATAAATTCAAATTAACTGAGATGATGATTTAAAATATACCAAACAGTCATAAATAAATTTCTAATCACATCATAAATTTAATTTAACAAACATAAGAAATTTTAGAAGTTGTGAGTGGGTTAAAACACTCACCTTTGATTTTAGCCCATAAAAATCCAAACATAAGCGCAAAACTCAACAATCTCCAAATTCAACTAAATCAATTTCATGTTGTCCGGAATTTAAATACTAATCCAACTGAAGAAATCATGTGTGAACCAAAGTTTATATGCAAAAGATATTCATGTTATAAGAAATATTATTAAAATAAAAATTAGTATGCGTAAAAAAAATAAACAAACAAATTTTAATACTTACGTTTTTCTCAAGATGAGGCTTCAGGAAAAGATTTAAGAACAACTAAGATGAGGACATAAAGTGTACAAAAGAATGAAAAAATAATGTTTTATAAAAGAAAGTTTTTGGATTTGCAAGAATAAGAGCTTTTGAATATGAGGTGTTAGGAGAAACAAAATGTAAAAGAAGAAATAAGCTGTAGGTTATTTATAATTAGGAAATGAAGGTGGAGGGACAAAAATAAGTGTCATATTTTATTTTGAAAGCTTCAGGCATTAATAATGCATAAGGAAATGCACGAAGGAATGGAAAAGTTTGCACACGAAAGTAAAATTTTGTATACATGAAAATGAGGTGGCAAGAATTAAATACAACCTAAAAGTCTAGGCTCAGGTATTAAACAGAAGGAGAAATAAATGGATCAAGTAGTAATAATAAGGTAACTATTTTAAAACGTTCATACAACAATTAATAATAAAAGAAACGAAGGGACCATGTGCGTCGCACAACCTTTTGAAATTCAATTTTTTTAAAACGTAACCAATTTAACTTCATTAACTCAAATAATATTCAAATTTGCACACATTTAGGTTTTTATCTACACATAAGAAATTTTTTATACTTACCTTAAGAATGAAAACGTTCAATTTGGTTTTCTCAAAATGATCTTTTATTTCCATTAAAACAACCTTTTTGTTTAACACAAAACATGTGTTTCTTTTATTAAATCTATTAATTGCAACAACGTTTTCTTTTCTTTTAATTGAAACATTTGAATTACATTAATTGTAATTACTTACAAAGTTAAAATTTAAAACAGACAACTAAAATGGATGAAAAAAATAGAACAACTGACGTTTATAAATTTGTTGTTTATACACAAGAGTAATAAATAACTTACTGAAATAGATCATTTTCCTATTCTTGTAATCAATCAAATAAACATATATTTCTTTCTTTAAAATCAATCATTCTTTCTTTATCTTAATGAAATTAAACCTACATTTACAAATGAAACATTCGTTTTATTTGATGTAAATGTTCTTTTCATTAAATCAAACTTTCCTTATATTTTCACAAAACATAAGCTGCTTTTAATTGCATCTATTAATTTACAATTAGTATTCTCTCTCCTATTAATTGAAAATTTTCAATTATATTAATTTCAGTTGATTAAGTTTCAAAATGGACTAAATGAATGTAATGAGAAGTAGAACAATTATTCCTATCTAATAGTAATTTAAACATATTTATACACTATTGGATACAAACAGTAATTATACATTTCTTACTAAATAATAGTTTCTCGTCTCTACAATCAATCTTTCAGCTACCAAACATTTCAAATAAATAAACATATGTTTACTCCTTTACTAAACTTTTTAGAGCAAGACCTTTACTAAACTTATTCATTTTTATTCTTTTATTTTGATTTACACTTCTACTGTTAAATCAACAATACCTTATGAAATTATTAACATAGGTTTCTATCTTGTTATCCTTATTTTCTACCATTGACGCCTTTTCTTACATTAACCACAATGTTTAATTACATTTAATTCCAATTAATTATAATTTTAGTTTCAATAAATTGATTAAATTTTGTTTCAATCTTTTTATTTCATAAATCATTACCTTGTAAATAAAATTTACATTTCTATATCTTTTAGTACGTTCACACTACAGTTATTGTCTCAATCTTATTAATGTAACATTAAAGTTCATTTAATTCTAATTGATTTCCCATTTTAATTTAATGGGCCAAATAAACATGTAACTTATAACAATCATCACCATAACTTTTAATTTCACTTATGAATTCATTATTCACAAACAAATGTTACAATTCTTATATAATACTAATTTTATTCAATTACCATTAACTATCTATTTCATACAATAATTAAATATTTACATTTGTTTCTTATATTAAATTTTATAACCAAGTATAACATTTACATTATTCCATTTATTGGAATTACATTCAAATTGTTAATAATTAGCTTAAATTATCATTTGTTACATTTCATTTCAGTATTCATTTCATTATTAAATTACAATTTTTTTTATTTCTTCAATATTAAATCACAAAATCTTATTTAATTAACCATTTTAATTACCGAAAATTTACAGGTCGTTACAGTAACAATTTCGGTTATGATTGATATTATTTGTATAATAGACACTATTATAATATAAAAGAATTTGATATGAAATGTTTTGGTTATCGTAAGGGAAAAACCCGTCTGCGTTTATGCGTGGACGAGGTCTTACGAGATACCTTTGTTTTGATAAAGGAAAGTTTTTATAACTTTAAAATTCAGTTGAGATGTGTTTTCTCATGCTGGTTTACCAGATTGATCCGGGCGTTCTTCCCTTTAAATGCTCGGGTCAGACCGAGTATATTTACAGATGTAGATTTGGATGCTTTGGAGCTTCAGCAGGCGAGCTGGAAGTCTTCAGATCGTATTCCCGTATATGTTTATATTTCGTTGCATTATTGTTTATGTTATCAGCATTTGTGAGGACAGGTTGTTACAACTGTCCAGCTGATGATTTTGCGTCATGTACTCTGATATGATTGATGTATGATATTACAGTTTCTCTTTTTGTAAAGATCATTGATATTATATTATATGTTATTCCGCTGCGATATGAGATTCTGTGTTGTTATTGTTCTGTTTGGTTTTCTTCTTCTCTCTTTCTTCTCTTCTCTTCTTCTCTCTTCTTTCTACCTCTTGATTTTCTTAAGTTTTGTTCGCTTTGGGTCTGATATGTCAGGGTTATTATCGATCCAAAGGGCACGGATTTTCAGGACATAACATTTGGTATCAGAGCTTAGGTTTTGTATACTCCTAGGCTTTCATGTGTACTGAGTATAGATAGTGTCAGTAGCACCCTAGATTGAGTTTGAGTGTATTATTTTATGAGCGCGTATTTGTTAGTGATATAAAAATGTTGTATATTGGGTTGATATATTTGTAGAGTTGTTTATGAATTCTGATCGGTATGTGGAACGTCACGTTATCGATAGGGGTTTCTAAACACTTGAACAAGGCATATCGACATAGTATTGTTTTAAAATTGGGTAAATGAAATAATTTTACCTCGATTATATTTTATATATAAAGGAACAAATTTTTCGAAAATTATTATAGTGCATATACATGGATTGTTTAGCTGTTTGAAAATGTAAATATATATATAAGTTAATAAAATCTGTTTGAATAATCTAAATAATGACAACAACTGTAAAAGAATAAATTATATAAGCAAGTGAATTTATAATGTGAATCATAAAGTATTGAATTATAATTAAAATGATCTACAATTGTGAAATAATCTTGTATAAGAAGTGAAGCTATATAAGTATATTTATAAATATTAGTTATGAATAAAATGGACTTAAACTAAGAATTTGAGAGTTTGAATCCCGTTGATTTTGACAGTTGTTTTTCAAAGCTTGAAGATGTTATATTATTACATAGAAGTATTTTGATTAGAAATGATTTTTAAAAGAATTTAAAATCCTAAATTCACTACAGTTGCTGGGAAATAATAAGGATGATGACAGCCGCATCACCAGTATCATTTTTGAGTTTCTGTGTGATGGATTTGCTACCTTAGTAAATTGATATTGAAGTTTTACTGTGACAAACAAGAATTGAAATTTAAAATCCAAGCATGGTTTGATAAATAAAGGAAAATGAGTTTTGAACTTATCAAATTTAAAGTGGCATAGATAAAGATATAAAATTGAATTTAACTTACGTGAAGTTAAATGAATTAGAGTTAGTGAATTGAATTAAATGGATTACATGAACTGAAGTTCAATTTAAGTAAAGTTAAATGAATTGAATTTGAAATGAATATACACTTAAGCTTTAAAGTGATTATATAACCATGAATTTGAAATTGTAAATAACTAAGTTATATAACTTATACATTTAGTAATAACAAGTTAGAAACAAGATTTTGAAATTGTTAAAATATGAATGTTAAGCCATGGAAATCCAAATTTGAATTGTAAGATGAAACTTAAGTAATATCAAACGAAGTTTGAAAAGAAATCTAACTTAAGTAACGTAGAATGAAATTGAAATTTGATATCGAAAGCAAATGAATGAATCGAAGTAATAGAATGTAACTTACGTTGTGAATCAAATATATACATTAAAAATGTTGTATAAAGTTATGAAAATGAACTTAAGTAAGAATCTTATGGAATGGTTATTAAGTGTTGTCAATATTTGTATTAAAGAAAATATACTAAGTGAAGAATCAATGTAAATGAACATGATTGTTAACTAAAGTGAAAACTAAAGGTGAATACTTTGAATGATTAATGAATTTGATGTTAATAAGTTGAGTGTAAATGAAATTGGAAGTCAATAGAACAAGAGTGAATAAGTTGAAAATCAATTCAATGAATGTTAATAAATTTGAGTTGGATTGAATGTAAATTTGTATAATGTATACTAATTGAATATTAGCAAACAAATTGAAGTGATGAATGTAAGTGAATGCAAACTAATTTGATGAGAATCAAATGATAGTAAAATGAGAATGAATGTAATAAAATGATTGTTAGTTAACTTGAATGTAAATTAGTTAGATGAAAACTAAATAGTAAACGAATGAATTGGTTTGTTGGATGTTATTTATTTGATGGTTGCTTATGATTGCATGTGTTTCATTTGCATATAGTTGTTGTATAGTATATTGTATATATGTTGATGTTACTTTCCATATATGTGTTCTCATTTGGTTGTTGAGTGTTTAGTAGGTGCGGATGGCGTTTGCTTCGCATTTGGAGCTCGCTTTCACGCTATATTGCTTGTATATGCTCGCTAATATAATAAAAGGTACATATCTCGGATTATATATCGTATTTTTATATTTTTCCCTACAGGATGTGTAACGACCCAGAATTTTAGATAATTAAAATTCGAATATTTAATTGATTTTTAAATATTAATAAATGAATTTAAGAAGTCGAATAATTTATTATTCGAATATTGGATTTAATTTGGTCAATTAAATCGATATTTTAATAATTGTAATTCCAGAAATAATTGGAATCTGGATTTAAAAGTGATTGAAAATGATTTGTAAAATCTTATTTAATCATACTGGAGTTATAGAGATGTTACAGGACTTTTAAAACTGAATTTAAAGTTAATCTGTGAAAATTGAATATCTTAATATTTAATTATCGACTGTGAAAATAGCCAATTTTCGGACAGTCTCAGAATTCGACGAAACCAGTTTCATTGGGTCCGTAATATTGAATTATTGTAGGATTTCAAATTTCGTAATTATCGGAGCTGTTATGTGACTATACGATATGCAAACGCATTGAAATAAAAAGAAATTCAATTTAAAAATTTAAATCTAAATTTATTTACATCAGCACGTTCATCCCCTTAACTCACGCCTAGTATCACGCAGAAAATCACGATAATAGATCGTGTGAGCCATCTTCTTCAATTTTTAAATTCCACCCTTCCATCAGTTCAAAAGAAAAATCGAAATCTTCTCGTTCAAAATAAACAATGGCGACTGCTTCAAATTTCCCCAATTCAAAATCGCGAGTTACCAGTTCGAAACAAAACGCGACTTCTTCCTTTTCTCTGTTACCCTTTCATTCAAAACAAAACGCGACTTAAGGGGGAATGACGATTTGCGATCGGAGGAAGCGACTTCGAAGTCGCGATTGGGTGAGGCGGCGAGCGCGATGTAGGGCGCGTCGCGAGGCTGGGTCATCGTAGTTGGGGCTGTTCGATCCGCGGTGAGGCGACAAGGAGAAGGTCGCGACTGCGACTTAGGGCATCTCGAGGTGGTGGCAAAGGCGTGGCGTTCGATCGCGATTAGGATTTGGCATCGCAAGGCCAGGCAATCGCGGTTCGAAGTCAGGGCAGGGGCGACATTCGAGGCGAGTTGTTCGCGTGGAGGCCGGAGGCGGATGGAGTCGCGATAGCAATTGGGATTGGAACATGGGTTCGTCGAAGTCGTGAATAGCAAGGAGACTGTTGGGGATGGTCTCGTTCGATTCGATTTAGGGGATGGGTTCGTGCGTGTTCGAATGAGGTGTTGTGGAGTTGGCCGAGCGCGGTGGAGAGTTCGTCGACTTCGGTGAAGACATGCGAGTGCAGGTAAATTCGTATATTTTTATTTTTACAAGTAAATTTCATATTTATAAAAATGAAGATTAACAAAGAAAGTATTTACAGTAAAGTAAAATTTTGTTTTGATAGTTTCAGAAAGAGATTTAAAGGAAATTTAATTTAAATTTAAAACTATTAGTTTAAACGAAAATTTAATAAACCTATACATATTTTAAGTCAACCTAATTAATTTTGAAATTTTATATTATGAAGATAAATTTAAATAAATAAACGTATTCAATCTATTTTAATTACGGAGGGAAATTTATTTATTATAAGAAGTTTAGTTTAAAAATCTATTTAATAAGTTCAAAACGAATCTTTTAGTTTAAAATTACAAAATGGAAAATTTCATTGTTCGATTTATTTCGAATATTAATAAAACCTTATCATGTCTGTTACAAGGTTAATACAATGAAGAAATGATCAAAACGGAAATGGGATTGCAAATAAAAGCGAAGGTGAGATTTTTCTCACTCAACTTGAAAGTGGATTTTACAGTTATTGTTTGTTGACTGTTTGAATGTGCTATTAGATATGATAGGATATATCTATATATATAGCAGTATATACATATTGGCATATGTATATATTGGATTGATTGATTTCCCGCCTCGTATAGCGGATGAGACCCTATTGCGCCGTTAGTAAGCGGATTTATAAAAACCTATATACCGCGATAATTCCGCACCGGAGCGGAATTGGTATTGTGCTAACATCTGTGGATGCAGGGAAACAGGTTGGAGGGATCCAACTGGATTCCTCACCAGTAGTTATTTATTTACAGATATTTTGATATATTCTGTTATCATATTGATATATGATATTGACTGTTGTGATGGACTAATTGATGCTGTTGCATCATCGGATTCAGTTTTGAAAAGTAAAAATAACGACTTTTACTTTAAAAGGGACTTTTAAAGTGATTTTGAAAATATACGTTTTATGGAATTTTTGAATCGATTTATAAACGTAAAATTTTAAAGTTATAAAAGTTATAATTTTTAGTGAAATATAACCGAAGTGTCGTTTTTGAAATAAAAGTCGATTTATTTATAAAATGGTTTAAGTTGGGATTTTTGAATAACTATAAATGATTTGTATAAAAAGGTTTATAAATTTGATAATTTATAAATCAAAATATTGGACTTATAAAACGTTTTTTTTATAAGTGTTAAAAAGAAGTATAAGTGAATGAAATAAATAGATTTATAACGTGAAGTTATAAAGTGAGTAGATACTGTAGAATAAAGGATTTATAAGAAATTTACTTATAAATTTGACTTTTACACTTAGATGAGATATGAATAGAAATTGCTAAATGAAATGATTTTATAAGTGGAAATTGTTATAAAGTATAAATGCGATTTATAAACGTTGTTTATGAATCCGGAATCACTTATTCTTATAAGTGAATTTTTGAAGTTAATAAAAATGAGATTTATTAACCGGAGTTGTTATAGAAAATAGAAAATGGAATTTATAAACGTTGTTTTATGAATTCGAAAACCAATCGATTGAATTTGATAAATTAAATATAGAAGATTATCAAAGGAGATATATTCGCGATTTTGGATAGCGAATTATTATTGAAATAAAACGTGTAGAAAATAGTGAAATGTAAATAGTAAAGTATATTCACGATTTTGGATAGTGAATATATTGTTAAGTAAAATGGATAGTTTTGGAAAGGCGATATTATAAATGAAGTTAATTGTTTTAAAAGATGTTTTAAAACGTGTGAACTATCGAAATCATAGATTTCAACATTTATTGTTGAAATAGACGTTTTCGAGAGTATAAGGAAATGATGGACTATAACACTGTTGTTATAGTAAATGATTTTCGAAAGAAAATGTTTTATGTAGTATTGGGATTTATATATCTATCTTAATTCCGAATCCCTATACTAGTGATTTCGAGTCGTCGTAACGATGTTTTACGTAACATTCGTTTTGACTCAAATAAATGTGTTTAAAGAGAATGATTTCCTTAAAGAATGAATGTATACTTAATATTGATTTAAGTATATCGAATATTTTCAAATGTTGAAAATAACTGATTTGTGAAATACTTATTATTAAATAAGTATGGAATTGCTTTTCCAATATGAAATGAACTGTTTTTGAGATTTTATCTTCAAAGATAAAATGAAATGTGAATATTTGAAATTTGTTTTCCAAATGGTTAAAGTGTGGGAATTTTATATCTAGTAAAAGATATTTTGGAAGATGAAATAATTTGGAAAATTATTTGGAATCTGATGATGTTGCGCATCTTTATTGATAGTTAAATAACCGACTATCAATAATTACCTTTAGATAGGTATTTGTTGTGATTGGATGAAATTGAATGCCACACTTATTTTTAAATAAACGCTCACTATTCGGGTTAGCCGGGAAAGGACCATGGGGTCGTATAACCCATTCCGAATATGTGATACGTCGTTATGAATCGCATTTGAAGACCGGTGTTGAAGACCGGATATTTTTGAAAACGAAAGGATTACCGTCGAGTTACTCTACATCGACTGATCTTCGATTTAGAGGTTTTATCACCCTTAGTGACGGGAAGTCCCGACGTGATTAGAAATTTATCCGGATGTGCAAGGGCTTCGTGAGAAGTGCCTTCGGTTCTGTTCGATCCCGGAACAAACTTATATGGATTGTGTGTCTGACGTTACAATTTGAGATGTAAAGCTGATTTCTTTCAAATACATTTCTGTTGGTGGCGGAGAATTTATTCTCTTAGCTTAACACCCTTCTCTGAGACGTACGAGCTCAGAGGTTATGTAATTGAAATTTATCAGCGATATATCCCAATTTGGTAACGTGGCATACTGAGTGTAGCTGTGAAATGATCGGTGTTTGATCATTTGTGATATGATCATTTGTTTGATCTTATATCTTTGTGATCATAGGTTGATCATTTTGTTTGACCCGAAGCAGGGCTTTTTTAAGAAAGCGTAGCTTTGTGGACGAGACTTCATCGAGCCTCACACCCCGGAAATGGTCGAAACAGGACGAATGCGGCAAGGTTCTAGGGAGTAGCGCCCCTTAGTGTATGTCATTCCTTCTGGATAAAGGTGGTATCATGGTATGGAGCCCAGATACTTAACCTCTGTGGTTACTGCATTATTATTATCTATGTGGTTTGTTGCGAATCGGGGATCCTCGGGAAGATCGGTGACGATCGGGGGATGACATACGCGTGTCAGTAGTTACCTATTTTTGCAGAGGTAACCCGGCCTTGTGTTGGCAGAGATCTAACCGTAATGTTAGGTTATTTCTCGGGTCGTCTATTCCAGGGACGTACCCATCGTGGATAGGAAGTTCCTTAGCCTGACCATTTGTTGGAAATCCAAAGAAACAATACGCGACTTGTACGGTATTAGTTGTAGAACCTGCCATTTAATATGGTAGCTATAGCAAGCATACTATAATGGTACCTATGCTGGCTAAGATTTATATTCTACTTTCGAAATGGTTTTCTACACTATGCACTAATAATAATATCAAAAAGAAATTTGATTTTTCGCGTAGTAAGCATCTTTGACTATCATAAGAAGAAATCTCCTCCAAGTCTGCGTTTGCATTGTGTGTGTGGCGGGAGGTCTTATGGTAGTTTCATTTTCCAAAAGCATTGCGAATTGACTTTAAAATTCTTCTGTTGTTTATTTTAAAGAAAGATAACTGTTTTACGATCTCACACCAGTCACCATGACTGACTCGGAGTTTATTGTTTCCCTTCTAAACTCTGGGTGCCCACAAATTTTCCACACGGGCAGCCTAGAGTTATGTTATCAGGATATTCTGGATATTCTGGAGCTTTGGAGATAAGCTGGATGGCGAGACGTAGTATTTGTATCTGATAGTATTTATTCCGCTGTATACTCTGTATGAGGACAAGTTATATAACTGTCCATTGTTGTATATTGACTCTGATGATTGATGTATGTATAAAATGATATAGTTCTTTGGTTTAAAGATTATTCATTTATCTATTATATGTTGTTCCGCTGCGATGTGTAAGATTCTGATATTGTTCTGTTTCTGTTCTCTGTTGTTGTTCTGTTATTCTTTCTTTCTTCTCTTTTTCTTCTATCTTCTTCTTCTTCTACTTTTTCTTTTTCTTAAAACCCTCACTCTTGGAGTTTCCGGCACTCGATTGCTCGGCAGTCGATAAAGTGAGTATCGATGTCGAATTTTCGAAAGTCGAAAATTTCAGGACGTGACAAAGTGGTATCAGAGCATATGGTTAAGCGACAACCCTGCTCTGTTGGGTGTTACTCATTAGAGATAGAGTCAGCAGTACTCTAGAATGAGTTTGAGTGTAATAATAGATATGAGCGCGTATTTGTTATTGAATATGAAATTGTTTTGTATTGTGTTGACTTATCGGTTGATTGTTTATAGATTCTGGTCGGTGCAGTCTAGCTAACTGTAAATCGATAGGGGTTTCTAAACTCTTAAACAAGATAAACTGACATAGTATTGTTTTAAATAGGGTAAATGAAATAATTTTACCCAAAACTATTTTTGTATAGAAAAGAAAGGGTTTCCTATGAATTATCATAGTATATGGATGTTTGGTTGTTATAGAATAATAACATTGAATTATTATCATTGTTATATGAAATGGAATGAGAGATTAAAATAATAACCAAAGAGTTGGAAATAAATCCATTTAATGAATGAAATTTATAAATGTGAATTGAAAAATAAAGAAATAAATCCATATACAAATGAAATTTGAGAATATAAATTATAAATGTGATTTGTAATTTGAAACGGAATTCCAGAGAAGTATTTGGAAATGTTTTGAAAAGGATTTGAAAATTTTGGAGATTTGGAAGTTTAAATTATTTTTGATTTGAGAATGGATTTCGAAGGTTTTGAAAAATGTTTTGAAGAGATGAAAAGCTCTAAACTCTTTTCGGTCGCTGGAAAATAACTTCGGTAATGACTGCAGCATTATCGATGTTTATTTTCGGGTTTCCAAAAGAGAAATTGCTGCCAAGTTGTTTTAAATGGAAGTTGTTTGGAAATTTGGATTTTTGTTTTAGAAAATTCAAGGATAATTTGAATTATTTTCAAAATAGTTTTGAAAATGTTATTAAGACTCTGGAATGCTATATAAAAGTATTTATGAGAATAATAAATGAGTTGATAACTTATACAAAGTTGTTGTGAATTTAGATTGAATAAATTTAACTTAAGGAATTTTAAGTTGAATTAAAGTAAGTATAAGTTATATAACTTATAAAATGAGAAATAAAATAATAACCAAAGATTTGAAAATAAATTCATTTAACAAATGAGAATTATTAATGTGAATTAAGAATATAAAGAGATGAATTCACATATGAATGAAATTGTAAATATGAATTTATAATTGAAAATAGAATTCTAATGGAACGAAATTGTAAAGTGAAAGTATAAATGATTGTATAAATCGGAATGTAAGTTGAAGACTTATAAATATTTGAAATTTGATTGAAAATGAGATTCAAATCGAAATGAATGAATGTGTGAATAAATAAATTTGAAATTGCAAGTGCAAGAAAATGAAATTGAAAGTTAAAATTCATTTTGAATTTGAAGGTAAATAAAATGGAAATTGAACTTGATTTGGGAAAAGATGAAGTGAAGTATTAAACTCAAATTAGTAGGTGAAGCTAATTGAATATTGATCAAATGAATTAGTAATTGGAACTAATTTAAGATAGTGCAGTTGTAAATGACAGATAATGGATAAAATTCAATATTTCAGAATTGAAAGTAAAGTGAATCCAAATTAGATTGGAATTGTGAAATTGAATTCAAATAAAATTTGAAATGTAAAATTGAAGATAATGGATATAACTTCAATAGTGAACTAAAAGATGATATAAGTAGTTTATATTGAAAATTTGTAATTGAATTTGCAAAATGATTTGAATGCTGTAACTAGATATAATGGCTAGTAGGATATACAGGTGTATAAAGGGATTGGAAAATTTATTTCACAGATAATTCGAATTGCTCGAAAAAGGTATGTATTTGAATTATAATATGAGTTTTTGATGATTTCTCTCTAGCCGCTTGGCTTTTTCTTTTTCTTTTTGAAATCTGAGAGTCCGTAGGGACGTTTTGTAGTCGTGCCGTATTAGCCGCGCAAAGGAGACGCTGGCGAAATTTTTCGAAAATTTAGGGCGTTAGAAAATTTTTGAGAAAAATTGAAAGTTTAAAATTTGAATTTGAATTTGAATTTGAATTGTTAAGCAAACAATGTTGTTTTGAACTTAGAGTTGAAGTTGAAATTTAGTTGATGAATAACGAATCTTTAGTAGAAAGATTTGTTTTGATGAATTGATAAAACTATTTAGATTGCGAAAAATAGTAGACGAGTTAAGGACCTTTCTTTCTTAACTTGTAATTTCGAGGACGAAATTCTTTTAAGGAGGGAAGTTTGTAACGACCCAGAATTTTAGATAATTAAAATTCGAATATTTAATTGATTTTTAAATATTAATAAATGAATTTAAGAAGTCGAATAATTTATTATTCGAATATTGGATTTAATTTGGTCAATTAAATCGATATTTTAATAATTGTAATTCCAGAAATAATTGGAATCTGGATTTAAAAGTGATTGAAAATGATTTGTAAAATCTTATTTAATCATACTGGAGTTATAGAGATGTTACAGGACTTTTAAAACTGAATTTAAAGTTAATCTGTGAAAATTGAATATCTTAATATTTAATTATCGACTGTGAAAATAGCCAATTTTCGGACAGTCTCAGAATTCGACGAAACCAGTTTCATTGGGTCCGTAATATTGAATTATTGTAGGATTTCAAATTTCGTAATTATCGGAGCTGTTATGTGACTATACGATATGCAAACGCATTGAAATAAAAAGAAATTCAATTTAAAAATTTAAATCTAAATTTATTTACATCAGCACGTTCATCCCCTTAACTCACGCCTAGTATCACGCAGAAAATCATGATAATAGATCGTGTGAGCCATCTTCTTCAATTTTTAAATTCCACCCTTCCATCAGTTCAAAAGAAAAATCGAAATCTTCTCGTTCAAAATAAACAATGGCGACTGCTTCAAATTTCCCCAATTCAAAATCGCGAGTTACCAGTTCAAAACAAAACGCGACTTCTTCCTTTTCTCTGTTACCCTTTCATTCAAAACAAAACGCGACTTAAGGGGGAATGACGATTTGCGATCGGAGGAAGCGACTTCGAAGTCGCGATTGGGTGAGGCGGCGAGCGCGATGTAGGGCGCGTCGCGAGGCTGGGTCATCGTAGTTGGGGCTGTTCGATCCGCGGTGAGGCGACAAGGAGAAGGTCGCGACTGCGACTTAGGGCATCTCGAGGTGGTGGCAAAGGCGTGGCGTTCGATCGCGATTAGGATTTGGCATCGCAAGGCCAGGCAATCGCGGTTCGAAGTCAGGGCAGGGGCGACATTCGAGGCGAGTTGTTCGCGTGGAGGCCGGAGGCGGATGGAGTCGCGATAGCAATTGGGATTGGAACATGGGTTCGTCGAAGTCGTGAATAGCAAGGAGACTGTTGGGGATGGTCTCGTTCGATTCGATTTAGGGGATGGGTTCGTGCGTGTTCGAATGAGGTGTTGTGGAGTTGGCCGAGCGCGGTGGAGAGTTCGTCGACTTCGGTGAAGACATGCGAGTGCAGGTAAATTCGTATATTTTTATTTTTACAAGTAAATTTCATATTTATAAAAATGAAGATTAACAAAGAAAGTATTTACAGTAAAGTAAAATTTTGTTTTGATAGTTTCAGAAAGAGATTTAAAGGAAATTTAATTTAAATTTAAAACTATTAGTTTAAACGAAAATTTAATAAACCTATACATATTTTAAGTCAACCTAATTAATTTTGAAATTTTATATTATGAAGATAAATTTAAATAAATAAACGTATTCAATCTATTTTAATTACGGAGGGAAATTTATTTATTATAAGAAGTTTAGTTTAAAAATCTATTTAATAAGTTCAAAACGAATCTTTTAGTTTAAAATTACAAAATGGAAAATTTCATTGTTCGATTTATTTCGAATATTAATAAAACCTTATCATGTCTGTTACAAGGTTAATACAATGAAGAAATGATCAAAACGGAAATGGGATTGCAAATAAAAGCGAAGGTGAGATTTTTCTCACTCAACTTGAAAGTGGATTTTACAGTTATTGTTTGTTGACTGTTTGAATGTGCTATTAGATATGATAGGATATATCTATATATATAGCAGTATATACATATTGGCATATGTATATATTGGATTGATTGATTTCCCGCCTCGTATAGCGGATGAGACCCTATTGCGCCGTTAGTAAGCGGATTTATAAAAACCTATATACCGCGATAATTCCGCACCGGAGCGGAATTGGTATTGTGCTAACATCTGTGGATGCAGGGAAACAGGTTGGAGGGATCCAACTGGATTCCTCACCAGTAGTTATTTATTTACAGATATTTTGATATATTCTGTTATCATATTGATATATGATATTGACTGTTGTGATGGACTAATTGATGCTGTTGCATCATCGGATTCAGTTTTGAAAAGTAAAAATAACGACTTTTACTTTAAAAGGGACTTTTAAAGTGATTTTTGAAAATATACGTTTTATGGAATTTTTGAATCGATTTATAAACGTAAAATTTTAAAGTTATAAAAGTTATAATTTTTAGTGAAATATAACCGAAGTGTCGTTTTTGAAATAAAAGTCGATTTATTTATAAAATGGTTTAAGTTGGGATTTTTGAATAACTATAAATGATTTGTATAAAAAGGTTTATAAATTTGATAATTTATAAATCAAAATATTGGACTTATAAAACGTTTTTTTTTATAAGTGTTAAAAAGAAGTATAAGTGAATGAAATAAATAGATTTATAACGTGAAGTTATAAAGTGAGTAGATACTGTAGAATAAAGGATTTATAAGAAATTTACTTATAAATTTGACTTTTACACTTAGATGAGATATGAATAGAAATTGCTAAATGAAATGATTTTATAAGTGGAAATTGTTATAAAGTATAAATGCGATTTATAAACGTTGTTTATGAATCCGGAATCACTTATTCTTATAAGTGAATTTTTGAAGTTAATAAAAATGAGATTTATTAACCGGAGTTGTTATAGAAAATAGAAAATGGAATTTATAAACGTTGTTTTATGAATTCGGAAACCAATCGATTGAATTTGATAAATTAAATATAGAAGATTATCAAAGGAGATATATTCGCGATTTTGGATAGCGAATTATTATTGAAATAAAACGTGTAGAAAATAGTGAAATGTAAATAGTAAAGTATATTCACGATTTTGGATAGTGAATATATTGTTAAGTAAAATGGATAGTTTTGGAAAGGCGATATTATAAATGAAGTTAATTGTTTTAAAAGATGTTTTAAAACGTGTGAACTATCGAAATCATAGATTTCAACATTTATTGTTGAAATAGACGTTTTCGAGAGTATAAGGAAATGATGGACTATAACACTGTTGTTATAGTAAATGATTTTCGAAAGAAAATGTTTTATGTAGTATTGGGATTTATATATCTATCTTAATTCCGAATCCCTATACTAGTGATTTCGAGTCGTCGTAACGATGTTTTACGTAACATTCGTTTTGACTCAAATAAATGTGTTTAAAGAGAATGATTTCCTTAAAGAATGAATGTATACTTAATATTGATTTAAGTATATCGAATATTTTCAAATGTTGAAAATAACTGATTTGTGAAATACTTATTATTAAATAAGTATGGAATTGCTTTTCCAATATGAAATGAACTGTTTTTGAGATTTTATCTTCAAAGATAAAATGAAATGTGAATATTTGAAATTTGTTTTCCAAATGGTTAAAGTGTGGGAATTTTATATCTAGTAAAAGATATTTTGGAAGATGAAATAATTTGGAAAATTATTTGGAATCTGATGATGTTGCGCATCTTTATTGATAGTTAAATAACCGACTATCAATAATTACCTTTAGATAGGTATTTGTTGTGATTGGATGAAATTGAATGCCACACTTATTTTTAAATAAACGCTCACTATTCGGGTTAGCCGGGAAAGGACCATGGGGTCGTATAACCCATTCCGAATATGTGATACGTCGTTATGAATCGCATTTGAAGACCGGTGTTGAAGACCGGATATTTTTGAAAACGAAAGGATTACCGTCGAGTTACTCTACATCGACTGATCTTCGATTTAGAGGTTTTATCACCCTTAGTGACGGGAAGTCCCGACGTGATTAGAAATTTATCCGGATGTGCAAGGGCTTCGTGAGAAGTGCCTTCGGTTCTGTTCGATCCCGGAACAAACTTATATGGATTGTGTGTCTGACGTTACAATTTGAGATGTAAAGCTGATTTCTTTCAAATACATTTCTGTTGGTGGCGGAGAATTTATTCTCTTAGCTTAACACCCTTCTCTGAGACGTACGAGCTCAGAGGTTATGTAATTGAAATTTATCAGCGATATATCCCAATTTGGTAACGTGGCATACTGAGTGTAGCTGTGAAATGATCGGTGTTTGATCATTTGTGATATGATCATTTGTTTGATCTTATATCTTTGTGATCATAGGTTGATCATTTTGTTTGACCCGAAGCAGGGCTTTTTTAAGAAAGCGTAGCTTTGTGGACGAGACTTCATCGAGCCTCACACCCCGGAAATGGTCGAAACAGGACGAATGCGGCAAGGTTCTAGGGAGTAGCGCCCCTTAGTGTATGTCATTCCTTCTGGATAAAGGTGGTATCATGGTATGGAGCCCAGATACTTAACCTCTGTGGTTACTGCATTATTATTATCTATGTGGTTTGTTGCGAATCGGGGATCCTCGGGAAGATCGGTGACGATCGGGGGATGACATACGCGTGTCAGTAGTTACCTATTTTTGCAGAGGTAACCCGGCCTTGTGTTGGCAGAGATCTAACCGTAATGTTAGGTTATTTCTCGGGTCGTCTATTCCAGGGACGTACCCATCGTGGATAGGAAGTTCCTTAGCCTGACCATTTGTTGGAAATCCAAAGAAACAATACGCGACTTGTACGGTATTAGTTGTAGAACCTGCCATTTAATATGGTAGCTATAGCAAGCATACTATAATGGTACCTATGCTGGCTAAGATTTATATTCTACTTTCGAAATGGTTTTCTACACTATGCACTAATAATAATATCAAAAAGAAATTTGATTTTTCGCGTAGTAAGCATCTTTGACTATCATAAGAAGAAATCTCCTCCAAGTCTGCGTTTGCATTGTGTGTGTGGCGGGAGGTCTTATGGTAGTTTCATTTTCCAAAAGCATTGCGAATTGACTTTAAAATTCTTCTGTTGTTTATTTTAAAGAAAGATAACTGTTTTACGATCTCACACCAGTCACCATGACTGACTCGGAGTTTATTGTTTCCCTTCTAAACTCTGGGTGCCCACAAATTTTCCACACGGGCAGCCTAGAGTTATGTTATCAGGATATTCTGGATATTCTGGAGCTTTGGAGATAAGCTGGATGGCGAGACGTAGTATTTGTATCTGATAGTATTTATTCCGATGTATACTCTGTATGAGGACAAGTTATATAACTGTCCATTGTTGTATATTGACTCTGATGATTGATGTATGTATAAAATGATATAGTTCTTTGGTTTAAAGATTATTCATTTATCTATTATATGTTGTTCCGCTGCGATGTGTAAGATTCTGATATTGTTCTGTTTCTGTTCTCTGTTGTTGTTCTGTTATTCTTTCTTTCTTCTCTTTTTCTTCTATCTTCTTCTTCTTCTACTTTTTCTTTTTCTTAAAACCCTCACTCTTGGAGTTTCCGGCACTCGATTGCTCGGCAGTCGATAAAGTGAGTATCGATGTCGAATTTTCGAAAGTCGAAAATTTCAGGACGTGACAGGATGCCTCATCCTTGAAGATGAAATGTATATTTGGGATGTATATATGTTGTGATTTTACTATGATTGAACCGCGCAAAGGAGACGCTGGCGAAATTTTTTGAAAATTTAAGGGGCTAGAAATTTTTTGAAGATTTTTGGAAAAAATTTGATTTTGAGTTATAATTTGGAATGATAAAAGTTGATTTTTGAAATGGTATTAGTTAATAACTATGAATTAATTTTGAAGACTTAGGAAAAGTTTTTATAAAGAGTTGCAAGATTTTGGAAAAGTTAAACACTTAAAAGATTTGGTAATCTATTTCAACTAAATTGTTTTGAAAGATAATCATGTTGTAGCGTCTTTCCTACTTAGTAATTTCGGGGACGAAATTCTTTTAAAGGGGAAAGTATGTAACGATCCAGTTTTTCAGTCGTCTGAATTTAGAATATTTAATTAATTTTAAATATTGAAAAGTAAAATTTATAAGTTAAAATGTTTAAATAATTGAATCTGGAATCTAAAGTGAATAAAAATGATTTCTAAAGTTGATTTAAATTCTATTTGGATTAGAATGGAGTTATAGAACTTTTAAAATTGAATAAAAAGTGAATAAACGAAAATTGAAGATTTTATAATTTAATTCAACGAGTAAAAATAGCCATTCGAGACATTGTCTCAGAATTGGACGAAACTAGTTTTATTAGATCTGTAATGTTATATTATTATAGGATTCCAAATTTCATTGCGATTGGCTTACCGTTTGGTCGTGCGAAGCTGAAACGCCTAGAAATTTATTAAAGGAATTTTGATTAAAATAATTTGATTTTGGAATGCTATCTTCCAAATACGATGGAATTGGGTCCCGATATATATTCCATTGTGTTCGGAATAGGGGTATAACATATAGAACGCCAGGCAGCACGCTTCGTTTGGAGTTTGGAATTTCGAAACGTGAATAGTGATTTGATAATTGCCTATATAAGGACCCTAAACTCATTCCATTTAAAACCCTAACCCTAAAAAAGCCCAGCCGCCACAAAACATTTCGACGGCCAGAATTACTCCAAACTTCCCCCTCGATTATCTTGCAATCCGTTCATCTTCATGTCTCGACAGCTAAAGCAATACTGGTGAGCTCGTCGAGTTCTACGATTTCAACGGACACGATTGAAAATGGTGAGGCGAATCTTGGCGAATCGATTCGCATTTGTTCCTAGGTTGGAGGTTGATTTATCGGCGGTGGGTGGATCATGCACGACCGGAACATGGTTATGGAGGCACCGCCAGAGCAAAGCGCACGCAATGGTGGTCTCTGATTGAGCTCCAACGTCGAGGTGAAGGCGCGATCATCGGTCAAATGCGATGAGATGGGTTTGTTTTCGGGGCTGGTAAATGATGATGAAGGAGAAGAAGCGGATGGCCTGAATCTGAGGGAACTGAAACCAACGGTTGTGATTATTCCATAGGTTAAAACAAAAATAAAAAAGATTTAAATTTATTTGTTTTAAATTCGTGTAATCTTATAAATCGTGTAACTTTTCCATACGAGGTCTGTTTTGCATGAAACGAATTGCGTTGGATTCGTATTGACAAACACTACATTTTAGAGCTAGTTTGGATGGATTTGGAGTTTGAATGAATTTTGGTTAAAATTAAATGTTCGTTTAATTTTAATCGAAATAAAACGCTACAACAACGACTGCAACCAAAGTGAGTAAAATTCACTCTTTCTGACCTGCTTATATTTTTATATAAGTGGGAATATTTTTATTATGTTGTTTTGATGACTATTGAAAGTTATATATATTGGATGTTTGGATGTTATGCTATAGTAGTAGTAGTTGGATATATTTCTGCCTATTGGAGCAGATGAGACCCTATTACGTTCCCGTGTAAGAGCGGATGACCCTTTGTATACGAATCCCGCCTCGAAGCGGTTGATTTATATTTTTATGATTATATGATGTCTGTGATGCAGGGGGACAGGTTGGAGGGATCCAACAGGATTCATTGTACTGTTGATTTTATTTTCATATATATGTTGATATATGATGTGATGGATGCGATATTTGATGACTTGAATTTGTTTTGCTTATTTAGTGCTATGGTAGCACTTGGCCCTATTTTAGTATTTTAAACACTATAAAATAATGATTTTCAAGTGATTTCAGAGAAGTATATGTTTTAATAATTTTTAAATTATTAAAAGAAATGAATTTGTATTTAAACAAATACAAAGTAAGGTTTTTGATGTTATAAAAATATGGTTTTGGGGAAATATTTTTATATAGAGATTTTTGAATATTTTATAAAGGATTTTTTTAAAAGGGATATTTTATAAATAAAGAAATGGATTTCTATAAATAAATTAGATTTATAAAGAAATGGATTTTTATAAATAAATTAGATTTATAAAGAAATGGATTTTTATAAATAAATTAGATTTATATAGAAATGGATTTTTGATAGTAAATGGGTTTTTATAAAAGAATGATTTGTAAATAGAAATTTATAAAAGAAGTGATTTTATAAAATAGAAGTTTTAGAAAATAGAAAGGAGATTTATAAACATAGTTTATAAATTGGGAAATGATTTATGTTGAGATATAAAATATGGATTTTATTTAAAGGAATGTTGAAAGAAATATTTTGATGAAGTTAATGGGTTTGAAAAGTAACTTATCGTTTTAAAATAATGTTTTGGGAAATAATAATTCCAAATGGAGTTTAATGGTTTTGAAAAATGTTTTAAAATGAGATATGTATCGAAAACATAGATTTCAACATTTATTATTGTAATAGACATTTTCGGAGAAGTAAGGAAGGCATGAACTATAACACTGTTGTTATAGTAAATGATTTTCGAAAGGAAATGTTTTATGTAGTATATGGGATTATATATATATATATAATTAAATCCCTATACTAAATTTTTTAGGTTGCCATAACGATGTTTTACGCCATTGTATGGAAGATACATTCCTCTAGAAATGTACCGTACGGAAGGTAGTCCCTTACCTGCCATTGTGTGGAAATTCAAACTTCAATACAAGCTTGCCATTGTATGGAAATCCAAACTCCAATACAAGCCTGCCATTTTGTTTATAGAACCCACTTTGTGGCTAGTATGGTGGAATTTAGTAATGTAACAATTTCGGCTATGATTGATATTATTTGTATAATAGACACTATTATAATATAACTGAATTTGATATGAAATGTTTTGGTTATCGTAAGGGAAAAACCCGTCCGCGTTTATGCGTGGATGAGGTCTTACGAGATACCATTGTTTTGATAGAGGAAAGTTTTTATAACTTTAAAATTCAGTTGAGATGTCTTTTCTCATGCTGGTTTACCAGATTGATCCGGGCGTTCTTTCCTTTAAATGCTCAGGTCAGACCGAGTATATTTACAGATGTAGATTTGGATGCTTTGGAGCTTTAGCAGGCGAGCTGGAAGTCTTCAGATCGTATTCCCGTATATGTTCATATTCCGTTGCATTATTGTTTATGTTATCATCATTTGTGAGGACAGGTTGTTATAACTGTCCAACTGATGATTTTGCGTCATGTACTCTGATATGATTGATGTATGATATTACAGTTTCTCTTTTTATAAAAATCATTGATATTATATTACATGTTATCACTTGTAGCATTCTTTATAGTATTTATGCTCAAGTAAAGAGACAATTCATTGCGGATAACCCCAAGAGGATGCAGAAGTCAATTTGAGTTTTTTGAAAAGGCCAAATCTGGTCAAAGAGGCCTAGGAATACTGTAGGTAGAAATGGGTTCAAGAAAGTGATGACCTTCTTGGTTCCTCCTCTGAAGGAACGTAGACAGAATACATATCTGATGATTCTGATGGGGACAAGGACTCCACTATGTATTTTAGCTTTTTGATTATTAAGTTTCTCTCTTTTCTTTCCTTCTTTTTTCGAAAAATATTTTTTATTGTGATAGCACTGCGCATGCCTTACTTTGGAAGACCTTTTGTAAACATTAAAGTTTATTGATGAAATCATCATTATGTATATTAGTTTCTTAGCATTTTAATTTCTGCTTCGTTCTTTTAGGTAAAAACATTAAGTATTGGTAACCTCCTTTTATCAAATTCATGCGAAGGAAGTAGTTTAGTTCAACAATTTAAGGTTTTAGAACGCCAATCCATGGAGATACTATTGATGAGGACGACCTTGGCACGCAAGAGGGTAAATGAATTGAAGCATATCATTACTTAATCAAGAAAAGATACTCAAGGCCTTTTATCCAAAATTACACAAGTTATTCACAAAAGGGGTGCACTACATAATTTAGTACTGCACAAGTAGGGCTCTATCTTAGAAAGTGAACCTCTTCCCTTAGGACATCCTCACTTATTGTGGTTTAAAGATAGACTTAGGCGTAGACAAAAATAGGGTTCTTTATGTATAATTTTTTTTAGTTAATGCTCGAATGAAACACCTTTGCATATTGTACGTGCATTCCTATGTAATCCATCTATTATTATTATCATTTTTGCTTGTCCGATTATTGATTCTTTTCTGGTTATTTCTTGTTCGAAGACTGCACCTATTTCTTTCATTGGTGCTACTCATACCCCTTGTTTGTGAGATCTTTCTTCTTCCACTGTCGTTGGGGATTATGAAATTCAGATCAAAGAGCTTAAGGCCACTTACACAGGTCTTATTAAGCAGAAGGAGTTAGTTGTCGATGAAATTCGTGAGCATCTACAGGTGCGGTTTGATGAACATGAATGGGAGTTGAAAAAGTCTAAACGGGCTAATGTAAGGCAATATAATTGCATTACTAAATAGCATTCCAAGATAGAAGAGTTGGAAAAGAAACTCAAGTCATCATAAAATTGTATTACCGAATTGGATGGTTTGCTTAAGGAAGCGGAAACTGCATACATAATCGTATATACATATGAGATCAAGGCTCTATAATGCAAAGTCTAGGAGTTGTCTAAGCAGATCGTAAAGTAAATTAGCACTGAAGACGATCCTACTGCAACATTGGCTCTAGATTCGGTTTCTAGACCTGGTGCCCCTCTTATGCCTCCTCCGATGGCAGACCTTGATGATGTTCTCGAGTGGAAGAATGATTTAAAAAATTATTACGAGGCTAAGTTTATATAGTTAAAGAATTATTACAAAAAGGAATCAAAGTCCGTTGGGAGTAGCAGCTCGCATGTTACATCTATTGCACAGGAATTATTCGGCTCTTATTCTCGTGCTACTAAGAGGACGAATTAGCAGCTTTTGGATGAGATTGAATGGACCCTGAGGGTGGCTATGGAGCACGTAAATGCTCTCGAAAACAAAATTTCTTCCTTAGAATCCCAATCCAATACACAAACTCTTGGTCGAGTTCCCTTTACTGCACCGTATGAAACCTCCGTTACTTCTCTAGGTAGTTTGGATAGGGGTTCCTTGGTGGAGCTAATTTATAAAGAGAGAATCAGGAAGGTCATGACAGATATTTTCGTAAAGTGTTCAATCAATGTTTTCTCTCACCTATGGGTTGAACTTGAGTTAGCCATTTTATGTAATTGTGTGGACTATGTCTTTGATTCAGAGGACTATGGTGATGCTTGGTCTGGTGCTAACTATGTTCCTTGAGTTATTTTATGTTGGCGTTGCTCCTAGTCATTCGTCAGTTATTATTACCGAGTTAGATGATTCTTCTCCTGGTCTATCTTAGGGGCAGCTCTACTCAGCACGCGATGTTAGATGGCTGAAGATCAGATCATCGTAGAAGAATCATAACTAATGCCTCTTCTGAGTCTAAGTCGGAATCTTAATGTTGTTTCATTTTTCTTCGAGTTATAGTTCCTTAAACTTGACTTTTCATTTATTTTTACTTACGAAATATGCGCAGATGAGTATAAGTAGAATTAAGTAAATATGAGTAGATCTTAGTTCTTGACGTTTACCTGATAAGCTTTGAGTAGTTTCTGGAATTGTACATATCTTATAGGTTGTAGTGCATTAAATGTGTTGTCTTTCCTTGCCATTTTTTGGATTAACTTCTTTGTGCAGTTCATGCTTCCTGAACTTGATTTTTTGCATGCATGTTTTGTTGCATGCTTGGTATGACCTGCTCCACTGTTTGGGTGCAGTTTCATATTTATGCGCTTGGCATGGTGCGTTCCGCTATTTGGGGGTGGATTATATTTTGACTGTGAAGTCAGGTCATGTATTTACGACCTTTTTAATTCCTATGCATGGTTTTTGGTACTGGTTCAGGTCGTCTAATATCCTTACGTCTTGTGTAATTGTTAATTATGTTAGAAAATATTAACACAAAGAGATTTTTATACCAGTTTAGGCTGTCCAATATCCCTACGTCCAGTTCAGTAATTTGCCTGCAAAGCTGGTCCATGTATATGTAGTCCTATTTTGCTAGCTGGTTTGGCCGTCCAATATTCCTACGTCTAGTGTAGTATTTTGGCCAAAGAGCCGGATTGTGTTTATGCAATTCCAAGCGTTTACATTCAGTTTCACCGTTCTCGGTGCTGAGATTGCCGTTCTTGTCTACCAACCACGTGCTTTGCTTGGCTTGCGACCATTTGCGGTGAACTATGAAGTGCTAGAAGAAGGTTCTCCTTGATGAATTTTGGAATTTACATTTATTTTGGGCCATGCCATTATTCTGGCATATATGAACTTTGTTCGGGAATCCTTGCCCCGGCGCATCTTACTTCAGTATCATCGTTCTTAATATTGAGAGTGTCATTTTTTCTCTCCAACAGCGTAATTAGGCGGGTTGAAAGACGTTGGCGATGGCATGTGGAGTGATGGGGGTAGGTTTGCACTGATGGACTTTGGTTTTTTGTGTTATTTAGACAGCTAAAAGAATTGTGCATCCTCTAGTTAATGCTAACTAAACCAAAGCATATTATCATGTGCAAGAATTCGGCAGTTGGCTTTGTTTAAAAAATACTTCGCACCACATTTCATTAGAAGAGTTCTATTCTATATCTATACGAAGCATTTCTTTCAAATAAAATTTCAAGATGGATTATTACCAACAAGTAAGATATGAGATTGATCTATGACAATTTACTTTTGGAAGAAAAATTATTATGCATAGATAGTATTAGACGCATGTAAAATGCTAAAATACTATGAAACTTCAGCTCAGTAGTATTTTTGCACAGTAAGAATTGCAAGGCAAGATCATAATGATTAAAAATAAAGAAATATTTTATCGTGCACCTCTTTGTGCGATATTAGGCTATGTTGAATACCATGGATCTAAGCACTTTTTCTGAATTGGTTTATGGATGAAAACTTCTTCCATATCCACGTTGATCATGGCTATTAATGCAGTGGTCAAAAAGAAATTGGACGAAGGTTCAAGCCATCCTTCTAGCGCCAAAATATTAGTGGGATTTTTCATCTCACAACACCCGAGATGATTGTGGAATAAGTATTGTGCTACCGCTTCCGTGATTTTGGATTAGCAAATTCAAGTAATGTTGAATTTACCTTAGAGTGGTAATTATGTTGCTATGTGCTTACATAATTGGGAAGTTGCATTCCAACTGTTTGTTGAAATGTCAAGTCCGATTTGACGTTAGTTTTTGATATAACTCAAGCAAACTGAAACAAAAAATTCAAAATAGAATGCATATATAAAATCACATAGAGATTTACTTGGTTCGGGTTCCAATGAATCCTACGTCCACGAGCCAACGTCTTCTGTCTTTTATTTCTCATTTGAATTTACATGGTTTAAATCGTTGGACTATATATTCTTCTTACAATTTCTTAGAATGGGAAAAAAGATCATTTACACTACTACAGTGCCTCCCCCTTTATCGTCGAGCTCCTTGGTGAATTTATGGAGTTATTCTCTCGTGTTTCTCTTTCCTTGTTAGATCTTTACATGTGTCATCCATCTGTTGCTTGTTTTAGGTACGTGTGGATTGGTGAAGTGGCTTTGGGTGGAAAGTTTGCCACTAGCAGCAAGATTTTTTTGAAGCGGGAATGCACGAAATTGAGGTGGAAAATGCCTAATTTTGAATAAATCATGTCTTCTTTGAGTTGGCAAAGCCGCTTGTTGGTGGGTTGCGGGCATGTGTAGATGAAACTGCATTGGGAAACTGCCCTTTATTTGGAGATGAATTGTATCAACTGTCTTTTATAAATAAGGCATGGTGTTGGAGGGTTGCATGGCTTAATAGTGGACAGTATGTCGTAATTCTGATGAGTGATTACTTCATATGAATATATTCTGAGTAACTCCCATGGGTAGAGGACTGTACTGCCTCCCTTGACTTTGAAGAATGAGGTTCAGCTTTTGGTCGTGAAGTAGTTCACACCTTTGCATCATTCCTTGGACCTTTATATGTGTGGTGAGTGTCTTTTACGATTGTGGTGCCGCCTTATTACGTTAAATTTGCGGTACATCTTTATCACTTTAGCATTGACATTGGATTGTAGTGCAGTTTTTTCTCTTCAATGTCACATCCGGATGGCAGGGCATCCTTGTAGCTTTGTTATGTGATATAGGGTTGCGACGCAGACGTACCAATTTAGAAGTTAGTTTCAGTTTATGTCGCATCCATGCTTGGGTATAATCGTTTGAGTAGATGTGCCGTAGTCCCAATTTGAGATGAATATTAAGGCCGCAAGTCAGTTCCTGCCATCTAGATTTTGTTCCAACGTGGGATTGCGACTCAGCCAAAGGTTGTAAAGGTAGCACAGTTTGAAGTGGCTATGTAATGTGGTTCAGGATGGATTTGGACGTTGTGACTTGACTTCCCATCGGTACAGTATGAGGTTTATGCTTCCAAAGTGTGCCGACGTAGTTCGGTTGCCGTGAACTTGATTTTGATAGTGGTGTAATTGACCAGCTTTGCATGTTAAAGTGACATTAATTTCCTATCAGAATTGGAGTAGTTTACAAGTGCGGCGTGCAATTCTTATTTGGCTTGCCTTGGTCCACTTTGGCTGGCATTGGTGCTGCACAAGCCGTCGTTCCAAGATTGTTTGCTTCTGCACTAAGGATCTTGTACTCAAGTGGATCATGAAATAAGAGTATGATAATACGATGCAGTTTGCCTTTATTTGGTTTGATTACTTAGTTTTGTGCATACGGTCAGCTCTTAGTGTGTCATACTGCGACACCTCATATTTGTGGGGGTTGCAATGCTTGTTCAAACATATAGGGCATTATGTTCATAAGATGAAGTGTATTTTCGTTTTGCGGCACGACAGACTTGTGATTGGTGCGCAGTTTTAGTTATTCGGCTACAGCTTGAGTTTTGTCCAATTTTGAGATCTTTTAGTGGGACATGCCAATTTTGTTGGTCTTATTATCTTTGCGCTTTATTGTAGTATTTTGGCACAGTTGTATCTTAAGGATACACAATCTGCTCCTTGTTTTAGAGTTGTAGTGTGTGTTTTGATCCTGCACAGCTCACTTTGTGGCTCAACTAGCCCGGCTTGTTTAAGTGAGCCGCTGTGCTTTTGGTTTTGCCCCTTTTTAATTTTACTACGCAGTTCAATGTTAAATCATTCTACGCATCATGCTGCACGACTCGAAAAACATGTGTAAACAGTAAGCAATAACAAAATGTAAGCCTATTTTGGAAGGATTTTAAGGGTTACATGTTACAATTTTACAATTTTTTTAAGGCTTGTTCTATTGAACCTCGCTTTTCTCTTTTTACACCCGCTACTTTTATCGATTTTTAATATTTCAAAATTACTTCTATCTTCAAACCACAACAGATCACGTTAAAGAGAAACAAGTCATGAAAATAAAGGTTTGTTTAAAACCCTTGCTTGATCCAAGTGAACTTTGTACACTAACTTCACTTCCGCCGAACTAGGTTTGTGTAATAAGCTAGTTAAGGTAGAGCGAGGTTTGTATAATATCTTAGGTTGGATCGAGTGAGATTCGTGAACCAACCACGTCATGGTTGAACGTGGTTTAAGAAAAATAAAAGCATTTTCGATATGAATTGAGAGATGAAAAGAAAAAAATGGGGTGTGACGATATTTTGAAAATGAATGGAGGTTGAAGAAGAAAAGTAGGGTAGGAATAGAAATAAACCTTTTTTGGTCTTAGCAACTCCAGAATTTTTTTACAAACACAGCATCGTTAAGGACTTTTACATAAAAGATCACTGATATACTATTATCACAATCTTCTCTAACAAAAATCCCAATGCAGTTCCTATCTAAAGCAAAAAAATAAAAAATGAAGAAATCACTAGTAATTCCAATCATTGCCATAAGCTTTCTTCTGCTTAATCTCATGCTGTCTTATTCAATCCCATCAAAAATCGATGGGTTCGCTTATCGGGTTGATGGTGATGGATCGTCTACAGAATCTACTAATATACTAATAGAAGCGTTCATGGATCCGCTTTGTCCCGATAGTCGAGATGCTTGGCCTCCGTTGAAACAGCTGTTTGGCGATTACTCTTCTCTCGTTTCTCTCAGTGTTCATCCCTTTCCTTTGCCGTAGGTTTCTATTTTGGTACTTGCCTTTACTAATTTTAATTACTAGGAACAATTGATAGACTAATTAGGAAAAAAGAGTTTGGAAGATTATAGATGTATGGCTGCTATCGTGTCACTTTGCTTAGACATACGTTGGGGAAAATCCCTTATAGCTCTAGTCCAGAAAATAAATTACTTAGCCTCAATATTTGATGACTTCTGATGAGTATATCCCAGGTTGGTTAACTAATATGATTAAGAAATAGGCTAATTCTATTTCCACCCCATCAAATTTTTTCAAAATCAAATGACATTTTTACCCTCATTGTAATTAAGCTGAAATGAGTTGTCTATTGGGGTTTTTAGGCTCAAGGAAAAAGTTGAAGAAAAATTTAGTTTTAAGGACAAGAAGTTTGCCTTTTAGGTTGAATGACAGTTTTTAGTGTACATCACAGAATGATAGTTGTAACTATCATTTTCTGTTTACACTAAAAAAACGTCCTTCACAGTAAAAAACAAATTTGTTGTCCCTGACTAATTTTTTTTGCAACTTCTTCTCTGTGTCAATTTTCCTGTTGTCTATTTTATTTGAAGTTTCTGCAATAACGAATTAATCGACCTAAAAAATAGAAATTATAGAAAAAACACAGGCCACGTGAATGAGTAGCTAGGTTGCGGCACAACCCATGCTACCCATAAATGTGGATTCTATCATAACCATGTTTGTCTCAAACGTGGTTATCTAGGAATCCACGTTTCAGCCTAATGTGGTTGTCATAGGAACAACGTTTGCCCTAAATGTTGTTCCAATAGAAACCACATTCGTTTATGTGAATTAGGGTTTTTATTCCCCTTCCGATCTTCTTTTTTTTTTGGACGTCGATTGAATGATGCAATGCAAGAAGTTGAAAAAATTAAACAGGACGAAACAAAATTAATTAGAAATTACCATGACGATTCTTAGATCTACGTTCAGCTTCCATTAGAATTCAGATTGAATTGTTTTACTGAATTGAAGAGAAGAGAGATGAGGAAGTAAGGAGGCAGTAAAAAAAGTAAGTAGGGGTAGTTTTGGAATATAAAGGGGTGGGAACATTAAAAAGTGGGGTGTGCATTCTTTTTTGAAATAGCGGGGTGGGAAAGGCAAGAAACGGGGTGAGAATAGAATAAGCCTAAGAAATATAAATACTAAACAATTACTATTCAATCACATTGCCAATTGATTTATAATAATAAAGAACTCTGTTCAATTCTTATGCACATGCTTCATGCTATTAAATATAAAGGTACATTGAATTTTAAATTTACACATATTACTTACCTCTGGTTCTGAGGTGTGCAGCATTGTTTATGAGGTTTATTTTGTAGATTAAGGATGTTGCAGATTTGAAGGATGAATCTACTCAGTGGTATGTATTAATAACTAACCAGAATTTGCTGATTACAATTAAAGAGTACTGACTAGAGATGGGATTTGAATTCGTGACTGTAATGCTATATCATATTTTCTAATAAAAAATAAAGTGATATTTTTTATCATGCTCGGGAGTTAAAACTCGTAATATTATCTATACCATCATAATTTTCTAATAAAAAACACAAATGCATTTTGAGATGTTCACATGTATCAAAAAATGTGACACCAAGGACATTACAACTACTAAAAGTAATATGTCAGAAATAATGCTTAGATAAAGTATATTTTCAATACGAAAATAAATATAAAAACAAAATTTTGAAAGCTCTTTTCATAATAGGAAATATGAAAGTTAAAATTTTATTGGAATATTTTAAGAAACTTGTTAAAAGGAACAGAGATAGAATTAGTTATGAGAAATGACAAGAACCATTGATATAATCGGTTGAAACTTGAAAGTAACGGTCCAAATTATATTACGTCGGTATTTAAACACCAAAAATCGGTGCGTCAAAAAACTCATAAGCATTGATTTTCGTAACCTCTCTTGAATGAAGTCGATCAAAAATGCTCAGAATTAGTGTAAGAGAAATTTCCAAACGGTGCCTTAAGATACATCTCATGTGGGGGAGTGTGTTGGAAAATTTTCCATATTGATAGTTTAATAATTTGAGATCTATTTATCTCACGCTTTCATGTAGTTTTATAACAACATAAGTGATTATATGGTGTCTTAGTATTACAAATTTTTGATGCATGACTCAAGGTTTTGAATCTCGGATTTCGATCACATTTAATTTCAAAATTATCACACAAACTATCTCGTATTGGAGGAGATCTCGGACGAGATGATTATATCTCAAATGTACATCTCAAATTGATATATCGGGTCTTAAAGTACATCTTGGTAAAATCTAGGAGTTACTTTTGTGTCTAGAATTGATGTTTTAATGATTTATTTAAAAATTATAATTTTCGAAGTAAAAATAAAAATGGTAACATACTTGGTTTGCATAGAAAAGAAATTGAAATTAATGTTTTCAAGAATAGTGGTAGCTTAATTGATTTGGTTGAATAATATCCTCCTATTTGAATATAAAAAAGAAACGAAGTATTTTGTTGTAACCCATCAAGGTAAAAAGTAGAAAAATATGTTTAGACGGTCGGTAAATTATAATTGAATTGAATAGTTTCTTTCGAACCTATATAAAAACGGAAAATGTTGTGCAAAAGAAGAAAAAGATATAATTTCGGTTGAGATATTAGATTTAGATTTTGATCTATATTTCAGATGAGATTTGAATATTTTAGGCGAGGTGAGTATCAGACGAGATATGAATGAGACTTAATATTTCGTTTTGTCTAAGTGTGAAAAAATCTCAGAGAAGACCTCGAGTGGCATATAGGATTTGAAACATTGTATGATTATATTATTAAAAACCATTCGATTACACAAATAGGATTGAAGGTTTGGTGTTATCACATTATTTATATCAAAACGTATTATTCAACTACGAAAATGCATGCTTGTTATACAAGCTGAAAGGATAACACTCTTGTGTGCAACCTCAAAGCATATGTGATATTGTCGTAATTACATTTATCATGACACGATATTAAATTTTGACTGATACGAGGTTAAATTTTAACATGTTAATGTAAAATTATGATTTTATAAATGCGTCCTTAGTATATTTCCACAAAAGTGTAAGTGCATTTTTTTTTCATCTCACATGGTTGTGAATCCTAGTTGTGAATCTTTAGAAGTGTCGAGCATAGCAATCTTGTAGGATCTCTAAACATTTGCTATCATTTGAAAAATAAGACATGCTTTTGTGGTCAACAAAGCTAACATAATATGTTGTTATGTGGTAAGGCGAAGGCGTTAGCGAGGATGTAATATGTATATGTAGCATAAAATCACAATGTTAGCGAGGGCATAAATACTTGTATGATATAATAAAGGGTGTAAATTTGCATATGTCTATAATTATGAGATAAGTAAAGGTATAATGGGTAATGTATGAAGGCTTAAGATGGGATTTTTTTAATTATTGTTTTGTTTCTTATTTATTTATTTGTTTTGTTAACTTTTTTGTTCATATACTTAAATGAGTGACTTTAATCTCATTCAACTATTTTGTGTGAAAAACATCCTAAAAAGCTATCCAAGTAAATACCACTCATAATTGAGGTTTCTATTCTCAAATTTTAGTTGTCTCATCTTGGGATTGCCACATGCGGTATCTCATACCAGATGAGATCTCATAGGAGACAAACATATATCAGATGTACATTTCGGGTTGACATCTTAGATGTTAAAGTATGTTTCAGGGCTGTTTCAGAGTAACTTATATATCTAAGATTGACATTTAATGTTTTTTTGATAAAAACTGCAACATACTTAGATTTGCATATAAAGAGAATTGTTGGAATAAGAAGAGTATTTTTTATATATAAAGGAAATGGTAGTTAAGTAACTTATTTGGTTGTAAATCTGGACATTGAAAGAACGAAGTCTTTTGCAATGACTCACACGAATAAAAAAGAGATAAAATATTAAAAAAATTGGACCTGTATAAAAGGTTGAAATAAAAATTATGGAAAAGAAAAACATATAGCTTCAAATGAGATTTCAGATTGTAATCTTCCTATATTTCATCTCGTTCAAGTGCAAAAATAAGGTTTTGAAGGAGATTGACGAAATTTAAAATAGTATTCATAGCGCTTGTCCGAATGAATACGACTTTCCAAAAGGATCCATCAAAATGAATTTGAATGAGCGCCACCGTGCAATGTGCGGTTCGCTTGGTTTTATGGTTGAAACAGAACATACCCTATAATGCATGGAGTCTATAGTATACTCACAGTTCCAATCAAGGGTAAGCAGTGATGAGTGTCATCTGTGTATTTGTACCTAAACATAGCTAATTATATTATACATTTGTACAAGGTATTTTAAGTTGATGCTCCTCCCGACTATCACACTCAAGTACCAAAGCGAACTCCCATCTTTCATTAGAGCATCCTAAGGTTGGACTTGGATTGCAAAAATAATGACAAAATACCATCAAGGCTACTGAAGAATATGCATGTGGTACCTTATGTAAGTCTTTCATTAGAGCATCCTAAGGTTGGACTTGGATTGCAAAAATAATGACAAAATACCCATGAAGGCTACTGAAGAATATGCATGTGATATATGCTAAAAGAATATGCATGTGATATATGCTAAAGCAATAATTTAAATCATTTGATATATTTATTTCAAATGATTTAATTAAAATATTTGATTTAAAGAATGATTAGAAGGTGGTTAATATTTATGATATATCATCATTTATAACGTGATAACATGAATTTCAAGAAGTGGTTCATCTAACTTATAATCATATAAGAAAGGAGTTTAATTCAATTAAGATTCAAATTATTAATTTATTTTGATTCAAAATTAGTTTATGTCATTAATTTTATTTCAAATTTTGCTAAATTATCCTACAAAACCCATTTTTCAATAACTCGTAAGTTGCATTTTCAACTCATGGTAATATTGGTTTTTATATAAATTTCTCACTATTTTATTCCAAAAGTATTTGTTATATTATTTTAATTTGAAGCTGCAATATTAATTTCAAGATTCAAGATCTTAAACACTATCATATGATCCTCTAATATCTTTTTGCCCAGGATCAAGATTTAAAGTCTGGAGTTTTTCTACTTTATTGTAGATAGCCATTATAAACCAAACGCTAAAAAAGCATTAATCACTATATATGTATATGTGTGTGTCTATACACACATATATGAGGAAGGTTCAACGACACCCCTAGTTTGGAGCACCCCTATTGTATCTTGGGCTACACTATTCCGATTGCTATAAAAATTTATAGATATTTTCATTTCATACTCAATATCATCTTCACAAAATTTGGGCTCGTTTGGATATATTTAACGTAATATATTTGATATGTAAATTTAATGGTTGAAATAAATGTTTTAATGATTAATAATTGACTTATGATTCTGAAGAGTCTATAAATTTTGAAACAGCTTCATTTTTTTGTAGAGATGGTATTCATAATATAGATTAAACTACTATAAATTTTAATAACATTTGGAATAATATAGCTTAAGATACAATAGGGGTTCTAAAGGGATGCTCCAAAAGAGGGGTGCCATTTTTCATATATGTATGTGTGTGTACATATATAAAATTTGTTTTGGTTTAAGAATTAGCGATCGTAGAAAGAATGAATGAATCAAAAATTTGAGCACAAGAGGTGAAGATTGTTTAGTCGAAAACGAGGGAGGATCATAAAAGCTTTGGCATCAGCAGTCGAGGCATGTTTCGGTCTATAGGCGGTGTATGGGTTTATTGTTTTGGCTTTGGATATTTTTTTTTTGTTATTTGTTTGTGAATACTTAAACATGAGAGGTTACGGTGTTTATATATTGCCGGGTTGACACATGGATAAAGTTACATAATGGATTTTTTTTTTGCTGCTTGATCTAAAATAAATGTTTATCATTTGTTAACAAAATTTTGATTGGTTAACTTCTTATTTATTAGTTTTGATTAGATGAGACTTTTTTTTATTCCTTAATATGCATACTGTAAATCAAGGTTTGAGATCTTGGTTTCGGTCTTTGTAATTTTAGGAATGTCGATCTAATTCTTAAATTTCGGTTTATGTTTCGCTTTCGGATTTCATTATTTATTTTTAATATAATTACACATATACTTGTTTAACTAATTGAATCAATATCTGTAATTTATCTTTGATTGAAATATAAGACATAAATGAACAATACAGATTAGTTATAAATATTTATAACACTAACAAATGTTTATTTATTACTTCATATTTAACTTTTTTAGTTAACAGTATTCATATACTTATTGATTAACTTATTTTGTATAAATATTAATCTAATTATTTTGTTAATTAAATTAGTTGCGATTTGGTCAGATTAACTAAATTCCACTGTCTACTAATCTAACCACTCTCTTGAATATTGATTGTAAATTGGTTTACATGGAAATTGTTTCCTTATTTGCCCAGTGTTCTAACTAAAGTATTCAGGTTTATTTTAGCTATTTATGTATTTATTATTTTATTTAATGCCAAATTATTTATTTATTTACTAAACAATGGATCATTACAGTTCCAATCCCAGAATTGATGAACTAGTGAGATATTATTCAAACATTTTTCAAGCAATTGAGCCCTGTATGTTTCTATTTTTTTTTTTTTTTTAAAAAGACAAACCTTTTTTATTGACAAGCATAATGACTTTTACGAGAAAAGCAAAAAAAAAAAAAAAGAATTGTAATGCTCTAAATGACATGAGCATGCAGTGTAAGTTGTATACTGATTGTGCATAAAACAGGATGTATACCTATCATTCGAAATGTTGATTACTTACTGCCCTGAAATTCATATGAGGTCAGTTGCATTTCATATCTTAGTTGTGCTTATTCTTGCCACTGGAAATGTCAGGTACCATGATAACTCTTTTGCTGCATGTCGTGCACTTCACATAGCGAACAGGTTGAATGCTTCTGCAACATTTCCTTTGATGGAGATTTTATTCAAGCATCAGGTATGAATCTTACAGTATATGAGCTGTAACTAGCCAATTTAATAATTTTGATGATCTCTTCAGCCTTGTTATGTAATTTGTTTGAACATTAAGTTGTTCAATTTCCGTCTTTGAACTTAGTGTGTAAACATAAGCAGGATAGGTATTCAAATGCACGGACTCGTGACAAGCCAAAGAGTTACATAATTGATGATATGTCAAACTTTGCGGCGCATGCAATTGAAAGTACAACAGATTCATTTAAATCCGGGTTTGAAGATTTGAAGACAGATTTAGCAACTAGAACTTCCTTCAAGG
The DNA here is from genome assembly GCA_030737815.1 of Allium fistulosum. Taxonomy (NCBI): domain Eukaryota; kingdom Viridiplantae; phylum Streptophyta; class Magnoliopsida; order Asparagales; family Amaryllidaceae; genus Allium; species Allium fistulosum. The sequence goes on along the minus strand of CM060903.1, from coordinate 707,916,239 downwards.
TAAGATAATATTAGAGATTTTTGTCCTAACACCTTTTAAGTTTTAACCACCTACATATTTTTTTAGTATGCTTACCTCCTTAATTATAAATTTGCATACCATAATGTATCAGATTAGATCAAATTTATATAACAGATAATTTGCAAATTTCATGCTAAGGGGGGTTATACATAATAATAAAATAATAATTGAAGGGTGGAGTTTAACATCTAATTTAGTATGGGCTTATGTCATTATTTAGTGATATTTTAGGAGTAATTTTTAGCATAAGTCTGAATACCTGTTTCTCCAGTTTGGGTGTCTGAGAGGAGTATATGGGACACCATTCTTTTTTGTCAACGGGTTTCCATTGCCAAATGGTGGCTCTGCTCTTTCTTATAAAGCGTGGAAAGAGATCATCGATCCGCTCTTATTGAAGCAAGGGATAAGATTGGAAGTTTCTTCTTCTTAAACGTAATATATGTGTATTTAATGCCATGTTGTAGATATAACATAACTATCACTTTGTGAAACATGATAACGTGGTTGTGTCCTGTTTGTCAACTAATTGTTAGTCAGGCATGCATATGTATCTCGTGGCTCAATCTGTTATTGTGTATGCATATCCATCTTGTAGATTGTGGTAATAAAAATAACCTATGTCACGATGTAAAGCAAGAAGGGTGCATTCTACATGCTGTAAACATACGTTTCAGAAGGCATATTTGGATTGAGTTATGCAGAAGTTCACAAGAATTATATAAATGGTTAGATATATGTTATTATTTATGTTCACTCAAGGATAACCAGATGAAAGAAATGTATAGGCAACTTGTTTAATTATTGCCGTCAGACTTGAGAATGGTCCGCATTACAGGTTTTTCCTTTCTTCTTCTTCATTTTTTTTTTCCTTTTCATTATTATTATATAAGTAACATAGACGGAATCTATAATTAGTAAGTAAATGCAGTTACAACTGAGAACATTTGGACTCTAGGACCATGGATTAACAGAGGAGGGTAAAAATGTGAAAGAATGTTATTTGTTAGGGGAGGTTTGATGAGTTAGATCAGCCTAGTACCCTAAACTACTTCATTAGGCTTAATCGGCCATATCGATTGTAGAAATCGTGTCCATAAATTTGAAGAAAACCATTATTTTATCCTTGTTTTTGTACATAATAAAATGTTGATCCTTCTTTATGTTAATGTCTGATTTGTAAAAGAGCTAATGTTGCGTCAGCTTGTTTATAATGTTGAATGACAATATTGAATTCTATTCTGAATGTTGAAATTGGATTTTGAATGCTGTAAAATTCGTTTGTTTACTTGTTTTAAATATTCTGATTTAAAACTTGCTTTATCAAATCAAGTTGTTATTTTGACTGTACTATCCCCCTTTCTTCATAAAACAAACACTAGATTTTTCAAATTAATATTATGGGGAAATTTTTTTAAAGAACAAATTATTTAAAAAATTTGGGCACAAAGACACGAGCATTTTTTTTGGTCTCAAAGACAAAACCAAAGCTCATTCGCGGGTTAAAATATTCCACTACCTTTTTGGTTCATTTCATTCGTCTTTCTTCTTCAATTTCAAATTCTCTCTCTTATTCGCTTTCAAAATCCCAATTCACAACAAAAACGACGTCCTAAATCAAAAGTAAGTCGTTATCTTCAACTCAACCGCAAACTTCAATGCATGAAGACCAACCATCAGAAATTCAACAACAAATACCAATTCGTGAAATCGATGACCTAGCTTCAACGGAAATTCAGCAGCAAACTCCAAATCGAGAAACCGAAATCGTAGCTCCACTAGATATTCAACAGCAATCTGCAATTCCAAAAAAAAAAAACCTACCTCAATTTGATCCGAAACCAGAGACGACGATAGCAAAAGCTAGCAAGTTAAAATTACGAAAACGGCCAATTGAAGAAGAAGCACAGCAGAATCGAGAAAAAAGAACAAAAAGAAGAAATGAAAAAAATAAAGCAGATGAAAACCAATCAAAAATAACAAAAAACATACTGGAAAAGGTAACTGATACATAAAATCAAGTATAACAAAGTTAATATGGTTGTACTATAATAGCATCGAACTTATTTCACAGAACAATGAAGAAAACATGCAGCAAAAAACAGCTGCCGAGAAAGCAACTGAAGAACAACTGGAAAAAAAGAGAAGATCGAAGAAAAAAAATGAAAAAACAATTCAGAAGGAAATTCAAACATAAGCTCAAAACTACAATTCAACAGGTAAATGATACTATAAAATTATGAAACTTATACTAACAATATCATATTATTAAATGTACTCTAATAGTATCAAAAATGTTAAACAGGAAAAAACTAAAAAAAGAAAAGGGAAAAAAAATCCAAATGAAGAATCTGAAGAGGAACAAATCAATTCGGTAAAATTACAAACACTATCACTTTATGACATGTTATATATTGCAAAAATGATACCTACAGTTTGTTTGGTAGAAGATAAGGCTTTGTAGTTTTAAAAATAGTTTTCATCATCATTTATTACAAAACTGATGCTAATATATTGGAAAAGCGACACTCACTATCTGTTTGATTTAAGCTGGTGATTTGTAATTGAAGAAATTCTTTTCACTGGCATATATAATAAAACTGATATCAACATACTGCAAAACTGATACCCACTGTCTGTTTGTGTGGAGCTGATGCCTTGTAATTTAGAAATTATTTTTTCATCTTATTTGTAGCAAAACTGATCTCAATACCTTACAAAAATGATACCCACTTTTATTTGTTTGAAGTTGATACTTTTATTTTTACAAATTGTTTTCACTATAATTTGTTATAAAACTGATACAAATATAAACAAAAAATGATACCTCAAGTTTGTTTGTTTGAAGTTATTGTTTTGGAATTTTAAATTATTTCAAGCGTACTTTTTAACTAAGTGATACCTATATTTAGCTAAAATGATACCCATTGTTTGTTTAGAGTAGAATTGATAACTAATAATTTTATAAACTGTTTTTCAAATCATTTGTAGCAAAACTGAAACTGATACCTTGGAAAAATGATAGAATTAACCATTTTGTTTGAAGTTTGTACTTTGTGCCTTGATAAGTTGTTTTCATTGTATTTTTTATAAAAACTGATATCATTATAAACCAAGAATGATACCTATAGTTTGTAAGCTTGAAGGTATTAGTTTGAAATTTTAAAAATTATTTCAAATATCATGTTTAAGAAAACTAATACCTATATCTAACAAAAATGATACCCACTAATTATTTTGACTAGAGTTGATGTTTTTATAATTCTATAAATAATTTTCAATGTATTTTGTAGCAAAATGACACCAGTACATTGCAAAAATGATACCAGTAAAATGTTTGTTTGAAATTTGTACTTCGTGCTTTTTCGAATTGTTGTCACTACATTATGTTTAATAACTGATACCATTATAAATAAAAACTGATACCTAAATTGTGTATGTTTGAGTTAAATGATATGGAGTTTTCAAAATTATTTCAAATGTCATTTTTACGAAAACTGACATCGGTATTCAACAAAAATGATACCCAGTAGCTGTTTTGAGTAGGGTTGATGTCTTTCTAATTTTATAGAATATTTACCACGTAATTTATAGTAAAAATGATACTAATAACTTGCAAAAATAATACCACTAACATGTTTGTTTGAAGCTTGAACCTTTTACCTTTATACATTGTTTTCGCTGCATTTTATTTTAAAAACCGATACCATTATAAATAAAAAATGATACCTAAATTATGTATGTTTTAGGTTAATGATTTGAAGTTTTAAAATTATTTGCACCGTCATGTTTATGAAAATTGATACTAGTATTCAACAAAAAAGATACCCACTAGATGTTTTAAGTAGAACTTATATCTTTCTAATTTTATAAATAATTTTCCATGTAATTTTTGAAAAAATGCTACCGGTATCTTCTAAAATTGATACCATTAACATGCTTGTTTGAAGCTTGTACTTTGTACTTTTATAAATTGTTTTTATTGCATTTTTTTAAAAAACTGACACCATTATAAATCAAATTTGATACTTACAGTTCATACACTTGAAGTTATTAGTTTGCAATTTTCAAAATTATTACAAATCTCATTTTTATGAAAATTGATACCTATGTTTAACAGAATTGATAACTTTAAACTATAAAAATGATATTCCTTATATATTTGCATGAAGTTGTTTCATTATAGTTGATACCCAACATATTGTTATGTTTCAATGTCATTTGTTTCACTGTCAACTTAGTGCCTCTTTTTCAAACAATAAGATGATGATGATTTTATCAATCCACATCCTACAAGCATGAATGTCATATCTGAAGGATCAGAGTAGGAAATAACAAAAGCTGAATATACAAAGCAAGGCATAGCATATAGATGTGGCTTACAAGCAATTTTCAAAATGATAAAATTGGTAAAATAAAAGAATGGCTTAACCAAAAAACAATTAGACAAATTGAAAAGGATCACATTTTACAACTTCTTCAATGTCTTCTATGAAGAAAGAATAATAATAAAGGAATGCAAGAAGCATCAATACAACTTGTATGCTTTATACAAATGCTACTCAGCTGAAACTGATACTTTCGTATTTGGAGAAGACAAAATGAAAGTAATTGTCACAGACATTAGCTTGCTTTTTGGTCTACCGTTGAAAGAAATAAACATAGGACTGACACAAAAAATGACGAACAAAACCATTCCAACAGAGTGCAAAGAATTTGCAAGAAGAAATTTTGACAATTATACTTTCATTACAAGAAATGTGGTTGAAAAGAGAATAAAACAAGAAATAACAAAAAAGAAAAAGCAAAATGAAAAAGACCTACCATTGTTGATAGTAATGGAAATACTATTAACATTTTTCTTCCCCAACTACCAACAAAAATTGAGATGGAGAATTATACCATTCTTGATCGATTTTGAAACAATGCAGACAGTTTCTTGACCACAAACAATAGATAAATTTTTTAGTAAATTTGTCAAAAAATTTATCCACAAACCAGGAAACATGTCAGGATGCTCTATGCTTCTGTTGGTAAGATATGTTATTCAAAATATTATTGTTTGAAATAATTGTTATTTTTAATAATCATATCTAACCAGTTCTTTAAATGCTTATAGTACTGCATACGTGAGAAGATGAAGCTCATTCAATCAAGACGGCAATGTACAAGATTTACCAAGATTTGCAAGATGGGATTTGCGAAAGCTTAAAGACATAGTAGTCAAACAATTTTTGGATGATGTAAAAGATGGTGACGTATGTTAAAAATCCATCTTACCTACATTAATCAATATTATTTTGACTTTTACGTAGAATCGATTTTTAGCACTATATCTTTTCTGCTACCATTTCTGACCATACATAGTATCAGTTTTTACCTCAAGCATAGTGTCAGTTTCAATATTTGGTATCATTTTTGTCTCTGCATAGTATCAGTTTCAAAACTTAATATAATTTGTGTTTCTGCATAGTATTAGTTTAGCTTCTACATAGTATCATTTTCAATACTTGGTATCAATTTTGTCTCTGCATAGTATCAGTTTTGCCTATGTATAGTATCTGTTTTGCTTCATCATAGTATCAGTTATAATACACCATAATACTTGGTATTATTTTTAATATTGTACAATATTGGTTTATAACTCTGCACAATATCAGTTTTATAACTATAATCTTTGTTTCTATTAAAAAGTCAATTATCATTGTAAGTTATAACATAATATCATAGCTTAAACTAAAATAAAATTTCCCTACCAATCATACAGGTGAAAGAAACAACTAATATTCTTCCATATGAAGAAAGACTTCTTCAAACAACATCTACAAAACAACAATCAAGCAACAAAGGAAAAGAAAAGCAAGGGAAAAAAAGAAAAAAAATGAAAAAGTTAAACAAAGTATTGGATCATTTGAAGAAGATGTAAGTATTAGATGCACATAAAAGATTTAGAGGATGAAGCCAAAAAAAAGAGAAATGGAAAAGAATAGAAAATGAGGATAGAAGTCGAGAAAGAAATTCTAAAATTGAAACAAGAATTGAGAGAAATCAAGTCAAGATTGCAAGAGAATGAAGAGAAAAATTCAAACACCGAAGTACAAAATCTGCACGTAGTAGATGAACCCGAAATGAACGAAGAGAATGAAGACAAAATTGAAGAGACAAATGCCGACTCCAATATAAAAAAAGACCACACAACAACTAAAATGAACGAAGATACATGTTTAGAGACAGAAACCCAAAATGCAAAAAACACATCTGCAACCGAAAAGAATGAAGAAAAGAATAAAGAGGAAAATGTAGAGTTTAAGTAGAAAAGGTGGAAAATGAAGCATAAAATAAATAAAGAATTGTAGAGCATGATATAGAAAAATCAACTGAAATAGCAACTGAAGTGCATGAAAAGGTGCAGACAAAAACAGAAAATGAATTGCTAGAAAAAGTGCAAAATAAAGAAAATAAAGCACAAAATGAAGGAAGAATTACACATCATGATATAGAAAAAGCACCCGGAATGCATAACAAGATGCATACGGGACTGAAAATCAAGTGTAGGAAAAAGTGCAAAATGAAGAAAATGAAGCACAAAATGAAGAAAGAATTGCAGAGTATGACGTAGAAAAAGCAACTGAAATACCAAACGAAGTGCATGAACAAGTGTAGACAGAAACTGAAAATTAATTGGAAGAAAAAATGCTCCAACCAAATCAAGATACACCATTGGAGATCACAAAAGAAAGTGCAGACATGATAGACAAAACAAATGAAATAGTTCTTCCAACAAATAAAAAAATTGGTAGAAAAAGAAACGGAAGAAGCTCAAAATATGGAAGAAGATACCACTCAAAAGCCAAATTTTACCCTACCATGTTTCAGTACTTGACTTCACTCCTCCATCTTTCAAACTCTATGACACACAAGAGTTTAAAACAGAAAAAACCAAACAAGATGATGAAAAGAAACCAACAAAACCTACTGGTCGAAAGGGAAAACAACAGCGACAAAATCAGATGGTCAAAAAAGTAAAGCAACACAAAAAAACAGCTTCTTATGTGCAAAGAGTAGAAGCCAGAACAAGAAAAAGAAAACAAAGCGAGAGCTTTGATTATGGTTAGAAACATAAAAAAAGTAAATAAGCCAAAATCCAAAAAAACAAAGATGATGAAAAAAAGTACAGAAGAGGACTTCCCAAAGCCACTTGCAGGAATAGAACCAACGTTTTCAGAGATAGAACTAGGACACTGTAAATGCTTGGTATATCTGAACATAGAACAACAAAATGTAATCAAAATCTTCTTTTCTCTGACATCAACACAAAAGTAAGTTTACAAATATTTATACTAATGTTACATACTAAAATAACTTTAATTAAACGATTCAAATCTTTTTTGTTAAAACAGTGAAGTAGCATGGGAGGACCATGACACAATCAAAGGAGGATATGTAATAACAAAAAAAGCACTAAGACGTATTCTTAAAGGAAGTTACATGGATGGCAGGTACATAAATTTACTTTTTCTTTAATAATACTGATATCAATCAAAATAAGAACAAAAACCAATACCTAATAGCTGTTTATTAGAATTCATGCTTGGTTATTTTCTGCTACTCTTAACAAAACTGATACCTATATATATCCAAAAATAATACCAAGTTTTTGTTTGTTATAACTTGATGCTCTGTAAATTTAATTATTTAGTTGGTCGTCAAATATGACAAAAATAATACCAAAATAGTGCAAAACTGATACCAAGCAATTCTTTGATTGGAATTCATGCTTCATTATTTTATAAATTATTTTCACTATTATGTAAAGCAAAATTGATACCTGTATATATGAAAAACTAATACCTGATTTCTGTTTGATAAAAGTTGATGCTCTATAATTTTAATTATTTATTTAACTGTTATGTATGACCAAAATGATACCAAAATAATGCAAAACTGATACCTAGTAGCTATATGTTTGGAGTTGATGCTTCCTTGCTTTCTAAATTATTTTCACTGTAATTTATTTCAAAATTGATGCCAAAATAAAAGCAAAAACGATACCTCGTTTCTGGATCAGAACATATGATGATTGTTAATTTTAGAAAAATATTTTGAGTACCACGTACAACAAAACTGATACCAAATCAAAGCAAAAACTGATACCCACAAGCTGTTTGGTTTGAGTTGCTGCTTTGTTATTTTTATACTTTTCAATATATACAGCCACTATTCACATTACTGATACTATTTATTATTGGCTAATTCTATTTAAACACGTAAAGTTGCTGAGCAGCCCCCCACAAAATAGACAAAATCAGTATACCCATCTTTTTGTTGAGCATAACTGTTTTATTGATAAAATTTTCTCTTTATAACTTGCCTAGTAAAAAGTGATTCGTAAAAAAAATTCACCGTACGGATAGCTACTTGCGAGAATTCATTTTAATCCATGCATCCCACTCGCATGGTTGTTTTATATATCATGCATTTCTACCGCTTGATTTTCCAAAATCACTCAATTGTTCTTCTGTAAACTATGAATTTTTAGATATTTAAAAAACCAAAACGTAAAATTTAAGTTTTACCTCTTTTGATTCCATTAGATTTGTATTATCATAATCACAGTCAATTGGTTCAAGCATAATATTTGAGAATTACCTAAATTATATTATTTGGGTTTATTAGATGGGGAATATAAGAAGGAAAATAAGATGAGAGGTCAAAAGATGGATGAATGACACAAGGACAATTTTTTCCTAATTTACTTTTAAAATTTTAAGGGTCTACTCGGTAACTCTATGAGTTTAAATATAATTAGCCTTTATTGTTTAATATTGCTTCACCAATAACAAAAACTTACATTTGTGTTTCGAATTTAGATAATTGACCAGTATATCTCTAAATGCGGGCTGGTGGAGCATAACTATGCATTCACGACGACAATGACGGTAAATAGAACGTTAACATGCAAGTACATAATAATTGCTTCATATATTGAATTGTAACTTATTTTTGTATTCAATAGAAAGGGATTGTCTGTGATCTAAATGGTGTTAAAAAAAAGTTTGGTCCTGCCTATGCTTGAAACAATTGTACAATTCGAATACGCGGAAGATGTTTATTTTCCTTTGCATTGTGAAAACCATTGGATGTTAGTAACTTTGACATACCCAACAATGCAATGGTGTCATGTAGATTCTAGACGTCTTAGAAGATCAAACGACAAAAACAACTCTAGTTTGAAAGAAGCTATGAAATTGGTATGATATTATTTTTTAAAACACTTACCTAATACAATTAAAACAAAGTGAACATAATCTAACTTTGTATCATTTTGTCTTTAATAGAGAAAGCAAATTAAAGAAATGCTGCAAGAACTCTGAAAAAAGAATAATATACAAGATGTGAATGTGAAGCCAGACGAAATGCATCAAATCAAGTGTGCACGGCAAGGTGAGGACACGTAAGTTTATTTGTTAAAAATAATACCTATTGAGAACAAAATTGATACTAGAACTGAATCGAGTAGTTCCAATGAACTGATAGTTACTTCATACTGAAAACTTGTTGTATTTTTGCATTATAATCTTTTATATAAATTACTATACATCTTTATATGCCTTTTACATTGAATTGAATTTGATTCATACAGAAGATATTATCTTTCAGTTCAATAACATTTGCTTCAGATCTAAACCGATACCTACATAAGCAAAACCGATACCTACAGACACAAAACTGATACATGCATACACAAAACTGATATTAAATGTATATATAATCAAAATTAAAACAAAACAACTACTATAAATCTTAAAATGATACATATTGGCACTAAAACTAATGCTAAGTGTAGTAGTAAAACTGTTAAATACTATAATTCAAAGCATACTATATGTTTGCACCATTATCTCTGACATATAGTGTTTTTATATTAGTTACAAACCTGATACTACAAGTGATGCAAACTGATACCAACAATATATTTTGCTTCAAACAGGCTTGATTGTGGCATATACATGATATTCATTATTACACTGAATAGAAGCAGAATACCAATCAAATTAGAAGCTGAACAAATATTGTCAACAAGGGCAAAAATTATGCATGCGATACGAACGGACAATGAGCACTGCTGGAATTTGGCCAAGTACATGTCAAGCCTGGAAGAACAAAAAAAAGAAGAAGTAAATTTGTTTGCAAAACCTGTTGTTATGTTCAGTTGCCCTAATATACATTTGATATATTGTGTTAAAAGTAATAGAAATTAGCTTTTTTTAATGTTGATACAAACACTTCTTGATATTATGTCAGTTTGTTGTAAAGGTTATGTATTTATTTCTGATGTTGCAAAAATTAGCTTTGTTTAACTTCTCTCACACTTGATGTTCTGTTGTGACTTTAAATATATTTCTATTTACAAATGAAACTGATACCAGCAGTTTGTATGAACTAATACTATTTTTCATCTACCTGTATAATTGGAATTCACGCTTGCTTATTTTATAAATTATTTATTTTAAATGTCATTTACAAAAAAAATGATACATGTATTTATGCAAAATGATACCCAGTAGTTGTTCCATATAATATGATCCTCTATAAATTAAATTTACTTCACTATAATGTATAACAAAAGTAATATAAAAAATAGTGCAAACTCATACTTAGTACCTGTATGAAATTCAAGCTTGATAATTTTATAAATTATTTTAAATATTATATACAATAAAACTAATACCTATATTTATGAAAAAATGATACCTAGTGGCTGTTTGATGTAATATGATACTTTATAAATTTAATTATCTAGTTTACTGTCATGCATGACAGAAGATATACCAATATGGTGCTAACTCATACCTAATAGCTGTTTGATTGAAATTCATGCTTGTTCATTTTTATAAACTATTTTCACTATAATTTATAGCAAAACTGATACCTCGGTATATGCAAAACCGATACCCAGCAGCTGTTTGAAATAATATGATGATTTATAAATTTAATTATTTAGTTCACTGTCATGCATGACAAAAGAGATACCAAAATAGTGCAAACTCATACCTAGTAGTTGTTGTAGTGAAATAGTAGTGCTTTGCGGAAGCTTTTATCAACAGATCTTTGTCACCCAAATCACAAAGAGATAACTTGGATTGAAAACAAGACGGAATTGAAATCAAAACGCAATAACACAAGATATTCAACCCAACCACCCACTTTATTGATTCATTAAAATTTTGTTTACAATTAATAAAACAAAGCTAAAATAAACAAAATACCATTGAATCAATAACCAAATTGAGAAAGGGAGTAAATATCTATATGGCTAAAATTGTTGGAGTAGAAGAACAAAGATGGAGAAGAGAAAATTAGCAAATAGATTTTCCACCACACTTTTACACTCTCTTCTAGTCTCTATTTATATAATCAATTACTTAATGCCCAAGTTAACATTAGATGGTAAAAAATAATTTGATTAACCAATTAGAGAGAGAAATAAACATACTCAAGTATGCCTATTAATTAGGGGAAACAAAATCTTCTCTTTCTTTCTTTTGCATATTTATTTCCCTCTATTTGTGATTTTGTATCACCAAAATTTAACACTCCACCTTGATGCAAAATCACATATCTCCAACTTATTAAGCATACAATATCTAGATCTATCACAAATCCCTATATCTCAACCATACTAAATTACAAACCTCAACCACCGCCTATAAGTGATGCATCTCCCACATGAGGTGCACCACACAAATCGGTTTAAAAAATGTTTGTAATACCACAAAGATCTCCATCTTGTCTTTGTGGATTTTGCAACTTGACACCCGTTTATCACTCGATCTGAGCTCATTACATGATCACTATCGATCCCTCGAGCATCATCAACATGAAGATCCATGTCTAAAATATGATCCTCGATGCTAGAATCATAAGCAGCGACCACATTAACCTCTCCACCTTGCTGTAAACTAGGTCCTTCAACCGTCACTCGCTTTCCATAGACTACGGAACCAACCAAGCTATAAAAGTTTCCTTCTTCCAATACTCCTCTCATCCTTACACAACCATCTTTCTTCACTCTCAAAACTCCACCTTGAGTCTCATAAGTGCAACCACGGCGATCCAACTGACCGAGAGAAATAAGATTATGCGAACAAGTGGGTACATGTCTGACTCCAGAGACTTCTCTAACCACACCGTCATGCATACAAAACCGGATAGATCCAATACCATAAATCAATAGGTGTTCTCCATTGGCTATCCTAATCATGCCGACACTCTTCTCATAAGAATAAAAATAATTCACATCTCTACAAATGTGAAAACTGGCTCCCGAATCCATCTTTCAAGGCTTATTTTCACTAACTGGCTCCCGAATCCATCTTCCAAGGCTTATTTTCACTAACTGGCTCCCAAATCCATCTTCCAAGGCTTATTTTCACTAAAGAGGACATCACAAGAAGCATCACTATCAGTACCTTCAGTAAAACCTGCCTGTGCATCACCACTACTATCACCATGCACAACCTTTTTCTGATCTCTTTTATAAGCATAACACTTGCTGCGTAACCTTTCTTATTACAATAATGACAAGTGATAACACCTTTACCATTAGCATCATTCTTCCTCCAAATTGTATCTTTCTTCGAGTCTCTTTCCACCATAGCCTCACTTTGAACTGATTTCATACCTGACCCTTTTCTTCTAAGCTCCTCATTTAAAAGACTGCTTCGAATAGTTTCTAGAGAGATAGTTCCATTAGCATTGGAATTACTCAATGAAACAACCAAAGTTTCCCAACTTTCTGAAAGCGAACTCATCAATAAAAGAGCCTGTAACTCATCATCAAAATTGACCTTCATATTTTCCAATTGATTTATTACATCTTGAAATTCATTCAAATGCTCGGCAACAGACTTCTCTTCATCTAATCTCAGTTGTACCAACTTTTGAACTAGAAAAGCCTTACTAGTAGCACTCTTTGACTCATATAAAGATACCAACTTGTCCCACAAAGCCTTCGCGGATTCACAACTAGCCACATGATGGAAAACCGAATCATCAAGATACTGACGAATCAAAGCAATTGCCATCTTATCCATCTTCTTCCATTTTCCCTCATCTACATCAAAGGGCTTCTTTCCATCTCCATCAATCGGATCATGAAGATCATTGAGGTACAGAACATCCTCCATCTTAGGCTTCCAAATACTCCAATTTTTCCCATCCAAAATAGCCATCTTCGAAAATGAAATCATATCCGACATCAATAATTTTTCAAACCAAAATTACTCTAAGATTTGCGATGATCTGTGCTTTGATACCAATCTATAGTGAAATAGTAGCGCTTTTTGGAAGCTTTTATCAACAGATCTTTATCACCCAAATCACAAAGAAATAACTTGGATTGAAAACAAGACGGAATTGAAATCAAAACGCAATAACACAAGATATTCCACCCAACCACCCACTTTATTGATTCACCAAAATTTTGTTTACAATTAATAGATACAAGCTAAAATAAACAAAATACCATTGAATCAATAACAAATTGAGAAAGAGAGCAAATATCTATATGGCTAAAATTGTTGGAGAAGAAGAACAAAGATGGAGAAGAGGAAATTAGCAAATAGATTTTCCACCACACTTTTACACTCTCTTCTAGTCTCTATTTATATAATCAATTACTTAATGCCCAAGTTAATATTAGAAGACAAAAAATAATTTGATTAGCCAATTAGAGAGAGAAATAAACATACTCAAATATGCCTATTAATTAGGGGAAACAAAATCTTCTCTTTCTTTCTTTTGCATATTTATTTCCCTCTATTTGTGATTTTGTATCACCAAAATTTAACAGTTGTTTGATTGAAATTCATGCTTGTTCATTTTATAAACTATTTTCACGATAATTTATAGCAAAACTGATACCTACGTATATGCAAAACTGATACCTAGTTGTTGTTTGAAATAATTTGGCAACAACACTATGCCATACTACACTTTTACACTTCTACATCATATATTGAGTTGCCAACTATTCACCATAACATAGTGTACATTATATATTGACATTTAAGCTCATAATTCTTCTTATAGTTTTGCACTTCACAACTCAGCAAAAAATAATTCCAGTCACTTCAAAACTAGAAAAAAATAAAAATCATCATGTACAAATGATACAAATAACATGCAAAAAATAATATCATAATTGTTTATACCTGAAACTGATATTAAAACACACAAAAACCGACACGATAATTTGTAATACCTCAAACTGATACTAATACCATGCAAAAACTGATACCATATTTTTTACATACCTGAAACTGACACTAATAAAACCAAAAACCGATACTAAACAACAAATAAAAATAGATAAACTGAACAACATACAAACATTATAACACATCACTTCCCATGCAACATATATATTCCAAAACACGCAACAGTCAACTAAAAATGATACCATATAACAAAGTTCAACTACAAAGAGCTAGTTAATGTCAAATTTAGTATACAATAAACTAATACACTTATATAACAATGTTTAATTACATAAAATTGCCAAAAAAAGGCATAAAACCAAGTATTTCTTCTTAGAAGCTTGACAATCAAATTATATCTTCTTAGAAGCTAGACAATTACGCTTGTTATGACCATATTGCTGCATACACCACATTTATTTTTCTTATTTTGAAAATATGCAAATCCTCCTTTCCGTTTTATAGAAGTTGGCTTAATGACATCTTCAACGCTTGCATCAACAATTGGCTTATCAAAATTAGGAATCAGATTAATAGAATTAGCATAAGAAGAACGATAAACATCAATGGTGAAATGGTACTCAATAAAATCACAAACGGACAACTTTGACTTGTTCATGCATTTAATAGCGTGAGCACAAGAGAATCATGTAACTTTTCATTGATTGCAACTACAACTCCACTCTTTAAGATCAACACGATAAGAGTTTTGCGATTTCACTTTAAAAACAAAATTTGAAGACTTGTATACATCCCATCTGAATCCTTCTTCAATCAAGTCACTTAAACGAGACTCGACAGAAGGACAAAGAATAGTATTCCACCATCGACACTCCTCTCTCCTTTTAGCCATTTGTTCCATAACTTTAATTCGAATTCCATCTAAGCATACCGTAATAGGTAAGGCTCATTCATCCAAAATCCAACTATTAAAACTTTCGGTGACATTTGAATTGTATTCACCATATCGTTTACCCGGAAAAAACAAATCAGCTCACTTATCAAAAGTCTTATCCTTCAAGAAATTCATAGCAGCAACACCACCAGTTTCACAAAATTTAGAATGTGCTTCTTCAAATTCATACATATTAGAAGCTCTAGAAAACATCTCGAACAAATCAATGATAGACATATTCGAATTTGTTGCCTTAATTGTTGAAAGTAGATTTCGTTCGATATGAAGATAGCAGTTACTATGAAAGTCTAAAGGAAAAACTTCATGAACGCCTAAAATTAAACCTTGATGGCAATCCGACATAAAAACAAAATCAGATCTTCTTGAAACATTTATTTTAAATGACTCAAAAACCATTTCCAATTATCCACATTTTCTAGAGAAACTATACCCATAGCTAAAGGAAAAAAACCTGCACATAACAATTTTAAACAAATATTAAAACAAAATTCAATTAACTGTTAACTTAAAAACTGATACCTAAAAATTGCTATTGATGACTAAAAATTGGTACTTAAGAAATAGATAACTAAATTCTGATACTATGCATTAAAACATTTTAAAATAAAAACATACTTTGATTACCATTTTTTGCAGTAGCACCCATCAAAACACCTGGTCGTCCCCTTAAATGAGTAGTATCTAAAAATATCATAGCTCAACAATGCTTGAAACTAAGTAAACAAGCACCAAAACTAATAAATACTCTCTCAAATTGATTAGTATAAGCATTAACATCCATATCGACACAACTATAGGGAATGCAGATTACAGATCTTAAGGCTGGATTAACACTAGAGGGGGGTGAATAGTGTTTAATGGATTTTATGGAATTTTTGAAATCTTTTGAAATTAAACACAGACAGATGCAATTCACAAACAAATGAAATTCACAAATAAATGCAATTCACAAACACAGAAACAATCACAGAATCAGACACAGAAGCAAATAGTAAATAAAAAGCAGTAAAAGGAAAGAACACATCGGAATTTTATACAGGTTCGGAGTTACCCTACATCCAGTCCCACACAATTTCTTGTACAGATTTCTTTTCAAATATAATGTTGATATTACAACCTCGATTTCAAGGCCACGAGATACACCCTCCTGTCTTCGAGTCCAGGGCAAACTCTCTTGATTTAACCAGGCTACAAGATCACCTAATTGATTTACGGGCTACAATCACACCCAATTGATTTACATGCCACAATCACACCGTTTCCAATATCACTTTGATAGATAGAGAGACTCGAAATGCTTCTTTGATTACAAATGATCCTATAACTCTGAATAGCACTGAGATCTTTGAGAGAGAGTGGCAGAGAATCAAACAAGAGATATTTGAGTTTGATTCACTTAGGATTTCGCTAGAGTTTTGTTAAGAATATTTGAAAATAAGAATGGAAGAGAAAGAGGAGAGAACTAAGAAAACTTGAGTAAAAATTCGTTTAAAACATCAGGTATTTATAGAAGAACAACAGTCGTGTCCATTCACGAAAGGTTATGACAAATAGACACTTCTTTTGAAAATTTGAACGAAATAAATGGCCAACATGTCGACATGGGGGGTACGGTATGTCGACATGCCCATGTATATATTGATTTTTCTTTAAAAATGATTTCTATTCTAAAACTTGTCAAAACAATTTCTGAAGTTTGTAAACCATTTTAAATATAGTTTAAACTTATAAAAATAATCTTAAAATATATAATCTATATTATTAGAAACTAATTATAGAATATATTTTGAGATTTTAAAACTTATAATATTAAAACCAAGAGATAGTTTAAAAACAAGAGATGATTTTGAAATCAAAATATAAAAGATGATAAAAATATTTTAAGGCTAAAATATTTAAACCGAGAGAGATGACTTATATAAAGTTTATGGAAAAATATTTAAAATAAATCATTTTGAAAATTTCATGGATTCCATTCCACTAGAGAAGGTCGTGGGTTCCATCCCACTAAAGAGGTCGTGGGATCCATCCTACTATTAAAGCGAGAAGGTGGATTCCATTCCACAATTAAAATTCGAATAAAGATTTTAGTGCTATCATGAAGTTTTAACATAAATCTAGACTCTAATACTTGTCTTGAATCTTGAACTCTTGAAATCTTGAACTCTTGATACTCCTGAGTCTTCAATCTTAATTTCTTCAATCTTGAATTCGTCAGTCTTGAATCTCTATACTCAGTCTTGAATCTTTATATTGTACAGTCTTCATTCTCAGTACCTACATATATATATATATATATCCTGCATATACATATATATCTAGACAAGAATATTAGTATTTATATTTTATAACAAGTCCTTAGGTTGTTGTCATCAAAACCATCATCTAAGAAACTAACAGTCTCCCCCTTTTTGATGATGACAACCTTTGTTTATAAAATCTACTCCACTATCCTCTGATTCTACTCTAACTCCCCCTTATTCCAACAATTCCTCCTTAATCTACTAACTCCCCCTTAATCTAAGCCTATCTAACCTATTTTATAATTCCCCCCCTTTGTCATCAACAAAAACTGATCCTAAACTATATAACTCCCCCTTAAACTAATACTATGGAACTAAATACCGATGACGAAGTATAATAAGCGAAACGTAAATATAATTTTATTATATACGTTGTTATATTACACATATATACACTACTATATACAAATACACACAATATATAAAAATGTTAACATAAAAACAAACTAATGAGAGTCTTTGATAATTGGTGACTTATGAATCGAACAATTTGGGTAATGGAGACAAAAATTTCCACGTTGTTCGACCAAATTACCATCTTTATCAAAACAGACTTCTCCGACGCAAATAACTTTGTCGTCTTCGTCCATTTGTGCTTCTTCTTCTTCTTCATCGACGTCTTCTTCTAATGGATTGTGAATATGAACATTAGAGGAGTCATCTTCAATTACAATCGGGTCCGCATGATTATCCATTAGGAATTTTTGGAAATTTCTAAAGATTTTGCCTTGCTTCTCTTGTTCTTTAGCCATCTTGATTTGCAAGACTTGCGACTCGGTCATCATTTGCAAAGAGTCCTTTAAAGTTTCCTCTATCTTCATGACTCAGGCCAGTGTAGTTCGTTGAAATGGACCAGTATTAGGAGAAGGGAAAGAAAAGGTCGCATTTTGGTTTGATTTGGAAGAGTAGGCCATTATTTTATGTTTTTAGAAGTTTATTACAGAGAGAAATGAAGTGGAAGACAGAAGAATTCGAATTATAGAGAATATATAACTACCAAACTAATTTTAGAGGGAAAATCAAAATTCCAATTTTTATCGTTGTATGTCGACATGGGGGTTGGAGGGTGTCGACATCCTTAAGGAAATTTTGACTATTTTATTTTTCTTTATTTATTTAGGTATATATGTTACTATATCTATATTCTATATCTCAGCTATAGAGAAAATACCTACTTCTCTTCAAAATTTAGTAAAGGTTGATTGATTCAAAGGTTTGGTCAGAATATCAGCTATTTGATTCTCAGTGTTGATAAATTCAAGAGAAATAATCTCTTTACTTATATTATCTCTGAGAAAATGATGTCTGATATCAATATGTTTGGTTCTAGCATGGTGAATAGGATTTTTGGATAAATTTATTGTGCTTGTATTGTCACAATAAATTGGTGATTTTAAAATATTTAATCCAAAATCCTTTAGGGTTTGTTGCATATAGATAACTTGAGAACAAGCCAAAGCAGCAGAGATATATTGTGCTTCAGTTGTTGATAGTGAGACAGTATTTTTCTTTTTACTAAACCAGGAAACCAGAGAATGTCCTAAAAAGTGACAAGTTCAACTTGTACTTATTCGGTCTGATTTACAACCAGCATAGTCGGCATCACAATATGAGATTAAATCAAATGAATCATTTTTAGGGTAAAATAGGCCATAATCTAAAGTGCGTTTAACATATCAGATACATTTAACAGCTTTTAAATGGGTTTCTTTGGGTTGAGATTGGTACCTTGCACAGAGACAAACACTATGCATGATATCAGACCTACTCGCAGTTATATAGAGTAGCGACCCAATCATTTCCCTGTATAGTTTTTGATCAACATATTTTGACATGTCTTCTTTATTTAAGGCTTCACTGGTTGCCATCGGGGTGTGTTTTCCACTCGCAGTGGTTATACCAAACTTATTAATTAGATCCTTAGCATACTTTTCTTGACTAATGAAAATACCACTATCTAATTGTTTTATTTGCAATCCTAAAAAGAAAGTTCACCCATATGACTCATCTCAAACTCTTTTATCATTTTTCAGAAAACTCTTTGTTCATTTCATTGTTTGTTGATCCAAAAATTATATCATATACATATATCTGTACTAATTGAATATCATTTTTGTTTTAATAAAAAGAGTATTATCTACTTTACCAATTTCAAAATTTTATTGTAATAGATAAGATCTTAGTCTGTCATACCAGGCTCTAGGAGCTTGTTTTAGACCATATAAAGCTTTCTTTAATTTGTAAACATGATTTGGAAACTTTTCATCTTCAAAAAGTGGGGGTTGTTCAACATAAACATCTTATTTAACAAAACCATTTAAAAATGCACTTTTGACGTCCATTTGAAATAATTTGAAATTGTTGTGGTTTGCGAAAGAATGTAGAATTCTAATAGCTTCTAATCTTGCTATAGGTGCAAAGGTTTCATCATAGTCTATTCCTTCCTCTTGACAATAACCTTGCGCGACTAACCGAGCTTTATTTCTAACGACCTCACCTTGTTCATTCATTTTATTTTTATAAATCCATTTAGTTCCTATTATAGTTTTGTCCTTAGGTCTAGGAACAAGTTTCCATACATCATTTCTGGTAAATTGATTCAGTTCTTCTTGCAAAGCAAGAATCCATGAATCATCAGATGATGCTTCCTTTGGATTTTTAGGTTCAATAGTTGATATAAAAGCTACATTACTCATTTTGTTTAATTGATTTCTGGTTCTAACAACAGATTCAATATTTCCTAGTATATTTTCTATAGGATGATCTTTTAAAAGCCTGATTCTTTTATTAGGATGAACAATTTCACAATTTGTTTCATTTTATTCATTATTTAAAGTAACAAAATCATCTTCATCATTTATTTGAACAAAATCTTTGAAATTTTCATCAAAAGATGCATGCATTATTTCTTCAATGGTGTTAGTTTTTAAATTGAAAACTCTGTATGCTTTACTTCTATTAGAATATCCGATAAAGATTCCTTTGTCGGATTTAGGATTAAATTTATCCAAATTGTCTTTTGTATTTAGAATAAAACATTTGCTTCCAAAAACTTTAAAATAAGATACCTTTGGTTTCTTGTTGAAAAGAAGTTCATATGGTGTTTTATAGGTTAGTGGTCTAATAAAAATCCTATTCAAAATGTAACAAGCTGTAGCGACTGTTTCAGCCCAAAAATTTCTTGGTAATTTATTATCTGAAAGCATGGTTCTTGCACACTCTTGAATCATCTATTTTTACACTCTACCACTCCGTTTTATTGTGGAGTTCTTGGAAAGGAAAAATTATGAGTTATTCCTTTTTTATTATAGAAATTCTCAAAATTTTCATTTTCAAATTCTCCACCGTGATCACTATGAATAGTTTTGATTTTTAAAGAAAGTTGATTTTTAATACTTTTTGCAAAAGTTTTAAATAAATAAAAAGCATCACTTTTAAGTTTCAGAAAAATTGTCCATGTAAATCTAGAATAATCGTCTACAATTAAAAAAACATATTTACTGTGATTTATTGACTTAATTTGAGATGGACCAAACAGATCTAAATGAAGTAACTCAAGAGGTTTTGAGGTTGAAATCGTATCTTTTAATTTGAATGAACTCTTCCTAAGTTTTCCTAATTGACAGGCATCACATATACTATCTACTTTAAAATCCATTTTAAGGCGACCTCTTACTAAATCAAGTTTTGAAAGTCTAGATAAAAGTTTGAAATTCAAATGCCCAAATCTTTTATGCCTAAAGTTTGACAGGCATCACATATACTGAGGATATAAATGTTTTCTTCCTAATTCCTTTAAAGATAATATTTGATTTATTATCTTCGATGTAACACTTATCTTTTTCAAATTTAATTTTGTAGCCCTTATCACAAAGTTGACTTATACTAAGCAAATTGTGTTTTAGATTCCTAACTAACAAGACATCAGAAATAGTAGGAGTTTTAGAGTTACTGATATTGCCGATGTCATTCACATATCCTTTTGAGTTGTCTCCAAAGTTGACCAGTCCTCCATCTTCATAAATTATGTCATTCGGTATCTCCGGATTTCCAATCACGTGTCTCGAACATCCACTATCAAGTATTCATTTGTTTTTCTTAATTTGCAACATTTGTCCATTGAGTGTTGATTCATCAAAAGCCATATAACACATCTGTTCCTGCACAACACACCAATTCGGTAGATAACTTGATTTTCTATAATAACATTATGAAGACTTATGAAACAATGATGATATGGCCAGTTTTAAACTAGTGTTAAAAGTATTTTCAAAAATTGCCATTTTAAACTTTTTCAAAAATCGGATTATGAAAACTTTGAAAACCAATGCTCCGATACCAAATGTAGGGAATGCGGATTACGGATCTTAAGGCTAGATTAACACTAGAAGGGGAGGGGGTGAATAGTGTTTAATGGATTTTATGGAATTTTTGAAATCTTTTGAAATTAAACACAGATAGATGCAATTCACAAACACAAAGACAATCACAGAATCAGACACGGAAGCAAATAGTAAATAAAAGGCAGTAAAAGGAAAGAACAAACGGGAATTTTATACTGGTTGGAGTTACCCTACATCCAGTCCCACACAATTTCTTGTGCAGATTTCTTTTCAAATATAATGTCGATATTACAACCTCGATTTCAAGGCTACAAGATACACCCTCCTGTCTTCGAGTCCAGGGCAAACTCTCTTGATTTAACCAGGATACAAGATCACCTAATTGACTTACAGGCCACAATCACACCGTTTCCAATATCACTTTGATGGATAGAGAGACTCGATACGCTTCTTTGATTACAAATGATCCTATAACTCTGAATAGCACTGAGATCTTTGAGAGGGAGTGGCAGAGAATCAAACAAGAGATGATCGAGTTTGATTCACTTAGGATTTCAGTAGAGTTTTGTTAAGAATATTTGAAAATAAGAATGGAAGAGAAAGAGGAGAGAAAATTAAGAAAACTTGAGTAAAAATTCATTCAAAACATCAGGTATTTATAGAAAAACAACAGTCCTGTCCATTCACGAAAGGTTAAGACGAATAGACACTTCTTTTTAAAATTTGAATTTTGAAATAAATGGCCACCATGTCGACATGGGGGGTAGGGGTACATCGACATGCCCATGTATATTTTGAAAATTGATTTTTCTTTAAAAATGATTTCTATTTTTAAACTTGTCAAAACAATTTCTGAAGTTTATAAACCATTTTAAATATAGTTTAAACTTATAAAAATAATCTTAAAATATATAATCTATAATATTAAAAACTAAGTATAGAATATATTTTTAGATTTTAAAACTTATAATATTAAAACCAGGAGATAGTTTAAAAACAAGAGATGATTTTGAAATCAAAATATAAAAGATGATAAAAATATTTTAAGGCTAAAATATTTAAACCGAGAGAGATGACTTTTAAAAAGTTTTTGAAAAAATATTTAAAATAAATCATTTTGAATATTTCGTGGATTCCATTCCACTAGAGAAGGTCGTGGGTTCCATCCCACTAAAGAGGTCGTGGGTTCCATCCCACTATTAAAGCGAGAAGGTGGATTCCATTCCACAATTTAAATCCGAATAAAGGTTTTAGTGCTATTATGAAGTTTTAACATAAATCTAGACTCTAATACTTATCTTGATATCTTAAACTCTTGAACTCTTGAAATCTTGAACTCTTGATACTCAATGAGTCTTCAGTCTTGATTTCTTTGATCTTGAATTCGTCAGTCTTGAATCTCTATACTCAGTCTTGAATCTTTATACTGTACACGCTTCATTCTCAGTACCTTCATATATATATATCCTGCATATACATATATATCTAGACAAGAATATTAGTATTTATATTTTATAACAAGTCCTAAGGTTGTTGTCATCAAAACCATCATCTCAGGAACTAACAACAACTACCTGGATTATGCTTCTTAATGGTTCTAAATACCAACTCAAATCATTGTAGGACATAACATCATTACTGTGCAATTCCATCAAAGCAAGTTGTTTTCCGCAATAAGCAAAAGAGCAAGATAAGTCATGATTGTATTCTCTTCTAAAATAATCTATTATATCTTTAGGCTCTTTACTAGGACAATCACGAATCTAATCAATCATCAACGATTTAACAAATGCACTAGAAAGATGTGGATGATTCAAATTTCTAAGGCCAGCCCCATAAGAATGATCACTAACCAAACTTCTAATGAAAAACTTATTAATTTGTCTGAAATCACAAGAACCATGCACTTTAAAAGGACATCCATTCATAGACAAAGAGAAAATAGCAGTAATTCTTGTAGAACAATTCTTTAGAAACACTAATTTATATCCCTTTTGAATTTGGTATGTCATCAAAAGTTCCTATAATCATTAGCTCCTCCAAAATGAAAACCAAAAAAATCAGAAATGGATAATTTCGAACCTTTCTTCAACATATCCTTCAAATAACTTTTACTATGGACAACAACATTTGAACACAAAAATCTACTAGAAGATGAATAACTAAGAAGATTAGATGAAATCGAAATAGAACCACCACCAGCATTTTACAATTGAGAACCCTTGACCTTAACACTAAAAGAAAAGAATGCACTTTATACAATTGTAAACAAAGTATACTCTGAAGATCAGAATCGGTATCAACCACAATAACTTTATTCTCAGGCACATAAGAAATCTCAATGGATGAAGAAGTTACCGACAAATGTCATTCTTCAAATCATAAAAACAACAATCAATGGACAACCGAGTGTTGAAAGTATTATCATCGAATACAAACAAACAAAGAAGGCTATTATCACCACTGCAAAAGAAAAAAAACATTAGTAAAAAATTAGAATGAAAATAAAATAGTTTTTACAAAACTGATACCTACGACAGTAAAACCGATACTTAAAAACTAAACCTCAAATTAATAGTAAAATTGATACTCAAACATACTTCAATAAATGTTTGATACTAACAAAATACTAATTTAACTCATCCATTATTTTCTACATATCATCTTTTTTAATATGTAACAACTTTATTTTTTATATATGCTCAAACAAACAAAACATTAAAAATACTTCCTCACTACAGTATTGAAAAAAATGATAATAAGAAGAAGAAAAACTTATCTTCACTGAACTCAATATGACAACACATTTTCAATCAAACTAATGCAATTTTATTCACATCAATTAAAAAAATGCTTGCTTCCTATTGTCAATCTATTATAGTATGATAATTATCTTTATAAAAAAATCAAAAACAAACAAATAACAAATATTTTTCAAAAATGATACCAATAGACTCTAAAGCTGATACCTAATATCCGATCCTCAAATTAATAAGCAAAATAATACTGAAACAAAGTTCATTAAATCCAACATATACATCAGTGAACAAAAACTAAATAAAATTCAAACATTGCTAAATAAAAAGATAAGAAAATACATACCTGCTGCTAATGCCCAAACTTGTCATAAAATATAAAAGAACAAAACAAAGCAACAAAACTGAATTCAATTTGTTTTTAAAAAAACCGGCAGAATGTTAGAAATAACCAAATTAAAACTCTTATAGATGAAAAAAAAGGAAAAAAAATAGAATCATACCTAGAACTAAAATTTTCCAATGTCGAAAGGAAAAAGAGTAAAATCGAAATCAGGATGATATGAACAAATCGTGCACAAAAATAAGGAAGAATGAAGAACGCACATGAAGAAGAAAATGAGATCGACAAAGAATTAAAGAGGAAAAAGAACGAGATTGAAGAAGAAGAAGAAGAGAAATCACGCGTAACAGTTAGGACTTTTTCAAATATTTTAACGCTTTGTCTTTCTGTATAAAATATTGGTGGGCTGTCCATGCTAACAAAAAAGTCCTTAAGTTTGTCCTTAACAATATTTTCCTATTAATATTATAGAATTCAAATATAAATATAAAATATGTCAAAATTACATTATAATAGATCAATATGTTAAAATTAAATTAAGTGGCTATTTTCTCCTCTTTTCTAATAAGATAGGTAGTCATTAGATCTTTGTCTTAAAATTCCTTTATTCAATATATCACTTCGAGTATAGACCTGTTTATGCTCGGATTTGGAACGTTGTTGTTGTTGGTAGATACTGATTGGTGGTTCATTGCTACAACCCTAGTTCTGTTGACATACTTGCTCCTTCTAGTTGAACTTAGCATGTTGTAGCCTGATCTCTGGTGTGGTTGATTGAATTGTACTGATTAGCAATTGGTTGATTGTCAGCTGACTTGTGGCTTTGTAGACATGCTTCAATGTTGTCATCTAAATTGCACCTTATGTCAGATAGGATTCTGAATCCCTGTTGACCTTTTGGTTTCTTTTTAGATTGAGATAAGATTACGTTGCAGTTTTTCTCTGTTATTATCTGATGTAAATCGCGTAGTCCTAAAATCCTCCAATCCCCTGGTCCAAACCAATAAATACTTGCCACATCCTAGTGTATTTTACTAAATGATCCTATTTAACAATTTGTCATTGTAAACAAAGGTGTATTCTACAAAATACAATATTACTTGGTGAATTTTAATAGGTGGGACTATAAGACTAGGGGGTTTTAGGACTAGGTGATGTGCACCCATTATTATCCATCTTTGTCTTTTATCTACAGGCTTTTTGTTGTGTACTCTTAGATTTCTATCCTTTCAAATATGATATATTATTGCTATTAATAAAATATGTGCATAGTCTACTTCATATAATTTAGATCTAAACAATCTATTGATTTTTGCCACTTCATCTCGGATGGATGTGGTGTTGTTATGATGTATTCCACATTTTTCTTTAGATTTTATCCATAAATAATTGGAATAACTATAATTGAAAAATAAATGACCATTAGTTTCAAAGTCAAAATTATATAATAAACATATAGGATTTTTGATGTTTTGCCACTTCATGTTTTGCTACTCAGAGTTTATTAAGAGAGTTAAGATATAACTTAGAGACAATTATGTAATTTGTTATGTGTATTTAACACAGTGATGAATCTTGTTCATAATAGAAGTGTTTATTTTTTTTATTATATAAACCTTTTTATATAGTGATATAATTAATTAAGTATATAATTTAAAGTATATAAATGAGAAAATCCTTGAATGAAATATTATTTGATTTTAGTTGCAATTGTGAGTAATTAATCACAATATAAAATACCATTTTATTTTAAATATTCTTGGTCAAGTTGTTTCAAGAAAGGATATCGATACATCCGTTGAGAGCAGAGTACGTAATGCTCTCTAAATGGTGAGCAGTGTATTACTCATGGCTGTTGGAAACACTAACGAGTTACATACTAATAGTTATTTGATAACCATGGAGTGACTTATCTGAGATTTTCATGTTGGTTAATAGCAACTAAATCAAATATGAAATCTTGGAGTGACGATGTTACACGGTCTATCGACTTGAGAATACTGTAGAACTTCTATGTGGATACTCTACTTTGATTATAGTTATATTATAGCATGACGATCCATCGAGCGACTATGGTTGGGTCTGATAGAAGCACAGGACGTGAAACATTATTCAATAGAGAATTCGTCTTCTCGGTTGTATGAGCTTAATATCACGGTTAACCGTAGTTAACTTAAAGTCAAAATTTCTGACAAGAGTAGTACAATTGCTAATAAATATTATTATTAAACTAAAGACTTTATTTATGGACTAACCGAGTTGAATATGTATGATATTATAATTTTTAACAAAACCAAATTTCATAAGTCTTAATATGATATAGCGTTGAAGAAAAAATTGATGTAAATAATCGTTAGTAAAAGGTGTTAACTAAGAATTTAGTCAACCTTGGAATTATGCTGATGTGTTTGTATTAACAAAAGTTACTTGCTGATACTAGGCTTAAAAATGAAAATGAGAAGTAAAAGAGCAATTATAATAAATGACACTGGATGTAGAGTAGTTCGGCTAAGCTTGCCTATGTCCACTATGAATATTTCTTCCTATATTGATGTCTCACGATTACAAGAAATTACCAGAGAATAATAAGAAATTAAGCACTTAAGTTTACAATATTTCTAAACTTAAGAGCACTTATATATTTGGTGTTGGAAATGAATTCTTAAGCACGAAATCAACCCTTATGATGTTCTATGGTGTTAAACCAACTTTCAATCAAACATTAAATTACTTTAAAAGACACAGAATTCAAATAAAATTCCAAATATGCCCATATTCAAAATAAGATATGTTCAAAATGTCCAAGGTTCAAGTCATCTTCCTCTCATATGAACTTCGAGTACAAATACAATATTCATTGTCCAATGGTCAATGTGTAAAAAGTATAAATCATCTCCTTTGTTATAGTCCAAAATGTTAAGTATGAAGTCAATATGCAATTTCTTATTCTAAAGATCCTTATTTTTAGAAGTTCAAGTCGTCTTCTTCTTCATCGGCCATTAAAGAAGTTCTCAAGCTCTTAAGAGGGCTTAGAAATGTTAGGTCCCAAGAAATGATTTGTGTTAAGAAAATAAAGGAAGAGAAGAGCCCCTTCTTATGCGGGGTAGGTCTCTATTTATAGTAGTTGGAGAGTAACATGACTTGCTTGTATTAGTCGATTGAAGTTGATGTAGACTGGTGACTTGGTAAGATGGATGGTCTTGATAATCCCATATATCATAATCTCAAGATTATAGGAGTTCACGCGGATCACTTTTAAAATAAGTTTTCTATCATTAGTTATTAATTAAAAAGAGTTTCGCAACGTTATAAAATCACTTTTAAAATACTTAGCCATATTTCAAACGTTCCGATATTCAAAGACAAAGTGTTCGAAATTACGGGTCGCTACACTAAATATATAACGAACTTGTCCAATGAAGGAAATTTTCTGAAGTATCTAAAAACATATCAAACAATATACCAAAATGTTTCTTGTTTTGTCACGATCCGGATGTAATGAACCACGCATGAAACAGAGGTTGTATATGAGAGTTATAAGCATTTGAAGTTAAGCAACAATATCATAATTATTAAATTTATTTATATTATTATTATTATTCCTGCACATGCCTCTGTTACAGTAAATATGAAACGTAGACTTACCAAATCTCGACCCCACCTTCCTTTATTTTGTTCATCGCCGCTCACTATGCCCATCATGTCGAACACCTGACTTCGCTAGGCACTCCACCACACCTAGCCGAGTCCCACATCACTCCTGACCTAGCCTATGACGCTTTGCCCAGACCCGCGACCATCGGCCACCCTTTGGCCAATTTCGATGAAAAAATACCGTTCTGTCTCGATTACAGACCACCACGATGATTTTCTCGACTTCCTCCATACATCTGTACTTCCAGATCATCATATTATTGACGTTTCACTATTGGATCAAAATGGACGACCCACATTTATCGAATTTCTAATGTGTTTTCTGATCAATCCGTACAGCCGATTGATGAACAAACATCACCAGTGGATTAGTGTCTTTGAGAACTACAAATTTGATGTATAATATGTCTAATTTGGAATACTTGTATATTTTGCACTTTTAACTAGAAGGAGATTAAGTTTTGCTAATTACAATTGATATAAAATATATTTTCAACCATCTAGCCATGACGTACTACATCCTCTTCATGTGTGTATAAAAAAAATAGTTTTTAATTATTGACTACATCATTATAATTTGGTTTAGGATCATAAGAGGTGAATTACTACGTCTTACCAGTATATACATAAATATGATAAATCTCACTCACCAATTAGTCGTGCCTCCTCTCCGATATGATGTAGATCCTTTCTTTTCTTCGCTGTTCAGAATTTTCATGCCTTCAAAACTGCAAATTTCTCGATAGCTTCAACTTATTTGCATAGCTCGTTTCGTAGTGATCGGTTTCATATATGAATTTGTATAATTTGAATTTGATTTGAAGAATTTATAATTGAGTTTGTTTAGAGATATATGAAGAAGAAGATTGTAACGACCTAATTTTTCGACTTCCGAAAGTCGACATCAATACGCCCACTGTATCAAATGCCGAACCATCGAATGCCGCAAAACCGAATCATTAGGGTTAAAGAAGAAAGAGGTAGAAGAAGAAACAGAAACAATAACAGAATCTCACATTCGCAGCGGAACAACATATAATAGATAAATGAATAATCTTTAAAACAAAGAACTATATCAGTTCATACAATACATCATCAGAGTTTACAACAACAACACACAACACTGGCAGTTATAATATCATGCCCATATGATTGAATACACAGCGGAATGATAATAATATACGGAAGTACGTCTCGCCATCCAGCTCGCCTCCTGATCTCCACAGCGTACTTTTCTGACTTCGCTCCAGAACAACTGATAACCTGACTCTAGGCTGCCCGTGTGGAAAATTATGGGAACCCAGAGTTTAGAAGGGAACAATAAACTCCAGGTCAGTCATGGGACTGGTGTGAGATCTTAAAACAGTTATTTGCACAAAGGAATAAAAAGAAATCCGCTATGCTTTTGGAAAATGACACTACCATAAGTAAATGGCAGGTTATACAACTAAAACCGTACAGGGAGCGTATTGTTTCTTTGGATTTCCAACAAATGGTCAGGCTAAGGAACTTCCTACACCACATGGGTACGCCTCTGAAGGGATGCCCCGAGAACCTAACCGGATCTCCACCAACACAAGGCCGAGTTATCTCACGCTTTTGGTGCAATGAAGCTGTAACTAAATAACTCCATACACGAGTATGCCATCCCCGGTCGTTACCGACCTTTATCCAAGGATCCTCAACACCAACAACCACAAAGTAATAAATTTGCAGCAACCACATAAGTTAAGTATCTGGGCTCCATACCATGATACCACCTTTTTCCAGAAGGAAATGGACATACCCTGAGGGCGCTACCCCCTAACAACCTTGCCGCATCCTTCCTGTTTCGACCATTTCGGGTTGTGAGGTCCGACGTAGTCTCATCCACAAAGCTACGCTTTTCACAAAAGCCATGCTTCGATCAACAAATGATCAGCAACACTTAACATGCCACATTACCAAATTGGGAATATATCACTAGTAACCATCAACTACATAACCTCTGAGCTCGTACGTCTCAGAGAAGGGTGTTAAGCTAAGAGAATAAATTCTCCGCCACCAAACAGAAATGTATTTGATAAAAACCAGCTTCACATCTCAAAGTGTAACGTCAGACATACATCCATACAAGTATGTTCCGGCTTCGAACGGAATCGAAGGCACTTCAAAGAAGCCCTTGCAATCCGGATATTCACTAATCGCGTCCGGACTCCCTATCACAAAGGGTGATAAACTCTCTATACCGGAGCAAATCGGTGCAGAGACATTCGACAGGTAATCCTTTCATTTTCGAAAATACTCAGTCTTCAACACCATCATCAAATGTGATCCTATTTCGTCGTATCATTATTCGGAATGGGTTTTATGACATAAAGTCCTCTCCCAGCTAATCCGAATAATAAGCATTTATTTTTAAAAACACATGGATACACAAGTCACAAAGATTCACTATTAAGATTCGATGTGGGTTTCGGATAACCATCTGGAATCTGACTCCCTGTCGCATCGAAATTCAAATGCCGTTTAAAGGCCAATATTGATAGTCGGTTATTTAACTATCAATCACTATTCACAACAATCACCAGATTTTAAATAATTTTTACCCAATTATTTATTTTCAAAATATCTTCGCAAGATATATTTTAACACTCCAACACTTTGAAAACCAATTTCAAATCACTTTTCTTTTGCGGAATAAATTTCCAAATATTTATTTTCAAACACCAAATCAAATTCCAAATTTATTTCAAACCCCAAATCAAATTCCAAATTGATTTCCAAATTTATTTTAAAATACCAAATCAATTTTCATTCAAACACCAAATAAATTTTCATATTGATTTCCCAAAGATTTATTACCTTTTAAAATAAATCCCTTTATTTCTCCCAAATTATTTAAAATCCAATTTTAAATAAATTCTTCAACTTTTAAACAATATTACTCAAAATCCATTTATTAAAATCTTTTTCCCATATTTTGGAATTAATTTGATAAGATTACAAAAATCAACTTTTATGCTTTTAAATTCCTTTCTTTAAATTTATCCAATTTTTTTTAAATTAATTTACTCCAAATTTTCTACTTTAATTTCCAAAAATCCAATTTTATTTATTTCTGGTATCCTCAGATACCAAAATATATTCGACTAAACTATAGCCTTCAAACAAATTCCATTTATCAATATAATCATTCACACTAATATAATCATTCATAGACTATCACATCACAAAATATGCAAATAAATTCAACAATGTGAGGAATCAAGTTGGATCCCTCCAACCTGTTTACCTGCATCCACAGATGTTAGCACAATAATTAAATACCAATTCCACTTCGAGGTGGAATATCGCGATATATGGGTTTATAAAATATCATCCGCTATTATGCGGCGCATAGGGTCTCATCCGCTATATAATGCGGGAAATCAATTACTCCAAATATATATATATATATACTATCATCCAACAGATAAATTATTAAATTCATCCAAGCACATCCAATAATTTAAATTTATTCATTTAAATTAACTAGGCAAATCAAGTGAGTGAGAAGATCTCACCTTTGCTTTTATTTTGCAATCCATTTCCATTCCATCTTTGTTTTCATGATTTAAGATCTTGTATAACAAATTACGATTTATTAATACTTTGAAATAAATCGAACAATTTATTTTCATTTTATAAATTTAATTAACCAATGATTTTATTTTAAAATTAAATTCGATTTTAAACTAATTTCTTTTTAACAAAATATTTTCTTTTTCTTTGAAATCCTCACTTATAAAAATTAATTTATATAGATTCAAAAATCAAATTTTATATAATCTTTGAAACATTTTCTTCTGTTTCCACAACACAGTTATTTTCTCTGTAATTTTTCCCTAAATACGTGTTATCGAATTAAAATGAAACGATTACCTTACTGGGGAACGAACCCACACAGCTCCACTACTCCACCTCTGCCATCAACGTCGTGGCCTCCAATTGCTCGCGAACGAGCAGCCCCTACTCACCCTTTTTGCTGACGATTCGCGTGCCATCCTCATGCTCGCGCATCATTCAGCGTGCCTCCAATCGAATGCGAAACGATTCGACCTCGAGCTTGTGAAAATGTCGCGATGCATCAATATATTTTTATTTTTGGAACGAGGCATCCGGGACCTCGTTTGATTTCGAGTACGATCTGAAGGATTGAACTCGAATGTTATGGCGGCCATCATTTCTTTGATTCGAAATCGAACCGAGTAGTTCGATTGATTTTTGTTTCGGCCATGATTTTCCTGAGCTTTAATTTCCCCTTCCCTTTTTTTAGTTATGAATCGAGAGAAAGGCTCGGCTTCTTTTTATTATTATATTTTAAAAAAAAGCAACGCGTGTCAAGAAAGATGCCAAGTGTTGAAGGGAAGAAACGTGTATCACCTGCCTTGTGAAAACATTATTACATACATATTATATTTTAAAATTTAAATTGTTGAGAAAATGAAGCCAAAAATCTCGATCTCCTATCGAGGCATGCCGCTAGGCGTTTATAATGTTATGCCCCTATTCCGAACACAATGGAAAAGGTTTCGAGTCCATATTCGATCGTATGGAGAAGATAGCTTTTTTTAACCTAGTAATTATATTAAATTTTCGATATAAATTTCAGCGCGTTTATCTACCGTACGATCACACGACAACTCCGAATGCTACGGGAATTGAAATCCGATAATAATACAATATTACGGATCCACTAGAACTGGTTTCGTCGAATTCCAAGACTGTGCCTCGAAAAGCTATTTTTAAATATCGATTTAAACAATATAAATTCAAAACTGAACAAATCACTTTCAAATTCAATTTCAAAAGTTCTATTATCTCCAGTATTATCAATATGAATTTTCTAAGCCTTTAAAATATTTTTAACAGGCATAAAACTGAAGATTCAATATTTTTCCCAGTTTTAATAATTAAATTTAATAATTTAATTGCCAAACAAATCCTGATATTTGAAATTCTAGTTAAACTAACTTCCAAATATTAAAAATCAATTAAATATTCTAATTTCAAATGTTCAAAATTCAGGGTCGTCACATTCTTCCCTCCTTAAAAGAATTTTGTCCCGAAATTACTAGTTAAGAAGAATGATCCATAACCCGTTTATTAATTTCCCAAAACCAAACGGTTTTATCAACTTTCCAAAACAAATCTTTTTATTGAAGACACATTAGCCCTCTTATTAACTTCCCAAATTCAACCATAAGTTTCAAACAATATTATTTTCTCAATAATTCAAATTCAAATTCAAATTCAAATTTTAAATTCAAAATTTTTCCGACTCTCTAAATTTTCGAAAAATTTCGCCAGCGTCTCCTTTGTGCGGCTAGCTTGGTACGACTACAAAATGCCACAACGGACCCCCAGATTTCAAAAGAAAACAAAAGGCCAAGTGGCTAGACCAGAAAAGGATCAAATTTCATATTGAAATTTAAATACATACCTTTTGTCGAGCAATTAAATTTTATCTTCGAAATCAAAAATCCAATTCCCTTTTCCTTTATAACCCCTGTATATTTTACTTAACAATAATGTCCAATTACAACATTCAAAAATCTTTTTGCACATTTATATTTTGATTTCTATCCACTTATTCACAATCACCATTTTTACAACTTCCCGTTTAATCTTCATTCACTCATTAACTTAGAATATTTCCTCAATTCCAAATTTTACTTAAGAATTCAATTATCCATTTCTTAAGTTTAATATAAGTATTTTTATACACTTCTTGTATTTATTTTCACTTTACTACTGAAGTTATATATTCATTTCCATTTAAATTTGCATTTTCAATTCCATTTGAATTCAATTTACAATTTCAATTCTAATTGAATTCAGTTTATCTTCAAACTCTGAATAATTGAATTTTTCATCAACTATCTTCCATTCACAATTGATTCATATCATTGTTTAAATTAGTTTCATTTACTAATTATTTCAAATTCCAATTCATTTTATCTCAAACCATTTTTATTTAACTCAATTCAATTAATCTTTTCCCAACCCTTATAAGTTTTTAAACTTATAAATATTCCATAACTATTTTTTTAATAAGATTCCAGAGTTTAAATAACCACTTAAGTATTTCAAAATCATTTTTGAAATCAATTATATCCAAAATCAACCTATTTAAAAATCAAACTCAATTTCAAAAATATTTCCAATTCAAAACATTTTCCCAAATAATATCACCATTATTTCTCCAAAACTTTTGAAAAATCGTTTTCAAATTAAAAAGGGATTTAAATTTCCCAAATCTCAAACCCCAAATCCTTTCAATCTATTTTCAAATATTACTCTGGAACTCTATTTCAAATTATAAATCACATTCACAATTTACATTTACAAATCCCATTTGTATATGAATTTCTTGACCTTTTGTTTCGATTTCAATTTTTTTATTTCCATACAACAATGATAATAATTTAATATTATCACTTCCTAACAACCAAGCAACCATATACTACAATAATTTATGGAAAATTATTTCTTTTATATACAAAAATAATTTGGGTAAAATTATTTCATTTACCCCATTTCAAAACAATGCTGTGTCGGTTTATCTTGTTTAAGAGTTTAGAAACCCCTATTGATACAATTGGCCAAACTGAACCGACCAGAATCTATAAACAATCAACCGATAAGTCAACACAATACAAATAAAAATTTTTTATATTCACTAATAAATACGCGCTCATATCTATTATTACACTCACACTCATTCTAGAGTACTACTGACTCTATCTCTAATGAGTAATCCCCACCAGAGCCAAGGTTGTCGCTTAACCAATTGCTCTGATACCACCTTGTAACGACCCAATTTTTCGACTTCCGAAAGTCGACATCAATACGCCCACTGTATCAAATGCCGAACCATCGAATGCCGAAAAACCGAATCATTAGGGTTAAAGAAAAAAAAGGTAGAAGAAGAAACATAAACAATAACAGAATCTCACATTCGCAGCGGAACAACATATAATAGATAAATTAATAATCTTTAAAACAAAGAACTATATCAGTTCATACAATACATCATCAGAGTTTACAACAACAACACACAACACTGGCAGTTATAATATCATGCCCATATGATTGAATACACAATGGAATGATAATAATATACGGAATTACGTCTCGCCATCTAGCTCGCCTCCTGATCTCCACAACGTACTTTTCTGACTTCGCAGAACAACTGATAACCTGACTCTAGGCTGCCCGTATGGAAAATTATGGGCACGCAGAGTTTAGAAAGGGAACAATAAACTCCAGGTCAGTCATGGGACTGGTGTAAGATCTTAAAACAGTTATTTGCACAAAGGAATAAAAAGAAATCCGCTATGCTTTTGGAAAATGAAACTACCATAAGTAAATGGCCAGGCTAAGGAACTTCCTACACCACATAGGTACGCCTCTGAAGGGACGTCCCGAGAACCTATCTGGATCTCTACAAACACAAGGCCGAGTTATCTCACGCTTCTGGTGCAATGAAGCTGTAACTAGATAACTCCACACACGAGTATGCCATCCCCGGTCGTTATCGACCTTTATCCGAGGATCCTCAACACCAACAACCACAAAGTAATAAATTTGCAGCAACCACATAAGTTAAGTATCTGGGCTCCATACCATGATACTACCTTTTTCCAGAAGGAAATGGACATACCCTGAGGGCGCTACCCCCAAACAACATTGCCACATCCTTCCTGTTTTGACCATTTCGGGTTGTGAGGTCCGACGAAGTTTCATCCACAAAGCTACGCTTTTCACAAAAGCCATGCTTCGATCAACAAATGATCAGTAACACTTAACATGCCACATTACCAAATTGGGAATATATCACTAGTAACCATCAACTACATAACCTCTGAGCTCGTACGTCTCAGAGAAGGGTGTTAAGCTAAGAGAATAAATTCTCCGCTACCAAACAGAAATGTATTTGATAGAAACCAGCTTTACATCTCAAAGTGTAACGTCAGACATACATCCATACAAGTCCGTTCCGGGTTCGAACGGAACCGAAGGCACTTCAAAGAAGCCATTGCAATCCTGATATTCACTAATCGCGTCCAGACTCCCCATCACAAAGGGTGATAAAATCTCTATACCGGAGCAAATCGGTGCAGAGACATTCGATAGGTAATCCTTTCATTTTCGAAAATACTCAGTCTTCAACACCATCTACAAATGCGATCCCATTTCGTCGTATCATTATTCGGAATGGGTTTTATGACATAAAGTCCTCTCCCAGCTAATCCGAATAATGTGCATTTATTTTTAAAAACACATGGATACACAAGTCACAAAGATTCACTATTAAGATTTGATGTGGGTTTCGAATAACCATCTGGAATCCGACTCCCTATCGCATCGAAATTCAAATGCCGTTTAAAGGCCAATATTGATAGTCGGTTATTTAACTATCAATCACTATTCACAACAATCACCAGATTTTAAATAATTTTTACCCAATTATTTATTTTCAAAATATCTTCGCAAGATATATTTTAACACTCCAACACTTTGAAAACCAATTTCAAATCACTTTTCTTTTGCGGAATAAATTTCCAAATATTTATTTTCAAACACCAAATCAAATTCCAAATTTATTTCAAACCCCAAATCAAATTCCAAATTTATTTCGAAATTGATTTTCAAAAATTTATTTTCAAATACCAAATCAATTTTCATTCAAACAACAAATAAATTTTCATATTGATTTCCCAAAGATTTATTACCTTTTAAAATAAATCCCTTTATATCTCCCAAATTATTTAAAATCCAATTTTAAATAAATTCTTCAACTTTTAAACAATATTACTCAAAATCCATTTATTAAAATCTTTTTCCCATATTTTGGAATTAATTTGATAAGATTACAAAAATCAACTTTTATGCTTTTAAATTCCTTTCTTTAAATTTATCCAATTTTTTTAAATTAATTTACTCTAAATTTTATACTTTAATTTCCAAAAACCCAATTTTATTTATTTCTGGTATCCTACGATAACAAGATATATTCGGCTAAACT
Organism: Allium fistulosum; assembly: GCA_030737815.1. Lineage (NCBI taxonomy): Eukaryota > Viridiplantae > Streptophyta > Magnoliopsida > Asparagales > Amaryllidaceae > Allium > Allium fistulosum. The sequence goes on along the minus strand of CM060903.1, from coordinate 707,878,593 downwards.
ATAGCCTTCAAATAAATTCCATTTATCAATATAATCATTCACACCAATATAATCATTCACAGATTATCACATCACAACATATACAAATAAATTCAACAATGCGAGGAATCCAGTTGGATCCCTCCAACCAGTTTCCCTACATCCACAGATGTTAGCACAACAATTAAATACCAATTCCACTTCGAAGTGGAATATCGCGGTATATGGGTTTATAAAATATCATCCGCTATTATGCGGCGCATAGGGTCTCATCCGCTATATAATGCGGGAAATCAATCACTCCAAATATATATATACTATCATCCAACAGATAAATTATTAAATTCATCCAAGCACATCCAATAATTTAAATTTATTCATTTAAATTAACTAGGTAAATCAAGTGAGTGAGAAGATCTCACCTTTGCTTTTATTTTGCAATCCATTTCCATTCCAGCTTTGTTTTCATGATTTAAGATCTTGTATAACAAATTACGATTTATTAATACTTTGAAATAAATCGAACAATTTATTTCCATTTTATAAATTTAATTAACCAATGATTTTATTTTAAAATTAAAATTCGATTTTAAACTAATTCTTTTTAACAAAATATTTTCTTTTTCTTTGAAATCCTCACTTATAAAAATTAATTTATATAGATTCAAAAATCAAATTTTATATAATCTTTGAAACATTTTCTTCTGTTTCCACAACAAAGTTATTTTCTCTGTAATTTTTCCCTAAATACGTGTTATCGAATTAAAATGAAACGATTACCTTATTGGGGAACGAACCCAGACAGCTCCACTACTCCACCTCTGCCATCGACGTCGTGGCCTCCAATTGCTCGCGAACAAGCAGCCCCTGCTCACCCATTTTTCTGACGATTCACATGCCATCCTCACGCTCGCGCATCATTCAGTGTGCCTCCAATCGAATGCGAAACGATTCGACCTTGAGCTTATGAAAATGTCACGATGCATCAATATATTTTTATTTTTGGAACGAGGGATCTGGGACCTCATTTGATTTCGAGTACGATCTGAAGGATTGAACTCGAATGTTATGGCGACCATCATTTCTTTGATTCGAAATCGAACCGAGTAGTTCGATTGATTTTTATTTCGGCCATGATTTTCCTGAGCTTCAATTTCCCCTTCCCTTTTTTTTAGTTATGAAACGAGAGAAAGGCTCGGCTTCTTTTTATTATTATATTTTAAAAAAAAAGCAACGTGTGTCAACAAAGATGCCAAGTGTTGAAGGAAAGAAACGTGTATCACCTGCCTTGTGAAAACATTATTACATACATATTATATTTTAAAATTTAAATTGTTGAGAAAACGAAGCCAAAAATCTCGATCTCCTATCGAGGCGTGCTGCTAAGCGTTTATAATGTTATGCCCCTATTTCGAACACAATGGAAAAGGTTTCGAGTCCATATTCGATTGTATGGAGAAGATAGCTTTTTTTTAACCTAGTAATTATATTAAATTTTCGATATAAATTTCAGCGTGTTTATCTACCGTACGATCACACGACAACTCCGAATGCTATGGGAATTGAAATCCGATAATAATACAATATTACGGATCCACTTGAACTGGTTTCATAAAATTCCGAGACTGTGCCTCAGAAAGCTATTTTTAAATATCGATTTAAACAATATAAATTCAAAACTTAACAAATCACTTTCAAATTCAATTTCAAAAGTTCTATTATCTCTAGTATTATCAATATGAATTTTCTAAGCCTTTAAAATATTTTTAACAGGCATAAAACTGAAGATTCAATATTTTTCCCAGTTTCAATAATTAAAATTAATAATTTAATTGCCAAATAAATTCTGATATTTGAAATTCAAGTTAAACTAAGTTCCAAATATTAAAAATCAATTAAATATTCTAATTTCAAATGTTCAAAATTCAGGGTCGTCACAAATATAGAGATTAGAGGTAATATGTTTAGGATAAAATGTGATTACGAAATAGATTTTAATTTATATTTATAGGCTGAAGTAGTTCAGATTTAGGCAAAAATCTCGAAATCAATATATTACGAAAATACCATTAGGTTTGACTTCTTCTAGTTTATAGTCCGTTTAACCAAATTCAGCAAGTTTATGTTTTCTCACTGTATATAACATTCTGAACGTAATGGAATCGGTTCCGAAGCCTAATTCCATCCTCTGTAAAAATTTACTGTTTTTCCTTTTATGTAAAATTACGATTTTACCCTTTTTAATTTAATTACTTAATTTTGTAAAATTACAGGATGTTACACGTTACCTCCTAGCCTTTGCTAATTGGCGCTTTATTTTTTCCTTCGTGTGTGTAGGTCCGAAACATTACTTTGGTAGATTAATAACTCGATACTTAGTAACATTCTGAGGCCATTTCCTGAGTCGAAATAGAAGGTTGCACTATTATTATTAGAGTCGTAGATTATTCATTTTAAGTTGGAATGTGGTGTAACTTGGATCAATATCTCATCGAGTAGAACATTTTAGCGCCTTCTAACATTCCATTTGAGTTATTTAGCCGGTTTCTATTCAAGGTAGAACCCAAATCGGTTAGGCAGAGGACAATTTTTTATGTACTTATATTATCCAATGCATAGCCTAAATCGAAATGCAGTTTCATCTTAGGTGTATATCTTGGCATCGAGCATGTTTTCTAACAGATTTGGGTCTATTTCGAGACTATGCCAAATTTGCTCCTCACGTAAAGCAAATACAAAATAATAATCAATATAAGGATCTTTGATGCGCTAAAGTTCGGCTTTGCTTCACGATCTCTATTTTCTCCACAAATTAGTGGGAGCTGGTACATTAAAGGGAGAATCATAATTCGGAATCGGATAGATGAAACCAAAGAATAAGCTGGAAAAGGACTGTGAAAGTAAAACAATAGAGAAATAGAGTTCAAGTTTTGAAGGAGAAAAAAAAAGAAAAATTAAGTACTATGAATCTCAAGAAGTCGAAAAGACAAATCAAAATGAAGGTTGGAAGATTGTGCAAGAAAATACTTTAAATTTTGATATCATAGAAGCTGAAGAGAACATAAATCAAATGGAAGGTGAGATAATAGAAATGAATCAAATTTTCTAGTTTTCTCCAAAATTGATTGATATCGTATTTTTAAAGGGTAATGCAAAAAATAGGTTGAATTAATCTAGAGAGCAATATAGATTGCTAAAGTGAAAGAACAAGTGACCCGATATTAACTTATAATAATAATAGAGAGAGTTAGTCTAAAGGAAAAACCTAAAACCAAGTTTTTGTTCCGAAGGGGACAAGATTTAAAATTTAGTGTGAAGGACAATGTAATGGTATATTCATATAGCATTACACATATAGATTGATATATTCACATAGCATTACACATATAGAATGATATATTTATGCAGCACCACACATATATAATGCTAAGTTGATACAACATTACACATATAAAATGCTAAGTTCATATAGCATTACACATATATGATGCTAATTTCATATAACATTCCTTTTCCCAGTTCATTTCAATACCATCGATTATCATCATCGCCGTCACCACCACCAACTCCACCGACGCTCACCTGTACTCCGTCATTGAAGTCGTCGCCAAAGTCATAGTTGCCATCAAAGTCATTGCCGAAGTCATCGAATGCCTTCAAAGTCGTCGCCACCACTTACACTCCATCGCCTTCGCCTGCACGAGTTCACCTTTTCTCGCACCGCCACCGCCTGTACTTGCACAGCCGCCGCTTGTTTTTGTACTATCACCCCAACCTGCAGCTTTCAAAATTTTCCTTTAGCCTGATTTTTTAGGTTGCACCTTCCATTTAAAAAGATCGCTCAACTTGTTCCTTCTTCCTATTTTCCTGATAATAATCTATATATATTGAGAATACCTCTATTCGAAGCTTTTGAAATTACAAAAATACCCATGCTAAATGAGTTCTCTATACCGAATTCATAAAGGTATTAAGTTGGAACCTCGGAGGCACAAAAATTATATTGTAATCAATTACACTATTTTTTCCAAAAGCTTTTTTATATAATTACAATGATTCCTTCTTTATGTACACGTGCATCGCATGAGCATGATGTCCATAAGAAAAATAACCAATTTCTATATATTATTTCAAATTATACCATTTTTTTGCAAATAGTCAAAAAATAAGCCCAAAACCTAAAAATTTAGGTATGATAACAATACACCCGATTACATTATCACATATTACACAACATAACCCTGAGGTTTCATTATTATTTCATTCCACCGATTTCCTTCATTTTAAAATCATGGAGAATCTTCATTTTGCACTTTCTCTTCAACCTACTTCCTCTCTCACACCACCCTCCCCTCTCTCCCATTATGAAAGAAATTCATTAAATCCTCTTCTCAACCCTACTTCTTGAATTGGAGTTTTCTTCACTGTAATGACCCTAATTTTTGCAAACATTATTTAGAACATTTAGTTGGGAAAATTAGATAAAATAATGTAGAAAGTTAAGGGATTGAGGTTTGCAAATTAAGGAGGAGCCGTGCCTTAACGATTGTGTTAATAAAAGGGAAACTAAACATAATTAAGGAGGAATATGATGAGGGTAAAATGGGAATAGCCTTTATACCCTAAACCCTTCCATTCTCTCCACTTCCTTATTCATTCTACATTCACAAACTAAACAAAAAAAGAATACTAAGCATAGACCGACCACCATTAAGAAGATTTAAAAGGAAGGTAAGCTAGGATTCAAGTAGAAAGCTTGAAGAAATCAATATAAGGGCAAATCTCAACCTTCTTAACACAAAGACAAGGTGAATAATTAGTTTACATCTCACTTTTGATAATGATTTCGGTTTCAAGTTAGATACAAATTATTTTTGCAAGTATCATGTCATGTTTTGATAGATTACATGGATATATATGCTTGTTGATGATTATTTTATGATATGTTTGGATTAGAAAACCTATCATATGACATCCAAATGAGTTACGTTTTTGATATATGGTCAGGAATATAATTTTAGAAGCGGGTTTTGAGTTTCATAATTTTCTAAGTAATTTTGGATTTACTATGAATTTTCTAAGAGAGAAAATAGTTAATTTCGGATTTAAATTATTTAAGGCAATTAAATAATGTTTTCGGGTATGAAATCTTTATATGTTTGAAAATGTTATTAATGTGAATTATCATGATTTTTGGGGATTTTTCCTAAGTAAGTAACTATGATTTATAAATTATTTAAGTTAGAGATTTAAATGTTTTATTTAGGAGAAAGGCTTAAGTGTTAAATTATTTTCAAATATTCCAATGAGAAATCGGCAGTAATTTTAATAAAGGAAGAAGAAAAGGTTTTTTAAGCCAATAAGAGTTTGACATATATTGATGGTAGGTGAAAAGTACTTTCTTTAATAAGCAAAAATGCAGTTTTTATTCAAATTACATCTTCACCACTTAACCCTGCCGGCTTCCGACATCATACATACCTATCTCTAACCCTTCCGCATTCATTCGGTGCCAATATACATGGTATCAAACTATTGGTACGAAGTGTATTAGACTTATGCGGAAGGCAGTAATGGTGTCAAAAGTATACATGCGTAAGGGGTGAAGTTGTATTTCCAGGTTTCGAATCTATACACCCGCCTTTGATTTAATATCTTCGAAAGGGGTACCGCTTTTGAACCTCTTCAATACCCTAGTTGCTACATTAAAACCTTTCACCTTAGTAAGAGGCCGCTTTTATAACCCTTTAAATCAATAAGTTCGGAGGGTAGGGTTTCGAATCAATACCCTTCCGCAACCATTGAAGCTGCTTTTCTCTTAACTTATACTTACGAAAGGATGGGTGTCGTCCCCATACCTTTCGACATGGTTGAAGCCGCTTGTTTAAACCCAAGTATACATGCAAAAGTATGTCATCGTCACCCCAGGTGTTTCGAAAGAATAGCTTTTGCATAAATTCCCTTAAGAGCTATGTATTTTGTTTTGTTTTCAAACTATGGTTTCATAAGGAATACCTTTAATTGGTTTCGAAGCTATGTTCCATATTTCTTTACTTGAACCTAATGCTTTCGAAAGGAATATTTTAATGGTTTCGAAAAAGGATATCTACGGTTTTAAGACATGATTTCGAAAGGTAGATTTTGGCCTTTCGGTCTAATGCTTTCAAGGTTAAATTACTAAGATGTTTCAAAAGGGATAAATAACCCTATTGGTTTTATGTCCATCAACATTATTTTGTGTAAAGCATATATCATGGCATGAGTGTTTTGAGTAAAGCAAAAGATATATTGTCCTTGCTTAAGTATGATTTAAAAGGGTTAAATTGGTTTGTAAAGAAATGTTTTCGAGGAAAATTTAATAGGGTGGTTAGCCCTAAGCTTATGACTTAGATATTAGAAAACCAGATAGGACTGGTGTGGGGTCGCGCCCTATACTTTAGCTAGTAGCCCCTAGCTAATATAAGTCCAAAATTTCAATGTGTAGGGGTTTGTCGCAGGTAAGACAAAAATGATGTTACACACAGAAAGGAATACACAGAGTAGAGATAGGTTACTGGTGAGCCTGCAAAACCATTAGGATCAGTTAACCCTAGGAGAAGTAAGTTAAGGACAGACCGTCGAGTACTGTGTCTAACAGAAGTTAGAATATTTATTATGTCTGGTAGGCCCGAGTCAACTAGTGGTTAATATTCGGCCTGATAAAACTATATTATTCGGACAGATAGTCCTTTGATTACCTAATTTATATGCATATATGTTATTGCTATTGTTGTTATGATTAGTTTGATTGCAGGATTTTGATTTGCAAAAGATATGATTTTAAAAGGATATTAGTGAGGGGAAACCCATTCCGCTAAGCGGTGTGGTCACACTTAGGGGTGGACATTTGACCGACTTAACCGACTGAACAGACCACTACCGAACCGACTTAACCGCTAAAATCGATTAACCGACATCATTGGTTAACCGATCGACCTTAACCAAATATTTTTGGTTTGGTTAACGGTTAACAAAAATTAGGTCGGTTGGTTAACCGTTAACCGACCATTTTATTTTCTAATCCATTTAGTTTTGTGTCCAACGCATTGCCCAGCCCACTATTGTATACCCACTAACCGTTAACAAAATTTTGTCTCGTGAGTAGTCTCATGACCTGGCCGCCTGCAGTAGCAAATAGGAATTAGCAAATGCGTACTTCAAAAAAAAACGAAAAAAACCCTAGATCTGTGAACTATGAAGTTAGTCGAAGCCTCCCTCATATTCCAATCGCTCGAGCGCACTACCGCCGCTGTTAGTCGAAGTCGAAGCCTCCCAAATCCCAATCGCTCGAGCCTCGAGCGCATCTACTGATCTACGACAGCTGCTACGATTGTTGTTGGTTGTTGCTACTCTTGAACGCCACGCCAGCGCCTTTAGCCAGGCATCAAGCCTTCAACTATTCGAGTTCGAGTTGAGTGACTACTGCAGATAGACATGGCAATGCCAACGAATCCATCGACGACGACGAGAAAGAGAAAGGATGTGAGCATAAATTTTTATTAAGCTAGATTTAGATTGCTAATTTGTTATTCTAGTTGATAATTGCTAGTTAATTGCTGTTATTCAATTTCAGCTAGTTCAAATGTTCAATAATCAGTGATTCAGTATTGAGATCATTTAGGCGATGTTTACTGCCTTAAGTATTCCCAAGCGCATTTCCATGTTCCTAAATTAAAAAACAGTAAACCATTGAAGAATGACTGTGACATGCTAAAAAGTAAAAACACTAATGTCAGTAATGGCAATGCTTAGTGCTTACTGTCAAAAGCATATTTTAGTTGCAACAAATACAAAATTCATACTGATTTGATATAATACAATATTGTTGAATTTTAGTATTGTTTTATGTCATTGCACTTCAATAACCGCAATACCTAGATATCCTATATATATTGTTCAGTAACAGACAACCTTAAGACTTAAGAGATCCGGTTCATGTATTTGAGCCTGTATATGCACTTGTGGTCAAGTGCACACCGCACAGTTCCAGTTTTATATATAGCAATTGTTTTCACTAATTCAGTTTTTGTAAATATGTAAATATGTAACAATTGGTATATCTAAATATGTAACAATTGTTTTCATTCACAATTGGTATATAGCAATTGTTTTCACTAATTCAGTTTTTGTAAATATGTAAATATGTAACAATTGGTATATACACAATTTCAGTTTCGGTTTTATACATAGCCTTTGAGCATGTATATCTAAATATGTAACAATTGGTACATCTAAACATGTAACAATTGTTTTCACTAATTCAGATTTTGTAAATAAATAAGCTCAGCTTGTACGTGATATGAATACAATGTTCTTATCAATGTTTATATTATTATTTTCAGATGGAAGTTGGCACTGTTGATGATTTACTGGACAAAGATTGGGTGGAAGAAGAAACAATTCATGAGGAGTACAACGATGACGAAGAACTGTTCGTAGAGCCTAACAATGCAAGAAAGCCTCCGTTAAATCTTAAGCGCAAAGCCTCTACTAGAAAACCATCTATGGTATGGGAACATTTTACTAAAGAGAATCCTTTAAATCCTTTAAATTCTAAGTGTATTTGCAACTATTGTCATGTACAATTTGCTTGTGATGGTAAAGCGAATGGTACTTCACATTTAATCTATCATATAAGGCAAGCTTGTAGGTCAATTCCTCGAGAAAGTGATAAGAAACAAAAAAGTTTAGCTTTTACAAAAAATAGTGAAAGTGAGGCAAGTAACACCCTTATTACATGGACATTTAACAAAGATGAGTGTAGAAGGTCTCTAGCTCGAATGTTAATTATTGATGAGCTTCCTTTTAGTTTTGTTGAGGGTGAAGGGTTTCTTGATTTTTGTCGGAACATGTGCCTTAGTTTTGAAGTGCCTTCACGTAGAAAAATTTGTAGGGATATGCTTAACTTATATGGAGACACAAAAGATTATCTTAAAATAATATTTTCTAATTGTTTGCATGGAGTATGTCTTACTATCGATACATGGACTTCTTGTCAAAATGTGAATTATATGGTTTTAACCGCGCATTTCATCGATAATGATTGGAAATTGCATAAAAGGATTTTAAATTTTTGTGTGATCACTAGTCATAAAGGGGAGAACATTGGAAAACTTATGGTTTCTTGCATCAAACAGTGGAAACTTAAGCGAATAGTGTCTATCACGGTCGATAATGTTAGTGCTAATGAAGTAGCAATTAATTATGTGAAAAATGCATTGAATGATTATGATGGATGCAATGGTTGTGTTTTGAATGGTGAATTCCTTCATATACGTTGTTGTGCCCATATTGTTAATTTAATTGTTAATGATGGTTTGAAAGAAATTGGTAGCACTATTGCTAGGATTCGTACTGCCGTTAGATTTGTAAGATTGTCTCCGGCTAGATTGGCCAAATTTAAAGAGGTTTGTGTTAATTTGAGAATTTATGATAAGTCTATGCTTGCTTTAGATGTCCCAACTAGGTGGAATTCTACATATTTGATATTGGAAGCCGCTTTGAAATATAAGAAAGTTTTTAATGAAATGAAAGAAAGCGATGGTATTTATGTTGCCTATTTCAATAATGAAATCCAACCTCCGAATTCACTAGATTGGAAAAATGCTAAATTTTTTGTACAATTTTTGAAATTTTTTTATGACATTACTTTAAAGTTCAGCAGCTATTTATCTATTACCTCAAATGTATGTTTTATGGAGTTAAGTGGAATTCAAGAAGAATTACAAGAGTTGATTCAAAAAATGGATCCTAATCTTTCACAAATGGCAAGAAGTATGAAAGAGAAGTTTGATAAATATTGGGGGAATATTGGTAGTATGAACAAAGTTTTATTTATTACTTGCGTGCTTGATCCTAGATATAAATACAATTTTTGAGGTTATGCCTTGATGACATGTACGATAAAGAAGTGGCAGAAGGTATATTAGCATATGTGAAATGTATTCTAGTAAGATTTTTTGATTTTTATGCCACTGATTCTATATTTGGGACGCAAAGTTGTGATGAACCACAACTTAGTTCATCCATTGCTAGTGGAAGCAGCGATAGTGGTGGTAGTGTTTATTCTAGAAGAATGAGCAACTTTCTAAAACAAGTTCAACAACAAGATAATGAAAGCAATGAATTGGAAAGGTATTTAAATGAGCCGGTTGAATTTCCAAAAAGTAACTTTGACATTTTATTATGGTGGAAGGTAAATAGTCCAAAGTATCGTATTTTATCTCTAGTTGCACGAGATCTTCTTGCAATTCTGGTGTCTACGGTCGCTTCAGAATCTACTTTTAGCACTGGAGGACGGGTTATAGATCCATTTCGTAGTAATTTAAGCCCAAGGATGGTTGAGGCATTGGTTACTACCCAAAATTGGTTAAGGTCTAAACCTATTTTTATAGATCACCGAATTGAGGTTCCTTTAGACGATGTGAATTATTATGATGTTGTTTTTTCGGGTAATATTTCTCTTTGGTTTGTAAATTTTGATTATTTAATCATCACATACTGAATACACCCTATCATTGACTTGTTTGGCTATATAGAGTTTGTACATGGGCGTGGTTCGAGAACTTCTTTAACTGTGGAAACGTCAACGGAGAATCGATCACCATCCATAGGCCTACATTGAGGTAAGTTAATTTTTTATCATTTTCGCATCACTTTCATTTCAGACTGTACTTAAAATTATGCTATAGAGTTGAATCCAAAAATTATATTTGTTCAGTTAAAACTTATCGTGAAACAAAGGTGTAACATGTGCAATTTTCACAAATTTAGGAAAAAAGAAAAAAGAAAAAGGAAAAATGATAAATGTCACATGCTTCATTGCTTAGATTTGGGTCAGTTTTTATTCTCTAATTTTGCCTTTATGGTCTGGCCCAAAAGATAAAATATACCAATCTGGTAGTTTCTTCAACTTAGATTAGTGGATGCAAATGCTAATTATTGGATATGGAGTTCAACAATCTTAAAGTTTGACTGTATTCAACTTTAGATAACTACACTTTTTATTCTTTAGTTAAGAAATCAAGTATTTTGATGTCCTTGAAGATTTGAATATAATTTACAGAAGCAAAAAGTTGATCTGATAATCTCAACATGGTTGATATTACACTTATTTCACAGCATAATTGTTTGTGGTTGATACTGCACTGTCCTGGTAGATATTGCAATGCACTGTCATAGTTGATAGTTGATACTGCACTGCACTGTCATGGTTGATATTACACTTATTTCACAACACCATAATTGTTTGTCTCTTGCATGATGCTTACCTTCATAGTTCACACTACACTAGTGCACTGTCATGGTGCCATACGCCAGTACACTGAAAGCACCACTGTTCTTATAATTAATCAATGCATGTCCACACTATGCAATTACCACTCCAAAGCAATCATGTAGCCTTATAACTAATTAATTCCCAGTCTGCTTGAAGCAGATAAGCACTTGCTAGTTGCTGTTGCTGGCATGCTGCCTTCAGCCTTGCACTTGGTGGCTCACGGGCTGGCTGTACTCTGTAGTTGGCTGCTGCTGTATTATGAACTTTATAATTATATTATTGTAATATGTATGTATGCGGTAATATTATTGAGTATTGAATATGTCATTGTAATTTGCTAAAGCATTGAATTATGTCATTGTAATATGTATGCAGTAATGTTGTTGAGTATTTGACAATTTGAATTATTGTTATTTGAATGTGACTATGCCTGTGGGCCTGTGGCTGTGTGTGTGCTACTTATTTGAATGTCATCTATAAATTTGTAATTGAGCTTGACTGTGTAGTGCTTTGTAGTTTGTAATATGTATGCAGTGTGTATGTATGTCTCTGTAAATCTGTTGGCTTGACTGTGCATGCATTTTCGGTTAACTGTAGTTAACCAGTTTTCAGTTAACCGATTTAGCTGAACGGTTAACCAATACTTTAATACGGTTAACCGCGGTTAAATTATAGCGGTTCGGCCGATATAATCTGCTCAAATGCAAGGTCGGTTCGGTTAATCGAACCGTGCTTTCTGAACGGTTAAATCGGTTAATTAACCGAGCGGTTCGGCTAACCGACCGTGCCCACCCCTAGTCTCACTTAATATCAGTAAACCGAGATGTAATAGAACTATTCACACCAGGCTTTATGGTCGACTCGAAGTTTATGTTTTCCCCTTAAACTCTCGGGTGCTCAAAATTAAATTTGAGTAGATTGAGAGTTAAGGAATTTTCAGGTTTAGTAGGTTGGAGAAATAAACTTCCGAAGACGTGTAGGAGGCAAAGCTAGCTATATAGGAGTCATTTAATATTATTTTCGTTGTGATGTATTTATGACAGATATTTCTATCTATCTATTACTCTAATCAATTCAAAGGGGCATCTTCATATGTCGCTCTTGGCGTAATTTGTAATAATTATATTTGATCAAAACCTGGGAATCATTTTGGGATTATGTAATTGAATAAGAAATATTGATTTGAAATATAATCAGAAAAGCTATTTTGAAACCTGTGTTGATTTTATTTCATATTCATGTGCTTCTGATATTGTGGATACCATTAACACTATCGTATTTCATCATCGAAGGTTAAATACTATAGATGACTGCAGCATCTGTAGCACTTAGCTTTAGGCCTCGAGATAGGGAATGTTACAATCACCCTTCATAATCACCTCGGATTCGAAAAATTTGTTAGATCTAGAGTCATAGCAACCTAGATCTGATGATTTGGGATTATTCTGCACTTTAACTAGTTGATTTCTCTTCCTCGGAAAATCTTTAATATTTATTCCAGCTTCAAAGCTTGCTACTTAATCACGATGTATGCATGGGTCATGTTCCTCTTTAATTACACTGCTCACTTGACATTCCATACTGGAAGTAGCTATGGGTCGATGAAGATATGATTCGACTTATTTACATCCGCCTCTTCGATCCACTGTTCATACTAGTGACTGGATCCAGTTTGCTTCTTGTATCTCTTTTTCATTTTATTCATGATAATATCAGTTTATGTCTCAATTATTATCAATTTATGTTGTTTGTTGATTGCCTTTCCATTATATACTCTATTGTTTCTTTCGTTCCATATATGATATGTTAAAGTTGTAATTAAGATGTGCGCATACTCTCTCATCTCTGATTTGAGTCTGAAAGTATTTGTTGTTTTTTTATTGCTTTTAGATTCATAACATCGACATGATTGAATCTCAATTTGTTCTTTGCTGTATTCCATAGATGAAATGAATTTTCACACTCAAAGAATAAATGCTCACTAGTCTCTAATACTTTATCACACCGTGGACACGTTGTATTATTTATTTTGCTCCACTTGCTTGTTCTATCTCTGATAGGTAGTTTGTTGTTAATTGCAAAATAAATACAGTGTGCCATGTTGGGAAAATTTGCCTTTCTCCATATGCAATCATACCACTTTATTGTTTGCTGCTTGTTTTTGATGTATTCCCAAGTTTTTTTGAATGAAAACTTTCCATTGTTACTATTAATCCATTCCCAATAATCGTAATCTAAAATGTTATTTATTGGTAATCTGCTAATTTCTTCTTTGTTTGGATTTGGTTGCCACTTATTCTCTTCGATGATTACTAAAACTATAGCATCGGTACCTCATAGAATTATAAATTATTCCACCCCAATTTGTTAATAAATGAATTGAACCAAGTATCAAACTATAAGCTAGTTTTATTACCATCTTTAAAATGCCTTACCAAAAGTTGTTTCCTTTTCTCTCTACAATTAAGAATTTGCTTCCAAACATTTGATTGATTGTTTTTTAGCATTGTATTCCAAAATTTCCTCTTTTAAGATACTTGTTTTCATCCACTTTTCCTACATTGACCCATTGTCTATGAATCTCCAAAATAATTTTAGATGTCAAGTATGATTCAAATCTGTAGTGTTTCTTAGCCTAATTCCTCCCTCTTTTTTTGCCTGTATAATTTTTTCCAACTCGTTTTGTGATACCCTCTTCTTCAAATAAAATCTGCACACCTCTTAATTTTTTAACTAATGCTAAAGGAATATGATATGTTTGAAGCCAGTAGAGGATAATTGCATATATCATTGTTTTTACTAATTATGCTCTTCCTGCAATAAACAGTAATTTACTTGACCATGTTTCCATTTTTTTTTGAATTTTCTCTATCAGCACTGCACAATCACTGTCTTTGATCTGATTCACAAATAATGGTAGTCCTAGATATTTTATTAGTAATGTACCTTCTGCTATATTCAAAGTTTCTAGATCCTCTTTCTTGAATTTGCTCTTAAAAATACCTTTAGTAGATAAATTTGCTTTAATAAATAGCATTAAATCATCTGTATATATTAATTGTGTTATGCATGATGACACTTTATTTATAGGATTAATACTAATTTTATTCACCTGTATATCGGTTAAAATTGTAAAATACTTCATCACCATTGTAATAAATAAGGTGATGGTGTATCACCATGTCTAATGCCCCTATTACTTTGTATAAAACCCACTTGTTTTCCTTGTACTAGTATTGAGAAAACGAGAATATTAATAATTCATATATTAGGTCACGAAAATTTTATATGAAACCCGTACTTTGCATCATATGGCTTATAAATTTCCTATTTACTCTATCATATGCTATTTATAAAACAATTTTAAACACATATTATCACCTAACTTGCTTTAATTTTTTAAATAGATTTCATGTGCTAACAACGAATTTTCATATATAAGCCTTCCTAGTACAAAGGCACTTTTATTTTCATATATTAAAAATGGTAAAAAAAATATTTCATTATATTACTTAGTATTACTGTTATAATTTTATAAACAAAGTTGCAGCATAAGATTGGTCGATAATCTCCTAAAGTGGATGGATTTTTATTCTTTGGAATTAAAGTGATAAAAGTATGATTTAAGCTTTTAAGTAATGTCCCTTTACTAAAAATTCTTTAACTATTTTTATTTTTCTGAAAGGGGTTTTGCACAGAAGGTTCATATTTCTGATGTTGTTACAAGAATAGTCCCTGTAGCAATGAGTATGTAAATTAGGTCCCTATTTTTTCTAAATCGGAAAGCGCAAATTAGCTTGCAGTTTTATGATAGAAAGTGCAAGTTAACTTGATCTTTTCAGAAATTTCAAAAATTAATTTTTTTTCAAAAGTTTCAAAAAAAATTCAAAATCAGAAAACTACAAGGTACCTTGCATTTTCTGCTAGAAAAGTGCAAGGCACCTTGCGTTTTCTATTTTTCAAAAATAGGGACTAAATTTACACACTCATTTCTACATGGAATTTTCTTATAACAACATAAAAAACAGGGACATGTAGCTCTTTTCTTGTATTATGTAATATGTTTGATTTATACTTTTATTATTCTTCCATAGTGTCAATTATAACAGCAATTCTAAAAGGCCCAAAGATAAAGGTCGGAATTTGTTCGGGAATAATCTTAAACGTACAAGTTTCTTGCCACCCCTGAATTCCATCGTTCATTAATAATTTGCATCATCCGCGCTTAGACATTTCGGGCCTGCTAGCAGCTTCCCAATTATAATTCATTTATACTTGTTATACTTTTTTATTGTTCACTGTACTTTTAGCAGATTCGTTTATCACATTTCATTTCATTTGAAGCAATTTATATTTGGTTAATAACATTTGTTTATCACATTTCATTTAAAGCAACTTAGGGTGATTTTTTTTTAAACGAAAGGGGCAAATGAACGTGGCAAACGAAAGGGGTTAGGAAAGAGGCAAGTTCGCGAAAGGGGAATGCGTTCTTTTTATGAAAGGGGCAAAGTTATTATTTTATTGTTTGTTTATGTTATTATTTTATTTACATTAATTATTTTTGAATACAGAATACAAATGCATAAATAAAAATTCATAGTTCAGAATTCACAATACAAATGCAGAAATAAAAGTATCGAATAAAAATGCAGAAAATAAAATACAGATAAAACTGTTAGCGCTGTGTAACCCAAGTGCTACAAAAAACCACTATAACTATGCTGTAACACTATCACAATTATGCTATAGAAAACTGTTGCCAAAAACTACTGCAAAGTTGATGTTTCAAAAACGTTTTCTAATCTGGTGCAAAAACGTTGCAAACAAAATTTCTCAGAAAACAAGCAGTAAGTATTGAATCAGTAATCAAATTACCAATCAATCTGTCCGAGTGCAGTGAATACTATTGCCTTGAAACAATATTGCTCCCTGTATGCACCATAGGTTGTGAGCAATTTGCTTCCCAGGATGAAACGGACCAACCTCGCAATGTTGTGCTTGTAAGCGGAGCGACGACGAACTGAAGAGAGTATAGAATCAAGAATAGAGTTATGTGTGGAAGAGGAGCGGTAGAAAAACAAAAAGAAGAATAATCTTCTTTTCGTTTTCTGTCTGCCTATATATAGGCTCGAGGAGGTGTCTATTCGGGTCTGAACGGTCATGTCTGTTTGAAAGGTTGCGACCCTTTACCAACTTACCGTTTGTCCAAAAAAGTGTTTGAATTCAAAAAATGGCTGGTCTGAATAGCCAAGCCAAGCCAACCGCCAATTGCAAAGTGCTAAGTGCCTCTAATACGCCTCAAACGTCCATTCGCCCACCCGCGGGTGCGGGTGCGGGCTCGGGCTCGGGCACGGACATGGGCGCGCGCGCGCGTGCGGGGTGGTGCGTTGCACCACTTGCTAAGATGGGTTGTGGTTTTGTCTCTCTTTTCTTATTGTAACTATAATAGGGACTACATCTTAGTATATAAACACATATTGTTTATTATATTCCAAGATGTGGGACTATTCATATTCTAGGCATTAAATGCCTCACATAGTCCAATGCACAATTTCACTTTTTCCAACACCTCTCTATTGTCTTACTCATTTATTTCCAACAATCCCCCACATAAATGAGTAATTGTTCGACTGTTCTTAATTTCACGAAAACATTTAACGTATCGGTTAAAGTAGCGCTATTGGCTTTAAACTTTCCTAGTGATTACCTATTTGAATTACCGGAGAATCAGTAGACTTAGGTTGTCCTTGAACTGTAAGTCTTTTGTGTAATTCTAAAACAGAAAGCACACGATAAACGCTTCTTATATTCCTTCGTTCTCTGTTTGTGTTCGTTTTTGCCATGAACACCTGCCTGGTTTCATGAGTGCTTAGAGAATTTGGCCTTATAATTCTCCTTGAAGCGGCGCCTTCGCACTCACGTAGGTGATCTGTAAGGGGTATTCATAATTTCCCTCTTTGTTCTTTAGTATTACCAAGTACAGACATCATTAAAAATATCAAAACTTATCCTATTCTCCAACAAGTAATGCACTTACTTAACATAGGAATGGTTTGAGTGTATACTAGTGCTATTAAGTTTATCTTAAATTTAGTTGTCCCTTTGAACCTAGATCTTGGGATCTCCAGTCAACTAGGTAGGGTTTCCATTTTAGAGAAACTTTTTAGTTTATGGGCCTTAACCACATTCCCATCGACAAAGTTTGAACTTTCTCTCTAGGCAAGCCATTTGTTAGTGGATCTGCAATGTTATCTTTTGACCTTACATAGTCTATAGTGATAACTCCATTAGAGAGAAGTTGTCTTACAGTTTTATGTCTATGACGAATATGTTGAGACTTGCCGTTGTATAGTCTACTATTAGCTCTTCCAATAGTTGATTGACTATCACAATGTATACATATTGGAGGTACCGGTATTTCCTAATTTGGAATGTCTTCCAAAAAGCTCCGAAGCCAGTTTGCTTCTTCTACGGCTTTATCTAGAGCAATAAACTCTGATTCCATTGTTGACCTTGCCATGCAAGTCTGTTTGGATGACTTCCATGAAATTGCCCATTTTCCTAATGTAAACACATATCCACTTGTGGATTTTGTATCTTTTGAACCAGTTATCCAATTTGCATCACTATATCCTTCTATTACTGAAGGATATTTTTCATATTGCAAAACATAGTTCTATGTATGATTCAGATATCCTAGAACTCTGATTATTGCTTTCCAATGATTTTTACCAGGATTGCTGGTATATCTACTTAGCTTGCTTACAGCGTATGCAATATCATGCCTAGTGTAGTTCATGACATACATAATACTTCCTAGTATTCTAGAGTACTCAAGCTGATATATACCATCACCAGTGTTTTTTACCCAATTTTGGTTCATATCCACTGGTGATTTTGCTATAGTTATATTATGCTGCTTGAACCTTTCAAGTATTTTGGCAATGTAATGTGATTAAGACACCGAATATCCTTGTGATGTCTTCATAATTTTTATACCTAAGATCACATCAGCTACTCCTAGGTCTTTCATGTCGAATCTAGAGGATAACATATCCTTCGTAGATTTTATTACAGCTTTGTTATTTCCTAGGATCAACAAATCGTCAACATAAAGGCAGACAATGACATATCCAATATCTATATGTTTCATATAGACGCATTTATCTGACTCATTATCTCGAACCCATTTGATAACATAGTTTCATCAAATTTCTCATGCCATTGTTTTGACGCTTGTTTAAGGCCATAAAGTGATTTTACTAATTTGCATACTTTATTCTCATTTCCCGGGCTTAAAAACTCTTCAGGTTGCTGCATATATATTTCTTCTTCTAGTTCACCGTTCAAAAATGCAGTTTTCACATCCATTTGGTGTATTTCCAAATTCAGTATGGTTGCGATTGCAATGAGCGTCCTAATTGATGTGATTCTAGTTACCGGTGAGTATGTATCAAAGTAATCTAGATCTTCCTTCTGTCTAAATCCTTTGACTATGAGTCTTGCTTTATACTTATCTATTAAGCCGTCATCTTTTAGTTTTTTCTTAAAGATCCATTTGTATCCTAGCATTTTTGATCCTTTAGGTAGATCTACAAGTTCCCATGTATGGTTTTGCAAAATGGATTCAATTTCACTATTGACGGCTTCCTTCCAATAAGGAGCATCAGGAGATGACATTGCTTATTGGTATGTTAGAGGTTCATTTTCTATCATATATGCATAGAAATCGGGTCCAAAGGTTTTAGAGGCCCTCTACCGTTTGCTCCTTCTTGGTTCCTCTAATTCTGGTTCAATATTACTTTCATGCGTGCTTTGATCAGCATTATCCTTGGGAGTTTCTAGATCTCTTGCTCTCTTTTGAACAATAGTTTCAATAGAGGGTTTTAGAGGATAGATATGTTCGAAGAATCTAGCATTTCGAGATTCGATAATGGTGTTTTCATGAATGTCATCAATTTCAGATTTATACACCAAAAATCGATATGCACTACTATTCTGAGCAAACCCAATGAATATGCAATCTATAGTTTTCGGTACAATTTTGACCTTTTTCGGTTTTGGTACTTCTACTTTGGCAAGTCACCCCTATACTCTTAAGTATTTGTAGGATGGTGGTCTGCCTTTCCACGGTTCATGTGGAGATTTCGAAGTCTTCTTACGAGGCACTTTATT
Source organism: Allium fistulosum (assembly GCA_030737815.1). Classification (NCBI taxonomy): domain Eukaryota; kingdom Viridiplantae; phylum Streptophyta; class Magnoliopsida; order Asparagales; family Amaryllidaceae; genus Allium; species Allium fistulosum. Next base: position 707,859,122 of record CM060903.1, on the reverse strand, counting down.
TAGAATGTGATCAGCAGAAAGTATAGCTTCTCCCCAGCAATTATCTAGTAGACCAGAGCTTATGAGCAAAGCATTCATCATTTCTTTAAGGGTACGATTTTTACGTTCTGCTATACCGTTCGATTGAGGGGAATATGGTGCCGTTGTTTAGTGTATGATACCATGTTCGGCGTAGAACTCCGCGAAGGGAAATTCATATTCTCCTCCTCTATCACTTCTTAAAGCTTTTATTTTCTTGTTAAATTGATTCTCAACTTTTGTTTTATACTGTTTAAACATCTCGAATACCTCGTCCTTGCTTCTAATAAGATATATATAACAGTATCTTGTACAATCATCAATAAAGGTAATGAAATACCTTTTTCCACCTCTAGTTTGACACATTTTTAAGTCACACACATCTGTGTGTATTAGGTCTAGAGGTTCAGTTTCTCGTTCAACATGGTGAAACGAGGTTCTTGTCAATTTTGCTTCTGAACAAACTTGACATTTATAGTTGGAGTCTATTTTGCATTTTGGTATAAAATCTAGATTAATCAATTTTCGCAAGTATCAAAATTTACATGGCCTAACCTAGAACGCCATATGTTAGAGGACTCAATAATAAAAGCAGAAGATTCAACTTTATTCATATCATTGTTTAGTACAATAGTGGTTACATTTGCTTTAAATAAACCATCATATACATATTCTCTTCCTACATACACTCTATTCTTTGATAGCACAAATTTATCAGCCACAAAGGTGAGTTTGAAACCATGCTTGCTAAGCAACGACCCTGAAATTAGGTTCTTGCGAATTTTCGGAATGTGAAGAACATCACTCAATGTAAGTTCCATTCCAGAAGTCAGTTTTAGTACTACTTTTCCCTTGCCTTCAACCTTTGATGCAGATGAATTGCCCATGAAAAGTTGTTCATCATCAGTTGCGGTTTTGTAGGTTGTAAACATCCACTTATTTGCACATATGTGTCGAGTGGCTCCTGTGTCTACAAACCATTCCTTTGAGTTATCAACAAGGTTGCATTCTGATACTACTGCACATAACTCCATATCAGAAACGCCATCTGAAGTTTCAGCCATATTTGCTTCTGATTTCTTCTTTTTGGGTGCCCAACATTCGGCTGCTTTGTGCCCTTTCTTTCCACAGTTATGGCATGAACCCTGAAATTTCTTTGACTTCTTAGGAGCATGCTCACGTTTCCTTTTGTTAGGTTTGTCTGACTCGACTACATTTTCTTTGGCAGGCACTACAAGCGAAGTCTTTTTCTTAGATTTTTTGTGATCTTCCTCGATTCTCTGTCGAACTACAAGTTCGTCCATAGTCATTTCCTTGTGCTTATGCTTAAGGTAATTCTTGAAATCTTTCCATGATGGAGGAAGTTTTTCAATTGCAGCGGCAACCTAGAAGGATTCGCTTAGAGTCATTCCTTCATCATGTAATTCATGGATAATGACTTGTATCTCTTGAATCGGTTGATTACGGTCTTCACATCAATCATTTTGATGTCCAGAAACTTTTCCGCTATGAATTTTTTCATGTCTGCATCTTCAGTTTTGTATTTCTTATCCAATGCAATCCAGAGTTCTTTGGAAGTTTGAGCAGTATAATATACATTGTAAGCTATTGTCGAGACCATTTAAGATATAGTTCTTGCACATGAAATCAGAACTCTTCCAGACATTCAAGGCTTCAACTTTAGTTGCATCGGGTTCCAGTTCTTCGACTATGGGAGCATCTTCTATAAGAAATTTTGCAAGGCCTAAAGTCGTCAGATAGAATAGCATCTTTTGTTGTCAGCGCTTAAAGTCCATCCCTCTGAACTTTTCAGGCCTTTCTCCATGAGATATTGCCATTGTTGGAATCAGAGGCGCATGCTGAGTGTTAGTCACAGTCTGAGTTGGTACAGAGTTGTTGTTGCTATTCTGAGACATCGTCGTCTGTAGATTCAGTGAACAATCAATATTGTTTCAAGAGTGTTAGCGCTATGTAACCCAAGTGCTATAAAAACCGCTATAACTATACTGTAACACTATCACAATTATACTATAGAAAACTATTGCAAAAAACTACTGCAAAGTTGATGTTTCAAAAACGTTTTCTAACCTGTTGCAAAAACGTTGCAAACAAAATTTCTCAGAAAACAAGCAGTAAGTATTGAATCAGTAATCAAATTACCAATCAATCTATCCGAGTGCAGTGAATACTGTTGCCTTGAAACAATATTGCTCCCTGTATGCACCGTAGGTTGTGAGCAATTTGCTTCCTATGATGAAACAGACCAACCCCGCAATGTTGTGCTTGCAAGCGGAGCGACGACAAACTGAAGAGAGTATAGAATCAAGAACAGAGTTATGTGTGGAAGAGGAGCGGTAGAAAAACAGAAAGAAGAATAATCTTCTTTTCGTTTTCTGTCTGCCTATATATAGGCTCGAGGAGGTGTCTATTCGGGTTTGAACGGTCGTGTCTGTTTGAAAGGTTGCGACCATTTACCAACTGACCGTTTGTTACCGTTCGTCCAAAAAAGTATTTGAATTCAAAAAATGTTTGGTCTGAATAGCAAAGCCAAGCCAACCGCCAATTGCAAAGTGCCTCTAATACGCCTCAAACGCCCATTCGCCCATGGCGCGTGCAGGGTGGTGCAAGGTGGGTTGTGGTTTTATGTCTCTCTTTTCTTATTGTAACTATAATAGGGACCGCATCTTAGTATATAAACACATATTGTTTATTATATTCCAAGATGTGGGATTATTCATATTCTAGACATTAAATGCCTCACATATCCCAATGCACAATTTTACTTTTTCCAACACCTCTCTATTGTCTTACTCATTTATTTCCAATAATAACAAACTACATTCTTCTTCTCAACTGCCTAACAAGATAAATAACATTCTTCCTAAACCGCTCGGGGTTGTCCAGCAGGGCATGCAAAAGTTTTGAAGTTGAATTGCTCGGGATTGTCCAGCAGTTTAAATTGTTTGTCACTAAGAAGGGGAAATCCAGGGTGTGGCAACGCCCCGCCTGACGGTACATTTCGTTTACTGTTTGAATTTGAATTCAAATAGCAAACGGGTATGACTGTTGGAAAGATTTTCTGATAGCCTATGTGATTTGAGAAAGACGAAAACATTCTTAAAAAAAGTGATTCAATCGTGCCCTGGAGTGATATATCTATATAATACTACAACAGAGAGAAGAATGAGATAGAGAAATATGGCTGTTTTAGGGGAGCCGTCTACGTCCGATTCGCGTTCGATGCCTCGGACGTGGACGGCTCCCCTTCATCATTTAAGTTGAACTGGGCAAACTAGTGGGGCCCACCTCCGACGTGTTAGACGCGGACGCCAACTTTGTGTACCCAGTTCGTCACAAGAACAGTACCTTATTGCTTCTTGTAAAAACACAAGTTTTCATGATAGTAATTAGCATTTTTATTAAGATGAAGCAATTTATTAAATTTCCACAAATTGAATATTATTTTAGAAAAAGAGAAAAATATCAACTTCATCTCTCAGGGATTGAAATATAATAGAAAAAAGTTTGTGGTGGATTTTGGTATACATAACCAAATATCACTCAAATTACAATCAGCATTACTTTTAATGTGAATCTGATCATGACATTTGATTTTAGGTAGAAATTGGGTTAAGTAATTTCGTGCCCAAATGTAAAGTTCCAGGACACTGTGATTTATGTATACTAAGTAAAGTATACATATTACAAATCAATCTGGGCATGGCGCAGATACTACTAAAGTATTTTGATCAATTTTGTAAAACAATACGTATGCCGACAAGTAAATATACGGAGATACGGGTTGTTCCAATTTAGACTTACATTTAAGCATTTTATAATGTGTTTGAATGTTAGTCTTGTTCATTTCTTTGTTAAATGACTTGCTGATTTCATAAGAAATTTTTTATGATTTAATTGAAGTTTATGTTCTGATGTACATTGTATCAAATATATAATAGTTAATTCAAGTTAAGAGGTAGATTTTAAATGAATGTTTTTCCAATAAATAAATATTTTTATCATCGTCAGCCTTATGTATATTTACTTGTATATCCAATTTGACATATTAATGAAATGTTATTCAGGCAAAGGCAAATAAAACTTCTTTTCTTTGTTAATGAAACGATATCAATTACCGCTAGTCATGGCTTGGCATCAATTATTGTTGGTTGTAGTTTGAATGATGTTGAGATTTTGGACTGATAATTGGCTTGGTTTGTAGCAGATATGTTTTTTGGTTTTAAAGGCTTTGATGAGAACAGGTGCGGTGAAAATATCACGTATGGAGATGAAATCAGATTGGCTTGGCTGTTTCGGGTTTAAGTAAAATGAACCTGAATGATCTGACAATGCTGAACCAACTATAGTATGTTCAGATTGGATTCATTACTTAACAGAAATATATACACACACACATACACACACGTGTGTTATTCACAGTATCATTCTCATTGACTAACTGGTAAACGTAAGGATTCATATTTGTATAATTATTGTCAAACATGCTCAAAATTCTTAGGTTAGATAGACTTGTATTATATTAGATAGTCATGTTGGAGTCATAGGTTGACATGCTAATGCTTGGACTGCGTCTAGTCTAACCTGAATTCATTATCATTGAACAAGTTTGTTGTCTATTTGTTTATCCAATGACTATCTAATATAGTGGTGTAGGCTCAAATATGTATAATTAATGTTTGTTTGCTGCTGAAGGTAACAATGTTTATATAAGTATGGTTTTTTGATCTATATGCAATAAAATAAGAATGTTAGAATGTGTGTGTTTTGTGTAAAATTGCTTAGAACGATAATGATAGTATGATACCCATTAGAAGAACCAAAATTTATGTATAGTTTTGTTCTACATGGAAGGAAATGGGAGAGGAAACCAAAGTATTTTCTAATAACCTTTGGGTGACAAATAAGAATAGTGCTATATTTATGATGAATTACAGCCCCAAAGTGTGAGGGAGAATTATGTGGGCTTCACTAATGGCTTAGGCTGCGTCTAGACTAACCTGAATTCATCATTATTGAACAAGTTTGTTGTCTGTTTCTTTATCCAATGAGTGTAGAATAAGAGTGCTCTCCTCAAATCATAGAGGATCACTCATTTTTCATATATATTTTTTATAAAACTCCATTTGTACTTAACACAAATCTCCATTTTCAAAATAGAACCAAATACCCCTCATAAATCGATCATTTAATATATCACTATAAATCCACAGATGTGATTTATTTTTCAATTTTTCAAAATGATATTAATTTCCTTTTTATAAAATATCATTTATAAATCTACCCCTTTCCTTATAAATACCATTTATAAATCTATTCTTTTATTTATAAAATATCTTTTGCAAATTTATTCTTTTATCCATAACATTTTAAATAAAATATTTCATAAATATTTATTCCAAAATATTTCCATCTTCTTTAAAAACAAAATCACTTCATTATAAAACAAATGAATTTCCTTTATTTTCCCTTTAAAATAACCTTCATTATTATAATAATTTTTCTATAAAAATAAATGTTGCTTAAAATACTTTTGAAACATTTCTAAATAAATTAGAAAAGATTAACAAAAAGGTTGAAATAAAATAGAGAAGTTCAAAACCCATTTTTAAATAAAATATTACAAAAAATCCAAAAAAGCCAGATTTAAAAGTCATTCTCCAAATTAAAACCATTTTCTAGATAAAACAGCAAATAATAGTATTTCCAAACATTATAACTAAGTCAATAGCTACCATAGCACTTAACCAATGGTACTACTAACTTTATCACTAAAAAGGTTCAATTTTTAACATATATCAATGTCACATCCAATATGGTCAAACTACCAACTTTTATCATGCAACAATTTATATAACAGACATATAAATGGAATTAAAATTAATAGGTGTATAAATTAAATTTAAAATCACAACGGCGAGAAATTCGGATTTCTCTACAAACTTCCATGTATTTGATTTTATGTGTTATTTGCATTTCAAAAGCGGATATTCAACCAAACCAAATCAATAAATCATTCAAACATCAAAACAATAATTTATATCTACTATATATCATATAGTATTCATTCAGATGTGAGATAACTCACCGAAATTCTAGTTGATGCTTAAACGTTTCGGTTTGATCTAAAATCGAACGACGTTCGATTATAGCTCAAAATTTCACTTGCTTCAAACTCGACGAAACCATTTCCAACACGTAGACATTACTCCTACAAGTGCAATGCAAAAGACCTCGTCTTGATTGGACCTCGTATGAGAAAGTTGTTCATTTTATAAGATTTCAAATTAAATTAATATTAATTAATTCACTAACTACAACTTGATTAATTTTATTGCATGCCACGTCACCACCTTCTTCCCCAATCCCCCTCTCACCAAATCTGTACACGAACAAGAAATGCACACCGCTCCTTACTCGTGCACGCACGCTCGAACTCCCAGCCTACTCCATTAAGTCGACTCATGATAGCTCCGGGCCTCCGGCGAACTCCCCTTCGCCTCCTCTCCATGTCCCCCATCATGGGAAGCTCGACATCACGCACCAAAATCCAATCCAAACCCTGCTCCTTCGACCTAAAAAAGTCGCGACCCCCAAAACGCTACTGAGCTCCACCAAATTTTGCAAAACGATGCTCCTCTCCCCGACAAACCCAAATCCATCAACGCTAAGTATCACCATCGCCAAAATCGACCAAAAAGTGAAGCCCTAGATTCACTATCTTCACGTCGACACTGCCAATCATGATCGCACCCATCCAAACTTGTATAGATTTGTAGATCTAAGCCTCACGAGTTCAAAGATTCTTGTTTTGCATTTTTTCTTAAATAAATCTTTTTTTTTAATTTTTGAGTGGAAGAAATTTTGTTTTTCTTGTTTAGTGGAATATAGAATTGAAAAGAATGAGGGAAGTTGAAAAGTAGAAAATGAGAAAAAGTTTATGTTGAAAATTCTAAGTGTTTAGTTAGTTTTATTTTGCAATTTCCAGCATTTCGCTATGCAGAATTCTGTTCGTGTACGAACCGCGTATGACAAAATAAAAATAGATCGTGCACAAAAATGCAACATGGTCTCAAAGCAATAATAAATATACTGGTTACTTATTCTGTAAAATTTCAAAAATAATATCGTTTGTCGAAAAATACGTCAAACGATAATTTAAATATTTTCAAAATTAAAATTTATGGAAAAATCCTATAAATCAAATTAAAAATACGTCAATAAAAACGAGTCGTTATATTAAAAATTGATTTTCTTATTATTTATTAAATTTGAATATTTAAATAAATTAAATATTCTCATTCGAAACGTTAAAAATTCCAGATTGTTACATAGTTAATTGAGAATTTTCTTATCTAACAACCCCTTCATGTACTATATGAAGATAAGTGATGATGGCCAAATTTATATGTTTATGAGTAAGTCATTCAGGTTAGGTTTCTTGGTTATTGGGATAGGTGAATTCTTATGGATCCATCCCCCGAAAGAACCGGACATGATGATTTTTTATCATCCGGCTCGAGCAAGATTCAAAAGAATTATAGAAATAGATTGATAGAAAATATATATTTTTATAGATATCCACACTTATGTTGTATGTACCATTGAGATACACATTGACAATGAGTAATGATTTTTCCTTGAAAATGCTAAGATCCACATCATTACCCTTAGCATCCCGTTTCAAATAAAAATCAAATAAAAATCAATAAATGGGTAAACAAAAACTAACTCAATTGCTATCAACATATTGCATTTATATGATGTAATATCACTCTGTAAATACCTGTTACTACCAAGGTACACACCCAGGTATACAGTGCAATGTAGAATCCCAACTAAGATTTATAGTTGTACCTTGTTGGGTCAAAACGAGCTTACAAGTATATCTTTTTTTAAGTAGATGTTATCATAACAGTCACAAGCCATGACATTCCGCCATGGCTTATACTACTCTAAAAAGACTTACTTCTTAACTGAATTTTAAACCATTAAATTTTAAACTATGAAGTTTTGTGCAATTTTCCACACATGTGATTCACTAGACTCCATAGAAAGCCTGCATCGAATTAGAACACAACAAAAGCAACTACTAATTTTTGCAAAGTTTATTAATATGCTATAGAAACTGAAGTATATCTAGCACCGCTCAAATCAAATCATGATTTAAAAACACAATACATTTTTTATTATGATAAGAAGACAAAAATTAAAATACAAAAGCTAATACATTCACACACACACATATAATATATATATATATATATATATATATATATATATATATATATATATGCGCGCGCACGTATATGTGTGTGTATGATCCACAACCACCCTCATTTAGCTCTATCATGTAGTCTCTCGATATCAACCACATGTTAATATTTAAATATTTGACCATGTAAGAGGAGAGAGAATGAGCCAATTATTTAAATATTAACATGTGACAGATATCGGAGGCTACATGGTGGAGCTAATTAAGGGAGGTTGAGGATCCTAGCTCATTAATATATAAACATACATGCATACATACATACATATACATACATACATACATATATGTATGCATATGAGCTATGTTCTACAGCCCTTCTCGTTCAGCACCATTTGTAGCCCCTTAATATCCACCAAGTGTTTATATTTAAATATATAGTCTTTCTCTCTCCTATCACATGGGCTAAATATTATAATATAAACATGTGGTGGATACTGAAGAGCTATGGTGCTAAATAAGGAGGGCTGTGGATCTTATATATATATTTTTGAAAATATCATATATATATATATATATATATATATATATATTATATATATACATTGGAATACCATATGTATATATATATATTATATATAAACTATTTTTTAACAATCTATTTTATATATATTTCATGGTGAACTCTGACATAGAAGCGGGAACGGTTATTGAGAATCTTCCTCCCCCAAAACTACCTGATCCACCCACTGTTCCAACGTCAGTTCCGGTCACCTCTACCAGCGATGACAGGCTACAAGATCAGGCGTGTAACATCACTTCGCAGGCACGGTTTGGCAGCGGTTCTCACTCAACAGATGCTGCGCCTCTTCGATCTGCACACTCCTGGCACCGTTCATAGGTAGAAATGGTTAGAGACTTTGCTGCTGACAAGGAAGAGGACATCACCGATTTAACCTTCTACCCTCCTGTTACAAATGAGGACAAATGCTCTAGTTTGATGCCTGAATCAGTTTTCTCAACTGCTATTGAGAAGTGGAAAAATACCTTAGTGGTATACATGATAGGCCGGTGATCGATCTATGCTAATTTCAAAACGTTCATCGATAAAACATGGAAGTCTAGTGGTATGTATGATTTATACCACAAGAAGAACGATTTCATATTTATCAAATTCTATAATCCAGAAGACTGCGCTAAAATAATCAAATCGGGTCTGTACACTAATGGATCTAGAATTTTGATTATTAACAAATGGATACTCGGTATTGAAATTAATAAAGACTCGTTTTCTACGATTTCAATATGGGTGCGTTTTACAGATCTGAAATTAGAATACTGGAGTAACGAAGGTACCAGTCGTATCGTTAGCGTTCTTGCACGTCTGATAAGAATGGATTCAAATACAGCGATGGAAAATAGGCTAAATTATGCCCGAGTTTTGATAGAAGTTGATGTTAACTTCTCCTACCCTCCTACCATTCACTTGCGGTTATATAATGGTACAACTGATGAAGTAAATGTAGATTACGAGCATAAATTTATTCCATGTTCAGCTTGCAAAGCATTTGGCCATTCAGATAACAGCTGTAATGAGTTGATTAGAAAGGAACGAAGACCAAAAACCACTACAACATCCACTACAGTATCACAATCGATAGTCTATGACTCAAATGAACATACAACTCATACTACTGAAGTGCCAGAAAATAGTAATACTATTGGAAATGAAATGAGTACAAATGTCCCATTAACAAATGTTATTTTACAAAATCAATATTCTGTTCTAGCTGAAACTTCTGATGAATCACTTTCTCAGGTTGATAATGTAAAGCATGCATCTTCATCATCCAGCGTTCCACCAATTCCTCCCTCTGCAGCACCTGTTATTGACACGGCAGACAGCAAAGTTACCATTACATCTTATAAGGATGATACTGGTGATACTTCTCAGATTGTGGATGATTTTATTCAAGAGCGAGTAGAAAGTACAGTGGCCACTACACAGAACAAAGATGACATTGATGACAGTTTTGAAAATGCAGAATATTTCATACAAGATGTTGCCTCACATATTCAAGAAATTGGTGATAAAAATAATTTAGAAATATATGTTTCCCCCATGGTTTCGGAGAATCTCATATACATGAAGAAGCATGAAACTTCGGCAAAACCCAAAACTCAAAAACATGCTCCTCCTAAAAGATCAACAAGGAGCTCGTTGATGGGTAAATGAATGTTATGACTTGGAATATCAAAGGCCTGAATACTGATGATAAACTTAGTCACGTATTCAAGCTTCTAAGTGCTCACAAGCTTAGTATTTTAAGCTTAGTTGAGAAAAATTATCTACATTTTCTATTCACAATCTGCAAATGAATTCGACTACATGGAATATTATAAATAATAATGACACTGGCAGCAAGGGTCGAATTGTGGTCTTGTTTGACAAGTCTTTTTGGGTATATATTCTTGTGAGCTCTTCACAACAACACGTAACCTTACTGCTAACAAATAAAGGGGGATTGCAATGCTATTGCACCTGTGTTTATGCAAGTAATTCCTTCTCTGAGCGACAAAATTTATGGTATTTGCTCCGTCTCGACACATCAACAATAAGATCTCCATGGTTAGCCATGGGGGATTTTAATAATGCTCTCAACATAAAGGATAAAAAGGGAGGTTTGCCAATTCCTTTCTCCTACTTGAATTCATTTAAAAACTGTTTATTTACTTGCGGTTCGGTTGAATCCCACATGCAGGGGTGTAAGTATACTTGGCGCTGTGGAGGAATTGCGACAAACATAGACAAAGTTCTAATCAATTACAAATTTTTGTCCATGTTCCCACAATTAACTACTATCGCGTTGCCTACTTGTATCAGTGACCATACCCATATACTGACTAGTTTCAGTTCACTGCATCAACGACGGAAAAGAGCTCCTTTCAGATATGTTAATAACTGGTGTTACTCATAGGGATATGATCAATGCATTGAAAAGGGACTGGCTACCAACACGTGGGGATCATGCTTTGAAAAACTTATTTACAAGTAAGGCAGTCAAGACTGAATTGAAAACATGGAGTAAGTTGAGAGCTTGTGACAATTATATTAGCAAATTGCAATCAGATTTTGATACAGCCTTCTACCAAACTAATCAAGACCACGAGAATTCTATTTTGTATGACACTATGTTTCAGATGGGTCAGAATTTACATGAACAAATCCAAAAACATCTTATGTTCCTGCGGCAACAGAGTAAGGTGTTGTGGTTACAGCATGGGGATGGCAACACTAAGTTCTTTTATACTAAGATGTCCATGCGACGACATAGAAATAAAATTCATGCTCTGCTTGACTCTCAGGGGCAGTATATTTATGATTGCAACAATATTAAAGTTGCAGCCATAGAATACTATCAACAATTATTTAATGGGGACATAAATGCAGATTTTCCACATGTTGACACCAGAATGCACATTAATTCTGTGGGAAGGGAATACTTATCTACTCCAGTAACTATGGAGGAAATCAAATCGGCTTTGCACTCGATCAATGATTTTAAGAGTCCAGGACCAGATGGCTTTTCGGCCAATTTTTTCAAGCTCCACTGGGATAACCTGCAACAAGATATATATAGTGTTGTATCAGAAGTTTTTACTTTGAAAAAACTGCCTCGGGGGATTAATCACGATTTCATCACATTGATTCCCAAGAAAGATAAGCCACAAATTATTTCAAATTATAGACCTATAGCTTGTGCTAACTTTCTTTATAAAATTATATCCAAAATTATATGCGATAGAATTAAATGGTTTCTTCTGTTATTAATTGCAGAAAATCAATCTGCTTTTATACCAGGGAGGAACATTGGAGAGAATGTCCTGCTGGCACATGAACAAGTCGCGGCTTTGCTAAACGTGGTAAATCAAAAATGTGCATTAAAACTGATTTACAAAAGGCATATGATATGGTTAACCGTGAATTTCTGTAACACATGTTAAAGTGTTTGGGGTTTTCGTTATCTCTCATTTGGTTAATATATGAGTGCATTTCAACTCTTACATTTTTCTATTATAGTTGACGGAAGGCCTGAGGGATTCATCACATCTAACAAGGGTTTACGTCAGGAGGACCCTTTATCCCCATATTTATTATGTATTGCTATGGAATTTTTCACGTTACTTATGGAGGAGGGCATTGATTATAACCTGTTGGAGCCTAACAACATATTTAAGCCTGCCATATCGCATTTATTATACGCTGACGATGTTATGATTTTCCTAGCCGCTACTACACAGAATGCTTCTTATATGACTCGTATATTTTCAAGAATGGAGGAGACTGTAGGCCTACGAATTAACCAAACTAAATCATAGATTTTTTTCAGCAAAGGAGCTCTTTGGAAATCTAAAATTGCTAATATTTTACATATAGCAGAGAAGGAATTACCTGTCAAATATCTCGGGGTCCCATTGTCTTCGAATTACATACATGTTGCTTACTGTACACCCTTGTTACAGAACAATTAACTCAAAATTAGAAGGCTGAGATAACAAATAACATCCTTACCATTGTGGTAAGAATTACTTTGTATATATTGAATTTTCTGCATTGCCAATTCAAATAACTTGTAACCCTAGGTTTGATGTGACCGCATTTTGGGGAAGGTTGCAATGACGTACGCTGGATGTAAAAAAAAAACTGATATAGTTCTTATGTTAAAATGAACATTGCTAAATTTTAAAAAATGACATAATTCTTATATTAAAACGAACAAATGCAATATAGTTTGATAAACCATTTATGCTCTTTCAATAGGTAGGTTAATGGTGTATTCACCTTATTGCGTCATATGCATGGGCATTAAAAGATACTGCTTTAAAAGATGAATCAATTCATTCCTAGAAAAAAAATGAGTATAACCATTATATGCTATTCACATATTTTAAGGCTGCATAACAATCAAAACCATGATGACAGCATATTCAAACTGACTTAGAAAAAAAATTGGACAATATGAAATCAATATACTAAAAAAAGCCTTTTCTAGTTATAGTTGATATAAACTTTCCGTTATATGAGGTGAAACTTAATCTCATTCATCTGTATCAAAGTATTTTCAAAATAAAATAAAATAAAGAACCCACGTATTAAAGCATTACGAGTCTTCATCGTAAAGAACTGAGGCATCAATCATTGAAAACCAAATGATACATGACAATCCTTAACATGATTAGATTAGATATATTAGGGAATTAAAGGGTTAACACATGCATACTACGATAAATAATTCTTATCAAGCTTTGCTTGGCTCTTTTGGTAATTTAACAGCATAACAAACATGCATATTGCAACATAGATAATTCTCCAATGCTTAATGTTGCACTGTTTTAAAATGACACAAAAGAGAGAAATAGTCATAATACCATAACATGTTGTATGCATAAGTAACCTTTCTTGCTCTTTTAAAAGTGTAGTTTGCAAATTCTATCCTCACAAGTTATAACATAGCATCGACTTGCTAGGAAGCTTCAGACACCTTCAGTGCAATTAGATTTAAATATAACTACCAATAGTTAAATAATCAAAAGATACACTGAACTACAATAATATAACAAAATATATCATTAATATATGATGTTTAAATTCAAAAACCTTGAAGCTTCTACCAATAGCGCAGGTATTAAAAATATATCCAAGTTTCTACCCATTCATGGTTTAAAAATATATTTAAGAGAATTGTAAGCAGACCATTAATGTGTGCGGTGTATTGGTATGTTACCGTAAAACATTTGGCCATCAAGTTAAAAAAAAGGCTAATTTGTAGATTTTAGTAATTTAGATTTTGAGATTGATTTTGGCAGTATGCATGAATTTGAAATTTTTATCTATGTTCCATGCATGATTGGATCTTATGGGACAAACGGTAGGTTAATAGTGGAAAAAATATTTGCTAGCAATATATTCACAAATTTTGGGAGTTAGCAATAGTCTCAAGTTCTATACCATTACACTTTAGTTGTATACAACGAAGATCAACTTTCATGAGGAGACTTAAAAAACCAACTTTCATCATGAAGGGTTCATACTGCACTATGGATAATAATATGAACATTATATAATACAATAATTATGGGATGAGCTCAATGATTCCTAGGAATTAGAACAGCTAATAAAGACGTTGACAATTTTTAATCGTCGAATCTACGTATCAGTAAATAAAGTTAAGATAATTACGTAGGATATACTTAAAATAGCTTTGGCCAACACACTCTTTTACACACACATATATCATTTACACTTTAAAGTATACATTGAATATTTGCTAAGTTATCCTCGGTCAATTCTATAAGCAAATGGTTATAAATATAACTGGATTTGGCAACTAAATCATAAAATTGAATTAGTTGTCAATCCAAATGGAATTTTTTACCTTTTTCATGTAATCATGATTGTCTGTGTATTTTTCATGTAATCATGATTGTCAATCCAAATGTTATCTTTAAAAAAATGTTATCTTTATAATATAAGTATTTGCATCCATTAAGTAAACTCGCATATAATTATGAACTGCAACTATTGGGTTTCTATTTTTGATGTGATTGAAAAAAGAGGCACGTGTGTCAATAAATATGTAATTTAGACCCATATTTTTTAAAATACATAAAGCACAAATTTAGAATAATTTTTTTAAAGAACTAAAATTTTGATTTGCATTTTTCGTAAATAGTAATTGTTTTTTAAGTATGTTTTTAATCAAATATCTTGATGTTTTTACTAATATCAGATTTTATAAAATTTTCGTTTTTTTAAGTGCAACTTAGCTTTCGAAATGTGCAAATTAACTTGTACTTTCTGTTTTTAAAAAATAGGGACACAACTTATATATTTATCGAAGAAAGGATCATATTTTTTCTATTATAAATAATTTTATCGTTTTAGCAAAAGTCTCAGATGTTGTCTTAGCAAAAGCCTCAGTCCAAGATAAAGCAGTTGAAACGATGGTTGCATAATTTCGCAAATACTGAGGGACATGAAGGTTGAAAAGGTTATATTACATAGAAACTAACAATTTAATGAAATAAAATGCCGTTGACGGGTAATTTGGTTGAAGTTCAGTTGAAATAAAGCAATCAAAATAAACTTAAGTTTGTGCATTATAATGCGAATATAGCGTCTAAAATGAAGCAAGAAAATGGAATAAAAAGTAGGATATGATAAGACCTATTGTGCAACCACGGCATCTTAAGGATCATCAGGGGCAGGAGCAGAAAGTAAGGCCTGTAATAAGAGAAGTGTTGTCTTCAAAGTTAGAGCTGGGCTCCACTGATCCTTCAGTGTATCTAGACATATTGCTCCATTTTGGCTGTTGATATTGGGATGCCTTCAATTCAAAATAAATATAATTATATTTAGTACATTGAATCCACTTAAAATAACATTATAATATGACTTCATTCCATATTATGACAAGTACAACAAAACATGATACCCAAAATATCACCAGAGTTCCAAGATATTTATCATGTATGAAGACCAAGCTTTGCATAATAATTGAATGGGCTTTTCCAGTTTCATGATAAGCAATAACCATGTAAAACAAAAATCAGAAAGAAAAAAAATGCAAGAACTTATAACTCCAAACAACATTTATATTGCTACAAAATTGTCATATTACTGCTTATTGTATCAACCACTGTTGCACTTTCCTAATTATTAAACAGTCAGAAAACAATACAATTGCTAAAGTTACTAAAACTGAAAACAAATCTCAAAAAATAGGATTTATATAATCAACAATAAACTGATAAAAAGTTCTTAAAGGATAAAACAATATCTTCCTTATATTGGATTGATATTAATAAGTAGCATAAAAGCTAATAAAAATACATAGCAGTTAATCCAACATAATACATTAAAAGTGAACAGGTACCGATATAAAAAAAGTACAGTTTGAAAGTTAAATGGTTTTTCAAAATATAGATTTTTTTTTTCAAATTACAAAAAGGATTTAGATAACTTACCAAATATTTCAATTAAATCGAGTATCTAAATTCAAATACAATATTGGTTTGCAATCATTAGAAATAAAAAAATTAAACAAATATGTTAAAGGTACTAATATAACAAAGAAAGCATAGTTTGTCATTACCAGATCTAAGAAGGACGACGATAGAGATGTTAGGACGTCTAGAAAGACGTATGATGTTGGTGATGCTAGGGAGGAGGACGCTGGAGATGAAGATAGATCTGGAAAGTAGCATGGAGTCGATTTATTTATTTATTTTGAATTCTCTTTATTGACATCGGATAATATGGTCGTAATAGCAGCCGTCAGTGATGAGGGCATACCTTCTTTCTCGGAGGTCGATTAGAAAATGCTAGTCCAAAAGCTAAATTTAAATTAAATTACCTAATCGCAATTGTAGGTGGAGAAGCTGGTCGCGGTTTGAGGCACTGGGAGGTAGCTCGCAACTTCAAGAACCGAGGAGTCGTGGATGCATTAATTTGAGAGTGGATTCACGTACTGAGGAGGATGGTCGAAGCTTTGGATACTGAGGAGGCAACGCGACATTGATTTGGGAGCCGAGTCAATACTACATTAACCTGGGAGTTCAAGCTGTTAGATTTGATATTTGAAATTAGAAGGAAGTTCGGTAGACAATTTGAAACGCAAAGCAAAGGGAGGAAAATAGGGAAACGCGGTGAAACATATAGCATGTTTGTTGGGTTCAGAGTATTTGATTTTGGCCAGTGATAGTAAGTAAACCTCTCGGTTTGATTAACATATCAAGTTTTAGACATTATAGATAACCAAAGCATCATCAAATAAAAAAATCTAAAGCAAAAAAACAAAAACAAGCAAAATAATTGAAATTGTAGTGCTTTAAATGCATAGGAGAGAATTTCTCAGCCGAAAAACTACTCGACGTAGGCAATTAGTAGGTTTTTTTGAAGAATTTGTGTATGTAGAAGGAAAGAGGAATTAGGGTTAGGTTAATTTGAGCAGACAGTGGAGCAAATGTTTTCTCAGAGTGTTAAATATCGTGTTGGAATGACAATGGGGTGGGTTGGGGCGGGTTTCTTGTACCATAGGCTCGTCCCGGGTTTTTTAGACCCTGCCCTGGACCCGTTCCGTAGACCTGGTGCAAGTTCGGAATTTTGCCCCGAACCCGAAACCCGTATGGGTCAGGATAGACCCGCCCCATCTCGAGATCCGGTGAGGTTTTTTGTACCGATTCAAAATTGTATAGTACATATATTTATATTTGTTGTTACTAATGATACAATAAATACAAATAATAATGTGTTTACAATGATAATGGAAGATAATAAAAATGTGGTGTACAAAATAGTTCTAAAAAGTATGCATATGTTGTTGTATAATTATCAATGATGCAGCTTAATACTATAAATTTTTTATAGCTTATTGATTTGAACATTAAAATATCCATGTCATAATCACACATCCACAGACAAAAATATATATATATAAAGATTAATAGATCATCATTATAATACTAAAGCGATTTCATAAGATCCCAGTAATGCGGGTTGGGTTGGGGCGGGTCGGCCAAGACTCGAACTTACCCTAGACCCGGAGCTCTCAAGAACGGGTCACGGGTCAACCTACCTCGATGACCCAATGCGGCGGGTCTGGACGGGTCCAAACAGAGGCGGGTCAACCAGTTTGGACCTTAAACCCACCTCATTGCCATCCCTAATATCGTGTGTGTAAAATGTGTTCCTTTATGGACTAGGCCCAGTAAAATAGGTTTGTGACGATAATCGATAGGAATCAAATTTTCACGAAAATCAATGGAAATTTATGCCCTTTTCCAATAGAAGCCGAAAGGATTTCCTTCCAAACCACTTTTAATGGAAATACACGAAAATTGAAAATCACAAAAATAAATGGAATGATAATGCCGGAAAATTGGTAAAACAGAAAAATAACCAACCCTATTATATAGGATATGCATTTAGGAGGTTTTGTAATTTATGGTTTTTATGTACGGTGATGTTTTATCTAGGTTTAAGTTGAGACATGTTTAAGTTTGTATATATGTGTTTTATATTATTGCCTTTTGATTGTATATTTCCAACTGTAAATTGAATTTTATATAGGAAATTTGATTATATGCAAGCGCAATGCAATTTGATTCTTGATGGATGAAAGCGTAAATGTATGATAGATGATTTTTCAATGATTATTACTATTACAATTTTCTATTTTAACATATATTACCATTATAATTTTTTATTTTGTAATGGTAATAACGGTTACAGAATTTTTATTTCATAACGGTAATAACCATTACAATTTTCGTGACTAAAATTTGTCATGCACATAATATCAATGGGTATGTCAACCGTTACAAATACCCCATTTTGGTGTTATGTGAGTGTGTTTTCATGTTTGAATTTATATGCAATGTCACCATAGCTCATAAAGTTTTTTCAAACCATATATATAACAATAACATAACTATACTAGAACTGTCATCTGAGTTCTTTTTAAAACTTATCTCAAACTAAAGTATATGCTAGAGATTATCTCAGAAATATAATTAAACTTATACATGTGACAAATCTATATGAAAATGTTGTAACATGATTAACAGTTGTAGTAACAACCTACAACATGAATTTAAAATTATCTAAACCTACAAAATAATAATTCAGCCTACCATAAAATTAAGTTAAATATTACTCCTATCAAAACCGCAAGGATGCTCTAGCTCTTACACTAACTTCATCATCAGTTAGTAAACATGGGTTAGATATATTATTATTTCTCCACGTACACAATGACAAAGTGTAATAAATAATAAATCAATAACTTATTCTCAAACTAAGTTTGGAGTAGAAGGATAATAAGTGGCACATTGCTATCGCCATGAGGGAAGTAGAAGCAATTAATATGATTATCATTAGTCTATACTAGGAACTTACCTTCAAATATAAACAGAATCACTTCATTAAAAAAACAAGTGGGTGAATTTTGATCACTTTGCTACAATATTAAAATTTGCTAATATAGAATATGGTAAAATACATGTGATATGAACATCAGCTCAACATTTGAATCATATATACCATCTGCATAATTAAAAGACTAAAACTATAGTTATGTTCAATGTAAAAGAGGACAATTTTTTTTAATATAATAATCTATAGTAAAATAAAACAAAAAGGAAAAAGTCATTATATAGTAACTAAAAAATAAAATTATATGAATGATAAACTTGAAAACTTGAGTTATATTAAAAATAATATTACACATTCCAACTTAATCACTTTTTTAATGTATTAATGTAAAGCGTGGGCTTACCCACTTATATACCATATAATTGATATTTAGAAAGACAATTTATATATAACAGATTTGGCTTAGTTGGTTGGTAGTTTACACTACGAGATTAAAAGTCATGAGTTTGATCCTCGAGATAAACACTCGTTGACTTTGATGAACCTTGTTCAAAAAAGCAACAAATAAGACGATTCATATGGAAATCAAGTCTTCAAATCGGCATCCTCAACTTTCTTTTAGGAAAGCAAAATATTTAATTCGCCTAAGATCATTTTTCGTGGTTGCGGTCAACCTTTAAATCCTTTTTATTTATTAATGTTCCGATAGATATTTACAGCAATATTTGTATAATATATATTTTTATTAAAATTTATACAATAACAAATTGGTGGACTAAAATATAACTTCAATTTTTGTGTGTATTTTTTACAAATAAAAAAAGTTAAATCATCCGGAAGGACTTCAGACCCTGAACTGTTAAACTATAAAAGAACTTTTAGTTTTAGGTGCACCCTCCAAAAGGACTTCAGATCCCTTTTTTCTTTATCCTTGTGTCTCCTGTGCCATGTTGAAATCTTATCCATTTATTACAATAGTTTAACTAATATTGAGACTCATTATATGGAAAAGTTAAGATGCATAAACCAAAGGTTGAAATTTATGTTAGCACACGTCGATATAAAGCTAGTCTAAACACTTCCATTTATAACAAGCATGTATGTATGTACAGAGAGTAATCTAAACAAATAATCACTTCACTTTGAACTCATGTGGATCCTTAGATGTCCAGCAACAAGTAGGTTTAATGATAGCTAACTAAAGCTGGAAGTTCCTTCAACTCATGACCTTGAACATGAATATATCTTGGAAAAAAAGTATTCAATCTCAATAAACTGATTCAATCCAAAGGATAAAAAATCTTAATAAATAAGCTTCTAACAATCAGACTTATGGAAGCAAAGTGATTGGCATCACGATGATGAGCCTCATCATCCTTGATAACCATGATAACGTCTCAAAGCGTTGCCTCCTTAGGCAACCTCCAATAGTCGATTGCAATAGTAGGAGCAGGCATATTTTCAATGTTACCTTTGTCCAGTTCCTTCAAAAACTCGGTATATAAATGGATTGCTTCTTCTTCGAGATACCCAACGACACAATGTGCAAATTTAAGAGACATGAGGTATCCTAAAAAGTAGGCACTGAAGAAGACACCTTGAACTACCATGACAAGAGCACATTCGTACCAACGAGGTTGAGATATTTCCATAAATGTCATAGATGCATTCTCTCATTTTCTGCTTCTTCTAGAAGTACACAGACCCAGCCACCGCTGCGCTCAAAATGGCGTAGACAATTGCAGTGACAAAGCATGCCCTCTACCATTCCAGGTACTGCTGCCACTTTTTCCAGCATCATTGCAAGATAACCATACCTTCTCTGCATTTTTTCAATATATCAGTTGTTATTGGTTGTAAAATAATAGTATGTTTGATTGGGATTAAGGTTACAAACTTGAAAGAACAAATCAGTTGGCCATCTCAGTGACTTCACACTCCATCTTGCTAACTTATCATTCCATGTGATTGGTGCTTGATGCTTCTTTAAATTAAGGCTTGTATCTGATTTGTATGTTTCCCATGGCTACATGTATCAAATCCAAAACAAGTAAGTATACATACTTCCATTTTACAATGCTTGCATGCACATACATGATCATGTACAATACTTATTTGCTGGTCAATAATCACCCAGAATATTTTAAGTTATAAATTTGCATACCCGAATAATGTTGAAGTTTGTTTTCTTTCTGATCAATTTTGTCATTTTTTCCTATACCAATGTTTCAAAACAAAACCCTCTCAAAGTAGCAACACATCTTAATTCCAACACCAAAAAATAACATGTTGTGAATTTTCAAAATGATTTGGATATTGGAGTTTGTTTTAAAGAAGAAGAAGAGAAAGGAAAGATTAGTCTCACATCTTGAAATATAAGGAATTATATTTATCTAAATATAGGTTCATCAAAAGAAGGTTGGATTCTTTGGGCATCCAAATATTTGTTTTCTTATTAGAAGGGAAGCTATGCATAACCACCATACACGCGCGACACGCGCGTCACTACTATGACAGGTCTGGATGATTTTGGCAGAAGGCATGAAATTTAAACTAACACGGACGTTTGCAACGGTTCTAGACTATTGGAAGCAGCGTTTGGATTCAGAAACGATTTCATAACGCTTTTTGGCCATTGGGACACATTCGTTAGTGAATGGACACCTATAAGGAAGGTTGTGTCCTTTGGGCATCCAAATATTTGTTCCCTTATTAGAAGGGAAGTCATGCATAACCACCACACACGCGCGCCACTGCTATGACGGGTCTGGACGATATTTGCAGAAGGCACGAAATCTAAACTAACGCGGATGTTTGCAATTGTTCTAGACTGTTGGACGTTTGGATTCAGAAACGATTTCATAACACTTTTTGGCCATTGGGACACATCCGTTGGTGAATGGACACTTCTACACCTATAAATAGGCCATAGGGGTCTCATTTTTCAAATTGAATTATAAATTATCTTCTCTCCTCTTCTTCTTCTCCACTCTCTTCTTTAATTTTGCATCATCGGAAAATAATAAAATAGTGATTCTTGACTAGATCAAAGTCGTACAAACTTTGAATCTGGTTACGTTGTTTCAAGGCTTCATTGAATCCTGAAGTCAATAGTTCTTCAACCATTTTGTACTTGTTGGATTGAACTTGTTAGGGATCCTTCATTGGTGAATAAAGATATAGTCCCACATCGTCAAAAACAAAAAAGTTTTCATGTTTATATACCCCTTCCCATCAGTCTATATTGGCCCTTAGAGTCAGGTATTTTTATATGAGGGGAGGACCTATACGGCCATGGTTTAAACATACAAGCGTGCTCTATCCGACCGGCCAGGTTCAGATCTAATGTGTTACTATCTTTTTGCTAGAAAACACAAAGCATATTTTGAATAGTAGTTTTTTCAAACAAACGCAAACAATGGTCAACAAACACGACTGTTTCAAATAATATGACTGTTGATGATGGACAGATGCAACAATTGATTCAAAATAGAAAAGACTGTCAGGCATTGCAAATGGCCAACGAACAGAAACGACTGTTAGGCGTTGCAAATGACGGACGAACAGAAACGACTATTGGGCGTTGTAAATGACTGAAGAACAAAAACGACTATTGGGCATTGCAGGATACTCTTTGATTCTAAAGAACAGACACAACCTTCTAAGCGGACACAATCTTGAAGGCTATAAAAGGAGCAATACTGATCACATTCCTCATCCTCTTTTCTTCATCTTCTTCATCTTCATTCTGTTCTCAAATCAAAGCATTATCAAATCACAGAGTAGACATACTCATCATAATCTCGTGCAGGTTATTTTGTTGTATCGTATGAAACTTTGCAAATGAAGTTTTAAGGAGATTGCTAAGGTAAGCCTCAGAATTCCTTGCTGTTTTATAACAGCATCTTATTATTGTGCATCTGTGTGTACGTTTTCGTACCGTTCTTACTCTATGTTTTTGTTGTTACTTACTATTTTGGTAATACGACCATCTACAGCTTAAAACTTTACAATTTTTACTGAAACAAAAATAGAAATAATTGGGTTCAGCAAAATCTGCTACTCACAACGGACCTAATATGTTCAAAGGAGATGGTGATGTTTTCCAAACTTGGCAAAATCATATGTTGTTCTACTTAACTATGTTGGGTCTGCAAAGGTATCTTGAAGAGGAAGAACCTGTGCCAAAATTAGGTGAAACTAGAGAAACACACAAAGATGTGTTTCTAGATGTTGATGTATGTAAACATTCATATTTCCTATGCAATAATTACATTCTAAACTGTTTGGATAAGATGTTGTATAAAGTGTATCAGCCTCATCAGATAGAAAAGGCTCTCTGGAATGCATTTGCTGCAAAATACAAAACACAGAATGTCAGCCTAAAGAAATTCATCGTAGACAAATTCATGTACTATAAAATGATAGATTCCAAATATATGATTACTCAATTGCATGAACTACAAATTATCATTCATGAACTTGAATCAGAAGGCCATAAAGTTGGAGAATCTTTCTTGGTTGAAGTAATAACCAGAAAGCTGCCTCCATCATGAAGAGACTACAGCAATTATTTGAAGCATAAAAAGAAGGAGATTTCTTTACAAGACCTCATTGTAAGACTAGCGATAGAGGTAGATAACCGTGGGATTACACAAGAAAAAAATGAGGAGGCATTTGTTACGGAAGGGTCAAAGAAGAAAGGACACTTCAACAAAAACAAAAGGAAGAATTTCTCACAGAAGAGGAAAGCGCAAGAAAAGAAATTCAATGAAAATAAGCAGTCCAAGAAGTATTGATGGCAACTGTTGGGTTTATGGCAAGACGGGACATGCCGTTAAAGATTGTAGACACAAGAAGGAGAACAATTCAGAGGCAAATATGGTGGACAACATGGAAGTGGATGGGTCTAACTTTTCTGGAGTTGTGTCAAAATGCAATTTGGTTCGGAATCCTACACAATGGTGGCTTGCAACAGGTGCTACTCGACATGTTTGTTCTGATGAATCCATGTTTTTCACTTACAACAAACTCGATCAGGGAGAAAAACTCTACATGGATAATTCTGCAGTTTCCATGATTGAGGGTAGTGACATAGTCATTCTTAAGTTCGTTTCTAGAAAAACTATTACACAGACCTCTGGATTTTACATGGAGAAGTGGAGAAAAGAGATTATGAAGCTTGAATATAGTGAAATTCATTGCAATCCTAGGTAAGACTCTTATGAATGGAATATGCGAAAAGTAACTCTCGACAAGTAGGCAGGGTCAAATGTTCAACATATAAGATGTAAATTCATGTTAATATAAAATAGAAGATAGGGGACATGCCCATAATGGTTAACTACTCTTGGATGAAGGAATGCAACTAAAGGTAGAAGCCGCATCTAACATGCTCCAAAATTAAATAAATGAACCGCTATAGGAAAATGAACGCATGCGAAAAGGGAGGTAATCCATAGCTAATAATTTCAAAGTGATTCAAGATGCCTTCATCTTGAAACTCTCTTTGCAAATGGCTGAGGTCAGTTTAATAGAAAGGGTAGAACTCTAACCGGATGTGCTAGGAAGATCGTTGGAAGCCATGAGAAACTAAAAGAATGGGAAAATAAAATGGGAATACAGTTTTTAAATTGATAACAACAAGATAGAATCACAATGTTCCTCAATTTACAGAAAAAAGAGAAATGCCTAGCATTAATTCTATAAGTAAATCGATTTAATTCAATAATGTATCAAAAATTCAACTGTTCTATCAGCAAATCAATCAAATAAATTCATATAGGCATTTAACCATATAACTTGAGGGCATATATTTATATATGTAAATATCTAATTAACCAAATGGCCATGTCAATATAAGCACAATGACGATATTACAAAAGAGGATACCCATAGCAACTAAACAAGAAAAATATCTAGCAAAACAAGAATGAACGAAAGAGACAAGAGATTTACTTACAAGTAATGGAAATTTAAAAACGAGAGAATGAAGACCAAAATTGAGGACGATGATATAATATAAAGAAAGTTCTGGATCAGGTAAAAGAGAGAGAAAGAAGGAGCTAGAAATAAATAAGTTTCCGAAGAGGAACTTAACCATAGGATTCAAACGACATAAGGAATAGTAATCGTCATATGCTAATGACGGCAAAAAAATATTATAAAAACAAAGCGAATTTCTTGGAATATGGAACGATTCATTTGATAATGGTAAAAAAAGTAACAAACCACTTTGTGACACGTGCAAGGAGCATTAAATGAAAAAAAAGACCAACTAGACTATTCAGAAAAGGGGATGCGAATTGGTAAGTCTACCCTAATATGTATTAGCCAAAACTTGGAAGGAAAACGTTACACTC
The DNA here is from genome assembly GCA_030737815.1 of Allium fistulosum. Lineage (NCBI taxonomy): Eukaryota > Viridiplantae > Streptophyta > Magnoliopsida > Asparagales > Amaryllidaceae > Allium > Allium fistulosum. Next base: position 707,833,576 of record CM060903.1, on the reverse strand, counting down.
GTTTTTCTCTTATATAAATGTTTATCGCGAGTTCTAGTGCATTAAAATTCTTGATTTGCATAGGGTAGTAAGGAAATAAAATAGGTTGCATCTGCATCGGTAAGGAATTGTGTGTGTTCCAAAGTAAAGAATCAAGACCCAATAAAAACCCTTACTAAAACAACACGACTTGCGATTCATGCATAGCGATCAGCGCAACATCAAATTTGAAGTAAATGTGTACCAAAGACTGGTACAGCCCAACACACAAATGAACCGTGCCACCATTGGCGAAATTAAACTAGTTCAAAATAAGCACAGACAGTGTCGTCATAACTAAATCAAATTGTGCGGCCACAGTCAAGCCAAAATATGCTACCACAACAAAATCAAATTGCACTGCCAAAGTAAATTCAAGACGAGCCATAATAGTTGAGTCCTATAGTGCTGCCATAATTGAGATAAACTGCGCTACCACAGCTAAGACAAAGTGCGTCATCATGGTTGAGACATATTGTGCCATCACAATTAGGACAAACTGCATATCCATAGCTAAAACTGTTACAACCTTAATTTCGATGACAACAACTATACAAGCTGTTGGAGTTAATATACATATGTGCGTGTGTGTATAATTTATATGCAGGTAGACTTGTGCATCCAAGACTTGAAGACCAACACAAGGGTGATTATACTAGTACATTCTGTTAAGTTTGTAAATATATGATATTTACAATCTCCTTGAGTAATCTTTACAAACACTTTCTTATACACACTACTAATAAAACAAAGAAAACAGAGTGTACATGTGTCAGACGTCTGGCAGCACGTTCTGATTATAAGTTCTGTAACAAACCAAACGTCTGGCTTATCAGCTCAGACGTCTGGTAACATGTACTGTTTTAAAAATCTTACCAAACCAGACGTCTGGCACAAATGTCCAGACGTCTGAGCTCGGCAACGGCCATTTTCGCCCAAAAGGCATCTTCTTCAAAACAAAGGGCTGCATCTCCTTATTTTGATCATGACTGTTCTTCTTAAACATTGTGACTCTTAGACTGAAATAGAATTAATCAAAAGTCACTACTTTTCAAACAAAACTCTTCACCATCTATGAATATACTTGAAATTGAAAGTTAGAAATTAAAAAAACTTGCTATTTTCTGAACTTTCTCTACTTTCTAATATCTCTGTGATTTACAAAAGCACTCAAAAATACACTATCATCTCTTCCTTAAATCAAAGCCTAAACTACATATTACTCAAGGAGATTATAGGAAGAAGTTGTACTTATAGTCAAAATTAGTGTTGCATAGAACACACAGTTGTCAAAGAACTATTCTTGTATAAGCATGTTCCTCCGGGCGAAGTGAGGGAAATTGGTTAGTGAAATTCCGAAGAGGAGCTTCAGGATTGGACGTAGGACAGGAGGTCCGAACCAGTATAAAATTCCTGGTGTGATTATTTTTAATTTTTACCTGCATTATTATTCTGTGCTTCATACTATTATTCATCCACTTGTCATATATCATATACATATACGATCCACATAGACTGTCATTTGGTATCAGAGCAGTGTTTGATCAAAGTACAGTAACACGTATTTGACTCACTTTAATATGGCAAGTATTTTTCAAGAAAGACAATCCACAGCACGTCCCCCACTGTTTAATGGTTCTAATTATGCATATTGGTCAACATGTATGAGAATTTTTATGTAAGCTAATGGATTAGAAATTTGGTCAGCCACTCAAAATAAATATGAAGCACCTACTACTGCTATGAATACATGGAATGATACACAAAAAACCGCAGCTTCTAATAATGCCAAAGCTATGAATGTTTTATTTTGTTCATTAGATAAGAATGAATTTTCACGTGTCATGTTATGTAACACTGCATATGATATTTGGCGTACCTTACAAGTTACACACGAAGGAACAAACAAAGTTAAACAAACTTAGATCTCAATTTTGCAAAATCAATTTTCTTCATTTAAAATGAAACAAAATGAATCTATAGTGGACATGTACTCTAGATTGCAAACTATTCAACACGATTTAATAGCACTAGGAGTTAAATTCATAAATTTTGACTTAGTATCTAGAATACTCAATTCTTTAACTACAGAGTGGGAAAGAAAAGTATTAGCTATCGAAGAAGCTAATGACCTCTCAACACTCTTAGTTGAAGAATTGATAGAAAATTTAATGTCCTATGAAGCTAATCTACAGGCAAGAAAAGAACAAAATTCTGAAAAGAAAAACATAGCATTTCCAGCAACAAATGAAGACTCCGATTTAGACGAAGAAGAAATCGTATTTATAGCCAAAAACTACAACAAATTTAAGAAGTTTAGAAAAATGACCAGATTTCAGAAAGGAGGAAAATCAAGTTCAACAAATCAAACGTCAATCAAATGCTATGAATGTGATCAATTTGGACATATGAAGAAAGATTGTCCCAAGCTCAACAATGAAAAAAAGAAGAACAAATTTTCAAAAAGAAGAAAGCTTTCAAAGTAACATGGGATGACTTGAATTCTTCATCATCATCAGATAGTGACAGCGATAGTGAGGGAGAACAAGCTAATGTATGCTTTATGGCACAAACTAGTGAAGTACGCCATGAACTTAGCTATGATGAATTATTAGAGCTTAGCATGGAATTAGATGATAAATTTAGACAAATTAAAAATTAAATAAAGAACACATAGTCAAAATAAATCGATTAGAACTAGAAATAGGCATGTTAAAAGATAAAAAAATTATTTTAGAGGAGGAACTATAATTATCTTAAGAATCATTTAATTACTTTTGGGTTTAAAATAGGTAAAATAGATACAACTTTATTTATTAAATGAGAAAATAATGACATCTTAGTTGTACAAATTTACGTAGACGATATTATTTTTGGTTCAACTAATGAAAATCTTTGTACTCAATTTTCAAATATTATGAAAAATGAATTTGAAATGTTGCACATGGGTGAATTAAATTTCTTTCTAGGTTTACAAATAAAACAAATTGAAAATGGTATTTTTATTCATCAAGAAAAATATTGTAACGATCTATTACGTTGTTTTGGAATGGAAAACTTCGAGCAAACCAACACCAATGAGTACTAGTGTCCACTTAGAAATAGATGACAATGGAAAAGATTTTGATGAAAAATTATATCGTAGTATGATTGGTTCCTTACTATATTTGACGGCTAGTCGACCCGACATTATGATGAGCGTATGTCTTTGTGTCCGATTTCAAGCAAAACCAAAAGAGTCTCACCAAAGAGCTATTAAACGTATCTTACGATATCTATCTAATACTAAAAATTACGGTTTGTTTTATCCTAAGGGATCATCATTTGAACTTGTTTCATATAGTGATGCAGATTTTGGTGGATGTAAAACAGATAGTAAGAGTACTAGCGGAACCTGTCATTTTATCGGACAATCTTTGGTTTCATGGTTTAGCAAAAAACAAAACTGTGTCACTTTATCCACTTGCGAAGCCGAATATATTTCAACGGCATTAGCATGTGCTCAAGTGATATACATGCAACAAATGCTTAAAGATTTCGGAAAACTTATCGATAAATCACCAATATATTGCGATAATACAAGTGCAATAAATTTATCGAAAAACCCTGTAAATCACTCACGTACTAAACACATAGATATACGACATCACTTTTTACGCGACAATGTAGAAAAAGGAATTATTACATTAGAATATGTAAATACTGAGAATCAAATAGCAGATATATTCACAAAACCACTAAATGAACAGACGTTTGTTAAACTACGACCCGATTTAGGAATATGTTCTCTTAATGATTTTAACAACTAATACTAAATTTACATTTCATTGGTTAACCAGTTTTGATCCATGAACTAATTGTTTCGAAACATGAATAAAATTTTAAGAATTTATTTTATACCTCTTATAATCTATGGCTCAGACACTTTCTGTAAACACCACAAGAAATTTAACAAACTAAAACGAATGGAATGATTAAAATAGCAAATTCCTACTCTTATATATACATATAATTTTCAAACAAAATCACAGTACAAACTTCTTCTGCAATATATTAATCAATATCAAAAGTTTTAAATCATGTCATCTGATCACAATTCCACTTACTCTACCATCGATTTTTCATCTCCCACGTCTGGTAGTACATACACATCTCCCGCCAAAACAACTCCAAAATCATCCCCATCTCTCCACATTATGCCTTCACCATCATATCATAGAGGCTACTCTCCAAAAAGGAAGAAAGCCAAACATAATATTAATCTTCCCTCATCCTCTCTTTCGGAAAAAGCCGATGAAATCCATCATTATCAAAAAGAAATGATGGATGTACAACGAGAAATGTATTACGAACAAAGACGCCAGGGAGCACATTTAAACTTTCTGGAAAAATGCATTCTTGCCATCTGTGGACATTCTCCTACTAAGGATTGTGTTCATGCACGCTCTCCTCGTCTGACAAAAACTCCTTCGTGTGCTCGTCACATAACTACACGAAGACTATGGGGAGAAGGAACATCTGAAGGACAATTCAATCCAATACCTCCTTCTTGGTCACCAATATGAGCATCGAAAGAAAATACCCAGGCAAAACCAAATTCATGGGAAAAGAAATAACTTTGCTCTTCTTTAATTTGTGTTTCATATATGTACAATAAATTATTCCAAATTGTAAAAACATTAAAACAATAACTTGTATCCGGCTATTATATAATATTTATGATCTTTTTAAGTTATCATTTTTTTACTCAAAACAAGCCCATATATCAACACAGACGTCTGTTATCAATGCCAGACGTCTGGAACAACGGTCTGGAAAAAATATCATTTCAGCTCAGACGTCTGTTTTTTGCTTCCAGACGTCTGGTTCATTTCTCTAGAAACCAACCTCACTCAGCTCAGACGTCTGATATTGCTCTCAGACGTCTGATACATGTCTCTGCCTCAAACTTACCTAAACGACCAGACGTCTGACCATACTACGAAACAACCTTTTACCCCATTTATAAATTATCTTTTTCCCTTTTCACCTCATTTTTTCACCGTAAAACTGCAGCTCATAAACCCTAAACCCAAAATCAGTGTCCTCTTTCTCAAAATTCTTCAAATCCATGGCACCTAAGCCTAAAACACCATTTCCCAAATGTAAGAAGACTGGTCAAAGCTCTCAATCATCTCAGCATTTTGTAACTGATGAAATTATTGAGGATTGGATGGTAGAGAGAGATGGCAAGCAGAAACTTAAAGATTTGGAGAAGAAAAAGATCCACTGTGGTCCATTTTACCCGCTACGAAGATTCTATAACTATGAAATTGATGATTTGGTAAGCAATGCTGAAATTCACCATTTAATCAATTATGACTCTAACTCAGGTCAAATTGACCAACTGGCTATCTTCTTATTCTTCATCAATTTGTGCTCACTTCATATTTGGAACCCCTCTGATCCCGAAAATTGGGTTTGGTCAAGTGTTTATGGGGAAATTATTAAGTTCAATGTCGAAATGCTTGGACAAATTTTGCAATGCTCATATACAGGGATAAGGCTACAAGACATACCTGATATGAGATATCAACCACGAGATGCTATAACACATCTCATTTGGGAAGACGATACGAGGAAATTATCTCCAACTTATTTCCGTCCACAAGCTAGACTACTTAATCGAATGTTGGTCAATACCATACTCCCTAGATTAGGTAGTCATGAACAAGTATATGATCATGACCATAAGGCCTTATATGTAATTTTTGGTCATATAAAAGTAAATTGGTCTCAATATATTTTTGACCAAATTAAAAGCTTCTGGACACCGGTTCGTCAAACAATTGTTTACGCTCCTTATATTATGTGTAAAGATCCTGGACTCGGCCTTCGAAAATCGGCACCCGTACTTCACTTGTACTCAAAATGCCGTAGATTCAAACGCCGAATCTGGCTCCCCGAAGCTTATAACACCATTAAGTATAACAACACAGCGGAAGAAAGAAACAGATGATATCATATACAACTCCAATGAATACAATATCCAGTATGATATACAACAATGATATCAATAAGATACAACAATATCAGAGATACAATAATGATACAGCGGAAAATATAAGTGATAACTCCAAATAATCCTCAAAAGAGAATGAGACCAATAACTCCAACAACTCCACATCAGCTCGAACCACCATCACGATGCACAAAGATAAGCAACGCCAGTCGTCAGTGAACTCCAAACACTGAACTAGCTCCAACTAGTCTACTAAACCTGAATATCTGAAAAACCCAACTCTAGACTGCCCGTGTGGAAAATTGTGGGCACCCAGAGTTTAGGAAGGGAACAATAAACTCCGAATCAGTCGTGGGACTGGTGTGAGTAACAAAAACAGTTTATCTTTAAACAAACACAAAAAGAATTTTAAACATTGGAATCCGCAATGCTTTTGGAAAATGAAACTACCATAAGGCCTCCCGCACACACACACAATGCAAACGCAGAATTGGAGGAGATTTCTCCTTATGATAGTCAAAGATGCTTACTACGCAAAAAAAAATCATTGGATATTATTACTAGTGCATAGTGCAGAAAACATTTCGAAAGTATAATATTAATCTTAGCCAACATAGACATTCCGAACTATGCCTACTATAGCTACCATCTAAACAGTGGTGACCACCATAAGTAAATGGCAGGTTATACAACTAAAACCGTACAAGGTTCATATTGGAAGATGGATTTCCAACAAATGGTCAGGCTAAGGAACTTCCTATGCCACGTAGGAACGCCTCTGGCAGGACGCTCCGAGAGACAACCTGCTCTCTGCCAACACAAGGCCGGTTACCCCCCTTCCCAGGTAGTAAACCTAAGATATGCCACCCCCGGTCCTTTGGGACCTTTATCCGAGCGCTCGGTAACCAACATCACACATAATAAATGAAGTGTGTCCACATGAGTAAGTATATGGGCTCCATACCATGATACTACCCTTTTCCAGAAGAAATGGTCATACTCTAGGGAAGCTACCCCTGAAACCTTGCCGCATCTTCCCTGTTTCGACCATTTCCGAGTTGTGAGGTCTGACGAAGTCTCGTCCACAAAGCTACGCTTTTTCATAAAGCCACGCTTTGATCACAAATGATCAATAAATGATCAACACACAGCAATACTCAGCATGCCACATTACCAAATTGGGAGTATATCGTTGATAACCTTCAACTACATAACCTCTGAGCTCGTACGTCTCAGAGAAGGGTGTTAAGCTAAGAGAATAAATTCTCCGCCACCAAACAGAAATGTATTTGAAAGAAATTTGCTTTATATCTCAAAATGTAATGTCAGACATGTAACCATACAAGTCTGTTCCGGGTTCGAACAAAACCGAAGGCACTTCCGAAGAAGCCCTTGTAATCCGGGTATTCACAATCCCGATCGGACTTCCCATCACTTAGGAAATCTCTATACCGGAGCAACTCAGTGCAGAGACAATCGATAGGTTATCCTATCGTTTTCGCAAATACCCGGTCTTCAACACTGGTCTTCAAATGCTATCCATATACGACGTATCACTATTCGGAATGGGTTATATGACACAAAGGTCTTTTCCCGGCTAACCCGAATAGTGAGCGCAATATTTAAAAATATATGGATATTGGGATTTCAGTTAAGTCATAACTTATTCCCCAAAACTTTTCTTTCAAATGTTTTAAACACATTACCATTTTAATCTTTTACATAAAAAGATTCATTTCACAAAGATCTATTCACAGATTTTCCAAAATAATTTCCATTTCAATTTGATTAACTCATTAAATCTTTAAATCAAAGATTTAACTTATAGCTTTCAAAACAATTTCATTTCGAATGGTTTAAACAAATTATCATTTTAAATCTGTTAAAAATAAACAGATTCAATTCATAGCTTTCAAAAAGAATTCACTCATAACTTGGAAAAACCATTTTTTTTCAATTCAAACTTGAAATTCCTTCAATTAAATTGGAATTTTATTTCTTATATGAAAGCTTTTATCATTTGAAAACAAACAGTTTTCATTTCGGAAAATCTGACTCATTTAAACTAGTTAAAGTCCTTGGGTTAAATTCAAATTTTCAAAATTATACTTTTAAAATGGTTTAACTTCATATAAACACATTTTTAACATTTTTAACCGTAATTTCCAAACATGGAATTCAATTCCTTATTTTGAATTCAAATTCAAATTTAAATTATTAAATTGGAAATTTTACCAAGTTATTCAAAATAACTTTCATCTTAAAAACCCCATTTCAAAAGCTTTAACATTTAACCCAAATCCATTTCCAAAATCAATTTGAAATTGAAATTTCAATTTCAAAAACATTAAATTTAAATCATCTGTGACTTAACCGATTTCCTCGTGAAATCCATATTTGTGTGTGTAAAGGTGTAGTCTAGGGGTTTCACACAATAGTGCAACATCAGTGAATCATCACAAATCAAAATACATAAATATAGTTGATAAGCGGTATAACTATAACGCTTATCTTTTCATTCACAGATCATAGATATATAAGTCACAGATAATAAGTTACAGTCATCACAGCTTGAATTAAAACAATTCATATCATACAGCATCACATAGAAATCAGGATATATCACAAAGCATCACATATCAGAGGATATCAACAATTCGACCATTCGGTCAAGTCCAAACATTCACAAGTAAATTTTTATTAATCAATTGATTAATTTAAATCAGATGTGTTACTTATGAATAACCATTAATCTGGGTTAATTATCGTGAGTTAATTACAAGTTATCTGGAATAACGTTCCCTTTCATCATTTAATAGTTAACCTTTAATTATTAACTAATCACCCTTAATTAATGAATCAATTAACTTTTAATTATTCAATAAATCTTAATTAACCACATTCATTAATTAATCCTTTGATTACTAACACATAATTATATTCAAGTTGCTAATCATCATTCAATTAATTATATCCAGTAATCATTTATTAATTACTTCTCTAAGTAATTATATTTTTTTTCAATTTGTTAAATGAGTGTTCTAGATTAATTAACCCAAGTAATTAACTTAAACTAATCTGATAAACTCACTTATTTACAATGAATAATTAATTCCTTAATTACTTTCATTAATTAATTAACCTTTAATTAATTATCCTCAAATTAATTACCTTAATTTATTAATCACATTTATTAATTGTTCTTTAAATTCATTAACCTTTAAACACTTGATTATTAGTTAATTTACCTTTAATTACTTTTATTAAGTAATTAACTTTCAAGTAATTAATTTCCTTTAACAAATAAATTTAACTTAGACTTTAAAAGTTAATTAACAATTAAAACATTCTTTATATTAATTAACTAACCTTTAATATTATTAAGTTTATGTTAGAATAAACTTTTCAACATAAAAGTTATATTTATTTTAAACCCTTTTAAAACTTGGTTAATTAAACAATTTATTTAAAAACCTTCTTAACTAATTTTTAAACTTTAGACAACATCTAACATTGAAAGAGAATTGGTTTAACGAAATTTATTTTCAATAAACTGATTTTTTTATTTTAAAGTTTGAAACTATTTTTATATAAAATCTCAGACCCGAGACAAAACAAAGAATACCCGAGCGCAGCTTCGAGTAACTCGCGTTTCCACCTGCTTCGAGAAAAACTCTCGTTTCCCTGTGCTCGAACCCGAGCAAACTACTTCTTCCCAAACGATCAACATCTCAGACACACTTGAACAATCCTGTGCACATGCACACGCAACCCAGACGCCGCCGACCAGTGCCACGACCACCGGCAAGTCATCGGCAACCCCACTACTCCATTCGATAACCCAGATAAACTCAAACGTCCACAAATCAAAATCGAGCACTCAAGATCAACTGGAACCAAACTACCATCTGAAAAACTTTCTCGACACTGACGATCTGACTACTAACAACCTCGCGACTTCGAAGGTAGCTTCGCTAGCATCCAATACTTCATTTCCCATGGGCGTGAATGCTTCCGATCCACCGTGGACACCACGTTAATTCGAACAACTCTGTCGACAAAACCTGACACCAAAGCCCTAAATTGGCCTTGCGTGGCAACCACCATCATTAGAAAAATCCATTACCATTTTTCCCTCAATCTCTATCCTCTATACTACCTCCAGCCCAAAACTCGACCAACTCTATCACGGCGATCGCCAGAATTCGGCGATCAACCCAATTTTGATCAACTCCGATTATCTCCCCAATAACTATATTCAAAATTATGATTTTCACATTAAAATTCATTGTTTCACAATACGATTCTATTTATATAATCAAATTCAGAAATTATGATAATTGATTTCTGACCATTTTAGATTATCACTGTAAATTTATATATTCGTAAATAATTATCCAATAAAAATTCTTGAAACTATTTTTATAGTCTATATAACACAATCATAATCATTTTCTATTTCAATATCAAGGAATAAAACTGAATGTATAAAGGGTATTTAAATTTATTTTGGTGGAATTTAAACCTGTAATGCAATAGAGACATTCATACAGTTTATATTCAGACCATCATATATACATACATGCATTCATATTCATAAACATATGCAAGCCATGTTTCTTCCAAAATCCATCACAACATTTAAGCATAATCATAGGTTAAAATTGATTTCAAATTCAAATGCTTACTCACCTTATTTTCCAGAAAAACAGAACTGCTATGTTGAATCTTTTCTTGATCTCTGGCTTAAATTGTTGTTTAGGGCTATTCAAGTTGAAGTATTTGTTGTTTAAAGTGAAGTTGTAGTTCACTTTAGTTTTTCTTAGTTTGAAGGAAACGAAACTGAGATAAAGAAATGATATAGGAAAAAGAAGCTTATGTATATAAAAGAAAGTAAGTTACAGGTTGACATAAATTTGGTTTGTACAAAATAGACAGGGATATTTTTTATGTTTTGGAGGCTGATATACTTGAACGTGAGGGCTTCATTAATTGACTTTGTACAAATGTATATTTTTATTATTTTCAGTTGTACCTATTCGAGATTATGGTGGCTGATGATAATTTGTTGTGTGTACTTAGAGGATGCAAACATTCAATGCTAATGTACCTTTATACTTATTCTATGTTTTCATTTCGGCTGAAGATATTAACATTGCCTTTACTTGCTTGAATCGGCTGATGGTATTGTTGTGGTGGCTAAGCACTTGTATTACTTTTCTTTGTCTTGTTTGTAGATATTTTGTTTACTTATTTTCTTACTTACACAAACTTTACATATTATACAAACTTGTCTGTTTTTTTTTTCTTTTCTTCTTTTGCAAGCTACTCTTTCATATATATGTTTATTTCTAGCCTATTATCTTACTTTTATATTTGTTTGTAATATGTTGTTTAAATTTATTTATGGTTTCACTTTATATTTTAATTTATCTTATACATATATCTGTTTCTAACTCAAATACTTATTATAAATTTTACTTTAATACTTATTGTCTTATATATATATATATATATATTTCATAATTTATTTTATATAGTTGTATTAACTTATTAACATGATATTAAGATTTAGTTTAATATATTTACTTTATATTTTTCATAGATGATTTTATAACCATTTACTTAAATTAAAATTCAAATCCAATATATATATATAAAAATTCAAATCCACTCATATATGCACACATATATATATATATATATATATATATATTCACATATATATATATATATTCACATATATATATATATATATTCACATATATACAATATTTATAATATTTTTAAATTTAAATGATTTATACAAAATATATTTGAATTCGGGGAAACTCGCATCACTTTATCGATTTATTTCACAAATTTTATTCAAAAATAAATTTAATTATCAATTTAAATTTAATAAAAATCCAGGGTCGTTACATTATGCGAATTCTCCGAGCACACAACATATCATCTTTCCTATCACAATATGAAGAGCTTCCGGTCAAGGAAAGTGGAATTCGTTTCCTATCCTTAATGCATCTTCCTGAAACACCTCCGACTATTACATCGTTTTCTCAATATCAACAGCAATGACAACATCAATCTCAACCACAACAGTCAACCCCTATACAACCTACTCCTAGTTCAATGCCTTCTGAATCGACAGGATATCACTCTGACCCCAAAATTCAAGAGGCTAGGATTGCCATAGGACAAGGTGAAAGCATTAGGGATATCACGCTTCAAAACCAACGTATTCTTTCTTTGAATCAAAGAGTCTTGGATAAGAAAGTTTCCCATCTAGAACGATCTTTTTCTACACGAATGACTAAGGTAGAGAAGACTTTAGAAAAAGTCGTTTCAACTCTGGGAAAAGTTATGCGGAAAGTCCGAGGACGGTCATCTTCAAGCTCTTCATCATCACCATCTCCTACACCTCCTCCGGTACCTCATACACATCCTTCCAGATCTCAAACAGTGGGAGAACCTTCACAGACCCATGTTCCTGGAAAGGCTCCAATCACTTTAGATACCGAGGAAAGTGAAGATTTTCAACAAGAAACCGAACATCGTGAACATTTTCAATCTTTTCAAGGACTTTCTATCCAAGAAAATGAAGAATACCATGGTCAGACGAACTGGCAATATCACAACTATGATGAAACTGCATCTAATCTTTGGGGCTATTTCTCTTATCAATGATCTATTTACTAATTTTTAATTCCCGCTTGTTTACTTATGATAATTTGTTTTGTTTTGAATATTTACTTTATTATGCTCTTTTATTATGCTACTGTAGTATTATGGTTTTTACTACATCATCCACTCTTTTTCGATAATGACAAAGGGGAGAGAATATATTACGGAGAAAAGGGGAGCCTCTGAAATAAATTGTATAGTTGTCGTCATCAAAAAGGGGGAGACTGTTACAACCTTAATTTCGATGACAACAACTATACAAGCTGTTGGAGTTAATATACATAGGTGTATATATATATATATCATTTATATGCAGGTAGACTTGTGCATCCAAGACTTGAAGACCAAAACAAGGGTGATTATACTAGTACATTCTGTTAAGTTTGTAAATAGATGATATGTACAATCTCCTTGAGTAATCTTTACAAACACTTTCTTATACACACTACTAATAAAACAAAGAAAACAGAGTGTACATGTGTCAGACGTCTGACTTCTACTATCAGACATCTGGCAGCACGTTGTGGTTATAAGTTCTATAACAAACCAGACGTCTGGCTTATAAGCTCAGACGTCTGGTAACACGTACTGTTTTAAAAATCTTACCAAACCAGACGTCTGGCGCAAACGTCCAGACGTCTGAGCTGGGCAACGGCCATTTTCTCCCAAAAGACATCTTCTTCAAAATAAAGGGTTGCATCTCCTTATTTTGATCATGACTGTTCTTCTTAAACATTGTGACTCTTAGACTGAAATAGAATTAATCAAAAGTCACTACTCTTCAAACAAAACTCTTCACCATCTATAAATAAACTTGAAATTAAAAGCTAGAAATTCAAAAAACTTGCTATTTTCTGAACTTTCTCTACTTTCTAATATCTCTATGATTTACAAAAGCACTCAAAAATACACTATCATCTCTTTCTTAAATCAAAGCCTAAACTATATATTACTCAAGGAGATTATACGAAGAAGTTGTACTTATAGTCAAAATCAGTGTTGCATAGAACACACAGTTGTCAAAGAACTATTCTTGTATAAGCTTGTTCCTCCAGGCGAAGTGAGGGCAATTGGTTAGTGAAATTCCAAAGAGGAGCTTCGGGACTGGACGTAGGACGGGAGGTCCGAACCAGTATAAAATTCCTGGTGTGATTATTTTTAATTTTTACCTGCATTATTATTCTGTGCAATTTATACTATTATTCATCCACTTGTCATATATCATATACATATACGATCCACATAGACTGTCAAAAACAACAACAACAACAACAACAACGCGCAACATATGATGGTTATGACTTCGTAAAGCAGTGCAGACCACACAATAAAAGTCACATACTTGCAAAGGAGTGTAGCTCAAATGGCCACGTGTTGTGCCAATATCAACTAAGCATATGACAGCTTACAGTCTTTACTTTGAGCACAACATTTCAAATTCGAAGTTCTTGCCTAAAATCGAATTCTTCCGCCCAAAGTCAAAATCTCTCACCTAAAGCAAATTCTCCTGCCTAAAATTATAAATCCATGAACATTCAACAAATCAAAGGGATTAAGGACACGTGGCAGAATCTTATGGTAGAGGAAGAGTACGAGGAAATGATGTCAATGGTCCACATAATGTCATTTATACTATAAGGTAAAAGCAATCTAGCAAAAGGGATTAAAAATCTTTATTCTTAGAATTATATATTATAAGATTGTACTCTCTGCCATTAAAATCCAAAACTTGAATTAGAAAAGAAACTAAAAGAATAAAGAATTGACATGTGGGCATGGAATTCCTTAATATCTGAATCACATAAATCTTTATGTCTCTATACTTAACAGCATTTATTTTCTTGTTTCCTGTGTTGGATACTATTTGAATTTGGCTGAATTTTCGTAAATTGGACTTGACATTTTAACATACAGTTATAGTGCTCCTTCATACCTGTGTAAGCTTAAGCGACTTAGGACAATTTTAATACTACTTAAACTTGCTAATTCTTAAACTACGAAAACATTCAGCATCGTAATTACTCCAAAACTAAGGTGGTATTGTGAGAACAATAAAAACCTCATTAACACGGCTACATCGAAACTCAAATCTGCAAGATAAGGTCGAGATAACTGAGCTCCGTAAACATCAACAGTAGACCTAGTAAATTTCCATTCAATGCCTTTTAGATATAAATCCCTTAAATGCATTTTCATAACAAGGCACAATTGACTATTCCAAGTTTTACTTAGTTCACGTCTATTTGACATAAGTTTCATGAACTCCAAATGAATTTTATTTAAACATGCGGTGATAGATAAATATCTTTCCTTCAAAATCAAACAATAAAAACTTTCTGCACAATTAGAATTCATTTCACCATATCGATTTCCAAAAAAGAAAAACATTAGCAAATTTTTTAAAAACAAACAATGCAAAAAAAATTACTTCGGCCCCTCCCGCACTTCTAAACTCAAACAAAGCCTGATTAAATATATCTACTACAATACCATTAGCAACTTGAAAAACAAATAAATAATCCATTTCTTTTTGCCTTGGGACATTTTTTGTTAAAAAATCTTTTTAAATTATTCATTAAATGATAATGACAAGAACCCTGTGATAAACTGTAAAAACTTGAGGAACAGCAAGCAAAAGACCAGGATGCCAATCAGATACAAATGTGATATTACGATCATCATTACATAACATTTCCCCATGCTCTATTAAAACAAATGTCAATTATGTTCATCTTTACTAGATATAATGTCAACAATAAGTTGAAAAAAACCCAACGTGAAGACAAATACATACGTCATATTCGCAAACTAAAATTTATTGGACAAAATGTACAGATTGCAACAGTATAGGTTTGGCAAATATTTGACATGCAAATATTTGATGGGAAAAAGTTTTCAAATCTACCAAAGAACTTGAAACATACCAAAATTATTGTATTATTAATTTAATAAATAAATCATAAATTAAAATAAATTAATTAATTAATGGACAAAATGTAGAAACTGCAGAAGCATAAATCTATCAAATATTTGATAGGAAAATATTTGTCGGATGGAAATCTTAGAATTTAACAAAATAATTTGAAACAAATTTAAAAATTAAATTATTTATTTCAGAACTAAATATACATTATATAAAATAAAAAAATTAATAGAAAAAATGTATAAACTGCAACAGTACAACTCTGGCAAATATTTGCCAGCATAATAAAGCAAATATTTAACATGCAAAAATCTCACTGACTGAACTATTGAACAATTATATTATTAATTTTGAAACAAGTCATACCTTGATTACCATTTTAGGGTACCAGGCATAATATAACATTGTTCTCTACCTCTCATAAAAATTCCATCAAGAAATATTAAAGGACGACAATAACCAAATCCATATTTTTGTGCTTCATACCCAATAAAAACCCTTTCAAATTCATGATTAACAGGATCACCTTGAAGATCTGTAGTACTATCGAAATTACAAGCAAACAAAGCTTCACAAAAGAATTCAATTTGAAAGCAAATCATTTCCATGTATTTCATCAAGAGCCAATCTTTTTCTCATATATACAAAATAGTAATTTAAAACGATATTCTCTCAGTCTGAAATCAATAAACAATATATTTCATTTCGTTAAAGGATTTGATTGAATAAAATCAATAACCAACTTCTTAATTAATTTGCTAGAAATAGGTGGATGGTTACCATCTATAATACTAGCCCCACAAAAATGATTAGTTTGCATAGTTTTAACAAAAAAACTTAGAAGCTTAAATTTATAAGAAGCATGAACACATGTGTGACCTTCCCATGAACAAATAGGTGTAACACGCTCCTTATCATTCTTAACAACTTTAACTTTATATCCATTTTTAATACAATATATCATAAGATATAATTGAAATTCTTCACCATTGGGAAATCTTTGACCGGCACTAGTAAACACTAGATTGCTAGAATCATTTTTCAATAATTGTTTCAAAAAAAACTAAAACCAATATTGAAGAAATATATGAATCACCCTCAGTAAACGAAGAACTATAAGAACCACTATAGACTGAACTGCTTTTGAAATACTTTGAACTAATCGAAAAAAGTAGAGAATCATCACGATTATGAATAACAAGCAACGATATACTATGAAAACTAGAATTAGCTTCAATTACTCTTTTCCTATTATATTTTCCATAAACCAATTCAATAGAATCAAGTGTTAATTCATGCCAATTTTCACATATATCATTTCTCAATCTCAATACACAATCATTTAAACCAAGTTGACTACTATAAGTATCGTAACCCAACATAAAAACTGTTAGGGTTTTCCCAATAATTCGTACATAATTAGATTTAAGAAGAGATAAGAAGTGATGAAAAAAAGGCAAAGAAATTCCTCTAAACAACCTTTATTAAACTCACCAAAAAGATAACAAGAGAAAACATTAAAATTAAGAAGAAATCTCAATCCCCAAAATCCTAGAAAAATATGCTTTTTCCACACCTTAGAATGACCCCTATACAAGTCTATTTATAACAAGAGATTATTTTGTGCTAATATCCTCATTTACATGGAAACAAATAAATTGTTGCATCTAATTTAAAAGAGTAAAATCTTCTCTTTTATATAACATACATATCAATATATGCAATATTATTTTGAGCAAGTCTACGTATCGGTTTCCCATTTATTGTATTTGTTTCTTCTAGATGTGATTTTGTATCACAAATCACAACACCCTCCAACTCCAAACGACGAAATACTATAGTACCAATCCTAGCGATCGCCGCCTTAATAATATGTTTTTGTAAATGTCATCCAAACTCCACCTACAACTTCGAGCTCGAAACAATCTCTAATATATTAATGGAAACAAATCCCTCCATCCCTAAAAGAAAATTTTACCAACCTCCAAACCAACTAAATACACATGCCCCCAAAATATGTATATCATCAATAACTCAAAACTGCTTGTAATACCACAAAGGCCTCCATGTAGTCTTTACGGCTTTCCATTGCTGGCTCTACCTTGATTCTAACAAATTTCTCACTCCAACACCACTTTGAGAAGTTCCTTCATTCTCCATCATTTTTCAAACAATTTGTAAACATTGTTGCTTCCCCTTTTTGCATGCAGCACCTCCCCATTGCCTTTTTGAACCATAGTGACTCCACCTCAAGTTGAAAAATTGCATCATTTTCCTTCCAACGTTCCACTAAAACAAGATTCTGCTCAATTTCTAGGGTATGTCTAACTCTAATGAGTTTCATCACTCTTTCATCATACATCTTTAGCCTAACCGAACCTATACCTTTCTCCTCGACATTTCCACCCTTATCGAACTCCACTTGTTTTCTTTCTTCTTGCAGTTAATGAATGCTCCCTTTTGATTGCATATATTGAAGCATGCACTCAAATCAAGCCCTCACTCATTTCCTTTTATTCCGTCAACATAGAGAATATCATTACTAATGTCAAAATTCACCTTATGCTCGCTACCTTCCTCAAGCTTGTCTTTACCTTTCTCTAATGTTTTGATCATTTCTTTATCCTCTATAAGCTTGTTGTGAAATTTAACAGATGAAATCTCTTTCCATGTTCGATCTATTTGATCGTCTTTCCATAATTGAAAAATTACCCCTCCTTGCAAGATGGACCTCTTCAATCAGATTCCACTTTCTCTTTCCTCCTTATCATTTCCTTCCATTAGGTTCATCTTCCATATCTCCCTATTAAGCAGGCTACTAACCACCAATGTCGTTGAAACAACTCCATCCGAATTTGAGTTGTTTAATACCACCATAAGTATTTCTCAACTCTCAGGCAATGAACTCATCAATATCAAGGCTAGTGTCCCTTCATCCACCATGTAATTCACAATCGCTAATTGATTTACAATTTCTTGAAAATCATTAAGATACTCTCCAATTGACTCCTTAAGCTTCAGATTTTTCAATCTTCTCATTAGAAAAGCCTTTTTTGTTGTAAGGGTTTTTTTGCGTAGATTCCTTCCAATTTATTCCAAATTTTGATGTTTCATTAACAACAATATGAAACATCGTATTCTCCAAAAACATAAAATAACTACGCAGCCTTCCTATCCGAACTTTTCTACTTTGCTTTTGACACATTACTAGGTTTCTCAATTTTGTTTTCTAATGATTGGTGAAGATTATCGAGGTATAGAAAATCCTTTATCTTCGACTTCCATAACCCCAAATTTCTCATATTAAGTTTTTCAATACTTATCCTCTGCATAACCAAACTTTCTTCAAAAAAAATTATGTAGTGTGCTATGATACTAACTGTTAGGTTTATCTCAAAGATCCCTATACAATCAGATTTGAGAAGAGATAAGAAGTAAAAAAGAAAAATGACAAAGAAATTCGTTCAAACAACCTTTATTAAATTCAACACAAAGATTACAAGAGAAAGGCTTAAATTTGAGAGAAATCTCAATCCCCATAACCTAAGAAAAATAACATTTTTTCCATACCTTAGAACGACCTCTATACAAATCTATTTATAACACGGGATTACTTGATGCTCAAATCCTCATTTATATGACAACAAATAAATTATTGCATCTAATTTAAAAGAGTAAAATCTTCTCTTTTACTATGTTATGCATATCCATGTATATAGTTTTATTTTGAGCAAGTCCAAGTATTTGTTTCCCCTTTATTATATTTATTTTTTCTAAATGTGATTTTACATAAGAAATCGCGACACTCCCCAACTACAAGTGATGAAATATTGTAGCACCAATCCCAGCAAAAACAATAAGGGCATCAATAGTATCAGACTTGCATACATACATATTAATATTGATATAAAATAATGACATAAATAGGAAAAGGTAAAAATAAAAAATAAAATATATTGATATGTCAAAAAAATTCTATGCCAATACTGGCTTGAAGAATACTGAGTGGCAAACATTTTTCATTCTATTCTTTTCGTGTCATTCTACATAGTGCTAGGAACTTACCAGCATAAAATAAATTCAAAAACCATTGCATGACATAATACAGCTATAAAAATTACAACATGACAAAATAACAACATTCAATTCAACGTGATGTTATAACCATCATTCAACAACAAAAATTAACTAAAAATAAATCCAATCCAACTAACCTTGAACTCATTCTTCAATAGCAAATGGACAATCTGAATTAAAATTCTTGGTTTCATACAATTATTGAACTAAAAACAAAGGAAAATTCAAATCACATCAAAGACAAAAAAATATTAAAAAAAACAAACAAATATTCTAAAATTTTAATATAAAACACTTATTGTTAACTTCAATTCAACAAAAACTATAGATAGAAGAAGAAGCCAATAATGATGAGGACAAAGACAAATATAAACACACATACATATACATAGACATATATATGTATATATGTATGTATGTATGTATGTATGTATGTATGTATGTGTGTGTGTGTCTATATGTGTGTATGCATGTATATATGTACATATGTACATATGCCTATGACAAGTGCACGCTGAAGACGAAGACGAAGAGGAATACAAACACGAATATGAAGATGAAACATGTGATTGAAGTTGAAGATCAACATGAAGATGATTCGTGTGAGATGAAGAGATCGTGCAAATTTGAAAGTGAAGGCTGTTGGAATTTTAGGACAATGAATGAATTGGAAAAGTAAAATTGAAAATGAATAACCAAGGATGTAAAAAAGAAAGAAAAAAGGAGGGTTGTAATTTTTACAAAATTGAAAAATAAGGATGTTTCCCACATATCTAATTATAAATATTTAGTTATGTTCAAGTAAACATATGTATATATTTATAAACGGATATAATACATTAAGATATAATTGTGTATCAAGTTGAAATTAAATTAGGAAATACCTATTGTAGTATAAGTATATATATGCACAAGTGTTCTTATATTTTTATTAATATGTGTATAAATACATATCATATAAATAATATGCATGTATGTGTGTATGTATCCATATTTATATGTACATATGTGTGGTTGTGTCACACATGCAAGTAAACTCATACTGTCTCATAATACCATATGTTATTATAGACCCTACACTACAACAAAAGATCTCTGTCATAACTGCCAAAAACTATTGTAATAGGAGGCAAAGACAACGGTTTTGGAAAAGTCGTATTAGGCCAAATTGTAATATGATCGAAGCATTTTACAACTGTTTTTGAACGTTGAAAAAGATCTTTGTAATAAACCCTTTTACAACTGGTTTCCCCCATTGAATAAGTCTTTTACAGCTGTTATTTTTCATGTTGTAATAGGCCTTTTACAACTTTTGAGACCCATTGTGTAAGGATCCTGAACTCGGCCATCGAAAATCGGCACCCGTACGTCACTTGTACTCAAATGTCATAGATTCAAACGCCGAATCTGGCTCCCCAGAGCTTATAACACCATTAAGTATAACAACACAGCGGAAGAAAGAAATAGATGATATCATATACAACTCTAATGAATACAATATCCAAAATGATATACAACAATGATACCAATAATACATAGCAATATCAGAGATATGATACAATGCTACAGCGGAAATAACAGAAATGATAACTCCAAATGATCAGTCAAAGAGGCTGAGTCCAACCACTCCAATATCAAGCTCGAACCATCATCACGATGCACAAAGATAAGCAAGTGCAGTCATCCATTCCGATGAAGTGAACTAGCTCCAGATAATCTACTAAACCTGAATATCTAAAAAATCCAACTCTAGACTGCCCGTGTGGAAAATTATGGGCACCCAGAGTTTAGGAAGGGAACAATAAACTCCGAGTCAGTCATGGGACTGGTGTGAGTAACAAAAATAGTTTATCTTTAAAACAAACACAAAAGAATTTTAAACATTGATATCCGCAATGCTTTTTTGGAAAATGAAACTACCATAAGACCTCCCGCCACACACACAATGCAAACGCAGAATTGGAGGAGATTTCTTCTTATGATAGTCAAATATGCTTACTACGCAAACAAAACTCTTTTGATATTATTACTAGTGCATAGTGTAGGAAACATTTCGAAAATATAATATTAATCTTAGTCAGCATAGGCATTCCGCACTTATGCCTACTATAGCTACTATGTTCAATAGCAGGTAATACAACTAAAACCGTACAAGGCTCGTATTGTTTCTTTGGATTTTCCAACAAATGGTCAGGCTAAGGAACTTACTACTGCCACATGGGAACGCCTCTGGCGGGACGCCCCGATAACCACCTGGCTCTCTGCCAACACAAGGCCGGTTACCCCTTCCCGGGTAGTAAACCTAAGATATTCCACCCTCGGTCCTTTGGGACCTTTATCCGAGGGCCCTCGATCACAAAGCAATAATCACACAGAGTAAATGAGATTGGAGCAACCACATAGGTAAATATCTAGGCTCCATACCATGATACCACCTTTTTTCAGAAGGAATGGACATACCCTATGGGAGCTACCCCTGAAACCTTGCCGCATCTTTCCTGTTTCGACCATTTTCGGTCTGTGAGGCTCGATGAGGTCTCGTCCACAAAGCTACACTATTTCACAAAGCCGTACTTTGATCACAAATGATCAAAAATGATCAACAACACACAGCAGCACTTAGCATGCCACACTACCAAATTGGGAGTATATCACTGATAACCTTCAACTACATAACCTCTGAGCTTGTACGTCTCAGAGAAGGGTGTTAAGCTAAGAGAATAAATTCTCCGCCACCAACAGAAATGTATTTGAAAGAAATCAGCTTTATATCTCAAAGTGTAGTGTCAGACATACAACCATACAAGTCTGTTCCGGGTTCGAACAGAACCGAAGGCACTTCCGAAGAAGCCCTTGCAATCCGGGTATTCACAATCCCGATCGGACTTCCCATCACTTAGGAAATCTCTATATCGTAGCTACTCAATGCAGAGACAATCGATAGGTTATCCTATCGTTCTCGCAAATACCCGGTCTTCAACACCGGTCTTCAAATGCTATCCATTTACGTCGTATCACTATTCGGAATGGGTTATATGACATAAAGGTCCTCTCCCGGCTAAACCGAATAATGAGCGCAATATTTAAAAACATATGGATATTGGGATTTCAGTTAAGTCACCAATTATTACCCAAACTTCTCTTCAAATGGTTTAAACACATTACCATTTTAATCTTTAACACAAAAAGATTCATTTCACAAAGTTCACCCAGTTTCACAAAGATACATTCATAGATTTTCCAAATCAATTTCCATTTCAATTGGATTAACTCGTTAAATCTTTAAATCAAGATTTAACTTATAGCTTTCAAAACAATTTCATTTCGAATGGTTTAAACAAATCACCATTTTAAATCTGTTAAAATAAACAGATTCAATTCATAGCTTTCAAAAAGAATTCACTCATAACTTGGAAAACCATTTTTCAATTCAAACTTGAAATTCCTTTAATTCAAATTGGAATTTCATTTCTCATATGAAAGCTTTTATCATTTGAAAACAAATAGTTTTCATTTCGGAAAACCTAATCTCATTATACAAGTTAAAATCTTTGGGTTAATTTAAATTCTCAAAACCATACTTTTGAAATGGTTTAAATTCATATAAACACATTTATAACATCTTTAACCATAAATTCCCAATCATGGAATTCAATTCCAAATTTTGGATTCAAATTCAAATTAAATTATTTAAATTGGAAGCTTCACCAAGTTATTCAAAATAACTTTTATCTTAAAACTCCTTTTCAAAAGCTTTAACATTTAACCCCAAATCCATTTTCAAAATCAATTGAAATTAAATTTTCAATTTCAAAAATATTAAATCTAAATTATTTGTGACTTAACCGATTTCCTCGTGAAATTCATATTTGTGTGTGTAAGAGTGTGGTCCAGGGGTTTCACACACAATAGTGCAACATCATTCAATCATCACAGATCAAAATACAGAAATATAGTTGATAAGCGGTATAAACTATAACGCTTATCTTTTGTACACAGATCACAGATAATATACAAATGTATCACAGTTGATAAGTTACATTCATTCCAGATAAATAACTGCAGGTCACACACAAATCAAAATATATCACAAAGCATTACAGATTAGGGATATCAAACAATTCAATAACTAATATAATCCAAACATCCATGAGTAGGATCAATTTAATTATCTAATTGATTCAAATCGGATTAACTTCTATGAATGAATTGGCTAGTCATGGTACATTAATAATTAATTACAATAACTAATTAATTACTCCTTAATTAATAGTTATTCTTAATCACTTATTTTTAATTAATTACAATAAGCCATTAATTCCATAGAGTAATTACACTTACACAATTTCATAAATGATTATTATTAAATTAATTAATCTAAATTAATCACATTAATTAATTATTAAATAATCTTAGTTAACGATCTTGATAAAATCCTTTAATTACCTTTCTAAAGTAATCACTTACATTAATCATTATTAATTTTTAAATTTGATTAACCATTAATAACTCATTAATTAATCCGAATTATTTAATTAAGTGTTAACTGTAACTTAATTAATCCCCAATTAATTGATTAATTAATTACTAATCATTAACTAAAATTTCAAATCTTACTTAATAAATAATCTTTAATTACCAATTTATTTATCCTCAATCAATTATCTCAAACCTTAATCAATTGATTTCAATTATTAAATTAATAAATCCAAATCATTAATTATCCATTTTAATTAATTTAATAATTACAAATCATGAAATCTTCATTTATTTAAAGATAAAAATATTTTTCTTATTAATGATCAAATTATCATTAACAAGGTATTTAAAAACAATTTACTTTCAAATTTTACTTTTAAAATTTTAGTTTAAATTTAAGATTTAAAATGGAAACAAATTAACTAAAGTTTGAAACAATTTCAAAACCCTTTTTATTTTAAATTCAAATGAATTTAAAAATTCACTTCATCGTTCGAGTTATTTGAAACAATTTAAATTTTAAAACTGGAAAACTGTTTTTAAACTACCCGAGTCTTCCCTGAGCATCACCCGAGACACATACCTGTTTACTTCGAGTTTCGTCGAAAATCAACCCGAGTGCCATATTCTCAAACCTAATTTTTTTTCTAAGTATTATTACCCGGCACGTCAACATTTTAAACACGAGTTAATACTCGAGCTTTCAAACGTTTCTCCCCATGCTGGCTTCGAGTCAACATGCTCCTTCATTTCACCCACCACTGACACCATAAATCCCGCTGTGCACATGCACGACCTGAATCGCCACCTCCGGTAGGAGCTCCAGCCTCCATCGAGTCGACGACAATCCCACTTAACATCCGCACCACCCAGAAACCCATAATGTCAGCAAACTCGCAAAAGAGTCAACTGACTCAAAACTGGGTCGAAGCTCGACCCAAAAATCCACCTTGCTCCGACGCCAAAGACCACCAGAGACAATGCGCCTCCGTCACGAGCTTCCCATGTCGACCACACCCCTCCACCAAACGGTCTTGTCCAGTCCGATGCAGCCTAGACGACGAATTTGGTCAATTTCTGATAAATACAGAAACATGGGCTAAAACCCTAATGTGATCTCGTTTCAACTTCACGATGATTAGAAAAATTCCTGAGCATTTTTCTCAAGCTACCCTACCCCCCATCAAGCTTCACCCAAGATCGCGAGATGAACTGTGTTGCCGATAACCAGAAGTTTCAAAAAAAACTCAAATTCGTTCATCTTTGCATTACTCAATGAATGCTTGCTTAAAATTTTTGATTTAACTTCCAAAAATCATTATTTGTGATAACAATTCAGATAGTATTCTTGAAACTAGGATTTATAATATTTGAATTTTGACATGTTTTGAATTATGACTGTATTTTCATTTTTTTTCCAGAGAAGCTTTAATTCATCTTGCTTGAATTCAGTTTTACAACTTAAGATATGTCAAAACAAACAACTTTTGTTTAAATTCTGAGATCAACCAAGAATCGGAGATAAGGGAGTTGGATTTTGTACAAGATTATAAATCTCTGTAACCTGGAACAGAGGTGATTCAAATTGAACTGGCAAGAACAGGAAAAGATATGCACATATTCATAGATTTTGTGCATACCAACAAAGGTTCAAACTTGTTAGAATCCTATATTCAAACAACACATCGGACATCAGAGCTTAGAAATGTTTACTCACAGTGATTAAAAGAAAGAACAGAGCCTTCCTCTATGTTGAAACAGCCTTGTGAAAATGCAAACTGAAGTCTTCAATTTGATCTTTGATTTGTATTGATTTGAATTATTATTTTAATTGAATCTTTGCTTTAATTTGAAATGGTATTTACTTCAGTTATTCCTCAGTTTTGATAAACGAACTGAGGTGAAAAGAATTAATGTACATGGAAATGAGATTAACAGTGTGATGATTCATGTTGTACAAGGTGATATAACTTGTTGTACAAAAATCAGGGATATTTTCTTTACTTTGGGGCTG
Source organism: Allium fistulosum (assembly GCA_030737815.1). Taxonomy (NCBI): domain Eukaryota; kingdom Viridiplantae; phylum Streptophyta; class Magnoliopsida; order Asparagales; family Amaryllidaceae; genus Allium; species Allium fistulosum. The sequence continues at coordinate 707,807,380 of CM060903.1, read as the reverse complement.
ATAGATTATTGTGGTGGCCAAGCATTAATTAGTTTGTACAAAATATACATTTGCTTTCTTTTCGGCTGTACATGTTTGAGATAATTGGTGGCTTCATTAGCAAGCTTCACACTATATATATTTGTATTTCTTTTTGAATGTATATGTTTGTTTCTTCATTTGGCAAGTGTTTCATACTTATACAATATATACTTGAATGTATTTTTATTTTCTTTTTCTTTTATTATTCTTGTATCTATTTTATTTGTATTATTTTGTATTGATTTATAAATATGATATTAAGATTTATATTTTACTTTATATTTTTATTATAATTTAACTTTTTATAAATTTATCATATATATTTGTATCTTTGCTTTTATTTATTTCTTTCTACTTTTTATTTTATCTTATTATTTTATAATATAAGTGAATTCCTATAATTTAATTTGTTATTAAATTTTATTTTATTTTTTAGCTAGTGTTCACTTTGTATTTTTTTCCCTTTCTAGTTTATCTTATATATATTTATTTCTATTTCTTTTATTTCTTCATTTATTTATTTCTAACTTGAATATTTATTATCGATTTTACTTTAACATTTATTATCCCATATATATATATATTTCCTAACATAACCCATCGATTACTAAATTTTAAACTATTTATTTATTTTCTTTCTTGTGTCAAAGTCTATATTTTTATATTTATTTTCAACCCATTTATTTAAGATTTAAATTCAAATTCAATGTGTGTGTATATATATATAAATTTAAATTTACTCATATATGCCCATATACATATATATTCACATATATACATATATATACAATATTTAAATCTTAAATGATTTAACATAGAATTTATTTGCACTCGAGGAAACTCGCATCAATTTATCGATAAATTTCACAATTTTTATTCAAAAATTAATTAATTATCAATTTAAATATATATAAAATCCGGGGTCGTTACACATTGTTAAAAACTGTAGATTAAAAAAATCTAGACACTGCTGTAGCGCGCGTATGTAGATTTAATATCATTTCGCAATTAAAACCAACATTGTACTAAAAACAACCAAAATAATTCACATTTACTAAAACTAACACGAAAGATACACATTTCAGAAAACCAAATAGATTCATACATGCACACTATTCGTAAAGTCTTAGCATAGTTACAAAACATCATAGTTCAAGTCTAAACTAACATAAACAAGCAGTACAGTACAATTACGTAATAGCTTTCTGAAAATTGTAATTTATAGATAACAATAATGTTACATTCTTCCTATATTAATAATTACCTATTTTTATGATAACCAAGTTGTTACCAAGTTAGAGAGACATATGCTTCTAATTGCTTCTAGCTGCTGCTTCCATCACGAGTCCCCCTAACAAGTAATATTAACATGAAAATTGAAATGTTACCAAAATTTGCTATTTCAGGTTTTCTAGGATGACCAAACATTTATACTAAGAAGAAATGAGACGAATAATAACAAGATCAACACATAAGTTCTTTTCAATTTTTTCCTTTTATGATCAATAATAAAATCATTTACAAATACATAATAGACTTAACAGAACCCTAATAATCAATAATAATCATTGCAATTTTTTATAAATAGATCTCTAACAATGCTACTCAATAATAACCACTACTATAGTTTACTAATTATGGAAACCAAACTGAGACATTACCTTTTACAAAGCGAGGCAAATGCCTCAGTCTAAACAGAGGCATTGCCTCGGTTTTAACTTTAAAAGTCTTACCACTTCATTAACAACCCTAAAAACCCTCTTTATTGACAATGAAAACCACATTTTTTTAATTTAATGCAGTACTATACAACTCAAAGTATACTTCAAAATAATTACAAAAAATTAATAAAAAAATACTAAATCTTACTCCATTATTCAGTTTGTTAAGCAAATATACGAACAACTTACTTCTAACTAAGGTTTTAAATCTCATTCATCTTTTCCAAAATAGAAATCCGAGATTTTCACCAAAATCCAAGTTTGACAGCTTGGTTTATTATTAGAGTTTTAAATCTTCTTCATTTCAACTGAGATATTAGCCAGCGATTTTCTTCAAAATTTGAGATTTGAAACTTTACTTCTAACTACCTTGACATCATTATCAAATGAAATGCTCTTTCTTAACAGCAATATATTGCTGGATAGCTTGAAATTCATTTAGTTATCAATGGGCGATGGAATTTTGATTTTTAAAAATGTATGAGGACTACATAGTGTATTTTAAAGACTGTAGTTGATAATTGATAAGTGATAAAATTGAAATGTAGACTGAGATGTATATAACCTTGCTCTTAATTTACACCATCAATCGGTCTCAAGAAAAAGTATATAAAAGTAAGCTACCAACGTTGTAAAGGAAAACAAAATCAAACAGAGATATATAACCTAAGTAGTCACCAGTATGACAAAGGTCAGCCAAGTCATTAGCTATTGTACCATCTGATATAGGACCATTTTCCATATCAGTCTGATCTCTTAAACAATCATTCACAAAATATGATTCATTAGTGGACCAAAGTTAAACTAGACAATTAAGATAGCTAATCAGGTCAAACACCACTGTCCTGGTGGTTAAACACTATGGCTTTGATCCATAAGGTAATAAGTTTGAATCTTGCAGCTCGTGTGATTCGAACCACTGAACATATATGGGCTTGTAGTATGTTATATGCTACCTAAGACTTGTAGTACAATTATGTACTACCAACTAAGTACCAAATTTCAAAAAAGATAGCTAATTAGTTTAACGTCTGCCAATTCAACACAATTAAACTAAACAATGAGATCGATGGGCACACGAAAACAGATGCTTATAAGAAAATAAGAAAGATAATAAGTTGAGTTTGATTAAAATCCAAAGTATGTATACAAGATATCATCCATTTCAAATGCAAAATACAGGTCATATCAAATACAGCTACAAACCAAAATTTTGAAACAGTAGGTTCTGATGATTAACCAACCAATAAAAACTAGATATAAATTGAATAAGAAGTATACAAAATTCAACCACCCAATAGTAGCCCAAGATAAAATACTACAACAAAAGGTAACATGTGGTAATAGTTTTCCCGAGAAGTTATAGTATCAAGAGCTAACCTAAGGAATATATTGGAAATATGTATATGTGTATACATCATCACCAATGGAAGCATAAACATCTAACTTATAGGAATAAATCAAACTTATAGGATTTGTATAAGTGTTGATATGTATTCTATAGGTAGAACTTGTCTAGATGGAATAAGAAATTTGACCAGTCTTAAAAAATATAAATTTCCATCTAAGTCACCACCTGAGCATTCATTTCAATCGGTAGATGTGGTCTGAGAAACAAATAGTATATCAACTTTTATACAAATAGAATTATTTGGTTAGTCATCATTTAGTTAAATCTATATTTAGTAAGCTATTTTCACACATATTCATAAATATATGAACTTTGAAAAAAACAAACCTAATTATTTGAACATAGACATGCGGAGAAGTATCTATCCGGGAAATCCAAAGAGGTTCCTTTAAAAGATAAAACGTAAAACAAATTTTTGGTAAGTTAATGAAGCAAATGAAAACCATTTATTCTTTGTTTTTAAAACTCAAAATAACAACATCTACAATTGTCCCTATTCTTGCACCCATCCTATAATCTTTTATCGTGGTAGTAAGGTAGGTAATGTATAAAATAGAGTGATTAATGAGATATTATGTAAGCATAAACATGTAATGACCAAAATTTATAGCAAACATTAGTGCATATGGTGTAACTACGGTTTTAAAAAATTGGAGAAAATCATAAACAATTGCCAAATTCTATAACAAAAGTCCAGAATATGAGATTCATATTACTTCATTTTTATAGTATATACTTATTGTTTGCATGAAATAAAAATTAATAGGTTAATTATGAAACGACAAAAATTAACAGTCATAATTTTATAAACAAGTTCTTTAAAAATCCAGGGATAAAGATTGATAAATTTTATCATGTATGTGAGACCGACAACTTTTTAGTAGAAGAAAAGAAATTAATTTTTCATGTTTTGAACATTGAACAAAAACATGAGTACTGGATTGTGTGGATTCATATATCATCCACGATGAAACACTATGCACATTCAACTATTAATTATCGACTTTAATTAATTTACCTGCTGCATTTGGGTTGCAAGATCAGTGAAGAACCAAATAGCAATAGTGAAAAATAAGCTCTGTGGTTAATTAAAGAGTAAATCTAAAAAAATATTAATACTACGAAAAGAACACAATAAAGTCTATATAATAAACCTCAACGTAAGAGTTACCAAAAGAAAAATTGCTTGCCTTGAATAATAAATTATTGATTTATCTAATAATTTATCCTTCTCTCGTTAAAGGTGGAGGCAACAAATATACATATCGATCCAAATCGATTTTTATATAAATTGAAATCAACTCTAATTGATATTATTTACCCAAAATAATATTACATCTATGGTATTAAACTATGGAAGAGATGGGGATAATTGGAGAGTAGAAGACGTTAGCTAAAGCATCAATTTGCGATGGGTATAACCGTGGGAGAGTGTTAGGATTGTTGCGGAGAGCTAGGGTTATTTACAAGAGTAAGGGACTAGATTAAGAGAAAAACATAGGCTTTGTTTGTTTTGAGATAAAAAGGGTTGAATGCTTAATTAAATAAGTGATAAGAGGTTGTTAGCCTATTTATTTTCAAATAAGTGCTTTTGTTAAGTTCTTCCATTCATTTAATTGAATAAGCACAATTTTAATGCTTATTGTAAGTGTTGATCACTTATTATACCATATTTTCCCATTATACCCATATGCAACATAATATGTAACTGTTTTACAAAGTTTTTTAATTATATCAAAAAATTAGAGAAGTTCCAAACACAAGTACACAAGCTTCAATTTTATTATAATGAAATATTTTCTTCTCGGCCAAACTTTTATAAAGTATATTTATGCCATCAAATTTTCTATTTTCGACGTGTTTTGTAGATTTTGTAGTACTTGCACATGTGAGCGTTTGATGTTTTGTTTTGTTTGTGCATAAATATAAGACATAAAATAAGATGATTAAGTATGTTTTGTATGACAGTTGCACCGAAAAATGATTATTTTTAACTTTAAGGGGTAGTATTGTCAAATTAGTAATTTAAGTTCAAAAACAAAATTTTCTAATCAGAATATAAAGAAACAATATTTTAAGTATTCAGCAGTCATCATTTCGTGTTCAGCATTCAGCATTTGGTGTTCGGTGTTCAGCATTTTAAACAAACGATACCTTAGGGATTTATAATGGTTTTACCTGTTTTGGGGTAAACGAGAAGAAAAAAATGATAAGTGGTGAATGAAAATAAGGAATTGGCAAAAGGTAAGCGGAAAAACAAAAACCGAGTACCCTATAGTTTTATACCTGTTAATGAACTATACGTTCGGTGGTTTTTCTTTATTATAAAATAAGAGAACCTAAAGCCTAAATCAATAATTGAGGTCATAACTGAAAATCTGTTATCTCAAAAACACAACAATCTTGAAAGATATTTATCATAGAAAAGCACAAAAATATCAAAATTCCAGAAGTAAAAACTCTATCACAAAAACATAGATGTTTGTGAATTAAAATCAATGATACTATAAAAAACGATTCAACCCTTTAACTAATGACATAATTGAAGTTAATCGGTTAAGATTGGACAGCGGACTAGCTATTAATATCGATTAACTGTTCTTGACGGCCGTTTAGTCGATTCGATAAATGTTGATTATGTCAGTTACCTTTGTTAAATTGGCTACATGTCCATGCTTATTTTAAAGTTGTTTACAAATTTTTTGAAATTCTATTAACTTGTTAATTCTTTAATTGGTTTAAAAAAATCAAAATAAATGATATTTTAGAAAATTTCCAAAATTTTAAATATTATTCTAAATTTACGAAGTTCCATTTCACACAATTTTATGCTTCTTCGATTTTTCTCATGATTAGTTAGCACGAACATTAAATTCTCCAAATGGGAAATTTGGTGTCTACTTAGAATTTTCGTCTGTTGTTAGCAACGTTTCCTTGAAAGAGGTTACACGGTCACCTACAACCTATAAGTAAGATAACTACAAAACAATGGTTGTTATAAATTCATATTTACAACTGTCAATAATTTAAAGTTATTGATCTTTACTACAACTGCGAAATTCAGTCCGTTGTTAAATATATCTTTATTGCAATTTTCTATAAAAAAACAATTGTTAAAAATACTTAATACAACTTTCACTAGGAGAACATTGTAAACGAGAAGCTGTAATATGATTATTTTTCTGTAATGCTAGAGTAACAAATATTACACATCCCTCGTTAGTCATTGAACATATGATGTCCATTACAATATTATGAAATTAGATTAAATTCATCTATGTAATTTAATAAATTTAAAATAATATTGTAATATTTTTAACTTTAATTTAATTTTAAATTTGAAATATTAAAACAAAAACCAAATACATTTGATATCATTAAATATGATTTAATGAATATATATATATATACACACACACACTACACTATTAAAGATGAGTGATAAATTCTCTTCTCTCCTTACTATACACATATTCTCTTCTATTGTTCTCTATGTGGCTTTTTAGAGTTCCATTGTTTTTTCCATTTTATGATTAGTTTTAATTTCCCATTTATTTTTTCTTATTAACCAACTTTTCTTTTTCATTTACTTCAAGTGAGCATACAAATTTACTTACATTGGACCCACTATATTTCAACCAATTAATGAAAAGCATATCTATTTCTCCCTCAAGTGGGGAATAAATTCCCGAAAGTAATTCCATCTCAGAATCAACTCCCCTTTCTTTAAAAATTACCATGCAATTATAATGAAAAAAATATTTATCATTCAATTATTTTGTAGTTCACAACGAATCTATAGATCTATATCAACTTAATTTTATCATCCCTAAAACCGTACATTTCATCCTAATCAATTTTGTTCAATACTTCCAAATGAACCTCAAATTTAATATATTAGATGGCATTCTTGACATGTTCAATACTACAACCCTAAGAAACATTGCACCAGATTCCACAGCAACATCGCACCCCAGTTCCATTATCACTCAGCATCGCACTCCTTCTTTGATTGAAGCATCTCCCACATCATTTCAACAGGCCTAACCCTTCTCCAAAGAAGGCAAAAGCTTCCGCTTAAGGCCCCAAAAAACGTAGTGCACCATCTTCTCCAACACAGTCAAGTGTGGAAAAACAATAGTGAATCACAATTTAGAAAAAAGAATTCGCAAAGGAACAACTGTCTCTAATCAACAACGACGGACAGGGATGTTGGTGACGTAGGCGGCGATGACTCAATGACATCATCTTCTCCAAATCAATCAATAGCAAAGCAACTCCATCCATCTCCAACGTCTCCGACTCCAATTGACCTCGATGACAACGAGAAGCACAGGTTAGATAGCAACAGCTAGGGCATTGAAACTAGTTAAGTCTTAAAGTTGTATTGCTTAATGTTATGATGTATGTTTTAATTTTTAGTTTTTTGTATTATGGTACTGTAATTTGTAATTGTAAATAGCATCTTGATCTATGTTCCATGGTGCCAACATAATTTTGATCATATGTTCTTATTTAAGGTTAGTTAATTGTATATTAATTTATGGATTGATTTGTATAATTAGTATTAAGGAATAAATCAAAACTGGTATCCAAATTGTTAGTTGACATAATTGTATAATAATGATTTATTTGGTAATGATTAGTGGATTTTTTAATGGTTAGTTAACGTAAAATTTATTGATAAATAATTATGTTATTGCAAGAATTTATAGTTAATGTTTTTAGTTGAATCGATTGGTTAAAAAGAATTTTTGCTTTAAATTATCATTGGAAATATTTTTAATAAATTATAACTATGGTCTCACAATTGGCTTTAAGTACAAAAACTCCTAGGACCAGCCCTGTATTTCAAGGCTAACAATTTCCAAGAGTAAGTCGCTCGCTTGTTGAAATCATGTTAGGACTAAGTACCACGGCTGGTTGAATGGTTTGGTTGAAATTACAGTAACTTAAATTGCTAGTATTGAGAGATTTGATTAGCGGTTTTAAATTGTTTGATTTGCCCATAGAAATTGTATGCTTGAATACTACTTGATTGTTGATTGATTACTATCCAAATTTGATTTGCTGCTAATTATTTTATTTCTATTTTACTAAGCTAGCTACTCAAATCAATTACTAAATTACTTGCTATTTTATGATTTGCTGCAACTTACTGTGAATATAATCCTTTTGTAATATCAATTAATGATAACGTAATTGATCAAATTTATAACTGGCTGAATCGGTTAAGTTCAATGAATTCGATTACAACCTCAGTAGATTTTCCGTAACTTGCTAATCTTTATAAGTTAGTTAAACTTGTTACTAATTAGTGCTAAAGAATTAAAAGATGTTAACTAATTTAATTAATTTGTTTTGAAGTTTGTGAAAAAAATTATTTTTTAGTTTTTTTCAATGGTGATCCTAGAAGGTTCAGTTTATGTCTATGCCACTGGTCAGAATGTATTTGTTATTGTCTCATATTAATTGTTTAATTTGGATTAGTATTGTCTGTTTATTATTTAAGGTAAGAAATCTAATTTAATCAAAACGACATGAATCGAGTTTATGTAGTGAAAACTAGTATAATTGCATCATTTTGTTTTTTCATGTTAACTATTTCTCATATAAGTTCAATTTTTTAACTTTACTTCTCAAGATTGGGTAAAAGAAAATTAGAGTTTGTTGATTGAAAAAATTAGTTTGAATAGTTTAGAATTTTCAAATTACAAAAAGCAGAAATGTGGAAAAGAAAGTAAAAACTAGTAAGGTTTAAATATTTGAGAAATTATATTTACTAGATAATCGGTATACATAAAGAATATTGTATGCATGAAAAGCACAGCATCATAAACAAAGGTATAGTGCATGTATGCTATTTTTCTGATTTTTTCAAATTATATTTTGTATTATCAAGTTGCATAATAAGGAGTTTGAAGAACAATGCCTCAGCGCATTGTTAAGAAGCGACTAATTATTATCACATATTGTTAATGTTCTTTTTTTTATAGCTCTGGTGATTTAATTTGGTAAACCCTTCAAATTAAACTAAAAAATTACATTAATTTTCTTATCTTTGTTTCAATTTGTGAACAAACTAATTTTAAATGCTGAACGTAGCTAGAACGTAGCAATTAAATATGTTTGTAAATAACTAATATCATGGCATATGCATATTAATTGGTAACAAATATTTATAAAAATAATGTTTATTTCTTTGCATTAAATACACATTATGATTGGATGATACTATTCACATCAACCTAAACACCTTCTTTCACATATATATCCTCTCACCCAATCAAATGCTTCACTCACTTATCAACACCCACATTTTCATAATCTTCTTACTATCTCAAAACCACAACTCGACTTCTTCTCTCCCACTCTCCCTCTCTCTTTATGGAATCAAAATTTCTCCATGGCCGATCTTTTTTATCTAATGTTTTCAATAACACATATGAATCTAACTAATTTAATTTTGACTAAGCTATTATCGACTTTAATTGTACGTAGATTTTTTATTTTTTTGTAAATTAAGTAACTTAACTAAAACTAACTTAGTTAAGAATAATTTAAAACTCAATTTTGGTGTTATGGTAGAAAATGGTAAAGAACCTTCATTATTACTTCGATTAAAAGTACCCAATCGTTAATATTTTTTTTTGTTTCAATAAGAAAACAAAAAAGAATGAAAAAATTAATTATAATAGAAAATACTATGATGTAACCAAATAAAATTAATTATCATTATTCTCTCCATGGAAAATTAACGGAATTACAAAAATATTTATCAACATGCATATTTTAAATATAATTAAGTATCATAACTAGTCTACTACTAATCTGAAACTGATAAAATATTTTTTACATACGTTGTTCATCTCGTTTCTACTACCATTTTATAGGATTGAAAATAATTATGTTTGAGGATTAGATTTCACTCTATTTTTACATTGTTCGATTACACATAACCGATCACATTTACTTCAAAATCTACTTCTAAGTTTAAGGTGGATTTTTGAAGTATATGTTATTATTAAAGTTTATTAGTTGTTTTAGTGGCATTAGAAAGTGTCTAAGTGGGTGAAAATAGTATCACCTATTACGATTAATTACGACAAATAGTTAAAATTTTGTTACTGTTGGTTAATTTATCTTATTTCTATTCCATAACGCTTAAATTAAAATAAAAGAAAATAACATGTAAAAGTCAATGCTACACGATTGTTGTATAGCAGATGATAATCAAACTAAACTTGGCAAAAAAATGCTTAAAGAAATTTAATTGCAATGCTACAAAAAATAAGAAATTGATTTAATACTAATGACATATACTTTATTTTCTATGTAAAGTTTGAATAAATTAATAGAGTGCACGATCACAAATTTATTTGCTTTCACACAAATGATTGGATGTCGACAACATGGTTGGTTTGTAATTTCCTACATAGTTATCTAATGTTGCATCACTAATAAGTAGTTCCTTCGATCTTATAAAACAATGTATTCTTCTTTTCTATTCAAATTTCCAGATGTTATGCTTTATTTTGGAATTTTTGTTTATATTAAAGGGTGGCAACTCATGTTGAGGATACCAAAAAGTTTTCCAAATGGATTTTGATGTTATTTGATGATTGTGAGTTTTTCATTTATTAAATAAATATTGAGAAGAAAGAAACCAAATTTTATTGATGCAAAATGATGATATAGATACATGTACATTGATATATTTGTTCATACTTATAATATACAATGTGTTCGGCTTTTGGGCCTTGACCGCTTCTTTATGCTTGAACCAGAACTGATGCTATGTTATACACTGCTAAATTTGGCTCGGTTTCTCACTTTCATTCATTTCTCAGTAACCACCTTCAAACCGATCTAGGGTTGGTGATTTCTAGGGTATTTGATTTTCCCTAATCTAGTTGTTGCCGCTTTCAAATTTCTTCGTAATACAATGAAATCTGGCTTTTCCCTTCTTCAATCTTCAGTTTGATTTATGTTTTTTGAGCTTGCGGCATCTAGGGTTTTGCAGATTCCCTATTTGATTGCTGGTGCTTTCAAATTTCTTCATGATATGATGAAGTTTGACTTCTACCTTCTTCGATCTTCAACTTTACTAACGTTTTCGATCTTGCGATCTCTAGGGTTTTGTAAATTCCCAATTTGCTTGCTACTGCTTTCAAATTTGTTCATGAATTGGTGAAGTCCAGCTTCTACCTTCTTCGATCTTTAGCTCCTTCTTAAATCCGATTAAGGTTTTAGCTGAAAGTGGCTTGGTAAGTATGTCAGCTCGTTGGTAAGTGGCAGGTATATGACTGATTTGCAATTTCCCATTAGTAACTTTCTCTCGAACGAAGTATAAATCAATCTCTGTATACTTTGTTCTTGAATAAAGTATTGGATTAGCTGATAGTGACACGACACTTAGGTTATCACACTATATAGTTGGTTTTATGTTTGTATTTGACTTTAATTCATTGAGTAGAGATTGAATCCACTTGATTTCTACTATAGCACTTGCTATGCTCCTATATTTTGCCTCTGTGCTTGATCTAGAAATAGTAGTTTGTTTCTTTGAACACCATAAAACTTGATTATCTCCAATGTAAACGCGGTATCCTATGGTAGTCTTCTATCATCAGGATCTATAGCCCAATCAGCATCTGCATATCCTGTTAGGTTGAGATTTTTGCATGCTTTTAGACTTAATCCATGATCTGCGGTTCCTTTTAGATATCTCAATATTCTTTAACTACATGCAGTGTTCATCCTTTCGATCCTGCATAAATTGACACACTTTGGTAACACTAAAAGAAATTTCTAGCCTTGTTATGGGTACATATTGTAATGCACCAATAATGCTTCTATATTGTTTGTCATTAAGTATTGGTTCTCCCTTATTTGTTGATAGATGTTGATTTGTTATCATTGGTGTAGGCATTGAATTTGCACCATCCATCTTTGCTTTGATCCGTATTTTTGTGATATATTTTTTCTGGCTTAAGAAGATTTCTGAGCTTGACTTTCTTTTGAATTGCCCATGAAATAATTCTGTGCTCCAAGATCTTTGATGGAAAATTGCTTGTTTGTGTATTGAATGAGATTGCTGATTTCTACATCATTGTCACCTATAATGATCAAGTCATCAACATATATTAAAATTTATGATACATTATCAATTTTACTAAACAGAGAGTTATCTGATTTGGCAGACTGAAAACTTAAACTTATCAATGTTGTTTTCAGTTTTTAAAACCAAACTCTAAGAGCTTGCTTAAGTCCATAAATGGCTTTATTTAGTCTGCACATGTATTTCTTGTCTTGTTTATAACCTGGTGGTTGTTCTATATATACTTGTTCCTGCAAATCACCATTTAAAATGCATTATTCGCATCTAGTTGTCTGATATTCCAGTTTCTATGCAATGTTATAGTAAGAATAATCCTGATTGTTATTGGCTTTACAACAGGAGAAAAGGTTTCATTAAAGTCAAAATCATGTTGTTCAGTATATCCCTTAGCCATAAGTATTACTTTATGTCTTGCAACTGTTCCATCTGGATTATTATGTAATTTGTATGTCCATCTGCACCCTACAACATTTTTATGTTCTGGTGCATAAACTAGATTCCACGTTGTATTCCTTATAAGTGCATGATATTCTTCATTCATGACTTTCTTTCAATTTGAATATTTTACTTCCTGAGTAAATGTTTCTGGCTCTTCTGATGCAACAGTTTCAGTGTAAATTTTTGGCTTAAAAATTCAACTCTTTGATCTTGTGATTATGTGATGTCCAGTTTGAACATGTGAATTGTCATGTGTTTGTTCTGTTGTGTTGGCTCCTGACTTCTCTTGTTGTGTGCTTGAGTTCTCTTGATTGCTTCCTTGAGTACTACTTTTTGTTTGACCAACTGTATATGCAAGAGTATGGTTGAGATTATCAGGTATCTCTGCCTATCCATGACCTAGTTCACTGAGCACTGTGAGTTGTGGATCGGAGCCAACTTGATTCTTCTTAACCCATTATTTGTTCGAGTCGGTAGAATACAAAAGTATGGATGGTATTGATCCTTTTGGACTGTAAATCTTTTATGTTGGCTTCATATCTGTACTAGAAACGAAACACACACTCATTAAATACACATGTCTACAAACAAATACTTTCCATTTTTGTCTAAACGTTTGTACCCTTTTTGGTTTATTGAATACCCTAAGAATGTTCAAGGGGTTGATCTAAAATTTAATTTATGACTATTGTAAGACCTTAAGTAAGGAAAACACAAGCATCCACAAGTTCTTAAGCTTAGATAATCTAGTTTTATATTGAGTAATTTTTCAATGGGCATTTATTTTTCAAAACTTTGGTTGGCAGTCTATTAATTAAATACACTGCTGTATTAAATGAGTTTGACCAAAATTTTAGATGAAGAGTTGCTTGTGCTAAAAGTGAAAGACTAGATTCTACTATATGTCTATGCTTCCTTTCAACTAGTCAATTATTCTCAGATGTATATGGACATGTAATTCTATGAATTATTTCTTTCTTTTGAAAGAAAGTACCGAGTGATTTATACTCAGTACACCACCAGTTTGGATAATTAGAACTTGATTGTTGGTTTGTTTTTCTACTTGAATAGTAAAATGTATAACTGCTTTACATGTCTCAAATTTTTCTCTAAGAAAATAAATCCAGGTGTATCTAGTGTATGCATCAACAAATGATATATAATATTTGAAACCATAATCTGAACTGATGGATGTTGGACCCCATAGTTTAGTAGCAACCATTTCAAATGGTTTACTATACTTGGTTTGTGAGTCGGAGAAAATAAGATTATGACTTTTCCCCATTTGATAATATGTATACACATATGGTAAAGGAATATTTCAAATGGAATTTTATTTTCAACTAAAATCTGCTTCACAACGTTTGCATTCGCCTAACTTATAGTGCCATAAATCAAACATATTCCTATTTATCTCTGTAATTTTAGAAAAATTACAACAGTTTCCTTTATTTTCAAAGTTTCTTGAATTAACAAGGTTGAACTTGTACAGTCCCTTTACAGCATCACCCTACAAAAGAATTTCTCTAGATCGAATGTCTCTAACTAAACAATATTTAGGATAGAATTCAAAAAATATACATTGTTGTCACTTGCAAATTATGACACACTTATAAGATTTTTCTTTATTTGTGGTACTATTAATAAGTTATTGAGATATTGTTGTATTTCACCTTTGATGCAAGTAATCCCAGTGTGTGTTATTTTAACTGGCTCACCATTGCCCATATGTATGGACTGATTATCTTTATATTCTTTGTTTCCAAGATTTAAGTTGTCTAAATTTCTTATGATATGATTTGTGGCTCCAGAGTCAGGGTACTATCTTTCATCCTGCATATCTTCTGGCTTTGTTATTATGTGACAGTTTCTTAACTTATCTGATTGGATATTCGGCTCTTGTTGCGCTTGCACCATATTCGCACTTGGGTTATTATTTCTTTGATTGTTTGAATTTTGATTTGGTATGAATGAAGCATCAAAAGTAGCAGTTAAGTGTTGTATGTCCAATCTTTTCACAAATTTGACACTTAGGTCTATTGTTACTATTATAACTTCCTCTGCCTCTTGACCTGTTAGACTGACCACCTCTTTGATAATACTGATTTGATCTGTTGTAATTTTGATTCTTGTTTCTTGGATTAACTGCATAGTTAGTTAATAGATATATATCTTGTGGTTTCCTTTGATCTATCATCCCTTCATATGCAAGTAGTTTAGAATGCACATATTGCATTGATGGTAAGGTTTTCTTATATCAAATCATAGCCACCACCGATTCATATTCTTTACTGAGACCACTTAAAATGGTTAGCACTTGCTCAGTGTTTGAAATATTATGTCATGCTGTCTCTAGTAAATCACATATAGCTAGATCTTTGATAAGTATTCCCCCATCGATAAACTGTCCTTTTTGATATTCTGCAGTTGTCTTTTATAGTGGATTATCTTGGCAGCTAATTGAGAATTGAAGATGTAACACCTCGTAAAATGAATCATAAACAAATGAAGTAAATTGAATTAAATATGATAAGGGTTGAATATAGAAATTTTATAGAAGTTGGAATTTGACCATGAAAGTTATTCCGTTGCGTTTATGATGAAATTATGATATATTTCCAAATATAATATGCTGAAAACTGAGCTCAAGCAAAGAAGTTATGAGCACTTGAAGTTCTCAAATTTAGATTAATTTAGTTTGAATTCAAATTCAAATGAGAAATCAAATTTAGGCTTTAAATTTAAAAAAAATAGCTTGGGGGCTAAATAAACATTTAATTAACGTTTAACGTTAAAAAGTTAATTAGGAAATAAAATAATATTGCAATGGAAATAAATAAGCATTCCTCCAAATAGAGGAGCAGTCGACCTATATAGGTCAACCGGTTGTCCAAAGGCAGTTGACCACTTGGCAACAAAAGTTGTCAGTGGCGGCTAGAGTTTGAACCTATGTTTTATTCGGTTGCACGCTCTAGATTTACCCATTTTCTACTTACTTCCATCCTACGGTTCTATTACGTTTCAACTTCTATAAATAGAACTCTATCCTCTCCTCTATTGTTCATATTATTTTGGGGAATACGAAAAAAATTTGTCATTACTACATCTCTCTAATAAGATTTGGAAAATCCATTGAGAACTCGGGTAAGAATTCAACTTATTTTCTATTTGTTTCTTCTTCCTCCAATCCATTCTTATCTTATTCTTCATCAATTATTCTTAATCTAATGAATATATATACCTCTTCCCTATTGTGTGTGTAAATATCAAAAGAGAGAGATTCTGAAAGAGATCAGAAGGCTACAGATCCATTTGAGTGAAGCTAAGGCTAATCTGTGAGTGGAAACCTTAGTATTTCTTTTCAGCAATTGTTTAGTGTATTTCTTTTTGGATTTGAATATGCTTTAGGGACTTTGGGATTCCGAAAATATGATAGATAAAATGCCCAAAATTCCTTTTTAATTCGATATGTCATTCTATGCTGAGATTCCCAATTATTTACATTAATTTGATGGAATTTGTTTTGTTTATGCAATTTTTGATAATTTCATAATCTATTCCACTTCTCCTTCTTTTTTGGATCAAATTGTGATCCTTCAATGAAATAAGGGGTTTAGATTACGAATTATATTCGTAATTTACACCACTTATTCTTATCTATTTTTTTGTAAAAGAGGAGTTGAATGGAATATGGGATTTAGGTTGCAGTTCTTATTGTTTAAGATATTCCATTGGATTGGTGTAATAAATTGAGTTTTTATTGTATTCACAAGTCTGTTATTGCAGTTTTGGTTATGAATATTTATTCCCTGTTTTGGACATTAGAATCCCATGAAATCTTACGAATTTGAAGAAAAAGGATTTGTAATAATAATTGGTTAGGGAATTGACATTTAACGCTAGTTTAAAGCGTAAAATTCATGTATTTAGAACTTATTAGACGCAAATATTTATTTATCTCTATTTACGTAATTAACGTATAATTATTCTGTATATGGCGTAGTTTATTAGGCATTTATTTACATTTATTTCCCCTATTAGGAAGGTAATTAATTGTGAGGCGAAAGTACGAGGAAACTCTTATACAGCCTAATTATTATTTTAAGGCATAATAAGGAAGATTCCTTATAAGGCCTTATTTATGAAATGGTGAGATGAGTGTGTGTGTGTGTGTGTGTGTGTGTGTGTGTGTTTGTGTGTTTGTAGAGTAATTGATTTGTGGCTAAGCCATAGGGATGCGAGGTCAATAGAGTTACAAGATGGAAGTCTACCCTTCACTTTAAGGCTACCAGCAATTGTGTACACTTCTTTTTATGTGAGATATCCTTATGATAAATATTTGTAATGACCCGAGTTTTGTCCAAATTCTGTAGGGAAAATTTGCTCAGCTAATCCGGCTACCAGTTCCTACGAATAGCGGACTAATGTGAGACGTCATTATGAGAATGGGCCATAAGACGAAGGGCCTGCTATGGATTTTTAAGGTATTAATAGGTTGGACCCACCCTCTTTCCCTCCAAATGAAGTATTAAATGGCCAAGGCGACATGTTAGGTGATATCTCTACAGGAGTCCGCTTTTGGAAATAGGTCTTAAAATAGATCTTAAATGATAGGGCCTGCCTTAATTAAGTTCTTAAATGACCAGAGTCTACTTATTTTTCACTTGGAAGTATTAAGTGGCCTATGAGATTCCGTATAGTGTTAGCTAGATAGTACCATTAAGGAGAACGCTTTTGGAAATAGATCTTAAATGATGGGATCTGCCTTAATTAAGATCTTAAATTACCAGAGTCTGCCTATTTTCCACTTGAAAGTATTAAGTGGCTTGGGTACTGTCTCTCACTTTATTAGCTATTTATGATGTATGATTAGAATATGGGATTTTAGAAACCTACAGCTAGAATGGAAGGTATTAAGTGGTTGGACTCACCTCTTTTCAATATAAAGAAGTATTAAATGACTTTAATGGTTTTATGTTCGTAGACATATTCTTATTTTGAAATATACTACCCAAGTACTGAAAAGGTAAGACTCGAAGTTTTTATTCACCAGACGCTTGTTGTTCTGACTCCTTCCTCATTACAATACAGGTTAAGGACGAAGTGATGGCGGTGATGATGCTTAGAGATGGAGTAGCTTGGCTAGTGGCAATATTTATTATTATTTGCTTTTATGTTTAACCATGGGTTTAGACAATTGTTGTAACATATATTATGTTACGGTTTTTATGGGATTTTGTGTTGTGACATTTTTATGATTTTGAATAAATGGGTACACTTTACTATTATATTTTGTTCCATTCGATGTAAGTTCTAAAAGTTTAGTTATGGCTCTGCAATGTTATTTCTTTTTACTACCAACAGCTTGCCTTAGAATGGATCTAAGTTTCGATGGGTCTTTTCTAGATCAAAATTTAGGCCTGTTCCGAAGTAGGTTGTTACATTTGGTATCAGAGCCTAGGTTACCCGATCAACGAAAAAAGCTATACGTATGAGAGACAAATTTGTTATTCTGAAAAAGGTTTTTCAAAAAGATTTTTCAAAGACTTCTTACTATATATATATATACCCTCTCTTTTTGAACATACACTTGTACACTAGGCAACCTTTTTTCTTTCAGCATGTAGATATTATCTTAGGAAATCTTCACTAAAGGTTTAACCTACAGACAGTTGATATGGCTAATGATCTCACTTCTTCCGAACAAGGGAACCCTACCCATGGAAGACCACCCATTCGTGGAATGCCTGAATGGTTTATACAATATCTTAGGACTGTCGAGCAGATTCATATTCCTCCAGCTGCACCGGTTGCGCCCATTGCCTCGGCCACCGATGCAGTACCTCCTCCTGTCGACTTTCTTAAGTTGTTAAGTACTTTCTCAATATGAGAGGGAAGACATACTCTGGAACTGAAGGATATTCGAAAGCTAAAACTTGGATTAGTAACTGCGAAAAGATATATAGAGGCTTGGTTGGGATGATCAGCTAAGAAGAAGAATAGCAGCTTGGCACCTCAGGGAAGAAGCCTTGAATTGGTGGAACCTTATGAATGATGAGCACCTGGGAAGGATATTCTCTTGAGATGAATTCAAGGACCGATTTGAGATGAGATTCGTATCTAGAGCAGAGGTTAGCTTGCAATTGGAAAATTTCATTCAACCGAGACAAGAAGATTCTACCCTTAAGTAGTACATAGCTAAGTTTACTAAAATTGGCTAAATTCGGGATGAGCTTGATAGACACACCTATGAAAAATGCCATGAAGTTCGTGAAGGGCTTGAATTCCCCGCTAAGAAAAATGTTGTTGACCCAAGTACCTATGGGGGCTACGTACGAGATGTAGGTAGAAACGGCAATGCTGCACGTGGCCATTGAGAAAGATAAGGGAAGAGAGAAGGAGAAGTTTGCACTGATCCAAAAGTAAGGAGGATCCAAGAAGGGGAGCTTTTGGGCCAATAAGAAGTCGAAGGGGAAGTTTAAGAAGGATGTAAAAACGTGTAAGAAATGCCAAAGGAGGGGTCATGAAGCTAAAGATTGTAGGGTGAGTATGATAAAGGAAGCCTTAAGGAAGGTGCTTTAACTGCCACGAGAAAGGGCATCACAAGAATCAATATCCCAAGATGGCTAAGGAAGGATCAAGCGAACTGACCTACGCTATTGAAGTCATCCCTATTGCCAGTAAGCCACCAAGAGACCAAGAAAAATCAGCTCTAGAAGGTATAACTCTTACTTTTGGGGTTACTATTCGTATCCAATTTGATTCGGGGGCATCACATTCCTTTATAGTTAGGGATGTAGTAAATTTCTTACACCTTCAAACCCAGAAGTCAATAGCCCAATAGAGGTTTACAATCCCATTGGGGGTTCGAACCATCTTTCTCTTATTTGTAAAGACCTATTGTTAGACATATGCAACGTTAATTTCATATGTACTAAATATGTCCCAAATTTCGAGGTGTATGGGCTTATCTTGGGTATGGATTGGTTGTCATATTATGGAGCCATTCTTGACTGTGATAAGATGGTAGTACGATTAAGGAGTCATGAAGGTTGTGACCTAGAAGTTCTTTGTACACCCAAAGCTTTAGTTGAATTAAGCCATTTGTACTCACTAAATCTATCTGTTGTCCGAGAGCCATCTTTAAACCCGTAGTTTGTGAATTTCTTGATGTCTTCGAGGAGGTCTCAGATCTTCCACCCCATAGGGAGATTAAGTTCCAAATCGATTTGGAGAAGGACACAAGACCCGTCGCTCTACCATTAAGACATATAGCCCCCAAAGAAAGAAGGGAATTGGATAAGCAGATCTCAGAGCTATCGAAGAAAGGATTTATGCATAGGAGTACTTTTGAGTGGGAGCCCCTGTTGTTTTTGCTACTAAGGCAGACGGTTCTTTGAAACTTTGCATCGATTATAGAGAGTTGAACAAGTTGACAAGGAAGAATAGGTACCCTCTACGTAGAATAGATGACTTGTTCGACCAACTTGTAGGAGCTAAAGTCTTTTCCCAATTAGACTTAGCAACATGATTCCATTAATTCAGAATTGCAGAGCAAAGCAAGTCGAAGATCGCATTCCGCACCCCAGATGGACTCTATGAGTGGGAAGTAATGCCTTTTGGACTGACGAATGCTCAGTATACTTTGTGGATTTGGTGAATAGAATATTTAGAGGGCAATTTATATTTGTTGTTGTATTTGTTGATGATATCTTGGTTTTCTCCAAAGGCAAGGAGCATGAGGACCACTTTAAGGAGGCATCGGAGACCTTGAGAAGAAACCAACTCAAAGCCAAGTTTTTTAAATGCCGCTTTTGGAAAAATGAAATAAGGTTCCTTGGGCATATTATTTCGGAATAAGGATTACCGATGGACCCTGCTAACGTGGAAGCTGTTTAAGGATGAAAGACTCCTAGTTATGCATCAAATGTTAGAAGTTTTCTAGGGTTGGCAGGCTACTATAGGAAGTCAATCAAGAGCTTTGCACAAATAGCAGCCCCTTTAATGCGATTGACTAAGAAGAATCTAATTTTTGTTTGGGATGATAGATGCACCAAGGCATTTGAGAAGCTTAAGGAGTCATTGACTAGTGCATCTGTGCTCACTATTCCAGATGGAACCATGCTGTTCATTGTTTTCACAGATTAATGTGGTCCGGGATTAGGGGCAGTTCTCATGTAATAAGGGAAGGTAGTTTACCTATGCTAGTAGACAACTAAAGGACCATGAGAAGAGGTATCCAGTGCCAGATTTAGAATTGGAAGCCATTGTTTTTACCTTAAAGATGTGGAAGCATTATCTCTTGGAGGAAAGATTTGAGTTATTCATTGATCATAAATCACTTAAATACCTATTTTCCCAAAAAGATTTGAACCTTAGGTAGTAGAGGTGGATGGGATATGTATCATCCTTTGACTTTGGTATTCAATATATCCCTGGAAAAGGGAACGTAGTCGCCGACGCCCTTAGTCGGAGACACACTATCCTAGGTGCTGTATATGAATGGAGACAGTGGGAATTTCTCTCGAATTTTAACCTCCAATGGTCAACAGAACCCATCCAAGGTTTTCTATCAGTTATGGAGATTAGACCAGTCTTGATAGATCATATAGGGCATGAGCAAGTGAAAGATGAGAAGTTAGCGGAGATTTTGGAAAAATTGAAGAAAGGAAAGCATTTTCCCCATGCTAGGAGGTATTCAGTTGATGAGAAGGGATGTTTGAGAAGAGATGGATGTCTTTGCATCCCTATGATTGATGATTTGATGAGAGATATGCTAATGGAGTGTCACCACTCAAGGATGACCATTCATCCTGGAGGAGATAAGATGTACAAGGACATGAAGAGAATTTTCTTTTGGAATGTAATGAAGAGGAGCATAGCTAAGTTTGTTGCTAGGTGTTTGACATGTCAAAAGATAAAAGCCGAGCAAAGGGAAGTCTGGTGGATTATTATTAACTTTGGAAATTACGACTTGGAAGTGGAAACAAATTTGATGAATTTTTTGGAAGGATTGCCTAAAAATGAGAAGGGCAATGAGGCTATTTGGGTTGTTGTAGCCAGACTCACCAAGAGTGCTCATATTGTTCCAATTAGGAGAAATAGGACTAGTACCCCTCTCGTTCAGATTTATGTTAAGGAGATAGTTCGTTTACATTGAATTCATGTAAGCATAGTCAGTGATAGGGACCCCTTATTCACTAGCGAGTTTTGGAGGAGCCTACAAATAGATTTGGAAACTTCTTTAAACCTTAGCACGGCATATCACCCACAAATTGATGGACAAACAAAGAGGGTGAAGAGGATTTTAGAGGACTTGTTGAGAGCTTGTGTCTTGGATTTTGAAGGACATTGGAGCAGCACCTACCTTTGGTTGAGTTTGCATATAATAATATGTATCAAATGACGATTGGTATGGCCCCTTTTGAAGCAATTTATGGACGGTCATGCAAATCGCCTAGTTGTTGGTTGGAAACCAACGACAAAGTATTGCTCGGACCCGATTTAATCCGTGATACCACCAAAAAAGTAGAGTTGATCGGGCAAAGGATGAAGGTAGCGCAAGACTGTTAGAAATCTTATGTGGATAAAAGAAGGATAGAGCTCGAATTTGAGGTTGGGGATATGGTATTTGTCAAAATCTCCCCTCTTAGAAAAGTTGTTAGGTTTGACAAGTCTGGAAGATTAGCGCCAAGATTTGTTGGGCCACTGAGAATTTTGGAAAGAATAGAAAATTTTGCATATCGTGTAGAGCTTCCTAACAAGTTGGCAGGAGTCCACAATGTTTTCCACGTTTCTCATCCTAGGAAATACCTTCATGACACTGCTAACAGAATAGAGGCTGATCAGTTGGGGGATTTTGAAATGGAGCTGACAATACCTCATGCCACCACATGCATTGTGGAGCATGGTACTAGGAGATTTGGCAATAAAATAATTAAGTTGGTCTGAATACAATGGGGGGACAATCCGGCGAAAAGCACATGGAAGACCGAGGAGAAGATGAAAAACACTCACCTAGAGCTTTTCATTGGTTATTTTCTCTCTAAAATTAGGATTTGGTTGCATCGAAGTTGCTAAATTAGATGGTAGGAGATGGTTGTTATACTTTTTTACAATCACTTTACACTCATGTAGGAATTTTTATGCTATTTAGGATATTTGCATACTACATGATAGGATTACACACTCACGCTAGTATTGAGCTCATTTTAGCATGTATGCAGTACATAATCATATTGCACTATTGGTTGAGTAAATGGTTGTGTAGAGAACTTGGTTGTATAATATGGATGTTATTGCACGTTATGTTGTTTGCCCCTTGAAAATTTTCGGGACGAAATCCTTTCTAAGGAGGGAGAATGTAACACCCTGTAAAATGAACCATGAATAAAAAAAAGTAAATTAAATTAATATGATAAGGGTTAAATATGAAAATTTTATAAAAGTGGAATTTGACCACGAAAGTTATTTCATTGCATTCGTGGCGAAATTCTGATCTATTTCCATATATAGTACGTTGAAAACGGAGCTCAAGCAATGAAGTTTGAGCATTTGAAGTTCTTAGATTTAAATTAATTTAGTTTGAATTCAAATTCAAGTGAGAAATCAAATTTAGGGTTTAAATTTCAAAAATTAGCTTGGGGGCTAAGTAAATGTTTAATTAACGTTTAACATTAAAAAGTTAATTGGGGAATAAAATAATATTACAACGGAAATAAATAAGCGTTCCCCAAAATAGAGGAGCAGTTAACCTATATATAAGTCAATCGGTCGACCGCAGCGGTCTACCAATCACCCAAAGGCGGTTGACTGCTGGGCAACAAAAGTTGATAGTGGCGGCTAGGGCTTGAAGCTATGTTTTATTTGGTTGTACGCTCTAGATTTACCAGTTTCCTACCTACTTCCATCCTACAGTTCTGGTGCGCTTCAATTCCTATAAATAGAACCCTATCCTCTCCACTTTTATTCATATTATTTTGGGGAATACGATGAAATTCAGCCATTGCTGTCTCTCTCTAATAAAATTCAGAAACTCCGTAGAGAATTCAGGTAAGAATTCAACTTATTTCCTATCTGTTTCTTCTTCCTCCAATCTATTCTTATCCTATTCTTCTCCAATTATTCTGAATCTAATGAATATATATACCTCTTCTTTATTGTGTGTGTGTATCAAACGAGAGAGATTCTGGAAAAGATCATAAGACTACAAATCCATTTAAGTGAAGCTAAGGCTAATTTGTGAGTGGAAACCTTAGTATTTCTTTTCAGCTATTGTTTAATGTATTTCTTTTTGAATTTGAATATGCCTTAGGGATTTAGGATTCCAAAAATATGATAGATAAAATCCCCCAAAATTC
This sequence comes from Allium fistulosum, assembly GCA_030737815.1. Lineage (NCBI taxonomy): Eukaryota > Viridiplantae > Streptophyta > Magnoliopsida > Asparagales > Amaryllidaceae > Allium > Allium fistulosum. The sequence continues at coordinate 707,783,308 of CM060903.1, read as the reverse complement.
CTTTTTAATTCGATATGTCATTCTATGCTGAGATTCCCAATTATTTACTTTAATTTGATGGAATTTGTTTTGTTTATGCAATTTTTGATAATTCATAGTCTAAACTCACACTTCTAACTTAAACAAGCTAGCATGTCGATTATATGTTGTTTCTTTGTTGGTTGTTGAAACAAATTTTCTACGATTGAACCAGAAATTAAATTTTCCATAACTCTTCCGTTACTTATCGTAATTCGATGATTTTTTATGTTATGGAAAGCATAGAGTATCCTCTATAACTTTCATGTTTCGTGCTTTCTCAAATTTTGGGTTGAATAGGACCACTTCTCCTTCTTTTTTGGATCAAATTGTGATCCTTCAATGAAATAAGGGGTTTAGATTACGAATTATATTCGTAATTTACACCACTTATTCTTATCTATTTTTTTGTAAAAGAGGAGTTGAATGGAATATGGGATTTAGGTTGCAGTTCTTACTGTTTAAGATATTTCATTGAATTGGTGTAATAAATTAAGTTTTTATTTTATTTACAAGTCTGTTATTGCAGTTTTGATTATGGATATTTATTCCCTCTTTTGGATATTAGAATCGCATGATATCTTGGGAATTTGAAGAAAAAGGACTTGTAATAATAATTGCTTAGGAAACTGAGATTTAATGCTAGTTTAGAGCGTAAAATCTGTGCATATAGAACTTATTAGGAACGAATATTTATTTATCTCTATTTACATAATTAACGTATAATTATTACATGTATTGTATAGTTAATTGGGCATTTATTTACATTTATTTCCCCCATTAGGAAGGTAATTGATTGTGAAGCAGAAATAAGAGGAAACTCTTATATAGCCTAATTATTATTTTAAGGCGTAATAAGGAAGATTCTTTATAAGGCCTTATTTATGGAATGGTGAGATGAGTGTATGTGTGTGTGTGTATGGAGAGTAATTGATTTGTGGCTAAGTCATAGAGATGCGAGGTCAATAGAGTTACATGATGGAAGTCTACCCTTCGCTTTAAGGCTACTAGCAGTTGTGTACATTTTATTGATGTGAGATATCCTTATGATAAATATTTGTATAACATGAGCTCGGTCCCAAATTCTGTAAAGGAAATCTACCCAGTTAATATGGCTACATGTTCCTACGAATAGCGGAGTAATGCGAGACGTCATTATGAGTATGGGCCATGAGATGAAGGGCCTGCTTCGGGGTTTTGAGGTATTAAGTGGTTGGACCTGACTCTTTTCCCCAGATGAAGTATTAAATGGCCAAGGGGACACGTTCAGTGGTATCTCTACAGGGGTCCACTTCTGGAAATAGATCTTAAATGATGGGGTCTGCCTTAATTAAGTCCTAAATGACCCAAGTCTGCCTATTTTCCACTTGGAAGTATTAAGTGGCTTGGGTACTGTCTCTCACATTATTAGCTATTTATGACGTATGATTGCGATATGCGATTTTAGAAACCTGCTGCTAGAATAGAAGGTATTGAGTGGTTGGACCCACCTCCTTTCCTTATAAAGAAGTATTAAATAACTTTAATGGTTTTATGTTCGGAGACATATTCTTATTTTGAAATATAATGCCCAAGTACTAAAAAGGTATGACTCGAGATTTTTATTCACCAAATACTTGTTGCTCTAACTCGCTCCTCATTAGAACATAGGTTAAGGACGGAGTGATGGAGGTGACGATGCTTAGAGATGGAGAAGCTTGGCTAGTGGCAGTATTTATTATTATTTACTTTTATGTGTACCGATGGGTTTAGATAATTGTTGTAACAGATATTATGTTACGGTTTTTATGGGATTTTGTGTTATGACACATTTTTATGGTTTTGAATAAATGGGTACACTTTAGTAATATATTTTGTTCCATCCTTTGTGAGTTCTGAAAGTTTGGTTATGACTCTGCAATGTTATTTCTTTTTATTACCAACAGCTTGTCTTAGAATGGATCTAAGTTTTGATGGGCCTTTGTTGGGTCAAAATTTAGGCTTGTTCCGGGGTGGGTTGTTACAGAAGATCTGTTCTATTATTGTTTGGATGTCATTGGATGACTTGCATCCAACTATTTGTGGCAACAAGTTGGTACTTATTGAAGACGGTGGCTATGAACTTATCAGACTATCTTGTCTTTGATGCTTTATATATTCATTGTTTCTTACCACCTTGTTTTCTTGATCTGTGATGAATCTTTGTGGTACATGCAATGTTCCAATAACAAATTCTTCATGCCCATATCCTCAAAATGCTATTTTGATTTGAAGCTTCCAAAGAAGATAATTATCTTCATCAATATGAACTGTTATCAATTCACGTTGTGGGCTGACCACTGTTTTGATCAACTCCTCTATTGCAGTAGCACTTTGTTTCTGTGAGTTAGTTGTACTTTTTGATGTGGCAGAGTTGTTCTCATCTCCTTCTGCCATGATGATAAAATGCTGGTCAATAAGTTTGATGATTCAGGCAGATAGATCATGAGAAAGAGTATAATCTTGGTATATTGCAACCGAACTCAAATGATGATGCTGATCTTGTAGCGACCCTGAAATTTCGAAATCTTCGTCTTCGAATATCGAAACGTTTTTAAATACAATTACTATTATAAATATGATTTTATAACCTTGTTTAACATCATTTAATTAATTAATAATGATAAGAAACTTGTTTTAAAAAATTTACAAAAATATATTGAAAAATCGATAATGTGACTAAAAATCGGTTTATCGATAAACAGCTTTTCGATCGATATAAGTTATTCGAACTCTTGTGTACTTGACTAATGATCAAATGAACACATTATAAACTAATTAACACACACTTCTTCATAAAAATTGGAATGTTCTAGAAGCTTCTATTAGGATAAGAGATATTATCATGAGAGGGGTAAAATGGTAATTAGCATAAACGAGAAGTGATGGGGGTGACTCTACCATTGCACGAAAGGGGGTCCTATAGCAAAATATTTGCAAGTCAACTCCAAATCAACTCAAACTTGGAGTGAAGCCTTACCACCACATTACAAAACATCCTACCTAGTTATAAGTTGAAGAAACAAAGTCACATTCCTCCACCAAGCTTTGGCTGTGAGCAATTTAAAGGGGAGAATGGCAAATTCAAGTGCAAAAGTAAGAGGAGGAAGGAGGGAAAGGTGATTACAAGTTGGATTTGGACTTGGGTTCTTGGATCTTGGTTGTTAGTGAGGTTAAAGATGAGTTAATACCTCACTTTGAATGAAAATATAACACATATAAGTTTGTGTTTGATCGTGTTTAAGTTGTTTGAATTGTTGTTGACATATGTCAAAACATTGGTTTGAATTCTTGCTTTGAAAATAAGTGACACATGTGATCCATGTATATGGACTTAAAAAAAGTTGGAATGGACTTGTATGACATATGACTAGGTCTTGAATAAAGCACAAAGGTTATAGATGGACTTTGGTTTAGATTAGACTCGGATTTGGAAGTGCACTTATAGCGATATTCACTATAGATGCAGTTGTGAATTGCCTTGTTTTCAGCGATTGCTATGGAACTTTATAGAAAGATCCTTAGGGGTTTCTCATCATATTTATAATTTTTTATATGTATGTTTGTTGCTATTAAAAGCTTCGATAGTAAAAAGTTAAGTAACATCTGGAAAACGACCAAAACTTAACTTATGCAAAACTGCTCCATTTATCCTTGATTTTGGACTTTAAAAGGTTTGAAAGGATATTTAAATTTAAGTATTTTGTCTTCTCTTTTTATAAGTTTTTACTAACTCATATTAGAGTATTTCTTAAGAACTAGTAGCGAACTTTTAAAGAAGGGATATTTTGTTAAAATATATAGAAAACGTGTACTTTTCAAGTTTTAGGTAAAATTGTGAAGTTGTTATTTTCAAGTAATATTCTAGATAAATGCCTTAAAACCTATTATAAGTATTTTGAAAGTATATACAAATGTTTTCGAAAAGGGTTAATAATTGCTTAGTGGCTAAATGGTTAATTATTTGATTATTTGTTAGAAAAGTAATTAACTATGCTTAACACCTAAAGCCAACGAAGTAAAGCTTATCTATTTGTGAGAGTTAAGATTGATGCCGAGTAGGGACGGAGCAATAGAGATATAACCTACCAGTTTCCCTCTTGATCGAGGAATAGTAAGTTAGAAAATGTCAAAAACGTGTTAACCGTGTAGATTTCTTACTTGTTTATGGAAATCATTAATACTATACATAATACTAAAAGCCAACGATGTAGACTTATCTATTTGTGAGATTCAAGAATGAAGTGTTTAGGCAAGGCTTTGATGCAACCAGTGCTCTGACTTACCTAGCTTCACTCTTAGACGAGGAATAATTAAGTTGGGATGTCAAAAATGAGTTAACTGTATGAGTATTGATTTGTATAAGCAATTGTTTTGACTAGATAATCGATTAGTCGATTATCGAACTTGACATAATATTAACTTAAGAAGTAACTAAAAGACTTTGCAATTTCATACCAAAGAGAAACCTTGGGGAGGAATATTGGTACAAAACGCCTCTACCTTTCACTTACTTCTGAAAGAACCGAAATTAAGATGGCCGGAAATTCATCGATTGGTTTTGAAGAGTCCAGGATTGGTAAATGTTTTACTAACCGATTCCACTTCAAAACTAGTATATGAGTTTTATGTTTTGAAAGCGGTTGAAAAAGGGAATCTATGTGGAGATCCGAGATCCGTTCTAGATGCTTGAATCCATGTAGTGATTCATGATCTATTCGAGATATAGGAATCCATTTGGGGATTCGTGTTTTGTTCGAGTGGTGAAGATTCATGTGAAAGATGTCAAACATAATCTCGACATCGAAAATGACTAAAAGTAGAGTATGATGCATAACCAGGGGTTTAGCGATCCATGTAAGGGTATTATCAACTCTGTATCTAGATATACTTACCAGTTGTTGGGCAGTGGGAGTTGATGATATTTGGTTCACGTTGTTCATGTTTATGTTCGGACGTTGGGTCACTTGTGTGTACCTAAATGGTATATTTTATCTAGAGATATACGACGTTCGGAAGGTACTTTCTGACCCATGTTACATGTTTCATAAGTGTTCTCATGTTGGTTTACCAGACTGATCCGGGTGCTATTTTTTTATAATGCCCGGGATAACCCCATGTATGTTTCGGATTTAGCTACGGACGCTTTGGAGCTTAATACCTTCCGCGGTATTCTTATTTCCGTTGCATTTCTATATTGTATATATCAGCATTGTAAGGACAAACAATTATAACTGTCCAGGCTGATGACGGTACTTAGGTTTTAGTAACTCTAATATTTCTGTATTCAGAGTAACCCTTTATACGATTCTTTTGATATTATATATTATCGTTCTGTTGTGAGATTCTGATGTTGTGTTCTTCATTTCTTGTTCTATTTTGTTTTCTTTTATTTTAACCTAACTTTTTTTCTTTCCGGCACTTGGGTGTTCGGCAGACGAATACCGTGGATGTATTAGTGTCGACATTCGAGGGTCGAAAAGTCGGATCGTTGCAGATCTGATGGATTTTTGGCAAGGCACTTACTTTCTTGATACTTTGATGATGAAATTCTTGCTTTTTGAAATCTGTCTTTTGAATCTTGCTGTTGATTTGCTTGTTTTCTATGTTAAAGAACTTGATGTAGCCAGAGTTCAAAGAATTCTCGACATGGCACTTATTTTCTACGATGAATTTCAGTCAAATCTTTGAACCTCAAATGATGAGATTGATTCTCTGAGGAGGATACTCAAATGGTGAAGATTTTTTTATGGGTTTAAATTCTAATACCCCACATTAGTTGTCGTTAAGCATTTTGGCTCTGATACTATATTGGATTTGATGTTATTTGATGATTTTGAGTATTTGATTTATTACAGAAATACTGAGGGGAAAGAAACTGAATTTTATTGATGCAAAATGATGATACGGTTACATGTACATTGATACATTCGTTCATATTTATAATATACACTGTGTTGGTGTTGGGCTTTTGGGCCTTGACCGCTTCTTTATGCTTGAACCCGAATCCTGCTATGTTATACACTTTGATATGTTTGGCTCGGCTGCCCACTTTCCTTCATTTCTCGATATTTTTAAATAAGTGTCGTTATATGTGTATACCACCATGATATACAAATAGAAAATTAAGTTTAGTTAAGCAACAAGAAGTTATATGGAGTGATATATTTAATGTATTTAGCTGGTTATTCCTAAAGTAAACAAGTTCTTAACGTGAATGTTTTAGTTATCATAATTGTGTCCCATCATGTGAATATACTAGAACAATGGGTATTTAGTTAAACTTTTATATGAAGGGTCATTCTTAGCTTATTAACTAATATTTATATAAATACATATGTAATCGTGCATATGTTGTATCTGTTCACGGTCTTTAAACGATTTTGTTCCATAATTTGTTTGAATGATATTTTTTTTCCACAACCGTTTATTTAAAATAACTTCTACAAAGTGCGTTGTGGACTACAAGTCTACAAATTCTCCCCAACGTTCGCAAAAATGGCTTTCCTTGGCTCAAATCTCCCAAACTTTACCTATTTCTTAGTATTAAATACACCTAAACCAGTTTATAATCATCTACTTAGTAACACCCCATATATATGGGTGTTTTACCAACCATTTTTAATCTCCACCAAATATTTAGATTTCAAAACTCTTACTATCATATAACTGAAAAAATAGCTTAGAGATACCTTTTAAAGAAAACATAATTAGGCATAATTTATTGAAAAAGCGTGGCACTTCCCTACTTTCCGTTTGTCGAACTTATCTCTTTAGTTATATTACACCTTTTATAGTGCATCATAATTCATTAGATTATTTTCCAAGCTAATATGATTGCAAAACTTATGCAAGTGAAAATATCCAAAAATAGTTTATCTATTTTGTGACAACAGTTTTGAACCAGGCTGAATTTTGCATTTTAATGAGAAAAGGTCCTTTAGTTCCTAGGAATTTGGCTACCAGCAAGAGCTGCTATCATTTGCCTATATCTTTTAAGCTGATCGTGTTCGCATCAAAATCATAGATGCAAACGAAAAAATTATAGCATGTAAGATCAAATAACATTGCACCCAAATAAGTCGGTGCAGTTTCAAACTTTAATGTTTACCACAACATGAATAGGAAATTACTATAATAGCAGCTATAAGCAAACTCGCCCCAGTAGAATTTTTGATAAGACTTAAAATATGAATTATATTACAATATAAAAGCTTACAAAGATTTTACTGTAGACAGCTTTAATATAAAAACTATCCAGAACAGAAGTTCTAATAAACACATATTATGACATATAAACGCAACAGGAACTACCAGCTCAAGGAATTCTTGGACTGTTGGAGTTTGGCATTGTAAGAGCTTTCCAACTCATCCTGTACAAACAATTCAAACAGCAATATTTAGGAAGTTTACAAACAAGTTTATCAGAGTTATTGGTTCCAAACTGGAATAATAACTCAGAACAATCAGATTATTGTGGATTAACTGCAGTGAAATTCGAAAAGTACAATTTTATCATAGCACCCTACCAAAGTAAAATTTTCAAAATTATCATGTAGCTATAATATTTTGTTTCATTGTAAAGGTCAGAAATGATAGCTACATTTATCAGTTTGAATTCATATATTAGTGAATATTTTGTTTGTTTTGTGATCCACTTAAATAACTACTTGTAAATTTTGAGCAGTTACAAAAATTGACTTATAGCCTTTTGTATATATTACTAAATGTTGTAGATAAAAACTAGGACTTCCGAACAAGCCCGATTAATGAAAAAAATTACCACAGCCCTTTCTTTGCCAAACTATCATATCTTGACAGCAATGCTTATGTTAAAGACAAAGATATAGACGATCTTCTAATATTCTTTCGATGCATGATTAAATCAAGCAAAGTCCCAAAATATTTTAGGATTGAATTTTAGAATCTTTGAATTAAAAGTTACAAATCCTGCTTTGCTAGGTTCTACGTTTTAACGTCTACCTCTCTAGCAAACTGCCTTAGATTTAATCTGCACCATTTTAAAGGATTTAAGCTTAGCAACATTGTTTAGCACATATGCAAAAGTGGAAATTAGGTTGAAGGGTTTCTCATTCCAGGGTAATAAGTTTTAAGGACAATATTTCTAAATAATTAATTTTAAGAACAATTTATAGAAAAATGATAAATTCATTTATCTTTTCAAGTTATACGGAAAATTGATAGCTTCATTTATCTTTTTTCTGAAAATTGTCCATAAAACTAATTTTTCAAAAGTGCCGTCTTTAAAACTTATTATCCTGCACAAAAAAAGTCCTTTGAGTGAAAATCCCCTATGCAGAAAGTGTGTAGCAGTTTAGAAAAAAGATACACACTTTAGAGAAAAGATAGTAATGAAAGTAGATTTATCCAATGAGTTGTCAGTGAACAAGTTTATGATGGATAATCACATGGAAGATCAAACAAAAATAGACACGAGGCAAAGGAAACTTGGTTAAAGCCATCAAAATGCAGCCACCAAAATTTCAGCTTTTGATGCCATTGCCTTATTATGCTAGCAATGGGGGATTTCATAGCATTTATAGGGAATGCCGTATCATTCTAGATGGTAACTGAAATTAAACAGCTAAGGAGTTTCTTCTCGATAAGATAAGTATTTCAGTAGAAATAAAATTATAGCTAACCAACAGATAACAAACATCCAGGACAAATAGAAATATACCTTGCAAGCTTTCAGTAATGGCTGCAAGAATGATGATCTGAAAAATTGAATGGATTTTCCAAGTGAGGTTTTCTCCCACTCTGTTAAAGTTAAAATGAAGTGAGGTTTTTACCCATTATGTTAAAGCTCGATTACTTCAGAAAAAACAACAGATGCAAAGTAAGGTATATAAATCAAGGTTTTAAATCTCGGATTTCGATCGCGTCTCGTCTCGAGAAATTTACGCATGATATCTCGTATCGGACAAGATGAGTGTACCTCAGGTGTACATCTCGGATTTGAATATCCATCTCGGGACTATCTCGAAGTAACTTAACAGCTTAAAATTGACATTTTAAAGCTTTTTATAATAATTGTTATCCAAATATAAACCTTTTAACATGCATAATTTATATAATACGATAATATTAATTTTCTTTTTAGGGTAGAGTGATAACATGATTGATTTTTATTGATTTGAGTGGACTCTACTCATCAGAATATTAAAAATAAAAAATTATAAACAAATCTTTTATTTTTGCTTACTTGTTAAACAATAAAAAACAAAATTAGAGGGTTAGTAAAATATCATTAGAGTGCAATTTCTTTTGGATCCACGTAAGAAATAAAAGAAATATGTAAATGAAAAAACATAACTTCGTATGAGATCTTATGTTTAAGATCTTACCTTAAATTTTGCTTGAGATCTTACTACCTTGTATGAGATGAATGTCAAATAAGATATAAACAAAATTCAATGTTTCGTTCTGCTAAATCTCGTCTCGCTCAAATTCGAAAACAAGATCTCGAACGAGATCTCGGGATAGATAAACAAAATTTGAAACAGTGATATAAATCTAAATTTGATAGTTGCTTACCATATTCAGAATCTGTTATCATGCTATCAGCGTTCAGTTCGTCTATAATCTGCACAAGTATCATCATTGTTATGTACAAATTGCTCCATGATTAAATCTTAACAAGATAACTTTACAAAACAAAGGATACCAACACGCAGTACTTAGATATGAAGATACCTGGGAAAGAGTTGGCACAGCAGTAGGATCAAAATCGTCACAATGTTCTGGATCAATGGGAACACAGATGCGACCTCGAAAATGATTGTTACATTTGAAGTAAGCCATTAAACAAACAGATGTATAATCCAACATTTTATATGAATAAGCACTAGTATTGATGCTAACCAGTTTTAGGGTGAATGCAGAACGGAGACTTCAAAAGATGATTCATATGTTTTGAAACCTAAACACAAATACGAAGCGAAGATAAACATACAAATCCAAGGAATGAGATAAATATTAAAGAATAACAAAAAAAATCAATCCAAAAGGAGCCAAAAAGGAAGATCACACAACCTCAACATCCAGTCGAGGGTACGTATAGGTGAAAACTATCTCCTCAATACATCTGCGTAGGCCTTGAACCTGTAATGTGTAAAATATGAAGATATGAAAACATACCAATGATCAAATAAAATAAAAGGACCAGTGTTCCAATAAGCTCAAATTCATTGATCAAATGTATGTTTAACACAATGTTCTATAAAAATATTGACAAAGTATAGCTAGAAGAAGGAATAGGAACCAGGAATCAAAATTGCTACTTTGAGCGTAGAAAGTGAGACCTTCTGTTTTCCTGATTGCAAAATTTGTTTTAACTGGTCCCACCGAGCTACATTGACATCCTGTTTCGAAATTGTAGACTTTTTATTGCCTTGCCACTTCTCATGAAGTTCGGTTTTAATGGCTGAAAAAATTGCACCCAATAAGAATAACACGTACACAACGTAAAAATACTAACAATTGACCAAAATAAAACAAGAAGCTTGCATTCATCAGGAATAAGTGCTAGTATCTTATTGTGTCTCTCTTCAGATGAAAAAAGATTTTGGTTGGAAAGCAGTTTTTCTTCAAAAATGATCTTCAAAACCTCAGTGTATGACCTACTGTATAAAGTAGAGAATTTGATGATGAGCCAACAAATAATATTCTATGTCGAAAACTTGAAATACAAAAAAGATCGACTTACGCCAGGAAAGGGTGGAGAACTGATCCAGTTAGAGACACTTTCTTCAAACTGTTTTCACCACCCTACAAGGCACAACCTTGTTGATCATGTAATAGATTCCAATGTCATTTAAATTTTAAAGATGATAAATTACCTTGTATAAACGAAAATAGTCAACGATTGAAGCTCTCTGTTCATTACCTAACCTAGGAAAATGACAAAAATATTTAGATTGGTGTTCAACAATTGAAGTGGTAAAGTATCCAAATGTACGAATTTTACCTTCTTGCTCTACTATCACATACCCAACAATGGACACCACGACGCCCACTATATACCCATAATATGTGACTAAATCCAAAATCATCTACAAAATAAGTACAGATAATTTAAGATTAACATCAGTTAACACATATCATCTTGAGAAACATTTCTCCAGTTGTGGATTAATCAAGACATGAACATATGAGCAGATGGATTCAGGAAAAACATACAACCTCTAAGGGAGGTGTCAATCACTTTAATAGCAGCAGTCATTAAAGGCCAACAAGATAAGCAAACATCACCACCAGAGCAGCAGTAACGTACATCGTCATAATCCGACATATCCTGTTAAATGTCATATAAATACAAACCACTGTAAATCTCCATGATGTTGAAAACTAACTTAAATTACAACATATATGAAATGTATCGTGATATTACTATATCAAATATGAGCTCCCTTTCTACTGGGCCTGTTTGTGCATATGCAGTTCTTTTAGCTAGCTGAAATAATAAAAATTATGATTATAGGCAGCAAATGATTGAAGAATCAATAACGCAATCAACTAAAAACTGATTAAAAATAACAGTGAAATATGGGCCAACACACATCGACGTTATAGACAGGTCCAATGTCTATTTTAACAGGGCATTTCTCCTTGATAGATTTCTCCATTTCAATTGCATTACCAAAGCTTTGATATCGAATATATATGTCATTATCCAAGGTGAAAGAGAACTCTCTTCGGCTGATATATGTATTATCACATGCTGGATGCTTCCCATCTGTAAAATATTTCCAGACACAAATATTACAAAAATAAAAGGATATAAAAAACCATGCAAACATGTGTTGTTTTGTCCTCACCATTTCCATAAGAAAGCCATTTGAACATATCAGAACATGGGAAAAGCTTTCCTGGTATGTATTCAATTGAAAGGTTTAGCCTCTGAATAAAGAGCTTGGAAGATTTAAAAATAGGCTAAGGAGAAGGTAAATAAACTCAAATGTTATCAACAAACAAGACATCTAAATATTAATAAGATTTATACAAAAACTTGATATCTGTAGTAGTTTTGTATGACCAAAATCATATCATGCTTGGTTCACAGACATGAAACCTAAGTATACACGGCATAGCATAGCATACTTCTTGTCTACTCTGCACATTAGTAGATATTCCTATATACTAATTTATTGATAAAAAGGAAGAAGAAACGCTATGCAGGATAGCACTATAGCACTAACTAAAAATTTAGCAAGTAGTGGTTGAAATTTATTTGTCATTCTTTAATGATAACAAACTTCATACTATATATAACTGTCTTTATAAGATATAAGTATAAAAGTAATGTAAGAAAGTTAATGTTTTATCAAGAGAAATGATATATAGAACCGTGTAGCATACTCTTTAAACACAATTATTAGGCATTGGCACTAAACAGTTGTTTTAGACTTCTTGACCTCTCAAAGCTATGAGGTATTAAACTCAAACTAATCTGCTGCTTGAGTTTCTTCGGTGAGATTATCAAACTTCTCAAATTGCAACCTAATGACTATAAAAATAAAATAATTCCATAAGTCTTTGCCCATTAACAATCTTGAAGAACTTTGCTTACATTCTTGTGATAGCTATGCACTAGAAGTCTAGAACTGAGCACATATGAAATGCAAACTACCACTTATAATCAAAGTTGTGATATGCACATTTGTAATATGCAACAAAATGTAACCTACGCTCAACCGGTATATAAATGAATATGAATGAACTCTACATTTAATAAGTTCCAAGTAGAACTAACTGTTTGCCACATCAGTTAACAAGAAGACGAATAGGGTTAAATATGATTCATAGCACAATACATAACATAATAGCTCTGAGAAAGCAAATATGTGACGAACTCTAACTAAATCAGCATCTTATTATGATTTACCAGTTGACTGAAAAGAGACTGAATCATATATTCACTGAAACAAAAATAAACATGAACATTCCAATTGGTTGCATCCGGAAGTCCAAATTGATTGAAATAGTTTATTGTTACCTAAATCTCAAAAGGTGAAACTCCTTATCCAAAAATCAAGTTGTGAAACACGTCTCTATCGCTAAAATAATTGATGGTATAGGATTCACCCGTATCATTGTTTCAACCAGCGTTAAAAATAAATAAATGCCCTTTTAAAGTTTCATGTTTTACTGCACTTTGACATTATCTGCATTTACACATTGTGCATGTTAATAAATGATGCTTGCTAACTCAATGACATTTAAGTTCAGTTAGTTAAACTGATCTCCTGCTCGTGATCACTGTCAATTAAAATAATTAAGAAGCACATATGAAAGAAGTGGAGAGAAAATATAAAACTATATGAGAACGATTATTACCGTAGTAAAGCCTGAGATGATTAAGATCCAAGTCAATTTGCATCTCCGATCTTCCATTCGACTCTTGGTCTTTCGTCATGACTTAAAATCAAAGGGAAACTGAAGATAAAGCTTAAATAACGAATGTGGGATGATTGATTGTAACTGGCTTTAGGCTGTAAAGTTTTAGTTAAGATGGGAAGAAACGAAAGGCAATGGTTTGGCGGGAAAAAATAAATTTTCGCGCCGCCTGCTAGGGTTTTGGTTTCGATTCATTTTAGTGGGTTATCCCATAAGAGAAAGTTTAGGCCCATGGGCTACTCTCAGGTTTAACTTGTGCTTGCAAAGATCTATTATTATTGTTGTTGTTCATACGAGTACATATGCACGTTCAGTGGACCTCCGTTTAATCACAACGTATATGCATTTTTAGTTGTACCTGTGAAAGTAGATTTGATGGTAGCATCCTCATATTTGAACTCCGCCTAGGCAGAACCTGCTATTTTTTTTGTTTGAACCGCAATAGCTTCTTCATACTAACTCGGAATAAGGCGTGCCTTCGACCAATGAACTCTCATCTGAATTACAGACAATAAGGAACACTCGAATACTTCATCTAGTGAACGTATACCATAGTTTTCATGGTGACTAACAATTGTACTTGGAAAATAACATGCTACAACCCCGTATTTGAACTTCGCCTTGGTAGAAGCCGCTATTTTTTTGTTCAGCAATAACTTCTTCATACTAACTCGGAATCGGGCGAAACTATGACCGATGAACTCCCACCTAAATTGCGGACAATATATAACACTCGGATGCTTCAGCTTATGAACGTATACCGTAGTTCTCCATGGTGAATAACAGTTGTACTTAGAAAATAACAGGCTATATCCTCACTTCAACGCTCGCTGTAGTTCTCCATGGTGACTAATAGTTGTACTTAGAAAATAACAGACTACATCCACATATTTGAACTCTGCCTAGGCAGAAGCCGTTATTTTTTTCTTCGAACTGCAATAAATTCTACATACTAACTCGGAATCAGGCAAAACTTCGACCGATAAACTCCCACCTAAATTACGAACAATATGGTACACTCGGATACTTCATCTAGTGAACGTATACCGTAGTTCTCTATGGTGACTAACAGTTGTACTTAGAAAATAACATGCTACATCCCCGTATTTGAACACCGCGTAAGAAGAAGCCGCTATTTTTTTGTTCATACTGCAATAACTTCTTCATACTAACTCGGAATCGGGCGAAACTACGACCGATGAACTCCCACCTAAATTACGGACAATATAGAACACCGTGATACTTCAGCTTATGAACGTATGTTGTAGTTCTCCATGGTGATTAACATTTGTACTTAGAAAATAACAGCCTATATCCCCACTTCAACGCTCACTGTAGTTCTCCATGGTGACTAATAGTTGTACTTTGAAAATAACAGGCTGCATCATCATATTTGAACTCCGCCGAGGCAGAAGTCGCTATATTTTTCAGACTGCAATAATTTCTTCATACTAACTCGGAATCAGACAAAACTTCGACCGATGAACTCTCACATAAATTACGGACAATATGGTACGCTCGGATGCTTCATCTTGTGAATGCACACTGTAGTTCTTCATGGTGACTAATAGTTGTACTTAGAAAATAACGGGCTACATCCTCGTATTTGAACTCCGCCTAGGCAGAAGCCGCTTTTTTTTGTTTATACCGCAATAACTTCTTCATACTAACTCAAAATCGGATGAAACTTCGACCGATGAACTCCCACCTAAATTACGGACAATATGGTACACTCGGATACTTCATCTTGTGAACGCACGCTGTAGTTCTCCATGGTGACTAACAGGTATACTAAGAAAATAACCGGCTATATCCGCATATTTGAATATTATTTCTCTATGAGATGTAAAAGGGTATAAAAATTTCAAAAAGAAATCAAGTAAATCTATTCAATGAATTCTCTTTATTAGTAGTAAAGATATATATTATTATTATTGAAAATGAAAAGGAACGGGATTAAGATCAAGATTGGTAATGTTTCGTTTAGGAGATTAATTAGTGAAGCAGTTTCTCGAATTGCGGTGGCTCCATTGTAGACGATTTGAACGCATTTGATCGTGGGTAGAAATGGAATCTCGAGTATAGAAGTTTTTGAGAATATTATGAAGCACGATGGATGGAAAGGGTTGCTTAGGGGTAATTTTGTCAATGTTGTCTGGTAGCAAATTTCAATCCAAATCAGGTTGCATTTTGGTTTGTCAATAGAAATTTAGTTAGGGCTTCAAAAAGCCCATATCAAATCCAAATTTTCCCACCAATCCGGACTAATTCACATAAACCGATACAATAACATTGAATATTGGATCGGTATGAGTTACAAATTCTAATCCATACTAATTATGGTTGAGTGTGGTATATATTAAGTTCACCCCATGTACCCAATCAAACACCTTTTGCAAAATAAAAACGTTAAGTTTCGCAAGTTAAAATAAGATGTAATGTCAAATAATGTTTATGTATTATGGGTAGAGAAAAATTGGATATCATATTAAAAGTTGAAAATATATCTCCAATACTAACGTGTTTACGAAAAAAAATTTGCTTATGTGTTCCAATTATTTTATAAATAAATAAAAATACTTTTTAAAATTATATATATATATATATATATATATATATTATTTCACATTGTAAAATGCAATGTCTAGAACTAGACATTGCACTTGAAATTGTCTAGTAATCCTTTTGCCAAGTCATCGCGACACTTTAATTAAAATTAACATTGAAAAATAAATTTAGTTTGTTTGTATTCAAAGCAAAACACTTATTCAACATCTAACATTTATATATATTTCATCGTTCTATACTTTATAGCCATTGAAAACATTTGTACGAGACATGTAGTGTGAATCATTTCTATAATATAATTAACTCCGTGAAGCACTCTCTGCTTTGTTATGCGATGCTAAATTTTACATTTTGAATTGGATTTGTATTAATTTATTTGAAATTAGCATGTTCTATTGTTGAAATTATGGAATAAAACAAAACAAAATAGAAACGAAAAAGAGGGGATCGAGGAGAAGAAAACAAATAACCATTAAAGGCTACATCTTTATTATTTAACTTAATTGATAATACATTAGTTATATTTATATCTAGTTTACTTAAAGTTTAGGTAATTATATAAAAGATAATATTATAAAGGTGGAACAAAAATACTGAAATATTCTCATTGTATCCCTTTACATATATGATATTCTCCTAACAAACATTTTCAGCTGGTCTTTCATAGCCTTACCCCACTTTGTTAAACCTAACCTAACACAATTTCCTTCAATCTGAACATATATGGTTGGGTGAAACTTTTGGTCCATGCAAACCCAGTCTAACCTTTTAATAGCCCTGGCCGCGGTGACACTATAGAAAGACAATTTTGATTTTTTTTTTTGATTTTATATCTACTTTCATGAATTAGCTTTTATTCAATACTGTGTACAATTAGCATAAGGACAATTACAGGGACACCAGATGCATATTGGATAAAAGGATTTTTATTAAAGAAGCTCAAATTCTACATGGCCCTATTATTTTATTTTAGGAAAATTTTAGCTCACGCCCTTGTTGAAAATAATTAGGCTTAAGTTTAATTAAAACTTATTAAATACATCTCTCATTTTAAACAATTAGACAACAATTACCCGCACCTGTTTACATTCTGCACAAATATATTTCCAGATCAACGAAATCGTTACGCGATTTATAGTTCAAAAAAAAATGAAAACTCACCGTCAACCGAACAACAAAAACTTAATTTGCAAAATCAGTCCCTTACACTATCAATCGAAAAAAGATTCGGAAAAATCAACCGTTTACAGTATCAATCAAGCAACGATACTTAATCGAAGAACAGATCGGAGTAAATTCCCAAAATAATATAAAATATCTCCAAATTTGTAGAAACTGATCTTCAATGTCCGAAGATGGCTACCAACGACATCTATTATGAAGAACATGCATCAATCCAAAAGGAAAATCCTGAAAATAAAGAAGAAAAGATAATATGAATCGAAATTTTATTGTATATATTGATAATGAAAAATGTTTGATATGTATAATTTTGGTTGAAATAATACTACTTCAATTTACACGTATAACTGGACAAATATTATACATGGAAATTGTTTGACATAACAAATGTTCATCCATTAATATTTGATATATAAGTGAAATTTTACTGTATATATTGACTATAGCAAATATTTGACATGTATGATTTTGGTTCATGATAGATTGAAGTAGATGCTGCCAAAAGTATACAATGAAATGAAAAATGAATAATGGAAAATATTTACCTGAAAAATATTTGTCATAAGTTATTATTATTATCAGTAATTACTTGAAATATTACAAAAAATTTACTATAAGAATGTTAAATATTCGTCATGTGCCATTTTGATTGGTGGTAGGTTCTAATTATAGCATACGATGAGTGAGGATAGCAAATATTTGCATTAAAAAAATTATTTTAGAAATAGCTGAATATATTACAAAAACCTTTAACGCGAATACTAAGAATGTCAAATACTTATCGTATGTAGCTTTGATCCATAATAGATTGAAATTATAATATACTATTAAATGATTAAATGAGGATGGCAGATATTTGTCAAATAATTTATGTCGGTAATTTTGCGGATTAATTTTTTTTTTTACTGCAAATAGTAAAATTGTCAAATATTTTTCAAATAAAGTTTAGATTGTTGGTAGATTGAAATTGTAGTATATATACATTTACATAAAAAACATACAATATCAAATATTTGTCATAAATATTGATTGGCAAATATTTGCTAGGAAAATATTTGTCATACCCATATATGCTAGTCGTATATATATGACACCAATTTGATACTTTAAAATCTCTACGGGTACCATGACAAATAAGATATAAAGTCATGGCACATAAGAAAACATTGCCACGCCAAGTCAAGAAATTTGCGAAATTATGTGAATCTTTTAAATTTGAATCTTCAACATCTCTTCACAAACCTAAATCTTCAAAACCTGAATCTTCAACATCTGAATCCTCAGAATATCTAGAATCAGAAGAAGATATTGTTCTTTCATCCTTCAAAAGAAAACAACCACCAAGAAGAAGAAGCACCACAAAAACGCCTACAAAGAAACAAAAAAACAAAAGTGCCAAAGGATAATTCACAAAGCTATAGAAGTAGCTTAAAGTCATTCCATACACTGATAAAAAATTTACTAAAAAAAGGCTACTTCTAGAAAAGCATGTAACACTATTGAAGAAAACTCCATTTTCAACATTATCAATCCAATCTTGAAAGGAGCTATAACAATCAAAGACATATCAAAAGAATCAACTATTATAGATACGATCATACTCTTTTTTAATAGAAGAAACTTGTTTTTATAAGAAGATATGAAAACAATTCTAAAAGATAGTGATATCGCAACAATTTTTTTATTCTCAAATGAAGGCATTACAATCAACACTACATCTCATTTGAAGGAATCTGATTTGAACTCTGAAATAAAAGCATGCAAACAAAAATATCTCTGTAATTCACAACTTTAAAACGCAAAAAAACAGAAAATATAATTGATGTTGTGAGGTTGCTGATTGTGTTTTTGATTTCAACACATTTGTTCTCCAATGCAAACTGTGCATTTCCTTTGGTGCTGCTACCGTATGTTTATAAACTGAAGCAAATGAAAACTGTTTCATTACTAACAATAATAGGAAAACATTTGATGGAACGAGTGAGAAAAAATAAGGAGGTCCAAGAAAAATACATACATGCGTAATCCTGTAGTTGGCAAACTCTAATAACTCATTTAAACTTTTATAATTTCTATTATAAACTAAACCAACACATATATCTCAGTGTGCAGTACTGAATCTGCGACATTACAAAAATAAGTTATCGACAAAACGAACCGATTTTTGCAAAATGGACACTACAGAAAGTTAATCCAAGCAAAATTAAGTACATTCTTGCCAAAAAGGTAAAAATGGTAACAATACCACTAAAATTCTATTTATAAAAAGTGAATGATAGATAGTTGCCAAGCAAATATTTGCCAGACTAATATTTGACAAGTTAATAAGCAGATTTCTAAATAATTTCAAAACAAATATTTCTCAACTAGTCTTTTAATTATGAAAAAAGGAAAATACATTTTGTTTATAATCTGTAGAGAGAAGAAGAAAAATAAAGAAAGGCAAAAGAGCTCAAATCTATCAAAGTTACATCAACTAAAGAAAAATGTTCATTCGTCGATCAAAAATATGAAAAAAATCAACAAACAACTAAAGAACATAAAATTGAAAACAAAGAAGTTGAAAAAAGAGAATTTAGCTTTGAAAAAAGAAAACAAGATGCTGAAAAAAGAAAATATTCAAAAAAAAAACGAAGGAAAAAGAAGAAGATGAAAATCAAGTAATTGAAAAATAAAGAAACTGAAAAAGAAGAAGAAATGAATTAGGATGAAGAAGTAACAAATGAAAATGATGATGAGGATGATTATGATGTTGAAAGTGATGAAGTTGAAAATGATGATGATCAATGATGATGAAACAAATGATGTTGATGTCGATGCCGATAATGATGATGAAGAAAACGGCGCTGACGGTGATGGTGAAGGTAAAGATGAAGATGATATTGAAGATGGTGAAAACGAAGGCAAAGATGGTGACAGTGTTGATGAAGGTAAAGGCGACGGTGATGAACATAAAGATGGTGATGCCGCTGATGAAAGTAAAGGTGACAGCGATGAACGTAAAGATGGTGATGTTGTTAATAAAGGTAAAGGTGATGGTGAAGATAAAGGTAGAGATGGTGATGGTGTTGATGAAGGTAAAGGTGACGGTGAAGATAAAGGTAAAGATGGTGATGGTGTTGATGAAGGTAAAGGTGATGGTGATGAATGCAAATATGGTAATGGTGCTAATAAAGTTAAGACGTTGATGGTGCTGATGAAGGTAAAGGTGATGGTGACGAAAGTAAAGATGATGATGGTGCTAATGAAGATAAAGGTGATGGTGATGAAAGGGAAAAGAAAATTAAAGATGATGATAATAAAGATGGAAATGACAAAATGATAATGATGATGATGATAATAATAACAATAAAAAAGATGATAATCAAATTGTGGCTCGAGATGAAGCTACAAATGTAGCTGGATATGTATTTGAAGATGTAGTTGGAGATGGCAGCGATGATTAGAACACTAGTCAATATGAAATAACTGTCATACCAAAGACAAAAAAAGACAATGAAGAAAAGGAGAACACCGAAGAAAAAAAGGAAAAATCAACTAAAAAAAAGAAAGCATGAAAAAAGGTAAATGTTTAGAATATAAGTTAATATACTATAAAAAATTCAGCCTAAAAAATATTTGTCAGACAAATATTTGTCATATGCTAGCAAATAGAATAATTAACAATTAATTTCTTTTGACAAACCAGGTGAAAAATCAGAAGAGTTGATGGTGAATAACGAAATTTTTGATAGTGAAGAAAAAGACAAAATTAAAGAACAAAGTGGCGTCATAATGTTCAAATGTATAATACCAAATATATGAAACTTTTACGTCAAATATTTGTCATATGAATATTTGCTTAAAAAAATTTGACATGATATATATTGTTCATAATTAACAGATACAATTTATAAATAATTAGTTATTACAACAAATAGTTGATAAAAAAAATTGAAACTAATGAAACTTTGAAACAGAAAGAAGAAGACACTTTGGAACAAAAAGGTAAGTAGTCAACAAAAATATTTCCTTATATCAATTAATAACCAAACATTAATGATAAATTTATTGCAGAAATTCAAAAAAAACAAGACAAAACAAACATAGCACACCAAGAAGCTTTGATTACAGAAGGACATCAAGAAAAAATAGTATTAAAAAAGAATGGTATATATTTTAAAACAAAAGTTATTTTCTATATAACAAATATATGTCAAATATTTGACATATACTAAATATATACAATTACAACAGAGGATAAAAAGAAAGACAGAACAGATATTGACTATCCAACATTCTACTTACTGACACCTTCAAAACAGAGTCGAGAAAGCAGCCAAAAATTAATCAAAGAATTAGAAAACATTAAACAAAAAGTGGCTGCGTTTTACAAAATCAAGCTTGAAAATGAGAAGAAAATGTTGAAAAGAAAACAGACAAAAGTCTCTCCTTCTTCACTCTCAAAAAGAGTCAAAAAAGAACAAAAAGAGAACAAAGTAAAAGATTTAGATTTCCAATATCATACTAAAAAAAAGACAATACCAAAAGAAATCAGATAAAAGCAACTTTAACAAAAAAGATGAAAAGCTTCTCAACTCGAAATGGTATCGAACAATAATCTGATCACGATAGGTCTGAAATAAAAGAAGACATGAAGATATCAATTGGAAAAATAAAGCTTGCAAGAAAATGGCTTACAAAAGAACAGATTGATAAGCATAAAGCTTTTTACGAAGCAGATGGAAATGTGTAGTTTTTTATCAAAACATAAAATGCAAATATACAAACAAACATATAGAAATGTATGCGCGCCTGGCAAATATATGTTTGGCAAATATTTGCTTGACAAATATTTGCCGGTCAAATGTTTTCCTGGTAAATATTTGCCAGACAAATAATTACATAGATAATATTCACATATTGAAGTATCAATTTTAGACACAAACCATAGTTAAAGTTCAGATATTATATTTTAACCTACTTACTATAATATATACTAACATACTTGTTATTAAAACAGGAAAGCTATATACTATAACCTAGACAAAAACATTGAAATAAGAGGAGTGATTATTTCTAACATGTTATTCAACATATTTATCGACTTAATGGTATATAATTCAGTCTAATATTATTAACTGAAAATAAAAAAACAAATATATAAAATCTAATTTCTATCTAGGTTATAGACCGGTTCTCGGAAATAAAATCGAAGTCAAATCATGAAGATATCATATATGAAAGTCCTACGCAGTGGTATGAAATACTTAAAACTACAAATAAATATCACTTCGAAATTTGTAAGTTAATTAAACTATAAACATAGGTATCGATAATTCAAGACTACAAAACAACATATGAAGCTTTGGTAGCTATATAGCTAATATCTGATGATATCACTGATATATCGTCGATATATCTTATATCGCTCTTAAGCCGATAATTTTTTCAAATATCACTGAAAATATCATTACCGATATATCGTCCAATATTTGTCAATATGTCGCTCCAATATTTAGTGTAAATTATCCAATATTTTTAAGAATATCAATCATTATTGTATGTGTTGAATAAAATGTATTTACAAACGATATCTTCACATTCTCAATATTTGTTTTTTATATAAGGTGAATGACAATAATTAGACCACGTTAGATATCCCAGTGCACTAAATTTTGGGTTTAACCGTAGAGTTTTAGTCTTCTTCATTAGTCTTTCAATAAGGAAAACTCTATTTATTCTACTATTTTATGTTATTTTTCATGAAAACTTTACCACTAAGCCAAGATCATGAAAGAGCTACTTCTCTTTTTAGTTGTTTTTTGTTCGTCATTTCTAATTTGTAAGTTAGCTTATGAAAATTCATTTTATTAGTTATTATCATGCACCAAGAATTAAAAGTCGAAGAGCAATAAAGTTGTATATTTGACATATAGAAAGGAATGAGCTAAAATAGTTATTGGTATTAAATCAACATTGCTTATTCGATAAATTAAGTGAAAGTGAAATGACGAAACTATAAACATGAAAATTTTGAGAAAGTACTATAGATGATTAGATGACTGAAAAAATAATGAATATAGTATAAAAATGAAGAAAATAATAAAGTTGTACAGTATATGAATTTCTTGGTTTTTATTAGCATATATTAAGATTTGTATTTAATAGAATATCTCAATAAATGGATTATAACCTGTAAACTATATGCAATTAATCTTTGATAGTAATTTAGCAAATATTTGAAAACTTAACATCAACATAACATTATAAAATAGTACAATATTGCTTGTAACATGTTCAACGCATATATGATACTTTACCGATATTATCTGATATTATTACGATATTTTAAAATATCTCATATCGATACTTGATCGATACGTATCAATACCGATATTAACTACATAGTTTGGTAGTCAAAGTGTTGGAAGAAGAAGCAATGAATTGCGCAAAAATATTAATACCACTGCATAATAAGAATCATTATATATTGTGGGAGTTTAATGGAATTCATAAAACCTAAAAACACTATGAATCCTAAAGACCAAGAAAGAAAAACCTCAATTGCCTACACAAATAACAAACAAAAATAGTGGTAAGTTTAAAATATATTAATAATAACTGATGGAAAATATTTGTCTGGCGGCAAATGTTTATTGACTTAATTGACTTGATTATTATTTGCAGAGAGACAAAATAATAGATGCTTTAAAGTCAATTTATCCAAAAAGAAGTGAAATAACCATTAGAACTACAAAACAAACCAGTCAATTGTCCATAACAAAATACTCTTCATAAGTATAAAATTATAATCTATAAAAATAAATTTATTAACATTAAAAAACTTTTTTTAACTAATGCAGAATTAATTGTGCACTATTTGTTATGCGATATATGAAAGTCCTATCCAACAGTTTACAGATAGAAGGAAATGTAGATTTATATGAAGATGAAGAAACGTAAAAACTAAGAGCTCGCATCCTATGTGATATCGTCACAGACAAAAATCATGGCTGAAAATCAGAACACGAAACTCTCAAATGTATTAAAGATTGTATTGCTATAGAAAATTTCGCTTAAATGATTACAATTTATCTAACTTGACTGAATGTAATCAAGAGCTGGATGACAGACGTTGGACGCTGGATATGTAATATTGCATGTACATAATGAATGTTTAAAAAACACTTTTGGATGAATGTAAGAAACTTTTATTATAATGTAATGTAAAGTACTTTATGTCCGAACTGTAATGTCCCATGTTTAAAAAATGTAGTTGTTGTGCAGTAAAAATTGTACAAATTTGATGTTTAACTCAGCTATTTTGGATATTAAATGCTAGTTGCTTTTTAAGATGATGTAATGTACAGTCTTTTACATTTGAAGTGCAATGTACTATATTCAAGGGAAATGTTGTCGTTTTTATACAGTATAACTTTGTATAATTTCTACATTAAATTCAAGTATCCGGCAAATATACGTATGGCAAATATTTGTTGGACAAATATTTCACAAATATTGGTGATTATAGCCAATATCACAACATAACCAAATACATACTCTAATCGGATATCTAAGAAAACAAATCTATAATCAAGGTATACTGTTTAACTGAGCATACTACCGAATGCAAAAGCTAACTAGATGCCCAACGTAATCGGATACGTATGGATGCAAAAGCTAACCGAATGTCAAACCTAATCGGGTACATATTGATACAAAAGCTAGCCGGATGCTAAACCTAATCGAGTACGTATGGATACAAAAGCAAACTAAATGCCAAACCTAATCGGGTACATAAAGAAACCAATCTAGATACATCGTTTAACCTAGTATATCACCGAATGCAAAAGTTAACCGGACGCTAAACCTAGTTAGATACGTATGGATGCAAAAGCTAACCGAAATGTCAAACCTAGTCGGATATGTAACAACCCATACCCCAGTGGGCCGTAATTTTTGCTAAAACGAAAACTCAAGTCCACCAAAATACGGATCGTTGATTTGGTATCCTGCAATTAAAACAAAAGAATGCATATCATAGCACTAACGATATAACATACAGTGGAATAACAAAATATTTATATCCATATATACCTTTTAAAATCCAATATTTGCTTACTTTTTTTCAAAAAAATTTTCTCAACTTCTAAAACTATTTTTTATTGGGTTGGACTCAAAGTGGATTTCTATTTGTTCTTTCTTTAGAACTTCTACTCTTTAACTTACTTATCTTCTTTTCAGTATCAGAAATCCGGCTGTTAACTTAAAGTGACTACTTCACACCATTCTTTGGGAAACCCAAGTACCTCCGGATATCTACAACACATGGATTCTAGCTTTCCCCTTATCTAGACCTATTGTACATCATCAATTGGAAATCATACGGGGATCTACAACCATTGGGCTATCTAGGCCCGACCAGAGAGCCATGTACTATCCAGCTTCAGGGGTCTTCCATATGCAACTACTCAATAGTCCGAACTCTTAGGATTTGGCGTATAATATATTTAGGTAAAATATAAATACGTTCACTCAACATTTCCTAATTTTTCAAGATCGACTGACCTAAGCTCTGATATCAAATAGAATAACTCATACCCAGTGGGCCTAAAATTTCGCTAAAACGAAAATCCAAGTCCACCAGAATACAGATCATTGATTCAGTATCCTGTAATTAAGACAAAAGAATGCATATCAGAGTACTAACAATATAATTTACAGCGGTAACAAAATATAATAAGTCACATATGTGATGAAAAGGACACTTAACTTTGGAAGTGTCAAATCTTGGTCAGTACATATGTGACTTGTTATATTTTGTTATTTCGTTGTAAGTTATATCGTTAGTGCACATATGCATTCTTTTGTTTTAATTGCAGGATACCGAACCAACAATTCGTATTTTGGTGGAATTGGTCTCTATTTTAGTGAAAATTTAGGTCCACTAGGGTATGGGTTGTTATCGCATATGTATGGATACAAAAGGTAATCAGATGCCAAACCTAATCGGGTATGCATGGATACAAAGCAAATTGGATGTCAAAGCTAATCGAGTATATATGGAAACGAATCTATAACCGAGATATATTGTTTAATCGAGCATACAACCAAATGCAAAAGATAACCTAATGCCAAACCTAATCGGGTACATATAGATGAAAAGGCTAACCGAATTCCAATTATAATCGGGTACATATGTATATAAAAGCTAACCGATGTCAAACCTAATTGGGGTATGTATGGATACAAATGCAAACCAGATGCCAAATCTAATCAGGTACAAATGGAAACCAATCTATAATCGAGATATTGCTAGAGTTAGGGTATGCCTTTAGGGTAATTATGTAATTTGTTATATATATCTAACTCGATAACCAATCTTGTTCAAAATAAAAGGTGTTTTCTAGCTATTATATACTTGATATAATGTATTGTATTAATTAATTAATCTAATTAAAAGTATAATTAATAGAAAACCCTTAAATGGTATGTTTTATGATAATAGTTATAAAGTGTTGTAACCATGAATAATATATGACAATGAAATTAAACATATTGTTTTAAATATTCCTACTCAAGATGTATCAAGACTGGATATCGATACATCCATTGAGACTATAGTACATAACGCTCTTCAAATGTTGGGTGGTGTATTATTCATAACTACCGGGGGCACCAAGAGGTTACATATTGATGGTTATTGGATAATTATGGAATGACTCAGTCAATAGTTTTCTGTTGGTTAATATAACTAAGGTCAAACAGAAAATATCGATGTGACAATTTTACACGGTTCTCTTGACTTGAGATTATTGTTGATCTTCGGTGTGGAAGCTCCACTTTGATTATAGTTAACTCGTGACACAACGTCCATCGAATGACTATAGTTGGGTCAAGTGGAAGCATTGGGAGCGAAACACTATCTAAGAGAGGATTCGTTTCCTCGGTTATATGAGGTTAGTATCACGGTCAACTGAAGTTGACTTAAAGTCAAAGTCTTTGGCGGAGCATTTCGGTTAATAATAATTGTTATTATTGAACTAAGGACCTTGTGTTTGGGCTATAGAGTTGAATATGAATGATATTGGAATTTTGACCATTACCAAATTCCAAAAGTCCAAAGTGATGTAGTTATAACGAAGAGAATTGGTGCAAAATAAACGTCACAACCAAGCAACGCTTAACAAAGTAAAATTGGATTTTATCGAAACCAAGTGAGCAATAAATTTGGCCAAAATGTCACAGACCTTCTAAGTGACGTGCGAACGTTAATATTTGAATAGTTCGATGTTAATCGCTGACCAAATTTACTTCTAAAGAGTCGCACAACCAAATCGTTGACTACTCCCTGACCGCATGATTTAATTAATTTATAATTGTTATAAATTAATTAATATTTATGAAATATTAGTTGTAAAAAATTATTTTGATTTATTGAACAGTATTAATAAATATATTTATAATAGTTATAAACATATAATTGACAAACGATATCGATACGTGTTTAAATTGGATTTAGATGCAATGTAATTTGTTTGGGCTTTAAATGGGTTTGAAGCCCATATAGGGGCATGTACATTTCGGCCACAATAGACCAGCAAAGGGGAGGCCATAAGATGGCTAGAGGGGTTAGGTATTGAATGGATAAGAGGAAAGAAAGGGTAAGAGAGAAATGTGGATCTTGATCCTAAAATATCTCTCCATTCTCTCCTCTATAAAAGCATCTCAGCCCACTCACATATTTTACCTTTTGGAAGCCACCAATCCCCTTACTTCTGGCCGAATTCAACATCCCCTCTCCTCCATTTTTCCAAAATCAAATCAAATAAAATTAAACACTATTCGATAGTCCGTTTTATGGAATTCAGAAGATAGCACCTTTAGAATTAGAATTTGATTCAAGAGTTTATTTCAACGCTTCAAGGTGTGGTCATTTGGCATTGGCGAAAGGTAATTATCTGGTCAATGGTTAATATACTAATAATCAATTATTTATATATCATATATTATTTTGTTAGTTAGGTGAAGGTTCTAGTATATCGGTATATCGTCACATTCAGAATGGTTATTTATCCATATGCTTATATAATAATAGAAAAATTAATATATACATGCCTTGATACTCACGGCTCAAGATTTAAAAAAAATCATTATATTTTTATTATTATTTAAATTAATTTAATATACATTATTTAAATATCCTAAATAATATAATTTAAAAATTAAACATTATACTATACAAAATATGTTTTAAAATTACATATAAATAGTTTTATACCTAAAAAATTATTTACACAGCTGATAAACTTTTGGCTATAATTTTGTCATATGTATATATACACACACACATATATATACTAATTAAATATTAATATAAATTCCAAAATTAAAATTAAAATTTTAAATTTTCTTTTTAATTACAAAATATACATTAAAATATTCAAATGTTAAAATATCATCGATATGTTTTTTTAAATATCAAAACACAGAATTATAATTTCAAAACATATTTTTATATATAATAATATTATTATTTTATTCCCAATTGGAATTTTAAATTAAATAAATTAAAAAATAGTTTTTCCATGAGCATTATTAGGTATGCACATATATATAAATATATTTACATTACATATATATATATATATTTCATTCATATATATATTTATACATATATTTTTACTATTAAACTATTTATAATATATATATATATTATGCAAAAATATATTTTTTTTCATTTTTACATCATAATAAATAACTAAAATTTATAATATATTTTAAATATTTTTATGTACGTAATTATTTTATATACATTTATAAAAAACACACACATATATATATATATTTATAATTATTCAAAATAATATGTATATATGTAAAAATTTATATACATAAATTAAAGCATATAAACATACATTTGGACGATATATTTGTGTACTAGATGAGCTAACATATCCGTTGCGGTGTAAATTCAAGCAATTATACACAAACATGTTAAACCTTGCACGGATTGTTATGCAACACATGCACACACACACATATATGTGTATATGATAAACATGTATATATATGTATATATATATTGTTAACGTTAAAATATGAACGCTAACACCCGGTGTGTGTAATAGAATTGTGAAAGCACCACCCGTTGGTACGGGAACAAGATATAAGCTGAAAATAGCAGAAAAGCAGTAAATGAACAACAGATTTATAGTGGTTCGGCCCGTAATTGAGCCTACGTCCACTTTATAGTCTTTTATTGCTGATTCAATTACAATTTGATATAATATCCTTCAAAATACAATACAACTTGATCATGAAAGCACTCTTGACTACTAGCTCGATCTTCGATGATAAAACTCGACGAATCCGTGTTGGATGTAAGGAGCTCTTCTCGAAGATTGTTGTAGTGTCTCGAATGCTTGAAGATCTTTGATTGCTGAATGAGGGGAGGCTTCGACAGCGTAACGGCGCTTGGAGAAATGAATGGCCAAAAGTCCTTTTCATGTTGGAAGTGGTGGCCTATTTATAGGAGCAGATTTCTGAGCTCTCGGTTTGGCCAAGTCATGAGTCGTGACCGACTCATGGTAAGTGTTAACTCGTATTCGACTTAAGATGTCTCGTGGGCGCCATATGTGGTCCATCTTGTGGCTCAGTTGGAAGACAAGTGCTAAGTCGTAGTCGACTCATCAGATCAAAGTAGCACAGGCAAGGGCTTTGGATTCCAGCTTGATAGCCTGATGAGTCGTAAGACTGATGAGTCATAAGACCTCATGAGTCGTAAATCTCCATGAGTCGTAAATCTCCATGACTCGTTGAACCTGATGAGTCGTAAGACTGATGAGTCGTAAGACCTCATGAGTCGTAAATCTCCATGACTCGTTGAACCTGATGAGTCGTAAGACTGATGAGTCGTAAGACCTCATGAGTCGTAAATCTCCATGACTCGTTGAACCTGATGAGTCGTAAGACTGATGAGTCGTAAGACCTCATGAGTCGTAAATCTCCATGACTCGTTGAACCTGATGAGTCGTAAGACTGATGAGTCGTAAGACCTCATGAGTCGTAAATCTCCATGACTCGTTGAACCTGATGAGTCGTAAGACTGATGAGTCGTAAGACCTCATGAGTCGTAAGAAGCTTGTCTTGTTGAGTCATGAAGCTCTTAAGTCGTAGGCCACTTATAGCAAATCATGAGTCGCAGACGACTTATAGCTAAACATGAGTCGTAGACGACTTATAGCAAATCATGAGTCGCAGACGACTTAAGGCCTTCCAGATAGTTAGGTCGCTAGGCAAGTTCAGTCGCTGTCTCTTAAGTCGTAGAAGAGTTAACTTGATGAGTCGTAGCATGTTAAGTCGAAACCTTCTTAAGTCGTAGAGACTTTAACTCGTTGAGTAGTTAAGTCGGAGAGTCTTCTTAACTCGGAGCATTTCATAGCTCGGTATTGTTAGGTCGGAGCAGAGTTAACTTGCAATCTTAAGTTGACCACTTGTTAGGTCGGTTGGCTTCTAGGTCGGCATACATCTTAAGTAGTTAGGTCGCAAGCTCCTTTAGGTAGTTGGGTCGTAGACTCCCTTAGGTCGTAGCTCCCTAACCTGGTAGGTCGTAAGTCGTTCAAGCCGTAGATTCCTTTTCAGCAACTAAGTCGTGAGTCGTTGAGTACACAGGTTTTAAGCTTTTTAACTCGTAAGTCGTTGCTAAAAGGGAGTTAACATTTGCCCCTCGAAGTATACGTCTTAAGTCATAAGTCGTGTGCTTCGATTTCCTTAGCTCGCTTCTTGATGAGTGCGCTAGATCGCGATCGACTTAAGATGAGTCGTAGGTCGCGAACGACTTAGTATAAATCGTAAGTCGGATGTGTCGATTCATCTTTCACTGTCCCAGGGCATAAATAGCTTCAGTCGTTCCTTTTCCTCCTTCACTTGTTCTTATCATCTTATTCTGCCATTTGCAAGCATTCGAGCTCTCTTAAGACGAATTCAAATACTCGATCGCCAGTTATCCCCATCGTTATATTGCGTAAGTGAACTTGATTATTCAATCCCCGACTATAACTGAATTATGAATCCCATTATCGCCATCGACCCCCTCTTCTCATGCCGTACTTCTCTGCAATCCTTGTTTCAATCGATCATCGATGGATTCAAGATGATTTGTCTTAGCCTTGGACAGTTTTGTGTGAACAAGGAGATGGATTGCGGCGATTCAGTTTGACCGATTTGTGATTTGTGATGGAATATCATTACACTAGGTGTATGGTGATTTCGAGATGATTGAATGCGTTGAGGGGACGAGAGTTTTGGTTGAAGGAGAGGCTAATGGGTTAACGGGTTAGGAGTTCGGCGAATCGATGTACTGGGGAGAATGAGCATCTTAACACCTTTGAACAGAAATCGCGACTTAATTTTTGACGACCTTAAGTAGGTCGTAGGTCGTAGGTCGGTAACGACCTAGGACATTGCATTTTTGCATTCAGACTTGAAACTTTTCCTTGCAGTGCAACTTAAGGACTGACGACTTGATTTAACTCATAGCTTGCCCCTTAGGTCGTGGACGAGTTAACACTTAAGGTTTAATCTTGCAAGCACATCTGAATGACTAGGTCGTGGATGAGATAGCCCTTAACTCGTAACTCGCGAACCCATCCGAACGACTTAATAACTTGAACTCTATGACTTCGAATTCTTGGACTTGAATGACCTGACTTAAGAGAACATGCCTTGAGCATCTCGACTTTAATGCTAATAACCTGCTTAACACAACATTCACAGAATACTGGGACGAATATACTGCCACTGACTGCCCACATCGAATGACAGATTAGTTGATAAAGAGAAAATTAAATTAAATGAACTGTATGAGTGAAATGCTACACAATAACCAACTCAAGTGAAGTAGTAAAGCAAAATCGTAATGGTAAACTAAAACTGATTTGTCTGCATCAACACTACACTTGAGTATTAACAAGTTCTGAAATCTCATATTTGCCTGATTGTCAGTTAGTTTAATTCCAGTTATACTTGTTTTTTTTCTTGTTTTCATTAGTTTTGCACAGCACTTCACACTTTTAGGAAACGTGCACCTTCACTTTTGAACATTCAGCTGATTGTGTAGAATGGCATCTCATCAAGAAGACTTGGAACCAAGTGGAGAAGCTTTTCCAATTGCCACTCCGTTGAATGATCCCCCGGAAAGGACTCCTACCACTCTGAGTCATAAAGTCTTCCGTCAACTATGCACCCAGTTTGGCATCGCTGAATCTGCGCTTTGCTCCCTGGAGTAAATGACACTGCTGATAGGCCGCCCCCCGGCTTTGTCGCAGTGAACCGCCAAATGTGCTTGAGTGGAGCGATTCCCCCGTTTAATGACTGTCTTCGAGAACTTCTCCTTCGATTATCTATCTCCCCTTTTCAACTACATCCCAATGGCTACGCCATCCTACTGGGACTGTGTGTGCTGTTTAGGAGAATGCTGGACCGTTTTCCCAGTTTTGGAGAAATTTGCTTCTTGTGCTCATTTACAAAGAACAAAGACCATCCCTCTATCACAGTTGTAAGGAGTTCCAGGAACCGTAAACTGATTATTGGTCTTCCTGAAAGCGTTCCTGGGTTTCTAAGCCAGTTTTTCTTTGTTCGCTGTCCCCTGGGATTTTACGCAATTTGGAGAGTGGAAAGTAAGGCTATCTACCTTTTCCCTGTGTTTTCTAAAATTCTTTGAAGTCCAAATTGTCAAATGTTAACTTCTTTCTCTACTGTTTCAGCGCTCCCTCCCCCCTCTAGGGAAACTCGTCACAAAAATACCTTCGAGAGGCTTATGGCCGTGCCGGTCGAGGAGAGGAGTGTTCAATTTCTATTGAGAGATGAGTTCCTCCACGAATTTGGACTCTTACATCCTTCCCGTTCCACTCAGCCACATGAAGTCCCTGATTCTCCTGCTGAGGAGTCAGATGCCCCTGTTCCTGCTAAAGAACTTTTATCGCAAGAACTTACCGCTGAGACTTCATTGGTAAAGTGTTCTACTCCTACCGACATTGCTGGATCGTCCAGTAAGTTAGCACTTGCCCCGGTTGTTGAAGAGGAGGAAAATCTTCACACTCTTGAAAAGACGGCTGAGGTGGAAGTTGAAAAAGATAATTCTCCCATGCACCATGGCGATGATACTTTTGACAGTCTGAGCGACATTATGATAACCTCTCAGGAGCTCTTTAAAGATGATGTTTCTAAAGTGGTCCCTCCTGTTATCGAAGCAACTTCTTCCTTGCAACAAACCACAACGCCTTCTATACAAGCCGTCACCATTTCCACACAAAAAAGTGGTTTGTAGTCCGACGCGCATAGCCCACACGCCACACACACTTAGGATTTTAGCACTTATATGCACTTAGCTCCTTTAATTTGAAAATTTCTAAGACTTGCCTTTCTTTTCCAATTTCAGGTTCTACAATGGGACGCTCCGGCTCATATTATGACTCATTTCAGCGTCATGGAGGACGTGGATCCTATGACTTCGGGAAATATCTTGGTGGCCAGAGAGAGACAGATGAGGAACGGGCTGAAAGGAAGGCTCAAGAAAAATGGGATTATGAGCAGCGGTAGAGAAGAAGAGATGCTGATCGATATGATTCTTCTTACAGAACTCACGATTCTCATAAGCGAAAGTCTTATGATGACAAAGGGAAGACTCAAATTACTGATGAATCGAGCAAACGATCTAAGCCAAGTGACGCGTCTGCTATTTCTGAGAAGACTAACGCTCCCATTTCTTCTGACATTCCGGCCGGTTCTCCTCCTCTAAAGGAATCTGATATTCAAACCATCATTAACAGGCCAAAATATCAAGTTAAAGACGGCCCTCCAACACTTCAGAGCCGATTTCCGAATTGGTGTCTAAGAGGAGTCCGTTTCGACTTAGATTTGGTTCCTATTGATAAGCAGGCAATGCTGAGAAATGTCGATGCTGTCAAGCTTGATATTGAAAGAATGTCTGGATGGCAGAAGTTGGTTGATGAACTTCAAAGGGTCAACCATATGAACCTTGAGGCGATGATGACCATGGAGAATGACAAATCTGAGTGGGACAAATGGCGTAAGCAGCATGACGCGGAGATGACGAGTATTGTAGACGACAATGCAAGGCTTGCGTCTGAAGTTAAGCAGCTTAAGGAAAATCTCGCTTCTTCTTCTGCATCGTATACTCAAAAAGAAGAAGTTTTTCAGAAGCAAGTGCGGGATGCACATGCTGCACAAAGAGATGTAGAAATGAAGCTTGCCGCCGAACAGCATGTTAATGAGAAGTATCGGGCAGAAAACGCCGAACTGCGGGAAAAAGTCACCTCCCAGAAGGTGGAGATTGAGTTATTAAAGTCTCGACTCGCTAAAGCTGAGGCAGCTCGTGATGAGGCTATTACTGGTAGGGTTGCTGCCATTGCCGAAAAAGAAGCGGCTGAACAGTCACATGAGGCGACGAAAGCAAACATCAGTTCTACCTTATTCGACTTTTATTTACACTGCGTTCTGGGTCGTGGGAGCCTTGCTTTTCTGGGTCCAGATTATGAAATCACTCTGGCGGAAGTGTGGGAGGCCGCACTTGATATGTTTAAAGGTGCCGGCTATGATGAAGCAAAATTTGAGGAAGCAAAATTTGAGGCTCGCTATCTTGATGATGAGGCTCGCGCCGCTCTGGTTAGAGGGAAGGAGCAGCTTGCTAGAGCACGGGCTGAATCACTGGGAGAAGAGCTCTCAAAAGAGGAAGCTCATTTAACTGCCCCTGTTCATACTTCCACTTCGGCTGATGCAAACATTATGGATTCCAGCTCTCATCCTTCACATCTAGTTGTGACCACTCCTACAGAAGAGGAGGCAATGAAGGACTTTCAGGCTCGGGAATTTGAGATTGATCTCGCCAAACCGGCTTCTCCAGGTAACTTTGACGATTCACGGTCTTCTTTTTTCTCGGAGAATACTGATTTTGATTTCTTTTATTATGCAGCAGTCGTGCCGGAAACTGCACCAATTCTTCCTTCTTCAGCTACCGTTCCTCCTTCTCAAGTTACTCCTCTTCCAGCTTCTCAACCAGGTTCACAGGAAGAACCGATAGCAGCCCTTCAAGGTTTGGACGAACCATCTGCTTCTGAGGAACAGAAAGCAGGAGATCTGGAAGATAGAGAGAAGACCCTGGAGCGGTCTTTTGATTATGACACAAAGCTTTCTACATTTCTTGCTCCGGGGAGCGAGTCTTCTTCCAAGAAGAAGGGAAAGCGTGCGGTTTCGAAGAAAGGAAAGAAGAGTTCTTCTGCTGTTGGGGATGAAGCAGAGATTGATCCGGCTGAGTCTCTTTCTCCTTCTTCTCCGATACGGCCTACGAAGCTAATTACCAGGCCGGGTAAAAGCTCCAAGGGTGGGAAGAAGGGGAAATGAGTTTGATTTTGTCTTTTCTGCTTTTTGTATTGACCGGGGATTGTGCGGATACTGGTCTCCGCTTATTTTTGTAACCTGTACAATGTAAAAAATTTCTCATAGTGTTGAAATAAATAGATATTTTTCTTGTACAAATCCTTGTGTATGTAGGAATACATCTATTTTTCATTTGAAGTGTAGAGTAAACGATTCTTTCTATTTGTACAAACTTTTTGTCTGTGTTTCAAGAACGCATTTACTCCACATCTTTATTACGTGATATTGCAATGAACTTGTGGTATGTCGCTTGTATATTACTTTTATTACTGTAACTGAATTGTATAATGCTGCCCCCATACCACAAGTATATTGTAATATTTCTTGCTTTCACAAGACCGATACTCTTATTTTAGAGAATAACTTTCCACTTTTTCAGGGAAGAATTATTCTGCTTTTTAATAGAGTATATCTTGTCTTTGGAGAAATTTTTATTTTCTTTTTCTTCCTGAAGAACATTTCGACTTCTGGGAATGATCACTTTTATTTGTTTGAAAGTGAATTTTTCTGTACAATGAAATGAGCTTCTGAAGAAGGTTTTGATTTTATGCCCCAGTAAAGGGTTTATTTTTGGTACTTCAAGCAAGGTGAAGTACGCCTCTGAAGAGGTCTTTTGGTCTCTGAAGAGAGGCAATTTTGGTCTCCGAAGAGAAGCAATTTTGGTCTCCGAAGAGAAGCAATTTTGGTCTCCGAAGAGAAGCAGTTTTGGCATTTCAACTCTGGTGAAGTGGGTCTCCGAAGAGAAGCATTTTGCACTTCTACACGGGTGAAATGTGCCTCCGAAAAGGGCTTTTGCCTCCGAAGATGGCTTGTGCCTCCGAAGAGGGCTTGTGCCTCCGAAAAGGGCTTGTGCCTCCGAAGAGGGCTTGTGATTGCCTGGAAGTTACTTTCTCATGGTCGGAGGGGTCCACGGGACAGGCGCAAGTTGCTTGATTGGATGTTTGTTTGTACAAACGATCGCGATCAATTAACGAGGTGCCCCTTCGGTGGTCCTACCAATCTTTTTGATTGAGGAAAGCACTCCCATTTATTGGCGTGCCTCGCTAGAGGGCTTTTTAGTATTTCATCACTGGTGAAGTGGGTCTCCGAAGAGAAGCATTTTGCACTTCTACACGGGTGAAATGTGCCTCCGAAAAGGGCTTTTGCCTCCGAAGATGGCTTGTGCCTCCGAAGAGGGCTTGTGCCTCCGAAAAGGGCTTGTGCCTCCGAAGAGGGCTTGTGATTGCCTGGAAGTTACTTTCTCATGGTCGGAGGGGTCCACGGGACAGGCGCAAGTTGCTTGATTAGATGTTTGTTTGTACAAACGATCGCAATCAATTAACGAGGTGCCCCTTCGGTGGTCCTACCAATCTTTTTGATTGAGTAAAGTACTCCCATTTATTGGCGTGCCTCGCTAGAGGGCTTTGGTTGGTGTGCCAGGAAGGTTGCGTCTTAGGGGAAAGTAGATCCATGGGATGGACACAAGCTGCCTGATCGGATGCATCACAATCAGTTAGCGAGGGTCTTATTCCTTCTGCTTGGGAAGGTATCCCTTTAGTGGATCTACCTGCTTTCCTGTTGAGAGGCATACATCCCTTTGGCTGTTTCCATGTTTGCCCGCTCATGTTGTATCATCATCCGCCAATCTGCGATCCTTTATCATCGTTTCCAAGCACGTCTTCCTTTCTTTTGCAAGTAAATTCCTTTATCTGAAGAAGTAGACTTCACTGTGGAATGACTCCACAGAGTAAACGCAAGTTATTTGGTTGGATGCCTTTTTATATCAACGATCGCAACCAGTTAACGAGGGCTTGACACAGTGGAGCCGTCAACTTTTTATGTGAAGTTCCTCTTGTAGGGGATTTGAGTTTGGAATTTTTGTTGCTTGAAATTTGCTTTAATAAATGATTTGTAAGGCTCGCTTAGCTTTGCGATGGGTGGGCTTTGCTTTAATGACCTGCAGTATTAGATCGACATTTTAGCAATACATTTAGAGTATTTACACATCGAAATATAACAGGCATTTTATAATAGAAAACACAGAATGCATAGTTTTTCATTATTGAGTCACGCTGATTTCTCAGCGGTTTACAATGCAGAAGTTACACATCCATCATTATCTTTACAAATTCAAACAATGCTGTTAAGTAAAAAATGAATGCTAGTTATTGTTGTTTCAGAATCTCCAAGCTGGATTTCCATTTGTGCTTGATTCATAGCTTTTGGATTTTTATGCCAGAGAAAGTGAGAGATGCCCCAGTCGCAGTTTTGTGGGTAATTAATAGTCATCCCAACTTCTGCTTGCTGGGTATGGTCCCCCTGTGATAGCATTAATGACAAGCTTTTCTGAATCTTGCACTGCAGTGTTGTTGTAAGAATCGGACTGATGGGTAGGGTGTTGTTGATCCCGAGTGGATGAGGTTGGATCGACTCCGCTTCTCTTAACGTATTGTTGGAGTTTACCTTGTTCCAGCAATTCTTCAATCACTTTCTTTAACTGGCGACATTGGTCAGTGTCATGGCCAGGCTGATTGTGAAATTGGCAGAATTTTCCATTACTCTTTGCACCTTTCGTCATCTCAGGTGGCTTAGGATACCGGACAACGTCTTTTGTTGCAAAAAAGATATTTCTTGGTGTATTAGTTAAAGGAGTATAATCCGAAGAATTAAAGCGGCGAGGTTTCTTTTCATTTCCCTGGTTCTTTCCTCCTTCATTCTCCCTTTTCTGACTTTCAGATTCTCTTTTCTTAGATGGGACACTGTTATCATTAGTTTGGGCAGCAACCACTTTTGATGTCGTAGAAAGGCTTTCAAGGCGAATGAACTCGTCGGCCTTTTTATAAAATTTATCAAGTGAGTTCGGTTCCTTCATCTTTAGCCATATCCCAAATTTACTCGATTTATCAATGGCTCGCATCAAATAAGTCAGGATCATGCGTGGTTCTGCATTTTCTACCTCGGCTAAAGCTATATTGAAACGGCTCAAGAAAGATTTAATTGATTCTTCGGGCGCTTGTTCAAGGTTAGACAGTGACATTATATCCTTAGCTTTTGAAGCATACAATCTGAACTGTTCTTTAAACTTTTGCGTTAAGTCGGAGAACTTATCTACAGACCGAACTGGAAGCTTTGTGAACCAAAGTAAAGCCACGCCTTCGAGGTATACCGGAAAGTATCGACACTTGATCTCGTCTGATGCTCTTGCACCGGTCATATGCCAATCGTATTTGTATAGGAAATGATTAGGGTCAGTGGTTCCCCTATAGGCTTGGATAGTAGGAGGTGCAAATTTCCTTGGAAATTCCGCTCTCAGGATCCTTTCAGTAAATGGAGTTCTGCTTGGCGCGTATCCCCAGTCAGCCTCATCCTCTTCCCTTTGCATGCTCTCTTTCATGATGCGGCCAACCATTTCAGACAGGTATTCTTTATTGTTCAAAGACACCTCCGGGCAAGCACCAGTTCTTCCCTCGGAAGTTTGCCCGGGCATATGTTCATGACAAGTTGGTTGCGGCATAGAACCATCAGCTTGGAAAGGTGGCATTTCAGGAAGGGTGGTTTGATGGTTTTCTGGTTGACGATTTGCCCCGAGCAGGGCAGTTATTCTATCCATCATCAAAGCATTTTGAGTTTCAATTTGTTGGTATAATCCAGAAACTGCGTCATCCAACTCAGCCCTGGTGACTCCAACGGTTGGAGTTGTTTGGTCTGTTGTTGGGGAAGCGGAAGTCCCTTCGTGAGCATTTCCGGATCTGATAGGTCTACCTCTTCTTCCAGGAGCCATTATTTCGGATCTGGTTTTTAAGAGAGGTTCTTTTTATGAGTCTTTGCGAAGCAACGGTGGATGATCGCCTGAGTTGGGTTCTCAGTGAAAGCACCAAAATGTTAACGTTAAAATATGAACGCTAACACCCGGTGTGTGTAATAGAATTGTGAAAGCACCACCCGTTGGTACGGGAACAGGATATAAGCTGAAAATAGCAGAAAAGCAGTAAATGAACAATAGATTTATAGTGGTTCGGCCCGTAATTGAGCCTACGTCCACTTTATAGTCTTTTATTGCTGATTCAATTACAATTTGATACAATATCCTTCAAAATACAATACAACTTGATCATGAAAGCACTCTTGACTACTAGCTCGATCTTCGATGATAAAACTCGACGAATCCGTGTTGGATGTAAGGAGCTCTTCTCGAAGATTGTTGTAGTGTCTCGAATGCTTGAAGATCTTTGATTGCTGAATGAGGGGAGGCTTCGACAGCGTAACGGCGCTTGGAGAAATGAATGGCCAAAAGTCCTTTTCATGTTGGAAGTGGTGGCCTATTTATAGGAGCAGATTTCTGAGCTCTCGGTTTGGCCAAGTCATGAGTCGTGACCGACTCATGGTAAGTGTTAACTCGTATTCGACTTAAGATGTCTCGTGGGCGCCATATGTGGTCCATCTTGTGGCTCAGTTGGAAGACAAGTGCTAAGTCGTAGTCGACTCATCAGATCAAAGTAGCACAGGCAAGGGCTTTGGATTCCAGCTTGATAGCCTGATGAGTCGTAAGACTGATGAGTCGTAAGACCTCATGAGTCGTAAATCTCCATGAGTCGTAAATCTCCATGACTCGTTGAACCTGATGAGTCGTAAGACTGATGAGTCGTAAGACTGATGAGTCGTAAGACCTCATGAGTCGTAAATCTCCATGACTCGTTGAACCTGATGAGTCGTAAGACTGATGAGTCATAAGACCTCATGAGTCGTAAATCTCCATGACTCGTTGAACCTGATGAGTCGTAAGACTGATGAGTCGTAAGACCTCATGAGTCGTAAATCTCCATGACTCGTTGAACCTGATGAGTCGTAAGACTGATGAGTCGTAAGACCTCATGAGTCGTAAATCTCCATGACTCGTTGAACCTGATGAGTCGTAAGACTGATGAGTCGTAAGACCTCATGAGTCGTAAGAAGCTTGTCTTGTTGAGTCATGAAGCTCTTAAGTCGTAGGCCACTTATAGCAAATCATGAGTCGCAGACGACTTATAGCTAAACATGAGTCGTAGACGACTTATAGCAAATCATGAGTCGCAGACGACTTAAGGCCTTCCAGATAGTTAGGTCGCTAGGCAAGTTCAGTCGCTGTCTCTTAAGTCGTAGAAGAGTTAACTTGATGAGTCGTAGCATGTTAAGTCGAAACCTTCTTAAGTCGTAGAGACTTTAACTCGTTGAGTAGTTAAGTCGGAGAGTCTTCTTAACTCGGAGCATTTCATAGCTCGGTATTGTTAGGTCGGAGCAGAGTTAACTTGCAATCTTAAGTTGACCACTTGTTAGGTCGGTTGGCTTCTAGGTCGGCATACATCTTAAGTAGTTAGGTCGCAAGCTCCTTTAGGTAGTTGGGTCGTAGACTCCCTTAGGTCGTAGCTCCCTAACCTGGTAGGTCGTAAGTCGTTCAAGCCGTAGATTCCTTTTCAGCAACTAAGTCGTGAGTCGTTGAGTACACAGGTTTTAAGCTTTTTAACTCGTAAGTCGTTGCTAAAAGGGAGTTAACATATATATATATATATATATATTATAATATTAATTAGATAATACAAAATCATATTATAAATATAAATAAAATAATGGTTTTATTTAAAAGAAATTTAGAAATGTTCTAAACAATTTTGACTTCATAGGCCCAATAAAGATCTAATATAGTAAAAAATTGAAATTCACTTGTTTCTTCCATTGCGGGCTGGCCAAGTTCCAACAGATATATTGTTTAACCAGCATATCATTGAATGCAAAATCTAACCAGATGTCCAACTTAATCGGATACGTATAGATGTAAAAGCAATCGAATGCCAAACCTAATCGGGAACATATGGATACAAAAGCTAATCGGATGCCAAATCTAATCGGGTACGTACGGATGCAAAAGAAAACTGGAACCTAAACCTAATCCGGTACATATACAACCAATCTATAACCGAGATATAATATTTAATCGAGCATACCACTGAATGCAAAAACTAACCGGATATCAAACCTAATCAGGTAGGTATGGATGCAAAAGCTAACCGAATGTCAAACTTAATCGGGTACATTAGGACACAAAGCTAACCAGATGTCAAACCTAATCGAGTATGTAAGGATACAAAAGCAAACCAGATGCCAAACATAAGAGGGTACATAAGGAAACTAATCTATAACCGACAAATATTCTTTAACCGAGCATACCACCGAATGCCAAGCCTAATTAGGTACGTATGGATGCAAAAGCTAACCGAATGCCAAACATAATCAGATACATATGGATACAAAAGTTAATCGGATGCGTAATACAGAATGTATGGATACAAAAGCAAGCTGAATGTCAAACATAATCGTGTACATAAAGAAACCAATCTATAACCAAGAAATATTGTTTAACCAAGCATATAACCGAATGCAAAAGTTAACTAGACGCCCAACATAATCGGATACGTATGGATGCAAAAGCTAACCGAATGTTAAACCTAATCGGGTACATATGGGTACAAAAGCTAACTGGTTGTCAAACCTAATCGGGTATGTATGGATGCAAAAGCAAATCAGATGCTAAACTTAACCGGGTACATATGGAAACCAATCTATAATCGAGATATATTGCTTAACTGAGCATACCACCGAATGCAAATGTTATCCGGATGCCAAACCTAATCGGGTACATATGGATGTAAAAGCTAACCGAATGTCAAACATAATCGGGTACATATAGATAAAAAAGCTAACCAGATGTCAACCTAATTTGTTATGTATGGATGCAAAAGCTAACCTAACGTCAAACCTAATTGGGTATATATGGATGAAAATGCTAAGCGGATGCCAAATCTAATCGGGTATGTATGGATACAAAAGCAAACCAGATGTCAAATCTAATTGGGTACATATGGAAACCAATCTATAACCAAGATATATTGTTTAACCGAGCATATCACCGAATGCAAAAGTTAAGAAACCAATCTATAACCAAGGTATATTGTTTAACCAAGCATACCACAAAATGCAAAAGTTAACCCGATGCCCAAACTAATCGGGTACATATGGATGCAAAAGCTAACTGAATATCAAACCTAATCAAGTATCTATGAATACAAAAGATAACTGGAAGCCAAACCTAATCAAGTATGTATGGATGCAAAAACAAACTGGATGCCAAACCTAATCGAGTACATATGGAAACCAAGATATAT
This sequence comes from Allium fistulosum, assembly GCA_030737815.1. NCBI lineage: Eukaryota > Viridiplantae > Streptophyta > Magnoliopsida > Asparagales > Amaryllidaceae > Allium > Allium fistulosum. Next base: position 707,740,487 of record CM060903.1, on the reverse strand, counting down.
TACTTAACCGAGCATACCACCTGCTGAAAAAGCTAATCGGATGTCAAACCTAATCGGGTATGTATGGATGTAAAATCTAACCGGATGCCCAAACTAATTGGGAATGTTGGATGCAAAAGCTAACCAAATACCAAAATTAATTAGGTATGTATGGATACAAAATCTAATAAAATACCCAACCTAAATGGGTACGCATGAACATAAATCTATAATCGAGATATATTTTTTAACCGGGCTTACAACTGAATGAAAAAGCTAACCAGTGCACAATCTAATTGGGTACATATGGATGCGAAAGCTAAACGAATGCCCAACCTATAACCTATAATCAAATACTAACCAAGATAATCAAAAATGCAAAATCTGACCGATCTAACCATGAATACAAAATGACAATAGTTAACCAATATAATTATGAAAGCAAATATTTGCATGATAAATATTTAACTGATGTAGAACCTAATAAGGAATATATGAGTGTAAAATCTAAAAAGATGCAAAATCTAAACAGTATGGATGCAAAAGATAACCAAATACACAACCTGATCAAGTACAAATATAAAACTATTTATAACTGAATTAGAACAACGACTAATCGAGCTTATCTTTAGAAACAACACCTAAAATAAACTTATTATCATGAAAAAACATATATATGCATGACAGATGTATAACAAGCAAACATAAACTACTAATATATCACTAGCAAATATATGCTTGACAAATATTACCCTGGCAAAAATTTTCTAGGCAAATATTTGCCAGACTATTATTAACCAAACAAATTAAGTTACAGTGTTAACCAAACAAATAAATAAAATAACAAAAAAACGTTTAATTTAACAAAAAAATACATGAAATTACAATGATAGTCTTTATAATAAAAAGCGAATAACACTTAAAAATTATAACTGATTTCTTAACAAATAAGATATGACTTAATTTCTTACACAAACTACAACGTTTGTACTTATTCACCTCACTCGTTGACTTAATCCGTTCAGAAGGAGGAGACCTACTTGCACCACGTGTTCTCTTAGGAGGATGAACTTCAATATCTTCAGGTTAAACATCTTCCATTTGAAAATTAGTAAGTAGACGAATCATATGAGAATAAGATGCTCGAAAAATGGATACTTTGAAATAGTCCTCAATATAAAAATAAACATCCAAATCAAAAGCAAGAATGCATCTAATAGCATAAGATTGAGTTGATTGAACTTCATAAACATTAGCAGTAGATCTAGTAACTTTTCATTGAACACTCTCAATGTATAAATCCCTTAATCGCTTCTCCATAATATGACACAATTGACTATTCCAACTTTTACTTAACTCGCTTCTATCAGACATAAGTTTTATGAGCTTCAAACGAACTCTATCTAAGCATGTATTGATAGGTAAATATCTTTCCTTTAAAATCCATCAATTAAAACTTTACACTTTTAATGTCAAACAAAGCTTGATTAAAAGCATCTATTGTAGCATCTTTAGGAACTCGATAAAACAACGAAATAATCCATTTTTTAACCTCGAGCATGCCTTTTTGTTAAAAAAACTTCAAATTATTCTTTAAATGATAGTAATAAGAATCATAAGCTGAACTTGGAAAAACTGAAGGAACAACAAGCAAAAAACCAATATACTGATTAGATACAAAGGTGAAATAACGATCATCATTACATAACATTTCCCTAAGCTTTGTTAAAAACAATACCAATTAGGTTCATCTTCACCAAATACAATGCCAAAAGCCAATAGGAGAAAACCTAAAATAAAGAAAAATACATTTAACACATAATTAAAATAAAAATAAATGCACAAAATATACAAATTACAACAACACAGGATAAACAATTGGCATTGAAATATATAACAAGATAAACAATCAAATACAACAAATAAATTGAAACATACCCATAAAAAGTATCCCAGGTAATAAAATAACATTCATAATACTAATTTAAAATATAAAATAATAAATAGATAGACAAAATGAATAAACCGTAACATCAAAGGTATGTCAAATATTTGACGAAGAATGTGGTAAATATTTGATGTTGAAATATTTAACAACCTAAATCATCTAATATAACAAAGAAATTAAACCGTACAAAAAAGGTTTACCAAGTAAATAAAATAGAATTATAATATTAATTTAATAATAAAATAACAAAATAAACAAGCCAAATGAATAAATTGAAACAACATAGATATGTCAAATATTTGCCATAAAAATATGGCAAATATCTGACATGCAAATATTTCACTAAATGAAATACTATACAATTATATTATAATTTTCAAAACTAAATCATATCTTGATTACTATTTTTACTTGCAACAGACATAATACAACATCGTCCTCTACCTATCATAAAAGTCCCATCTAGAAAAGTCAAAAATGAAAATAATCAAATCCATATTTGCATGCTTTAAACCTAATGAAACTCTCTCAAATTCATGACTAAAAAAATCACCTTGAGGTTTAACAGTACTACCAGGATTATAAACAGTCACGACTTTACAAAAAGATTTCAATGATGATGCGAAAGCAAATCATTTCCATAGATTTCTTCCAAAGAAAATCTTTTTTCCGTATAAGCAAAATAGTAATTTAACACTATATTACACTCAATCTGAAATAAATGAACAATATCTTTCGTTTTCATAAGAGGACTTGAACGAATAAAATCAATAACCAATTTTTTAACTAATTTGATAGAAACAAATGGATGGTTAACATCTATAATACTAGCTCCTTATGAATGATTAGGTTGCACTATTTTAATATCAAAAAACTTGGTAGGTTAAACTTACGAGAAGCATGAATACGAAAAGTCCAACCTTTCCATGAAAAAACAGCTGTAACTCGCTCCCTATCATTTTTAACAACATTAACTTTATATCCATTATTAATACGATATATCATAAGATACAATAAGAACTCCTCAATGCCACAAGCAAATCTTTGACCAACACCAGTAAATACTATATTGCTAGAATCATTTTTTAACAACCATTTCAAATTAGAACTAGAATCAACCGAAGAACAAACCATTGAAGAAATATACGAGCCACACTCAACAAAAGAACCAACAAATAAGAAACTATAAGAATCAACGTCGGCCGAAATACTTTTATACTGCTTAGATATAACTGAAACAAGTAGAAAATCATTTCGGCTATAAGCAACAAGCAACAATATACTATGCAAATCAGAATTAGTTTCAATGACTCCTTGTCATCTCCTTCATAAACCAATTCAATAGAACCAGGTTTTAATTCAGGCTATTGTTCACAAGTATCATTTCTCAATCTCAACACACAATCACCCAAACCAAGACACCTACTATAAGATCATTACCCAACCAAAAAACGACAAGAACATCAATAGGATCAAGCCTGAAAAAACACATATAATATTAAAATAAAGTACTACAGCATAAAAATTAGAAAAACCTAGCATAACTAATATTTTCCAAATAAATACTATTATGAAGAATATTTGTCAGGCAAATAATGGCTTGCATAACACTTCACTGACATATCTTATTAATTTTATGTCATTCAATACCAACATATTTGAACTATAATAGTAACAACATAAGCATGCTAACCAATTACAATGATAATAAAAACAAACACAGTAAATTTAGTATAGGTAAATATATGCTATAAAAAATTACCTTTATTAAAATTCAATGACATATTCCATAGTTTCATATCATTAACACCAACACAAACTTAAACTATAAAAATTACAATATGATCAATAACAATTTATGGGTATAGCGAAAAGAACAAAATTTAATTCAACATGATGCTATAAAAAAGGTTAAACAAACAAAAATAACTACGACCTAAAAAACTGACATCGAACTCATATTATCATTGCAAAATAGAAGAAGAAGAAGGTGTCCAAATCTAATGAAATTCAGTAAAAAAAACCTTTTCCAATTAGCGTTAGATCAATATGTAGAAGAACTGAAGATGCCGACAATAGCGCGAGATGTATGTGTAATGGTTGATAGTATGAAAATTCGAATAGGATTAGGTATAAAAATTGAAACAAAAATTGCAACGAATGAAATAAAGCGGGGTAGCGGGGGCGTTAATTTTAGAAGTTGATGGGTAAAAATGGGAAGGATGGAATTGAAAAATAAAAATAGGGACATAAAATATAACATGAAATTGGTAGGGATATAATTTATTAAATAAATAAATAAAAGAATGTGTTATAAATTTTTATTTACTTGCCTTACACAACATGCCAATCAAAAAAGGAAAAAAATTTTAAAATGACACCTCTTTACCATATTTCATGAGCCCCCATAGCCAAAAAAACCTTCCTATTCAAACATGTTGTGCTTTTATAGTTCCATACGGGGACTAAGGTAGGTTATGCCTAGTGAGGTCACGTGACCCACCAGAAACACATATTTAATAAAAAAAAACAGAAAGCACTACGTGTATTTCTTCTCTTGCATCAGATTTGAACCTTCCTCTCACATCAAATTTTGCACCCCACAGCATCAGATTTGCGCCCTCCTCTCACATCATCTTCCTCCCTTCCTCACATCGCGTCGACAGTAATGGGAAATCTACTAACTCTAATTTTCGTTTGAATTGATTTGAACGTAGTTATTTATGGTTTACTTAAATTAGTTATTGATCCGAATGGAGCTATAGATTTGAACGTGGCTACCAATTTTTTTACCGATTTGAATGAATTGAATTTGTTAAATTGCGGTCGTTTATTGAAATAGTTTGCTGAAACAAATTCTACTTTGTTGAAATACTTTGCTGGATTGAACTTTTTTGTTGAAATAGTTTGCTGAAATGAACTTTTTTGCTTAAATACTTTGCTGAAATGAACTTTTTCATTGAAATACTTAGCTGAAATGAACTTTTTTGTTGAAATAGTTTGATGAAATGAACTTTTTTTTAAAATACTTTGCTAAAATGGTAATGAAATTACTGAAATGACAATGAATTTGCTGAAGTTATAATGAATTAATTTGTTTATATCAAATTTGCAAAAAAAAATCAGAAGATCATTTGAAAATATTTCAAACGAAGTTGGTTCTTCTACGGTTTCTACGCCTACGGATAGTGTCCCGAAGAATGATAGTCAAAACACTATTATTTCGAACTTAGTAACTTGAAGTCGTCTTGAGGTGGATTTATCGGATCTTCCTTCTTATCCTATTTTATGCCATCAGACTATGATCCAAATGATCTAGACATTGTTCGAAGAGCATATTTACTGAAAGGTCCTTGTCATCCTTCTTCGCAATTGTCTCCACAAACAATAATTGGTGGAAAAACTCACTGCTTTAATCAATCATGGTTTAACGATTACAAAAGTTGGTTGGAATATAGTAAGAAAGAAGATGCAATATATTGCTTACCATGCTATTTATTTCGCCCTCAATCGATGAGTAAAAATACATGTGATGCATTTATCCGAGGTAGGTTTAGAAATTAGAAGAACTATCAAAGGATTCGAGTTCATGCTAATACAGATGTTCATATTGTTGCATACATGAAGGCTAACAATTTAATGAATCAAAATTAACATCTCGAAACGGTAATTGAGAGACAATCTACTCAAAGTCAAATTGATCATCGAATTTGTTTAGATTCAATCCTTGCTTGCATTCGGTATCTTTTACATCAAGGTTTGCTTTTTCATGGTCACGATGAATCTAAAGAATCAATGAATAAGAAAAGGTTTCTTGAACTTCTACAATAGCTAACTAATTAAAAGCCCACGGTTAATGCAGTTGTTTTAAAAAATGCACCAAAAAGTCTTAAAATGACATTACTGGATATTCAAAAGGATATCGTGCAATGTGTTGCAGTGGAAGTTGTAGATGTTATCCTAAAACAACTTTCTGAAGGACAATTTGCATTATTAACTGATGAAGCTCGTGATTCTTTAATTAAAGAGCAAATGACAATTGTTTTGAGATTTGTGAACGAAATTGGAAGTGTTGTTGAAAGATTTGTAGGCATGGTACATGTCCCTAATACAAAATCAATTAACATCACTTGAAGATTTTTTAGCAAACATAAATTGAGCATGACACGGCTTCGTGGTTAAGGTTATGATGGGGCAAGTAATATGCAAGGTATGTTCAATGATCTTAAAACACTTATTTTGAACGAGGACAAGTCTGCTTTCTATGTTCACTGTTTTGCACATCAACTCTAATTAACACTTGTTTGTGTCGCCAAAGATATAGATCACATTTTCGAGTTCTTTTACTTAGTTAATAATTTGGTAAACCTTGCTGGAGCGTCATGCAAGCGTCGAGACACTCTTAGAGAGAAAGAAGCAAATAGAATATTTAATCACCTAGAAAGTGGTGAATTATCTAGTGGTTGGGGGTTAGATCAAAAACAGAGTTTGAAATGATCTGGAAATACACATTGGGGTTCACATTATGGTACATTATTTAATTTTATTGTTATGTTTCACTAGTACACAATCTGTCTGTTGCGTCGCCTTATTTGCGACGGTTTAGGTAAAAACAGTAGCAAATAGTATAATATACGATGGTTTTTCTTAAAAACCATAGCAATTGGTCTATGAGAAACGAAGGAAAATTTAATAAAAGCAATTTGCGATGGTTTTTGTCTATAACCGTAGCAAATACATTGTTATTTGTGACTGTCATAACAGTAGTAACTACCTATTGCAAATGCAGGACCGATCTTTGGGTAAAGCGGGCAAAGCATCCGTTTTGGGCCTTTAAAAAACTAGGGTACCACTCAGCATAATTTTAATCACGCACAACACAAAAAAGCGATTGCCGATGCGGAATTTCAGAACCAAATTTGCGGCGGGACTCTAAACAGTGGCATATCAGAACGGCGGCTTCTGATGTGGCACCTCCAATGGCAATGGGCGGCGATTCCAGAACCGTAGAACGACTATGATCCATTCAGGCAACAGCTGCTCCAAATCAGACTTCGATGGGGGGGCAGGTGTTGGGGTTGCGAATGGGTTACAGTTGTCAGTTGATCTTCATCGTGGATTGTCGACATTGAATTGAAAAGGACCTGAAGCCTAAAGGTGAGCTATTAATTTTCTGTAAACTATAATTAAGTGCTTATGATTTCTGTAGTTTTGGAAGTATTTTTACGTTTATGTTTTGTTTGTTGAGATATTGAATTCGTATAGTTTCACGGATCAAATTTTTGTAAATTGAGATAAGTGTTAAGGTTTAATTAATAGTTCATAGTTACTTTTACTTTTGTACTGGTTAGCAAATAAAAAATTTGTTGATAAATAACTAAGTTTGTGAAATTTAAAGTTACTATTTTAAAGTTGAATCGTAGTACTGGTTAGCAAATAAAAAATTTGTTGATAAATAACTGAGTTTGTAAAATTTGTTTGATAAATATTTTTTTTTTCAAAAAATAACTTATTTTCCAGAGAAAAAATTAAGTTTTAATTTGGTCGTTGCAGGAATAAAATTGAAAGATCTGTACGTATTATTGCAGATAATATTTTCAAGTTGGTGTTTGTTCAGATCCAAAACCGCATTTTAACTGAAAATTGAACGAGCCACGTTTAAATTGTAATACATAACTAGATATAATACCTAATACATTGGGCATAAATAAATGATTGAATAAATGATCCAATAAAATATGTAACAAAATACAGCGAGGGCTTCACTTATAATCAATTATTTTATTTTATTTTTATTTAATGAGTGAGAACATGCATGAGAAATGCACAGAAAAATAAAGTGTTATCATGAAATGATATTTTATTTGTTTATTTTTATTTTTAACAAATAGAAACAGAGATGTATAAATCGTACTGTAGTTGCTATACTCAACTATTTAGTTTATCCGAGTGTGTTTAATTTTGTTTTGAGTTTTTGAGTCTCCATTTTTAAGATATTTAAACGTCAAATTTATATGCTATGCCCACGTGAACATTCATATGCTATGCCCATGTGAATATACAAGTAGAAGTTAAAATGACCGAGAATCAAGCAGTGAATATTCATATGCTATGTCTACGTAGGCCTGGTTTGTTGTACCACTCCATTCAAGATTGCATATCAAGTAATTTCTATTAAAATTTGTAACCATTGTCTGAGCTCTAATGTTTTGATTTTCAGAATTGCACATCATGTAATTTTTTAAGATCCAGTAGACTATAGTTTTGATGAGTATATAGTTTGGATTGTATAGTTTGGTGCGAGGGATAATATTATAAACTACTGAAGCAATATTTTTTGTTGTTGTCTCATTTTGAATTATTTTTAATGTTGTGATCAGTTTATTGAGATTAATTTTATAGTTCAAGAATTGTAATATGTTATCTGTATCTTTACAATTGTGCATAAAATAACCATCTCATGAAGTTAGAAATTTGACATTGTAGTTAGAAACTCTGGAATAATGTTTTTGTAAGGCCATCTTGCTTGCCTCTTGGTGAAGGCATGCGTGAGTGCAGCTGTTCGTCTAGGTGTATTTATGTGTTGTTGAATGTGTATAGGCTTGTGTAATATATATATATATATATATATATATATATATGGACACACACACACCATATATGTATATATACATATATGTATATACACATACATATGTATATACATATATGTTGTTTACTTAAGAACATGACCCGTTCTTGCTTTTTGAGGTATTCTCTGGTCATCGTGCTATTATAAACAACACACACACACACACATATGTGTGTGTGTATGTGTGTGTGTGTGTAACTTAATATAATATTGAAATAAATTTATTTATAATACTTCCAGAGTCTTTAATTGTCATTTATAAAAGTATATATTTATCCAATGAGAGCAACCCTGTTAGTATGAATCTATATACATATTTGTTAGATTTGTGTAATATAATACCTAGGTAACATAGATGTATTGATAAATGTAACTTAATATAATACAAATTGTCGCATACAGTTGACCAGATTATCCTTTTACACGATTTCAAATTTTGGTGATTGGAAGTGTAGAAGTCTGGTACTTGTGTACATTACTACCGGGTGACTGTGAGTGGAAGTCCACAGCTGTTCATGATAGTTCTCTTTGTAGGTAAGAGTCTTACCTAATTCTTTATGCTAGAATTCCTCTGTTTAGTTTGTAGATTCAAAGATTATATAGCTTCTTAGGAAGAAACAACGGGGATGCACTAATTTTCAAATAGTTTGGTATGGTTAGGCTAAGTTTCTTCGTATATAATTTAGTTATTAAGAAGTATATGTCATTTATTTTATTTCTAATTTAGCAACAATCACAATATATCAAATGTATCAAATTTAAGCACTTCAAAACTAGTGTAGGTTGAATTTCTTGGCATAGGCATGTTCCAGCCACACACATATACCCCTAGGACTAAACTTGCAAAATGGATCTCTTTAAAATAAAGAGATTTGTTGTTCTAGACTCTGCTTCACCATAATTGCTTTCTAAACGAAAAGATCGTAAATTTTTTTTGGTAAAATTTATGTTTTGGTTCGAGTGGGGATAACATTTCTCTTATGCATGTCTATGGAGTTTTTAATAATTGAAGTGATTTGGACCGAAAGAAATGAAGTGAGTTAGACATATCTTTTTTTGTCGATGGTCTCGGACGAATTAATCGAATATTGATTCATACGCAAGTGAATATTGACTCATACTTAAGCGATTGAACACTGCTTGGAAAATGGTTTTCTGTTCAGAAATCAAATGTTCCAAATTTTCCTATAAATTTTGCTTTGTATAGTTGTGTTTCTATTATGTCCACCTTTTTACAATCTTTCGATCATGATATGAGATAAGCCGGCCTATCATATTTCATTCTTCCACGTAAATAAATGAATGTATTATCGGCATATGAACAGTTTCATCACTGGCATTGATCTCTTTGGCTTAGCTAATATAAATTCGTGTTTTTATATGTACAGTATTCATTCATTTGCAGAGTTTTTCAAGCAAAGGAGATATTGGAGTCTTCAGGAGTGCTAAGAAGGAAACAACCAAACCAATGGTATAAATTCATTTCAGTTTCATGTCTTATATAAATGGTCATATTTAATTTTGTCTTTGCTTCCTTCTATGCTAGGAATTCAACTTTTCAACAAGCAAAGGGCATCAGCAAGATCCACTAACGGAACTTTTTAATAAGGTTAGTAAGCAAACTTATTCTTGACTTGCATAAGAATTCTTTTAGCACATTTTTAGAAGTTCTTGACTTAATCTATTTTTGCTCTGGTCGCTCATTTCATGCCTTTTTCTTTGTTATTACACATAATTACCATTTTATCTTACTTCTATTTTGGATTTATTAGCTTTCTCTAAATACGGACATACAAGAAACAATACCTGGTTCAGTTTTCCAATGTCGTGTAAATGGTGTTAATACCAATTCTTCCAATTGCAATAATTAATTTACTCATTTTGTTCATGAAGTGAAGTATTAAACTGTTGTTGAAACTAATTTATGGGAGTAAGACTTGGAAGGAGAATTTGAATAGCAATGTACACAATGAGAGCACAAGGTAACTTTCTTTTTTGCCGATGTTCCAATATCTTTTCATTCAGCAGGCTGTATAAATAGGAGAATCGGTATTCCAATTCTTTGTAGGATATTCTTGTAAACCAAGAATTCAATTGTTTTAGGTTTGAAGCAAATTGGATCAGTGGGCTTAGCTTTTCTTTTTTGTAGATAATTTACCATTGAGCATAGTTATGACAATTAACATACTTATTTTAGAAAAGGAAAAGGCACCTAAAAATAGGACAGTTGAAACCTCCATCTATGATTAAACTTTCAAAGCAAAACATTTGTATTGTCGAAATTTTAAGAGAATCGGAACAAAATTAAACTTTTCTATGTCCTAAGTTTGTGTGGGCAGGCTTCTTACTCCATCCTTGAGGTATATTCTTACACAGTTCTATCTATATTTTTTTTCGTTTCTATATTATATATTTTTGTAATAATTTTTAGAATTCTTTTGCAATTTAGTATTTTCAGAATGTTAAGCCGAAAGAGTTCACATAATTGGTTATGTTTATCTTATATGCAGTGTTGTATTTTTTTAAGATATTTTAACTAATTTGAATGTATTTTGATTTTTGTACTTTTATTTCATTTTAATTAAATTCATATTACACAATAAAAACAATAATTAACTAATTATAAATCAAATAAATTGAAAAATTAAATTTCAAATACTCCACTCAAATACTTTGCTCAATCGTCCCTTTTGCATCACAAACACTTGCCCTTTCAACCTACTTTCCCAAACAAATACTCGCTCAAATTCTTCGTTAAATGCCCCGTGATCATTTGTTGAAAATGAACCCTTGTTCTATGGTGGATGGAGCAAGAAATGCGCCGAGCTTTACTATTTTTTTTCCTTCTTAGATCCATGACTCCGTACTTAAATATTCCAAATGCGAAACTAATTTGGTTAGTAAGAAAACATAATGTTTTACTAGGTGCAACCGTTTTCAGTTTTCTTAGTTGAGATGGGTTGGTGCTTCTCTCTTTGCGAACTTCACTTAAGTACTAGCGTTTCTTAAACAAAATCCATTAGTAATCTTGAAAATTTCGAATAACATAAAAAAGTCTTAAAAAATTGTACTTTTTAATAAAGTTCTCAGTAGATAAATGGATAAAAGAAAAATAGAGTGATATGGTAAATGCGATTCATTTTATGCTGATTGGTTAAAAAAATATATTAAAGCAATCCTGATTAAGATGCCTTTAATACGACTCAAAAGTTTGTAAATCTGCAAATTGAACTGCCCATTTCAAATTGGTTTCTTTTAATCAACAGTACAAAACCAATTCATCATGTGTTTTTGAGTCATGTCCATGGAAACCACAAAAGTCTGTTCAGCTGAACTGTAAATTAACTTATTCTAGTAAACGAAACTTGTGAGCGTTCATGTCTGTACTATTACCGTTTAAAGAAAACGAACAGTAATTCAAGCTAGCTCATGCATGTTGGAAATGAAGAAAGGACGCATGGAGTTACTAGAAAGCATTGAATGGTGGCATTGAAACCAAACATATACACTTCATGCCTCTATATATTCTGTAATTTTCTTCACATCTTATCAAATCTACAAATTTTAATTTCATAATGTCCAACAGAGCAAGTCTTTCCTGTGGCAGATGAAGAGGGCAATGACTGGCATCATTTTGTCGACCGGAAAATCCCTACTTTCCTAGACATAGCCAGTATGGCTTACACTGCTTGTCTTAGTGGGCCTGTTGATGTTCACAAGAAAAGAAAACGGCCTAGACTGGAAGGCGTTTTCAGCATAGTCGATATGTTATGTTTTTCACCACCAATTGTGTGAGTGCTTTTACTTTCTATTTCCACGTTGCATTTATCAACATAGTAATGCTAGTCGATAAATTCCTAGCAGGCCAACTGTCATAGCTTTCTTCATATTCCATTATGTAGATACTGTCATAGCAGAGGACATTGAATTACTCTTCCTGCTGCTTGATACCATGTCCCAATGGTTCAAGAATATACATCTCATCCGCAAAAAAGTTCACAATACCACTATTTTGAGATGGAAATGATAAAACAGCGTAGAAGGTATATATTATTTGCCTACCATTTATATGCCTAAGTGTGTGTTTTTTTTCTTTTCTAAACACTCAGCTAACAGGATTAATTGCTGTTGGAACTTGGAACATGGAAGTGGCATTGAAGTTATTTACCAGATCCTTTTTGCATGTTGCTTTTTTAACAACGCATCCAGTTTCTTCTTTGTCATATATTATGACACTTGATGACATGTATGTTACATCTATCAGTTTTTTTGGATGTGATGACACAATTATGTAAGGCTGTAAAGACAAGCATTAGAAGATATTAATATTGCAAGTGTATTATAAAATAATATATGTTATTAAATTATGTGAACTGCTTATATATTTCTCGTATTCGTTGCCTTTTATGAGATAATTGTTTATATATTTTTCTATTACTAATATTTTGTAATGCGACTGAGCTAGTTTATATAAACAACTACAGCAAAAAAAAATTCCTCTTTTTTGCAACGGTTGCAAGAAAAAACCATAGTAAAAAGCCACGTTTTTGAAACAACCCAAAGGTCTATTGCCACTGTTATTACGAAGAACCGTAGCACAAAATAAAGTTATTGCGTCGATTGTTTACGACAACCGTCGCAAAAGGCAACACTTTTGAATTCAAATGGCGACTTTTTGCTACTGTTGTTGTAAATACCCGTTGCAAAAAAACCAACATATTGTGTCGGTTGTTTAGGAAAACCGTAGCAAAAAAGTGTTTCTTGCGATGGTTAAACAACCGTAGCAACAAGTTTAAGCCTGTTGCGACGTCTGCATTTGCTACGGTTGCTGAACCGTCGCAACAGGGGTAAAACAACCGACGCAAATGACCTATTTTGTACTAGTGGTTCTTTTAGTTATTGATGTTCTTATGGATCTTATAGAAGATATGTTAGGTGATAAAAAAGGAGAACCTTTGAATTTGATAAAAGTGTTACAATCTTACGATATCATATTTATTTTGCATTTGATGAAGAATGTACTTGCAATTACTAATGATCTTTCCAAAGCACTACAAAGAAAAGATCAAAATATTGTAAATGCTTTGATGTTGGTAAAAATATCCAAAGAATGTTTGCATAAGATGAGAGATGGTGGATGGGATACACTTTTGAATGAGGTTGGATCTTTTTGCGTGAAATATAATATTCTCGTTTCTAATATAGATGATAATCATCTTCTTTTCGGTAGATCAGGAAGAGGCCCAATGATTAAAAATTTACATCATTATCGAATTGATTTGTTTTACCTTTTTTAAATAAGCAAATCATTGAACTGAATAATCGATTTGATGAGATAACTTCTGAACTTCTTCTTTGTATGTCAGCATTTAGTCCGTTTGATTCATTTGCTGCTTTTGATAAAGTAAAGTTGGTTTGCTTATCAGAATTTTATCCAGATGATTTTTCTCAAGCAGAATGTATGGATCTTTCTAATTAGTTAGAGATTTATGAGATTGACATGAAATCCAATGATAGATTTAAAGATGTAAAATGCATTAGTGATTTGGCTAAGATGATGGCGTTGATGAGAAAAAATATCATATACAATTTGGTGTACAAGCTAATAGCTTTGTCGCTTATCCTACCTGTTTCTACCACAACTGTGGAGAGAGCATTTTCTACTATGAATATAGTGAAAAACGATCCACGTATTCGGATGGGAGATGAATGGTTAAATGATAGTTGTGTTGCATACATCGAGAAAGATATAGTTAATCAAGTTGGTAATGATGTAGTTATCAGTCGCTTTCAAAACATGAGAACTCGACGTGGACAACTTTAAATTATTAGAATCTACTATATGGTTGTTTAGTTTGAAAAGATCGATAGTTGATCGTTTTTTAATAGAATATTATTATATAAAATATTATTTGTGGTTATTAATTGATTTGCTATTATAACTCCGCCTATGTAGTCTTCTATGCAGGCTGTCCCAAGGCAGGATAATGGAGGAGGATTGAGATAGGCTTGGCGAGCCAACATAAAAACCATAGCCTCTCTTATGGAAATAAAACCTTATTATATTTCGTTGGGGCATAACCCTCTTAGCGATGCACCATATCGAGGCTCGAGTATGGTGATAAATAAGCAAGGGCTGGGTCGCCACTCCCTTAGTGGCACGCCATATCGAGGCTCGGGTATGGTGATAAATATGTAACGGATGGGTCGTCACTCTTTTAGTGGCACGCTACATCGACGTTCCAATGTAGTGATAAATGAGCAAGGGTCTTCGCACTTTACTCGACAGGTGCGAGGGGCAAGGAAGCTAGTCGATGAAAGTAGGATTCGGTTAGATAGTTAGAATGTAGGGTCCTTAACAGGAAAGTTAAGAGAGATAGTTGATACTATGACTAGGAGACATGTAAATATCTTATGCGTTCAGGAGACCAAATGGGCGGGCCAGAAGGTGAAGGAGGTAGAGAACACAGGCTTTAAGTTATGGTACATGGGAAAAAGAACGTAACGAGAACGGGGTAGGCATCTTAATTGACAAGAACCTTAAAAACAAAGTGGCCGACGTTAGGAGACAAAGGGACAAGATCATCCTAGTCAAGCTGGTAGTTGGTGATATAGTTTTGAACGTCATTAGTGCCTATGCCCCACAAGTAGGCCAAAGTGAAGCTGCCAAGAGGAATTTCTGGAAAGAGCTAGATGTCATGGTTAGAGATGTGCCTAGTAGCGAGAAACTTTTCATAAGAGGAGATTTCAACGGCCATGTTGGTACAACAAGTTGGGGGTTTGAGAGGGTGCGTTGTGGTTTTGGAAATGGCGTTAGGAACCAAGAAGGAGAAGAAATATTGAATTTCGCTATTGCTTATGACCTCATGATAGCTAATACCTTCTTTAGAAAGAGACAATCGCATTTAATTACTTTCAATAATGGCCAATACTCTAGCCAAATTGACTTTGTCCTTACTAGAAGAGATGACAAACGAGCTTGTGTAAATTGCAAAGTCATACCTGGAGAATGTGTCGTCTCACAACATCAGCTTTTAATATCTGAGTTTTGTCTTCGAATACTTGTTCGACGGGATAAAGGAGCTAAGATTAGTCGGATGAAATGGTGGAAGCTTAAAGGAGACGCCTCACGGGTGTTTAAGGATAGAGTGATGAGAGAAGGGACATGGAATAAAGAAGGAGAAGCAAATGACATGTGGGATGAGATGACAACGCGCATTTGGAAAGTGGCTACTGAGGTGTTTGGAATAATAAAGGAAATAAACGCGAACCTAAAGATTCATGGTGGTGGAACAGTGATGTGCAAAATGCTATAAAAGAGATGAAAGAATGCTATAAATGCTTGTACCATCACTAGAGCAAGGACAACATGCAAAAGTACAAAGCGGCAAAGAAGAATGTAAAGAGAGCAGTGAATGAAGTAAGGGGTCGGGCATATGAAAATCTATATCAAAAGCTAAGTACGAAGGAGGGTGAAAAAAACATCTATATGATAGCTAAGCTCCATGAGAGGAAGACAAGAGACTTCAACCAAGTTAAATGCATCAAGGATGAGAATAATAGACTTTTAGTGAAGGATGATGAGATAAAGAATAGATGGATATAATACTTCGATAAGTTATTCAATAAAGAAGGTGATAACACTACGATCGAGCTGGACGACTCTTTTGATGACACCAATAGACATTTTGTTCAAAGAATTCAAGAGTCCGAGGTAAAGGAGGCGCTAAAATGGATGAAAGCAGACAATGCGTTGGGACCGGATGACCTCCCCATTGAGGTATCACAACACCAAAAAGGCCATTTTATCACACTTATAACCGTGATAAATTAAATTCCCCACGGTTATAAGCGTTGTCCCAAGTGGCGTGGGCAAATATTATCATAGAAAAAATAACGCTTATAACCGTGATAATTTTGGGTATTGCTCACGGTTATAAGCGTGAGAGTTATGGTGTTTACTCACGGTTATAAGCGTGAGAATGATGAATCACGGTTATAAACGTGGGAAATTTCATATCTATCACGTTTATAAGTGTGTTAAATCTGGATTTAATCGTAATTTGAAGTATAACGGTTATAAGCGTGAGTTTTCTGGGGTTTCACCACGGTTATAAGCGTGAGTATTCAAAACATTCACAAATCATTACCTACCATCCATATCGTTGATAATACGTATCAGCACACTATGTTTTATAATATGCATATATACCTACCAACACATGCATTAATATGGACGTCAATATTGCACATGCAAACAAATAAACTTCATATAGCAATTGACATGTGCATTACTATGGATAGTTTTTGTAAATACATAAATCTCGTACAAAACAGCTAAAAAGAACTAATTAAAACATGACCATAAATATTTTCAGTTCTCCTAGACATAATGGTAGGAGTTACAAACTACTATTTTAGTATCTATAGGACAATGCCATTTTCCAAACTATTGAGAGCTGCATATTGAACTGGAACCTGAAAGTTGCTGTGGGATAGTCGAAATCTTGAAAGTATCTCTGTAAATACAAACAGATATTTAGTGTACAGACAAGAACACAAATATGTTACATGGATGGAAATGAGGACAAATATGTTACAAGAACATCATCAACAGCAGGTGGAAACATCTGGTGTTTTAGATTTAAACGTAAGAATTCAAGATCTACATGGGCAAGCTGTTAGAGAAAAATGGGTACAACAGCATGACATGATCTTTTTTAAGGATTGTCTAATAGCATTTTTGTCTAGAGAACATGAAATAACTCAAAGCATACAGCGTTTAACATTTAAAAAGTTGATAACCTTAGCAACTTAATGGTTATATAAAATATTGTTAAATGGAATTTAATTAAAACAAAAACATGCCTCCTGCATCTATACATCACCAAACCATTAAACCAACACCCTACAAAACCACCTTCGAAGTCATCAACTACCTCTGCTGCAATTCAACCACCCTACTCTACCATCCCAGTCACAACTCACTTGCATTACCACTTCCTTGTTGCATTCTTGCCAACTTACATGGTCAAACCATTCAGTGCTACAACAATCCATCACTTACTTCCAACTTACATGGTCAAAGTCACTCACGTGTATATATAGAGATACAAGAGGTCACTCACGTGTATATATAGAGAAGCTGTGGATGTTATCTAAAAGTCTATCGGCCCTATCATAACTATCATTTTATAGCTAATTGCAGAAAAAAGTAACGTGTTGCTTCGGCCTATTTTATTATAATTAATAAAGCTTGTACAATTTAAAGAAGTGTAGGATCTAGTTTTGAAAACAAATTGTTACCTAACTTCATAAACTCATGAACAAAAAGATATTATAATTTTGGTTAGAGAATATTACCCTTCAATTAACTCTTCGAGCCGTAGTTGTAGTTGTAGTTCCTTGTCCCTTATTTCTTCAATTCCCTTTGATATTGAATCAATTCTATGAATTGTGATTCGAATTCTATGATGCAAATCCTTGACAGAAGCATGGATTCTCTCAACCCTGTAAGCATGCTCATCTCTGGAATCCTGGTCTCGTAGAAGCTTACACTTCATTTCATACTCACTTCGGATGATACTGCTCACCTAAAATACAAAATTACATAATTAGCAAAAGATAAAAGCTAAAGCTTGAACTTTGGTAATGAGTCGCTCATCTAGTACCAACTAACGCTGCATGGTCATATCATGTCTTTGTTTCCAGTCCAAAGAGTGGAGACAAAAATAAAGCCTTAGGCATATTAATCCAAGGCAATTCGAAATCTTTTGTTCCGGAAAAATAAAGGATAATTGAGTTCAAATCAGGATATCCCATTTACCCAATACCAAATTAGATAAAATTATGCACAACTTAGGCAAGTTTTCCTAGTATACAACAATACGTCTTAACAAAATCTAAAAGAACACTAATACTAAGTACTGATTATTTCAGTAGTTCTGAAAAATTAAAAGTTCACCTTCAACTGATGCAATGCCATTCCAAGATAACACATAATAATAGATGACGACCGATTAATTTAGTTATCCTTGATAGCACACGGAAAAAAAAGCAGAGATTTTCAAACATAAAACTATCATTTCATTGTTATTAAATTAGAATATGAAAGAACACAGAGATGCCAAATGAAAACTACACTTTTATTCTTTTACTTCACTTCAAGGCTACAATTCGCTGATGCAACAATAGTTATAAACTATACTTCTTTATTAATACAACAGGCAATATAAAATATGAAACAACAACATGTTGCAATGGGAAATAATCAGGTTAATAAGGCCATCAACATGATGATAACACTGCAATAAGACCGACATGAAAAATTAAAGCAATATATATGTACAAAGCTATAAAATGATAGTTGTACACAATATATTGACTAAACTTGTAGAAACAAGGATACAAAAGCACATAGCAAAAGCAAATACTTTACGAGTTATATTGAACATCAAATTTTCATTAATAAATAAACCATTTTTTATATAAAAAACAGTACAGAACTTATAGTTTATTTTATAGTTGATAGTAAAATCCAATCCATTCATTTGATGAGAATATGGTTTAATTAGTCTACTAAGTTCTCACTGGATAGACTTGTTCAATAAATTGTGTTATGCTTCTTTAATTGGCTACAAATCAAATCATCAGTTTAAATCATAACTTTATGATAACTTTGAATAGTTTTTCAAGTGCATGTATAATTAGAGTAAGCAAAATAAACAGTATAGTAGGTAGACAATAAAAATTTAGCTTCTCTGAAATTATATACTCAAAAAACTTCATTTACAGCAAGGAATTAAAATAAGTCACAAGTAAAAAACTTGTTCTTCATATTCACAATACCCGAGAAAAAACCAATAATTCTCTAAAATTTGGAACTTATTCATCTAAAAATATAGTTCTCAAATAATAGATCAAAACAAAGACTACAACATTTGATCAAGAAGAACAACAATAGCCAATTAACTACTCAACAAGTTGACGCTTTTCCATGTTACAAGCATAATTGTTTTTTAGTTGATAAATTGCAGCCTTGATTTTCATTTAGCATTAATCTATCCTCAAAATGCATAATGCCCGTATATCAACTTCATTAAACTTTTCATACGGAAATAATAAGTTGTATTGATATATCTTGTTAGCATGTACAATGAAAAAAAATGTGTACCTTAAGGTCTTCTAGAATCAAAGAGATTATCGGATATCTTGTACATGTGTATAGGTCAAAACTAGCGTTGCTTTTCCTAATTTTAGAACCTTTGTCTTCTAACAGTTCTCTATAACACAAGATTATGTATAAGCCTTCATATTAATAAACCACTTCAGTAAAAGTACATCTGGTTGCAAAAAAATAAATAAATAACCTGCCAAAAGAGAATTTCTTGAACTGCAGCTCCATTTGGGATTCCTTCAGGCCACATAGGTATCACAATATATACAGAGAATCTTTAATGCCAATTCCATTGGTATTAGATTATCTGCTCCTAGTATACATTACAATTAGTCATTGGTTGTTGAAAGAAAAAGAAAAAAAAATTGTGAATGCAACAATTAAGAAACACTTTTAAGATTTCCTGCAACAAGAATATAGATTTTAGTTGAGTAGTCAATGACCTAACATAACTTTTACTCCATTACATTAAAAAAAATTATTTGTAAAATAAACGAGACATTTAACCTTCACAGAAGTAAAGGACTTTTCAGAAAACAATAACCATATCACTAAAACATCAAAAACGGCTCACTCTTACATGTTCAAGAACATAAAACTAAATAAAAAAACGTAGAGATACGCAAGTAACACTGTTTTATTTTCACTTTTCAGTCACATAAAAAAAATTGGTACAAAATAAAATAATCTTTGGGAATTAGAAGCACTTAGAAGCACTTAACATATCAACCTAAGTAACAGAAACTGCAAAATATTTATAAGTACCATTAAACATGATTATTTTCAGACTTGAAACCAATAGACACGTAACATTCTACATAGTTAGAATCTTAAAGCAATAATAGATACACGACATTCAAAATCCACGATAATCATCATAAAATAGTAACAGGTATTTAAAAGTGACTACCTCTCATACACTCAAACATAAACAAGTAAAATATGACTCATTAAACTATATAAGAAACCACTTAGAAAACGTAACAGAAACTCTCTTTATTTTGATACAAAAGAAATTTTTATTGATAACAGAAAAATCCAGGTACAAATACATCAATAGAACAATCAAAAGCTATGCTCCCACTTAGAAAACGAGGTTTTCAATTGAAAATTCTGATATGTAAGCAAGCTGAAACCTTTGCGATGTTGAATCCGAAGAGCAGATAGAAAGATTTGTAACTAATTTAAACTGAAATCGAATTAGGAGAAATTACCTTTGTAGATTCAAAGATTAGGAGAGGAATCGCCTTTGTAGATTTGTAGATTATGAGAAATTGTCTGGTGTCGACTTGTAGATTAGGAGAGAATCGCGAAAGAAATTAAAATAGGAGATTTGGCGAAAGAGGTGGACGGATTTGGCAAAAGAAATGGAAGAAAACGAAGGAAGGCTGGAGCGACGGCTTTAACCTAATTAGATTTAACGAAGAAAAATAGAAGCCAGAAGCGTGACAAACAACTGAAGCAAGGATTGGAACATAAATGACGACAGTATCCAATGTCTTTTAGTTATTTACGAAAAGCCCAAATTTTGTCATGGAAATAACCGTGATAATACAATGTAACAATAATAACCGTTACAAATTTCCAAACCGTGACAAAATGAAACGAAAAAAATGTGACAAAATGGCATGTTTGGTGTAGTGTATGGAGATCCCTTGGAGATGCAAGGATAGCCCGGCTAACTAAGTTGTTCAATGACATTTTCAAATCAAACAAGATGCCAGATGAGTGGAGGAGAAGCATATTAGTTCCAATCTTCAAGAATAAAGGAGATAATCAAAGTTGCACAAACTACAGAGGAATTGAGTTTATGAGTCATACGATGAAGTTTTGGGAGAGAGTCATTGAACATCGATTAAGAAGGATAACAAGCGTTTCAAAAAACCAATTTGGCTTCATGCCTGGGAGGTCGACCACAGAGGCAATGTTCTTGATAAGACAACTTATGGAGAGATTTAGGGAGCAAAAGAAGGATCTACACATGGTATTTATCAATTTGGAGAAAGCTTATGACAAAATACTAAGAAAGGTTATGTGGTGGGCTCTGGAAAAGAAGAGAGTCCCAACAAAGTACATTACCCTTATCAAGGATATGTACGATGATGTTGTGACTAGCGTCAGAGCATGCGATGGTGAAACCAGTGACTTTCCCATTAACATAGTTTTACATCAAGAGTCAGCTCTAAGACCCTACATTTTTGCCCTAGTGATGAATGAAGTTACGAAGGATATACAAGGTGAGATTCCTTGATGTATGCTCTTTGCTGATGATTTTGTGCAAAGTGATGAACGTAGGATAGAGATTGATAGACAACTGTAGCAGTGGAGATAGACTTTAGAATCAAAGGGTTTTAGGCTTAGCGGAACTAAAATAGAGTAAATGAAGTGCGAGTTCAACAGTGTTAGGTCAAAGGATGGAGATGTCACTCTTGCCAGACAAGTAGTGCCCAAGAAGAAATCTTTTCGATATTTAGGATCAATATTGCAGTATGATGGTAAGATTGATGAAGATGTTAGTTTTAGAATTCGAGTGGGATGTGTGAAATGGCGATTAGCATCCAGCATTCTCTATGACATGAAAGTCTCACAAAAGCTTAAAGGAAAGTTCTACAGAACGGCAGTCAGGCTGCGATGTTGTATGGTGCAGAATGTTGGCCTAATAAAAGACAACACGTCCATAAGATAAGTGTAACAGAGATGCGTATGCTGCGATGTAGTTGTGGTCATACAAGACGAGACCGAATTAGAAATGATGATATACATGACAAACTTGGAGTAGCACAAATTGAAGAGAAGCTAGTCCAACGTCGCTTAAGATGGTTTGGACATCTCCAACGAAGACCTCCCAAGACACCTATACACGTTGGAATTATAGGCCGCACCGAATGCTCAAAGAGAGGTAGAGGTCGACCAAGGTTGACATGGGAGAAAGTGGTAAAAAGAGACTTGAAGGATTGGAATATATCCGAAGAGCTGGTGTCGGATAGCAGCGCGTGGAAGTTAGCGATCCACGTACCAGAATCATGAGTTGAGAGTTTTTTTTGCTTAGAGTTGATTTAGGGTTAGTGTTATAAGTTTTAGATTATAGGACTAGTAAATAGAAGTCCAAGGTGTAGTGTTTAGTCTTCGATCCCTATTACTATTGGTACTATTATTATCATTATCATTATCATGGTTGTTTTTTTATTTCTTTATATATTTAGTTTTATCTTTACTTTTATTTTTATCTTTATTTTGATTTTACTTTATTATTATTATTTTTATTATTTCTTTAATTATTTTACTTTATATTATTATTATTATCATGGCTTATTATTGTTGTTGTTGTTGTTGTTACTCTTAAATTAACTTTATTATTTAGTTTTGAGTTCCATTTCTAACCGACCCCAACTTGTTTGAAAGTAATGGTTTAGTTGTTGCTGTTGTTGTTGCATTAGTTG
The DNA here is from genome assembly GCA_030737815.1 of Allium fistulosum. Classification (NCBI taxonomy): domain Eukaryota; kingdom Viridiplantae; phylum Streptophyta; class Magnoliopsida; order Asparagales; family Amaryllidaceae; genus Allium; species Allium fistulosum. Next base: position 707,717,313 of record CM060903.1, on the reverse strand, counting down.
ATTTGTAATGCTTCATTTTATAATCATTCAAATAATTGTCAACAAATCTTTTTTGAAGGCTATCGTCCCGAACCCCCCATTTTTATCTTTACGAACCTCAATTCCTAGCTACGTCGCTGGTTCCATAGTAATTTTGTTTGGAGTTTAAAAGTTCCGTATAACAACAACATTTAATTTATGATAAAAGCTGCAGACCAGTAAGTTGCAACTTAATATTAGAGTGAGGAACACGATAATTGAACAAGATGTATGCAGCTGTTCCTTAGAGCCAAAAATTTCAGCACTTAATGAGGTATTGAAATTGTTTCAGTTGAGATGTTAACGACAGATTAGAGATGGGTGCTTTAGTGACCCCCTCTTTAGGCCCATATTAGTTCTCACATTATAGGGTAGCGTATGATGAATAATGTATATATAGGGGAATCATGTACACTAAATCTTCCTTTTTAATAGTCGAGATGTGCATGAATATTAATGTGATTTCATGATGCCATAGTCTGGGCCACAGCGTCTTCGAATTTTACTCATTTCGAGGATAAACTATTTAAGTGACTCTTCATACTCTCAAGTAGCAGGGAATACACACCCTGGATTTTTTTAATGGTTTCTAGAAATAAAGAATCTTTATCAGACGTCCATGTCTTTAACGCAGTACCATTTTCAGCTTTCTCCCATTAGTTTAACTTAAACATTAATATAGTGGAATAGTAGTAACCAGGGAAACAAATTACTAACTATTTGTGCTGAACTAATGCAATATGTTATACTTGGATCCATTTCACATTAGGGCATCAAAATAGAAAGGAAAAAAAATTAAAACCAACACGTAAAAATTTATAGTAGACGCCAACAAAAATCATTGTATGAAAATAAAAAAATAGATGCTATGTGCAAGGAAGAAAGGAATAATTCATCCTATGTTCCTTCGATATATAGTTCCTAATTTTAAAAATCACAACTTTTAGAAATCCAACAAATTCATAATTTTCTACATCTACTTTCATTGATAGAAATCGAAAAAAAAGAATAGAGCATGATGAACGTATTTTTCTGCATTTAAAACCGTTTGTTTCATATATTTTTATTTTAATAAAGCGGTATTATACGGGTATTTTATTGTGGTTTTGCAGATTATAGATTCCGAAGTGCAACGTTGAAATTAATCGGTTGTGCCGTCCATTGGTTCAAATGACACGCAGAAAAGGGTGCAACAATTTTGAGCACCAAATAAATCAAAGCAATGTCACACTTCAATTTATGCGTAATGAGTCAGTTCACGTTTTCACTTCAGCATATGGGTGCAAGCTATGTGGGAAACAAATCATATATATCTCAAATTATTCCCATTTCCAATTCAATAAAGCAAGTCATGTATTCAACTCAAGGCATGGACCAAATATAATTAATTCAAGCAAATGTGGACCAACCAATGTTCATCATATATTTTCTTCAATCAATGACGTGGCAAAGCATGCACATGCTTTGATTTAGTAAATATTGGCTGCATTTTCTCATCTTTGAACCATTCAAACAAGGCTACGTGTTCAAATATTGCAATGTACCAGTTCTTCCAGAAGGCCCCCTATGAAAGTGGCAGGTATAATTCATTCAGGAGCCTATATATACCGGAGGGATACAACACTTTAGGAATCATCTCTTACCCATCACTCTTCTTCTAGTCTAGTTTTATTTTCAGTAGTGTTTTTATTTCCGGACAGAATACGTAGGATTGTTAATTAGATTTAGCAATTTATTTATTCTTGTTCTTAGTTATTTTCTGCACTCTTTCCAGTTAGTTAATAAATTCAGTTCATTTTATTTCAGTGGTTTGCTCTGTTATTTTCTTTTAAGCACTTTTAGTTTCTGCTCTGATTTCTACAATTTTATATTTTTGACTGCAATTTTAATTAGATTCGAAATCGATTCGGAATATATTATTGTTTTTATTTCCTGTTCAAGAACCACCATCAAATTTGTTTAACACACCTAAGATATAAATATGGATTTCAAATATTTTAAAACACAATTCCCCGTGTTCGACCTGCATACTGCACGCCTGTGCGCTTGCAGAATTTATTAAAATTTATGTTTTTCTAACCAATAGAAAAGTCAAAACAGAGCATCATATCAATTACTGAAATCATGATTTTGCATAAGAGATTATACCTTTTATCTTTATTTTGTACCAACTTTATGTTATGAATTTCTATTTATACAATATTAATATGATCTGAATGCTAAAATTCATGGTAAATAAGCTTCTTTTCATTGAAATTTAATGATTAACATTTTTAACTTAAATCAGTTGCTAAAAATAGCTTTGTTTTGAACTGCTGTATTACTTGAAGTATTGTTACCAAGACGGTTGTTTCTTTTAATTACTCCATTTGTTATCTATATCGTATATAAATACTTTGATGCTTTAATTTTATTAATCTAATTAGTACTTATAGTAAGGCATGGACTCGCAACTAGCTTTAAGTAGCAAAACTCCAAGAATCAATCATGTTACTTAAAATTGTTATCGGCCGCCTGTAAGCAATCAAATTTTTTCAACGTCTAAAGAACATTTAGTAAATAAAATTATTCAAGGAAAATAAAAATGTGTACTTTTTAATGTTGCTGTGATGAACATATCATGCACAAATTAACTTATTTTTCTGCAAATCATTCTCAGCAATGTCAGTGAATTTTATTAAACTGATGTTTCTAGGACCCTATTAAATATTTTTTGCATCATAGCAACACGAGCCATGATAAGCATGATAGAGTTATGAGTATGCCCTAAGAGCAATTATGTAATTTGCTACATATATCTAACTTGATAACCAATCTTGTTCGAAATAAAATGTGTTTTCTATCTACTATATACTTGATATAATGTGTTATATTAATTAATTAATTTAATTAAAAGTATATTTAATAGAAAATCTATAAATGATGTGTTTTGTGATTGTAGTTGCAAAGTGTTGCAACAATGAGTAATTTATAATTTATCACAATGAGATTAAACATATCATTTTAAATATTCATAGTCAAGATGTATTAAGACTATATATCGATACATCCATTGAGATAGAGTACTTGAGCTCTCCAAATGTTGAACGGTGTATTACACATGGCTGTTGGAGGCACCAAGGGATTACGTACTGATAGTTATTGGATAACTATATAATGTCTTGCTCGATAATTTTCTATTGGTTAATATTACTAAGGTTAAACAAAAAATATCGATGCGTCAAAATTACACAGTTCCGTTGACTTGAGAATATTATTGATCTTCAATGTGAAAGCTCCGCTTTGGTTATAGTTAAATCGTGGCATGGCGTCCAGCGAACGATTATAGTTGGGTCGAGTGGAAGCGTTGGAAGTGAAACATTATTCAAGAGAGGATTTGTTTTCTTGGTTATATGAGGTTAGTATCAAGGTCAACTGAAGTCAATTCAATGTCAAAGTCTCTAGTTAGAGTAGTTCGGGTAATAATAATTGTTATTATTGAACCAATGACTTTGTATTTGGACTATAGAGTCGACTATGGACGATATTAGAATTTTGACCATTACCATAAGTCCAAAGTGATATAGTTTTGACGAAGAGAATTAGTGTAAATAATTATCACTAACGAGTAACAATCAATAAAGTAAAATTAGATTTTTTTTGAAACCAAATAAGCAATAAATTTGGCTATAATGTCACATTACCTGCTAAGTGACGTGTGAACGTTAATATTTGAAATGTTCAATATTAATCGCTGACCAAATTTACCTAAGAGTCACACAGCCGAAACATTGAATAATCCTTTTACCATCTGATTCAATTAATTTATAAATTAATTAATATTTATGAAATATTAATTATGAAATTTTATTTAATGTATTTTAAACAAAATTAAACACTGTTTATAATAGTTATAAATATACTGATCGATATACAATATCGGTATGCGGTTAAATAAAATTTAAAATTGCATTGAATATTGTTTGGACTTGGACTAGATTTGACTTCCATATGGGCCTGCTATTTTCGCCTGTAGGATGCATGGTTTGGGCTGCCATTTGATGGAAAATGGAGAGGATTTGAATGATTGAAAGAGTGGAATTGGTAAGATAGAGATATTAGGATGTGATCCACTTTTCTCTCCATTGACTTTCTATTTATATGCCATATTTTACACAATTTCCTTTTACACTTTTTCTCCCCTTCCTCTCTGATAATTTGTCTATCTACCATCCTCTCCAAGCCCTAAAAATCCAAGTATAAAATTACATCTCAACTCTTCGATTCGATCGTCGATGGTAATGCAGTTTAGGAGCTAGCAACTTCTGATTTGTGAATGGATTCAATGGGATCAATTCAATATTTCAACGTGTATGCAAGGATATTAGTGAAAGGTAAATCTTTGTCTCATCTTTTTTATATCACATTTATATGCTATATTATTTATGTGATAGGATGTTAAATTATATTGCGTATATTGTATATCAAAATGTTGTCACAAATTGGTCGGTTATGTATATTATCGCTCTACAAAAAAAAATTATTTTGTGAATGTTTATTATAGTTAGTGCTCACGACCAAAAAAATAAAAGAAGTATTTATATAATAAAATATTATTATAATTGATTTCAGTATACTAGTAATTATTTCTAAAGATTATCAATCATATATTACATGTTTAAAATTTTATAAAATTTATTTACATAAAATATACATTCGGAGGCATGAAAAAAAAAGATTTTTCTATTTCCAATAAATATACGTAATTAATTATTTAACCTAAAATTAATTATGTAATTTTAAAAAATTATATATATTATAAATAATTTATGATTTTTCCAAAAAAATTATATAACATTTATTACATGATAAACTTTTCAAAATAATATTTATTTTAATTTTTCATAATTTTTAATTTTTAAAATGTTTTAAAATGAAAAAACTAAAAAGAAATTAATAAAAAAAATTATATATATTTTTGGCCGAGTGAAAAAATTGGAGAAATATATTTAAATTTTATTTTTTATATATACACACATGTATTGTATAAATAAATTTAAAATAAAATAAAATATTATTTTTAAATTATTCATGGCTTTCATGTTATATTATGAATACATACATACATATCTTAACATTATTTTATATACTAATATTTAATTTATTTTATGATTTAAATCTTTATATATCTACATATATATGTATATATATATATAAATTTTGTTTACCTACTTTTTGACAAAAGTAGCTTACTTAAAACAGACCTAGAGAACTCATAACACTTAGATGACATAAAAGAAGGCTCTTAAAAAAATGGGATATCATTTGGAGGTTGTTTGATGGATCGCTAGCGACCTAACTAGATGGATCACTAACGACCCATGTAGGTTGGGCCCCATAAACTGAAATGTATATGGTAGGTCTTATATACCCTAAAGAGAATACCTGCAAAGTTTCGTCTGGTTTCGTTAAGTTTTGAGCGAGTTATGGATGATTCTTCTTCGAATTGGGACAGTTTTATCCATCAGGTCTGACCCCTGAGGAGTGGGCCTCATGACCTATGATCCATAGGGGAGGCTCTTCTACTCATCTACATTTCATGTGTGAAGTTTCATGTGATTTGGTTAAGTATTAAGTGAGTTATGTACGATTCTTCTAGACCATACGAACCATGAAGACGGATGATCAAACGAACTCAAAATGACTTGATATTTAGACAACTCACTTAAATAGAAGATAGGCAGACAACCAAACTAAGATCACTCAAAATATGCTAAGTGGATGGATAGTTAGTGATCCATCCTTTATGGATAAGTTGTGATCCATCCCCTATGGACAGCTAGCGATCCATCAAGATAGGTCGGATCGTCCTAAAACTTTTCAAGCTCCTTCGTAGCACAAAGTAAAGGCTTCTGATAGAAAAATATTCTAAGTTGATGGATAGCTAGCGATCCATCCCCTATGGATAGCTAGTGATCCATAGAAATGACTCAGATTGATTTGAGATTTTCGGTGATGACTTGGCATAACAACTGGACTCTTCTACACTTGGACTTCTGGCCAATACTCACTGAATTCCCCTATAAATATTCACCTACTTGCAACTAGAGATGGATCTTTTCCAGGGAGAGAGCCACCATTACTCTACTGAAATTCCTTCACTTCTTCAGCTTTCTTCTCCATCACAACTATGATCAAGGGGGTTATTGTGATTCTCTAGTCAATCCTTGTAGTTGTGACTTATTCTAACTCATTGTAACTTAGATCTAAGGACTAACTAGTTGATATCCAGTGAGAGTCAACTAGTATAATCATAATAAAGATTGATTAAAGTGGATATAGTCCAGAATCAGCCGAACCACTATAAAAATTATGTGTCTCTTTTCTTATTTATGCTTTTTATTTGTTGTTTATCTGAGATTTTTGTTGTTGATTATCTGCACTGGTGCTTTTACACTCGATCCAGGGTGTTGGTCCATTTTTTGGGTTAACATTTTGGTGCTTTCACTAAGAACTTTGAACGAGATCTGAAGAATTGAAGTTTGAATCTAAGATTTAGAGAAGATGAGTAGGCCTAATACTAGATCTAGAGCCGTAGAAAGTCAACTGGAGCCTGGAGGCAGCCAGGAGGTGTCCTTAATTTCTCATCAACCCATCTATGTGATTAGAGAAGAAATGATAAGGAAGATGAAGGAGATGCTAGATGGGATCTTGTCTAGGAAACAAGAGATGATGGATAGCTTCTGACAGAAGATAGAGCAGCAAGGGATAGCTAGATCTACAGGGAATATGAATCAAACTCCAAGAAATAACAACAAGAGCCACTGGAGCTGGATTGGAACAGGCTGGAATACTACCTCCACACCTAGAACAATCGATACTTGGAGGAAATGCTGGAATCAACAATAGGACCCAATGCAGGAGCATCTGGAGTTAGAGCAAAACAATCTAAAACAATGCCCACACAACTTGGGGCCATGATAGATTTGGATCTAGGATGAGATTTAACGCCTGGAACAAGTGATGTTGGAGCTAGAGTAGCAAACCAGAGTATGAATACGTGATCGCATGAGCCAAAACCAGAAGCCCATAGTTGGAACAGAGGGTAGGTTCATCCCTTACTCTTTGCCTTCTGTTTTTTGCCTTTAATAATATTGGACCGCTTACACGTGTACGAGACCCAGATCGGTCTCTAGGCACACTCTGAGTTGGATGTCTAGGATGAACATTTAGGTTTTCTACTTGTTTTGATTTCTACTTGTATTAGTTTCCACTTGCATTGGTTTCCACTTGTTTTGATTTCTACTTGTTTTAATTTCCGCTTGTTTTCATTTCTACTTGTTTTAATTTCTGCTTGTTTTGATTTCTACTTGTTTTGATTTCTACTGTTTTGATTTCTGCTTGTTTTGATTTCCACTCGTTTTGATTTCCACTTGTTTGATTCTTTCTTGTTTGATTTCTGCTTGTTTGCTTTGGTTTGTACTTTTATTTTGATTTCCACCAAAGAGTGATGACTGATATTGATTGCCTTAGAGTCCCGACACGGGATCAGAGTGCAAGGTGCAAGTCCCCTCGCCGGAAAAGTGAGTAGATGGACTTGTACGATATTGATCACCTTAGAGTCCCAATACAGGACTGCAGCGCAAGGTGCAAGTCTCCTTGGATGGACTTGTACGATATTGAATGTCATAGAGTCCTGCCTGGAGAGACGAGACCAAGTGCAAGAAGTAAGTCTCCTCATTGGAGAGTGAGCGGATGGGCTTACTTAATCCCCCTTAACTTAACAAACAAATGATCCGGAGGGATTGTCCTCTTAACTTAAAATATTAAACGATCCGAAGAGATCACACATTAAACTAAACATTAAACGATCAGTAGAGATCAACTTAAACGATCAGGAGAGATCGAGCCTTAAAATAGATTTGATTTAATAAAAGGATTTGAATGCCTTATAAATAGAATAAAACTGATAAATCCTAAATGAACACGAGATGATTTCGATATATGATGTGATTTTGATATATAATATGATTTTGATATATGATGTGACAACTCTGAATGAGAAGCAAAATGAGAATGATGTAAATCCCGAATGAACGTGTGACAATTAGACATATGTGATGAATCAGAGATATGTGATGTAATTGGAAACATATGATTTAATTAGAGATTTGTGATGTAATAACTCCGAATGAAATCAGAATGATTGTGATGTATATATTACACTTAGGCAGAGTCTAGAGTCTTAGGCTGTAACAGATTTGGGACCACTTGTAATTGGTAAGAGAATCCAAAGGAACTGGACGATTCACCAAGGCTGAAGCAGCTGGAAAGCTAAATATCGAAGACCGGAGATAGGAACTTGTTTTTAAGCAAAGCACACATTTTATTCAAAAGGCGTACTTTGGAGGATAAATGTTTACCCGCTTTTTGATCCAAGCAGCTAACTTAAAACGGACCTAGAGAACTCAAATAGAGTCGGATTGACTTAAAATTTTGGAGAACCCTTAGAAGACATAAAAGAAAGCTTATAGAAAAAATGGGATCACTTGGAGGTTGTTTGATGGATCACTAAAGGTCTAACTAGATGGATCGCTAACGATCCATGTAGGTTGGGCCTCACAACCTGAAATTTATAGGGTAGGTTCAACACATCCTAGAGAGAGTACCTGCAAAGTTTCGTCTGGTTTGGTTAAGTTTTGAGCGAGTTATGGATGATCCTTCCCCGAATTAGGCCAGTTTGATCCATCAGGTCCGACCCATGAGGAGTAGGCCCTATGACCTATGATCTACAAGGGAGGCTCTCCTACTCATCTACATTGCATATGTGAAGTTTCGTGTGATTTGTTTAAGTATGGAGTGAGTTATGGATGATTCTTCTAGACCAGATGAACCATGAAGACAGATGATCAAACAAATTTAAAACGACTTGATATTTGGACAAGGCACTTAAATAGAAGATAGGCAGACAACCAAACTAAGATCACTCAAAAATATTCTAAGTGGATGGATAGCTAGCGATCCATTTCGTATGGATAACTAGCGATCCATAGAAATGACTCAGATTGATTTGAGATTTTAGGCGATGACTTAGCATAACAACTGGACTCTTCTGCATTTGGACTTCTGGCCTAATACTCACTGAATTCCTCTATAAATACTCATCTACCTACAACTAGAGATGGATCTTTTTCGAGGAAAGAGCCGCCATTACTATACTGGAATTCCTTCACTTCTTCAACTTTTTTCTCCCTCACAATATTGATCAAGGGGGTTACTATGATTCTCCAGTCAACCCTTGTACTCGTGACTTATTCTAACTCATTGTAACTTAGATCTAAAGACTAACTAGTTGATATCCACAGAGATTTAACTAGTATAATCATAATAAAGATTGATTAAAGTGGACGTATGCAAGAGTTAGCTAAACCACTATAAAAATTATGAGTCTCTTTTCTTACTTCTGCTTTTTATTTGTTGTTTATCTGAGATTTGTGCTGCTGATTATCTGCACTAGTGCTTTCACACTCGATGTAGGATGTTGATCCATTTTTTAGGTTAACAAATTTTATAAATGCTTTATTTATAAAATGTTTATAACTAACATTTAATATATGTATGTATATATGTATGTATATATAAATATTATATATTTACTTATATATATTATTATGGTGCAAGTATATACATACATTTAAACAACAAATCAAACACAAGAAGGGCGAATATGTCCGTTGTTGTGTAAATTCCAGCATCTATACAAGGATTGTCAAACCATGTACACATTGTTCTATTATACGTGCACGCACACACATACATGTATATGATGCACATATATACATAACATAATACAAATTATATATAAAATAAAAATTTGTTTATAAATTCAAATATAATATTGATTGTATTTAATAGAAAATTTAGAAAAGTTCTAAATGAATTAGACTACATAGGCCCATTAAAGATCCAAATCGGTAAAAAAGAGAGTTGAAATTTACTCAATTACTCCACTGTGGGCTGCCCCATTTCCAATAATAGTACCATAGCCAAATAGCATATCAGTCTAAATTAGCAGTATTAGGGCTAACTTATCAAAACCTATCCATATAGTAGGGTGTCTAGAAAAGTAGTGTTTAAGGTTAGGTTTGGATAATTAAGTACTCTGCCCTACCTGGCTACTATCTTCGTCCGAAAGGATGCGGTAAGCCTAAAAGTTATCCCCAATATAAAGACCTAAATTGATTGGGCCTTGGGATCATTTTCAAAATCTGTTTTGAAATACATAAATTTAAAAGGTCAAATTTATGATAAATAAAAATAATATCTTAAATTTAAAATAAGAAAAATATTATAAAATTATAATATAGATTGTCAAATTGTTTAGAAAATTAAAATAGAAGTTTTAAATTTAGAAGTTAAATTTAAAATAAAACACATATTATAGAAGTTATAATATGATTTTTAAAATTGTTTGAAAATGTTATAAAATTGATTTCAAAAATATTATTTACTAATAAGATTAATAAAATAAATGAATTAATTAAATATATATATATACATGTATAATGATATATGTTATGTTGTCTTGAATTGTTTAAGACAATATAAGTATACATGTGTGCATAAAAGAATTTTTGAAATTAATAAAATTTAATTAAAACTGTTTAATTAAATAAATTAATTAAACTTTAATTAATAAATTATAATACATACATATAAGATATATGTGTATTACTATAAAGGTTATAGTATATAAATTCAATATAATATGTTATAATTGAATAATATAATAATTAATTAAAGTGTTAATTAATTAAATATGATTTAATTAATATACTGTTATACATAAAATATTATACAAATTAAATGAAGTATAAAAGTTATATAAGTATTAAACTTATATAATATAAATGTATAAACAAAAAGGTGGATTATTAAGAAACCTTAAATATACTTAAGGAATAAACACATACATAAACGTATGTATACCGTGAATTCTAATGTATCCAACACTTGAATCACGAGGATATTTTATAAGAAATGCATTATTCCATAAATTGATATCACTTAATTAAATATATTGAAGATTATGAATCTTTAATATTAGTGTTGTCCTTTATCATTTATATATTAGTTAATTACTTGCATACTTTCTGCTTGTTGAGCAAACTCAAGATAAAGATGTTATGTGTAGTATTATTAATATATTGATTAGACAAGGTACGATAATTGTATCTTTTTGTTGACCAAACTCAAGGTACATATATTATACTTAGGCCGTCATGAAATGGTAGTACGAGCGAATAATTTCTTTCGATTTGTTAAGCAAATTCAAGGTCAAAATGAGATTAGGACAAGGAACCATTGGGTTAGGAGTTGTTTATGATACAACCGATCAAGAGTTATCCATCATTTATGAGGCTATGACTTGTTGAGCAAACTCAAGGTCATAATCCCAAGATAGACGATTCCTAACACCCAATAGTGAAGTCGGAAGACTTCTATGTTTTGTCTTAGGTGTGGAGAAATCTAAAAGACTAGTGGGAGCCTTATTGGAAAAATAAAATGTTAACATTTAACCTTTCTAAAATTGTAAGAACATCTACTATTTAAAGTTATAATAATATACATTGATAATTTTTGTGCAATTAATATAATTGATAAAATGTTAATTGATTAAAATATACAAATAAAATGAATTAATATTGACAAATAGAAATATAAAATACACTTAATAATAAATTGTTGCATGTTGACCCATGCAAGCGCCTAATATACAACCACTAAATACGTTCATAATTTGATCATTTGTAACAACCCGTCTTTTCGATCCTCGAATGTCGACACTAATACATCCATGGTATTCAAATACCGAGCACCTAAGTGCCGGAAAGACGAATTGTTAGGGTAAAATAAAAGAAAAAACGAAATAGAACAAGAAAGAAGAGAACACAATATTAAAATCCCACATGCGAAACGATAATATATAATATCTCAAAAGGTCTTTACCAACAAGAAAACCTTTATATACATACATCAATCAGAGAAAACTAACCTATCATTGGCCTGGACAGTTATAACAACCTGTCCTCACAAATGCTAATAGATACAATCAAGTAATGCAGTAGAAAATAAGTACGGTAAGGAATCATCCAGCTCCTTTCCAAGAGCCCTAATGAACATCAGTTAAATCTGAAAACATACTCAAGCTGACCTGAGCATTATAAGAGAATAACACCCGAATCAGTCTGGTAAACCAACATGAGAAACTCAAATCACATAGAATTTATTATTTCTTAAAACCTTTCAAAACAAGGGTATATCGTAAGACCACGCCATCAATAAACACGGATAGGTTTTTCTCTTATGATAACCAAACTATTCTATTATAAAATCCAGTGATAATATAATAATGTCTAAGGTATGAATTATAAATAATCACATAGTTGCAATGCAAGTGAGTGTACATCACAACAATAATAGTTATACAATCATAACTGCTAAGGCGCATTCGCTAATTATGTAGGATTTACACATAGATCTTTTCATGGAAGCCGAATCCGAACTACTGCACAAGGATCAGAGATATCCTTACGAAGCGTCGTAGATCTCTAGTGAATGTAACATAGGAAAACCATAGCTGGTCTTGCTAAGACTTGATGCGTCGCTCTCGCATGCATATCCCAATAAGTATCTCTAGAAATGGAGTCGCATGTACCCTATAGGTTTGCCAACCCTACTGGCTATGTCTCCTATCTCAGGTTTTTTTCGTACCGATGACGAGGCTACGTCTGGCATTCCAGTCCATGAATCGCCACCCAAATAGATCTTCCATACGAGCTCTAACTTAAATAGATCACGGAACCACACATGGATTCCCCTATCTCAAACAGATCTCGAAACTACACATGGATTCCTCAACAGATCCTGGAATCACACATGGATTCCCATGCCTCAACAGGTCTTGGAATCACATATGGGTTCCCACATCCTGAATAGATCATGAACAACTACATGTGTTAGAGCATCTCAAACAGATCTCGAATCTCCCTACAGATTCCAGCATCATGAAGCAATCACGAAGCAATCACGAAGCCATCACGAAGCAATCGCGAACCTCTTTCGAAGAATAAAACACGTATATGGTTTTGGAGTGGTTACAGTTTCAAGTCATCTCATATAAGTACACTCTCCCGCTTACCAAGTGCTCTAAAACCAATCGATTGATTTCCCGAGAACCTCAACCCCGGTTCTATGGGAAATAAACAGACAATACATAAGATCAGAGATCACCTCATAACTGTTTAAGCGGGCGAATTTCCTTATAATTTGTCCTAGAAAAGCAAAACGAGTCTATACGTATAATATAGCATCACCGAAGATAACTGTACCATATAATCCTCGTATTTCTTCTAGATATTTGAAGAGTATATTCTGGCCAAGATTTGATTGTCAGTTATTTAACTATCAAATAAACAAACATTCTAATACAATGAGAATAATCGTATAAGGGAAAACCAAGTCCAGCATACTGTTCATAAGCAGTAACACACAAAGCACGATCCAAACAAACAAGCACGATCAAGTCATATAATCGAATTCTAATCCCTTTTTTAATTAATCTTCCTTTATTAATTAAAATCCTCTTTTATTAGTAAAACTCATTTTTACTCAATAAACTCTTTATAAATGAAACTCCATTTATTAATTAATCTAACTATTTATTTCAACACATTCTAGTACTTTCCAAAAGTATTCATATACTTATCTCAACCGTAAAAGTATATTCACAAATCAATTTCAAAAGAGCTTAAGACAAATGTTACTCAAACATTGTTACTACAAACCCAAAACTATTTCACTTATGATTATCTTTTAAACGTTCTTTTTAAAGATCTATTTACGTTCATAAGTATAACAAAAATGGGTTAAAGGCGAATGTTACTAACACATTGCCACAACAAACCCAAACCAAATCATACTTGTTATTTATCTTTAAAATTCCATTATTAAAGATCTAAGTATTTTCCAAACTCATTTACAATATTTTAACACTTTAAAATATTATCCAAAGGTTTAAAAACAAATGTTCCTAAAACATTGTTTACGACAAACCCAAAATCACTGTACTATTCCATTATCATTAAAACTCCATTTTAAAGATTCAGTTTCTTTTCAAAAGTATAGTTAAATGGGTTAAAAAAAATGTTGCACAAACATCGATACTATAAACCTAAAGTCACTTTTATAATTGCCATTTACTTTAAAATATTCATTTAAAGTTCTAAGTATAGCTTTAGTTATTAAACAAGGTAATATACGTTTTTAATCGGTTCATAAAACAATTCCTTATAACATAGATGTTATAATCCCAAAACTCCTTTTAAATCAGTTTATAAAACAATCCATTATAACATGTGTTATAATCCCAAAATCCTTTTAAATCAATTTATAAAACAATCCATTATAACATAAGTGTTATAATCCCAAACTCCTTTATATCCTTTTACAAATACCAAACTTCCTTTTTAAAACTTCTATATAAATTAAAATACCTTTAAAAAGATAGATATTTACATATACTAATTTATTTGTAAAAATAAGATATTTAATAAAATACTATAAACCATTTGTAAAAGTATTATAATATAAAATCCTTTTATTTCTTAATTAAAATCTTTAATAGCTTTTAATACTATACATATAGTAATAAAAACATGCTTTAAAAAAATACTTAATACTATATTTTTAAAACCCTTTATTTAAAACCTATTTAAAAACATGTTTTATAATTTAAAACCATCACTCTATAAATCCATAATTGATTTTCATAAATGTATTTACACCTTGTTATTTTTCCATAATAAGAACGTTAACAGTACTTATTACAACTATGAATAAGCCCTAGGATGTCTTCCAAAGTTAACTTTAAAATCGCAGATCGCAGTGATTTCAAAGTGCATCCATCGTGATCTTTTCGCTTCTAACATTTTCCCATTTCCAATTTCCACAGTTGTCCAAACCAATTCCTTTATGCCAAATACACCCAAGCATGTGTAGAACAACCCAATATATGTGTATACATATATATCCCCATAATTTACCTTAATCATCCAATTTAATATATGTCAAAATATTAGGAATTTCAAAGCACGTTTATAACGACTAAATCATTTCAAACATATATAATGCACTATCACTTTTCACAAAGCAATATCGACCATGTAAACCGGTAGTCTAGGCCACAATACATGTTATTGATGATCAAATAGAGATTATTATACTCAATAATAATGTTCTCACTTGTTTTACAAAACAAGGCGGGGTCCAAATGTAATAACTTACATTGTTCGTTATACAGTTTATATTTTCAATACAACAACAATTATATATACAATGATATATAATTAACTAGTGAGTAAAACTCACCCAAGCTCTAGTTAACGTTTTCACATTTTTGAATAGTCATCGTTCGATCTTGACTAAAATTTCCATAAGCTCGAAACTCGATGAATCTAACTCCAATGCGTAGCTATCACCGATACAAGTCTAATGCAAAAGACGACTCCTCAATCGGACCTCGTATGAACAAGATACGAATTTTATAAGATTTTGAATTATAAAATATAATTAATTAACTAAACTTAATTAATTAAACACTAATCCCATCATTACCTCACTAAACCACTTCCTCATCCTTTCTTCTTCCACTCGTGTGCAGGCACAGGAATGTGTACGAGCTATACGTGCATCTCCCTCCTCCGTAGATCAATGAAATGACAAGGTGATTGCGCCTACAAAATTATCTTCACCTCCTCCTCCATCTGGACCCAAGGATTCAACGATCCAACTCCTCGATCAAGTTTCAACCGACCTCACCAATTCCACGTCTAGGTCGCATCCTATCCTCTTCGACCGAAGCTTGTCCAAACCACACCAGTCGACCTCTCTTCGCGACTCGAGTCCCATCGTACCACCCGAAACACCTTCGGTGCCCTCCGACAAGCCATGACCCTAAAGCCACAAAATGACAGAGCTTGGTCGTGATTTGCTATTGTCAACTGCCCCCACCAATTTGCCACCAGCCGAGCACCTTCCTTCCGTAAGTCCAATGCCATCGACGCCATCACCTCTCGCCGCCTGAATCGCCACCAAACCCCAGCACTACTTCTCTGTACAACTCGAATACCCTTAAGTGTCGCTACATCCAAAACTAAACACACCATCATGAAGCCCTGGACTACATGAGACCAACATATCAAACGACATCGGATTTCGTCAACTATAACTTCAGGAATAATTCGATTAAAGAGGCGGCTCACTTTCTTTGTTCGGATAAAAGAAAAGATGAGGAGAGAATGAAAATAAAAATAGGTTTAAGTTGTTAATTTATAGGAAAATTTACAATATATTTTATTCTCTTAATTTTAACATTGCGCATTTCGAGCCCGCACGATCAAACATCACGTCTGGTCATCACGAAACTCGACGGCGTATAACAATTCATAATTTCGGATTCGATGGCACTAGTTTCATCAAAATCCGAGATAGTGCCCTGGAATGATGTTTCACGTGTTAATTAAAACGAATTATTATTAAAACAATTTTAATCACTTTTAATTCTAAGTTAAAAGCTTTCAATATCATTCTTATTTAAACAAATATTAAATAAGCTTTCGAAATCATTTTTATTCGAATTAAATCCAAGATTAAATTATTAAATAATTCCAATATTTAATTATAAACTATTCAAAAATCTGGGTCGTTACATCATTTATGAGTTTACTTGCCCGAAACTGTGTACTGTCTTCAACGAGTTTCAAACTCTAAAAGCAATACAAGAATATGGATATTTGATCCATATACGATAACATATAAATGTTATATGTTGAACGGTCATAATTTGTGTGTACAAAATCTCAATGAAAGCGGCTCATTGAAATAAGCAAGTAAACTGTTATGTGAGATCATGTATTCAATATGATTGATAACAATAGTGATCTTGTTGTTGGAATTGGGATAGCCCACAGCGGAAGTTATTGGTGAATTTCAAATATTTTTACCCTATTGGATATTTATTAAGCCTATGAAGTCTAATTCATTTAGAACATTTGTAAATTTTATTTAAATAAAATATCTTATTTTATTTAAATTTATAAATAACATGGAGTTTTATTTAATTTATATTTATACATATAAATGTACGTATATGTTATTTGTATCATATACATATATGTAGGTGTGTGCATGTGTAATATAATAACCCTGCATGGTATAACACGCTCGTATATAGATGTTGAGATTTACATCGCAACAGACATGTTAACTTATCTGATGTGTATTATATGTTATCCAAATATAGCATGTATGTAAATTTGTTATTATATAAATATTATAAACACACACACACACATATATGCATATATATATAAAACTTATATATATATAAGTAAAATAATTATTATTTATATATATATATATATATGTATATGTATTATTGTAATAAATATTAAAATAATATATGTAATATAAAAGTTTTTTTTAAAACTGTGAACTAATATATAAATGTGTGTGTGTTACAAGGACAAAATATTTTTGTATATATGTATATATATGCATATTTATAATATCTAAATATATGTATATATATTAATAAAATTAAATTAAAATTTTATTTTTAGTTTTTAAACACTTCCAAATCGTATGCATAGAACAACAAAATTTTATTATATATATAGATTAATTAGTCAAAAATAATAGAATATTTATGAAATATTTTCGAGAAATATTATTCGAATTTTAAAATTTGAGAAAATCGAGCATGATATTTTGAGGTTTGGAAAATTTTCCATAAATTTTTTTGGTCAAAATTTATTATTTTTGGCCGTATATTATAATAATTTTCAAAAATATAATTTTTTTAAGTTCTCATTTTTTGGACGAGAGTTTATTTCACGATAAAATAATTTTATAAAATTTAAAGTTAATTCTCGAAACATATTTTATTTTATATAATTATTTAGATAGTGTATTGATTTAAATAATATTGAATAATAGTAAATAATTATTTAAAAATATTGTACAGCTATCAAAAATTATAATTAATGTAAATATACATGTATAAAATATATGTCCAATAATCAGCATGAAATGATGATATAATTAAATACAAACCATATAATTATAATTATAGGACATATTAATATGTATATATTAAGTAATAAAGTCATAATGATTATAAATACAGTATTTGACTGTGCATTATACCTGATCAATATGTAAAATAAATTGCTTTTTTTAAATGAATACATACATACGACCAATCTAGTATGCGACAACATCAATACATATAAGAATCATCACTTAACTAACAATATAATAATATATATGAATATTAAAATATTATTAAGAAATTATAAACCATATGATATAGTAAAAACATACCTAAAACTAATGCCTTGAAGCACACCTAGTAATGATGAACTCTCTCTTCTTTGAAAGCCTTTTGGTTCAGCAGATTGTTAATCCTTGAACCGTAGACCTTTGACCATAAAATAGTGATCGACTTTTGAATTGATTTGAGTTGGATTTGCTTGAGCATCTAGAGGGAAATCAGCCAGCAATGCAAGGGGATAGTGGTAGCAAAAGATCTTTTTTTAATTAGGGTTTAAGGTGTTTAAATAGTGGATGGAAGAGAGAAAATAATGGATCATATCTCATACTAATTCTCACTAGATCCAAGCCATCCTATTCTAACACCCCTAACTTATTTTAGCCGCCACCTATAGCCCTTATTACAACCAAAATTATCATCATGGGCCAGTATCCCATTTAAGCCCAAACAAATATTATTACTCAAATCTAATTTAATTGCTTATCGATATCGCATATCAATCGATATATTTTTAACTAAATATATACAATAATATTTATTGCTCAAATCATATTCAGAATTTTATAATTAATATTTCATAGATATTAATTAATTTATAACAATTATAAAATAATTAAATCGTTTGGTCTAAAGAGAACTCATCATTTCAGTTGTATGACTCGTCCTATGTAAATTTGGTCGGCGATTAACATCAAACTATTCGAATGTCAACATTCACACATCAATTAGCAGGTAGTGTGACATTTTGGCCAAATTTATCACTTAGTTTCGGTAAAATCCAATTTCACTTTATTAAGCGTTACCCGGTTGTGACTTTTATTTACACTAATTCTCTTCGTCAAAACTATATCACTTTGAACTTATGGAATTTGGTAACGGTCAAAATTCCAATATCGTCCATATTCAACTCTATAGTTCAAAAACAAAGTCCTTGGTTAAATAATAACAATTATTATTAACCAAAATGCTCTAGCCATAGACTTTGACTCTGAGTTGAATTGAGTTGACCGTGATACTAACCCCATATAATTGAGGAAACGAATCCTCTCTTGAAAAGTGCTTCACTTTCAATATTCCACTCGACCCAAATATAGTCACTTGATGGACGCCATGCGATGATTTGACTATAATCAAAGCGGAGCTTTCATATTGAAGATCCATAGTATTCTTTAGTCGAGAGAACTGTGTAAATAAGTCATATCGATATTTTTTGTTTGACCTTAGTTATATTAACCAACAAAAAACTATCGAGTGAGTCATTCCATAGTCATGCAATAACTATCAGTACATAACCCCTAAGTGCCCCCAACAGTCATGAGTAATACATTTCCCAACACTTGGAGAGCCGTTACGTACTCTAGTCTTAACGGACACATCGATATTTAGTCTCGATGCATCTTAACTAGGGACATTTAAAATGGTATATTTATTTTCATTGTGATAAATTACTCACGGTTACAACACTTTACAACTACTATCACAAAACATACCATTTATGGATTTTCTATTAAATATAGCTTTAATTTAATTAATTAATATAACATATTATATCAAGTATCTAATAGAAAGAAAACATCTTTATTTCAAACAAGATTGGTTAATGAGTTAGATATATGTAACGAATTATATAATTGTCCCTAGGGAATACCCCTGTCTCTATCATTTATTATGTTAAATGTAACACTAGACCAAAAGCTACAAGGTAGGTATAAGAATTCGAGCATTGAAATGTCAGTTTGATTAGTTTATGTAAAGCGTAACTCAGTAGATATCCTTAAATGTTAAGGATGTAAAATACACTTTTGTAAAGAGTTCTTTATGATATCAAAAATAATTCACCTTTTATTGATTCCTCTTCTTTCTCAAGTTTCATGAAACAAAATATATGAAACTCACTTCTTCATTTATTCAAAATAAAATCATATAAAATCAAATAAATTCTATGATAAATATACGATGTTCTCAACACCAAACTACACCAATTACTAAGAAGAAGTTGAAGTTTTGATCAAGTTTATAGCTATGGAGTTTTCTTGTTTGATGAATTGAAGAAGATGGAATTCTACTTTAGCTTTGGAGTTTCATTTAACCAAGGTGAGTGCTTTATCACTCACATATCTATGTCTTGATGGTTAATTATATATATATGAAGTCTAACATGTGCATTTCTTGGGTTTTTGATGAATTTTGAAGATTTAATTTCATGTTACGTTATATTGAATAAGGGCTTATATTAGTATCCTGAATATGATAAATTATCGATTGATAATGGAATTGGATGTTTATGAATTTCATGTGTAACCACTCTCTAGAAACACATGTTACTTTTATTTTGATCAATTTCGAATAACCATGAGATATGGTGGAATATGAATCAATACAAAATAATCATATTTCTATGCTTCAGGAATTCAGTCGATTGAGTGTCTTATTTAATCGACTAAACTAGTGAAAAATTGTAAACTCGAGAAATAAACTCAAACTCAGTTGACTTGTTTATTGCTTTTGAGTCGTTAGGTTAGTCGATTGGTGAAGTGTTTCAGTCGACTGGTCACCTGCTTATTCCAAAATCAAGTGTAGCCTGGTGGTAAGGCTTATGCATTTCAGCCATCCTACCCGGATTTGAGTTCCGCGTTGTCCTATTTTTGTAAGTGTATATTTTAATGATAAATTAATTATATTTGCATTGGAAATAAATGTGGAACATTATATAAAGTAAATATATAATTTTATGGAGAAATTTTTTATTTAAAAACTTAGCATTTAAATTTATTAAAAGTATATTATTTTAAAGAATTTTTTAATTATGGAAAATTAGGAAATGATTTTATAAATTATGATTAATCTATAAAGTGATTTTAAATATTTTATATGTATATAAATAAGGATTTGAAAACAAATTATAATGTTTAAATCTTTATTTTAGTATTATATAAATGAACTGAAATTATTTAATACATAAATATTCTACAAGATTTATTAGTTTAAGAATATAAAATTAATTAGGAAAGAATTTTATTTAATATATTTAATTGTTTAAAAAATAATTATTACATTTTTTGATTAAATTGGAATTTCATATATAATTCTTATGTTTCTAAATCTCTTTTGTATTAATCCTTGATATCGTGAATGATTCACCATTGATATTTATTTGAGTTATATTTTTAATAAGATACGGTGATGACATCTTTCTGGTTGGATTTACTGATATTTATTCTGTGTGACGGGAAATCCGAATAAATGGATCAGTGATACCGTATGCTATGTGACTTTCGGTAATATTTTTGAGATTATTCCTTGGACTTATTATATAGAATAAAGAAGGGCGACTGTGATGTGTGAGCACTGAATAAACGAACTAGTAGCACCCGGTGGTATATGACGCCGTTATGATATTTATTTGGTTTTTTTTCTCATGGAAGACTCTCGATACGTGGGTATGATGTATGCGATACCTGTTGCGTTGAGTATTTGATAGTCATGTGGTGACGTATATGTAGAGCCGTGTGACGATCGCTATATATATACTATGTGTCTGTCTACCTTTGTCCACCTCTCCTTCATGGTTTGGGAGTAAACAAGATTAGCCAGTATCCATCCCGGTGGCCTGATCGTGGGGTCACACCTCAGATCCACCACACCGTTGTTATACATTATATCACATGCGCATTATAGTAGATGGGTAGGTGCCCGTAGCCCTTTGTGTCACTTAGGCCAGCAGTCTGTTACCTATAAGGGCAAAGAAGGATCATGACCGAAGCTACGCGTTGACGAGCCATTGGTGGATATGAGTATCATGATTTCTATCGAGGTAACTAAGACTGTAGAAACAAATTTGGCTATGCAGTATATGGCTAGTAGACCCTTGTTCATGGAGTGGGGGTACGGCCATCAGTCTTCCATCTGGTTTCGGTTTGCGTGTTGTAGATAGGCATATATGAAATCAGATTATACGTGAGACTATTTGTCTAGAGTATGGTTAACCCCTATCCTTCTTTGACATGTATGGTCATCTATCTATTTGGATGATAGCTCATTTTATTACTTCGATTATGGCAGACTCGGGAATGTCCATTATGTGTGTCTATATATATATATATATTCATTTTAGGGCATTGTTTTGTTAGCCCGATTCAATTGATGATTTCGTTTCCTATGATGATGTTTTATTGTATGGATGATTCATCCACTGGATATGGTATTATTGATTCCTATTGATTTGTTTCATATGGGTGATGGTACTTTTCTGTATGGTTTCCTTGTGAATATGGTTTTGAGATATTTTAAAGACCGTTATACCATAGTCATTATACTTTTCACATTATCGTTGTATATTACAATTACACCTATCATTATAGACATAGTCTAACCCATGTGTTATTTATAATACTCTGGTCTATTCGAGACATTTTAGGTTTAGGGACAAGATGACCATTTTGTGGATGTTGGGCATAGATGGAGACTAGGATGATATTATCTAGTCATTGTATATTATTGAGATGTATTTCGATTCATGTATTGGATGTTTTAGTGCTAGTGTATATTTGTTGTATATTGGATCTACTTATATTTTCCTATTATTATCATTTCATTTTGACTCTATGCTCTCCATATTATATATATATATTGTGTATTGTTCTATCCTAGAGGCACATGCGTTTATTGCTTCATACTAAGACCGTGGACGTATAGATGAGTTACTTCTTAGATGTTTAAATACCTACCGGTGTTAGTCCAAGGAAATATTCACATATGTACCCTATATCGCCTCACTCTCCGTATTATCTGACAGTATTATTTTATAATATCTTGGGAGTATGTGTATAAAGGTAAGGGGTGCTACATTATTCCTCAAATCATACTCAAAATTTTATAATTAATATTTCGTAAATATTAATTAATTTATAACAATTATAAACTAGTTAAATCATTTGGTCTAAAGGGAACTCATCATTTCGGTTGTGTGACTCGTCGGGTGTAAATTTGGTCAGCGATTAACATTGAACTATTTGAATGTTAACATTCACATGTCACTTAGCAAGCGGTGCGATATTTTAGCCAGATTTATCGCTTACTTTGTTTTGGTAAAATCCAGTTTTACTTTATTAAGCGTTACCTTGTTGTGACATTTATTTACACCAATTCTCTTCATCATAACTATATCTCTTTGGACTTATGGAATTTGGTAATGGTCAAAATTCCAATATCATCCATATTCAACTCTACAGTCCAAACACAATTCCTTGGTTTAATAATAACAATTATTATTAATCAAAATGCTCTGGCCAAAGACTTTGACTTCGAGTTGACTTCAGTTAACCGTGATACTAACCCCATATAACCGAGGAGACGAATCGTCTCTTGAATAGTGCTTCACTTCCAATACTTCCACTCGACCCAACTATAGTTACTCGATGGACGTCATGCCATGATTTACTATTATCAAAGCAGAGCTTTCATATTGAAGATCCATAGTATTCTCAAGTCAAGAGAATTTTGTAAGTCAGTCATATCGATATTTTTCGTTCGATCTTAGTTATATTGACAAACAGAAAAGTATCGAGTGTGTCGTTCCACAGTTATCCAATAACTATCAATACGTAACCTCGTGGTGTCCCAGTAGTCATGAGTAATACACTGCCCAACATTTAGAGAGCATTACATACTCTGGTCTTAATGGATACATCGATATCCAATCTCGATGTATCTTGACTAGGATCATTTAAAATGGCATATTTATATTTATTGTGTTAAATTACTCATGGTTACAACACTTTGTAACTACTATCACAAAATATATCACTTATGGATTTTCTGTTAAATATACTTTTTATTAAATTGATTAAATAATATAACACATTATATTAAGTATATTATAAGAAGAAAATACCTTTTATTTTGAACAAGATTGGTCAACGAGCTAGATATATGTAACAAATCATATAATTGCCCCAGGGCATACCCTTAACTCTATCAAAAGACATCATAATAAAATGTTTAATATGGAACATGTAAGATGGATTCCTTATGTATTGACAGTAGGAATTATCACACATGTTGTGTTATCTACAATACCATATTTTGATGCATAAAGAAAATATGAAATTCGAATTAAGATCATTAAATGGCAATTTAGAGTGTTCTTGAGTATTTAAAAGAAATACTAGAAAATTGTTATAGAAATAACGAACTCTTTATAAAAGAGTGTTCAGACTCTAACTATATAATTGCTATCGAGTATAATATGTCAATATTAAATTCATGTTTAAACCTCAATTAAGAAGGTTTAAGTTGGAAATGCTCTAAACGAAACGTTATGGCTGATTCAATAAAAAAGCCAAGTACATTGCCTTGAATAATGCCATAATAAAAGCAATATATATATACAAATGCACAAATTTATAACTGGGCTAAGGGATGATTCCAAGTATTAAGAATACTAATCATTGTTATTAATAGAGTTAGGGTATGTCCGGAGGTAATTATGTAATTTGTTACATATATCTAACTCGATAACCAATCTTGTTCAAAATAAAAGGTGATGTCTTTCTATTATATATTTGATATAATGTGTTATATTGACCAATGAATTTAATTAAAAGTATATTTAAATGAAAATCCATAAATGGTATGTTTTGTGATAGTATTTACAAAGTATTGTAACCATGAGTAATTTATTACAATGAAACTAAACATACCGTTTTAAATATTCATCGTTAAGATGTATCGAGAATGGATATCGATGCATCTCAAAGACTTGAGTACGCAATACTCTCTAAATATTTGACGATCTGCTGGAGGCACCAACGTGTTAAGTACAGATAATTATTGGCAACTATGGAATGGCACACTCGATAGTTTTTTATTGGTTAATATAGCTAAGATCAAATAAAGAATATCAATGTGCCAAAATTATGTAGTTCTCTTAACTTGAGAATACCGTTGATGTTCAATATGGAAGCTCTGCTTTGATTATAGTTAAATTGTGGCACGGCGTCCATCGAACGACTATAGTTTGGTCGAGTGGAAGCAACAGAAGGGAAACACTATTCAAGAGAGGATTCATCTTCTTAGTTATATAGGTTAGTATCACGGTTAACTGAAGTCAACTCAAAGTCAAAGTTATTGGCTAGAGCATTTCATTAATAATAATTGTTATTATTGAACCAAGGACTTTGTGTTTGGAATATAGAGTAGGATATGGATGATATTGGAATTTTTACCATTACCAAATTCCATAAGTACAAAGTGATATGGTTTTGACGAAGAGAGTTGGTATAAATAATTGTCACAACCGGGTAACGCTTGAATAAAGTAAATTTGGATTATATCAAAGTCAAGTAAGCGATAAATTTGGTCATAATGTCACACCACCTATTTAGTGACCTGTGAACGTTAATATTCAAATTGTTTGATGCTAACACTGGCCAAATTTACAACTAAAAGTCACATAACCGAAACGTTGAATACTCCTGTTACCACCCGATTTAGTTAAACTATAATTGTTATTAATTAATTAAATTAATTAATATTATGAAATATTAAATATAAAATTCTATTTGATATTTGTTTATCAATATTAGAAGTGTGTATATAATAGTTTTAAATATACAAATCGATATATGATATCGATACACATTTAAATTGGATTAATTATGTTATTTATTGATCGAGCCTGAAATGATTTTGAGGCCCATGATGGGACCTATTGAGTGCGGCTATGATGGCAAAGGGAGGCCAGCCATATAATAGCTGAGGAGGGCTTAAATTTTGTATTCAAAGAGATGAATAGGTAAGACAGAAAAATGTATCTAGATCCTCCTTTTTCTCCTTGGATCTCCACTATATATTCACCTCTAACCCTCATTTATTTTTTTAATCTCTTCCTCCATTTGCTGCAGGCATGGTCGGCAACTCATTCTCCATTCTTCTTAAAATTTTCAAGCTTAGAATATTAAATTAAATAAGATTCATACGCCGGTGGTAGCCGCATTCAGTCTAGTAGCGTTTTCGGGATTCTGAAATCGTTTCAAAGGCTTTGATTCTACGTTTCAAGGTGTACTATTTAGGAATTAGGTAAAAGGTAAAATTCTCCTTTTAGAATGATATATTAATATATATAATGTTCATTATGTGATATATGTGTTTAGATAGCAGTTGAATATATCATGAATCTGTATAATATTGTGATATCTTCATTAGATGGATTGAATATATGTGTATATATAAAAAATGGCATATGAATAATCATACATATTGCTTACGCCCATAACTTTTTTTTCAATAATAATAATAATAAATGATTTAAATAAAAATGATTTAAAATAAACACTGTTAAGTAAAACATGTTTTACACTAATATATATACGTTTATACAATTATAGTTTCAAAAAAATAAACAATTTTTTTATATGTATATACAATATTTTATATTTGAATACAATATATTATTTTATTTAAACTAAATGTTATATCTAAATATATATATTATAATTATATAAAATAGGTTTATGTAAATATTTAACATAATACATCCATATATTTTTTTTAAATAATTTTTTTAGATATCCTTATGGAAATCAAATAAAAAAAAATTCATTTTTGATAAAAACAAAGTAAAAGAGAGAGGTTTTTTAGCCGAAAAACACGTATATTTATAATTTACACAACATATATTTATAAGTATACATTATACATACATACATATAGTATTTATAAATATTATTTAATGCATATATATATATATATATGTATAGTACATACATACACACACATATATATTTAAAACATGATTTTTGAATTAGATATATATATATATGTGTGTGTGTGTATTTATTTACACAAAATAAATATATTAGTTTGATTTGAAAATACTAAATATTTCATTTTGTAGATCTGGATCTAGATCTAAATTTTAAATTTTGAATCTAATAATTGAATTTGAAATTTATAAATTCTTTATATTAAATTTATAATTACTTTATAAAGTGTGTGTGTGTGTCTATATATTGACAACACACATGTATACAAAGGGGCTACCATGTCAATTGCGGTGTAAATCCCAACATCTATATACGTGCATGTCAAACCATATACACCTTTCATGTTGCATGTGCATGAACACAACTTCGTGTATATGATACATATATTATATTATATAATATAAATTTAAAATAAATAAAACTTTGTTTATAAGTTTAAAAAAATATTGATTTTATTTAACTGAAAATTTAGAAACGTTCTACATGAATTAGACTACTGTTACACCCGTTCTTACCTCGAGTTGCATTAAAGGAAAACGAGATAGGGCATAAGACCTAGAAGGCTGCCCTCACATCGAGAAGATCGGACGTAAAGAAAAAGGAATTGAATCAATCAAACTCCTATTGCACAAGGAGCCATCTTGAAGTTGCAGTACTTAACCCAACCCGAACCCTGCAATTAAGGAAGTCGCTGCAGAAGACAAGTACTGCACTCATAAGGAAATAGGGGCACGCTATAATGACAATACATAGATCAAGACAAAATAAGAATATTGCACAGAAGTATAGGAGGCAATACATGCTAAACTAAGCTGACCGCATCTCCAAAGCCCATACTTTGTCAACACGCGAAAGAACAAGTTTACACAACACAAAGCAGGGTAACCTAGGTAGTACCGTAAGGGTCAAAAGCACACCAAAGGGCTGCATGCAGGGCCACTCAGGATACGCTTCAATGCAGAATCATACTTACAGGTAGACAATGAAGATATGAAGCTCCTTCTTTTTCTCATCGGCGACCCAAGCATACTTGCAATGAGAAAAAATTGAAATCAGTTCAGATTAACCCTAAATATGTTCCAAGATGTCAAATCAATTCTAGGAGTGAAATAAGGCAACACAACTCCATTTCTGCCAGATATGATAAAAAGTTAAGCAAAGATAACAGAGATGTGAGCATGACAATATGATCTGAGCATCAGGCAATATACATCAGCATACCTCCTCGCATACATCAACAACATCCCAAAGCCTCAGGGAGAACCCCAACATTCTTCTTAAGACATCTGCCTCTTTAGGACAGAAGCGGCCGACCTGCATAGACTTCGGCTTCCCGTCCAAATCTTCAGGCATCTCGCTTCAGTTTTCTAGATTGCCACTAATGACGTGGTTTTCCACTAAACACATATCACCAATCTAGATACAACAAACATGCATTGTAGATGAATGACAGGTGGCAAGATCTGAAGGCGTAGATTGAAGTAGAGGATAAAGGGTAATCGTGGCAACCAACAACGCACTTTTCCACACCATGAAAGAAGGCACTAGAAGGCATAGAAGGGAGGATTTTTCTCTTTAGAATCTAAAAGATAATCATAAAAATTGAGAGATGTTGTATGCTTCTGGGAAATTGTAATCATTTGTACCAAAAAATAGTATGTAGTGGATTATTCCATAGACGTAGGATTAACAATAATCCAAACCACGTAAAAATTTCTATGTCCTTATTTTTCACGCTTTATTGCTTACTTGCGCTGCATTAGATTGTAAATTGAATTTCCTTCTACAAAACTATTTCGGCATTCTAATAAACAGTTAGAGTGCGGCTATAGAACTATGTAAGCATTTGGCAAGATAATCACTTCCTAAAGGCATATTTGACATAAGTTAAACCTATTGATTCAAATTCTTTGAGCAATCATTGCCCAGATTGCTTCACGATCAAGTTGATTGTTGTGATAAAAAACTTCACTAACATTTTTGACGCTAGAAGGAGGGCCCTGAACCTCCATTCCCTTTTTCGATCTCCAGCAAACTCGTTACTCCCCGATCCTATTCTTCTATTCCCAATAAGCCTATCAACACTTTGCTACAAATCATGAATCTTCAAACAGGCAGACCAACGGCTGAAGGGGTTAGATAGAATGGTGGCCCAAGCTACTACTACTCGGTTGACAGTACCTCATCCATTCACATCCTATTGCCATCGCTCACCGATTAGGCCGACAATGCGGTAGGTGATTGATAATGGCGCTCTCAAAAATAAGAACAGTGAGGTTGGCCCACGAGTCATCGTCAGATCACCTGTCACTAACCCACTGCTACTTGATAGACCGACTCAATCTACCCTTGAGGTGGCGACGCTGCTTGTCCTAGCAGAGAAATGCCTAGAGTATCTTCGAATAGGAGGTTGCCTGCTAGCAAGAAGTGAGAAAGTAAACAAGCAGTGAAGGATCGACGATCCAGGCAATCTCATGTTCCTTAAGATAACATTACCACGAGGAAGGATTAATCACAGCATCAGTGGACTCCTAGGCTTGTTCTAATATCTCACTTCTTTTAATCTCCGCCTCTTCTTTCTCGGTCATCCCACCTCATCGCGCATCCTGCTCGAAGACCAAGAAATTTGGTTGTTGCACCTTCAGCACCAATCCCCTTCCAAATGAATTAGCAGGGATAAGTGGTTGAGGTGCATATCGGTTTGAAGAATCCCAAGAAAGCAATATATTAGAACAAGAAGGAAAATCAAGTTTGGGAGCCACACCAAGGACACCAGACCTCGCCCAGAGCAGCTCGTACTACTTACGTAACAAGCATTGTAAAATAATAATAATATATATGAATGTATTAAGCTGGACGTAATGATATTAGGCAGCCCGAACCTGTATAAAAATATCTATATTATCTCTCTTTGTTATGATTAAATAATCTCCACACACACATCCGCAGTTAACTGCCAATAATCATTGACACGCAAGGTCAATAGACGAGAACGACATTCTCGGCAATGAGAATGGTGAAACTGGACTCAAAAACTTGGAATTGCATCAATGTAATCCATCTCTTCAGCCAAATTACTGCACTGGATGTAGAGATATTAGACTACTTGAACCAGTTATCAAAACGGAGTTGCAAACAACGCAGTTCGGCTTCTCAGCCTAACTGGTCGTAGGGATACTAGACGGCTCGAACCATATCTATGTTAGTACTGCTGACATAGCACACTAAATGTATGAATTTAGACAGCCAAAACCAGTACAAAAAATCATGCGCATGCGAAGGTTGCAATT
The DNA here is from genome assembly GCA_030737815.1 of Allium fistulosum. NCBI lineage: Eukaryota > Viridiplantae > Streptophyta > Magnoliopsida > Asparagales > Amaryllidaceae > Allium > Allium fistulosum. The sequence continues at coordinate 707,686,867 of CM060903.1, read as the reverse complement.
ACGTGACCTGATTTCACGGTCAAATCTTCTCTTAGTCCTCCCCCAAACAACGGGGAAGACTATGCCAAGCACACAAACAAACTATTTTTTATAGCTTACCACCATTGTTCTACAGTTGCAATGCAACATACGAGCGACAACAGAAATCTCAGAAATGAAAACGGTGGCGCTAGATAAGGATACGACCAAGCGTACGTATGACACTACACCCCAAACAAAGGGGCAGGTCATACCAAGCATACGGTCAAAACCCGTGCAGGACACTACACCCCATATAAGGGGTCAGGTCATAGCAAATGTATAGATAAAGACCGTGGCCTAAAGGTCAAGACCAAGGGGCATAAGCTACCTCGGGAGCTTATTCTAAACATGGCAAGAAAGCATAATACATGAAATGTACCACAAGTAAGCATAATACATGAAATGTACCACAAGTTATTGATCAGGTACAGATCCAGACACTACTCAAAGCTTGCTAGGTATATATCAAAAAACTAAGTTATCAATACTTAGTTAGCTCCTTACATGTTTACCAAAATGCAATTGTCCATTTTAAATATCTGTATATAATTTACAAAAAATCACAGCATGGGTCACATTATGAAGTGATGCCTCATTATAAAAGCTATATTAAGAATCTGATTCAGAGTGAGAAGATGAGATAGTTATGAGCGCTCCGCGTCGATATGACCTGCGGGAATGTGATGCTGAAGACTGAGAGAAATCGCCTATCAGCTGAAGAGAAGGAGACTAATCATCCAGCTTGGTAATAACAACTGATGATTGGGCATGAGTGGCACTACCATGAGCAGAACTACGGTAAGCAATGTGGGGATCATAATTGGTACCAACCAAGATGTTCTGGTAATCTTGAAACCTGTACTTATAGTTAGCATGGTTGTGCGAGAAGGACAAATCAAGTCAGGCCAGAAACGTCTAAGAACATCAATGGCACATTGCCGACCAATTTCTACTACTGTCTTCTTCAGCTTCTCTATATAAAGCTCTTCTAATAGAGATGCCATATCCATCGCACCTTGGGAAACTACAATAGAATCTAATGGGGCCTCATATTCCTAGTTGAATATCTTGTTCTCAAGAGCATTCACATGCTCCATGGACACACACTTAATCCATTTAGTCTCATTTAAGAGTTAGACCTTGCTTTTCTTAGCATTTCTTAAGTAGGAGGAGAAGAGCCTCTTCGCATCGAAAAGATAGAGAGAGACACGAGTTTGTGGTGTCCCAGCTCTCCCTTATAATAATCCTCCAACTCTTTCATCTTAGCCTCATAATAATTCTTTACCTCATTCTTCCACTTAAGAACCTCATCCAGGTCGGCCTCGAAAGGAGGCAAGGGAATTACATCCGGCCTGAGAGAGGCACATGTAACTAAAGTCGTTGGAGGATCATCTTCTACGCTCATACGTCCCGCAATCTCTTCGTCCATGTCCACAATTCTTTGCCTTCAATTTTTGATATCATCTCTATATATAGCCCCACATATGCTCTCGGCATCCTTTAATAAGTCCTCTAATTCCACTACTCTTGTTAGAGCAAAATCTAGTTTCTCTTTAAGGGCGGCTACCTCTGAACCTTGATCAAGAGGAGCCAGCCAAAAAAGGTCAAATAAGTCAATGCATATTAGAATTAAATAATAATACAAATAAACTAGGTAAAAACACTAAAAGCTCACAATTTTTTTATAGAAATGTTATTCAGTATACAAACTTCGAAATAATGTCAAGTATTGTCACACTAAACAAAACATTCCTTATCTTAAAGATTTAGCAATTAAGCACTAAAATAATCTCTAAAAACATTAGGAAATGGTGGGGTGGTTCCAGCAGGAAAGGTCCTGCGAGGGTCATAGCATGCTCCTGCCTAGTGGTCCATGGGTTGTTCAGCTGTCACCTCGAAGTCCTCTTCATTGTTTAGAAAATTCTGGTCTAGCGTAGGGTAGAAGAAATCTAGGACGTCTCCGGATCATTGTAGCAAAGCCTCTGCTCTCTTACTTTTGATCCCCTCTTGCTTAAGCTTTTCTGAGTAAGAGGCAATCCTGCTCCGAGAAACTTGTAGTGAATCCTTAAGCTCGCATATCTTTAACACAGCTTTCCTCCTTGTGTCATTTAGAGTTTCAATTAGCTGAGATCTTGTTTTTTTGGTTTGACTTGCAAAGTCACCAAACAACCTATAGGCTTTATTTTTCCATTCATCATTACAAAAATAAAAAGGCCCAGAACCCATAGGAAGGGCATGAACAGTGTCCGAGTAGGACACCATAATCATCCTTCCATATTCATCAGCCACTTTCTCACTGAGTAGTCTGGCAGCTTCTGCGGACATCTCCTCCATTTGTTTCTTTTTTGTGAAATCTCACTTCTATAGACAATACCATAGAGTTCTTCACCCTCCTTTAAGGTCTGCTTTATCTCTTCTAACTCTGACACAACACCACCCGACCACGCATGCCGGTTTCTATTGAAATCATACTGGCGCTCAAGCGAGTCTTTAGCTTTTTTGAGCTCCTCATGAGTAAACTTCAACTCTATCTTAAGTCTCTCATTCTCATCTTTAAGATGAGCGAACTCATCTTCAGGAGCATCCTCTGCCTTAATCGCATCAGAACTTTTAAGGTCAGGAATGATAAGGGAGGCAGAAGCATCTTGACGACAGGTATCATTAGTGTTGAGCAGAGCTTTATGAGAGTCAATTTAATCAATGGTAAAATATATCTTGGTTACATGATCAAAACACAACAGATAAAGTTTTAAGATTAAACATTCATCATCAATTACATTATCTCTACTTGTCAAACGTACTTAAAGATCATGCGTAAAATAACAAGGGTATGGAAAGCTCGGTCATTATTCAAGGTTCTAAGCCTGAGCCTAAACCACTCCAAGTGGGGACTGTCGTATGTGAACGAACCATTTTCCAGCATGTATCGCCATCGGCCCAACACGAAATCACTAAGGGCCTCCTTCTCTTGAACTACCTGATCTATACTAGATAATAATCCCTGAGTTCTATCCTTAAGCTTTGCAAAAGTCTCATTTTACTCTTTTTCATGCCTACATATAGCCATCGCGCTTAAATCGAGGCGATCTAAGGTAAGTTCTCGAGCCTTGCCTTGCTCTCCCTCAACAGTTTTGTAAACACATTCTCTTCAGAAGACTAAACAAAACAATAAGGAAAACATGATCATTCATAAGACAACAAAACGAAAATCAAGTTTCATTACACGCACTAAAATAGATTTTAGAATCTCATAAAAAAGGGGACAAAATAAATATGAAATCAAACATCTATTGAGGAATTCGAATTAACCTTGTGTGCAGTTGTCTTCTCTTTTTCATCGGATTACAGGTCTCCCTAGTCAACCTCTACCTCTTCCCTCTCAGTGGAGTGCTTATAATGGCTAGAAGCAGCATCTTGCATCACAACCTTTTCACTATCTCACCTATCTCGGCAATACTCATAGACCGAATTAACCAGAGACTCATCCCCAAGTTAAGCTTAAACTCTCTCCCAAAGTTGCATCTAGCCAAAGCAAAAAGACCATAAGTCACACCAAAAGTGAAATTATTAAACTTCTTTTTAGATCGGGTCAGTTTCTCCATCACTACTTCTAAATCTTTTTACACCTTGGCCAGCGCCTCATCTTTTTCCCCCAACTCACGGCTCTTTTGAAGACCAAACATTCGTTGTAACCTTGGCTTCCCACTCATCCCTCTCTTGGGACATCCTAGCATCTTCTTCAGCCTTGACATTAGCAGAAGCTAGTGCGACCTTCTCAATATTGAAAGAGGCAAGGTCAGCCTCAAGTTTAGCCACCCGATCAAAAAGTGAGGCATGTGCACTCTCCTTCTCAAGTGCCTTCACCATCAAGGCCGCAAGCTATAAGAAAGTAAAGTTTGAAAGACATAAGTGGCAGACAAGTAACTAAAAGAAGAGAAGGAGAGAAAAGAGATCGCTCACATAAGACTAGAGTTCCCCCAGTTCAGACATAAATTCAGAAGGATATATCTCAGGAGTTAGGATGGGAAGGAATGAAGCCAGGGAAGATGAGACAAATTGTGGCAAAGTTTGCTCTGTATTTCTCCCCATTCTTCGTATGAAAGCAGATATAACCCCTTCGAGCAAAGGCAAGCAGCCCGCACCAGAGGCAGAATTATTTTGCGAAGAAGAAGTGATCGGTGTAGTTGTGGTAGAAATAGGCGGGGGAGGAGTGACCTTAACAGGAAGAGGCGGAACGTTTGAAGTAGGGGAAGGGGAAGAAATAGATAATCTTTTGAAGGCAAGGAAGAATCGGTAGATCCCTCATGAGGTCTTTTCGAAGCCTGGCTTTTCTTCAAAGCCTTGCGGAGCTTAGCAGGATTTTTAGCATTCATTATACCTACAAGGAAAACAGAGGATCAAGACTAAAATCACAAGGATGACAATTTCCAAAAATCTACTATGAGCGACTTATACCCCCAGATTTAGTTGAAGAAGAAAAGGGCTTAAATCTGATATGAGAAAATATGTGATGGGGACATAGTAGATTGTGGTCTTTTAGTTTCGATCCATTAAAAAAATTATTTGTTTTTCATCCTTTGCCTCCAATCTTAAAATATGCCATTTATGCAAGTCATATAATCTTTCATTTTCCTCAAAGGAGATAGTGTGGATAGAGTATTGATGAAAGGAAGAAGGAAAGTCATCCATGTTCGAAATAAAGAAATTAAACTCGATGCACTTTTCTGTTTTTCGTATAACATCAGGAAAATCCGATTCCTTGGCCTGAATGTAAAAGAAGCCATCATTCCCCTTTAAAGGGCTTTTCTTACTTTCAAAGAGAAACCAAAGTTCCTCGCTAGTGAGATCAAAGCCACTTTCAGCATAAAGAATGAAAGTGGCTAGGGCAAGAATAATGGAAAGAGGGGAAAGTTAGATAGGAGCAATATCAAGGGAAGTAAGCCATTGACAAATAGTTGAGTGCATGGGAAGATATAGACCACATCAGATGTGTTCTGGAGTAATGGAGACGAACCCGGCTTACAGTGTGTTAATACATTCATGAGGTTCGGGAACCCTAGCTTCATAACCAAAAAACCCAAATTGTCCGAGAAAGCCAGTGGCATCTTCTAACCGAGTGATTCCAGAGGGAAGAAGTGTAGAGGAAGACGAAGAGGAATCCATTTCAAAATTTTAAGAGTAATTCAAAGAAGGGTCAAACAAGAATCGAGGATAAGAAGGAAATTAAGGGAAGTGGAAGAAGAAATATACATACCTTAATTTGGATAATGGTTGCATGATCAAAGTAATAAAGAATTTTCATAGGACTCTAATCGATCGCTGAAATAATGAGTACAAAGACTGAGAAGGATCCGCCTAGAAAAATTAAAAGCCTGATTGAACAACGATTTGAAAATAAACCAATAAGGGACTAACACACGTGCAAGAGCATTAAATGCCAGAATACCCAAAAAGACTTTTCCTATTGCTGAAAGGAAAGGAAGACTAGACAGAACTGGCAATATATGCAGACCGGGTGCTTAAGATGATAAGTCTACAATGACCTGTAGTCGCCATGGATTTAGGGGGTAAGTGTTAAACCCGCTCTTACCCCGAGCTACATTAAATAAAAATGTAGCAGGGTATAAGGCCAGGAAGGCTGCCTTCATGTCGAGAAGATCAGATTTAAAGAAAAAGGAATTGAATCAATCAAAATCCTATTGCACAGGAAGCCATCTTGAAGTCGCAGTACTTAACCTGACCCGAACCTTGCAATAAAGGAAGTCATGGGAGAAGACAGGTACTACACTCATAAGAAAATAGAAACAGGCCATAATGATAATACATAAGATCAAAACAGAACAAGAATACCGTGCCTAAGTATATGAGGCAATACATGCTGAACTAAGCTGACAACATCTCCAAAGCCCATACTTTGTCAACACCTACTAGAACAAGTCTGCACATCACATATTAGGGGCAATGTAGGCAGTAGTGCAAAGGGTCAAAAGCACACCAAAGGGCTGCATACAGGGCCACTCAGGATATGCTTCAAGACAGAACCATACTTACAAGTAGACGATGACGGTATGGAGCTCCTCCTTTTTCTCATCAGCGACCCAGGCATACTTGAAATTGAAAATGTATAGGATCTTATATAATGCAACTTATATACTAATGTAAAAGTATGTAGTGATAATTATACTAAGTAGAGTAAATTAACAGAGTATAAATAAAAAAGATACTAAAATCGAGCACACCAAATATTTTATACTGGTTCGGACCTTCCGTCCTACGTCCAGTCCTAAAGCTCCCCTTCGGTATTTCCTTTGACGAAATAACCCTCACTTCGCCCGGAAGAATAGGCTAATACAAAGTAATTCTCTGACAATCATGTGTTCCAAATAACATGGGTTTTGACTGATGGTACAAATCTTCCTATGATCTCCTTTGAGTATATGAATGTGAATGCTTTGATTTGTAGGAAGTAGTTTAATCAAAATGGTATTTTGATTATGATAGATTAAGATTATGTAAGCCATTGAATGTGAATGCTTTGATTTGTAGGAAGTAGTTAATAAGAAATCAAAAGAATAGAATACCAAAATTAATTCCAATTCTCAATCTTTGAAGTGTATATATAGGTTAGAATAGATGCATATGAGGAGTTGTTACAGTTAAAAAAACTCTATTTGTTCTAATGGCTGCAACCGTTGAAGAAGAGATGTTATTATTCAATATGAAATGAAGCATCCTTTCAAATTAGAGCAGTTGCCAGATGACAGACGTTTATGGATTTTCCACAGACGTCTGTGACTTCAGGGAATAATTTCCCGAAAATATTCAGACGTCTGTGGATGGCCTTATTTGATTATCATAGTTTCCAATGCCAGTGTTGTATGTTTTGAGTGCTAATTTTATGTATATGAATATATACGCAATGAGACCTTACAATGTTTATCTAAGGCTCTTAATACACTAGTATAACCTTACTAACCATAGCTTGGTCCATAAGTCTTTGTTTGTCTTCGAGTCCCAATATCTTTGGGCATGATGATCTCTTGTAGTATATACCTATAGTTGTTGTCATTGAAACCATAAAATGGAGGTTCTAACATTCTCCCTCTTTTTGATGATGACAACTATACAATCGTTAGTTATGATAAATATAACCCGCCCTTAATTTTGTCTCCCGCTATGTATATGCATATATTTCTCCCCCTTTGTCATTATCAAAACAAAAGAAAAGAAATCATGCACACATAAAATATATATATAATCATAGACATGTCAAAAAATAGAGAATAAGATAAGTTATGGAGAACAAACATGACAAGAGACATAGAAAACGAAATAAAGGTTAAATAGCGTAGTTTTAAAAAATAAGAAGAAGAGCAAATAAAATAAGCTAGTGATACTGGTTTGAAGAATAGGAAAATCTGCCATAATTTTCATAATACTCCCATTATGCTGAAGGATCTTGCTCGTATGCTGCTGGCCAATTAGTTTGATCATTATACTCTTCATTTTCTTGAATGGACAACCCTTGGAAAGCCATGTAAGGTTGATGTTGAAATTGGTGAGGGTCGGACAAGGACATATCATCACTATCTTCTTCCTCATCTTCAGGTTTTCTTACTCAATAGTCTTTCCTTTGTCTTGAGAAGTTCCTTCATGAGAGTATGAGCATGGTAAATTGGTGTTTGAGTTCGAGGAGGTGGTGTAGGTAACAGAGAAGATGATGATCGAGAGGATGATCTGCCACGTACTTTTCTCATCACTTTTCCTAAAGTGGAGACGACCTTTTCTAAAGTTTTTTCCATCTTACTCATTCGTTTGAAAAGGATCGTTCCAAACCAGTCATTTTATTTTTCAAAGCCCACTGGTTGACCGTGATTAATTTTTGATTTTTAAATGTTAAATCACGGATCGATTCGTTTTGTATTGGTTCAATGCGAGCTTCTTGAATCTTCGAATCAGTATAGTATTCGGTAATATGACTAGAGGAGGCAGGTTGCTATGAAGGACGAGGTTTATGAGTTTGTTGAGGAGCAGGATGACGTTGAGGACCTGAAAACATTTGTTGTTATTGTTGCATGGTCCATTGTGCCAGCGAGACAATTGGAGGTGGTCGTTGGGGAAGGTGCATTAAAGATAAAAATATTATACCGCTCTCCTTGACAAGGATTTCTTCGAAATGAGAAATATAAGAAGGTACCCCGAGACCATGTAAGAGACACATAATATATGGTACATATATAATTGTGCGTCGGTGATGAGGCCAAAAGCCTTTTATTTCATCATGAATAAACTTTGCCCAATTTACTTGTATCCCACTAAATATAGCATAGAGGGCTTTATGGTCGTTTTCGTATATTTGTTCATGACTTCCTAAGTAAGGATTTATCGTATTGATCATCATACAATTTAATAACCGAGCCTTTGGATGTAAGTAAAGAGATTTACACTGTGGCATTCTATCTTCCCAAATTTGATGTCTTATTTCATCGCGTGGAAAAAATTTATGGTCAGAAATTTCATCTAAATCGAGTCCGGACGAGGAACAATCTAATATATTACCAATTATGTTTACGCTTATTTTCAAAACGCGACCGTAAACACTTGTATATAACCAACCGTCGTCATTCTCAGGCGTCCAGATATCATTACTACATAAGTTGGCATAAAAAAGAAAGATTGCCAATTGATTGATTTGTACCTCGTTTTCGTCAAAATTGATTAAATCTCGATAGCCGGAGGCAATGATGAGTTCTTGAATTCCATATTCGCCAAACTTGCACAATCTGTAGAATGCACCAAAATGAAGCCTTTTTGTTTAAGCTCTTCAAATCTCTTGTTAGAAATCGTGCTATTTCGAAGCCACTCTTAAATGTGGGCATCGGTGACAAGGGGGGTTTGAGAAGATGAAGATTGACCTTTTTTCGATCTTTTGTTAACGAGAGTCTTTGCCTTGGGAGCCATTTTTGAGCAATTTGAGCTTTAGAAACTAGGGTTTTAGTGTAGATTGGGAGATAGTTTGGTAAATCATTGAAATGGGGTAAAAAATGAAGATATAGGGCTGCAGCAAATTAAACCCGAGGCTGATGACAAACGTCTGTGGGAGTATCATAGACGTCTGTGGTTTCGAGAAATTTTTTCCCAAACCTAGTCACAGACGTCTGTGGGGTTTTCACAGATGTCTATAGTTTTAGGAAATATTTTACTAAAACCAGTGACAGCCGTCTATGATTTTGTCCAAAGACGGTTGTGCCTACCTGTGCAAAATATATTTGCTTTGAAATTAAAAATGTTTAACTTGTATTAAAAAATTCATACAATAATATATATATATATATATAACTACAATATGGAGTAAATATTGTAGACGAAATGCTATCATAAGCTTAGTTTTTGTTAGAGGGGTCAGATTTTCTAATTTGTTGTAAATCCTATGAATTTGGCTCAACCTTGTTCTTCAACTAACGACTTTAGTGGAGACCAATTTGGACGAGATGGAGTATCAATCCAATCTTGGTTTGATGGTCTTGGCTTGCATAAATTTCTTGGAGTAATGCTATAAGCTTTAACAGGAGTTTCTTTTAAACAAGGAGATTTTTGAGGTATGCAATTTTTTGTTGGTGAATGTCCACAAATTGCTAGAATGCATTTTTCGAGAAAGTTAAGATGAGATCCTTTACGTCATTGTTCATAATACACTTCTCGTTGAACTCCAATCATTTCTTATTGATAGTGATATATTTCATCAACTTTGTTGTTGAGAGATGTTGATTCTAGGTCAATTGACCGTTTGGCTATCTTCTCCTTAGGAGAAAAGCCATTGTGATATGTAGGTGATGCAATAATGTTTAGAGAGGTTGATCGAATTGATGGAGGTATGGATTTAGTTGGTGATACGTAGGTGTTATTCGATGAAGGTGAGCTAAAGTCGATAGTTGAATAAGTGGAGTCATGATCGGAAGACATTTTGAGTAGAAATTATTTGCAAACGAAGCTTGGCAAAATATGTATTTTGTTTGCAAAAAAATTGGTTTATATAAATGTTGTTTTACTATATATAGAAGTTTATTTGTTTGGAAATTTTTTTAGCCATATAATTTTAACAGAAGTTAGTTAGTTTTTATGAGGATAAAATTATTTATAGAAATTATTTTGTGCATTTTATATGAGTTAAATAAAAAAATTATCTTAGTTTACCAATTCATTGTAAGAACATATTCCTAGATCTTGTCTTAATTTTATAAAAGTTAGTTCACCCAGTGGTTTGGTAAATATATCCACAATTCGATTTTCGTAATTTACAATTTCAAGTGATATAATTCCCTTTTCTACATTATCTCTTAAGAAATGGTGACGAATATCAACGTGTTTTGTTCGAGAATGATTAATTGGATTTTTTGATAAATTTATAGTACTAGTATTATCAAATATATAGGAGAATTTTTTATGATTTTACCAAATTGTGAAGAGTTTATTGCATGTATATTACTTGTGCACAAGTTAAGGCTGCTGATTTTTACTCGGCTTCACATGTTGGGAGAGAGACACAAATTTGCTTTTTACTAAACCATGAAACCAGAGATTGACCAATGAAATGACATGTGCCACTTGTACTTTTTCTATCTGTCTTACAACCACCAAAATCTGCATGACTATATGATACAAGTTCAAAGAGCTGCCTTTAGGATAGAAAATTTTGTATTCTTTGGTGTGGGTTAAGTATCGTAGAATTCTTTTAACTGCTTGATGATTTGTGCTTGAGATCTTGCACATAAACATATGCTCATCATAATATCCGGTCTACTGGTCGTTAAATATAGCATAGATCCTATCATACTTGGGTGTAATTTTTGATCGAATTTTTTTCTATTTTCATCTTTATCTAAATGTAGAGTAGTACTCATCGGAGTCGGTTTACTTGAGATATTTTCCATTCCAAAGCGTTTTAATAAATCTCGACGGTATTTTTCTTGATTTATAAAAATTTCATTTTCTAGTTGTCTTATTTGCAAACCTAGAAAATAGTTCAATTCACCCATGTGACATTTCAAATTCATTTTTCATAATGTTTGAAAATTCCTCGCATAATTTTTCATTAGTTGATTCAAAAATAATGTCATCAACATATATTTGTATAACTAATATGTCATTGATTTCTTGTTTTATAAATAAAGTAGAGTCTATTTTACCAATTTGAAAATCGAAATTTTATAAATGAGATTTAATTTTACATACCAAGCACGAGGTGCATGTTTTAATCCGTATAGAGCCTTTTTAAGTTTAAATAAATGATCGGATTATTTCTCATGAACAAATAGCAGAGGTTGTTCAACATAAACCTTTTCTTTTATAAAGCCATTTAGAAAAGCGCTTTTTACATCCATTTGAAAAAGTATATAATTATGATGACATGCGAAAGCAAGTAATGTTCGTATTGCTTCGAGACGTGCTACCGGAGCATATGTCTCTTCATAATCAATTCCTTCTACTTGATTATATCTTTGAGCTACTAATCTTGCTTTATTTTGAACAATGTTTCCATTTTTATCCACTTTATTTTTAAAAACACATTTTGTTCCAATTACAGATTGATCATTTGGTCTTGGTACAAGTTCCCATATGTCATTTCTTTCAAATTGATTAAGTTCTTCTTGCATTGCAATAATCCAAAATCATCTTTTGACGCTTCTTTATAATTTTTAGGTTCAAAATTTGATATAAATGCAATTTGTCTCATTTGATTCAACTATTTTCTGGTTTATACTTTTGTATTTAAATCAGCGATAATTAGATGGTCCTTTACTATCCTAGGTGGTGAAGTTATCACATTTATTATTGATATTATTATTATTATTTTCATGTATAGGTATATTAGTTTTATTTATAACTTCTTCATCATCATCATTTTTAGTATTTGTAAAGTTTTCATCAAATGATGCATGAAGACTTTCTTTTATAATGTTTGTTTGTTTATTAAAAATTCTATACACTTTACTTCGATCCGAATAGCCAACAAAAATTCCTTCATCAACTTTAGAATTGAATTTTCCTAGATAGTCTTTTGTGTTTAATATAAACCATTTTGATCCAAATACTCTAAAATATCATACTTTAGGTTCCTTTTTGAAAAATATTTCATTACATATGTTTTTAGTCATTGGTCTAAGTGTTACACGATTCAATACATAACATGTAGTAGCAACAGCTTCAGCCCAAAAACTTTTTGGTAGGTTACTACTATTTAGTAAGGTTCGTGCACACTCTTGTAAAGTTTGATTTTTCCTTTCTACAACACCATTTTGTTGAGGTGTACATGGAAATGAAAAATTATGAATAATTCTCTTTTTGTTGCAAAAATTTGTAAATAGTTCATTTTCAAATTCGCCTCCATGATCGTTTCGTATACTTTTAATTTTTAAGTTCATAAAATTTGCAATTCATTTAGCAAAAATTTTGAAAATTTCAAAAGTGTCACTTTTATGTTTTACAAAAAATGTCTAAGTATATCTTGAAAAATCATCAAAAATTACAAAAACATATTTGTTATGATTTATTGAGCGTACTTGAGTCGGTATGAATAAACCTAGATGAACTCGTTCGAGAAATTGCTTTGTGGAGATTTCCATTTTAGATTTAAAAGATTTTTTTAAATTTACCAAATTGGCAAGCGTCACACAGGTTTTTAACTTTGTAGTTGATCTTAGGTAATCCTCTAACTAATTCATTTTTAGCTAGTTTGTTGATATTCTTAAAATCTATGTAACAAAAAAGTTTATGCCATAACCATGGATCATCACGATTTGCGGCTAAACATAAATTTGTGTTGTTTTTGACATTCATATTTAAAACATACTTGTTTCGATTTCTAAATCCTTCAAAAACTAGATTTTATTTTGGTCAAAGATATTGCATTTGTTTTTCTTGAAATCAATTTTAAATGCTTTATCACATAATTGACTTATACTTAATAAGTTATGTTTTAAATTTTCTACCAATAAAACATTAGTAATAATAAGAGAGTTTGAAATACCGATATTGATGAATTCTCCAATGCCGATGACAAATCCTTTTGAATTATCTTTGAATGTCACAGTGTCACCATCGATATATGTTATATTGGATAACATATGAGCATTTCCAGTCATGTGCTTGGAGCAACCACTATCAAGTATCCATTTCTCCTTACTTTTTATTTTAATTTTGGGTACCTGCAAAACAAGAAGAATTTAATTGGTACCTACATTCTTTGTTTTGGGTCCTATGTGTTAGTGGAAGAAGGTAGCCATATCCATGAGGATTTGTTTCTTTTAGAAATGCAATTAATGTTATGTACGAATTTCTTTAAATATTCATCAATATACTTTTGTCTAATTAGTTTATTATTTGTTTTAGGAATCCATATTTTGATCATACTTGTATATGAATTCTTAGTCTTTGCTTCTAACAATGGCTTTTTGAATTTTGTGCATAATGTGCAACAATTCTTTGTTTTTTGTTTCCTTTTAAAACCCAATCCATTTTGGTTTCCAGATGGTTTAGATATTTTAGTCAAATTTTCTAAAATTTGCTTTCCTTTGTTGAATTTTCTCACATTATTTGTTATTTTATCTAACTTACTTTTAAGATCACAAATTTCAATATTGCTAGAGTTTAAATTTGCTTGTAATTCAAGTTTTTCTTTTTCATAATTAACTTTTTATAACTTGTAATTTTCTAAATCATGTAATAAGATGTCATTTTGAGATAATAACGTTGCACATTTTTTTGAATAATTTCTAATTCTTCTTTAAAGATTATTTTTTCATCTTTTAATAATCCAATTTCTAATTCTGCTCTAGTTAACTTTCCTACATATTCCTTGTTTAATTTTTTTGATTCTTTACATTTATCATCTAATTCAATGCTAATTTCCATTATCTCCTCATAAGTAAGTTTAGGACGTACCTCATTAGTGTTAGCTATAATACACACATTTGCATGTTCTGAGTCACATTCACTATCACTGTCAGATGAAGAAGATGACTTCGAATCATCCCATGTTACTTGAAAAGCTCTTTTCTTTGTCTTGAATTTTTCAAACTTGTTTTTCTTTTTATCATTATTGAGCCATGGACAGTCCTTCTTCATGTGACCAAATTTGTCACACTCATAACATTTAATTGATGTTTGATTCGAGGAGTTTGGTTTGCCAACATTTTGAAATCTGGTCATCTTCTTGAACTTCTTGAATTTGTTGTAGTTTTTGGCAATAAATACAATCTCATCTTCGTCTAAGTCCGAATCTTCATTAGCTTGGAATGCTATGTTTTTCTTTTCATGATTTTTATCCTTTCTAGCCTGTAAGTTAGCTTCATATGACATCAGATTTCCTATTAGATCTTTGACTTTGAGTTGAGAAAGATCATTAGCTTCTTCGATAGCTAAAACTTTTCTTTCCCATTCATTTGTCAAAGAGTTTAAAATTCATGTGACTAAATCAAAATCTATGAATTTGACTCCAAGTGCCATAAGGTCATGTTGAATGGTTTGAAATCTAGCATACATATCAATAATTGATTCATTTGCTTTCATTTTGAAAGATGAAAATTGGTTTTGTAAAATCGAGATTTTAGTTTGTTTGAATTTAGTTGTGCCTTCATGTGTGACTTGTAAAGTGCACCATATATCATATGCAATGGTGCAAAGCATGGCACGTGAAAACTCATTTTTGTCAAGTGAGCAAAACAATACATTCATCACTTTGGCATTGTTAGATGTCGCTGCTTTTTGTGCATTGGTCCAAGTGCTAATGTCAGTATTAGGTGCTTCATATTTGTTTTGAGTTGCTAGCTATATTTCTAACCCATTTGCTTCCATAAAAATTCTCATATCAATTAACCATAGAACCAGTAAATAGTGCAGGACGTGCAGTTGATTGATCTTCTTGAAAAGTGCTTGCCATATTAATGATTTTTCAACTACATGTTATTGTAGATTGAAATGATCATGCTCTAATACCAAATGAAAATGCATAGGATCTTATATAGTGCAACTTATATACTAATGTAAAAGTATGTATTGATAATTATACTAAGTAGAGTAAATTAACAGAGTATAAATAAGAAAGGTAATAAAAGCAAGCACACCATATATTTTATACCGGTTCGGACCTCCCATCCTACGTCCAATCTCGAAGCTCCCCTTCGGTATTTCCTTTGACCAAATAACCCTCACTTCGCTCAGAGGAATAGGCTAATACAAAAGTAATTCTCCGATAATTGTGTGTTCCAAATAACACGGATTTTGATTGATAGTAAAAATCTTCCTATGATCTTCTTTGAGTATGTGAATGTGAATGCTTTGATTTTTAGGAAGTAGTTTAATCAAAATGGTATTTTGATTATGATAGATTGAGATTATGTAAGCAAGTGAATGTGAATGCTTTGATATGTAGGAAATAGTTAATAAGAAATCAAAAGAATAAAATAATAAAATTTATTCCAATTCTCAATCTTTGAAGATGTATATATAGGTTTGAATAGATACATATACGGAGTTGTTACTGCTAAACAAACTCTATTTGTTTTAATGGCTGTAACCATTGAAGAAGAGATGTTATTATTAAATATGAAATGAAGCATCCTTTCAAATTAGAGCAGTTGCCAGATGACAGACTTCTGTGGATTTTCCACAAATGTCTGTGGCTTCAGGGAATAATTTCCTAAAAATATTCACAGACATCTGTGGCTTTTCCACAAATGTCTGTAAATGGCCTTATTTGATTATCATAGTTTTCAATGCCAATGTTGTATGTTTTGAGTGCTAATTTTATGTATATGAATTCATGTGTGCATATATACCCAAGGAGACCTTATAATGTTTATCTAAGACTCTTAATACACTAGTATAACCTTACTAATCATAGCTTGGTCCATAAGCCTTTGTTTGTTTTCGAGTCCTAATATCTTTGAGCATGATGATCTCTTGTAGTATATACTTGTAACCTTGATAAGATATATAATATATGTGATTGTATAGTTGCTGTCATTGAAACCATAGAATGGAGGTTCTAACATAAATGAGCGCAACTCAAATCGCAATCAATTCAAATTATGGCTAAACCCGAATATGTTCCAAGCATATGTCAGATCAATTCTTAGAGTGAAACAGGGCAGTACAACTCCATTTTTGCCAAATATGATAACAAGTTAAGCAAAGATAATAGAGATGTCAATGCGGCAGTATGACCTAAGCATAAGGTAATAGTCATCATCGCACCTCTTTACATACATCTACAGTATCCCAAAGCCTTAGGGAGACCCCCCAGCATTCTTCTTAAGACATTTGCTTCTTCAGGACAGAAGCGGTTGACCCGCATAGGCTTAGGCATCTCGCCTAAATTTGCAGGCATCTCACTTCAA
The DNA here is from genome assembly GCA_030737815.1 of Allium fistulosum. Lineage (NCBI taxonomy): Eukaryota > Viridiplantae > Streptophyta > Magnoliopsida > Asparagales > Amaryllidaceae > Allium > Allium fistulosum. The sequence continues at coordinate 707,670,449 of CM060903.1, read as the reverse complement.
TTTCCTAGACTCCCACCAATGTCGTGGTTTCCCTCCAAAGACGCGTCATCAATCTAAACACAACAAATAGGCATTGTAGATAAATGATAGGTGGCAAGATCTAAAGGCGGAGATTGAAGTAGAGGATAAATGGCAATAATGGCAACCAACAGTGCACTTTTCCATACTATAAAAGAAGGCACTAGAAGGCGTAGAAGGGAGGACTTTTTTCTTCAGAATCTAAAAGATAATCATAAAAATTGAGAGATGTTGTATGCTTCTAGGAAATTGTAATCATTTGAATCAAAAAATAGTATACAGTGGATTATGCCATGGATGTAGGATTAACAATAATCCGAACCACGTGAAAATTCCCATGTCCTTATTTTTCATGCTTTATTGCTTACTTGTGCTGCATTAGATTGTAAATTGAGTTTCCTTCTGCAAAACTATTTTGATATTCTAGCAAGCAATTAGAGTGCAGCTACAGGGCTGTGTAAGCATTCGGTAACATAGTCACTTCCTAAAGGCATATTTAACATAAGTTAAATATGTTGATTCAAATCTTCAAGCAATCATTTCTCGAATTACTTCACGATCAAGTTAAGTGTTATGGAGTTGAAAAACTTAACTAAAAAAAATTGAACTTTACCTAATTACTCTACTAGGGGTTGGCCCAGTTACAACAATGATATCGGAGCCCAATAGCCTATGCTTTCTAAATTAGTCATATTAGGGCTAACTAATTAAGCTTACAATCCAGTTAGTAAGGTGTCTAAGAAAGGCAGTGTCTAGATTGGATCGTTGGGTAATAATGTACCTTATCCTACATGGCTACCGGGCTGGCCCGAACAGTTATGTGAGCTTAAAGGTTGTCCATACTAGAAAAAGCCCAATTTGAATTGGAAGTACTAAATTTAAAATAAGAAAAATACTATAAATGTTATAATATAGGTTTTCAGATAATTTTGAAAATTAAAATAGAAGTTTTAAATTGAAAAGATAGATTAAAAATAAAACACATATTATCAAAATTATAATATAATATTTCAAAATATTTGAAATTGTTACAATATTATTTACTAATATGATTAATAAAATAAATGAATTAATTAAATAAGTTATTTAATTAAATATATGTACATGTATAATAATATATGTTACGTTGTCTTGAATTGTTTATAAAATTTAATTAGAAAATTTTAATTATATAAATTAATTAACAGTTAATGTGTGTGTGTGTATATAAGATTTATGTGTATTACTATAAAGGTTATAGTATATATATTCAATATAATATGCTATAATTGAATAATGCTGTAACGAACCAGAATTTTAGTCATTTTAATTTGGAATATTTAATCGATTTTAAATATTAAAAAGTTGATTTTATAAGTTAAAAAACTTGAATTTCAAATATAGCGATTTATTGGACAATTTAATTGTTGAATTTAATAATTTTAATTGTTTAAATAATTGAATCTTCAGTTTTAAATAGGATAAAAATGATTTCAAAGCTTATTTAAAATTCTATTTAAATAAGAATGAAGATAGTAAACTTTTAAGTTAGATTTAAAAGTGATTAATTTAGTTTTTAAAATAATTCATTTTAATTAACTTATAAAAATAACCTTTTGGGGCACTGCCTTGGATTTCGACGAAACCGGTTTCATTGGATCCGTAATAGTATATTATTGTATGATAACGAATTTCATGACGATTGGACGTATAGTTTGGTCGTACGGGTTCGAAACGCATTGAAATTAATATCGCAAATTTAATATAATAACTTAGTTTAAAATGCTATCTCCTGCATACGATCGAATTAGGCCTCGAGACAAGTTCCATTGTGTTCGAAATAGAGGTATTACATATAGAACACTAGGCAGCACGTCTCGTTAGGGGTTTGATATTTTCGAGCGTTTTGTACCTTGATATTTTCGAATACACACACACACACAGATATATATATATAGAATATAGGCCATAACCCTATCCTATTCTTTCCCATGCTCTCCACTATTCATGCACCATACCACCCCATACCTTAGCCCATACACACGTTCTCAACCATGCCTCATCATTATTCACCGCAGAGCTTTCCCATATATATATATATATATATAAAATTGCCTAACAAACGAGCTCCCTTTTTTAAATTCATATTATAAAAAAAATCAATTCAAACAACAACCTCATTTAACAACTACTATCAATTTGGACCACACAAGGCCTCATCGAGGGAAAGTGTCAACTAGAGAAATGTTCATGGTGGGATGACGAGGAGGATGGACGGTGGTGATCATCTCTGATGATCAGAGGTGGTCACAGTTCGTCATAAACGGCAATTAGAAGATGGGTACCTCGGCATGGCGATGTGGAGGACGAGGGGAGGAGCGGATAATGGCGTTGCATAGCTAGTGGCTGCGTGGTGCTTGAGGGTTGGTGCAGCGACACAGTAGTGGCGGAGGTGGTCGGAATTTGAAAAAAACGTCGATTTAATTTTTTGGGAAATTCCTGGAGACGGCGGCGAGTTATGAACCGAGGGTGGTGGCGTTGGGAACTCCAAGAAGGGGGTGCTCGATGGGTAGGAAGCGGCGGCCTCCGGTGGGTTCTGATGGCGACCGCAATCGATTGAAGTGCCCTGGGTTGTTTTCGTTCATGATGGAAGAAAGGGGATTAGGCAGTTTATTTATTTAAATAAGGTTAATTATGTTTAGGTGATTGTAATTAAGGATTTTAGATTATTTGAAACTTGTTAATGCTATAACTTCTTCATACGAGGTCGAAATCAAGCGCGACGAGTTGTGTTGTACTCGTATCGGCGAATACTACGATATGAAAATGGTTTGGTGACAATTGGAGCATATTGAAAATTGGGCTAAAATCGGACGACGTTCGATTTTAGTTCCGAACTGGAATGCCTCGGCAACAACAGAAAATTTCGATGAAGTAAACTCACATTTTTGGTAACTGGTATGATATATGATTGAAAAAAATAGTTGAATGATTGTTTGGATGAATTACTATATTTATTAGTTGGTTTGGATATGTTCCCGCCCCTGGAGCGGATGAGACCCTATTACGTTCCCATATAAGAGCAGATGACCCTTTTTATACGAATCCCGCCTTGAAGCGGTTGATTTATATTATATAATTATATAACATTTGTGATGCAGAGGACATGTTGGAGGGATCCAACGTGATTCCTCACTATGGTTGAATTGTTGCAATAATATTTCTTTATATGGATTATTGAAAAATGAACCTAATTATGGACAATATGGTTATAACATTGTTATATGTTTGAAACAAAAACCCAACAATGATAGAAAATCAATATCGATATTGGTTAAGCGTTGGGTAGCTATTAGCTTTAAATTAGTATTTTGAAATACTATAAATTGCCATTGAATTGAAATTGATTTTGAGATGGAAAATGATTTTAAATCCGAAAATTGGGTTTTCGAAAAAGTATTGTTTTAAAAATTATTTAATTATATTAATACCGTTTTAAAGTTATTTATTTATATTGAATATTGTTTTATAGTATTTATCAGAATGTTAATATCTTAGAAAAAAGTAATTACTTAAGAATAATTATGGTTTGAAATTAAAAATAAGGATTTATTAATATGGTTCTGAAAATAAATTATTACTGTTTATAATAAGGGTAAAGATTAATTATTATTGTTTTTGAAATGATTAGTTATTATTTTAAGATGTTTAAGGTTTATAATAATTATTTATTTATTCATAATGTTTGATTTTAATTATTATTTTTATATAATACCATTCAAAAGTAAATGATCTTTATTTGTTTATAAATATGTTCGAGACCTATGAATAGAGTTGAAAGACTTGGATTTTATAAAGGAGCTTATAAAATGGTTTGAAGACGTAAGGAAGATTATTTAAAAGGTGAAGAGTTTTATAAATGGTTAGATATTTATAAATGGACTTAAGAAACGGGTTTATAGATTTATAAAAGAAGTTTTATAAATAATTTAGAGATTTATAAAGAATTTATAAATGAGTTTTAGAAATGTACAAAAAGAATTTATAAATGATTGAAATGTATAAAATAAGTTTTATAAATGTTCCAGGAGTTTTATAAAATGATTTATAAAAGTTTTTAGAGAATTATAAGGAGTTCATGGATGATTTTTGAATCGAATAAAAAGAAAATCTTTCTCGGTTTTGTAAATATACTTAGACCATTGAGATAAGTATATGGATATTCTATAATTATTGAAAATATAGAGATTGGTGGATATACCTTTGTAAAAGTATTCTTATACAAGTAATTTACAAAATGGTTTTTATTATGAAAGATTTATAAAAGGAGGCTAGTGATTGCTTATATGCTTAACCAATGTTGGTTTTCCCTATGGAATAAATCCTTGATTGAATGTTGTTCTTCGATATTTAAATAACCGACTATCGAATTTTGACCCAAATGTAACTTTGGAAATATCTAGGAGAAATATGAGAGTTATATGGCACAGTCATCTCCGATGATGTTGTACTGTGCGTATAAATCTTGTTTCGTTCTCCTAGGACAATGATAAGGAAATTCATCCACTAACGATTAGGAGGTGATCTCTGATCTTATCTTTGACTGTTTATATCCTAAAGAACTGGGAACTATCGAATGTTGTTTCGAAGAGACTAGGATCAGATATGTTATCCGAAAACCACTTCGATCCAACTTAAGTGTTTCGAAAGTGAATACATCTTGAAGATGATGGAATTGAAGACGGAGTTCTCAAGTGTTTCGTTCAGTCCCAGAACGAACTTGTATGGATGAATGCTGATATCGCATTGTTGCTTGGAGGGCAGTGTTAGCATTCCAAGTGGGAAGTGCTATATAAAAGGTAAAACGTAGCCTCAAGCCTCATCAACCAGGAATGACTAAAACAGGGGAGATGCATTAGGGCTAAGTGGGTCGCTCCCAAGTAGGGTATGATCATCCCTACCTAGAGTCGCTATTATCTCTCATTTGTCTGCTTCGGGACCCATTAACGGAGGGGTGATCATATTTGGTACTATCCAGTAAGGGGTAGGCCGGTTCTGTGTTGGCATGGGGTCCAAGCGAGGTCCTCGGTGTTATTTTATCTAGAGATGCACCGTGACGGGTGATACCCCAGTAGCCCAGTCATTGTATGGAATCCGTTCTCCAATACCAACCTTTATGGTTTTAGTTGTATACCTATTATGCTGTAATTTAATCAATGTAACAATTTTGGCTATGATTAATAAGTATTTGTATCTAGACACTATTATGATATCAGGGAATTTCATATGAAATGTTTTGGTTATCGTAAGGTAAAAACCCGTCTGTGTTTATGTGCGGCGTGGTCTTATGAGATACTCTTGATTTTCAAAGGTTTTCTATAACTTTATAATCCAGTTGGGTGTGTTTCCTCATGCTGGTTTTCCAGACCGACTTGGGTGTTATTTTATTATAATGCTCGGGTCAGACCGAGCATATTACAGATTAGTTTTGGATGCTTTGGAGCTTCAAGAGACGAGTTGGAGGCCCAGAGACGTATTCCCATATATGGTTATTTTTCTGCTATATGTATTGATTGTATTTATCGACAATTGTAAGGAAATGCTGTTATAACTATCCAGGCTGAAATAGGTTAATATACTCCGATTGATGTATGTATATATACATATTATAGTTTTTCTCTTGTGTAAAGATTTGTTGTATATTATAGATTATTCGTTCTGCTTTGAGATTCTGTGTTGTTTAGTTTTCTTCTTATCTTCTTCCTTCTTTCTTTTCCCCTAACAATCGGATTTTCCAGCATTCAATTGCTTGGCATGCAATACAGTGGATGTATTAGTGTCAATTTTCGAGAGTCGAAAACCCTGGTCGTTACAAATATAATAATTAATTAAAGTGTTAAATAATTATATTAATTAAATAAGATTTAATTAATATAATGTTATGCATAAGACTATTATATAAGTTAATTAAATTATAAAAGTTATAAAATAGTTAAAACTTATATAATATGAATGTATAAATTAAAGGTGGAACAGTAAGAAACCCAATTAGACTTAAGGAACAAATACATACATATAGTACATATACCGCGATTTCTAATGTGTGCGACACTTGAATCCCGATGATATTTCATTAGAGATGCATTATTCAACAAGTCGATATCACGCTATATAATATATTGAAGATTATGAATCTTTAATATACGTGTTGTCCTCTACCATTTGTATATTAATAAATTACTTGCATACTCTCTGATTGTTAAGCAAACTCAAGCTAGAGATGTTATGTGTAGTATTATTAATATATTGACTAGAATAGGCAAGATACCTATATGTATTTGTTGAGAAAACTCAAGGTACATATACTATAACTAGGCCGTCCTGAAATGGTAGGTATGAGCGAATAATTTTATTAAACTTGTTGAGAAAACTCTAGGTCAAAATGATATTAGCACAAGGAACCATGGGTTACGAGTTGTATATGATACAATCGATAAGGAATTATCCATCGTTTCTGGGATTATGACTTGTTGAGCAAACTCAGGGCCATAATTCCAAGACAAATAAGTTCTAACACCACTAATAAAGTCAAAAGACTTATATGTTTCATCTTAAGGTTTAGAGAAACATAAAAGACTAGTGAAAGCCTTATTAGAAAAATGAATGGTAACATTTAACCTTTCTAATATTGTAAGAACATCTGTTATGTATAATTAAAATAATCTACTTCGATAAATTTATGCATTGAATACAGTTGATAAAATGTTTATCAATTAAAATATACAAAAGAACTAAATTAAATATTGACAAAGAAATATTAAATATACGTACCAATGAATTTGTACATGTTGACCATTGCAAGTGCCTAATTATACAATCAATAAATATAATTGTAACTTGATCACTTACGAGTTTACTTGCACGAGATTGTGTATTATCCTCAATGAGTTTTGAAGTCAAAAGGAAATACAAGAATATGGATATTTGATCCATATACGATCACATATAAATGTTATATGGTGAAAGGTCATAATTCATAATGCACAAAACCTCCATGAAACTAGTTCACCGAAATAAGCAAGTAAACTTGTTAACCCGCCTTTTGGCAAGGCACCGGTACACAGGCGGATTTAACTAAATCGATTGCTCGGATATCGAGGCTAAAACACAATAGGTTTGACTCGACTTGATGGATAGACGATCAATCACGGATGGTAAACATGATTATGAAGCCGGGATTCAGCATGGTCGATGGACAAAAAGCATGGGATACTTGAAATACGAGTTTATACAAAAGTCGAGTCATTTCGGATTGCCTGGAGTTTACTTCGAGTCGCACTTGGGCTTGCTTCGGGTTTTTGAGAGAATTGCTTCAGGTCAGGCAGAGCTGAGCTTCGAGGCGCTTAGGGTCGGTAGGTTTTTGAGGGATCGGTGTATTCTTCGAGGTGTAAACTTCGGATCAGCATCTCTGTTGCTCCGGGTTGGTAAGAATTAAGGGATCAACATTATATTGGGTCAGCATGTTTTGGTTTACTCCGGGTCGGTACCTCTTCCACTTCGGGTCGACAGCTTGGAAAGGGATCGACATGTTGAAGTCTTGGGATTGGCATATTGAATGGGATCGGCTACTTCGGGTCGTAGCTCACCTGACTCCAGGTCGGTGCCATAGTCTCGAGTTGGGGTCAGCAATAGGTTAAGGGGTCGGCATAGGAGTTTGGGCGAGCAGGTCGGCAACAAAGCTTAGGGGTCGGTACATATATTGCTTCGAGTCACGAAGCACATTACTTCGAGTCATTGAGCCATCTACTTCGGGTCGGTCATTGCATTTCTTTGGGTCGGCTAAAAGGGATCGGCTCGGTGTTAACGCATCATGTTGGCATATCAGCTATACGGGATCGGTCGTGATAAAGGGTATGGGTCCGGCTATGGTTTTGGCGAGCCCGGATCACTCAGGAAGCCCAGTAACTCGGGTTTTGTTTATAAATACAGCAGGCGGGGCTTAAGAAAAGGGATCTTCATTCTATTTCCCTTCATCTTCTCCACTAAGGCTACTCTGCTATTATTGTTTTAAAAACTCTGAATTTTAACTGTAATTGATTCTGATATCAATAAAAAGGAAATTTCTAGAGTGGACGTAGGCTAGAGTCAGCCGAACCACTGTAAATCCTCCATTATTACTGCCTTCTTTTTAATTTTTATTGTTCTTCATATTTATACTCCCTACATACACTTTATTTGTTATCTGTGACTATTAGTTGGTGCTTTCATCTGCGTTTGGGTGTTAGTGACCAATTTTGGAGCTAACATTTTGGTGTTTTCACTGAGAAAGCTAGCAGTCGGGGATTCTAAAGCTTGGATTTTGGATTTAAAGACTTAAGGACTCAGATTATGGAAATTATGGCAAAGCAATCAACCAGGAGACAGAGAAACGAGTCAGCAAGAAGGAAGTCAAGAGGCTTCCTATGGAGCTAATCAGGCCTCAATCTATATTACTAGGGCCGAGATGGAAGCGATGGTAAAGAGGCAAGAGGACATGATACAGAACCTACTCCGACAGGTTGGACAAGTTGGAGTGCAAATTCAAGGGAATGGACTAACTGCAACTGTTGGAAATGCAGAGCCAGGAGTCGGAGCTGCAGAAATTTCTGGAGGTCAGATTCAGAACCAAAATGGAGAGATTGAAGGAAATCAGCAAAGGCTTGGGGGCAAACCCTCGGGATTGGATGCTGGAAGGACTGTAAATGAAGCTCAGCGAGCTGGGACCAACGTGAACGTGAATGAGCAACATGAAGAGTACTACCCATAATATCCTCCAGGACATGGGGGCAGGGTGGAGATGAAAATAGGGAACCACCTCCGGATGGATACGAGCAGATGGCTGGATTGATAAGAAGGATTATGAGAGAAGGGCTACCGAGTAGAGGCTTAGAGGAAGTCAGTCGGAGTCCATTCACTCCGAATATCAGAAACGTAAGGAACCCTCCAGAATTCAAACTGCCAACACTGGAGGCCTATGATGGAAAATCAGACCCAACTATGCATGTAACCAGATACATCAGACATATGGAAGTGTTGGGGGGCATCTGAGGAGGTGATGGCAAGATGTTGCCCTTTATACTTGACAGATTTGGCTACGCTTTGGTTCAGGCAGCTAGAGAATGGATTGATCAGAACATGGGGCGAGCTAGTGGAACGCTTCATGAGACAGTTCAAGGTCCACGTGATGCAACCCAAGAATGTAATAACACTGGCATCAATGAAGCAGAGGATAGGAGAGTCCATGAGAGGTTTTCTAATGCGATTCAATGCAGTTGTAGCTTAGTAGATCGCCTGGATCCATGAATAATCTTGATGGCGGTGGTAGAAGGGATTGCTGAAAGCACTGAGTTTAAGGATTCATTGGCATGGGATCCACCACAGGATCTTGGAGAGTTCTATCATGAGGCAGAAAGACTCATTCGGTTAGAGGATTCACGTGCTGAAATGCAAGAGATAAACGCCGTGCAAGGCGAAGGAACGTCTGGAAAAGGACGTGGAATGGATGAAGGAAAGCGCAAGCAGGACGATAAATATGGTGGTTTTGACAAACGAAGGAGAGGTCGGGAACCCAAATTCGCGACGTACGCGGACCTGACAGATAATCTGGAACAGATTTATTTGGATACCCGGGGGCAGCTCCCCTATCGGAAACCACCCAGGAGGGATCACACAGAATGGGAGCGCATGAGCGGGAAGTACTGCCTATTCCATGAGCTGGAAGGAAATGCTACAGATGAATGCCGCCACTTGAAGGACGTGTTGGAGGAACATGTTAGGAGTGGTAGATTGCTACAATATGTGAGGGACTGAACGAGAGCGGTAGAACACGAGCAACTACCGCCTAGATCAAATAGGAATGACCCTGGATTGGGGTCATGACTCATCATCCGCTTATCGTGATGGCAAGGGCCGAGTTTAGGATTTGGACTCCGGTCATCGAATAATTTTTTCTAATTTTAAAAATAAAGCAGTTATGCCACTTACACAAGTAAGGGAACCAGAGCGATCCTCAGGCATGCTCTGAGATGGTAATAGGCTGCCCTGCCCGGAGAGGCAACATTTCATTTTTTCTATTTTTCTCATTGGACATTTGGAACTTGGATTTAATAAATGAATTTGGATTTTACGAAACAAACCCCTAACCGGAGAGTTACGGGATGGATATTGGAAGTCAGTTGAAATTTAATCGCTTTATGTTCATGGACACTGAACCGGAGTGCAGGGAGCGACGCTGCTTCACCAGAGAGCGACAGGATCGGCTCGCTCATCGTTGTTGCCCCTTCACCGGACAGTGATAAGATGGGATCCAGCAAGAGCCCAGAGAGGCTATAATCGGTCTAGGACTTAGGCCATGCCATTGCTTAATGTTCAGGGATACTGAACCGGAGTGCAGGGAGCGATGCCGCTTCGCCGGAGAGTGATAGGATCGGCTCACTCGTCGTTGTTTCCCCTTCACTGAAGAGTGATAGGATGGGATCCAGCAAGAGCCTGAAGTGGCTGTAATCGATCTAGGACTTAGGCCATGGCATCGCTTAATGTTCAAGGATACTGAACCGGAGTGCAGGGAGTGACACCGCTTCGCCGGAGAGCAACAGGATCGGCTCGCTTGACGCTGTTTCCCTTTTACTGGAGAGTGACAGAATGGGATCCAGTAAGAGATCGGAGAGGCTGTGATCGGTCTAGGAGGATCAGGGCATCGTTTAATGTTCAGGGATACTGAACCAGAGTACAAGAGATAGGTGGCTTGGCGGAGCGCGACAGGATCTGCCTATTCAATCGTTAAGTTTGGATCAAGTTTAGCAAGGGTCTAGAGAGGCCGTCAATGATCCAGAGAGATAGTAGGATTCGATTACCGACTTCCAAGATATGATATGGATTCAGATAGTGGCTTCGAATAGCTAAGGATTTGGCTAAGGACCTGAAGTGGTCCCATATTTGGATTTGACCTGGCGAGGTCCTGGATTTGGATTACAGGACCTGGAGAGGTCCCGGACTTGGACAAAACAATCCGGAGAGATCATGTATTAGGTCAATGGATTTGGAATGAATTAGGAATTGAATAACGACTCAAAACGGTCACGGATTTGGCTATCGGCTATGGATGGAACATGGACTTTGGATTATCGGATTTGAAGCTATTCAAAACACACCTTCCAATAGCAAGGCATGTTTTTGGGGGAAAATGTTAACCCGCCTTTTGGCAAGGCACCGGTAGACAGGTGGATTTAACTAAATCGATTGCTCGGATATTGAGGCTGAAACACAACAGGTTTGATTCGACTTGATGGATAGACGATCAATAATGAATGATAAACATGATTATGAAGCCGGGATTCAGCGTGGTCGATGGACAAAAAGCGTGGGTTACTTGAAATACGAGTTTCAACAAAAGTCGAGTCGTTTCAGATTGCCTGGAGTTTACTTTGAGTCGCACTTGGGCTTGCTTCGGGTTTTTGAGAGAGTTGCTTTGGGTCAGGCAGAGATGAGCTTCGAGGCACTTGGGGTCGGTAGGTTTTTAAGGGATCGGTGTATTCTTCGGGTCGGCAAGGTGCAAACTTTGGATTGGCATCTCTGTTGCTCTGGGTTGACAGGATTAAGGGATCGGCATCATATTGGGTCGGCATGTTTTGGTTTACTTCGGGTCGGTATCTCTTCCACTTCGGGTCGACAGCTTGGAAAGGGATCGGCATGTTGAAGTCTTGGGATTGGCATATTGAATGGGATCGGCTACTTCGGATCATAGCTCACCTGACTCCGGATCGGTGCCATAGTCTCGAGTTGGGGTCAGCAATAGGTTAAGGGGTCGGCGTAGGAGTTTGGGCGAGCAGCTCGACAACAAAGCTTAGGGGTCGGTACATATATTGCGTCGAGTCACAAAGCACGTTACTTTGAGTTATTGAGCCATCTACTGCGGGTCGGTCATTGAATTTCTTCGGGTCGGCTAAAAGGGATCGGGTCGGTGTTAATGCATCAGGTTGACATGTCTGCTATATAGGATCGGTCGTGATAAAGGGTATGGGTCCGGCTATGGTTTTGGCGGGCCCAGATCACTCAGGAAGCCCAGTAACTCGGGTTTTGCCTATAAATACAGCAAGCGGGGCTTTAGAAAAGGGATCTTCATTCTATTTCCCTTCATCTTCTCCACTAAGGCTACTTTGCCATTATTGTTTTAAAAACTCTGGATTATAACTGTAATTGATTCTGATATCAATAAAAAGGAAAATTTTAGAGTGGATGTAGACTAGAGTCAGCCGAACCACTATAAATCCTCTGTTATTACTGCTTTCTTTTTAATTTTTATTGTTCTTCATATTTATACTCTCTACATACACTATCTGTTATTTGTGACTGTTAGTTGGTGCTTTCATATGAGTTTGGGTGTTAGTGATCAATTTTGGCGCTAACAAAACTGTAGTGTGAGATCGTGTATTCAATAAGATTGATTACAATTATGGTCTTATTATGTCAAATGTAACACTGGACCAAAAACTACAAAATAAATCTAAGAACTCGACCATTGAAATGTCAGTTTGATCAGTTTACGTAAAATGCAATTTATTTAATACCTTAAAAGTTAAGGATGACCAAATACACTTTTGTAAAGAATTTTTGATGATATTGTGGTAAGAGTTTCCTTTGAATGGTTTGACTGTTTAGAAAGGAAATCAAATGTATAATAATGGATATAACCTAAGGCATAGTTAGGACGAAGAGAATGAGTGGTCACTTTTGCTTCATAAAGAAACATCAGAAATAAGAATTGTAAAATAATAATAAATACTTAACATTGAAATAAGAAATATGATTTCTATTCCTAAAGTATTTCCATATAGGAAAGTGGTTTCTATGATGTTTATTTCTTTGAATTTAAGGTACTAGATCTAAAAATTCTTGACTACATACCAGTTATAGTAAATGAACTAAATAGCCTGTATTAAGTGGTTGAATGAAGCTTCATATTTCATATGTTATTATAGTAGTATCGGAAATAGTGGGAGCATGTCATATAAGACTTATTGGCCGCATTAAGTTATGAAAATTGTTTTCGTAGAATATACCAACATTATTTATGAAATAATAACTATTTTTCAGTGTTGACTGAAAAATAGAAATACTTTTATTTCAATATGAATATTATGAATATTCGTTATAAAATAAAACTATATTAGTGGTATTTGTGATGCATTGGAAAATACAAGAGTATCTAAAGTTATTTGCAATTATCTTGTAATTATGCACTAAGCCATAGTTTTGTGAAATAACCTTTATTATATGATTACGAATTATATGGTACTAGTAAATTATATCTTAGATAATTAAGGGCAAAACATCCATTAAGTGGGAGCATCATAAGAGTTGATGAATTTTAAGGATTGATACATATAGAAGTATGCAATCAAAAGGCAATTAATTCCAAAATGGTTCCACATACTTTATTATATTCACCGATGAATTATCACAAACATGAACATATGTAATTGATACACATGTGGTATGTTAATGATGAGTTCATAGAATATAAAACGAAAGTGAATGAAATAACATGCAATAGAAAATAAAGATGATTCGATTTGATCGAATAGGTGAGTGTATTGGAATGAGTTCTAATGTACCTAAAATGAATAAAGATTCGATCTCAATAATCACCCCTCCCTATGATACATAATGATGTATCAATAAGGAGTAATCAAACTTTGTGGAATAAAGTATAAGTAATAGTGAGTGAAGTTGAGTTAACTTTTTTCCATAAGGTAATGTACTTAGGAATAGAACAGAAGGTTAAAATTAATTTCATCTAAAGAAAGTTTACAAAATCATACAAGATAAGGGTTTGTAAGAAACTCCAACATATCCTAGGTCTAGAGGTTGATAGGTTGTGTGAGTCGAAATACTGCACGTAATAATTATTCGTGAGGGATCTTGTATGAATTGTTCCAAAAGGAGTTTAGAATTGACTATCATTAGATGAATAATTTATGTTTTGGATATAAGTATCGTAACTTAAACTAAATTAATTATATATATAAGGCAATTCATAAAATGTGCATGAATACCTATTTCGTTGAACTGATAAACAATTGTTGTTTCAACAAATACCAACTTCACTGAGATGGAATTTCTTTTAGAAATTATTATTATTAAAATGGATTTGGATACGATCCAAAGATAAAAATGATTATGTGGGATGAAATGAAATTAACCTAACCTAAACAAACACATCACATTAAAGTGTTTAATAAGTATTCTCTACATTAGAGAGAGCTATGGGTTTCTTATCAACGTCAAGAATAAATAATCCTCAGTTGTCAATTAAGCCATTAAGAGTATTGACTCTACAATATGCTATGATGCACAAATCCGAAAAGTATTTCGAGTATTTTACCAAAATATTATTTTGGTAGTTGTACTTGAATTGATATGATCCATCGGCCATGAATGTGTCTTCAAGAGCAAGACTAATGAAGTTGGAATATAATAAGCAACGTTAATAAGAATAACATCGTAAATTTCGATTGTTGAAATTTGTGTAATAGATTTGTTATTCAACGAGCTTAAGTTAATTCAGATTTACTCATAAAATTATAGCTTGGTATAACTTTGTGTTTGGTACATATCTGTTGAAATAAAAATTCTAAATAATGATTTAGAATGAACCGTTTGCACATAGCAACCAAAGTATCATGAAGTCAGCGGAAGCAATATTGAGTTTGAGTTTCGGGATATGATCCAAAAAATGATATAAAAGTAGCATTAATAAGCATCGAAATTTAATAAGTATTTTAATATAAATATCGAATAGTTCGATTTTTAGTCAAAATGCAGAGAAAGCGTATGTGCGTAAGAAAGAACCACTAAAAGGTACATAGATATTCTAAATTATAAATAAATTACATACTCCCGATTGTTAACGATGTACTTATGATAAAATTAGTAATAGTTTTGTTGTTTAATGCTCGATATTGGATTTGTAAATTATATCTTTTATAATAGGTATAAAGGATGTTGAAAATGTCCCATAGGATATGCAAAGATGCCATATTAAAATGTTTAATATGAAACATGTAAGATGGATTCCTTATGTATTGACAATAAGAATTATCAAACATGTTGTATTGTCTATAATATCGTATTTGCCTTATGTATTTGATGCATGAAAAAAATATCAAATCCTAATTAAGATCACTAAATGGTTGTTTAGAGTGTTCTTGAGTATTTATGAATCAGTTGAGAATTGTTTACTGAAATAATGAACTCATCATGAAAGAGTGTTCAGACTCGAACTTCATAAGTTCTATCGAGTTTAATAAGTCAACATTAAATTCAAGTTCAAACCTTAATTAAGAAGATTTACACTGGAAATGTTCCAAATTGAAACATTGTGCCTGATTCAATGAAAATGCTAAGTACATCGTCTTGAATAGCGCTATAATAGAAGCAATGTATATATATAAATGCACAAATTTATAACCAAGGTAGGGGTGATTCCAAGTATTAAGAATACTAATCATTGTTATATGATAACTACGTAATAATAAGAGCTCACTAGAAGTTGAGACACATACTTCAAACAGTTCCACATGGTAAAGTAGTTTATCAACATCGAAGAGAGTTGATTGACAGTGTAGATAATTAAACCAACATAGCAGATTCATTCATGAAGGGTCTAACCTGATCAGTTCTAATTAAACCGACTGAAGGGATGGAATAAAGATTCCATAATTGACCATAAGTGCAAGTGGGAGATTGATAGAGTTAATGGTATGCCGGACAATTATGTAATTCATTAGATATATCCAATGAATAACCAATCTTGTTTGAAATAAAAGGTGTTTTCTTTCTATTATATTCTTGATATAATGTGTTGTATTAATTAATTAATTTAATTAAAAGTATATTTAATAGAAAATCCATAAATGGTATGTTTTATAATAGTAGTTCCAAAGTGTTGTAACCATGAGTAATTTATCACAATGAAATTAAAAGTACCGTTTAAACATTCCTAGTCAAGGTATATCAAGACTGGATATCGATGCATCAGTTGAGACTAGAGTACGCAATGCTTTCCAAATGTTGGGAAATTTATTACTCATGACTGTTGAAGGTACCAAGGGGTAATGTACTAATAGTTATTGGATAACCATGGAATGACTCGCTCGATAGTTTTCTGTTCGTAAATATAACTAAGGTCAAACAGAAAATTTCGATGTGACAAAATTACACAGTTCTCTTGACTTGGGAATACGATTGATCTTCAATGTGGAAACTCTGCTTTGATTATAGTTAAATCATGGCACATCGTCCATCGAATGACTATAGTTGGGTCAAGTGAAAGCATTAGAAGTGAAACACTATTCAAGAGAGGATTTGTCTCCTATTTATATGCCACTTTTTACACCTTTTCTTTTTTTTACACTTTTTCTCTCCTTCCTACCTGATAAATTCGACCAGCAACCATCCTCTCTAAGCCCAAAAAATCTAAGTATAAAATTACATCAAAACTCTTTGATTCGACTGTCGGTGGTAAGGCAGTTCGAGAGCTAGCAAATGCTAATTTATGAACGGATTCAAGGGGATCAATTCAACATTTCGACGTGTACATAAGAGCTTTGGTGAATGGTAAACCTTTGTTTTCTCTTTTATATATACATTTATATGGTATATTAATTATTTATGCGATAGGATGTTAGATTACATTATGAATCTTGTATATCGAAACGCTGTCATAATATAGTTGGTTGTGTATATTATTTCATCTATATATAAAAAAAAATTATGAATGTTTATTATACTTAGTACTCACAGCCAAAAAAAATAAACTTTTCATTATTTATTTTATAAATATTATTATAATTGGTTTCGGTAAACTAGCAATTATTTCTAAAGGTTATCAATCGTATACTACATGTTTTAAATTTTATAAATTTTATTTATATAAAATATACATTCGGCAGCATGAAGAAAAAAAGATTTTTGTTACATCAAATAAATATATTTAATTAATTATTTAATCTAAAATGTTGATAGATATATATTATAAATAATATATATGTTTTGCAAAAAAATTGTATAAAATTTATTACACATTAAAATTTTGAAAAATAATTTTTATATTAATTTTTATTTTAATTTTACATGGTTTTTTATTTTTAAAATATTTTAAAATGCAAAAACTGAAAAGAAATATATAAAAAATTATATATATTTTTGGTCAAAATCAAATTTTATAGAAATATATTTAAAAAAATTTAATTGTATTATAGATATGCATTTATATTTAAATGTAATAATATATACATATATTGTATAAATCAATTAAAAAAATAGAAAATTATTTTATTAAATCATTCACTTCTTTCATGTTATATTATGAATATATATATATATATGTCTCTGTGTGCGTTAAAATTATTTTATAAACTAATATTGAATTAATTTTATGATTTAATTTTTTCTAATATATCTACATACATATATATAAATATAAATTTCATAAATGTTTCATTTATAAATTGTTTGTAACTATCATTTAGTATATGCGTGTGTGTGTATAATATTTTCTTATATGTATTATTATGATGTAAACACACACACGTTTAAACAGCAAGTCAAATATAAGATGGGCTAATATGTTCGTTATGTAAATCCAACATCTATACATAGGCATATCAAACCATGTACACATTGCTTTGTTGCACGTGTGTGTACACATGTATACGATACACACATAATATAGCATAACACAAATTATATATAGAATAAAATTTTGTTTATAAATTCAAATAAAATATTAATTTTATTTAATAGAAAATTTAGAAAAATTCTAAATGAATTGACTATATAGGCCCATTAAAGGTTCAAACAAGTAAAAGTTTTGAAATTTACCCAATTACGCCACTACGGGCTAGCTCGGTTTCAACAATGTAGTGGTTAAACATGATATTCTTATTGTTCAAGGTGGTAATTGCTCTGTATGTTTAGAGTATCACAATCTGTAATATGCAATCTTATGTTGTAAGTAATTGCTTGTATTTCCTTAGTATGATGCAATATTGTGTGTTTAGAGTAAAAATTTAGGGTTTCCTCTGTCATGGAGGAAAATCAAAATCCACCAAAAATTCTCCTCAAAATCCCGACATCTCAAATTTAGTAAGA
The DNA here is from genome assembly GCA_030737815.1 of Allium fistulosum. NCBI lineage: Eukaryota > Viridiplantae > Streptophyta > Magnoliopsida > Asparagales > Amaryllidaceae > Allium > Allium fistulosum. Next base: position 707,652,260 of record CM060903.1, on the reverse strand, counting down.
CCACCAGATCCTCACATCAGAATGCCTCAAAGGGGTTTCATAATTGATGAAGATAGTTTTCAACTGGTCCAAAGAAATGCTATCAAGAAAAAGGAAACCAAGAAACGAGTTCAGAAGTAGCCACCGCTTCAATCAGCAAAAATAATGTTGAAAACGAGAGCAATTAGAAGCCCCTTAATCCCAAAAATATTAGAGATAAAAGTAGCGAGAATCTTGCCAAGAAGAGTATTGTTATCATCTCACTGAATCGTGCATAATGGAAGAAAATGTGGGCCGATATTGTTGCGGAGGAGCTAGGTAAATAGATAGCAATCTTGAATTTAGACTTCAAATTATAATCAATAACAGAAAATATGGTATTATTACAGTGATAATCTGTAAAAGAACCAAAGAATGCTGGAGCAATTTGATTCTTGCATATGTGGTAGGAGCAAAACTATATTTTGTGTATTTTAAATCATATATTCAACGAGTTTGAAAACCTATTGATGATTTTGAAATGTATTCAAAAGAGAATGGGTTCTTTCTTGTCAAAATAAAAGAATCAAAAGACTATGATAATATCCTCAAATATGGGCCATATTTTTACAATAGCGGGCCCATCATAATGAGGAGATGGTCAAGTTCACTTTAATTGGATAAATATTTATTAATGACAATGCCCATCTAGGTAAGATTACCCAATGTAAATTTGAAACTATAGGACAATGATGCTTTCAATGCAATGGCAAGTATAATAGGTAAACCCATAAAACTAGATGCAACCATTGCCATGAAGAATGAGGTTGAATTACGCTCGTATTCTAGTGGAGGTGACTGCAGATTCAGAATTACCAGAGGAGATATGCTTATCATTGTATAATGGTGGAAGTATTATTCAAAAAGTGGAGCATGAATGGGTTCCTCCAAAACCTGAAGTTTGTGTTTGCTTTGGGCATATAAAAGAGCAATGCACTACAAAAAGGTTAGGTATCAAAGAATGATAACCAAGAAATCCAAAAAACTACCTAAAGAAATAGAAAAAGCAGTGGCGAGACGCCAACCAATTTCCAATTTAACTAAGAAGTCAGCCAAAGCAATGTTGCATCTAAAGATAACTGTCAATTCAATCAAGAAGATATCACTATAGATAGTCAAATTGGCTATAAAGGCAGTAGCAAAAAACAAGGTAATTCTGAATCACAACAACTCACTGAGACAAATGCTTTGGTCACGGTCAAAGAAAAATGCAGACTGTTAAAGAAAATCAGATAGTGATCTATTCAAAGCACAACAATGGGGGTAGAAAAGAATATACTGGTCTTCGAAACTGGAAACCCTTATTTTCCAATCCTATGTGTAATTACAGATGATGAAAATACAAATACGAATGAAGATGATGATCTAAATACAATTATAAGTAATGAAGAAACATAAGTGATGGAATTGTTCCTTAGACTGAAGGTGCTACAGAATCCGAGGACAAGTATAGCATTGAATTTGAATTGCCTCACACTTCTAGCCAGAGTGAAGTAGATCCACTACATAATGAAAATAGTAAAGAGGACAGAGGAAAAGCAAAAGGGACAACATGTTTTAAGCATAATTATTTGCAAACAACCTAGAATGGGATCAAATAACAACCAAACTTAAAGCAAAGTGTACAATATGTAAAAAAAGGAGCAGAAGTGCTATTGGGATAGATATGAAAACTATAGCCTCTTTTTAATACGAACTTTTATATATAAAAATTTGTAATTATGTAAATAATAGCATGGAATGTTAGAGGGATAAACTCTCCATCAAGACAGACTGATATATTAGATACATTAAGAGGGTATAATCCATAATTGTGGCCCTAATAGAAAATAAAATGAATGATAATAGTATAGAGAGATTTTGTTTCAAATTACCTAAAAATTGGAAATAAATACATAATAACGAATGTGAGGGTAAGGGAAGAATTTTATTAATGCGGGAGTCTAACATATGGAGTAAAAATAACATAGATAAGAATATACAATATATTGATAGTAACTTTAGCAATATAGGGGGGTTAGTAATAAAAATAACAAGTGTGTATGGTAGTAACTTTGAAGCTGAAAGGAATGGGTTATGGAGTAAACTGAAAAGTAAAATTAGAAATAATATAATGTTGTGGTTAATAATGGATGATTTTAATACAATTATGCATACATATGTGAAAAATGGGGGCAATAGTATACCATGAAATAAGCTAGATAAAATAAACATGTTTTAATTGAAACTCGTTTAATTGAACCAATAATCAATGAGAATAAATATACTTGGTGGTCTGAATTGGGTAAAAACATTTATTGTAAACTTGATAGAATTTTAATAAATAAAGAGTTTTTTTTGCTAACTTCCTTAAATTTATATGTTTTGCTTTGGAACAGAATACTAGTGATCATACCCCTATACTAACTACTTTAGTTTAAAATGAAGATAATGAAAGTAGGCATTTCCTTCAGATTTAAAAATGGGTGGGTTTTAGATAATTAATATAATAAAACTTTAGAGGATTGTTTAAAATTCTCATATCAAGGTACAGAAAAATTTTTAATAAATTTTTGAACCAAAGGTCCTTATTCTTAAAGTTCATGCATAAAAAGTCCCTACCCATAAATCCATGTAAATTAGGTCCCTATTTTGTTAATTTTTACCAAACTGTCCCCTTCCAGAAAATCGGTCCAGCATGGAAATCAGGGGCAAAAGTGACATAAATTAGTCAAAAACTAAAAATAGGGACCTAATTTTCATAACTTTTTCAGGAGGGACTATTCTTCTATTATCTTTTAATTCTAGGGAGTTGACAGTCATTCCTTGCAAAAGGTCCCTATTTCTGATGGTGTTACAAGAATAGTCCCTGTAGAAATAAGTATGTAAATTTAGTCCCTGTTTTTTCTAATCAGAAAACGCAAGTTAGCTTGCGCTTTTTAAAATTTCAAAATTTTCAAAATCATAAAATGCAAACCAGCTTGCGTTTTCCTGATAGAAAGCGCAAGCTACCTTGCGCTTTTCAAAAATTTCAAATTTTTTAAAATTTTCAAAAAAATTTCAAAATTAGAAAGCGCAAATTAGTTTGCACTTTTCTGATAGAAAGTGCAAGTTAACTTGCGCTTTTCAAAATTTTAGAAAATTTCGAAAAATATTTCAAAATTAAAAAAGTGTAAGTTATCTTGCATTTTCTGTCAGAAAAGTGCAAAACGCTTTGCGTTTTTTTATTTTTGAAAAATAGGGACCAAATTTACAAATTCATTTCTACAGGGACTTTTTGTATAACAACATCAAAAACAGGGACCTCTGACTCTTTTCTTGTTAACTAAAATACTAATATTCCAATAAAGACGAAGAACTAAATGTAGCTCTAGTCGAATAATCCATGGAAACGAAATTTAGTCTTAAACTATTCTTATTATTTGGATTAATTTTGTTCTTTAAAAACTCGACACGAGATTTTATTTTATTAAGAAACTCTTTAAAACTTACATTTTTATTTAATTTATAACTAGGATTTGAAATCCAGTTAAAACTAAATAGAGAAATTACATATATTAAACTATCCAAACTAATATTGATATTATTAAACACTCGTTGGTTCCTATCAAATCAAATATACCAACATATAATTGCGTAATTAGTATCTAGTAAAAATCAATTGTGACCCTTATAATAAAATCTAATATTATTTCAATATATAACACAATTAATATGTGTACAATTTATATTAAAATCAAATAAATTTAGTGTTTTTACAAGGATAAATCTAGTGATATTACATTTAAAATAAAAGTGCATAACATCTTCCATTTTATTATTAAAAAAACATTTTTATCATTAAATATAATTTTCTTTTTTAAAAATTCTATAGTATTCAACTTCTCGTGTAAAATTAACCACATGTGCATCTTAGCTTTAGGTGGAGCACTTATTTTCCAAATGTATTTAAATATTTTCAATTTAATTCTCGAAAATTTTAAGAACTTATAAAATGATTGAGATGTGTATTTCCTACTAATGTCCCAACACCATGTTTTAATATCTTTTTCATTATCAATAGTATATAATTCTAATTTAGCACACAATAAAGCAAATTATGCAAACGTATTTTCCGTTAACGTATGGTTAAAACTAAATTATCAAGGAAATTAAGCTTAGATTAGGCTATAAATACCAGAAATTAGTGCATTTTTAAAATTGCAAATTTCATATAAATCTTTAAATTTCATTTGAAGTGGAATAACTGATAACCAACATTCATGCCAAAATGAGGTGTTACTACTATAATGTAAAACATTATTCATTCCTAAATTATATATATCTAAATTTAAAATTATTAATTTCAAGAAATGAGATATGTTGTTTGTATTATTTGAAAATGAATGATACAAATTAAAAGCATCGCCATACCACTGGTTTGAAATTAATTTTTTCCATAATAGATTTTCATTATTATTATTAACTTTCCATATCCATTTTTCTAAAAGGGATATATTTAAGTGAATATTAGGCTCAGGTCCCTAATAAGTTTCAAAATACACAAAAACCCCAGTAAAAAAAGTATGTAATTTAGGTCCCTAGAATTGAGTTACTAAGTAATTGCATATAGTTATGCAATTATTCACTGAATAATTGCAGACATTTATGCAATTATATCCAAAATTTGTATAAATTTATGCAATTTTTTCGGCGAATAACTGTGAAAATTTCCGCAATTTTTTTAGTGAATAATTGCGGAATTTTCTGCAATTTTTTTGTGAATAACGGTGGAAATTTCCACAATTTTTCAGTGAATAATTGTGGAAATGTCTGCAATTTTTTGATATAATTGCATAAATGTCTGCAATTATTCATTGAATAATTGCATAAGTGTATGCCATTATTCGGTAACTTAATTCTAGGGACCTAATTTACAAACTTTTTTTTACTGAGGTTTTTGTGTATTTTGAAACTTATTAGGGATCTGTGCCAAACTGTCCCTATATTTAAATTATGTAAATTTATAATTCCAAAACCTCCCTCTTTTTTAGACTTACAAATCATTTCCCAATTTACAAGACATTTAGAATTACTATTTGAATTTTCACCATTACATAAAAGTCTCTCCTAATTTTATCAATTTTCTTTATTACCCATTTAAGAAAACGATAAAATGACATCCAATAAATGGGTAATGTAACGACCCATAATTTTAGTCATTTAATTTAAAATATTCAATTGATTTTAAATATTGAAAAGTTAATTTCTATAAGTTAAATAACTTGAATTTTAATTATAATGGTTAACTGAATATTTGAAATTGTTTAAATAATTAAATCTTAATTTAATGTGAATAAAAATGGTTTCGAAAGTTGATTTAAATTCTATTTAAATAGGAATAGAGATAGTACGCTTTTAATTTAGATTTAAAAGCGATTAATTTTGTTTTTATAATAATTTGTTTTAATTAATGTGTAAAAATAGCCTTCCGGGGTACTTTCTCGGATTTCATGAAACCAGTTTCATTGGATTTGCATAGTGAATTATTGTATGTCAACAAATTCCATGGCAATTGGACGTATCATTTGGTCGTGCAAGCTTGAAACGCTTAGAAACTAATTACAGAAATTATTATAATATAATTGGGTTTGAAAAGACATCTTCTGCATATGACCGAATTAGATCTCGAAACTAGTTCCATTATGTTAGAAATAGGGTTTACATATAGAACGCCAGATTGCACATCTCGTTTGGAGTTCAAGATTTTTGAGTGTTTCGAGCTAGATATTTTGAATATAATAATATACATATTCACCATACATTGGCCATACCCTACCCATAGCTACATTGTTCAAAGCCATACCCAAGACTTTCTGCCCGTTCCTCCTTTCCCCTATATTAACGCATTCAACCAGATAATTTCGTTTCCATTTCTCAAATCAAAACCACCCAATATAACGGTCGTGGTTCGATGGTGCCACTAGAGACATCGTTGGTCGAAGTTTTCAACTAGGGAACTGTCGAGGACTGCATGATAAAGTAGTTGAACGGTGGAGATGGGCTGATGAGGTCGGAGGCGGCAGTAGTTCGTCGATGAATAGCGCTGCTAAACTTGGATCTGACACGGTGATTTAGGGGACAAAGGGAGGAGCTACTGGTGGTGATGGGTAGCTAGGAGGGAGGGCGTGCTACGGTGATGGAGTGGTAGTCGTTCATTGTAGGCGGCGTCGGAATTTCAAAGTTGAACGTCGTTGGTTCATTTTGGTTTTTTGGTGGTGGAGGCGATTCTGGTGATGAGGATGGTGGCTGGGGAAGCTTATGGTAGGGGCTTGCTTGGCTGAGATCATGGTGGTGCGTCTTGACTAGAGGTGAGGCAATAAGGTGAAGAGTGGTGCCTGAATTTGGGTTCGAACGAGAGAGGATGGAGAGAGGATTAGCGGCAGTTTAAAATTTTAAATAAGGTTAAGTGTAAACTAATTGTAACTAAGAATTAAATATATACTATTTAATTTTGAAATCGTATTGATACAATAACTAATTCATATTAGGTCCAAATCGAACGCGGTCAGTCGCGTTGCACTCGTATCAACGAGATGTACGAAATGAAATTGGATTGGTTTAGATTTGTTCTTGAAGAATTTCAAGCTAAATTCGAACGATGTTCATATTTAGACAGAACCAAAATGCCTCGGCAACAACTAGAATAAAGGTGAGTAAAACTCACCTTTTTAGTTAACCAACAATATTATATTGTTAATAAAAATTGTTAATTGGATGTTTGGATGATTTGTTATTTTTATCAGTTGGTTTGGATTTATTCCCGCCTCTGGAGCAGATGACCCTTTATATATACCCGCCCAGTAGTGGATAACCCATATTATATAATTATATACTATTTATGATGTAGGGGGACAGGGATCCAACGGGATTCCTCGCCGTCATTGAATTGTTTTAAATATTATTCTTGTTATATGAATCATTGAAAATCAAACCTGATTGTTTCACATTGTTAGTTATGACATTGTTATATGTTCATAATTTAAACCCTGTAGTGGTTAAATAAAAATCACTATCGATATTGGTTAAACGTGGGTAGCTATTAGCCTCAAATTAGTATTTTAAAAATACTATAAATTGCCATTTGAATTGGAATTGGTTTTTGAGATAGGGAATGATTTTAAAATTCGAATTTAGGTTTTGAAAATATCTTATTTTAAAGGTTTAATTTCTATTTTATTCCAACCTTTTTATCTATCTTTTTCTAAGTTATTTATTTATATTTAATATTGTTTTAAAGTTATTTATTTATAATGTATATTGTTTTTAAGTATATTTATCAATATGTTAATATTTTGGAGATTAATTATTTAAATAATTAATATGGTTTGAAATTAATAATACTGATTTGTTAATACTATTTTAGGAATTATTTATTATTATTTATAATAAGGTTGAAATTTATTATTAGTGTTTTATTAATAATGACTTTGAAATTATTAATTATTATTTTAAGATATTTAAGGTTAATAATTATTAATTATTATTTATAATGTTTATTATTAATAACTATTATTATATAATAGTGTTTGAAGTAAATGATTATTTTTTTATTTATAAATGTTCAAGATTTATAAACAGAGTTTTATAAACAAATTTGGGTTTTAAAAAAGGGGTTTTATAGGATGTTTTGGAGACTTGGAGGGAGATTATTTACAAGATAAAAGGAGTTTTATAAATAATTTTAGATATTTATAAAAGAATTTTAGAAATGGGTTTATAAATTTATAAGAGTTTTATAAATAGTTTTATGGATTTATAAAGAGTTTATAAATGTTTTGAAATTTATAAAAGAGTTTATAATTAGAAATGGAGGGTGGGTGTTATAAGGGGTTTCTATAAAGAGTTTTATAAACGGTTTTAGAGATTTATAAAATAGTTTTATAAATGGTTTTTCAGATTTTATAAGGATTTTTTAAATAGTTTTAGAATTTTGTAAAAAGGAAATCTTCCTTCGTTCTGTGAATATACTTCTGCCGTTGAGATAAGTATATGGATATTTTCTAAGTATTGAAATTAAAGGGATTTGTGAATATATATTTGTAAAAGTATTTATATGCAAGTATTATAAAGTGATTTTAATAATGAAAAGATAAATTAAAAGAAGGCTAGCGGTTACTTTTATGCTTAACCAATATTGGTTTTTCCCTTTGGAAATAAATCCCTGATTTGAATGTTCGTTATTCGATAGTTAAATAACCGAATATCGAATTTGGACTCAAAACGTAACTTTGGAAATATCTACGAGAAACACGTGAGTTATATGGCATGGTCATCTCCGATGATGTTGTACTGTGCGTATAAATCTCGTTTCGCTCTCCAAGGACAAATGATAAGGAAATCCGTCTACCAACGGTTAGGAGGTGATCTCCAATCTTATCTTTGATTGTCTATTTCCTAAAGAACCAGGGTTGAGCATACCGAGAATTATTGAAAGTTGTTTCGAAGAGATCAGGATCGGGTATGTTATCCAAAAACCACTTCGATCCAACTCAAGCATTTTGAAGTGAAGACATCTTGAAGATGACGGAATTGAAGACGGAGCTCTTATGCGTTTCGTTCAGTCCCAAAACGAACTTGTATGGATGAATGTTGACATTGCATTGTTGCCTGGAGGGCAGTATTAGCATTCCAAGAGAGAAGTGCTATATAAAAGGTAAAATGTAGCCTCAAGCCTCATAAACTAGAAATGACTAAAACATGGGAGATGCAGTAGGGCTAAGTGGGTCGCTCCCAAGTAGGGTATAATCATCTCTATCTAGAGTCGATATTATCTCTCATTTGTATACTTCGGGGCCCATTAATGAAGGGGTGACCATATTCGGTGCTATCAGTCAAGTGGTAGGTCGGTTCTCTGTTGGTAGGGGATCTTGGCAATGTCCTCGGTGTTATTTATCTAGAGATGCACCGTGACAGGTGGTATCCCAGTAGCCCAATCATTGTATGGAATCCATTCTCCAATACAAGCCTTTACGGTTTTAGTTGTATACCTATTATACTGGAATTTAATTAATGTAACAATTTCGACTATGATTAATAAATATTTGTATCTTAGACATTATTATAATATCACTGGATTCTCTATAGAAAATGCTTTGGTTATCGTAAGGTAAAAATCCATCCATGTTTATGTGCGACGCGGTCTTACGAGATACTTTTGATTTCAAAGGTTTTATAACTTTAAAATCTAGTTGTGTGTGTTTTCTTAAGCTGGTTTTCCAGACTGACTCAGATGTTATTTTATTATAATGCTCGGGTCAAACCGAGCATAATACAGATTTAGTTTAGATGTTTTGGAGCTTTAAGGGATAAGCTGGAGGCCCAGAGATGTATTCGCGAATATGGTTATTTTTCTGTTGAATTCATTGCTGTATTTATCAGCAATTTTGAGGACAGGTTGTTATAACTGTCCAGGCTGAAATAGGTTAGTGTACTCTGATTGATGTATGTATATTACATTACTTCTTTGTGTAAAGATTTGTTGTATATTATAGGTTATTCGTTCTGCTGTGAGATTCTGTGTTGTTTAGTTTCTTCTTTCTTCTTTCTTTTTTCTTTCCCCTAACTATCGGTTTTTCCGGCATTCGGTTCTCGGCCAGCAATACAGTGGACGTATTAATGTCGATTTTCGAGGGTCGAAAATCCCGACTGTTACATTTGGTATCAGAGCGCAAGGTTAAGTGAGAACCTTGGCTTTGGTGGGGTACTCATTAGAGATAGGTTTAATAACACCCTAGAATGAGTTTGAGTGTGTGTGTGTGTGTGTGTGTGTGAGCGTGTATTAGTTAGTGATATAAAAATGTTTTATATTGTGTTGGTTGATCTGTTGAGTGGCTTATGGATTCTGGTCAATACGAGTAATTAACGTTATTGATAGGAATCTCTAAACACTTGTACATAGTAATTCGACATAATATTATTTTGAAATTGGGTAAATGAAATAATTTTACCTATATTATATTTTATTTATATAAATGAATAATTTTTCAGAAATTATTATAGTATATGTGGTCTGTCTGGTTGTTAGTGAATGATAATATTTGATTATTATCATTTGTAGTCTGTTGTTTGTGTTCTAATAAAAGTTGTTAGCCATAAAATCCACTTAAGAGCAAAAGTATAAAAGAAGGATAATGAGAGTATTAGGTTTCGGTGAATTTACAGGCATGGGATTCGATAAAGGTCATAAGAAGAGATTCGAAGGCATTAAGATGGTTTCGAAGTAGTCAAAGGCACCAGCTGCCCTTACCAGCAATAAACAGTGTGAAGGCTTTTGATTTAGATGGAAACAGGACCACTCTTCCACCACTTTCAACCTTACGACACAGATGAATAAGCAAAGATAGCTACGAAACCCCTTTCAAAGGCAACGAATGATAATCTCCCACTTACGCGCCAAACCTTTCGGAACCAAAGGTTTCGCCTTCATAGCATCCCTTTTGAAAGCAAATTCAAGCCTTTCGAACTGGTTGAGGCCAATGACATCAAGAGAAGGTTCCGCATCGATCAACAGATAAGCATTTGGAAGCTACCAACAATGTCAAAACCATTAGAGCTTCAATATCTTCGAAGCCCCTATGAAGAGCCTTCGACAAAGTCGAAAGGCTCCCATCCTCCGATGACAACAAGGCAACATGAAGAGAAAGGCGCATTTGAAGACCTTCTGACAACGTCGAAAGCAATTTTGAAGAAAGCGAAGAAAATGAATATTAAAGACTTAACAAAGGCGAAAGGTTGATAAAAGACCCTTTTCACTTAGTCGAAAGGTCTGGAGAAAGATGAAGAAAGCGCAAGGGTGAGTCAAAGGATACAAAAGAGATGTCTTTAGACAGCGTCGAAGGCAGACGAGGCCTTTCGACCAAGTCGAAAGGCATGAGGCATCATATAAAAAGAGGCCTTTCGACCTGGTCGAAGGCATGAGAGTTGAGGGAGGCCGACCTGCATCTATAAATAAGACCTGAGGGGTCCAGTTTTGGGGGTCGAATTTTGGAATCCCAAATTCATTTCTCTTACTCCAATTTCTTAGCTACAATTAAATCTTTTAGAAACCCTAAATCAAATTAGGGATAAAGCTCTCTTAATTGTAACTCATTTTGGATTATTAATAAAGGAGAGATGGCTGGTTCATTAAGGATTTTTGACGGCGAGGAAGGTCATTAGCTAGTCTAATGATCCATTGCACATGATTCTAACCTATTCTCTTAACTTCTTTTTGTCTATGCAATGCATAGGATCGACTTGGGTATTCCCAGTCGAAACACATCATCATCAAAACCAACATAAGACAATGAAAATAGGAATGATGATGGGGTTTCGACATTGATGAATCAATGAAACTGGGGGATATCTGGGTCGATCTTATATAGGAAAAACAAAGTGGGCTTAAAAAGTTACAATTTGGACCTGTTTCGAAAGAATGAAACCCCTCTCGACCTGATCGAAAAGGGTGTTCCGAAGGGGTCCTAGCTTATAATTTGCTAACGACCGATTGGAGAGGAATTCATTTGAAAAGGGGTCTATCCCTAGCTACATATGCAACCCTTTCGAAGGGGTTCCTCAACAAGAGTAGCGAAATCATTGGAGTCGAGAGCAGGTATGTCGTATAATATAATAGGTATTCCTTTCGACACTGTCGATAGGGCCAGAACAAGCCTTCCGACATGATAAAAAGGAATGAGAAGCCAAAATGAATAGTTGCTTTCGACCCATTCAAAGGAAAGGTTTCAAATGAGATGCTGCTTCCTTAGCCTACATTTTCAAGCCAACTACTTAAACCCTTTCGACTAAGTCAACCTAGTCGAAAGGTGTGTTTCGAAGGAAGAGGTCTTCTCCACAATTCGGTTTCATTTGAACTCGGTTACCTTCCATATAGCTTTGGGGATGTTGATAAGTTTTCTTGTTAATTGGTGCTAGAAGGAGGGCTTGAACCTTCTACCTTGTCACTATATTATAGACTAATTTTAGTTCATTTTACTTGCGTAGGAAAAATGAGATCCAAACGATTAAGCGAAATTGAGGAAGGAGTTATCCACACCACTACTCTTGAGGAGAACATAGCCTCGTCCTTTAATCTGGAAGGGGTTGTTCAACTACAACCTTCATCACTAGCTCAGCAAAATGAGAATACTACAAAGGTCAAACATTTGGAGCAACAGCTGTAGGAGATGCAAGAGCTACACAAGATGGCGCTATCTCAGAAATCTTTGAAAACTCCAAAACCAACTCAGGGGGATGAGGTGGTTTCGCCCTGGAGGAATTTAAAAGCTAACTCCAATGAATACAAAATCAAAAAACACTTTAACATCCTCCAAGAAGAAGGAGCATCCTCAGTCAAAAGCTAACCATCAAGGGAGAGTTCACGATAGTCGCTTGAACAATCCGGAAGCTCAACATCAAAAGAATATTGTCTGGATCAGAAAAATTATTATAATGTTGAGGCTTATCTAAAAGATGCAGCTGAAAAGGAAATAAAGGATACTATGAATACGAAATGGAAGAGGACTATGGATGAAAACACTAATGATAATGAAAGAGTGCCGCCTCTCACTGATGAGATCATGGCTACAGTCATCCTGCCTTATGTAAAAATCCCAACAATGAAATACCATGGAGTTACAGACCCGGACGATCATTTAGTGGCTTTCGATAGCCAAAGGGATTTTACAATGCATCTGGAGCTGTCAGATGCCGATTATTCCTGGTCACTCTCCAAGGAGTTGCAGCAAAGTGGTACAGGCAGTATCGGGAGAAAACAATCTATTCATGGAATATTTCTCTTATGAATTCTTCGCCCAGTTCTGCGTTTGCAAAGATCCCACAATAGATTATACAGTCTTGGCTAACATAAAGTAAAGACAGGGGGAATTCTTGGGAGATTATATGAGGAGATTCAACATTGAAGCTCTAAAAGCCAAAGACATGAATGATCGAGACAAGCTTATTGCAGTTCATTCCGGCTTGATAGAAAACACCCCTTTCTGGAAGCAGCTCTTCGTCCACGGGTGTAAAGGTTTACAAGACTTCCATTTCTAGGCTGAAAAGTTCATTCGGATGGATGAGCTTTACTATGCTAAAAAGAAAACTATTCCCAGAAAAGAAGGGGGGAAATTTGGCCGAGACCAAGGACACAGAAGAATAAGATGGGAAGAGCCCATTGCTAACGCAGTCGCTTTAAACAAGCCATTGTCTTACGTTTATGCCGTGGCTAAGGAAAGAGTCAACTTTCTGACCTCCTTTAAAGCCAAGAATAACCCTAAACAAAGAAAGGGAGGAGATTATTGTTCTTATCACATAGCGAACAACCAACAAAACCGATGAGTGCAGGGTTCTAGCTGGAATCATCCAAAAGCTAATCCTTGAGGGACATTTGAAGGAATTTATTCAGGATCAGCAGAAAGCTCAACGGACAGGGGATGGTCCATAGAAAAACCCTACCAATACTGTAAATATATTAGAGGATGAAGACCCCCTGAGCTTGAGCCTACCTATAAACAGGATTGATGTAATTCACGGAGGGCCGCATCCGGCGGGGAACAACAAAGGGGCCCGAAACGGATACATCAAGAAAGCTAAAGAAGGCGTCTTTTCAGTCCAAGAGCCCTCATCGAAGAATCCACAACTTAGTGTTCAAATGTCGAACCTTGTTGTCACTCCTAAGAGATGAAAAAAGGGGTTCACCATCGGCATAATGATCCTTTAATGATTACTGCTCAGATTGGATTTCCATCGTCTCCAAAATTCTGGTTGACACAAGCAGCGCAGTCAACGTAATCTTCAAGCATGCCTTCGACCAAATGAATATCCCCGAAGACAAATTAGAACCCAGCATGGAGCCCATTTGGGTTCAATAATAAAGGGTCGACTTTGGTGGGGCAAGTGAAGCTGATCGTGCAAATGGGAGTGCCACTAACTTGTAGAACCTTTGAGACTATTTTTGTGCTTATCAACCAGCCCTCTTACTACAACGCCTTCTTTGGCATGCCAGCTCTCGACGAAATAGATGCCTTCGTCTCCCCGAAATATCTCATGGTAAAATTCTTGACAAAAAGAGGATGGGGCACTGTCCGAGGGGTCGGCTCTTGAGAAAAGTATTTTTCTACTCTAAACCAATATAAAAGGGAGTATTCCGCTTACTTTGATTCTTCTACTATTTTACAGCCTTCGGATGATGGATTTTCATATCCAACATTCGAAGCAAAGATTAAAATTAATAAATCTAACAAACGTATGTATGAAAGGTACATTCCATCTGGGGGCAAGAGGAAGAGAGTTGATGCAAACTCAACTGAAGAAAGCCTAATTGTCACAGAATTTGATTGCCGAGGGGAAACAGAAAGGATTAAACCTATAGAGGATCTTGAGGAAGCATACCTAGATTCAGATGATGCTATAAAAGTGGTCAAGGTGGGAAAAGATTTGAATGGTGACTTGAAGAAGGATTTAATCCAATTTCTTAAAGCCATCAAAGATGTATTTGCCTGGTCACATTTTGATACGGTGAGGATTGATCCAGCGGTCATGTGTCATGCACTCAACATCAATCCAGAAGCAACCCCCATTAGACATAAACAGAGACAGTTAGATAAGGTACGATCGGATGCTTTGAAAAAGGAAGTTAACAAACTCCTTGAGAATGGATTTATTTGGGAAATATACTACCCAAAGTGGTCAGCCAATCCAGTTCTGGTAAAGAAATCAAATGGTAAGTTGAGGACTTGCATTGATTACACGGACTTGAACAAAGCATGTCTGAAAGATTGTTTCTCATTGTCGCGAATAGATCAGCCAGTGGAAGCAACAAGCGTGCACAAGATGTTGTCTCTTATAAATGCCTATTCAGGGTACAATTAAATACTGATGTTCAAACCAGATGAAGAGCACACTAGCTTCATAACTGAGTGGGGGATTTATTGTTACAAGGCAATGTCATTTGGGTTAAAAAATGCAAGAGCAACATATCAAAGATTGGTTAACCGAATGTTTAAGGAGCAAATTGGCCGAAACATGGAAGTTTATGTGGACGATATGCTGGTAAAGTATGGCGAAGTCGAGAATCATCTTAAAGATTTGGAAGAGATGTTCAAGGTATTGTGGAAATATCAAATGAAACTGAACCCACATAAGTGTTCTTTTGGAGTCCATTCTAGAAAGTTTTTAGGCTACCTTGTAAGTGCCCAAGGGATCGAAGCTAGTCCAGATCAAATTCAAGCCATTAAGGACATGGCTGAACCTAAAACCAACAAGGAGGTGATAAGTTTGAATGGAAGGGTGGCTGCCCTAAGTAGATTTATTTCTAAAGCTACCGATAAGTGTATACCCTTCTTTGATGTAATCAAGAAGAACAACTTTGAATGGGGGAAGATTGCAGGAAAGCCTTTCGGTAACTAAAAATCCACCTAGAAAACCACCGATACTTTCTAGTCCCGAGAATAGGGAAACCTTATACCTATATATGGCAGTCTCAGAACATGCAGTCAATTCAGTATTGATTAGAGAAGGGAATGGGGCACAACTTCCAGTATATTATGTGAGCAGACGATTGAAGGATGCAGAAGTCCGACACCCAGTGATAGAAAAGTTAGCCTATTGCTTAATTCTCACATCTCAAAAGCTTAGAGCATATTTCCAGGCACATCCAATCAGGGTATTGACCAATTTCCCCCTTAAGCAAGTCTTTAGTAAACCAAAAACTTCAGGACGATTAGTAAAATGGGGAATTGAGCTCAGCCAATATGACGTAGAATTTCAGTTGCGAGCTGCAATCATGGGGCAAGCATTAGCAGACTTCATTAATGAATGCACTAACTTTGTTAAGGAGCAATCAAAAAAGGAAAAAGATCAAAGACCCATGTGGCAATTATTTGTTGATGGTGCGTCAAACGAACGAGGGGCTGGTGTAGGATATGTAATCATAACACCGGATGGACACCGTTTGCATTACGCTATGAAATTAGGATTCCCCGCAACGAATAATGTGGTAGAATATGAATCCATGGTAGCAGGATTATGGCTTTATAACTCAAGATTCCACAAATTCATATCTTTAGTGATTCTCAGCTAATGGTAAATCAAGTAAAACAGATGTATCAAGCGAAGGACTCCAAGCTATCTTTATATGTGAAGAAGATACTAAGAATGCTTGCTATGTTTGAAGACTTTTCAATACACCAAGTCCCAAGAGTGGAAAATTCACAAGCTGATTCGCTAGCAAAATTATCCAGCTCAAGAAGAGCCCCGGAGACACGAATTGTTCCAGTAGGATATTAGGAAATTCCAAGTATTGGAGAGGAAGTGTCTAAACTGGAAAAGGAACTATTAGTCTTGTCAAGGTTACAAACTAAGTTACAAGGGGAAGAGAGAAGAGAAATTGATTAGACAGATGAAAGGGTTGACCAATCAAGTTCAAGTGACATGTATGAAGATACCTGAATGTCACCCATCATTGAATATCTCGTTAAAGGAATACCCAAATCTGACAAGGGAGAAGCAAGAAAGATCAAGAGACAAGCCCCAAACTTCACAATGATGGATGGAATCCTCTATAAGAAAGGATATGCCCTTCCCTATCTAAGATGCGTAAGCCTAAATGATGGAATAAAATTGATGGCTGAAGTACATGAGGGATTCTGCGGGGATCACTCGAATGGAACAAAGTTGGCAAAGAGAATAACGAGGCAAGGATTTTATTGGTCTCGTATGATAATCAAAGTCATCGAGTATGTGAGAAGATGTGAAAAATGTCAGAAATACTCTAAAATTCCCAAATTACCCCCAAGTCAATTGACTACAATTGCAAGTCCATGGCCCTTTGACGTATAGGGAATAGACTTAATCATTGCCAATCTCAAGGGGAGGAGCAAAGTATGCCGTAGTCGCCATAGAATATTTCACTAAATGGGTTGAAGCGGAACCGCTCCCAAAGATTAATTCTAGGAAGGTACCCAAATTCGTTTTCAAAAATATCATAACCAGATTTGGAATTCCTCAAAAGATAATTTCTGACAATGGGACATAATTCGAGAGTGAAGAATTCTCTCACTTTTTCCACAAAAATGGAATCATTAAAAGCTTTTCATTCGTCGTACATCCAAAAGCGAATGGAGCAGTTAAGGCTACAAACAAAACCATAAAGACAATTCTAAAAAAAGGGTTAAACAAAGCAAAAGGAAATTGGGTAGAAAAACTAGCACTTGTGTTATGGGCTTATCGAACATCTACTAAAACAGCGACATGACATACTCCCTACTCTTTGACATATGGGTGTGAAGCGATGTTACTAATTGAGATTGACATACCTTCACACCGAAGAATCGCTTATGCATTCGATATGAATCAAGAACCAAAAAGAGAATCCCTGAATTTGATACATGGACTGAGAGATGAAGCAGTGGTAAGAACCGTGGAGTATCAAAGAAGAATTTCAAGATACTACAACTAAAAAGTGAGAAAGCGATCATTTCGCGAGGAGATCTGGTACTTCGAAGAGTGATGGCAAATACCAAAAACCCCGCAGACGGACCCTTGGGGCCAAATTGGGAAGGACCATTAATCATTTGCAAAGTAATTCCCCTAGGTGCTTACAAATTATGCCAACCAGACGGCAATATGGTTCCGAGAACATGGAATGCCGAGCATTTGAGACCATATTTTCCTAAAATGAACGAATAAAGAATCTCTTTCTTCAAAAAGAAAATCTACATGGTTGAGAGTGAAATACTCCTTATATTTGGATACTACCTAAGATGGTAGAAAGTCTCTGTCCACGCCAAGATGGCTAGGGCAGAGCACCTCCTGAAGGGAGGGCAGAGTAAGCCTTTAACCGCGCATCATAAGATGGTCAGGTTAAAGCATCGGACAAGCCCTTGGTCATGCCTTTGGTCAGGTCAAGGCACCTCCTAGAGGGGGGATGGAGTAAGCCTTTATCCACGCCATAAGATGGCTAGGGTAAAGCACCGAACAAGCCCATGTCCGCGCCACGCTATGGCCAGGGCAGGGCGCCTCTTGGAGGGAGGTCGGAGTAAGCCTTTATCCGTGCCACACTATGGCCAGGATAAAGCACTGGACAAGGCCTTGACTGCGTCTCTGGCCAAGTCAAGGCGCCTCCAGGAGGGAGGTCGGGCAAGTCCTTGGTTCCAGCTTGTAAGATGAGCTAACCAAGAGCACCGGACAACAATATTAATGGACTAAGATGTCCAAGCCCAAGAAGAGGCTCATTCAATAATGGACTAAGATATCTAAGCCCAAGAAGAGGCTCATCCAACAAAGGACTAAGATATCCAAGCCCAAGAAGAGGCTCATTCGATAATGGATTAAGATGTCTAATCCCAAGAAGAGGCTCATCCAATAATGGACTAAGATGTCCAAGCCCAAGAGAAGGCTCTTCAAATCATGGACTAAGATGTCCAAACTCGAGAAGTGGTATATCTCCAATGGATTAAGCGTCCAAGCCTGAGAGGCAATTGATCAAATTACAACTACATACAAGACCTGAAGGGTTCATACATGTCAAGGAGGACAAAATATAAGGAGTAGGGCCGAACTCCATCAATTAAATACCCGAATCTGGGTTTTGGGTTTCTCATTTCAAGAATTCATCTATTAAATACTCGAATCTGGGTTTCGGGTCATTATCAATCACTTATAATCTTTATTATACCCAAATCTGGGTTTCGGGACTTTCAATTTTGGACTTCATTCACTAATACCCAAATCTGGGTCTTGGGTCTTCATCAATCACTAATTATCTTTATCATACCCGAATCTGGGTTTCGGGTTTATTACTTGATGCCCTAATCTAGGACTGCTATTTCTAAAGACAGCTACCAGGGACTTCTGGCTATCCAACATATGTCCTAATCTGGGCCGAAGATTTCAATTATGATAAACAATTGCTGTGGATTTCTACTCATCCAACAGATGCCCTAATCTGGGACAGATATTTTTTTCCTACAAAGATAAGTGTTAATAATTTCTTATTATCCGACATATGCCCTGATCTGGGCTCGTGCCTTTTTGACATGAAGACAGTTATTATGAATTCTGGTTAATCCACTATAAATACCTAAATTTGGATTTAGAAATTCCACTCAGAGGACTATTTTTGGACATTGCTGTCTGAATTCTGGATATCTCATTATTAACTTATAAACTCCACAAGTTAATACCCTAGTTTGGGTTAAATCTCATTGCTTCCTAATCCTTATCAAGTCCCAAACTTAGGGTATGAAGTAGTAGAGTTGAAGTTTCTCTAGGCAACCAGAAACTTCAAATTGGTCTTCTTAATACCTAGATTAGAGTTAATGTTTCATGACTCTAAATGAGGCTCACCAACCTCTGAATGGAGACTTCAGGATCATTCAAATCCTCGGGAAAATTTCCAAATACATATTAAAGTGGATGGATCATGAAAGCCTAATTTTAAATAACAACTTGTAGCCTCCATTTATAGCTATTGGCTATTTCCCACAAGGAGTTCATGGGTGACACTTATCATATGCATTGATGGCTATCGATTACAGACCTCATATCTTTTGAATCAGAATTATGATCATCTAACTGACTAGATATAAATGCATTGATATGTTGATTTATCATGAAGCATACACATAGATATGATGATCGGCTAACAATAGAAAATATCACTTACTTTGAATTTTGTAGGAAAATAAACTTATAAAGGATGAGAGAGTTATGAAATTTTTGTCCTAAAGCTTCTTTCATACAAGGGAGGGGCAAAATGTTAGCCATAAAATCCACTTAAGAGCAAAAGTATGAAAGAAGGATAATGAGAGTATTAGGTTTCGATGAAGTTACAAGCATGGGATTCGATAAAGTTTATAAGAAGAGATTCGAAGGTATTAAGAAGGTTTCGAAGGAGTCGGAGGCACCAGCTGCCCTTAATTACCAACAATAAACAGTGTGAAGGCTTTTGACTCAGATGGAAATAGGACTACTCTTCCACCACTTTCAACCTTACG
The DNA here is from genome assembly GCA_030737815.1 of Allium fistulosum. Classification (NCBI taxonomy): domain Eukaryota; kingdom Viridiplantae; phylum Streptophyta; class Magnoliopsida; order Asparagales; family Amaryllidaceae; genus Allium; species Allium fistulosum. The sequence goes on along the minus strand of CM060903.1, from coordinate 707,632,248 downwards.
ACACAGATGAATATGCAAAGACAGCTTCGGAACCCCTTTCGAAGGCAACGAATGATAATCTCCCACTTATGTGCCAAACCTTTCGGAACCAAAGGTTTTGCATTCATAACAGTCCTTTCGAAAGCAAATCCAAGCCTTTCGAACTGGTTGAGGCCAATGACATCAGGAGAAGGTTCCGCGTCGATCAACAGATAAGCATTTGGAAGCTACCAACAATGTTGGAACCATTAGAGCTTCAATATCTTCGAAGCCCGTATGAAGAGCCTTCGACAGAGTCGAAAGGCTCCCATCCTTACTTCCGATGACAACAGGGCAACATGAAGAGAAAGGCGCATTTGAAGACATTCCGACAACGTCGAAAGCAATTCTGGAGAAAGCGGAGAAAAGGAATACTAAAGACTTAACAAAGGCGAAAGGTTGATAAAAGACCCTTTCAACTTAATCGAAAGGCTGGAGAAAGATGAAGAAAGCGCAAGGGTGAGTCAAAGGATACGAAATAGATGTCTTTCGACATCGTCGAAGGAGGACGAGGCCTTTCGACTAAGTTGAAAGGCATGAGGCAGCATATAAAAAGAGGCCTTTCGACCATGTCGAAGGCCTGAGCATGGAAGGGGGGCCGACCTCATCTATAAATAAGACCTAAGGGGTCCAGTTTTGGGGGCCGAATTTTGGAATCCCAAATTCAGTTCTCTTACTCCAATTTCTTAGCTGCATTAAATCAAATTGGGGATAAAGCTCTCTTAATTGTAACTCATTTTGGATTATCAATAAAGGAGAGATGATTGGTTCATTAAGGAATTTTGATGACGAGGAAGGTCATTTAGATCATTAGCCAATCTAATGATCCATTTCACATGATTCTAACCTATTCTCTTAACTTCTTTTTGTCTATGCAATGCATAGGATCGACTTAGGTATTCCCAGTCGAAACACATCATCATCAAAACCAACATAAGACAATGAAATTAAGAATGATAATGGGGTTTTGACATTGATGAATCTATGAAACTGGGGGATATTCTGGTCGATCTTATACAGGAAAAACAAAGTGGGCTTAAACAGTTATAAACTGGACCTGTTTCGAAAGAATGAAACCCCTCTCGACCTGATCGAAAGGGGTGTTCCGAAGGGGTCCCAGCTTATAATTGGCTAACGGCCGATTGGAGAGGAATTCATTTGAAAATGGGACTATCCCCAGCTACATCTGCCACCCTTTCGAAGGGGTTCCTCAACAAAAGTAACGAAACCATTGGAGTCAAGAGCAACTATGTCGTATTATATAATATGCATTCCTTTCGACACCGTCGATAGGGCCAAAACAAGCCTTCTGACATGATAAAAAGGAATGGAAGCCAAAATGAATAGTTGCTTTCGACCCATTCAAAGGAAAGGTTTCGAACGAGATGCTGCTTCCTTAGCCTACATTTTCAAGCCAACTACTCAAACCCTTTCGACTAATTCAACCTAGTCGAAAGGCGGGTTTCGAAGGAAGAGGTCTTCTCCACTATGTGGTTTCATTTCAACTCAGTTACCTTCCATATAGCTTTGGGGATGTTGACAAGTTTTCTTGTTAACAAAAGTTGTTGTTGTTGTAAGGTAAACAAAGATAAATGATTAAGGAATGGTTTTATATATTGAAATTATATAAATATGGTTTATAAAAGCGGTTTATAAATTCAAAAGGATTAAAAGTTGAGAATTTGGGAATTTAAATCTCGTTGATTTTGAAAATTGTTTTTTTTAATTTTGGAAAATAATAATATATTATTTGGAAATAATTTTTGAATGGAAATACTTCAGAATGGAATTTAAAGGTGTCAAGAAAGCACTAAACTCACTTCGGTCGTTGGCAAATAATTTCAATGATGACTGCAGCATCATTGACGTTCATTTTCAGGTTTCCAAGAGAGGAATTGCTACCGTTGGAGTTTTTTTGGTAAAAAATAGTTTTGATTTAAATTCAAAAGTATGATTTGAAATACAAAGAAAATAATTATAGTATTGTTTCAAAATAATTTGAAATAAGAACAGGGTGTTTAAGACTCTGGAAATTTTCATTAAGTGTTTTATGAAAATATGAGAAAATAAGTTTTATAACTTATAAATGTTGGAAATTAGTAAGTTAAAACAAATTTTTAGATTTTTTGAATATAAATGGTTAAGAAAAGCAAATTTGAAATGAAATTTAACTTAAGTTAAGTTAGATAAAATTAATTATGAAAAGAGATTTAGCCTAAGTTAAGTTAAATAAAGTGATTTTTGAAAATGGAATTGATTGTGATTTGAAATGGATTAATGAATGAACGAATTAAATAAACTAGTGAATTGTATATGATTTAGAATGTTGTTGGATAAAATTGAATAATGAAGTGAATTAATGAAATGAGTTAAACGAAAATTGAATTTGATTAATGAAATGGATATGAACTTGAGTTACAAAATGAAATTCAACTGAAGTGTAGATAAATTGAATATGGTTTTGGAATGTTGTTTGATAGAACTAATTATGGACATAAGTTGTGAAGTGATAATGAACATGAGAAGTGTTGTATAAAATGTTTCTGGTAAACTTAAGTAAAATTTGATGGAATGGTTCTCGAGTAATATTAGTATTGAAAGGAATAAACTAAGTTATGAATATATGAATGTAAATAAAAGAATCTGAATAATAAGAAACCAATTGAAATAAATATGTAATTTGTATGTATATTATTTTTTCACATAACTGTTTGATCCAGATTCGAGTACAAAATTTCAAGACGATTTACATCCGTCCGTGTTAGAATTTTTCACTTGATTCTTGACGGTGAACAATGGATATGGATTTTTGATTGATTCTGGGATTCTCTATCATAGTATATGGCTATGCAAGGAGAATGACAAGTTCTAATCAAGGAACCAGATCTGAGTCCGCACTAGAGCAGTCGTGTGAACGATACTAGTTCGAAAGTGAAATTGTGTGATCAAGTGAACGATCAGGTATGGTTTTGCGTATGGATGGTATATGTACATCGTATGGGCTTAAATAAATTAAATATTGACATGGGAAAATGAAAATTGATATGATTATGAATTAGTTGGATGGATACTATTTGTTTTATGGTTTCTCTGGTTACATTGGGTACGTTTGCATATGGTTACTGTATGGTCTATGTTATATATTGATATTACTTCCTATAAACATGTTCTCATTGGTTGTTGAGTGATTAGTAGGTGTGGATGGCGTATGTTCGCATTTGGAGCTCGCTTTCGCATTATATTGAATGTATATGCTTTCTAATGCTAATAAAAGGTACACATCTCGGATTACATATCGTATTTTATTTTATTTTCCCTACAGGATGCATCATCCACGAAGATGGGATGTATATTTATGATTATATATATTGTAAATTTTTTTTGATCGAGCCGCGTAAAGGAAACGCTGGTTAAATTTTTCATAATTAGAAATTTTTTGAAAATTTTGATAAATAAAATTTGAAGTTTATGTTATAACTTGGAATGGTATTTGTTATCCTGCCTTTTGGTAAGGCCGTGACACCAAGAACTTAACCGGAAACCAAGGACATTTCATCCCGAAGATCGGTTATATGCGGGCTCACTATGAATATCGAAGAATTTTTTCCAAGTCCGAATCAAGCTACAATCAACATGACACGGTATGCAAAGCTATGGAAGCCAACGTTCCAAATTTCTAGTCAATCCGAGTCCGTATGCTCAAGATATGATCGATGCAAGCCAAGAAAGTTGGTTCGTTCGAATCCATCATTACGCTCTCTTCGCATCGATTCCGCTTTCATCCATCTGGAACCACACTCTTCGTATCCATCAACTGAAAGGCCTTGTTCGCATCCATCAAGCTTCGTCTATTCGCATCCATCAGTTAGCCGCTATCCGTATCCATCAATGAACATCGCTTCGCATCCATCAATTATCTGTTGTTCGTATCCATCACGTACACTCAACTTCATATCCATCAATTGGAGTCAATTCGTATCGATCCCAATTGCACATCTCATATCGATCGATCAACGATCGATACAAGTAAAACATCAAACGATCGATACGAAATGGCCTCCAGCTATCGATACGAAGTAAACCATTAAGCAATCGATACGAATAGGACAATGACAATCGATACGAACAAGGTAGAGGTGATCGATGCAAACGAGGCATAAAACATTAGAATGACTCGGTCGATTCGGCGTTTAAAGTGGATCGATCCAGAAATCAAGCGCCACATCAACTTGTGAGCACGTGCCCAAATAGTGATACGAACAGATCGATGCGAACGTCATCGATACAAAGAAAACAGCCTTTGATAAATTCGAATTTGCATCGATCATAACTCAAAATCTACAAGTCCAAATGCCACCAAATTTTCACAAGAGCTTGCGTACATCCTCAAGAATGTTCATGATCGATTTCGACTCGATTGGATCAAATTACGATCGATACGAAATTCGTTCGTATCAATCATAGATCGAGCGCACACTGCATGGGATCGATTGCGTGGGCCCACCCACGTGCCAGAAGAGGTCTCCCGAGATCTGAGCGAGATATTTGTAACCTACACCTATAAATAGTAGGCCAGAACCTACAGAAAAGGGACCTTTTGGCTCTTTGACATCCAGACTCTGCCGAAACCATTGTTGCACTCAAAAATCATCGTTGTACTCGAAATTTACTGTTGTAATCCACTGTAACCAGCAAGCAAAAGTTAATAAGAGTCAATCATTTCATAGTGGACGTAGGCAACACGTCGAACCACTCTAAATCTCTGTGTTCTTTTGTTGTTTTTCTGATTGTTGTTTGGAGTGTTTGTTAGATCTACTTCATTTTACATTTATTTTCTTTATTTTATCCCTTCAAACACTTCCGAAGAGTGTTGTGCCTGGTTTTGGTACAAACACTTTGGTGCTTTTACTGAGAAAACCTAGTTTTTCTCCTGCTCATTGGATCTACTATCGATATCGGATTGCATAAATCTAAGAAGAAGATCCAGATTCAAGAAAAAAGTTCTTCCATCCTAGTCAAATTTACATCAAGTCTAGGAAAGAGCTTCGCTACTCATTATGGTTAACACAAGGACTACCTCAATTGCCGCAGATCCAGAAGGATGGGACAGACAGAACCCCGTACAACCACCTCCAGCCGACCAAAATGCTGTCGGACCATCAGATCCGCAAGGCCTTGTCACCGGGGAAGAATTTCAGATGCTAATGCAAGAACTGAATCAGAGCCGTCAACAGCTCACCCAACAGCTCCCTACTAATGCGGAATTAACCAACCAGCTAAATCGTCAAAGACGAAGGAGATCCAGAAGGGATCAGGCTTCCTATTCATCCATCGAGAGTTCAGCCTCTTCTGACTACCATCATAGATCCACGTGCCCGCGACTGTATGGAAGTTACACACAGGCCACTGGGCATCAGCGTACATTGAGTCTCGGGCAACCAAGACTTGGCCCGTCAACCAGCCATTAGACTGGACCCTCCTCCCGAGGAGGTGCTACCCCATACCATATTACTGACAAAAGTACTACCACTGCTACTGATTTGGGAGTTGATGCTCGGAACTGAACGGATCCGACCCACCACCAACGCAACCATACTCCCGAGCCTTATGTCCCCGAAGACGTGGAACCAAGGAGGCGAGACATGGACCGACGAAAGGGACCGGCTCCTCCTCGCGTTGTGGAACCCGACCACATCTTGGCCCAACATGCTCAAAATGTCCAGATGCCCGACATTTCGACGATGATCCGTCAAATGATCCGTGAAAGTCAGGGTCTTAGCAATGACGACTGGAGAATCTCCCGGAGTCATACCCCTTTTACTGATGAGATACTCTATGATGAACCACCTCGGCGATTCAGGATGCCAACTTTACCTGTTTATGAAGAGAGCTCTGGTCCTAATCAACATATCCTGAAGTATGAATGGTTGATGAATGCCACACGAGCTGATGATGCAGTTAAGTGCCGAAGCTTCCCGATCTCTCTAGGGGGCATAACGACTATGTGGTTTACCCGTTTACCACCTCGATCTATCTCTTGTTTTGACCAGTTGGCCACAAAGTTTATTGAGCATTTTCGCATGCATGTCGCAAGACCGAAAGATGTTAATACTCTGTCTAGTGTCACTCAAGCTCCTGGAGAGACACTTAGACGTTATCTGGAGAGATTTCATGCTACATGCGCTGAGATCAGCAACCCTAATGATAACTCCATTCTAATGGCATTGACTAAAGGGATTGATCCTGTTCTGAGTTCGGAAACTGGTTGGCTGGAAAGCCTCCTGCGTCATTGGACCGTTTCTATTCCAAGGCAGCCCAATTCTTGAGAAGGGAGGATGCGAAACAGTTTAAGAAAAAGGATGATGCAGGGCCCAGTATGGAAGGAATTTAGAGTAATGTTGCTGTTAAACAATCCGGGGAGAGCTTCGGGAAAGTGCAATTGAACATTCAGAATAAACAAAATCAGTAGAAAGGCAATGGTAATCAAAATAGGAAACGGGATCAGAATCGTGGTCCACGACGTAGAGCTCCTATGTTTGATAATTATACTCCTTTGAATACGTCGCTGGAAAATGTATACTTACAAACCTACAATACTATTCAGTATAAGAAACCTGCTCCTAAGCAGTCATCGGAAAAACAGATTCAGACATGGAAGTTTTGTAGATTCCACGAAAGCTACGGCCATAACATGAATGAGTGTCATTACTTGTAGAATCGCATCGAAAAGTTGATAAGAGAGAGAAAGTTGGAGCAGTTTGTGCGGGTGCCGCAGCCTGGAGGTGCGGGCCCATCATATCCGAATCATGTACCGAATCAGGCTAGATAGGAGGAACCCGCTCGTACTGGCAGGAGGTTAGTGATAAATACTGTTAGTGGTGGTCCTCATCCAGTAGACCAAAGCTGGAAGGAAATGGAGTCGTATGCCAGTTCTATTAGGCATGTGAGCTTCGAGTGTTGTAGTAGTTTGGAAGATGGGGCTCCGGCCAAGCAACAGAAGATGATGAATGACGACATCGTCTTCCGAGACAGAGATGCTGATAGGATCGAAGCCCCAACCATCAATCCACTTGTCATATCAGCTCAAGTAGGTCCTGCTTGGATGAAGAGGATCTAGGTAGACAGTGGAAGTTCTGTGAATATATTGTTTAAGCGAGCCTATGACCATATGAAAATGGAGACTAAAGATTTGAAACCTTGTCATTACCGTATCCATGGTTTCAAAGGGAGTGCGACCATACCCGCTGGAGTGGTGGAATTGCCAGTGGAGTTAGGAATTGGAGAACGCCGGAGAGTCCAGATGTTACAATTTGTGGTGTTGGATATAGACTCGCCATATAATGCTTTCTTGGGCCGATCGGCCCTAGCTGAGTTCAGGGCTGCGATTGCCCCATAGTGTCTGACTCTGAAGTTCCCCACCGATCATGGGGTTGGAGTCATTCAAGGAGATCAAGCTGCTGGACGAGCCTGTTATGTTGCTGAGCTGCGAGATGTGCAACGAAGAGAAAAAGGAAAGGGCGTATAGGAATCACTCTGCGTTCGCTTTGTTAAAAATTGACAATTGATGCTTGGGCCTAGGCCTGGGCACCCCAACCAATTCTAAAGAGATCTTGACCCGAGAGATACCAAAAGTGAAGATGAAAGTAAAGACAGTCAAGCTTCTCCGGCCGAACTGACAATCGATGTCCCGATCGATGATAGCGATGATTCTAGAATGATAAAGATTGGATCTCAGCTAAGCCAACAAATGCAAGAGGAATTGGTTGAATTTCTCCGAAAAAACCTTAACGTGTTTGCCTGGACGCATTCTGACATGTGTGGGATCTCGTCGGACATCGCGAGCAATGCATTGAACATTGACCCGCGGCACGTCCCGATCAAACAAAAAAGGCATGGTATGGATCCAGAGAGATCTGCCGCCCTTAAGGAAGAGGTAGATAAGCTTAAATCGAATGGATTTATTTGAGATGCATTATATCCGGAATGGGTGTCATATCCTGTACTTGTCTGAAAGCCAAATGGGAAATGGAGAACGTGCATCGATTACTCTGATCTGAATAAAGCCTGCCCTAAAGACAATTTTCCACTTCCTCGAATTGATCAACTCGTAGATTCAACGGCCGGGTATGAACTCTTACCATCATGGATGCGTATTCCGGCTACAATCAAATACCAATGCACTTACCCGACCAGGAGCATACCAGCTTCGTAACCAATATGGGACTTTATTGCTACAAGGTTATGCCTTTTGGACTCAAGAATGCTGGCGCAACTTATCAACGGTTAGTTAATTGAATGTTCCCCAATCAGATTGGGAAAACCATGGAGGTATATGTGGACGACATGCTAGTCAAGTCACGATTCTCCACTGATCATGTCAAGGACCTGGAGTCGATGTTTAATATTCTCCGAGAATACAGAATGAAGCTTAATCCGTTGAAATGTCACTTTGGGGTCGCATTTGGAAAATTCCTTGGGTTTATCGTCAACGCTCGAGGAATCGAAGCCAATCCCGAAAAGATCTGGGCGATTAGAAACCTTGAAACTACAAGAACTATAAAGCAAGTCCAGAGTCTCAACGGGAAAGTAGCAGCATAGAGCATGTTCATTTCAAAATCAACTGACAAATGCATTTCCTTCTTCGACCTGATCCAAAAATGAAAATGAAACTTTGAATGGGCTACGGAATGTGAGGGAGCATTCCGAGCACTAATCCAACACCTCTCCACACCACCAATTTTGTCAAAGCCTATCGACCACGAGAAGTTGTACATTTACTTGGTGGTATCAGAAAACGTAATCAGTGCTGCCTTAATTCGGGAGGAAGACCGAACACAAAAGCCGGTCTACTATATTAGCAAACGACTAACCGGAGTTGAGAGAAATTATCCGAAGCTGGAGAAGTTGGCTTATTCTCTTGTTATTGCCTCAAGGAAGCTCCGTCCGTATTTCCAGGCTCATCCTATCATCGTTTACACCGACCAGCCATTACGACAAGTCCTTACACGGCCTGAGACGTCTGGTAGGTTACTCAAATGGAATATCGAGTTAAGTCGGTTTGACATTACTTACACTCCAAAGCGAGCCATTCAAGGACAAGTCCTAGCAGATTTCATAGCTGAATTTACCATCCTAGAGGACTTACCCGAAACTAGTGAATTTCCCAAGTATATCTGGAAGATGCATACCAATGGTGTATCAAATAGCCGTTGCTCAGGTGCAGGGATTGTACTTGAAACTCCTGAAAGTCGATCTATATGATATGCTTTAAAGTTTGGTGTTCGCGCGACCAACAACGAAGCTGAGTATGAAGCCTTACTTGCCGGATTGAGACTTGCCAGAGATTTGAGAATAATTGCTATGGAGATTTATTGTGATTCACAATTGGTCGTGTGTCAAGTTCGAGGGGAATACCAGGCTAAAGACCGAAGGCTGGCTGCTTACATAGCTCGAGTCCAGGAGATACTGAATCAGTTCGATTATTATGCCATCTACTGCATACCCCGATAGCGTAATCAGAAAGCCAATTCATTAGCAAAGTTAGCCAGTACAGGTGAGGCACAACAAATGGGACTCGTTCCTGTAGAGACGTTAGCTTCCCCGAGCGTCGACCGTATGGAGACAGACTGGGTATTTGAGGTTATTCCCGATAAGGAGTCATGGATGACTCCGTTCAAAAATTATCTCGAGCATGGAACCCTGCCAGAGCGCAAGAGTGAAAAGAGACAGATTCTTCGAAAAGCTTCACGGTTCACTATTCAGAATGGAGTTATGTATAGAAGAGGGTACTACGTTCCTTTACTCCAGTGTATCGCTCACGATGAAATCAAACGAGTGTTGCATGACGTGCACGAAGGAGAATGTGGCGATCACACCGGGGGGCAAGCCCTTGCCAAAAAAGGGCTCAGATATGGATACTTTTGGCCAACCGTAAATCGTGATGCATTGGATTACGCCAGAAAGTGTCAAATACCAGAAGCATGCTCGGATTCCAAGGGCCCCACCTACCGAAATAACCCAAATGGTCGGTCCATGGCCGTTTGCAGTATGGGACATTGACATTATTGGCTCTCTACCTCTAGCCAAAGGTGGTGCGAAGTACGCCATCATAGCAGTTGATTACTTTACCAAGTGGGCTGAAGCTGAACCCCTTACTACAATCACAACAAGAAGGCGATCAACTTTGTAGTGCGCAACATCATCTGCCGATTTGGTCTCCCACATACTATCATCACTGATAACGGGACCCAATTCGACAATGTTGAATTTAAGGATTTCTATCAATAATTCCACATTCAGAAGTCTCCACAGTCGCACACCCTCAAGCGAATGGACAAGTCAAAGCTGTTAATAAAGTTATAAAATCTATTATAAAGAAATGACTGGAAAAGGATGAGTGGGTCGATGAACTTCCTATGGTTTTATGGGCTTACCGAACAACCTACAAGTCCACAACCGGCCACACTCCGTTTTCTCTTTCTTATGGTTCAAAAGCCGTTATTTCAGTCGAATTAGAAGTGCCTTCTCATCATGTGACATACTATGATCCAAAGACAAATGCTATATTACTTGCCGAATCTCTGGATTTATTGGATGAGAAGCGTGAAGAGGTTGATTTGAGGGCAGCCGCATACCGAAGTCGAGTCGCCCGATTATACAATGCCAAGGTCCGACCCCGAACCTTTGAACTCGACGATCTCGTCCTTAAGAGAATTTACCCGGTCCCTTCGCATATGAAGCCAACTTGGGAAGGGCCGTCGGGGACGGTACCTTCAAATTATCGACCGTTGACGGTCTCACTCTTCCGAGAGCCTGGAACAGTGAAAGCCTTCGTCGCTACTACACATGACAGGCTTTGTTTATTTATTCAGTATATTTTTCATTTGCAATTTGTTTCTGCATTTCGAAATTTGAATTTGTAATAAGGCAACTGATTTTGCCGTATTTTCTTATTTCAGCAATAAAATGCAATCTCTTCGAGCCAGAGCTGTGATTTATTGAATGCATCATACAACTATCACTATGCACGGAGAGCTAAATTCCACCCTATGATGGAATTTATTCAAATATGGAGTGACTGTGATACGACCGGTTACTCGCAAAGTGAAACCTGAGCTCGGGGGCAAGTCATCACACCAAAGTCAAAAAAAGATTGATACACGACAATCCTTTAACCAACTCCAGATTCCCAGAGTGTGAAGTGGAGTATAAGCTTACAAATACGGGCTCGAAGACGGTGGATCCATCCACCTAACAACTTCACCCATATCTTGAGCAAGTTTGAGGAGGATGGATCCGTCCATCTAATGACCTCGCTTGTTAACTCAGGGTGGATGTGAACCGACCATCCATGATCCTGATAGATTCATCGTTCCCGGAGTGCGAATGAAATCCTAAAGCCTGAACAGAGGTGACTGACCATCTGTCGGCCAACTCCAAGTTCCCAGAGCGCGAACTAGAGTATAAACATCAACTAACTCTGGATTCCCAGAGTGCGAACCAGAGTGTCAACATAAACACCGACTCCAAATTCCCAGAGTGTGAATTGGAGTATAAACGTTAACTCTACATCCCCTGAGAGTGGATTGGAGTTTAAACACAAACCGGATTGGAATCGATCGTCCGTAAAACAACTCTGAGTCCCCGGAGTGTGGTCAGAGTGTAAATGTAAATCGGGTGTGACTGATCACTCGCGAATCCATCTAAAATCCCCAAAGTGCGGACATGGTTGCAAACGTTAAACGGGCATGAATGACCACCCATGAAAACGACTTAAGTCCCCGGAGTGTGGACGTGTCCTTGAAACTTAAGCAAGCAAGACCGACCGCCGACGTACGAATGCAAGTCCCTGGAGTATGGATGCAGTGATTGAAAACTGAGCGAGTGTGATTCGACCACTCGAGTTTTCTTGTTTAGACATCAATTCAACGACATTAAGCTCGATGTGTTGAAGGCGAAGCACAATTGCCACCTAATCTTTGCAATTCATCCCTGAAACTGGGGGTAGAACTTAAGTGCCAATCACTGATTGAGACAGTGCGACATCGGAGTCCGGCTTAAGTTCGGTCATGATTCATAGTTGTGATTTCAGGACTTAACAAATAAACTCAGATCCAATCCAACGGTCGAAACTTCACAAGCGTACCAGACTGGATTTAAAATGCTGAAACACTTAAGCAATTAAACGGCAATCGAGATTAAAGACAAAATGGAATTTCATTTCAACTATTTGTGGAAGAAAACTAAGTACAAGTTTATCCAAAAAATTCTACTAGCAGGGGCCGAGCCCACTTCTATACACGGCCTACAAAAGCTAAAGAAATTTCTATCTACTCAAAAACGAGCCGAAGCGACATATCACTCTTTTTTCTTTTTCGGTTTCCTCTTCGGTGTGGACCCGCTGGAGCTCTCACTTGGTTTTCTATTTGAGCCCTTGCCTTTCGACGGCCGATCTCCAGTCAGGGGAATTATATCAATTTCCTCTTCCGAACTCAGATGTATTGGAATGCTTCCTGAAGGCGGAGTCGGAGGAACAGGATCAATAGTAGGAGGCGGGATAGGCACACTTGTCTCAACGATCGTTCCTCCCGGAGATATCATTCGTAACGGGGCTGGACCGGGGCCCGCAATTCCACCTCCAAAGCTGCTGGTCTGGGCCACTGCTTCCATTTCAGCATTAATCTCGACTATAATTTCCTCCTCGTGGAGCGTTTGGGCCTCGTCAGGAATATTAGTGGATGGGACTGAGGAGCTAGTCCCCGGCACTACTCACCCATAACAAATGGTAAATTAACAAAGGGGTCGTTGTGACGATCAAGGAGTTCCTCCATCATCTCTTCATTAAAAGTCGGTTTTCTCCCTTGTGCACCGTCCGTAGGGGCGGTAGCCGTCATTGTGGTTGCCTCGGTTATGATGGCCTCCTATGCTTGGTGTGGTTCTTGAGTTGCAGGAGGCACGACTGGTGTAGCTTCAATCTCTGGATAAAAGCAAAAGAAGAACTGTTAATAATCACCTCATGTACGCTTTCGGTTTTGGGACAAACGTACAAAATGTTCAGAGTACCTTCCACAGTCTGACTCGTGATCGGCTAAACGGCCTTAGAGTTTTGCTCGCTAGCTTGAGATAACTGCGGCTGATCCGGGTTGTAAGCAGGAACGGATTGAGGATTAACCGCTGAAGTCGGTTCAAGCTGAGTCGGCACAAGAGTTTCAGGACTTGTATCGCGATGCTCGACAACAGAGCTTTCTCCGACCTCCAAATGCTGAGCGCTAAGCTTCTCCTTTTCATATGAAATCATGGCATCGTGGAGAACTTTTCGTTCATCTTCGCTCAACACCCGGTTCTCAAGCTCGAACTCGTCAATTGATTCAGCTTGGTGGGCAGCTTTTTCATCTCCTACTAATCGGCCCTAGGCATTGTATAGATGTGTCAAATAATTTTCGAGCCAGGCTAGATTCCTATGCTTTAAGACGCTAGAATTGTAAGTGATGATGAGATCTTCAATATCAGTTTCTTGCCTGAACTCCGCCATTTTGACTTCCTCCTCAACTTTGGCCTCCACCTCCTGAATTTTGAGCACTGTTGCATCCCTTTCATCCCGAAGCACAACTGCTTGTTTGCATGCCTCCTGGGCTGCTTTATTTGCATCATCCTTTTCCCTGATGATTTCAGAAAATTTGGCTTTAAGCTCGTTGAGTTCTTTCAGAGCAGCATCCCTTTCAGCGGTAACTATAGTGTTTCGGTGGCCCATCTCCTCCACCAAAACGAAATGCATTTGTCGCATTCTCTCTATAGATTGAGTCGCCTCATCAGCTTTTTGAGTGGCCTCCATCTCAAATTTCTGGGAAGATTCAGCTTCATCATTGAGCACTTAGATAATGCGGTCCTTCTGAGCAAGTTCAGTTTCTAGTTTCTCAATTGCCTTTGCCCGCTCGAAGGCCACTGCCAATGCTTTGTCTGCGGCTTTCATCCACTCCTTATATTGGGTATAGATATCATGAATATAGTCATGCATCGTGTTTTCTGCTTCCAATGGAATTTTCTTTAAGTGAGGGGGAAGATGAAGCCGTCAAAACATATATTCGGAAAGTCTTTTCTTAACTGGGCAATTCTTATAGCCCCTTCCCCAGTGGGCTCAGAGATGGCTTGTTCGGCCATAATGGGAGGTTCGACCTCAGTCCTACGACGCTGAGACTCGGGCCTTGGAGCATGAGAAGATGGTTTTTGGCGTGGAGGCTCCGGGGGATGTGAGCTGTGAATAGAAGGTGTGTAGGGACTCGAGGAGGTGGAGAACGCGATCGGGATCGATATCTGTATTCCCTATCCATGTCTCTATCCCTCTTGTAGCACTCTTGTCTGGAATAACCGCGTTCATGGTTTCTATCATCCTCCCTCCGATGGGACTCATAGTATGAACTCGATGATTGACGCGTTGAACGGAGACTTCTAAGCATAGACTCTCGCCTATTCATCGTATTTGTAAAAGTAGAAGAAGAACAGAGTTAGTGAATTCTCGAAGCAGGCAACTTAAGGCTGGAAACCGTGTAGTGCCGTGAAGTGTATATGTGTGTGCAACCCCCCGACCAACCAGTAATGTCAGCCACACTGATGGGTAGAGACTCACTTAAATCTAGAGCACTTTGAAGCCCCTCCAATCCGGTGTCGTGTTGAAGTGACACATAATCCGGAATTGGAATATCAGCAAGTCCTTCAAAAGGATTCTCTACTTGCAAGGGAGGAGCCTCCGAAATTCTAACGTCGAAGGCTGGCAGGGACACAACTACAGATTTCCATCTCGAAGATTTATGACGCTTGTGTGCAACTGTCCTGCCTTTTCTCCTTCCCTCCAAACCCTGGAAACTGTCAGAAGGTCCGACCATGGATTCGTCGTTCGTAGGCGTGTGTTCTTCATCGCCCTCCTCAGCAATTACGACCCCGGGCGCTTTGCGCTTTACCCGCTTCGTCGGGCCTGCCCTAAGCACTCCTTCAAGTCTTATGCTTTGTTTTCGTTCGATCAGCCCAACGATCCTCAAGTTTCTGTCTGTTAGCACCGAGTCAAAATCTCTCATTTCACTCAGCACTTCTTGGAGAATTCGCACAATTTCTTTGAAGTGAGCACCTTCAGGTCACGGAATTGCAGCTATAAAGGGAATACGATATTAGTTTCAACATCAACTACGGCTATCTCGTTAACTAATGGAATAAGTGCAGCACTTACGTCTGGCTAACCATCGACTAGCAAACCCTGGTGGGCATCGAACATAGAACCACTCAGTTTTGAAGTAGCTCAATCTGGTCAAGGCACCAGTCACAACTTGGCAGTTCCTGACCACCTCCAGAAATTTGAAAGAAGGGCTATCTCCCGACTCTTAACATTAAAAAGGTATCTGATTTCGATTGGAGTCGGGGCCGAAAAAGATGCTCCATGAATACAATGAATAGACTGTTCAGCAGCGCGTATCCATTGGGATGTAATTGTGGGGGGCAATTCCAAAAAAAGCCAACACTTCCTGAATGTACTGGTTGAATGGGGAAACTATTCCAGCAGTGTACAAATGTTGATTGAAAGCAGTAAACCCTTACGGGGGAGCGTGCGGTCTGTCATTCGGTCCCGGTAATAAGACGTCATCCAACGACATACCGTTCCTTAGGCATATCCATCCCAGCATATCTTCGGAGACATTGGATGGCACAGAATCTTGTGGGTTCCCGATAAACCTAGCACCTAGCAGCTCGTCCGGAGCTGGATCTATAACTTCGGCTGCGATGACCGGTATCTCTATGACTAAGGGAGATGAACTCTGAGGCTCCTGCTGTTGTGAGCTTGTACACTCCATAACTAATCAACTTATCAAAACCCATCATTAGATGATAATACACCCGTGTGTTCCCCACTGTTAAGTGTGTGAATGTGTTGTGTAGTGCAGTGCTACATAATACTTGGGAAATTCTACGGGATTAAAGAAATATTCGAACGACGACACTTCAGAATTCAATCGAAGTGACCGTCATCGCTGACCGTCATCGCTGACCGTCACAACCGTGCCATCTAGACTTTGGAGATCGATTCAAGTTGAGGGTAATTAAATGTTGTCAAGTTATAGTTCCATCGACGAGCTTCAAAAGGTAGTCAAATATGAAGTTTAGCAGTTAAGTTCAATTGTGCAAGGCCGAAGCTCGGCGGAATCAAATGTTCGAATCTACATGAAGTTCGTATCCATTAAAGTCGAAGTTCGGATCATTCTTTTCAAAGGCCTTATTTTCGTATCAGTCAAAGACTCCAATTTCGTATCGATCAGTAGCTTATTTACTTCGTATCGACCTGAAGCTCTCATTTCGTATCGATTAGTGCACTTTTGATTTCGTATCGATCAACTCACACTGGCTTTACATCGATCGAGTTGCAAGGAAGTTCGTATCGGTTAAAAAATTTCATTTCGTATCGATCAAACATTTGCTGGTTTCGTACCGATCTCAAACCACGAAGTTCACACCGATCTAATTCCATGAAGTTCGTATCGATCGCTTGTTGCGGGCTTTGTTTCCATTGGAGGCCATTCGATTTCGTATCGATCGACTCCGATCGATATGAACTACTATCACTCCGGATCGATACGAAATTCACCATTTTATCAATTCATTTTTCATCGATACGAAACTTATGCCCCAAATCGACACGAAGCCAAGTATTCTCCTTCCTTTCGTCGATATGAAATTGAAGTCGTGCCGCCCTCCACACTTCATCTTCTCCAAAACCACTCTTGTGCCACCCTCTCCTTCCTCGACCTCATAACGATCGCCTCCGGCCACCACTTCGTCAGAATCGGTCATGGAGGCAAGCAAGATGGCACGGAATTCCAAGTCTCATTGTTTTTTCGATACAAATTCATGTTTCATTTACCTAGCTTTGGTAATTGGTTGGAAGGATTAAAGTTCGGTTCGATTCGAAGGCAAGAACGGTTTCTCGATTCTATGAAGTCTAGAACGATGCGAATGCCAGAAGAAAACAATGACAAGTAGAAAATTCGGCTAAGTCCTAAGCATATTTATATGGACTCGAGTGTGAGAGAGAAAACGATTTGTATCCTGGTGATAATGAACCAGTCGAAACGGTCAGGAACAAGACGATACGAAAGAACCTCCTTTGTATCCATCTACGGTTGACTGTGGGTGAAGCTTTTTGAATCCATCAATCCATCGATACGAAAGGAGCAGCCAGGCTGCGCTAGAGCCGCGTAATTTCATCGATACGAAGCACCATTTCGTATCCATAAGCTTGGAGGCTTAAGCTCCATATCATCGATACGAAATGAAAATTTCGCGTCCATCGTTTTGAAGACCGTATGAGTTCATATCCATCAAAGCGAACTACATTAAAACAACAACTAAATTTGTGTCGATCGACATCGGTACGAAAACAATTTTTCAACCTTTTACATCGATCTAGGAGAGGATCGATACGAAGGGACGTCCCAAAACAACCGTCAGGCGTTGTTACAAATCGAATTTCATGTTGATTTAGGAGAGGGTCAATACGGAAGTCGATACAAAAAAACTAAACTAAAAAACTGGCAATGACTCGTGAACGTGCGAACGTTAACGGGAGTCAGGCTAACATACATTCATGTATAACAGACTAACATCCAATTTTTAAAATTCACAAGGAGCAAATGCTCAGCTATTGACAATCACAACGATGAACAACTGTTTGCTATCGTTCAATACTCGGTTACAACAGTGAATGGTACAACAATTGGCAGCCAACAATTGGTATTACTGATGAATCAATCAGAGGTTACATCTTTCGATGAAAAGACAACAACCGTTCAGACAAGTCAAATGGAAATGTTCAGAATGAAGATTGCAACTTTTCAAAGCATGTCATGCTCTCACAAGATGTACTTTGGGGGGAAAAATGTTATCCCGCCTTTTGGCAAGGCCGTAACACCAAGAACTTAACCGGAAACCAAGGACATTTCATCCCGAAGATCGGTTATATGCGGGCTCACTATGAATATCGACGAGTTTTGTCCATGTCCGGATCAAGCTACAATCAACATGACACGATATGTAAAGCTTTGGAAGCCAACATTCCAAATTTCATGTCAATCCGAGTCTGTATGCTTAAGATATGATCGATACAAGCCAAGGAAGTTGGTTCGTTTGAATCCATCATTGCGCTCTCTTCACATCGATTCCGCTTTCATCCATCTGAAACCACACTCTTCGTATCCATCAACTGAAAGGCCTTGTTCGCATCCATCAAGCTTCGTCTATTTGCATCCATCAGTTAGCCGCTGTCCGTATCCATCAATGAACATCGCTTCACATCCATCAATTATCTGTTGTTCGTATCCATCACGTACACTCTACTTCATATCCATCATTGGAATCAATTTGTATCGATCCCAATTGCACAGCTCGTATCGATCGATCAACGATCGATACGAGTAAAACATCAAAAAATCAATACGAAATGGCCTCCAGCTATTGATACGAAGTAAACCATTAAGCGATCGATACGAACAGAACAATGACAATCGATATAAACAAGGCAAAGGTGATCGATGCGAACGAGGCATAAAACATTGGAAAGACTCGGTCAATTCGGCGTCGAAAGTGGATCGATCCAAAAATCAAGCACTACGTCAACTTGTGAGCACGTGCCCAAAAAGCGATACGAACAGATCGATGCGAACGGCATCGATACGAAGAAAACAGCCTTTGATAAATTTGAATTTGCATCGATCATAACTCAAAATCTACAAGTCCAAATGCCACCAAATTTTCACAAGAGCTTGCGTACATCCTCAAGAATGTTCATGATCGATTTCGACTCGATTGGACCAAATTACGATCGATATGAAATTCGTTCGTATCGATCATAGATCGAGCGCACACTGCATATGATCGATTGCGTGGGCCCACCCACGTGCCAGAAGAGGTCTTCCGAGATCTAAGCAAGATATTTGCAACCTACACCTATAAATAGCAGGCCAAAACCTACAGAAAAGGGACCTTTTGGCTCTTTGACGTCCAGACTCTGCCGAAACCATTATTGCACTCAAAAATCATTTTTGTACTCGAAATTTACTGTTGTAATCTGCTGTAACCAGCAAGCAAAAGTTAATAAGAGTCAATCATTTCATAGTGGATGTAGGCAACACGTCGAACCACTCTAAATCCCTGTGTTCTTTTGTTGTTTTTCTGATTGTTGTTTGGAATGTTTGTTAGATCTACTTCATTTTACATTTATTTTCTTCATTTTATCTCTTCAAACACTTACGAAGAGTGTTGTGCCCAATTTTGGTACAAAAAGTATTAGTTAGTAGTTATGAATGAATTTAAAATTTTAAAAGAATTTGGCAATTCATTTTCAACTAAGTAGTTTTGAAAAGTTAATGGGTTTGGGGCATTTTTATTACTTGCTAATTTTGAGGATGAAATTCTTTTAAGGGGGAAAGAATATAACAACCCAGAATTTTAGTCATTTAAATTTGAAATATTTAATTGATTTTAAATATTGAAAAGTTAATTTTTATAAGTTAAATAACTTGAATTTCAATTATAATGGTTAATTGAATATTTGAAATTGTTTAAATAATTAAATCCTGCATTTAATGTGAATAAAAATGATTTTAAAAGTTGGTTTAAATTCTATTTAAATAAAATGGAGATAGTAAGCTTTTAATTTAGATTTGAAAGCAATTAATTTGGTTTTTATAATAATTTGTTTTAATTAACGTGTATAAATAGCCTTTAGAGGCATTGTCTCGGATTTCGACGAAACTAGTTTCACTAGATCCACAGTGAGTTATTATATGTTAACAAATTTAGTGGCAATCATACGTTTTATTTGGTCGTGCGAGCTCGAAACGCTTAGAAACTAATTATAGAAATTATTATGATATAACTGAGTTTGAAAAGCTATCTTCTGCATATGATCGAATTAGGTGTAGCCACCGCCTTTCTTGCATTGAAAGACAAACCATTAAGGATAGAAGAAAATGAAAGTTAAGAAGAAAGTACACAATCATATAATCTCACCACGAACCAGAACAACATATAATAGATAACATAGGATATTACATTGTCATTTCCATAATAATAATACATCAGAGTCATTACATTACAACCTTCAATTGGACAGTTATAACTACATGCCCATACAAAATACATAGATCATACATAAAGACAACGGAACTTGAAATAATTAGCTAATGATGAAGCCAGCTGCTCTAGCTCCTTCAAAATGCTTCCGTAAGAAACCTGGATCACTTGGCTACTCATACAAATTTGAGTTCCCAAGAGTTTTAGGATAAATAAATAAAACTCCAGGTTGGACATCGGTCTGGTGTGAGTAAACTCAAAACACTAACTTTTTACTTTTATAAAACACTTTGAAAATCAAAGGTATCTCGTAAGACCATGCCGCACATAAACACGAGTGAGTTTTTACCTTACGATAACCAAAACGTTTTATATAGAAATCCAGTGATATTATGGTAATGTCTAGGGTGTTCAAATAAAATAGAACATAGTTGAAATGCTTGCATCTCACATCTCAACATACTTGGGTACAACTAAATCCATACGACACTTATTGGAGAATGGATTCTATACAATGACTGGGCTACTAGGGTACCACTCGTCACAGTACACCTCTAGATTTTTGTATCGAGGTCGAACCTATCGATCCCTTCCAATACAAGACCGGCCTACCATTTACTGGATAATACCGAATAAGATCACCCTTCGATTGGGATCGGCAACCATACCGAAGCATACATGAGTTAATAGTAGGAACTCTAGATAGGGATAGCCTTACCCTCATGGGAGCGGTCCACCTAGCCTTGCTACATCTCCTCTGTTTTATTCATACTCGGTTGATGAGGCCTGAGGCTACGTTTACCTTTATTATAGCATTGCCACTTCGAATACTAACATTGCCTTCCATATGTGAAAATAATGTCAGCACTCATCCATACAAGCCGTTTAGAGATGAATGAACCGAAGGCACTATCACCACTACACCCGTTTTGGAATCACCCTCAAGGTGAGTAGCAAATAGCCCTTACACTTCAAAGTCTTTATCCTGGACCTGGCCTTTACTATTTCCAATTCGAACGTTTACATTAGTTTGAAGCGGTTTTTGGATAACAACTAATATTCGACCCTAGTCTCTCCAAACCAACGTTCGATAATTCTAAGGGGCCAAGTTGTTTATAGTGGTCTATTCCACTATCAGGGTGTAAATATTTACATATGGACATACATTCCATATACTTAGATTATCATGACCCGCTTATCGAAATTAACCCCTTGTATTCATCACATTCCCGAAGTGTGGTATTTGTGATAAGTACAAGTCGACTTACTTTCAATAAAATGCGTCATCGTTATATTACAACTACTTTAATTCATTTGGCTACTTAATAGCATAGACAAAAGATCCTTTGGTTTAAACAATTTACTTAAACAAGAAAATTGGTTAAAATAAATAATCGATGGAGTTTTAAAAGAAACTTTAAAATAAATAAACCTTGATTAAATCATAAATTAAAGCTGAACAAACTTTAATTAATCTTAATTAAATCATTAATAACCCTAATTTTATCTATAATTAAACCTTATTTAAATAACATTCATTTAAGAATTAAACCAATTTAAATGGATAATCAACCTATAATTAAATAATAATTTATTAAATAACCAACTCTAATTAAATAAATAATCAAAGTAATTAAACTTGATTAAATAAAATTAATTTCCTTTTATCTTAATTAATTATATTTAAAACTAACTCAATTAAAAAATAATTAACTTGGTTAATAATTTTCTTAAACTCTAATTACTTAACCTAATTACATAATTAATTATTAATTAAATAATAATTACCCTAATTTATAAATTAAATAATTAAATAATTAAAACTTAAAATTTTAATTTACTTAATTTATTTGAAATGAGTTTGCAAAAACAATCCAAAAGAAAACACTTTAAAACTTGAAATCATGAAATTTTCCAAACTGCAACCATAGCGACTATCGCTATAAACGCAGCTCGCTAGAATTGATTTCTAGGTGAAAACTCCACTTTAACACTAGCTACTACATGTTTGAAAACACAATTGTAAGATTTTTGAAAACTTAAACAAAAGGTGAAACTTGGAAAACATTTACTAAATTCAAAAACTAAAAAACAAGATTTTGTTTCCAAATCGGATCTCAAGTCCTTTGTGACTTTTCAAGGTGCTAACTTCACAACATTTACATCACATACACTTGTTTTGTTTCATAAACATACTACCATCATATCATAACCAACCATTCATATATTAATATCATGGTTTGAGGATCCGGCCGGAACCACGAGATTCCGACAATCTCGTGCCGGTTTCGACCGGTGGCAAGACGGGATTAGGGCAAAATCCCATCCTATTAAAACCAGCATAGAAAAAATAAAAATAAAAAATTGGATTCGCATAATTGAAAGCAGAGGAGTAGAGCGACAATAAAAAACAGGAGGAATCAATTAATCGAAAAGGTAGCTAAAAAGAAAAAATCCTAGTCTACTAAACGTGCTTGAACAGTAAGAAGGGAATCAAAATTTTGTGTATAAATTCATCATTCGAAAACACTAAATTACCACAATCAATCTTCACCTCCCCAATTCGAGCGATTTTGATTCGACGAAGAAAATTCGGCAGATTCAGCGAGCTTTACAGAGCAATTCCACTTCAACTTCGAATTTGGCTTTGATTCTAGGATCTCCGGTTCTACGTGCGGGTGAATTTTTTTTCCTTTTCCGCCTTTATTTTCGTCGAGCATTCTTTTTTTTCTTCCTCCGTCATCTGTTGTTTGAATAAGAGAAACGAATAACGAGGGTTATTGGTTGCGTATGGGCTTTGGGCTGAATATGGGTGTGGGTGATGGTTATTTTATTTTTTAATACGGGAATGCTGCATATATGGTCTAACTTGAATATATTGAACATTTGAACTGACCTGAATATTGACTTGCATATGTTGGACTTAGAATATTGAACATGAACGTGAATTTGTTGGGCTTGAATATCGAACATGAACATTGGACATGAACGTGAATATGTTGGACTTGAATATCGAAATATTGGACTTGAACGTTGATC
This sequence comes from Allium fistulosum, assembly GCA_030737815.1. Lineage (NCBI taxonomy): Eukaryota > Viridiplantae > Streptophyta > Magnoliopsida > Asparagales > Amaryllidaceae > Allium > Allium fistulosum. Next base: position 707,609,082 of record CM060903.1, on the reverse strand, counting down.
TTTGACAACTTCGAAGAATGTTTTTTATTCATTTTTATTTTATTTTTGGTTTGATTTGAACTATTAATTTGTTTACTAACTTTTGTTTAATTATAATTTCAGGTACATTATGTCAAATCCAACTAAAATTGGTTGGAATTATGGTACTGCGATCGATAGCAATCTTCGAAAACCAAAATGTAACTTTTGCAATAAAATAATTAATGGCAGTGGTGTGACACATTTGAAAGAACATCTGGCAGGAGTGGGCGGCAATGTATCAACATGTTTAATTGTCCCTACAAAAGTTAAACAACTTGAACGATCATATATCATTCAAAAGAGAAATGAATGAAACAAAGGAAAACTAGACAAGCAACGCTAACAAGAGGAATTAATGAGCAGACTGCAACAACTATCAGACAATGAAAATGAAGATGATGAACTTCAACGTGTCATGCAGCAAAGTAGAGATGCATTTAGAGACGAAGAGCTGCGTAGATCACAAACTGTTGGAAGATCGGGTGGTGGTTCAACTCAAACATTGCACAGATCTCATACTGTTGGAAAATATAGCATAGTAGATGGCGATTTTGACACTCATGTTGTTGGACGAATAGACTCATATATGCAAAAACAAGGAGGTAGAACTCAACCTTCTATTAAATCTGCAATTAAAGGTATTAAAGATGCCAAAAAACATGTAGGTCGAGAAATTTCTAAGTTTTATTTTCAACCATATTCCACATAACGTTGCTAATGGTCCATATTATACAACAACGGTTGACGCGATTGCAGAATGCGGTCGTGGAATTGGTCCACCAACTACATATGAAATATCGCACTTGTACCTTAAAATGGAAATAAAAGAAGTTGGAAAACATATTAAAATATTACACAATTTCTAGGATGGATATGGTTGCACATTAATGTGTGATAGTTGGAGTGCACAGAATCGATGAAAAATAATAAATTTTCTCGTGTACTCTACTCATGGAACATTATTTATTAAATCCGTGGATACCACGAATGAATTCCAAAGTGGAGAATACATTTGTGAATTAATGGATGATGTCGTTGAAACAATCGGTGAAAATCGGATAGTGCAAGTTGTTACAGATAACGAAGCTAACTACAAATCTGTCGGCCAATTATTGATACAGAAAATAAGACATTTATATTGGACACCATGTGCGGCACACTTCATTGATTTGATTTTAGAAGATATTTCAAATGATCCAGAGGTAATAACCGTTATCATAAATTGTCAGTTAATAACAACACTTATATACAATCATGGTTGGTTACTTTCCATCATGAGAAAAGAGACCAACAATAAAGAATTGATTAGACTGGCTGTGCACGGTTTGCAACCCATTTCATCGTACTAGACTCTATTCATAAACATAAAGACGACTTAAGAAGGATGAATACTTCGAGAGAGTGGACATCAAGAGTTCCTAGATTCAATACTAAAGACAAAAGAACGGCAAATATTGTCTCTACACTAATTTAAAACAACACTTTTTGGACTGGTGCTACTTCCATCATCCTCGTTTTTAAGCCACTGGCAAAGTTTTACGAATGGTAGATAGTGATGAAAAACAGATATGGGATATCTTTATGAAGCGGTGGATCGAGCAAAAGAATCGATTAGAAAAAATGTTGGTGGAAGACAGTGCTAAAAATGGTGGGATATAATAGACAAAAGATGGGAAAGGCAGTTACATCGACCTCTTCATGCAGTAGGTAATTTGTTTTATCTTATCGTCATATAAACAGTGAAATATATAACATTTTAATAATATTTTAAATCTTTTCCATATAGGTTATTTTCTTAATCCCATCATTCAATATGGGAATGCAATAAACGATGAAGAAGTATTAATTGGATTTAACAACGTCGTTGAAAGAATGGTGCCGGATATTGCAACACAAATTAAAATTGGAAAAGAGGTAAAACTAACATATACAATAGTTACGTCAAACATTTAACGTATAAGACATATTAGATATTTAACTTAACATCAACAGGTAGAAAGATATAGAATGAAACTTGGTGCATTTGGTTCTGCAAAAGCATATGCAGCCGTAAAGACATGTTTTACCGCTCAATGGTGGTCAATAATTGGAAGAGAGGATGCTCCAAATTTAACACATTTAGCAATGCACATTTTAAGCCAAACAGTGTCATCTTCAAACCGCAAAAGAAACCGGACTACATTTTCAATGATCCATACAAAATTACACAATAGCATAAAAATGAAAAATCTAGAAAAATTGGTATATGTGCATTACAACATGAGATTAAGAGCAAAACATTCAAGATGCCGCGATACTGAAAAGTAGTTGATCGACCTGGACTATATATTCATGAAGAGGATCCATTAGCAGAATGAACTACTGAAGTTGAACCATCCTTGTTGGACGGCGATCCTTGGATGACCAATACATTGAATGATGTAGTCGCTGCTGTTGATGGTATACCTGCAGGGCAACAAGGAGTCAAAGCAATGAAAATGGTAGCAGCTCATCAAATATGATCGTGGTAATGCTGGTGAAAGTGGTATGGGTTTAACTCGTAATTATGGTATTGGTTCTAGTGATGGTGGTGAATTATATAGGCCAACTCAAACATATTCAAGAAGAAGGGGTGCAAGCGACAATCCTAACCGAAGAGATAGTAATTTAAATGTTGAATACGAACATCAACATAATTATGAGCATAATCCATATACTATAAATGATCCACCAACCTATAGGCATTTTGCTTCTGACTATACAGGTGGTAACTCATATTATGGAACAAACGAAACATATAGTGATATCTCGAGTGATCAAAATAGCCAAGCTACGTATGCAACACAAAATGATGAACCATCGTCTTTTGATAATATGATGGCGATATTTATGGGTCCAGGACAAATGCAATATGGTTATCCATCAAATTATATAACACAAGATAATGAAGAAAATTTCGAAAACAATCCCTATGTAACTCCGAGAAATAGTTTCTGGATGTAGTAGCGTTGTGTGTATCATTATTATTTTGTTGTATACTATATTTTTATATGAAATTGCATCGTTTATCATTACTTTTTCATTAAAAATACAGAAATCCAATATTAGGGTCGAAACAAAAACCCAAACAAGCGAATTTCCAAAATCGTCTAAAAGCAACAAAATTTTAAATGACTGAAACCGAGTTCTCGAACCATGATTCATATCCAAACATATCATTTAACATTCAAATCACAAATACAAACTTATAATCATATGCTATCAAAACAACATGATAATTCAACACAATAACCACTATATTTTCATAACATATAGTTCATCAAAATCAAGTATTTTTCGTTTCCAAAAACAAAAGTTTTACTCACCGAAACATTTTAAATTCAAGATGAACTTTAACCAAAGCTTGAAAACACTTTAGAAACTTGCAAAATAGAAACTTTGGTTGCTCGAACACTTGAAATGGGCTCGGCCAAAGGAAGTATAGGCTCGGCTAGGCCATGTTCGACACTGCCATGTAGTTGTAGGGTGGATGGTTGCTTGTAGTTTTGGAAGAGAAGTGTTGTAGAAGATGTATAAGTTATTTTGTGGATTAAAAAGGAGATTTTTGGCAAAATGAAGTGCATTTTCTCACTTTGAAAATTATGAAGAGGAAGCCATGGATGTTTGCTTCAGTTCTTAGGAATTTAGAAGCAGAGAAAGAGATTGTAAAATGAGAAAATTGAAAGTTAGAAGGTATATATAGGCTAAAGAAATTAATTAAAAATTATATAAGTGTTAATATTAAAATATATGTATGCATGCACTACCATACTCCTCCCCCCCCAAATTCTGTCCACACTTGTACGACCCCCGCCCCCCCTCCTTGCACTTATCAAGCCATACCTCCTTGTACTTGTGTTGAAAATGAGCATTTTTATATGTTATGTATATATATTTTATGAAATAAAATCTTATTTTAACTTATATGTTTAAGTGGGGTAATATGTACATGTACACACCATGTTAAAATGATTTATATTATGTGCATGTGTGTTTACAATAGTGTTATGGCATTTTAATTAACTTTTAACCAATGAAAAATCGATATTTTGAAAAATAATTTCTGGTCACATTTTTTATTTTTCTATGAACTATATATATTGGTAAACAAATTTTGAAAATGATTTTATTATCATTAGTTATTATTTAAAATATTTTTATTTTTTAATAAAAATTCATTTATTAATTATTTAAAAATATAATTAAATATCCATTTAAATAGCGATTAAATTCTGGGTCGTTACATTAAGTCTCAAAACTAGTTCCATTGTGTTTGAAATAGGGGTATTACATATAGAACACCAGACGGCACATCTCGTTTGGAGTTCGAGATTTTTGAGTGCTTCGAGCTAGATATTTTGAATATAGTAATATATATATATTCACCATACATTGGCCATACCCTACCCATAGCTACATTATTCAAAGCCATAACCAAGACATGTTGCATGTTCTTCCTTTCCCCTACATTAACGTGTTCAATCGGAGAATTTCATTTCCATTTCTCAAATCAAAACCACCAAATCCAATGGCCGTGGTTCGATGGAGCCACTAGAGACATCGTTGGTCGAAGTCTTTAACTAGGGAAGTGTCGAGGAGGCATGATGAAGGAGTTTAACGGTGGAGATGGGCTAATGAGGTCGGAGGCGACAGTAGTTCATTGATGAACGGGGCTGCAAAACTTGGATCTCGACACGACGATTTAGGGGATGAGGGGAGGAGCTGCTGGTGGCGATGGGTAGCTGGGGTAGGGCGTACTACGGTGTGGAGCGTTGCTCGTTCATGGTACGCGGTGTCGGAATTTAGAAGTTGAATGTCGTTTGTCCATTTTGGTTTTCTTGGTGGCGGAGGCGATTCTGGAGACGAGGATGGTGGCCGAGGGAAGCTCTTGGCAGGGGCTTGCTTGCTAAGATCGCGGTGGTGGGTCATGACTAGAGGCGAGGCAATAAGGCGAAGAGTGGCGCTTGAATTTGGGTTCGAACGCGAGAGGATGGAGAGAGGTTTAGTGGTGGTTTAAAAGTTTAAATAAGGTTAAGTGTAAACTAATTGTAATTAAGGATTAAAAATATAATAGTTAATTCTAGAATCGTATTGATACAATAACTAATTAATATTAGGTCCAAATGGAATGCGGTCGGTCGCGTTGCACTCGTATCAACAAGATGTATGAAATGAAATTGGATTGGTTTAGATTTGTGCTTGAAGAATTTTAAGCTAAATTCGAACGTTGTTCGTATTTAGACGGAACTAGAACGCCTTGGCAACAACTGGAATAATAGTGATTAAAACTCACCTTTTTGGTTACCGATGATATTATATAGTTAATAAAAAATTGTTGATTGGATGTTTGGATGATTTGCTGTATTTATCAGTTGTTTTGGATTTATTCCCGCCCCTGGAGTGGATGACACTTTATATATACCCACCTAGTAGCGGATGACCCATATTATATAACTATATACCGTTTGTGATGTAGGGGGACAAGTTGGAGGGATCTAATGGGATTTCTCGCCATTGTTGAATTGTTTTAAATATTATTCATGTTATATGAATCATTGAAAATCAAACCTGATTGGTTGACATTATTAGTTAGGACATTGTTATATGTTTAGAATTTAAACCCTGTAATGGTTAAATAAAATCAATATCGATATTGGTTAAACGGGGGTAGCTATCGAACTTAAATTAGTATTTTTAAAATACTATAAATTGCTATTTGAATTGGAATTTTTTTTGAGATAGGGATGATTTTAAAATCTGAAATTAGGTTCGAAAATATTTTGTTTTAAAGATTTAATTTTTATTTTATTCCAACCTTTTTATGTATCTTTTTCTAAGTTATTTATTTATATTTAATATTGTTTTAAAGTTTTTTATTTATAATTTATATTTTTTTTAAGTTTATTTATCAATATGTTAATATTTTGGAGATTAATTATTTAAATAATTAATATGGTTTAAAATTAATAATAATGATTTTTTAATACTATTTTAGAAATTATTTATTACTATTTATAATAAGGTTAAAATTTATTATTAGTGTTTTATTAATAATGTCTTTGAAATTATTAATTATTATTTTAAGATGTTTAAGGTTATTAATTATTAATTATTATTTATAATGTTTATTATTAATAACTATTATTACATAATAGTGTTTGAAGTAAATGATTATTTTTTTATTTATAAATGTTAGAGATTTATAACTAGAGTTTTATAAACTGATTTGGGTTGTAAAAGAGGGTTTTTATAGGATGTTTTGGAGACTTGAAAGGAGATTATTTATAAGATAAAAAGAGTTTTATAAATAATTTTAGATATTTATAAAAGAATTTTAGAAATGGATTTATATATTTATAAGAAAAGTTTTATAAATAGTTTTATGGATTATTAAAGAGTTTATAAATGATTTGAAATTTATAAAGGAGTTTATAATTGAAAATGAAGGTTGAGTGTTATAAGAGGTTTCTATAAAGAGTTTTATAAATGGTTTCAGAGATTTATAAAATAGTTTTATAAATGGTTTTTGAGATTTTATAAGGAGTTTATAAATGGTTTTAGAATTGTGTAAAAATAAAATCATCCTTCGTTCTGTAAATACTTATGTTATTGTGATAAGTATATGTATATTTTCTAAGTATTGAAATTATAGGGATTTGTGAACATATCTTTGTAAAAGTATTTTTATGCAAGTATTATAAAATGATTTTAATAATGAAAAGATAAATTAAAAGAAGGCCAGTGGTTACTTATATGCTTAACCAATGTTGATTTTCCCCTTTGGAAATAAATCCCTGATTTGAATGTTCATTATTCGATAGTTAAATAACCGAGTATCGAATTTGGAACCAAAACGTAACTTTGGAAATATCTAGGAGAAACACAAGAGTTATATGGCACAGTCATCACAGAAGATGCTGTACTATGCGTATAAATTTCGTTTCGCTCTCCTAGGACAAATGATAAGAAAATCCATTCACTAACGGTTAGAAGGTGATCTCCACTCTTATCTTTGACTGTCTATTTCCTAAAGAACCGGGGTTGAGTTTACAAGAATTATCGAAAGTTGTTTCGAAGAGACCGGGATCGGGTATGTTACTCGAAAACCGCTTCGATCCAACTCAAGCATTTCGAAGTGAAGACATCTTGAAGATGACGGAATTGAAGACGGAGTTCTGAAGCGTTTCGTTCAGCCTCAGAACGAACTTGTATGGATGAATGCTAGATTATCTCTCTCCCGTTTCTTGTCCGATTGTATCCATTCTTTTTTTTAATCAAAAGTAGAGCTGTTGAACTCTATGCCTGTAAAATTTCAAGGCTTTTAAACCTCTGTAACTAGTTGAAAACTTGCCTAGAACTTTGAATCGAAGCATGTTTTGCTCCAGCCGTTTACGGTAAAATCTGGCTGTGAGTTCAACTTTGTGACATTATATTCTTAGTGTTACTTCTTCTCATTCGAGAAGAATTCTTCCCTTTACCCTTTATTACACCTATCTTATACTATTATAACTTAATTTACAGAGAAAATAATAATAATAATAAATTGGAGATTTAAAATTGTTTATTTTGAATAAACAATGGATTTGGGAAAAACAAAAGGGAATTAAGGTGATAATGTTGGTAATAAATGGTGACTTATGGAAATATAAAAATTTGGTGATTTATATTAAATAAAAGATAAAAAGATTAATTCAATAATAATTTGTTGAAAAAAATGTAAAATATTGAAAATAAAGTTTTAGAAACTTTATTTTGGTTGTTTGTGAAAAGACTAAGAATTTCATGGTTTTGGTTTCTTAAAAATGCAATAATTTTAGTAATTATTGCCAAATGTTGGTTTTGTTAATTTTAAATGAAGAATTTGGATATCTGCTAGTTCCTTTTTGGGTAGTTTTTGTAGTCGTTTTGTAACTCTGATATGTATCTATTCATTTTGACTCGATGTATATATTGTGGTCCTTGTACCACTTTTGTTGTATCACTTTGTATTATACTGTGATATATCTGTGTATATGTATATATGTTTGACTGTTGTTCTTTGATCTATTATATTTGTTGTCGTTGTATTTTGTTCTGATAGATCCGTTAGCCACCGTAGTTTTGTATTAAATATTCATTGAGTACGTCGATTGGGTGCTCTAAAATTTTTTTCCTTCTCGAGTGGATCGACATATTCAATAAATAAGAAGCACTACATTTAACTATTAAGGGGAAATAGATCATTTTTAAACAAAATTCTTGCTTGGAGAGCAGTGTTAGCGTTCCAAGAGTGAAGTTCTATATAAAAGGTAAAACGTAGCCTCAAGCCTCATTAACCGGAAATGACTAAAACATGGGAGATGCAGCATGGCTAAATGGGTTGCTTCCAAGTAGGGTATGATCATCCTCATCTAGAGTCGATATTATCTCTCATTTGTATGCTTCGGGGCTTATTAACGAATGGGTGATCATATTCGGTACTATCAGTCAAGTGGTAGGCCGGTTCTGTGTTTCTAGGGGATCCTGACGAGGTCCTTGGTTTTATTTATCTAGAGATGCACTGTGATGGACAGTACCCCAGTAGCTCAGTCATTGTATGGAATCCATTCTCCAATACGAGCCTTTACGGTTTAAGTTGTATACCTATTATGCTGGAATTTACTTAATGTAACAATTTTGCCTATGATTAATAAGTATTTGTATCTTAGACATTATTATAGTATCACTAGATTCTCTATAGAAAATGTTTGGTTATCTCAAGGTAAAAACCCATCTGTGTTTATGTGCGACGTGGTCTTACGAGATACTTTTGATTTCAAAGGTTTTATAACTTTAAAATCCAGTTGGGTGTGTTTTCTCACGCTGATTTTCCAGACTGACTCGGGTGTTATTTTATTATAATGCTCGGGTCAGATCGAGTATATTACAGATTTAGTTTGGATGTCTTGGAGCTTCAAGAGATGAGTTGGAGGCCCAGAGACGTATTCGCGTATATGGTTATTTTTCGACTACATTCATTGTTGTATTCTTCAGCAATTGCGTGGACAAGTTGTTATAACTGTCCGGGTTGAAATAGGTTAGTATACTCTGATTGATGTATGTATATTACATTCCTTCTTTATGTAAAGATTTGTAGTATATTATAGATTATTCGTTCTACTATGAGATTCTATGTTGTTTTGTTTCTTCTTCCTTCTTCTTTCTTTCTTTCACCTAACTATCGGTTTTTCCGGCATTCGATTGCTTGGCATGCAATACAGTGAACATATTAGTGTCGATTTTCGAAGGTCGAAAATCCCAGCTGTTACAGGTAATACAGATAAAATTGAATTAATAAGAATAATTATACCTGCTCTCGATAAAAATTTACCATTCCATTTAGACAATCTTTTATTAATTTTATCTATAATGGTATTCCAATCATCATGTTTAAGTTTTTGCGGCCTAATAAAAACATGAATATTCTATAAGAAGTTTCATTGTTTTACAATTCAATGTGCGTGCAATTTGGTTTCCAATATTGTCTATATTATTTAATACTAAAACTGAGCTTCTGTCAAAGTTAATCTTTAAGCTAGAAAGAAGTTCAAAACTATATAAAATAAATTTATGTGTAATAATATGTTTAGGCAAATGGGATGTAAAAATTATAGTATCTGCAAATTGTGAAGTTGAAAGGTCGATGCTAGTTATCTCATTACCTATACTATCTAGTATCCTATTAGTAGTAGCCAATTTGATAATTCTAGAAAAAACATCAGTCGCTAAATTGAATAATAAAAGTGACAATGAATCCCCTTGTCTAAGTCCACGTTTTGATTGAATTTTATTTTACAATATACCATTAACCATAATACTAGAATTACCCGTTTTAAGCAATGACATAATCCATCCTACCCACCTAACACTAAGATCCATAACTAATAATATATCTTTGAGAAAAACCCTATCAATTAAATCAAAAGCTAAAGCAAAATCAAGTTTAGAAGTGCATAAGTGATATTATTTTTGTAATAGTAGTTAATATATTCTCGAACTACTACTACGCCATCAGTGATGTTCTTACCCTCAATGAAAGCTGTTTGGGTGTTATCTATTAACACATTCATTTTAGTATTTAATCTATTAGCTAAAACCTTAGAAATAATATTAAAAGAACAAATTATTAATGAAATAGGTCTAAAATCTTTTAATTAATTAGCACCTAATTTCTTATGCAATAGGATTATATTTGCAAAGTTAAATCTACCTAACTGTACAATGAACCATCATGAAATTCATTGAACGTTTTTTTATCTTCTTTTAACACATTCCAAAAGTTTCATAAAATAAAATAGGAAATCCATCCGGACTTGGAGCTTTATCATTAAGCATATCCTTTATAGCCTTCACAATTTCCTCCTATGTGAATGGATCATCTAACCCTACTAGATCAATCTTCGTATCCTCATTGTAAAGCTTATCCCAATTAGCTTTAATTCTACGTTTATTTGTAATTCCAAAAAATGTCTCTATAAAAATTAGTAAACTCATTATTAAGCTCTGCTTGATCAAAAATCTCACTATCATTAATTAAAATGGAATCAATGGTATTACTAGTTTTCTACTATTTTATGAAAAAAATTAGTATTTACATCAGCCCCATCCATCTATTGAACTCTAGATCTTTGTTTCCACGTTATTTCTTCTTGAATAATAATTTCATTTAATTCTTCTTTTAAATTATAAAGCATATTTTTTTCTGGAAAATTTAAATTTCTTATTTCTTCAATTTTATTTAACTTTAAGATTTCATTCATTAGCTTTTTCTTTTTAATTCTAATGTTTCCAAAAACATCTTTACTCTATTTTTTGAGAAATAATCTAAAATCTCCCAGTTTTCTAACCAAAACTTTTGTTATGTTACCTGAAAATATGTAATTGTAACTATTTATAGAAAGCCATTTATTTTCAACTAAATTCTTAAAATTATTTTCTAACAACCATAGTTTTTCGACTCTAAAATTTTATTCCCAAAATTAGTGTTAGTACAAGAAAGGATTATTAGACAATGGTCGGAATAGATATTTGAAATCCCTACAACCTTACAATTAGGAAATTTATCCTTTATTTCATCACTAATAAAAATACCTGTCTAATAAAGCCATCGATGGAAATTCTCTAGTATTTGATCAAGTAAACTATCTATTACTTAGTTTTATCTCTACTAAATTATAATTAACAATAAATTGATCAAATTCTTCCATCGACCTAAAATCCCCTTCCTTAGGGGATCTTTCTCCCAAAAATCTAGTAACATTAAAATCACCCCCCCATAATTTATGGTCCAGGAGCGAGCATTCTAAAATCTAAACACTCGTTCCACAGAACCGTACGATATGTTTTTGAATTTGGCCCATACACATTTGTAATATTAAGAATAGAATCATCATTAATGTCATAAAATATCAAATACATCGAGTGATCTTTAATAATAGATCATAAAAATCTAACACAATTATCTTTCGAACCTAACATAAGACCTTCTGCACTACCTCCGGTTGGAAGATAAGCCCAATGATCAAAGTAATGACTCCTTAGGCATCTAAAAATACAATAATCAAGATGCTCTATTTTAGTTTCTTGTAATAAAACTATATCAATATTATTATTTTTAAAAATAGATTTAATTTTTTTACATTTCCTAAGTCATGCAAACCCCTAATATTCTAACTAATAAATCTAATAATCCAAGCATTCTAACCCGTTCTAATTCCTTACTTTTAATATAATCAACATCTAACTGACTATCATAAAAAATAAGACCTAAATTCTTAGCTAAGAAATGCATATTGCTCATAGACAAATTATTTTAAGCACATGAACTATATGTACTACCCATAAGAGGTTCCATACCTGAGCTAGAACTATCGGAAGCTTTAGAACCAACTCTAATAAGACGTGCACTCTTTCTAACTGATCTATGTTCATTCGAACTTGGAGTGAAATCAATACAACTCCCAGAGCTAGCCTTCCTAACCTTCTTTCTTCTCTTAATACTACTTCCAGAAAAAGTGCCCTGATACACTTGACTCGAACTGCTATACAAATCCATATCTACCACGCTCCAATCTCTACACTTAGGTCCTACTGAATCCAAACAACCCACTGCTATATCTACCTGCCTAGAATCAACGCTCACAAACTTATCAATCTCTATATTGTATGCTTTAAGCCCACTTGCGGCCTCATTTCGAAGAAACATTAGAGCCCCTTACATATTGACAGATTTTCTCTACCCAGTCATACCAAATAATAATCTGATTATTATGAGTCAAACTAGCAGTGTCACCAGCACCTATGATACCATTATCCATAGAACAACATTGTCCTTGACTTGAAAGATCATCAGAAAATAACAAGCTACCAGGAGAAATCACATTCCTGACCCCATGAAACAACTCAAAAGCCTAAAACCAACCTGACCTCTGCCCCCGAATTACACAATAGAAGGTAAACTCAATCCGACCCCTGGTGATACCACGGTTACATATAAACTCAAAAAATATTGTATTTTATCGATGCTAAAGCCAGAAATTTTGAGATAGCTAAAGTGAGAATCAACAATGGCAAGATGAACACAGACGCTAGTAAAACGACTATCAATATCGAGCAGCCCGATCGAACTCCTAGCCAAACTATCATGAGACACAGCCGAACTAATATCAACATCATCCACCAACCCCTCCATCAAACAACTAAACCTAGTATTACATTCAATCTCAATATCTACTATTGCATTTTTGTGCACGTTATTGCTACCACAACTACTAATATACTTTGCTTTCTTGCACACCACTTTATGCTTATCAACATCAGAGCCAGTATGAATATCTTTATCACAATCAACAGTATCATCAATAAACTCAAAATTTCAAATTTATTCCTCAACGCAATATCATCTGACCTGATAATCTTACACTTAAAGACATTTTTAGGGGCCTGCATAACCTTTTCATCATTACTAACTCCCTCGCCCAGTTTGATATGATCATATTTGTCTTCACAATGTTGAAAAGAATGAACTTTTGAAAAATAATTTAACACTGCTAGGTCCAAAAACATAATATCAGACTTATATTTGATTGAAAAATCTTCCTTTAACTAAGTGTCCCATATCATGAACAAGCTACTGTCTTCTATTATAGTTTTATTTTCAGAACCAAGGAATGTACAAGATTGATTCTTCCTCAAAGGTTTATTATTATTTGTGATATTATTTCCCAACGCAGAAACAGTGTGCTTTCTAAAATCTAAATTGACAGCGGTGTTTAAAACATCAAATGCCAAAGCAACTTATCAAACAAATTCAATCCTTTAATCTTCTCACTAGAAACACTATCAAGAAATATATTTCTTAATTTTAAGAATTCTAGATAGAAGTAATACTCATGTTCTTTCAATTTCAATGGTACTGGAACAAATAGATTAACCTAATTTTTCTTCAAACTCAATGAATTCTTATTCCAAACCGACTAGAATTAATAAGAAACTTAGAATCAAAATTTACAGTGGAATTCAAGGCATCAAAATGCCAAAGCATTTTGTCGAACATGCATTGTGCCTTCTCCTTCTCTTTTAAGTGGCTATCAAGAAATATCTTCTTTAACTTTAAGAACTCCAAACAGAAAAAAAATCCATGATTCTTCAAATTCAAGGATTCTGGCATGGATGAATTAACAACATTTTTCAAACATGAGATCCTCTTATGTCCAAATGACCCACAATTAAAGCATCGAATTGGATCCCTGCATTCCCTTGCCTTATGCTTTCTTCCTCCACAACTATAACACAAGATTTTAATTTTTTTTCTTGAGCTCCATGTTCTTTAATTCAGACTCATTTTGGGAAAAGAAGCGGGAAGAGATTCTTTCACAACACTAGCATAAAAATGAGGTAAGGGATTGACTATTGAGTCGTAGTGAGGATAAAAATGCAGAATTGATTGGGGTTTTGGAAAGAAATGGAGGAAGAAGATTATTGCCTGGAAGCCATTATCTTTGGATGCAGAACCTTAAAACGAGTTTTATAATTATATTTGAAGATTTATAAAAGAAATTTATAATTATACTTTGAGATTTATAAAAGAAGATAATAAATGATATTTTATAAGGGAGATTTATAAAGGATGATTTATAAGGGAGATTTATAGATGAAGTTTTAGAATGGAATTTATAAATGGAGTTTGAAAATATAAAAGAGTTTTATAAAAATGAATTTTATAAAAGAAAACGAGATTTGATTTCTATAAACGATCATTTTAAAATTTGGTGGTATGGAAAGTATTCTTTTCACACTTAACACCAAATTTCAAGGCATGGAAACCCGTCTCTGTATTGAGAATTAAGAATGTATGTCGAGGCAAGCATAGTTTTCTAACTTGTCTGATTTCATTGTTAATCAAGGGATAGTCTTGTTTGAAATCGGAAAGTGATGGTAAGTATATTTGGTATATTTCTATACGATCTATTTACTTACACAAAAAGTGTTTCAAGTTTATTGTTGTCAATATTCTTAAGTGACAATTGTTTTAACCCAATTAAGTATGGTTTTGAAAATGAAATTTTTCTTAAGATTTGTGAATATACTTATACTGTTGAGATAAGTATATAGGTACATATTCTAAGTATTGACAATGTAGCATTTTATGAATATACTTATACGGTTCATATAAGTAGATAGAAAAGTTTTCTATGTTTTGAAAGTAAAATGTTTTGTGAGTATACTTATATAGTTGAGATGAATATATCAATATTTTTCAAGTATTGAGAAGAGTAGAAAAGGGTTTGGATATATCTTTGTAAAAGCATTTTAATACAAGAATTTACAAAGTGGTTTTAATTAATGACAGAATTAATTAAAGAGTCTTAGTGATTGCTTATATGCTTAACCATGATTGGTTTCCATGTGGAATTAAATCTTTGATTTGATTGTTTGTTTATTTGCTAGTTAAATAATCGACTATCAAATGTTGGTCAGTTTTTAAATCTATTGTTGTCGGTTCGGAGAGACCGGAATTAGATATATTATCCGAAAACCACTTTGAACTGGCATAAGTGTTCGAATTGAAAACATCTTGAAGATAACGGAATCGAAGATGGATTTTTTTGAAGTGCAAGGGCTACTTGCTACTAATCCTAAGGGTGATTCCAAAAAAAATGTAGTAAAGTAGTGCCTTTGGTTTGTTCATATCCTGAACAACTTGTTTGGATGAATGCTGACAATGCATTATTGCAGGGAGGGCAGTGTTAGCATTAAGTGGGATTTGCTAAAAAGGTAAACGTAGCTTCAAGCCTCACAACCAGGAATGACTAAAACAAAGGATATGCTTCAAGGCTAAGTGGGTCGCACCCATTATGGTATGGACATTATCCTTCTAGATTACTATTTATGGATTTATATGTGCATGAGAGCTCTCGAGGGAAAGGTTGCAAAGCAACCAGTGTGATGACTTATTCGTTACTATTCGGTAAGGGGTAGGCCGGTCCTGATTTGTAGGGGGCCCATGCGAGACCCTCGATACATTTTCTACAGATATACTGTAGCAGGCGGTACCCAAGTAGCCTTATCATTGTATGGAATTCATTTTCCAATAAGTGCATTACGGACTTAGTTGTGCCCAACTATGCTAGAATGTGAGATGCAAGCAGTTCAACTATGTTTTATATTTATTTTAAACCCTAGACATTATTATAATATTACAGGATTTTCTAATAAAATGGTTTGGTTATTGTAAGGTAAAAACTCGTTCGTGTTTATGTGCGGCGTGGTCTTATGAGATACCTTTATTTTTGGAAGGTTTTATAATATTAAAATCCATTTGAGTTGTGTTTCTCATGCTGGTTTACTAGACTGATCCGAGCATTATTTTCTTATAATGCTCAGATCAGACCGTGCATATTCTCAGATTTAGTTATGCATGCTTTGAAGCTTCAGGGGACGAGCTGGATGTCTTCAAGACGTGTTCATGTATTTCTTTTATTTCCATTGATTTTTTGTTTTGTATTTATCAGCATTTGTGAGGACAAGTTGTTATAACTATTCAGGCTGATGATAGATTAGTTTACTTTGATTGATGTATGTATATTATAGTTTTCTTTTGTAAAGATATGTTGTATATTATATATTACTCGTCACGATGTAAGATTATGTTCCGTCTTTTCTTTCTTTTCCCCCAACAATCTGACTTTCCGACACTTGAATGTTCGACGGGTGAATACCATAAATGTATTAGTATCGACTTTTGAGGGTCCAAAAGGCTGGTCGTTACAAACTATATCGTTAATTTGGTTAATGTTGTGGATTGACTAACTCAGATTACATAGATATAAGCAAACTATATGAGAATTACATGCATGGTACGTCCTTTTTTTATACAGTATGATAATTGCACTATACAGTAAGTAAACTTCAATAATTTATATGTTCCCGATTGAATTGTAGGTTTGGAAATCCTTGCTTTTCCTTGCTGTCAGTTTACTCCTAAGAGCTAGGGACAACAGAGCAGATTATGTAATTTTCTTGCAGATGTTTCAAGGCCGAATATAAAATTCTTGTAAGTAAGCTTTAATCTTAAGTGTTAGCCTGAGCATTGAAATTAGAAGTAAAATTTAGTCCAACAAAGTTGGTTGCATAAGTTATTATTAACGCTGAACTTTATTATTCTGCAACTAGTTCTCCATTTTGTTATTTGGCACTGTTCTGTAAATCAATTCAGATTTGTGAATTTAGTTCTCATTTTGAATTTCTAATGTATTACTATATTTTCAGTGCATTATGTTAATATTTAGTCTTGTAAATTTATATTATTCATATTTTCAGTGTATTTTTTGTTGGAATTCCTTTTAGATGGTGAATGAGATATATCCCACATCACCAAAAATATATCCATTTTCTTGTATATATTATATACTCTCATCCCCTCTATTGGCCCTTAGGGTCAAGTATATTTTGTGCGAGGGGGAGGACCTATATGGCCATGGACTAACACACGCGCGCGCCGCCGCCTGCCCGTCCGACCGAACCGAGCCGGGTGCGGGTCCAATAAGAGCGGACCCGACCCAGTTATATTTTTGGTAAATAAAAGTGAACAGTTTTACTGTTTGAATATGAATAGATGCGGATTTTCGAATTTGAACGATGAAGAGACGCGACATTTTAAACAGCAACAGTTCTGGACCGTTGCAAATGAACGGACGCGATTGTTGCAAACAGCAACAGTTCTGGAGCGTTGCAAATGAAAGGAAGTGACTGTTGCGAACAGTAACGCTTTTTGACGTTGCAAGTGAAGAGATGCGACTTTTCTCAATGGATGCAGCCGTTGGGAATTCGGCTATAAATAAGGAGGAAACCTGATCACTTTCCTCACTCATTTTTTCAAACCGAATTATCTCTTCTATCTCTTCATCTCTTAAAATCATATTCAATCCTATCACACAGAAGATCATACACATCACAATCTCGTGCAGATTACGTCTGTTGTATCTTGGGAGAATTTTGAAATAAAATTCTTAAGGAAATTGTTGCTACAAGCCTCGGACGCTATACGGTTAGATTTCTAGTTTTATTTGTATATTCATATACATTATTATACAATCTTTCCGTTTCCTAGTTGTGCTATTTCTTGAATTAGTATAACGTTGTTGTTGTAAATTAATTACAACATACTTATTGTTCAAATAATCTAATATAGAATTCCAGAGTAGTGGAAATCAGATTTATAAACTTGTGAGACGAGTTTATAATTATTTATTTTCTGTTTTGGTATACTAGACGTATAACATCTTAAGAATTTTACTGTTTTCTTGCTAAAACAGAGATGACAACAGTTGAACTATTAACAAAGGCTACTACTCACAATAGGCCTAATCCGTTCAAAGGAGATGGTGATGATTTTATAACATGGCAAAATTAAATGCTATTTTATCTCACCACATTAGGGCTGCAGAAGTGCATCGAGGAGGATGAACCAAAGCCTAAAGACGGACAAACTAGAGAAAAAGATGCAGCTGTTTTTCTCGCAATTGATTCATGGAAGCATTCGGAATTCCTGTGCCGAAACTACATTCTGAATTGTCTGGATAGAATACTATATAAAGTATATCTGCCACACCAGACAGCAAAATCCTTATGGACTGCACTTGCACATAAGTACAAAACGCAGAATGTCAGTTTGAAGAAATTTATCGTGGATAAATTCATGGAATATAAAATGGTGGACTCCAAATCTGTAACTAGTCAAGTGCAGGAACTCCAAATTATTATTCATCAACTTGAAGCAGAAGGACATCAAGTTGGAGAGTTGTTCCTTGTTGAAGCGATAACAGGGAAATTACCACCATCTTGGAAAGACTACTGCAACTATCTGAAACATAAGAAAAAGGAAATTTCCTTAGAAGATCTTATTGTCAGACTCAAAATTGAAGCAGATAACCGTGGAGTTACAAAACAAAGCGAGGAGGCATTTGTGGCTGAAGGGTCAAAGACCAAAAACAAAAAGAAAAATTTCCAAAAGAAAAGGAAAGCGCCTGAAAACAAACCAAAAGACAACAAGAAAACCAAGAAGTTCAATGGTGAATGTTGGGTTTGTGGAAAGGTTGGACATGCTGCCAGAGATTGCAGAAACAAGAAGGAACGCAACTCAGAGGCAAATATGGTGGACAACAAGGAAGTAGACGAGTCCAATTTTTCAGCAGTTATATCTGAATTCAATTTGGTTCAGAATCCTAACCAATGGTGGTTAGACACAGGCGCTACTCGTCATGTTTGCTCTGACAAATCCATGTTTTCTACATACCAGAAATTCGATCACGAAGAAAAACTCTACATGGGTAATTCTGCTGTCCATGATCGAAGGCAGTGGCATAGTAATCCTGAAGTTTACTTCTAGAAAAACTGTCAAATTGAATGACGTGCTCCACGTTCCAGACATACGCAAGAATCTGATCTCTGGTTCAGTACTATCAAAGAAAGGATTCAAAATGGTGTTCGAGTCAGACAAGATGGTTCTGTCCAAAGCTGGAATGTATATCGGAAGGGGATATTTATGTGATGGCATATTTAAGGCAAATGTAGCCGTTATCGGCAATAAAACTATGTATTCTGATTGTGCTATTAATAAAATTGAAGTTTCTTACTTACTTGAGCATGAAATTTTACTATGGCATGATAGATTAGGACACATAAACTTCCGAAAAATGAAAACATTATCAAATTGGTAAAGGTGCAATGGAGCCTAGACCCTAATGATTGCACATGGGAGCTTGAGGACAAGATAAAAGTCCAGTACCCTCAACTATTTGCAACTGACAATTATAATAGAGGTAATTTATTATTTATGCTTGTATTCATTTAGTTAAACATAGTATTCAGCGTTGAATGTGCTTGCTTGATGTGTGCTTTGGTTGAATTAAGAGAGTGTGTTCATGTTTGGTTTTGACATATGACTAACACAGCAAAAAAAAGTGTTAAATTGTGGGGCACAATTTCTTAAAGGAGGGGTGTATGTGATAGCCCATAGTTAGGCAAGCATATAAAAATATATATATGTATCTTGAATATTTTATAAAAGAAAGACAGTTAGTTAAAAATAAAATTTTCTCTGGAAATACTTGAGTGTGTGAGTGAGTGTGCATGCTCTTGTGCATGTGCACACTGTTCCAGTATGCTACATGAACAAGGCAAGTTAGTGAGTAAGGCCCTGTAGATAAATACAAAATAAATGAGTGCATGACTTGTTAGTGTGTACACATTAGCCTAATTACAATACATAAGTAATCTATGCAGTTTTTAGTCCTAATTTCCATAAATTAAATATGAGCATAGTTGCATGTGTGGGTAGAAAATGCATGAATATAAGGTGTGCAAAATAATTGTTAGACACACACACACAATTAGTTAGGCACATAAGCTTATATGCATGGTTAAGGCCAGAAAAGACAGAAATATATCCGGGCCAAAGTCATGCAAATAATGTGAAGAAATTTGCCAAAAGTGGCCAAGACAAGGAAAAAGGAGAAATGGTGGGAAAGGAAAGTGGAGAGGGTGGATTGTTGGGTGAAGCAAGAACTGGTGATGGGATTTTTGGTGAAAATAAATTACTTAATTAACCTTAAAACCCTAGCAGCTCCTCTACATAAAGATCACCACCTCCTATATTTGTGAGTTAGAAACCAGAAAACAAAATATAAAAACAGGCAGCAGTTTAGAAAATCCATGGCAGACCTGAACCAAGACTTGGGAAGGAGAACTTTGGTGAGTAAACCCTCACTTGGCAAGGCATTAAGACCTATGAAAGGCAGCCATGTACCCTTTAGATTATTTTGATTTCTGTTTGATGCTTTGCATGCATTCTCAGTTTAATAATTTTCAGTTGTTACTGAGATTTTGTGAATTGCATTACTTTGTTGTCACTTAACATATGCTTGTTCTTTACATGAAAACTTAATAATGGGATAATGACTGATTTATTTATATGTTTATGAATTTGAGGAATATCTTTAGTTAAAGCAAGAATTAATAAGAAAAGTAGGGTGTAAGGCAGTAAGAGAAAGAGGTTCTCTGGCTTATGTCTTGCAACTGAAAAGATGGTTAGGGTGCAATGGGATTTCCATATGCCGAGCCTTAATCTATCATTAAGTGTCCTCTGGAAATAGGGTTGAGTAACAAGCAAACCCACTTTAATGTGTGGATTGATTGTGAGAACCATATTGCTAGAAAACCACATTAGCATTTCACTCTCTGAAAATGCTTTAATCTATGCTTTAGCCAAGGATATGTCTCTGTGTGAAACTCTTGAAGTGGTATACAAGTATAACTGACTAAGTTGTCGAATACATGAATGGATGAATGATTGATTGTTGTATGAGACCTGATAGCATACATTAGTTATGTGTATAATAGTTTTGGGACTGACACTGCATATACAATGTTGAGTCATATGAAAAACTTAGTAATTAAACTAAGGATGTGGGTCACCTCTATCAGGATTGGGTATGAGGGAAGTGGGTATGACACAGTGGTTGGCTTACATCAAGGTTGGGGTGTGAGTATGCACATGGCATGTTTATGCCCAAGAAGCTTGTAGTGCACTGGAAACCAGGTAGTAGTTCCAAGCAGTGTGCACCAGTGCAACCATGAATGTAATACTGGACCTTAGAATAACATGAAATGATTATACATGCAAGGGTAAATAGGCTAGAAGTATGTGGGAATCCTAACATGTAGACTCAGGATTGATACTTTAGCTCAATACCATGAATATTATTTGTGCATGTTTGTGCATGTTTGGGTGTTAGCACCAACATGTGTGTGTATGATGGTTGTTATGATTTTCTGGACTAAGGTTTCTGATGACAAGTTAGTCTAAGAATACACACATGTTATTTAACAACACACACACCACTGGAATAACACTTTGTAATTTGAACATGAGAAGGTGATTTAATTACCTTGAGTAAAACACTTAACCTCTGAGAACAAAAAAGGTAATAATGGAACATATTTCATTAGTCTTTATGCATTAACAAGTGATTTTACTTACACCAGACTTAAGTCTGACCTATTTGTTGCTTGCATCAAATGGGTGCTTCATATGTATTATGGAGCAGGTCATGAGATGTCTGCAGGAAAAGAGAAAGCTAAGTGATAAGATGCAGATGTGTGATGCTAAGAAGAAATTTGCTAATTCACTGAACTATGATTTTTTTATTGAAGAATGTCCTTTATGTTTTTTTTAGCTGGAAGACTTTTCTGTAATAATATTGGATTTGTGCTGAACTTTGATGGTGATGTAATGAATGGTTTAAAAGAGATTACTATGTTATGGAACTATTATCAGTGGGAAAAGATAAAAGTATTTAGCTTATATTATAACCTGTAAGCATGCAATTTTCATGAATTGAGTAGGGAAGTTGGTAGTAGAACTGAAGCATATGTGAAACAAGCAATGTATGCATATGTATTAGACTGTTTTAGAGGCTAAAACTTAGTTACAAAATAACCGTAAACATAATAAAGTGAGAATAAATACATAGGCAGAAAATCTGAAAACATAAGAAGCATGAACCCAGATTTACATGAGTTTGATGTTTAAATGAATAAGCAAAGTTAGTAGTTCATAGCAAGCCAGTATAGGAGTCTTACTCAATCAAGCTAGCCAACCTACAAACCCAGAAGTAATAGATAGCAGTTGTACATGTTTAGGTGCACATAGCTGCACAGAAGCATGCACAACCTTTTTTTACTTTGCTAATTGGAGAAGTGATTTTGCAAAAGCTTAAATGTCATGGGTCAATTCTCATGTTTTATTAAATATACAACTGTTAAATACAAACATAAAAAACAAGAATTTGTTAGTAAATTTTGCACAAAGATTCAGATAGGGAAGGCTAAACTATTAGTCATTTTAATTTAAAATAAAGTGAGCTATTCTTTACCTAAAAACTCTGATATTAGAACTTACATGATTTGTATGTTTATATTTATATACAAATAGTTTTTTTTCAAGAAGTATATCAATATTTCTATATTGATCAGATTGGATCTTGGGAAGAGAGGAAAAAAAAACTAATAAAAGAAAGAAAATAGTTGGTCTTGAAAGTAAGCAACCCCTTAATTTAGCACAAACTAAATTGAGCCATTCAAACACTATGGCAAATTGGGGAGGGTTGCTTAAGTTGGTATCAGAGCTATGTTATCAGATACATAGCCAATACAAATACTTGGTTGAATCTGTGTGCATTGTTTGTATTGTTTGCTGTTTGCATTGGTTGTTTTACCTATTATGAATGAATGAGTTCACTGCTAGTTTAAAAGTGAAGTAGTGAATAGGAATTAGAACTAACCATACTAGAAATGTTCAATAGAGGCCCAGAGCAGTTAGGAATAATCCCCAGGCTGCTGGAGAAAGGGAGAATGATCAATCATCTGATAGTGCTGAACAGGCAACTGTAATGGCCATTTGTCCCCAGATGATTAACATGCAAGATTTTGTTAGAGTACTGAGGGATGGAATGGCACCTAGTGTAGATAATCCACAAGAGGAACTGTCCAAGTTGCTTAAAACATATACACACTTAGGACGCAGTAGCTTTGATGGCACAGAAAGTGTCATGGGTGTCCAGACATGGTTAAGAACAGTGGAGAGGATCTTTGCAGATATGCAAGTTAATGACCAGAGAAGGAGGCAAATAGCTTCAAGACAATTAAAAGGCATTGCTTTGGATTGGTGGGAAGCGATCATTGCAGGCAGGCAAGAGCAAGAGATCACATGGAACCAGTTCAAAGAAATGTTAGAAGCCAGATTTGTCCCAGCCTCAGCAAAAGCTTCATTGCTTGAGGAATTCATCAAGTTGAGGCAAGGATCCATGAGTGTCATTGAATACACTCAGAAATTTGAAGGGTTGTCCAAGTATGGGGCAGTATTAATTCCAGATGAAGTTTCAAGGAATGCTAGATACATTCAGGGATTAAATGCTGGATTGAGTAAAGCCATGTTACCATACAAAGACAGAACCTTTGATCAAGTTATGGACTTGACATTGTCCTTTGAGCAGCATGACAATGCCAGAGAGAAGTTCAAAATTTTTAAGAACAACAAGAAAGGGAAGAATAGAGCACACCCATACGAGAAGAAGGGAGAAGCAATGATCAAAGAAGGAAGCAAGGTGGCAAGCTTTGATAACAAGAAACCCAAAGTGATCTGTTATAACTGTGGGAAGGAAGGCCATATAAAGACAAAGTGCCCAGCACCCAAGTCAACTGTTCTTAGGTGTTACAACTGTGGAAAAGAAGGACACATGAAGAGGCAGTTTCCAGAAATGGCAAGGGTGGCTGTACTTGAAGGAAAAGGCAAGGCAATGGAAACATCTAGCCAAGTGGAAGGTACATTATTTATTAAAGGTATATCCATATCAATTGTCTATGACACAGGAGCTACACACTCCTTTATCTCATGTGACATAGTTCAGAAACTAGGATTAACATGTGTTCTTGTTGATAAGCCATTACATGTTAATAGTCCCATAGGTAGTTCCTGCATTACAAATATGAAATGCATGCAAGTAGAATTATGCATGTGTGGTCACGCCTTTATTTCAGAGTTATATGTGTTGAATTACCCTAAGTTAGATATTATACTGGGAATGGATTGGTTAAAAAGTTTTTGTGCTATCGTCAACTTAGAAAACTCCACGATCTCACTACAACTTCCTGATGGCAAAAGAGTTTTGGTTATGTATGAGGCAGCCAAAGATAGGGGTATGGGCAGAATGTTCCACTTGAACAGTGGTGAGGTTGAATCAAGCCTAGATGAGATACCCATAGTTAACCAATACCCTGATGTGTTTGGTGAAGTGAATGGCATTCCTCATAACAGACCAGTAGAATTTCAAATAAAACTTAAACCAGGAGTAAGTCATGTCATTAAGAAACCAAATAGAATGGGTCTTAAGGAACTGATTGAATTGAAGAAACAATTAGAGGAATTAGAACAAAGAGGCTTCATTAGGCCTAGCAGTTCAAATTGGGGATCACTAGTAGTATTTGTCAAGAAGCATGATGGTTCCTTAAGAATGTGCATAGATTATAGGGAGTTAAACTCAGTCACCATCAAAAACAAATACCCTTTACCTAGAATTGACGATCTGTTTGATCAATTAAATGGTGCTAAGGTATTTTCCAGACTTGACTTAGCATCTGGTTTCCATCAAATGAAAGTGGAAGAAGAAAGTATCAAGTATACAGCTTTCAATACCAGGTATGGCTTGTATGAATATTTAGTAATGCCATTTGGATTGACAAATGAGCCATCCTATTTTGTGGATTTGATGAATAGGATTTTCAGAGATTACTTAGATAAATTTGTACTAATATTCATTGATGATATATTAGTATATTCTAAGTTAGTTAATGAACATGAGAAACATCTGCACATTGTACTAAGTAGACTAAGGCAACAAGGCCTTAAAGCCAAGTTTGCAAAATGTTCTTTCTGGAAAAATGAAATAAAATTCTTGGGCCATATAATTTCTCAAGAGGGAATTCAGTAGACCCTAGCAAGGTCATGACAGTGCAAGCATGGAAAAGGCCAAGCAGTGTTACTGAAATAAGGTCATTCATGGGCATGGCTGGATACTACAGAAGATTTATAAAGGACTTTGCCAAAATAGCAACCCCATTAACCAAGCTAACAAGGAAAGACCAGTTTTTTTTATGGACTGAGAAGTGTGAAGGGGCATATAACCAGTTGAAGAAGGCATTGATGGAAGCACCAGTGCTGAAAATTCCAGAAGGCAATGACAATCTGGTAGTGTACACTGATGCATGTGGATCAGGTATAGGGGTTGTTCTTATGCAGGATGGTAGGGTGATAGCCTATGCATCAAGGCAATTGAAACCAAGTAAGACCAAGTATGCAACACATGACTTGGAATTGTCAGCTGTGGTGTATGCATTGAAGCTTTGGAGACACTACCTGTTAGGAGCAAAGTTTGAGCTTTATACTGACCACAAAGCTTTGAAATATCTATTTTCTCAAAAAGACTTAAACATGAGACAACATAGGTGGGTGGAGTTTCTTGCTGCCTATGACTTGGACATTATGTATACACCAGGGAAGGCAAATAGAGTGGCAGATGCATTGAGTAGGCAACATGCCAAGTTGGCTACACTGATGATAGAGGAGTTTAAAATGTTATCAATACTGACTGATGTAGAAGTGGAAAACATGGGAGAGCAAACTATGAAGTTAGGTGAGGACATGAAGCAATATGGCAAGCTCAGCCTCATCACAATAAAATAAGACTTAGTGGAAGAAGTGAACCAGTCACAAGATATGGATGCATTCTTGAGAGAGAAGAAGGAATTGTTAAGGAGTGGTTCAGAGCTTGACAAATTTGAACTGGATGAAAAAGGATATATAAGGTACAAGGGAAGACTATGTGTGCCTAACACAGAAGCACTGCAAAGAAAGATCATGGATGTCCACCACAAGTCTAAGTACACTATACAACCAGGTGGTACTAAAATGTATCATGATCTAAAGAGGAGCTATTGGTGGAAAGGAATGAAGAGGAGTGTGGGTGAATATGTGGCAAAATGTATAACTTGCCAACAAGTCAAGGCTGAGTACCAAAGACCCAGTGGACTGTTGCAACCTCTGGAAGTTCCAAGAAGGAAATGGGAAAGCATATCAATGGATTTCATTGATGGCTTGCCAAGATCAAAGAGAGGTAATGACAGTATTTGGGCGGTGGTAGATAGATTGACTAAGTCATCACATTTCATACCAGTAAGGAGTGATAGAAATGCACCAAAACTGGCACAGGTTTTCATGAAAGAAATAGTGAAACTACATGGAGTTCCTACCACCATCATTAGTGACAGAGATACCATATTCACATCAAAATTATGGAGTAGCTTTCAACAGGCAATGGGGGTTGAGTTGTGCTTGAGCACAGCCTACCATCCCCAAACTGATTGCCAAACAGAAGTGGTTAATAAGTTCTTGGAGGATTTACTTAGGGCTTATGTATTGGATCATGGTGGTAATTGGGAAGACTACCTTCATTTAGCAGAATTTGCTTATAACAATAGCTACCAAAGTAGTATAGGGATGGCACCCTATGAAGCTCTATATGGGAGGCCTTGTCTATCACCTGCTTGCTGGTTAGAGGTAGGTGATGAGGTGATATTAGGACCAGACCATGTGAAAGAGACAAATGCTAAGATCACACTGATCAGACAGAGAATGAAGGCAGCACAAGACAGAATGAAATCATATGCAGATAGGAGAAGGAAGCCACTTGAATTTGAAATAGGAGATCATGTATACTTGAAAGCCTCACCTATGAGGAAGGTGTTGAGGTTTGGCAAGGTAGGGAAGCTAACCCCAAGATATATAGGGCCATATGAAATCATTTCTAGGGTAGGGAAGATGGCTTACAAGTTGAAGTTGCCAGAAGAAATGAGTGGAATACACAATGTATTTCATGTATCACAATTGAGAAAATATGCAAGTAATTCACTCATTCCTTTAATTAGCAAATATGGAAGAAAATAATTCCAAAGCAATGCAATTACTGAGAAATAAATAATATGCATATCCTTTTGCATATATTTTATTCCATAACTTGTGCATGCATTTATTTTCTTGTCATCTCATGCAAATGCGATCCAATAATTTATTCATTTCCATAATGAACAAACATGATTACTTTTCTTCTTGCATATTTGTTTCCTTCTATTTGTGATTTTGTATCACCAAAATTTAACTGTAATTTGGATGCACAATAAGTTAAGTTATATTTATGAATCCGATGTGAAGGAGGTACGAACATAATGCTTTGCTAGTCAATTAGTTCTGCATAATTGTTTTGGATGTTTATTTGAAGCAAAATCAAACCATGTTACTTTGAGGAATCAAACTCATAATGAAAACAAAGAACATTTAGATACACTAAAAATATCATCATTTTTTAGTTATGATTAATAAAGTTATATGTTAGTTAAACTATAGCATAAATAATTAAAAAGTTGTATGCGCAACTTCGAAATCTGTCTATATTCTGATTTCTACAAAGAGTAATGAAGGTTTAACTAGTCAAAATTGAATTTCAGCCAAGGTACATTGAATATCAGGGTGGCTCTCATGTTAAGCGTACAAGTTGATCATATGAGACACATTTTTAGCATATAAACAAATATAGAAGAAAACTATGCATCCCTTCATAAACATGCAACACCAATATTTTTGGCTCAAAGGGAGTTACCTCATTCTTTCCAAATATGATCCCATAAATTCTTTATTTCTTAAAATTTAAAATTTCCTGAATCTCAATGTAATCCTACATTATAGGATATCTAACTCTGTACTAATACATTTAAAATTATCTTCTCTTTATACTAATCTGGGATTTACTTATGCACTATGTTATTTCCTACGTATTTGTTATTGCTACCTATTGTTTTTTTTGTCCAACTTAATTTTTTTATCAATGCTACTGCCGGTTCATTTTTTCCACTTACTAGAAAAATTATTGCTTTGTTGCAGCTACTTACATAATATAATATAGAAATCAATATTAAATAAAATTGAATTAGTACATAATTGCAGTGATTTTCTTATGTAATTTTGTAAATCGCGGATCAATAAATTTATATATTATAACACAAATAGTAATTATTGTATCTAATAAACAATGAATTTCTAATATTACGCTTGCAGTCAGCACAAATACTGTTTGAATACTACAGAGGAATAACAAATTTGGAACATCAATTCAATTTCATTAATTCAACAATTAAGTAGATCAATCATTATTTTGTTAAATTCAATAAAATTCGAAGGTAACCGAATGTTTTTCCTAAAAAGACAAAATATTTGATCAATAATTTTAGTCAATTCATCAATTTCTGCCCTATTTCAGAAACCTTGGATATTAGTTGACTTAAAAAATTAAAAATACCTAGAGTGCGTGAAGAAGAAAGCTTGAGTCGAGAGACAGTTGTTAACCCGCCTTCTGGCAAGGCAACATACAGGATGATTTAACCCAATCGATTGCACGGTTGTCGAGGCTGGAAAACCATGGGTTCAATTCCCCTGGATGGATAGACGATCAATCACGGATGATAAACATGATTATGAGACCGGGATTCGGCATAGTCGATGACAAAAAGCGCGAGATACTTAGGATATGAGTTTCGACAAAAGTCGAGTTATTTCGGGTTGCTTGGAGTTTGCTTCGAGTCGTCCTTAGGTTTACTTTGGGTTTTCACCTAGGTCACTTCGAGTCAGGCAAGGGAATGCTTCGGGTCACTTGGGATTGGCATGTTTTCATGGGGTCGGTGGTGACTTCGGGTCGGCAATGTCCTATCTTCGGGTCGGCATTGATAATATCAGGTCGACATTAAAACTTGGAGATGGGGTAGGCATATTTGAAGTACTTCGGATCGGCATGCTTAAAACTCTAGGTCGACACTCCTTTAGCTCCGGGTCGGCATGCAATCTGGGATCGACATGTAGTTAGAAGGGGTCGGCATTTGGAGAGGTCGGCTACTTCGGGTCAAGGTGTAAGTTTCTTCGGGTCGGCTATGGAAAATTGGGGTCGGCGTAGGATTCTCAGGTCGGAAACATTTTACTTCGGGTCACATGCAAACATGCTTCGGGTCAGTGATGGATCTGCTTCGAGTCATCCTCGAGACACTTTCAGGTTGGCATATATACTACTTGGGATCGTTCATGGTGAAGGGTATGGGTCCGACTATGGTTTTGGTGGGCTCGTATCACTCAGGAAGCCCAGTAATCAGGATTTTGCCTATAAATACAACAGGCGGGGCTTCAGAAAAGGGATTCTCATTTTGTTCTTCCTTAACTTCTTCTACAAAGGCTGTAAAAGTTACTCTGCCATTTTTTGTTTCAAAAATTCTAGATTGTAACTGTAATCAATTCTCTGACAATAAAAAGGAAATTTCTGGAGTGGACGTAGGCCAGAGTCCGAACCACTATAAATCTCATCTTTTTACTGCTTTCTTTTTAATTTTTTTGTTGTTCTTCATATTTATTTCCTCTTCGTATATTCTATCTGTGATCTGTGACTACGGATTGATGCTTTCACTTGCAATTGTGTGAAATGACCCACCTTCTGTTCCTAAAGTTTTTTTTACATATATATATATATATATATATACATACAGTGGTCATTTAATCAAGGAAATATTACATTCTCATTTTCTTCTATCCAGGATCTTTATGCCAATATAAAAATATTGGTTTGCTCAAATCATCTTAAACTTACATATGTGAAGATATATAAGTTACTTTCTACTTGAATCAGAGTACAAGAGTTTGGAAGTAGAAAACTGTTTGGGAATCATTAAAAGAAATAATTCCAACATAGCAATAGTGTTTCTAAAAACCAGGTTTTCCAAGCATACTTAGATTATTGCATAACTATTGGTTTCATGTCTCAAGACTTAGCATTTTGCATGTATTTCCATAATTTTATTACTGTATGAACTGTGCTCTTGCATGTGCATGTGTGTGCATGTTCCTGTGCATGTGTGTGTCAGTAGAAGATTTAAGTGCTTAATTTTTTTTTCTTCTTGTTAGCAAAAATGACTGAGTCTCCCATACATTTGGGTTGTAAAACTTTACTGAAAATTTAGCTTAAACTCTTTAGTGCTGGCTTAACCCAGGCTCAATAAAATGGTCATGTTAGCCATATTCAACTTGCTCTTATTCTTAAGCAAAATACATGTCATTTTGTTTTCTTTTCAAAGCAACTCAAAACCTTTTCTTCTGCCAGATCTTATATCACTTAAACATGGATTTTCCTATGTCAAACACTTGATTGTATATTCAATCCATAAATCCTTTCAATCTCAGATTTTCTACCATTTTAAACTAACTGTTCTTAAAGCTTAAAAATTCTATTTCTTAGAAAAACATTTGCAAAGCAAAGCACATAAGTTTCAGCTGATACACATATGGGTTCAACACTAGCAAAACAAAAGTTCTAACAATACATTAGTTTTCTAAGCAAATTTAAACAAAATATCTTAACATAATTCAGCATAAACATCTATTTTAACTTCAGCAAATCTTTAAATATAGCATCCAATTCCTTAAGCAGCTAAACATCCAATGCCTGATCAAAGGAATTCCTACTTTCCTGCAAAATCCCCATGAACTGCCCCATATAAACATGAGACACCCAATGGTGCACAAAACACACAAGGGTCAGACTAAAGTATGGTATGAGTAATCTAACTGAAAACATGATTTATATGACACTTATTCATATTCAAATAACTTCAAAATGGATAAAGGAACTCAATACCACTCTTGTGCATGTTCCTGTGATACATGTGCATATACAGTAGTGCACAACAAATTATACATGATTCAATGGTTTAGTTCAGTGATAACAATCATAGGATCCATCCATAAAACATCATAAACCAATCAACACATTCATCAATTCAATCATCAAGCCTTTTCTATTAGATTACTGGCCATCAAGGATTTTACCCAAGCCCTTTCATGAACCTATTTCTATTGTTCACTATCAAGTATATTATGGTCTTTAGCTACTTTCTCTTGTTAAACCACACACTACCTGGGACATATCATTGTTAACCCAGCACACTCAGGCCCCTAGGTATAAGCATACCATGGGAATTCCTACTTTCCTGCAAAATCCCCATGAACTGCCCCATATAAACATGAGACACCCAATGGTGCACAAAACACACAAGGGTCAGACTAAAGTCTGGTATGAGTAATCTAACTGAAAACATGATTTATATGACACTTATTCATATTCAAATAACTTCAAAATGGATAAAGGAACTCAATACCACTCTTGTGCATGTTCCTGTGATACATGTGCATATACAGTAGTGCATAACAAATTATACATGATTCAATGGTTTAGTTCAGTGATAACAATCATAGGATCCATCCATAAAACATCATAAACCAATCAACACATTCATCAATTCAATCATCAAGCCTTTTCTATTAGATTACTCGCCATCAGGGATTTTACCCAAGCCCTTTCATGAACCTATTTCTATTGTTCACTATCAAGTATATTATGGTCTTTAGCTACTTTCTCTTGTTAAACAACACACTGCCTGGGACATATCACTGTTAACCCAGCACACTCAGGCCCCTGGGTATAAGCATACTATGTGTGAGCTTGCAATGTTCACCTTGCCAAGCCATATTTTTGTAGCCTTAAGATCCAAAAGTCCTTAGTTAGATTACTAAGTGTTACTTTCCCTTTCTCATTCCTATGCTAATCCTTTCTGCATATCATATTTCAACCAGAGAAATAAACATTCAGCCAACGTGTATTCATCCAGAGATTGGTAAGTCATGTTCTCATAAGCTAGCATTTACTCATGCAAACAGATGTGATTTCTAAGCATATTATTTTGTCTATGGGTTTCAATGGATCAAGTTACAAACATATGGTCATAGGTAGTTTTCTGGTTGTCTCCTTTTACCTCTGGTTCAATCAGACCCTTGTTAATCTTTAAGATCTGACTAAACCATAAGTATATGCTTTGATTTGGAGAGTTCATAAAACATAGAAGCTCAGCACATGTATAACATTACACCTCTACATTTATCTTTATTTTAGTTGATGTGAGACATAAGCAACAACACAATGTTGCAGCCCCACATTTCCTTTCAATTTTAGACCATATATCTACAACATCAATCCTGGGTTTTTAAGTAAATAAATGTATAAAGAAAACCCATAAAATCTACTTCATCTCAAAGTTAAACCACAACACAGATGACCATATTCAAACATGAAATCCATGACTCTTTTATACTGGATAATGTCACTATAAAGGGTTTTACACTTGAGCAGATCATTGACAAGCCAAAGTTATCAAATCATAAAATGAACATAGCTTGCAAATGTGAAATATAAATTTAATTAGGCTGCCTCAATATTCAGGACTTATTGCCAAAGTTTAAAGTGAGGTTACTCACTTTAATCCTTCTTTTTCCTAAGCTTTTGAACCCTTTTAGTCTTCTTCCTTCTTCTAATTCTAATGGCTGGTGCTCCTTATTTTTTTCTATGGCTTATATTTTATTTTTCTTTAAATGATGAGGAGCAAATTTTGTAAGGTCTCACTACACTAAGCCTCCTTATACAAAATCCCTGGCTGCTACTAGGGTTTAACAAAATTACCCAATATCATTTTTACCCTATACAAAACATGGTCTGCCTCTCATTTGATTCAAGAGAAAAAGGGTATGTGGTCCTTGTTTTTATTTTCAGAAATAATCCTTATCTCTTTAAACTCACCCCGGTCATGTTATATGCATGATTCCTATTTTCCAGAATAAAAGAATTGCTGGAAATGGATAAAGTACTTGCTTGAGGGTTCATGCCATTTCCATGCAATTTTTGTTTTCTTCCAGCAAGTGTTTGCTTGTACACATATATAATATATATATGCCTATTTTGCCTAAGTCCTTATTTTCTTTCTTTAAATAATTTTTAAGTACCTAAATTTTTTTTTCTTGCATTCCTGCCTAACATTTATTTTCTTTGTGCCAAACTTATTAAAGACATAATCATATCTTCATACATATGTATTTCTAAATTATTTATTCTAATTTATAAATTGATTTCTGCCTATTTCATTATACAGAAAAATGTGTGCATGTGTGTGTGCACTGTCTTGTGCACATGTACATTGTTTCCTGGAGATTTGACCAGGCAACTGAGTGCTCGGCATTGGCCACTACTCGGCATGAAGGACTGTTCGGCATCCAGTGGGACTCGGCATCCATAGCGTTCGGCATCCGTAGTGCTCGGCGATCAGGAGACTCGGCGTCATTTAGTGTTCGACGACAACCAATGCTCGGCGCTAGCGTTCGGCATACAAAGGTGCTCGGCATCGAGACTGCTCGGCATCAGGTAGCACTCGGCATCAGAGAGTGTCCGGCATCCAGGAGTGTTCGGCGAAGCATTTAGCATCCAAGAGTGTTCGGCGAAGCATTTGGCGTCAAGTAGTGTTCGGCATCAACTGGCACTCAGCTACAAGAGCGTTCGGCATCCCATGGCACTCGGCATCCAAAGGTACTCGGCGTAGTACTCGGCAACAGGAGTACTCGGCATCCCAAGGTACTCGGCGTCAGTAGAACTCGGCGATAGGATAACTCGGCAACGAGAGCGCTCGGCATTCAGAAGGCATTCAGTATGCACAACTTCACAAGGACCGTTCGGCATGGAAAGCATCATCCGGCATGGGAAGGGCTGCTCGGCATCAGAGCGTTCGGCATACCAGGATCGGCATGCAGCGACCACTGTACTGGGGCTAGAGTGTTCGGCCATCCAGCCCATTTGGGAAGTCCAGCCCATATTTGCCTATAAATAGAAGGGCAGGGTCACAGTGAAAGGGATCCTTTTTTTTTGGAGAGAAAAACACCGGGGAGACTCTGCCATTTTCAAGACTCATCTTCTCTACTTAACAACTTCATTCAAGCATTTGATTCACGAATTGTATTTGTAATCAACTATAAAGAAGATCAATAAAGTTTAACCTCAAAGTGGACGTAGGCAATTACGCTGAACCACTATAAATTTGGTGTTCTTACTTTCTGTATTTAGATTAGCACTGTCTTCTCTGTTTAATGTGATTTCATCACTTATATCTCTTCACAATCTTCTTCTACGAGGTTAGTGACCAATTTTGGTGCTAACACTTTGGTGCTTTCACTGAGAATCGAATTCTCAGACCTCAAGGATCTGCTTTGAAGCTACTGGATTGAACAAATCCCCCAAGGAAGATCCGACTCACTGATAGGACATCCGTTTATTCTACTCAGAGTTCATACCAATAGCTCTACAATGGCCAGACCACGTACCAGGTCAGCTTCTCATAATGCGGATGCCCGCGAGACTGCTAGCGTGCAACAAGCAGGACCTAGCAATCAACCAGCGATCCCGAGTGCAGGGATTGCCGCTCAAGAACAGACTCCAGTTGTCACCAGAGTAGAGTTCAATGACTTGATGAGAGAACTTAGGGAAAGCAGGAGACAACTGGGAGAACAGATGCAAGCTAATGCCAACCTAATGGCACAACTCACTCAACAGCAGCAACAGAATGCTGGGGGCAATCCCGCTGCTTACTCCTCATCTGACAGCTCAACTTCCTCTGATGAACCTCCCAGGCGCAGACGCAGTAAGACTGATGCTGCGCGAGCAGATGCTGCTATTCGAACAGCTGGAGACCGCGACCGAGCAAGAGCTGGAAGCTTCAGGACCGGGATACAGATGGAAGATAGAGGCCCAGATCATCAGAATGCTAACGATGTCGAACCTCAAGATGCACGATTGGCAGATCGCCAAGAGAGAAGGCATCAGCATGGACAGGCGCGTAGAACAGACTCCAACCTTCCGCCTTCCATACAGACACCCGATCTGACAGCCATGATCAGGCAATTGATGAAAGAGAATCAGGGCTTATCAAATGATGATTGGGGAGTGTCAAGAAGTCATACTCCGTTCACGGATGTGGTGTTGCAAGCGGCGTACCCCAAGAAGTTTAGTATGCCTACTATTCCTGCATATGAAGGAAAGAATGACCCTAGACAACATGTCATGAGGTACGAATGGATGATGGATTCAGCCAGAGCGAATGATGCCACCAAGTGTAGGTGCTTTCCGATTACTCTATCTGGGATCGCTACTATGTGGTTCACCCGACTTCCTCCGCGATCCGTATCAAATTTCGAGGAGTTGGCAAAGAAGTTTGTTGAGCAATTCAGGATACACACTACGCGCCCAAAGGACGTGATGTCACTGTCAAGTGTAATCCAAAATCCTGGGGAGTCGTTGAAGGAATATTTGCAAAGATTCCACGTAGCAGCAACTGAAGTCAGTAACCCCAATGACCATGCAATTCTGATGGCTGTAATGAGAGGTGTGGATCCAGACTCTGAGTTTGGAGACTGGCTGGCAGGAAAACCTCCAGCTACGCTAGAGCGTTTCTACTCTAAGGCACACCAGTTCATAAGAAGAGAGGAAGCTAGGTGGGTACGACGAGATAAGGCGCCAGGACCTGTCCAAGAGTCAATAAAGAGCAACATCGCTGTGAAGCAATCCGGAGACAGCTCGGGAAAGGTCCAAGTCAATGTCCAGAACAAGCCTGGGCAACCCAAGGAGTCCGGAGGAAGAAGCCAAGGGAAAAGGAAAGAAGCAGGAAAGTGGAAGTCGAGAATTCCAAGCTACAGCGAGTACACTCCGCTAAACGCCCCACTTGAAAACATTTACCTATCCACCTGCAATACTTTTCAGTACAGAAAACCACGTCCAAAAGAATCAACTGAAGAACAGAAGCGGACCGGGAAATATTGTCGCTTCCATGAGACTTATGGACACAATACGGAAGAATGTAGACACTTGCACGACGCTATCGAGAAGTTGATTAGGCAGAAGAAATTGCAAGAATTTGTGAAGGATCCACAAGAAGGAGGACAGGGAACGTCGAACCCAGGTCGTGCACCAGCTCCACGTCATCCCGAGGAGCCTGCCCGGACCGTTGGTAGACTGGTCATAAATACAATTATCGGCGGGCCTCACCCCGCGGATAAGAATTGGCAGGAGATGGAGCGATATGCAAGTTCCTTGAAGCATGTAGATTTTGAGTGTTGTTCGAACATGGAGGACGGAGCCCCTGCTAAGCAGCAGCGCGTAATGACAGACGATATTGTGTTCAGAAGCAGAGACGCTGATCAGGTAGAGGCTCCGACCATCGACCCCATGGTCATATCTGCAACGATCGGACCAGCATACGTAAAAAGAATTCTGATTGATTCTGGGAGTTCAGTCAACATCATCTTCAAGAAGGCCTACGATCAAATGAAGCTAGAAACAAAAGACTTGAAACCATCCAAAGCTCGTATCCACGGCTTTAACGGCGCTTCAACTGATGCAGTGGGATATGTCGAGTTACCAGTTGAACTGGGACAAGGCGAGCGTCGGAGAGTGCGAATCCTACCCTTTGTAGTTTTGGATGTGGACTCTCCGTATAACGTTTTCTTGGGCCGGCCAGCCCTGGCGGAGTTTAGGGCAGCATTAGCCCCGTGGTGTTTAACTTTGAAGTTCCCGACGGACAAAGGAGTAGGCGTTGTTCACAGCGATCAAGCAGCTGGTCGTTCCTGTTATGTGGCCGAGCTCCGAGAGGCCCACCGGAGGGAGAAAGGAAAGGTTGCGGACAATCCCGTCTGCATCCTCAATGCGGATAATTGACAAGTAGTTCCCGAGCCCTGGCTCGGGCATAGTTCTCGGATATACGGAGATATAGATCCGAGAGACGACGATGAGAAACCCAGGGAAGAGAAGGCGGCACCGGCTGAATTAACAGTTGACATTTCAGTTAGCCGTGACGACCCTTCGCGAATACTGAAGATCGGATCACAGCTAGGCCCCGCAATGACTGAAGACCTTAGCGACTTCCTCCGGGCAAACCTTGATGTTTTCGCCTGGACGCATTCTGATATGTGTGGGATTTCTCCCGCCATCACGAGTCATATGTTGAACATAGACCCGAAATACGTCCCAGTCAAGCAAAAAAGGAGAGGAATGGATCCGGAGAGATCCGCCGCTCTTGGAGAGGAGGTGGACAAACTCAAAGCAAATG
This sequence comes from Allium fistulosum, assembly GCA_030737815.1. Lineage (NCBI taxonomy): Eukaryota > Viridiplantae > Streptophyta > Magnoliopsida > Asparagales > Amaryllidaceae > Allium > Allium fistulosum. The sequence continues at coordinate 707,571,849 of CM060903.1, read as the reverse complement.
GGTTCGTCCGCGATGCCCTCTACCCGGAATGGGTCTCCAACCCCGTGCTAGTAAAAAAGGCGAATGGGAAATGGAGGACTTGCGTAGATTATTCCGACTTGAACAAAGCATGCCCTAAGGACAGTTTCCCGTTGCCTAGGATCGATCAGTTGGTCGATTCCACCGCAGGACACGAGTTACTGTCATTCATGGATGCGTACTCAGGATACAACCAAATCCCAATGCATATTTCGGACCAAGAACACACCAGCTTCGTTACAAATGTCGGGCTGTATTGCTATGTAGTGATGCCCGTTGGATTGAAGAATGCTGGAGCAACTTACCAACGTCTGGTGAATCGAATGTTCAAGGACCAGCTGGGTAGAACCATGGAAGTCTATGTGGATGACATGCTCGTGAAGTCACGACGGTCAAACGACCACATTCAAGACTTGGCTGAAATGTTCGACATACTCAGGTTTTACGGCATGAAGATCAACCCGTTGAAGTGTTCTTTCGGCGTTGCATCAAGGAAGTTTTTGGGATTCATCGTCAACGCTAGGGGAATCGAAGCCAACCCAGAAAAGGTCCAAGCTATTCGAGATGTACAAGCGCCCAGGACTATAAAGCAGGTACAGAGCTTGAACGGAAAAGTAGCTGCGCTGAGTCGATTTATATCCAAGGCAACTGACAAGTGCATCCCGTTCTTTGACATAATAAAGAAAGGAAAGAGAAATTTTGAATGGACGTCTAGCTGTGAGGAAGCATTCCGGAATCTGGTAAGGCATCTGGAGAGCCCACCAATGCTATCTAAACCAGTTGACCATGAGATGCTGTACATTTACTTGGCTATATCCCCTCATGCGATAAGCGCAGCTTTGGTTCGTAAGGAGGATCGAGTCCAGAAGCTGGTGTATTATGTTAGCAAGCGTTTAACGGGGGCAGAGAGGAATTACCCTAAAATCGAGAAATTGGCTTATTGCTTGGTGATTGCATCACGCAAGCTGCGCCCATACTTTCAAGCGCATTCAATCGGTGTTTATACCGATCAACCCCTGAGGCAGGTACTCCAACGACCGGAAACTTCTGGAAGATTGCTAAAATGGAACATCGAGTTGAGCCAATTCGATATCGCGTACTTACCACGGAGAGCCATCCGAGGGCAAGCGTTAACAGACTTCATCGCTGAATTTACCATACCCATCAAACCGGACGATCACGACATCATTCCCCCCCTTCGATGGAAATTATACACTGACGGCGCATCAAACGACCGTTGCTCCGGCGCGGGCGTAGTTCTTGTAACTTCGGAAAACCGATCGATCTGTTATGCCCTGAAGCTCGATTTCCTGGCTACAAATAACAAAGCCGAATATGAAGCACTGATCGCTGGCTTAAAGCTCATCAGGGAACTCGAGATCGAATCAGTCGAAATCTTTTGTGACTCGCAGTTGGTGGTTTACCAAGTACGGGGAGACTACCAAGCAAAGGGACGAAAGCTTGCTCCGTACCTCATTCAGGTCCAAGAACTACTATCAAATCTTGAGCGTTATGACATCTCACATATCCCGCGCGAACAGAACAAAGAAGCCGACTTATTGGCTAAGTTCGCGAGTACCGACGATACGCAACAAATGGGATTGTATCCCGTCGAAGTCTTGCATGCCCCGAGCATAGACGAAATGAAAGTCGATCGCGTGTTGGGAACAGAAATCGAGAAGGAATCGTGGATAACCCCATTCAAACTGTACCTGACGTCCGGGGCTTTACCAGGAAAAAGAAGCGAAAGACGGCAGGTCCTTCGAAAGGCCGCGCGATACGTAATGCAGGATGGGTCCATGTATCGAAAAGGATTCTCGGTCCCATTATTGTGGTGCATCGCTCATGATGAAACAAAGCGAGTCTTGAGAGAAGTTCACGAAGGGGAATGCGGCGACCATACTGGGGGGCAAACGCTAGCAAAGAAGATCCTCCGCTACGGATATTACTGGCCCACCGTAAACCGGGATGCCGCGGACTACGCAAGAAAATGCGACAAGTGTCAAAGATATGCAAAAATCCCGAGGGCTCCATCAACGAAACTCACACAAATGATCAGTCCCTGGCCATTTGCGATCTGGGGAATCGACATAATCGGCTCTTTGCCTTTATCTAAAGGTGGTGCGAAATATGCAATAGTTGCAGTCGACTATTTCACGAAATGGGCTGAGGCAGAACCTTTGGCCACTATCACCTCTAAGAAGGTCATTAACTTCGTTGTACGATACATTATATGCCGCTTTGGCCTTCCACGCACCATCATTACAGACAACGGAACGCAATTCGAAAGTAGAGAGTTCAAAGAGTTCTGTTTAAAGTACGGCATCGAGAAAAAGTTCGCCGCCGTTGCACACCCAAAAGCTAACGGACAAGTCGAGGCCGTTAACAAAATAATCAAGTCCATACTAAAGAAGCGTCTGGAGAAGGTTGGAGGCAAGTGGGTAGATGAACTCCCGACAGCATTATGGGCGTATAGAACTACCCACAAGTCCGCGACCGGCCACACTCCGTTCGCCTTGGCATACGGCTCTGAAGCCGTTATACCCATGGAACTTGAAGTTCCATCGCACCGAGTGACATACTATGATCCCAAGACGAACCAAAACCTCTTGCTGGAATCACTGGACTGCATCGACGAAAAGCGTGAAGAAGCTGAATTAAGGGCGGCGGCGCACAGACATCGAGTCAAGCGTTACTACGACGGCAAAGTCCGCCCAAGAATCTTTGATGTGGGTGATCTCGTTCTGAAACGAGTCTTCCCGGTACCATCACGCATGAATCCCAGCTGGGAAGGTCCATACGCCATTGAACGGAAGCTTGGAGAAGGAACATTCAAGCTAGCGACCGTTGATGGCGCGACACTCCCCCGAGCATGGAACAGTGAACATTTGCGGCACTATTACATTTAGCATGTTTTCCTTTCTTGTTGTAGGCACTGTTATTTCCTGCATGTTTCCATTCAATAATGACTTAGTTTCCTTGTGAAAGTTGTAATCAAGCAATTTAGTTGATTTTCGTTAATAAAGGCTTGAAGCCATATTTTCTATGAAGTTTCTATATCTCTTAATTGGATGATAAATTACATTATCATTCACGACATGCAGACTCGTACGAACGATTTCAAATCTCCGAATCCCCAGAGTGCGGAGCGGAGTACTCTAAGTCCCTAGAGCGCGGACTAGAGTATAAACGATTTCAAATCTCCGAATCCCCAGAGTGCGGAGCGGAGTACTCTAAGTCCCCAGAGCGCGGACTAGAGTATAAACGATTTCAAATCTCCGAATCCCCAGAGTGCGGAGCGGAGTACTCTAAGTCCCCAGAGCGCGGACTAGAGTATAAACGATTTCCAATCTCCGAATCCCTAAAGTGCAGAGCGGAGTACTCTAAGTCCCCAAAGCGCGGACTAGAGTATAAACGATTTCCAATCTCCGAATCCCCAGAGTGCGGAGCGGAGTACTCTAAGTCCCCAGAGCGCGGACTAGAGTATAAACGATTTCTAATCTCCGAATCCCCAGAGTGCGGAGCGGAGTACTCTAAGTCCCCAGAGCACGGACTAGAGTATAAACGATTTCAAATCTCCGAATCCCCAGAGTGCGGAGCGGAGTACTCTAAGTCCCCAGAGCGCGGACTAGAGTATAAACGATTTCCAATCTCCGAATCCCCAGAGTGCGGAGCGGAGTACTCTAAGTCCCCAGAGCGCGGACTAGAGTATAAACGATTTCCAATCTCCGAATCCCCAGAGTGCGGAGCGGAGTACTCTAAGTCCCCAAAGCGTGGACTAGAGTATAAACGATTTCTAATCTCCGAATCCCCAGAGTGCGGAGCGGAGTACTCTAAGTCCCCAGAGTGCGGACTAGAGTATAAACGATTTCCAATCTCCGAATCCCCAGAGTGCAGAGCGGAGTACTCTAAGTCCCCAGAGCACGGACTAGAGTATAAACGATTCCCAATCTCTGAATCCCCAGAGTGCGGAGCGGAGTACTCTAAGTCCCCAGAGCGCGGACTAGAGTATAAACGATTTCCAATCTCCGAATCCCCAGAGTGTGGAACGGAGAACTCTAAGTCCCTAGAGCGCGGACTAGAGTATGAACAGTCTCCAAGTTCCCGGAGCACAGTGTCAGCAAACCAAATAAAGACAAGAGAATCATTCAAACAAAAAGAAACTAAAATTTTATTCGATAAGTCCAAAATGGGGATACACGATCACTCCTACAAAATTCAGGCCTATACAAACTACGAGTTGCGGAAGATAAAAACAATTACAAAACCTAAGCAGGAAACTTGTTGAGCAAGTGCATCGATTATTTCTTCGACTTCTTCTTCTTGTCTTCCTTTGGTGTTTCTGACGACTCCTCTCCCTCACGCTTTCTCTTGGACTTTTTGCTTGCTAGAGAAACGGAGTCAGGAGTAGGGGACGGAACATCTAGTGGTCTGGACCTGCCCGGGAGAATGATTTTCAAAGGTCTGTTACGCGGGTCAGTGAGTTCCAGTATTTCAGATTCAACTTTGACTTTGACCTTTTTCTTCTCCTCGTCGGCGAGACGGTCCTTCATGCTCATCTCTGAAGTATGCTCAGAGGCGCCAGTGATTTTAATTTCATCGCTTCCTTCGGCAGGAGACGAAGTATCAAGTTTGTCATCATCAAGCGCCCTGATCACTTGAGCGTCTGGACCGGGAGTTACTCCTGCGTGAGCAACGTCGCTTGTTTTCTCTGCTTCCTCCTTGGCGTCATCGCTCCTCGGAGTTGGCTCGGCGTCAGAACGACCTACATGAAAATATAAGAAATGGGCATTAGAACGAATAACCATTGCTGAAAAATGACGGGATCTCTTCGACTTCTAGAGAAAGAAGAATTTCCTACCAGGATCCGGTTGGCTATCGGTGGCGCGCGGGGTTTCACCCTCCAGGATAGGTGACAGCACATGAACGCCAAGCCCGGGATCTTCGGGATCATAACTGGCATGCTGCTCGAATGGATCAAGCGTCGACCGACCGGCCGATTGAGTAGCATAAGGAGCGGCGATGTGAGGAGTAGTAGTGATGGCCTCTGACGGGTCGGCTTCGTCATTCTTCTCTTTCGAAGGGGAAGAGCCTTTGCCATAAAGAGCCAATGCTGCGGATAAATCCGATGGCTCATTCCCCCTCAGGAACTCCTTCACCAATGCATCCTCGTCGACCACTTCGGAGCCTGACTCGACTTTCCTGATCTTTATCAGAGTTTCCCATGCCTCAGCCAGGGATTCGAGGTAGCCGTCGCCCAAGAATGTTAAGTCACGGTGCATAAGGACGCGGGCTCCGTACTCGGCGATCAACGGGTCAAACATACTTTTGACCTCTTCCCTGTCGGCCTCTGCGGCCGCCTCAAGGCGAGAATCAAGCTCCTCCACAGCCATTCTTTTGCCCTCCTCACGGGCCTCATCCTTCATTTTCTCGACCCCGGCAAGTTCATCGTCGAGCTTTGTCTTCAGGAGTCGGGTAGCAACAATCTCATCACAATATCGCTGTGATTCTTCCTGAGCAGCTATTTTGTCTTCTTTCTCCTTGGAGAGTAGTTCTTTCAGCTCTTTGACTTGAGTAGCGAGCGCGTCCCTTTCTTTTTGGACAGAGTCTTTTTCTAGGGCAAGGGCGCCGCTGCGCTGGACTGCTTCGTCAAGCTCCTTTTTGTGAGCCACCTCTAAGCGAGTAACTGCCTCAGCAGTATCTTTTGCACCTTGTTCAGCGGCTTCTAGCTTTGACTTATACGAAGCGAGCTCTTCGTCTTGGAGTTTGATGATTTTCTTATCGCTGTCAGCCTCCAAATTCAGACGGTCAATCTCGTGTTGACGCTCGACAGATACTTCCGAGATCTTCTCCACCAAGTGCACGAATGCGTCATGTTGAACATAGACGTCATTGTTGCAGGCAATGGCACTTTGCTTCACGTGCCCAGGAATGTGATGGATGGCTGGGAGGAATTTCAAGCCGTCAAAACAGATTTTCAAAAACTTGGCCTTAAGGTCGACCATCTTTTCCGCAACAGTTGGGTCCACGGCAGGAGTAGGAGGAGGAGGCCTTGAGAATTCCGTTCTTTTACGTTGCTCTCGAACTTGCCTCGTACTCGATGAACTGGAATGTTGTTCTCGAGCAGCATCAGACTGATAACCCTTCTACAAAGACTTCTCTTTATCCGGCTCAGTTGGAGGAGGAAGATCGCGGGACTGGGATGATTGAGAGTGTGCTTTCTTGCGGTGAGACGACTCGCGAGGACGATTGTCCCTATCTTCATAATCACCTCGGTCCCTGCGTCTGCCTGAACCGGAATCCCGTCCTGAGTGATGGAATATAGAAGACCCCTGAAGGCGATCAAGTCCATGAGAGCGGCACATATCACCTGCAAAGAATGGAAATAACAACGAGTTAAGGGGAATTCACGAATTAAAAAGACTTGAAGTATATTATGGAATGTGCATGTGCGTGTGTGTCCTAGTGTTCCCCCCGACGGACCCGTTCGTTTATCTTTGCTAATAGGAGTGTTGTCCCCTTGAGCCGGGAGTTGAACTCCTACATTGCCTCTAGCGGGCGAAGAGAATTTGAGAGCTTCAGGATCATCGAACCCGTAATTAAGTAAATCATCGGGGATGGACAGGTTGGACAGACCCCTCAGAGAACTTTCCAGGTGCTGCGAAGAAGCCTCTTTCTCAGGAGGGATAGGCGTAACTTTTGAGGTGCCACCAACTTTCTCCTTTTGAACCGTATATTTCAACTTCTTCTTTCCCTTCGAAGGGGAGGATGATGTCTCAATATCCTGAACTTCGATTGCCGAATTCCAAGCGGGACCCACGTTCTCGCCTTGAGTTTCGGGGGCATCATCCTCTTTGCGCTCGCCTTCTTCGTGCGTGTCGGGAGCGCGACGCGACGACGGTCCGGCAAGTTTTTTCCCTTTACCAGATGGAGGTCTGGGAATTGTAACACCTTCTGGAAGGCTGATCCGACGACCAGGGGCTAGCAAGCCGAACCCCGACAGCGACTCATTTGAAATGATAGTCCGGATGTCTCGATCCTCAGCAGGAAGAGCTCTAATGGCTTCAACAGCCTCAGAATACCCTCGGCCTTCCGGACGCGGGTTGATACCTGAGAAGATGAAATGAAGAGTTAGGAAAAGCATGACTCCGATTAAAAACGAATAATGATTCAGCAGAGAGACTTACTGCCCTCAACCCATCTCCTAGCAAAACCAGACGGGCAGCGCACATAGAACCATTCTTGTTTGTACAGGGCGAATTTGCTGCATGCCCCTGTCAGGATCTGGCATTTGTGGTATGGCTCGAGGAACATAAAAGAAGGACTGTCTTTCCGTCTCTTGAACATATAAATGTATCTGATATCACCGGGGGTTGGAGGTCTGGAGAAGACAGCCATGAAGAGTAAATAAGTCCCATATAGGAATGCATGGCCATTCGGGTGGAGCTGCGACGGAGCTATGTCTATATACTGCAGCACATCCCGGAGAAATAAGTTGAACGGAGGCACGCTGCCCATCCAACACATAAACTTGTTGCAGGTAGTGTACCCGACTGGGGGGCAGATGAGGGCGATCGTGTCTTGAAGGAACTAACACATCGGCAAAAGTAATCCCGTGAATAGAGCATATCCGTCGCAGAGCAGCTTCGTTGATCTTCGAGGCTTGAGAATCGATCGGATTGTCTAGTAAGATGGTTGCCTCCAGAGCATCAGGCGCCAAGTTATGAGCGGGAGAAGTTGACGGGTTAGAAGTATCAGCGGCTCCTTGCCTTGCTGACGGCCCAGGCCTGTCAGATATGGTGGCAGAACTAGATTTTCTCGACATCCCGAATAAATAATAAATAACTAAGTGCTTGAGAGAACTATACTTAAAAAACGTTGAACGTTAGAATTAGCAACACGAGTTTTCCCCCCACGTGGTGTGTAAACTAGTGCAGGCAATTGTGTACAAGCGATAAGAATCTAAAGGTTTTTTAAAGATATAATAATCAGCTTCGAATCATCGCCTTCGAAGACCGTCATCGCTGACCGTCTCAAAAAGCTTGCCTTGAGGCGATTACAGTTCCAGATTCAGAAAGCATATGTTCTATAAAGTGACCGGCCTAAGTGTAGTCTGACATTTATACTGATCGGCATTTAAGTAATGATCGGCAATTGTACTGTTCGTCCTAAGTATAGGTCAGCATGTATTCGCTCGGCTAAAGTTAAGGCATTGTCCTGTTAAGAGTTCTGTTCGACATTCAAGATTGTTCATCCTAAGTATAGTGTTCAGATGTGTTTTGCTCGGTCTAAAGAGTGTTCGGCAATTGTATTGTTCGGCTGAATTCAATGTTCGGCATGTCAATTGTTCGGCTTGGGTTATCGTTCGGCTAAGTTATTGCTCTACATTTTAGTAATTGTCCAGCATTGATACCGTTCGGCATTCAAGAATGTTCGGTTTGGGTTATCGTTCGGCTAAAAGTAGCGCTCCACCACGATTTCAACTCCACCCTACACCTTCTCCATCTGCGCCGAACGACAGGGACAGATCGCCCGGCGAAGACTATGCCGTTCATCATCCCATCTTTCTTTTTCCTCCAGTCTCGTTCGGCACGAAGGAGCTAGCCCTAACTAGACAACTCCAAACATGCGAGCCATTTGTGCTCGACGCATATTATACGATCATAGAGATGTCACGTTTCCCACGAAAACAACCTAAGTCTTGTGTTGAAGTAATCTAATCACAGAAGGGTAGATACCTAGTTCGAAAGTCGAAGTTGAGGAAGGATCAATTAGGTCTCAAATCTGGTAGGATGGCAAGAATTGCAAGTCTCTAAGGAATGACAGAAAAGAAGGCGTAAAAGGAAAAGAGACGGGAAGGACCTAGTTATATAGAGGGAGGTAGAAGTTGAAGAGGCTATACCCGGTTGAACCGGTCAACACCGAAGGGTTCGGCATCGTAGCAGAGTGACGTTCGGCATACGAGGTACGTTCGGCTTCGAGCGTATCGTTCGGCATCTAAATCTCGTTCGTCTTGCACCTCCTTCACTAACATTCTCGAGAAGGTACCTCCGAGGTAAATCGTACCAGATTCAAAGCGCATCACGTTCGGCCACGCGATACACTTTGGGGGGCAAGTGTTTCCTGGAGATTTGACCAGGCAACTGAGTGCTCGGCATTGGCCACTACTCGGCATGAAGGACTGTTCGGCATCCAGTGGGACTCGGCATCCATAGCGTTCGGCATCCGTAGTGCTCGGCGATCAGGAGACTCGGCGTCATTTAGTGTTCGACGACAACCAATGCTCGGCGCTAGCGTTCGGCATACAAAGGTGCTCGGCATCGAGACTGCTCGGCATCAGGTAGCACTCGGCATCAGAGAGTGTCCGGCATCCAGGAGTGTTCGGCGAAGCATTTAGCATCCAAGAGTGTTCGGCGAAGCATTTGGCGTCAAGTAGTGTTCGGCATCAACTGGCACTCAGCTACAAGAGCGTTCGGCATCCCATGGCACTCGGCATCCAAAGGTACTCGGCGTAGTACTCGGCAACAGGAGTACTCGGCATCCCAAGGTACTCGACGTCAGTAGAACTCGGCGATAGGATAACTCGGCAACGAGAGCGCTCGGCATTCAGAAGGCATTCAGTATGCACAACTTCACAAGGACCGTTCGGCATGGAAAGCATCATCCGGCATGGGAAGGGCTGCTCGGCATCAGAGCGTTCGGCATACCAGGATCGGCATGCAGCGACCACTGTACTGGGGCTAGAGTGTTCGGCCATCCAGCCCATTTGGGAAGTCCAGCCCATATTTGCCTATAAATAGAAGGGCAGGGTCACAGTGAAAGGGATCCTTTTTTTTTGGAGAGAAAAACACCGGGGAGACTCTGCCATTTTCAAGACTCATCTTCTCTACTTAACAACTTCATTCAAGCATTTGATTCACGAATTGTATTTGTAATCAACTATAAAGAAGATCAATAAAGTTTAACCTTAAAGTGGACGTAGGCAATTACGCTGAACCACTATAAATTTGGTGTTCTTACTTTCTGTATTTAGATTAGCACTGTCTTCTCTGTTTAATGTGATTTCATCACTTATATCTCTTCACAATCTTCTTCTACGAGGTTAGTGACCAATTTTGGTGCTAACATACATGTTTAAACCATACATTTGCAATCAGTTTCCATTCCTATCTTTCTCAATGCAATTTTTAAACAAACATAAACTAATTTAAATCATGAAATTGCTCACAAAAATCAGGGTTATCACATTGTGTGTTTGTGACCAATTTTGGTGTAAACATTTTGGTTCTTTCATTGAGAACGCTAGCACTCAGGAATTTTAAAGCTTGGATCTTGGATTTGAAAGCTTAGGAACTTGGATTTTGGGAATCAATGGCTAAGCAATCAATAAGGAGACAAAGAACGGAGAGGAGCCAGCATGAAGGAAGTCAGGAGGCTTCCTCAGGAGCTAATCAGGCCTTAATTTATATTACTAGAGACGAGATGGAAGTGTTGCTGAAAAGGCAAGAGGATATGATATAGAACCTACTCCAACAGGTTGGACAAGCTGGAGTTCAAAGTCAAGGGAATGGAGTTGCAGGGAATGTTGGAAATGAGGATCACGAAGCTGGAGCAACAGGAACAGAGGCATTCCAGAATCAGGATCGATGAAACGAAGCAAACAAGACGTGGGACAGAGCGGAACCATCCGGAACAGCCCCTGAACTAGGGGCATGCCCCCGAATCATGTTGGCTCAATTCCAGGAAGAATACCAGGTGGTGCTGTACAATTTGGCGTTAATATGGAAGTGAATGCTCGTCTAGAAGAGAAGATTTCAGGATTCCCTTGCGGACTCGGGGGGCAAGTTGGAGATGGCAAACAGAGCCTACCACTTGTTGATAACGATAGGTTTGCGGACAGGATTAGATGGGCTACGAGGGGAGGATTGGTGAATAGAGATTTGGAGAATGTGAACAGGAGCCCCTTCACTTCTATGATTAGGCAAGCTAGGAATCTACCGGATTTCAAACTGCCACCGCTGGAGATGTATGATGGGAGAACGGATCCCACTGTTCACTTGACAAGGTATATGAGGCACATGGAAGTACTGGGGGCATCAGAGGAGGTCATGGCGCGGTGCTTCCCTTTGTATTTGACGGATATAGCGGCACTATGGCTCAGACAACTGGAAAGTGGCTCTATTGGCATATGGACAAAGTTGATTGAGAGGTTTATGAGGCAATTTCGGGTCTACATCGTGAGACCTAAGAATGTGATGACTTTAACATCGATGAAGCAGTGGAAGGGAGAATCACTTAGGGATTTCTTAACCAGATTCAATGTGGTAGTTGCTTCGGTGGATCGGTCCGATCCGTCGATGGTTTTGATGGCAGCAGTCTCAGGGATTGCGGACAACTCTGATTTCGAGATATCGTTAGAGCGGGATCCACCGATGGATCTCATGGAGTTTTACCATGAAGCAGAAAAGTTTCTACGATAGGAAGATACAAAGGCTGAAAGAGAGGGGAGAGAGGCTGAAGTTTATGCGGTAAAAGGTGGAGGTCCACCCAGGGAGGATTCAAACAAGGACGATAGAGGCAAAAGGAAAGTGAATGACAGCGGCAACACATTGATAAGGCAACAGAGGGAATCAAAATTCTCTTCTTATACGGATTTAACTGAAACTCTGGAGAGGATTTATTTGGATACTTGAGGATGCCTCCAGTATCGGAGGCCAGCAAAAGGGAACCCTCCAGATACGAGCGGGCATCGGGAAAGCATTGCCTATTCCATGAGCTGGATGGGCACAACACGAACGACTGCAGGAAGTTGAAGGATATCGTTGAGGAGCATGTGAGGAATGGTCATTTGCAACAATACATAAGGAATCGAGCTGTGGCAGTGGAACAGGAGCAGTCATCGCCCACCATAGACGAAGATGGCACTGGATCTAGGCATCGTCGTCAGCTTATTATCAGCTGATTGTATTTATGGCATAGAATAAGTAATAAACCCCGAAGTAAGGCAGCTAAGTCACTTACACATGTACGTGATCGAGGACGGTCCCTAGGCATGCTCTGAGATGATGGTATACCGTGGTGCTTGGGTTTATGAAATCTTGTTTTTTCTGTTTTCTGTGAACTCTAGTTTCTTTCTTGGTACTTTGGCTATTTAGTTTTCTTGGTTGTATGGAATTTTATTTTATCAATTGAACTTTGTGATGATTGGATTTGGATAAATGTAATAAATAATACAAGTCACATGATTACGGTCCCGACCGAAGAGACGGGGTGGTACCCACGAGTTACGAGTCCCTTCGTTGGAAAGCGAAGGGATGGACTCGAACACGGAATAAGTCCTTGACCGGAGAGTCAAGGCTGGAAAATAAAATGTCCTCGATCGGGGAATAAAAAGTCCTCGACCGGAGAGTTGAAGCAGGAGAATAAAAAGTCCTCGGCCGGAGAATATAAAAAGTCCTCGACCGAAGAGTCAAGGTCGGAGAATACAAAGTCCTCGACTGAAGAGTCGAGGCCGGAGAATATAAGTCCTCGACCGGAGAGTCGAAGCCGAAGAAAGATACCCACCGATTAAGTCCTTGACCGGAGAGTCGAGGCTGGAGAAGAAACACCATGGATAAGCCCTCGACCGAAAAGTCAAGGCCGGAGGAAGATCAAATGACCCGGCGAGGTCTACAGATTTGGATATGGACCCGGCGGGGTCCTGGCTTTGGATTTGGATCTGGCGAGGTCCTGGATTTGGATTACAGGACCCGAAAAGGTCTCGGACTTAGATAAAACGATCCGTAGAGATCGTGGATTCGATTAATGGATTTGGAATGAATTGGGAATTGGATATCGACTCAGAACTGTCATGGATTTTGTTAATGACCCGGAGAGATCAAGGAATTGGTTTGGCAATGGACTGGATTCAAGGTTGGATGATATGGCGAACAATGGATTATGGACTTTGGATTTTGGACTTATGACAATACAAAACACACCTTCCTATCACAAGGTATGTTTTGGGGGGCAAAGTGTTAACCCGCCTTTTGGAAAGGCAACATACAGACGAATTTAACCCAATCGATTGCACGGTTGTCGAGGCTGGAATACTATGGGTTCAATTCCACTGGATGGATAGACGATCAATCACGGATGATAAACATGATTATGAGGCCAAGATTTGGCATAGTCGATGGACAAAAAGCGTTGGATACTTGGGATATGAGTTTCAACAAAAGTCGAGTTATTCCGAGTTTCTTGGAGTTTGCTTCAAGTCGTCCTTAGGTTTACTTCGGGATTTCATCTAGGTCACTTCGAGTCAGGCAAGAGAATGCTTCGGGTCACTTGGGATCGGCATGTTTTCATGGGGTCGGTGGTGACTTCGAGTCGGCAACATCTTATCTTCGGGTCGGCATTGATAATATCGGGTCGGCATAAAAACTTGGAGATGGGGTCAGCATATTTGAAGTACTTTGGATCGGCATGCTTAAAACTTCGGGTCGGCACTCCTTTAGCTCTGGGTCGGCATGCAATCTGGGATCGGTATGTAATTAGAAGGGGTCGGCATTTGGAGAGGTCAGCTACTTCAGGTCGGCTATGGAAAATTGGGATCGGCGTAGGATTCTCAGGTCGGCAACATTTTGCTTCGGGTCACATGCAAACTTGCTTTGGGTCAGTGATGGATCTGCTTTGGGTCATCCTAGAGACACTTTCAGGTCGGCATATATACTACTTGGGATCGGTTATGGTGAAGGGTATGGGTCCGACTATGGTTTTGTGGGTTCGTATCACTCAGGAAGCCCAGTAACCAGGATTTTGCATATAAATACAGCATGCGGGGCTTCAGAAAAGGGATTCTCATTCTGTTCTTCCTTAACTTCTTCTACAAAGGCTGTAAAAGTTACTCTGCCGTTTTTTGTTTCAAAAATTCTAGTCGTAACTGTAAATCAATTCTCTGATAATAAAAAAAGACATTTCTGAAGTGGACATAGGCCAGAGTCAGCTGAACCACTATAAATCTCGTCTTTTTACTGCTTTCTTTTTAATTTTTTGTTGTTTTTCACATTTATATCCTCTTCATATATTCTATTTGTGATCTATGACTGGGGATTGGTGCTTTCATTTTCAATTGGGTATTTATGACCATTTTTAATGCAAACAACAGTCTTTGCCAAATAGTTTTACCCTGTAATGAATATGTAATTAAATTACAAACTGAAATAAAATTCCAATCAAAATCGAATCAAAATAGTTGCAACCCAAATTCGAATTAATATTTAAAATGAATTAAAAAACTAATAAAACTCAACATTCGAAAGGGGAACAAAATTAGTGACAAGAACTCCAACGAAATAGTTCAATATCTACAACAAACATTTGAATTCAAATATCTCAAAATAATTTGAAGTTGAAAAAAAGCGTCACCTGAGACCCAGAGATTTCTTGCGGTGGGGATAAGCCTTAGATCATGATAAAAACGAAGGAGAATAGAAGCGTAATTGGTTAGTAGGAAACATGTCCTATAAATAAGAAAGCAAAATTACATCTCTCCTTATACTACCTTAGACTTATTTGCTAAATCAACAATGCTTGCCACGGTTATTATTGTTGAATATGTAAAGCTACACCTCACTTTTGCTACACCTCAAACCAACCACCATGATTTCAACCCCATATTCCATTTTAAATATTATAGTTTACCTCTCATGAAGTGGCACAGTTAAACTATATTATTTAAATTGGAACACGTGGCTGAAATCTTTGTAGCAAAAGTGAGGATGACTAGATCCTTTACATACATACATATGTATGCATGTATGTATACAAGTGGATAAGCTCGTGCTTTGCACGGATACATAGAAAAGCGTTCAAGTTGGAATGTGTAATATTCATTTTTAATATTGCTCATTCTATTAAGTTTATCACCCCCTTAATTTTTTTTAGTTACTATATAATGATTTTTTTGTTTTATTTTACTATAGATTATTATATTAAAAAAATTCCTCCCCTTTCGCATTGAACATAACTGCAATTTTAGACTTTTAATTATGCAGATGATATATGTTACTCAAATTTTGAGGGGATGTTCATATAACATGTATATTACCGTATTATATATTTGCAAATTTTAATAATTGTAGCAAAGTGACCAAAGTGCACTCACTTGTTTTTTTAACAAAGTGATTCTACTTATATTTAATGGTGATTAAACTAGTAGTATAAACTAATAATAATCAATTAATTTCTTCTACTTCCCTCATAGTGATAGTAGGATGCCACTTATTATCCTTCTACTCCACTGAAACTTAATTTGAGCATAAGATATTGACTTATCTCTACTACTAATAATGATAATTCAATGAACTAGGATCAACCGTGTCTTTTTGAAATCCCCAAACTACCCTTCACATTTTGCCCCCCTTTACCATCAGCTTGCTAGCCCACGAAAACAATGTCAGCCCCATTTGGACGGTGATTTCTACGTCTTCTCCAATGAGCCGCATCCACTATGGTTATTCGGGCCAATTCTAGATCTACACCAATTCCACGTCTTCTCCACGTATCCGTAGAAACTAGGGTTACTTCCGTGCGAATCCAGATCCAGTGTCTTCTCTAGCTTTGTCGTTCAACTGACACTGATGGATTAATAGACAATCGACTACGGTTAGTTCACTGATCCACATTTTTGTATTTAACTTCTACCGATTACGTCTATTTTCCTGTGTTTTCCCGATTCATTGTTATCATCTAAGTTCTAAACCTGTATTATCCAACAGCATAGGTCATTGCAGTCCCCATTTTTATAGTAATCCTTCAATTTTTGTCCAAAAAGCATGTTATGTTTGGTTGATGTTAAGAGAGAGTATGTACGAAAGGTTTGCAACTAATTTTCCTTTTTTTCCTTTTTTTGTTCATCTGATGATCAAGGATGCAAGTGGGATAAAATGTTACATCTAAAGATGAATTTAGCAACTTTACTTAATATTGAGTTCAATTGATTCACGTGTACAGCTTAATTAAATGGTTGAGATGGAAGATTCACTAGATTAGTTTGAAATATAAAATGTAACATAATTTTGTTGGATTGTTCCCGAATGGTGGATCCAACAAGTCAATTGACTGTAAGACAGATGACCAATTTTTAGAAAATAAAAATGTTTGAAGATTATATTTTGTTTCAGCAGTAATTTTCTTTCAAAAATGGTAAACTAAGTCGTTGCAAGATTAGATAGATGCATATGAAAAATATGATTTTTCAATACATGTTAGACAAAAGTGTATATCGTCATGATCCTATCATTTTAACATCTCAAAATTGACATGTCAATAAATGTTTCACAATACTTCATTAAAGTATGAAAGAAAAGATCGATCCAGCAGTTAATTAAAGACCAAATGTTTGAATGCATGGTTCAACAATATGGAGTTTTGGCAGGTTGTTGCTTTAACTTCTTAATTAAGGAGCACTAGCAGATTATGTTTTTTTCTTCTTTTCTCTAAAATTCAACAAAAAAAAGATAGACAGATTGAATACGTGATGAAATCCAATTAGATAGAAGAGAATAGATGTGGAACACCAGTTTATCACTATTGCAATATAACTATAACTGTTCAATTTGGGATAGTTGTAGTACAAAGTGGAAATTAAATAATAAAAAAGTAAACGATTTTTAGCATGTTCTTCAAATAGCCTTTCCTAGAAAAACATAGAAGACGTAGTACCATAGACTATACCATGGAGAAGGATCTACACTCTAACATTCAGTTGTATACGAGTTAGAAACTTAGACGTACCCATATTCTTTGTGAAGCGGTCAATATTTTGCTGTTTGGATACATTAATACAACACACAATTACATTACAAATTTTATGATTGGATACATTTAAATAAGCACTGTCATTCATGGGCTTGGCATGATTGGTGCCGTAGATTTGGAGTTATGTCCGCTATAAGGATGCTAAAAATTTTTGTTGAATCTCTTCCAATTGACGGATATTTTCACATACTTGATTTGTTTATCGTTCAGAAAAGGTTCAACGGTAGAGGAGATAATTAGTCCATTGGGTATCATTTGAGTTACCCGTTAGGATGCTCTTATCATTGTCCTGAAAGCTTCTCAATTTTCAAATGACAAGAAACGATATACATGATATTGTTAGAAAACACTGAACACATACTCGGGTATTTTTATGTTAGAATTATGGGGAAAACCAAAGACGTATCAACAAAATGGATTTTCAATTACTAATCACAATTGTCAAAGTCTATAATGGGGAGGAAATTTTTGAAGTTCACGTTACATCATATAACACAACTAGCGACACTATTTTTTCCTAATACAACAATGAAATTTAAAGATGCTTTTATCCAAAATAATCAAGACATTTCAAGGCAACAAATATGAGCATGCACAGCAAAGATTACCAACAATTGTACTTAATATACATCCATATCTTATATATGTAATGTGTACATACTATGATACTACATAGGTACATTCTGGAATATCAGTTTAGGCAAAACTCATTCAGGTTCACCATACAACTTTTATAATAGTAGTCTGAATCAATATGACAGAAGATTACTTGGTTAGGTAACAGATAAACAGGAAAAGGGCTACGAAAGAAGCCACCATGGTCGCCATTCTCCTGCTAGACTTTGTTTCGAATACCTGATAAATCAGAATGCATACCATAAATAGTAAACACAAAAAAGTCACCACTACTAAAAGAATCTGTTTAAACAAAATATCCAGGCCACATATTTGTATTTGTTATCTTAGTTGAATTTGAAATTGTATACGATTCCATCCTCAACTGCTCCACCGAAGTTTCACGAGAAGAAGTCTCATGTTCATATAATTTGGATAATCCAGTTGCGCTTTTTGTTTGATGATATCACAGGTCAAAAGCTCCTATTCTTTGTAAAAATTATAATTCTCTTCTATTCGAAAATGATAATGAAATTTTAGTCAAGTTCGGTCTATTTCCTTTCTTCGTCGTTGTGGCAGTCTACTTTTCTTTTTAGCCAAAAAGCAGGATCCAATAAAAAAAATTCTGGTATGATTTTTTATTTTATCACTGTGCTGCTGATTTGTTTATTCTATTCTGTAATAGAAGTTGCCTATGATTTAATATTTCTTCACATTTTCCTTATTTCTATCATTGTATACACATTGCATAATGTTTATTTTTTGCTTTAGAAATAGATTTATTTAACATTGTAGGGTCCGAATTGATGATAAAGTATGCTTTGCAGTTGCAGGAGGCTTCTATAGGGGAAGGCAGTGATGATGGTATTGGAAGGAGCGCAAGGCATATTATTCTGGAGAGTACGGAACTTCTGTCCCGTGTTAACGATTCTTCACTATAACAATAGCAAAGTACATGTAAAGCTACCTTCAAATCGTTTAAATTTAGATCATATTTTTCTACTGTAAATTAGCTTTTGCTTTCAATAGATGGAGTTTCTGATGTTGATCCAATGGCATTTTTACATGTCCAACATTTTTAAGTGGATTTAGGACAGTTCCCATATCTATCGTTTGATTTTCCGTGTATTAATTTTTAAGTGGATTTGAGCTTTTAAGAAGGTTTGAATAGTGAGTTGTTCTTTGACTTTAGTACTCATGGTTCTGGAAATTTGGGTGTTTTCTTTGATGATTTTTCGACTGAGATCTTTGACAAACTGAAGCATTCAGTGAGGCCTATGTTATCTACGTCTTGAAGATTTGTGATTTTAGTATGCATTTGCCTTTGTGTTGTATGTTGGCTAATTCATTCCATTATGTGTGAAACATTTTTTTTTAAATTTGCATATTGTGTTAACGGACTCCACATATGATCACTTATGATTTATGTAACTGAAATATTGTATTGGTGATGTTTTGGCTATTATATGTCATACTTCTCTCATCAAGAAATGGTTTTTGTTTTTCTCAAGCATCCTGTACAAAAAGCCCTATACCATGATTAAATGACGATGGTGTACATGCATATGAATTGCAGAAGAATATGTGTTTTTATGAAAATCTCAAAGGATTATAATTTTTTACTTAGTTAAAATTTGAAGTTTCTACTTGAATACCTAGTAGTGGTTTATTTTTAATGCAATATTATAAACTATAGTCATTATAACTGCAAGCTTATAATGCTTTAGACCACAAAATCCTTAATATACATGTATCACAAACAAGCTTGAATGATAATTAAAATTTACGTTCACTTTAGGGAAGAATCTTCACCTCAATTGTTTTATTCATTTAAAATTTTACTCAAATTAATACTTTGAATTATCTTATATATAAAATTTGATTATAAACAGAAATTATTCATTTATGAAATTTAAGAAACTGATGTAAGAAATTGCTACGATATCTATGAAAATCTTGATTATTATATATGGGCAGTTTGAGAAATTCCCAATGATTATAAATGACACTCTGTGTAAAACATACATCCTCTTTAAACTTCATAGGGAGATGTACATATTATTTATTAACTTGACTTTTGATTAAAAAAACCTTCAAAGTGTTCTAATTAACAATGATGTACACATGTACCACATAAATAACACGTTCAACATCTTCCACATTCATAACACGATTAACATATACACATCCACGTTGACTAAACATTTATATTTTAAGTATACCTAAACCTGCGCAAATGTGACATGATAATAGGTAGGTATATCCATACAAGAAAGAGTTTGCTATTTCCAACAAGAATTGTATGGGTACCATCCACAAAATTAATATTTTCATAAATTAATCACAATTTAATTTGTAATATTTAAATTTGATTAGAGTAAGATTTTGAATTATAAAACCTTAGCATGAAATGTAAACAGAAAATCGAATTAGAACAGCGTGTGTCATAACAAATCATCTCTGTCATGAGATGGACTTATGTAGGTGTATTTACAATTAGCGCCTTAATGTGTTAACGTCCTAAAATCAGTACTATTTTGTTCCCAAATTCTACAAGGCTGGAAGTATTTTTAATGTTAAATATTAAACATAATGGCATTTTTATATGTCCAACATTTTTAAATGTACACACGTTGTTGAATTAATGCATACACACTGTGATTAAATGCAGGCCAACCTGATGCAGGTCTTCTTGGACGTGCGAATATACTCGTTATTTATTATGACGTGTCATAGTGTACATGGAGAAGTAATAATATATCTAACCAATGTTTACTAATTAATGATGAAGTTAGTGCTAGAGCTAGAACATCCTTGTGGTTTTGATAGGAGTAATATTTAACTTAATTTTATGGTAGACTGAATTATTATTTTATAGGTTTAGATAATTTTGAATTCATGTTCTAGGTTGTTACTACAATTGTTAATCATGTTACGGCATTTTCATATAGGTTTGTCGCATGTTTAAGTTTAGTTATATTTCTAAGATAATCTCTAACATATAAATTAATTTGAGAAAAGATTTAAAAAGAACTTACATAACAGTTGTAGTATAGTTATGTTATTGTTCTATATAACAGTGGTTTCAAAAAAAACATGAGCTATAGAAATACTGTATATAAATTCAAACATGATTATATATATACATAGCACACTTATTTAGCACCATTATGAGCCCCCGATATCAGCCACATTTATATTTAAATAATCCACCCATGTGATAGGAGAGAGAAAGGTGGAATATTTAAATATAAACATGTGACTGATATTAGAGGGCTAGGTGATGGTGCTAAATAAGGAGGGCTGCATATTTTACATATATGTGTGTGTACGCATGTATGTATGTGTATATGTACGTGTGTGCGTGTGCGTATACATGTGTGTGTGTTTATACACACACACACACACGTACGTACATATTAATTACCAAGAAAATGGATTAATCAAGCCATTGCGTTATATATACATATATGTGTGTAATTAATGTCTTTAAATATAACGTTAATGTGATATATAACAATTTCAGTGTTTTTCATCCATATGAAGTGAAAAGTAGCTAAGCATAAGAGCATTCCCAATGCACAGGGTTGGTACCTACCAATTCGAACAAAAGCAACGAAAACCAACCCCCAATGGGGTAATTTTTTAGCCGGCTAAGTTAAAGCTGGCTAAGGCATTACCCATGGATTGCAATCCATAGCCGTTGTATTGCAATCCATGAGTGGCTGTGGATTGCAATCTACAGCATAGACTTAGCCGGCTTTTATTTAGCCGGCTAAGTTAATGCAGGGATAACCGGCTATAAATAAACCTCCTACCACATTCCCTCTCCATCCCCTTCTTCCTTCTCCCCCTACTTCCACCCGAGAAAGCTTGAGCCACTTTTGGCAAAAAAAATGAGAAGAGCTTGGAGGAGCATTCGAGGCAGCATCAGTCGTAGTGGTGGAAACTTTTCCGTCGGCCGTGGAAAACACCCCTACTAAGGAACACATAGACACACTAATGACGGGTACTGGAGGTCGATGAAGCTCAGTGGTGAGGTTGAAAATGTGTGGCTAGAAATACAACAAATATGGTTTTGTATCCCCACATCGACCAAAATTTTGGACTCGATAAGGATTTGGTCAATATTCGTATACTCCCCAACAACGAAGTACAAGTCAGCACGTGTGTTGAAAATTTTGTAAGTTATCTACCTTTAAATTACGTTTTTAGTTAAAATTGTAGAATAAAAATTGCATATGCGACCTGTTTAAAATTAGGTCACCGTGAGCGCACCCGTGGCTCTTGGGTTAGTGTAATCCGCCTATATAGAATGATCCAATCTTATGATGACGACATCATTATTCATGCTTTTCTTCATGATATAGGATTTGGATATTTCTTGAGTACATATTTACATAATTACTATTTATTTAATGCTTTTTAGCGCTTTCAATAATCGTAAATTGCTTTAATAGGTATCGATAATCTTTAAAATTTGGATGTTCAATTATGTGGTGCTTTAGCCGCATGTTGGTGGAAGACCACTCATACGTTCCACTTTAGTTTTGGAGAGTTAGGTTTTACCCCTTTAGACTTTACTATGCTTACTGGTTTAGGCATTGAATGGGGGGAGACCTTACCATATGACGAGTACTAGCACTTTGACCGTTTATCTAGTGTACTTCCACATTTTGACTTACAAGATGGACTGCCATCCGGATTGCAGATTAGATGCTCTTACATTAGACAAGTAATCTATGAATTGATACATGGTCGTAGCACAGACAACCATTTGGAGATTGCTCGACTGTTTATTTTGTATATGATGGGGAACTTATTCTTTACAAATTCATCAAACACGTTGCCGACAGGTTATATTGTAGCTGTTGTAGAGTTGTCGTTTGATAGTCCAATGGTATATGATTGGGGGACTTCGATATTAGCGTATTTGTATTGCGCTTTGGATCATCAGTGCATCGTCAGGGGTAGATCCACGTTCATTGTAGTTTTTTGGGAGATTTTACAGTATTGGCACTATGAGTACTTTCCAACATGACTTATTCGATGTTGGTCACATTACCCCTTTTCTTCCCCTGAGTTAGACCATGGGCTCGAGATAACAGCAAAATGGTGCCAGAAGGGGAGGCACGCCATATATTTGCTATGGCCAAAAATCAGATCGAGTTATGAACCGCACGAGAGAGCGTTGTTTGGCATCCTTATGATGGTTCGCCATTTATAACCGACCCTATCATAGTGCATGCTGCATTCCTATCTACTAGACGTTTTACATTAATATCATCCCCATTCAGTTTAGGATGCTATTGGTTCCTCAGTGAGCGTAGTTGGAGATAGACATTAGATAGTGATTTTGTTCTTGACGATCCACATCCGGATACACCTTTTTTGAAGGTGTATGACAGCGCCGCTTTACATGAGTATGCAGGGGAATGGTGGTCGGCTAATTACTTCATCATCATGAATTTAGATTATGTATCTTTTTGGTGTCGGTTTTACACTTCACCGCATATATCTACTTTTTTCATGCTGCATCTATTGATTTGGTAGGGCCTTCAGGCATCCGGAGTAGTGTTGTCCCCCCGGTTTTATAGAACCTTACATAGAGTACTCGGGTATATCATGCTCCACAGCCATCACAGATAGGAGATTGCGGTTGGACAATCGACATACCGACAACATTGGGAGTTGATAGATAGTTTGATATTCCTCGGCTTGAGATTTCGCAGTATCCAGATCCAGCTGCGTTTTCATATGAGGATTTGTTTCAGATGTAGATGGGACTCCGCCAGGTCATGTATGTCGAGCATCAACGGAGCATAAATGAGTTGACTGCTCATATTAACGAGCTTACTACTACTGATGAGCAGCGATATCATCCTACATATAGAGTAGATGATGATGATGATGGCGATGTAGTTGGTCTTTTTAATGATGAGTACCCATTTAATGAGCCATGGTGTTTATATGTACTAACAGTATTTGTATGTCCTATCAGTGTGTGTATCAGTGTATTATCAATGTTTTGTATTTACTAGCAGTGTTTGTATTCGTGTATTATCAGTGGTTCGTATTTACTTGTATTTACTAGCAGTGTTTGTATCGGTGTATTATCAGTGGTTTGTATTTACCAGTAGTGGTTATATCAGTGCATTATCAGTGTTTGTATTTACTAGCAATATTTGTATCAGTGTTGGATTTCCAATTTTGTTTGAGTGTCTGTACTTAACTTTGTGAAGGAACAAACACAGTTGTATTTGTTTATATTCACGTTTGTGGATGCTTACCACATGCTCGATCAGATGGCACTTGATTCATGAGACACGGATCATGAACTTTATATTTAAACAAATGTATTGTAATGAAAATTCACAACATCTTCAATAATTCACAACATCTTCAATAATATTCAATGTCAAGTGAAAGCTGGACTTTCGATGATTATTTAGTACTAATCAAAGCGTATATAAAAACCGACCGTAGACATGGAAGAGGAGTTGGAGCAAGATTTTTGGGTCACTCTAAACAAGTTTTTTAACAGTCATCCTGCTTGTAGATTAATTCGAAGGCTTCTGAAAACTCGGAGTACTTTTGTCACGTTTACTAGAGATTGTCCAAGATATAGAATCGTTATAAATACAGTGAAGGAAGAAGATCTATTTCAATTGACACGAGCTACGTTTGATTCCCGTTATTTGTGGGAGTATCACATTGATTTTGTTGGACATGATGCATATAATCTCTAGGTTAGATATATTACACAATTTGAATGGCGTTTGGGTTAGTTAAGTAATTTTTTCAAGTTAATTACCTTCAGCAAGTTCTTTGCACTTTTAGTAAGTTATACGTTCTTTCAAATTCAAGTAAAGTCTATGTTTTCAAAATCTAGTATGTACTTAAGATAATAACAACATTTAACCCATGGAAAACTTTAACAAACAAAACTTAACTTACTAAGACAACAAATAATAAACGCAGACAACATCATAGAAAAAAACAAGATAACAAACAGTAAAACACGACAACGTCATGGAAAACAAACAAGTCAACCGATGATTTAAAAAAATGCCTTCGACTACCTGATAAGTTAATTGAACCCAACGTCCTTTGAAGCGTCTGAATTTGTTCTTCAAGTTCATTAGCATACACAACTGCTCGATGAGAAAGAGGATGGTCAATCCATTACCAAAGCCCACAACCATCAGGAGAATTACGACATCTATAGTGGTGCCGATTGATGTCGGTTCCGTTTCTTACAACAGCATACAGAACAAATCCGTACAGTTACAGTAGATCTCTCCAAAATTAACCTCTTGATTCGTGCGAGGTATTTGGTGTCATATTTCATTCCTTCGTTCTCTTCTCCCGTTATGGTTATGACGCTCTGCTTTTTAACGTCTACCATTTTCCAGTTGCATGCCCTCTTGCGCTTCCATCTCATGCTCTCTTACATCGGCATCGTGTCTTTCCTCCATTTCAATATACCACTCGGTTGGTGGTTGAGGGGAGGATGTATTCATCAGGATATTGTGTTGTAACGGACCTTCGTATGAGTATGAGAAGGGCAAAGAAATATGATTGTAATCGACCATTTTATATACTACTACTATGATATAAATGAAGGGAAGTATGGCAAGCAAAACAATATTTATATAGCATAATACATTGCCCGTGTAAAGCAGTGCAACGTGGATACATTAACCGATTTGACCCGACACTTTGTCATTCTTACTCCACATCCATTAGCTTTAAACCGTGTAAAGCAATGCAAAGTGGCTATAGTGTCTAATTTGACCGACACTATGTCATTCCAATTCCACATGACAAAGCTTTAATATGTGTAAAGCAGTGCAACGTGGCTATAGTGTCCGACAAGACCCGACACCATGCCATTCTGTCTCCACATGACGAAGCTTTAATCCATGTAAAGCAGTGCAACATGGCTATAGTGTCCAATGTGACCCGACACCGGACCATTCTGCCTCCATCTTCAGTGCAACGTGGACATTTGATTTATCAGTATTCCATTATATAGTATAATAAATGCTGCCTCCATGTGATTAATCAATATGGCTACAGTGTCTGATATGACTAGACGCTGTGTCATTCTGTATCCATTAAATAGCAAGAGCTTATAAATAGAATTAAGGATGTCGAAAAACATACTCATTAAAAATTCTAAACTCATCATTAGTGTTCTTCTACCTATATTAAATGAGTCCTCTAAAAAGTTTATGGTGCTTCTCATCCTTTTCTTTGTCATCGTCTTCAGACGATTTCATTGAACATTGTATTAATCAACAAATAATGTTTGTTGCTGAAACGAGAGATTTAATGGCCCATGAAATTGCTGAAAGCTCTACTTCAGCCCAAGGAGGTAGCGTTGTTGGAAGGAAAGACTTGCGTTATGGACGAGACTATGCTGGCGGTCATAATCAACTGATCAATGATTATTTTACGGCAAACCCCGTGTACGGGGATATGGATTTTCGATGAAGATTCTGTATGTCGAAGAATATCTTCAATCGGGTTCTCAACAAATTAACCAAAACAAACATTTTTTCACTCGCGGAAGAAATGGAATCAACGTACTTAGAATTTCTCCACTGCAAAAGGTTACGGCTGTACTTCACATGATATCATATGGAACTTTTGGTGATTTGCAAGATGACAAAGTACAGATTGGAGACTCAACTGCAACCTTATGTATGAAAGAATTTTGCAAAACCGTTGTTTGTATGTTTGGTGAAGAATATCTTCGGTCCCCAACCCCTCATGACATTGACAGATTGTTAGCAATGGGATCTCAACGTGGATTTTCAGTTATGTTAGGTAGCTTAGATTGTATGCGTTGGAGGTGGAAAAACTGTCCAGTTGTATTGCAGGGCCAATGGACATTGCAAAAAGGCAACTCTGGTATTGGAAGCTGTTGCTTCGTTCGATTTGTATATATGACATGCTTTTTTTGGAGCACCGGGTTCATTGAATGATATTAACGTTCTATGACAGTCATATTTATTTAGTGACTTATGTAATGATAGATCACCTCCATGCAATTACAAAATAGGAGACAAAGATCATTCCATGGGTTATTACCTGGTAGATGGAATATACCCAAAATGGAAAACACTTGTGCAAGCATACAAAGATAAAATAATGCAAAAGAAGCCAAGTTCACCAAACAACAAGGGAGTTTGAGGAAAGATGTCAAACGAGCATCTGGAGTGCTTCAAGGTAGGTTTCATATATTTAGAAAAGAGGTATACTACAACGATCCGGAGGTATTATCTGATATCATATACTGTTGTATTATTTTACATAATATGATTGTCAAAGAAGAACGTGGTGCATATGAGCTTCAACTGAGAAACTATCCAGACATTGCTGTGGCATTTCAAAAAAAACCTTTTAAGGACCAAAATACTTTTGCCAAATACTTGCAAAGAATTCAAGACATTCTAGATCCACAAGCTCATCTTGATCTAAGAAAAGAACTAGTGGAACACTACTGGAAACATATAGGAAACCATTAGTAGAAGTGATGTTTAGATAGCGTTTGTGTTTCACTTATCTATTGTAATAAGTTGTTGTTGACATTTTGTAATAGTGTTTGTGTTTGAATTTGTTATATCTATTGTACTAAGTTATTATTGACATGTTAATAATAATAACAGTAGTAAGAATAACAATAAACTATAACAATAGTAATAACAACAAAAATGACAACAATAGCATTACCGATAACTGCAACTAAAATAGCAACAATTACAGTAAAAACAACACTAACAATGACACTACAACTAACACTTAAGAGAACAAATATAAGATGCAATGCTAAGATACATAGTATGAACCTAGTTTCCTACAAACCCTCATAACGTCTATGGTACTCCTCAAGTTGCTTCTCCATATACAACATTTGCACTGGATTGAGTTCGTTTAGGTTGCAACTTAAAAGAGCCATATCATCAACTCTTTATTGTCGAGCTAATTCTTGTTTTCTTAAATCTAACTCGTCAATTCTTAACTTTTGTTTTTCATCGTGACGTAATTATTTTTCCTTTACCCTTTCAAGTCTTTTTGCTTCTTTTGTTTCCATGTATAATTTATTTGCATCTTCAACGGCCGCCATCGCTCACTAATATGTTCATAATGTGCACTGTAACCGGTAGCAGTTTTTTCTTCCCCTTGTACTTTCCTGTAGCCCTACCACCTGTACTAGTCGTGAAGAGAGTATCTTCATGTGGATTAGAACTACCAGGGCTAGATTCATCGCTCATCTTTCTAGGAAGAAAGCGCATTACTGAGTGTTCTTGTCACATTCGACTCCATTTTCCTCTTTTGCGAGTATGTCGTAGCAATAATGCATGTTGAACGGTTGATTATTGTGTTCATACATATACACTGCATTTGCTTGATTGAGCTATAAATGATGAAGTACAATAAGAAGAATAAAAAATAGGACTTGATAATTTGAACTATAAATCTAAAATCATTACCACGTCCATGTCGTTTGCCCCACTTTGTTGTCTTGAATGCAGTCCAGCCATTATTTCTTTCCAACATTGACAAGCGGCATTTATTCCTTTTCAAGACTGGTTCAAAGATCAACAGTTCTTGGAAGACTATTTGGACTTCGATGGTTGAACAAATTGCGTACAAAATTCCAAAAAGAACTTTCACTTTGGCTCGTACCTTTCTTATTTTCTCTAGAACATTCAACCCAATCGAATCCTAATTCAGCTTGCTCTTCCGACAACAATCTAACCATTTTTGCAGCTTTTGGCCTCGCGTTTGGAGATTCATTAATGTTGATTCCCATTGTTTGCTTTCCCCAAGCTTGAGAGGAAGACAAATGAATTCCTGTAAACATCTTCTTCTTTGGAGTTTCATTGCCATCGAATTGGGTTTCTTGGTTTTCACATTTGTTGTCTCTGAATTTATTATTCAAATTTCTTGATAAATTTTGTGAACGATAAGGCAAAACTGACCATTGTCGGTGATTGGAAGATATGTAGTTTTGATCATAGTTATAGTTTTATTGAAACAAACTATTCTGCGAATAATTTGAATTTTGAGAATTTTGGTAATGGTTCGAATCTTGTTGAGAATGAAAGAAATTCTGATTTTGTTGTGGAGGATACGAGTTTGGAGCTTGTTGGGTAAAACCAAAATTTGAATTTTGATTTTGCTGTTGAGAATTTTGAGAATTATATTGATTTTGACCAAGTTGAGAATTGAACGTATTCTGATTGAATTGTATCGAATTCTGATTATCGGATCTGAGTTGAGATAGAAATCCAGGACATGAAGATTTTTGATATTTTCCTTTTGGATTTTTCGACATTAATGAGATTGTTTAAAGATAATTTGTTAAAGAGAGTAAGAAATGTAGAATAAATGGTGTAAATAAAATTTTGTAATTGGTAAGTTATATAGAGGGGGAAGAAGAGGGATAGACAACGGCCATTTAAATGACCATTTGTCCTTAGCCGGTTTTATTATAGCCGGCTAAGTGGCAACGGTCATTTAAACAGCCGTTGCCAAAAGGAAGGCTTAGCCGGTCATAATAAAGTCGGCTAGGCTTAGCTAGTTTTATTATGGCCGGCTAAGCCTTCAACCCTCTGGGCTGCTTTGGCAACCTTGCGGGTTGCCAAAGCAACCCAGAAGAGTACAAGCGACCTCCTATTGGGGGTCAGTTGCTTCCCCACCAACACCCGGTTGGGAATGCTCTAATGTTCTTTAGTTTGCTTATTTACTGAAATGTGTGTTTCGTCTTCATCATCTAATGATAAAGAGTAGAAAATTATAGTGTAAAATGAAGACAGTGTCTTAGATGGTAGTTCTAGCTATATTTTTAAAAGCAAACAACGATTAGGTTTAACTACATTTCTATTTCATTTGGAATATAATTTTAGACCAATAAGTTGTGTTTGTGCTGCAAGTTGAGTGTCAATTATATCAGGGTTGTGCATATCAAAGTTGCTCAAAGGGTAAAATTGCAATTAAAATATTGTTTGGTTGAAATTTTAAATCTCCCTTTAGGAGAAAAATCTCATTTCAAAATTTTACATATCGACGTTGAAGAAAAATATAAAAATAACTTCCACCTCCAAAAACCTTTTATGAATCTTTCACACTCTCTCTCTTTATATTTTAACCTCCATGGTGGACATCCAAAAAGACTTATAAATTACATTTTATTTGAAACAATATCTTCAGTGCACACAGTACACCAACTAAGGCTATGTTTGTTTTTTTGGCCGAATGCGGAATGCTTAATGCTTAATGTTGTTTGTTTTTGTTTTTGTTACATTATTATGACCGTACGAATTAAAAAAATTATTTTCAACTCAAATTCAATACAGAATAAACTATCGATGAAATGAAAATAGAAATACATCCATCATAACCAAAAAATAAAATTATACATGACTGGTAAATATTTATTTATTTTCATTATCTACTAATTACAGGCAATTGGCAATTTGATCACGCATATTATTCGTGAAAATTTGTGATTGAGTAGAAAATATATCACTGTGACTTGGTGGAACTGGTGGTGGTTTTGAATCGTCAATTGTGTTGTAAATTTCATTACTATCGTTGCCATCCTCCTCTCCTTATTCAGTTTGCTCAAATAACTCATCACGGCGAGAAACACGACGTAAAAAATTATGTATTGCTATACAAGCAATAACTATGTTTCTCTATACGTAAAACTTATATGGAGGTATTTTATTCAGAATGGAAAACCTATTTTTTAAAACACCAAAGCTTCTCTCAATAACATTTCTTAGCTTTTCATGAACATGGTTAAATTTTTCCTTCCTATTTGTAGCATTATTACCTCTGTAAATTCTCAACCAATAGCGGGTGTTGCGATATGGAGATAAGAAGCCTCCAGTGTTAATATACGCCGCATCACAAAGGTATACATACCTACATTAGCATAATTGTAAAGTTAATAATAATTTTCAATCACAGTGTTATTTAAACTATAATATACTTACTTAGAGGTGGTATGCGAAAATTATTTGCAGGATCACGCAATGTTTCATTTAAGACCCTTAAGTCATGTGCTATTCCTTCCCACCCAGCCATCACATATATATACATTTCATGTCAAAGTCGCATACCACCATTACGTTTTGATAACAATTTCCTTGATCTCGTCCTCTGAATGGTACTCGCTCACCTATTGGAATGTTTGCATCTATTAATGTACCATATAATGCTCCAACTGCACCTATGAAAGCCCCTTCTCTTAGGTCAATATGAGATCGAATATTTTCAGTAGGATTGGTAAAATCTGGAGGAACGATCATTTCTTGAGCAAAATTCATTATCGTGTTCAATACCTCATGAAAGTATTTATGAACTGTTTGTCCAGAGTGTTGAAATCTGTACTTTATTATACGATTTCGATTACTATGACTTATAGTGGATAAAAACATTGCCATTGTTTCTTCAACGTCTATATGTTTGCTATTACAAAGCCAATTCTTCCATTGAAAGTAACGACAAAGGTTTTTAAAAGATTGCTTATCCATTTGAAAATCATCATATATGATAATAGAAGGACCCTCCAACAACTCCTTCATGTACTGTTTTCCAGAAAGATATGAAGTCAACACTTTTTGTCGTATTACTCTATGATTTTTATGTTTAAGTAATATTAACAGTAAGTGCCAACCAACGAATATCCAAAGCTTCGGTGTCATTCTGTAATAATTGAACAATTCATCAATATTAGGCCTAAATGTAATAAATGTAATTGTAAATTTAAACAAAACTTGCAAATTATTATGACGGGTAATACAATAAATTATTAAGTTATCATACATTGTATTATTGAGAACAAACACTAGACAACTACTGATATAGAACATAATTCAAAAATTCTACTTTCTCGTCAAAAGTAGGTTCATCCATGAAAGTAATCTTTAGTTCAGGCTTGTCACAAAACAATACTTTTGCTTGTCTATATTTGTCTTGTGATAAAAGACCCATGCTTTTCATCTCTCTTAGGGAAACCATAATATCTGTGTACGAAGGTCCTTTGCTAGACTTCTCTTCGTTAATTTGTTGCTTCAAGATGCCAAGTAATCCCTATGTTTGATTTCCTAATGTTTTGCCACCTGAGTTTTTTTTGATGTTTTTTATTTGGTCGACAGAGCATTGCCTTGGAAGGTCAAGTGCGATTGTTGTCCTCCTCACATAGGGTATTATCTGTATCTTCGGTAACTCTTATGTTATCAAAGTAGTCGTCATTCATATTACTGTTCAAGTCAACATTATCTACATTTGCATCCTCTTATGTTGCAATATGTTCATCCTCATCTTCATTATCATTGGTAGAACGTGGGACTGATGAGGAATGTTAGTCGTTATGCATAGGATCGAAGTTGACAAATAGTAACAAGCAATGTAAATGCAGCAGAAATAGTAAAGTAGATTACACAGTCGATTTAATACTAGTTCAGACCTCCCATCCTATGTTCAATCCTAAAGCTCACCTTCGGTATTTCACTATCAACACTCTCACTTCACTCGGAGAAACAGGTTTACAAACTCAGCCTGAACAACCGAACAGGTCTTCAACAACAATTACAAGCAGTGTAACAAATGTTACTTTCTGACACAGTGTATCTTGATATACAGAATGTCAATTTGATATACAATAACTCCTATAACCAGACTAAACTATATTGAGTGAAGGTGTTGAGGCTAAGGAGTTTATTCGACTGGAATATGGGATGTGGTGATGAAGTACACTAGTCGAAATCCCTGAATCACATGAATTTCTTGGAATTCGGAGTATTGCTTAGGAATTGAAATTTAAGGCCTAGATTCAAAGCATGAAGTAGTGTTTCAATGTGTTGTGATTTAGGAATGGTTAGGGGATTATATAGTTGTTGTAGGGATGCCAATGTAAGGATGCAACCTTCCAAATTTGCCATTGATGAAGAGAAATGGCTACAGGAGCGAAGAAATACAACTTCTGGAGCGAAGAGACACGAAGGCACAAATTCAAAAAAATAGTCATTTTTGTACTAGCTTAGTCGATTGAAAGTGGCCAAATTTGGTCCAGAACTTCTGGCTTGATTTAGTAGGCTTTTTTTGATAAGTTGGTCAACTTAGGCTAGTTCAGTCGATTGAGCAAGGGTTTCAATCGACTAAATAAGCATAATTTCCAAAAGCTTGCTTAGTTCGGTGGTAAAAGCATGTGCTCATCTCTTAGCCCGCCCGGGTTTGAGTCCCAGCTTCCCATATTTTTAGCCAATTTATTTTTCACCTTTTCCATCATTGTTTTGACCTGAAATAACTTAATAAATATATTAGTAGCATTGTTGTATGATTGTTATCATCAAAACACCATATATATGGTTATTTCAATAAAGACTACCAAGCATATGATCCTTTTGCTAGCATTATTTCAAACACGCCTTTCATTAGATCATGATATTTGAGAGAACCATTTCGAAACTTCACCGCTCTTGGATTTTGCTGTTAATGTTAAACATTTACGATATAAATATATCATCATAATACACGAATAATAAAATGTTTATAGAATAGATTAACTAGCCTGAATAACGTCCTTTCACTTTTCAGGTGGCAAGTGTACAGAGTTGGTGGTAGCAGAAAAGCCATGTCCAGATAGTCCAATAAGTTTTACCCATGCATCGTAATCTCTTCGCAAATAGTCGTAATGATTATTGAATATTTTGTGGGCAAAATTCACATTCCATTTTTTGTTAAACTCTATCTCTAACCTTATCCAAGAATCTTTTGTAAGAGACATTCATTTATAACCTTGGCGCTCAACTTCCCTAAAGCACAACTCAAAGAAGTCTTTTTCCATTTTAGGATCCTTTGTGGAAGTAGCCCGGTCTTCGCAACTCTCATTATCTTCATCGTTATCATAATTTCTTGTCTTCGTTTTTCTCCTTGATGCCATAACTATTATCTAACACTTACATTATATAAAAGTAATTTTGTCCTTTTTTATTCATCGATGATAGAAGTATAAACAAATACATACAACAATATTAAAAAAATAGTATGAGACTAACTACTGTCTGGTTGCTTTATTTGTTTATGTATTATATGTTACTTGTAACAAACTTATAGTAGAAAAGAATTGTTTACTATAAATATTATCATGTAATAATGCTGCTATAAATATTTAATAAATTTCTGTTAAGTTATTTCTTATTAGAAGCATCTATAACCCTTTGTGTACTTTCTCTTTATTGTAGTCTATAGTTTACATAACTTAATTTATTATCATGTTCAAATTTTGAAGTAGCCTACTTCAACTTGGTTCTCTGCTTTTCACATATGGAAGCTAGTTGTACTCAACTATAAGTGACAAAGACATGCAATTAATTAAAATAATAGTGCCAGTATGTATACATTATATAACTTCCGACCACTAAAAATGATATAAAACAAAACACGATAAATCATAGAGTAAATAAAAAACATAGTACATCATGAAGCTTACATGAAACCCACACTTATCTTCCACCAGCAATCAGTAACATACATAAAAAAAATGAAAATAGTACGGCTATAATTTGTACCTTAATTGACTAGCTTCCAAATCTCTTGAATATTTTTTTAAGTTAAGAGAGAGATAATGGGATAACTATAAACTATGATGCTGTTGTTTATATAGAGATTTCGTTTTTGGCTGCAAATCAGCACGAGCTATTCAGAAGCTACAAATCAGCAATGGTTTTTGGTTGAAAAAAATCTGAATTGACCAGGTTAGTCTGAACGAATCCACCTTAGCAAAAGACTCAAAAAGTTATGAACGCTGAAATTTTACAATTTCATATCTATATTCAGCTGTTCTGAATTAAAACAAACGCAGCCTAAGACAGTGGAATGTTCAAAGAAATGAAATATTCAGCCTGAGTGAAAGTAATTTGCTGATTACAACATCATCAACTGAAATGATATCATTAACCTAAATTACAAGACAATTGTGTTTGATGACTTAGTATGCAAAAGGGGAGGCACATCAAAAATTGATCAAAAAGAAAAGGTTGAATGACACATCAAAACATTTAAAACTTATTTGTTGCTCTTGTTTCAAAAGAAATAAATAATAAATCATATAGCCAGTATGCTATTTGAAGTGTTAGTTGTTCCATTTTTACAAACAGCTTATGTGCATATACATGTAATTTATGAGAAATATCTGAGTATGTATCTGAGTAGAGATAGGTAACAAGTGGAGCAGATGGACAAAGATGAAGGAAGAACTTTTTTGAAGTGCTACTAATACAATCATTAATCCCATTCGCTTCTTTATCCCTCATTTTTATCCATTTGAAAAGATGGAAAGAATGTGTAAGAAGGGCATAATTGCCTTAATAATCTTAGGCAAAAAAACTTAGAAACCAATTATAGAAAAATATCTTGTACAAAAGGTGGAGAATAATTTTAGAATCTAACCTCAAGCAGACATCCATCATCTTCTAATGTTGAAATTTGTAATTCAATTCAATCAATCACAAATCCATAGGAAATCAATTAAATAAACTTCCACTCAAAAACATTGATCATTATTACAACTCAGCGATCAACTTAGAACATCGTAAATCATTAGTTTACTTCAGTTCAATACTAAACAAAAAGCATATGTCTGGCAAACAAAGTTAGAAAAATGATCACCACCACCAATTAATAGTCCACCATTTGTGAAATCAGTGAGCGCAAGTTCATCGCATGTCATCTTTTGGTTGCGCGACTATCATTATTTGGGGTATCTTGGTGATAGCAAATTTTAGCAAAAAGGTGTTTTTCTGGTTTCAACTTCCAACCAAAAATTAAAATCATGCATGGAGTTCTTTAGTATTCCAATTAAAATGCAAAATCAAATGTTGGTCCGATGTAATATCAAGTTGCAAGCATCTAATGTCTAGCTTTGGAATGAATATAGCTATAGAAAAAACGAAAAAAATATGAAATGCTACTCATGGTCAAAGTGGAAAAAAATACCATAAATTCGAAACGGTTGGAGAGTGCGAGAATAACTTGCAAAATAAACATACGGCTTATACGGATTCAGATCTAAAGGTGGACAATAGGGTGGGCATAAATATCATATGGCTGTAATTTTCCCTGCTCAAATTTGTACGTTGTTCACCCGGTTGAACAAGAATTATTAATACGAGTGTTACGGCATGCGCTTCATGCATGATAATAGCACACACTTCGCATGTAAATTGATTTTTTTGCAGATTATATGTGTTTAACATATTCAGGAGAAATGATTTTCATAAATATTTAGCTATGTTTTTGAGTTGGAATGTGTAGTTAGTTTGAATTTTTATTTTTAAGTTGCATCGTTTAATTTTTTATATTAGTTTGAACTTTTTTTTCTGTTATTAATTAACAAAGAGAAAAAATGTATAGGATATTTATTTGTTAGATCCTTATTTTTAAGTGATATTAAGATTGGTAATATATGTAAAAATGCGTTATGAATTTGTAAAAAGGTATATTTGCTAGATCTTATTTTTAAGTGGTATTAACATTTGCTAATATCTATAAAGAGGCATTTTTGAAATTTGACGTTAATATCAGAAAAGCGTACACCAAAACTATTATATTTAACTCCTAATAGCACACGCTACGCGCTTGCATTTCAAAAATGCAAAAATATATATGTAACGAACTAAAATAAAAATTGTAAATTATGTGTCAAACATCACAAAAAGAAATAACTAATGAAAAAAGATATCAAATTTGTCCTTTTAAAGATATTAGCACATCCTTCTACACAACATTTCTAGTGTAGTTCCGAATTGCCCTTGAACTTCGTCGTTTTTTTACTAAAACTTGATGTTTTTCATTGAAACTCCTCTTGATAATGTAGCATAAAATTGACCATTGCTGAATACATTTTGGGATAAGTAAATTCTGACATTTGGAATTGTTTGCCCTTAAGCTTTGTTAATAGTTAAAGAAAAACTTAGTTTTATAAGGAACTGTTAACATAATAAAGTAAATGGTAAACTAGTATCTTCAGAGAGCTTTATAGGCATTCTTGGTAAGAAACCAAAGTTTTAGCAAAGTGACTGATGACAATCTCTACATCTTGATGTTTCTATGAAGTTCACGATATATAAGTCGCATACCATTGCATAACCCATTTTTTGGATCGAGGTTCCTTAGTAGCATAATTAGTGCACCTTTCTTCAAGACCATTTATGTGGGGGTAAACCACTCAGATTTATTGAATTCAAGTATTTAAGCCGGTATAGATTTCTTATATCATCTTCCACAGAATCGAAAGAGTAGTAGACATGAATAAGATTTATAACTTGATCATTAACATATCCACATTTTCATTAAGTGGGGTTATCAAAGTCGTTGTAATCATATACTTTGTATTAAATGCATTCATGTATAAGTTTGGAAAAGTTGAATTTATTAGAGTAGTTATTGATTTTTAATCTTCCCATAGTATAATCATTTTGTCTGGGATTCTTGTCATGTTCTCATATATATGTAGTTCACTTCTATCACCAACTCGTAGTAGAAAATCCACATAGAATGGATCTTCTTTTGCCCTCATATTATGAGTGAGATGGATCACTTCAACATGTTTCCATAATGATGATTTAACTATGTATGTGTAAATTATTTCTAACATTGTACCATTTTGTACAACCGGTAAAACTTGTTTAAAATCCCCTCTGATGATTATAACTTTACCACCAAATGACATGTCATTTCCCAATATGTCTTTAAATTTTTTGTCCAGTGCTTCAAAAGCATATCTATGGGTCATTGTTGCTTCATTCCAAATAAGAACATCCGTTAATCTCATAAGTTCAATCACTTTAGACTGTTTAGATATCATACACATTGATGTTGAAGTTAGATTGATTGGGATTTTAAACCGTGAATGTGTTGTTCAACCATCTAGTAAGATTGTTGTGGCTATCCCCGATGTAGCTGTTACAAGTGCAATTAAACCATCATGTCTATTTTTCAAGTATTGCTCGATAAAGAATGGTTTTTCTCGTCCTACCAAGGCCATCTATGGAAAAGATTTTGCCTTCCTTTTTGTAAACCTCATTAGTATTGTAATATATGCATATTTTTGACATTCATTTAACTTTTCAGTAAATGTAAAGTTCTCTTTAAGCGTAACAATAGAATATTATTCCTTTATTAATTTTGAAGCAAGGGAATTATCATCTATATCATTTCTAATATTTGGAAGATCAAAATCAGATATTAGTTTATAATGGTTCATTAATAGATCATATAGAAGATGATTTTCAAGTATAGGTTGAGCTATTGTACTTGAACTTGGATAATCTTCAACATATGATAAAAAATTATTCCCATAATTTTCTCACTCCCGTTGATGCACAATAAATTAAGATTGTTACAAATAATCTTCTTAAAGATGACGACATTCGTGTGTTTGATGCTTCAAGCAAACATGCCTACTTTGGTCTTCTTCATGTAATCCCATCTTTTCTGCTGCTTGCCGAAACGTTGGGTATTTGATACCATCGATGGTTAGAAGATAGTCAAATGATGTTGGTCCTTTTCACGTTTCAAAAGAATTCGCAAGAAGTAACGTTCCCCTTCTGATGGAGAAACAATGTAAATTCATCCTATGACCTTTTTATGTGATGTGCTTTGTCGCCACTTTTTCATAGATGATATCAAGGTGTATTTTTTTGGAAATTCACGGTATAAAAAATGTCTTGCTTCTGAATCTTGTAAGTTTGTGTTGAAGAATTCAATTAATATTGATGTAGAGAGGTTTTCATCCAATAAAACATCAAACACTGTTTGATTAGCATGATAAGTCACTTGTTATCTACTTGGAAGGTGTATCTGTAGACGTTGAACTGAAGGATAAATTATATGCAATGAGAGTACAAAAATTCATCAAAAGATCTCTTGGAGACATATCCACCTTGCATCTAAAAACTTTTGGATCTTATTATGTTTGCGCCAAAATGGTCGCAAACCTTGAGTGTTGTGAAAGCACCAAACTATGAGTATGAATCAGCAATATGGCAAACACAAGTCGCAGATATAAATAAGCAGCAAACAGCAATCCAGAAATAAATCATAGGAACACGAGATTTATAGTGGTTCGGCTATCTCCGGTCTACGTCCACTTCAATGGTTTTTATCTTTTATTGATGTTCTTTGCTGATTACAAATGATTACAGCATATACAATGAACGAATTCGAATATAACATCAATGGAAAGAAGTAGAATTGAATCCGGCAGAGTCTGGACGTTGGACATCAAAAAAGCCCCCTTTTCTACAGGCTTCAGGAGGCTATTTATAGGCGTAGGAGGCTGAGATCGCGCTCAAACTTCGGGAGACTTCTTTTGGCACGTGAGGGGGCCCACGCGACCGACCCCACCAAGTTTCGACTCGATCTGCAATCGATACAAAGTAATTTCGTATCCATCAAGAAATGATCCAATCGAGCTGAAACTTGGCAGGATTGTTCTTTACCTTGTATGCAAGTTGTTGTGAAAATTTCGTTGCATTTGGATCAATGGTTCTTGAGATATGATCGATACAAGATTGCACTTTCGTGAACACTGCTGCGTTCGAATCCATGTTTCGTATCCGCCTGTTCGACTCGATCGGAGCACGTGCGCGTGCAATGATGTGTCGCGAAATCCCTGGGTCGATCCGCTTTGCGTGCCGAGTTCGACCAAGCAACCTGCATCTAGTGCATAAGTTTCGCTCGTATCGACTATTTGTTCGCATCCAGTTATTTTAGTCTTTATTCGAATCACTGTGATCGATTCGGAGTATCTTGACCATGATGGATACGAGCTCAACCGATACGAACAAAGCCTTGGGATGGATTCGAATATACTGAGGCGGTGTCCCTGTGATGGATACGAAATCGATCATTTCGAACAAGCCAGTATGATGATCGATGCGAGTATGATGGATTCGAACTGCACTAAACCTGATGGATATGAACACACTGAGGCGATGCCATTCCGATGGATACGAACCTGATGGATTCGAAATGGTCATTGCCTCAGTTCACCGATGGACATGAACTGCATATTCTTCCTATCTTGTATCGATCATATCTCCTCCGTATGAACTCCGATTTACCTAAAACTTGGAACGTTGGCTCTCATGGCTTTGCTTGTCCTGTCTTGTTAATTGCGGCC
Organism: Allium fistulosum; assembly: GCA_030737815.1. Classification (NCBI taxonomy): domain Eukaryota; kingdom Viridiplantae; phylum Streptophyta; class Magnoliopsida; order Asparagales; family Amaryllidaceae; genus Allium; species Allium fistulosum. The sequence goes on along the minus strand of CM060903.1, from coordinate 707,532,206 downwards.
CGATCCGGACTCGGACAAAATTCGTCGATATCCATGGTTATCCTGCAATGCATAGTTGATATTCATGGCTAGTTATTATTGATTTTCAGTCAGTTTTGGGTTTCTCAGCTTTGCTAAAAGTTGGGATAACACTTTGCCCCCCAAAACATGCCTTTTGGTAAAAGGTGTGTTTTGATCAGTCTCAAATCGAATGCAGTGAGTTCATGTTTTATTCAAATCTTATGGTATTTTCAATCGAGTTCATGGCTGTTCGAAGCCAAATCATTATCCATTTCTTCCTGTGGAAGTTAAGAATGAAACTCCGTAGTCTCTCCGGACAATCAACGGTTACTCCGGACCCTTGCTAAGCCCATCCTAGACTTGGCGATTGAATAGAAAGATCCTATTGCACTCCGGCATTGCTTTCTACCCCTTGCACTCTGGCCCCATTTAGGGCGTAAAGCGATGTCTTGGTCGTTCTGCCCGATCGTAGCCTCTCCGGGCTCCTGCTGGATCTCATCCTGTCACTCTCCGGTGAAGGGGAAACAACGTTAAGTGAGTCGATCCTGTCGCTCTCCGGCGAAGCGACTCACTTCTTGCACTCCGGACCCTGTCTCTCCGGGTAGGGTCATAAAGCGATCATTTTTATATTGGTATTTAATACTCATCCTTTAACTCTCCGGTCAAAGGTTTATTTCAAGAAATTCAAATTTATTTATTAAATTCAGGTCCTAGATGTTCAATCTCAAACATTAGGAAAAAAACTAAACATTGCCTCTTCGGGCAGATCGGTCTATCTCCATCTCAGAGCATGCCTAGGGATCTCTCTGGTTCCCATACATGAGTAAGTGGAGTAGCCGTTTATTCTAAAAACAAATCTAATGAAATTATTTGACCGAAGTTCAAATCCTGAACTTGGCCCTTGCCATCTTAATCAGTTGATGACGAGTCGTGATCCCGATCCAGGATCGTTTCTGTTAGGTGGAGGCGGTAGTTGCTCAGGCCTTACCGCCGCTGCCCGTTCTCTAACATATTGTGGCAATCTACCATTCTTGGCATGTTCTTCCACCTCATCCTTTAGGTGGCGGCATTCGTCGGTTGTGTGTCCATCCAGCTCATGGAATAGGCAATATTTTCCGGTCCTACGCTCCCGCTCTGTGGGATCTCTCCTGGGTGGTTTTCGATAGGGGAGTTGCCCCCGAGTTTCAGTGTAAATTCGTTCCAGGCTTGCCGCCAAATCTGTGTATTGCCTGAATCTGGGATCTCGGAATTTCTTCCATTTATCAGGACCATCATGTGCGTCATCCTGCTTTCTCTTTCCTTTGTCTGCCCTGGGCTGTTCCCTGGCGGTTCCTTCGCCTTGTACAGCGTTTATTTCCTGCCTCTCGGCTCGTGATTCTTCTAATCGAATGAATTTTTCAGCTTCATGGTAAAACTCTCCAAGATCTTGCGGTGGGTCTCTCGTTAAAGAATCTTTGAATTCGGTGCCTTCTCCAACTCCTGCCACTGCCGCCATCAAAATCATCGATGGATCGGGGCGATCTACAGAAGCCACCGTTGCATTAAATCGTAGCAGAAAATCTTTTATGGACTCTCCGGTCCTTTGTTTTATCGATGCCAAAGTCATCACACTCTTGGGTCGCGTCACGTGGACCCTAAACTGTCTCATGAAGCAATCTACAACCTCGCCTCATGTTCTAATCGATCCAGTTTCTAATTGCCTGAACCAAAGTGCAGCCAAATCTGACAAGTATAGAGGGAAGCATCGAGCCATCACTTCCTCGGATGCCCCCAACACTTCCATGTGCCTGATGTATCGAGTAATATGCATCGTTGGGTCCGACTTCCCGTCATAAGGACCCAGCATAGGAAGTTTGAACTTTGGGGGGTTCCTTGCATTCCTGATATTTGGAGTGAACGGACTCCGACTGACTTCTTCCAACCCTCCGCTAGACAATCCTCCTCTCATGATTCGTCGCACTAGACCAACCATTCTTTCGTCTCTATCTAGGGGTTGACCCCCTGTCAAGTTTCTATCCTGCCCCCCGAGTCTTGAAAGGAACTCTGGTACGTACTCTTCGGGTGGCTCGTTGTCATTAGCATTGGCTCTAGCCTGTTGAGCCCCTACCATCGGTCTTCCAGTATCGGACCCAGAGGGTCTGCCACCAAGTCCTTGTTGATTGCCTTCTGGTCCCGCATTCTGACCTTGAGCTTGATCTCTGTTAGTTTCTGCAATCCCAACTCCCTGTTCAGCATTTGCAGTTGCTGTAGTTGGTCCAAGGTTCTGCATATTTGCTGCTCTCATCTGTTCAAAGAAATTCTGCAGCATCTCTTGCTGAGTCTTCATCATCCTCTCTTGCAATGAATTTGCTATAGCTTCCATTTCATCTCTGGTGATGTAAATCGAAGCTTGTCCTTCTCCAGCACCAGAGGATGCCTCTTGACTTCCTCCCTGTTGGCTTCTCTCAGTTCTTTGTCTTGTTTGTCGAGTCATTTTCGAGTCAATCTGAATCCTTCAAACTTTCAAATCTAAACTTTGAATCTGGTGTAGCGGGTGCTAGTCCTTCTCAGTGAAAGCACCAAAGTGTTTGCGCCAAAAATGGTTGCAAACCTCGAGTGTTGTGAAAGCACCAAACTATGAGTATGAATCAGCAATATGGCAAACACAAGTCGTAGATATAAATAAGCAGCAAACAACAATCCAGAAATAAATCACAGGAACACGAGATTTATAGTGGTTCGGCTATCTCCGGCCTTCGTCCACTTCAATGGTTTTTATCTTTTATTGATGTTCTTTGCTGATTACAAATGATTACAGCAGATACAATGAACGAATTCGAATATAACATCAATGGAAAGAAGTAGAATTGAATCTGGCAGAGTCTGGACGTTGGACAGCAAAAAAGCCCCCTTTTCTACAGGCTTCAGGAGGCTATTTATAGGCGTAGGAGGCTGAGATCGCGCTCAAACTTCGGGAGACCTCTTCTGGCACGTGAGGGGGCCCACGCGACCGACCCCACCAAGTTTCGACTCGATCTGTGATCGATACGAAGTAATTTTGTATCCATCAAGAAATGATCCAATCGAGCTAAAACTTGGCAGGATTGTTCTTTACCTTGTATGCAAGTTGCTGTGAAAATTTCGTTGCATTTGGATCAATGGTTCGTGAGATATGATCGATACGAGATTGCACTTTCGTGAACACTGCTGCGTTCGAATCCATGTTTCGTATCCGCCTGTTCGACTCGATCGGAGCACGTGCGCATGCAATGATGTGTCGCGAAATCCCTGGGTCGATCCGCTTTGCGTGCCGAGTTCGACCAAGCAACCCGCATCTAGTGCTTAAGTTTCGCTCGTATCGACTATTTGTTCGCATCCAGTTGTTTTAGTCTTTATTCGAATCACTGTGATCGATTCAGAGTATCTTGACCACGATGGATACGAGCTCAACCGATACGAACAAAGCCTTGGGATGGATTCGAATATACCGAGGCGGTGTCCCTGTGATGGATACGAAATCGATCGTTTCGAACAAGCCAGTATGATGATCGATGTGAGTATGATGGATTCGAACTGCACTAAACCTGATGGATACGAACACACTGAGGCGATGCCATTCCGATGGATACGAACCTGATGGATTCGAAATGGTCATTGCCTCAGTTCACCAATGGACATGAACTGCATATTCTTCCTATCTTGTATCGATCATATCTCCTCCGTATGAACTCCGATTTACCTGAAACTTGGAACGTTGGCTCTCATGGCTTTGCTTGTCCTGTCTTGTTAATTGCGGCCCGATCCGGACTCGGACAAAATTCGTCGATATCCATGGTTATCCTACAATGCATAGTTGATATTCATGGCTAGTTATTATTGATTTTCAATCAGTTTTGGGTTTCTCAGCTTTGCTAAAAGTTGGGATAACACATTATTTTTAGACGTTGGATGAATTTCTACTGTCACATGATCCAGACCTTTGTATACATACATGTATAAATATTTGACAGATTTGATACTACTATAAACTTCAACATTTATGTGACACTCGTACCTTTTCAGCAGCCATGGTTTATATGGAACAACCCAACGATTATCCATTATAATATCACCATCATTGTCTAGTGCAATGTTTATATCATTATCCGACTTTTGATAAATAGGGTATGAATCATTACCTTGAATATTACATGGTGAAAATTGCGTAGGATATATTTTTTTGCAACTTCCATCTTTCATACAAGGAGCATTTGGTCGTTCTCTTCCACATGGCCTATGAAGCATCTATTTAATGGCAGCATTGTACAACTCTGTTTCTTCATCATGAGTCGGGATTTCAGCTCTTATAATAGCATCACAATCGTTTAGGCTATGTAATATATTTTTGTTGTTTAGAATAATAGGCATATGAGCATGGCATAGTCCTCTTTTTTGAAATTCGATGAAAGTAACATATGTTGCAACCAATCCAAGAATTTGTTTGTTGTAGATATCACGCTTTAGTTCTTCCTATTTGGCATGAAAAATTCTAGTAGTAAGATCTGGGCGATCTTGGGAAGTTTGTCCATGTGATAGTTCTGATGTGATTTCATCCCTTGTAGGATTGTATGTCATTGTAATAATCAAATCAGGCTTTCCAAACTTTTGTACTAAAGTCATTGCATCTTGATAGCATTGGTACATATCACGTGGACTTCCATTGAACGAAGATGGTAATATTACTCTTCTACATATGTTACCTATATCAAAAAAATTAATTTGATATAAAATTATATATATGTATTTGTGTGTATGTGTATATGTTTTATAAATAGACCAAAGAGAAGGGAAAAGTATCATACTTGCATTATTTTCTCCAGCAGTCAATGCATCTTAAAGTCCCACATACAATTTCAATCTAGTATGATGTTGTTAACAAAACCATCTCATTCTACCACTTTCAATTTTAACATAATTATCCATGACATATTGTTGTAATAAACGTCCTCCATGTAAGAAGAGAGAAGCATCTTCACGTCGGATCTAAAGTTTAAGTTGATTAGAAATGACAAATGGAATATATATATATATATATTATCTATATAATAATTACTTAAGTTGATTAGAACTGCTAGATCTTGATGTATATTTTATTTATGTTTGACTTCTAGTGTGAATCCAAAGAATGAAATCCATTGTGTCATGTTTAAATTTATGTCCAATAATTAATTGCTTTTTATCATATGATGATGCTAGTTATAAATTTTTAATTTTATGAATGTAAATGTACTTGGTACCTGCATAATATAAGCATAGTACTCATGACATGTAACAGGAGTTCCATTTACATTATGGCTGTTAAGGTCCCAACCATAACTTCCATAAGGTAGTATGAGAGAATACTGTAGAGGGTCATCACAACCATGTGTTTCTGGAATTCTAATAAGATGACCCATCGTCGTATATAGAACAATATTCCTACCAATTATAAGACTCATCTCATCTTGACCAACTATCACTGCGCAAACTTGTGAAGATGTAGGCAGTGTATATTGCTGGTACAATGGTTTTTCTTTAATTATAAATTTATAATTATGGATCTTGGGAAGTTGTGAAACTCGATGGAAGTATTGAGCAAAATTATTATTCTCATCCAATATAAGTTGTTTCCTTTCCAAAATTCCTGTATTCAAGTCTTCATTTCCAATTATTCGGTTTTCAATTTCATGATGAGTTTCATATATATATATATATATATATATATATATATATCTTGGTTTATCTCCTTCTTCGGGAAGTAGGCTTCCAATATTGTGATATACATCCTTGAGCACTGAAAGTGTAAATACCAGCTCTTCCACTTGTTAGGTTTTCATCGACATCCACTCCCATTGAAGTGAAAGAAAATACATGTTTATATGATCGAATATTCCTTTTGAAATGTATACCACCAGCAATTGTATCCTTGTAGAGCTCCAAAAGCTCACATGGTGAATGCAACTGTATCAATATCAAGTAAGTGGAAATCAGTCATAAATGGAGAATGAATTAGTAACTACATGTGCATGTGAAACATATTTTGAACGATGGTGGATAAGTGGGTAAACGTGGAGTGGGCAGTTAAAATTGAAGCAACATGCGAGGGGAGAAATGTGACGGTGTGAGTAATTAGTTAGTAATAGAAGTTAACTGTTTGATTGGGTGGATAATTTTCAACTGTGTGATATCTTCTTATTAATTAAACCCGGTCCTTTCTTCGTCTTTTCCGTTAAAGATGAGCAATTTTGTCATATAGATAAGAAACACACTTGCTATTTTTCAATCGAATATCAAAACCTGTTATGTCAATTTTTTATTTTTTCTAATAATGAACTATGTGCAAACCATAATGCAATAAAGTTATGAACACTAGTTCAATTAAAAGAGAATCTCAAAATTGAATTTTTGCATTTTTATAGTTAATAATTTAATAACAGCCAGGTTGCTTCAATAGCTATACAAAATTATCCTTTAATCAAATTGAAGAAATTGATTTTCTGGTTTACAAAAACATTAAAAAATATACGTCTACGAGCCTTTATTAAAAATCGTATCAAGCATCAAACAGTTCTTGGTTTGTGTAAAACTTCTTTTATAGCTCGATTTTAGTACATTTGCAAGGTATAAAATATAGTAATTCCATATGTCAAATCCAAAAGAATATGACATTTATAAACCATTGAAATCGTTGGAGCTGGGCTAGCCCTCAGCGGAAGGAATTGGATAAATTTCAAAAAAAATTCATTATTGGATCTTTAATGGGTCTATGTAGACTAATTCATTTAGAACTATAGCGACCCAGAATTTAATTACCTTAATAATGAATATATAAATATATTTTTATTAACTAAGTAATGGATTTTATAACTCAAATAAACTCCTTTTAAATAATGACTAAAGATGGTGAAATAGTTTTTTGTAACGGCCCGGAATTTCACTGCTTTAATTTGCAAATATTTAATTAATTTTAAATATTCAAATAATATATATTATAATGAAAATAAAACTCTTTTAAATAATAATTGATGATGGTAAAAATCATTTTTAAATTTTGTTTACAAAAATAATTAGTTCAAAGAAAACTAGAAAACGTGCCCGTAAATCGTTTTTCAAATTTTCAACTTTTAGGTGTCGGAAAACGTTGTGCACATTTGTGTAACACATACACACATTTTTATAAATGAGTTGTGATTTTTAATATATATTAACTTAAAAAATATAAAATATATGATATGACTTTTTATGTAAATGTTTAAAAAAACAAAATATAAATGTAAATAAAAGTGACATAAGTTGTCATGTCTTTAGAAACATGGAGTACATAGATAATAAATGCATGTTGGCTTGGAAAAATAAGGGGGCAACAAGGGGAAAACATGAGAAAAGGTGGGGGAGACATGCATGGTGATGTGGCATCATTATAGTGGAGGTTAAGTACCTTAAGGGTAATATGGTAATTTGATTTATGCAATTCATATAAAACTTATTTTCTAATACTTCTCTCATTTTCATTCGTACTTTGTGAATTTTTCTTCATGTCTTCATGCTCCTTTTCATGGCCTCCAAAAAGAGAAATTCCTAAGTTCTTAATTTAAGAAATTTAGCTTTCATTCTCTTTAAAAAATTTAAAACCTTTTCTAAACTTTCTTCCTTCCATTTCAACACCTCTCTTCCACAAAGCAAGTCCACACCCTCCCTAAACCGCCTTTTCCGTACATCATAAACCCCTGGCTGAACCACTTTTGCACCCATAAGCCTATAAAGTTATCATTTTTAGAAAGGCAAGGCAAAGTTTTAGGTTGTATTCAAGTTGGAGTGGAAGTTTGCTTAGTTTCGTCGACGTTTGGTGAGTAAAGATCTAACATTTAACTAAGTTTTATAAACTTAAAAATATACTTGATTATTGTAAAAATATGATGTTGTTTGGATATAAATTGTGTTGGCTTGTATATATGTGTATGTGTTTGGATGAGATGACAAATAGTTTGGAATTTGAGAATTGAATTGTCAAGTTAGTTGTAAGTTATAACCCTTATTTGTATATGTTGGTTATGACATGATTTTATGTTGTGGTATGGGTGTGATGTAATTATGTTTGCTATGATGTTTAATAAATGATTGTATGCTAAGGAAGTTAGCACCTTTTCCAACTTAAGTGACATGAAATCTCTTGCATAAAAACTATAATCTTTGGTTTTAAAATTTCAAGATATTTACGAATTTAAAACTTTCTTTAGTTTTCAAGAACAAACCTTTATGTTTTAGTAAAGTTTTTTCAAGAGTTAAAGTTTGGAAAATAGTTAGGAAATAAAATTTCAAGTTTTAAAATTACAGGTCATATAGCGATAGTCGCTATAGGTGTCGTTCAAGGAATCGAACTCTTTTTGGAATTTAAATTTGTTTTCATTTAAATATCTTTTTGAAAAGAGTTTTCAAACATATACTAAGTAAGAAAAGGTAATTATTTAATTATTTATTTATTTATCCAATGATTAATTAATTAATTAATTAATTAGTTCTTAATCATTAGTTAATAAAAGTAATTAATACCTAAGTGTTAATCAATGAAGTTAATTTTAATTAGTTAATAAATTAAATTAATTATTATTTAATTAATAATTAAGGGTTAATTATTTTTAATTATTTATTAAAGATTAATTATTGATTAATTATTTATAAAAAGGGATTTAATTAATTATTAATTAATTACTGATTAATTAAATTTAATTAATATTGTGATTAAGACTTAACTAAGATTTATTTATTATTTAATAAGGGTTTAATTTATTATTTAATTAACAAATAAGGGTTTAAAATCGCTTTGCTTTTAAAATAATGGTTTTGTTTAAACTGTTTTTTCTTTTCAAAGGTGTTAAAAATCAAGGGATTTCTTCGTCGATTACCCTTAAGTAACCTTAAACAAATATGAAACCAAAGTTAATGTGGTGGCACATTTATGAGAAGTAAGTCATACCATAGCACTAAAAGCCGATGAGTAGGCTGATCCTCTATTTATGAGATCTAGACTTTATTTCTAGGCGAGAGATAAAGTAAGGTCGAAATATCAGAAACGTGATAGATATAGGAGGGTTAATTCCTATCAACGGGTAGTATATGGTTATTCATATGCACTCTTTATAATTACCCTAAGTAGCGGATTGTCCGCTATTTATAACTGGACCCGTTTTAACTCCGGAAGTATGTTGTGTATATTAGAGTTCCCTAGTGAGGACTCAAATATTGGTTACATACTTCCAAAAAAACAAAATTGAGTTAGCCGAGAATTATCGCTTAGTTTGGAGACACCGGTTTTGGGTTAGTATAATTTATCTGAACCACTCCAAACTAATAACGTTCATGATGGATTGTTATAAAGTATGTTATGGAGTTGTACTATTTTTCCTAGGGGTGATTCCAAAAATGGAAGATGGTAAACGTTAAAGGTTAGTTCGATCTCGGACCAACTTGTATGGATGAATGCTATCATTACATTGGATGCCTGGAGTGCAATTTTAACATTCCAAGATGGTCTGCTAAAAGGAAGGTAAATGCGTAGTCTCAAGCCTCGCAACTTAGAGGTGGCTAAAACAAGGTAGACGCAATAAGGCTATGTGGATCGCGCCCATTAGGGTATAATCATCTCCAAATCTAGAGCGATATCTACGGTTTTTGTATGCTTCGGGATCCCTTTATGGTTGTTGATCGCAACCAAGGGATGATCATATTCGGCACTATCCAAGTTCAGAGTTAGGCCGGTTTTGTGTAAGTAGTTGTGGGCCAAGTTCGGGGTCTGACTCTAGGTATATTTTATCTAGAGATGTACTATACGAAAGGCAGTCCCTTACCTTGTCACCTTTTGGAATCCATTTTCCAATACGAGCCTTCGGACTTGATTGTATACCTATTATGCTGGAATTTAATAATGTAACAATTTTGGCTATGATTCCATATTTATTTTAAACCTATACATTATGATAATATCAGAGGATTTTATATAGAAAAGTTTTGGTTATCGCAAGGTAAAAATCCGTCCATGTTTATATGCGGCATGGTCTTACGAGACACCTTTAATTTGAAGGTTTTTACAAAGTTAAACTTACGCTTTACTCACACCAAATCCATGTTTAATCCGGACTTTTATTTCTTTCCCTTAAACTCTTGGGTACTCAAATATTTATGAGTAGCCAAGTTGTCAGGTTTCTTTGAAACATTTTAGAAAGCAGTATGGAGCAGAAGCTTTCACTGTATCCAGTAGTTATGTTTATTTTTGCTGTGACTATATATTATGTATTAGTAATTTAGGTAAGCTGATATAGCTATCCTTGTTGGGAATAGTACTGGTTGTAACTTTGATGTAACATTTTGGAGTAACCATATGTACTATTCTATGATGATGTATATATTACTCTATCGTCTGTGAGAAAAATCTGTATTTGTTTCCTTTGTCTTTTATTTTCTTTACCCCACGACCTGTCTTTCATCACTTAGATGATTGGCATATGAATACCGAGGATGTATTAAGTGTCATCTTTGGGTGTAAGAAAGGCAGATCGTCATACTTGGTATCAGAGCTTAGGTTGAGCAAACACCTAGGCATTGGTTGGGGGTTAACTCGTTGGAGATTGGGTTAGTAGTACCCTAGAATGAGTTTAGTCTTTGAGAGTGTGTCTCCATGTGGTTTTGATCAACATCTATATGTTTGGTTTTATGTTCTTTTTCCTAAGATAATCCCGTCCATGTATTCTAAAGATATCTTACTTTATTTAGATAGTAAGAATGAGTATGAGAATGGGATGAGGAAGGGGACACAGTAGCACAACAACCACAAATGGAAGAACCTCGAATGTTAGAAGGGGTGGAATAGCTGTTAAGGCAGTAGCTCCAGTACAGCCTCGAGTTAACTTCGCAACTCTATGCAAGGACTACACAAACCTAGGAGGAAAACCTTTCAAGGGTACTGAATCTATCATTGAAGTACAAGCTTGGCAACGGTCATGTGAGAAGTTTTTCAAAGGTTTGGACATTTCTGATGATCAGAAATGGTTCTTGGCATCATTGCAATTGCAAGATGGTGTAGCTGCATCGTGGGATTCTGTCACTGCAAATGTTCCAGAAGGTTAGTTTTCATGGGCTAGATTCAAAGAAGTATTCGAAAACCAATTCATGCCAGCTGCGGGCAAAACTCGATTATGTAGAAGTTTCATGGATCTCAAGCAGGTAGATATGCCGGTAGCTAAATACGAGTCAAAGTTTTATGAATTATCTCGTTTCGGCCCTGCACTTATTGATACACCATTAAAGAAAAATGAGATGTTCATATTGGGTATGTGAGAAGAGTTCCATGAAAAGATGATAGCTCATGTGAAGGAACCGTTTGTGGATTTAGTTGATATGGCCTTAAGGTATGAAGTGCTTTTGAAGAAAAAGCCAGCAGCAGTAGCAACCAGTGGAGGTACACATAAAAGGAAGTTTAATCCAAACTGGAAGAGAAGCAGGGAAAGGGAAAACCTACAGGAGGAGATCAAGGAAACTATTTCAAAGATATTGAATGTTATAACTGCAAACAGAAGGGTCATACTTCTAAAGTTTGTCGACAGGCAAGACCTATCTCTCTGATGGTTCTAAAGATACTTTGTTATAATTGTCAACAGCCTGGGAACATGGTTAAGGACTGCCCACTGTTAAAGAAAGGACAACAAGCCAACGTTTATGTAATCAAGGACGAACCCTCAACTTCAGGAGCTGTGAAAGGGAAGGGAATCTTGAAGGTACTTTAATTATTAATGGAGTTTTTGTTAGAGTTTAGTTTGATACTGGGGCTTCCCACAGTTTTATTTCTATTGATTTAATTAGGAAATTTAATCTTTCCCCTAAAATCATAGAAAACCCTCTCTGTGTGTCAACCCCCATAGGAAGCATAACTAATCTATGTATGATTTGTAAGGATGTGCGAGCTTCATACCTTACCCACTACTTTTCATGCAACTTGTTTGTTATAGATTCAAGGGATTTGATATTTTACTTGGTATGGATTGGCTAGTAGAGAATAGAGCCATTGTGGATTGTGTTAGAAGAACAATATCTTTGGTAACCAAACTAGGAAGTTTGGCGGTGGTGCCTTGTGATGAGCCTAGAAAATTATTTAGTAGTTTCTTGTATGCCTTAGAATCATCCCAGGAAAAGTTAGGATCGATAGAAGCTGTTAAAGATTTTCCTGATATTTTTGAGCCGATTAGCAGTTTGCCTCCCCATCAGGAAATTGAATTTTGTATTGATCTAGTTCCCGGTGCGAGACCTATTATTCAACCCATGTGTAAAATATCCCCAAGAGAGAAACAAGAGTTAAAGGATCAAACCGATGATTTGTTGAGAAGATGATTGATTAGGCCAAGCCGTTCAAGTTAGGGATCGGCAGTAGTTTTTGTAGCTAAGTTCGATGGTTCGTTAAGATTATGCGTGGATTATAGGGAACTTAATAAGCATACCATTCGAAATAAGTACCCATTACCCCGAATAGACGATATGTTTGACCAACTTCATGGGGCTAGAGTATTCTCCCAATTAGACCTTGCTACAGGTTTCCATTAGTTAAGGGTAGCGGAGGATAGTATACCCTAACGACTTTTAGAGGACCGGACTTATTTTATGAGTGGCTGGTTATGCCTTTTGGGCTGACTAATGCACCTGCATTTTTCGTTGATCTTATGAATCGATTTTTTAGGGATGTGTTGAATAAGATCGTGTTGGTTTTCATCGACGACATTCTTATCTACTCAAAGACTGAGGAAGAGCACAAACACCATTTGGAAGTGGTGTTGGAAACATTAAGAAAAAACGTTCTTAAAGCTAAGTTTTTGAAGTGCCACTTTTGAAAATCAAAAGTGAGATACCTAGGACATATTGTAACGGGTGATGGCATCTCAGTTGATCCGATTAAGGTAGCTGCTGTGCAGGATTTCAAAAGACCCCAAACTCCCACAAAAGCAAGAAGCTTTTTAGAAATGGCCGGTTATTATAGAAAGTCCATAAGGATTACTCCAAAATCGCCTCTCACCTAACCAAGCTAACAAAGATGGATGTTCAATTTGAATGGACTCTGAAGTGTGAGAGTGCATTTCTAAAGTTAAAAGAGAGATTGACCAGTGCCTCTATTTTGGCTATTATTAATAAAGGAGAAGGGTTAACTATTTATATGGATGCATGTAGAGTTGGTTTAGGTGTAGTGTTGATGCAACATGAAAAGGTTATAGCAATGCAAGTAGACAGTTAAAGCCTCACGAGAAGAATTATATAACGCATGACTTGGAGCTGTTAGTAGTAGTATTTGCGTTAAAGATGTGGAGGCATTACTTGCTGGGTAAGAATCCTTCTTTCCCTCTTTTGTTTATTTATAATCTTCAGGGATCCTAGTTAGTAATTTCCTTCCTTAAATAGGTGAAAAGTTCAAGCTCTTCACGGATCACAAGTCCCTGAAGTACCTTTTCACTCAGATGGATCAGACCCTAAGGCAACAACGATGGTTGGAGTTCCTGGCAGCCCATGACTTGGATATTCTCCACACGCTAGGAAAATCAAATGTTGTGGCAGATGCTCTTAGTAGGAATGCAGTTTTGGCACTCTTGGAAGTTAAACCAACTCTTTTGGAAAGGATTGCTAGTGAGCAAAGGGAGGACGAGCATTTAAGGAAGATCATCCAAGATGTTGAGGAGGGGGCAGTCTTCAAGTTTCGAGTTAGATAAACATGGTATATTACGTATGAATGGAAGGATATGCATACCTGATGTCGATGGCCTTAGACAAGAAGTTTTATCGGAATGTCATCGATCCAGATTAAGTATCCACCCGGGTGTTTCTAAGATGCATAGAGATAAGAAATGAGTATTTGGGTGGCTTGGAATGAGGAGAGATGTCTTAACCTTTTCAGCAGATGCTTGAACTGTCAAGAGATAAAGGGCGATCACTAGAGACAACTGGATTATTTCAACCCTTGGAAATCCCATATTGGAAATGGGAGATGATATCTATGGATTTTATTGATGGTTTACCCAAAAACAGAAAAGGAAATGAAGGTGTGTGGGTTATCATGGATCGGCTAACGAAGAGTGCTCATTTTTCCCAGTAAAACCGACAAGAACTACAGCTTCTTTGGAGGAAATTTATATGAGGGAGATTGTTCGATTGTAGAGAGTTCTAGTGAGTATTGTAAGTGATTGAGATTCCATCTTCACTAGTCGGTTTTGGGAGGTGTTGCAAGTAGCTTTAGGAACAAAGCTAAGCTAAGCACAGCATATCACCCCCAAACAGACGGACAGACGGAAAGGGTGAACCAGATTCTAGAAGATCTTCTGAGGGCATGTATTCTAGATTTTGGAGGATCATGGGAAGATCATCTCCACTTAGTAGAATTCTCTTACAATAATAGCTTTCAGGCAAGCATCGGCATGGCATCTTATGAATCTCTTTATGGACGTCCATGCAAGTCACTAGCATGTTGGATTAAGACTAGAGATCAGCTAGTACTTGCACCAGATATGATCCGGGAAGCTACTGAAACGGCTGTAGTGATAAAGAGAAAAATGAAGGAAACCCAGGATCGACAAGAGAGTTTTTACGATAAAAGGAGAAGAGATTTGGAGTTTGAAGTCAGAGAACTCCGTATTTGTAAACATTGCTCCAATCAGAGGAGTTGCTTGATTCGGAAGGGCTGGGAAGTTGACACCTAGGTATATTAGACCTTTTAAGATTATTGGAAGGATTGGACCGCTCGCCTACAAGGTTGAATTACCAGAAAGGTTGTCATGGGTCCATAATATTTTCCACGTAACCATTTGAGAAAATTTGTTCATGAACCTTTGTTGATTGTAGAATCATCGGTTCAAGATGATTTGGAGATAGAACCGAACCTGATGGTGATTAGACATCTAGTTCATAGTGTAGATCAGGATGAGAAGAGGTTGCGCAATAAGGTGGTGAAGTTTGTAAAGATCCAGTGGAGCGAGGATCCCTAAGATTGTACTTAGGTGACGGTGGATCATATAAAGGAAGCCTATCCAGAATTGATGTTGCGATAGTCATTGTTCTACGTATAGTATATGCACTATTGTGTTATGGATGCTTAGTGTATGTCCTTTGTATGGATTTCATGATATATAATATTTGACTTTTTGAGTTGTTATGAGTTATCTTTTTGTTTACTAATTTCGGGACGAAATTCTTTTAAGGGTGGAAGGGTGTAACGACCCAGAATTTAATTACCTTAATAATGAATATTTAAATACATTTTTAATAACTAATTAATGGATTTTATAACTCAAATAAATTCCTTTTAAATAATAACTAAAGACGGTGAAATAGTTTTTGTAACGACTCGGAATTTCACTGCTTTGATTTGGGAATATTTAATTAATTTTAAATATTCAAATAATAGATATTATAATGAAAATAAAACTCTTTTAAATAATAATTAATGATGGTAAAATCATTTTCAAATTTTAAAAAAAATAATAATAAGTTCAATGAAAAATAGAAAACGTGCCCGGAAATCGTTTTCCTAATTTTTAACTTTTAGGTGTTGGAAAGTTATCGGAAAACGTTTTGCACATTTGCGTAACACATATACATAATTTTATAAATGAGTTGGGATTTTTAATATATATTAACTTAAGAAATATAAAATATACGATATGACTTTTTTTGTAAACGTTTAAAAAACAAAATATAAATGTAAATAAAAGTGACATAAGTTGTCATATCTTTAGAAACATTAAGTACTTGGATAATAAGTGCATGTTGGCTTGGAAAAATTAAGGGGGGGACAAGGGAAAAATGTAAGAAAACGTGGAGGAGACAAGCATGATGATGTGGCATCAATATAGTGGATGTTAAGTACCTTAAGGGTAATATGGTAATTTGATTTATGCAATTCATATAAAACTAATTTCCTAATACTTCTCTCATTTTCATTTTCATTCATACTTTGTGAATTTTTCTTCATTTCTTCATGCTCATTTTCATGGCCTCCAAAAAGAGAAATTCCTAAGTTCTTAAGTTAAGAAACTTAGTTCTCATTCTCTTTAATAATTTCTTCAACCTTTTCTAAACTCTCCTCCTTCCATTTCAACACCTCTCCTCCACAAAGCAAGTCCACACCCTCCATAAACCACTTTGGTGGTTCACCATAAGCCCCTACCAAACCACTTTTGCACCCATAAGCCCATAAAGTTATCCTTTTTAGACAGGCAAGGCAAAGTTCTAGGTTGTATTCAAGTTGGAGCGGAAGTTAGCTTAGTTTCATCGATGTTTGGTGAGTAAAGGTCTAACATTTAACTAAGTTTTATAAACTTAAAAATATGATTGGTTTATTGTAAATATATTATGTTGTTTGGATATAAATTGTGTTGGCTTGTATATATGTGTATGTGTTTGGATGAGATGACAAATAGTTTGGAATTTGAGAATTGAAATGTCAAGTTAATTGCAAGTTATAACCCTTATTTTTATATGTTGGTTATGAAATGATTTTATGTTGTAGTAGGGTTGTGATGTAATTATGTATGCTATGATGTTGAATAAATGATTGTATGCTAAGGAAGTTAGCACCATTGCTAACTAAAGTGAAATGGATCTCTTGCATAAAAACTATAATCTTTTGTTTTAAAATTTCAATATATTTTTGAATTTAAAATTTGCTTTAGTTTTCAAGAATAAACATTTATGTTTTAGTAAAGTTTTTTCAAGAGTTGAAGTTTGGAAAAGAGTTAGGAAATAAAATTTCAAGTTTCAAAATTACAAGTCGAATAGCGATAGTCGCTATAGGTGCAGTTCAAGGAATCGAACTCCTTTTGGAATCTAAATTTGATTTCACTTAAATATCTTTTTGAAAAGAGTTTTCTTTCAAACATATACTAAGTAAGAAAAGGTAATTATTTGATTAATTAATTATCAAATGATTAATTATTTATTTATTAAATGATTAATTAATTAATTAATTAAGTAATTAGTACTTAATCATTAGTTAATAAAAGTAATATTACCCAAGTGTTAATCAATGAAGTTAATTTTAATTATTTAATTAATTAAAATTAATTATTATTTAATTAATAATTAAGGGTTAATTACTTTTAATTATTTATTAAAGTTTAATTATTTATTATTTATTTATAAAAAGGGATTTAATTAATTATTAATTGATTATTGATTTATTAAATTTAATTAATATTGTAATTAAGACTTAACTAAGATTTAATTATTATTTAATAAGGGTTTAATTTATTATTTAATTAATAAATAAGGGTTTAAAATCACTTTGTTTTTAAAATATTGGTTTTGTTTAAACTGTTTTTCTTTGCAAAGGTGTTTTAAATCAAGGAATTTCTTCGTCGATTACCCTTAAGTAACCTCAAACAAATATGAAACCAAGTTAATGTGGTGGCACATTTATGGGAAGTAAGTCATCTCATAGTTAGCACTAAAAGCCGATGAGTAGGATGATCCTCTATTTGTGAGATCTAGAATTTATTTCTAGGCGAGTAATAAAGTAAGGTCAAAATATCGGAAACATGATAGATATGGGAGGGTTAATTCCTATCAGTGGGTCTTTTTTTAGATTAAGTATATGGTTATTCATATGCGAACTCTGTATAATTACCCTAAGTAGCGAATTGTCCGCTATTTATAACCTGACATGTTTTAACCCAGGAAGTATGTTGTGTATATTAGAGTTCCCCGGTGAGGACTCGAATACTGGTTACATACTTCCAAAAGAACCGGAATTAAGTTAGCCGGGAATTATCGCTTAGTTTGGAGACACCGGTTTCGGGTAAGTATAATTTATCTAAACTACTCTAAACTAATAACATTCGCGATGGATTGTTATGAAGTATGTTATGGAGCTGTACAATTCTTCCTGAGGGTGATTTCAAAAATGAAAGATAGTAAATTTTGAAGGTTTGTTCGATCCTAAAATAACTTATGTGGATGAATGATATCATTGCATTGGATGCCTGGAGGGCAATGTTAGCATTCCAAGATGGTCTGCTAGAAGGAAGGTAAATGTGTAGCCTCAAGCCTCACAACCAAAGGTGGTTAAAACAGGGTAGATATAGCTGAGCTATGTGGGTCGCGCCCATTAGGGTATGATCATTGCCAAATCTAGAGTGATATCTACAGTTTATGTATGCTTTGGGATCCCTTTATGGTTGTGGATCGCAACCAAGGGGTGATTATATTCGGTACTATCCAAGTTCAGGTGTAGGCCTGTTTTGTGTTAGCAGGGGTGGGCCAAGTTCAGGGTCTGACCCTAGGTACATTTTATCTAGAGATGTATTATATGAAAGGCAGTCCCTTACCTTGTCACCGTTGGAATCCATTTTCCAATATGAGCCTTCAGACTTGATTGTGTACCTATTATGCTGGAATTTAATAATGTAACAATTTTGGCTATAATTCCATATTTATTTTAAACCTAGACATTATGATAATATCAGAGGATTTTATATAGAAATGTTTTGGTTATCTTAAGGTAAAAACCCATCCGTGTTTATGTGTGGCGTGATCTTACGAGATACCTTTAATTTGAAGGTTTTTACAAAGTTAAACTTATGCTTTACTCGCACCAGACCCATATCTGACCCGGAGTTTTATTTCTTTCCCTTAAACTCTTGGGTACTCAAATTTTTATGAGTAGCCAAATAGTCAGGTTTCTTTGGAGCATTTTAAGAAGAAGTATGGAGCAGAAGCTTTCACCGTGTCCCGTAGTTATGTTTATTTCCACTATGACTGTACATTATGTATTAGTAATTTAGGTAGGCTGATATAACTGTCCTTGTTAGGAATAGAACTTATTGTAACTTTGAGTAACATTTTGGATTTGCCATATGTACTATTATGTGATGATGTATATGTAACTCTGTCATTTGTGAGAAAAATCTATATTTATTTCCTTTGTCTTTTATTTTCTTTACCCCACGACTTATCTTTCAGACACTTAGATGATCGACACATGAATACAGATGATGTATTAAGTGTTGTCTTTGGGTGTAAGAAAGGCAGATCGTCACACGAACTTTTCTAAATTTTCTTTTAAATAAAATCAATATTATACTTGAATTTATAAATAAAATTTATTTTTATACAATTTTATATTATATTTCATATATGTGTATCATATACACATACATGTATGCGTGCACTACAACAATATAATATGTATATGGTTTGACATGTCCGAGTATAGATGTTGGGATTTACATCGCAACAGACATATTACCCCATACTAATGTATTATCTAAATATACATATATGTGCATCAAATTTATTATATAACTAAATATACATGTATATGTACGTATGTATGTATGTATAAATTTAATTACATATTTGTTATAAAATTTTGGTTATAAATTATTTATGTAAATCATTTATGAGATATATGTAAATATATATCTATATAATATAATTAAATTTCAAAATTATTTTAAATATTAGTTTGTAAAATAATTTAAAACCTTTATCGTATATTATGAAAACAATTATATATATATATATATTATATATATACATACAATAAATTAATATATATATGTATGTATGTATATGTATAAAATACTTTTTTATTAAATACATATATTTACTACTGCCCACCACCTTAAATATTTTATTTTTATTTATTTTTTGTTTCAATAATTTTTTAAATAAAATATACTTTAAAATTTTAAAATTCATGCAGATTTAATTAATAAAAATATTTAAAAATCATATCCGAGATCAAAATGCATGTTTTATAATATATAAATTTTATCCAGAAAATTATATTATTTATAAATGCATTATAGTTTTTTTTGTTTACCTAATTGTTAGTTAAATAAATAATTTAAATGTTTATAAATTTTTTTTTTGCCGAATGGTTTTAGGTATATATAATAAAATTTTAAATACATGTATTATATGAATTAATATTTTATAATTAAGTTTAATTGACAAAATCATTTGATAATAATATTTTGATAGTAAAAATAATTTTTTATCATTAGGCCGTGAGCTAAGAAGACTTCTATATTAATAAATTTACACACACGCGCACATACATAATCATCATGTGATGAATACAATAATATACCAATT
Organism: Allium fistulosum; assembly: GCA_030737815.1. NCBI lineage: Eukaryota > Viridiplantae > Streptophyta > Magnoliopsida > Asparagales > Amaryllidaceae > Allium > Allium fistulosum. Next base: position 707,512,088 of record CM060903.1, on the reverse strand, counting down.
CGTGATAAGGTCCATCTAGCTAACCTATGAATAATTGATTAACTAAGAAATTAAAAACATTAATAAATCTAAATCATACCACTTACCAAGGCCTAGAGATTTCACTTTGAAATGTTTAAATGACTCCTTGAATCAAATTCCAAGTTTTAGAGTTGATGGCTCCTGAACTGCTTTATCATCAACGATCGAATTGAAGAGTTTTGATGTAATTTATGCTTGGATATTTTGGAATTTAGTAGGAGATATTTCTAGCCAAAATGTGCAGGAAGAAGGAGGGGCAAAAGTGTAAAAAAGAAATGGTGCAAAAGGTGGCATATAAATAAGAAGTCGAATGGAGAGGACAGTGGATCGCATCCTTACCTCTCTCTTACCAATTCCTCTCTTTGTAACCATTTCAAAGCCTCCCCCTTTAACCAACATTTGGTCGGCATAACCAAGCTATTTCTAGCCAAAATATGCATGCCCCATATGGGTCGCAATACCAGTCTGAATGATGTCTGTTGCACTAAAATCCAAATTTAAATGCGTAGCAATGTCGTATATCGATCAATATATTTATAACTATTATAAATACACTGTTTGACATTGTCTAACTCATCAAATACAAAATTTTATAATTAATATTTCATAAATATTAATTAATTTAATTAATTTATAACAATTATAATTAATTAAATCATGTGATAAAAGGAGTATTCATCGTTTCGGTTATGTGACTCTTATTTGTAAATTTGGTCAGCGATTAATATCAAACAATTCGAATATTAAACTTCACACATCACTTAACAGGTGGTGTGACATTACAGCTAATTTTATTGCTTATTCGGTTTCGATAAAATGGAATTTTACTTTATCATTACTAGTAATGATAATTATTTACACTATTTCTCTTTATCAAAACTATATCACTTTGGACTTATGGAATTTGGTAATGGTCAAAATTCCAATATCATTCATATTCAACACCATAGTCCAAGCACAAAGTCCTTGATTCAATAATAGCAATTATTATTAATTGTACTGCTCTAGCTAGAGAATTTCACTTTGAGCTGACTTCAGTTGACCGTGATACTAACCTCATATAACTGAGGAGAATAATCCTCTCTTGAATAGTGTTTCACTTTCAACGCTTCCACTCGACCCAACTACAGTCGTTCGATGGACGTCATGCCATAATTTAACTATAATCAAAGAGGATCTTCCACATTGAAGATCAATAGTATTCTTAAGTCAAGAGAATCGTATAAGTTTGTCACATTGATATTTTCAATTTGACCTTAGTTATATTAACCAACAGAAAACTACTGAGTGAGTCATTCCACATTTATCCAAAAACTATTAGTACATAACCCCTTTATGCCTCTAGTATTAATGAGTAATACATTTCCCAACATTTGTAGAGCGTTACGTACTCTAGTCTCAATGGATGTATCGATATCCAGTCTCGATACATCCTGACTAGGAATATTTAAAGTGGTATGTTTAATCTCATTGTGCCAAAATAACTCATAGTTACAATAATTTGTAGCTATGATCACAAAACATACCATCTATGTATTTTCTATTAAATATACTTTTAATTAAATTAATTAATTAATATAACACATTATTTCAAGTATACAATAGAAAGAAAACACCTTTTATTTTGAACAAGATTGATTATCGAGTTAGATATAGTAACAAATTACATAGTTGCCTATAAGGTATACCGCTAACTCTATCAATCTTCAACTTGCACTTGGGGTCAGTTATAGTATCACAATCCTATCCCTTCGATTGGTTTAATAAGAACTGATCGAGACAGACCCTTCGTCCATGGATCTTCCATGTTGTTCTAATTATCAACTATGTTAATATACTCTCTCCGATGTTGATAAACTACCTTTATCGTGTGGAACTAATCAGAGTATGTTTCTCGACTTCTAGTGAGCTCTTATTATTACATTATTATCATATAACAATGTTGTAGTATTCTCAATACTTGGAATCACCCTTGCTCGGTTATAAATTTATGCATTTATATTTATATACATTGATTTTATTTTGGGACTATAGAACATTTCCAACTTGAAGCTACTTATTTAAGGTTTGAACATGAATTTAATATTGACATGTGATACTCGATATCACTTATGAAGTTTGAGTCCGTACACTCTTTTATAAGGAGTACGTTGTTTTCATAAACGGTTATTTAATATTTAATAAATACTCAAGTACACTCCAAACTACCATTTAGTGATATAAATTTGGATTTGATACTTGCTACATGCATCAAATACATAAGCAAAAGACAATATTGCAGATAGTACAACATGTATGATAATTCCTATTGTCAATACATAAGGAATTCATCTTACATGTTCCATGTTAAAATTTCAATAAGGTGTTAGGGCATATCGTTTTAAGACATTCCTAACATCTTTTATACTTAATATAAAAGATATAATTTATAAATCCAATATCGAGTATTAAACAACCAAATTATTACTGATTTTAACATAAGTACATCGTTAACAATCAGCAATATGTTGTTTACTTATAGCCTAAAGTATCCATGTACCTTTTAGTTATTCTTTCTTATAGACACACACTTTCTCTGCATTTTGATTGAAAATCAAACTATTCGCTATTTCTACCAAATACTTATTTAATTCCAATGCTTATAAAATGATACTATCATATCATTTCTTGGATAATATCCAAAAACGCACAAACTCAATACCGCTCGTACTGACTTCAAGGCACTTTGGTTGTTATGTGCAAACAGTCTATTCTAAATCATTATTTAGAATTTTCTATTTCAACATATATATATACCAAAAAACAAAGTCGTATCAAGCGATAATTTTGTGAGTAAATCTGAATTAACTTGAACTCGTTGAATGACAAAACTATTACGCCAATTTCAATAATTGAAATTTATGATGTTATTCTTATTAATGTTGATCATTATATTTCAACTGCATTAGTCTTTCTCTTGAAGACTCATTCACGTCTGATGGCTAATATCCCTTTGGGTACAACTACCAAAATCATATTTTGATAACATACTTAGAATCTACTTTGAATTTGTATATCATACCATATCGTGGAGTCAATACCTTTAATGGTTCAATTGACAACCAAGAATTATCTTTCTTGAATTGATAAGAAACTCATAGTTTTCCTTTAATATGCAAGAATATTTATTAGACATACTAATACATTGTGTTCATTCATGTTTGGTTAATTTTATTTCATCCCTCGTATTCGGTTTCATCCTTAGATTATATCCAAATCCATTTTATTATCAATAATTTGTAAAAGAAATTTCTTTACATCGAAGTTGGTATCTTGGAACAAGAATTGTTTTTCGGTTCAACAGAATGGATATTCATAAACATTTTATGAATTTCCTTATATTGGTTGTATTCATAAACATTTTACAAAACTTATGTTCAAACAATAAATAGGTCATCCAATGAAACGTTCCCAAATTCCTTTTTGTTGATTCATACAAGATCTCTTATACAATCATTATGTGTAGTCTTTCGACCCACACAACATGCCAACTCCTTAGCGTAGGATATATTGGGGTTTCTTATAAACCCTTATCTTGTATGATTTTGTAAAATATTATTTAAATGAAATAAATTTTAACCTCGTGTACTACTCTTAAGTATACGGCCTTAAAAAAAGAAGTTAACTCAATTTCACTCACCACTAATCATACTTTGTTCAACAAAGTTCCATTACTCCTTATCGATACATCATTACATATCATAAGAAGGAGTGATTTTTGAGATTGAATGTTTATTTATTTTTAGGTATGTTCGAAATTCTTTCAATATACTTGATATTCGATTAAATGGAATCAATTTTATTTTCTATTACATGTTATTTTATTTACTTCCTTTTTATACTCTATGGGCTTATTATAGACATACTATATCCATGTTTATGACAATTTAACGGTGAATATAACGAAGTATGTGGAACCGTTTTGGAATTAATAGACTTTCTATTATATACATGTATATGTATTAATCCGAAGAGTTTATCAACTCTTATGATGCTCCCACTAAATGGGTGTTTTGCCCTTAATTGTTGAGATATAATTTACTAGTACCATTTGATTCATAATTATATAATCAAAAGTTATTTCTCATAACTATGACTTAGTCCATAATACCAAAATAATTGCAATTTTTTTGATACTTCTGTATTTTCTAATGCATCACAAATACCATTATTATAGTTTATTTTATAATGAATATTCATAATATTCATACTGAAATAAAACTATGTTTGTTTTTCAATCAATGCCGAAAGATAGTTATTATTCCATAAAGAATGTTTGGTATGTTTTATAAAAACAATTTTCACAATTTATGATACAAATAAGTGTTGTATGGCATGCTCCCATTATTTCTGCCATTACTGTAATAGTGTATGTAATGCGAAGCTCCATTCAACCACTTAATATAGGCTGTTTATTTCACTTATTGTAATTGGTTTACAGTCAAGGGTTTTCAGATCAAATATTTGGAACTCAAAGAAATAAATATTATAGAAAACAATTTTCTATGTGAAAATAATTTTGGAATAGATATCATATTTCTTATTCCTTGTTAAGTATCCATTATTATTTTACAATTCTCATTTCCGTTGTCTCTTTATGAAGCAAAAATGACCATTCACTTTCTTCATCCCAACTATGCCATAAGTTACATCCACTTTTATACATTCGATTTCCTTTTTGAATGGTCGATCCATTCAAAGGAAATCCTTACTACAATACTATAATGAACTCTTTACAAAAGTGCATTAGATTACCCTTAACATTTAAGGCTATCAAATAAATTCAACTTTACGTAAACTGATCAAACTGACATTTTAGCGGTCGAATTCTTAGATCTATCTTGTAGCCTTTAGTCTAGTGTTACATCTAACACCACATGATCATTGTCGCAATCAGTTATATTGAATACACGATCTCACACTATAGTTTACTTGCTTATTTCAATAAACTAATTTCATCGACGTTTCATACATTATGAATTACGACCGTTCACCATTTAACATTTATATGTGATTGTATATGGATCAAATATCCATATTCTTGTATTGCTTTTAAAGTTCAAAACTCGTTGAGGATATACATAGTCTCGGGCAAGTAAACTTGTAAGTGACCAAGTTACAAACGTATTTAGTGGTTGTATAATTAGGCACTTGCATGGGTCAATATGCAAAAATTTATTGGTAAGTATATTTATATTTCAATTTGTCGATTTTAATTCAATTCATTTGTATATTTTAATTGATAAACATTTTATCAATTATATTAATTGCACAAATTTATCAATGTGGATTATTACAGCTTTATATAGTATATGTTCTTACAATATTGGAAAGGTTAAATGTTACCATTTCATTTTTCAAATAAGGCTCCCACTAGTCTTTTATGTTTCTCCAAACCCTAAGATGGAACAAAGAAGTCTTTTGACTTCACTAGTGGTTGTTAGGACTCGTCCATTTTGGGATTCTGACCTTGAGTTTGCTCAATAAGTCATAGCCCCACAAACGATGCATAACTCCTTATCAGTTGTATCATATACAATTTCTAATTCATGGTTCCTTGTGCTAATCTCATTTCGAACTTGTGTTTGCTCAACAGATCGAAAAATTATTTGCTCATACCCACTATTTCATGACGGCCTAAGTATAGTATATGTACCTGTAACAACCCGGAATTTGCATTACCAATTAATAAATAAAAGTTAGGATTTTTATTTATTTTAATGAAGCATAAAAGGATTTGGAATAACAAAAATTTATTTGAAAAAAGCTATTTTAATTAAATGGGAAATATGGGATTTTAAAATGAGGATAAAATGTTATTTTTGGAAAGTTAAATATTTTAGGAGAGATTTTAAAACGGGTTTGGATAAGAAAAATGAGTTTTATAAACATATATGAACACTTAGACTAATTTTTGGAAATATGTAAATAACTCTCTTCTTATTGGGTTACTAAACCTAGCCCAATAACCCACCCTAAACCTCCTCTATAAATTATCTCAAACTCTCCTAACCTCATTCATTCATCCCTAATCAAAACTCTAATCATTTCCTAAAGCTTTCTTAACAAAAATGGCCTCTATCTTCATCTCCTTCTAGTTTTAGCTTATGCAAGTCATTCTATGCAATGATAATGCAAATACCCACCTCAAATCCGTTTTTATATCTTTCTAATTTCTGAAATTTATTTGGTAACACATGTTTTATGTGTTTTTTTGACCTTATAGCCTCCTAATCATCTTTTGCTAACTTGGGTTGATGCTATAGTGGTCTTTGTTGCTTTCTAGAGAGGTATATTGCTAAAAACCTCTTCTAATATGTGTTTAATCATCTTTTGATTTCAGTAATCAGTTAGTAACACATGTTTTATTATGTAACATGTGAATCATAGCTCTTTGATCATCTTTGCTTTCATTTGGGGTGTGCACATATGGTGCTTGTGATATTGCTTCCTAAGGTAATGCTAAGCTTTGGCTCTTTGTTTCCTTTAATATAGTGTAGTAAGTATTATAGGGTAGTTAGTGATTGATATTGGTGAAATTTGAAGCCAAAAACTTGAAAAAAACACCCCAAAATCACCAAAATCAGCATCTTCAGCTGGCTGGAATGTTTCAGACTGGAAACAGGCTGAAACAGTGGTCTGAGTGCACCAGGGTAGGCCTGGGTTGCACCCAGGCTGCTGCCCGGGCGCAGCAGGCTAGCCCGGTTGGGCTAGCCGGTAGCAGGCCAGCCCTTAGTGGGCTGGCGCGTACGCACTGCGCGGGTCCGCACAGTGCGGCCCGCAATTCTCCCCAGCCCATACGGGCTGGGCTGGCTATTTCTCCCCAGCCCATGCGGGCTGGGGCTTGCACTTCTCCCCAGCCCATGCGGGCTGGGCTTGCACTTCTCCCCAGCCCATGCGGGCTGGGCTTGCCACTTCTCCCCAGCCCATGCGGGCTGGGGATTGCTACTACTTCCCCAGCCCAGGGGGGCTGGGGCTTGACTGAACCAGCTGCACCGCATGGTGCAGCTTGGTTCACAGAAACGGGCTGCACCATGCGGTGCAGCCGGCTTCTATGGAATGGGCTGCACCCATTGGGTGCAGCCGGGTTCCGACCCACCGGTTGCACCATTTTGGTGCAACCGAGTCCGGGTTGCACCATTTTGGTGCAACCGCTTCAAATTGATTGTTTCTGCAATGGACCTTTGGGTTTCAATTGCGAATCAGAAATTGTCGAACTTTGGTTCACAACCATTTGGAATATTTTCCAACATGAATATTGGTTTTCAGTGATTCTCTGATTTATCGATTTCTTTGAGATTTGTCTCTAGATTTCGTACACGTGTTTTATGAATTATTTTCAAAGGATTTTTCACTCCTAAATGGCTTTCGAAATTATTATTATATAATGTTATTTTTAATTATTAAACTATTTACTCCATAATAGGAGAGTATTCAAAAGCCGTTTTAAAGTGATTTCAAAATCAATTATAAAACCGTTTCGCACCATTATTTTCTATAATAAAAATCTCACACTCGCTTTTTAGCACGTCGAGCGAAGTGGAAAGGTGCTTAAACGGTTAGGAAATCTCCGGCCTATGGAACCGTGTGTATTTTCTTTCCGGTTAATCCCCGACCTATTCGATTGATCGTTTTGACCTTTGGGTCTAGTTTACCGATGATACGAGGTGGTCTTTTTATTGTTTGGAGTGTGAGCTTGCTATTGGTTAGTAAACCGTTTAGTGCGAACGTGGGGTATGGGACTCATTGTTAACACTTTACGGGTTCCTCTCCAAGAAGTTTGTGACACATTAGCCTCTGGGCGGCCAGTACTAGACCTCTGGGTCACCATGCCTCTGGGCAACCGTCTCTGGACACCTGTTCTATGGAGCATTTTCTTTTTTTTCGGCATGTGCCTCCGGGCCTTTATCCTTCTGGGAAGGATCTCGCCGTCTCGCGCGTTCCGCATCTATGCGAGTGATCGATCACAACTCTACAGTACTTGGCAATAACGACTCCGGTCGGTGCACGTGCTATACTTGTATTATCTGATGATTTTTATATCCATTCGAGTACCGCCATTCGGTGTTGGTTCTATGGAACCATACGATGTAAGTGCGATTACCTTGTGGATTCACAGTGTCTCTGGACACTGCTTTTCAGTGTTTGATTTCATTGACTTTTCAGTATATCCCCATTGCTCTTTGGAGCATCGATCTTTGCTTGGGCATTGATTACAGACTCTGGTCACTCTTGGGATTATTGCCTATGGGCAACTTTATATAGCTTTGGCTACGCCGATGATATGAGGCGATTTTCTTTATTCAACACTTTGGTGCTAATATTCTCTTTGGAGATTTTTACTGTTGATTGATGATTAGGGACCGTCATTATATTCATGTGGTCCAAAATACTCTTCTCTTAGGAAAAGTACTGTTTCATTTATGTACCGCAATATTATATATCTCAGTTATTACTGATTGTTTAGCTAGCCTGACCCGAGTGTTTTTCGCTCGGGTCAGACCGAGTTGTTTCAGGTTAGGTCTCTGGACTTAGCTTCTGTGTTTCCGCTTGGACATTATCTGCTATGCTGATAGATAGCGCTTTTATTTGTCCACTATTCCGCTACTCTGTTATTATTCAGACTTTGATATGTACATATTTTTGACTCACATGTGTGGGCAGTGGCTTTGTACCCACTTATAGTATTTGGATCTGTATTGACGATGTATTGTTCTGGGATTTTATATCTGTTATGTGATTCTGTTCTGTGATGTTTTATCATTTATTACTATGCTTGTTCTGATAGGTCTTTAGCCATTGTAATTTCGTTATAAATATTTATTGAATATGTCGAACCACTTGAAAAAAAAATATAGATACCATCCTTTCGACGTATTCAGTAGATAGTTATAGCTTGATTACAAATGGTCGCTTCCACTATACTCTATTCTCCGCTTTAACAGACAGTGTTACTCTCGTAATACTCTTTGTTACAGTGGGTCTCAGAGTGGGGCGTTACAGCTTGGTATCAGAGCTTGGTTTCAGGAATAAGCATAATAAACACAGAACAGATACACTTAGTACAATACATTTTAATTAGATCCAAATTAAATCAAATCCCTTCCTTATGTTTATTGATAGATAAGTTTGGAATATGTATAGGAATCCGTTATATTCCGTAGTATTCCTTAATTAATTATCTATCATTGAATCATGTCTAACTCTAATTCCCGTTTGACTTTCAGTATGTCTGGAAGGGGAAGAGGGAGAACCACACGTCAGACCAGTGCTGCTGGGCAGTCCAGCAACACTCATCCAGAGGGCGTGTTCATGACCACCGACCAGATCATGGAGCTGGTTCAGAACTCCCAGTCTCATTCTCAGTCTCCAGCCCCAGTTGCTGATGCTCCGCGCAAGTCTGCTTTTGCGCGTCTCTGCAGTGATTTTACTCGTCTCGGAGGGAAGCCGTTCAGTGGCTCCGAGACTGTCTTAGAGGTCCAAGCTTGGGTTCGGGTATGCAAGCGCATTTTCACTCGTATGGATATCCCGGATCATGACCGTGTTCTTATTGCTTCCAGTCAGCTTCAGAGTCGTGCCCTAGATTGGTACGAACTCCTTATTGCCGAGATCGATGAGACCACACTTACTTGGGCTCGGTTTCGTGAGAGATTTGAGCTCAAATTCATCCCAGAGTCAGAGAAGAACTCCCTTGCTCGCCGCTTTCTTGATCTCAAGCAGGGGAAGTCCTCTGTATCCGATTATGTCTCTTCCTTCAAGGCCCTGTCCAAGTACGGCCTTGAGTTCATTGCTACTCCTTATAAGAGGAACCTCAAATTTGTTGAGGGCTTGAAGAAATATCTGAAGAGGCAGCTTATGCTACAGCTTGAGCTCTCATTCGAGAAGCTAGTCGATGCAGCTCTACATCTTGAGTTAGTCGAGATGGAGCATAGCGATAGGGATGGTGAGGGTTCCAAAAACCCCAATCAGAAGCGGGGTCCATTTCAGAAGACCAAGCCTTGGAACAAGAAGAAGAAGACTGACAGTTCTGCTGTTCAGACTCAGCCTCAGACTTGTCCTCAGTCCTAGACTCCTGCTCAGCCTAGTGGGACATGTCCTTCGAAGAAATGCTTCAACTGCGGTTCTCCAGATCACTTTATTCGAGAGTGTCCCAAACCTCTCTATTGCACCTTCTGCAAGAAGGAGGGACACAGGATCTCCGCTTGTCCTATTACTCCAGCTAGTGCCAAGCCTGGCAGGCTTAATGCTGCCAAGGCTCCTACCACTTCTGCTCAGCCTAAAGGTACACATCCTTCCGTTCTTGAAGGCTCTATTTTATTTCATGGTAGATCTATTAGAGTTCTTTTTGATACGGGTGCCTCTCACTCATTCGTATCAAAGGAGCTAGTAGATGCATTATCCTTGGATGTTACTTGTCTGGTTTCTTCACTAAGGATTGTGAATCCCATTGGTGGATCCACGACCCTTAGCTTGCTCTGTGAGGATATAGATATTGATCTGTGTGGCTTTTCTTTCCGTGCAAATCTCCACGTTATGGAGTATTTGGGCTTTGATATGATTCTTGGCATGGATTGGCTCGTTCAGCACGACGCCAAAATTATTTGTTCGGAGCGGATATTATTCATTCATCACCCGGACTCGTCCTCTCCGTTAGCTATTGTTCTTCAAGATGTTGGGCTTTCTGATGTTACTTTATTCTCTCTCGATTCACGAGATGAGGATTTGAACTTATCTCGTATTCCTGTTGTTCGGGATTTCCCCGACGTATTCGAGCCAGTATCCGGACTGCCGCCAAAGCGAGCTATTGAGTTCCGCATCGATCTCATTCCAGGCTCTCATCCAGTTGGGCGTCCTCCTACGAGAATGTCTACTAAGGAGAATGAGGAACTCAGGAAGCAGTTAGTTGAGCTTGAAGAGAAGCAGTTCATCCGATCCAGTTCTTCGCCATGGGGTGCTGCTGTGGTCTTCGTTAAGAAGGCTGATGGCTCTCTTAGGCTTTGCATTGACTATCGCAAGCTCAATGAGCTGACCATCAGAAATCGCTACCCACTTCCTCGGATAGATGACATGTTTGACCAATTGAGCGGTGCGAAGGTATTCTCTCAGCTTGACCTTGCCACCGGATTCCATCAGCTACGAGTCGCGGAAGACAGCATTCCTCTTACAGCATTTCGCACTCGTTATGGTTCTTTTGAGTGGTTGGTCATGCCGTTCGGCTTGACGAACGCTCCGGCTTTCTTCGTCGATCTCATGAATCGAGTATTCCGGGAATACATCGATAGATTCATTCTGGTTTTCATCGACGATATTCTTGTTTATTCTAGATCCGAGGCAGAGCATGCTCGGCATCTGCGGATCGTCTTGGATACTCTTCATCAGCATCAGCTTAGGGCCAAGTTCTCCAAGTGCCATTTCTGGGAGAGTAAGGTCAAGTTCTTGGGTCATATTGTTTCTTCTGAGGGTATTTCTGTTGATCCTGTCAAGATTGAAGCTATTCAGAATTGGAAGCAGCCTGAGAACGTTCATGATATTCGCAGCTTCCTTGGTCTGGCGGGTTATTACCGTCGATTTATCAAGGATTTCTCTCGTGTTGCACTTCCCCTCACGACTCTGACTCGTAAGGGGGTTCGCTTTATTTGGTCTGATAAGTGTGAAGTTTCTTTCCAACGATTGAAGGAACTTCTCACTCATGCTCCTATCCTTGTGGTTCCTGAGAGTAACCAGGATCTTGTTGTTTACACCGACGCTTGTGGTAGCGGCCTCGGTGCTGTGCTTATGCAGAAGGATCGGGTAGTTGCTTATGCTTCTAGGTAGCTACGTCCGAATGAGGTTCGCTATCCGACTCATGATCTTGAGTTGGCAGCTATCGTCTTTGCTTTGAAGACGTGGCGTCACTTTCTATTAGGCGAACGCTTCACTCTTTACACCGATCACAAGTCGCTGAAATATTTATTCAGTCAGAAGGATCTCAATATGAGGCAGCAGCGATGGCTTGAGTTTCTCGCCTCATACGATTTAGATATTCAGTATACCCCTGGCAAGGGAAATATTGTTGCTGATGCACTCAGTCGCAAACACTCGGCAGTAGTTTCTATGATGATAGCCGAGTGGGATATTCTTGAGACTCTTTCTATGTGTGATATTCAAAATCGAGATCCGTCTTCTGATCCTCAGATCTTGTTATTCAGCTTGGAAGCTCGACCTATTCTATTGGATCGCATTGCCCATGCTCAGCGGCAGGATCCAGACTTGTTGCGATATATTCATCTCCTTGAGTCGGGATCCAGTGATGAGACATTGTTGGATTATTCTATTGATTCTCATCGGTGTCTTCGCAGGAAGAACCGTATTTTGGTACCATCTGATTTATCACTTAGGCGCGACTAAACGAGTGTCATCGCACTAACTACTAAGTACACTATACATCCCGGGTCGAGTAAGATGTATACCGACATGTGTCGCCTATTTTATTGGGAGGGCATGAAGAGTGATGTTGCAAGTTATGTAAGCCGTTGCATGACTTGTCAACAGATCAAAGCTGAGCATCAGCGTCCATCTGGTCTTCTTCAGCCGCTAGAGATTCCATTGTGGAAATAGGATCAGATATCCATGGATTTTATTGACGGTCTGCCTCGATCGAGGTCAGGCCATACTTCTATTTGGGTCATCGTCGATCACTTGACCAAATCAGCTCATTTCATTCCTATTAAGTCCACTCGAACTGCTCCTCAGCTTGCCAAGCTATATGTGAAGGAAGTTGTTCGACTTCATGGCATTCCTAGCTCTATCGTCTGTGATCGAGACACTATCTTTACTAGTCACTTCTGGAAGTGCCTACAGTCAGCTTTGGGCTCAAAGCTGAATCTCTCGACTGCTTATCATCCTCAGACCGACGGTCAGACGAAGAGGGTGAATCGTGTTTTAGAGGATCTTTTGCGTTGTTATATTCTGGATTTCGGAGGTAGTTGTGAGGATCACTTACTGCTTGTAGAGTTCTCCTACAACAACAGCTTTCAGTCTAGTATTGGCATGGCTCCTTTCGAGGCTCTTTACAGAAGGCCATGTCGTTCTCCTGCGTGTTGGTTAGAATCTAGCGAGAAGCTCATTCTTGGTCCAGATTCAGTTCGGGAATCTTCTGAGAAGATTGTTCTTATCCGTCAAAGAATGAGAGAGTCACAGGACCGCCAGAAATCCTACGCGGACAACCGTAGGAAGCCTCTTGAGTTCTCCATTGGCGATTCTGTCTTTATTCGGGTCTCTCCCATAAAGGGGGTTGTGCGTTTCAGCTCTACAGGGAAGTTGGCTCCTCGCTATGTTGGACCATTCCTATTACGGAACGCATCGGCCCCGTTGCTTATCGTGTGGCTCTACCTAATCACTTCTCTAGAATACACGACGTGTTCCATGTTTCCCAGCTTCGCATGTGTGTCCGCGATCCTGATTCTATCATTGAGCCGCATGTTGTGCCTGATTTAGAGATCTTACCTGATTTATCATTGGAGCAGCAACCTCTTCGTGTGCTTGATTCGGAGGTTAGACGCCTTCGCAACAAAGAGGTTCCACTCGTGAAGATTCAATGGTCACCGAATCCTAAGGACTGCACTTGGGAGACCAGAGAATCTATCGAACGCTCTTATCCTGGCTTTCTCCCATCTTCTTCTGCAGGTGAGAATTCTCTATTTTATCTCTATCACTTCTTTGTGGATTTGACGTTATAGACGACATCTATCTTAAGGAATTGCGGGGACGCAATTTTCTTAAGGGGGGAGTCTGTAACAACCCGGGATTTGCATTACCAATTAATAAATAAAAGTTAGGATTTTTATTTATTTTAATGAAGCATAAAAGGATTAGGAATAACAAAAATTTATTTGAAAAAAGCTATTTTAATTAAATGGGAAATATGGGATTTTAAAATGAGGATAAAATGTTATTTTTGGAAAGTTAAATATTTTAGGAGAGATTTTAAAACGGGTTTGGATAAGAAAAATGAGTTTTATAAACATATATGAACACTTAGACTAATTTTTGGAAATATGTAAATAACTCTCTTCTTATTGGGTTACTAAACCTAGCCCAATAACCCACCCTAAACCTCCTTTATAAATTATCTCAAACTCTCCTAACCTCATTCATTCATCCCTAATCAAAACCCTAATCATTTCCTAAAGCTTTCTTAACAAAAATGGCCTCTATCTTCATCTCCTTCTAGTTTTAGCTTATGCAAGTCATTCTATGCAAAGGTAATGCAAATACCCACCTCAAATCCGTTTTTATATCTTTCTAATTTCTGAAATTTATTTGGTAACACATGTTTTATGTGTTTTTTTGATCTTATAGCCTCCTAATCATCTTTTGCTAACTTGGGTTGATGCTATAGTGGTCTTTGTTGCTTTCTAGAGAGGTATATTGCTAAAAACCTCTTCTAATATGTGTTTAATCATCTTTTAATTTCAGTAATCAGTTAGTAACACATGTTTTATTATGTAACATGTGAATCATAGCTCTTTGATCATCTTTGCTTTCATTTGGGGTGTGCACATAAGGTGCTTGTGATATTGCTTCCTAAGGTAATGCTAAGCTTTGGCTCTTTGTTTCCTTTAATATAGTGTAGTAAGTATTATAGGGTAGTTAGTGATTGATATTGGTGAAATTTGATGCCAAAAACTTGAAAAAAAACCCCAAAATCACCAAAATCAGCATCTTCAGCTGGCTGGAATGTTTCAGCCTGGAAACAGGCTGAAACAGTGGTCTGAGTGCACCAGGGTAGGCCTGGGTTGCACCCAGGCTGCTGCCCGGGCACAGCAGGCTAGCTCGGTTGGGCTAGCCGGTAGCAGGCCAGCCCTTAGTGGGCTGGCGCGTACGCACTGCGCGGGTCCGCACAGTGCGGCCCGCAATTCTCCCCAGCCCATGCGGGCTGGGCTGGCTATTTCTCCCCAGCCCATGCGGGCTGGGGCTTGCACTTCTCCCCAGCCCATGCGGGCTGGGCTTGCACTTCTCCCCAGCCCATGCGGGCTGGGGCTTGCCATTTCTTCCCCAGCCCAGGCGGGCTGGGGATTGCTACTACTTCCCCAGCCCAGGCGGGCTGGGGCTTGACTGAACCAGCTGCACCGCATGGTGCAGCCTGGTTCACAGAAACGGGCTGCACCATGCGGTGCAGCCGGCTTCTATGGAATGGGCTGCACCCATTGGGTGCAGCCGGGTTCCGACCCACCGGTTGCACCATTTTGGTGCAACCGAGTCCGGGTTGCACCATTTTGGTGCAACCGCTTCAAATTGACTGTTTCTGCAATGAACCTTTGGGTTTCAATTGCGAATCAGAAATTGTTGAACTTTGGTTCACAACCATTCGGAATATTTTCCAACACGAATATTGGTTTTCAGTGATTCTTTGATTTATCGATTTCTTTGAGATTTGTCTCTAGATTTCGTACACGTGTTTTATGAATTATTTTCAAAGGATTTTTCACTCCTAAATGGCTTTCGAAATTATTATTATATAATGTTATTTTTAATTATTAAACTATTTACTCCATAATAAGAGAGTATTCAAAAGCCGTTTTAAAGTGATTTCAAAATCAATTATAAAACCGTTTCGCACCATTATTTTCTATAATAAAAATCTCACACTCGCTTTTTAGCACGTCGAGCGAAGTGGAAAGGTGCTTAAACGGTTAGGAAATCTCCGGCCTATGGAACCGTGTGTATTTTCTTTCCGGTTAATCCCCGACCTATTCGATTGATCGTTTTGACCTTTGGGTCTAGTTTACCGATGATACGAGGTGGACTTTTTATTGTTTGGAGTGTGAGCTTGTTATTGGTTAGTAAACCGTTTAGTGCGAACGTAGGGTATGAGACTCATTGTTAACACTTTACGGGTTCCTCTCCAAGAAGTTTGTGACACATTAGCCTCTGGGCGGCCAGTACTAGACCTCTGGGTCACCATGCCTCTGGGCAACCGTCTCTGGACACCTGTTCTATGGAGCATTTTCTTTTTTTTCGGCATGTGCCTCTGGGCCTTTATCCTTCTGGGAAGGATCTCGCCGTCTCGCGCGTTCCGCATCTATGCGAGTGATCGATCACAACTCTACAGTACTTGGCAATAACGACTCCGGTCGGTGAACGTGCTATACTTGTATTATCTGATGATTTTTATATCCATTCGAGTACCGCCATTCGGTGTTGGTTCTATGGAACCATACGATGTAAGTGCGATTACCTTGTGGATTCACAGTGTCTCTGGACACTGCTTTTCAGTGTTTGATTTCATTGACTTTTCAGTATATCCCCATTGCTCTTTGGAGCATCGATCTTTGCTTGGGCATTGATTACAGACTCTGGTCACTCTTGGGATTATTGCCTATGGGCAACTTTATATAGCTTTGGCTACGCCGATGATATGAGGCGATTTTCTTTATTCAACACTTTGGTGCTAATATTCTCTTTGGAGATTTTTACTGTTGATTGATGATTAGGGACCGTCATTATATTCATGTGGTCCAAAATACTCTTCTCTTAGGAAAAGTACTGTTTCATTTATGTACCGCAATATTATATATCTCAGTTATTACTGATTGTTTAGCTAGCCTGACCCGAGTGTTTTTCGCTCGGGTCAGACCGAGTTGTTTCAGGTTAGGTCTCTGGACTTAGCTTCTGTGTTTCCGCTTGGACATTATCTGCTATGCTGATAGATAGCGCTTTTATTTGTCCACTATTCCGCTACTCTGTTATTATTCAGACTTTGATATGTACATATTTTTGACTCACATGTGTGGGCAGTGGCTTTGTACCCACTTATAGTATTTGGATCTGTATTGACGATGTATTGTTCTGGGATTTTATATCTGTTATGTGATTCTGTTCTGTGATGTGTTATCATTTATTACTATGCTTGTTCTGATAGGTCTTTAGCCATTGTAATTTCGTTATAAATATTTATTGAATATGTCGAACCACTTGAAAAAAAAATATAGATACCATCCTTTCGACGTATTCAGTAGATAGTTATAGCTTGATTACAAATGGTCGCTTTCACTATACTCTATTCTCCGCTTTAACAGACAGTATTACTCCCGTAATACTCTTTGTTACAGTGGGTCTCAGAGTGGGGCGTTACAGTACCTTTGTTTTGCTTAACAAATACATATAGTTATCATACCTTGTCTAGTTAATATATTAATAATACTACACATACCATCTCTAGCTCGAGTTTACTCAACAACCAGAGAGTATGCAAGTAATTTTTTAATATATAAATGATAGAGGACAATACTTATATTAAAGACTTATAACCTTCAATATATTTAATTGAGTGATATCGACATATGGAACAATGTATTTCTTATGAAATATCCTCGTGATTCAAGTGTCGGACACATCAGAAATCACGGTATACGTACTTTTACGTATGTATTTTCCTTAAGTCTATTCAGGGTTTCCTTAATGTTCCACCTTTAGTTCATACATTTATATTATATAAGTTTTATTATTACATAAATTTTAATACTTTATTTAACTTATATAATATTTTATGTATAACATTATATTAATTAAATCTTATTTAACTAATTTAATTAATTAACACTTTAAATAATTATTATATTATTCAATTACAAACTATTACATTGAATGTATACGCTATAACCTTTATAGTAATACACATATATCTTATATATATGTATTTTAATTTATTGACTAAATTTTAGTTAAACAATTTTAATTAAATCTAATTAATTTTGAAAATTCTTTTATACATACATGTATGCTCGTATTGTCTTAAACAATTCAAGACAACATAACATATTTCATTATATATTATACATGTACATATACTTAATTAATTAACTTATTTAATTAATGCATTTATTTTATTAATCTTATTAATAAATAATAATTTTAAAGTTAATTTAATGACATTTTCAAATATTTTGAAAAAATATATTATAACTTTTATAAAATGTGTTTTATTTTAAATTTAACTTCTAAATTTAAAACTTTTATTTTAATTTTCAAAACAATTTGAATATCTATATTATAACATTTATAGTATTTTTCTTATTTTAACTTTTAAATTTAAATCAATTATTTTAGGAATAACCTTTTGGGCTTGCCATATCATTTCTGTCTTGGCTAATAGCCAGGTAGGGCAGAGTACTTGATTACCCAAACTTAGACACTACTTTTCTAGACACCCTACTATATGGGTAGGATTTAATAAGTTAGCCATAATAGTGTAATTTTGACCGCATAGGCTATTTGGCTCCGATACCAAGAATTAGGTAAATTTCAAAACAAATCCATTATTGGATCTTTAATGGCCCTGCATAGTCTAATTCATTCAAAACTTTTCTAATTTTTCTTTTAAATAAAATCAATATTTTATTTGAACTGATTTTTAAAACTTATTTTTATATAATTTTATATTATATATCATATATATGCATCATATACACATATATGTGTGCGTGTACGTGCACATGCAATAGTATAATGTGTATATGGTTTGACATGCCCCTATATAGATGTTAGGATTTACACCACAACAGACATGTTATCCCCTCATGTAAGCTAATGTATTATCTAAATATACATACATATATATATATATACATCAAAGTTATTGTATAAATAAATATACATACATATATACATATACGTGTATGTGTTAATATAATTATATATTTGTTGTTATATACTGGTTATAGGTTGTTTATGTAAATCATTTATGAGATATATGTGTGTGTGTATATATATATATCTGTATAATATAATTAAGTTTCAAAATTATTTTAAATATTAATTTGTAAATAATTTAAAATCTTTATTATATATTACGAAAAAAAATTCTAATATATATACATATAGA
This sequence comes from Allium fistulosum, assembly GCA_030737815.1. Classification (NCBI taxonomy): domain Eukaryota; kingdom Viridiplantae; phylum Streptophyta; class Magnoliopsida; order Asparagales; family Amaryllidaceae; genus Allium; species Allium fistulosum. The sequence continues at coordinate 707,493,163 of CM060903.1, read as the reverse complement.
TATATATTATATATAAACATATAGCTATTTAATTAATGTATATATGTACAAAATAATTTTTTTATTAAACATGTATAATTACTGCTGCTCACCTCCTATAAATTTTATTTTATTATATTTATTTTTGGTTTAAATAATTTTTAAACAAAATATAATTTTAAATTTTAATTTTTGTGCAGATTTAATAAGTAAAAATATTTAAAAATCATATATGAAATCAAAATTCATATTTTATAATATATTAGTTTTTTTTCCAGAAAACTGTATTATTTATAAGTGTATTATAAATATATTTTGTTTGTTTAACTAATTGTAAATCAAATAAATAATTTAAAATGTTTATTAACAACAATTTTTTTTTGCCGATTAGTTTTAGATATGTATAAAATAATTTATAATTTTAAAATACATATATCATATGAATTAATATTTTATAAGTATGATTAATTGATAAAATCATTTAATAATAATATTTAAATAATAAAAACAAATATATATTTTTTTCATTAGGCCGTGAGCTATAAGAAGACTTCTATACAAATTTTTTACACACACACACATATATAAACCATCAACATGTGATAATACAGTAATATACTGATTCGTGACAAGGTCTATCTAACTAATATGTGAGTAATTTATTAACTAAGAAATTAAAAATATTAATAAGTCTGAAGCATACCTCTCACCAAAGCTTAGATATCACACTTTGAAATGATGGAATAGCTCCTTGAATCGAATTCCAAGTTCTAGAGTTGCGGGCTCCCGAACTGCTTTATCGCCGACGATCGAATCACAGAACTCTGATGTGATTTGTGCTTGGATATTTTGGGATTTGGTAAGGGATATTTCTGGCCGAAATTTTTAGGTGGAAAAAGGAGAAAAATTGTAAAAAAGAAATGGTGCAAATGTTGGCATATAACTAGGAAGTCAAATAGAGAGAAAAGTGGATCACATCCTTTTCTCTCTCTTACCAATTTCGCTTTTTTTAACCATTCAAAAGCCTCCCTCTTTAGCTAACTTTGGCTAGCCTAACCAACCTATTTCTAACCAAAATATGCATGCCTTATATGGACCTCAAAACCAATCCAAGCCCGAACGATGTCCGTTGCATTTAAATCCAAACTTAAATGCGTACTAATATCGTATATCGATCGATATATTTATAACTATTATAAATACATTGTTTAACACTGTTTAACACGTCGAATACAAAATTTTATAATTAATGTTTCATAAATAGTAGTTAATCTAATTAATTTATAACAATCACAAACTAATAAAATCAAGTGTTTAAAGGAGTATTCATCGTTTCGGTTGTGTGACTTTTAGATGTAAATTTGATCAACGAATAATATCAAACATTCGAATATTAACATTCCCACATTACTTAGCAAGTGGTGTGACATTGTGGCTAAAGTTATCGCTTACTCAGTTTCGGTCCAATTTTACATTAGTAAACATTACCCATTAGTGACAATTATTTACACCAGTTCACTTTGTCAAAACTGTATCACTTTAGACTTATGAAATTTGGTAATAGTCAAAATTCCAATATCGTTCATATTCAACTCTATAGTCCAAACACAAAGTTCTTGGTTCAATAATAACAATTATTATTAATCGTATTGCTCTGGCTAAAGACTTTGACTTGTGAGTTGATTTCAGTTGATTGTGATACTAAACTTATAACTGAGGAGACGAATCCTCTCTTGAATAGTGCTTCGCTTCAAATGCTTCACTCGACCCAGCTATAGTTGTTCGATGGACGTCGTGCCACGATTTAACTATAATCAAATTGGAGATTCCACATTTAAGAGCAATGGTATTCTCAAGTCAAGAGAACCGTGTAGTTTTGTCACAACGATATTTTCTATTTGATTTAAGTTATACTAACCAACATAAAACTATTAAGTGAGTCTTTACATAGTTCTCCAATAATTAACAGTACGTAACCCCTTGATGCCCATAGTGGTCAAGAGTAATACATTACCCAACATTTGGAGAACATTATGTACTCTAGTCTCAATGGATGTATCGATATCTAGTATCGATACGTCTTGAATAGGAACATTTAAAATAGTATGTTTAGATTCATTGTGATAAATTACTCATAGTCACAACACTTTGCAACTACCATCACAAAACATACCATCTATGGATTTTCTATTAAATATAATTTTAATTAAATTGTTTAATTAATACAACACATTATATCAAGTATACAATAGAAAAAAACACTTTTTATTCTGGACAAGATTGGCTGTCGAGTTAGATATATGTAATAAATTATATAATTGTTCCTAAGGCATTGTTAGCACCAAAAATGGCACAAACACCCCAGAAGAAAGTAGATTTAGATATACCAGGTAATATGTGGAGGAAAAGAAGAACAAACAACACTTTTATAGTGGTTCGGCAAATACTTCGGCCTACTCCACTTTAATCTTTGTTATTGATTGATTCTCTCTGGATTATAATGGTTATAACTCAAATCCGATCACAATCTTGTAAATCTTAGACTCAAGAGTGTTTGGATTATTTAGGGAAGAAGAGGTAGAAGAGAAACCAAGTGCTAAAAAAAGTCTTATTCTAGTTGTTATAGAGTCCATATTTATAGGAAAATCGTCTAGCAGAACCGAAAGACTAAGAAATATCAAGTCCAGATCTAGATCCGAATGTGCAGGAGTGAGTAATCGGACCCAATTACCAATAAAAACCATACCGAGTGGTTTTGGTCATTACTGATCGGATTTCCTTAAAGGAAACCTCCCCTCCTTCTTCTCATTGACCTCTTGTCTCTGATTAGTGGTGTTCCGAAAACTTTTCCTTTGAGATTGAGTTATTGTAGAGAGGTTATAATGCCGCTTGTGTTGGAAGTTATGAGTGAATTTCAAAAGTTTTTGCTCTATTGGATTTTTATTGTGCTTTTGAAGTCTGATTTATTTATAACATTTCTAAAATTTATTTATATAAAATCTTTAATTTTATTTAGATTTATGAAATGATATTGTATTATTTAATTTTATGTTATGTTAGATATATATGTGTATCCATACATATATATAAGTGTTTGCATGTGTAACATATCAATCCGTGCAAGGTATAACATGCTCATGTATAGATGTTGGGATTTACATCGCAACGGACACGTTAAATCATCAAATATGTAAATGTATTGTCCAAATGTATGTGTATATATGCTTTTATAATAAAATATTTCAATATATATAAAAATTAAAATTTTATTTGTTTATAATTTTGTATAAACATATAAATATTTATATATGAATATAAATATATAATATTAATAAAATGTATATATATTAATTACTATATAAATATGTTTATATCATTTAAAATATAATAATAATTTTTTTTGCTGTAATGTCGAAAATCATACTTATACGTATACATAAATATTTTATCTATATTTATATACATATAAATGAAGATGTTAATAATTTATATACAAATGTGTATAATAAAATACATATATGTTAATAGAAATAAAATTATAGAACAATGTTTACTTAAATATATTTATTGAATTGGTCTTATGCATAAACCATGTCTTTTTTAAATATATATATATATATATATATATATTAATAGAACCGTATAAAAAATATTTAAAATAAAATAATATTATTTTTTGAAACTAAATTTAAATTTAAACTTCCAGTAAATTTTACATGAAATTTTATAATTTTAAATTTTAATATATAGTTTTATAATATAAATTGATTTTAAAATTCAATTTTAAATTATCGGGTATTCATTTAAATATTTAAAAAATATAAAAACGTTCTTATTTTACTTTCTGCCATGAGCTTACTATGCATCAATAAAATTTTATAAAATATATTTTATACTAGATATATGAATTTAAATTAATATTTACATGATAAATTGATTCAAATATTATATAAAAATAATATATAAACAAATAAAAAAATTCTTTTCGTTGAAAATATTATATTTATTAACCATCATATATGAAATGTTATTCTCATATTTTACACCTGTATGATATGGTATTTAAATTATAAACTATAAATATATGTATATATTATATATTATATATTATATATTAAATCAATTAAATAAAAAAAGTAGTTTTTTTTAATTTGAGCCATGTTATACATAGATGAATTATCATAATTTTTTCATATAATCATATATACATATACATACAAACAACTAAATCTGTGACAGTATATCTACATATTTGAATTATCACCTAACTAACAATATTATATACAGATAAATGAATATTATAATTATAAATTTATGTTTGTAATTAAATTAGAAATGTACTATAACAACCCGCCCGGAACATGCATAAATCCCGACCCAAAAAAGGCCCAACGAAACTTAGAACTATTCCAAAGTTGATCGTTGGTTGATAAAAAGAACAATGCAGAGTTATTTATCTATTCATTCGGAACTCAAATCAGAAGGATAAAATATAATAGCATAAACAATATCCATTTTATTTCAAATTCCAAATGTCACAAAACCATAACGTAATGTAAATAACAATCGTTATATAATCATGTTAAACAAAATACATTTTTAACTTCAAATGGGTACACCAAAAAGTAGCATGAATAAATAAATAGACTACTGTCACAAGCTCCTCTTATCACCATCTTCATCTTGATAATCATCTCCTTCCCAAACTTGTGTTGTAATGAGGAGGAAGTCAAAACAACAATGTCGGGTGAATAAGAAATCTCGATCCTTTCTATATCAGTAATTGAGCACTATAATTTAATAAGGATATGTCTTTCACATTTAAACTATATTCAAAACCATTTAATACTTCATATAAAGGAAAGAGGTGGGCCCTCAAACAACCACTTAACACCTTCAATCCCCGAAGCAGGTTCTTCCAAAATCAATAAGCCATAACCCTTGTTATTAATGTCTACCGATGCGAGAGATGGAACCCAAGCCACTTAATACATTTTAATGGAAAATTGGCAGACCTGACCATTTAAGACCTCCATTGAGGTAGGCCCCATCATTTAATACATATTCCCAAGGCAGACTCCTCATAGATACCTATATAGCTGATATTGCATGGAAATCTCTTCGAACACTTAATACTTCTATTGAAGCGGACCTTTCCAAGATATCCTAAACCGTGCCTAAACCCAATCCCAATCATTTAATACTTCATATAAGGAGAAAGAGGCGGGCCCTCAAACAACCACTTAATACCTCCAGTCCCCGAAGCAGGTCCTTCGTATTATGATCTGTACCCCACGGAGTCGTCCCATATTAGCTCAATCATTTGTAGGAACTTGTAGCCAGATTAGCTGGGCAAATTTATCCTATAGAATTGGGACTAACCTCATGTCATCCGTTGTTACATATTATAGGCGATGTCTCACATCAGCCCCAAAGTCACATTACTGGTAGCCAGATTAGCTGGATAGACTTCTGTGTGCTTTTGACCGACCTCGCATCCTTATATCATAGTCAGATGTCATAATTCTCTCTAAGTGTGTTATCACACATCTCAACGTATTCATTATTTAGGCCTGACAAGAAATCCTTCTTATTTCGCTTAATTAATTACTTTCCTGAGAGAGATTTAAATGACAATTATTACCATAATTAACTAGGCAATTAATACGTTACAATTGTACGTTATTTGCGCTAGTTTATATATACGCATTTATTAATTGTATGCGTGCAGGGATTAGGCCCAATACTAACGTTCAAATGTAAAATCTTCCAAAGTTATACAAGTCACATTTCCACCATAGCATTTTTACCATAAATCCAGTACTCTAAAATAAAATCAATAGACTTGTACTTGGAATCCAACTCCAACTTATTTTATAATAAATCAATGGAATAAAACAATAATCATAAAAACTTACAATTTAATTGATTTTATGCTATATTCAACTTCTTTTTACATGAAATTAGACAAGGGAATTTCTATTCAATTTGTAAAAATGGACAGTGCAAACTACGAATTAGAATTCGTACCTTATACACCATTTCTTAATTAAATTCCCTAATCAGATCTGAAGAAAAAAAATGAGAAGTGGAATAGAAGGTAAACACGTAAACTGCAAAATCCGCACAAACTCTATTATTTTAACACAAAACAATTAAGGTTCCAACCTAAGAATTAACATTTCGCTTTAGGAGAATTTTACGAATTTTTAATGTGATATTTTTCGCAATCTAAACTACATTATTCGATTACTAAAATAGAAAAACTAAGAGTTCCATAGAGGTCCTTAGCTTTGCCTTCTCTTAGATTTGACATGCCCTCGATGAACTCTTTCAAATCTCTTCTTTTTTATACATACAGCAAGGGATTTGTATATATGTTAGATTCAGAAAATTAAATGTTTGGAGGAGATGGGCTAAGGAAATAAACAATAAACAAAGATAAATATATAGGATTTCTTACCTGAAACCCTAATGAAGTTTTTTGAATCTATGAAGAAACGAACTGACAGACTTCGCTAATGTTCTCAAAATATTTTACGAATAAAAGTAAGGGGGCTAGGTTCTTATTTATAGTGGTTTGAACGCACCAGAACCGTTGAATGAAGGTCGAATAAAAATAATAAAATCTGATACGTTAATATAACCAAAACCTAACTGCCACTTACAGGTAGCGGTCGACCACCACCTCCACCGGTCGACCACCATCGGTCGACCGGTTATGGTCAAGGGGTAGACCGCTCCCCTATTTTGGGAACATATACCTTTTTTGCCATTGTTAATTTATTTTCTTCCTTAATTGTTATTTAATGTTAATGTTAATGTTAATCCAAACGTTTTATTAACCCCCAAAAATAATTATTATTAGCGTTTGAATTTCAAATTTTAGAATTAATTATTTATTTGAATTTGAATTCTATTTAAATTAATTTTGATCTGAAACTTCAAACGTCCATAACTTCCTTATTCGAGTCAGTTTTCAACATATTATATATGGAAATTGATCAAAAAATTATCATGATTGTAACGGCATAACTTTCGTGGTCAAATTCTAACCTTTACAAAATTTTGATTTTTACCCTTATCTTATTTAAATCAATTTATCCAATTTATTTATTTATGGTTGATTTTATGGGGTGTTACATTCTCCCACTTAAAAGGATTTCATCCTAGAAATCTTTCCAAGGGGCGAATAATGTAACACGCAATAAACATCCATATTATACAACCAAGTTATCTGGCATCCATCCACTCAATCAAAAGTACAATATGATTATGCACTATAGACAAACTATAAGTGAACTCAATCGTGGCGTGAGTGTGTGATCGTGAAATATAAGTATGTATGCAAATACCCTAAATATGCATAAAGATTTCTACATGAGTGCAAAGTGATAGTAAAAAGTGTAGCAACCATCTCCTACCATCCAATCTAGCAACCACGACGCAACCAAAAACCTAATTTTGGAGAGAAATGTTTACCAGTAAAAAGCTCAAAACAAGAGATCCTTATCTTCTCTTCAATTTCTCACGTGCTTTTGTTGGGTTGTCTCCCTATTGTACTCAAACCAGTCTAATTTCTTTGTTGCAGAGCTTCCTAGTTCCGTGCTCCATAATACGTGTAGTGGCACAGGATGTTATTGGCTCTGTCTCATTATCCCCTAAATGAACAGGCTATACCATAATGGTTATGTCATGAAAGCATTTCCTTAACTGTGAAACGTGAAAAATGTCGTGGACTCCCGCCAATCTATCTGGTAGCTCCACGCGATAAGCACATCTTCCTATCCTTTCCAAAATTCAGAAAGACCTAACAAACTTTGGTGCCAATTTCCTAGACTTACCAAATGTAACAACCCAGAATTTTGGGTCATCGAATTTTAAATATTTAAATAATTGGATTTGGAAATTTAGTAACTTATATTCAAATATAGCAGTTTTATTTTAAACATTTAGGTTTGTGAATTTAAAATTAATTGAATGAATTTAATAGCAATATTTAATCCCTTTTTATTAATAAATAATAATCAAAATATTTATTTGTTAATAAAATGGCTTGATTTTTAATAACGTATTTTTAATTTAGCTTATAGAATTTTTCCATAATTTTTAATTTGAAAAATATTTAAATTGTCGTTTGACGGTATTTTAACAAACGATGATATTTTTAAGACCTCACAGAATGTGATAACCAGTGTATTTTATTATCGATTTGAGATCGCGTAGCATTTTTTAGCGCGACTGTATTTTTGTTTTAGCGTTCGCAGTTCGTACGAGAACAGAACTTTGTGCAGCGTCGCGCTGGAAATTTCAATTTAAAACAAACACATAGTACACTAGCACACAAACATGTTTCCTACGTTGCCTCTTGTCTTGCTTGGAAATTTTTGTTTTGGAAAAACATTATCATTTTGTTTTTTTATTTGTTATAAAATCAAATGAATTCACACTAAACCCATTTTCAATTTCAATTACCCCTTTTCCCTTTTCTCTGCCTTCCTTATTTCACTTTCTAGTAAGAACCAAAAATGGCTTCCATCAAACTTCAAAATATAAATCAATTCATTCACTCATCATAAAATCACAAAACAAGATCCAATGGATTCATGTCGTTGATATCTTCAAACCCATGTAGTTGAAAATGGTTGCGGTGGACTTTGGCGATGCTCTATTTTTTTGCAGCGAAGCTAAGTCATCGGTTTTAGGGAGAATTAAGTAGAGTTAGTGGAATTAGAGACCACCATTGTTTTACACTTTCTTACGTTCACCTCTCCACCCAATTTAAGAAGCTCAAGCCATGTATTGAAAATCGTGACATTTTTGGGGCCTTAGGTAGCATCAGGTCAGGATGTAACGGAGGGGGGGAGATAATTTCGAGCTTCGCTTTGGGCTCGTGGCGCGAAGGGAGTTCGATTGGCGACGGTTTGGAGTACTTTTGTTGGCCGAGGTGAGAAGCGACATTAAGAGGGGGAGGAGTAGGTGTTTGATCAAAAATTGCTCAGGTTGTTCGAGCTTCAGGAGGTTGGGTGCAGTAAGTGGAGCACGAGACGTGGAGTTCGGTGGTGAAGTTGGATTAAAATTCCATCGAGTGATGGCAGAATTTTGGCATGTGTGTATAAATGTGAAGGGGCATGTATTAGTATGTGCACGAATTTGTTGTTGGGGAAGAAGATGTATTAACTTGGGTAATGAATGTTTTAATGAAGTGATTAGTAATTAATTATTAGAATTAATTCTAAAAACTTATAAAATTAATATCTTACTCGCACGAGGTCCAAATCGAACGAGGGGAGTTGCATTGTACTCGTAGAAGCATTGTCTACGTTATGTAGTTGGATTGGAGGAGATTGGAGCTTGCAGAATTTTGAGCTAAAATTGAACGCCTGTTCGATTTTAGTTCAAACCGGAACGCTTCGGTAATAACTGGAATTTCCATGAGTTTACTCACCCTTACATTAACTATATAATATCTGTGATACTATAAATTTATTGTTTAATGATTGGTTGATAGTTTAGATACTGTTGTTGTTGTTTGATTGTTTGTTTAGCTGAAAATCCCATTTTGCAAAACGGATGACATGTTAACTTAATTGCTATGAACCTATTTCATTATATATATTTTTTGTGACCATTGTTTTGCAGGGAATATTTATAGAGTGACCCCAAGGTGTTTCTCGCCAATAATTATTATTTATTTTCTTATGCTGCTTATATTAATGTTTAGTTGTAATTAATCGCAATCTTCTATTTAAATTGTTTAAGTTTCGTTATAGCAATTTTTGCTATAACGTCAATTATTGAATATCATCTCCTAAACCCTTCGTGTATGTTGGCTTGAGCTTGTATTTTCCTAAAATAGATATTTAAATTCATTAATCATTTTGATTAATGATATTTAAATTATTTAAATCATTTTAATTAATGATATTTGAATTTAAGTAATCATTTTAAGTAAGGATGCCTTAATTTAATAAATCATTTTAACTAAAGATGTTTAAATTTAATTAATCTTTTTAATTAATGACATTTGAAATTAATCATTTTAAATAACAATGTTTGAGTTTAATTAATCATTTTAACTAATGATATTTTAAATGTAACAAATTAATTTAATTAACATTGTTTAAACCTAATTTAACATTTTAATTAATGATATTTGAATTTAGTTAATCATTTTAAGTAATGATAATTGAAATTTAAGTACTTATTCTAATTAATGATATTTGAATGTAATTAGTCATTTTAACTAATGATATTTAAAGTTAATTAATTAATTTAACAAAGTTATTTAAGTTAATTTATTTATTTAATAAAGTGATTAAAGTTAATTTAATGAAAGTGTTTTAAAGTAAACTAAGTGATTTAATGTTTTAAAGTTAATTTATTGATTAAGTAAAAGTATTTTAGAAATAATTAACTGTTTAAATAAAGATAATTGATCGATTTATTAAAAGAGATTATAAATTGGATTGATTATCTTTTAGGATAATTAATGTTGGTTTAAATTTATAAAAGGGATTTTAAATTTGATTTATTTTCTTTGGGAAACTTAATGTGATTTTAAAGTTACAAATGGATGTTGTAATTAACCCTTCAGGATGATTAACATTTGTTTTAATTTGTAAAAGCAATTTAATTTATTTATTATCTTTGCGGGTAATCAATTTTAAAATTTATATATGATAGTTTATAAATAAGAAGATCTTTTTAAAAAAATTGTTTCAAATAAAGCTAAGCGTAAATTGTTTTGGGTTTATAATAATAATGTTTTGACGTTTCCTTTGACCTTGGTTTTAATACACTTAGAAAATATAATTTATTCCTTTTAAAGAATATTTTAAAGAGTGTTTTTATTTTTAACTGTCTTAAAGAGTATTATGATTGAAAATCAAGCTCAAGTGAAAACAACCATCTTATTATTCCCGATAGTTGATTTATCGACTATCGACTTTGATTCTGCTTTCTTCTTTATATTTCATCACTCTAAAACGATGTGTTGCTCATTTGAGCCTTGTTATCCTTTGTCAGAAATGACTAAACCCAAAGAGCAGTGGGGACAAGCTATGTGGGGTTGCTCCCATTAGGATATTTTTACATCCATTTTATATTGAATTCTGAGTTATGCAATGAGATGTGAAATACTCGGATTCTCGGTAACAGTGGGCGAGGTTCGGCTTGGAGGTTTCCGAGAGCCATCGGAGTTCTCAAGTATATTTCTAGAGGTATACTTTTGGTAAGGGGGGCACACCCTCCTAGTCATTGTTGAAAAAACTTCTCATTTTCCCTTGTTGTTAATTCAAATCTTTGAATTGTTTACTTAATTGCATGGAGAACTGCCTTATGCTATTCTCTATGTTCAATTATTTGTGACCATTCTTTCAAGTCTAGAATTTGATATTAGTTATGCCCATTCATTTAGTATGGGATTTTCTCTTACTAGTACCCACCCCTTTTATTTGTACTATTTCTGTTGTATATTTCCATTCTTTCTTGATTGGATTGTTCTGATTCATTTTTTATTCCTTCATTTATGGATGTTATTCTTGTGAGGTAAAAAATCGTTCTGCGTTAGTAGCATGATCTCATAGAATTTTTATATGTTCATCATATTACTTGAATTTTCTCACACTAGTTTTCCAGACTGACCTAGGTGTTATTATAATGCTCAGCTCAAACAGAGTTTTTCCCAGGTTGGCTTTGTTGATATGGAGTTATTGGAGAAGGGATGGAGGTTCATCCATCTTAGTATTCTATGTCTGCTATATTATATTATATGCTTATTAGCAATTTGTAAGGTCAGGATTTTATAACAGTCCAGCTGATAAGGTTTGTTTTTAACTTTGATGTACTCATTATTTTGGAGTAACAATTTTTACTGTCTTTGTTATATTATATGTTGTCGATTCCGCTATGAGATTCTGATTTCCCTATTCTTTGTTCTTTTTTTATTTTACCCTAACAATCTGCCTTTCTGGTGATTGGATGTTCAGCATTTGAATACTGTGGATGTAATCGGTGACGACTTTCGATGGTCGAAAAGGCAGGTCGTTACACCAAACCTTACGACTTTTCTAAGAGGAGAGACCATGAAAAATACCGAGTCTCCAGCCTCAAACTCTAACTCTTTCCTTCTCTTGCCTACGTAGGATTTCTGACGGCCTTGCTCCACCTTCATACGTTGCCTGATCAACTCTACTATTTCCAAAGTATCGTGAATCAAATCTGGTCTAAGCAAAATAAATTCGGTGGTTTCACACCAATAATTTGGCGATTTGCATGGCCGTCCTTAAAGCGCTTCAAAGGGGCCATACTAATCGTTGTTTAGTAACTATCATTATATCTGAACTCAACTAATGGTAGATGATACTCCCATTGTCCTCCGAAGTCCACGATGCAAGCTCTCAACAAGTCTTCCAAGATAATATTCACCCTTTTAGTTTGACCGTCGGTCTGTGGGTGGTAAGTAATGCTAAAATTCAATAAAGTTCCCAGTACTGCCTGCAAACCCTTTCAAAACTCGCTAGTGAATAATGGGTCCTTATTACTAGCTCGCTAAAATTCCATGTAGTCGAATCACCTCCTTAATATAAATCTATGCTAGAGACGTTGCGGTCTTATTGTTCCTAACAGGAATAAAATGGGCAATCTTAGTGGGTTTATCTACTAGGACCCAAATAGCTTCATTGCCCTTTTGACTCCGAAGCAATCCTTCTATGAAGTCAATCGAAATGTGCTCCCATTTCCAAGTCAGAATCTCCAATGGTAACAATAATCCTCTGTGTTTCCCTTGCTCGGCCTTTATTCTTTGACATGCCAAACACCTAGCAACAAAATCAGCTATTCTCTTCTTCATTCCTGGCCAAAAGAAAATTCTCTTCATATCCCTATACATCTTATCTTCTCCGGGGTGAATGGTCAACTTTGAGTAGTGACACTTTGTAGGAACTTTCGCCAACACATTGTCAATCATTGGGACACAAGGGCGTCCATCCCTTCTTAAACATCCATTCTCATCAACTGCATATCTACTAACATGTTAAAAAGTTCTCCTCTTCTCAACTTATCCAGAATCTCCATAATTTTCTCATCCTTCTTTTGCTCAAGCTCAATGCAGTCCATCAAAGTTGGCCTAAGCTCCATCACTGCCAAAAAGCATTGGATGGGTTCTGTTGGCGGTTGGAAGTTGAAATTTGAGAGGAACTCCAACTTCCTCCATTCATATATAGCACCTAAGGTAGCATGCCTCCGACTGAGGGCGTCAGCGACAATGTTCTCTTTTTCGGGGGTATATTGTATACCAAAGTCAAATTGTGCTATGTAACTATCTTAGGTTTAAATAGTTTTGGGAAAATAGGCATCTCGGTGTTTTATAGTCAGTGATCAACTCAAACTTTTCTCCCAAAAGATAGTGCCTCCACATCTTCAAGGCATGACAATAGTTGCCAACTCCAAGTCATGAACTGGGTATCTCTTCTCATGACCCTTCAGTTGCCAACTATCATAAGCTACTACCCTTCATTCTTGCATGAGAACTACTCCCAATCCTATGTCGCATGTATCTGTGAAAATAGTAAAAGACTTTATCCCATCAGGAATGGTAAGCACAGGTGCACTTGTCAATAGTTCCTTAAGTTTCTTGAATGCTTCGGTGCATCTATCATTCCAAGTAAAGACTAGATTCTTCTTAGTCAAGCGGATTAAAGGGACTGATATTTTTGCAAAGTTCTTTATGAATTTCCTATAATAGCCTGCTAACTGAGAAAGCTCCTAACTTCTGTTGCACTCCCTAAAACTTTCCACTCTTGAATAGCTTCCACATTTGTGGGGTCCACCGCCAATCCATGCTCAGAAACGATGTGTTTAAGAAACCTTACCTCCTTCCAAATGTGGTATTTTTCAAATTTGGCTCTAAGTTGGTGCCTCCTCAAGGTTCCCAGTATCTCCTTTAAGTGATTATCATGCTCTCCTTCACTTTTGGAGAATACTAAGATATCATCAACAAACACTACGACAAACTTATTAAGTTGTCCCCTAAATACTCTACTCATCAAATCTACAAAGTATGCGGGGGCAATCGTCAATCTGAAAGGCATTACCACCCACTCATAAAGTCCATCTGGTGTATGGAATGTGGTTTCGACTTATTATCCTCCGCGATCCTCAACTGATGAAACCCAGCTGGCAAGTCCAATTGGGAGAAGACTTTGGCTCCTACAAGTTGATCAAACATGTCGTCTATCCTAGGTAAAGGATACCTATTCTTGTCAACTTGTTAAGTTCCCTATAGTCGATGCATAGTCTCAATGAGCTATCTGCCATAGTGGTGAAAACAGAAGGGCTCCCCATTCCGAAGTACTCCGTCGGATGAATCCTTTCTGTAACAGCTTCAAGATTTGCTTGTCTAACTGACGTCTTTCTTTAAGGGCCATTTGTCTTAACAGCAGAATGAATGATCTAGTGTCCTTCTCCAAATCAATTCTAAACTCGATCACCCTTTGGGGTAGGAGACTTGAGACTTCCTCAAAGACATCGGGAAATTCTCGGACTACGGGTACACATGAAAGCTCAGTATGCGATAGGCTCACCGAGTACAAATAACTTGACTCGACCGAGTCTCAGGGTGTACAGTGGACTTCTAAGTCTCGTCCTCTACAACTCTTTAATCGTACAACTCTCCTATCGCACTCTAAAATTGACTCGTAGTATGATAACCAATCCATTTCCAAGATAAATCCATACCACTTAAAATTTAGAATGTATGCATTACGTATGAAATTAACGTCACATATGTCCACAGCCAAGTCTTTGCAAATTAAAGAGAGATGTGTCGACCCCCCAATAGGATTAGAGACCACTATTGGGCTGGTGACAAATTGGGTTTGAATATTTAGGGAGTTAACTACATTCCTAAACATAAAGGAATGCGATGCTCCAGATATAGGGTACAAATTGTAGCCCCAAAAATAAGAGTTTTCCCTTCCAATGCTGACTTCCCTGGGTCTGTGGAGGGTGGTCTACTCGAAATAGGGACAGCCTCAATGGCATAGGCTTGTCCACTCGGCCCTTCCTTTGCCAACATCGGACATTGATTCTTAAGGTACCCTTCCTCGTGGCAATGATAACACTTTCCTTTAAAAGCTTCCTTCATCAGACTCACCCTACAATCTTTGGCTACATGAAAAGATTACATGACCCTTCTTTTGGCATCTCTTATACACCTTACCCTCTTTCTTGAACTTTTCTTTTGACTACTTATTCACCCAAAAGTTCCCCTTCTTGGTATGATTTTGAGTAAGTCCTGCTTTCTCCTTCTCTACCTCCTTTTCTTCCTCACTAGTCATCTACAGCAAAGCCATCTCAACAAATGTCTTGTATGTGGCCCTAGCGGGCACTTGGGTTAACAACAATTATCTAAGCGGGGAGTTCAGGCCCTTTACAAACTTCATGGCATTTTTCATAGATGTATCGATCAAGCTCATTCCGAACTTAGCCAACTCTATAAACCTACCATTGTACTCCTTCAAAGTGGAGTCTCCCTGCCTAAGTTGTAAAAATTTCTCCAATTGTAAACTCACTTCTGCCCTTGACATAAACTTTGACTCGTATCTGACCTTGAATTCATCCCAAGTGAAAATTTTACCAACATTCTCCTCAGCCATAATATTCCACCAATCTAGGGCTTCTGCTTTGAGGTGCCAAGCTGCCATTCCCCTCTTCAGCTGATCCTCCCAACCAAGCTCCCGGAATATCTTCTTGCGGTCATTTATCCAATTTTTTGACATAACAAAACCCTCTGTTCCAGAATAAACTCTTCTTCCCATATTAAGTAAGTCCTTACACATCTTGGTAAAGTCAACAGCACATGGTGTTGTGTCGGCAAGCTGGGCAATGGGTGCTCTCGATGTAGTTTGAGGAACATGGACTTCACCTACTTGCCTAAGGTATTATTTAAACCATTTAGGCATCCTTCGAATGGAGGGTCTTCCTCGGGAAGGGTTCTTAGCCTAAGAAGAAGAATGATTATCAGCCACATCAATTATCTATAGGCTGAGCTTTCAATTATAACTTCCTAAGATAGTATTATATGCTAAAAGAAAGATTTGTCGTGTGTGTGTATATTCAAAAATAATATGTATATATATTAGGGGTTTTTAGAAAATATTTTCAAAAATAACAAATACGCCACTCATACGTATACTTTTCCTCGTTGATCAGGTAACCTAGGTTCTGATACCAAATGTAACAACCTGCCCCGAAATAGGCCTAAATCTTGATCCAGAAAAGGCTCATCGAAACTTAGACCCATTCCAAAGCTGATCGTTGGTTGGTAAAAAGAATAATACGTAGTTATGTATCTATTCATTGAGAACTCGTAGCGGAAGGATAAAATATAATAGCATAAATGGTATCCATTTTATTTCAAATTCTAAATGTCACAAAACCATAACATAATGTCAAGAACAACCGTTACATAATCATGTTAAAAAAATACATTTTTAACTTCAAATGGATACACCAGAAAATAACATAAATAGATAAATAGACTACTACCACAAGCTCCTCTCATCACCACCTTCATCTTTATTATCATCTCCTTTCCTAACCTATGTTGTAACAAGGAGATGTCAGAACAACAATATCTTATAAATCGAAAATCTCGAGCCTTACTATATCAGTACTTGGGCAGTATAATTTAAATTGGGATATGTCTTTCTCATTGAAACTATATTCAAAACCATTCAATATATACTTCATTTAAGGGAAGGAGGCGGGCTCTCAAATAACCACTTAATACTTTCAATCCTCAAAGTAGGTTCTTCCATAATCGATAACCCACAACCATCTTTATTAATGTCTACCAATGCAAGATATAGAACCTAAACCACTTAATACCTTTTAATGGAAAATAGGCATACAATGACCATGTAAGACCTCAATTAAGTTAGGCCCCTATCATTTAATACCTATTCCCAAGGCAAATTCCTCACAGGTACCTATCTAGCTGGCATTGAGCAGAAATCTATTCAAACACTTAATACTTCTATTGAAGTGGACCTTTTCAAGATATCCTCAACCATGCCTAAACCTAATCCCGACCATTAAATATTTCATATAAGGGAAAGAGGTGGGCCCTCAAATAACCACTTAATATCTCCAATCCCCGAAGCAGATCTTTCATATTATGATCCGTACCCCCATGGAGATGTTTCACATTAGCCCGACTATTCGTAGGAACTAGTAGCCAAATCAGCTGGGCAGATTTATCCTACATGACTGGGACTAACCCCGTGTCATCTGTAGTTACTTATTATGGATGATGTCTCGTATTAGCCCCAAAGTCACGCTAATGGTAGCCAGATTAGCTGGGCAGACTCCTATGTGCTTTTGACTAACCTTGCATCCCTATTACTTAGTCATATTTCTAATACTCTCTAAGTGTATCATCACGCATCTCACTGTATTTATTACTTAGGCCTTATAAAATTCCTTCTTATTTCGCCTAATTAATTACTTTCCTAAGAGGGGTTTATATGACAATTATTAACTTAATCAACAACAGAATTAATATGTTACAACTGTATGTTATTTACGCTAGTTTATATATATAACACATATATATATACATGCATTTATTAATTTCTATGCATGCGGGGATTACGCTCTAAACTAATGTTCAAATGTCAAATCATCCAAAGTTATATAAGTCTCATTTCTACAGTATTTTTTTTACCATAAGTCCAATATTCCAAAATCAAATTAATAGACTTGTACATAGAATCGACTCCAACTTATTTTATATTAAAACAATGAAATAAAACAATAATAATAGAAACTTACAATTTAATATATTTTCCGCTTTATTTAACTCCTTTTTACATGAAATTAGACAAGGGAATTTACACACCATTTCTTAATCAAATCCCCTAATCAAATCCAACGAAAAAGAATGAGAAGTGGAATATAAGGTAAATACATAAACTGCAAAATTCGCATAAACTCCATTATTTTAATACAAAACAATTAAGATTCCAACCTAAGAATTGACATTTCGCTTTGAGGGAATTTTGAGGAATTTTATTGTAATGTTTTCATAATCCAAAACTTCCCAGGGCATATATCAAATCTAAACTACACTGTTCAATTACTAAAATACAAGGACTAAGATTTCCACTCACTGAGGTCCTTAGCTTTGTCTTCCCTTGGATTTGGCATGCGCTGAATGAACTCTTTAATATCACTTCTATTTGATTGTGTGTGTGTGTGTACGACAAGGATTTATATATACGTTAGATTCAGATAATTAGAGGTTTGGAGGAGAATAGGTTGAAGAAATAAACAATAAACAAAAATAGATATATAGGATTTCTTACCTGAAACCCTAACGGAGTTTTCTGAATCTATAAAGAGACGAATTGACAGAGCTTTGCTAATGTTCCTAAAATATTTTGTGAGTAAAAGTGATGGGGCTAGATTCTTATTTATAGTGGTCGGAATGCACCAGAACCGTTGGATGATGGTCGGAAAAAAATAATAAAATCCGGCATGTTAAAATAACCAAAATTCTAGCCACCACTTACAAGTAATGGTCGACTGCCACCTCCCATCGGTCGACCGCTAGTGGTAGACTGGTCGTGGTCAAGGGGTTAACTGCTACAGTGTTTTGGGAACGTATAACATTTTGCCATTGTTAATTTATTTTCTTTCGTAATTATTATTTAACGTTAACATTAATCTTAACATTTTCTTAAACCCCAAATATAATTACTATTAACATTTAAATTTCAAATTTGGGAATTAATTATTTATTTGAATTTAAATTCTATTTAAATTAATTTGGATCTAAAACTTCAAACGTCCGTAACTTCCTCGTTTGAGCTCCGGTTTCAACATATCATATATATGGAAATTGATCGGAAAATCGCCACGAACGCAACGACATAACTTTCGTGGTCAAATTCTGATGTTTACAAAATTTCCATTTTTTCCCCCAATCAAATTTAAATTAATTTATCCAATTTATTTATTTATGATTGATTTTACGAGGTGTTACATGTACCTACTAAATGGGTGCGTAACCCTTAATTGTTTGAGATATAATTACCATATGATTCATAATCATATAATAAAAATTATGATGCTCCCACTAAATTGTAATTATCCCATTAAATTATGATGCTCCCACTAAATCAGTGCATATCCCTTGATTGTTTCATATATAATTAACTAGTATCATATGATTCATAATCATATAATAAAAAGTATTTCTCAAAAATACAGTTTAGTCTATGATTCCAAAATAATTGTGAATAATTTTAGATACTTCGGTATTATCCAATGCAGCACTTTTGTTGTGAAAACAAGTACCACATTATTGCTTTATTTCATAACGAATATTCATAATATCCACATTGAATATAACTATGTCTTTTTTAGTCGACATCGAAAAATAGTCATTATTTCATGAATAATGTTTGGCATGTTTTACAAAAATAATTTTCGTAACTTAATACAATCAGTAAGTGCTATATGCCATACTCCCACTATTTCTGCCATTACTATAATAGCGTACTGAATGCGGAGGTCCATTATTCACTTAATATTGACTATTTATTTCATATACCGCAACTAGTTTACAGTGGAGATTTCGTTGATCAAATATCTTAAACTCAAAGAAATAAATTTTACTAAAATAATTTTCTATATAAAAATACATTTTGGAATAAAAATCATACTTCTAATTCCAATGTTAAGTATCAACTATTATTATTACAATTCTCATTTTCGATGTTTCTTTATAAAGCAAAAGTGACCGCTCACTCTCTTCATCCCAATTGTACCTTTAATCACATCTAGTCTTGTACATTCATTATTCTTTATAAATGGTCAAACCATTCAAAAAATCCCTTACTACAATATCATAATGAACTCTTTACAAAGTTGCTTTTGATCATCCTTAGCATTTAAGGACATCAAATATGATGCACTTAGTAAACTGATCAAACTGACATTTCAACGATCGAGTTCTTAGATCTATATTGTAGTTTTGGTCTTATGTTACATTTAACACAATATGATCTTTTATTATAATCAATCAAATTAAATACTTGATCTTGCATTACGGTTTATTTGCTTATTTCGGATGAACAAATTTCATCGAAATTTTGTACATTACAAAGTGTGGTCGTTCACCATATCACATTTATATGTGATTGTATATGGATCAAATATTCATAGAATTGTATTACTTTTGAGCTCGGAACTCATAGAATGCAATACACGTTCTTGACCAAATAAACACATAAGCGACCAAATTAAGAACGTATTTAGTAGTTCTAGAATTAGGCGCTTGCGCGGGTGTTGAAATGTTAACATGCAATAAGCATTTGTTAGTACGTATATGTTATATTTCTATTTTTCAATCTTCATTTTAGTTCATTTGTATATCTTAATTGATAAACATTTTATCAATCATGTTGAATGCACAAATTTATCAAGTATATTATTATAACATCACATAGCATATGTTCTTACAATATTAGAAAGGTTAAATGTTATTATTTAATTTTTCTAATTAGGCTCCCACCAGTCCTTTATTTTTCACCAAACTTTAAGTCGAATCGTAGAAGTTTTTCGACTTCACTAGTAGATGTTAGGACTCGTATCTCTTGGGATTATGACCTAAACGAAAGCTTAATAAATCATAGGCCCACATACGATGGGTAACTCCTTATCGGTTGTATCACATACAACTTTTAACCCATGGTTCATTATCCTAATCCCGCCTTTACCTTGATGAAAGCTCAACAATTAAAGTGGGACTATTCACTCGGACCTATCATTTCACGACGGAGTATAATGCACATACTTTGAGGAAAGCTCAACAAATATGTGTAGTTACCTTACTTCATCTATTCAATATATTAATAGTACTATATATAACATCCCTAACTTGAGGAAAGCTCACCGATTAAAGAGTGTGCAAGTAATCTATTAATATATAAATGATAGAGGACAAAATTATATTAAAGATTCATAATCTTCAACATGTTATATAGAGTGATATCAACTTATGGAATAAAGTATTTCTTATGAAATACCATCATGATTCAAGTGTCGGACACATCTGAAATCACGGTATACATACTATACTAGTGTATTTATCCCTTACGTCTATTTTGAGTTTCTTACTATTCCACCTTTTATTATACATTTATATTATGTAAGTTTTTATGATTATATAGCTTTTATATTTCATATTACTTATATAACAGTCTTATGTATAATATTATATTAATTAAATCTTAATTAATTAATTGACATTTTAATTAATTTTATTTTAATAATATAACATTTATATTTAATAATTATTATATACTATATCTTATATCTCGTATATGTGTATTTTTATTTAATTAATTAACCTTTAATTAATTTGTTTAATTAAATTAAACTTTAATTCATTTATTTATTTAAAAAAATTTAATAAAATTATATTAATTTTGAAAATCATTTATATACATACATGTATACTTATGATGTCTTAAATATTTTAAAATATCATAACATATATCGAACATATATAATGCATGTATATTATTTTTCATTAATTAATTTATCTAATTAATTTATTTATTTTATTAATCTTATTAATAAATTTAAAATTTTGAAATTAATATTTAATATTTTCAAACATTTTGGAAATTATATTATATTTTAACTTTTATATAATATATGTATATCTTATTTTAAATTAAATTTAAAATCTTATATTTTAATTTTCAAACAATTTTGAAAATTAGCCCAAGGCCCAATTCAAATTTAGGCTTTTTCTATTTAGGACAACCTTTGTGTTGTAAGCTTAATAGTTAACCCTAAAATGGCTAATTTAGGCCGCATAGGTTATTGGGCTATGAAACTATTGTAGAAATTAGACTAGCCCATAGTGGAAGTTATGGGTGAATTTAAAAAAAAATTACCCTATTTGATTTTTATTGTGCCCATGAAGTCTAATTTATTTAGAACATTTCTAAATTTTATTTAAACAAAATCTTTTATTTTAATTAAATTTATAAAATGATATTGTATTATTTAATTTATGTTATGTTAAATATATATGTGTGTGTATCACATACGCATATATAACTGTGTGCATGCGTAACATATCAATCAGTGCAAGGTAGAACATGTCCGTATATAGATGTTGGGATTTACATCCCAATGGACATGTTAGCTTATCCAATACCAAATGTATATACATATATACACGTTTGTTTTTATAATAAAATATTTCACTATATATACTAAAATTTTATTTATATATAATTTCGTATAAACATATAAATATTTGTATATGAATATAAATATATAATATTAACAAAATGTGTATATATTAATTACCATATAAATATGTTAATATCATTTAAAATATAATAATAATTTTTTTTACCGAGTGTCAAAAATGATACTTATACATATACATAAAAAAATTCATATATATTTATATACATATCAAATGAATATGTTAAATATTTATATATAAATATGTATAATAACAATATATATATATATTAATATAAATAAAATTATAAAATAAATTTTATTTAAATATATTTATTGAACTGGTCTAATGCATAAACCAAGTTCTTCTAATTTTTTAATTTTAAATATATATATATTAATAAAATCGTATAAAAAATTGTTATTTTTAAAACTAAATTTAAATTTGGAATTTCCAACAAATTTTACATGAAATTTTATAATTGGAAAATTTAGTATATAATTTTATAATGTAAAGCTATTTTAAAATTCAATTAAAAATATTAGTTTTTAATTAAATATTTAAAAAATAAAAAAAATTACTTTATGCCTTGAGCTTAATAAGCATCAATAAAATTTTATAAAATATAAAATATATTTTATAATGGATATATGAAATTATATAATTATTTATATGATAAATTGATTTAAATATTATTTAAAAAAATATATGAATAAAAAATTCTTTCCGTGAAAAATATTGTATTTATTACATCATATATGAAATTTTATTTTCATATTTGCATAATATAGTATTTAAATTTTAAATTATACAAATATATGTATATATTATATTTTAAATTAATTAAATGAAAAAAAATATTTATTTTATTTTGAGCCGTTGTATACATAGATGAATTATCATAATGTTTTTGTATAATCATATGTACATATACATATACATACAGCCAACTAAATTTGTGATAATATATCTACATATTCGAATTGTCACTTAACTAACAATATTAT
This sequence comes from Allium fistulosum, assembly GCA_030737815.1. Classification (NCBI taxonomy): domain Eukaryota; kingdom Viridiplantae; phylum Streptophyta; class Magnoliopsida; order Asparagales; family Amaryllidaceae; genus Allium; species Allium fistulosum. Next base: position 707,469,898 of record CM060903.1, on the reverse strand, counting down.
ATATACAGATAAATGAACATTATAATTATAAATTAATGGTTGTAATTAAATTAGAAATGTACCTTATAGCCAAAGCCCTTCAGCACACCTTGAAACGATGTTATGTGCTCATAGAAACGATTTCCAATTCAATAGAGTGCTAGTCTTTGAACCATCGACCACTAACTATCAGATAGCAGCTAAATTGATTTGATTTGAACTAGGGAGACTAGAGAGATGGAGGATAAAAGTCGGCCTGCAAAAGATAAGATGAAGGCTCCAAGATCCCTATAAATGGAGGACGAGATGCTTTAAATAGAGAAAGGAAATGAGAGATTTTAGGATTGTATCTTTTACTCAGTCTCATTCTATCTCAACCATCCATCTTTATTCATCTTTAGCCCATCTAGTAGCTGGCCTTGGCCACATGTTTCAGCCGATCCTATCAGCTCCATGATGGGCCATAACCCATTCAAAGCTCGAATGAATATTTTGCATTCTAAATCTAATTTAATACGCTTATCGATATCGTATATTGATTAATGTATTTATAACTTTATAGATATGTTTAATATACATTTATCACATCAAAGTCAAATTTACAAATAACATTTCATAAATATTATTTGATTTAATTAATTTATAACAATTATAAATTAATTAAATCATTTGGCCAAAGGAGAATTCATCGTTTTCGCTTGTGTGACTCATCGGGTGTAAATCTAGTCAACGATTAATATCGAACTATTCAAATATAAACGTTCACACATCACTTAGTTGGTGGTGTAACATTTTGGCCAAATTTATCGCTTAGTTGGTTTCATTAGAACTTAAATTATTTATTTACACCAATTCTCTTTGTCAAAACTATATCACTTTGAATTTATGGAATTTGGTATTGGTCAAAATTCCAATATCATTCATATGTAACTCTATAGCAAGGTTCAAGGTATCGTCCGATACACCAAAATTCCGACTGTACCATATCAGTACCGTCATTGACCAGTCCGAAACTAGGCTATAAATCCAGTTTTGGACTGGTTAAAAAAAATCAATAGGTATGACAAAGTCGGAACTAAAAGCAAAAGGAAGAAGAACCAACGAGGAAAAATCCTGAAATTTTGCCCTAGCTTCTGTGTAGAACTTTTGTTCTGAACCAAGTCAAGAGTCGAGAATGTTTGCCATAAATAAAGAATCAAATCGACTTTTTGTTTCATGTTGATGAAAAAGAAAAAATCTCAAATCGATAATCTTTGCCCTGAATCGAAGAAAGGCTGTAGGCATGTGTTTATTTTTTGTTTGGATTTTGCCCTAGCTTAGATTAGGAGGAAGTTGACAAAGATAAAAAAATAAAATATATAGGACTAGGGCTGTTATGGATCTGGGTTGCTATGTGGGCTGGTTTTGTTATTTTCTTATATTGTTTTTTGACTAAAGATGGGTTGAAGTCGCCTATTTTCTAATTATTCTTTTGGTTGAATTATTGAGGCTTTGTCTAATTTGGGATTCTTCAATCAAGTTAATTATGAATTTTATATTTAATTAAGTCTACTATAGTTTAATTTGGTTTATTTCATTAAAAATTACCAATATATGAAACTAGGACTGAAACCGAAACTTCCAAAATTTTCAAAATTGATGGAAACTAAAAAAATTCAAATGACCGAAACCGAAACCAAAACCGAGTTCCCAAACCTTGCTCTATAGTCCAGACACAAAGTCCTTGATTCAATAATAATAGTTATTGTTAATCAAAATGCTCTGGCCAGAGACTTTGACTTTGAGTTGACTGTGATACCAACCTCACATAACTGAGGAGACGAATCCTTTATTGAATAGTGTTTCACTTCCATTACTTCCACTCGACCCAACTACAGTCACTCGATAGACGTCATGCCATGATTTGGCTATGATCAAAGTGAATCTTTTGTATTGAAAATTGGCAGTATTCTCAAGTCTAGAGAATTGTGTAAATCAGTCACATTGATATTTTTTGTTTAATCTTAGTTATGTTAGCCAATAGAAAACTATCAAGTGAGTCATTTAATGGTTCTTCTATAACTATCAGTATGTAACTCCTTGGTGCCTCCAACAGCTATGAGTAATACACTGTCCAATATTTGGAGAGCATTACATACTCTAGTCTCAATGGATGTATCGATATTCAGACTTGACACATTTGGACAAAGAATATTTAAAATGGTATATTTATTTTTATTATGATAAATTACTCACAGTTACAACACTTTGTAACTACCATCACAAAACATACCATTTATTGATTTTCTATTAAATATAGTTTTCATTAAATTAATTAATTAATATAACATATTATATAAGTATACAATACGTAGAAAATACCTTTTATTTCGAAGAAGATTGGTTATCGAGTTGGATATATATAAAAAATTACATAATTGCCCCTATGGCATACCCTTAACTCTATCAGCTTGTTTTTACCTATCTTCAATCAAAAAATCTTTATATCTATTATTCTAATCCTTAAGAAAAGCACTCCATGAAAATCACTTTAGCCAAAGCTCCATGTACTAGAGTTTTAGAGGTCCCACTTGTTGAAAAAAGTGGTCGGTACCAAGTGGTAGAGCTCGGTACTGAGTGGTTCCCCTTGCTCCAATGCCTCTAAAATTTCTTGAGTTACTTCATATCATCATTATTTTTATGATGTCCCCAAAGTCCTTGGATCACTTCTTCATCGTTTTTTCATCCAATTCTCTTGTTTAAGTCCCTTCGAATACTGCAGAAAATTTGGTTATAACACTTATCCCCCCCCAAAGTACGCCTAATGAATGTACGGTGAGCTTATAGAGAAAGTTTCTACAGTAATCGACTTCTGGCAGTCAAGCATTCTAGTTATCCATCAATTCAATTTATGGTGAATCATCCGTTCCTTCGAATTCCCCTGTAAATCCATGGTCATTCCAGACCGTCATAGCTAAGGACTCTAGTCCTTTCTTAAGTGTTAGTCATAAATCATAATCAGTCCCTTTTCATTCAGGGTTATGATATTGAATATCAAAATCATTCCACATTCGTCCGAGATTTATCCATTCTAGTCCAATTACAAGGAGTTCGAATCCTAAGGTCAAGTCAGCATCCACTGTAGGGTACAATATCGCCGGAATGTTTATCATTCAAACTAGAGTCCAATCACTCCGGGTCATTTGACATTCAATCTAGGGTTTGATCTATCCGGATCCTTGTTGAGTCCAATCCACTCGCTCTTCGATGAGGGGACTCAACATTCAAGCAACTTCATTCACTTACTCTCCGGCAAGCGGACTTACTTTATTGTACATGTCTATGCACTCGCTCTTCGGCAAGGGAACTTGCACCTTACGGTCACCACCCTGTCTCTCCGGACGGGACTCCCATGTTTAATCAGTATCATGCATCACATTTAAGAGGTTTATAAAATCCTAATCAATTTAAAGGGGTCATCGATCTCCGTTGATGTTTCTTAATTGGTGTAAGTCGTCATTCATGTAGCATAAGTCAGAGCAACTGGCATACATCAAAACTTCTAATCCTATCAAGGATCACCTTCAGACTTCCAACTCAGAGCGTGCCTAGGGATCGATTAGGATCACACACTTGTTAGTGGTCCAATAGTAATGTTGCATCATTTATTTAAAACAAATGAAGGCGTAAGGGAATTGAACCTGACTCTGATCCATCCTAATTATGGGGTTATTATCCAGTGGAAGTCTCTGATCCATAACGTCATTCCACCCCCCCCCCCTCACGTTCCTATGGTGAGCTTCCAGTTCGAACTCCAGCTATTGTGCATTCGCGTTCTGATTTGCCTCTCTGGCCCCAGCATCGCATGTTCTAGGCATTAGAGCTCATCCTAGATCTAAATCGACCATACCCCCAAGTAAATTCATCTTGGTACCAATCTGATTAATGTCGGTACCAACCTGTTCTGGTCATGAAGGCTCGATTGCAGTTTGCACCGCTCTAACTCCAAATGCTCCCACATTAGTTTCTGGCCTTGGGTTTTGAATTCTGGTTGCTCTGGCTGTTCTTTGTTGTTCCATCCTTTTGAAAATTCCATCTAGCATCTCCTTCATCACCTCTCCATCTCTTCCCTAATCATGTAGATGGATGGATATGAACTTAAGGACATCTCCTGGCTGCCCCCATGCTCAGGTTGGCTCGGTCATGTGGCTGCTCCGGTAGAAGGCCTCTTCATCTCTTCCAAACTTCAGATCCAAGCTTTAGGTTGTCAAGTCTAGCTCTTTCTCAGTGAAAGTATCAAAAATGTTAGCACCAAAAATGGTACAAACACCCCAGAAGCAAATAGATCTAAATATATCAGGTAATATATGAAGGTAAAAAAGGACAAACAACACTTTTTATAGTGGTTCGGCAAATACTCTGGCCTATGTCCACTTTAATCTTTGTTATTGATTGATTCTCTCTAAAATATAATGATTATAAATCAAATCCGACCATAATCTAGTAGATCTCATATTCGGGAGTGTTTGGAGTATTTGGGGAAGAAAAAGATAGAGGAGAAATCAAGGGCAAAATAGGTCCTCTTCTAGTTTCCATAGGGCCCATATTTATAGGAAAATCATTTAGCAGAATTGGAGGCGTATGAAATATCGAGTCCAGATCCAGATCCGAGTGTGCAGGAGTGAGTAACCAGGCTCAATTACCAATAAAAACCACTCAATACCGAGTGGTTTTGGTTAATACCGACTGGTTTTTCTTAAGGGAAACCACCCCTCCTTCCCATTGGCCTTCTGTCTCCGACTAATTATGTTCCGAATACTTTTCCTTTGAGATTGAATTGTTTCAGAGAGGTATTGATACAGCTTGTTCTTGCCTGTCTTCAGTCAGAAAATCCTTAGAGTTGTTCTTCTATTCCTTAAAATAGCACCCTATGACAATTACTCAATCCAGAGCTCCATGTACAAGAATTTTTGAGGACACAAGTGCAAAATAAAGTGGCTGGCACCAAGTGGTAGTGCTTGGCACCGAGTGGTTCCCCCTTGCTCCAATGCCTTTAGAAATTCTTGGGTTACTTCATACATCATTCTTTGTGATGTCTCCAAAGTCCTTGGGTCCTTCCTTCATCGTTTTTTGGTCCAATTAGCTCATTTAAGTCCATTTGAAAACTGCAGTAAATTTGGTTATAACAAGCATACCCCTAACTCTATCAGAAATGGGGATCTTAAACCAAAATAAAGTCAAGGACCATTAGATCAAGTGTAACAACCCGAAATCTACACAGTTCAAACTGACAATAAACCGCACATGTCCAGCCCAAACTGAATGGAAAACCGCATCGTTATGGGAAAGAAAGAAAGAAGAAGAGAAGAGAAGAAGAAGAAGAAGAAAGAGAAACCAAAAACAAACACAGAATCTCACAATCGCAGCGGAACAACATATAATATAATATAAATGAGCTTTATAAAAAGAGAAACTGTAATCTGTAATATTCATACATCAATCAAAGTACACCAATCAAATCAAATCATCAGCCTGGAAAGTTATAATAACATGTCCACACAATTGTTGATGATTTAAACAACAATGTAGCGGATAATAAGCATATACGTGGAATACGACCCGAAGACTTCCAGCTCGCCTGCTGAAGCTCCAAAGCATCCAAATCTATATCTGCAAATATACTCGGTCTGACCCGAGCATTGAAAGGGAAGAACGCCCAGATCAGTCTGGTAAACCAACGTGAGAAAACACATCTCAAATATATTTTAAAGTTATCAAAACTTTCATTTATCAAAACAAAAGTATCTCTTAAGACCACGCAGCACATAAAAACGGAGGGTTTTTACCTTACGATAACCAAAACATTTCATATCAAATCATCTGATATTATACTAGTGTCTAGTATACAAATAATATTCAAATAGCCGAAATTATTACATTGGTTAAATTTGACGGCGTAATAAGTTTACAAACAAACTGGCAGGCACGTATTGGAGAATGGATTCCATACAAATGACAAGGTAAGGGACTACCTTCTGACGGTACATCTCTAGAAAAATGCACCTAGGGTCCAGATACTAAATGCCTAAACCAACACAGAACCGGCCTACACCTTCCTGGATAGTACCGAATATGACATCACCCCGGTCGTTATCGACCTATCCGAGAGCTCTCATCACAAACACCACATTAATTTAATACCCGACGTCATAGCGAGAATAAATATATCTAGAAAGGTGATGACCATATCCTTATGGGAGCGACCCACATAGCCCTGCCGCTTCTACCTTATTTCTATCATTTTCGAGAGAGGAGGCATAAGGTAACAATTACCTTTCACATAGCACATTCCACTTTGAATGCCACATTGTCATTCCTTCGATCACTATTGACTTTTATGAACATACAACCTCCGAGCTCGTACGCCTCAGAGAAGGGTGTTAAGATAAGAGAAGTTGCCTTCTCCGCCACTAAACAGATGTACATTTATAAAAGTCAACGATGTAATCTCTGAAATGCAATGTCAGACATTCTTCCATACAAGTTGTCCAGGAATAGGACAAACCGAAGGCACTCTCCTACCACACCCTATCGGGAATTACCCCTAGAATTAGTAGCGAGAAGTTCTTGCATATCGTATATTTTCATAACAAAGCACTACTGCCACCATACATACATGATATGGTAAATTTCACCCCGAGGGACTAATGGCAAGTAGCCCTGCATCATGAAGATTTCCGTCTTCAAAATCGTAATCATAAACCTGCACTTCCGAACTCATATGTTGGTCCGAAGTGGTTCTTGGATAAATCTGACCCCGGTCTCTCCGAACCAACAATGATAAAGAGGCCAAATTTGATAGTCGGTTATTTAACTATCGAAGCAACAACCAACATCTAGCACATAAGAAGTCACTAGGCCATCTAATTAATCTTTTACTATTAAATCAATTACCAAATATTTACTTTAAATTATCTTTAAAAAGGTATATCTTCAAAACCATTTCAAAATCTTCGATATTGGAAAACCTTTTCATATACTTATATCAACGGTATAAGTATATTCACAACCCATTTCGTTTACAACACTTAGAAAATATCTTCATATACTTAAAATTTTAGTAAGTATATTTACAAATAATTTAAATTTCAACACTTCGAAAATATCTCAATATACTTAAATCCGTTGTAAGTATATTTATAAATCGTTTTAGGAATGCTTCATATTTTCTAAAATATGCTTTATTGGGTCAAAACGAATGTTGCGTAAAACATCGTTACGACAACCCAAAAACATTAGTATAGGGATTCGATTAATTATATATATATATATATCCTGTATACTATATAAAACATTTCCTTTCGGAAATCATTTACTATAACAAGTGTGTTATAGTCTTGCCTTCCATACTTACCCAAAAACATCTATTACAACAATAAATGTTGAAATCTATGTTTTCGATGCATATCACATCTCAAATCATTTTTCAAAACTATTAAATTCCATCTGGAATTATTACTTTTCCAAAACATTACTTTAAAAACGATCATTTACTTTCACAACCATTAACTTTATCAAACTATTACTTTCAAAAAAAAAATCTTTGAAAGATTGTTAAACTCAAAAAAACTCGAATATATTTCCCTTATATAAAAATCCATATTTAAAACTCAACATAAATCATTTCCATATTTATAAAACTATTTTTATAAATCTCCTTACTATTTTATAAAACTTCCATTTTATAAAATCACTTTACTTATAAAATTCTATTTATAAGTCATTCTTTTAAAAAAACTCATTTACTATCAAAAATCCAGTTTTATATCCATTTCTTTATAAATCTAATTTATCTATAAAATCCACTTATAAAATATTTCTCTATAAAATATGTTTATTTATAAAATCTATTTACAAATCCATTTAACAAATAAACTTCAAATCCATTTATAAATATTTACAAACTCTGATTTTAAATTTATTTCTTTATTTATAAAATATCGCCTTTAAAAATCCTTTATAAATTTATTTAAAATCTCTATATAAAAATATTTCACTTAAACCATATTTTTATAACATCAAAAATCATACTTTGTATTTGTTCAAAAACAAATTCCTTTCTTTTAATAATTTAAAAATCATTAAAAATATACTTCTCCATAATCACTTTGAAAATCATCTCAATTCAAAATCACAATTTTATGGTATTTTAAAATACTAAAAATATGGCCCAGTGCTAACGTAGCACTAAATAGCAAAACAAATTCATGTCATCAAATATAGCATCCATCACAATATCATATATCAGCATATATATATGAATATAAAATCAACAGTGTGAGGAATCCTATTAGATCTCTCCAACCTGTCCCCCTACATCAAAAACAACACATAATCAAATAATGTAAAAATCAACCGCTTCGAGGCGGGATTCGTATACAAAGGGTCATTTGCTCATATACGGGAACATAGTAAGGTCTCATCCGCTCCAGGGGCGGGAATATATCCAAACCAACTAATATATATATATATATATATATATATATAATCCAAACAAGCAACAATCATCATAAATAAAATTATTCCACTTATATAAAAATATAAGCGGGCCAGAGAGGTGAGTTAACTCATCAAATTTTCCCGAGATCGCCTAAGCGCTACGGATTGAATTAAAATTAAATGGTCATTCAATTTAACCCAAAATTCCAACTAGTCGGAATTCATCCAATCCAACTCCATAGCGTAGTGCTCACTGATACGAACGCAATGCAACTTTTCGCGCTCGAAACGGATCTCGTACGAGAAAGTTATGAATTAATTAATATTGGATATCATTAAATTAAATTAACTTAAACTTAAAACTTAACTTTTCTTTTTCCTATACCCTTTCTCACGCACGTTTACTCTCCCAGGCTCACACATTTTCTTCTTCTTGTTTTTTTATTTTCAAACGCATGCCAAGTCAGAACGCCGACCACCACCACCCTGCCGCGCGCCTCTACCCTAGCCCAGACCCCCACCTTCGCCTATGACCTTCACAAGCCCCACGTCAGTGCGTGTACGCGCAAAAATAGGGTTCGCCGAACCCAAAACCATGCTTGAACATTGGTGAATTACGGCCACCATGGACGATGCTAGCTCGATCCAACGGGTAGAATGCTTCGTCTTCCCTAGCTCTACAACTTTGTAGTTGAGGTCAATGGCCGATACAGCCTCTGGTGGTCGGGATCAACGTGGATCGTTGGATGACGAGGAGAGATGGTGGCTGAGGGTTTCTTTAGTTAGGGTTTTGCAAGTGTGAAGAGCAAAGGTCCTTTTATAGAGAAAATATATAAACACTATTCACTCGCTAAATTTTCGAACTCCTAACGAAGCATGCCGCCTGACGTTCTATATGATATACCCCTATTCCAAACACAATGGAATATGTATCAGAAGCCAATTCCATCATATATAAAAGTTAACTTTCAAAATCAAATTATTTTATTTAAATTCTATTAATTAAATTCTATGCGTTTCAAGCTCGCACGGTCAAACGATAAGTCTGATCGCTACGAAACTTGAAATCCTATAATAACTCACTATTATGGATTCGATAAAACTGGTTTCGTCGAAATCCGAGATAGTGACAAAAATGACTATTTTTACACGTTAATTAAAATATAAAATTTCCAATTTCTGTTAAGCACTTTTAAATCAAATTTAAAAGTTTATTAACTCCATTCTAATTTTAAATAAAATTTAAATCAACTTTAGAAATTGTTTTTCATTTATTTTAAATTCACATTTCAATTATTTAAACAATTTCAAATATTCAAATCAAACAATTTAATTATCAAATAAATCACTATATTTGAAATATAAGTTATTTAACTTATAAAATTAACTTTTAAATATTTAAAATCAATTAATTATTCCAATTCAAATGACTGAAATTCCGGATCGTTACATCAAGTGTCAAGTGGTAGGACGCTCCATACAATGTTATTAGAGGTTTTCGATTGGAACTCTTGAGATATTAAAATGAATGTTCTGCTTAAATAAAGTACTGCTCTTATTCTAAACACAAACTGATATAAAAAAATTGGTGAACTTCTTTGTATATATGATAGGAAGCAATGAAGTAAGGTGAATGTGATTAAAAATATGCATAATGAGATTATTATTTTGAATGGATGTGATTATATTCCACGTATAGTAAATCAGTTGATTCGCTGCAATATAAATTTAAGAGTGCAAGCTTTCAACTTTTTATAAAATAGAAGTTTATAGTCACATATTGAAATACCCTCAAAGAAGCCATAATAGACCCTCCAATCCAACTACTATACTCCCTTTTAGAAAGGGGAATGGCTCTGACTCTCTTCCCATTGAAAGAGTTAGGGATGTGCCATAGGAGGAATTATGTAATTTATAGCATATGTCCAACTCTATGGTTAATTTATTCATAATAAAGATGCCTGATTTCTATTATACACTTAATTATATTATTATATAATTAATTAAGAAATTAGTCTAAAGTATATTAGTAAGAAAATTTGTAACACCCTATAAAATCAATCGTAAGTGAATAAAATAAATTAAATAAGATAAGAGTAAAGATGGAAATTTGGTAAAATTTAGAATTTGGCTATGGATGTTTTACCGTTGCGTTCATGGTGAAATTCTGATCAATTTCCATATACAATATGCTGAAAACGGAGCTTAAACGAAGAAGTTATGAACATTTGAGGTTTTTAAGTTTAAAATAATTTAAATAGAATTCAAATTCAAATAAATAATTGATTCCCAAATTTGAAATTTAAAAATTGACCATCATTACACTTGGGTTTAAGTATACATTAAAGTTAACATGGACGCTAAATATAATTAAGGAATAAAATAAATTAAGAATGGAAACAAATAAACGCTCCTAAAACTACCAGGTCGATCGATCAATGCGTATAGGGTGGTCAACCGCTACTTTTGGTGGAGGTTAGGGTTTTTGAAGGAATAAATATTCTCGATTTATCTGTTTTTAATCTATTTTCATCCTACGGTTCTGGTGCATTTCAACCCCTATAAGTAAGACCCTAGACCCTTCACGTTTATTCACAAATATTTTGAGAACATCAACAAAGCTCTATTAGTTCATCTCTTTTTAGATTCAGAAAACTCCATTAGGATTTCAGGTAAGAAATCTTATATACCTATCTTTGTTTATTATTTAATTTCTTCTCCTCCAACTTTTCTAAATCTAATACACACACACACACAAATCCCATGTTGTAAATATCAAAAAGAAGAGATTTGAATGAGATTATAATGGGCATTTCAAATCCAAGGAGAAGCAAAGCTAATGACCAACTACAAGTGGAAATCTTAGTTTTTCTATTTTAGTAATTGATTAGTATATGATTGATTTAGATATGCCTTAAGGATTTTGGGATTTTGAAAGCAAATACTATTAAATCCCCCAAAACTCCTTTAATCCGAAATGTCAATTCTTGTTGGAATTCTCAATTGTTTACATTGAACTGTTGGAATTATATAGTTCTTGCATTTTTGGTGATTTCAAATTCCATTCTGCTCCACTTTAATTCTAATTTGATTATGCAATCTTTATTAAGGAATATGGTGCAAGGTATGGATTTATTCGTAGTTTACACCATTTATTCCATATGAAAATAAAAGAGAAATTCCATTGTTTAATTCTTTGTAAATGAGGGGTTGAAACTAGAATTGCAATTTCTATTTTTGAGATTATTCCATTGGTTTGATGTGATAGGTTGAGTTAAAATTTTTATTATGTACAAGTCTATGTATTGCAATTTTTGAATATAAATGTTGAATCCTTTGTTAAGGATATTGAAATCCCTTATTACAAATACTAGAAATTTGGCACTATTGATAATTTGAGAAAGGACTTATATTAAAGTTATTAAAAAGGAATTGACATTTAACGTTAGTTAGGGCGTAATCTCTATACGCATAAAAAATAATAAGTGTGTATTTATTTATATATTAATTATAGTAACTAGCGTACAATTATAATGTATCGAATGTGTAATTAATTATTAGGTAGTAATTGTCAATAAATCCCTCTTAGGAAGTAATTGATTATTGAGGCAAAGTAAGAAGGAATTCTTATATAGTCTAATTAATAGACACGGTGAGGTGTGTAATAATATATTAAGAGTATTATAAATATGACAAAGTTATTATGATGTGAGGTCAGTCAAGAGATATACAGAAGTCTATCCAGCTAATCTGGTTGCCAGTAGTGTGACTTTGGAACTGATATAAGACATCACCTATGATAAGTAACTTCAATAACGTGAGGTTAGTTCTAATTCTATAGGGTAAATCTGCCCCCTAATCTGGCTACTAGTATCTACTAATAATCAGACTAATGTGAGACATTACTGTGGGGTACGGGTCAAAAGGCGAAGGACCTGCATCGAGGTTTTAGAGGTATTGAGTGTTTGTTTGAGGGTCCGTCTCTTTTCCCCAAATGAAATATTAAATTCTCAAGGGTTAGTTATTTAGGCATGGTAGATGGTATCTTAGAAAGGGTCCACTTCGGGATAAGGTATTAAGTGGTTGTTTGAGAGCCAGCCTTCCTATAAAGAAGTATTAAATGGCTTGAAGAGATTCCATGCAATGTTAGCTAGATAGACACTGGTGAGGTGTTCGCCTTGGAAATAGGTATTAAATGATGGGGACCTACCTTAATTGAGGTCTTTAATGGTTAGAGTCTCAGAAAGGGTCCACTTCGGGATAAGGTATTAAGTGGTTGTTTGAGAGCCTGCCTTCCTATAAAGAAGTATTAAATGGCTCAAAGAGATTCCGTGCAATGTTAGCTATTTAGGCACGGTAGATGGTATCTTAGAAAGGGTCCACTTTGGGATAAGGTATTAAGTGGTTGTTTGAGAGCCCGCCTTCCCATAAAGAAGTATTAAATGGCTCGAAGAGGTTCCGTGCAATGTTAGCTAGATAGACATCGGTAAGGCGTTTGCCTTGGAAATAAGTATTAAATGATGGGGACCTACCTTAATTGAGGTCTTTAATGGTTAGAGTCTGTTTATTTTCAGTAAAGGGTATTAAGTGGGTTGGGTACTATCCCTCGCACTGTTAGACATTTATGACATTGACTATCGGTTATGGGATTAGGAAACCTACTTCGAAAGTGGAAGGTATTAAGTGGTTGCTTGAGGGCCTTCCTCCTTTCCTTATATGAAGTATTAAATGGTTTCAAAATACGTAAGACATATTCTTATTTTGAAATATACTGCCCAAGTACTGGAATAGTAAGGTTTGAGGTTTTCACCAAACACTTGTTGTTCTAACTCCCTTCTCATTACAACATAGATTAGAGAAGGAGTTAATGATGCTTGAAGATGGCGAGAGTGAAGCTTTTGGCAGTTGTTATCTATTTTTTCATGGTATTTTCTATTGTACCCATAAAATGTATTTTTGAACAAAATGTTGTAATGGTTGACATTATGTTATGTTTTGTGACATTTGAAATAATTTTAAATAAATGGATGCTATTATTGTTATTATACGTTGTTCCTTTCGCTTGAGTTCCGAATGAATAGATAGATAGCTCTGTATTGTTATTTTTACCAACCAACAACTAGCTTTGGAATGGGTCTAGGTTTCGATGGGCCTTTTCTAGATTGGAATTTGGGCATGTTTCAGGATGGGTTATTACATTTGGTATCTGAGCCTAGGTTACCTGATCAACGAGGAAAAGTATATGTATGAGTAGCGTACTCGTTATTTTTGAAAAGGTTTTTCAAAAGGTTTTACTATAAATATATATACTTATTTTGAATATACGCCTAGCTCTATAAATTCCGACTATAGAAGTAGTTGCGGCCATATTCCGAAAGGCTGGACGAAGCAACTATGAATTAGAAAAATAAATAAAGTTAAATTTATACTCCTACTCTGATTACCCATGGAGCGGAGATCGCATCGTAAGGAGTGTACTAAGAATGCATGACTATAACATAGGGAAGCGCCCTAGAAGCTGAATAGGACTTGACTCCTTTGTTAGACCTAGATTTACTTATAATTTTGGAACCTTTAAGCATATTAAGTAATAGGGGTAGAAAAAGTAGAAGGAAGGATTGCAACTCTAAAAATTTAATAGGCAATGAAAATAGGTGAGGAGTTATAAGAAATTAAATAGAATAATGAGACCATTAAGGTAATTATGGGAAGATAAGAAAGAAGTTAAATGGGTAAAGTTTGTATTAGTAAATAAATGTCTTTAGGAAACGTCCGTTAGGATAATAACCATTTAATACGGACCAAGTGACATTTATGGAAATAATAAATGAAAATGTTAGGTATTAATTAATTTTATAAGGCAGAATATGTGTAAACATCCAAAAGTAAGATGTAAAGGTGGAATGGAGTAAGCTTCTATAAGGAGGTGCATATTAATCACCACAAGAAGATAACCAGATTTTTAAGATGATTGAGTAGAAAAGTTCAAGGAAAGAACAATTAAAGACACTTCTATATCCTACCCCATGAGAAAGAATTTGATAAAAAGGTTGTTATTTTTGAAAACTCCTTGATGTTTTGAAAGTATTTTTCAAAAGATTATTAAATGAAGATCTTATGTATTATAAGTTGAATTTTTTTGATATAAAATGATTTTAGACCGCTTTAGAAATATACTACCATTTGTTGTATGAAAAATTTGGAAAAAGAATGTAATTTTAAAATGGTGAAACATTTTAAAAACAAAATGGTGGATGAGTTTTGGAAATCTAATGACTTGAAAAGTTGGAAAAAAAAAGATGAGAGAAGGTTTTCAACTATTAACTTCTCAGTTTAAAATACATTGAATTAAAAAGTTTTCAACTTTTGGATTCTTCTATTCTACATATGATTTCGTCTATTTGATAAATTTGGAAGTTCTTTTCTTTAAAATTGTGTATAAATGGAAATGACACATAACTAGAATAGGAAAATAGAAAATAGAAGGATAAGAATATCCGATAAGGTAAGTAAGAGGAACATTCTCGTATAAGAAAAATACAAAGAATAATAGCTGAAATTTATGTAGCAATAAATTGGGAATTTTAATCCTTGTGATAAATGATATAGTAGAGAAGTAATAGGAATAAGATAGAAGTTATCTTTATCTAGTCCATTTTTCCAGCATTTAAAGTTATATAAGGTTTTTTTTTAACAATTGAATGGAATCAAATGATGGTAATTAATGAATTGGGTATTTTTTGTAAAGCATTTATGTAAATATAAGAATTTTATATATACGTTTTTCCTATAGAATGCAAGACTCGTTTGAATGAGAATATTATTGGATTTATGCAATCAAGTAAATTGGAATTGAAAAGGAAAATGATTGCACAAGATTGTTGAAGTTTTAAACAAAGTTATAAAAATAATTTGGTTAAATTACAGTATATTTTGAGTAATAAAGCAATAGATGTTGATGTATATTTGAAAATAATATAACTGTCTTGTAACAAGAAAAATCTTTGAAATAATAAATGTCTAATCTATTATTCTGGAATGATAATTGAGTTTTGAATGTTTTGTGTTAAAAATCCTATTTTCAAAAGGAGTAGTTCTCTATTATAGTAAGTCATTGAAAAGGGAAGCTTTTCATAGTTCCTTTTTAAAAACCGAGCAATTTTTAAATACTATGAATTATAAGTCTTAACTTTTAAAGGAATAATTCTTTGATGAAGAAAGTCTTAAAAGGAGAATTATTTTGCTCCTTCTTGGAGCTAAGCAATTTTAAATTCTTAATAAAGGTTTCTAATTTTATATTTCAAAGAGGGAGATTTTGAATTTGGTACTTCATGTTTGTGAAATTTTAAGTTTGAAAATAAATGGGAAAATAAATGCTGATTTTGAATCTTATGAAATAAGTATATTTGTATGAAAATAGTTTATTTAAATTATTTTGTATGTTATTGAAATTCTGCTTCGATAAAGAATAGTAAAGACCAAGTTTTTATGGAGTAGATAGGGATCACAACCTATGTAAGAAAAAATAAAGTTTTTAGAATATGAATAGAATGTACAACCTGAGCTGGGAATTGGAAATCAGTCCCAAACCTGTATTTGAAGAAGTTGGTAAAGTGTAAAGATATTCCACATCTATAATTGGGTTGTAAATTAGGTTGCCCAGGATAATATGGGATATAAATTTCTGTGTTTCAATTTATTTAGAGTGATTTTCATGTAATTTACATAAATTATCATATTCCAAAATATGTATAAAAGTGTGTTGTTTGAATTAACAAAAGATGCACCAAAAAAGGAAAGAGATGTGCAGGATGTGGATACCCTTTCCATTATTTATACTGTCTCTTTCAATAATAAAAAGAAAAAGAAACAATTCTTTGTAAACTCAAACAAAGCAAGAATTTCATTTGTGATTATTTTACGGGAGATTATAATGGTAGTCCTTTTTAAGGATGGCTCTAATAAAATAAAAATGTGGAAACAAGCGTTTTAGTTTAGAAATTAGTATATACGTATAACCATGCCTAACGAATAAAAATAAGAATATATGTAAATGGCATAAATTATGGCTATATACGTATAGTAATTAATGGAATAGGATTTATGGACATTAATTACAAATTTAACGGGCAATAAATTTGTAATTAATAAGGATAAAGAGGAATATAATGGGAACTGATTAGGAAAACTTAATGTGAAGAATTGAATCTAAGTAATGGATAGATTTTGAAACCTGAAAAAGGTTAAAGGGACTAAATAAGGATTAATTGGGGATGGTCCAATTTTGACAATAATGATCAATTGCTATGGATATATTAATTGAAGCAATAGATGGACCACGTTTATTAGAAACTAAAATGAAAAATTAAGGAAAATGGGTAATGATGGAATGACCTGTTAGAAATACCCATCTTAATTTAGTAAGAACTGTTAGGACCTCAACAACATTTATACCATTTGATAATAAATGGAAGCTTCCAGCAAAGTTTTCTTTTAGAGTTTGTGGGTTGTAATCGCTAGTTGTCTCCCTTGGTTACGGGAAAAGTGAATAATGTAGTGTGAGGTATATCCCTGTTTTATTCCTGTGTTGATTTTATGAATGAGAATAAACTACTTGATAAATATATACATATTGAGAAGCACTGTAAGTAAAGAAATCTTATGGGGACACTTAACTAGTGATAAACCATAAGTAAATCTGGAAGTTAATGAGGAAATTAGGTTAGCAACCTAAAGTAAATAAAAGTTTATGTCCAAAAACTTTGGAATTTTGGGAAAAATAAAATTTGGCTCATAGAATATCACCATCGACAAAGAAATAAACTGTATGGACATGAGAGGGGAATTTCCTATTGAACTAGGAAAAAAAGGAAGATAGCAAAACTTTTCCTTAGGTGTTTGACTCCATGGAATTGACGTAGGACCCTTTTATTTCCATTTTGGGCAATAGGACTGCAGTGTCTCTAGCACAGATTCATATTAAGGAGGTGATTCGACTTCATGGAATTTCGGTTGGCATCATTAGTAATAGGGACCCCTTATTTGCTAGCAAATTTTGGAGGAGTTTGCTGGCAGCTTTAGGAACTTCATTAGATCTTAGCATTTACCCTTAGTAGAATTCGTGTATAATAGTAGTCACCAATAGAAGATTGGTATGACACCCTTGAAGCACTTTTTGGGAGGCTATACAAATTGTCAAATTGTGGGTGGGAAACCACCGACAAAATTCTACTCGAATTGCATTTGAATTAAGAGACTTCAGAAAGTTAGAGTTGGTTAGGTAGCGTGTGTCATAAGATTTGGAAAGTTGGAAAAATTGGCACCTAGATCTATTGGAACTTTCCCAATATTGGGGAAAATAAGAAAATCTGTAGGTTAGTAGGAGTCCATGACGTTTGTCACGTTTTGCATTTGAGTAAATACCTTCATAGCATAGAAATAGTGGTAGAGCCTAATTAATTAGGGGATACTTAGACGGAGCCAATAGCGTCCCATGCCACTGCATGCATTGTGGAGCACGGAACTAGAAAGCTCCTCAAGAAAGAAATTAGATTAGTCCAAGTACCATAGAGAGAAAATCCAGTGGAAGGCATGAGGACTCCGCCCTAAGGTTTTCTCTAGTAAACTTTCTTCTTCAAAATTGGGATTTAGGTTGCATCGTTGTTGCTAGATTGGATAGTAAAAGATGGTTGCTATACTTTTTCATAATCACTTTGCACTCATGAAGAGATTTTATGCATGTTGAGGGTATTTGCATACATACTTGCATGACACAATCACACACTCATGCTAGGGTTGAGCTCATTTATATCATATCTATAGTACATAATCACATTGCACTTTGGTTGAGTAGATGGTTGTATAGATAACTTGGTTACATAACATGGATGTAATTGCGTATTAAGCTGTTTGCCCCTTAGAAAGATTTTGGGGACGAAATTATTTTTAAGTAGTGAGAATGTAACAACCCGTAAAATCAACCATAGGTAAATAAATTAAATAAGATAAGGGTAAAGATAAAAAATTTGTAAAAGTTGAAATTTGGTCATAAAAGTTTTAATGTTGCTTTTGTGGCAAAATTCTAATCAATTTTTATATATAATATGCTGAAAATGGAGCTTGAATAAAAAAGTTATGAGCATTTGAAGTTTTCAAGTTTAAAATAATTTAAATAGAATTCAAGTTCAAATAAATAATTAATTTCCAAATTTGAAATTTAAAAATTAACTGTGATTAGATATGGGATTAAGTAAACGTTAAAGTTGATGTGAACATTAAATATAATTAAGGAATAAAATAAACTAAGCAACGTAATTAAATAAACGCTTCCAAAACTACTGGAGCGGTCGACTGGTCGTATAGGCGGTCAACCGGTCGTATAGGGCGGTCGAGTGCTACTTTTGGTGGCGGTTAGGGTTTTTGATGGAATAAACGTTCCAGATTTATCTGTTTTAACCTATTTTCATCCTATGGTTCTGGTGCATTTCAACCCCTATAAATAAGACCCTAGAGCCTTCACTTTTATTCACAAATATTTTGGGAACATCAGCGAAGCTCTATCAGTTCATCTCTTCTTAGATTCAAACTCCATTAGGGTTTCAGGTAAAAAATCTGTTGTCCACATAATTTTCAAAGGATATAAACCAAGGAATTTATGTCAAAACTAGAGAATGATACTGCAGTTGATGAATGTCGAAAAGCACAACACTGATATTGACAAATGGAAAGGTATATGACATTGATATTGGAATGTTGAAATATGCAATATTGATGTTGAGGTCATTAATACCACCAATAAGCTATGCTGTAGATAAAGGATGTTGTAAGTTGGCAATGTCGCAAGTATTCAATGCCATAATCGGTGGCATCACAAAGAAATCTATGACGAAAGAATGGTGATGAATCAATGTCGAAAGTATGAAGATAGATCAATGACGAAGGCCTATGATGTCGCATGGATGACATGCCGCATACCGCTTATAAAGCAGAATAAATGATACTGAGAGCTTTATGCCGTAAGCCATCAATGTTATAGCAGCACGATGTATCATCCATGTTGCACCTCATTGATGTCGTACTTCATCTATGAAGGTGGAATGAATGCTGCATCTAATCAATATCACCTCAGGATGATACCGCATCTCTTCAATGTCGTTTTCTCCCGATGTCGCTTCTCTTTGATGCCGTCAATTGTCAATGCCGCTTGTTATCAATGCCTCCAATTGTCAATGCCACTTGTTATCAATGCCGCCAATTATCAATGTCACCCTTCATTGATGTTGCACTCCATTGATGCAACACTTCTTCCTTATCGCATTCAACCATACCGCACTTTATTGATGTCAAATGCCAACAAATAAGAAGGAAATCATAAATGATCAATAGACAAAAGAATATCAAATGTTTATGATGAAGTTTTCATATCAATAGTCGCATACAAATCATAGGCATCATATGTTAATCAATGCCGCATTTCGTGAGATTATGATGTCGCACAACCTCAATGGCGTGGGAATATCAAAGGTCATGCAAAGAAAGGGGATTAAAATCATTCATAATAGCAAATTCAAGAGGATTTAGTGTATTTGCTCTCATAAAGCTTCAAAGGCATTCATGTTGAAGTCATCACCAAAATAGCAATCAAAGTCCCACATCGTCAAGGGGAGCAAGCCTACCTCCTTCCAACCACTATAAATAAGGACATACCCCCTCATGGAAAGAGGCTCTTAACCTCTTTCTCACTCTTATCACTTTTTCTAATTAGGATCTTTTCCAAGTTCTCTTCATTGAGAGCTCGAGGACAAAATAATAGCATAAAAGATAATAAGGAAAAAGATGACATATTTGTAAACAAGGGTCAATGCAATTGGATGATTGCATATTTGCATATTTTGTAACATATTCATAATTGGATAAAGAACATGACTTGAGCCTATAGCCTACATTTGTTTGGACTTGCCTATTTTTTCTTTTGAACTTATAAACAATGTTCCAAATAATCTTGTGAATACCAAAAAACCAATGGGTATTATTGGAATTTCTTCGGACATGCCTTCTTGTATACACATCTTGAATGTTAAACCAAATTTTGATTTAACTTTTTGGCGTTAGAAGGAGGACTCGAACCTCCGAATGTTTGAAAATGATCGAAATACCCTAAAAGGATTTGAATTTCATATCTTAGGAAAATTTTATTAATCCAATCCCTTTTAAATTCAAAATCTAGAAATTGATTATTATTAATATTCGTAGGAGGGAACAACATAAGGCAATGTGGATTTCGTCCTTTCGACATTGTTCTTATCACTTAAACTATCTCCAGGCCAGCTCATTTATCACCCAACCTCAATTATTATTCGATCCATCCATCTCGTCCATCATCAATTCTTGCTTAAATAATCAAATACTAAGCATCCTTGTTGCTCCATCAATTGACGTCGAACTTAGATCGAGTCTTGATCTGGATGAAAATCGAATTCATAGATCTAACTGAATTCGAAATTATAGATATGGTGAGGTCTCATATTTATAGATGGTATCAGATCTCAAGTCGACAATGATATTGATGGCCATCGAATGCTGAAGATCAGTGGTATCAGATCTTAGGGCTTAAAAGGAATTCATCTTGAAGGGCGTCTAATGTTGGATGTTTTAATGTCGCAGTTAAGTAATGAGGTAAGAAAGTCATGCCGCAAACTGAGTAATGTCGGAAGTCATTGAAACCAGCCACATCTCAATGTTGTAAGTCATTGAAACCGACCATATCTCAATACCGCAAACATTTGATGCTATAAATGGATGACATCGCAAATATATGACATCGTAAGCATCTGATGCTGCAAGTTAATTGATGCTGTAAGCGGGCGATGCCGCAAGTATTTATTGTCGTAAGTATTCAATAGCGACCACATCCTGACGTTGAAAGTATTTAATGTCGCCATTCAAAGTTTCATGCCGAAAGTCTAAGTGCCATTTAAGAGATCCAGAAAAATTGATTGATGACAGAGGATCAAGTCCAGAGCTTTATGCCTAAATAAGTGAAATCAAGAAGTTTAAATCAACATCGTAATTCATCAGGGTTCATGCTGCAAAGTAATGAATGTCGAAGAGAACCCATGCCCAAGTTTAAAGGCTCAGAACTCATGTCTCGGGTAAGTGGGCCTCATTTTGAAAATTTATAAATTTGAATACAAAGTGGTTTCAAAATTAAAGTTTTCCGAAAGCTTAACAAATTTCATAGATACAAGAGTTTCGAATTAACATATGCATTTAAGTTTTGAATATACACACATACTCTATCCCAAAGGAATCGCAGTTCGAATATTATCAGGTGTGGGATATATAAAAAAGTTTCAAACAATATAACTTTATATAAATATATGAAGCCAGTTTTAATACATACCAGGTTCTGCAAATATCAAGTTTCATATGTGCGGTTTGTAAATAAAAATCTCATGTATATTAACTTTTTGATTTCACATGTTGGTTTCTAAAGCATATAATTTCATACATGGATTCAAAAATTCGAAGTTATTTAAACTAAGAAAATATACAGTTTCATATATTCGAGTTTCTCAAAAATATATATAAGCTTGAAATGGTTATATATGTATTATTTTGAGCATATATATCATCACATTTAAAGTTCATATAGTTTCGTATATATAGATTTCATACATGTAAGTTTCAAGAATTTACAGTTTCGAGTATATGTAAGTTTCATACATGCTTTTGGTTTCATAAAAAAGGCTTTTGGATAAAAGCTTCAAATATATATGTTAGATTGTGAAAATATAAGAGTTTCAATATATATATAAGTTCTAAGTAGGGGGATTTAATTTAAAGGACAAAAATTTATATATTTTTAGCCTCAAGGACACGACATAAATATTTTATCCACAAGGACAAACATTCTTCTAAAAATTATTCATAAGGACAAACATTCTTTCAAAATTATTCAAAAGGACAAACATTCTTGCAAAACTGCTACCGAACTAAAACTGATACCTAAAAATTAATATCGATAACTACAAACTGATACCTAAAAACTGCTATCAATAACTAAAAACTGATACCTAAAGAAAGTTGTCCTTCAGGCTAAAATACTGAAGGTCTGTCCTTGAGGCTAAAATGCTATGAAATTTTGTCCTTGACAATAATTTCCTGTTCTAAGTATATGTTAAATGTTTGAAAATATCAAGTTTCAAGTATAAATGGTTTCAAGAAGCATATGGTTTCAAGTAAGTAACTTTGAATATGCACGAAGATTTCAAATATATCAAGCTTCGAATAGAGCAAATGTTTTTGAATATCAGTATCATCACAATTCAAGTCTATATGATTTTATATATACATGTCACTTTCAAATGCATTAAATTTAAATGCACACGAATCCAAATATATAGCATACATTAGGTTTTTAAAATATATGAGTTTTTGAATATAAAGTTCCTCATGCATCACGGTCTGTAAAAAAATACATTTATATATATATATATATATATATATATATATGCAAGTTTCAAATATAAGTGGTTTCGCGCATGTGCACAGTTGCAAATGCACCAAGCTTTTAAATATATGTAGACAATTATATATATATATATATATATTCGAATATACAAGTTTCAAATAAGCAAACTTTGAATATAAATGGTCTTGTATATACCAGTTTTGTGAATGCCTAGATTTTTAGTAAGATAGTTTTTAGTATATCAAGCTTGCATATATGAATTTCTTATATAAATCTGGAATATATAATATAGTTTTGCATACAACAATTTCAAAATTATCAAGTTATGGATATGGTAGTTTCGGACACATATGAGATTTCAAATATATGCATGAGTTTCATACATATTAGCCTTTGAATATACAAGGGTTTTGAAGATATATATTATAAGTTGACAATATATAGCTTTATATACATGTGTAGATTCAAACGTATGTAAACAGTTTCGAGTATACCAAGTTTTTGAAAATATTCAGATTCCAAAAAGCACGTGGTTTCAAAAGTGTAAATTTTTGAGTACATTTTAATTCCAAATATATATAAAGTTTTGAAAATAAGTATAATGATTTCGAAAATGCCTATAATTTTGAAAAGCATAAAATTTCAAATACATATTCAGAAAGCATAAGGTTTCAAGTGCATATTGGATTTGTATGTATAAAGTTTTCTATATATATGAGTTTCAGGAGTACGTAGTTTCAAATGGATATATAACCTTAAATCTATATATAATTTTAAGTGCATAAGGTTTGATAAGCTTTAAATGCATAAACTTCGAGTATATTATGCTTTCAAAATGTACAAGTTTTTGAAAACATGATAAGTTTTGAATATGTTAGCTTCAACAATGTACTAAATGCATGCAGGTTTCATATATATTTGCATATATGTTTGCAAGTTTTAAATGAAAAAGGATTTCGTGCACATGCACAGTTTCAAATGTACATAGTTTTATGTGCATCAAAGGTTTACATATATTAAGTTACGAATATTTTAAGTTTTGGAGTATACATGGTTTTGAGTATATACTGACTTCATACAACAATTTCAAATATATGTAGCCTCATATATATGGTATCAAATTTATGCAGCTTCTAATATATATAAGCTTTGAATATATATACACACACACACACATACATATATGTATATATATATATATAATTAAGTTTTGAATATGTACCATTTTGCATGTATATGGTTTCAAGCATCTGCGGTTTCAAGTATGTCATGTTTCATGCATACATAATTTTATATATGTAAAGTCTCGTATATGTATATTTTGGAAAAATGAAGGTTTTGAATATAGGAATCTCGAATATATATATATATATATATATATATATATATATATATATAGTCTAGTTTTGGATATATATATGGATATTGATACATGTATAGTTGATATGAACAAAATTACTATTGATATCCTGTAATTAAAAATACAAAAATACAAATTAATCCACCTCGGACTGATGGTCATAGGTATAAGAGGATTAACAAGACAAAAAACTGAAACAAAATTACTATTGATATTAATAGATGATAGACACCAAGATATGGACAAAGCCATATTTGGAACTATGGAAGTTGATAAGAACAATAACATAGGAATTGTTTATATAGCTCCTAATTTCACCATGACCCTAAATGATTTTTACAAACATATAAAACTTATCATACAAACTAAAGGTTATGAGAATTTTACGGGAAAAAATATACTATTAGATATTACATTTTTGGGAAAATGCATGTCTAAATATACTCCAAAAATAAAAATTAAGCTTGACAAAGTCATAGAAACATAAATTCCACAGGAATAAACTTTATAAAACCTATGGAAATAGATTCTTCTGTTCTTGCTGGACATGAATGAAATATAAAAAACCTAACAACACAACAACAACATTAAAACCAAACAAAGTTGTGACATATAATAACTTAAACAAATCCATGTCCATAAGATTTAGAGATTATGGACCCTCAAACCAACAAGAAATAGAAACTGATGATGAAACTGAATAACTAAACAGAAGAATCAATGGATAAAATAATATATCCAAAAGAACTTGGGATGGTTCTTGAACCATCTGAAATATATGAATTAGAACAAACTCTAAGATCAACAAACCAAATAAATGAAAATACATTTGTCTACATTGATGATGAAAACAATATAAGAACAAGGGAAATATATAACTTAGATGAGTTCCTAGAAGATTCCCAAGAAACAAGCAATGTGATACAACAACAAAGTATATTAAATGATATAATATCAGAATTCACAGAACGTATAGATCTAGCTGATCAAGATGAAACAACTGGGAGTTTAGGAATTTCATATCCAAATAAAAACCAAGAAATAATGCCATATACATTAGGACAACCACCCATACAAGCAGTTGAGGCATATACAAATGAAAATAAAAACTTAAGGACAGAAGGTAAAAGATTACCTTATGAAACAACTTTCTTTAAAAACAATTCAGTAATACTAAATGTTACAGAATGTCATCCACAATTACTAGATACATATCTAGAACAATGGACTGCTGTTATAGCAAGAGATTATGCAGCAAGGCATACAAACATAAATTCTGGTGAAGAAATGATTAGAATTGCCGAAAACTATTTAGGAGATATAGCTAAAGCCATATGGGAAGCCTATAAACAAAGCTTTCTTGAAGAAATAAATAACTTAATAATATAAGGAAGTAATATTTACAACTTTGCTTATACAATGCACAGAATAATAACAGGAAGAGATGTAAACACAGGAGTAACCATAAGGCAACAAGAGGCCATGAGAGATTTAGAACAAATCCAATTGTTAGATTAGAAATACAAAATAAAATTCTTAAAAGAATTTTTACATTACGCAACTATTTCAGGAAATTATTACAGCGCTGAAATAGGAAATAGACTCTTTTCCAAACTACCAGGTGATTTAGGAAAAGAAATACATAAATCTTGGATAGAACATTATCAAAATAATACTGCAAATATCCCTAAAGGATATGATAACATTGGAATAAGAATAACACATATTATTTCTAAACTAAAAAAGAAATGTACCTATATACAAATCCAAAGGGAATTAAAACAGAAAAATTATGGATTCTGTGGACAAATATATACTCCACAACAATATGGATCAAGAAATTACAACATAGATAGAAAACCTAAATTTAAAAAGAGGTATACTAAAAATATATTATTTAAGAAAATCAAATGCAAAAAAACCATATCTTAACAAAGAGAAACATGTTAGAAAATATAATCCAAGAAAAACATACACAAATACAATTACATGTCTTGCTTGTAATGAAAAAGGACATTTATCTTCCTCATGTCCAAAAACACATAACTTATTTACTAGAGAATCTAACCTTATAGATTCAGTTAAAGAAGATTTAATAGAAATTGCTTCTGATGTTTCAGAAACTTCTACTATATATTCTATAATATCCTTAGAAGGATTACAAGAACAAGAACAAATACAAACATCACAATATACCTTAATTGATGAATTAACAGATTTCTAAGAAAACACCACATGAATACTTACTAAATATTGTAAACAAAGATTTATGTGAACATAATTTCAAACATAAAATGGGAACATATACCACGAAATGTGAATTTTGTCCTTGGTACCCTACCTTTGATAAAAGATTTAAATGTATACAATGCATAATGGAAATATGTCATATATGTGCAAAAAAACAAATTCAATATACATTTACCCAGAGAAAATAAACCTGTTTACACAGATAAAAATAAGATAAATGAAGATAGAATTAAAATACTTGAAGAAAGGACAAATAATATTGAAATAGAAATAGAAGAAATAAAAGAAAAAATTATAACTTTAGATAAAAATAAAAATGATATTCATGACGAATCAACATCATATGAAAATAATAACAATTTAAATAACATTAACAAACCAATACAAATTCCACTAATATGTAATTCAAGAAACCTAAAAGAATTACACATCCCAACAAAGCTGAATATAAAAGGATTAGAAATGCAGATGTTAGCCTTTATAGACACTGGAGCCACTAGTTCAACTATTTGTTCAGTCTCATACCTTACAAATATGTAACAAAAGCAGATAGACCAAAACAAAGTATCCAATTTGATGGAACTACTAATATTATTACAAATATTGTAAAAAATATAAACATAAGTTTTACCAATACATGTGAAGAATGGTATCCTTATTATAACATAAAACAATTATGGGTTTTAGAATTAAACCTTGAAGGAATAAAACTAATCCTAGGATTAGATTTCTTATTAAATGACAACGGGAGTTTTGCATTCAATAAAGATTATATACAAATTTCAAAAAAGACTACACTAACCCCAATACTATCAGAGTATGCACTTGAGAAGCGTGGTGGGATTACAGGAGAACAAAAGGATAAATGTGAACAAAAAGGTAAATGTGATTGCCCTATACCAGGACAATGCAAACTGAAAAACAATGAACATATATTAACATTTACAGAACTCATACAAGAAATTCCTAAGAATTATGAATATAAAAGAAAAGGATTTATTAAAGATATCCAACTTATAAATCCAAGAGATATAAGTAGATTATTACTAACAACAGATGACATAGACCAAATAATTTCGAAATTAGAAAAAATAGAAATTATAGGGGAAAAACCATTAAAATATTGGAATAAAGATCCCATACAATGTAAATTAGATATAATCAATCCCGACTTAACCATAAAAACAGGATCTCCAAAATATGACACTTGGATTATGGAAGAATTCAAGATGCATATAAAAATCCTGACAAACCTAAATATTATTAGAAAAACAGATTCTAGACACAGGACAACAGCTTTTATTGTTCAGAAAGAATTTGAAAGGAAACGTGGCCAATCGAGAATGGTCATGAACTATACAAGATTGAACGACAATACCCATGAAGATGGATATTGTATACCAAATAAAGATGTTTTAATAAACAAAATACAAGGATCAAACTGATTTTCAAAGTTTGATTTAAAATCAGGATTCTGGCAAGTTAAAATGCACCCTAAATCTATACCTTGGACTGCATTTACATGTAGTGAAGGCCACTAAGAATGGTTAGTAATACCATTTGGCTTAAAAAATGCTCCACAAATATTCCAAAGAAAAACGGATAATATTTTCCAAAACTGTAATAAATATACCCATGTATACATAGATGACATTCTTGTTTTTTCCAAAACTAGACAAGAACATATATCACATATGTATACTGTATTAAAACTTATAGAAGCACACAGATTAATTATATCCAAGAAAAAGATAGAGTTATTAAAAAATAATATAGAATTTTTGGGAGCCAATATTGGTAAAGGAATCATAGAATTACAACCACATATAGGTAGAAAAATTCTAGAATTCTCAGACAAATTAGAAAGTTTGAAACAATTACAAACCTTTTTAGGACTTGTAAATTATGCAAGACCTTATATAAAAATCTTTCAAAATATACTGGGCCTCTTTACAACAAGGCAATCCAAAAGGGTAACAGGGAATTTAACATAGAAGATATAAAACAAATCCAAGAAATAAAGAAATTAGCCCAGAACTTAAAACCTTTAAGTTTACCTTTATAGACAGAATATTTAATAATCAAAATA
Organism: Allium fistulosum; assembly: GCA_030737815.1. Classification (NCBI taxonomy): domain Eukaryota; kingdom Viridiplantae; phylum Streptophyta; class Magnoliopsida; order Asparagales; family Amaryllidaceae; genus Allium; species Allium fistulosum. The sequence goes on along the minus strand of CM060903.1, from coordinate 707,441,269 downwards.
GATGGATCTTCCTTAGGATGGGGAGGAATATTATTAAGTAAAGATAACAAATACGGAAGTAAATCTACAGAAAAAATATGTAGATATACCTCAGGGACATACAAAGAAAAATGATACATGACATCTTTAGACTATGAGATACTAGCCATAATATACGTTTTAGAAGCCTTTAAATTATTCATAATTTCTCAAAAGGAAATAACAATTAGAACAGATTGTGAATCAATTGTAAAATATACAGACAATAAAAAAGAAAAAGGAACCATAAATAACAGATGGTTAAAATTTAAACATGCCATATCAAATTGTGGGACCAACATTAGTTGGGAACACATAAAAGGAAAAAATAATTTCTTACCAGACCAGTTATCAAGATTACTAAAATAAATTCATTATGCCAATTACTAACATTTATTTTGTAGAAATGGAAGAATTAAATCCATCCAAACATTTGAAGGCATATACTACAAACAAATTTCGGACAAAGACGAATGTCACTGAAGATCAACAAATGATTCTTGACAATATGTGGAACATGAAGACTTCTCATGAGTCTAATAAACAAAAATTTAGTGTTCTATACACTCTAGTACAAATGTTCACAAATGAGAAAAAAATAAAATATCTCTACTATGGCCTGTTTACAGGTCCCGATGCTGGTATTTATACCACATGGGAATAAATGATCGTTAAGATCAAATATCTTGAACAAAATCCCAAATATGGGAAACCATTATACAAAGGCTTCAATACCTTTGAAGCAGCTACAAATGAGTTACAAAAGGTCTTTGGAAAGGATTATATAATTTCTGAAGACATACAAAGTTTACAACAAATTTCCTTAGGAAAACAGATCAAAGAAGAAATCACTGAAACTTCTTCTTCTACAAATTTCAGACCACAAACTTCTTTTGCCACTATAACCAAATCCAGTCCCACAAAAATGACAAATCTGGTTAATCCTAAAAATATTAACCAAAATACACCCCTGCCAAGTACAATCTAAAAACCTGAAATTCTACCCAACTTTCCAAAACAAATGACAAGAGAATTGCATTTTATACAACACCCTGCTGAGCTTTCTCCACAAACTTTCAATAAACTCTGCGAATTCTTCTCACACATCTCCAAAACAGAAAATGAAGGGTTACAAATAAGTTGGGATATCATGAGAAATACAAATATCTCTTGTACAAAAAGATTTGCTTCTTGTCCACAAACAACCCATGACTGCTCATGCACAATATCCTGTGCAGTTCCACAAATTACTCTCTATCTCACAATTAACAAATACTTGACCCATGAAGATAACATATTTGATCCAAATATGTTAATAAACTATGGACTTGTCAGAAGAATCTTTTTGATGAATGGATTCAAGAAGATCTTCCAGAGCATTTTGGAAGCATAATAGAACAATTAACAAACATGTTAGCAACTGACATATATATGGACTTCATGTCCACTCCTCCGCATTTTAGAAAAAATGTTTTTGAACCCACAAAACATACTGTACACATCAAAGCAAAATTCCTGGATACAGACTATGGAGAATGGAGGAAAAATAACAATCTAAAAAAAATGGAATATATAAAAATCAAAGAACAAACGTATGAAAGATATATGGCCCTCAAAATTGTGGAAGAAGATGAATGGGACAACAAAGGTTCTTATCTATATGCTGAGACCCCCACAACAAAAATATTTGTCACAAAAGCCTTGAGAGATCAGGGAATAAATTATAGAAACTTTGATATATTCCATCCAAAGCCTTCCCTGATAAAAAATTACAAAAAGGAAAAACAAAGGAAGAAAAACAATGAAGATAAAGAAGATGTCGAATCAACCACTATGTCCACTAATGAAAATTGATTTGACAAAAGAATTGCAAGGTGTCCTACTTTTCTCCGTTGGAATCTCCTTTAGAAGACAAGATGTGACACTAGTGCTTACTTTTTTAAACAAATAAATGTAAAGACATATGTAATGCTTTTTTATTTTTAGTGGAAGGGAATCTTTTACCTTCATTTATAGACAACTGTCTGTCTCCTTTCTCTGCTTGCTCCATCTATATAAGGAGCCTACCATGTTTGTAATATGTATCAGAAATTAAGTATTGCATCCTCATTGTAAAAAACCAACTAAAATATAAGTTCAAGCTTTTCTTTAATGGTGTCTTCCACTTTTCTTTTCTTAAACAAACTGATGAGCTAAAATCCTATTCTGGTTAGAGCAAGGAAGAAGAACAAAGCTTATAGGATGTAAGTCTTTTTATCTCACCTTAAGTCTGCTGATTATAAATATCATATCATGATGTCTTAACAAGTTATTTTATTATTTACTTAGAAAAATTACTCAGGGTTTATGTGATTACCTTAAGATATTATTAGCATCACTCTAAGTTCCAACAGACGTAAGCTCATTTATGACTGAAAAAAGTACCGCTGAGGCAGAAGCCATTTAGGGAAAAAAGTGAGTCTAGAGTAACAAGGTGAGGAAAAGAGAGTGAAAATAATTTTATCTTAGTTTGAGTTACCCCAATAGTAATAATTTCTAGGATAAAAGATAAAATAATAAAGTAAGATTGAAATAATATTTTATTTCGATATCAGTAACTTTATCAAATAAAAAGATTAATCCAACCTAAGCAATGTTTTATCCAAATCTTACAAAACTCTAACCAAGCTTTTTCTCAACAAGAAAGAAGAATTTACAAAGTTTTATCCATAAAAAAGATTAAGATATGGAAAAATTACAAAAATATCTTGAAGATAAATTTATGACAAACATAATAAATATTATGAAAAACAATTCTAAAATTACAGAAAACCAAAAACATGAAATTATAAATATTTTCAAACAAAAATATACTACAGACTTAATCAATGTGTTTGACTTTGAAACGAACTTTATGCAAATTTTTAACAACTTTAGCATATTTACAGAACCCGGAAATACTATCATAACACAGAGGTTTGCCAGAGAATTCCACAAAGAATGGAATAAATATTTAAAAACAAAAAACGAAACAAATTATAAGATAATAGAAACCAATGACTGGGAAAACTAAAATGGACAGATTTTCGAAAATTGAAAATATAGAGTCCTTACAAAAATATTTAGAAAAGAAATTTATGACAAAAATTCTTTTAATACTAAAACATACAGAATTAAACAGTAACCAACAATATAATATAGCTAAAATATTTAAAGAAAACTATACAAAGAAATTCATAGAATTATTTGATGATCCAAGTCTTAATAAACACGAGGCAATGGTAAATTTAAAAAATACATTTTATTTAGTTGAGAGTGTAACAGAAACTCAACTGACATATAGGATGATAGACTTAGTATGTGATGAATATTATAAAATACTAAGACAACAAATACAAGAGGAAAATAACAATTATTTAAATAAACTCATATGATGAATACTATTGAGGGTGATTACAGGATATTGAATACAAAATTATAAGACTCTGAACAAAAATATAAAGAAAGGTTCTTAATTCCTAATTCAATAATCCACTTACTACACCCTTGGGTAAATACCTACAAGTTGCCAGTAAGGTAATTAAAATGTAAAAATACCAAGAATATATAGAAATAATAACTGAAATATTAAAATACACTGTAAATTTTATTGCTGGATTCGCTTTTGGAACAAATCTATACATGTACCTAGAACAAATTATTACAGCTATACAAACATATGGTAAGTCTAAATTAGATTAATAAATTTTAGTCTAGGAAGAATAAAAATATAACCCCCCTCCTTTTTGGTATATAAGCTTTAAATACACACACACATATACATACATATATATATAATTAAGTTTTGAATATGTACCATTTTGCATGTATATGGTTTCAAGCATTTGCGGTTTCAAGTATGTCATGTTTCATGCATACATAATTTTATATATGTAAAGTCTCGTATATGTAGATTTTGGAAAAATGAAGGTTTTGAATATAGGAATCTCGAATATATATATATAGTCTAGTTTTGGATATATATGGATTTTGAAACTGTACAGTTTCGCAAGAAATTCAAAAAATTTACAATCTCGAACACACGTCAATTCCGGATATATGTAAGTAAATTTAATACACATCAAAGTTTCATGTTTTAAATATATATCAAGTATCATATATGTGTGATTTAAGAAAAATGTGTTAAGCTTCAAAATGTATAAAGTTAGCCTCGTACATATCAGGTTTTGAATGATAGATAAAATCCTCCAGTACACAAATACCATGCCTTATAGTACAAAATCACATGTTCATGATTAGGTATAGGTATTAAAATAGAGGAATATGTTGAAAAGATAAGTATAATATGGTGCAAACTAGACCAGCACACGGTACATGAATAAGCTAATTATGTAAGTTTAGATCGCATAAGTCAATATTTTGCATTGGAATATGGACAAGGCATCAACTCATAACCTATGTAGTCATGTACTTAGCACAATCTGGTTATGTATAACAGACGCATGTATATATAAAATGCATATGGATTTTGCTAAGGCAAACATTAGTATGTGTCATCGTATGTCAGGTAGGACGCATTCACATGGAAATGTAATTACTGCATTATGTGCACGAACCATACTTTGTATAGTATATTACCCTATGCCTCTTATTATAGGATTAGACAAGCATCAATGTTTTAAAAACGGTGGTGGTCTAAGCTTGAAAGTTCCTTCTAGCGATGTGGGACATTTCAAGTGCACATACCAAATAAGCATGAGCGAACATGTACTCAAACTATGAGTTTATTACTTGCATATGCACTGAGCTTATTATTACTTAGCAAATGTAACCATATTATATTATTGCTATTGCACTTTTAATTTTGATTATTATTGATGCGTTTAAGATCTAAAAGCTAATGTTTCGGAAGCACGGTGTACATAAATTTGCAATTTAATGAAGTTAACCGTGAAATATTGTGGCTATTATCCACCATGAACCAACTCTATTCATTGACATTTATAACTTATTTTTATGCATAAAATTCATCACTTGCTAACGTGGAATTCAAGCTTCTTTACAGGATGAACTGAGGCCTAATCTATTATAAGTAAATATCTGAGAAGCTTTAAATTTTCTTGTCAAAGTGTAGCAGGAATCTCTGTTATCAGATGATATTATGGTTTTCTCTTATTATCAGATGAGATTTTGATCTGCTTATCGTCAGATGAGATTCAGGTCTTCTTATTATCAGATGAAATTTTGGACTTTTTATTATCATATGATATTCTGATTTTCTTATTATCAAAGGATGATTTTTGAAAGTGGATAGTTTAAAACATCCAAGATAAAACGATTCTCTATCTCAAGGCCTTGATTTATATCATATAATGGATTTCTTTATGAGCTTCTGGATCATTATCAATCCTCCATCACAGACAGTTTCTGATAAAAGATAAGTATTCAAAATCCCCTTAAAAGAAAAGGGTTCTTAAGAAAAAGGTGCATTCTTGTCCGTAAAGTCTATCAATTCATGTATCATGACTTTTCAAACTCACAAACAAAATATATTTTTTCACTAACCGAAGTGGTACAATTATACATATCATTCAAAGGTGTAGTAATATACACTAGTATTATTCTTAACAAGCAGTTTTATTCAAAAAGTTGTACTAAACAAATCTTTAGGAAAAATATTTCAAAAATCAAAAGAGTTATTATAAATTACCCTATCAATTGGGAAAACATGTATTTATCTATTTCAAGGATGATTTGTAAAATCTTCAAAAAATATTGCTTAACATCAATAATTTCCCACAAAAGGTTTTGATTTGAAATGTGTTGACGAGAGCATTCTCAAAGTTTCAAAAATCATTGAAAAAGAGAAACCTATACATATTTTCCAAAAAAAGTTTTTAAAACTATTGAGGCTCATTAGCACTACTAAAACTTTAATTAGAAGAGTCTATTCTTGATTAAAGGTCTATTGGTTCATAAATCATGACCCCAGTCTCTTATTTGAGATTTATATTTCTATTATGAAATTATTTTAACAAATAAGTTTTATGAAAATTTCCTTTGAACTTCGAACATTAGGAATAAATTCTCTTACCCAGGCTATTAGAATGCTCCAAGTAGCTTCAAAAAGTTGGAGAATGGAAAAGCATTCATCATGAGTCATGAGCATGAACCACAAAAGGGACAAATCAGTCTAATCGATACTTATTGAGAGTTGAGAAATCCATCTGAAGACTGAATGGTTAAGTATCAAGAGCGCCTGGATATTTACTAAAGATACTAAGAAAAGCAACAAAACTAATTGTGAGATTTTTGCAAGAATCAACACCTTCGATACATGAGTTTAAGAATATTGATTATCATAAGATGATATTCGGATTATCAACAGATTCACAAAGTATATTTGAATATTAGGTGGATTGAATAGAAGAATTACCTCTTGTGCTATGGGCATATAGAACTTCTTCCAAAACTGCAACAAGGCATATCCCATTTTCTTTAACATATGGATATGAAGATATGCTTCCAATCGAGGTTAAAGTACCCTCTTATCGAAGGATTGCATAGGAATTTAATAAACGAATTAAGGAATGAAGCAACCATGTGGACGACTGAATATTAAAGAAAGATATTGAAATATTACAACTCCAAAGTGAGAGAAAGATCATTTCAAAAAGGAGATTCGGTACTCCAAGAGGTTATGGCAAATACTACAAATCTAGTGGATAGGCCGCTTGGGCCTAACCGGGGAAGATACCTTATCATTCACAAAGTAATCCCGCTAGGAACTTATCGATTATCCCGACCTGATGACAATGTAATAGCGAGAACATGGAATGTCAAACATTTGCGACCATATTTTCTGACAATGGATGAATAAAAAAGTTAAAAAAAGTATTTACTAGATCAATTATAGAAAGGAGTAAGAATCTCCTAAAATAAAAGATCTAAACCGTCACCCAAGATGACAGTAAGAGATTCGATCCAAACTGAGATCGATTACAATTTTCTAAAGGGAGATCTGTCAAAAATTAGCCATTAGTGCTTACAATTTTCAAAAGAAAGATATGTTAAAAACTTTTGGAGGAAGATCTATCAAAAATTTCCCATTAGCGCTTACAATCTTTAAAAGGAAGATCCGTTACAATCTTCTAAAGGAAGATCAAAAAATTTTAGCCATTAGCGCACATAATCTTTTAGAGGAAGATCTGTCACAATCTTCTAGAGGAAGATCTATAGTAAGCCCTTATTCCTGCTTGAAAACGGCATGTTTAAGGCGCCTCCTATAGGGAGGACGGAGTAAGTCTTTGGTCCTACCTAAAAACGGTCTGGCCAAAGCACCGAACTAGCCTTCAGTACTGCCTATAAAGCCAGACTGAAGCGTCTCTTAGAGGGAGATCGAGTAAGTCTTTGGTTCTACTTAAGATATCTAACCAAACACAATGGACAATATCAATCAATTCAATTTCACTATATCCAAAAGAAAGGATCAAAACAATCTTCTAGAGGAAGATCTATCAAAAATGGGTCATTAGTGCTCCAAAGCAAAAACAACCTTCTAGAGGAAGATCTATCAAAAATGAGCCATTAGTGCTGCAAGGCAAAAACAATCTTCTAAAGGAAGATCGACCAAATATGAGCCCTTGTGCTTCAAAGCGAAGACAAAGCAATCTTTAATTGCCAAATGGATTTTCTGGTCTTCAATTACTATTTCCAAATGGAGTTTCTGGTCTTCTATTATCATTGCCAGATAGGTTTTCTAGTCTTCTATTACTATTACCAGATAGATTTCTGACATTCTATTTATCAGCTGTCAAAGGATTTTCTAGCTTTCCATTTGAAGGACTCTATTATTACCAGGCAAATGTCCGGCCCTCTATCTAAAGTATTATTATGGCTGGAAAGTTTTCCATCCAAGATATTCTTATTAGCATTATTATCATTATAATCGAATTGTTGGCCTTCCCTCTTCTAATTTTATTAAATAACTTTCTAATTTCCAATTAAGGAAAATTGTTAGCATTTAGCAAATTTTTTGATTTATATGGAAGGATTCTCCAATATAACGCGTGATAAATTATGGCTTAACTAAATCCGGAAAGAATCGTTCAGGAGTTATATACTAAGTTTGTAATGAAAAGTCATAACTTGTTTTGTATTGTGCAGGAAAGCAAAGTGAGAAATCTGTAAAGCAAAGTAATTCCTAGTTTCACACTAAAGTGTAAAAAGCTTCTTCTAAACAATGGGGGAAAATGTTATCTGCATAATTTCTAAAGGATATGAACTAAGGAATTTTTGTCGAAACTAGAGAATGATGTCACAGTTGATGAATGCTGAAAAGCACGACACTGATATTGACAAATGTCGAGGTATATGACATTGATACTGGAATATTGAAATGTGCAATATTAACGTTAAGGTCATTAATGCAGCTAATAAGCTATGCTAAAGATAGAGGATGTCGTAATTGGTGGCGTCATAAAGAAATCTATGCCGAAAGAATGGTGATGAACCAATGCCGAAAGTATGAAGATAGATCAATGACAAAGGCCTACAATGCCGCATAGATGCCATGGTGCATACCACTTATATAGAATAGATGATGTTGGAGAGCTCTATGCCGTAAGCCATCAATGTTATAGCGGCATGATGTATCATCCATGTCGCACCTCATTGATGTTGCGCTTTATCGGTGTCCTACTTCGTCTATGAAGGTGGAATGAGTGTCGCATCTAATCAATATTGCCTTAGGATGATACCGCATCTCTTCAATGTTGTTTTCTCCTGATGTCATTTTTCTTTGATGTCGTCAATTGTCAATGCCGCTTGTTATCAATGCTGCTAATTATAAGTGCCACTAGTTATCAATGCATCCTATTATCAATGCCACCCTTCATTGATGTTGCACTCCATTGATGCAATACTCCTTCCATATCGCATTCAATTAACATCGCTCTTCAACCATATCGCACTTCATTGATGTAAAATGCCAACAAATGAGAAGAAAATCATAAATGATCAGTAGACAAAAGAATATCAGATGTTTATGATGAAGTTGTCATATCGAAAGTCTCCTACATAATCATAGGCTTCATGTGTTAATCGATGTCACGTTTCATGAATATTGCGTATTATCGACGTCGCACAACCTCAATGACATGGGAATATCAAAGCCATGCAAAGAAAGGGGATCAAAATCATTCAAAATACCAAATTTAAAAGGATTTAGTGTATTTCCTTTCATAAAGCTTCAAAGTCATTCTTGTTGAAGCCATCACCAAAATAGCAATCAAAGCCCCACTTCGCCAAGAGGAGCAAGTCTACCTCCTTCCAACTACTATAAATAAAGATGCACCCCCTTATGAAAATGGGCCCTTAACTTCTTTCTCACTCTTATCACTTTTTCCAATTAGGATCTTCTCCCGGTTCTCGTCATTAAGAGATCGAGAATAAACTAATGGCATAAAGGATAATAAGAGAGAAGATGACATATTCCTAAATAAGGGCCTATGCAATTGGATAATTGCATATTTGCACATTTTGTAACATATTCATCATTGAATAAAGAACATGACTTGAGCCTATAGTCTATATTTGTTTGGACTTGTCTATTTTATCTTTTGAACTTATGAATTGTGTTTCAAATAATCTTGTGAATACCATAAAACCAAGGGGTATTATTGGAATTTCTTCGGACATGCCTCCTTGTATACAAATCTTGAACGTTAAACTAAATTTTGGTTTAACAAAATCCTATATATCTATCTTTGTTTATTATTTAATTTCTTCTCCTCCTTTTCCCAGATGAAGTATTAAATTGTCAAGGGTTAGTTATTTACGCACAGTAGATGGTATCCCGGAAAGGGTCCGCTTTGAGATAAGTTATTAAGTGGCTGTTTGGGCGCCCACCTTTCCATAAAGAAGAATTAAGTGGCTCGAAGAGATTCCGTGTAATGTCAGCAAGATATGCACCGATGAGGATTCCACCTAAGGAATGGGTGTTAAATGATGGAGGCCTACCTCAATTAAGGTCTTAAATGGTCAAAATCTGCCTATTTTCAGTAAAGGGTATTAAGTGACTTGGGTACTATCTCTCGCATTGTTAGACATTTATGACATTGGTTATGGGTTATAGGATTGGAAAATCTACTTCGGAAATGGAAGGTATTAAGTGATTGCTTGAGGGCCCACCTCCTTTCCTTATATGAAGTAATAAATGGTTTCAAAATGTGTAACACGTATTCTTATTTTGAAATATACTACCCAAGTACTGAAATAGTAAGGCTCGAGGTTTTTATTCACCAAACACTTGCTGTTCTGACTCCCTCATTATTACAACATAGGTTAGAGAAAGAGTTGATGATGCTTGAAGATGGCGAGGGTAAAGTTTATGGCAGTTGTTATCTATCTTTTCATGTTATTTTCTATTGTACCCATAAAATGTATTTTTTAACAAAATGTTGTAACGGTTGACATTATGTTATGTTTTGTGACATTTGAAATGATTTAAAATAAATGGGTACTGTTATTTCTATTATATTTTTTTCCTTCCACTGTGAGTTCTGAATAAATAGATAGATAGCTCTATACTGTTATTTTTACAACCAATAGACAACTTTGAAATGAGTCTAAGTTTCGATGAGCCTTTTCTAGGTCAGGATTTGGGCCTGTTTCAGGGCGGGTTATTACAACATCCTTGAACAAAATTGCATGTGATTGTACATACAAATAGTTGCAATCATGAGGAATTAATCTTAAATTAAAATAAAATTTTGTTTCAAATATTACTGGTCAAGATGTTTTGGGAAAGGGTATCGATACACCCGTTGAGACCAGAGTACGTAATGCTCTCTAAATGCTAGCAAATGTATCACTCATGGCTGTTGGCGGTACTAAGGGTTTACGTCTCGTAGAAATTGGATAACTATGGAGTGACTCGTTCAAGAATTTCTTGTTGGTTGATAACAACTAGGTCAAATAGGAAAATCTCAACGTGACGATATTACATGGTTCTTTCGACTGGAGAATAATGTGGAACTTCAATGTGACTACTCCACTTTCATTATAGTTAAATCATGACATGATGTTCATCGATCGACTATAGTTGGGTCTTAGTTGAAGTATTGGAATTGAAGAACTATTCACCATCTCTTTAGTTTGGGGTTATTATCACAGTCAATTTTAGTCAACTCAAAGTCAAAATCTTTGTCCAGGATAGAACGATCAATAATATATGTTATTATTGAAATGAGGACTTTATTTATGGACTAATCAAGTTGAATATGGATAATATTAGAGTTTTGACTAATAAATGACTCCATACGTTGTAATGTGATTAATATCGGCGAAGAAAACGTGTGTAAATCACTATTGGTATTGCTTAAGATAATATAAAAAAGGATTTTAATGAAAAGACTTGTAAGCGATGAATTCGGTTAAACTGTCATACCACTGGCTAAGGTGATATGTGAACATTAATATTTGAATTGTTTAATATTAATCGCCGATTGAATTCACATCTCGGGATTTCACAACAGCATTTGTGAATTCTTTGAAAAACTATACGATTTAATTGGTTTATAAAATGCTATAAATTAACTAATATTTAAGAATTATTAATTATTAATTTATTTAATATTTTGAGTGTTATTTATTATTATTTGGTGTGCATATAAAAGTTATATATATGCATATCGATACAAAAAGTCGGTATATATTTAAAAGGTTTTTAATATAGTTAATTATTTAATGGGCTTTTGGAAATAATGGTCCATGTGATAAAATGATGTGGTCGGCCATAATAGAGAGAGAGAAAGAGATATGGATAAGATTTGATTGAGAATTACTTGGGGAATTAAAAGGGTGATTTTTAAAGGGAGAATGAGAAAATTTTTATATTCTTTCCTTAAAAACAAAATCCTCTCATTCATTTCACATTTTTATTTTCCTTTTCTTTCCCGTTCACACATACATTGCCGACATCTTCTTTACACCATAAAAAAATTTTGAAGAGAAAAAATCTAACATAAAATTAAAACACGTGGTTCATCCAATTCTAACAAAGTCTAGATGTTGATTCGAAAGTATATTAGAAGAATTTTCAAATCAAAGTGTTACTAACAAGCTAGATCTATATGGTACAATCTCAAATTTTCATATGTTAGTTATATTATTTTTATCATGATTTTATATATATATATATATATATATATATGTGTGTGTGTATTATTGCCTCACCTTGATTTGGAATTAACATCACATTCTAAATAACCATTTGAAAGATGTGATTTGATTTAATTTAATTTAATAGCTTAAAACTAAAACACATATCTGCATGAAATCATGGTTTTAGCCATGAATATGTTTTTAACACACATTTAGCAGTTTTCTAAATATAATATACAATTTCTAATGGTTTATATTTTTTTTCTGAATTTTTAATCAATTTTGAAACATAAAACTCATCAGTGTCTTATTTGACTTAACATATGTATTTTAATTTCTAAATTCATTTTGGTTGTTTTTCTTTCAAATAAAAAGGTTAGTATTTTTTTTGGAATATTTATTTGTATGTATTTCATACATACATACATACATATAATATACAAATATACATATATATATAGTCAACTCAAATCAAAAAAGTTAACATTTATGTATGTATTTCAAAAAAAGGGCTACAAATGGTGCTAAATGGAGAATGCTATTGATCCATGCTTATATAAACACACACACATGCACGCATAATGTTTGTTTATATGTATATGTTTGTAAATATATTAAAATGGTTTAAGATAACATGTATGCATACTAGTAAGTAGCCCGTGCGTTGCACGGGTTCAGAATCTGTTTTTGTTTTAAATGATTCTATGTAGGAAAAATATGGAGAATAATAAGAAAGTGGTGTTAAGTGCATCCTATTAAGTGTTTCCTTTTACCGTGCCATAGGTTGTTTTATTTGTAGTATAAGTTTGATCGAATTTATTGGCCTTCACTCTTGTACAATCAAAGTAGACAAATTTTCAATCGTTAGTATGTTGTAGATAAATGATATATTGTTGATCAGTTGTGTAGAATGTGGTTCTATACAGAGTAAAATGGGGCATAAATAGGAGTGCATTTAGCACTACTACCAATAACAAAGAGCAATAATTTTTTTAAAGTTTTTGCACAATGACTTACATAAGTTTTTATATTTTTTTAGCATGTTCAAAGAACAGCAAGCTTCAGATCCATTGTGTAAAAAAACATAATTCCAAAAATTAGAAACACATATGAAATCAAAATTTATCAAACAATGTTGTTATTAACCCAATTTGAACCAATCAAACTTTGTCATCTATTTTCTTTCAGATTGTACATAAATATGTTTCCTTATAAAAGTGGAGTTGCATCACATGCACAGCACGCACCGAAGTACTGTTGTTTCTCCTTTTTGATTCACTCCTTTCACAATTGAAAGTGATTGAAGTCTTCTCTCTTTCCGGAAATCTATTAGTACGAAGAATGTGATTAGGATTTATACTATAAAAATTAAAAAGCATATCTCTTAAAGTAAGGATATATCAACTAAAGAGTGAATATTAGAATATCATCAATATTTGGTGAAAAATATATGGCTAGTAATGTCTATTACCTGGCAAAGGTTGTGTGTTATTTCATGAGAATATTTCTACCTGTATTTTGCAATGGGTGGATTCTAATAATGATTTGTGCTTGATATCATACATTAAATAAAATGCATCATGCAGAATTAATTGAAGATTCTACTTTTATTTTGCAATGGGTGGATTCTAATCATGATTTGTGCTTGTTAGCATACATTAAATAAAATCGAGGCCATAAATAAGAATTTCAATGTCCAATAAACTAATCATGCATGTCATTCAAATCATAAGCGGTTACTGACATGGTATGATGGTAATTAACATTGGTATTAATACATTACATGGATACATAATTATCTATGTGACAAAAGCACTGCCAGCCAAAAATCAAAAAAATAAATTACAGGTAGTATGGTAAAAGAAATTGAAAGTAAATGATCATTTAAATATATACTAAACTACATACCATGTTTTATTTATTTACTTCACAATAATAGAAACCCATCAAGGTATAAAACTACATATATGCACCACATCATCAATAATACAAACCCATCAAGGTATAAAACTACATATATGCACCACATCATCAATAATAGAAACTCATCAAGGTATAAAAGATATATAGACTGTTGGTATCATTATTCTCTTAGTGTTGGAAGAACATGGTCAATAAATATTGTAGGCTTAGATTTTTGTACATGCAATAAAGCATATACATAATATAAGGATAATGCCTCAAAATTAGAAATATAATTCAACTATAGCAAGAGCACTTGTGGGCTAAGCCTGTTCACTTACTTTGCAACTCCAAAATTAAACCGGTTTCACATTTTTTAATTCCTAGGTTCTTTATGTTTGTTACCAGCTAGAACCTCATTCAGTTTCTTAATTAGGCAATCAAAATTTGATGTTGCTTTAACTCATTCCTTTATTGCTTAATATTTGGTCAGAACTGAACTATTACTAACTTCTTGATTAACAACCTTCATATGAATTAGACAGTTACTTTATTCGTCTCTTAAGTTTTATGCAAAACTATTTACTTATAAGGTGGCAGATGTTTGTGAGTGAAAAAAAAGGATTAACGATGATTAGAAAAATGATAAATTAATGGCCAATAGGCAAATACTATTGCATAATGATGTAATACTATTGATGTTTGAGTGCAAAGGGAAAGTATATGGTAAGACGAAAAAATGAAAACTTAATGCAACGATGCGTACAATATTTAAATTATATATCGTTTTTTAAACATTGTAATATGAAATTAATCTATTTGGTAACGAAAAAAAATAATTAGAAAAAAAAAGCAGGCTGACAAATAATGTTTAAAATAGAAGTCTTGCTCCTTTCACGATCAAGAGTAAAATTGCCATCCACATTAACATCAACCACCACTATGTTTAATAATGATTTTTATGCTAATGAGATTGTTAATAGTAAAATATATTGATGATTCTAAGTGGTTGCATGAATAATATTAGATCCAAAATAAATTTTTAGAGCATAAATAAGATTAAAAAAAATCATGACAACCAAATGAACATAATAGTTTAAAAGGGAAACATACCTTTTTAAAAGATATGTCGAATCCTTTTACTGACCTGTGTGAATCTGCTACGCGATTCGTTTACTAACCTAATTTTGAAAAAATATGAAATTAATGAATGGATGTGAAGCAAGAAAAATATATATATTAGAAGCGAGTACATAGTACAATGCAATCATCCATATATTGTACAACCTAACCGACATGATTCAAATTAGGAAGGGACCGAGCAATGAGGGGTGAAAACATAGCCTAAATTTGGGGGAGATTTTATTTAAAAAGAAAAAATAGATCTAGTCTACAATATAGTGATAGATCGAGAAAAATAGAACTAAATTACCTGCCACGATCCAGATTTGGTAGAGAGAGATTCTGATTCCATGAATGGCAAGATAAAAAACGAATTAAGGATGTATAGTATCAATACTTGAATTAGGGTTAGGGATTGATTTTGAGAAAGGTGGGGTATGAAAATGGATATGGATTTGATCTGGGAAGAAGAAAAAACAAAGCATGATGTAATCGTGGAGCATTAGTGGAATAAATGTTGTGCGGTTGATAATTAGGGAGTTGCAAACTTAACGTGGGTTGTTTTAGTTACAGCTGGTATATTAGAAACCATTAGATATCTTTCATCCTTTTAAATCACAACCACTCTTTGTCCCTTTGTCTTTGTCCTAGTCAGCATCCAAGGGATTTTATTATATAGATTTTCAATTAATTGAAAATTATTTTGGCCTTATAATTATATGTGTATATATTTTATAATATTGAGCTTTATGTTATTGAGATATGTATCATAGAAATATTTTACATCTGTATATATCTTACATTAAACAATTAAGTTGAGGCAGCTAATGTATATATAAATGATGAATACATACATGGTAGATATAAATCCCAATATCTACACATGTATATATTAACTGTGATTTTATATGTCTTATCATGTCATACCAAATATGTCATCAATATATGCATGAATTCAAATTAGACTTTTTGGTCCATATACGAGACATTAAATGGTTAGCCACAATTAGAAGGACATGGTCTAATTGTTTACTCCAAAACTAAAGGAAAAGTTTAAAAGAGAGAAATAAAAAGGTTTATTTCTTTAAATAAAAAGGTTTATTTCTTTAAATAAAAAATAGTTTCCTTAATCATTCAATTAAATTTGGTTCACTCTTCTACTTTCGTCCATGGCATATCACTTCCTCATTTGCTTCTCATGAATGAACATTCAAGTTAAATATATTCAAATAATTTTTTTATTAAGATAACTATATTGATCTAGTTTTGGATATTAGACTTCGTATGCCCACTAAGTTCCAATTAGGAATTATTTTTGAATTTACATATTTTTCCTACTACGAAACGGATCGGGTTCCTATAACGGTACTAAAGTCCAAATAGTCTATGCAGTCTAACGGGTCAACATTTAAAGCTAACTAATTATACTTATATATTTGATGGATGTTTGGAAAAGTACTGCTTAGGCTTTTGGTTAAATAATTAGGTATTCTTCCCTTTTTGACTACCGGTCTAGCACAAGGGCAGAGTAATTTCGAAAGGTTGGCCCAAATGTAAGGCCCAAAGTTATTTAGGCCTTTGGCTAATTTTTAGGTTAAGATTTGAACATTTAAAATATATTTTAAATTTAAACATTTATTTTAATATATAAATGGAAATTTCATAATGGTTACAAAAAAATTTAAAATTTTAAAATTGTTTTAGGAGAATAATTTATTAAGTTTTGAAATTTTTATAAATATTTAACTATTATGATTAATTAAGTAAATAATTAAATAAAATTTAATTAATTAAAAAATATATGTGTTGATATATACACACAATTATTAATGTTATAGTTGAATATTTATCTTAAAATTGTTTAAGGTAAATTAAATAAAATTTTGAAATTTACTAAAATATTAATTAAAATGTTTAATTAAATAAGTGATTTATTTGATAAATGATTAATTAAAAGTTAATTTATTAAAAAAATATTGATATGTATGTATGTATAAACTATAAAGGTTATATTTAAATATTCTTCTTAAATAGTTTAAGTTGAATAATATAAATTTTCTAAAATTTTAAATAAAATTTAATTTAATTATTTAATTAAATAAAAAAAATTAGAATTAGTTAGGTATGATTTAATTAATAAGATACATATAAATATTATATAAGTTGATTGAATTATAATAGTTCTAAACAGATTAAATTTATATAATTATATGTGTATAAATATGATTAAGTGGAACTATAAGAAACCTAAACAGATTTTTGGAATAAACACATATGTATGGTACATATACTGTGATTTCACATGTGTTCGACACTTGAACCATAAGGGTATTTCATAAGAAATACATTATTTCTTAAATTAATATAACTCAAAATATATTAAAAGATTATGAATCTTTAGTATAGTTTTCCTCTATCATTTATATATTGATATAGCACTTGCACACAAACTAGTTGTTAAGCAAATTCAAGCTAGAGTTATTGTGTGTAGTACTAATAATACATTGCCTAGACAAGGTAAGATACATTCATGTGATTGTTGAGCAAACTCAAGGTATATGCATGATACATAGGGCATCGAGAAATGGTAGATGTAAGCGAATAATTTATTTTTATTTGTTGAGCAAACTCAAGGTCAAGATAGAAATTAGGGTACAGACCATGGTTAGGAGTTGTATATGGTACAATCAACAACGAGTTATCCATTGCTTACAGACCTATGATTTGTTGGGCAAACTCAATGTCAGAATCACAAGGCAAGCGAGGCCTAACGCTCACTAAAGGAATTGAATTATTGTATATTTATCTTAGGGTTATGAAGAATATAAAACTCTAGTGTGGTCTTTATAGAAAACCGAAATTGTAACAACCCACCCCGGAACAAGCCTAAATTTTGACCCAGAAAAGTCACATTGAAACTTAGATCTATTCTAAGGCAAGTTATTGGTAGAACTAAGAAAATAACAATATATAATCATAACTAAACTATCAGAACTCGCAGCGGATGGAACAAAAATAATAGCAAAGTGTACCCATTTATTTCAAAGCCATAAAATTGTCATATTACAAAATTCTATAAAAACCATAACATAATATCCGTTACATGGGTACACATAAAACCAAGTAATAATAACAAATACTGCCACAAGCCAAGCTTCTCCATCTCTAAGCATCGTCACCGCCATCACTCCATCCTTAATCTATGTTATAATGAGAAGGGAGTCATAACAAAAAGTGACCGGTGAATAAAAACCTCAAGTCTTACCTTTTCAGTACTTAGGCAGTATATTTCAAAATAAGAATATGTCTACGAACATAAAACCATTAAATCGTTTAATACTTCTTTATAAGGAAAGGAGGTGGATCTAACCACTTAATACCTTCCATTCCATAAGTAGATCCCATATCCCAATCATACGTCATCAATAGCTAATAATGTAAGAGACGGTACCCAAGCCACTGAATACTTCCTAGTGGAAAATAGGCAGATCCCGTCATTTAAGGCCTATTTCCAGAAGCGTGCTCCTTAATGGTACTATCTAGCTGACATCATATGGAATCTCATAGGCCACTTAATAGTTCCAAGTGGGAAATAGGAAGACCCTGTCGTTTAAGGCCTAATTCCAGAAGAGGACCCCTGTAGAGATACCACCTAACGTAACCCCTTGGCCATTTAATACTTCATTTGAGAAAAAGGCGGGTCCAACCACTTAATACCTCAAACTCCAAAGCAGGCCCTTCATCTTATGGCCCATACTCATAATGACATCTCACATTAGTCCTCTATTCGTAAAAACTGGTAGCTGGACTAGCTGGGCAGATTTCCTCTACATAATTTGGAACTAACCTCGCGTCATTACAAATATTTATCATAAGGATATCTCACATCAATAAAAGTGTACACAACTACTGATAGCCTCAAAGTGAAAGGCAGACTTCCATCATGTAACTCTATTGACCTCGCATCCATATGACTTAGCCATAAATTAATTACTATACACACACACTCATCTCACCGTTTCATAAATAAGGCCTTATAAGGAATCTTCCTTATTACGCCTCGAAATAATAATTAAGCTATATAAGAGTTTCCTTTTATTTTCACCTAACAATCAATTACCTTCCTAATTGGGGAAATAAATGAAAATAAATTCCTAATTAACTACTCCACATACGCAATAATTATACGTTAATTACGTAAATAGAGATAAATAAATGTTCGGGCCTAATAAGTTCTAAACTCATGGATTTTATGCTCTAAACTAGCGTTAAATGTCAATTCCCTAATCAATTATTATTACAACTCTTTTTTATTCAATTTCCCAAGGTTTCATGGAATTCAAATGTTCAAAACAGGGAATAAATATTCATAATCAAAACTGCAATAACAAACTTGTAAATAGAATAGAAACTCAGTTTGTTACACCAATTCAATGGAATATCTTAAACAATAAGGACTGCAATCTAAATCACATAGTCTATTCAACTCCTCTTTTTACGAAGAAATAGATATGAATAAGTGGTGTAAACTACGAATAGAATTCGCAATCTAAATCCCTTATTTTATTGAAGGATCACAATTTGACCCAAAGAAGAAGGAGAAGGGGAATAAACTATGAAATTATCAAAAAAAATATAAATGAAACAATTTCCATCAAATTAATGTAAATAATTGAGAATCTCAACATAGAATTGACATTTCGAAATAAAAATGAATTTTGGGGGATTTTATATATCATATTTTTGAAATCCCAAAGTCCTTAAGGCGTATTCAAATTCAAAAGAAATACACCAAACAATTGCTAAAAAGAAATACTAAGGTTTCCACTCACAGAATAGCCTTAACTTCGCCTTCCTTAGATTTGCATGTCTCACAATCTCTTCTAGAATCTCTCTTTTTTTAATATATATATACACATAATAGGGAAGAGGTATATATATTTATTAGGTTCAGAGTAGTTGGAGGAGAACAGAATAAGAATAGGTTGGAGGAGGAAGAAATGAATATAAAATAGATTGGATTCTTACCTGAATTCTCAACAGAATTCCTGAAACTAATTTGGAGAGATAACAATGGCAGAGTTTCATTGAATTCCCCAAAATATTGTGAATAAAAAGCGGAGAGAATAGGGTTCTATTTATAGGGGTTGAAACGCACCAGAACCGTAGGATGAAAATAGTTTAAAACGGAGAAATCTGGAGTATACAAATAAATAGCACAACCCTTCAAACCCAGCCATTGCCAAAATTTGGCTTTGACCGGTCAACCACTCCTCTCCAATCGGTCGACCGTTAGGGGTCAACCGGTCACAGTAAAGATGTCGACCGGTTGATTATTTTGGATATTTATTTATTCCGTTGCTTTTTACTTAATTTCTTAACCTATTTAACTTTAACTTTAAACATTAATTAAAACATTTACTTAGCCACCAAGCTAATTTTAAAATTCAAACCCTAAATTTAGATATTCATTTGAATTTGAATTCGAATTAAATTAATTTGAATCTGAAAACTTCAAATGCTCATAACTTATTCGTTTGAGCTCCATTTTCAGCATATTATATATGGAAACAGATCAGAATTTTACCACGAACGCAACAGAATAAATTTCATGGTCAAATTCCAACTTTTATAAAATTTTCATATTCACCTTATCATATTTAATTTAATTTATTCCATTTATTTATGGTACATTTTACGGAGTGTTATAGAAATGATCATATTTAACCTTTTTAAAATTGTAAGAGCACATGTTATGCAAAGTTAAATAATTCACTTCAATAAATTTATGTAACTAATTAAATCAATGTATTTGTTTCTTAATTAAAATACATAAGTGAACTAAATTAGGATTGATAAAGAAATATAAAATATACCTACTAGCAGATCTTTTGACATGTTGTCACTTCAAGACACATGCAAGAGCCAAATTATATAACTACTTAATACATTCATACTTGGTAACTTAAGTCTTTATTTACCTGAGATTGTGTATTATCATCTATGATTTTTGAACTCTAAACAATATATTAATATGGATATTGGATCAGTATTCAAACACATGTAAAAGGTTGTATGGTGAATGGTTGCATTCGTGTCATACGAAATCTTAATGGAAATATTTCACTCAAGATGAGTTAGTAAACCATAATGTAAATCATATGCACAATATGATTGAATATGATGAGAATCTTATTGTGTCAAAAACAACATTGATAAAGGACTAGAGAACGACCTATGATTTTGATCACTAAAATGTCAGTTTAGATCAGTTTTCTTAAGTGCAACATATTCAACATCCTTAAAAATGTTAAGGATGTCCAAATGCACTTTTGGAAAGAATTCGATGCAGTCTTCTACTAAGGGTTTCCTTTTAAATGGCTCAATCATCTAGAAAGTAAAGCAAATGTTTGATAGCGGATGCAAAATAGGCACAGTTGGAATGAAGAGAGTGAATGATCGCTTCTTTTTCATGAAGAGACATTGAAAATGAGAATTGTGTAGAATACTAAGTAGATACTTAATATGGAATGATAAAGGTGGTTTATATTCCAAATATAATTTTATTATGAAAAGTTGTTTTCATAAGAGTTATTTCTTTGAGTTTAAGGTACTTTATCTAAAACTCTCGATTGTAAACTAGTAATAATGGATGAAATAAATGGTGCATAATAATTAGTTAAATGAAGCTTCGTGTTTCATGCACCGTTATAGTAATGGTGGAAATAATGGGAGCATACCATAGGACACTTATTAATGGATACATCAAATTATGAAATATTGCATTTATATATATACCAAATATTATTTGCAAAATAATAACAGCTTTCAGCAATGATTGAAAAATGATATAGTATTATTTTAATATGAATATTGTGAATATCCATAATAAAATAATTTTATTACAATGATGTATTTGTTTATAACAATAGCGATGCATTAGCTATGGAGAATACAGAAGTGTCTATAATTTCCAAAATTATTTTATAATTATGGACTAAGCTATATCTTTAAGAAATAATTCTTTAATCATGTAATTATGAATCAAATAATAGTGGTGAAATTTATCTCAAATGATCAAGGGAAAGTTATATATTCAACGAGAGTGAAAAAGAGCTAGCGAACTCTTTGGATTTATATGTGTGTGTGTGGATAAGTGCAATCCACTGTCTAATGATTCTAAAACAGTTCCACTTACTTCGTAAATTCATAAGTTGAATTATCGTAGGCATGAGTATGCATATTTAATACACAAGTAGCGTTCCTATGGTGAATTCATTGAATATTAAACTGAAGTGGAAAACATGACGTGCAAAGGAAATAAAACAGTTCTATTTGATCGAATAGGTGATTATATTGGAAAGGGTTTCAAGAGTACCTAAAACAAATCGTTTCCACTAAAGATTGAATAGACCGTGGATTGCATATGTTAATTTTTTTATGAATATGTGAGTATATTGGACAAAGAACGATTGATAAAGAATGAAATTTTTTAACTTCTTTCTATAAGGATATGCATTTAAGAGTAAATGCATATGTTAATGTAATTTCATCTATAGCATAATTTACTAAATCATATAAGATATGAGTAGAAGAAACCATTATATGTCCTAGGTAATGAAGTTGATAAGTAGTGTGAGTTGAGATGTTGTATGTAAAATTCACCTATGAGGGATCTTGTATGGATAGCCTCAAAGGAGTTTGGTACCGACCAATAATGATCAACTAATTTATGTTACGAACATAAGTTTCATGAACTCAAATTTAAGTTAGTTTTATGTTGTTTAGTTAAAGCCCCTTAAAATCCCTACTACAATGCATAACACTCTTGACCGTAATGTTTTTTCAGTATAGCGCTACTAAATAGTAGATTCGCTTTAAAACCCCACTATTTTCCACTACATATACTAAATTAAGGCTTTTTAGCATCCACTTTAGCAACATTAATATAAACAGGTTGATTTGACTAGTTCTCTTTTGAATCAAAGTAACAAAATTCGGGTATAGACCTAATTTTAAGGCATAGGTGCATAATATAAGTTAAAATCTATTGTAATCCAAATGTGGACTGCATAAATCATGATTTTCTTCGGTTTTGTTTTATGAGATTAAATAATGTTTCTTTTTCCTACAAAAATGGTGTCGGAATGAGAATAAATTAACTTCAAAAAACTTATTCTATATTATGAAGCTTTTGTACTTTTGTTATTTTCTGCTATGTCTCAGCTTTATCCTCGCTATAACCTTTTACACCTCCATTGCTATGTAATCGCTAAACGCTTTAGCTACATAAGTTTTATGTAAGTATTGGATACCAAAAATACGTAGAAATTGATTATAAAAGATAAAATGAAATCAACTAAGCATAAAACAGACAAAACTTATTAGAATTTCTAATAAGAATTTTTGCACTTTAAAGAGAACATAACAACCCACCAATTTGACACTATTAAAATTAAATTAATCAAAAAATAAATTTTTAGTTAAAGGGTGAATTGGGTATCGTATTTATAACCATTGTGTAGGTTGATTAATTTGATATATAATTTTGATGAATTTGAGTTTGCGGTTTGCAAAAAGAGGTGTTATGGTGTTTAAATAGGGTACGTAGATACTTTTGGGCCAAACAGTTACACATAATTGAACTTGTCTCGTTGCTTATATATACGATGTTAAAAAAATCTAAGAGCGAAGCCATCATATTGGTCATCCTCTTCTAATCCCAAAATTCCCTTAACTCTCTCCAGTGGCGGATTAAAAAATTATTTAAAAATCATTCAAAATCCAAAGTGTCCGAACCTTACCTTATAATATATGCATTCAAGCGTCTTAATGAGTATCAGAGGCTTCAAGTGTCCATTTTTGGAGATGGTTTTAGAGGTGGCCATAGATTAACGAACTATTCTCAATCATCCATTTTAGGGTTTCTCGATCAACAATGAAATGGTGATAATAGAGTGATCAAAGGTTACAATCGTGTAAAGGGCGTCAAGGGGAGTCTATCCGTATGGTTGGATTGACGAAACAGACATTTAAATTGTCAGAATCTATGATTTTCCAACCATTGGGGGGTTTCCCTAGCAGTAACACTTATGGTGGCCGTAGGTGGTCGGACGACTATCATAGTGGTGAGACAAAGTTGAGGACTCGAAGACGGTATTGGATATGGTGGTGAAGTTCTGAAAATGGGGCGACAAGGTACATAAGTCGATGGTGATGGGTTCAAACATGGTTTCGGGTTACTGTAGCGGGTAACTGAAATTTCCACTTTAGTCCATAATAAATACTTATTCATCAAAATAAATCCTAGGACTTTTAACCTCTATAACTTTTGCATATGAACTCTGGTTTATGCGAAGTTTGTTCCGTTGGACTCACGTGAAATTCTGGATAAATTTGGTGTATAGTTTGCTGGGTTTTGGGGTTGTTTGCAAAAGCGCATCGGTATGGTTTATTTATTTTAGTTAATTAAGTTTTAAAACATTAAATGAATACCCATCAACGAAATTTATATTTGTATATATGTGTTATGATGTTTGTTATGTCATTGTGATGTTTTCGATATGTTGTTTCTTGTTTTGGTTGCTTATTATTGATTGTTGCAGTTTCAGATGGTTAATTATAATTAACGTGGATTTAAAATGAAAGACAATTAATTGATAGAAAAGTGGATAAAACTATGTAATAATGTGGAAAATGAATGATAAATGAGAAATAAGATAACATATTTTGACCGATATTTGTAAATAATAGCGATTTAATGAGCTAAATTGGAATTAAAGTGAGAAATTTAATAAGGTTATTACTTATGAATTTCTAGGGAAATTCATAAATAATAACGATAAATCTATTTTCAAATTATAATTAGGGAGTTTGTTATTATTTATAATATAAATTAAGATTTCATGAATAATAATATGGTTTTTGTAAAGATTATATTATTTTGGGTAAATGACAAAATAATCGATTTAACGGTCTTTGTAGAAGAAAATATCATTATTATTTAGTTAATTGAATAGTGGAATAATAATAATAACAATAACAATAATAATATTGGTAAAGATATGTTCCCAAAAGAGTTTTGGTTAAATTATTACTGTTCTGAGACAAATAGAAGAAAAAAGAGGTTTTGAGTTTAATAAAGAATATCATTATTTTTGTTGTAAATGGTAATAAATTGGTTTGGAAAATAATAACATGGTTTTAGTATATATTATTATGATGTACAATAGTAATATTATTGCTTTGAAAAGTAATTTGATGTAAATTAATATTTTTTATTATAAATAAGATGCTTTAATGGATTTGAAGTAATAGAGTATAATAAAGGATGTTTGAGGTATATTATCATTCTTGAAAAATTATTATTATTATATGTAATAGATAAAGCTGTTCTATAATAAATAATAAAAAATGATTTATACTTAAGAGAAAATAATGGTCGTAAATATAATATTTTAGATGGATGTAATATGTGATTGACTGTTAAATAGAATTATAACATATTATGTTTTGTGATGATGGAATTACATTTTGGCTGTTTATTATTACACCATTATTGCAACGTATATGTAGTTAATTATGGTTTTATTGTGTTGAAGATTTTTGTTGCTAATATAGTGGTTTAGTACACATTTGATGATTTGGTATTTGTGTTGATATTATAGTGGTTTAGTACACATTTGATGAATTAATGTGTGTTATTACTATAGTGAGTTAGAACACAACTGATGAGTTGATGTTTGTATTACTAATATATTGGATCGGTACACATTTATTTGATTTATAGTTACATTAAATGTGACGACCCACCTCCTCGATCATCGGAAATTGACACTAATACATACTCGGTATTCACGTGCCACAAATCCAAGTGCCGAAGAGGCGGATTATCATGGGTAAGAAAAAAAATAACGACAAAACATAACCTCACACAAATGGAATAACATATATTATTTCAACATATTATTAGAATGCGGATTAAGGATCTTAAGGCTAGAATTAACACTAGAGGGGGGTGAATAGTGTTTTAAGAAATTTGTTAATCTTTTTGAGTTTATCTTAATTTGTTAACAATGTATACACTAATCAGACACAGATATGAACACAGAATCAAACACAGATGCAAATATAAAGTAAAAGCAGTAAAGGAAAGAACACATTGGATTTTATACTGGTTTGGAGTTACCCTACATCCAGTCCCGCAACACAAGTACAGATTTCCTTTCAAAAACAATTCTTACAAATACAACCCTCGATTTCAAGGCTACGAGGTACACCGCTCCAGATTCACAATCCTCTGGGTAGAGATACTTGATTTACCGGGCAACAAGTTCACCCAATTGATTTCCAGGGCTACAATCACACCTTCTCTCGCTCCATTGATTACAAAAAGTCTATAACTCAGATTAGCACTTCGATCTTGTAGAGATAGTGGAGAGAATCAAAACCAGAAATTATCTAGTTAGATTCGATATTGATTTCGGCAGAGTAATGGTGTAATTTGTAAATAAGAAAGTGGAGAAGAAGAAGAGAAGTTAAATCAGAGAAAAAAGTGATTAAAATTCGTTGAAAACACCCTTTATTTATAGTAGATCAATAGCCATGTCCATTGGTGAAGGGATGTGGCGAATGGACACTTCTTTTAAAAACAAAATAACAGTCACCATGTCGACAATGGTACATGTGACCATGTCGACATGCCCTTGTATTTTTTTGGTGATATGTTTTTCTTTGAAAATAATTTCTATATTATATTATACTTATATTTAAACTTTATAAATATACTTATATATAGTTATAATACATAAATAACTATAGAGAACAATATTGAAATATATATAATAATTTTCTATACTTTTATATTTAAATCTTAAGTATAAATATATAAAACAGCTAAATATATTAATATCAAAATTGTAGTTTAAAAACTTAGGATAATAATTTAAAATCAAAGATATTTAAAATTAAGGATATTTAAAACTAAGGATATTTTTGAGGCTAAAATATATTGAAAAACCAGGACAGATGATTTTGGTTTATAAACAGGAATATTTAAAATCATTTTGAAAAACAAGCTATATATTTTGAAAATCATTTTGAAATAAAAGTAAGTGGATACAAAAAGATGTTCCACTAGATTTTTCGTAGGTTCCATCCTACTTAGGGTTCCATCCCCTTGACGAGCACGAAGTGGATTCCATTCCACGAATAAAATAGATTTTAAGATGTCAGTGCCTTTCTATGAGTTTTAACAATATTCCTAACTATATAACTTATCTTGGAAACTTGAACTCTTGAAATTCTTGATACTCATGAGTCTTGAATCTTGATATCTTCAATCTTTGATCTTGAATCTTTATACTGTACAGTTCTTCATTCTTTAGTACCTGCAAACATATCTATATATATCTACACAACAATGTTAGTATTATATATTTTATAATCTAATTCTAAGTAAGGTTGTTGTCATCAAAACCAACTCCTCAGGGACTAACACATATAACCTTTACAGTGGAAATTTTAAATACATTTATCAGAGTTAAACATGGACGGTTATAAATATCTGTCCTTACAAATGCGGAATATAATAATACACAAGTGTGGTGGAAATAGATAACAATCTTCAGAAGAATCTTTTAACTCCATGCTCCGAGCTCCATCCAGATTTCTTTGAACTAAACCTGACTACTAGGCTTCTTGGGAAAATTAGGGTACCCGGAGTTTAAGGGAAAAGGGAAATAAACTCCGGGTCAGTCATAAGACTAGTGTGAGAAACTCAAAATACGCGGTTTGAGAAAGAAAAGGTATCTCATAAGACCACGCCGCACATAAACACGAAACGAGTTTTTACTTTATGATAACCAAAACATTTGCTACGCAAAATATGGGGATATTATTTTTAATGACATTCTTTGAAAACACTTTTCAAGTAAATATATTTAAATAGCCGAAATTGTTACATTGGTTAAATTTGACGGCATAATAGGTTTACAATCAAGTCCGAAGGCACTTATTGGAAAATGGATTTCGATACAATGGCAGGTAAGGAACTACCTTCCGTACAGTACACCTCTAGAGGAATGTACCGAGGATACACAAACAATCCTCCGCATATGGCAAGACCGGCCTATCCCTATTTGGCACTCATATATGACCTAGATAGAACCGAATATGATATCACCTCGGTCGTAACCGACCTATCCGGGTCCCCATAGCATACACCACATACTCGACATATAGAGAGTAATCTAGACATGTATGACCATACCCTAATGGTTGCGAACCACATAGCCTTGCGGCGTACCCTATTTAAACCATTACCGGGCGATGAGGTTTGATGTAGAGATTACCTTTCACATAGTACATTCCACTTTGAATGCCACAATGCCATTCCATAGTCACATAACTGATTTCTACAAACGTATAACTCCTGAGCTCGTACGTCTCAGGAAAGGGTGTTAAGCTAAGAGAAGTTGCCTTCTCCGCTACCAAACAGATGATACGTTCATAGAGATCAATTTATGTAACTAGAAATGCAACATCAAACATTCATCTATACAAGTTGTCCAGGAAAAGGACAAACCAAAGGCACTCACCTACCACATCCTGTTAGGAATTACCCCTAGGATTAGTAGCGAGAAGTCCTTGCATCGAAGATCTTAAATGAAGAACTACTGCCACATATAATATGATAGGGAAATTTCCCCCGAGGGTCAGTGACAAGCAGCCCTACATTCCATCTTCCAAATCATATCCATGTCTTCACTTCGATTATGTAAATTGGTTCGAAGTGGTCTTCGGATAGGAATTACCCAAATCCGACTCCGGTTCCTTCGAACCAATCGATAAAACGATGTTCCGTGAATAGGGAATCATTCTTTAATTGATTTCTTTTTATCAAAATCTCTTCTGGAGATATATATTTCTAAAACATTCTTTTCGATATATACAGAATCATTAAACCCCTCTTATCAAATCCTTTGATTACTTTAAACCTTTTTAAACTAGGAATAATTCGAAAATCATTTTATTTTTCACTTAGGAAAATATTTCCAAATCATTTCTTTTAAATCTCAACATAACTTTCTTAATTCAAAACTTAAAATTTCGATAAGTTAAAACCACGTTATTTAGGATGTTAATCCAAAACCAATAAATATTAAATGAGCAAAATCTATAGAAATCATCCAATTCCACTCAATATCAATCCCCATATTCAACAAGTACTATGTGCAGAATAAAGGTGAAATCACCTATTAAATTCCATGAATAGTATGAGTTTCTTCTTCGGGCTTTAACACTGAGTACAAGAAGATTATCTCCATAAAATCCAAGTTGTTTATATTCGGAAAATCATATCCTTTATACCTTGGAAATTTGATCTGAGTAAATCAAATTTACTATTCCATCCATCGGACCAGTCCGGATAGCCAGGGAGAGCAGGTAATCGTTTTTCCAAATCCAAGCCCAGACACTATCTCTCTAACACCCATAAGACGGTCAAGTTATTTGATCGATTCTAAATCATTTAATATTTAACCATTTTATAAATTCTTCAAATTACCTTTAAAATACTTTATTAATCATTTGAAAACATTTACAAAAGATTTGGAAAAGAACGGTTGCGTTTAAAACTATATTTCAAAAGTTATAGAAAAGTGCTGCGGAAAAGTGCTATGGAAAGTGCTTTTTAAGCTATATTGATCAAAACGACTTTTTATCATTTGAAATTTCATTTTCAGAGCTTAAATCACTTTTAAACATTTTAAAAGATTTTTAGAATTTATTTCATATTTTTAAACAATTTTAAAATATCATTCTCAAAGAAATCATGTTATGGATTACGAACTGCAAAAACCACGATTTCTTTAGAAACTTGTTTTACTCATATTTCAAAATCTATTTATCGAAATCTCAATTTTCTTTCTTGGTTTGAAAACTATGGATATAATAGTTCAAAAAATTCTTACCTCGAAGAATTCCGAGCTATATTCCATTCTATACACTTGTTTGACTTTTGTGGTGCGAAATCGCGAACTACCATTACGCGGCGCGCCTAATTTTGACTAAATTTTCAATTACCTTTCAAACTTCACCAAAACACTTTTATATATTTACAAAACATTTCAAACTTATTTTAAAACCTTTTTAAAGAGGTTTAACATCCCATATACACTAATTCATTAAATAAAGGAAAGTGATTTTCTTTGTGCTTATCGACCTGTATTTCCGTGACTTGAATATATATTCAACGATCATATTAAACAACCAAACTTGATGATCAAAGCATATTAAACATCCATTGCAAACATCACATCATCATCCAAATATATAATATAAGTAAGAGTTTCTGACTTTGATTTTCTATCGAAAAAAGGCTATAGCTTCATAAACTCGCGATCCGAGCTCACAAACCCAAACAACTTGCCTCCTGGTATGCTCAGCCATTCCTTGCCAAAAGTGGTGCTCGGCCAAGCATGGGGAATGAGGTATAGGATTTTGGATTATTATCGAATTTACTAAAAGCTAGACCTAAAAATATGTCACTTTCTCTCCGGTTTTTGGACATTCTACTCTCTGAATTTGGAAAAGTTGTCAACATGAAAGTTGTATCAAATTCTTTTCTCTACGGTTTCAAAAGAAGAATCGTTCGATTTGGTTTAGTTATGGGGAAGTTATGGCCAAGAAAAGAAGAGATGTTTTCGGAATCACGAAAATCAAACCCGAGAATGGGTCAACTTCTAACTAATTTTTAGACATGTTGCTCTAGGAATTTTGAAAAGTGATCAAAAGGAAAGTTCTTGAAATTTATTTTCTGTACAATTTGAAGAAAAGAAAAACTTGATTTCGATTTATTATGAGAAAGATATGATCAAAAGAACAGAGGGCATACTCGAAACTAAAATTCTGGGCCCGAAAATACAATGGAAGGAAGTGGGTTTTTGGTATGGCTATGCTTAGAATATGAAGAAGTGGTCAATTAGAAAGTTGTAGCCACTGAAATTTTGAATGGTTTTAAAAAAAGAATTTCACCATTTCGTACATATATGAGGAAGTTATGGAGGATGAAAAAATGAGTTATGGAGGGGCTATTTAGAGGAAAAGAGGAGGAGGAAAATATCTACCTTTACATCATCCCCCACATCACCACCACATGCTCTATCTCATCACCCATGTGCCCACTTTCCATCCATCATTTTGGCTGCCAAAATCCACCATCATAACCCTCCATGTGCGTGTACTCAAGTGTGTACTTTGATGTGAGATTGTTGACTTAAAGAAAGCTTAAGGGTTAAGCTTCTAAAATATCTTAGATTTTTCCTATATATGTTTATATATATAAATGTGTATGTGTATATATGTTCATGTGCATTTTAGGGTATGTATGTGTATATTTTATATGTGCACATGACACAAAAACAAGGTTGCAACGATTAAAAACAACTTTCGTTCATCAAACCGTTGAAAATCGGAAAACCGATTTCCGGTCACATTTTCACTTATATTTTAGATTACATATAAACGTAAAAAAATTTAAAAATAAATTTCTTCTCAATTTTAACTAATTAAAATGGTCACATTTCATTTATACACTGCCAAATATTTTATATATAAAATTATCATTTTATTAATTAATATATATATTTTAATATGTCATTTAATTATAATTATATGATTTGTATTTCTTTATATCATCATATCATGCTAATAGTTGAACATATATTTTGCACATGTATATTTACTATATTTATAATTTTTGGCAATAGTAAAGTATTTTAAATAATTACTATTATTTAATATTATTTAAATCAATATATTATTTAAACAATTTATATACAGTAAAATATATTTCGAAAATTAACTTTTAAATTTTTAAAAATTATTTTATCATGAAGTAAGATCTTGGCCAAAAATTGAGAATTTAATAATCAATTTTTATATTATTCAAAAATCATTATAATATACGGCCGAAATTAATTAATTATTAAAAAATAAATTTTGATCGAGAAAAACTATAGAAATTTTTCTCAAACCTTAAAATATAGTGCTTTATTTTCTAAAAATTTAAAATTTAAAAAATATTTTACAAAATATTTTTAGTAATATTTTATTGTATTTTAACTAATATATATATATATATGTATGTATGTATGTATGTATGTATGTATGAAATAAATTTTTTTAATGCTGTGTATATGATATGGAAGTAAAAAAATTAATTTTTTTCAATTTTATTAATTAATTAATACATACATATACATATACACACATATATATATATATATTATAAATATGCTTATATATATTAAAAAAACATTTTATATATTATGTATATATAAATATTATTTTAATATATATTAAATGATACATAATAATGTATACATATAAATTACTAATATTTTACATATATATATATATAAGTTATATATATATATATTTATAAATTATATATATATATATAAGTGTTTAAATAATTTCATCCTTGTAAAATTATTTTAATAAAATTACTTTTACATTTACATATGTATAATATTTATATAAATAACAAACTTATATATATACATATATTTTGACAACATACAATACATATCAGATGAGCTATCATGTCTGTTGCAATGTATATCTCAACATCTATATACAGGCATGTTATTCTTTGCACGAGTTATCATGCTACACGTGCACACACATGCATGTATATATATGATACATACGTGTACATTTATATGTATAAAATATAAATTAAATAAAATTGTATATAATCTATGAATTTAAATAAAATAAGAGATTTTATTTAAATAAAATTTAAAAATGTTTAAATAAATTAGACTTCATATGCTCGATATAGATCCAATAAGGTAATTTTTTTTAAAATTCACTCATAACTTCCATTGCGGGCTAACCCAGTTCCAACAATTTCTTGGCAAATTCTATTCATACACCATTAATAACTTTACCTATGCCATAACATATTTAATAAAATATTAGACAAAAACACCCATATTTAAGAAATAAAAATAAAATCAATAATAAAGAATCACAAATTCATAATATAATCAATATAGTTTCTTTTATAAAGTGACTAAAATTCCTATACATATCAATTGAATTAAATCTAAATTCCTTTAGGCATCAAATTTTATTAATACAGTTTAAGGTTATATTCATGCATATTCAATTTTAATATTTTTCACTTTAAATTAAATTTTAAAATTACTATTAAAATGAATCTGATTCGTAGAGCACTGAATTCTTCTCTATCATTTACTTAAATTAAATCAAGTTTGAATTTAACATCAAAACTAAAAAAGTTTAACATTTTAAAATTCAAAAATTAAATTAAAGTTGCTATATATAAATTATTAAATAAATTTGAATTCCACTAAAAGTATTTGAAGTTGCAACTTGACATTTACAAAAGTGAATTTGAAAACCTTATTTTGATTAATGTAGGGAGAAAGCTACTAAAATGAGATAATGGTTTTGATTTATTTCAAATTGAGGGTTGATTTGCGATCTAAGTGGTTTATATTAAGTAAAAAATAGTGTATCTAATTTTAATAAATATTTTGGTGTATGTATAGCAATTTATGGTGTACGAATAGAGTTTGCCCGATTTCTTACCAAAACATTAACATAAATTGAAAGGGAAACGATTTGTTAAAATAACAATTAAAAATTTCATTGATAATTATGTTTCTTATCTTTATTACTAATTGGAGTAGAGTATCAATTGCAAAGTTTCAAAATTGCTCTTATATACAAACAAGAAGTTAGGAGTTTTAACCGCACTCTAACCAAAAATAACA
Organism: Allium fistulosum; assembly: GCA_030737815.1. Classification (NCBI taxonomy): domain Eukaryota; kingdom Viridiplantae; phylum Streptophyta; class Magnoliopsida; order Asparagales; family Amaryllidaceae; genus Allium; species Allium fistulosum. The sequence continues at coordinate 707,407,274 of CM060903.1, read as the reverse complement.
TTTATTTCCAAATGAAAATTTTGATATATTGATAAAATCACAAGTTCAAATTCTAATCTCAACATAATGTTAATAATAGTTTTCATTATAATTTCACCTTTTACATACCAAACCTACATTGAAAGCTTAAAATTCAAGAATTTTATATCATTGTAAAAAGGTTTTTTATGCGCATATGGATTGCATGTGCCATAAAATCTCGTAATTAATTGAAGTTCCAAATTTAGTTTTGTCGGTTGGTTTGGTTTCAAAATAGTGAAAAGCGAAACCGAATGAAAGACCAAATAATTATGAAAATAAAAACCAAACCCACTTAGTTAATTAACAAAACCGAACCGACCAAACATATTTGGTTCAGTTGGTTTATTCGAATTGAACTAACAAATGTTCACCTCTAAAGAACTATATAAAATAAAAAAAACTAGGGCCTTATCAAAGGGATTATATTCTTTGATAAGGGGGACAATTTTAGAGGGCCTCCACTCGAAAAAATAATCATTGTAGGGAAGAGAGGATGCAATATATAGAACAAAATAAAACGATTTACTTTTTTACCCTCGTGCAAACCAAAATTCAACAAAACCCTATCGAAAAATGAAAAGATAAACGATGATGGTTCATCGAAAATCATTTTCGGTGGGGTCTGATCGAAAAGAAGGTGAAAAAACGGTGGATGATCAACCAAATAATGAGGACAATCATAGACTTATTTATTTTTTGTTAAGGGAGACAATATTTTCTGGTACATACTTTGTAGCAATTCTACAAAAATTTTAAAAATGGTCATTCTTATCCAAAATCAAAGTCCTATTAGCAATGCCCTACAACTTTTTTTTATTGAACTTTGCGATTCTATATAATGAGAATTGAGTTATTCTAAAATATATTAGATAAAATGTAATTGATAGGGTTTGAACTTTATTGAAGTAGAGTAAACGAAGGATGTTTAAGAACAGAGTGAATAAATGTGGGTGGATTGTTTTAATTTTAAAATTACCAGTATGTATGGCACATCCGTTGGACGTGTGCAAAGACAATTGTGAGTTAACTTCTTTTTCATGTAAATTAGTACATACGAACATGCATATTTTTTCAATATATAATTATAGTAATTATGTTTTTGAATTACCTTAGGCATGACCACAGTCTAGTAGACAAAAAACACAATTTACCTCAAGAGAACATAAAATATATAGCTTGATATTTTTTCTAGAATGGAGGAGAGATACTGGATACTTTATATAGGCATAGATAATTATAGAAAGTGGAAGTTACTCAACATAAATGCGGCCATTAAAGTAGGCTGAAATAATGGGTCATGCAAACTAAAACGGTAAACCTATTTTTGTACATGAGATATAGTCAATTATATGAATCATACACTTATAAATCATGTGAGTGACCGAGTGCATGAGTATGTTAGCTCACTATTTTAGTGTGATATTTTTCTGTACGTTATATAGCTCACTATTTTAGTTTAGTTTGCTATTTCTTTGTTGCTTTTGTGTGCGTGTAGTGATTTTAATTTCTGACAGTGTGTGTCTTGGCTTTGTATCGTATAAAGTGTAGTGGGGAACCAATATATATGTGTGTTTCAGAAGCGTACGTGTGTGTTTAATGTGTATAAATATTTCTATGCAAATGCAACTGAGGTCTGCATGTCATACGTCAGGGATTATTCCCATATAAAAGTTTGTTGTTAGTCTTTGCATTGTATAATTGAATTTTGCATGAGAAATAGTAGGTGCTGGGTCATGTATGCATGAGAGAATTGCTTTTGTTTTGTGTCTAAGCTTTCAAACTTGCTGTGTTACACACACACACGTTATGGTGATCCACTCGAGCATCCACAAAAGGAAACATATTGGGGAAAGTTGGTCGTGAAAACAAACAAATCTACAAGTGATTTGTAAATATACGGTCTTTACTTGCTAACACCCTGTTCGCTATTAGCCATTTTGATCAACAACATATTCATAGTTTTGTTTTCTTTGTTGACAACGTATTACTGAATGAATAAATGTTATGGATATGGAAAGTGTTAAATGGCAGGAAGTATTTAATGAGTAAACTATTGAGGTATATAACAATGTTCTATTTTTTATATTTGGCTATGTTTGAAACTATTGAGGTATATTTGTGTTGTTAAGTGAACATAATGGAGTCAGTTTATTGTTGCAAAACATCCTGTCGAACATATTTCAACTATTAGTAACTATGTACTACTATTAGAAAGAGTATAGTTATATGTAAGGATACATTATATAAGTCCAGCATATTGTATAGAAAAATTTGCAAAAAATTAAAGAGTTGTACCGTTCTCCTCGTAGGATCAACATTAGCTATTTTAAGAGCATGCCTAAAGGTTTGCAGACAACGGAATTTATAAGAATATTGGAAAACAAAATAAAAAATGAATAGGGCGTGCAGCAGGAAAGTTAAAAGAAAATGGTTTTAGCTAATGGAGAACATGAGTTGAGAATTGACCAAAATATCCATGGATTGTTATAGAATTCTGTAAGGGTATTTTCGTAACTTCAAAAGCTTCAAATGGAGGTATTTCTATTATATATTAGATAAGACAAACGAAAAATACTAAATGTGGGTGAATTGTTTTAATTTTAAAATTATAAGACAAACGAAAAACACCGAGAGATCCAACAATATATACAAGGCAAAGGTTGATTATACCTTACAATAGAATCCTTAGTATAAAATAAAACTTCGGTCAAAGTCCTCCAGCTCAAGCAGTTAGATTCCTTTGCCCATTTTCCGATGGAAAGCCTGGCCCAAACTTATACGCATTCAACAATAAAAACCCTAGTCACGGATTTTCTGTTCTAATTAGTCGGAGTTTTTGAGATTTTGCCCTCTTCTTCAGTTCCTAAACTGTAAGTGCCTATTTGTCTATGCTTAATCTCATGTTTAATCTTATCGTTTCCAAAAGAAGTTTCATCAGAACTCCTAATTTTTTCTGTTGTTACATCCATAAAAGATCAGTCGAAGAGCTAAAACCATTGAGTAAAAAAGATTCATCATGGTCATTTTCATACCTCATTAATAAATTATCTCTTAAGTCTGCATTTTCTACTTTCAGAAAAAGCAATACCGCCGATAATCATGATCTTGTAACTCACACCCTTAAATCTTACAATTTTACCAATGCCCAGATCAAAACTATACTTATTAAATACCCCAAGTCGTGGTCGGCTGGCGTTATAAAACGAAAACTCGACTATTGTCTGAGTCTTGGCTATTCACATACACAGCTTGGAAAGTTAGTGTCAAAAAATCCAGCATTGCTAATGACAAGTTTAGAAGACAGAGTCAAACCGAATGTTGAAATTCTCAAGTCATTTTTAGGAAGTGATCGGCAAATAGTCAAAGTAGTTAACCGCTCTTCTAGGCTGCTTCAGTATGACTTTACGTCTAGTTGTTTCCTACCTAATATCAAAACTTTAGAGTTCTATGGAGTGAGTCACATCAACATTTCCAAATTGATTTCCTTAAACCCGAGAGTTTTGACTATTGACAGTATCAAATTTGCCAAAATAGTCAAATCTATCAGAGATATTGGATTCAGCCCATCTTCAGCAATATTTGTTAGAGCAATCAATGTTATGTCGGGACTAAATCCTTTGTCATGGGACAAAAAGGTAGGGGTATATAAAAGTTTGGGGATGTCAGAAAAGGATGTAATCTCTGCATTCCTTAAAATTCCTCAGGTCATGGCATTGTCAGAGGATAAAATTAGAAGCGGAATGGATTTTTTTGTAAAGGAAATGAACTGGGACTGCTCTTTCGTGGCTGCACACCCTGTACTTCTTTGTTATAGTTTGGAGAAGAGAGTCATACCAAGATGTTCGGTAATGAGCATTTTAGCATCAAAAGGATATATTGAGAGATATCCTAGTAAGGGTTATACATTTTTGCTGATAAGTGATAAAATGTTCTTGGAGAAATATGTAATCAAGTATAAAGATCATGTTCCTGAAGTGTTAGATGTGTTTAAGTTTAAATTGAAATCATAAAATTGACGGGGAGCATTGTTTGCTTAAGGTTCATGCGTTATTCTTATGACGCTCGAGCGAAAATTGATGACAGTTTACAGAAGGCGGAGTTTCTGCAGAGTTAACATGGTCGACTAATATGATTTGTAGTTGGAAATTTTTGCACATCAAGATGTTAGAATTTAGCTGAGAATGTTTTTTATGTGATTTTTACTGGAAACTTGTAATTGTGCTTTACAAGTTAGCTGTTGTTTTTATTTGAATTTTGAGCTCCCGCATCTTCTTTACTTACCCTTATTTTGTTTTGGTTCAATTAGAAATATGCTTCAAATATTTTGAATTTTAGAAGTTAGAAACGATTCTCAGTCCATTAATATTGTGCTACTCCTTACCCGACAAAATAATAATTGATGCAGCTCTTTACTCAATTTTCTCCACCATTTTTGTGTCTCTCAAGCAAACACAATCTCAAAGGTAAATCTTCCATTTTCTTTTATACTGCTGTCTTTCTACTTTATTTTGCTTTACAAACTACACCTGACACCCTTTATGATTTGGGTTTTTAAAGTTCTGATTTTGTGTTGTTTTCAGTTCTGTTTTACTGTGAATCTGTCAGGTTATGGTTCATATTTGATACTTTATAATATCGATTGATTGGTAATATTTATCTTTGATATAGGCATGAAAGTACAATCATCAGTAACGAAAAGGTGTGAACACTGCCAGATTGTTAGACGGCGTGGTAGAATATATGTGATATGCAGTGCCAATCCGAAACACAAGCAACGACAAGGCTTTGCAACCTTTGCTTGTAACACTCCAGCAGCTACTATGTCTATGTATGTTCTTGCTTCATTCGTTTTCCATGCTTTTCCTTTTTAGCTTTTACTTTGCTTGCTGGCAACCATGATACCATTTGACCACAATCACAATAAAAAATCAAGAAGATGGAGCAAATTTTTGTTTGGTGGCAAAAAATTTGACCACTGGCTAAGCATGACACAATTGTCATCTCTCATCATTACCAAGATGTTTGCAAACGTGTATGATGAAAATTGTATGTTTTTCATGCCATTTGTCAATTCTCAATATGACATAACATGTCTTCATAGTGAGGAAACCTAACTCGGTTCATTTTTTGAATGCTCTTACAAACATTATGAAATATATATAGCTTGTTTGCACGCATGGATATGTAACTCCATTGAGGAACCAGAATTTCACATAGAGGTGGGCTGATTTATAATGCTGATTTTTTTTCTTAATTATTTTAGTTGTAGAGTCATTACACTTACTACTACAAACAGTAATGAAAAGTAGAAGACTTAATATTAAACACTAGTTTCACAGTTCACTAAGTTAAAAAGTAGAAGATACTTTATAGCAAACGCTGGTGTCACAAAATATCTGGCTTAACTAGTGTTAATCGGTGCTTTGCACACAGTGAACTGAAATGAAACTAAAGCACAATATTCATTCTTGAATTGTTTAACAACGCCGGAGAGAAAGGAAATTTGTACTTAACATATGATACAAATGCGAGGAGAATAATTAAAAATGGAAGAATCGATTTGGTAATAGCTCTAACTGTGATGCAAATGCAAATTTGTATAAAAAACACCTGAGTAGTAAGATAACCAACAATAAATAATAGACTAATATACATCACAAAAATAGGCTTCCTTTAGCATATTATTATATGAGGGTAAATCTATCCACCAGCTTGAAGTAGGTCCACTGTTTAGTGACTTGGGATGAAAATAATAATTTCTGTTTATTGTTAAACAGTAGATATTAAACAGTTTGATACATCTTGCACATAAGCAATCGATTTTTCTCATTTTATTATACTTGAAGTTGGTCCATTATCCGTTGAGTAGTAGCCTGATATACTAGGGCATATTTACTTGGAATGGAGGCTAAAAGATTCAAAATCAAACTGGATAGCCACCTTGTCTAATATTGTCTATTGTCGCTTATTGCGACGACCTAGGACTTTAAGAAAAACATGATTTTTTTAAAGATATGATAAGTGAACACCGTGCAATATTTATTGTTGTGCCTCGTTACTATGCATAATATAAAATGTCACCGATAGTAAAACATAATATTCTAATTTTATTTACATATAATCATTTGAAAAGTACATATAGGATATGTAACATGCAACCGCCATAAGGATAAACGAATAATATTAGAGCATCTCCAACAAAGCATCAATATTCAGCAGAAAGAGGAAAAAAAATCCAAACAGAGCATTTCAAGGTGAACATTAAGGTTAATTTTCAAATTTCAATTCAACATTCAGAATCCTGAATGGGGTGTTGGGCTTAGTTAATAGGTACTTGAGTTCGGACCCATATTAAATAGGTGTTCATTAGAGTTCAGAAAAATAGGTGTCCACTATTTAGACGCTTATTGAATAGACGTCCGATCTCACTATCCTATTAATTAAGCACTCGGATGTTTTTTCTATTAAAAGCAGAAAATATTCAAGCGTTTATTTAGTATGCACCTGAGCATTGGACACTTGTTAAATATGCGTTTGAGACTAATTCTCTATTTAATAGATGCCCACGATCAGGCACCTACTAAATATGTAAATTGAACAATTCAATCCTTATTATTCAGCTCTTTGAATATTAGGGGCTGAATTCATTATAGATGCTCTTACATTCATGAACCAAATCGTACAATTATCACCATGTTTCAATACTCCTATTAAGCTAGAGAAAATAAGAAGAAAAAATTAAATTGAATTATTGTAGTATGGAAAACGGTAGGAGCCTTGGAAATTTTATCGATAAAACCACTTTATTGATTATTATAAAGCGTTAATACTAACAGAAGTAAAAATAAATTGTTTCAAAATCAATAAACATAACTTAATTTTGTCTCATGCCATAGTAAGTGTCAAACCAACAAATTAAGAGCCATCATCAACTTTTTCTTCATTAACATTTTATAATCATACATTCTCAAACCAACAAATTATTGTTTACTCATGGTTGCAACAGAAATTACGCTATCCACTTATTTATTAGTATGATGTAGATAGTCCTGACATTAAAAAACCCTGGAAGCATAGTGCACATTTGTTTTTATTTATCCTGACTTGATACAGATTCCTCAAAGATGAAGATAAGGTAATATTTGATAGTTAAGTGCCAACAAAAGCTCTTTGGAATGAAAATATTGCATCTTTACTCTCTTTTTTATTACTACTAAGCATGATCCTTCTTTAATCAAAACTCAGATTTTAAATATTTATATACTCAGATTTTAAATCACTTTATAGATTAAGATTATATATATTAAAAATTATTTTCTAAACTCTTTTATATGTTTAAACTATATTCAAATATATTTACAAAGTTTAGAAATTGTTTTGACAAATTATCGAAACCAATTTTAATAAGAAAATCAAAACATCAATTTTGCCTTGAGCATGTCGATATACCTCAACCCCCCATGTCGACATGGTGTTCGTTATTTTCAAATTTCAATTTTCAAAAGAAGTGTCTATTCGTCGTATCCTTTCACGAACAGATATGGCTGTTGCTCTACTGTAAATACCAGTAAGTTCTAAACGAATTTTAACCAGATTTTCATTTATTTTCTCTCATCTTCATCTTCCACATTTATTCTAAAGAATCCTAAACTATACTCTACCGAAATACCAAGTGAATCAAACTCGATTATCTCTTGTTTGATTCTCTGCCACTCTCTCCATAAGATCTCAGTGCTATTCAGAGTTATAGAATCTTTTTGTAAATCAAACTGTTGAGTAAAAGGTGCGGTTGAGCCTTGAAATCAATTGGGTGTGATTGTAACCCCGAAAATCAATTAGGTGATCTTGTAGCCTGGTTAAATCAAGAGAGTTGCCCTGAACTCGAATACATGAGGGTGTACCTTGTAGCCTTGAAACCGAGGGTGTAATCTGAGAGATTATTTTTGAAAAGAAATCCGTACAATTGTACGGGACTGGATGTAGGGTAACTCCGAACCAGTATAAAATCCTGGTGTGTTCTTTCCTTTACTACTTTTATTTAGTATTTGCATCTGTGTCTGATTCTGTGATTATATTTGTGTTTGTGAATTGCGTTTGTTGGTGTTTAAATTGAACAAAATTTAAAAAGATTTAAAAAAATACATAAAACACTATTCACCCCCCCTCTAGTGTTATTCCAGCCTTAAGATCCATAATCCGCATTTCTTACCATTCTAAACAAGGAGAAATAATATAAAGATTCATTATTTTTATGGAAATGAGTATAAAACCAATTGTTATGATACATATAAAAGCTAAGTGGCGCTAATCATTCTTTACTAACCTAACCATATATTTCATCGTCTTTTAATCAAATCAAAATTAACCAAGTAATCAAGCATTCTATAGTAAAATCACCCAGTATAATAGCCTCCGATTCTTGCTAAACATACTACTTTATATTTTATTACATGTTAGGAATTCACAAGCAAACTCGCTTGAGAAAGGACTAAAAAGGGCTAATTTGCATAATAGAATATTTCATTGATTGAGGATCCGGCCGGAACCACGAGATTCTGACCACCTCGTATCGGTTTCGGCCATCACCGGGACGGGATTAGGGCAAAATCTTGTCCCGTTCAAACTGTGATAAAAAAACCTCCAATTTGCGAATCAGAAGAAGGATAGAAGAGCAACAACCGCCAACAAAATGCACGTGAAATCCAAAGTCGCAAAAGCAAAACAAACAGAGAATCGTCTTGTGCTTGCACAGTTAAAGCATAAATTTTTTGTCTATAAATAAACAATCGCAAACATAAATTACCACAATTTGTGCTTCAGCAATCTTCCCAATTCGAGCGAGAAGCATCACGAGTTCGCCCAAATTTGAGAAAGCTTCGACGTCGTGTGGTCGCGTAGGTCTTCGAGTTGGCAGAGAGGAGAACCGAGCTTCAATTCGCGAAGGAAGGTGAATTTTTTTGCTAATTTATGTTTTCCGCCTTCAGCCCTTTCTAGCTTTCATTCGAATTTTTTTTTGCGTGCGTCTGTGTTTGGTTGTGAAGTGGGAGGAGGAAAGAGTATGTAAATGTAAACGGTCTTTGTTTTTTTGGGCCTTGGCCTTGGACATGGCGTTGTTTTTTTAGCCTTGGCCTTTTCCTATTATATGTTGAACATGGACGTTGTTTGATATTGCATATGTAAACGGTCTTGAATATGTTGAACCGACTTAAATAAGTCGACCGACCTGAATATGCTGAATTGACTTGAATATTGGACTTGGATATGCTGATTTGAATATTGAACTTAAATATGTTGGACTGGAATATGGACTTGAATATTGGACATGGAAATTGAACTTGACTTGAAATATTGAACTTGAACAATGAATTCTGACGACTTTGATGAATGTTATTTATGCATTTGTATTTTATTTTTGATTTGATTTAGAATATTAAATTGCTTGGCATTGACTTTTGTTTAATTATAAATGCGTATATTGTATCGTTTATTTATAATCTCAGGTACGTTATGACAAATCCAAATGAAATTGGTTGGAATTATGGTACTGCGATCGATGGCGATCTTCGGAAAACAAAATGTAACTTTTGCAATACTAATTAATGGCAATGGTGTGATACGTTTAAAAGAACATCTGGCAGGAGTGGACGGCGATGTATCAGCATGTTTAATTGTCCCTAAAGAAATTAAACAACTTATACGATCACATATCGTTCAAAAGAGAAATGAACGAAGCAAAGAAAAACTAAACAAAGAACGCTTACAAGAGGAATTAATGAGCAGACCGCACCGACTATCAGAGAATGAAAACGAAGATGATGAAGAACTTCAACATGTCATGCGGCAAAGCAGAGACGCATTTAGAGATGAAGAGCTGTGCAAATCTCATACTATTAGACTGTCGGGTGGTGGTTCAAGTCAAACATTGCACAAATCTCATACTGTTGGAAAATCTACCAGAGTAGATGACGATTTTGATACTAATGCTGCTGGACGAATCGACTCATACATGCAAAAACGAGGAAGTAGAACTCAACCTTCTATTAAATCTGCAATAAAAGATATTAAAGATGCCAAAAAGCATATAGGTTGAGCAATTTCTAAGTTATTTTTTTTCAATCATATTCCGCATAACGTTGTAATAGTCCAGATTATACGACAATGGTTGACGCGATTGCAGAATGCCGTCGTGGAATTGATCTACCAACTGCATATGAAATATCACACTCGTACCTTGAGATGGAAATAGAAGAAATTGGCTAATATATTAAAACATTGCACAATTTCTGGGATGAATATGGTTGCACACTAATGTGTGATGGTTGGAGTACACATAATCGACGAAAAATAATAAATTTTCTCGTGTACTCTACCCATGGAACGGTATTTATCAAATCTGTGGATGCCGCAAATGAATTCCAAAGTGGAGAATATATTTGTGAATTAATGAATGATGTCGTCGAAACAATTGGTGAAAATAAGATAGTGCAAGTTGTTAAAGATAATGGAGCAAACTACAAAGCTGCCGGTCAATTATTGATCCAGAAAAGAAGGCATTTATACTGGATACCATGTGCATCACACTGCATTGATTTGATTTTGGAAGATATTTTCAAAGAGCCAGAGGTAACAACTATTATCACAAATTGTCAATTAAAAACGGCATTTATATACAATCACGGTTGGTTACTTTCCATCATGAGAAAAGAGACCAACAATAAAGAATTGATTAGACCGACAGTAACACGGTTTGCAACACATTTCATCGCACTAGACTCTATTCATAAACATAAAGATGACCTGAAAAGGATGATTGCTTCGAGAGAGTGGACATTAAGAGTTCTTAGACTCAATACTAAAAACAAAAGAACAACAAATATCGTCTCTACACTAATTTACAATAACGTTTTTTTGACTGGTGCTGCTTTCATCATTCTTGTTTTTGAGCCACTCGTGAATGTTTTACAAATGGTAGATAGTGATGACAAATGAGATATGCGATATCTTTATGATGCGATGGATCGAGCAAAAGAATCGATAAGTAAAAATATTGGTGGAAGACAATGCCAAAAATGGTGGGATATAATAGACAAAAGATGGGAAAGACAATTACATCGACCTCTTCACGTGGCATGTAATTTGTTTTATCTTATCATCATCATACAAATAGTGAAAACATAACATTTCTATAATATGTTACTTTTTTTCATATAGGTTATTTTTTTAATCCCATCATTCAATATGGGGATGCAACAAACGATGAAAAAATATTAAATGGATTTAATAACATCGTCGAAAGAATGGTGTCAGATATTATAACATAAATTGAAATTGGAAAAGAGGTAAAACTAACCTATATAATAATTATGATAAACATTTAACATTTAAGACATATTAAATATTAACCTATACATCAATAGGTAGAAAGATATCGAATGAAAATTGGTGCATTTGGTTTTGCAAAAGCATACGCAGCCGTAAAAACATGTTTCCCCGTTCAATGATGGTCAATAATTGAAAGAGAAGATGCTTTAAATTTAACACGTTTAACAATGCATATTTTAAGCCAAACAGTTTCATCTTCAAACTGCGAAAGAAACTGGACTACATTTTCAACGATCCATACAAAATTACGAAATAGATTAAAAATGAAATCTAGAAAAATTGGTATATGTGCATTACAATATGAGATTGAGAACAAAAAATTCAAGACGCCGGGATACTGAAAATCAGTTGATCGATTTGGACTATATATTCCATGAAGAGGATCCATTAACAGAATGGACTACTGAAGTTGAACCATCCTTGTTGGATAACGACCCTTGAATGAGCAATACACTGAATGATGCAGTCGCTGCTGTTGATGGTATACCTGCACGAGCAACAAGGAGTCAAAGCAATGAAAATAGTAGCAGCTCGTCAAATGATGATCATGGTAATGCTGGTGGAAGTAGTGTTGGTTTAACAAGTAATTATGGTATTGATTCTAGTGATGGTGATGAATTATATAGACCAACTCAAATATATTCAAAAAGAAGGGGTGCGAGCGGTAATCCTAACCGAAGAGATAGTAATGTAAATGTTGAATGCGGACATCGACATGATTACGAGCACCACAATCCATATACTTCCAACTGATCTACCAACCTATAGGTATTCTACTTCTGACTATACATGTGACAACTCATATTATGGAACAAACGAAATATATAGTGATATCTCGAGTGATCAAAATAGTCAAGCTACGTATACAACACAAAATGATGAACCATCGTCTTTTAATAACATGATGGTGACATTTATGAGTCCAAGACAAATGCAATATGGTTATCCATCATATTATACAACACAAGATGATGAAGAAAATTATGAAAATATTCTATATGTAGCTTCGAGAAATAGTTTCTGGATGTAGTAGTGTTGTATGTAGCATTATTATTTTGTTGCATACTATATTTCTATATGAATTTGAATCGTTTATCGTTACTTTTTTATTAAAAATGCAGAAATCCAATATCAGGACCGAAATCGAAACAAGCGAAATTTTCGAAATTGACCGAAACCAACAAAATTTCAAATGACCGAAACCGAGTTCTCGAACCTTGGAATATTTCATCAATTTATCCACTTTGAATTCATATTTTTTTATCCACTTGAGAAAAGACTAAAAAGGACTAAGAAAAACTAGAGAACTGAGATATATGGTTTTCATCAAACTAATTTGCATCCAAAACCATATATTTCAAACAAACCTCAAATGCGCCAACAAAATCAATAGAAACCAAAATTGAGAAAATAGGAAAATATATAATCCTATAAAACAATTCCACCTTCATATTTTTATGTCACACATTTACTCTAGAAAATGATCAATGCTTGTGAAAGTAATTTGTACTTTTTCGTACTTTGTTCACCGGAATAGTAATGTAAACAATGGGTGATAATACATTCAACTTCTACCATTTTTCGTTATAGCCGTAAATGCGTTTTTGTGCCATGCAACAAATAAAGAAGCAATCAATCACTACACGTGTAGACATACTATATAAAAGGTATTTAAGTTTTGTGCAAAGAACGGGTTTCACAACACATTTATGTAACTTTTTTGGTTCAAACATTAACAATTTTAATCTTAATTAGAACTTTGTATATCAAAGTTTGCAATTCATTGGATCTATGGAAACATCGAAAGGTCCTGGTAATGGATAAAAATTAAGGTTGCAAAAACCCTCAAGAATCCCTTGTAGCGATTTAAAAAAAAAGAGAAAATTGAAATCGTCAATTATTAAATATTTATAGACCCGATTAAAGCCTCGTGAAATCAAAATTTGCAAACTGGATGAATCTACGAAAACGAGGAAAAATACATGCAATGAATGAAATTATGGTTAAAAACCCCTTTTTTTCTTTCCGATGCACGCAATTCGAGAATCCGCTGTGATGATATATAGAGATAATAGGAAAGACGTAATAGCCATCATGAAGAAATTGAATTTGATTATTTTTGCAAGAGGAGGAGATTGGGAAAGCATAGACTGATTGAAATTGAAGAAATGATTATCTAAGTGAGGAGAGGAAGAAACTTAATGCGGAGGATGAAATTAGATGTAAAAATGAGGAAGAATAGTTACGTTTAGGCCTTTACAGCATGAATTAAGGAGAATTAGTTATTTAATTCTGAAAAATTTGTAACAACTGAAAACCAAAGGACACTGTTCCAACTTTATTAAATATAGAATAGATTGTGCTTGACAAGTCTTTACATAGTCGAATTCCTTAACTACAGAATCTAAATCAGTCTTCCGAGTGAAATCACATTCCAAATAAAAGGACATGAAATGAGCATGAACTTCATTCCTCATAGATTCAGTCAAGGTTTTAAATCTCGGATATCGGTCACGTTTCGTCTCGGCGATTTTAGTGACTCGGTATCGTATCGGGGGAGATCTCGGACGAGACGAGTGCATCTTGGATGCCAATATCAGATTTACATATTGGACCTTAAAGTTCATCTCGGGATCATATCGACGTATATTTTCATGTTTCAAATCAGTTCATACAATACTAAAATATGATAAACAATATTAAAGAACCATATCCATGAAGTTTACACAACAGTAAAAGTTTAAAACAAGTAAACAATACGTACATATCTAATTAAACATTACAAAAATATTGAATGAACACCAATTACATAATTAAAGTTTTAAACTGACCTGAACCATTGTTATGTGAATACCAACATAAAAGTAGGAAACACTACCCATCGTGCTTGCATTACTTCCTACCACATAAACAAGGAAATTCTACCCTTCATGCTTGCATTATTTCCTGCTGCAGAGCATTCACAGCACCACCAATATTCACAAAATAAATGTTTGAATAAACATTTAATGTTTAAGCAAAGAAAGAAGTAGTCTTAACCATGAAATTATACTTGCAAATTAAATCTTTTTGCAAATCTACTCTAAATTATACTGTAAATTCAATTTTTGAATTTTCTTAAAATAGAAAAAAACCCTAATTTACATACCTGTAAGAAGTAGAGAGATTGATCGAAGGCGAAGTTGCAGACTGTTAAAAGCGATTGAGCAGTCGGAAATAGGAAGCAATCGCGAGGCGTTGGATGTTGAAAGAGGGAGTTCGATTTTTTAAAGCAGAGGGTGTTCGGTTTTCTTAGAAGAGGGAGTTTGATTTTTTCTCTGGAGAAAATGGAGTTCGATATTTTTGATGAGCAACTGGATTTTTGAGAAGTTTAATCGGATAATGAAGAAAATGACTATCTGTTTTTTGAATTTGGGCTGAGATGGGCCTATATCTTTTTTCTTAAAAAAAAACAATATATCGGGGAGATATCAGAATATCGTTTCGCTCCAAATATCGGCCGATATTTGTAAATTTCGGCCGATATATTCGAAACGAGATATCAACCGATATCTCATGTTTTGTTTCGCCCATGCCCGAGATATCGGTCGAGATATCCGAGATTTAAAACACAGTGGCTTCAGTTGATGTTTCATATTATTTTCCAGTTAATTTCATTTCAACGATTCAAGGAGTAAAATTTGATATTTACCCATCAAAGTTTACTCTCTTTGGTTAACACAACAGTAGTTTATTTTATTCTTCTTTTTTAAAACAACGAAATAAACAAAATTAACCAAGACAAAGTGCTACACTAGCAATCTATTTTATGGTCCTAGACAAAAACTCTTCTTGCATGAAAAATTGAGAATTGCAATCTATCATCCAGTTAACCATTAAATGGATCAATCTACAGCTCAGTAGCATCAGTTTCAACTGTTGGATAAAATGATTAACAAAATAAGTACTAAGTTTGATTAGTTGATGAAAACTACTAAAAGGGGAGATTTGATAAATTAAAAATACATTTAAAGCACTTAACTTTAAAGGAATACGCCTATACTAAGGATTCACCACTAAAAATTAAGATAGCAGCCAGAAAGCAATGAGTTGAATTGTTGCGATTAAAAATCTCGTGCAACAGAAGAACTGTAAGATTATATTAAATGAAAACCGTCAATGCAAAAGAGAAACAAACATAGTTGAAATCAAGGTTGCCTGGGCTGCTTCTTTATGCCGTAATGTTAAACAAATTTTGTGTTTATTTTGCACTGTGCTGCAGCCCAGCTGAATGCATGACTGTGTTCGCCCTCGACTCCATATGCAATATACCTGAACTCGATGTGTTGCGTATAGTAGTAATTTAATACAAGCTAAGCATTGGACACAGGATATGCATCGTTTATCAGTAATATTTTGGGGTTGAGCTGTCCAATCAAGTCAATATGGTAATTTTGGAGGATAGTATAACACTCGTATAAACTTAATGCTAGCAAGGACCGACTCCTAATAACTGAGAATACAAAGATCATCATCGTCATCTCATCATCTTTTTTGCCTTTTTTTCCAGTTGATTGGGATCAGCCAAATGAATTCTTTTTTCATAATTTTTTATCTGAAGTTATACCTTTGGGTTGTTGGATTATTTGATACTTTTCTCCCATGATAAATTATGTTTTTTTTTCCTTCTATGTAAATATTATCTTATTTCATTATAGGTATGGTGTTCTGTCTTCTTTATATGCGTCAATACCATCAAAGTTTACTTTATATTTTTTTTTTTCATTTATAGGTGTCACTTCTAGTTTCTCTCTTAGTCTTTCATTTGGAACTCCATTTTTTCCTAGAAATTTCAATCCATCCATTTAACATTCAAATTTCTGGTACTTTTTAATTATTTTTTAGTTCTTTCTCAAAGGCCAACGTTCCACTCCATATAAAGTTAGTCTAATCACCGTTTGATAAAATTTTCCTCTTAGTTTATCTGATATTTTCTTGTCTCATAAACTTCCATTAGCTTTTCTCCATTTTACACATATTATATTAATTTTGCTTGTTATGTCTGCAGTCGTTTCATTTTTTGGATTATTGATCATATATATTTAAATGTTTTTTTGTTAATCATTTGATTTTGTGGATTCATCGTGTTATTATCTCAATCTCCTTTATTGAAGTTGCATACTAAGTTTTAGTCATGCCATGTTTCAATTCTTTTAATTCTGGTGCATTTTCCTTTTTTTTTTAATTATTGTTCTGCTTTTTCCATTGAGAATTAGCATAGTATCATTGCAAACATCATGTATCATGGTGTATCATTGTGAAATCCTTTATTTTATATTTTATTTTTTTAAGAATAAAGTGGTACTTTATTCAAGATCACCCAATTCCTTTAGTTATTTTATCCAGAACCAGGTTTAGAACCAACCTTTGGTGTAACTCCATCTTTATTGAAAATTCACTTGTCTCGCTATATGAGATCGTACTTACATTTTAGAGTTTTCATAACTACCTTCATCAAGTTTGACATTTTCTATTCTGTAAATATTTTATTAAATAATTTGTTAGTCATTCAAATTCTTGACTTTATAATGGCTTTCATAACTGTGTTTTTATATTACCAGATTTCACTGCTTTATTATTATTTTCAATTTCTTATTGATTTTCAACTTTTTTTATTTTCCCATTTTGTAAACTGTTCTTGCGTTGTTACCTATTTGTTTTTCTTCCGCTGTAACAATTTTCCCGTGTATTTACATATCTACCCCTGCTGCCAATATATTATTATTTGCGTCTTTGATGCATTTTATTTGTAGCTGGTCCTGAGTTTTTTTCTTCCTAATTTATAAATGTTTTTTTGCCTTTATTTGTACCTTGCTTGTCATATATGTATGTGTGTGTATAAACATTTTGTTTGGCTTTGGACATAAAACTGAAGGGTGAAGCAACAAATGTAATGTTGACTGAACACAAGCCCAATGCTTGGTTCGTCAATGTCAGTATTTGCTCCCATCCTTAGGCCGCAGACAACATACCTTCACCCTTTATCACTATACTAACAATTTATTTTGCCCTTTTTTTTTTAATTTTATTGTTTCTGAATTCTTTTGTTGTCTGGTATTTTGTCATGTTATAAAACTTTTCCTCTTTAATTGTATATCTTTTTGTACTTTTCTTCCTACCACTATGTTTCTCTTTTGATAATTGCTATCCTTTAGTTTCTCTAAAGTTTTGTTATCTTTTCCTCATATGTTATTTAGCTACGCTTTTCCATTACTTGTTTATATTATCGTTCAGTTCTCGATTTGTTTCTTTTGTCCTTTGTTGGTTATGTTGTTATCTTTTAATTCTTTTAATTTAGTCCTTTAATTTGTTTGCCTTAAATTAGAAGAGAGGGTTGGCTTGTTAGATTTTCATTCGGTATTAATTTACAATCTTTACATGATATTTTTTTTCCTTTTCATGAACAATAATCAATTCATGTTTTATTCTAAAAAAAAGATTCAATTCATGTTTTATCTTCGTTCACTTTTGCTTTTGATTAAAAGTTACGCCTTCCTCACTACGTAATCCAAAATCAAACCACTCTCGTGTTCCCTTTATTGATAGTCCCACCATGTTCATCTAAGTCTCATTCTATAAAAATCATTTCTCCTACTGGCATCGACTGTATGATTCCATAGAACGAGTACCAAAAATTATGTATGGTATTTTCATCTAAACCTACCTGGGATACGTATGCACTAATATTATTTATGGTTTGGTCATTTAGGATAATTTTAATGCTCATTGGTACATCTTCTTTTATTTTTTATTGTACCACTTTGTCTCCCATCTTTATCAAGTATGAACAATATACCCGCTCCGTTATTATTTTTTGGTTATTTCCCCTCAAGTAGAAAAGTCGTTCCCTCCTTTCAATTCTTTAACTTCTCCTTTCAATTTAGTTTCTTGTGAGCAAATTATGTTAATTTTTCTTTTTATAAATATGTATACTATTACACGTCTATGCTCCTATATTCTATGATGTTATTACCAATTTTTATGTTTGTCAACACCATCATCATTACTAATTTTGTCGTCGTTATATATGTGTGTGTGTGTGTAATAGCAGCTATTGATGTCGTCGTCGTTATTGTTACTATCACTACTGTTTTGTTAAGAATTCAACAAAAGATTTGATGTAGTTTTACAATAGGTTGCCAAGCTGACAATAACTCATCTCCTTTTGGATTTGTTTTTTTGTACCGGTATTGGGATGGTCAAAAATATTTATTATGTCTTTAGAATTCTAGTGTGTTAATTTTATATAAAGTAATAATAATATAAAATGGTTTACAACTATTTTTAAAAATAGCTAAAAAACGCGTTGTAACGACCCACAAATTTATTACTTTGATAAATTATATTTATTTTTAAAAATATTCAAATATAAGCTTTTTTAACATAAACTATGATGTTTTGAACAATAAATAATAATGGTAATCTTATCTTGAATAAGTATTTACGAAAATATATAGTCTGAGAGAATATCGATAAAATAGCTGAATATCGTTTTATCGATAAACCACTCTGTAATCACCAGAAGTCGTGCACGGAACTGGATGCATACACTTATTTGTTCATTTAAACAAGGATATGAAATATAATTATTTATTTTATTTTTGGAAATGTATTTATGACATCTTCAATAATGTCATCATATTTAATAATTAATTAATGAATTTAAATTGAGATTATAATGATTTAATAGTTATTTAATTATTCAAATAATTGTTTTAGAAGATAATAATTCATTTTAACTAGTTATATAGTAATGATAAATCATTTATAATAGTTTTATAAAGATATATATATATATTTGATTTAAAAATATAAAGAAAATTGATATCGCTTAATCGATATAATAACACTTTTGTAAACAATTATTTAATATTAATTTATATGGTTTTATAAATCAATTATGATCATTTTAATTAATTAATAATGATAAGAAATTAGTTTTCAAATTTTGTTTACATTTATATATAATTCAATTAATAAGTGAAAATATGACCGCGAATCGGCTTTTCGATTTTTAACGGTTTAACGAACGGAAGTTGTTCAAAGTTGTTGCAAACTTATTTATATGCCTTGGGCACATATATAACACACACACCCTAACATATACATGAACACACACACACACACATATATACAAATATACATATACACTTATATATATGTATATTGCAAAAATATCTAAGATATTTTCATTTTCTTACTACTTAAGCATCCTAAAAGTCAAAAGCAACCATCTCTTCATGCTTACACACACTTGCACATGGAGGTGCACATGAAGGAGGGGGGGGGGGTAACGTGGGGAAATGATGGAGGGAAGGTGACGATAAGTGGTGATGTGATGGCATGCAAATATCATGATATTTTGTTGCAAACTCTAGCCTATAAATACATGCACATTCTCTTCATAAATCCTCACTTCTCCTTCTTGTTATGAAGCTCTTTAATGACTTCTTCATGTTGAGACAAGTTATAAGAAAATTATGATAAATAAATATATACATATATGTACATACATCATTCCACTTCTAAAACTACATCTTCTTTCTCTTCTCTTCTAAAGGCCCTAGGCCGTGAGCAAGGAAGTGAAGTGCTAAGGTAGTGGTGGCCGAGAGCAAAGGTAAGGTTGTGGAGCTAGGTCGTGAGTCTTGGAGCAAGAGGAGGATGGCCGAGCACTTAGAAAGGAAGGAGGAATTGTTTAGGTGATGTTTGAATAAAGTAGAAATGGTTTAGTGAAGTGTTGATTTGTTTGAATGTTGGTAGGAAGTTTTGGTTCGAATAAAGGTGAGTACACTTGCTTAAGTTGATTTTAAATTTAGTCAATGATATAAATGTATAATTTATAAATTAATATGTGGTTGAAAATTGATGATAACTTAATGATTATATGGTTGATAACTTGGTTGCGATAAATTTTAAAAAATCATAATAAAAATGGTTAAGTGATTAACCATGGTTAATTTATGGAAAATAAATCCATATAAATATGTGTATGAAGTTTATTGAGCCTCTTAATGGTTTTGAAATATAAAAAGGGTTGAAAATGAATATTATAATAATATAACATTATGAAATAGTTTAAAAGTGAATATGAGATTTAATATGGAAAATACCAGTTTAAATGGTTTGTAAATGTTTTATAAACAATAAAACTTAATTTGGAGAAGTTTTGACTAGTTATGAAAAATAAGTCAAAATAAGACGCGTAGCGTATCGGCAGTTCGCGATTTCGCATCGGAAAAGTTAAATGAACATATAAAGTAGAATATAGCTCGAAATTCTTCGAGATAAGAATTTTCCGAACTACTATAATCATAGTTTTCAAATAAAAGAAAAAGATCGAGATTTCGCTAAGTAGATTTTGAAATATGAGCAAATCAAGTTTTCAAAATAATCGTGGTTTGATAGTTCGAAAACCAAAGCGACAAATTCGTTAAAATTAATATTTTTTATTCTTTAAAAACATGAAATAAATCCTACAAACATTTTAAAATGTTTTAAAAGAGATTTGAGTTATAAAAATAAATGTCTAAATGATTGAAAAGTCGTTTTGATCAAATAAGCTTTTACATCACTATATTCGCAGTTATTTTTGCAGCACTTTTTAATAACTATTGAAATATAGCTTTTAACTTAAGTATTCTTTCCCAAATATTTTATAAATGTTTTCAAATAAATAATTAAGTATTTTAAAGATGATTTGGAGGTTTTGTAATTTATTTTAAAGAGTTTAAAATAAATGATTTAAAGAAAAGCTGTTATAATCAAGTGATTTAATCTTAGCTCTAAAAGTCGATAAGTAGACTGGATTTTTCTATTCGTGAGATTCAGATGTGAGGTGCTTAAACTAAGGAGATGTTCATGAGCAATCAGTGTCCTGGCTCACCTGGCCTCTTTCCTGGGCGAGGAATAGATAATGTCGAAATGTCGGAAACGAGACAAATATAAAAGATTTAAAATTTAAAATTTAAAATTTAAACAACTTGGATTGTATAGAAATAATCTTCTTATACTTAGTGTTAAATTCCAAGGAGGGAACCCTTACTATACGTGTGAATTTAAAAGGTGTTTTCACCGTTATTCGACAGATAGTAAAGGTTGAATACGGAAATTGGACTCTAGGAGAATTAGTATAATTTCTATGGATCCTTTTCTGCTCAATACTAATTGGTTTTGGTTTATAGTAAATGATGTCTTAAATAATATCGTTTTTGACCCATTTAAAAGCTATAATTTGAAAATAAGAAATCTTTGTTAAGATTTAAATAAATAATTTGGAAATGTTTTTCTAAGCAACAAGTTAAATGATTTGGAATTATTCCAAGATAAAAAGGGTTTAATAAACCAAAGGATTTGATAAATGAAGCTTAATGATTCCATATACTCTTAAGAAGATAAATTAAATAGTTGAGAAGAATATATCTCTGAAAGATATTTCGAATGAATGAAAAGATTAATTAATTGGATGATGTTTGATAATCACCTATATATTTGACATCTTTTTATCGATGATTGGTTCGGAGAAACCAGGGTCAGATTTCAGTGATTCCTATCCGAAAACCACTTTGAACCAATGTATACGTTCAGAAGCGAAGACATGTTGAAGACAACGATTTTGAAGACAGAGATCTTCATGATGAAGGGCTACTTGCCACTAGCCCCGCGATTTCATATTATATATATACGGTGGCAGTAGTGCTTTGTTATGAAAATCTTCAATGCAAGCTACTAATTCTATGGTTGATTTCCGACAGGATGTAGTAGAAGAGTGCCTTGGTTTGTCCTGCTCTTGGACAACTTGTATGGATGTATGTCTGACATTGCATTTCTAAGATCACGTACATTGATTTTTATAAATGTACATCTGTTTGGTGGTGTAGGAGGTAACTTTCTTATACTTAACACCTTCTCTGAGACGTATGAGCTCAGAGGTTGTACATTCGTGGAAATCAATAGCGTGTTGTTAGAAATGACAATGTGACATTCAAAGTGGAACCTGTTATGAACAAAGCATGGCTTTGTAAAAAGCAAAGCGTGACTTTGTGGAAAGAAGAATGTAGCCTCAAGAGCCTCAAGAATGATACGGAATATTACGTAGTCAGTTGGATATTTCGAGCTATCGGTTTTATTGAGGAAGGGGTGTTTGTTGCCTTATGGGCAGATATTGGATGCTTGACGGAGATCGAGTAAAGCCACCGAAATACGCTGTCCATAGTAGTGTGACAATGTTATACGGAGGCTTGCTTGAGATAAGTGAATAGCCACCGAGAATTGTTATGCATGGATTTTCTATCGGAGAAATGACCACTAGTTCCCTATCATGTTGGAATCCAATTCCAATACGAGCTTTACGGTTTCGGTTGTATTTTCGAAATAGCTGTAATGCTTTGCTAACATTTCAGCTACCCATTTGTTATCATATACACCGTTTGACATTGTCCGGATATTGGTATTTTCTTTATATATTTATTTGAAAAGTGTTTTCAAACCAATGTTATTAATGATAATATCAAATTTGTTTTGGCATAAAACATTTTGGTTATCATAAAGTAAAAATCCGTCCATGTTTATGAGCGGCGTGGTCTTACGAGACACCCTTCTTTTCTAAAGGTTTTGATTGACATCAATCTGATATATACATTTATAATTCGAGTTTTCTCACGCTGGTTTATCAAGCTTGATCCGTGTATTTTTAATACTCGGGTCAGATCCGAGTGGTTTCAGGTTTAGCTGAATACATTTGGAGTTTCCAGAGGAGAGCTAGAGATCTTCATTTACGTATGAATGTATTTTATTTTTTCGCTACATTTGTTTTGTTGTTTTCAACATTTGTAAAGACAGAGGATTTATAACTGTCCAGGCTGAATCTAGGTTAGACTCTGATATTATTTCAAAATTTTCCTCTATAAAAGATTTTGTGATTAATAATATATGATTATTCGATTCGTGTGAGATTCTATTTTTGTTCTGTTATGATTTTATCTTTATTTTCTTTTTTTCCCTAATTATCAGTTTTTTCGTTCAAATTGGGTTGGTCATGTGTGATTTATTGTCAACTTAAAATGTACGGAATTATTGGTCGTTACGCCCGTAGTAAATGAGAAACGAGAAAACTACCCATTCCAGAATTTTAGCTTCAAGTTGCCAAAATCCTCCGAATTATCTCAAATTGCCAAGTCCAAGCCTACAACCAAACCAAACACAATCTCAGACTAATATTGTTTTCATATTTTTTTACGTGCAAAAGTAATAAGTTTTTTTTTTCTGGTTGATTAACCAAAAAAATTATCTGGATAATTCAATCAACGAAAAAAACTATCACATGAAATCAGTAATTCAACATAATTTGCAAGAAAAGTTTAATTTTGGAAAAACTTCTCTTTCATAGCAGAATCTGTCCCTAGTCAAAAACACGAACAATCATATTCTTAAATTTGTTAATCAACTAAGAGAAATGGTTCTGGATATGATAAAACTGTTTTGAGGAAGCTTGTTTTCTAATGAATCTGAATTTGTTTAATTGCTGATTTAGAAATATGTTTTTCTGAATTAATTTAATAATCGTGCTGATATAGATAGATCTGATAGAATCTCACAATATTAATAACTCGATGTAAGCTTTTAGAAAGTCGTATTAGCCCTGCCAAACAATGAAGATAATAAATCTCTGAATTCATATGATGTTGATGAACCATTAGAATCAGCAACGAGTCGATGGCTATCTTGCTTTTGTCTATGATACTCCCAAATCCGGGTCGGTGTGCTCGGACCGCATAGCCATGTCAATGGATAATTTTTGATGTGGAAAATATCATATCCGCATCCATATTCGAAATTATTTTAGACGTCGAATATTTATATTTGCACATGGCAGACAAGTGTCGAATTTGTCTATTTGTCAACGATTAATAAATCTAAAAAATAATTACAGTTTTTTTGGTTTAACTTAAAAACATTCCAATAGTAATACTTGTGAAGATACAAAAGATCATAAAAACTATGATGATAAATAAATAGTTTTTAGCAACGAATATGGATTTTTATACATATCATGTATACTATTATCTTAATAAAATAGCAAATATCAATCATTAATTGTATTAAAATATTGCTATAAATTATTGTCTTGATAAAACTAGATGGATAATTTTGGGATATGGGTATCTTTATATTCGCATTCGTTTTCCGAATATCGGATATTTTTTATTTTTGAATACGGAATGCACTTTTTTTTAGGTTTTCGAGTATCCATTGACATGCCTATACCGCGATGGAGAAATTCAGTTGCGCTCTAACATGTTGGAGAATCAGTGCAATTACTCTCTCCTCTAATGGAGAAAAATCCGATCTTAAAGATGAAGCAATCAATGTCTCCAACACGTGGATTCTAGATCTGTTAACTAAAGTTGATTTCCGAGGGTCCTGTTAATTGAAGAAGAAGCAATATACCAAACACTTTATTATTATCATTATTATTACGAGTGTTATGGCACGCGCTTCGCGCGTGAATTGTTTTCTTTGCACGTGAATTGTTTTCTTTATAAATTGTATATGTTTAAATAAGTCAAAAAAATGATTTTTTTTATTTTCAAATGATAGTAAGATTTGTATATTTGTAAAGAAGTATTTTGAATTTGTAAAGGAAGTTTAATTTTAGATCCTAATTTTAGAAGTATTTTGAATTTGTAAAACTTGTTTAATTGTTAGATCCTACTTTTAGGGGCGTATGATTTGTAAAAGAATTTTAATATGAGATTCAACTTTTAAGTGATTAAGATTTGATAATATATAGAGGGACGTTTTTGGTAGTTCACGTTGATACAAAAAAAGTGTGACACCAAAGCTATTACAACTATTATTAAAGATTTTTGAATACACTGAATAAGAAAGTAATTACGATCGTGATCTTTCGTTAAAAATCCGATCTTGAAGATGCAGTAATCCCAACAACGCTCGAATTCTTGATCTTCAAGCCCAAAAAGAATTAGAACTCCGCCAATCTAAGGGTTGGTTCTAAAAGAGAACTTGAAGATAAAAGACTACATAGAAATAATGCATCTATACTCATATTGTACTCATCTAAGACATCAATAAAATCCAATTAGTATAACATGATATCATTTCCATTTTGAGGAAAAGGTTATATGATTAAAGTTTTTTTCCCTCTCTTTTGAGTAAGGTGGGATTCAGGGTGGGAATTGAGACAGAGGAAGCTAGGTTGGTGGAATATAAAGACAATGTTATGTTTGTGTACGAGAGGTGCCTATAATAGAAACTATGATTTGTGGTGCATATAATTAAAGATGAGCAAATGGTTGGTTCGGTTTGAAACCGACCTAAAATGTTGAAACCATAATAACATTCAAGAAACATAAACCGAATCGAACTAAATCGATATTTTTTAAAACCGAAACCAACCAAATCGATAATATTTTGTTTGATTTGGTTGGTTTATCTTAAAAATGAATTAGATTTAGTTATTTTTTTTTTGAAATGGTACTTTATATACTCAATAAACGTTCGAATCACGCTACGCAAGTTTCGAACTTGTGACCTCTCGTACCAAAGCCGAATTACTTAACCACTTGAATGGTGCTTGTCAATTAGATCTAGTTATTGATACAATATATGATTAAAATAATTAATTGAGTCCATTTGATGTAAACATTTTGAAAAACGAACTCCTCTTTTAAAAATATTAATATGAATGGAAAGAAAAATAATATTGTTATGAAAATATTGTTAAAAATAGCGTTGTCAATAGTAATTTTTTTATTTTAAAATAACTTAATTTTTAAATTTGGTTTAATTGGTTGGTTGGTTTGGTTTTCAAATATTGAAAACCAAACCCGACCAATAAACCAAAGAAATACAAAAGCAAAAGCAAAAACCAACCTATTAACTAACAAAACCGAACTAGACCAACCAAACTTAATTGGTTTGGTTGGTTTATTCGGTTTTAACCAATAAATGCTCATCTCTACATATAATACTATTTTTTTGATAAATAGTTTTGGAGGTAAAAAGGGCTATAACCATATCATTGTAAGCTATTGTGATTTACTTTTGCAATAGCTATTATAATAAAACATTATGAATAATTGGTTTTTAACCTGTTAATTTTTAAGAGTCAACCTGTTTCCTCAGTTACCAAATTACACTGCGCAACAAATGTGTTAAATGGCTAAAAATTTGTTACATTGGAGCATCCATGTGTTTTTTGACTTTGTTTGAACTAATAAATTTTTTTAATCTTTTTTCCTTTTTTTTTGTTTTTTTTTTTGCGTGTGTTTTTGTTCTTTTTGCTCTCATCTTCTGTCATAAAACAGAGTCTGTGACCGTTTGTTTTGTTTTATTTTGGTGTGTATATCAAAGTTGGAATATAATGATTTTTAATGTTGTGTGATGAATGCAGAGTGATGCCTAAACAAAGCAAAGCACTTAAGCTCATTCCTCACAATGCTGCCATGCATCATCCCAGCAATATTTGGTCTGTTGGTCCGGTTTCCCTGCTCAATAAATTTGTGGGTTGCTAGTCACCTTTCTCTACCAATGCTGCTTGCTTTCTTTGTAGTTTGAAGTTGCTATTAAAACCTGAAACCCTTGTATGTTGGCTGATGCTAAAACCTTTTACTACTTATTATTCTTTAACTAGTAATAATCAACTGGTTGGTAACGTTTTTCACTGAAAAAGTTAATGTGTTGTAAATTTAATTTAGGCAAATTCCATTAATACACGAAAAGTGTTCTTCATACCCCAATGATATTAAAATCGTTTTAAGAACAAAATTGACTTTATTCTTCTTAATGGTTACATGATTTTGGTTGCATCTATTCACTGTTTCAAGTCTTCAATTTTTGAGAAAATCTCGGTTAAAATGAAAGGGATTTAAAAATTTATAACCGATCAAGCTGTCAAATTTCGGATTTTGAAAAAAATCTCGAGTTGATGTCGAATGAGATAAAGAAGATTTAAAACCTTGCGTCTATTAGCCTCTCATTAATTTCATTTCTCACTTCAGTCAAGTTTAAAAAAACAATATTTTCTTATTTGCTCTTCTACATTTCATACAGTAAAATGTATTCCTTTTTAATGCCAATCTCAATGGAAAATTTATCGAACATTCTATGTTTATATGTAATTCTTCTCAATAAATCCCATTTCAAGAAAATTTCAATCTAATTCAGCAAATTCTAGTAATCGATTAACTAATTTAAAGAAAATCAAGATTATATTAAAAAATCTAGTTGAAGTGTTTTATTATTGATGCAACTTTTGATTTCTTTACAATGTTTGTTTATTGCAGGTAAGTATTAACTTCAACTACCATGAATTGAAGAAGAAAGATAACATGAAGAAGGAAATGAACACAGAGAAATTAAAATAAAAAAGATAAAATGAGTATAATTTGGGTATAAATTGGGGTGATTAAAAAAATTACGGAGTGCTGCTATTTTTACAACATAGCGGGTGGAAGAAAAAAATTGTGGGTTGTTAATAGACTTAGTCCATGATTTTTCTCTCAGACATCTCTAATTAAAATCGTAAGAGAATACATAAATAAAACTCAAACAAAACTTATTTGCATAATTGACCATTATGAAACTACAAAATCATTGTCAACTCCTTTTTTTTAGCATATTCCCTCACCTTCTCCGTTGATTTACACATTTCAAGCTCCAAATATATGGGTAAAATCACACAAAATCCAAACAAATTTACAAGTTTAAGCAATTCAACATTAAAATCAATAAAAATTAAAACAAAATTTATTTGATTTTAAAATTTTAGGGTATGACATTTGAAGAAATCAGTATTTAAACCAATTGTATCGATGTAACTATCCGTAAAATAAACGAGGAATATATCTTTATTCTAGTATAGGTCTAATAAAAAATGGTGTATGTTAGTTTAATATGTTTTATGGTGTAGATTAAGTAATCAGTGGTGTATAAATAGAGTTAGCCTTTAATTTATATTTACATTATATAAGAAGTTTATTAGGTTAGATAATTGGTTTGTTAAAACTTTGCTAGGAAAACAGCAGGATAAAACTTAAATAGATGAAATAGTACAATATTTACAAAGGAATGTTGGCAATAATGATTGACTGTACATCACTCTCAACTCAATATCGTGATCCGATTTTTTGAATGAGGAGGTAGGGAAGGATTCATTAAATAGATATGTGAGATTATTGTTAGGTTGTATTCGTTGAATCTCAACATCTTCGCTTTTTTCAAACATGTGTGTAGAAGAACTTTGTAAAATTTTGTTATGTTCTAACCCCTTAATTATATATAGACCCATTTGACTTGTGCTACATGCAACCCCCGGGAATTTAATGGAAAATTTAATAAAAGAATTAAATTTAAATATAATAAGGGGAAAAATGAATTTTTTTCAACAGTCCGAATCTGGGTACAAAACTTGCAACGTTGTGTTAATAGCGATTTTCTGAACAATTTTCATATCAAGTTAACATGAAGAAGTTTTCGAAGTTTGAAAATTTGAATTTAAAATAATTAAATAAGGAATAAACAAAAATATTAATTAACGTTAAACAGCGGTTGACACCCTTGGGTGGACCAGTCGACATGAAGCGATCGACCGTCCAAGGCCTAGTGGTCGACCGGTGCACACGTTACGGCTAGGGTTTGCCTAGGACGAACGGTCTAGATTGAACGTATATTTTGTGGATGTCTAGATTCGACTGTATTTTTTTGAACGTATGGGATTGGAACGTACCTTTTTGGGAACGGACGAGATTAAAAGCCAAGTCTATAAATACATTGTTAGACTAAACCCTAATTCATCGGAAAAAAAGCTGTACGTCCAGACTTTGCCAAATTCTTTTGTTTTCAAACCAAATTTCTTCAAACCAAAATTAAGTTAAATATCCAAAGGAGAAGCAGGGGAGTTAAATCAAATCAAGCGAAGATCTAGGAAATGGAGGAGATTCCGGACGTAATTCAGAGGGGATAGCTTGGATTTGAGGTGAGTGAGTACAGTGTTAATTAGATGATTTATATGCAGTTAGTTGTACTATACCCTATTTGATTTAGATTGTTAAAAATTAGATTGAGAATTCTGTTTGTTTAGATTTGAAATTTAACAGTAAAAATAAATTGATGCAAATCTGTTAAATAAGAATTGATTCAAGTAGTATCCTTTTCTTTAATCAAATATGAATTGATATATAACCCGTTGATGTTGATGTTAAACCTAGGTTAAACTGTTTACTGTAACTTGAATATGAGTTTGACAAATACAACTTAAATTTCACAAATTTGGGATTCACAGAAATTGCTATAATATAAGAACTGTAGGCTTACTGTTTAGATTTGAAAACGAACGCGATTAACCAATAATTAATGAAAATCGAAGAACATGATTAAACTAACCTAAAAATTATCACTCCGATCGGTCGATTGCGCAATAGAGCCAGTCGAGAGCAAGCGGTCGACCACTCTAAGAGCAAGCGATCGATCGGTTAGCATTTTCTGAGCACAGTATGAACCTTGGCCTAAGGCTCAGGTTATAAATAAAATAATTAGTGGTGTATGTGTATATCTTAGTGTGTGTGGATGTTAGTATAAGTTGGGAAGCTAGTTCCCCATGATGACGACACTAGGACGTTGCGGGACTGGGTAAATGTTATTTATTCAACAGGGTCAACATTCGACTTGAGGCGATTCTATCGCAAATTGCACTCATAGGAGGTTCTATGGTGAACGTACAACAACGACGATGATGGCTGATGGAGTGTGCGGTCCGACACTAATGAGAGTTCCCTAGTATTCACGTTGACGCGATGTGATGTTGTGTTGTTGATGTATCCCGAGGTGGTGCGTTAAGAAGCGTTACGTTACCATTGAGAAGTGGACACAGATGCAACGACGAGGAGACACCCCGGTTATTCGACATTGCAGGCTCCCACTCGATGTGTAACTAGGATACGAGTACTCGTAGTTCTAGGAATATAGTCCTATGGTTGATATGATACATGTAGTCGTAGCGTGGGAAACTTTTTCCCATGGTTGAGAATTGTAGGTAACCCTTATATATAATAGTTGCAGTGCCTACTAGTCGATTATAGATGCCTTGAGGTTCGATTAGTTGTTCAACCCCATGTATGAGCCTGCACAAGTCGTTAGTGTAGATGTATTAAGCTAAACCCCTTAGGAAAATGATATAAGTAATTAACGGACACTTGTAGGACATTCTAGGTCACATAGTGTATTACTAAAATTAATTACTTGTGATCACCATATATTAATAATGTACTAATTCACCAGAATTTTGTCTGACTCACTCCTTTTCTTTCTTTTCCCTCACCACGGGAGGACAGGACAACAGGTGATAGGCCCGAAATCAGTACATGGAGAGGCGAGCTCAGCATCGGAGTTGTTTATCATTTTATATTAATCTCCATGTAACTATTATCATATTCGGTACTTAGTATGTATATTCTTAGTCTTTGTAATGTTTTAAAAACCCGATAGCTCGTATTTTTTGGCGCTGATGCGAGTCCCAAAGTCATCGTAGGCTTTGAATCGGTGTGTTGGGAGGTGCGGGTTGTCACATTTCTTATCAGAGCATAAGTTTAAAAAATTCCTTAGTAACCAGGTACGTATTGAGACAACGTACTTGAAAAAGTTTGGAAAAAATGGTTTCCAAAAAGATTTTCAAAAAGTTTTCCAAAATGGGTTCTAGTATATATATATATATATATATATATATATATATATATATATATATATCTCTGTGTGTGTAGAAAAATATACATCAAGTTTTTCAAAAAGGTTTTCCAACATTTTTATACAAATATAATACGGAAAAACGTTTTCCCTTATTGCCAATACTATATATTGAAAAGTTGCTAATAAAATTCCTAAAATCGGAGATAGAGAGGATGAGTGATCCCGCCGGTTGCGGCTCAGGTGATGCAGCTAAGATTCCAGGCATGAACATCCCGATTTGGTTCTAGAGGTATCTACAAGCAAGATGACAAGTCGAGCTTAACCCTAATAGGGGACCCACAAAGCGTGTGCCAGGTGCAGTTCCTACTCGATCACCTGCCATCGATTTCGCCAACCTATGTAAGGACTTTGCCAGTCTAGGAGGGAAGCCGTATGTGAGGACCGAGTCGTATGTGGACTCGAGGGCATAGATGCGCACTTGTGAGAGGGTTTTTGGATTGATGGGTCTTGCTGATGAGGTGAGGAGGCAACACGCTACTTGGCATTTACAGGGAAAGACCCTGAATTGGTGGGGTGTATTAGTGGCGGAGACTCACAAGGGAGAGACTACTTGGGGGGAGTTTAGGAGATGTTTTGTGATGTAGTTTCTTTCCAGAGCAGAGTGGGGAGTACAATTGAATAAGTTCATACACTTGCAACATGGGGAGATGTCAGTGAAGGAGTTTGTGAATCAGGTCAATGAGCTAGCTAGGTTAGGATGTAGCTGATCAACACCCCTCACAACAAGGCTCTGAAGTTCATTAAGGGATTGGATCAACCTCTTCAAAATTTGGCCCTTAGTCATATTCCCATGTGTGGGACTTTTGAGAGATTGGTAGAGATGACTTTGCTTAATGTTGTTTCCAAGGAGAAAGTGAAGGGTGAGCCTAAGATGACGGGAGGAAAGACACCAGCAGAACTAACGCAAGGGCGGAATGGGACCCAATGGAAAGATCAAGAAGTAAGAGTTGCAGTGCAAGAAGTGCATCAAGAAGGGACATTTTGTGAGGGAGTGTAAGACAAACAGTTTAAAGATTAAGTGTTACAACTACAATCAATACATGCATATGAGGTGGGAGTGTTTAGCACCTCAGAAGACATCTACCCAGTTGGTTTCAGCTTACACATTGGACGAAGTTCCTAGTTCAAATGAGCCTCCACTTGCAGACAAGGGGATGTTGGTCGTAATCGAAGGTGTGATAACTTTATTTGATTTACCTATTTGTACTTTATTTGACACGAGGCATCATGATAGAGTTAGGGGTATGCCCTAGGGGAAATTATGTAATTTGTTACATATATCTAACTCAATAACTAATCTTGTTTGAAATAAAAAGTGTTTTCTTTCTATTATATACTTGATATAATGTGTTATATATATATTAATTAATTTAATTAAAAGTACATTTAATAGAAAATCCATAAATGGTATGTTTTGTGATAGTAGTTACAAAGCGTTGTAACCATGAGTAATTTATCACAATGAAAACAACTATACCATTTTAAATGTTCCTACTCAAGATGCATCGACATTGGATATTGATGTATCCGTTGAGATTATAGTATGTAACGCTTTCCAAATGTTGAGCAGTGTATTTCTTATGACTGCTAGGGGGCACCTAGGGGTTACGTACTAATAGTTATTTCATAATTATGGAATGACTTACTCGATAGTCTTCAATTGGTTAATATAACCAAGGTCAAACAGAAAATATCGATGAGACTGATTTATACAGTTCTCTTGACTTGAGAATACTATGGATCTTCAATATGAAAGCTCCACTTTTATTATAGTCAAATCATGGCACGGTGTCCATCGAGTGACTATAGTTGGGTCGAGTGGAAGTATTGGAGGTGAAGCACTATTTCAAGAGAGGATTCGTCTTCTCAGTTATATGAGGTTTAGTATCACGGTTAACTCCAAGTTAACGTCTCTGGCCAGAGCAGTTCAGTTAATAATAATTGTTATTATTGAATCAAACACTTTATGTTTGAACTATAGAGTTGAACGTGGACGATATTGAAAATTTGACCATTATCAAATTCCGTAAGTCCAAAGTGATATAGTTTCGACGAAGAGAATTAGTGTAAATAAAAGTCACAATCGGGTAACACTTAATAAAGTGAAATTGGATTTGACCAAAACTAAGTAAGTGGTCAATTTGGTTAAAATGTCACACCGCCTGTTAAGTGACATGTGAGCATTAACATTCAAATAGTTCGATCACTATGCCACAAATTGAATCAGAAAACATTGATCACACAACATATGATAAATTTTCTGTTATCCCACTTTTTCACACAACATATTGAAACATCATCTGTTCTGTGACACAATGGTGATCAGACAACGTTTGTTTTCAAATAATATTTATCTTTTGTTTGATTGAAGTTATCAAAAAATTTAATTTTGGCTCCATATCAATATTTTGGTTTCCCTCTCCATATTTCCGTAGCCGCGTGTTCCTTAATTATTTCCCTCTTCTCTTTCTTTCCAATCCATTTTTCCTCATCTCTTAAAACCAAATCGGTAGAACCCTAAACTCTCCCACTCTCGAAACCAAATCAACAAAACCCTAAACTCGGCTTCCTTTTTCATTGAGCCATCTTCCGGAATTAGGGTTTCCTAATTGAAGCATCGATTGATAAAGAAATCACATGCGTCCCTTTATCGATTTTGATGGTAATCAAAGCGGCAGAATCCTAATCTCGGCAAAAGGCATATAGCTAGTTGCGATAGATTAATGTAGTTGTTTCCGTCGTCGAGAGATTCTGATGGTAATTGATTAGTATGATTTCCGTCCCTTTCGATTTTGTATCATTCTCGACTTGTTTCAATGTCGATGATGAAATGGGTTTTTATAGGGTTTGGATCCTTATATTTCGTATATACTTTGGCTTTGAATTTTTCAGTTGCTTTCTTTCTACATTTGATTTCCGATTGAACGATTATATGACTAATTACTTGTTCAATGTTGATATATATATATATATATATATATATATATATTCAAATATATTTTCTTTGGTTGAATGATTTTGACTTCAGTCTTGACTATTTCAAAATTGTTTCGGTTGATTTTTTATTACCCTTGTTATCTCTGCACTCGAGTTGTTTTCCATGCCTGTCTTCTTTCCGTTTTCCTTTTTGTCTGTGTGTTATACTTGTTTGAATCTCTACCTTACATAAATGATTCACTGCCTTGTCTGAATCGCTGCACTGTCCTTTTGTAATGTGTTAACATGTACTTGTGTGTTCATGTTGTTCCAATCGCTTGTGTACATGAGTGATGTGTGTGCACTGATCTCTCAAGTTGTTTCAATTTGTATCCTTGCTGTGTTTGCACCCTGCTGCATCTAGTTTCAAGTATTGCATGTGTTTCCCTGTGTGCAAGTCCTTGTTGTCTTCATTGTTTTGTGATGTTGCACTTGCTTGTGTGTTCTGATACTTGTATCCTTATGTATTTCTTGTTTAGACCAATGTGTTGCACTTAAACTGATTGCTTCACCAATTCATTTACTGATTCATTCAACGATTCACTTACTGATTCATTCAACGATTCACTGTATACATGTATATTAGTGTGCTTACTGCCTTGTTGCTCTAATCTTCTGAGAACTTGGACTTCCTTGAGTTGCTGTTGTATACTTGTGTGCACTTATGTTTATTGCTGCTGTGATGTATACTTGACAAGATACCGCTGTGGTGTACTGTTTAGTTAATGCTTCTTGTAGTGCTTGTGCGCTTCATTTCTGATCTGGGCTTGATTGTTAGTATGTGCACGAGTGCATCTACCTGAGCTTGTTCTTGCCTTGCCTGGACTTATTTGTGCACTTTGTACTTATTGTTTCAGGCATTTGCACTATGTGGTTTCTCTGAGTTGTACATGTGATATACATTCTGGTTTCACTTGGATGCATGTATTGGCTGGTGCACCTGTATTCCTTGTGCATATGTACTTTGTTGTCTTCTTTTGCCACTAAGAGTTGAGTCTAAAACATGGCTGCACCTATGTACACTGCGTGTTGCACTTGAGTTGAGTCCGGAATTTCTTAGGCTTAGCCTTGTGCACATTTGCACTGTGTTGAGCCTTTGGTCTTGACCTTTGCATTTGTCCCTGAAATATATAGACACACATATGCACTGTGTTGACCATGTGCTCGAACCCGTGCACTTCAGCCTTATTCATGCTTTTTAAAACTGATATGTGTTGCACCTGAGTTAAGCCCGAGCTTGCCTTTGCTTGACCTTGTGCACACTTGCACTGTGTTGAGCCTTTGGGCTTGACCTTTGCATTTGTCCCCGAGAGATAATCGATGCTCAGCCTTGTGATATTTACAGTGATACGCTGTGCATATCATAAGCTGTTCGTACACACTTAATTTTTGTGCTTGTCTAAAATATGAAAACAAACAACCCAAATAACTGAGGCAGTATAAAATCATAATTATAATTTTATTTTTGTTATTTATTTTTTTTATTTATTTTTGTTTCTTTTTCTATTTTACCGCCTTGTTTATTTGACAGGTATAGCGGACAACTGGACACAGGTTGGAGCAAGAAGATATCAAAAACAAGTTCGGGTGAGAGTAAAAATGTTGTATATGAGAGTGTGAAATAGTGTATGATGAAAGTTGTATTGTATTTGAAAATAAAAATATAGTGGAAGCCAAATGTGTACTATTTGAATTTGAATTGAAATAAAATATATGTTTAAATAAAATTGCGATTCATTTATTTCATTCTGCAAATATTTATTTCATTCTGTGAACAACATATAAGTGTAATTGGTATTCATAATAGTCAATATTTATATGTTGTCTAATAGGTAATTTTGGGAATGGTATTGTAACATCAGACAACATACGATTTTTTTTCCACTGTTGTGTTAGTGCATATCAGATGATGAGGCATATTTATGGTCTGATGTGCAAGGAGACGGCACCAGATTTAACGACATATATATATGATTTCAGACAACATGGCATATCCGTCGTCTGATGCGTTTTTTGGCATAGTGGATGTTAATCGCTGACCTAATTTACAACCGACGAATCGCACTACCGGAATGATGAATTCTCTTTAGACCAAACGAATTAATTAGTTTATATTGTTATAAATAAATTAAATAAATCAATATCTACGAAATATTAATTGAAAAATTTAAATATGATTTGAGGAACAAATATTATAAAATATATTTATAATAGCTATAAATATATCGGTCAATATGTGATATCGATAAGCAATTAAATTAGATTTAATTAATAATATTAATTCGGGCTTAAATGGGATACTAGCCCATGATTATGGGTTGATAATTTTGGCTGTTATGAGGGCTATAGAGGGAAGCTAAAATGGGTTAGAGGGGTTAAAAATGGATGGCTCAGATTAAGTGAGAATTTGTATAAGATATGATCCATAACTTTCTCTCTTCCATCCTCTATTTAAAGACCTCTAACCCTAATTGTTTAAGAGCTTTTTGGCTGGTACTATTCACATCTATTGCTGGTCGATTTCGCCCCCCGAAAGCTTAAGCAAATTCAAATCAAATCAATTCAAAAGGCAATTATATTTGATAGTCAAAGGTCTACGGTTTAAGAATCAGCAGT
This sequence comes from Allium fistulosum, assembly GCA_030737815.1. Classification (NCBI taxonomy): domain Eukaryota; kingdom Viridiplantae; phylum Streptophyta; class Magnoliopsida; order Asparagales; family Amaryllidaceae; genus Allium; species Allium fistulosum. Next base: position 707,370,479 of record CM060903.1, on the reverse strand, counting down.
CTGCCGAATCAAAAAAGCTTTCAAAGGAGAGAGAGTTCATCACTACTAGGTTTTCTTCAAGGCATTGGTTTTGGTATGTTTTTATAGTATTATACAGTTTATAATTTCTGGATAATATTTTATTATTCATATATTATTATTATTATATTGTTAGTTAGGGGACGATTCTTATATGTATTGATGTTGTCACATATTAGATTGGTTATATGTATGAATTCATTTAATAAAAAACAATTTATTTTAGATATAGGTCAAATAGGCACAGCTGAATAATTTTATTTATAATAATACTTATTTTATTAATATATATGTGTGTGTGTATATATATTAATATATCATTGAATTATACTTATATGGTTTGTATTTAATAATAACATCATTTAATGCTAATAATTCAACATATATATTTTATACATGTATTTTTACAATAATTATAATTTTTGATAACTATAAATTTAATATTATATAAGTCTATATACTATGTAAATAATTATATGAAATAAAATATTTTTCGAAAATTAACTTTTAAATTTTATAAAATTATTTTATCATGAAATACGACCTTGGCCTGAAAATGAGAATTAAAAAAAATCATTTTTCCTATTTTTAAAAATTATTATAATATACAGTCGAAAATAATTAATAAAAAATAATTTTTCATCGAGAAAAATCATGGAAACTTTTTTCCTGCCTCAAAATATCATGCTAGATTATCTGAAAATTTAAAAGTTGAATAATATGTTTCGAAAATATTTTTATTAATACTTTATTGTTTTTTGACTAGTTGATCAATTCATGTATATTTTAATACAATAAAATTTTATTGTGGTGTGCATATGATCTGGAAGTGTTTAAAAAAATTATTTAATTTTATTAGTTATATAGATGTATATATTTAGATATTATAAACATGCTTATGAATACACACACACATATCTAATAAAAAATAGTATTATTTTTTTGTTGTAGTGTGTGTGTGTGTGTATTAGTTCATAATTTTTTTTATATTATGTATATATATAGTTTTAATATTTATTACAATAGTACATGTCTGTCTATATATATATAAATTATTAATATTTTACATATATACATAAGTTATATATATGTTTAAATATTTTAATTTTCATAAAATTATCTAAATAAAATTAACATATCAATTTATATATATATATAACAAGTTTAAATACATACATATATTTGGACAACATACAATATATATCGAAGAGCTGATATGTCTGTTGTAATGTAAATCCCAACATCTATATACGTGCATGTTATACCTTGCACGTTTTATCATGTTACACATGCACACACATACATATATGTATATGATACATATGTATACATATATATTTATAAAATATAAATTAAATAAACTCTACATAATTTATAAATTTAAATAAATGAGAGATTTTATTTAAATAAAATTTAGAAATGTTCTAAATGAATTAGACTTCATAAGCGCAATAAATATTCAATTAGGTAATTTTGTTGAAATTCACCCATAACTTCCGTTGCGGGCTGGCCCAGTTCCAACAATGGTATCAGAGCCCAATAGCCTATGCAGCCTAAATTAGTCATGTTAGGGTTGACTATTAAGCTCATAATCCAAAATTTGTCCATAATAGAAAAGGCCCAAATTTGAATTGGGCCTTGGGCTAATTTTCAAAATTGTTTGAAAATTAAAATATAAGATTTTAAATTTAAAAGTTAAATCTAAAATTAGATATACAAATATTGTAAAAGTTATAATATAATTAAAAAATTTCAAAATTTTTGAACGTAAATATTACTTTTGAAAATTTAAAATTTATTAATAAGATTAATAAAATAAACTAATTAAATAAGTCAATTAATTAATAAATGTATACATGTATTATATATTATGCTATATGTTATGTTGTTTTAAAATGTTTAACATAGCATAAGTATACATGTATGTATATGATTTGAAATTTGAAATTAATATAATTTAATAAAAATGTTTAATCAAATAAATCAATTAAAGGTTAATAAAGTAAATAAATTAGTTAAAAGTTAGTTAATTAAATGAATATACACATATATAAGATATATGCGTAATACTATGAAGGTTATAGTATTTAATAAATATTTAATATAAATGTTATATTAAAATAATGTAAAATTAATTATGATGTTAATTAGTAAAATAAGATTTAATTAATATAATATTATACATAAGACTGTTATATAAGTAGTATGAAATATAAAAGTTATATAATAATAAACTTAAATAATATGAATGTATAAACTAAAGGTGGAACGTTAAGAAAATCCTAAATAGACTTAAAGAATAAATACATACGTAAATGTACATATGCCGTGATTTCTGATGTGTCCAACACTTGAATCATAAGAGTATTTCATAAAAATACATTATTTCATAAGTCGATATCACTCGATATAATATATTAAAGATTATGAATCTTCAATATAATGTTGCATCTACCATATATATTAATAAATTACTTGCATACTCCTTAGTTATTGTGCAAACTCAAGCTAGGGATGTTATGTGTATTAATATATTGAATAGACGAGGTAAGATAACTATATGTATTTGTTGAGCAAACTCAAGATACATATACCATACTTAGACCGTCACGATATGGTAGGTATGAGTGAATAATCACTTTCGATTTGTTGAGAAAACTCAAGGTCGAAATGAGATTAGAATAAGGTACCAAGGGTTAAGAGTTGTATGCGATACAATCAATAAGAAATTATCCATTATCCATGGAGCTATGACTTGTTGAGCAAACTCAAGGTCAAAATTCCAAGACGGATGAGTCCTAATACCCACTAGTGAAGTCGAAAGACTTCTATGTTTCTGCTTAGGATTTGGTGAAACATAAAAGACTAGCGGGAGCCTTATTAGAAAAACGAAATGATAACATTTAACCTTTCTCAAATTGTAAGAATATATACTATATAATGTTATAATAATCTACATCGATAAATTTGTGCATTTAATTTAATTGATAGAATGTTTATCAATTAAGACATACAATTGAATTGAACTGAAGATTGATAAATAGAAATATAACATATACTTACTAATAAATGCTTCCTTCATGTTAATGTTTCAATAACCATGCAAGCGCCTAAATTTATAACTACTAAATATATTCGTAATTTAGTTGTTTACGTGTTTATTTGGTGGAGACCGTGTATTACATTCTTTGATTTTTGAACTCTAAGAGCAATACAAGACTATGGGTATTTGATCCATATACTATCGCATATAAGTGTTATATAGGGAACGATCATGGTTCGTAATCTACGATACTTCGATGAAATTAGTTCATTTAAAGCAAATAAATAAACCGTACCATAAGATCGAGTATTCAATTTGATTGACTACAATAAAGATCATATTGTATTAAATGTAATATTAGACCAAATCTATAAGACAGATCTAAGAACTCGATCGCTGAAATGTCAGTTTGATTAGTTTACGCTAAGTGCACATATTTGATGTCCTTAAATGTTAAGGATGATCGAGTGCGCTTTTGTAAAGAGTTCATTATGAGGTTGTAGTAAAAGTATTCTTTTGAATGGTTCAACCATTTAAAAGAAAAACGAATGTACAAGATTAAATGTGAATTATGGTACAATTGGGATGAAGAGAGTGAATAATCACTTCTACTTTATAAAGAAACATTGAAAACGAGAATTGTAATAATAATAATTGATACTTAGCATTGGAATGAGAAATACAATTTCTATGCCGAAATGTACTTTCATATAAAAATAAAATTATTTTCTATGAGATTTATTTCTTTGAGTTCAAGATATTTGATCAAAGAACTCTCCACTATAAACTAGTTGCAGTATATGAAATAAGTAAACTATATTAAGTGAATAATGGACCTTCGAATTCAGTAAGCTATTATAGTAATAGTGGAAATAGTGGAGAGTGCCATGTAATACTTATTGATTGCATCAAGTAATGATTTTTTTATATAAAACACACCAAACATTATTTATGAAATAATGACTACTTTTCGATGCCGACTAAAAAAATAAACATAGTTATATTTCAATGTGAATATTATGAATATTCATAATGAAATGCAACTACAATATGGTATTTGTTTTCATAAAAAAGGTGATGCATTAGATAATACAGAAGTGTCTAAAATTATTTACAATTATTTTGGAATTATAGACTAAGCCATAGTTTTGAGAAATAATTTTATTATATGATTATGAATCATATGATATTGGTTAATTATATCTCAAACAATTAAGGGCTATTCACCCATTTAGTGGAAGCATCATAAGAGTTGATGAACTCTTCAGATTAATACATATAGATGTATGCAATCGTAAGTTTATTAATACCAAAACGCTTCCACGTACTTCATCATATTCACTGTTGAGTTATTATAGACATGAACATGTGTATTTGATACACATGTATAAGTCTATGATATGGTCATAAAAATACAATGGAAGTAAATAATGTAACATGCGATAGAAATGATTCAATTTGATCGAATGATTGAGTATATTGGAATGAGTTCCTAACATACCTAAAAATGAATAAATATTCAATCTCAAAAGTGACTCCTCCATGTGATACATAATGATGTATCGATAAGGAGTAATCAAACTTTGTTAGACAAAGTAGGATTAGTTATGAGTGAAGTTGAGTTAATTTCTTTCTATAAGGTCATGTACTTAAGAGAAGTACACGATGTTGATATTATTTCATCTAAATAATAGTTTATGAAATCATACAAGATAAGGGTTTATAAGAAACCCTAACATATCCTAGACCAAGGAGTTAGCGGGTTGTGCAAGTCGAAAGTCTACAAGTAATAATTGTTCGTGAGGGATCTTATATGAATCTCCCTAAAAAGAGTTTGGGAAAGACTATCATTGGATGACATATTTATGTTTTGAACATAAGTTTTGTAAACTAAAACCAAATCAGTTTTATATGTAAGGAAATTCATAAAATTTTTGTGAAAACCTATTCCATTGCACTGAGAAACAATTGTTGTTTCAAGAAATACCAACTTCATAGTAAAGGAATTTTTTTGAGAAATTATTGGTAGTAAAATGGAATTTGATACAATCCAAAGATAAAACCGATTATATGAGGTAAAATGAATTTTACTAACCTAAACGAACACATCATATTAGAGAGTATTCTTGCATATTGACGAGAAACCATGAGCTTCTTATCAATGTAAAAAATATATAATCATCGGTTGTGTAATTAAACCATTAAGAGTATGTACGACCAGGAAATTCCTCACTTTAGAAAAATTTCAAATTCATTAAAGATGAGATATTTTAACATAAATGGAAATGTTTTGAACAATAAATAATATTGGTAATCTTGTTTTACAAAATTATATACTTTGAAAAATATATTGATAAAGCGACCGAGAATGTTTTACCCATAAATAGCCCTTTGACCATCCGACATCACGCACAGAGCTGGATACATACACTCATTTATCTGTATAAGTGAGAATATATAGTAAGACAATTTATCTTATTTCGAAAAATTAGAAGTATATATAACATCATTAATAATGTCGCTATTTTCGAATAATTGATTTTTGAAATTAAATTGAGTTTAAACGATTTAATAATTATTTTAATTATTAAATGAGCCCTTTTAAGTATTATATAATGAGCTAAATATTATTATCAATTTTTTTTACAAATATATGTATGGTAACTAAGAAGTGAAAATATGACCGGAAATCAGAATCGGAATTAGTAACGATTTAACCTATAGAAGTTGTGCAACGTTGTGCAACGTTGTGGATTATATGTGACTTACAAATGCACATATACATGTATACATACATGGAGACATTTACATGCACATGGGTACACACATATATACATATACATTTTAATATAAAATAACCAAAAAGTATTAAGATATTTTATTCACTCTCCTTAACCCTTAAGCATCCCAAAGTCAACACTTACACTCACAAGTACAAGCACATGGCCTTGCACATGGGAATGGGGGTTTCGTCCGAACACCATGATGATGAAGGGTGGTGTGGTGGTGGTGAAGTAATGATGTGTTTGCACTTAAAATTTGATATTTTATTCCTTCCATTTGCCTATAAATACCCACCATCTTTCTTCACTTCCATTCACTTCTTCTTCTTCAATTTCCTAAAGCTTTTCTATCTACTTTCATGTCTTACGTACTTAGAGAAATAATGGCAAAAATAGTCGCAAAATTAAATTAAATTATATAGTATATACGCATATATATCAAACCACTTCAAAAAATCAAGCAAACTCCTCCTCCCCCCTTAAAATACCCACGGACATACCCTTGCAACCAAAGACCGCGAGCCTTCCTCCTCTCCAAGGTCAAGGCTGAGCCTTCCAAGGCAAAAATTTGAGTATTTGTAAGCTTTTAATTCAAGTTAGTGGAGCTATAGCCGATTTAAAGTTAGTCCGATCGAAATTCAAGTGAGAAACTCTATTTATAATATGATATATTGGATGATATATGTTTTATTATGCTTGGTTGTGATGATTGTTTATCAAGTTTGAATGTTGATTATATGTTGTTTGATTGTATTAATAAGTCATGTTTAATACACGTCGAAAATCACAAAGGAAATCACTTTCCTTTAATAAATGAAATGGTGTATATGAGATTGTTAAACCTCTTGAAAATGGTTTAAATTGGTTTATAAATGCTTCATAAACACTAAAATCCAGTTCGGTAAAGTTTTAACAAGTTATGAAAATTGAGTCAAAAATAGGCGCGTCGCGTAACGACAGTTCGCGATTTTGCACCGCCAAAAGTTAAATCCATTTATACGATGGATTCAGAGTCGGAATTCTTTGTAATAAGAATTTTCTGAACCCTTATAATCATAATTTTCAAACAAAGGAAAAAGATTGAGATTTCGTTTAGTAGATTTTGAAATATGAGCAAAACAAGTTTTCAAAATAATCGTGGTTTGGTAGTTCGGAAACCAAAGTGACAAATTCTTTATGAATGATATTTTTAATTCTTTAAAAATATGGAATAAATTCTATAAATCTTTTAAATTGTTTTAAAATATATTTGAGTTATAAAAATGGATTTCTAAATGATCGAAAAGTTGTTCTGATCAAATAAGCTTTGAAAACACTATTTGCAGCACTATTCGCAGCACTTTTTGCAACACTTTTGTAAACAATGGTTTTAACTTAATTACTCTTTTCCGAATCTTTTGTGAACCTATTCAAATAAATAATTAAGTAATTTAAAGATGATTAAGAGGTCTAAAATGAGTATGCGCAAATGACTAGTACATTTGTTCCATTTGTGAGTGTCATAGAAAATCCGACCGAGGAATGGAACAGATCAAAGGGAAAGCCCAGATGCTCTAAAAAGATTAAAAGTAAATTAAGCATGTTAAAATATTTAGAGCCGATCAAATAACTTGATCACCTTATGGGTGACAAAGAGGTAGTCTCCAAGCTTTGGTTTGGGAAACTAGTTCTCTGCCCTCCCTAGCTACCTGGACTGGCCCAACGGAGGGGATAGTAAATTTGATTTACTTGGATTAAAATTTTCCAAAGTATAAAAGATATAATTTTCCAAATTCAATCAACTTGGATTGCATAGAAATAATCTTCTTATACTTGGTATTAAATTCCGAAGAGGGAACCCGTACTATCCGTGTGAATTTAAAAGGTGATCTCACCGTTATTCAATGGATAGTAAAGGTTGAATACGAAAATTGATATTGAGTAGAATTAGTATAATTTCCATGATCCTATTTACTCAATAATGTTTTCTAAAATGATTGGAAATTCCAAAATTAAAGAGAGGTTTAATGATTCTGTATATACCAAAAAGAATGTTTTAAACATATATATATCTAGAAGATATTTTGGACAAAAAGAAATAAATCAATCAAAGAGTAATTCCCTATTTACTAAACATCTTTTTATCGATGATTGGTTTCAAGGAACCAAGGTCGGATTTGAGTGATTCCTATCCAAAGACCACTTCGAACCAATTTACGTGTTCAAAAATAAAAGACATGAGATTATATGATTTGGAGGATGGAATGTAGGGTTGCTTATCACTGACCCTCGAGGGAATTTTCCCATATCACTTATTAGTGATAGTAGATCTCCATTTGAGATCTTCAAAGCAAGAACTTCTCACTACTAATCCTAGGGGTAATTCCAGACAAGATGTGGTAGGGGAGTACCTTCGGTTTATCCTGCTCCTAGATAACTTGTATGGACGAATGTATGACATTGCATTTCTAAAGCGCATATACATTGATTTTTACAAACGTACATCTGTTTGTGGTAAAGAATGCAACTTCTCTTAGCTTAACCCTACTTTGAGACGTACGAGCTTAGAGGTTGTACATTTGTGGAGATCAATACTGTGTGATGGAATTGGCAATGTTGCATTCAAAGTGAAATATGCTAGGTGAAAGGTAATTGTTACCTCAGGCCTCATCACCCGGAATGGTTTAAACAGGGTACGCCATAAGAGTATGTGGTTCGCAGCCATTAGGGTATGATCATTACCTTTCTAGATTACTCTCTATATGTCGAGTATGTGGTGTATGCTACGGGATCCCGGATAAGTCGGTAACGACAGGGGTGATGACATATTCGGTTTCTATCCAGGTCATGTTTGAGTGCCAAAAAGGGATGAACCGGTCTTTCTAGATGCGGAGGATTGTTAGTGTATCCTTGATACATTCCTCTAGAGATGTATTATACGTAAGGTAGTCCCTTACCTTTCCATCATATGGAAATCCATTCTCCAATAAGTGCCTTCAGACTTAGTTGTAAACCTATTATGTCGTTAAATTTAACCAATGTAACAATTTTGGCTATTTTAATATGTTTATTTAAAAAACTTTTTATAAGAATGTCAGTAAAAATAATATTCCAAGATTTTTCATAGCAAATGTTTTGGTTATAATGAGGTAAAAACCCGTTCCGTTTTTATGTGCAACATGGTCTTATGAGATACCATTTGTTTTCAAAACACCTATTTTGAGTTTTTCATACCAGTCCTATGACTGACCCGGAGTTTATTTTCTATTACTCTTAAACTATGGGTGCCCTATTTTCCCAGGTAGCCAAGTAGTTAGGTAATCTTGGAGCATTTTTGAAGGAAGCATGGAGTATGGAGCATGGAACATTGGGCCCTTTCTTTTGTTGAAGTTATCTATCACTTTCCGCTGTGTCTGTATTTTGGATTTTGTATTACCAGCTTTTGTAAGGATAGGTCGTTATAACTATCCCGGCTGGATTAACCTACTAGTATTAGCAAATTTGGAGTAATTTTATGTATTACTCATTTGTATAACTATGTGCTGAATACGATGTGAGATTTTATTATTGTTTTATCTTCTATCTTTATTTTCTTTATCCCATGATAATCTGCCTCTCCGACACTTGGATTTATGGCACATGAATACCGAGGATGCATCAGTTTCAATTTATGAGGATCGAAGAGGTGGGTCATCACATTTGGTATCAAAGCTTATGGTTAAGCGAATACCTAAGCCTAAATGGGGTGAACTCATTAGAGATAGTGTTAGTAATACCCTAGAATGAGTTTAGTCAGAGAGAGCACGTATCTATTTTTTTTTTCCGAATAAGTATATTCGAATTTTATGCCAATTCCCTTAAGATTTCTCGTCTATATATTCTAAAGATATTTCCTTACTATATGCAGATAGTAGAAGATGAGTCGAAGAAGGGGACGAGGTAGGGGAAGAAGAGGTAGTAGTACCACAAACACAAATGGTTGAACTCCCGCTGCCATAGTAATCGAAGAAGTAATAATTTCAGTGCAACCCCAAATCAACTTCCTAACTTTATGCAAGAACTACACCAGTCTGGGTGGTAAACCATTCAAAGGAACATAGTCCATCATCAAAGCACAGGCTTGGATCCGTTCTTGTGAAAGAATTTTTAAAGAACTAAATATTGGAGATGAGCAAAAATGATTCTTAGCTTCTTGGGAACTACATAATAGTGCTCTCGCTTGGTGGGAGACTATTACTATGAATGAGTCGGAGGACAATTTCTCGTGGGAAGGATTCAAAGAAGTTCTGGAAGAGCAGTATATGCCAGCTGCTGGAAAATCCTGCCTTTACTGGAGTTTTATGGATTTGAAACAAGAGGAAATGTCGTTTGAGGAGTATGCCCACAAGTTTAACAAACTATCTCGCGTCGGTCCTGGTTTGATAGACACGCCCCTCAAGAAGAACGAGAGGTTTATCGCAGCGATGAAAAAATAGTACCATCGTAGAATGACTGGGCATGTGAAAGAAACCTTTGTAGATTTAATAGACATGGGTTTCCGATATGAAATCCTGGACAAGAAGGATCCACCCACAACCTAAAGCAACAACAATAACGGGAAAAAGAGGAAGATCAATCGTCCAGGAAAGAAGCCGTGGTAGAAAAAGTCGGAAGGTGGATCCCAGGAAAATTGTCTAAAAGATGTGATCTGCTATAATTGCCAGCAAAAGGGCCGCCTTTCCTCCACCTATAAAAATCCTAAGGCGTAGAAAGGAACCTACTACAATTTCCACAAAGCAGGGCACAGGATAATGGAATGCCCACTGATAAAGAAAGGAGAGCAAGCTGGAATGCCCACTGATAAAGAAAGGAGAGCAATCTAGAGCTTTTTCTATCAAAGACGAACCCTCAACTTCGACCGATGCAAAGGGAAAGGGAGTTCTAGAAGGTAAAATTGACAATAATGAAATATTAATTAGAGTATTATTTTGATACCGGGGCTTCTCGCAGCTTTATTTCTAAGAAATTAGTTGATAAGCTTAAACTTGAACCAAAAATATTAGATATTCCCATATGTGTGTCTAATCCGATAGGTGGTACGAATAATCTCGTTATGATTTGTAAAAGAGTCCAAGTTACCTACCTATCCTAAATTTTTCCATGTGATTTAATAGTCCTCAACTTTAATTAATTTGAAATTTTACTCGGCATAGATTGGTTGTCTAAATATAAAGCTATTCTTGGTTGTAATGAAAGGACAGTTCTATTGCAAAATAGAAGAGGTAAACATTTTAAGATAGAGTGTGAAAATCCTAGTCCAGTAAAGGAAAGTTATACATATGCCTTTAATTTGTTCCAAAAACATTTAGAAGAATACCAATTGTTATGGAATTTTCAGAGGTTTTTGAAGAAGTGAAAAATCTACCATACCATCAAGAAATTGAGTTCCGCATAGATTTATTCCCTAATACAAGGCCAGTTGTTCACTCGATTCAAAAAATGGCTTCGAAAGAGAAGGAGGAAGTAAGAAATCAAACTGATGAGTTATTAAAGACAGGACTGATAAGACCAAGTCGCTAAAATTGGGGAGCAGTAGTGGTTTTTATTGCAAAATCTAATGGCTCTCTAAGGTTGTGTATGCACTATAGAGATCTAAACAAACAAACCATAAAAAACAAATATCCTCTACCCTGCATAGATGATATGTCTGACCAACTACATGGTGCTAGAGTATTCTCAAAAATGGACCTAGCTACAAGATTCCATCAGCTAAGGATAGTAGAAGATTGCATTCCTTTAACCGCATTCAGAAGCTCGAATGAATTCTATGAATGGTTGGTTATGTCCTTTGGGCTACCGAATGCTCCCGCTTATTTTGTAGACCTTATGAATAGGGTATTTAGAGAAGTACTCAACTAATTCTTATTAGTCTTTGTCGATGACATTCTGATATATTCAAAGATTGAGGAAGAACACGAAGAACATCTTGAAATTGTGTTAGAAATATTAAGGAGAAATGTTCTGAAAGCTAAATTCTCAAAATGTCACTTCTGGGAAAAAGAGGTAAGATTCCTTGGACAGGTTGTGTCTGGGGAAGGAATTGTAGTTGATCCAGCAAAGATTGCAGCTGTTCTAGACTGGAAGCAACCACAAACTCCCAAGGACATTCGCAATTTCTTAGGATTGGCAGGATAATACCAGAGATTTATTTAAGACTTCTCCAAAATTTCCTCTCACTTAACAAAACTAACTATGGAAGATGTGAAGTATGAGTGGACACAGAAATGTGAAGAAGCATTTCAGGAACCTAAGAAAAGGTTAACTACTGCTCCCGTGTTAGCAATTGCTGATGAAAGCGGCGGATTAATCGTATATACTGATGCTTGTGGGGAATGAGTAGGTGTTGTTCTGATGCAGCATGGAAAGGTCGTTGCTAATGCAAGCAGACAATTAAAAATCCATGAATGGAATTATGCAACACACGCTTGAAGCTATTAGTTGTTCTGTTCGCATTAAAAATACGAAGACATTATCTATTGGGTAAGAATTCTTTATAGTTTATTTTAAATAAACTTTGATTGACCCTAGGAAATAATATTCCTTCTTTAAATAGGTGAAAAGTTTGAGCTCTTCACGGACCACAAATATTTGAAATATCTTTTCACTCAAAAGGACTTGAATACGGGGCAACAACGTTAGTTGGAATTCCTTACATCATATGATTTGGATATTCTATATACACATGGAAAAGCCAATGTTGTGGAAGATGCTCTAAGTAGAAAGCATGCCATTATAGCTCATTCAGTGGTGCGTCCAGCATTGATTTGTCATATAAAGGAGAGTCTGCTTAAAGATCCAATCATCATAAGAATAGCCAGGGAACTGGAGGAAAATGTAATACCAGGAAGATGGATAGGATTCAAAATGGATGAGCAAGGAATCTTAAGAATGAATGGAAGGATATGTGTTCCATATGTTAATGGGGTTAGACGGGAAATTTTAACCGAACGTCACAATTCTTTACTCGCAATGCATCCCGGAGTTACAATAGAGACATGAAAAAGACTTTCTGGTAAGGAGGTATCAAGAGAGACATTTCCATCCACGTGACTAAATGCGCAAATTGTCAACAGATCAAGAGTGATCAATAAAAGGTTGCATGACTACTCCAGCCTCTTGAAATTCTTACTTGGAAATGGGACCAAATGTCGATGGATTTCATCGATGGCATACCTCGATCGAGAAAGGGAAATGAAGGCACTTGGGTTATCATTGATCGATTAACCAAAAGTGCACACTTTATCCCAGTAAAGCCAACGATAACAGCCGCAAGTCTTGTAGAAATATACATGAGAGAAATTGTTCGATTGCACGGTGTCCCAAGCAGCATAGTCAGTGATCGAGACCCAATCTTTACCAATAAGTTCTGGGAGGCATTGCAAATAGTTTTGGAAATGGAGCTGAGTATTAGCACTACATATCTTCCCCAGACTGATGGGCATACTGAAAGGGTAAATCAAGTGTTGGAAGATCTTATGAGAAATTGCATCTTAGATTTTGGAGGATCTTGGAAAAATTATCCTCATCTTGTGGAGTTCTCCTAAAATAGTAGTTATCAGACGTATTGGCATGGCACCGTATGAAGCTTTATATAGTTATCCATGTAGATCCCCAGCATATTGGATCGAAACTGAAGATCGGTTGGTACTTGGCCCTGATATGATTCGAGAAGCTGCAGAAAAAGTCGACAGGATCAGAAAGAAGATGAAAGAAGCCCAAAGTAGACAAAAGAGTTACGTGGATAGGAGGTGTAGAAATTTGGAATTCTCGATTGGAGATCATGTATTCTTGAAAGTTTCTCCAATGAGAGGATTGGTAAGATTTGGTCGGGTAGGGAAGTTAGCACCTCGATTTATTGGACCTTTTCCCATTCTCGAGCGGATTGGCCCATTAGCTTATCGTGTGGAATTGCCCGAAAGCTTGTCCGGAGTGAAAAATGTCTTTCACATATCTCGCATACAAAAATATGTGCATGATCCAGAGAAAATTATAGAAACGGCTGCCCAAGAAGATTTAGAAGTTGAACCAAATTTGGCAATTATCAAACGACCTGTTCGAGTCGTGGATCACGATGAGAAATGATTGAGAAGGAAAGTTGTGAAGTTGGTTAAAGTCCAATGGAGTTGTGATGCAGCAGACTGCACATGGGAAATAGAAGATATAATGAAGAAAGCATATCCTGAGTTTAGGATTGATGTTGTATCGAGATAGTGTACACACCGCCTGTGGTGTGGTCTATTATCATACCTTGTGTATATTTCATTTTGTCAAATATATATTTTCATTTCGAGTTATCTTCTTCTTATCCTAAATTTGAAGGACAACATTCTTTTAAGGGGGGAGGAATGTAACGAACCGAAAATTCATCACTTTGGAAAATTTTCAAATTCATTAAAGATGAGATATTTTAACATAATTGGAAATGTTTTGAACAATAAATAATATTGGTAATCTTGTTTTACAAAAATGTATACTTCTTAAAAATATATCGATAAAGTGACCGATAATCGATTTACCCATAAATGACTCTTTGACCATTCGACATCACGCACGGAGCTGGATACATACACTCATTTATCTGTATAAGTGAGAATATGTAGTAAGACAATTTATCTTATTTTGGAAAATTAGAAGTATATATGACGTCATAAATAATGTCGCTATTTTCGAATAATTGATTTTTGAAATTAAATTGAGTCTAAATGATTTAATAATTATTTTAATTATTAAATGAGCCCTTTTAAGTATTATATAATGAGATAAATATTATTATCAAATTTTGTTTACAAATATATGTATGGTAACTAAGAAGTGAAAATATGACTAGAAATCAAAATCGGAATTCGTAACGATTCAATGTGTAGAAGTTCTACAATGTTGGGGATTATATGTGACATACATATGCACACACACACACACACATATATATATGTACATATACATGGAGACATTCACGTGCACATGGATACACACACACACACACACATATATTTTAATATAAAATAACCAAAAAATATTAAGATATTTTATTCACTCTCCTTAACTCTTATGCATCCCAAAGTTAACATTTACACTCACAAGTACAAGCACATGGCCTTGCACATGGGGAGGGGGGTTTCGGTCGAACACCATGATGATGAAGGGTGGCGTGGTGGTGGTGAAGTAATGACGTATTTGCACTTAAAAATTGATATTTTATTCCTTCCATTTGCCTATAAATACCCAATATCCTTCTTCACTTCCATTCACTTCTTCTTCTTCATTTTCCTAAAGCTTTTCTATCTACTTTCATGTCTTCCATACTTAGAGAAATAAACACAAAAATATTTGCAAATGAGAATTAAATTATATAGTATATACATATATATATATATATACATATATATATATATATATATATATATATATATATATCAAACCACTTCAAAAATTCAAGCAAAATCTTCCTCTCCCCTTAAAATACCCACGGCCACACCCTTGCAACCATACGCCGTGAGCCTTCCTCCTCTCTAAGGTCAAGGTTGAGCCTTCCAACGCAAAGGTCTAAGTGTTCGTAAGCTTTGAATTCAAGTTAGCGGAGCTATAGCCGATCTAAAGTTAGTCCAATCGAATTCAAGTGAGAAGCTCTATTTATAATATGATATATTGGATGATATATATGTTTTGTTATGCTTGATTGTGATGATTTTTTTATCAAGTTTGGATGTTGATTATTTGTTGTTTGATTATACTAGCAAGTCACATTTAATACACGTCGAAAATCACAAAGGAAATCACTTACCTTTAATAAATGAAATGATGTACATGAGATTGTTAAACCTCTTGAAAATGGTTTATAAATGTTTTATAAACATTAAAATCTAGTTTAGTAAAGTTTTAATAAGTTATGAAAATTGAGTCAAAAATAAACGCCTCGTGTATCGGCAGTTCGCGATTTCACGCCGTCGAAAGTTAAATCCATTTATACGATAGATTCGGAGTCGGAATTCTTTGTATTAAGATTTTTTTGAATCCTTATAATCATAGTTTTCAAACAAAGGAAAAGATCAAGATTTCGTTTAGTAGATTTTGAAATATGAGCAAAACAATTTTTTAAAATAATCGCGGTTTGGCAGTTCGGAAACCAAAGCGACAAATTCTTTATAAATGATATTTTTAATTCTTTAAAAATATGGAATAAATTCTATAAATCTTTTAAAATGTTTTAAAAGATATTTGAGCTATAAAAATGGATTTCTAAATGATCGGAAAGTTGTTTTGATCAAATAAGCATTGCAAACACTATTTGGAGCATTTTTTGCAGCACTTTTGCAAACAATGGTTCTAACTTAATTATTCTTTCCCGAATCTTTTTTGAACCTTTTCAAATAAATAATTAATTAATTTAAAGATGATTAAGAGGTCTAAAAATGACTACGTGGAAACAACTAGTACATTTGTTCCATTTGTGGGTGTTACTGAAAATCCGACCGAGGAATGGAACAGATCGAAGGAAAAACCCAGATGCTCTAAAATAATTAAAATAAAATTAAGTATATTAAAAGATTTAGAGCCGATTAAATAACTTGACCACCTTATGGGTGACAGAGAGGCAGTCTCTATGCTTAGATTTGGGAAACCAGTTGTCTGCCCTCCCTAGCTACTCGGATTGGCCCGACAGAGGGGATATTAAATTTCCCAAAGTATAAAAGACACAATTTTCCAAATTTAGATAACTTGGATTGAATAGAAATAATATTCTTATACTTGGTATTAAATTTCGAAGAGGGAACCCGTACTATCCGTGTGAATTTAAAAGGTGATCTCACCGTTATTCGACGGATAGTAAAGGTTGAATACGGAAATCATATTGAGTAGAATTAGTATAATTTCCATGATCCTATTTACTCAATAATGTTTTCTAAAATTATTTTTGAAAATGATTTGGAAATTCCAAAGTTAATGAGAGGTTTAATGATTCCGTATATACCGGAAAGAATGTTTTAAAGATATATATATATCTCTAAAAGATATTTTGGATAAAAAGAAATAAATCAATCAAAGAATAATTCCCTATTTACTAAACATCTTCTTATCGATGATTGGTTCGAAGGAACCGGGGTCGGATTTGAGTGATTCCTGTCCAAAGACCACTTCGAACCAATTTACGTGTTCGAAAATAAAAGACATGGGATGATATGATTTGGAGGATGGAATGTAGGCTGCTTGTCACAGTCCCTCGAGGGAATTTTCCCATATCACTTATTAGTGATAGTAGTTCTCCATTTGAGATCTTCGAAGCAAGGACTTCTCACTACTAATCCTAGGGGTAATTCCCGATAGGATGTGGTAGGAGAGTACCTTCGGTTTATCCTATTCCTGGATAACTTATGTGAACGAATGTCTGACATTACATTTATAAGACGCACGTACATTGATTTTTACAAACGTGCATCTGTTTTTGGTGGAGAAGGAAACTTCTCTTAGCTTAACACCCTTCTCTGAGACGTACAAGCTCATAGGTTGTATATTTATGGAAATCAATAGTGTGTGATGGAATTGGCAATGTGGCATTCAAAGTGGAATGTGCTAGGTGAAAGGTAATCGTTACTTAGGCCTCATCACCCAGTAATGGCTTAAACAAGGTATGTCATAAGCCTGTGTGGTTCGCAACCATTAGGGTATGATCATCACCTTTCTAGATTACTCTATATATGTCGAGTATGTGGTGTATGCTATGGGATCTCAGATAGGTTGGTTACGACCAAGGTGAAGACATATTCGGTTTCTATCCAGGCCATATCTGAGTGCCAAAAAGGGATGGACTGGTCTTGCCAGATGCAGCGGATTGTTTGTGTATCCTCGGTACATTCATCTAGAGATGTATTGTATGGAACTTAGTTCCTTACCTTGCCATTATATGGAAATCCATTCTCTAATAAGTGCCTTCGAACTTAGTTGTAAACCTATTATGCCGTTAAATATAATTAATGTAACAATTTCGGCTATTTTAATATGTTTATTTGAAAAACGTTTTTTAAAGAATGTCATTAAAAATAATATTCTCGGATTTTTCGTAGCAAATGTTTTGGTTATCATAAGGTAAAAACTCATTCCGTGTTTATGTGCGGCGTGGTCTTATGAGATACCATTTGTTTTCAAAACACGTATTTTCAGTTTCTAACACTAATCCCATGACTAACCCAGAGTTTATTTTCTATTCCCTTTAAACTCCAGGTGCCCTAATTTCCCAGGCAGTAGGTAGTTAGGTAATCTTGGTGCATTTTGGAAGGAAGCATGGAGCATGGAACATCTTGGGCCCTTTTTTGTTGAAGTTATCTATCACTTTCCATTGTGTCTATATTTTGGATTTTGTATTACTAGCTTTTGTAAGCATGGTCGTTATAACTATCCCGGTTGGATTAACCTATTAGTACTCTGATGTATCAAATTTGGAGTAATTGCATGTATTACTTATTTGTGTAACGATGTGTTGAATATGATGTGAGATTTTATTATTGTTTTATCTTCTATCTTTATTTTCTTTACTCTACAATAATCTGCCTCTCCGGCACTTGGATTTACGGCACGTGAATACCGAGGATGTATTAGTGTTGATTGCTGAGGGTCGAGGAGGTGGGTCGTCATAGAGTATCGAGTCTATGATATGGTATGATGCGTAAATCCGAAAGAATTCCAAGTACATTATCAAAATATGATTTTGGTAGTTGTAATCGAAGAGATGTGATCCATCGGCAACGCGATTGTGTCTTTATGAGAAATACTAATGCGGTTGGAATTAAATGAGCAATGTTGATAAGAATAATCTTGTAAATTTCAATTGTTGAAATTAGCATTATAGATTCATCATCCAATGTGATCAAGTTATTTTGGATTTGCTTATAAGATTATCACTTGATAAGACTTAGTGTTTTGGTACATATATTCTAAACTAGAAAATTCTAAATAATGATTTAGAATATACCATTTGCACATAACAACCAAAGTGTCTCGAAGTTAGTAAGAGCGATATAGAGGTTGTGAGTTTTTGGATATGATCCAAAAAATGATGCGAAAGTATCATTTTATAAGCACCAAAATTGAATAAGTGTTTTGATAGAAATATGAACTAGTTCGATTTTCAATCAAAATGTAGTGGAAGCGTGTGTTTATAAGAAAGAATGTTAAAAGGTACATTGATATTTGTAAACAATAAGTAAACAACACATTGCTGATTATTAACAATGTACTTGTGTTAAAACCAGCCCAAATTGTGTTAATGCTCAACATTTGATTTGTAAGTGATGTCTTTTGTAGTAAGTATAAAAGTTATTGGGAATGCCCTAAATCGATATGAAAGGACACCTTATTAAAAAATTTAATACGAACGTTTAAGTTGGATTACTTATGCATTGGCAATAGGAATTATCATACATGTTGTGTTGTCTATGATATCATGATTTGTTTATGTATTCGATATGTGAAGCAAATATCAAATCCAAATTAGTACCATTAAATAGTTGTTTGAGGTGTTCTCGTGTATTTATGAAATGCTAGGGAGTTGTTTACAAAAATAGTGAACTCCTTATAAAGGAATTTTCGAACTCAAATTTCATGTATGATATTGAGTATAAAATGTCAATAAGAAGTTAAGAATCCTTCAGTTGGAAATGTTCCAAATAGAAGAGATTATGGCTGATTCATTGACTTGAACAGTGCTACAATAAAACAATGTAATAAATGCATAAATTTATAACTGAGCCGAGGGTGATTCCAAATGTTGAGAATCACATAACATTGTTATATGATAACAATGTCAAGATATAGTTCATAATAGAACTTAGAACTCACTGAAAGTCGAAAGACATACTCTGAATTGCTCCACATGATAAAACTAGTTTACCAGTGTAACGACCCGCCTTTTCGACCCTCGAAAGTCGGCTCTTTGTACATCCATGGTTTTTAAATGTCGAGAATCTAGGTGTTAGAATGGAAGATTGTTGGGGTAAAAAGAAAAGGAACATTGAAAATAAAAAATCACAGCGGAATAACAACATATAATATAACAAAGACAGTAAAAGCTGTCACTTTAAAATACATGGTACATAGGAGTTAAAAACAAACCTCATCAGCCTGGACAGTTATAACTTCCCGACATTACAATTGGTGATGGGTATACATAATAATACAACAGAAAATAATAATACTACGTCAGGTGAACATCCAACTCTACTCCATGAGCTCCAAATCCTACCAACGAAAACCTGGAAAAAAAACTTGATTTGACCCGAGCATACCCTGGTCAACCTGGAAAATCAGCGTAAGGAAACTAAAGAAATATGGTGAACATATAATTATCTGTGAGACCACGTAGCTAAACACGGAATGGATTTTACCTCATAAGAACAACATATATATATAAGAATGGAAACAAATTAGAACAAAACCTAAACTTGAAAGAATGTGCATAAATAGGATCAAAATCCAAACTTAAAGAATGGACATAAATAATTAAACATCGAGAAGAGCTCCATGCATTTCTCCATGCAAATAAGAAAATGATTCAAAGATTTGAATCAAATAAGAAAAGGGAATTTTTCCAATAATGACTAGAAGGGTGCACCCCCTTACCGAAAGTATACCTTTAGAAAATATACTTGAGAACTACGATGGCTCTCGAAAACCTCCAAGCCGGACCTCGCCAACCATACCGAGTATCCGAGTATTACACATGTCTGCGCGCATACAACCGAAACCAATCTAGAGTAGATGTGACAATACCATAATGGGAGCAATCCCACATAGCTTGGCCCCCACTCGCTCTCTATTTAGTCATTTCTAACAAAGGATATAAATGCTCAAATGAACAACAAATCGTCGATCTCAAACTAGTACTACCCCAGAAAAAACAACGAAATTGGACAAGTAAGGACAGTGTTGCTTCCCACCTTGTTCCGACAACATTATTAACTTTAAGAATAGCAAGAGTTTCCTTAATGAACAAAAAATCATCTTATATTGACGAACACAAGGAAAATAGCAGGATTAATAGTCAATAAATCAACTATCAGGAATAACAAAATAGTCATATATGGAAATTAAATCGCATACACTTACCACCAATAAATGAATCAAGCTTTTAAAACATTTGACTCTTACTTGTGCTTGATTGTCACAACAAAAATATTTGTAAAACACTTTAAAACACTCTTTAAAAATATTATTTGTAAAGAGCTAATCATATTTTGGAGTGTATTAAAAAGAAGGGTCAAAAACAAATGTCATTAAAACATTGTTTACTATAAACCTAAATTTTTTTACACGTAGCTTTATTTTTAAACATTCCTTTTTAAAGATTTTCACATTTATAGACTATCATTTATAGCTTTAAAACAACAGTTATCATCTCGGAAGAAAATAAATCAATTTAAAATACTTATATAAATTTTAAAACCACATTAATTATCCCAAAAGAAGATTAATAAAATTTGTAATCTATTTTATAAATTTTAGACAACATTAATTATCCCGAAAGAAGATTAATCAAATTTATAATCTATTTTATAAATTTAAAACAACATTATTCATCCCGAAAGATAGTTAATCAAATTTATAAGATTTTTATAAATTTAAAACAATATTAGTTATCCCGAAAGATAATTAATCAAAGTTATAAGCTTTTTATAAGTTTAAAAGAACATTAATTATCACAAAATATAGTTAGTCAAATTTATAAACTTTTTATAAATTTAGAACGACACTTACCCTTTATTTCAAAATTTTCAAAAATACTTGAAAATATAGTTTGAACAACTTTAAAAGTGAAAAAACGCGACCAAATATTTATTTTTTTAAAATACAAGAATAAGTTCAACACACACAAAGATCCAAGGAGATGATATTTCATAAGTGACGGTATAGCGATAATCGCTATAACGGCACTTACACAAATCAAAAAGTATGTCATAAATATTTCAACCAAACATCAATATAAGCAACATAAGAGTATAAGTAAATTAATATTAGCAAGAAACACCTTAGGGACTCTCTACAAAAGTCCCCTATAAATCACACATATGTATATGTATTTTGAAGTGTTCTGTAGCGACCTATTTGCTACGTATACTTCGACTTCCTCTTGCTTTTGTTCTCTGCAAAACAATGGTTACTATGTCATTCACTTCCAAGCAGGAATCAAATCCAAACAAACAATTAAACAACAGTGTATAAACACCATCCAAGCGTTCAATAATAATCTATAGCAATACATATATCATATAGTTTATTTAGAGGTGAGTAAACTCACCAAAATTCCAGTGGACGCTTTCGCATTCCGGTTTGATCTAAAACTAAACGACACTCGATTTTAGCTCAAAATTCTACAAGCTCAAAATTCAACGAATCCAACTCCAACGCGTTGATAATATTGATATGAGTCCAACACAAATGGCCACGTCCAAATCCAACCTCCTATGAGATAGATATCAATTTAATACGAGTTGAGATTAATCGAAATAATCAATTAACTTAATTATTTATTTACACGTTAATTAACCTTCTTCTCCCCTTCTCCTCTTTAATGTGCATGCACACAAGTACACAGATAAACTCAATATCGTGAACTTCCTCCCTCGAATTCTAACTCAATGCTCAATGGAATCACACACCGTCGACTTCTTCGAACTCCTCTTTCCATCCTCTCCACGACCGTCCCCACCATACCCAGCTCAATGCTGCCCAATTAAAAAGCGACCGAACTTCCTCCACACGCAACCCTACATGTTATGTTTCACCTAGTCTAACCGCATGCCTCCATACCACCATCATTCTCTTCGACTTCACATAAAAAGTTCAACGCAATCCTTGCTTCGACCAAACTCGCCTTAAAACAACGACGAGCTGGAACCCTAAATCGGCCACCAAATGTCATTCATGGCCAAACTCGATCGCACAATACAATATACACATGTATTGGAAGCCATCTCCCTCACGAACTTAAAGGATCAAACGATTGTATTTTTTTGTTGATTAAATTACTTGATTTTGATTTCTAAAGGAAGTGGCCATTTATTTTTGGTTTACAGAAGTTGAAATACGGAAATAAGAAAGAGGAATGAGGAAACATCAAGAATGTTGGATTTTCTAAGTGTAGAGTTTGGTTTATTCTATAATTTCAAGCATCTCGCTACCTAGCATTTCGTTCGTACGAACCGCGAACGACAAAACAAAAATACAGTCGCACTAAAAAATATGACACAATTTCAAAACAATTATAAAATACACTGATTATCTTATTTTGTGAATTTTCAAAGATACTATTATTTGCTGAAATATACGTTAAACGAAAATTTAAATATTTTCCAAATTGAAAATTATGAAAAAATCTAATAAATTCATTTTAAAATACGTTACTAAAAATCAAGTCGTTTTATTAACAATTGATTTTCTTGTTATTTATCCGAACTATTTATTATTGTAAATAAATTTACAAAACGATTTCACCATTATTATTTATTAATTAAAAGAGTTAAATAAAGCTATTAAATACATTTAATTAATATTTAATTCACAATTCAAATATTTAAATAATCCCTATATTTGAATATAAGTTATTTATATTTTTCTAGGATGCTACAATCAACATCGGAGAGAGTTGATTGACATAATAGATAATCAAAACATAATAGCATATCTGTTCATTTAGGGACTAACAAGATTGATTTTGAGAAAATCAATTGGGAAAGTTGGAATAAGATTCCATAATTGACCCCAAGTGCAAGTGGAAGATTGATAGAGTTAGGGGTATGCCCTATGGGCAATTATGTAATTTGTTACATATATCTAACTCGATAACCAATCATATTCGAAATAAAAGATGTTTTATTTCTATTATATACTCGATATAATATGATATATTAATTAATAAATTTAATTAAAAGTATATTTAATAGAAAATCCAAAAATGATATGTTTTGTGATATTAGTTACAAAGTATTATAACCGTGAGTAATTTATCAAAATGATAACAAATTTACCATTTTAAATGTTCCTAGTCAAGATACGTCAAGATTGGATATTGATGTATCCGTTGAGACTAGAATACATAATGATCTTCAAATATTGGGCAGTGCATTACTCATGACTGCTGAGGTACCTAAGGGTTAAGTATTGATAATTACCAGATAATTATGGAATTGCTCACTTGATAGTTTTCAGTTGGTTAATATAACTAAGGTCAAACGGAAAGTATCGATGTGACTGATTTACACAGTTCTCTCGACTTGAGAATAATATAGATCTTCAATATGAAAGCTCCACTTTGATTATAGTCAAATCATGGCACAACGTCCATCGAGCGACTATAGTTGGGTCTAGTGGAAGTACTGGAAGTGAAGTACTGTTCAAGAGAGGATTCGTCTTCTCGGTTATATGGGGTTAGTGTCACCGTCAACTCAAGTCAACCCAAAGTCAGTCTCTGACCAAAGCAGTTTGGTTAATAATAATTATTATTATTGAATCAAAAACTTTGTGTTCGGACTATGGAGTTAAACTTGGACGATGTTAGAATTTTGACCATTACCAAATTCCTTAAGTCCATTGTGGTATAGTTTCAACGAAGAGAATTAATGTAAATAAAATTCATAACTGGGCAACGCTTAATAAAGTGAAATTGGATTTTACCGAAACTAAGTAAGTGATTAATTTGGCTTAAATGTCACACCACCTGCTAAGTAACATGTGAACATTAACAATTAAATAGTTCAATGTTAATTGCTGACCAAATTTACAACCGACGAGTGACACAATCAGAATGATGAATTCTCTTTAGACCAAACGATTTAATCAATTTATAATTGTTATAAATTAATTAAATTAATTAATATCCATGAAATATTAATTATAAAACTTTGAATATGATTTAAGGAATAAATATTATTAAATATATTTATAATGTTATAAATATATCGATCAATATGTGATATCGATAAGTAATTAAATTAGATTTAATTAATAATATTTATTTAGGCTTAAATGGGATATTAGCCCATGATGACAGGTTAATAACTTCGGTTGTTATGAGGGCTATAGGGGGCGGTTAAAATAGGTTAGAGGGGTTAAAAATGATGGCTTAGATTTAGTGAGAATTGGTATGTGATATGATCCACAACTTTCTCTCTTTCATCCACTATTTAAAGACCTCTAACCCTAATTGTTTAAGAGCTTTTTGGCTACCAATATTCCCATCCTTTGTTGGCTAATTTCATCCCTTAGAAGCTCAAGCAAATCCAGATCAAATCAATTCAAATGGCAATTGCTAGTTGATAGTCAAAGGTCTACGTTTAAGAGTTAGCAGTCTGACGAATCAAAAAAGCCTTCAAAGGAGAGAGAGTTCATTATTACAAGGTGTGCATCAATGCATTGGTTTTAGATATGTTTGTACAGTATTATATAGTTTATAGTTTCTGGATAATATTTTATTATTCATATACATTATTATAATATTGTTAGTTAGGTGACGATTCTTATATTTGTTGATGTTGTCACATATTATATTGGTTATACGCATGTGTTCATTCAATAAAAAAACAATCTTTTTCACATATAGGTCAGATATGCACAATCAAATAAGTTTCTATAATAATAATTATTTTATTAATTAATATACGCACACACATATTAATATATCATTTAATTATACTTATATGGTTTGTATGTAATTATAACATCATTTCATGTTAATAATTAAACATATATTTTATACATGTATATTTACAATGATTATAATTTTTGGTAGTTGTAAAATATTTTTAATAATTATTTATTATTATTTAAATCAACATACTATGTAAATAATTTATATAAAATAAAATATGTTTCGAAAGTTAACTTTAAATTTTATAAAATAATTTTGTCATGAAAAAATATCTCGGGCAGAAAATGAGAATAAAAATAAATCAATTTTCCAATTTTTGAAAATTATTATAGTATCCGACTGAAAATAATTAATTAATATAAAAATAAATTTTGACCGAAAAAAATTATTGAATTTTTTTTCAAACCTCAATATCGTGCTAGATTTTTTTTAAATTTAAAATTTGAATAATATTTTTTGAAAATATTTTTACTAATATTTTATTGTTTTTCGACTAATTAATCAATTTATATATATTTTAATATAATAAAATTATATTGTGCTATGCATATGATCTGGAAGTGTTTAAAAAATTATTTAATTTTATTAATATATATATATATATATAAGTACAAAAATATATGTTTATATTTAGATATTATAAATATGCTTATGAATAAATAATCACACACATTTTTATATATATATTTAATAAAAAATATTATTTTGTTGTTGTAATATATATATATATATATATATTACTTCATAATTTAATTTTTTTTTATATTTTGTAGACATACATATATTATTTTAATATTTATTACAATAATATATACATGTATATATATACACAAATTATTAATATTTTACACATATACATAAGTTTTATATATATATATATGTTTAAATATTTTCATTAAATAAAAGTAACATAAATATATATGTTGATTTATAATATTTATATAAATAACATGTTTAAATACATACATATATTTGCACAACGTACAGTACATATCAAATAAGCTAACATGTCCATTGCGACGTAAATCCCAACATCTATATGCAGGCATGTTATACCTTGCACGGGTTATCATGTTATACATGCACACACATACATACATACATATATATATATATGATAGATATGTGTACATTTATATATGTATAAAATACAAATTGAATAATACTTTACGTAATTTATAAATTTAAATAAAATAGGAGATTTTATTTAAATAAAATTTAGAAATGTTCTAAATGAATTAGACTTCATAGGCCCAATAAAGATCCAATAGGCTAATTTATTTTAAAATTCACTTATAACTTCCGCTACGAGCTGGTCCAGTCATACTCGTTTATCTCTAGTAGACTTATGGATGAGTTTCACTTAGACACTATGTAACAACCCGCCTCAACCCTTAGAAATTGACACGAATACATCCACGGTATTTACGTGCCAAACATCCAAGTGCCGAAAAGATAGATTGTTAGGGTAAAAGAAAGAAAAGACAGAACAGAATCTCACACCGCGATGAGAAAAATATATAATATACATAAGATCTTTGCTAAAGTAAATCATCTTTGTTATACATACATAACACAAATTAGAATACACTAACCTACCATCAGCCCGGGACAGTTATAATAGCATGTCCATATAATTGCTGACAAATACAGACAGCAACTAAGAACAAAAAAACATCGGAAGAATATAAGATATGTGACTACGTCTTGAAGAATCTAGCTCATCTCCTGGATGCTCCAAAGTATCCAACTAAATCTAGGAAATATGCTTGTGCTGACCCGAGCATTATAAGAAAATAACGCCCAGATCAGTCTGGTAAACCACCGTGAGAAAACTTGAATCAAATCATATTAATTTCTATATTTGAAAACCCTTTCAAAATAAAAGGTATCTTGTAAGACCACGTCGCATATAAACACAAACGAGTTTTTACCTTATGATAACTAAACCATTTATATTAGAAAATCCAGCGATATTATAATAATGTCTATGAGTTTAAAATATCAATAATCAAGTAGTTGTAATGGGTGTACATCACAATAATAATAGGTATACAACCAAAAACCAAAGGCGCTTATATGGAAAATGGATTCCCACAAACGTCAAGGTAAGGGACTGCCTTCCAAAAATAGTACACCTTTATATAAAATGTACCCGAGGATGAAAACCTTTCGACCTCTGCCAACACATAATCGGCCTTCGCCTTACTGAATAGTACCAAATATGTCATCACCCTAATTGCTTTCCAACCTTTATAGAAAGCTCTCATGCACAACCAAATCCATAATATGATGATCTAGAAAGATATTGAAACACCCTAACGGGAGCAACCCACATAGCCCTACTACATCCCATGTTTTAACCATTTTCGGGTTGTGAGGCTTAAGGATACCCTTTTACCTTTTAGCAATTCCCACTTGGAATGCTAACACTGCCCTCCTGGCATAACTGTAATGCCATCATTCATCCATACAAGTTCTTTCTGGGTCTAAATGAAACCGAAGGCACTACTTCTACTACATCCATTTTGGAATCACTCTCAGATAGTAGCAAGTAGCCCTTGCACTTCAAATAACTCTGTCTTCAAAGCCATCATCAAGATGTCTTCCATTTTGAACACTTATGCTGGTTCGAAGTGGTTTTCGGATAATATATCTGATCCTGGTCTCTCTGAACGGACAAAGATAGTTTTGAAACTGGCCAAGGTTTAATTGCGGTTATTTAACTATCAAATAAAAACAACAATCAAATAAGGGATTTATTTCTATAGAGAAACCAACATTGGATAAGCACATAAGCAACCACTAACCTCTTTAATTAATCCTTTCATTAGTTAAATCACTTTGTAAATACTTGTATTAAAATACTTTTACAAAGATATATTTACAAACCCTTTATACTCCTTTCAATATTGGAAAAATATCCATATATTTATTTCAACAGTATAAGTATATTCACAAAAACACTACACTTTCCCTACTTAGAAAATGTATTTATATACTTATCTCAATGGTATAAGTATATTCACGAAACATTATGAAAGATTTCTTATTTCAAAATCATACCAAAGGATTAAAACAAATATTATTTTAAAAGAAATGCAGATAAGGATAAACCAAAACACTATTCCTTCGATGTTAAGCATGGAACGAATGTCCACACCACCAAAATTAAGAAGGTCAATCTGGGGAAATCCAATCTCAATTTCTTTTATAAATTGCTTTAATAAATCCTTTTTAATAAATCTATTTCATTTATGAACATCTCCTTTACCAAAATTCCAAATCCATTTATAAAACTCGTAATAAATCTGCAAGTTTATTTATAAAACTATTTTATAACTATCCAAAGCCATTTATAAAACTCTTTTACAAGTATAAGCTCTAGAGTTCATTTTTAGAATTCCTTTCATAAAATATCATTTATAAATTCCTTTATAAATATTATATATAACATAATTACAACCTCCTTTTATAAATTTCCAAGCTTATTGCAACTCTTTACAAATTCCAAATCCATTTATAACTTCATTTATAAATTTAAAATCTCTTTCAAATTCATAAACTCCTTTAATAAATACTTTTTTATGAAAAGGAATCCTTTTATAAATAATTTATTATTTAATTATAATGAATAAAAACTTTAACATCATAAAAAAAATAAACTTTAAACATTTTTAATAATATACTAATAAAACTTTAAAACCATTGCTAAAAATATAATAATAAAACTTTTTTTCAAAACATTTAAATAACAAAATAATTGTTATCCCACCTTTTGGTCAAGGCCGGGATATCAACAAATTGGCTAGAAAGGATGGATATCAGGATTGGAGATCGATTGGAAACAAGGCTATGATCGATATCGTCAAAATTTGGCCGAGCTCCAATCAAGACAGGATCAATTGGGAATGATGAACACGGCTAGAAAAGGCTATATCTCAAGTTTCAAGTCGAATGGTGTTCGTTTGGCCGAGATATTGATGGATGCATGCTTAAGGAAACCCTGTTCGTATCGATACCTATGGATACAAACAGGATGTTTGTATCAATACCTATGGATACGAACATGATGTTCGTATCGATCAAGGAGAGAGAGATTAAGTGGATTTCGACTCGATGGCTGTGGACTTGGATTAAACAGATAGGTGCATGATGATTTGTTCGACTCGATGATTTCGTATCGATTGGGATGGAGCGCAGCGGTATACTTCGCATCGATACTGTTCGTGTCGATCAACATGGACTACTTCGAATCGATACAGTTTGTATCGATTAACATTGGATACCTCGAGTCGATACGAAGAAGCGTGGATACGAACAAGGCAGCACCAATAGCAAGGAGTCGACACGAAATGAGCGGCAGGCATATGTAGGTCAATGCGAACTGCAAGTGATAATGGATACGAAGGCATGCGCTTTCAGAGTGCTCAAGGATCGATACAAAGAGGACAGTGGCCTATCGATGCAAAGAGGGGAACAGGTTGATGCACATGAAGGTGATTGTTACAAACTCACGGATACGAACGCTTCAGCCTTCACAAAAGCTACAACTTGCATCGATCGTAACTCACAATCTACAAGTCCAAATGCCACCAAATTTTCACAGGAGCTTGCGTACAACCTAAAGAATGTTCATGATCGATCTTGACTCGATTGGACAAGATCTTGATCGATACGAATTTCATTCGTATCGATCACGGATCGAGTCAAAATCACCTGGGATCGATCATGTGGGCCCACTCGCATGCCAGAAGAGGTCTCCCGAAATCTGAGCGAGATATTTGCAACCTACGCCTATAAATAGCATCCCAAAGCCTACAGAAAAGGGACTTTTGATTCTCCAACGTCCAGACTCTGCCAAAATCCCCATTATACTAAAATTTCACTATTGTACTCGAGAATTACTGCTGTAATCCGTTGTAACCAGTGAGCAAAGTCAATAAAAGATTAACTTTTGAAGTGGATGTAGGCTGGAGATAGCCGAACCACTATAAATCTTATGTCTCTGTCCATTTCTTTCCGTTTTAAGTTTGTTATTCTTCATTTTTATCCTCTACATTACTTAGATCCATGAGTTGTGATCTTATACTGCTGATCTGTGTTCATACATTGGTGCTTTCGCGATATTTGGGGTTTGCGACCAATTTTGGCACAAACACTTTGGTGCTTTCACCGAGAACGACTAGCGCCCGCTAGACCGGATTTGAAGTTCAGATTTGAAAGGCTAAAGGATCAGATCTAAAAGGAACCAGGACAAAGCAATCGACATGGAGACAAAGAGCGGAGAGAAGTCAGCATGAAGGAAGCCAGGAGGCATCTTCAGGAGCTAATCAGACTTCGACTTTCATTACCATAGACGAGATGGAGATGATGATGGGAGAAATGCATGAAGAGTTTCTAAAGAGACAGGAGAAAATGATGCAAAACCTTCTCAGACAGTTTGGACAGGCAGGAACAGCTGGAATTGCTGGAGTTCAGATCCACGAAGCTGGAACAAAAGGACCCAATAGACAATCAGATGGAGCAGCTCAACAGGGCGCAGCCCCTAATCAGCACACGACTGTTAATCAGGATGGATCCAGGCATGGGGGCACACCAGCCGGCAATGATGGGCCGACCCATGGAGGGACTTTAGGTGACACCACACAACAAGATGCTGGCAGGAATGCAAGAGCGCATGATGAAGAGTACGTACCAGAATTCCCTTGGGGACTCGAGGGGCAACCCTTGATGGACAACGCTGGGTTGGCTGAGATTATCAGGCAAACTATGCGCAGAGGTTTAACAAACAAAGATCTGGAAGGAGTAAACAGGAGTCCGTTTACCCGTGACATCAGAATGGCTCGGAACCCACCAGAGTTCAAGCTACCTACGCTGGAGGTATACAATGGCAAGGCTAATCCTACCGATCACTTGATGAGGTACACGAGACACATGGAAGTGCTGGGGGCATCGGAGGAGGTTATGGCTCGATGTTTCCCCCTGTACTTGACGGATATAGCTGCTATGTGGTTCAGGCAGTTGCAAGAGGGATCTATCAGGATATGGATGGAATTCGTGGATAAGTTTTTAAAGCAGTTTCGGGTTCATATCAAAAGGCCAAAGAACATAATGACGCTAACATCGGTGAAGCATAGGATAGGAGAATCGCTCAGAACTTTCTTAACTCGGTTCAATGCAGCGGTTGCTTCGGTGGATCGGCCGGACCCATCAATGGTTTTAATGGCAGTAGTGTGAAGAGTCAGGGATAACTCGGATTTCAAAGTGTCATTGATATGGGACCCACCAATGGATCTCGGGGAATTCTTTCACAAGGTCGAGAGATTCTTTTGACATGAGGATGCATGTTCGGATATGAAGTTAAAGGAAGTGAACACGGCCGAGGATGGAGAGCCATCCGACGGAAGCTCGGGCAAGGATAAGGATAAAGGAAAACGGAAGTCGGATGACAACTTTGGCAGGGCAAGGAAATGTTGGGGAGAGCTAAAATTCTCTACTTACACAGGGTTGAATGAAACGTTGGAGCGGATATTCATGGAAACTCGGGATCGTCTTCCCTACCGAAGGCCAGCAAAGAGAGAACCATCAGAACGTGAAAAGGCATCAGGAAGGCACTGTCTCTTTCATGATCTGGACGGACATGATACCAACAGCTGCAGACATCTAAAGGATATAATCAAAGAGCATGTAAGGAGTGGCCAGTTGCGACAATACGTCGGGACTAGGAATGCGGTGGAGGAACAGGAGCAGCCACCGTCTACCTCAAACGACGATGGCGCGAGGCCCAGGAATGATGGTCGATTAGTTATCGACTGACAGGGATATGGAATAAGTAGAAAACTACAGGCAAACAGCCAATTCACTTACTCATGTACGGGGAGGGAGATGGCCCCTAGGCATGCTCTGAGATGATGATAAACCGCGACACTATGGTTTGTGAAATTTGTTTTTTCTTTTTTGGTTTGGACATTTGCTTTTTTCTGGTTTGGTTTTGGAGTTTGGTTTGAACTCTTGGTTTTGTTTGTTTTTTGATTTGGACTTTAGTTTGGATGCTTATTTTCTAGTATGGATTTCTGGTTTTCCGATTTGATCTGGATTTTGGATTGGATTTCGATTGGAATTTTTATCTGGCTTTTAGTAAATGGTCGTTGGGTATGGATTATGCCTGGCAAGGGGTAAGTCGCTTCGTCCGAGCGTGGCGAATCGACTAGGTCGTCGAGTATGGACTATACTCGGCAAGGGCCCGGAGAGACCAGGATTCGGCCTAGGACTTAGGCCCTATATTATCGGTTACTATTTCAGGTCGTCGAGTATGAACTATGCTCGGCAAGGGTCCGGAGAGACCAGGATTCGGCTTAGGATTTAAGTCATAGCATTACTCAGCATTCAGGGACACTGAACCAAGAACCCCAAGGCATTATTCAATACGGGTCGTCGAGTATGGACTACGCTTGGCAAGAACTAGGAGAGGTTATGGATTCGGATATCGGCTATGAACAACTAAGGATTTGGATATCGACTCGGAGAGGTCCTGGATTAGATTATTGGTTATTGGATACGGATGGATTAAAACTCGGTTGTCGGGTTCAGATGGATATGAAATTGGCTGAGGATTTGATTACTGAATTCAGAATCGGACATCGACTCGGAGCAGTCGCGAATTTGGATCAGGTTATGGCTATGGCACTCGGACAGGATGGCTTGGTAATGGATTGGATTATGAATCTGATGGTATGGCTACGGATTGAATATGGACTTCGGATGTCGAAATCGGAGCTTTTCAAAACACACCTTCTTACCACAAGGCATGTTTTGGGGGGCAAATGTTATCCCACCTTTTGGTCAAGGCCGGGATATCAACAAATTGGTTGGAAAGGATGGATATCAGGATTAGAGATTGATTGGAAACAAGGCTATCATCGATATCGTCAAAATTTGGCCGAGCTCCAATCAAGACAGGATCAATTGGGAATGATGAACACGGCTAGAAAAGGCTATATTTCAAGTTTCAAGTGGAATGGAGTTCGTTTGGCCGAGATATTGATGGATTCATGCTTAAGGAAACCTTGTTCGTATCGATACCTATGGATACGAACATGATGTTCGTATCGATACCTATGGATACGAACAGGATGTTCGTATCGATACCTATGGATACGAACAGGATGTTCGTATCGATCAAGGAGAGAGAGATTAAGTGGATTTTGACTCGATGGCTGTGGACTTGGATTGAAAAGATAGGCGCATGATGATTTGTTCGACTCGATGATTTCGTATCGATCGGGATGGAGCGCAGCAGTATACTTCGAATCAATACTGTTTGTATCGATCAACATGGACTACTTCGAATCGATATAGTTCGTATCGATCAACATTGGATACCTCGAGTCGATACGAAGAAGCGTGGATACAAACAAGGCGGCACCAATAGCAGGGAGTCGACACGAAATGAGCGGCAGGCATATGTGGGTCGATGCGAACTGCGAGTGATAATGGATACGAAGGCATGCACTTTCGGAGTGCTCAAGGATCGATACGAAGAGGACAATGGCCTATCGATGCGAAGAGGGGAACATGTTGATGGACACGAAGGTAATGGTTACGAACTCACGGATACGAACACTTCAGCCTTCACGAAAGCTACAACTTGCATCAATCGTAACTCACAATCTACAAGTCCAAATGCCACCAAATTTTCACAGGAGCTTGTGTACAACCTAAAGAATGTTCACGATCGATCTCGACTCGATTGGACAAGATCTTGATCGATACGAATTTCGTTCGTATGGATCATGGATCGAGTCGAAATCACCTGGGATCGACCGCACGGGCCCACTCTCGTGTCAGAAGAGGTCTCCCGAAATCTAAGCGAGATATTTGCAACCTACGCCTATAAATAGCATCCCAAAGCCTACATAAAAGGGACTTTTGATTCTCCAACGTCCAGACTCTGCCAAAAATCCCCATTATACTAAAATTTCACTGTTGTACTCGAGAATTACTGCTGTAATCCATTGTAACCAGCGAGCAAAGTCAATAAAAGATTAACTTTTGAAGTGGACGTAGGCTGGAGATAGCCGAACCACTATAAATCTTGTATCTATGTCTATTTTTTCCGTTTTAAGTTTGTTATTCTTCATTTTTATCCTCTACATTACTTAAATCCGTGATTTGTGATCATATACTGCTGATCTGTGTTCATACATTGGTGCTTTCGCGATATTTGGGGTTTGTGACCAATTTTGGCACAAACAATAATTAACTTTTAAAAACATTTTAAATCGTATAATAAAATAACATTAAACAACTTTTAAAAATGTAATTACTTAACTTTTAAACAATAAACTAATAAAGTTATAAACTAGCTTTAAACAATCGGTAATAAAATAATTTATTGTCTTTAAGAAATCTTAATAAATAATTAATTATCTTTTAACAACACTAATAAAATTATTAATTCTAAAACAATATAAATATAATAATTAACTTTAAAACATTTTAAATGATATAGTAAATAATTTTGCTACAAAAATAATTATATAAAACACTTTGTTAAAATATAAATAATCACTTTACTTCAAATTATAAAATTGAAGTTAATTTAACTCCATAACTTTCCAAACCTAGAAAGAGGCTTAGCGACCTAATGGTACTTAAACAAGCTACCATTTTATTCAATTTAACTTCCTAAGTTAAATTACTTGTATTTACTACATAAGCATGCATATATGTAAACCAAGTCCATAATTAACAATTAATTGTTAACACATCACTTATCCGGTATTATTCAACTGACACTTACATAAATGTCCAAATTAATATAATAGTAGAACAAGGACTTATTCTGCTAAACAAATGTCATTCAAAATAAACTCTTCCATTTATTATTAGACGATGTTTATTTGGCCAAATAGATAACACCAAAGTTGTATGCTTAAATTAACTAGGTTATTATTTAAAAAATGTAATTATATTAAATCAATATTGTTTTATCACTTTATACATTATCCATTTTCAAAAATGGCAATTTATCCAAACCCAACAACCAAACTAATAAAACATCCAAGCATACAACAAATAGTTTTTATCTACCATATAACATATTGATTAACCAAAAAGGTGAGTTTAGCTCACTGAAATTTTAGTTATTGCCGATGCGTTTCTGTTCGGTCTTTAGCACAAAATTCTATAAGCTCCAATCTCAACCAATCCAATTTCGTAACGTAGATATTGTCATTATGAATGCAACGCAAAAACCCACGTTGGATTTGGACCTAGTATGAAATAGTTATTGATTTTATAAGATTTACTAATTAAATAATATACCATTTAATAAACTAATCACCTAATTTCCCTAATCACTTCGTTGTCAATCAAGGCCGCTTAATCACAAAACTCAAGCCGCATCGTACACAAACCCGACTTCGCCTTTCTCCTCCTTACCGCCGCCACCCTCCACCATACGTCGTTGCTTTGCTACTAGAGGTAGCCCCAGCTACCTCGCTTTGATTGTCACCGACCTCATCAACGACCATGCCCTGTAGCTCCCTTGCAAGCCCCGAAACTAAATGATGTTCAAAATGAAATTCTGGCCACCCTACGATGAACTAGCTCGGTCCAACTGGTCATCATCTTCCCCTACTCCCCGCGACCAACTTTCTTGTTGGGACACTTTCCTGATTCAACCCCTAGTTGCATCCAAGGCCAGTGGCGGTTAGATGAGAATGGGGTTTTAATTTAATTTTGACTGCTAGGGTTACAGGGTTTTGGGATAAAGAATGGGTTTGGGGTCCTTTATATAGGAATTTTAACCAAGACTATTCACGTCCGAAATTTTACGAACTCAAATCGAGGCTTGCTTACTAGCATTCATAGCTAAGTACACCTATTCTGAACTCAGTGGAACTATTTTCAGGATCTAATTCCAACGTATGCAAAAGTTAACTTTTCGCTCGCTCGATTTACGAAGCGAACTGGACCTTCTAACTTGAAACCAAACTGTCAAAATATATCGATACTAAAACTCATTCTGGCTCGCTCGGACTATCCGAATCTAATGGAAATAATCCTGAATCTTAAAAAGTCCATCTGCGAAAATCGAATGTGTAACTTATCAATGAAATGAATCCATTTAATATTTAAATATCCAAAATTTAAATATTCCAAAATTTAAATATTTAGAGTAGCCAAAAAATACGGGTTGTTACACACTAGCATAGTTACATACCTGTAGTTGTATCAAACCCTATGGGAGGATTGGCTTATTTGTCTATGATATATAGGTGTTTGAAATTGTTAATTTTAGGGGTCGAGTTCGATTGCAATGCTTTTATCTTAGGATTTTCTAGGTTTGGATTGATTTTGGGCATGGATTGGATGATGATGTATGGGGTAATATTAGATTATGGTAGGAAGATTGTTAGTTTGGGTTCTTGTATTGGATGCAGTCTAAAGGTTTATTATGATCCTAGAGGTTCAGTTAT
Organism: Allium fistulosum; assembly: GCA_030737815.1. NCBI lineage: Eukaryota > Viridiplantae > Streptophyta > Magnoliopsida > Asparagales > Amaryllidaceae > Allium > Allium fistulosum. The sequence continues at coordinate 707,333,498 of CM060903.1, read as the reverse complement.
ATTGAGTTACATATATTCATTAGACCTATCACATGACGAGTTAGATTCAACGCCTGTAGTTAGAGACTTCCCAAATGTCTTTTCCGAGGTTACCGGCCTCTCATCCCAAAGAGAGGAGTTTCAGATTTATCTTGTAGAGAACGCCATACCTGTTGCCTTACCTTTGAGGCATATAGCTCCAAAGGAGAGACATGAGTTGAATAAGCAAGTGAACGAGCCCCTCTAAGCTACTATAGGAAGTTCATTAAGGACTTCGCTAAAATCTCTGCCCCTTTAAGCTGCCTTAACAGGAAAATTTTGGTTTTCTCATGGGCCGCGAAGTGTGAGGATGCTTTTATTAAGCTAAATGAGGCGTGGAGTGGTGCACTTGTTCTAGTGTTACCCAATGGCATGAAGGCATTCACAATATATGCTGATGCTTGTAGTACGTGGTGTTGATGCAGGAAGGGATAGTGGTGAGCTATGCTAGTCGACAATTAAAGGTCCACAAGAGAAACTATCCTACCCGTGATCTTGAGTTGGCGGCCATTGTCTTTGTAATCAAGTCATAAAGACACTATTTATCAGGAGAGTGGTTTAAGATGTATATAGATCATAAGTTTCCAAAGTATTTATTCTCATAAAAGGATTTGAACTTAAGGCAGCAGAAATGGATGGATTTTTAGCATCGTATGACTACGATATCCCAAATACTCCAGGTAAGGGCAATGTTGTAGCCCATACCTTGAGTAGGAAACATGTACTGTTGAGTCCTTTGTACTTGGAGTGGAAGCCTTTGGAGTTCATTTCTACATTTGATTTTCAACTATTGTCAGATATCACTCTAGGATTGTTAGCAGCTTTGGATGTGCAGCCTACACTTATGGATCATATTGGGTCATGTCAGAAGCAATACGAGGAGCTACAAGATATTTTTGAGAAGCTTAGTAGGGGAGAATAGTCGAGTCATTTGAGGCGTTATGCTATTGACTCGATGGGATGTTTATGGAGAGAGGTAGATTATGTGTTCCTCTTGTTATGGATTTGATTGACATGGTTCTAGCCGAGTCTCATCGCTCTAGGATGACCATTCATCCCGACAGAGATAAAATGTACCGTGACATAAAGAGAGTCTTTTATTGGCTTGGTATGAAGAAGCATGTGTGGAGTATGTAGCTCGATGTATGACCTGCCAGAGAGTAAAGGAGGAGCAGAAGAAGCCAAGAAGATTTTTGCCGCCTTTGGATATTCCTCGGTGGAAGAGTATTTCTACGGACTTCATCGATGGACTACCTAGTATTAGGAGAGGGAATGAGTGTATTTGGGTCATAGTCGACTGACTAATCAAATGCGCTCATTTCGTTTCGGTTAGGAGTACGAGAGCTGCTGCGTCTTTAGTGACACTATACGTGAGAGAGATTGTTATGTTACACAGAGTTCCTTCTAGCATCATTAGTGACATAGATCCATTTTCACCAGTGAGTTTTGGAGGAGTCTACGTAAGGTTTTGGGCACAAAGTTAAGCTTGAGTACCACTTATCATCTGCAGTCGGATAGACAGACAGAGAATGTGAACGGGGTATTTTAAGACTCACTTCAGATGTGCATATTGAATTTTGGAGGCTCTTGGGAGGATCACTTGCCATTAGTGAAGTTTACTTATAATAACTGCTATTAGGTGAGTATTGGGATGACACTGTTTGAGGCATTATATGGGAGACCTTGTAGATCACCATCGTGTTGGTGGAATACTACAGATAGGATTATTCTTGGACCAGATATGGTGAGGGAGACATTAGAGAAGGTATATTTGATCCATAGTAGGATGAAAACCGCATAAGATATGCAGAAGTCCTATGCTGATAGGAAATGCATGGTGTTAGAGTTCGCAATGGGCGACATGATTTTTGTGAAGGTCCCACGGCTTGGCATTTTATGAGATTTGGTGGTTTGGCAAAGTTAGCATCGAGGTTTGTAGAGACTTTTCCAATTACTAGTAGAGTAGGGAAGTTAGTTTATAGGGTGAAGCTTCCCGAGAAGTTAGCAGGAGTACACGACGTTTTCCATGTGTTGCACTTGCGAAAGTGCTTACATGATACAACCGCCATAGTCAAGCCATATCAACTTGAGGAGGTGGAGGTAGAGAGAGTCACTTGTTTGCCTGCACCCATTTGTATTCTTGAGCATGGTACAAAGCAACTCCACAATAAGGTTATCAAGATTGTTAAGTTTCAATGGGGAGACGATCCAGTGGAGAGTACATGGGTGCCTGAGGAGAAGATTCGAGCTACCCACCCACAACTCTTTTATGGTACATTGAATTTTTACATAAATAAGTTTAGGTCACTTGTGTTTTAGGTTCTAGCTTGGTTTACCCATAGGTAGAGACAATTGGACGGTAGGAATGGTTGTGAACATGTCATTAGGATATGTTTTGGATGACGAATGCTAATGGATGTATTTATTGAATCGATCTTTGTGCACGTAGGAAAATATATCCTTGAATTAACATACACACACACCATCACTTGTTTTATTTCATTGAGTTATATGCATATGGTTGTTGCGTGTGGATTGGATGGTTGGGAATATATGTAGAATTATAAGTACATATTTGCATATGATGTTGCATACATTTGGATATCGTTGATCCCAAAAATGAATCAACACCCTAATATGATCGTAAAAGCACTGGCCCTACTTATCAGAACACATAAAGTAGAGCTAAACACTCTTTAAATTGCTGAAATACAAAATAAAGTAGAGAAATACAAGATTTTTATAGTGGTTCGGCTGTAAATAAAGCCTACGTCCATTTTATAGATTTTATTGATAGATTGATGGTTGACCACAAGTACAAGCTATTTACAATTCTAATAATTGAATGAAGAAAGATCAGACCACCATTGATGGTGATAAAAGGAAGGATCTCAATTATCCCATGGCAGCCATTGTGAGGAGGAAGAAGGTTGAAGAGTCTTAGTAGTAGTGTTTTTCTAGTGATCAGATCAGCAAGCCCCCACTATGTTGAAGATAGGATGGTATTTATAGGAATTAGATAGCACTTGGATCAGGACCAGAGTACCAAAAGCCTATAATCATCCATAGGAGGAGGCACGTAAAGTTTGGGGCGATTTCAAACTAAGTTTTTGGATCGGTACCGATCCAATTGGATCGGATCGATACCGATCCAAAATGTTGTGCAATTTTTGCATAACTCCTTCTTCGTTCGCTTGTTTTTTTGCATGCGAGGTTTTCCATATGATTTCATAGCTTGTTGACTTGTTTTGATGATGGTTCACCGGTAAATTAGATTGAACTATAATCTGAATTGGATAAGTCTTGACTTCCTCAACTCAGATGCTCGGAATGTTATCAAACTTGGTAGATAAGTTTATGAGAGGTGTAGGAATATAATGCATGTGGATAGGAGAATCCATAGGTCAATAATTTGGACCGATACCGATCCAATTGGATCGGATCGGTGCCGATCCAAATACTTGGCATATTTTTAGTCCAAGCTTCCGGGGTTTCTTTGTCATGTGTTTTTAGGTCTTCCGGTCAAGTTTCGAGCCGTTCCGGCGCAATTTGAATGTTCTAACTCCTTCTAAATTCCGCTAGGTTAAAAACCCGATTAACATTTGCCCTCCAGAGCATGCTTTCATTGGAAACAAGGCGCGCTCTAGAATTATTTATCTTCCGGATTCCATTTCACATAGCATTATTGGTCGTATATAGCTTCCTTGGGTAGCTGCCTATGACATTCCGGCTAACTATCCAGTCCTTAGTGGAAATTTCCATTAGTTGTAATTACGGAGTGATCTTGACTTGATAACTTCTTGAATGAATTCGAGCATCAAGTTGGGAAAATAAGGAAAGTTTGAGGTCATTTGGGGAAAATAAATTGGATCGGATCAGCACCGATCCAAGTACTTAGGAAAAAATTTCTGCCTTTCTCTCTCTTTTATTTTTTATATAAGTGGGATCGGATCTCCATTTTCCCATTTCACATTTTCGAACCAAGCCGATTCAAAAGGTACTGAAACTTCACCGATCCAAACCCTACCATCACCGGAGCGCCACCGCCATTGATCCTCATTCCTAGCACCACCTGCTGTCGTGATTTCGTCTGCCTTTAGGCGCTGCCGATCCAAAGTGCCCTCGCTCGAGCCATCTTGAATTGAAGACCTCATTGCCTTTCTCAATTTCAAAGATAGGTGAAGTGGATTTTGACGTGATATTACATCATTGATTGAAGGTGAGGTTATGTTGATGATGGATGCAGTGGAAGATTCGAGCTAATTGTGATTTTGTGGAAGAAGATAGTAAATCGACTCCAAAGTTCTTCACGGAACGAAGCCAGGGTTTTGCCCCAGTACTTGACATGTTTTGCTATCTTCATCCGCAGGATTAGAATCAACTTGTACCAAGTTTCAAAGTCGATTCCGGCGTGACATCTTGCGGATCGCGGATTGATTTTGGTTTTTCTGGGAGGTGATAATAACTTAGGATAGCGTCTTACATGCAGCTTAGGTTGTTATCACTTTCAAGAAACTAAAATCGACTCATGCTAATTGTTTTCTTCCTGATTCGGACTCATCGGTCTATAATGCTCGCATTGTTTTGGTCTTGTCATTGCACAGTCGGTATACCTGGAATAGAACGAGCTTTCCGTGTCGCTTCGGACAACGGATCCGTTATCGATCGTTGATCGATAATGGGTAAGTGTAGGAGAAAAGACATTAATAGCTGATACAGATCGCTTTTTTTGGTGTGAGTGAGCCATCTACACGGAATGGTCTATTCATAGTGTTCAGAATGCTAAGCCCATTCTCTCATAGATTACACATCACAAACGCTCGCAGTTAATATTTGGAATCTGATCGGTGATTGGTATATGTCAACCACCTTCCGAATTCCAAGTATCAGCCGGGTTAGGTTTTATAGTTTAAGGATTTGGTGCACCTGATCGTTTTGAACACAAGCTTTCTTATATAGAATGGCATGCAAATCCTCCCGACTTAAGTCAGTTGAAGGAAGCTCACATATTTCTGAAGCGGAGTCTTCATCAATCCTGGCTGGACCCGCTACTTCCTTAGCTTTGGGGCAATATGGCCATCTGATCCCAGTTGGCCCCATCGTCGACTGCACTCCCCCCAACTTTAGGGTTTTTCTTGATCCTCCGGAGAAAGCCTCTTCGATCCTTACACACAGGGCGTTGCGAAGAATTTGCTCGCAATACGGAATTCCGGAGGATGACGTGCTTCCGTCGTCCAAATGGGAATTCGCTCATAGGCCACCTTCCGGATACGTGGCTTGCCATCGCTACATGTGTATGTATGGTGTAGTGCCCCAATTTAATCACTTACTTATGGCAACTCTTTAGAACATGGGGTTGGCTCCATTCCAAATCCTCCCAAATAGTTACGCCTTGCTAACTAGCTTGTATATTCTGTTCATGCGAACACTTAATCGTGCCCCGAGCTTTGCTGAGCTGCAATATCTCCTACTATTTGAAAATGAGGGAGGCTAACCCGTCATTCGTTTGTATTGAGGCGCAACGCAGCCGAAAGCTTGTACTTGATCTTCCTAGCAAGGTTCAATCATTCAAAAATCAGTTCTTTTATATCAAATGTCCAGAGGGATTCACTCATCCGTGGACCATGGGGGTAAGTTTCTTTCAGCACTAATGGAATTTCCTTTAGCTGCTAAAATGTCTTCTGAACGATCGTCTATTTTTTGCAATTCTCCGAAAGATTAACAAAGATCCAATGCTCGGCCCGGTTCTCAACGCCCTAAAAGCGTTCGATGCTCGAGAGCGCACGATCAGGTTTTTGCTTACAGATAAATATCTTCGCCGGTGTGGGTTCTTGCATCTTGGGAGATCTATTGGATTCTAGTGCCCCTTCTCACTCCAAAACTCGGACTCACAAAGATTCCTCTTCCCATGATTTTGATGAAGGTGATGATGATGGCGATGAGGAGGAATAAAGTGACTCATCCGGTGGGTCAGAGAAAACTTTCGAAGAGGCCCACGTTCAAGTTAGGGTTGATAGTCCATCCAAGATGCCTTCATTCCTGGAGGAGAAAGAAGAAGAGTTTTTTCATCGGATGGGTAAAGCTCCATCGATTGAGGGAAGGGAGGAAGGAGAGATCAGTGAGGGGATCCCTTTAATCAAAGGAGAAATAAATTGGGATACAGATACCGACAAAGGCGATGTCAGTTTAGGCAACAAGGCCCCGGAGTTGAGTCCCAAACATACTCCCTCACCTCCTTCGAAAGAATGTTTTGAAGAAGCTCCTCCCAAGAACGAGGCATTCCCAACCCCTCGCCGGAAGGCACCGATTTTGACTTGGGAGATGCGAGCGACATTTTTGTAGATATAGGTCTCTAATTGGTGACTTCAGTTTGGAAGGGCTGCCTTCCCAAATCATTCCTACAGAAATGGATGTCCTTACATTAGTTGGCGATCGATCTGGTTTGTATATTCTGCTGGGGTCATTAACCTATAGCACTCACTCCACTAGGATCATGCATTTCAATGTTATTCTTTTAGGATATTTTGATCTATCGAATGCCTTTTTCTGAAGGCATTTGTTATTTGCTGTAGGGATCATGTCTTTTGGCTTCTACAACGATCTCAACCGAGCACTTGAGTCTTAGCCTTCACAAAGGCATTCATCCAGATACTACGCCTCCCGTGAAACTGACGAAGAAAGAAGAAGGAGAAAAGTTAAGGAGGCAGATTGAACTGGAAGACCCATCAAAGAAGCTGACAGAGGAAGCGGCCATGAGAAAAGGAAAAGCCCGATTGAACTGGAAGACCCATCAAAGAAGCTGAAGAAAGATCAAGAACATGCACCCGCCATACAGCTTCCTACTTCTATTGGGATCGCCGTTCCCGCTTTCGGCGTTATGACCTCCTCCACTCACGCTACAGGGGCCGCTTCTCTCCTAATTTTAAGGCGAGCCCCTTACAATCTCTCTACCAGTCTACCGCTTCTACAGGCTGTGTTTCCCTACTTGTTCTTTAGGCGGGTTGTTTCGATAAACCCGACTTGAAGTCAGTTCATGCTGAATCTTATTCACCCCATCTCCATGCGATTCAGATCAGCTTGAAGCAAGCCGAGGGGTGAGAGAAATTATGCAAGTAGCTTTCTACCATTAATCGAAACAATTACTAGGAGATTCTCTCATTCGAGTCCGAAAAAGATGAATACAAGAATCAGCTTGCGGACCGTGACTCGGAAATTGAGAGATTGAAGAAGGAGTGGTATGATGTGTTGAAGAGAGAAAGTAGGAGTGCTTCTTTATTCAAGGAGCTGAAGGAGTCAACCAGCCGAACCGCGCTCATACTCAGAGATGAAATAAAGAAGTGCCACACCGATGAGGTGGCTCTGAAAGAAAAACTAAAGGCAAGCGAGACAATGGTCGAGGCGGAGAAGAAAGTCATCATCGAACAATCTCAGGAAATTGCCTCTCTACGTGCATAAATTTTGACTTTGGAAGCTGAGAAGAATCAATTGGCAGTATAGTAGGCTAGAATGGAAGCCAGCCTTTTAGAGCTCCAAGGTACTTTCGCTAAGAAAATGGAAGGCTTGGATGCTACCATTTTAGACTTTTATGTTAATTCCATGCTTCATCAGGGCAGCTTCAGTTACTTGGGTCCACTGTTTCCTCGTGCGCTCACTGTAGTTTGGAAAGAAGTTCTGGCCCGGTTTCGAGATATGGGTGGCGGTTACACCGAAGAGGAGCTGGTTCAAGCCTACTTGAATAAAGAATCCCGCCTAGCTCTAGTGGAAGGCCAGAAAATCTTAATGCTTGAGAGGGAGCGTGAAACCATCAATATCACGGCTACCACCGAGGCTACTACTGAACATCTTCCTTTGAGCTCGAGCGAGCCATCTTCGCATCTTCATACCGGCGAGGGGATCACTGCCACTTCTTCTATAGTTGTGCAACCGTCAAAGGAAGGCAACGACGAAGGCTTCGAAGTCGTTGTAATGAATAAACCCCCACAGTAGGTAACTTTCTTATCTCTCCCATCCTTGAAGATTTTCAATTCACCCCAGAAGAGATTGCTGAGATAACCGCCCTTTATTCTGGTATTGTAGATCAACCTTCTCTTCCCGCTGAATTGCCTTCTCATCATGGTGCCGGGTCTGCCGCTATTTTAACTGCGTCAACCGTCGTCTCCACTTCTGGCTCGCAGCCCGGTTCGCATTCTGAGCAAATTGCGGTGCTGCATGGTTTGGATGACCCCTTTATTTCTCAACAGGAGATCTTGGCAGCCGGTGATACATGAGAGCAAGCAGATCAAGGCAGCCAACCGGACAAAGCTGAGGCCGAGCAGCTGAAGATCGAGCAGCAAATGATCACGGTGAAAAAGGAGAAGGTTGAATCACAAAAGAAATCATCGAAGAGCTCTCATCAATCCTGCAAGCATAAAGGGAAAAGAGGGTCTGCCAACGGCCATGCTTCAGAGAGTGAGATTGCCTTGGGAAAGGATAAGCCTGAGAAATTGCAAATTAGAGGTGGGAAACGAGACCGAGGAAGCGGTAAGAAGACGTCTTGATTTGTCTTTTCCTCTTTTTGTTGTTTCTTTTGATCACCTTTTGTACAAGTGCAGTGTCTACACTTAGCATTTTCTTATTGTTGTCACAGTGATATTTTGTATTTTCCTATTTTGTGTCGATTTTATGCGGGCATGGTACCCGCTGTTTGTTGTTGTACATTGATAATGTTATAAGTGATACAATTTTGACATTTTGGTTGTGACTTTATTTGTCTACTTATCTATGTTTCATGCACTTATACCAATTTTACTTATTATTATGTTATCTAGTCCTGTAATTACCGCCAAAATTATTTGTTTGGAGTAACAGAACTGTGAAGTACTTGGTTTTATAGTTTAGTATTGGTGTGTGTGCGCCCCCCAGTTCACGGGGCTGTTTATTTCAAACACTTAACAAATGACCGGTTGATTCGTGTGATTCTTCAGATGTTTGTAACTGAGTCTATTTTATGGTTCCTATTTTCGGGAACTTGTTATTTGAGTGTCTCGATTCTAAAGATTTTGTCGGTCAGCAATCGAAATTCTTTGCCGATTCGTAGTCATTCGACGTTGCTTAATCCATGCCCATTACTCCTGATAGTGGAAGTGGATTGATTCTTGTTAGGCCTACAATAGATGAGTTTCCCGACATTTCCAGGACAATACCGGTACTTAAGAGTGTGTGCAGCTAATGGGATGCGCAGCTTATGGGATGCGTGGCTTTTGGGATCGATAGGACCCATCAATCAGGAATGGTTTGGAATTTCTCGACGTTACCAATTTTCGGGCAATGTGAGGAGTTCATGTTTCTAGAGCGTGGTTTCACGACTCAAGAAGCAATGCACGGCTTATGGAGGTGCACAGCTTTGATTGGGGCCTTCCTGCTGTTACCGGAGTAACACTGGTTCTTAGAAGGTAGGGATCGAGTTCCATCGGTCCAACGGTTTGAGTCGATTTGCTTCCGTCGACCCAGCTGGTGGATGGAGCGTACTTGAGTGTGGTTCCACTATTTGAAGTAGCGATTGGATGGTTTTTAGTTGGTTGGACCCCGTCGAATCAACAAGTTACTTTTGTGAACATAGTTTTATTGGTTCAGAAAGCAAAGTAATTTTATTAATGAAGGTTGGGCAAGTTATGCCTATATACAATGCCTTCGATATTCCGGGATGACTTACTTGCTGGAAATAGGAAATACATAGGACAGTCTTAGATAAAGTAAGGACACAGTGATTCACTGCTCCATGCTCGGGGAATTTGGGCTCCGTCAACTATTGTTAGCTTGAATGTGCCATCCCATAGCTTCTGACCGATCACATAAGGTCCTTCCCAGTTTGGTCCGAATACTCTCGATACAAAGTAGACCCTCATGAGGGCAAGGTCTCCCACTTCGAAGGTGCGGTTATGAACTTTAGAGTTGAAGCACCATGTGGTCCTTTTTTGGTGAGCGGCAATCCTTATTTCGGTTTCTTCCCTCTTCTCATCAATCATATCAAGTGACTCGAGTAAGAGCTGCTCGTTCTGCCTTTGATCGAAGTTTTGCCTTCGATGAGAAGGGACTTCTAGCTCAACTGGGATCATTACTTCTGAACTATATGCTAGGGCGAATGGAGAGTGCCTAGTGGCAAATTTGTGCGTTGTCTTGTAAGCCCATAGTGCGAGTGGAAGTTCATCAACCCAATTTCCTTTTGCTTTAGTTAGCCGCTTTTTGATGATGAACTTGATGATCTTATTTACTGCTTCCACTTCCCTATTTGCTTGCATATGTGCGACAGTGGAAAAGCTTTTCTTAATTCGAAAGCGTTTGCAAAAGTCTTTGAGCTCGGCGCTTTCGAATTGAGTCCCATTATCCGTGATGATTTTATGTGGCACACCAAACCTGCTAATAATATTTTGGGTAACAAAGTTAATGACTTTCTTTATAGTAATAGTAGCCAGCGGTTCCACTTCGGCCCATTTAGTGAAATAGTCAACACCAACGATAGCATATTTGGCTCCTCCTTTAGCCATTGGTAATACAAAAATCAGATCGATTCCCCATATTGCGAATGGTCATGGACTGATCATCTATGTTAGCTTCTTCGAGGGGGTTCTTTTGATCTTGCTGAATCTTTGGCATTGATCACATCATCTGGCGTAATCCACTACATCGTGGTCTACTTTTGGCCAAAAGTGCCCATACCAGAGAACTTTCTTTGTAAGGGTTTGCCCTACGGCATGATCTCCGCAGTCGCCTTCATGAACTTCTCTTTGGATCCTTTGAGCTTCATCGTTGTTCACACATATGAGCAAGGGGGTAGAGAATCCCCTTCGGTAGTATCCCATTTTGTATTACGAATCGTGGCACCTTTTGGAGAAGCTTTTTCCACTGATTCCTTTCTATGGGGAGGATTCCTGCAAGCAGGTAGTCCTTGATTGGAGTCATTCATGTCTCTGGTTCTTTGGTTGTCCCAAAAATCCAATCGATATCCATTTTTCTTATGCTTGGAGTTGTCAGGGTTTCAACCGGGACTAGCCCCAATAATTGAGCTTCTTTGAAACTGGCCAGTTTGGCTAGATAATCTGCCTTCGTGTTCTTTTCCCTCGGGATATGAGTTATGGTGTAATGCTTGATGTCGTTCAGCAGTTCCTACACTTTAGATAGGTATAGGTCAAGGTTCTCCTCCCTAGCCTGATATTCGCATTTCACCTAACAGATGACTAGTTGAGAGTTGCTATAGGTGTGTATGTACTTTATCCCGAGTTCCTTTACAACTTTCAGCCCAGCTATCAATGCTTCGTATTCTGCCTCGTTATTATTGCAGGGAACTCCAAGCTTAAGGCATAGCAAATGGATCGTCTTTCGGGAGTTTCAAGCACTACCCCTGCTCCCAAGCAGAAGTTGTTAGATGCACCATCGATAAACAACTTTCAACATATCTCCACTTCTGGAGTCATTTCTTCCTCGTTATCTCGTATTGTAAACTCGATAATGAAATCTGCTAGCACATGCCCGTTGATCACCTTTCAAGGATGGTATGTGATTTTGTACTGACTTAATTCAATGTTCCATTTGATAAGCCGTCCAGAGGTCTCGGGGCGGTAAAACACTTGCTTCAAGGATTGATCTGTCAACACTTTGATTGGGTGTGCCTGGAAGTACGGTCGTAACTTCCTAGATGCGATCAAGTGGTAATATGCCCGTTTTTCCAATTTTGGATAGTTCCTTTCTGCTCTAGTGAACCATTTACTGATGTAATATACGGGTCGCTAGATCTTAGCTTCTTCTCGTACGAGTGCGGCACTCAATGCATGAGGCGAGACTGCTAAGTAGATGTACAAGTCTTCTCCGTCTACCGGCTTAGACAGGATTGTCGGGGTTTCCATATGTCGCAGTAGCTCTTCGAACGTAGCGTTACAAGCTTGATTCCATTTGAGGTTCTTCTTTCCCTTCTTTAGTGCGTCAAAGAACGATATACATTTATCGGTTGCTTTTAAGATAAACCGGCTTAGTACTAAACCTTTCCATTCAATCTTTGTAACTCTTTCCTGTTCCTCTGGGCCTCGACTTCCCATAAAGCGGTTATTTGTTTGGGATTTTCTTTATTGCCTCTGGCGCTTACTATGAATCTCAAGAACTTTCCAGAGGCTACCCCGAAGTGACATTTAAGTGGATTGAGTTTCATTCCATATTTGCGGAGTATTTCAAATATTTCGGTGAGGTTGTCCAAGTGATTTGCAGCTATGAGCGATTTAACCAACATATCGACTACATAAACTTCCATAGTATTCTCGATCTGATGTTCAAACATGGCGTTCATTAGTCGTTGGTAGGTTGCCCCAGCATTCTTTAAGCTAAATGGCATCACTTTGTAGTAGTATAGTCCTAGATCAGTAATGAAACTGGTATTCTCCTAGTCAGGTTCATGCATCATGATCTAGTTGTACCCCAAATAAGCATCCATAAATGATAGTAGTTCATGTCCAGCTGTCCCGTGCACAAGTTGGTCGATTCTAGGCAGAGGAAAGCTGTCTTTTGGGCAAGCTTTGTTTAGGTCCGAGTAGTCGATACAAGTTTGCCATTTTCCATTGGACTTCTTGACCAAGACCAGGTTGGATACCCATTTGGGGTAGTTGCATGGTGGATAAAACCATCTGCCATCAGCTTATCCACTTCTTCTCTCAGCGCTTTCGAACGTTCGGGTCATAGGCTACGTCTCTTCTACTTTGCTGGTGTATACTTAGGATCAATTTTAAGTTTCTGGCATTCAATCTCTGGTTATATCGAAATGCATCCAAGCGAATACGTCAAGGTTGGCATGAAATTTTTTGATGAGTTCCATTCGCATCTTGTTTCCAAGATGTGATCCAATTTTTAGGACCCGTGTTCGGTCATCCATATCAACTGGGACAGACATCGTCTATTCTGCCAGTGCTGCCCAATCCTCCCCTGAACTCTTCTTTCTATGGTCCAAAGCCTTATCGAATCGGCTATGGTCCCCAAACCAAGGGCGGCTCTGTAGTTGCTATTCTGTAGGTTCACGAATGTAGAGAGTTATCCCCACATTCTTCTTCTTTTCCCTTCTTTTGGACTTGCGTAGTTCCGTGATATAGAATTCTCTAGCAGCACTTTAGTCTCCTTTGATCACCCCGACTCCATTCTCTATCGGGAATTTCATAGTTAGGCACCACTGGGCTAAAGCAATCCTGAAATCTACCAGGGCGGGATGACCTAAGAAAGCATTGTAGGCAGACATTTCATCTATGATCACAAAGGTTTGGATGAGGATGACCCTTCGATCGCCTTCCCCAAGTTCTACAGGCAGATTAATTGTTCCGATAGGTTTTTTGGGTTCACACGTGAATCCATGGATCTTTGTTCGGCAAGCGGATACATCTTTCATACCAATCTTCATCTGATCAAAGGTGCATTTGAAAAGGATGTTCATAGAACTTCCACTGTCTACTAATACTCGTCGAACCATGGCGGGTCTGATTCCTACTGTTACGACCATAGGGTCGAGAGTTGGAGCTTCTATCCCTTCAGTGTCTCGATTTTAGAATACTATGTCATCGTTAAGGGTCCTCTACTGCTTAGTAGGGGTTCCATCTTCGATCACCAAGCACGAACCTTTCAAAGCATGCTTTAGTTAGCTCGCATACCGGTCCATTTCTCCCCAACTCTTCTGCACGAGATGGGGTCCTTTAGATATTGTTCCAATGATGAGTTTTTGGTCAGTCCATCTGGGTCCCTCTTCGTTGGTTCTAGCTTGATTCCCTCGATCTCTAGGAACCTGGGGCGCTGCGAGTTGGTAAGGATTCTGTGGTTTCCTCACATACTACTGAAGCTTTTTTTCCCGAATCAGCTCCTCAATCAAGTTCTTCAAGTGACAAAACTCATTTGTGTTGAGGCCATGTGTCTCATGGAAGCGGCAGTACTTTTCGGAATGCTTTTGCTGTTCAGTTGCTTCCCTTTTAGGCGGCTTCTTGTACTCTTTCGTCCCCTGTGTCGCGAGATAGATGTTTTCTGGAGCATCGTTGAGTGGGGTGTATTCTTCGGGCCTCAAAACTTTAAGTTGCTTGTTACTTCCGTTTCGCTTGTTGGAATTCCAGTTCTTCCTTTTCTGGTTTCCATTTTTCCCTGCGTTTCCTTTAGCGGTCTCGGAGGTATTTATGTCTTGGTTTGTCACCATACCACTATGCCCAATGTTGGTTAGTTGTAAGTTAGCAGATTTTCTTTCTAATTTCTGTGCCTCTTCCAATCTCAAATACTGGCCCACCTTTCTGTTGCAGTCCTTCCTAGTGGCAGGTTGTTTCATTTTGATCTATTTCCTGAATTCAGTTTCAGGGTAAATAGCATGGACAAGGCCATGAAAACCATATCCTCGTTTGGATTACTTACTTCAGTCACCGATCTTGAACCGATTCATGAAGGACTTCAGAGATTCATTCCGTCCCTGGAATAGGTCAGATAAGGACATCACATCTTTTGGTTGTGTCATGTAACGCCTAAATTGATCAAGGAATCTTGTTGCTAGTTGATTGAAGGTGGAGATGGATCTTGGTGGAAGCCTAGTGAACCACATGGAAGCAATTCCCTCCATGAAAACATCTACATCGAACGACATTCGAAGCATTTTCTTCGTCTATGTACCAACTATACTTATACAAGTAGGGTTTCGGGTCTCTCGTTCCATCGTAAAATGGAATAGTTGGCATAGTGAACTTTTTAGGGTACCGCTCATTCAGAATGTCCTCAATGAAGGGAGTCTGACTTGGAGTGGATCCCCATTCATCATCCCTTCTATCTTTACTTTCATCCATTAGTCGCTTGACCATGTCCGCGATATATGCCTGAGATGTCTGGTAATCTGCAAGTTGTCTGTCAGCGACTACACCAAGTATTTGATTTTGCAAATGATCTTAGTGAGTGGACTGAAGCCTAGGCTCTCCTGCCTTCGGGAGAGCCACTCCCTTAGAGTTTCATTGGTTTGTGGTTGGTCGGGTAAGGGCAGTTTGGATCTCCTTGGCGTTATTGAATGCATCAATATTTCCTTCCAACTTGTCATTGTTAAGTCGCTCTCCATCTTCTGAGTCGGAGAGATCCATTGCTATATCTTCCCGTGGAGTTTTCACTCCTAGATTCAAGTTTGTAGCAGGTTACCTCGCATTTGGTAGAGTGCTTGCGTTCCCTTCCACATTAATTCCTACGGTTCCACCTATCACTCCTTTATGCTGTCGTTTCCTGTTTCTCCCATTTAGGCCAGAGACGGAAGAATTTTCATGTTCCATAGCAGCCGCGAGCTTTATCATGCTCCTTGGAGCAGCATGTGACTGTAAGGTCAATAGAGCATTCAATTTGTCCATAAAAGCTCTTTGGCTTTTTTCCAACTTCTAATTAATTTCATCAACCATTTTATTTAATTCGTCTCTAGTGACAACTTCACGCTAAATAGAGGATCTTGGCACCTGATATCATGTGTTGGCGCCATTGACTTCATTTTGCCGAGGATTGATCTCTTCTCCATAAATTATAGATCCTATGGATCTTCGGAAGTAGTTCTCCTTCTTCCTGGTACCATTGATTCTCAGCAGTAGATCTTCTGAGCAAAGATTGAGGATCTAACTTCTGAACCTATCTGATCCAGAGTAGATAGCTAGATCTAAGTCTGGATTCGATTTTCTCAGTGAAAGCACCAAAATGTTGATCCAAAAAATGGATCAACACCCTGATACGATCATGAAAGCACCAGTCTTGTTTATCTAGACAAATAAAGTAGAGCTAAACACTCTTCAAATTACTGAAAAGAGAAAATAAAGTAGAGAAATACAAGATTTTTATAGTGGTTCGGCTGTAAACAAAGCCTACATCCACTTATAGATTTTATTAATAGATTGACGGTTGATCATAAGTACAAGCTGTTTACAATTCTAATAATTGAATGAAGAAAAATCAGACCACCATTGATGGAGACAAAAGAAAGGATCTCCATTGTCCCATGGCAGCCATTGTGAGGAGGAAGAAGGTTGAAGAGTCTTAGTAGCAGAGTTTTTCCAGTGATCAGAGCTGTCGCCCCCCTCTTCGTTGAAGATAGGATGGTATTTATGGGATTTAGATAACACTTGGATCAGAACCAGAGTACCAGAAGCCTATAGACATCCGTAGGAGGAGGATTGTAAAGTTTGGAGCGATTTCAAACTAAGTTTTTGGATCGGCACCCATCCAATTGGGATCTGTACCGATCCAAAATGTTGTGCAAGTTTTGCACAACTCCTTCATTGGTTTGTATCCTTGCATGCGAGGTTCCCCATGTGATTTCATAGCTTGTTGACTTGTTTTGACGATGTCTCACCTGTAAATTAGATTGAACTGTAATCCGAATCTGATAAGTTTTGACTTCCTTAGCTCAGATGCTCGAAATGTTATCAAACTTGGTAGATAAGTATAGGGGAGGTGTAGGAATATAATGCGTGTGGATTGGAGAATCCATATGTCAATAATTTGGATCGGTACCGCTCGATCCAATTGGATCAGATCGGTGCCGATCCAAATACTTGGCATATTTTTAGTCCAAGCTTCCGGGGTTTCTTTATCATGTGTTTTCAGGTCTTCTGGTCAAGTTTCGAGTCGTTCTGGTGCAATTTGAATGTTCTAACTCTTTTTGAATTCTACTGGGTTAAAAACCCAGTTAACAGATACATGGCAAAAGCAATTGCATTTCAGGAGGTCATCTGGATTAGGAGACCGCCTAATTTTTGTATTAGTATAGGTTCATATACATTCCACGCCTGCATAAACATATTACATTAGAAATTTAACTAAGGACAATGATTTCTAGTGGTTGATGGATGAGTAGATTGTTGTAGTTATTGTTTGTTGAATACACGAGTTACATTTTTTCCGTCCTTGGAGATTTCGGGGATGAAATCCTTTTAAGGGGGGAGAATGAAACATCCTGGAAATTTAAGTGGAAATTTAATAAAAGAGTTAAATTTAGATATAACAAGGGAAAACTGGAATTTTTGCAAACGTTCGAATCCGGCTACGAAACTTGCACCTTCTGTTCATAGGGATTTTTTTGGATTACTTTCATATATAAAGTTTTGAAATCCGAGTTAATAAGAAGAAGTTACTATAGTTTGAAAATTTGAATTCAAAATAAATAAATATGGAATAAACAAAATATTAATTAACGTTAAACAACAGTCGACATCCTTGGGTGGACCGGTTGACATGAAGTGGTCGATCGCCCAAGGCCTTGCGTGATCGGTCGATGGACACGTTACAACTAGGATTTGCCTAGGCTGAATGACCTAGATTAAATGTATATTTTTGTGGATGTTTGGATTCGGTCATATCTTTTCTGAACGTATGGGATTTGAATGTATCTTTTTGGGAATGGACGAGAATAAAAGCCGAGTCTATAAATACATCATCAGACTAAACTCTTATTCATCAAAAAATAAACTGTACATCCAAACTCTGCCAAATTCTTTTCTCTTCAAACCAAATTTCTTCAAAACAAAATTAAATTTAAAAATCCAAAAGGGAAGAAGAGGAATTAAATTAAAATAAGCGAAGATCTAGCAACAAAGGAGATTCCAAACATAATTCGTAGCGGATATCTTTGATTTAAGGTGAGTGGATATAGTGTTAATTGGATGATTTATATGTAGTTAATTTTAATATAACCTATTTGATTTAGATTGTTGAAAATTAAATTGAGAATCCTGTTTGTTTAGATTTGAGATTTAACAGTAAAAATAAATTGATGCAAATCTGTTAAAGAAGAATTGATCCTAGTTGTACCCTTTTCTCTAATCAAATATGAATTGATATATAACCCGTTGATGTTAATGCTAAACCTAGGTTAAACTTTTTACTATAACTGGAATATGAGTTTGGACAAATACAAATTAAATTTCACAAATTTGGGGTTCATAGAAATTGCTATACTACAAAAACTATAGGCTTGCCATATAGGTTTGGGAACGAACACGATTAACCAATAATTAATGAAAATTGAAGAACACGATTAAATTAACCTAAAAATTATCACTCCGACCAATCGACCGCTAACTAGAGCCGGTCGACAATAAGTGGTCGACCACTCCAGGAGCAAGCGGTCGATCGGTTAGCGTTTTCTGAGCGTAGTATGAACCTTGGCCTAAGGCCCGGGTTATAAATAAAATAATTAGTGAATGTGTGTGTGTGTGTATGGATGTGAGTCTAAGTAGGGAAGCTAGTTCCTTATGCTGACGACACTAGGACGTTGCGGGACTGGGTAAATGATATTTTTCCGGCAAGGTCAATATTCGTCTGGAGGCGATTCCATCATAAATTGCACTCACAGGAGGTTGTATGATGGACGTGCAATACCGACGATTATGCCTGATGGAGTGTGCGGCTCGGAACTAACAAGAGTTCCTTGGTGTTTAAGGTGATGTGGTGTTGTATTGTTGATGGATCTCGGCACGGTGCGATAAGAGGCATTACGTTACCATTGAGAGGTGAATACGGTTGCATTGACGATGAGACACCCCGGTAAGTCGGCATTGTGGGCTCCCCTTCGATGCGTAACTAGGATAGGTGTAGTCATAGTTATGGGAACATTGTTCCATGGTTGATATGATACGTGTAGTTGTAGTGTGAGAAACTTAGTTCGATGGTTGAGAAATGTAGGTAACCCCTATGTAGTACAGTTCCAGTAGCTACTAGCCGATCATAGATGTCTTGAGGTTCAATTAGTTGTTTGACCCTAAGTATGAGCCTGCATAAATCGTTAATGTAGGTGTATTGACCTAAACCCCTTAGGAAAATTAAATAAGTAATTCACGGACACTTGTAGGACATTCTAGGTTACATAGAGTATCACTAAGGTCAATTGCATGTGATCACCATATATTAATAATATACTCATTCACCAGCCTTTTGTTTGATTCACTTCTTTCCTTTCTATTCACCCACCATAGGAGGATACGGCAGCATATGATAGGCCCGAGCTTAGTATGTGGAGAGGCGAACTCAGCATTAGAGTTGCTTATCATTTTGTATTACTCTCCATGTAACTTTTATCGCATTCAATACTTAGTATTTATTAGACTATATATCGTATTTCTGCGTACTATACATTTGATTGCATACTGTTTCTAAAACTATGTTTTGAGATATTTTCTGAGATGATTATTTTATGTATTTATATTTTATTGCCTTATTTTGTGAAATTTGAAAGTATAGAATGTCGTAGGTCATATCTGTATATTCTTAGTCTCTGTATTGTTTTAAAAACCCGATAGCTCGTACTTCTAGGCACCGACGGGAGTCCGTAAGTCACCCTAGGCATTAGATCGGTATGTCAGGAGGTGCGGGTTGTCACACTACATAAGCAACATTATCTTCATATATTGGAATTGTTGATAATCACATGTACTTCTAAAAGTCTTTCATAATTTACTTTAACCATGTACATTTGAAACTTATTTTTTGGAGTGCTAATATCTCATAATGGTTTGGTATATGTAACAATTAAAGTTTATATCCATAACATTATGAAAATAAATATTTTCATACATGAACTGTAAATACATATCTTATTGGGTACTTTTGGCACATGTCCTTATTAAGGTTCAAAATACACGAAAAGTCCTTCACTAAATTTCAGTGTAAATTAGGTCCCTGTTGTTTATTCACGATTATTGCAGAGCATGATGCAACTTTTCATAAAAGTTGCTGACATTTCCACAACTTTTCTATACACTGTGAACATAGTGTATGAAAGTTGCTGAAATATCAGCACTTATTTATAAAAGTTGCTGACATTTCAAAAACATTTATGTACACTGTGAACACCATGTATGAAAGTTGCTGAAATATCAGCACTTATTTATAAAAGTTGCTGACATTTCAGCAATAATTTTTCTTTGTTTCTAGAAAATAGGGACCAGATTTACAATGAAACTTTGATAGGGAAAGTTGTTGAAATATCAGCACTTATTTATAAAAGTTGCTGACATTTCAGCAATAA
Organism: Allium fistulosum; assembly: GCA_030737815.1. Lineage (NCBI taxonomy): Eukaryota > Viridiplantae > Streptophyta > Magnoliopsida > Asparagales > Amaryllidaceae > Allium > Allium fistulosum. The sequence goes on along the minus strand of CM060903.1, from coordinate 707,313,463 downwards.
TTTTTCTTTGTTTCTAGAAAATAGGGACCGGATTTACAATGAAACTTTGACAAGGACCCGCTTTACAATATGAAAGTATGATAGGGATGCCTCCCTAATTTCCACTATCTTATTTGCAATTGATTTTTATGAGAATCACGGAAATTGAGGGAACCCGGTCCATTTCACGGCAGGTGAAATGGGTAAATTTCAAAAATAAATTCCCTAATTAGATCTTAATGTTCTATGAAATTTAGTATCTAATACTAGACCTTATCTAGTTGTTTAATAAAATCATATTTTATTTGAATGTTTTGCTTTATTTAATTAATCTAATTAATTAAACATATTTACTGTGAATACATGACAGAGGGATAGGTGATAGACAAGTATGTAGTAAGAAAAAAGAAAGAGAAAATTGATTAGAACTGAATGAAATAATAATTTTTTATGGAGATAAGAAACTTTTTTCTTTCTCTTTTTTAAACTTCCCTTTTTAATTTTCCATTAATTCCCAATAAAGCCAAACCCTTCTCTCTTTTATGTCAATATCTTAATTAATTAATCTACATTAATTAGGTATGATATGTAAGTGAGAATGAACATATCTAATATGTCCATGTATAAACAATAATTCTATTAAGCCTGGAATTCCTATATGAAATTTAGCTTGAAACAAAATCAACATTGGGAATTAAATATTAGTTTTGAAATTAACCCACCCTTTAATTTCTGCCTTGATTCATACTTCTGCACTATTCTATTTCAGGTTATCTAGCATCTCTCATGCATAAATGATATGACGGGCATATGAAATATATAACATAGGTGATGTGTACATCGTCAAACATATACATGTGTAGATATTGAGATTGATATCTATCATGTATATACCTAGCATATATATGTTATTTTCCATATTGAAATTATTTGATACAAAATATAAATATACATTTTATATTTTTGAAATTTATGTTTCATTAAATAGTAAATGTAATCTTATAAATTACCATATACAATTTAATATGTCATGGATTTCGAATTCAAATCCAAAATTAAAATATATAACTTTTGACTTGGCAAGCACATATTCAAATGTTAGATCTAGGTCTATGGCAAAATACAAAACTATAAAATACCTTAAATTTGACTAATAATATTATTATAAAATATGTACAATAATATTAGATGTCATATGTAGCCAAGATGATTTTATAATCCCAACTATACATACATACACATACATGCATGCATACATACATACATATATATAATATTTTGAACTGAACAGTTCCAAATTTTATTATTATAAAATATGAATATGTATAATAAATAATATTTTGAATAGAAACATTAATTATTATTTATTTAAATTTGTAAAAAACGATAAGATATAATAAACATATATGCTAATTTAAAATATGGTATTGACCCAAAACATGACATCAAATCATCTCATGATTTAATATAATTAAGAATTAATAAATGATTATTTAAAATAATTAAAAATATTATGTTTATAAAACTGTTGCACATATATTTGAACATATGTGGCCAAAATCAAAACAAACATACATATTTTTTAATTTAAAACTATTTTGAGTAAATTATAATATAGTAATGGCAATAACGCATATAAATCATGAATCAAAACATATAAATGTAACAAAAAAAGATTGTATATTATGGATCTAATTTATTAGTGACACCTTGATTTGAAAATTTTGCTTAGATTCCTAAAAATCAACAGTCAAACCATACTAGAATTGGATGAGCCAGCTTGTATTTTATTTGATTTAATTGTTTAGGTAAATGAAAAAATTTTGGCCATGGAAGTATAAGGAAGGGCTGGCCATGAAAGAAAGAAGAAAGAGAAAAAATTACATGAAAAAAATGAGGTGATCAATTGAATAACAAGGAAAGGTTTTATTTTTATTTAGAGCAGAAACATTTGGTCATTCATCTCTTTTAAAATTTTCCCATTTAGTTCCCATTTATTAGATCTTATCCATATCTCCCCTCTCTTATTAAGGTCAACCACATCATATGTTACATGGACCATTATTTTCAAAAGTTTTTTTAAAGCAGTTAACTATTTTTAATATCCATATATATATATATCATATAAATGATATGATGTGCATGTGAGATATATAACACATGTGAAATGTACATTGTCAAATATACAAATGTGCAAATATTAGGTTTTATATCTACCATATTTATACTCAGTATTTATATATATATATATGTTAATTGACATAATAAAATTATCATATACAATTCAACTGCATCATAATTTTCAAATTCAAATCTAAAATTAAAATATCCAACTTTTGACTTGGTAAACATATATTTAAATATCTTAAATTTGATTAATATGATCATTATAAATACATATAATAATATTAGATGTAATACATAGCCAAAATGATTTTATAATGCTAACCATATATATTTTATATTTTGAACTCAAAAGTTGAAAATTTAATTATATTACTTTAAAACATGAATATTAATTATAAATATTTTCGATAGAAATATTAATTTTTTATATTTAAATTTCCACAAACGATTTCGATTTAATAAACATGTATGCAAATTTAAATATGGTATTGATCTAAAACATTACATCCATCTATCTCATGATTTAAGATGATTAAAAATTAATAAATATTTATTTAAAACCATTAAAAATATCATGTTTATAAAATTGTTATACATATATTTTAACACATGTGGCCAAAATCAAAAACATAAAAGCATGTATTTTGATTTAAAACTATCATATTGAATCAAAACAAAACATTTAACTAACTAATTAAATTGTTACAGCAAAATTATAATTATAGTAAGGACAATAACAAATATAAACACGGTTATAAGCATGAACCAAACATAGTGCGGCCCTACTTTCTATACCATATAAATAAATAAATTTTCTTAAAATAAAAGTGTTCGACTTCGAATTGTGATGATTATATTTTGAAACTAAATTTTTAGTAAAATAAATTCAATTTAATAAAAGATTTTGATCTAATAAATTGAATCAGAATATTATGTTCTTTTTGAGTAATTTATTGCACAGAATAAAATATTTGAATCGAGATGAAATATTTTGAAGTGTAAATAAAATTGTAAATATGTGTAGAATAGTTGGAAAATTTATTTTGTAATAGTATAATGAATGATTAAATAAAAAATAAGAGAGTATTGAATTGAATAAGGTTGTCTGATTATTGAAATATGATTTGTAATGTAAATCAATTTATACTAGATTGAAATTTATTTTGAGGATTAAAATTCAAATATAAATGCATTGGAAATTATCTAAAATTGAATTGAATTGAATTGAGGCCTAAACCTATATCATTTCAAATCCTATTCCTTTCTCTCCCTTCTTCTAGAAAACTCTTCTCCACGCAAACCATAACCCGAACCACCCCATTTATCATATTCTTAGCCCTAAGTCCTAAATCAGAAATTGCGATGTATTAAAAAACCGAACGAAAACAAAGACGCATGGCCGGCGATCGAAGTCGCCTAGAGAAGGAAGCATGCGAAGCTCGGTTGAAGGTGTAGGGAATTGTTGGTTGCGTGGGTTTGGTCGTGACCTAGTGAAGGTGGAGAAGGCTCGAGTGGCGAGCATGATTAGGGTTCATGCGATTTGTGGAGTGGCAAGCTTTGGTGGAGCGTAGCTGGCAACGTTAGGGGGGAATGTGAACTTTAGCAGTTATTGCGATTTGGGGATACATGGTGTTGAATTCTAGCAGTAAAGGGAGATGGTGATGTAGATAAGGTCGTGGCGTCTGGCTGTAGCAATGATGGAAGCGTTGTAAGGCAGTTGCTGGCGGCTTGAAGACGATATGATTGATAATCGCAGTAATGGTAGTATATGACTTCGCTCGGCAATTCAGTGAGTTATGTCACTCACATCCATGTCTTTTTCATATTATTTGATGCATATTCACCCATATATCTATTTGATTTGATTGGTTGAAAGGATTATTGGTTAATGAATGATGCTTGATATGGTTTGAATTAGATGGAATTGTGTTGTGAACTACGATTTAATTGTTGTTGCGATGATTATTATTAGATTGTTGATTTGCGATGTTTGAGTAGTAATCAGATGTTTGCAAATAATCGAATGACATTTGAAACAAATCGAAAATGAGGTAAATGAATTAAAATATGAAGATTTGAAATAAATTAATTATTTGGAGTAAATAAATTATTTAGGAAATAATAGTGAATTTTAGAATGATGATCTATTTAAAAGAGGGATGATTTTGGAAAAATATATAAGTGGAATAATTTTAAAGATTTTGAGAATAAAAATTATTTGGTAAATGATGAGTTCTTGATTTCATTAAATAAGTGGATTCTGAAATTTTATATTTTTATTCATCGATGACTATAAAAATATTTAAAGGATATTTATGAAATGGCATTTTAATCCATATTTTAAAGTGAGGAGTTATTTTTATTTGAATAAATTTTTTTTGAAGTAATTGTATATTGAATGCAATTTATTTATTGAACAGAAATTATCATTGAAAGGAATTGTTATGTATATTGTTTAGTGAATTTTCGAAAGAAATATATTATTGTGTTTGATATAGAATTTTAATTAATGGATTAATAGTTTTAAAGAGGTTTAGGAAATGAATGAGGATTTAAAATAATGATTTTGAAACCATGTACTTGAGTTGGAAAATATTTATAGATCGATAAAACTATTCTGATTTGATGTTTAGAGGTATTTGAAAATATAAAACTTCTTCGTAGTATTTCTATAATATATTATTGAAGTAGAAATTTGAGACAAAAGGATTTTGGTGGTTTAAGTTCATTGATGGGTTTGAATAAAGTTTCTTTGAAATAAATATGTGCTTTCAAAAAATATGGGTTTTTGAGGATTATTATTTATTTTATAAAGAGAGGGAAATGATAAAAGAGGTATTTGTTAAATTAATTGAAGTGGTTTATAAAAGGAAAAAATGTTTTGTGATTAAATTAAATTGAAGTGTTTTATAGAAAGAAGGAAAATAAAGGGAAATATATTTAACAAAACCCTTCATCTCACTAATTACTAATTGAATATTTGATGTGTGTATGGATGATTGTTGATTTGTTTGCTACAAACAAGATGAAGTTAAATTACACAATGTGTTGAATTATAAAGTAATGAAAATAAAGAATATTGAATTAAAGTAAAAAGTAAGCGACGAGCGATTTAATAAGCGAAGCAGAAATTTATTCAATGTTGATTAATTGAGAGTGTTGTGTATATAATCGTATTTCACCGGATGGTATGGGACGTCCGTATAGGGTATATTTATTTACTCAACACAAGTATAATGTCGGGTAATTCATTGGAGACCGAATATTTGATACTTGGATATCGATGAATTATTCTATATTATACATGAAGATTAATCTATATTATTTGGTTTTCTAGCTTGATGAGCGAGGTAAATTATATTATTCCTTATTTTATTTTGAAGCGGGAATACGATTATCTCCGCTTTTGAGTGGAATGAGGTGTGCGAAGTCTCTTATGTGGATGTGATGGCCAGAAGTTTTGATAGCCCTATCCTAGCTTGACCGACCGCGGGGTCGCTCCCCCAATGGTTGTGGAAACATGGCCCCCTCGTCACATGGTCATAGTCTTCTGCATGGGATAATGAAACGAATACCAAATGAGGCGAGGTGGTTGACGATGGGAAGTGAGATACGAGGAAGCGAGGAAGTTAAAAAGCGACGTGTGTCTATTGTGCAGCTAAAGACTGGTGAGGACGCTTGTAAAAGTTTATGAGTTGGGTCTCCCTTTGCATCTAAGAAGTAGCAAGGCTTATTTGTGGACTCGGCTTCTAGCTTTATCATTAACTGTAGCAATAGCAGTAATGAAAATGAAATTAAAGAATTAAATGAATAAACCTAATACCGCTAAATAAATATAAATGGATTGATGCATGATGTGTGCGATGTATGATGTGTGCGATGTGTACGATGTGTGCAAAGTGTGTTATGTTCAATTTGTGGATGTATGCGATGCGTGGATGTGTGTGATGTGTGAGATGTGTGTTGAGTGTGATGTTTGCGATGGATGCTTGATGTTCGTGATGTGATATATGGAATGGATGCTTAATGTGTGTTGTGTGATGCGTTTGATTGTGTTCTTTGTCTTATGGATGTTTTGATGTTTGATGTGTTATGGATGTTGTTCGATATGTTGTAAATGTTTTATTATTTTTTGGGTTATATTTATTTATCATGCTATGAATATGTTAATTCTTGAGGTATCATATATATTCTCACTATTGAATCTAGACATAGTCTGACCCGTTTATTATTTACATAATACCCGGGTCAGTCAGAGACATTTCAGGTTCAGAGATGATGTGACCAGAGATTTGCTTATTCGGCTTAGTTGGAGGCCAGGTTATTAGTTGTATTGTGTATCATAATATGAATTCATGTATGTATATGTTGTTGGATTATATGTACCAGATCTATCTTATATATATAAATATATTTGAGAATTAGTAGGAATTTGACTTATTTTTGTATCCCACTCAGACCTATGTAATGTTATTATATTTGTATCGCTGCATTGATGACTCTATGTTCTCTGTGATTTATTTTATATTATATATTTTCCTTTCCTCGGGAACCACACATGTTTATTACTTTGTACCAAGACTATCTACGTCGAGGTGAGTGATTTTTATATCATGAATCAGTGTTGGTCCAAGGGAATATTCACGTATGTATCACCCACATTGCCTCATTCTTTATGTTACTCGACAGTATTACACAGTAATACTCTTGGGTAACATGGATATAAAGGTGGGGTGTTACATTTTTTGTATCAGAGTGAGGTTTAGAACAATACAGAGAATAAGAGACACGAGTTTTGGCCTTAGAAGACACTTAGAGTTCCTATCGCCGTGGATGTGGTAGATTATTGTTTATACTTAAATGATAATAGGAATATATGATGATTACCCTTGTAATCATTTGGGGACGTATTTGTGTTTTTATTATTATATAATATATTTCTTCTACCTTTTTCCGAGCATAAGTCGTTGTATGAGATGCATAGAAATTGACGAGGTTGAGGAGGTATAAGTAGTTTGCCCGACCAGTAGTGTTGGCATTGATGAAGTGGATTAGACCTTTATGTGGCTCTGAAGTAAGATTGAGTTGTTCGATTAAGGAAGCTGTAAAATCCCCTAACTTTAACCTCGTATTGAATACTTCACAATTTCAAATTGTGATGAGGTGAGATGAATAAGAAGATCCAGTAGTTATCAGAGTGGCACGGAGGAAGTATATAGATTGCTTTTCACTAAATATCTTGATTGTTTGGACGTTCTGATTGGATGATTGATGTTTGGATGTCTTTGTGTGATTACATTGATTGCTAATGCTTGGTTTTGGGGATCCACCTTGAGTATGACATTCAGTTGGAACTATTACTAAGGGGAGCATCTAATTCAAATCTTTTTATTTGAAACCCAACGATGTCTAAACCTTCCCCGGACATGGTTGCAAGCCTATATCAACTCGAACGACCGATGCATAATTACTCTTATTCTACTTCGGAACCAAGGAATTCACTCAAGTTATGATCCAAAGCAATGCAGTCAAAACATCAAAGACAAAGACACAACTCAACCAAATTTTCACAAGAGGGAAATCAAGATCCATGGAGCTAACTCATGGATCGGTACCGATCCCTATTAATGGTTCGGTACCGATCCTTGAGTATTGTTGAGTTGGCCATGACCTCTTCAGTTCAACCTGTCCAGATTGTGGGAAACGTGGGTAAGAACGTGGATGGGAGATTTTCGTTCACTACAAGAAATATTATATCAATAGCAAGCGTGAATTGCACGAAAACTTGATTTGCTATAGTTAAGTGGCTATTCTTTATTCAACTCAAAAAGACAACAACTTCAAGTGCAATTATATTAAAATGTATGCAATTATATTAATGCTGTTCACGGTGAATTTGCGTTCCACTCTCTCATTTCCCTCTAATTTTTTTTTGGCCGCCAAAATTTCATTTTCGTTTTCTCCCCCTTAGGCTTCTCATCTTCACCCTCTTGACACTCTTTTTAACATCGGTTAAGCTATTCTTCAAGCTCAATTCCTCTTCTGCAATTATATTTAACATCGGTCCTCTTCTACCGCTCAATTCTTCATCGTTGAATCCTCAAACTCAGTCGATCCGAAGTTGGTCCGAAGTTAAAGCGATTTGGTCCAGACGCAATTCCCAATTCCTCAAACTCACTTCTTCATCGTTGAAGCGCGATTTGGTCCGAAGTTCAATTCGTCAAGCGCGAGGATTAGGTATATTTTTATGTCATTGTTTATATACAGGTTGCGGTATAATTATTTCTTGTTACTTTTGCCTCTCTCTGTCAATGCTGTTGCTTTTTTTGACAAGAATTCAATAGAGCTGATGGATTTTCTTATTTGGGAATTCTCTTTGTTTACAATATTTGTTAATTCTTTTAACAATATTTTTTTGCAGGTCAGAGTCATTTAGTCAATTAAATCTAAGTGTTATGAGTTTTCTTTTCATTAGTCAATTAATGCTAAGTGTTATGAAATTTTTAAGAATGTAAATATTTCTACAATATGAATTCCTCTGCTGCAAATGTTAAGTGTTAGTGCCAATTGGAAAATTAAGTAAATATTTCTACAATATGAATTCCTCTGCTGCAAATATTTCCTAATGCTAAGTGTTAGTAATAATTGGAAAATTAGGATGCCACTAACTATCAATGCTATTTAATTACTGTTTGTTTAGTATTAAAACAACTCTTGCCATTATAGGTTTGTTCACTTACTGTTTGTTCACTTCAAACCTCAGACTCCTACTGTTTGTTCACTTCAAACCTCTACTGTCTCTATCTTATTATTATTTTCAAGACCGATTTGTTTATTGAAGGAGATGGGCATGATGTTGCTAATAAAAAACCATAAAAGAAAAAAATGGTGGAGAAAACAAACAAACTGAGAAAAAATAAAATGCTTAGAAATAGGATAAATTATTAAATAAAATTATATTACTTGAACAAATGAATGTACCGGAGGACTATCATAAATTTTATGTTCCAATTTTTAAGTGTCATTGGGCAAACATTGGAAATGGGGTGAAGGTTGAAGATGGATTTACTCTTGTTAATTTGCATCAAAATCAAGCTTCATTTTCGAGGGATCCCTATATTCGGGTATGGGTAAGTTTTTAAACATTTTTGTAATAGTCTGCAATTTGAACATCAATGCATCAATGCAGACAAGTTTCCTCTGAACATCATATGTTATAAGTGATCAGGTGAAGGGATTTTAATTTTTGTAATTTATTAAGGCTGTTGCATTAAGAACAGAGACATTTATATCAATATACAGACATGCATAATCAACCCATACATATTAACAGACATGCAAACATTTTTTTACTGGGAAACTTTGAAAACTTGAATTGTTGAAGCCCGATTAGTTTTTAACTGGAAAACTCGATCTTGTTATTACAGGAATCAGTGAATTGCTGAGATGATTTAAGGTTTTCAAAACTGATCTGAAATTGCTTGATGATTTGTTTGATTTCAGGCAGATGTTAGAAATTTTTTTATCTCCAGGTTTTTGGAAGTGTCAAGAAAATGAAAACCTGGTTTAACACTTGTCTTTATTTTATTTAAAACGTTTTATAAAGTTTGTAATAGTATGTAATTACAAATTCAAAGATTGCAGACTATTACTAATTTCAAATTACAGACCATTACAAATTCCACTACAAATTAATTTATTAATATTGGCCTTTAGGAATTTAAAACATTGTCAATTAAACTTGATTGGTATGTTTGTAGTCTTTAATTGTTATCTTTTATGGATGCTTATTCCGGTTATAATCAAATACCTATGCATTTACCCGATCAAGAACATACCAGCTTCGTGACCGATCTGGGACTATACTGTTATAGAGTCATGCCTTTTGGTTTAAAGAATGCCGGAGCAACTTAACAACGCTTGGTTAATCGAATGTTCGCTGACCAGATCGGGAAGACCATGGAAGTTTATGTGGATGACATGTTAGTAAAGTCCCGATTTTCCACAGATCACGTCAAAGATTTAGATTCAATGTTCTGCATCCTACGAGAATATGGAATGAAGCTTAACCCGTTGAAGTGCCACTTCGGCGTCGCGTCCGGAAAGTTCCTCGGTTTCATCGTCAATGCTCGTGGGATAGAAGCAAATCCCGAAAAGATCTGGGCAATAAGGAATTTGCAAACTCCAAGGACCATAAAGCAAGTCCAGAGTCTCAACGGGAAGGTAGCAGCGTTAAGCAGGTTCATTTCAAAATCCACTGATAAATGCATTCCTTTCTTTGATTTGATCCGGAAGGGAAAACGAAACTTTGAATGGACCATGGAGTGTGAAGGTGCATTCCGATCGCTGGTTCAACATCTCTCTACGCCACCGATCCTGTCAAAACTGGTTGATCACAAACAGTTATACCTTTATCTGGCAGTATCGGAGCATGCGATCAGTGCCGCTCTGGTCCGAGAAGAAGATCGAGTGCAGAGACCGGTCTATTATGTTAGTAAACGATTGACGGGAGCTGAAAGAAATTACCCAAGGTTGGAGAAACTGGCTTATTGCCTAGTCATTGCCTCAAGAAAGCTTCGTCCTTATTTCCAAGCTCATTCGCTTACTGTGTATACCGATCAGCCGTTACGACAGGTCCTCACGCGGCCTGAGACGTCTGGAAGGTTGCTCAAGTGGAATATCGAACTGAGTCAATTTGACATTACTTATGCTCCGCGGAAAGCTATTCAAGGGCAAGTCCTAGCTGACTTCATAGCTGAATTTACTATTCCGGACGAATTACCCGAAACCAGCGAATCTCCTGAATATGTCTGGAAACTTTATACAGATAGTGCATCAAACGATCGGTGGTCGGGTGCTGGTGTTGTACTAGAAATCCCCGAAGGACGATCCATATGCTATGCTTTGAAGTTTGATTTTCACGCAACCAACAATGAAGCCGAATACGAAGCTCTACTGACTGGGTTAAGACTTGCCAGAGATCTGAGAATTATCGCTATAGAAATTTATTGTGATTCATAGTTGGTTGTGTGCCAGGTACGGGGAGAATATCAAGCAAGAGACCGAAGAATAGCTGCTTACCTAGCCCGAGTTCAGGAAGCACTGGGTCAGTTTGATTATTATGCCATTTACTATATTCCACGATATCACAATCAAAAGGCCGATTCATTGGCAAAGTTAGCCAGCACATGTGAGGCACAGCAAATGGGACTCGTCCCCGTCGAAACTTTGTCCTCCCCAAGCATTGATCAAATAAAAACGAGCGATGTGCTTGAAACCTCTCCCTGCAGAGAATCATGGATGACCCCATATCGAAATTACATTGAGAGTGGGATGTTGCCTGAGCACCGAAATGAGAAAAGGCAGATTCTACGGAAAGCTTCGCGGTTCGTCATTCAGGACGGGATCATGTATAGAAAAGGTTATTCTGTTCCACTCCTTCGGTGTATCGCTCACGACGAAGTCAAACGAGTGTTACAAGACGTGCACGAAGGAGAATGTGGTGATCACACCGGTGGACAAGCACTTGCTAAGAAAATACTCCGATATGGATATTACTGGCCGACAGTGAACCGAGATGCAGCTAACTATGCCAGAAAGTGCGAAAAGTGCCAGAAACACGCTCGAATTCCAAGAGCCCCACCTATTGAGATAACTCAAATGGTCAGTCCCTGGCCGTTCGCTATGTGGGGTATCGATATCATCGGCACTTTACCTCTGGCGAAAGGTGGAGCGAAGTACGCTATCGTCGCTGTTGACTACTTCACGAAATGGGCCGAGGCCGAAGCTCTCGCAACGATCACAACGAGGAAAGTAATAAACTTTGTGGTTTGCAATATCATCTGTCGATTTGGACTCCCGCATACCATCATCACCGATAATGGAACCCAATTCGAGAGTTCAGAATTCAAGAATTTTGCCAACGGTTTCATATTCATAAAAAGTTCTCAGCAGTCGCACATCCACAAGCAAACGGTCAAGTCGAAGCTGTTAACAAAGTTATAAAATCCATCTTAAAGAAGCGACTGGAAAAGGCTGGGGGCAAATGGGTTGATGAACTTCCTATGGCGTTATGGGCTTATCGAACAACTCACAAGACCACAACCGGACATACCCCATTTTCCTTATCCTATGGATCAGAGGCCGTTATTCCAGTCGAGATAGAAGTATTTTCCCACCGCGTGACTTATTATGATCCGAACACAAATTCTATATTACTCGCTGAATCTTTGGATCTATTGGATGAGAAACGGGAAGAAGCTGATTTAAGAGCGGCCGCATACCGAAGTCGGGTCGCCCGGTTGTATAATACCAAAGTTTGACCCCGAACCTTTGAACTCGGCGATCTTGTCCTCAAGAGAATCTATCCGGTTCCTTCACACATGAAACCAAATTGGGAAGGACCGTATGCGATTACGCAAAGACTTGGAGATGGCACATTCAAACTATCGACTGTGGACGGTCTTGTTTTGCCAAGGGCCTGGAACAGCGAGAGTCTCCGTCGCTACTACATATGACATGCTTTATTTACTTTATTGTTTAGCATTTTCCTTTTGCATTTCGATTTTAGAATTTGTAATAAGGCAACTGACTTTGCCATGTTTTCTTATTCCAGCAATAAAATGCCATCTTTCCGAGCCAGAGCTGTGATTCATTAAATACAATGTACAACATCACGAGGCACGAAAAGCTAAAATCCATCACACAGTGGAATTTATTCAAGTAGGGAGTGGCTATGAAGCAATCAACCACTCGCTAAAAGAAACCCGAGCTCGGGGGCAAGCCATCACATCAGGCCAGAAACGGGTTGATACACTACAACCCTTCACTTAACTCTGTACTCCCAGAGTGCGAGGCGGAGTACAAACTTTTTACTTAACTACATACTCCCAGAGTGCGAGGCGGAGTATAAACATTTACAAAATCCCAGAGTACTCCGAGAGCGCGAGCTGGGTACAAACTTTTTACTTAACTCCGTACTCCCAGAGTGCGAGGCGGAGTATAAACATTTACAAAATCCCAGAGTACTCCGAGAGCGCGAGCTGGGTGCAAACTTTTTGCTTAACTCCGTACTCCTAAAGTGCGAGGCGGAGTATAAACATTTACAAAATCCCAGAGTACTCCGAGAGCACGAGCTAGGTACAAACATTCCTTAACTCCGTACTCCCAGAGTGTGAGGCGGAGTATAAACATTCATTCAGCTCCGTACTCCCAGAACGCGAGACGGAGTATAAACATTCACAAAACCCCAGAGTACTCCGAGAGCACGAGCTGGGTATAAATATCAACGAACTCCAGACTCCCAGAGCACGAGGCGGAGTATAAACGTATGTCAACTCCACACTTATCCCCAATACTGGGGGCAGAACCATGACACATAACAAGTTGAAGGCCAAAACGAAGATTCCCAGTTCCATCGTTCTCGACTCGACTTAATTCCATGTTTACCTGATTTTGTGTGATTACGAGGGAAGCTTAAAGGAGTTTGATCGACTCGTGGGAGATGAGATTGTCTTTAGCTCTAAAACATCGATTCAAAGTACGGCGTCAGAAGGGTCAGGGGGACGTTCGACTCCATCGGTTCGAACAGTCAAGTTCGAATCCCTCAATTCCAAGTCCGTCCAAGCTTCGAATCCATCCGGATACCATCGATTCGAAGTTCCATCGGTTCGAGGCAGTTAACCGAAGATGAATCAAAGTCACTGTGCCCCATCGATTCGGAGTGCCAACTTCAAAACTATCGACTTGTAGCATGACGAAGAGTATCAGTTCGAGTAATCCTCTCGAATCCATCAAAAACGATCGAATGGGAATAAACGCATCGCTTCGAATATAAAAATTGTTACTTGTCTACCTTGTACAGCGGTTCAGGAGAGGATCGATACCAAGGAGTAGTCATGGACAATCATCAATACATCGTTTAAACTCGAATCTCAAATCGATTCAGGAGAGGATCGATGCAGAATTCGATAACAAACCGAACTGGCAACGACTTGCGATCACGCGACGTCAACTAAAGTCAGACAAACAGCCAATCACGGTCATTCAATGGTCAATTACAGCGATACGGAATGCAGCTTTCGGTAAAGCACGTCGTAGCTGTCCAGTGAGAGACTGCAGCTTTTCAAAGCACGTCATGTTTACACAAGACGTACTTTGGGGGGCAAATGTTATCCCACCTTTTGGCAAGGCCGTGACACCAAGGACTTAACTAGAAACCGGTGACAGATCGTCTCGAAGACCAGCTACGCACAAGGATCGCTATGAATATCGATGGAATTTTTTCGAGTCCGGATCGGGCTACAATTGATAAGGCACGTCAAGCAAAGCCATGGGAACCAACGATCCAAGTTTCAAGTCAATCCGAGTTCGTATGACCAAGTTATCGTTGATGAAAAATGGAGTAAATGGCCTAAGTTCGAATCCATAGGCCGAGCCTATGGTTCGAATCCATCAACATAGGTTTACCCCGAATCGATCGCTATTTCCTTAGTTCGTATCCATCAGAAGATAGCATGGTTCGAATCCATCTGAAGTAGCCTTAGGTTCGAATCCCTCGAGAGGAGGAGCTTCGAATCCACGAAGCATAACCCTTCTTCGAATCGATCAGAGCAAACCCTGTCTTCGAAACCATCAAGTTCGCCCCTGTTCGAATCCATCGAATTTCTACACCTCGAATCCATAGAGAGAAGGAGCCTCGAGTCCACGGAGCATTGCCTTGATTTGAATCCAAGAAGAGTACCTAGCTTCGACTCCACCAAGCGTGTCCTCACTTCGAACCTAACAAGGTAGGAGACCTTCGAATCCGTACATTAAGGATGCTTCGACTCCATTGCCTCGAATCCACCAAGTCATAACAGCTGAAACCATGGATTCGACCCTGTCAACTCGGAGTGAAAAGCGGCTCGATGCGAGAAACACGCGAGCCACGTCACCAAGCACATGCTCAGACGATCGATTCGACCCTATCGAGTCGAAGGGATCGATTCGAAGCAAGGATGTTCATCTGGAGTGCAACCTTGAATCGATCATAACTCGAGATCCACAAGTCCAAATGCAATGAAATTTTCACAGAAGCTCAAACACATGATGAAGAATGTTCACACCAAATTTCAACTCGATTGGACACTTTCTTGATCGATTCGAACCAAGAGTCGAATCGATCCCAAAGTGGGCCCGGTTCTCCAGATTTCGGCCATGTGGCCCCCTCATGTACCAGAACTGGTCTCCCCGGATTTTAGGTGAAATATCAGCCTCCCACACCTATAAATAGAGCCCCTGGTCATTCAGAAAAGGGGTCGGACAATTCTAAGTACTAAAGAGCGCCCAGATTTTGCCAGATTTACTCCAGAACACCACCGCTGCTTTAGATTGAGACTTAGCATATAATTTCAGTTGTACTACAGTATAAAGAATTGTAATCTTCAAGTATCGAGCAATAAAATCATCAGACTTCATAGTGGACGTAGGAAAAACGCCGAACCACTCTAAATCGCTTGTCTTTGCAATTTACTTTCTGTCATTTTGGATTTTTTGTTAGGTAATCTTCATTTTTAATCTTCATTCTTCACTTTTATCTCTTCAAAAACTTCCAAAGAGTGTTGTGCCCATTTTTGGTACAAACAGCCGCCGTGACATTAAATCATGTTAGAAAACTCCTTAAAGTCTCTTCGGTCTTCTGTTTCAATGTTGCCAGACTCATCACATTTTTGGGTCTTGAAATGTGAACCTTGAATTGCCTCATAAATCTTTCAACCAATTCCGTCCATGTGCCAATAGAACCACACTCAAATTTATTGAACCACAATGCAGCTATATCGTTAGATACAGGTGAAAGCATCATGCCATAACTTCCTCTGATGCCCCCAGTACTTCCATATGCCGCATATATCTCATCATATGCATAGTTGGGATCGACTTTCCATCATATACTTCTAGCGTTGGTAGTTTAAACTCCAGTGGATTCCTAGCATTCCTGGTATTAAGAGTGAATGGACTTCTATTTACATCCTCCAGATCACTGTTCACGAATCCTCCATGCATAGCTCGCCTGACCATCTCTGCAAACTTGTCATTGTCATCCAGCAGTAGTCTCCTATCATCATTTGCAAACTTCCCCTCGAGTCCACGAGGGAATTCCAAAACGTACTCCTTCAGACAAGTATCCAAATTTCGATTCGCACTATGCTCTATAGGATCGACTGCAGGTCCTCCATCATCGCGATCGACTAGACCTAAGGGCATGCCCTCAAGCCTTTAGGGATTAGGGTCGATCCCTTAGGAAGGATCGGAGCTGATCCCTCTAAGATGGCTGGGGACTGCCCCCGGCTATGCTGTTCCATTCCTTTGTCCAATAGCTTCATCTCCATGTTCCCATGTTTGAATTTCCAGTGATTCCTGCTGCTTTAACTTCTTGATCTAAGTTGCCATTAGCTCCTGCTACTCTAATCCCTTAGTTCTGCGCTCCAGCTTGTCCAATCTGTCGAAGTAAATTATGCACCATCTCTTCCTGTCTCTTCAGCATCCTTTCCTGCATGGCATCCATCATCATTTCTATTCATCCCTAGTGATGTATAAAGATGCTTGATTAGCTCCAGCTCCAAAGGAAGCCTCCTGACTCCCTCCATGATGGCTCCTTTCTGGTAGCACTCTCCTTGTTGATTGTCCAACCATTGCTTCAAATCTAAGCTATCCAATTGATTCCAAATCTGAACTCCAAATCAGCGGACGCTAGCTTTCTCAATGAAAGCACCAAAATGTTGGCATCAAAAATGGCCACCAACACCCAATTGTATATGAAAGCACCAATATCCAATCCAATCACAGAAATATAAAGAGAAATAAACGAAGAACAAAATTAAAATAATAAGAAAGCAAGTAAAGAAAGACACATATTTATAGTGGTTCGGCTATCTCCGGCCTACGTCCACTTTAAAGTAATCCTTTATTTGTTTATACTCCTGTTACAATTACAATGATATGAATTTTAGTAATCAAAGTGACTGAGTGTAGCCTAGATAGAAGATGAAGTGAAACAGAAAGAAGATCCCTTTGCTGATGCCATGTCCACTGTATTTATAGGAGAAGACGTGAAAATATCTCGCTTAAAATCTAGATCTGGAACCTTGAAGCAAAGACGAGCCTGCCCAGAAAGTTTGGGACCCGCCGGAGCCTATAATAGGGTTTGGGGCTGATCCTTATTTTAGGGGATTTATGGGGTGCGATCACTGTGATGGGTCCCTAATGTTGTAATGTACTTCCCTTTCAAATTTCATGTTGATTGCATTTGTAGATTTTGAGTTATTGACCGATCATTGCTATGAACTTAAATATGGCCGATCCCTCATAGGGAAGAGGGTCGATCCCTCCGTATTACTCCATTTGATGTGCGATCCCTAGGGTAGACTACCTAGGGTCCCGTCTTTTTGTTCCCAAAGTTTCACTGCGATCCTCCTTGTGGGTGTTGAGTTATGGAGCGATCATCATTAATTGTGTTGTATGCATCCTGTTTAATCCGATCCCTATATTCTGATCCCTCTTCTAGAGGAAGTATTAGTTCCATACTTAGCCATTTTTTAAGTGCTGTCCATCAGAATCCATCCAACTATCGTCCATAGTTCCAAAACTTATCGATCTCCAATCCTGGTAAATCCTGATAACCATCTCTCCGGGCTTTCTACCCTGATGATCGTGAAGTCTGTTGGGTTAAATCCGCCTGTGTATTGCCTTGGAAAAAGGCGAATTAACAATAATCAAGTCCATCCTGAGGAAACGATTAGAGAAAGCCAAGGGAAAGTGGGTTGATGAGCCACCGTTGGCACTTTAGGCCCATCGAATAACCCATAAATCTACGACCGGTTGCACTCCATTTGCCCTGGCCTATGGGTCAAAAGCCATGATTTAGATCAAATTAATGGTGCCTTCTCATCTGATAACCCATTATGACCCTAGAGAAAACGAGAGACTCTTTTTTGGAGTCACTCGACATTATTGACGAGAAGTGTGATAAAGTCGACTTGCAACTGGCTGCTCACCGAAAACGAGTAGCCCGGCACTACAACACCAAGTCAGGAATCATACTTTTGAGATAGGCGACCTTGTCCTTAAACAAATTTTCCCTGGTCTTGTGAATATTGGCCCAAGCTAGGAAGGTCTGTATGCAGTCGAACTCATGCTTGGAGATAGAACATTCAAGCTAGCAACCGTTGATGGAATTTCACTCTTGTGGACTTGGAATAGCGAGCATCTACGACATTATTTTACTTGAATTAGAATTTATATATATATATATATATTCAATCAACTCTGATGTAAATAGATAGGATATATCATTTCTTGTGAATATATAGCAATTTGGCTTTCAGGATCAATGAATTTGTGTTCTAGTTAGCCTAATCTTATGCTGTGAACAATAGCAGAATTGAATAAAACTGCATATGAATAATGCAGGTATATAAATGCCAGGAGATAGGTGCCAATCAAAGCCTCACTGTCCATGATCGGACCTATGGAATAAAATTGTTCCAAGTGTCCAGAGATAGATACCAATCAGCTCCTTTAACCCACGATTTGGGGGTAGGAGTATAAACTCCCGCGGGTGGAATGAGACTATACACCCTAGCAGCTCATGCCTAGAGACTGACAAAGCATCGACACCTTGATCGGAGGATGGCAAGGCGAAAGGTCAATGCCCGGAGTTAGACGATATCTTAAGCAAAAGTCTAAGAAATGGATGCTTCAATCACCACTCCAGGTGATCGATCCCGATCAACACCCAGAATTAGGAAAGGTCGGATTAAAGCGTCAATGAAACATATATTAAAGTGCCATTTCAGGTGAGCAAACCCAGTCAAGGCTTAGTGGTAGACATGACCGAGCAAGGATGCCCAGAGATAGGCATTTAGGCCATTATTTCTCGATTACAAAAATGATATAATGTTAATTACTATTATTGATCAGACGGAACTCGACTAAAGATAAACAAAATAAATTATTGACTTAGCTAACTAATAACAGAGAAATGACTCACACACACATGAGAAAAACAGTAGATTCATTTCTCAATGCTTGGATAAATTGACACAAGGCTTGAAAAGAAAACAAGTAAAAAATTTATTAACATGCTGCTTGAACCAAAGCGAGGGATGCACTCGCACAACTTCAGCCTATGTACACAAGTTTTGGACAAAACAAAAGACAATAAAAACATGGAAGGATGTAACTAAATCTTCTTCCTCCTCTTCGACTCCTTCTTCCTCTCCCTAGAACAATGTGCTCCAGGCTGGCCAAGCTTTCCCCTGATTTTATCTTTTCCTTAGTTGCCCTTAGAAAGGTCACTCCCTGAGGTCTCGGGAGGAACAGTCTGAGTAATTCTAGAGGTAGGAATGGTAATGGGAGCAAAGATGGGTCGGTTGGGCAACGAGATCGACATGAGAGGAGGTATGTCGACATCTTTTTCTTTCTTGATCTCCTTGGCTAACAGGACTTGAGTCCAGACCATCTCTTCCATACTAGGCCCTGAGGAAGGATTAGAAGCCCCAATTAAGGTAACATCCTCCTCTTCCCATGCCCCGTGGAGGTCACCAATCATCTCCTCCTCTAAGGCATGAATCATCTTAATGCCTGGGCTAGGAGTCTTACTGACTGGAACATCTAGGATTGTTTGAGAAGCAGACATTCATGGATTTAGTTGTTGAAGCTTGTATACCCAGTAGTAAACCTCCCTCGAGCAAAGAAATGATGGGAGGTTCACCTAAAACTTGAGAAACATACAAGCAGAGATTAGTGACGTCGAATGAAGTCATATGAGCCATCTCAAACACGGGCGAGGTTAGTGATATACCTCCAGAGGGTTTAAGCTCGGCATGGGTTGGAGTGCTGCAGATTCTCCCTCTAGAATATGGGATAAAACAGACCGCTTCGGAGGAAAAGGTTCGTCAGGATTATAATGAGCATCAGACGAGGCTACCGAGGCAGTTGAAACTTCTAAGACCGCCCTAGAGGTGGGAGTAATAGTAGAGCCAAAAAGAGAAGTTAAGGTCTCAGAAATTATTGGCTTCATAGTCAAAGGAGCATTAATATTTGCCGTTAAGTCTTGAAGAGAAGATCCAGAGTTCTTAACTCGATCTTTTTGGGCCCCAATGGCTAATTCGGGAAGCAGGATATGCTTACCAGCCTTAAGCGCGGCCAGGTCCTCTTCATCTAGAAGGTTGATTATCAACTGTTCTAAATCAATCTCAGCCCTACCAAAGGGCTCTCATTCTTGATTTACAATCTCCTCCTATGCCAGGGCCAAAGCCTCGGGATACCCTTGTTCAAGCTACTTCAAGTTTCCAAACTTAACCACATTTGCATTATAACAGATGAGTATGGGCTCGTACTCATTCCTAACCCACTTCTCTACGGCTTTAACCTGTTTCTCCACATCTTTTGCCCGAGCTTCTACGATGTCTTTCACTTGATGAGCATCTAACAACTCCTTACAATAGCCCCTGCCTTGGACGAGGGCATTGTCTTTCCCCTTCTTCTCACTTTCCAGCAGTTTCTTCAGCTCCTCTACTTCTTTCTTAAGCCGTTCATTCTCTACCGACAAATTATGGCTCCTATGATGAGCAGCCTCGATTTGCTTTTATTGATTTTGGCGCTCCAACTATATAGACTTGGTCAAGTCCTCCACCTGCTTCTTGGCTCTGGCCAATGATGCAATGAGCTCTTCAACTTCCCTCTCGAAATGAGAGATGATGTGTTTGTCTTGTTCTTATAGCATTTTATCCATCGAGCTCCACTTTTCTTTTGTAAGCGCCTTTAGAAATAACCTTGACTAACTATCTCTATTTGAAATATTGATCGTAGACATCATTGACATAAGCCACGGTGTCAATTTTGATATGCTAGGGGATGTCCTTCAGATCGGAACATGACATCATCGAAAAAGATCTTTAGGAAAGTACGCTTTAAAGGGTTCATATGAGGAGTCGAAATGATCTCCTTCTCTATTTGAACCAATCTTGTCAGGCCTTAAATGAGGAATATCAGAAGTGATCAGCCCTGATGGATACTTGGAGCATCGTGGCACATGAGAGGTGATAGAGTTGGGTGTATACCCTAGGGGTAATTATGTAATTTGTAACATATATCTAACTCGTTGACCAATCTTGTTCGAAATAAAGATGTTTTCTTTCTATTATATACTTGATATATTATGGTTATATTAATTAATTTAATTAAAAGTATATTAATAGAAAATCCATATATGGTATATTTTGTGATAGTAGTTACAAAGTATTATAACCATGAGTAATTTATCACAATGAAAAAAATAGACCATTTTAAATATTCCTAGTCAAGGCGTATCGAGATTGGATATCGATACATCCATTGGGACTAGAGTATATAATGCTCTCCAAATGTTGGGTAGTGTATCACTCATGACAGTTGGGGCACCTAGGGGTTATGTACTGATAGTTATTGGATAACTATGGTGTAAAGACCCACCTTTTTGGAAGGTTTAAATCGACAATAAACCACACACGTTGAACTCAAACCATTCAAAAGGGAGGATTTTCAATGGGGTAAATAAGAAAATAAGAGAAAGGAATGAAAAACAAAACACAAAATCTCACAGCGGAATGACAAAATATAATAATCAAATAAAAAGTTCATGAAGCTATTTTACAAATAACATTTGATTACACTTTTACAATACAATCAGAGTTATACATACATCAAGTATAATAGGATAATGCAGCGGAACAACATGATGCAGTGGAATAAATATAATCAATAGTATACCAATCTCCATCTTCATCCTCCAAAAATAAAATGGTCTTCAATACGCTGAAAAGCTCAGACTAACCCGAGCGTAATGAAAAGACAAAACACTCGAGTCAAAACTAAAAGATCTTATGTAAGTTAAATCAACAACAAATAAATACGAGTGTAATGGCTTCAGAGATGTTTATAGGATTTTACATTTCCTATCCAGTGTATAACGTGTGTGCAATAACTTAAGAGATGTTTCGGGATTTCCATCTCCTAAGGATCCGTTAAACTATCTATATGTAGTAATATACGCTATGTATATGTAGTGTCTATCAATAAAGTAAAGTATTAAAATAGCGTTAAGGCGTTACCCATATCCCCCTTAACACATTTTTATAAATGTCATAGTCTATACAGTACTGTAAACTCCACCAAACCGGTGGGCTATCAGGGAGCACTCCATAGGTACGACACAAACCAAAATCGTATTAGGCTCGATAAGGCATGTGACAAGGCACGCGAGGCAATGCCCAGGGTAGGATTCTACCATTTTGCATGCCCGGACTGGTGCTAACGCATAGCAGCTACTACCGCCCACCTCGGAACACACTCAAAGAAGGTGGCCACCAAATCAATCACAAAGTAACAGATATGGTATCGAAGAAACCTATCCGATCGGAGGAGTGACCTCACTTAGCCCGGGATACCTCCTGTTTTAGTCATATCAAGCTGACCCGAAGGTTAGGGTCATGTTCTTACCTCATACCAGTAGTGTTCGCCAAACCATCCTACTTTGTTCTGGATTCTCCACAATGTTCACAGTTGTTAAAGTGGTTTCAGAATTAGCAGAGAGTATGACAATATCCGACCCCGGTCTCTTTGACAACCAAATGCTTATTTCACACCGTGGTCATTTATAAAACATTTTTAATAATAAATCCAGAAAATAGTTTATACCTTCATATCAAGATATCTATATACTTATTCCAAAAGTATAAATATATTCATATATACCGAGGAAGGTTTCTTTCAATCAGTTTCGAAAATAATTTATAAATCTCTCCCAAACCATTTATAAACTATATATGCTTTAAAAGCATTTATAAAGCTATTTATAAATTCTAAAACAGTTTACAACTCTTCCCCTTTTCATAAACTTCTACGCAAATTCCTTTAAAACGCTTCCAAATCCCTTTATACCAGTTCTTTTATAAAACCCTTTCTAAAATCCTTTAAAACCCTTATAAAATCCTTTATAAAACCATTATAAAATCCTTTATAAAACCTTTTATAAAATCCTTTTGTAAAATTCATTATAAAATCTTTTACAAAAATCTTTTATCTATTAAAATTATTATAAAAGTCTATTTTTTATCTTAAATTAAATTTTCAAATAAATCTTTTAAAACTATATTGAATATTTTATTAAATTAAAATTTTAAAGTGTTTTATTATATTACATTATTTAAATTATATATTTTAAAACTAAATAAAATTATAAGTTAAAATCTTTAGATTTTTAAAACCATATATTAACTTATAATTTGAAACTTTAAAACATATAAAACAAATTATTTTCCAAATATAAATTTTAAATAAAATCATTATATTAAATTTAAAAATCAAATTTAAAAATCAAACATACTTTACTATTTAGAAAATAGTTTAAAACCGACCAACGGTGTCCGTATATAATTTTTTACCCTATGGTCAAGTGATTGGGTATGTTTCATTCCAACCCAAAATAGTTAAATTTCCTGGGTATATATCATTTCAACCCTTATCCCGAATCAAAAAATTTCAAACCAATAAAATCGCTTGGGTATGTATCATTTCAACCCATAACGATTTTCCCTAATCTATAAGATCATTCGGGTATGTATCATTTCAACCCATAGTGATAACAGAGATATAAACATCAAATCATCCAAAATGTCAACAAATAAACATCCATCACAATCAACATCCAAATCAGCCAATAAATCACAAAAATTAACTGGTTATCATTATCAGGTATTTAACTAACAATTTAAATTCAATATTGATTTAAATGGCAATTTAATTCAATATAAATTCAAATTAAATTTAAATGACAATTTAAATTACCAAATAGTAATCAATAAAATTCTTATCAATTCATAAATTTAATTCAACTAACATAAGAAGGTTTAGTATTTTGTGAGTGGCTTAAATCACTCACCTTTGATTTACAATCGATTTAAATTCCAATAAAAGCCCAAAAATCCAACATTCTTAGAATTCAAACAAACTAGTTCTATATCGTCCGGAATTTTGATATGATGCCAATGAAAGAAACCGCGTCCAAATCCGAGCTCGTATGAAAAAGTTATTGAAGTTAGAACGTTTAAATTTTAAATTTTTAATTAAAATAAACAAATGGCGGGATTGTAAATATGCTCACCTTTATAAACCCTAGCCGTTCTCGTGAAATCAACCACGCACGACCGCCATCACGTTCATCACCCAATGCCACGTCCTACATGCCACCGTTTCCAGATCAGGCCCCACCACTAACTCCGCCTCGCCACACCGCCCTTCCAGTACCCCTCCTCGACAGCCGCGTCGCCGCCAAACGCCCCAGGACAAGGGTGAATTTCGGTCAGAGATCATCAAATTATGGCGATCTATGGAACATCAGGTTCAAACTAAATCGATAGATCAATAGCCCTCTGCCTCCTCTACAAGCCCGAACCCTCCAATCAACCCATTGTCGCCAATCTGCCATTGATTTGGAAAACCCTACAACGGATGGCTGAGAAAGATCCTCAATTTCTGGCCAAACCGAGACTCCAATCAAAAAACGAATTGCATAAGTAGATTATGCTCGTCGATTGCTTTCCAACGATATATAATTTGATATAGTTTGAGGAGTTTGGATTTTTGAGTTTGATTTTGAAATTGGGATTAGGGTTTTGAGCTGCCATTGAGAAGTAGTAGATAAAAATAATAGTACGTATAGAAAATGAGAATAAGAAGCTGCTAGGGTTAGAGGAAAATCTATTTATATAGACATAGATGGATAAGAATGAATGGACGGATCGATTTGGGTCGAAACGATAACAACGACCCGAAAAGCCCGTTTCGTTCCCGAAATGAAAATGGGTCATCCAATATATCGAAATTAGGTTTTTGATATTTTTAAATTCAATGAAACTAGTTTCAAACCCTAATTCTATTATATATAGAATTTAGCTTTCATAATCAAATTATATTTATTTAAATTCTTTTAATTGATTTCTACGCGTTTCAAGCTCGCACGGCCAAATGACAAGTCCGATCGCTACGAAGCTTGAAATCCTACAATAATTCACTATTAAGGATCCGATGAAACTAGTTTCGTCGAAATCCGAGACAGTGGCCAAAATGGCTATTTTCACTCGTTAATTAAAACAAGTAATTCCAAATTTTAGTTTATTCACTTCTAAACTCAAATTTAAATGTTAAAAATCTTCATTGTTATTTAAATAAAATTTAAATCAACTTCCGACATCATTTTCATTCACATTAAATCGAGAATTCAATTATTTAAATAATTGCAATATTAAATTTAAATTTTTTTAATTATTCAACAAATTACATTAATAACCATTAATTTCAAATGAATTTTAGTTACCAACAAATATTCCATTTCTATCTAAATAATCCAATATTTATTACTCAATTCCCGTTATTGATAACAAACACATTCAATACATAGAATTCATTTCAATATTTGATACCACCAAAATATTCGGAATTGTTTATTTCAAAATTTATTATATCCAATAAACTACAATAATAAATGATTAAATATCTTTTCTAACCATTTTTATCCAATAATCACATTAAATTTAATAATTTAAAATAGTTAAAAAATATGGGTCGTTACACTCTCCCCCACTCAAAAAATTTCGTCCTCGAAAAGGGATTAAGTAGAGAATTTAACATTTTATATATTTTATTCAAATAATCAACTTATAAAACATTAAAATCTTATTTACAAAACTTTTAGTACGCTTATATTACGCCACTCCGATATCGGTTTACAGAAATTACAACTTACTTATAAAAACAAGCACAAATACACAACATACAATAATCATATGCAATAAAAACAGTAATAACAATGGTTTACAATAGATCATTCAACCATTAATATTCATTCTATTAGATCATAACTATATCAATTTACATTATCTAATATCCATATTTAATTTATACACTTCATTTCTTATTAACATCCAACTTTTACTATCATTTGATTGGTTTGCTTCAAATTTATTTACATCTATTTCATTCACATTCAATTTATTCAATTTAATTTGTGAAATTCCAATTGTTTCACTTTTTGTTTAACCTATTTCATATAAATCCATTTATGAACCATTTTATAACATTATTCCATTTCATTCAATCTTATTTTAAGTTAAATTTTATTTCATTACACTTAGTATATTTTCTTTGATACCAATCTCATTTATAAACCATTTAAGTCTATTGCAACCATTTTATAAAATGCACTTCATATTTACTTTTCATAACTTAAGTTCATATTAATCCTTGATTCACTTCATTGGTTCATTTTATAAATTCAAGTTCATATTAATAAATTTTACTTCAACAAATTCTATTTTTATATAATGACTCACGTCATTAGTTTATTATTAATTTTACTTAAGCAAACTTTATTTTATAGCTCAAATTCATATTAATAATTTTCTTTTTATCACAATCAGTTCATTCAACTTCTCTTAAGTTAATTTTCATCATTCAATTCATTTCATTAACTTATTTCATATTCAATTAGTTATCCTTCAATTTTTTTGAAACTCATTCTATTTGCATTTAATTTATTCACATCCAATTTAAATTAAATTCAATTACTCACATTAATTTTCTTACACTCATTTATTCTCATTCAATTTCTTTCACAATTCCAATTGCATTTCATCTTATAATTCAAGTTCATATTCATTTCATTAATTCATTTATAGCTTAAGTGAAATTAATTCACTTTACTAATTTATCTAGTTTCATTCAAATACATTCAATTCATTTAATCTTTATTAAGTTATTTCATTTAATCCATTACTCGCATTATTTAACTCTATTTTAAATTTTTCCTTCTTCTTATTATTCACATTGAACAAATTTGAATTTGTTTTACCTTAATATTTCTCAAATCTATAAGTTATATATTCAATTAAAATTCATTTTGTTATTTTATTTAATTCATTTCAAATACAATTCACTTTTATTTAAGCTTTCTTGAGTTAGACTTCATTTTATTTGTTTCATTTTACTAACTCAATTTATTTAACATTTCTTATGTTAATTATTTTATTTCATACCTCAAATTCAAATTTTCTTTTGTTTGCTAAACCAGAAATATTCAACGGTTTTAAAATTTAAATTTTTACTTTCCTGTTCAAATCTATAAGTTATAACTTACTTTTATTTATGCTATTTTCAATTATAAGTTCAAAACTATTTTCATATATTCATCAAAATCATACTTAGAATATTTCCTCACAATCAAAACTTGTTTTAATCGAAAATAAATTCCTGTGGGTAGCAATTCTCACTCAGAAACTCGAAAATAAATGCTGGCGATGCTGTAGTCATCTCCAGGATTATTTTCCAGCGACTAGAGCGAGTTAAATGCTTTATTCCTTTCAAAAGTCTTTTCAAAAATATATTTCTAGTCAAAACACTTTCAAATAATATTATTAAAAAAATTGAAGGCTTTGAAATCAATTTTGAAAACAACAGGTTTTAAATTCTAAAATTCTCAATTTCTTTAAATCTTTTCTATATATAAACCCTATTATAAATATACTTATATAATTTCATTACCTTATTATGAAAATATTTCATTAATTTACATCTTTGTCATTTTAACCAATTCTTATTTTAATTGATTTCAATTCAATTTATTTATTGAACACTTCGTGAAATGGAGTTCACAAAGTATTCGTTTTTAAATTTAATTCAACCAATAATCGATGATAATTAAATATTATCATCTCCTAGCAACTAACATCCATTGAAAATTATCATTTTGTATATATAAAATATAATTTAGGTAAAATTATTTCATTTACCTAGTTTTAAAACAATATTATGTCGACTTGCCTCGTTTAAGTGTTTAGAAACCCCTATCGATAACATGGCGTCCCATGCACCGACCAGAATTCATAAACAACTAAACGGATAAGTGGACACAATACAAAACATTTTATAACACTAACAAGTACAAGCTCTCATATATATATATATATATATATATATATATATATATACGCTCAAACAACTCATTCTAGGGTATTACTACCCTATCCCTGATGACTCAAACCCCACAAAGCTAAGGTTATCGCTAAACCACAGCTCTAATACCAACTGTAACGACCCACCTTTTTAGACTATTTAAATCGACAATAAACCACACATGTCGTACTCAAACCATTCAAAAGAGAGGATTATTAATGGGGTAAATAAGAAAATAAGAGAGAGGAATGAAAAACAAAACACAAAATCTCACAACGGAATGACCAAATATAATAATCAAATAAACAATTCATAAAGTTGTTTTACAAATAACATTTGATTACACTTTTACAATACAATTAGAGTTATACATACATCAAGTATAATAGGATAATGCAGCGGAACAACATGATGCAGTGGAATAAATATAAGCAATAATATACCAATCTCCGTCTTCATCCTACAAAAATAAAATAGTCTTCAATACGCTGAAAAGCTCAGACTGACCCGAGCGTAATGAAAAGACAAAACACTCGAGTCAGACCTAAAAGATCTTATGTAAGTTAAATCAACAACAAATAAATACGATTGTAACGGCTTCAGAGATGTTTACAGGATTTTACATCTCCTATCTAGTGTATAACGTGCGTGCAATAACTTAATAGATGTTTCAAGATTTCCATCTTCTAAGGACCCATTAAACTATATATATGTAGTAATATACGCTATATATATGTAGTGTGTATCGGTAAAGTAAAGTATTAAAATAGCGTTAAGGCGTTACCCATATCCCCCTTAACACACTTTTATAAATGTCGTAGTCTATACAGTACTATAAACTCCACTAAACCGGTGGCCTATCAGGGAGCACTCCATAGGTATGACACAAACCAAAATCATAGTGGGCTCGTTAAGGCATATGACAAAGCACGCGAGGCAATGCCCATGGTAGAATTCTACCATTTTGCACGCCCGAACTAGTGGTAACGCATAGCAGCTGCTACTGCCCACCTCGGAACACACTTCCAGAAGGTGGCCACCAAATCAATGACAAAGTAATAGATACGGTATCGAAGAAGCATGTCTGATCGGAGGAGCGACCTCACTTAGCCCGGGATAGCTCATGTTTTAGTAATATCAAGCTGACTCGAAGGTTAGGGCTGCGTTCTTACCTCATACCAGTAGCATTCGCCAATCCAACCTACTTCGTTCTAGATTCTCCACCACATGCATAGTTGTTAAAGTGGTTTCGGAATTGGCAGAGAGTATGACAATATCTGACCCCGGTCTCTTTAACAACTAAACACTTATTTCACACCGTGGTCATTTATAAAACATTTTTAATAATAAATCCAGAAAATAGTTTATACCTTCATATCAAGATATCCATATACTTATTCCAAAAGTATAATTATATTCATAAATACCGAGGAAGATTTCTTTCAATCAGTTTCGAAAATAATTTATAAATCTCTCTCAAACCATTTATAAACTATTTATATGCTTTAAAACCATTTATAAAGCTATTTATAAATTCTAAAACAGTTTACAACTCTTCCCCTTTTCATAAACTTCTACGCAAATTCCTTTAAAACGCTTCCAAATCCCTTTATACCAGTTCTTTTATAAAACCCTTTTTAAAATCCTTTAAAACCCTTATAAATTCCTTTATAAAACCATTATAAATTCCTTTATAAAACCATTTATAAAATCCTTTTATAAAATTCATTATAAAATCTTTTACAAAAATATTTTATCTATTAAAATATTATAAAAGTCTATATTTTTATCTTAAATTAAATTTTTAAATAAATCTTTTAAAACTATATTGAATATTTTATTAAATTAAAATTTTAAAGTGTTTAATTATATTACATTATTTAAAATATATATTTTGAAACTAAAATCTTCAAATTTAGATTTTTAAAACCATATATTAACTTATAATTTGAAAATTTAAAACATATAAAACAAATTATTTTCCAAATATAAATTTTATATAAAATCATTAAATTTAATTTAAAAATCAAATTTATAAATCAAACATACTTTACTATTTAGAAAATAGTTTAAAACCGACCAACGGTGTCTGTATATAATTTTTTACCCTATGGTCAAGTGATTAGGTATGTACCATTTCAACCCAATATAGTTAAATTTCTCGGGTATATATCACTTCAACCCGTATCCCGAATCAAAAAAATTTCAAATCAAAAAAATCGCTCGGGTATGTTCATTTCAACCCATAACGATTTTCCCTAATCTATAAGATCATTCGGGTATGTATCATTTCAACCCATAGTGATAACAGGGATATAAACATCAAATCATACAAAATGTCAACAAATAAACATCCATCACAATCAACTTCCAAATCAGCGAATAAATTACAAAAATTAACTGGTTATCATTATCAAGTATTTAACTAACAATTTAAATTCAATATTGATTTAAATGGCAATTTAATTCAATATAAATTCAAATTAAATTTAAATGACAATTTAAATTACCAAAGTGCAACCAATAAAATTCTTATCAATTCATATATTAATTCAACTAACATAAGAAGGTTTTGTATTTCGTGAGTGGGTTAATCCACTCACATTTGATTTACAGTCGATTTAAAATCCAATAAAAGCCCAAAAATCTAACCATCTCAGAATTCAACATAACTAGTTCCATATCATCCGAAATTTCGATAGGATCCCAACAGAAGAAACCGCGTCCAAATCCGAGCTCGTATGAAAAAGTTATTGAAGTTAGAACGTTTAAATTTTAAATTTTTAATTAAAATAAACAAAGGGCAGGATTGTAAATAAGCTGACCTTCACTAAACCCAAGCCCCTCTCATGAAACTCAACCACGCACGGCCGCCATCACCTTCATCATCCAATACCACGTCCTACATGCCGCCGTTTCCAGATCAGGCCCCACCACTAACTCCACCTCGCCACGCTGCTCTTCCAGCACCCTTCCTCGACAACCGTGCCGCCGCCAAACGCCCCAGACCGAGGGCGAATTTCGGTCAGAGGTCATCAAATTCTGGCGATCTATGGAACATCGGGGTCAAATTAAACCGATAGTTCAACAGCCCTTTGCCTCCTCTACAAGCTAGAACCCTCCGATCGACCCATTGTCGCCAATCTGCCATTGATTTGGAAACCTCTACAACGGATGGCTGAGAAAGATCCTCAATTTTTGGTCAAACCGAGACTCCAATCAAAAAACTAATTGCATAGGTAGATTATGCTCGTCGAGTGCTTTCCAACGATATATAATTTGATATAGTTTGAGGAGTCTGGATTTTTGAGTTTGATTTTGAAATTGGGATTAGGGTTTTGAGCTGCCATTGAGAAGGAGTAGATGAAAATAACAATACGTATAGAAAATGAGAATAAGAAGCTGCTTGGGTTAGAGGAAAATCTATTTACATAGACAGAGATGGATAAGAATGAATGGATGGGTCGATTTGGGTCGAAACGATAACAACGACCTGAAAAGCCCGTTTTGTTCTCGAAACGAAAATGGGTCATCCAATATATCGAAATATAGGTTTTTGATATTTTTAAATTCAATGAAACTAGTTTCAAACCCTAATTCCATTATATATAGAAGTTAGCTTTCAAAATCAAATTATCTTCGGAATTGTTTATTTCAAAATTTATTATATCCAATAAACTACAATAATAAATCATTAAATTTCTTTTCTAACCATTTTTATCTAATAATCGCATTAAATTTAATAATTTAATTAGTTAAAAAATACGAATCGTTAGATATGGATTGACTCACTCGATAGTTTTCTGTTGGTTAATATAACTAAGGTCAAGCAGAGAATATCGATGTGACTAATTTATACAGTTCTCTCGACTTGAGAATACTATTGATCTTCAATGTGGAAGCTCTGCTTTCATTATAGTTAAATCATGGCACGACGTCCATCGAACAACTATAGTTGGGTCGAGTGGAAGCATTGGAAGTGAAATACTATTCAAAGAGGATTCATCTCCTCAGTTGTATGAGGTTAGTATCACGGTCAACTGAAGTCAATTCAAAGTCAAAGTTTCTGGCCAGAGCATTTCGGTTAATAATAATTGTTATTATTGAACCAAGGACTTCGTGTTTGGACTATAAAGTTGAACATGGATGATATTGGAATTTTGACCACTACCAAATTCCATAAGTCCTAATGTGATATAGTTTTGATGAAGAGAATTGGTGTAAATAATTGTCACTATTAGGTACCGCTTATAATAAGTAAAATTGGATTCTACCAAAAGATGTGTAAGCGATAAATTCGGCCAAAATGTCACACCACCTGCTAAGTGACGTGTGAACGTTAACATTCGAATAGTTCAATATCAATCGGATCTAGAAGCATTCTTTATTCAAGGTGCAAATCAAAGGCAACATCAATAAGGTATGTTTAAGGATTGGGTAGCAAGGCATGTCATTTTCTATATATAGATAGTGATTTTGCAATGTTCGATGGAAATTTAGTTTGACTTTCATAATTTGTATGATGTATTACTGTCTTGCTTAATTAAAAATTGTTTATGAAGATTGAATTATTTTTTGAATGATATGATTAAGTTTTCATTTGATAGATCAAAATTAAATTTGTTTATGTTTTAAAACAATATTTAAGTTTTTAAACATTCTAATTAAAGTGTAATTCTTCAGATCTGAATGTTTACATGTTCGAATTAATTAGCTACTTTTCTTTACTTTGTTAAATTGAAACTAGATCAAAATATTTTAAAATACAATATTTTATTTTAGTTCTATGTTTTAACATTTAATTTAAATTCCATTTCCCTAAATCTAGAAATTTATGTTTTCATGTTGATTGATTGAATTATATTTAAAGTTAAAATTGAAATTTCCAATTGTAGATCTATATTTTAATCTTTCATAACAAAGTTTAATTGTAGTTTTGAAAGTTAATATATGTATGTATGTATGCATGTATTACTTGCACTTTTTATTGCATCAGATATTTACATATGAATAAAAGGAATTTCAGCAACAAATCAAAGTTTTGATACTGACTATAATAACTATCTAATTTATATTATTAGAAAGCATTGATTGAATTCCATATATGCATATTTGGATCTACTTGTATGTGTTCATATAAAATTTATTTTTCTTTACATATATTGTCATAATATGAAATCATTTCTCTTTTTTAATTAAGACAATGATGTATACATACAATTCATTGGTTACCTTCTATAATCTTACATTATGGTACCTATTGATTGTCATTAATATGTTGCATTAATTAAGTTTACTAAAAAGAAAACTGTATCAATCACCCTTGTCATCCCTTATTTATTTCCATTTCGATTCTTATGTAATAGTCATTCAAATTTTTCTTGTTTATTATATGTATACATATCAATTACCACTGACTTGCACACTCACAATATTTTGCACTTGCACAATATTTACTTTGGATATATTTACAATTCATGTCATATTTAGATATATTTACAATTCATGTCATCTTTAGATTAGTCATAATGTTATTTTATTAATCAATTATTTAATTTAATTAAGAGAAGGAAATGAAAAGTTTCCTTCTCTAACTAAATTTTTGATTCCTCATTAACTGAATAATTTAAAAGAAAGGAAATAAAAAGTTTCATTCTCTAAATAAATTTATGCCCCCTCATTAATTCAATAAGTTAAGAGAAAGGAAATGAAATATCTCATTCTCTGAATAAGTTTGAAAAGTAAACGTTACACACAAATTTGTATATAAGAGTATATTTGATATACTCCAACTTACATACACATTAAATTAAAGTGAAATTTTATTTATGAGGTTAAATAAAATATTGATTTTATTTAAAAGAAACTTAGAAAAGTTCCGAGTATATTTAGACTTCATAGGCCTATTAAAGAACCAAAATGACTAAATTTTTTTTGAAACTCACCCATTTCTTCCGCTACGGGCTGGCCCAGTTTCAACAAGAGGATGCCGTCGGCTATGTCGATAAAGGAATGAAGGCAAGAGCGCATGGTGCCTTGATAGACGAGGTATAATCGGCTCTCGAAGAATGTCTGTCCATATTGTGTGGCAAGGATGAGTGAGACTTGTGTCGCGGGGCTGACTCGTGAGATGTATAGCCTTTGTCTCAACTTTTATGGTCTCGGTCTGAGCACCTCCATAGATTAGAATTATAAGAAGAGCCATGAGGGCGACTATATGATTTGTGTTTCCTATGCTTGCTTCCTTGGCTTTTGATAGTGTCGTGCATACCCTTGCGCTCCATTAAATCTATGAGTGAAACACGAACGAGTTAGCACTGATAGGATAAGAACATGATGTGAACTAAGCAAGGTGCAGTGTCATGTAAATGTGTATATGTATCCTAGTGTCCCCCCATGGACCGTGGACTTGAAATTTGCTAACAGGGGTGATTTCCCCTATACGAGTGGCAGGCACTTCATCTGATAGACGGATGGGTGATCCAATATCCCTAATGCTAATACTGCCTAAGACAAAAGAACCAAATTCATTTGGGATCGGTCCAAGGAACCCATAAATATCCCCAGAGGCGGAATATGAGTTTCCTCTATTGCAATGGCTGATGGAGGTTGTATGGGAGTCTTTGATGGAACAATCTTTGGGTCGCCGAGCCAAAAGAAATGTGTGTTCATCATCATTTTCCTCGCTGTAAGACTCACGACAAACATCAGCATCATCGTTTCCCTCACCACCATTTCCTCCTTCCTCGATGTGTGGACTCCTCCCTCTAGGTTTTGTGATAGGACTTGGAACTGGGGGCACCTCTTGGCCTTCATCAAAATTCTCTCACAAAGAACTGTCGTCATCCTCATCACCAAATTTGGGAACGTAGCCAACACTACGACCCTTCTCCAAAAGGTTATATGCTCTTAAGTTCTCATCAGTAAGGAGTGCCCTCATCTCCCTTTCTTCGAGTGGGATTTGGTAAAGAGATGCAAGCGTGCTCACTAAGGTCACAGCACTAGGCCTTCTTGAGCCATCTGCAAAAGCAAGGGATAATTGTATGTGTAGATAAAGCTACAACACCCGCATCGTAAAGAAGATGAGAATAAGACTTACGTCTTGACTGCCACCTCGAAGCGAAGCCAGTGGGCAGCGTAAAAAAAAGAACTCATCTTTGAAATACCTCAACTTGTTCCAGAGACTCGTCACATTTTGACAACCCCTGGAGGGCTCCAAGTATATAAGTAATGGAGATCCCTTTAGGTGTTTGAAACTATACAAATAGCAAATATCCTGATTGTTGGGCTCACGGTTTATAATACAGACGAAGATAATATACATGCTATTCAGGAAAGCATAGCTATTGGGATGCAGTTGGGCTAAAGCTAGTTTCATGAATTGTAGAATGGTGTGAATGAAGCAGTTGAATGGTGGAACACAACTGCCACGCATATATACTGGTTGCAAGATGTATATTCTACTACAGGAGATGGGCTCGTTAATGGCGTAATGGAACCAACACATCCTCATAAGGGATACTGTGTCTCTCACATATCCTCATAAGGGATGGTTCATAAACTTTCAAAGCCGAGGAATCTTGGGGATGGTCCAAAGTGATGGCATCACCCATATCAACATCAGGGGCAGCCCAAACTGTAGTCCCTTCAACCGGCACAAAGGGGATTATTTTTAAGGGTTGTGCCACTTGGTGACCGGTTGACTGAGGAGTATATCTCGCTGCAGGTAGTGTAGTGGAGCTAGATTCTATGTCGGATTTAGCATATACTGCTGTCGAAGGACCTGCAGCCGTAGTGGAGAGACGCTCGGAGCGTCTTCGATCCATAACTATCAAAGCTTCATACATAAGTGATATCAGGCATATTAAAAGCTATGTTCTTCATGCTAGAAAGAAAGCCCCGTATAGTAAATGTACCAAACACGACGAATACAGACGTGTGTCTATCAATGGAATTTGCACATCGATGGGGAGGCAACGGTGCACAATTAAAAGTGTAATGCAGAATGTTATGCAGTGTGTTCATCTAAAACTATGCAGTGTGTGTGTGTCTAACGACGTACAATTCAGATTGGTCATTCAGTAAAGGATTGATAGACAATTTTTATAATTGTCAATTTATATTATCATCAGAAACCATCCCAATGGATCGCAAATCATCTACCACGGCTCAACCAAGTTCGTTATGGAGCTCCACTTAAAAATTTGAGAATTTTGGGTCGAATTCACAATGAAAATTAGAATCACTTTGAGAATGAAGTAAGGATGAAGCATCCCTAACAACCTAATTTTCTTAGTGAATTCAAACAAGTGTCGGTTCATAGCTGAACCGTGAAGGAAACGCGGTGGAACCCCATAAGCAATGGATCATGGTCGGCGCTCATGTCGACGGCGAAAGTCATCAATCAACAGCACCCACCTGAGGCAAGTCAATTCGGTTGAGTTTGAGTAATTTTTAGATCTGAATCTCGGGTTATTTATGGGGATCGATGGTCAAGACTTGGAGCGTGAAGTCTTGGAAGGCGGCGGCGATGGGAAGAAACCAAGGCAAAAGCTTGAAACGCTAGGTCGGCGGCATGGATTGGCAATAGCGGACTTGAAAGATTCAAAGAAAAACATCTATGGGCAAAAGAAAGTAATTGGTGAAAAACAACAAAAGTGTCGGTTCGTCTATATAAGCACTGATCCATATACTTAGGCATATGAATCACATGTGTAAAAGGCACCATGGATCGATACCAATCCATGGCCTATGGGTCGGTACCGAACCACGAAATTTGACACACACATACATATGTGTATATATATATATGTGTATGGATATATATATATATATGTATGTATATATGTGTATATCTATATGTGTGCAATAAACATGTATATGTACAAATATGTAAGCAACAAATGTGTATGCTTACATGACACTAGGCAACTGAAGTTCCAAGAGAATTGGGTCGAACCTATAGGACTCAAAGAAGGAGATCGTTGAAAGCTTCCTACACCTGCAATAAAGAATTTAAAGAGCATACTTTAGCTTTTATACTATAGGGAAGTTGCAGGCTAAACTACTTGAAGCGATGTAACGATTGATGAAAGATGATACACTTTACGAAAGCAATTCAAGGGAAATGTAACGTCTATTCGGAGCAAAGGCTCGAAACCAATAGCATGGAAACTTCAGATTGCTTTGTTCCAAAGCATATCTTGTTAAAATTAGATAATCTTTGGCGGGAAAATGTTATCCAACCTTGTGACCAGGTTATATTTGGATATATCAGGTCGGTTAAAATGTAAAATTATCAAGCAGAAAATCCAGAGCGATAACAGCCAAGCTCAAGTGTCGGTGAGACCAAGAAGGGAAGCCATAAACATTCCTTGAACCTACAAGTATAGCTTACATAATTTCCTAATCCAAATACAAGGTCAAAAGCCTCAAGTTGTAAGTAGAGTTATGGATCGGTATCGACCTATAACCATGGATTAGTATCGATTCTTAAATCTTCTCCAAACTGTCCACCTACCTCATGCCACATCGCGTTGGAATAGTTACAAGCTAATCCATGGTATATTGGATGGATCACAATCACATATCAGCTCGAACGACTGATGCATAAGTCAAGTAATCTTGTTCTACTTCCGAACCAAGGAATTCACTCAAGTTCTGATCCGAAGCAATGCAATCAAAACGTGAAAGATGAAGACATAAGTTAACCAAACTTTCACAAGAGGGAAATCAAGATCCATGAAGCCAACTCATGGATTGGTACCAATCCCTATTCGTGGTTTGGTACCGATCCCTGAGTATAGCTGAGTTGGCTATGATCTCTTCAGTTCAACCTCTCCAGAACGTGTGAAACGTGGGCAATAACATGGATGAGGGATTTTCGTCGACCTGCAGCTATAAATAGAGGAAGGGAGACATTGTTTAAGGGATCTTTTTACTTGTTTAATGAATTCTTGTTTCCCTTTTGAAATTCTAGGGATCATTGCCGATCCATAAGAATAGTTTCGTAAAAATCAGCATAAAACTCAACAATGTTTGAGTGGACGTAGGCCTTTGATTAACCAAACTGCTATAACCATTGTGTTTTCTTGTTTTCCTATTTTTCAAGTTAGTTTTCTACATTTTATTCTATACTTTTAATCTTTGGGTGTTTGTGCTTATTTTCAGTGTAAACATCGTTATTTTATTGGAGATCGAATGTTTGATATTTGGATGTTGGTGAATTATTACATATTATACACAAATATTAATCGATATTACTTAGATTTCTAATTTGACGTGTGAGGCAAATTATATTATTCCTTATTTTATTCTAAAGTGGGAATATGATTATCTCCTCTTTTGAGTGGAACGAGGTGTGCGAAGTCCTTTATGTGGATGTATTGGCCAGAAGTTTTGCTAGCCTCATCCTAGCTTGGCCGACCGTGGGGTCGCTCCTCGATGGTTGTTGCGACATGACCCCCTCGTCACACACAGTCTGCTACATAGGCCAATGGGACAAATATAGAACGATATGAGGTGGTTGACGATGGGAAGCGAGGTGCTAGGAAGTGAGGAAGCGACATGCTTTTATTGTGCAGCTAAAGACCGGTGAGGATGCTTACAAAAATTTGCAAATAGGGTCTCGCTTTGCATTAGAGCAGTAGTGAGGCTCAGGTGTAGACTCTGGTTCTGGCATTAGCATTAACAGTAGCAGCAGTAGTAATGAAAATGAAACTAAAGAATAAGATGAATAAATCTAATACTTTTAAACAGATATGAATGGAATGATGCGTAATGTGTGCGATGTATGTTGTATGTGATGTGTACGATGTGTGCGATGTATGTTGTGTGTGGTATGTGGATGTGTGTGATGCGTACGATGTGTGTGATGTGTGAGCTGTGTGTTGAGTGTGATGTGTATGGTGGATGCTTGATGTGTATGGTCTGATGTATGTAATGGATGCGTGATGTGCGTTGTGTGATGTGTGTGATTATGTTCGCTGTCTTATGGAAGTTTTAATGTTTGATGTGTTATGGATGTTGTTCGATGTGTTGTCGATGTTTTATTATTTTTTGGTTTGATTTCTTTATTATGCTATGGGCATGTTAATTCTTGAGATACCGTATATATGCTCACTCTTGAATCTAGACATATCCTGACCCATTTATTATTTACATAATCAGTCCAAGACATTTCAGGTTCAGGGATGATGTAATCAGATTTGCTTATTAGGCTTAGTTGGAGGTTAGATATTAGTTGTATTGTGTATCATTATATAGACTCCTATATGTTTATGTTGTTGGATTATGTATCAGATCTATCATGTATATGTAAATATATTTGAGAATTAGTGGGAATTTGACTTATTTTTGTATCCCACTCAGACCTATGTGATGTATTATATTTGTATCGATGTGTTGATGACTCTATGTTCTTTGTGATTTATTTTATACTGTGTATGTTCTATCCTCATAAATCACATGTGTTTATTGCTTTGTACCGAGACTGTCTACGTTGAAGTGATGATTTTTATATTATGAGATGTATACAATGTTGGTCCAAGGGAATAGTCACATGTGTATCACCCATATCGCCTCATTCTTCATGTTACTCAATAGTATTACACAGTAATACTCTTGGGTAATATAGGTATAGAGGTGGGGTGTTACGCATAGAAATGTAAAAGAAGATTGTATCTTATGGTATGGCTTATTAATGATAGATAGATTTGAAAATTCTCCTTAGATTCTTAGAATCAACATCCCAAACTTGCTAGAAGCGAATGAGCCACCTTATATTTATTTAATTTAATTTGTTGGGTAAATGGAAAAAAATTAGCCATGGAAGAAGAAGGGAGGGCCAGCGTTGAAATAAGGAAGCAGGAAAAAAAGCATGAAGAAAAATGAGGCAATCTATTGAATTAATGAGGAATTGTTTTATTTATTATTTAGAGCATGAAACCATTTGTCATTCCTCTCTTTTAAAACTTTACTCATTAATTAGATCTTATTCGTATCTCTTTCTATGTCTTATTGTGGCCGACCACATTATATATTACATGGACCATTATTTCCAAAATCTTATTAAAGCAATTAACTATATTTAAAATCCATTTAAATAAACATTGGCATCATACATTGATACATATACATATTACTTGTGTGTGTGTGTATCCAAAAAATTACTAACAGCACCTAACACAACAAATAAATTAATAACTAGTATTTCTTAAATATTAATTAATTTAATTAATCAATAACATTTTATAAACTAATTAAATTATGTGGTTTTTTGAAAAATTTACAAATTTCAGTTGTGAGACTTAGAAATGTGAATTCAATCAACGATTAATATTAAGCAATTCAAATATTTACGTTCTTATGTCAACTTATGTAGTGGTGTCACAGTTTGGCCAAATTCATCACTTATAATTTTTTCTGATAAAATTCAATTTCACATTTTCTCAAGCGGTAACTGTTAGGATCATGGAATATACCCTAGAGGGGTGTATAGGGTGTTTAAACTATTTCGCAGATAAACGGATAAATAATGTGAAAAGTAAATAACACATAGATATATCTAGCTTCGACCTAAAGCCTACTACTGCCCCCAAAGTTACTACTATGATTATATACTCGACGCTTACAACACCTGTAAACTCGCACTCTCTACTAACTTGAATATACTAACCTTATGCCTTGTAACCCTACCTGGACTCAATACCTTGTGACCAAAATCTCTGAACTACAACATGTAGCTCATCTAGAAAAAATCTAGAGTTCAATTAAAAAATACAAAACAAAAACAATAATAAAAAAAGTAAGTCGACGATAAATTTTAAACAATGTAAAATAGACTCCCTTCTTTCTTCACGTGATTGCGTTGCTGGAGATGTAGCTTACTTCAACCGTGCACTGCTATTCTGGAGTTGTTTGGCCGACACTTACAAGAGTCTGCTCTTATGCTCATGTTGGTTGCTGTTTGAGGGAGATGATGAATAGGATGATATTGTTGTTGTTATAAAAGTGTCTTACGTCTGTGTTTGGAGTTTGCTGATAAAGAGGTGCTTTATCTTGAAGAGATGATCTTATTTTGATATCGAAATG
This sequence comes from Allium fistulosum, assembly GCA_030737815.1. Lineage (NCBI taxonomy): Eukaryota > Viridiplantae > Streptophyta > Magnoliopsida > Asparagales > Amaryllidaceae > Allium > Allium fistulosum. Next base: position 707,272,237 of record CM060903.1, on the reverse strand, counting down.
CTTACTTTGCCTATTGTAAAATAGATTTGAAGTACTTCACATTAGTAAGGCTTCTATAGAGATTGAAATGATAATAAACAGAATTTTATAAAGGAGATGATATTTAATGATTTGATTTTGTTTGATAGATGACCTTTGTTTTTTATCCAATGATTTTCTTTTGATGTAATGTGTAATTTTATAGGCTCATGGAGGGGATGTGTATGTATGGAAACAAATATGTGTGAGGATATATGAAGAAGAAATTGGTTTATGAGATAGTTTGTTTCCCTGTATACCAAAATAAAATCTATATATAATGGGGAAACAAATATGCGTGAGGATATATGGAGAAGGATTTGATTTGTGAGACTGTTTGTTTCCATGTATACAAAAAAAATCTGTATATTATGGAAAATAAACTATGTTGTAATTTTCAAAATATATTGTTTGATTGTGTATACAATTCTTCGCTTTCTTCTCTATTTATTTCACTTTCTTCATATATACTGCCTCTGATTGTATGTGTATTTCAATGCTTCTGATTTGTATTTGTTTTACTTTCTCTATATATATAGTCTCTGATTGCATACTGAAAATTTTCACCCTCAAATTCTTATTTATTTCCTTTTCTCTATATGTGTAGCCTTTTATTATACTGAAAGAAAAAAAATTCCACAACCAGTAAATATACAACACTAGACAAATACATTAGATATAATATATATTTATTAATATCAAATGAAAATTAACCACTATATCTAATGATATTTACTTTTTGATAATAATAAATATATATTATTTTACAAATAAAAATATATGTGTCTGAAATGTAATATGTGTAAAACCGGCATATGATACGTAGTGGACGACAATTTAAATAGAAACAAAATCATGCTTTGTTGATTTTTAAACTATAACACACAAAGAAAGTATAATTAATTATGAAAATATATTTTTTACCATCAAAAAAGACGTATACTCAATAATCTCCCCCTTTTGATGATAACAAATAAGAAGTTAAGGTTTGACATGTGTAACTTGTGTTCTTGATATCTCTAATTAAAATCATAGCACAATGTATATATGTTCAATATACACAATACGCTCTCCTTGTTGATATGCTCTCCCTACATATGCGGCATATGTGTTCGAGAATAAAATATAAAACCAATAATATTTCTTTCAATATTAACAATGAACTCACGCTGTCACCAAATCTTAACCACTCTCTCCCCCTTTTGTTTTCATCAAAAGTATAAATATCAATTTAGCACGGTGAGAAAGTGATACCAAAGGGTGAAACTCGATGAAAATATGAAAACAAATATCTAATGAAAAATCAACCATAAATCATAGTAGTTGTATTGATCAAAGTCATATCCTATGGGTGGAAAGTGAGTGACAGAAATAAGTATAGTAATCTGTAGTGTGGTTCAGAAAACAATAAACTCAACCAAATAATAATTCCAGTGAAGTATGTATGCGAGGATAGCTTTTTCCTAACTCATCATAAATGAGATCAAGATACTTGCACCCATTCACTGCCATGAGGTCTGTCGGATGAGGGAGAATCATTGCTTGAAAGTTGTATACACCGGCGCTAAAGAATTTTCAGCATGGGCCGAATACCCGTAGGTGATACAACTCTACACCCATATCGCATCTATTTTTCATGAGTAGCTCTTTAGCCATTTAAATTTAAAATTCATAATATTATGTGTTGTATTTTTCATATGGAGCGTGTACATGACTTGTCCCTTATATTCACTTTTAAGCCAACAATCTTTATCTCATTTGGTTTATGTCATTCTAACCAACACAAGCATAAAACTAAAAAATATGAGTCGGTAGAATATGAATATCAAATGGTAGATTCAGAGATAATGTGTGATATGCAATGGTTAAAAAATAGAACTTTAAAGTATGTTTGATTATAAAAAAAATCATAGCATCATTATTTAATCAAATACAAAATGCAATTCTTAATCATCTATGTAATCGATATAAATATTTTTGAAATTCACATAAGAAAATTCAATCGGTCGCGATATGGTTTCAAAAGTAAATTCTTTATAAATGTCTTAAAAATATTTTCAGTTTTACATTCTAATCTTGAACATGCAAAATTTCTTTTAGAGCTATTTGTGTAAAGAGGAGCATATGGAATAAGGATACATATATTAATATACCAAAACAAAAATCAAAGCCTCATTCTTAGAAAATTTCATCTCAAAGCTTAAAAAGTTCTCTCCAACAATCATCTCATTTTGAATATCAATAACCCATCTCAAGAAGTTCATCACAAAGTTTAAAACTTTCATTTTAAGTCAATTTCAAAAAAAACATTTCAAGCATTAAAATAAGATCATCTCATGAAGTTTCAACATTTCTAAAGAAATTCCCTAGTCAAGACTTTACCATCGAAAGAAAATTTTCACTGAAAAAATCATGTCAAAGATATAGCTAAATGTATCATTTCAAAATATTCACATCATGAATAAATATGGAGAGCAAACAAAAAAATTCTAAGAAAGCAAAAGCATACTTTTGGATTTTTGGATTTTCCAAAAATTAAAATTCCAAGAAGGGAAAAACAAAACATGTTTTTGGAATTTTGAAATTAAAATAAAACAGAAAACAAAAATGCAAACACTCCATATATGCATGAAAAATTGTATTAAATATCAGTCAATCCATGAGACATATGAGCTATTAAAATATCAGACTGAAGGAATCACAAGGGTTAAAAGTCATACCAGATATTCTGAATAGAAATGAACAAAAATATCCCATGATACCACTTGTTAACTGGGCTGCTCATGGTGGCAAACAATAATACCACTCGTACTCTCTACATATAAGTGCTGATGGACAATGCTATCTCGAAAACATTGGTTTTACTTCTGATATCTTAAATCATCATCAAGTTAAGCATGAAAAATAAGCATCATCAAAACAATCGTATTGCATACTCCGTAATATTAATTAAAATGGCTCCAATATGCAAATTTCCCAGCAAAGTAGTCTTTGAAGTTGCATTTGTGTTCACCATTGTCATTCAAAGTGCATGAATCTCCATTTTGTTTTCCTAGGATAAGGAACATTATAATTATTGCTCATTAAATGTGTAGAACAGCTCGAAATCTACCTCCATCACAGTTGCTCCTTAGCCCGTCTTCGTACCTACATGTTAGAAGAGGAAATGAGTGGCCTAGAAAGAAATGTAAGACCTTATTTGTTTACAATTGAAATCTTTGGCACCCAAATTTGTTTATATGGCAAACCTAACAACCATACCCTTAGGAATCCATTTGTTTGACTTGTTTATTTATGTTCCTATTTCGATAATTATTATAACTATATCCAATATTGCCACACTTCACACATATGGGAAGCACACTTCTCCCCCTAGTGGTGTTACTAGTCGTTTTTTTATAAATTGACTCCTTTTCAAATCTAAGTCCTTTTCATTTATTCACAAAGAGTTGATTTCCTAATAACATATTAAACGATTTATCTCCAGTGGAAATTTTTCGAACAATCAACTTAAGTTCATTACCTTTGGATTTTAAAATATTATTCTCATTTATTAGCTTAGAACAATGACTAATAGCAATCTCTCTCTTTTCAGAATCATTCTTCTTTAAGACTATATTTTCATTTTTCAGCACTTTTATTTTGGTCTTAACTTCAAGCTTCTCACTTTCAAAAAGCTGGCATTTTTCAAATTCAACTTTTCCAAATCCTTGAGTTTATCAATATCTTTTTTCAATTCGTGGTTTATTCAAATAATTTCAGTTTTGCTATTTTTCAAAATCACGTTTTCATTTTCAAGAGTTTTGAAATTTCCTTTAATTAATTCCTTTTGAAAGTTCGCACATTTATCGCATTCAAGATTTCTGATCTTTTCAATTTCATTTTCAAGTTCATCTAGAACCATTTCTGTTTTCACCAAATTATCTTTTTCAAAAATTGCAAGTTTGGAATTTTCAGAAATATTAAAATTTTCGAACTCCTTTTGAAAAATGTTTTTTTTGCAAATCAACACACTTTCATTTTTCTTCAAAAATTGAATTTCATTTTCATGCTTTAGAAAATTTTCATTAAAGCGAACAAATTCTTTTTCATATTTAAAACATTTTTCGCAATCAAAAATTTCATGTTTCTTAACATTTTTCTAGCTCTTTTTCCAATTTATCATTTTTTCTGACACAATTCAACTTTTTAGATTTCAATTTGTTATTTTTCAACTTGAGGCTATCAATAATTCCAGTTAATTCATGACACAAGAGAAGTAATCTTCAAATGAAAAATTACTTATCTCATCATTTATTGAGTCACTATCATTGTCATATTCACTGTCATCTTCAGAATCATCTCTTATAAACCCCGTCAGCCACAGTTCTCCTCTTTTATCAGCTTTGGGGAGTTGTTAGCTATTGTCGACTTTTCCATCATATTTTGCATCGAGAGTGCTTTAGATATCCTGTGTAGTCAAAGAATGGGAGATGTGGTTAAATTCAGATTTATCAAGTACAAGGATGGGAATATTCATAGCATTAGCATTAAGTGAGAAATTATTCTTATCAAGCATATCCAATTCATTTTCAGTGATATCCCAAATATGAAAATCAACAGATTTTCATTAAATTTCCATCCTATACTTCCAATATGAGAAATCTGTTTTATTAAAAATAGGAGGATTGGAAATGAACCGACTCTCACTAAAACTATGGTAGCTAGGGTAAAAAATTATATCATGTTTTTCCTAACAAACCTACTCAGATACCATTTGTTAGGATCATGCAATATACCCTAGAGGGGAGTGAATAGGGTATTTAAACTATTTCATAGATAAATAATGTAGAAATGTAAATGCAAAAAGTAAATAACACACAGATATATCCAGTTTCGGCCTAAAGCATGCTGCCTCCAAAGTTAACCACTAGGATTATATACTCGACGCTTATAACACCTATAAACACGCACTCTCTGCTAACCTAAATATATTAACCCTATGCCTAATAACCTTGCCTGGACTCAATACCCTGAGATTAGAATTCCTAAACTTCAACACATAGCTCATTTAGAAAAAATCTAGAGTTCAATAAAAAGAAAACACAAAACAAAACAATAATAAGAAAACAAGTTGACGACAAATTTTAAACAGTGTAAAATAGACTCCCTTCTTTCTTCATGTGATTGCGTTGCTGTAGATGTAGCTTGCTTCGACTTTGCATTGCTATTCTTGAGTTGTTTGGCCGAGACTTGCAAGAGCTTGCTTTGATGCTCATGTTGGCTGCTATTTGTGGAAGATGCTGAATAGGATGGAATGTTGTTGTTGTAAAAGTATCTCATGTTTATGTTTGGAGTTTGCTGATAAAGAGGTGCTTTGTTTTGAAAAGATGATCTTATTATGATATTGAAATGCTTATTTTGCATATTGTAGAATAGATTTAAAGTACTTCACATGGGTAAGGCTTTTGTAGAGATTAAGATGATAATGAACATAATTGTATAAGGGAGATGATAATTGATGATCGGATTTTGTTTGTTAGATGAAGCTTTGTTTTTATATCCGTTGATTTTCTTTTGATGTAATATGCCATTTTTATGGGCTCATTAAGGGGATGTGTATGTATGGAAATAAATATGTGCGAGGATATGTGGAGAAGAAATTAATTTATGAGATAGTTTGTTTCCTCATATACAAAATAAAATCTGTATATAATGGGGAAACTAATATGTGTGAGGATATATGGAGAAGGATTTGATTTCTGAGATAGTTTGTTTCCTTGTATACAAAATAAAATCTGTATATAATAGAAAATAAACTATGTTGTATCTTTTAAAATATATCGTTTGATTATGTATACAATTCTTCGATTCCGTTCTCTATTTATTCCCGTTCTTTACATGTACTACCTCTGATTGTGTGTGTATTTCTTTGCTTCTGATTTGTATTTGTTTCACTTTCTCTATATATATAGTCTCTGATTGCGTACTGAAATATTTCCTCCCTCAGATCCTTATTTATTTCCTTTTCTGTGTATATGTAGCCTTTTATTGTACTGAAAGGAAACTGTTTCCAGAACCAGTAAACATTAAATAGTAGACAAACACATTATTATTTTTTTGAAATGGTACTTTATATACAACATGTCACTGGGACAACATATCACATGTCAGTAAACGTTCGAATCACACTACGCAAGTTTCGAACTTGTGACCTCTCGCACCAAAGCCGAATCACTTAACCCACTTGGACAATGGTGCTTGTCGACAAACACATTATTAGATATAATAATTATTGATTAATATCAAATGAATATTAACTGCAATATCTGACAATATTTCCTTTTTAATAATAATAAATATATATTATTTTACAAAAAAAATATGTGTTTGAAATGTAATACGTGTAAAACAAGCATATGGGATGTAGTGAAGATAGTTATGAAAGAAAATTGCGCTCTAATGATTTTCAAACTATAACACACTCTAAAAGAAAAATCAATTATAAAAATATATTTATTATCATTAAACAAGACGTATACCCTACAGTACTTTTAATAATGATAATTCACATATGTTCTCTCCTTAAAACTATATCATTTTACGATATATGTAATTAGTGTTGGTCAAAATTCCAATATTATCCATATTTAACTCAATTTGTTCAAAAATAAAGTATTTGGTTCAATAATAACATTTTTTATTAACCTCATACAATTGATGAGACGAAATCTTCTCAATGCTTCAATTTAGACCCAACTATAGTCGCTCAATGGATCGTCATGTCATAGTTTAACTTTAATCAAAGTAGAGTATTAATATTGAAGCTCTACGGTATTTTCAAGTCGAGGGAACTGTGAAACATTGTCATCCTGAGATTTTTTGTTTGACCTAGTTGTTATTATCCAAAAGAAACTACAAGATGAGTCTTTCTATAGTTATCAATAACTACGATTATGCAACCCCTTGGTGCCCTCCAGCAGCCATGAGTAATATATTGCGTAAAACTTAAAGATGAACTTTGGTCTTAATAGATGTATTGATACCCTTTCATGAAACATCTCAACTAGGAATATTTAAAACAAATTATTACTTATTTTGTGATTAATTACTCACGACAGTAACTTTTTGCAACTACAACCACATAACATTTTATTTAAGGATTTTCTTATTAATATACTTTAAATTAATTAGTTAGTATATTTTTCTAAGGCAAGCCTGCTTTTTAAGTGGCCCGCCCACTTTTCATAAACAGTAGAAATATGATTAAGGCAAAATGCCTTAGAAATTACAACTCTCACACACTATAACTCATGCCCAATACATCTCATAATAGCTACAATGAAAATGAAAACTAGAGCTAAACAATTACATTTATATTGGAAAAAAAATACATAAAAGAGTGTCATGGAGGAGCAAAGCTAGTAAACACAAGAGCAGTCTGGTCCATGCTGTAATCTATACCATCTTTCAGATCATTAAAGTCAATCAAACCAAGATTAGTAATAGGTTGTAGGAGGTTTAACAAAAGCGAAGGAGGATGAGGCTGGGAAGATGGCGAGGAGGCATCAATAACCAAGCTATAATCGGCAAGTTCAATACAAGCTATAGTAATGGGTACATATAGACAGACATGATCATTATCTATTGTGTCCGACAAAACTAACACTTCAGGGGCCATGAAAGGCATCATAACTTTCTATTCTTTAGTAGAGGGTTTCTATTGTAGAATCTTTAAGGAAGGGGAATATGAGACTTACAAAGACCTAGAGATGGTTTATAGATACAAGAGGAGGCAAAATGTCAAAAGTGCAATAGGAGATACAAATGGCGGTTTCCATAAGAAAGAGACTTCCACATAATATGTTACATGCTCAGAAAGATAAACTAGAAGGGTAGTAGGAAGCTCTTTGGCCAATGTGAGACCTTAATCGATGGTTTTGTGTATGTCAATTTGTCTCTTCACCCAGTTGCTTAATCAAAATATACGGTTTCCCTGAATGGCTAACTTGCAAATTTAAACCGTGAAGCGGGTGGTATAAGGATGGAATATTTGCGAGTCTAACCAAACACAAATTGATTGAACTTGTTTATATGCTGAAGCAATAGTGGGGGATCATTTAGTAATAATGAAAACTTTGTCAAAGATTGTGTATGAGTCCGATTCAAGGATTCTAGATCTATCATCCAAACAAGAGAATTCGAGGAAAAATATATCCTTATCAAATATTACTTAAACTGAACCTTTAAGCCTCCAAACTTCAAGGTGGTTATTCCAAAAGGTTTCTCGGCTTCAACAACCTCGATAAGTACTTGACCAACACCAATTTTAAAATTCTTTCATACGTAACTTCTTGCATTACATGGCATGTGAGTGAAAAATGATTCCTTATTACTTGGACAAGGAGATGATTCTTTCTATTGATCATGATTTGTACCAATCATCGGCTCAGAAGCATGTAATGTAGGTCAAAAAGAGACTTTGGGTTAGAACTAACATGATGTAAAAGATTAATAGACAACCGAGATAATGAAGAAGCCAATTCCACCATTACTTGATTAAGAAAAGCTTCAGAGACTACAGGAAGCACAAAAGGAGCATGAACTTTGAAAATGACAGGCTCAGCCACATGTGCATCGCCAGAAACAATCGCGACCACATCCAGCTTTGGACGGCATACATCAAAAATGTTTTGCGATGCAATGAGGATGTCGAAACTATGAGGAGATCAGAGTTTTAAATCTCCTTCATCTCTCTTGAGATCCACTTTTTGCACTTGGGAGAAACAAGATTTCAAACATGATTTTTAATTGTTTGGCACATGTAATGATCCGCCTTTCTTACACCTAAAGACGACACTGGATACATCCTCGGTATTCGTGTGTCGATCATTTAAATGTCCGAAAGAAAGGTCATTAAGGGTTAAAGAAAGAAAATACAAAAGAGAATCTGACATCGTGATGAGAAATATTATACATAATCTTTACAAAGAGAAAAGAACTTTATTATATATATACCGCATCAGAGTACACTAACCTATTATCAAACGGATAGTTATAACAACCTGTCCTTACAATTACTGATAAATACAAACAAGAATAAGATAGAAAACTATGGAAGAATATAAGATATGTGAATTCGTCTTGGAGAATACTGCTCTTCACCTGAAAGCTCCAAAGCATCCAGCATAATCTGGAAAATATGCTTAGGCTGACCCGAGCATTATAAAAAAATAACGCCCGGATCAGTCTGGTAAACTAGCGTGAAAAATCTCAATCAAATTATATTGATTTCTATATTTATAAAACCCTTTCAAAATAAAAGGTATCTCGTAAGGCCACGCCACACATAAACATGGATGGGTATTTACCATACAATAACTAAAACATTTCATAGGAAATCTTCTGGTATTATCATAGTGTCTAGGGTTTAAAATAAATATTGAATATAGCCGAAATTGTTACATTAATTAAATTCCAGCATAATAGGTATACAACTAAGTCCTCATGGAGCTTATTGGAGAATGGATTCCAATAATGGAAAGGCAAGGGACTACCTTCCATACAATAAATCTCTAGATAAAATGTACTAAGAGCTACGAATGCATTTGTCCTTCTACCAACATAGGTCTGGTCTATCTCTTATTGGATAGTACTGATTATGTAACATCCTTCCTTTTTGTACACTTTAAGCAGACACACGTGCCGACTCAAACCATACAGAAGGGCGGATTGTTATTGGGGTGAATAAGAAAAAGCAGAGAAAGAAAAAAAACAAAACAGACTCGCGGCGGAATGACAAAATATAATAATCAAATAACAATTCATGAAGCTGTATACAAAACATTTGATTATACTTATACAATACAAAATCAGAGTTACATACAACAGAGATAAACAATAATGCAGCGGAATAGTATGAATGTAGTGGAATAATAATATAAATAATAATAGTACAAATCTTCGTCTTCATCCTCCAGAAATAAGGTCTTCAAATCCTGAAATGCTCAGGCTGACCCGAGCGAATTGAAAAGACAAAACACTCGAGTCAGAACTAAAAGATCTTATGTAAGTCAAATCAACGGTAAATAAATATGAGTGTAAACGGCGTGGAGATGTTTACGGGGTTTGGCATCTCCTATCCAGTGTCTAATGTGAGTGCAGTAACTTAAGAGATGTTCGGGATTCACATCTCCTAAGGATCCATTAAACTATCTACTATGTAATACAATACGCTATTATAATCCGTCTACAGTAATATAAACTATTAAAATAGCGTTAAGGTGTTACATTTTCCCCCTTAACACATTTTTATTTCCCATAGTCTATACAGTACCGTAATCTCATCCGTACTGGGTGCCGTCAAAGGGCACTCCATAGGTATGGTATAAACCAAACTCGTAGAAGGCGCGCTAGGGTAGGTGATACGGCACAACTAGGCAATGCCAGGGTAGATATACCAATTATACTTTCGGACCGGTGGTAACGCATAGCAGCTACTACCGCCCACCTCGAAACACACTCCCGAATCAAAAAAAATCGTAGGGTGGCCACCAAATAAATCGCAAAGTCGGAATATAGTATCGATGGAATGTGCTCGATCGGAGGAATGACCTCACTTAGCCCGTCAATTGCTCCTGTTTTAGCCATCTTAAGCTAACTCATGGGAGTCAGGTCCACGTATATACCTTTAGGATCGTCGCCACCATCCTACTTCATTCTGGAATCTCCACCGCGTACACAGTTGTCAAAGTGGTTTTCGGTATCGACAGAAAGTATGCCCATATCCGATCCCGGTCTCTTTAACAACCAATCGCTTATTACACACCGGATGGTTCTTTTACACTTCCAAAATCATTTCATAATTGATATCAAAATATCATATTCAATTCAAATCATATCACTTTCGAAATCATTACTTACTTCCGAAATTATATCACATTGAAATCATAGTTCGAAATTATATTCCCTTTCAAAAGTCATATTTCCAAAATAGGTTAAGCTCTCATTTCAAAATTATCATATTAAACCAAATATGCTACTTAGATTCCAACTTAGGTTATAACATCATTTACCCGTATTTGCTTTTAACCCAACGATTAGAATATAAACACTTCTACTTTACTTAGCCTGGAATTTAGAAAATAGTTTTAAATAGTTATAAATAGTTAATATAGAATTAAAATAGATTAAATATAATTAAAATAGATTAAATAGCTTTAAAATAGATTAATTAGATTTAAATAAGTTAAAACAGGTTAATTAGTTTAAAAGTTGAAAATCTTAATAATTAAAGTCTTTAAAATAATATATTTTTAAAATAGTTTATATAAAAATATGAATTTGAAATTTACATCAATTTAAACTATTTATTCCATTCCAGTACGTTTGGACCATTTTAATATCCCAAAACCCAATTTCAAATTTTCCAATTCCAATTCTCAATAAAATATTTAATTCAATATCGCCTCCAATCCATGTTCAAAATATCAATTTAAATTACTCCAAATTCAATATATTTCAAAGTTATATTTCAAACAACTTAAAATGATTTAATTCTAACAAATTTCACTTTTTATTCCAAATTCAACTTTGAAATTTCAATTAAATTCTTTTAACAATACCTTTAAACCAATTCCAATTTTATCATAAACTTGAATTTCGATAATAATTCAATTCGTATAAATCAATTTTTATTTTAAAGTATCATTTTAAAAGGATTCCAAAAATTTAAAGCTTTAAAATCATTTAATTTAACCAATCCAGTGTCCGTATATAATTCTCTACCCTAGGGTCAAGTGATACAGATATTTATCATTTCACTCCGCAATTTAAAATTTTATATTTACGGATATATATATCATTTCAATCCGTAATCCTGAAAATATTAAAATCCATAAAATCGCTCGAGTCTATCATTTCAACCCATAACGATTTTTCCTTAATCTATTGATCATTCGGGTATGTATCATTTCAACCCATAGTGAACTTGCAGTTTATAACGATATAAAATAAAACACCCATTCATCCAATATCAACAATCAACATCCATTACAAACATCATCCAAATCAATCAATAAATATCAATATAGAACTGATAATCAATAATAGGTATTTAACTTGCAATTTATATTCAATAATAAATTTAATAACGATTTAATTCAAATAAATTCAAATTAACTGAGATGATGATTTAAAATTTACCAAACAGTCATAAATAAATTTCTAATTATATCATAAATTAAATTTAACAAACATAAGAGATTTTTGAAGTTGTGAGTGGGTTAAAATACTCACCTTTGAATTTAAATCGAATTTAAATTCAATTTAAGCCCAAAATTTGAACATTCTCACAATTTGTCCAAACAAACGTCAAAATGTTCAGATTTTCGATACGATCGCAGCGGAGAAAACCGCGTGTGAAACGGACCTCGTATGAAGAAGTTATGATTATTAGAAGTTATACGATTATAACATATAAATCGAATAAAATAACTAAAATTACACGTCACCTATCATTATCTCCAAGCCCTAGCCAGCAGCACACGAACGAACGCAGAATGAAGCCCAGCCGCCACTTCTTATTGCCTATCTCCGATCGCCAGAGGCCATGTCGTCCCGAACAGGCATTACTACCGATTTCCCCTATCCTAGCCGACCTCACACCTAGGTTGCGGCCCACTCCAGTGCGCCAGAGGCGCTCGCCGCCGCCGCGCCTTCAAGCTCGAATTTTGGTGATTCCAGGTGTCGATAGCATGAACTAACCGCATAGATCTCTACCCCTCGACGTCCTCTACGAGTCCCTGCTTTCCGATCGATGCCAGAACGAAGATCCACCGTCAAAGCAAAAACCCTAACACGAACGACCCCTGTTCTCTGACATTTTTTGATCAAACGATGGACCAAAATGAAAAACGAATTACAGATCTGAGATGTGCTTGTCGAGAGCTTCAAATCGATATATAATTCGATATAGTTTGTGGAGTTTGATTTTTGGAGTTTGAATTTGAAATTGAATTGAAATTTGGGAATTAGGTTTTTGTCTGCCATTGGAATGAGGAGTTGAGAAGAAATGTATGTATAGACAAATGAATATGAGGAGTGGCTAGGGTTTATAACAATATATATATATAGGTAGAACAAAATAAAAAGGAATGGGCTCGATTGGTTTGGAATGTTGAACGATACAGGGCCCGAAAAGCCCGTTTCGACTCCGGAACGAAAATGGGTACTCTCATATATCAAAATAGATGTTTTCGAAAATTTTAAAATCAACGGAACAGGTTTCAAGTCCTAATTCCATTGTATGAAAAAGTTACGTTAAAATCAGCTTATTTCAAATTGATTTCAATTAATTTTATTTCTGGGCGTTTCGAGTCCGTACGATCAAACGACAAGTCTGATTGTTACGAAACTTGAAATCCTATAATAATTCACCGTTACGGATCCGATGAAACTGGTTTCGTCGAAATCCGAGTTAGTGGCCAAAATGGCTATATTTCAGTTAATTAAATAAATTAATATTAAATTAATTTAAATCACATTTTTAGTTTAAATTTTAATAATTTACAACTTCTATCATTTTTGATTTCTTAATCACTTATAATAATTTAAACAAATTTAGATGTCAATTTAAAGTTGATTAATCCATCAATTTCAGTGTTAAATTTCAATTTCATTAAATTCAGAAATTATAAATTAAATTTTCAATAATTCCATTTAATTGACCTTTCATCCTATTATTCAATCCGTTATTATCAAATGGATGAAATTAACATTGGTTCATGATCTATTACATTAATATTCTCAAATTTCATCTTAATCTCTATTAACATAATATTTAAATATTTAATTTCATTTATTTGCAATTAATCCAATTATTATAATTTGAATTCCAATAAATTAATAAATCTTGATTTCCATTCCTTTTATTCTACCAATTGTCATATTATGAATAAAATTAACATTATTTCCAAATATTAATTTAATTTACATTAACAAAATATTAAATTTAGATTTATTGCAATTGATTACCAAATTTACTTAACAGGCTAAATAAATAGGTAACATATAATAAATGTCATCGTTAACTTTTAGTCACATTAATAAGCTTTTATTACTTACAAATCAATGTTACCATTTATTTTCATAATACTAATTTCATTCAATTTCCATTAACTATCTATTATTTCCTTGGTTAATCCAATATTTCATTTATTCACTTATATTCAATTTATAACCAAGTATAGCATTTTTATTATTTTAATTAATTGGAATTTCATAGAAATTGTTAATAGTTAACTTACATTAATATTGTTACGTTTCATCTTAGTTATTATTTCATCAATAAATCCAAAAAAAATATTTCTTTCAATATTAAATTACAAAAATCTTATTAAATTAACAAATTTAATTATCGAAAATTTACGGGTTGTTACAGATTATGTCATCATCTCGGTTGCTTCCAACCTTAATCGAGAGCTCTCATGTACAACCAAATCCATAACATAATGATCTAGAAAGATAATGACACATCCTAATGGGCGTGACCCACATAGCCCTGCCGCATCTACCCTATTTTAGCAATTTCCTGAGTTATGAGGCTTGAGACAATGCTTTTAACTTTTCTCTTAGAAAATCCTACTTGGAATGCTAACACTGCCCTCTAGGCAGTAATATCAGTATTCATCCATACAAGTTCGCTCTGGGTCTGAACGAAATCGAAGGCACTACTTCCACTATATCCATTTTGGAATCACCCTTAGGATTAGTAGCAAGTAGCCCTTACATTTCAAAGAACCCTACCTTCAAAACTATAATCATCAAGATGTCTCCAATTCGAATGCTTATGCTGGTTTGAACTGGTTTTCAGATAATATATCTGATTTTGGTTTCTCCGAACCGACAACGATAGTTTTAAAACTGGCCAAGTTTGATAATCGATTATTTAACTATTAAATAAAACAAACAACAACAATCCAGAGATTTAATTACCAATAGCAACCACTAAGCCTCAAAATAAATCTTCCATTTATTAAATCTCGTTTCCAAAATGTTTATTAAAATATTCATATACTTACCTTATTGATATAAGTATATTCACAAAACATTATAAAAGATTTCTTATTTCAAAATCATATTAAAGGGTCAAACAAAGTTATTTAAAAAGAAATGGAGATAATGATAACCCTAAACATTATTCCTTCGGTGTTAAGTGTTGAACAAATGTATCATACCACCATAATTAAGAAGGCCAGTTTTAGGAAATCAAATCTCAATTTCTTTTATAAACTTTTTCCATAAATCCTTTTTAAATAAATCTCTTTCATTTTATGAAATCTCCTTTATTTAAATTCCAAATCCATTTATAAAACTCTTTATAAATCTCCAAGTTTATTTATAAAACCCTTTTATAAATATCAAAACCATTTATATAACAATTTTATAAATATCTGAAATCATTTATAAAACTCTTTTATAAATAAATCATTTATAAAACTTCTTCCCAAATTTCAAGGTATCATTTCAATTTATAAAACTCCTTTTATAAACTTTTCTTATTTAAAACAAACTTCTTTAATAAACTTAAATCAATAAAGTCCCTTTAATAAACAATCAATTATTTAAAACACCTTTAAATAAACAAGTTATTATTTAAACATTCCTTCATTTAATTATCTTTAGACCTCATTAACAAAATAATGATTTTAAACCATCATTTCAAAAGCATTAAATTAACTTCAAACATTTTTAATAAAATAGTTGCTTAATTATCCTTTGAAAATCTTATTTAAAATGATATTAACTTTAAACCATTTTCAAAAAGGGTAAAATTTAAATATTTAACTTCACAAGTTCGGAAAGAGGCTTAGCGACCACAATGGTTCACATTTAATTAAGTTTTACTTTTCAAGCTATAACATGGGTATTTACATAACAAGCAGAGAAGTAAAATGAATCAACAAAATAACAACCAATCAGTATATAGGTAAACGTCCAAGTTATCAAAATAGCGGAACTGGGTTTTTATTTTGCTTAAATAGATGTCAACATACTCTACTTGGTGAATTATGGAAAAACTGTGATTTATTCTGCTAAACATATATCATTGGGTTTCATATTCAATTGGGGTTACTTAAAGATAATGGACAAAGAAATCTTTTAGATTGAAAAATATTCCTTTAAAAGAGAGTAGCTTTGAAAACAAAACTGATCTATTTAATTAAAGTGATTTAAAAATCAAAAGCTTTCATTCCATAACTAAATAACATTTAAAACTCATTACTTAATAATAATTAAACTTTAATTAATAATTAACTGTTAGATAAATAATTAGATAATAATAAAGAATTAAATAATAGTTAGTCATTAAATAAATGATTAAATCATAATTAATATTTAATTAATAGTTAGATAATAATTTAAATTTTCATTTAATAAAAATTAAATCTTAATTCAATCTTTAATTAAATCTTAATTCAGTCTTTAATTAAATCTTAACTTAATTAATAATTAATTAATAATTAAACCCATTTATAAAATAAATAAATAATTAATAATTAAATTTTAATAAATAAATAAATAATAATTAATCCTTAATTAATTAACTAATTATGATTAACTTACTTGATTAATACTTAAGTACAAATTTCTTTATTTAACTAATGATTAAGTACTAACTACCTTACTTAATAAATTAATTAAATAATCATTAAATAAATAAATAAATAAATATTACTTTTAAATATTTATAAGAAGTTAGAAGACATTTTTCAAAAATGTCCAAGATGAAAACAGAATTTAATTTGCAAAAGAGTTCGTTTTTACGAACTGCATCCATAGCGACTATCATTGCATGACCCATAATTTTCAAAACTTATTTTTATAACCAGTAACTTTAAAATCATTATCTTTTATACCTTTACTATTTTATAAACTTATTAATATGTTTTGGAAAACAAAAGCAAGGTTCTGAAACTAAATAAAGTTAGAAACCTGAAAATCTTTTTAGTAATTAAAAACCAGTAAACCGTAATTCAATTTTTTTCAAAGGATCTCAAGTCACTTTAACAAGTCAAGAGCTAAGTTTTTAGCATATACAACATAATGATCACAACATAAATATGTTCCATCAGAACATACAACTTAGAAAAGAACCTAACTTCCAAAATTTACTAACTAACTTACTTTTAATTTCATTCATTCCAAGTTTATACAACATCATAACCAAGCACATATATATACATGCAAACCAACACCAAACTCACCCAAACATGTTTTATATTTATCAACCAAGATAAGCAATATTAAATCCGAAAAATTTAGATAAATTAGTTAGCTTCACTCACCAAAAGCTATCCAAATCGGCTCGAACTTCACTAACTTTTGGAGGAATGACCTAGAGCTTGAATTCCTTTAACAAAAATGAAATTTTGGAGGTCTTAAGGCCAAGGGGGATTCGACCACTATGAAACAAGGCTCAGCCATGGTTGTGAGCAGGGTATGGAGGCTTGTTTTGATGGGGGGTTTGTAGCAAAAGAAAAGGAGGTTTTAAACAATGTTTTCATGAATTTAAAATGATGGAAGCTCGGATTTTTAACTTTAGAAACAAAAGAGAAGCCATGGAAGAATCATGAGAGCATGGAGGAAATTTTAAAAATATGCTAGTTGAAAATGAAAATGGAAAAGAAATTTAGAAATTTGTTTTATATAAAGTGTAATTAGTAAATTACCAAAATACCTACCTGTCCACTTCCTCCCCCTTGGTTTTACATGCAAGCCCCCCTCCCTTTGTCTCCTTCATGTACACTTGAGCCAACATTCATTTAATGCAACCTTGTACTTATGTTTTCCTAATGTACTTAATGTTTTCAAATGGGTCATTTCATGTTAAACAATTTTTACTTTATATTTTATTTTTCATAAATTGTAATATCTCTTTTGCATATGCTTAAGTGTATATATATGCTATAATACATACATACATATATATTCTACTAATTTATAAATGTGTATACTAAAGAGTTCATAACATTTTCGACAACTTTTAGATGACGAAAAATAAAAAATTCGAAAAACGAATTCCGGTCACATTTTTTATTTTTCTTCGAACTAATTATTTTTGTAAATAAATTTTCAAAACTATTTCATCTTCATTAGTTATTATTTAAAAGAGATTTTATTTTAATTTACAAATATTTTTTGAATATTTTTTTAAATTAATTAAACAACCGCAAATCAAAGTGGTGAAATTCCGGGTCGTTACTAACCTCATCTCGTCTGAGATCTTAAGATCTTAACTCGAGGTATAAACTGAGATTTCAGTTCGAGATTTTGTCTAAATCCAAGATTTAAAAGCTTAAAGGAGATTTCATGGTTAAGACGGATACGGAGGTTGCATCGCTTGATTCAGCCTTCCTTTTCTTCGTTGGTTTGAGTTTAGGGTATTCGTTTTCATCTAGTAGTGGCGGCAAGCAGACACGGCCAGAGCACGCAGTTGACAAATCGAATTCTATAGGCGACCATTTGATAAACCCAGGCTTCATTTAGGACCCAAAAAATGAAGCACGAGGATATTAGTAGGCCTCTCAACGGGCTGGGTTCAGTTTGGGTATCTTAGAGCCCAGATCCGAACACGATTACGATAATCAAACACGAGCCCTACCCGAACCCTCTTCCATGAAGATTCTACAACAAAAACCCTCAGTTAGAATCATACTTTTAAATTTTGTAAAATTTAACACAAACAATGGCAACATACAAATTGGAAGGTGATGTAGCTAATTTCACAAAAGTATGCAAAAACATTACATACACATAAACAAATGGTAAACAAATAACATAAGCACTATTTTTTGATACTACGGAAAACTAATAGTTGGGTCCTGTCCAAACTGGATCGGGTTTATCGGGTTTTGATAAAATCATGCCTGACCCTAACAGTATGTGGGTCGGGCCTGGTAATGCCTAGGTAGTCAGGGCAAAACCCATATTCGTATTAAGAGGGCGGGCTCGAACCGAAACTCGTAACATTGACGTACCTAGATATGAGCGAACCTTGAAAGGAGGAGAGGCAAAATAATTTGGTATAAAGATGAAAAGGAGGTGGCTAGGTTTAGGTCCCCTTAAAATGAATAAAACACTAAACTTTTTATTCAAATTTTTTTTTTCTTTTACTTAATTAATTATATCATAATATAACAAAAATTAAACACCTTTATCGCGAACAAGATTGACTAAAGATTTGGATATATGTAACAAATTGCATAATTTGTCCTCTGTCATATCACCAACTTTTTCAGAAATATCCAAAATCTATATCGTCTTTTAAGTTGGGAGTAATATGAATTATTTTTTTGAATATTAATAAACTGAAGTAATTAGTTGTTTCAAAAAATAATGAAGAATATATTTAATTAAATTTTGACATATTTCAGTTTGTTATGAATGATAGCATCAAAATGACAATTCTGAATCAAATATCTTGGCATTACTATTAGATGGAAAAGATTCTATAAAGTCAACCATTTACAGTTAGACTTCAAGTAAGTGAGAGTGGGTAAATATCTTACTGTATGCTTCGGTTTGTGCTTTCAAGCCTTATCATACTTACAAGTTTATTGTGCAATATGGTTCCTATGAATGCTATGGTTTGTTTATGGTGAAATATTCCCTTAGAGACATCTCCTTGTGATCCGTTGATTCATTTGTTGGTTGGGTTGCATCATGTTCGGCTCTGTGAGTCCCTCTTTGTTGTTGCCTAGCCCCGTTTCATCATCATCGACTTGCTCCGTGGTGAATGTGAACACAGCAATGTGAGCCCATTGTTGGGTGCCTAACTTTAAAGAATATATAATGTTCTTAGTTTTCATAACTTCATGTGTTGATAAAATATATTTAGCCACCATCTATGCGTGACAGATTTCTAGAACACAATGAAAGCAATTTATATGTTATAGCAGAGATCTTTTTATGTTATATATTTTGAAATGTGTGTAATAATATATATCACTTTTTCTAGAAGCGCTATACTAATTATTTTATAATTTTTTATCGACACTTTGTTCAACGAGAGCGCTTATTTTGATGCCTTGGAGTTCAAACACAAAAACTCTAAAACCATAAATTAAGTAGAACGCCTTATCACTTGCCACTTAGACTAGTGGTCTTTGACAATGATTGTTTTCTACATAATATCGTTTCTGTGATGAAAGGGTGATCTCAATACATGGAGTTACTAACATAAAATCAAAAGCAATGACATGCCTAATGGTTGGCAAACCAAATATTAAATAAGAAAAATTTGGTATACATCTTTATAATTGTAAAAGCAAGTTTTAGGTCCCTTTCAATTTCTTTTTATAAAATATATCCCTGTTTTGATGTAATTCATGAGGGTATTTGGGTAATTTTACCAACCTTAACATGCATTCATGTTATTATTTTTCATAATTCATAACCGCATGCAATACACTCTTTAGCGACCACTAAGAGATATATAAAATAAAGAGAATTATAAAAAAAGCGGAATGTATAAAATAGTTTCCAAAGGAAGAATGTACAACAAGTAAGCTTTAGAAAAAGTGATGTATCCTTGATTTCGCCCCGTCGAATATATTCAAAAGACCAAAACTTTATGATCATCAAATAGAAGATCAATATGAATTAATACTACAAGCCATGAACATAAAAGGGTATAATAATAGCTAGTTGAAGGTTAGAGGAACAACTATTGAAATATAATTGAGTAAAACTAAAATAACCCGAGTTAGTGCATCCTGAAATGATGTTAAAAAGAGTCTAAAATAATGAAATAAAATCATGCATTGAAAGAAAAAGACGAGAATATTTTGAAGATTTATTTGTTTTATTGATCTTGATCATCATTCATACAAATACATGATGAATACATCGGTTTATATAGTGGTTACACAGTTCTTTGAGAGCAACTAGTATATATAGGCTTTGGGCTTTTACAACCTGCAACTGCTAACTAAAAGATAATATAACTTAATTCCTGTTCTTTCCCTCTTCATTCTGTCATTTGCTCTGATACTCTCCCTCAATTAAAACTAGGGTTTGTTTGTACCAAAAATGGGCACAACACTCTTCGGAAGTTTATGAAGAGATAAAAGTGAAGAATGAAAATTAAAACTGTGGATTATCTGACAAAAACTCCAAAATGACAGAAAGTAAATTGCAAAGACAAGCGATTTAGAGTGGTTCGGCGTTTTGCCTACGTCCACTATGAAGTTTGATGATTTTATTGCTCGATACTTGAAGATTACAATTCTTTATACTGTAATACAACTGAATTTATATGCTAAGTATCAATCTAAAGCAGCGGCGGTGTTCTGGAGTAAATCTGGCAGAATCTGGGCGCTCTTCAGTACTTAGAATTATCCGACCCCTTTTCTGAATGACTAGGGGCTCTATTTATAGGTGTAGGAGGCTGATATTTCGCCAAAATGAGGGGAGACCAGTTCTGGTACGTCAGGGGGCCCACATGGCCGAAATTTGGAGATCCGGGCCCACTTTGGGATCGATTCGACCCTTGGTTCGAATCGATCAAGAAATCATCCAATCGAGCTGAAATTTGGCGTGAACATTCTTCATCACGTGCTTAAGCTTCTGTGAAAATTTCATGGGATTTGGACTTGTAGAACTCGAGATATGATCGATTCAATATTGCATTTCTGGTGGCAGTGCTCTGTTCGAATCGATATGGTTCGAATCGATTGCTTCGAATCGATCCAAGCATGGGCTTCTGCGATGACGTGGAGCGCCTCCTTCGTATCGATCCGATTTCTTTGCCGAGTTGACTGGGTCGAATCCTTGTTCTTAGCCACGTTTATTTGGTGGACTCGAGATGCTGGATTCGAAGGTTTACTTCCTTTGAATCGATGGAAACTGCGCTTGTTTGAATCGATGATGTTGGTGCTATGGAATGGAGTCGGAGCTCCTCTACCCGCCTGGATTCGAAGGATCCTTTCCTCGCTGGATTTGAACTGGAGCTTGGTGCTAATGGATTCGAACCAAGGCCTCGAGGATGGATTCGAAGCAATGGGTGGTTGATGGATTCGGAGCATGGCCTTCTTCTGATCGATTCGAGCCTGTGCTATTCTCGAGGGATTCGAACCCAAGGCTGGGCTTATGGATTCGAAGTAAGTTGACTTCTCATGGATTCGAGGCAATACACGTCTGATGAATTCGAATATAGGCTTCGCCTATGGATTCGAACTAGGGATGGTCTACTCCACTTTTGTCGACGATATCTTGAGCGTATGAACTCGGATTGACTTGAAACATGGATCGTTGGTTCCCACGGCTTTGCTTGACGTGCCTTATCAATTGTAGCCCGATCCGGACTCGGACAAATTTCATGGATACCCATAGCGATCCTTGCGTGCAGCTGGTCTTCGAGACGATCTGTCACCGGTTTCTAGTTAAGTCTTCGGTGTCACGGCCTTGCCAAAAGGCGGGATAACATTTGCCCCCCAAAGTACGTCTTGTATAAACATGACGTGCTTTGATAAGCTGTAGTCTCTCATTAGGCCGTTATGACATGCTTTACCGAAAGTTGTATTCTGTACCATTGTAATTAACCACTGAATGACCGTGATTGGCTATCTGTCTGTCTTTGATTGGCGTTGTATGACAGCAAGTCGCTGCCAGTTCGGTTTGCTATCGAAATCTGCATCGGTCCTCTCCTGAACCGGTTTGAGACTCGAGTTAAAATATTGCTTTTATGGTTGTCTATGGTCATCCTCTTGTATCGATCCTCTCATGAATCGGTATAAAGAGTAGATAAGCAAAAAAATTCACATTGAAATGGCTCGTCCATTTTCGTCAGTGGTCTGTGATGGATTCGAAGCTATGTATGTTCGAATCGATGGCTTCCGAATCGATGGCCCTAGGGACTTTGTGCTTCGAGTTGATAAGACTATCATCCCAGCCTTTGTTCGGCTACTCCTTCGAATCGATGATGCTTTGCATCGATACTTGCATGAATGGATTCGACGTTGTAAAGGGTTCGAAACCGGATGGATTCGAACTAAGAGATGGATTCGAACTGGTGGAACGACTCTGTGTCGTGATGGATTCGAAGCAGTGGCTCACAATGGATTCGTACTTGCCGCAACGAATCGATTCGATTCGATTTCCTCACCTGTAGAAGCCGGCCAGGTATACCGGGAGGCGAATCGCCATATTTCCCCTATATATACCGGGGTCCTATTCACTTCTCACTTTTTACTTTTTACCATTGCTTCAGCTGTTTCTTCGAATCGACTTCCCAGAGCTATAACTGACGTGCTTACCACGAATCGATCGAACACGTCCACGCTTCCACTCGCAATCAAATCAGGTACTCAAGGAATCGATTCGAGATGAGGAAAATAGAACTATCTTCGCCTTTAGAAAATTCTGAGAAGTGACGAGATCTGAATGAAATGGGTCGACTCGACGGAGTCTAGGAGTGATGAGATCTGGATGGAGTGGGTCGACTCGATGGAGTTGAGGAGTGATGCCATTCGTGTTACAGTGATTAGAGTGTCATCTCCCGTTGCTTCGCATCGATCTAGGAATGACCGGTTCGAATCGATCTCGAGAGCAAGGTTTTGAATCGATGACTTGGAGGGAAAGGGTATCGATTTGATCGATTCAAAGTGATGTTATCTAGATCGATTCGAAGGAATTAAATACTGATCGATTCGAAGTAATGTGGAGCCCATGGATTCGAAGCGCTCCTCTATCATAAAGTCACATCGAGTCGAATCATATGGATTCGAAGTACCCGGAATCGAACTCCATCGATTCGACCCTTACCGATTCGAAGTCGATGGATTCGAATGTCTTCGTCCCCTGATACCATTGCTGTTTTGAGTTGTTTCATTATCTAAACTACGACCAATCTTCAAGTTTGAGCTCTGACGAACATAATGAACTTTAGCATACTTGACTCCGACGAGCTTCGGCCTTGCATAATCGAACTTGACTGAAAGATTATACTTGAATTTCCCTTGAGGCTCGTCGATGGAACTATGACTTAACCAATAATACAACTGATTTATACTTGAAGTGGTCAGTAGCGTCTGGATGGTGTGGAAGTGACGGTCAGCGATGCCGGTCATCTTCGTTCTCAAACCCCTAAGTTTTTGTCGTATGGACATTTTGCTTTGATCTGTAGAATCTGCTTAAGTAACGCACAGCACTTGCACTGCACGTCACGTTCATACACTTCACACTGGGGAATGCACGGGCTCTTTATGTACTTAATTTTTCTTTATGATGAGTTAGTTAATTATGGAATCTTCGAGCTCCCAACAACAAGAGGTACAGAGCTCGACTCCCCCGGTGCTCGAGATTCCCGATATTCCTGCCGATGCGATCGATCCAGCTCCGGATGGATTGCCAGAGGCAATATTTATTGAGGACCCGTTGAATCTGTCCAATCTAACATTTCCGAATCCTTATTGGGCCGAATTTTCTTGAAACATAACATATCTCTGGACGATGTGTTATTACCCAGTGCCGCTGATAGACCGCACAATCCGCCCGAAGGATATACAGCTTTCTATCGTCATGCTTGCGCGGCCGGAACTCTCCCTCCTTTCAATCAATATATCAGAGGGATGCTATCATATTTAGGAATCGCTCCTTCACAACTTCATCCCAACGGGCACGCGTTGCTAAACAGTGCCTTTGTCATATTTATGGACTGTCTCTTTCGCCCGCCAAGGCCCACCGAGATCAGACACATATTTAACTTCAAGAGTAGGGGTGATAGCCCGTCTTTTACATTTCTGGAGGCAATTAGGAATTGCCAAGTTGTAGTTGGAGCTTGGACCCGACTGAGTTATTTCAAGAATGAGTGGTTCTATGTTCGGTGCCCTCCGGGTTTCGCTAGGCGATGGTTGTCTAGACGTAAGCGCCTTAACCTGTTTTCTTGACCAATAGCTCTTTGGTGTTAAAATTGACATTTCATTCCCTTTACAGCCATTATCTCCAGACCCGATGGAGGGCGCTTCAAGGGTATCGTCCGAAGTCTTCAAGAAGTTCCAAGCGAGTTGAGACATATTGACTCGGTGCTGAACGATTATAACTTAAGAATTCTTGGTTTGATCGACATCAATCAAAGTATAGTCGTCGAGGGATTGGCAAAGCCTGCCTCCAAGAAGAAAGATAAGAAGAAAACCAAGAAGAGAAAGGTGAAGAAGTCACTCGGAATCAGAATAATCGAGGCGAGTGACGAAGAAAGAACCCACACGGATTCGGAGCCGATGGCTAACCTCTCGGGAAACTTGGAGGAGTCGGGAGTAAGACGGAAAGGCAAGGCCGCCGTTTCCAAAAAACTTAAGTCTAAGGGGTGGAAATCTGTGGATGTGTCTCCTCCCATTTCCGGAGTTATGATTTCTGAGGCCGCCCCTTCTCATTCGAGAGACATTTTCAAAGGGCTTGACGATATTCCCATCCCAGATTATATATCGATTTCTCATAATCCTGGGTTGGAGGAATTTCAAGATGTCCTAAACATGAACGAGCCCTTTCCTTTAAGTGCGGTCAACACTTCCGGTCGGTTTGGGGGTTTACACATTTACAAACACTTCCACAGCACTTCATGACTTTTGCATAGTAAACATTGCTTTATGGGATCTTAATCCGTAATTCTTTCTTATCGCAGGTGAGATGTCAGGACGTGGCTCTACTCTGGATAGGCTTCGGAATGTGCGCCAATCTTCTCCATTCTATGATTCCCGCAGGAGAGAGTCAGATAGGGATCGCGGGCGAGGCTATTCAAGTCAAGACCGCTATGATAGGGACAGAGATTACTCGCGTGGCCGCTCTGGCCATGATTATTCTGACAGGGATCGGGGATACCAGCACCGATCTCGATCTCGCTCTCCTCCGCCTCCTAGGGCCCCAGTAGACCTCCCAGGGCCTTCTCATCAGCAGCAGCCGCCTTCTCAATCTTCTTGGCCTGATGCTCAGCGGCCAAGAATGGAACCGACAGCAGCCGCTATAATAGAACAAGCTCCGGTTGAGTTGACAAGTGAGGGAGCTGCTAAACTCTCCCAAATGAAAAATGACTACCCTGAAATTTGCATGGATGGCTATGTCTTCCCTCCTAACTTTAAAAGAATTCCTTCGGACGCTGAGACCACTGCTCATAGTTATATCCGCGACTTCTACGCTCAGTATAAGGAGTGGTACAAGGCAGCCGTGAAGGCTTCTAGAGTAGCTTTTGACCGGGCGAAGATTATTGCTGAACGTGATGCTGACATTGTTAAACAAAAACGCATCATTCAGGTTCTTCAATCCGAAGTGGAGACGTCCCGGAAGTCAGAACTTGAAACACTTCAGAAACATGAGGATGTCGTGGCCAAATTGGCGAGGATGCAACAGGAACACTGCGCCACGGTAGAAGAGATGGGCCACCGCAACACCACCATTGCAGCTGAGCGAGACTTAGCCGTTAAAGAGCTGAACGAGCTCAAGGCCAAATTTACTGAAATGGTGAAGGAGAAGGATGATGCAAACGCCACTGCTCAAGAGGCTTGTGACCAAGCAGTATCTCTCAGGGCCGAACTTGCTGCGGTGGCGGTCAAGGCTAAGTCTGCGGAAGCAGAAATTCAAGAAAAGATTTTGGAGGAGAGGTCCAGGCTAGATGCTGAGTTTGATGATCTCTTAGTCACGTACAACGCTAATGTGCTGGAACACAGAAATTTAGCGTGGCTGGGAGATGACTCCATGATCTTGTACAATGCCTGGACCCGGCTGGTGGATGAGAAGAGAGCAGCGCATCCAGATGAAACACTTGACGACTTTGAGCTGGAGATGCGTTTGCTCACCGAGGATGAGAGGAAGATCCTTCATGAGGCGGTGATCTCTATGGCGAAAGAAAAGCTTGGTGTTAAATCTCTAGAGACAGGCGAAAGCTCGGGGATCGCGCATCACGAGGCAAGTGTTGAAGCTGTAATTCCGACATTGCCCGAAACCACTGGTGCGGTAGATCCCCAGTCTGTTCCTGCATATAATCCTGACCAACCGTTATTATCTTCCGCCGATGATTCTGCCCACGTTTCGGTCCAGACTAAGGAAGGTATTTGAACGCTTCTCGTAGTTTAGTTGTGGAGAACCTTAAGCAACACACTTGGTTAACAATCTTCGCTTTGTCGCATTTCAGTGACTGAAGTCGTTGTTTCTGCGCCTCTTGCTCTATCAGTTCCACATCAAACACAAGGGGTTGTTTTTATTGAAGCCATCACGACTTCTACCTTGATCGGCGAAGAGGGAGATGAAAATATGTTTTCTTTTAGCGCTCAAATGATTGAGGAGCTTCTTAATGAACCCATCAATCCCTCCGTCAATCCGTCCGATGCTATGAGTGAGGCTGCTCTGGCCGTTAGTTCATCTATGCCCGCTACTGTCGCATCTGATGCGGCCCAAGCATCCCGTGAGGACGAAATTATTGCCGAGATTGATGCCGATGTGGCAGCAGGGAATGCTAGTATGAATCCGCCCGGGCCTGCCCCGTTAATGGTGATTTCACCGAGCGGTACTGTAATGATCGAAGTTGCTCCTGTCCCACTTCCTGCTACTGCTCCCATGCCTTCAACTCGTCCTCCGAGAAGAATTTCCATCGTCTCAAGCTCCGAGGAAGACGTTGATATTATGTCGCCGCCGGAGCACAAGCCTGAAAAGAGCAAGCGGTCGAGGGGAAAATCAGGCAGCGGATCTGGTGGAGCTACCCCGAAGAAGAAAATACGGAAGAAGAAAGATTGAACTCTTTCTTTAACTTTCTGTTGTGAAGGGTAGTATTTTGTTGATTTTTCTATAGCCGTGTATAGATGTGGATTCAGCTCCCACTAGCAGAATTTTTTGAAACACTTTGTAATCAAATTCTTTTTGTTGATAGTGGAAATGAAAATTTATTCCCTTTCTGTCTTCAACTTGTTATGCGTTATGGTTCTGCCCCCAGTATTGGGGATAAGTGTGGAGTTGACGTATGTTTATGCTCCGCCTCGCGCCCTGGGAGCACGGAGTTAAGTAAATGTTTATGCTCCGTCTCGCGCTCTGGGAGTACGGAGTTGAGCAATGTTTATACTCCAGCTCGCGCTCTCGGAGTCTGGAGTTTGTTGATATTTATACCCAGCTCGCATTCTCGGAGTACTCTGGGGTTTTGTGAATGTTTATACTCCGTCTCGCGCTCTGGGAGTACGGAGTTGAATGAATGTTTATACTCCGCCTCGCACTCTGGGAGTACGGAGTTAAGGAATGTTTATATTCCGCCTCGCACTCTGGGAGTACGGAGTTAAGTAAAAAGTTTGTACCCAGCTCGCGCTCTTAGAGTACTCTGGGATTTAGGAAAATGTTTATACTCCGCCTCGCACTCTGGGAGTACGGAGTTAAGTAAAAAGTTTGTACCCAGCTCGCGCTCTCGGAGTACTCTGGGATTTAGGAAAATGTTTATACTCCGCCTCGCACTCTGGGAGTACGGAGTTAAGTAAAAAGTTTTGTACCCAGCTCGCGCTCTCGGAGTACTCTGGGATTTTGTAAATGTTTATACTCCGCCTCGCGCTCTGGGAGTACGGAGTTGAGTAAAGGGTTGTCGTGTATCAACCCGTTTCTGGCCGGATGTGATGGCTTGCCCCCGAGCTCGGGTTTCATTTAGCGAGTGGTTGATTGCTTCATATCCACTCCCTACTTGAATAAATTCCATAGTGTGACGGAATTTAACTCTTCGTGCATCGTGATGTTGTGCATTGTATTTAATGAATCACAGCTCTGGCTCGAAGAGATTGCATTTTATTGCTGAAATAAGAAAACGTGGCAAAGTCAGTTGCCTTATTACAAATTCTAATTTCGAAATGCAGAAACAAATTCTAAAACAGAATTTAATCTAAATAGATAAACATAGCCTATTATGTGCAATAGCGACGAAGACTTTCGCTATCCAAGGCCTTTGGTGAAGCTAGACCATCAGCGGTCGTTAACTCATATTACCATCCCCGAGCTCCTACTTAATCTCGTGTGACCCCTTCCATGTTGGTTTCATGTGTGGGAATTCCGGGTATTCTTTTTTAATGACAATCTCATTGTTTTCAAAAGTTTTAAGTCGGTCCTCGGCATTGCGTAATCGGGCGACTCGATTTCGGCGTATGATTGTTCTCAAGTCAACCTGGTCGCCCTGGACGACTCCAACTCCGTTGACGGTAGGGAACTTTAAAGTTAAGCACCACGGGGCAATTACGGCTCTGAATTCAGCAAGGGCAGGTCGTCCTAAGAAAGCGTTGTACGGCAAGACTATGTTCAACACAGCGAACTGTAATGTCTGAACTCTCCTATGTTCCTTGGATCCCAACCTAACTGGTAACTTCACCATCCCAATAGGTATGGTAGCGCTACCGTTGAATCCATGGAGGCGAGTTTGGCAAGGTTCCAAATCCCTGACTTTCATCCTCATTTGATTATAAGCATGTATAAAAAGGATATTCACAGAGCTCCCGCAGTCAACCAGTATCCTCTTCATCCAAGCTGGACCTACTTGTGCCGATATCACGAGTGGGTCAGTAGTCGGGCTTCCGACATAATCAATATCGTTGTCTCGGAAAGTGATGTCGTTAACTATCGCTCTCTTTCGTTTGGTCGAAAGTTTATTGTCCAAGTTATCATCATACTTAAAGTCTGTTCGTCTAGCTAAGTTGTTATATGATTTCATTTCTTCCCAGCTTCGCTTCGCTGGACGAGGATTATCACTTACAACATTAATTACCAGTCTTCCTCCGACACGACCTGGTTCTTCCGCTCTTTCTGGATTCTGTACATGATTTTGATTTGAGGGGCCCGCCCCCTCAGACTGCGGTGCCCGCACAAACTGGTCTAACTTCCTCTCCCTGATCAACTTCTCGATGAGGTCCTGCAAGTGTCGACATTCGTTGGTATTGTGGCCATAACTTTCATGGAATCTACAGAACTTCCCCGTTTGAATCTGCCTCTCCGACGATTGCTTCGGAGCCGGATTCTTGTATTGCATAGTATTGCAAGTCTGTAGGTACACATTTTCCAACGATGTATTCAATGGTGTGTAATTATCGAACATTGGAGCCTCACGCCGTGGGCCTCGATTTGAGTCTCTTTTCTTATCTTGACCACTGTTGCCTCTTGGCTGAGTTTGTTTATTCTGGATATTTAATTGAACTTTTCCGGAATTTTCACCGGATTGTTTAACTGCTACATTACTTTGTATTCCTTCACTTCCGGGCTTCGCATCGTCCTGCTTCCTAGACTGTTTCGCGTCCTCTTGCCGTAAGAATTGAGCGGCTTTGGAGTAGAAACGGTCCAACGATGCGAGTGGTTTTCCAGCTAACCAGTTTCCAAACTCAGAATCGGGATCGATTCCCTTAGTCAATGCCATTAAAATTGAGTTAACGTTGGGATTACTAATCTCCACACATGCCGCATGGAATCTCTCCAAGTAACGCCTTAACGTTTCCCCACGAGCTTGGGTAACATTGGACAGGGTGTTAACATCTTTGGGTCTAGCGACATGCATGCGAAATTGTTTAACAAATTTCTTAGCCAATTGATCAAATGAAGAGATAGATGTAGGAGGTAATCTTGTAAACCACATTGTTGCAATTCCTCCTAGTGAGATGGGGAAACTTCGGCATTTCATTGCATCGTCGGCCCTTGCGGTGCTCATTGACCATTCATATTTCAAAATGTGTTGATTGGGATCAGAATTTCCTTCGTACATAGGGAGAGTTGGCATTCTGAATCGCCGAGGAGGTTCAGCGTACAGTATCTCGTCTGTGAAAGGAGTATGACTTCGGGAAATTCCCCAATCGTCGGTGGCAAGACCTTGGCTTTCGCGGATCATCTGACGTATCATAGTCGAAATGTCAGGCATTGCTACATTTTGAGCTTGCTGAGCTAAGGTGTGGTCGGGTTCCACAGCGCGAGTTCGGACCGGGC
Organism: Allium fistulosum; assembly: GCA_030737815.1. Lineage (NCBI taxonomy): Eukaryota > Viridiplantae > Streptophyta > Magnoliopsida > Asparagales > Amaryllidaceae > Allium > Allium fistulosum. The sequence continues at coordinate 707,241,265 of CM060903.1, read as the reverse complement.
GCTGTCGACGGCCCAAATTTCGCCTCCTTGGCTCAGCGTCTTCTGGGACGTATGGTTCAGGAGTACGCCCACGTTGCTGATTATTTGGCTCTGAAAGATTTCGGGTATCAACCCTTGTTTCTATTGTGGCAGCTGTGGCATGATTGTCCGTGGTATGTTGTGTAGTAGGGCCTCCTTGTGTTGAGGGCCCGGCCTGAAAGCTGGTCGACGGTCCTGCCCTCAACTGTCCAACAGTCAAGGCGGGTTGATATCCGACCGTTCGTGCATGACTCCCGTCTAATCGAGGACGGGTAGATCTGTGATAGTAGTCCGATGAGGCGGAACTTTCAGTAGACGATCGGGAGATATCATCTCGTCTGGACCTTCTGCGGCCTTGGCGGTTCAGTTGGTTTGTTAATTCAATATTAGCACGCAACTGTTCGGCCAATTGTTGCCGACTTTGAGTTAGCTCTTGGAGCAACGTATGGAGCTCCTGCCTGGTGACTGGTCCAGACGGTTCTGAATGAGCGACATTGTCTTGGTTGGATGGCTGCTGTTGAGCAGGATTCTGCCCATCCCTACCTTCTTGTCCAGCAGCTGTAGAAGTGGTTCTTGTGCTAACCATTTTGAATGATGAATCCTTTTCTTAGACTTTATGCAAATCTAAATAGAATGGAAGGATTATGAATTAGAGATCTGGATCTTCCTCTTGGATTTGTGCAATCCGGTATCGATGGTAGATCCAAGGAGCAGGAGAAAAAAGCTGGTTTTTTCTCAGTGAAAGCACCAAAGTGTTTGTACCAAAAATGGGCACAACACTCTTCGGAAGTTTATGAAGAGATAAAAGTGAAGAATGAAAATTAAAACTGTGGATTATCTGACAAAAACTCCAAAATGACAGAAAGTAAATTGCAAAGACAAGCGATTTAGAGTGGTTCGGCGTTTTGCCTACGTCCACTATGAAGTTTGATGATTTTATTGCTCGATACTTGTAGATTACAATTCTTTATACTGTAATACAACTGAATTTATATGCTAAGTATCAATCTAAAGCAGCGGCGGTGTTTTGGAGTAAATCTGGCAGAATCTGGGCGCTCTTCAGTACTTAGAATTATCCGACCCCTTTTCTGAATGACTAGGGGCTCTAATTATAGGTGTAGGAGGCAGATATTTCGCCTAAAATGAGGGGAGACCAGTTCTGGTACGTCAGGGGGCCCACATGGCCGAAATCTGGAGATCCGGGCCCACTTTGGGATCGATTCGACCCTTGGTTCGAATCGATCAAGAAATCATCCAATCGAGCTGAAATTTGGCGTGAACATTCTTCATCACGTGCTTAAGCTTCTGTGAAAATTTCATGGCATTTGGACTTGTAGAACTCGAGATATGATCGATTCAATATTGCATTTCTGGTGGCAGTGCTCTGTTCGAATCGATATGGTTCGAATCGATTGCTTCGAATCGATCCAAGCATGGGCTTCTGCGACGACGTGGAGCGCCTCCTTCGTATCGATCCGATTTCTTTGCCGAGTTGACTGGGTCGAATCCTTGTTCTTAGCCACGTTTATTTGGTGGACTCGAGATGCTGGATTCGAAGGTTTACTTCCTTCGAATCGATGGAAACTGCGCTTGTTCGAATCGATGATGTTGGTGCTATGGAATGGAGTCGGAGCTCCTCTACCTGCCTGGATTCGAAGGATCCTTTCCTCGCTGTATTTGAACTGGAGCTTGGTGCTAATGGATTCGAACCAAGGCCTCGAGGATGGATTCGAAGCAATGGGTGGTTGATGGATTCGGAGCATTGCCTTCTTCTGATCATTCGAGCCTGTGCTATTCTCGAGGGATTCGAACCCAAGGCTGGGCTTATGGATTCGAAGTAAGTTGACTTCTCATGGATTCGAGGCAATACACGTCTGATGAATTCGAATATAGGCTTCGCCTATGGATTCGAACTAGGGATGGTCTACTCCATCTTTTGTTGACGATATCTTGAGCGTACGAACTCGGATTGACTTGAAACTTGGATCGTTGGTTCCCACGGCTTTGCTTGACGTGCCTTATCAATTGTAGCCCGATCCGGACTCGGACAAATTTCATGGATATCCATAGCGATCCTTGCGTGCAGCTGGTCTTCGAGACGATCTGTCACCGGTTTCTAGTTAAGTCTTCGGTGTCACGGCCTTGCCAAAAGGCGGGATAACAGGGTTTTCAGCCACTCCTCAGTTTGCTCTCATCTTCTCATTTTTCGATCAGATAATGAAATTTCCTTTAAAATTTCTTTCATAGATAGCTTTAATTCATCATGACAGCTGCTTAATTGAGCGAAGAGTTTTTTAGAACTTGACGAATCTCCTCAACTAGAACTAGGGTTTTCAGATTTCTTCGATTTGAGGTCAATTTCTTCAACATTCATCTCAAGCTTTAACCGAATGAAGTTTTTGGCTGATAATGGTTTGGTGAGAATGTCGGCCCTTTGGTAAGTATTGGGTAAGTGATTTACTTAAAGCTTTCCACTTATTACTTTCTCCTTGACAAAGTACAAGTCCAACTCCATGTGCTTTATTCTTGAATGTAATATTGGATTTGCTGTTAATGACACTACACTAAGATTATCACACCACGGTATTGTTTTGCTATTAATACTAATTTTAAGTTCACTGAGTAGAGACTTGATCCACATTATCTCTATTGTAGCACTTGCTACACTTCTACATTCGGCTTTTGTACTTGATCTTGAGGTGGTTGACTGTTTCTTTGAACACCATGGCACTGGGTATTGTCCTAAATATATGTAGTATCCAGTTGTTGATCTTCTATCATCTGGATCAGTAGCTCAATCAGCATATGAAAAGCCAAATAAATTATGATTAGTGTTGGTTTTTAAAGTTAAGCCATGATTTATAGTCCCTTTTAAATATCTCAGGATCCTCTTAACAGCTTTCCAATGCTCATCAAGGGGATTTTTCATAAATTGGCTAACTTTATTTACACTGTAGGCTATTTCTGGTCTAGTTATAGTTACATATTGCAGAGCTCCTACAGTGCTTCTGTATTGTCTTGCATTTGTAATTGATTATCCTTTCCTCTTTGATAAAGGTAGGTTGGTTATCATTGGTGTAGGTAGACTATTTGCTTGATCCATTTTTGTCTTGATGAGAATTTCAAATATATATTTCCTTTGATTTAGATGTATTTTTGAATTTGATGTTTTTCTGACTTCAATCCCCAAGAAATAATTTAAATCACCAAGATCTTTGATAGAAAATTCTTTGTCTAATTGTTGTACAAGATTGTTGATTTCACTTTGATTGCTTCCAGTGATGATAAAGTCATCCACATACACTAGCACATAAGTCACAGTGTCTTTATAAAATTTGGTAAATAGTGAATTGTCTGACTTTGTGGGGTTGTAACCAAATTTAACCAAAGTATTCTTCAATTTCTCAAACCGTACTCTTGGTGCTTGTTTGAGACCATAGATAACTTTGTTTAGCTTGCACACAAGTTCTGTTTTTCCAAGTAGTTTGAAACCAAGTGGTTGTTCCATGTATACTTCTTCTTGTAGAACACCATTCTTGCATTGTTAACATCTAATTGTCTTATATTCCAATTCTTATGCAAGGCAATAGTGAGTATAATTCTGATTGATGAAGGTTTTACTACTGGTGAAAAGGTTTTATTGAAATCAAATCCTTGTTGTTGTGAGAAACCTTTTGCTACAAGCCTGGCCTTATATTTTGAAATTGTTCCATCAGGATTTCTTTTTAATCTATAGGTAAATTTGCATCCAATAATATTTTTGTGATCTGGTTGAGGGACAAGATTCCATGTGTTGTTTCTTAAGAGTGCATTGTATTCTTCATTCGCAGCAGCTTTCCATTTCTCACTTTGTATTGATTGCTGATAAGTACATGGTTCTTTAGTATCTAAATTTGTGATGTATATCTTTGGTTTGAATATACCACTTTATGCTCTAGTGACCATATGATGACCAGTTCTTGCAGGAACAGATTGATGATTTGAGGTATTATCCTCTATTTTAGACTGAGTGATAGGTGATTGATCATCATCATGAACTTGATGAGGTTCTGAGTGATGATTGTAACTCTGCTGAGGTGAGAGGATTGGACATCTGAATTGTTCAGTTGACTCCTAAACTGGTCCAGAATTAGACACTTTGTGTTGGGGTACTGTTCCATTCAGATAATCTTCTCCTTGCAATTGAATATTCTCCTTATGATTTAAAGGTATTGGTGATATGGAAAATTTTGAGTTATAGATTTTCTGTGTTGTCTTGATTTCCTTTTCCCTAAATGGAAAGACATGTTCTTTGAAGATAACATGTCTTGATATAAGACTCTTTCTTTACTATCCAAGCACTTATATCCCTTTATGTTATTGGGGTATCTAATAAATGTACATGGGGATGCTCTATAATCTAACTTGTGAGCATTATATTGTCTTAGGCAGGGAAAACACAGGCAACTAAAAACTCTTAAGTGTTGATAATATGGCCGAGCTTTGAATAGCATTTCTCTTAGACTCTTGCCTTGTAAAAAATTTGTTGGTAGCTGATTAATCATATATACTGCAGTTGTAAAGGCATCTGACCAGAATTTAAGGGGTAAAGATGCTTAAGCCAGCATGGTAAGTCCAGTTTCTACTATGTGTCTATGCTTTCTTTCAATTAGTCCATTTTGTTCTGATGTGTATGGACATGCGACCCTCTGAACTATTCCCTTCTTTTTAAAGTACTCTTTGAGTGGTTTGAATTCACCTCCTCCATCAGTTTGTATGATTCTTACCTGAGAGCTAGTTTGTCTTTCTGCTTCAGTTATAAATTGTAACATTGCATGACATGTTTCAGACTTTTCTTTCAAAAAATAAATCCAAACATATCTAGAATATGCATCTATAAATGATATGTAATATTTGAAACCATAATCAGCATCAATAGGTGCAGGTCCCCATAGATTAACAATAACAAGTTCTAAAGGTTTATCATATTTTGTTTCAGAATTTTGAAATTCTAACTTATGACTTTTTTCCATTTGACAATATGTACAAACATAAGGAGTAGATGTAAAATCATAAGGAATATTATTATTACTCATAATTTTCTTTACAATTTCAATACCGATATGGCCTAATTTATAATGCCAGATATCAAAAGTACTCATACTGCCTTTATTTTGAGTTTCAGAAACATTACAGCACATTTTTGTATTTCCTAAATTTCTTGAATCAACAAGAGTAAATCTATAGAGTCCCTTTACTGCTCTACCCTACAAAAGAATTTTCTTAGTTAGTATATCTTTAGCTAAGCAATATTTTGGATAAAATTCAAAGTATACACCATTATCACTAGCAAATTGAGATACTCTAATTAGATTCTTTTTTATTTGAGGGACTCTTAATAGATTATTAAGATAAAGTTGCCTTAAACCTTGTATGCAAGCATTTCCCGTATGAGTTATTTTAGTTGATTCACCATTACCCATGTGTATACACTATTTACCTCTGTATTCCCTATTGCCAAGATTCAGATTGTTGAGATTATTAGTCACGTGATTTGTTGCTCCTGAGTCGGGATACCAGATTTCATCTTGTATATCTTCTGGTTTGGCAGAATCAGTATGAACATTTCTTGTGATTTCATGCTGATTTCTTGACTCTTGCTGAATATTTGCTAGGTTTGCACTTGGATTGTAAGTTCTTGATTACCTTGTTGGCCTTGTTGCCCTAATTGGTAATTTGCATCAAATCTGAAATAGCATTTATTAGCAGCATGACCAAACCTTTCACAAATTTGACATCTAAGTCTATTACTACTGTTATTACTCCAATTTCCTCCTCTATCTCTATATCTATATGGTGAACCTTCTCTTTTCTTGTTGTTTCCTTCATTGTTAGGTGCATAAGGCTTTTCTTGATTCTTTATTTTGTTGTTTGAGGCATAATTGATTGAAAAATCAGAGATCATTGGTTTCTTTTGCTCTATTCTACCTTCATGAGCAAGAAGGGTGGAATGCACATATGATAGTGATGGTGTAACATCCTTTGATGATATTACAACTACTACAGATTCATAATCATCATCTAGACCACTTAATATGGACAAGATTTTCTCTGTGTCAGAAATGGCATATCCTGCACTACCAAGTAAGTCACATAATGTTTTTACTTTTGTCAAATACTCTCTTATTGGCAAACTTCCTTTTAAACTTTGCAACTGTCTTTTGTAGTACATAACTTTTGCTGCTGATTGTGAGTTGAAAACTTGCTCTATGGTAGACCAAATTTCAGTTGTTGTTTTGTATCCTATTAATTGCGGTAACAAACTAGCACTGATAGTAGATAACAACAAAGAACTCAAAAAACTATCTTGTCTTTGATAAATTGTATATTCTCTATTATTCACACTGTTTCCTTCATCATATGTTGTGCACTTTTCTGGTATTGATTTTGTTCCAAGAATATAATCCTCCAAACCATACCTTCTAACTGCTGTTTGAATTTGAAATTTCCAAGATAGAAAGTTTGTTTCATCTAGTCGTATTGGTATCAATTGAGTTTGAGGACTGATTAAGACTTTTGGGAGGTTTTCATTTATGGTTTATTGTGCAGGATTTGATCTTAGATTTGGTGAAGAGGATGAGTTATTGTCAATGTCACCTTCTGCCATGGGTGAGATTTGAGATAACTGACTTTAATGATTGATTCAATGGAGTTTTCTTGATATGAAATTCAAGCAAGAAAATTTCCCAGATTCAAGAATTTGAATTAAGCACAAAAAATTCTGAAAGCAGCCAGAAAACAGAGTGATGAAATAATTCTGAATATTTTCTAGGCAAGGCTTATTGATGAATTTGAATGAAAGTTTCAGAAAAGAATAAGAAAAGCGAGTTAAAGGATCAAGAACTTAGCAGTTTCATATGAAGAGATGCTTCTCAAATGAACTGCAACTATTGCAGCCTACTCCAGATGATGAAATATGATCTGATGGAGTAATGGCACGACAATTAATTAGTCGTTAGACTGATATGCTTTGATATTATGAAAGAAAAAGACGAGAATAGTTTGAAGATTTATTTGTTTTATTGATCTTGATTATCATTCATACAAATACACGATGAATACATCGGTTTATATAGTGGTTACATGGTTCTTTTGAGAGCAACTAGTATATATGAGCTTTAGGCTTTTATAACCCGCAACTGCTAACTCAAAGATAATATAACTCGATACTTGTTATTTTCCTCTTCATTCTTTCATTTGCTCTGATATGCATAACAACGATGAATATGTTGCATGGAACCATACAAATGAGCTCCTGTAGATGTGTACACTAAGTGAGAAGTTTTGAAGTAGAGGGATGCAATGGCTAACTGAAGTAGAGTAGCGAGTATTGCTTTGACCTGGACTGATGCACAAAAACATTGCTTCAAAAATGGACTGAAGCTTTGATGTAGATTGTAGAACCATATTGGCAGACACATGACTAGACCGAACCACTGAAATGAGTATTGTAGCGCTGAAAGTGAAGGGGTTATACTAGTGTTATGAGCTAAAGCTTTAGAGATGGCGAGTTCGATGAAGTCTGGAGCAGTGTCAACTAATACTAAATGGTTATGACAGACTGTTGCAAACACTGGAGCTAAAGTAGAGCAGCAACTTGCAGTATTGTACTAGAGTGCTACCATGCAAAGAAATGAACTAAAAAACCGATCTAAAGTACTGACAAAAATTAGTAAGATGTAGTGCGTTGAAATGGGCTAGAGTGTCAATGGAGGCAATATACATAAGGATAAGACAAGGAGCTTTTCTATATATGATGCTCCGGCTACCACTCAATAGGAATGGCAATGGGGCGGGTCTAGGGTCTAAACTCGGTAAACTCGCCCTTGTTTTGGCCCGCTCAAACCCACCCAATCGGATCATCGGGGCGGATAGACCCATGACCCAATCTTGGAAGCTCCGGGTCTAGGTCGGGTCAAGGCTCGGTTGACCCATCCCAACCCGACCCACACTACTAATATATCATAAAATTGCTTTATTACTATAATGATGATTTGTTAGTCTTTTTACACATAAGTGGTTATATATTGGATATTACAATTTTCATTCAACAAGTTATAGGATTTTCATAGCATTAAGTTGCGTCACTGATAATTATATAATAACATATGCATATTTTTTGAACTATTATTGTATAACTCATCTTTATTATTTTTTCATTATTATTGCAAACATATTTTTATTTTTATTTAATGTAGATAATCTCTCTTATAAATTGAATAAATGAATACATGTACATCAGTACATAATTTGCATGCATATATAAAATCTCACTGGGTCTTGGGGCGGGGTAGGTCTACCCTGACCTCTACAGGTTTTGGGTTCAAGGAAAAAATCTAGACCCACCCCGGATCTACGGGCGAGTTTGGGTCAGGACTTGGAAAACCTAGGGCGGGTCTGGAGCACAAAAAACCCGTCTCAACCTGCTCTATTGTAACGACCCGCAAATCTATCACTTTGATAAATCATACTTATATTTGAAATATTCAAATACAATATTTTATAACACAAATTATATTGTTTTAAACCATAAATATATGATGGTAAACTTGTTTTAGAAGTATATTAACAAATATAGATATTTGGGGATTTTCATCAGAAAAATGATGAAAATCAATTTTTGGAAAAATTGAGACAATATTAGCATGCACGGAACTGGATACATACATTTATTTATCCATATAAGTAAGAATATGTAATAAAATTATTCATTTTATTTTTAAAATTAAATTGTTTTATCAGATCATCAATGATGTCATCATTTTCAAATAATAGATTTTTGAATTTAAATTGAGTTTAATGATTTAATAATTGCTTTAAAATTTAATAAGACCATTTTTAATTATTTAATAATAATATAAAATTATTTTCAAACTTTGTTTATAAATATATATAGTTTAACTAAGAAGTAAAAATTATAATAGGAAATCAGATCCCAGATTCACAATGGTTTGACGAACGGAAATTGTAATCAATCGTTGCACCATGGGTTATCACATATGATATATATATATATGCATGTATATATATATGCATACATACATGTCATAACACATATAGAAACATAAATATACATATAAGAAGTTATCATGTGCATTTACTAAATTCGTAAGGTAAGAAATTAGAAAATATCATGATATTTAAAAAAAAAAGTTAAAGCACGTGCATGATTTAACGGTGGTGATGGAAGGGGATATGGGCCGAGCACATGGAGGGTTGTGGGCAAGGGGTAAAATGGAAATTTTGCATTTAGATATTTTTACATATTTTTTCCTATAAATACATGCCTCCTCCTTTCATAATTTTCACACCTTCCTCCTCTTTCTTTCTTAAGTTCTTCATCTTCTTCTTCCTCTTCTTTAATGGCTTCCAAGCCTTGGGAAAAAGTTAACAAAGTTATGACAAAGTCATGTCAAATACACACACACAAGCTATGTTGCTACCACATCCAAAACCAAGTCAAAACACTCCCTACCTTCTCTTGTACCCACGGGCACCCTTGCTCCATCACTCAAGGCTAAGCCACCACCACCCAAACATCATGGTCGAGCTTCCATAGGTGGAGGAGGAGATCCGGGAAGCTCCGAAGCAAAGAAAAGAGAAGGAAGTACTACTGGAGCACCGCCGGTTTTATTTGAAGAAGCTTCGGAAAAGTTTAGGAAGGAGAAGGAAGTGATGGTGTCAAGTGTGGTAATATGTACTTTAACGTTGGTAGGAAGAGTATAGAGTTTGTTTTGCTAAAAGTGAGTTAATCTCACTTTGAATCACTTAATAATCACATATTAATATTTATTATTAATCACTTAAATATTGCTTGCTATTAGTGATAATAATAACCATTAACCACTTAAAGTTATATCCTTGATCATATGCTAAAATGGCTACTTATATAGTTGTTTAATATGTTTGGATGATTATTGGTTAATATATGTTTGTTTGATGTGGAAATGATTCACGGTATAATACACGTCGAATTTACACCAAAGAATCACTTTCCCATATAAAATGAAAGAGTATGTATGCCATTGTTAAACCTCTTTAAAATAGTTTAAAATGATTTATAAATGGTTTATAAACATTAAAACTCATTTCGGCAAAGTTTGGAAAATAGAGTAAAATTAAGCTGTCGCGTTTCGGCAGTTCGCGATTTCACGACCTGAAAAGTTAAACGGACGTGTAGAATGGAATATGAGTCAGAATTCTTTGCAATAAGAATTTCCGGACCATAATGAATATAGTTTTCGAACAAAAGAAGGAAATCAAGATTTCATTTAGTAAAGTTTGAGATATGTTCAAATCAAGTTTTCAAAAATGTCACGTTTCGGCAGTTCGGAAACCAAAATGGTAAAATCTTAAAAATATATATTTTTAAATCTTTAAAAATATGAAATAAATTCCATAAATATATTAAAATATTTTAGAAAGTATTTGTGTTGTTAAAATAGACATATGTGGAATGAAATTAGCAGTTTGATCAAAGAAGCTTTAAAAACACTATTCGCAGCACTTTTTACAGCACTTTTTGGTAACTTTTGTAATTAAGATTTAAACTTGAGATTTTCTTCCCAAATCTTTTGCAAATGTTTTTCAAATAATAAATCAAGTATTTAAAGAGTTTAGAGTTGATCAAATAACTTGACCGCATTATGGGTGATAAAGAGATAGTCTCTAGACCCGAGCTTGAACAACCAATGTTTGGGTTCTGCTCTAGCTATCCAGACTGGTCTGATGGAGGGGATAATAAATTTGATTTACTCAGACCGCATCTTTTTAAGATAAAACGAGATTTGGAGCTTTCCAAAAGTTAAGCAAGATTTAAAATAGAATTTTGGTGGCTAAAGAAAATATTCTAGTTAAACCCGTATTAAATTCTGAGGAGGGAACTTGTACTATCTGTATGAATTTAAAAGGTGATTTCACCATTATTCGGCGAATAGTATAGGTTAAATATGGAAATTAGTATTGGGTATAATTAGTCTAAAATTTATGGATCCCTTTTATTCAATACTAGCTGGTTTTAGTTTACAGTAAACGATGTCTTAAATAACATTGTTTTTGACCCATTAAAGATATGTTTTGAAAATGTGAAATCTTTACTAAGATTTGAATTATACTTTTTCTAAGTAATTAAAGATGAAATGTTTTGCTATTTCCAAAGTTAAAAAGGGGTTCTAATTAACCAAAGGATTTGATAAAAGAGGTTTAATTATCCCGTATATGTTGAAATAGAATATGATTTAAAGATGTATATCTCTAAAGAGATATTTTACTTGGATAAAATATTTTTGATTAATTAAATAATAATTGTCTATATACTTGACATCTTTTATAAATAATTGATTCGGAGAAGTCGGGATTAGATTTGAGCGATTCCTATCTGAAAACCACTTCGAACCAATATACGTTTGAAAGTGAAAACATGTTGAAGATAATGATTTTGAAGATGGAGATCTTCATAATGTAGGGCTATTTTCCACTAGCACCGCGATTCCATATTATATATTTGGTAGCAGTAGTGCTTTGTTCTAAAAATCGTCGATGCAAGGACTGCTCGCTAATAATCCTAGGGTCAATTCCCAACAGGATGTAGTAGGAGAGTGCCTTCGGTTTGTCCTATTCCTAGACAACTTGTATGGACGAGTGTCTAACATTGCATTTCTAAGACCACATACATTGATTTTTACAAACGTACATCTGTTTGGTGGTGTAGGAGGTAACCCCTCTTACACTTAACACCCTTCTCTAAGACGTACAAGCTCAGAGGTTGTACTTTTATGGAAATCAATTAGTGTGTTGTTGGAAATGGCAATGTGGCATTCAAAGTGGGATTTGTCATGTAAAAAGTAAAACGTTACCTTAAGCCTCGCACATCGGGAGTCGCAAAAAAAACAGGGTCAATGCGGCAAAGCTAAGTGTGTCGCTCCCATTAGGATATGTTCATCACCTTTCTAGACTACCCTCTATATATCAGGTTTGTTGTGTATGCTATGAGACATCTCGGATAGGTCGGGAACGACCGGGGTGATGTCATATTCGGTACTATCTATGGTAAAGGTAGGCCGGTCTTGTGTTGGTAGAGGGCAGCGGGGTTGTGCCTCGGTACATTCCTCTAGAGATGTACTATCGGAAGGTAATCCCTTACCATATCATTGTATGGATCAATACGAGCCTTTACAGTTTTAGTTGTAGACCTATTATGCTGGAATTTAATAAATGTGACAATTTCGGCTATGATAAATACAGTTAAAGTGTTTTCAAACCAATGTCATTAGAAATAATATCAAATGATTTGATAAAAAATTTTTAGTTATCATAAGGTAAAAACGCATCCGTGTTTATATGCGGCATGGTCTTATGAGATACCCTTCTTTTCAAAGGTTTTATTTGACATCAAAGTTGATCTATGACACTGTCATATATATATTTATGATTTGTGTTTCTCATGCTAGTTTACTAGACTGATCCGGGTATTTTTAATACTCGGGTCAGATACGAGTAGTTTCAGGATTAGTTGAAGATGCTTGGAGTTTTCAAAGGAGAGCTGGAGATATTCATCAACGTGTAGTCGTCATTTACTTTTCTGCTATGTTTGTCGTTTTTCAGCATTAGTAAGGACATGTATGTATAACTGTTCAGGCTGAGCTTAGGATAGACTCTGATGTATGTATTTAAAAATTTCCACTGTAAAGGTTATATATTTAAATAAAATATGTTATTCCATTCGTGTAATATTCTGTTCTGTCTTTATTTTCTTTTTACCCTTAACGGTCTGCCTTTTCATTCAATTTGAGTTGGATATGTTTGGTTTATTATCAACCTAAAATGTATGAAAAAGCGGGTCGTTACAGTTGGTATCAGAGCTTAGGTTGAGCAAACACCTAAGCCTAATAGGGTAAAGTCTCATAAGAGATAGGGTTAGATATATCCTAGGATGAGTAACTCATTAGAGATAGGGTAAGTGACACCTTAGAATGAGTTTGAGAGTATTATATTTGAGCTCATATTTGTTAATGTTATATAGAAATGATTTGTTTTGGAAAATTGGTAAATGAAATAATTTTGCTCAGGATTATATTTTGAATATAAAGGAATGTCTTTCAAATGATATAGTTATTTATGTAGTGTTTAGTTGTTAAGGAAATGATAATATTCAGTTATTATCATTGATTGATTGATTATTTGATTTAAAAAAATTAAATACGAACACCTCGTGAATTTATTTTCACAATTTGATTATGTGGTGTTCGATAGATAATATTGTTGGTTTAAGATTGAAATAATTTATTTAAGATAAATAAATTTTATGAATGCATTTAATAAGTGATTTTATAAATTGGATTTATAAAATGTACTTTACAAAGAGGTTTTTTGAGAATTTAAATCTTGATATTTTGGAAAAGCTTTGAAAAATTTAAAGTGATTTGGTAGAAGTTTTAATTTTAGGAGTAGAGTTTATAAAATGGAAAGTTTATATTTATAAAAGAGTTTTTATAAGTTAAAATATCTTATGATTTGAAAGTGATATTTTTAAATAATAAAACTAGTATTTGAATTCTTAGGAAAGTTGATTCAAAATAAAAGATATTTTGAAAAAGGAGCGTTTTAACAAATAACTCCATCTTTTATTACAAATGAAATACAATTTTAAAGAAGATAGAAATAGTTCGAACAAATATTTCCGAAATAGTTTATATAAAAGATTTATAAAAGTAATATTTTATAAATAAAGTAATAGATTTATAAACGGTGTTTTTATAAATATTAAAGATATATTCGTAATTGAAATTTTGTAAATAGATTTATAAATAGGATTTTATAAATAAAGGAGATTTAGAAAGGAATAGTTTTATAAATGGAATTTTATAAATAAAGAGATTTTATAAAAAGAAGTTTTATAAAAGGAAGGATATTATAAAACATGATTTTATAAATATAAAAGGGTTTGTCTTGATAAGTAGAGGATGGTTTTTAAAGGGAGATACATTTCATTTTAAAAGTAAAATAATCTCTTAAAGGAATGTTTTGAAAATGATAATTGCAAATGGAGTTTAACGGTTTTAAATTTTTTTAAAATGTGTTAAGTGATAGGAAGACATGGATTTCAACATTATTTGTTGTAATAAGTGTTTTCGAGAAAGCAAGGAAGACATAGACTATAACATTGTTGTTATAGTAAGTGATTTCCGAAAAAAGATGTTTTATATAGTATATGGGATTCATTCGTATCCTATATTTGATGTAAAAATTTGGGTGGGTAACATATATCTATTTCGAAGTTAAGAATGAGGTTCATTCAAGGTCTGAGAGGTAATAATATCCCAATTTGATCGGCTTCATTGTTAACTAATAGTTTAATTTCGATGTCAAAAATTAATATTAAGTATAATTAATCAGATCCCTATACTAGTGTTTTTGGGTTGTCGTAACTATGTTTTATGCAACATTCGTTTTGACCCAATAAAATTAGTTTTGGAAAATATGAAGCTTTCCTCAAAAAAATTTACGGATTTAAGTATATAGAGGTATTTTCTAAGTGTTGAAATTGAAATGATTTCTTTAGAAAGAAGACAGAAATTTTCATTATACAAAGAAGCATCTTTATAAAAATGTTTGAATAAAAGATAAAGGTTTTAAGAAATGTTTTCATAAATAATTTTGAGAAAGGAATCTGATATAATTAAGTAAATGAGGTACGTAAATAATTTTGTTGCACGATTCTGATCTAAGATTCGAGTACATGACTTTGAGGTATTTACACTAGTCCAAAAAGGGATTTATCACTCAATTCTTGATGGCGAACATTGATGAGGGTTTGTAGTTGGGTACTTGCATTTTCTATCATAGTTGAGAGCTAGGTAAGGAAAAACGAAGGTTTCTGATCAAGAAGCCTGATCAGAGTCCGCACTAGAGGATCAAAGGATCGATACTAGTTCGAAAGTAAAGTTTTATATTCAAATAGGAAATCGAATTATATATTGCATACAGATGATCTTTATACATCACACGGGTTAGTATTTGAAATTTAAAATAATCTTTTTACTAAGTTTTTGGTTAGGTGTAATTTCGGGGATGAAATTCTTTTAAGGAGGGAAGTCTATAACGAGCCGCAAATTTATCACTTTGATAAAAATATTTATATTCGAAATATTCAATACAAGATTTTATAACACAAATTATAATGTTTTGAACCATAAATAATGACGGTAAACTTGTTTTAGAAGTATATTAACAAATATAGATATTTGGTGATTTTCATCAGAAAAACAACGAAAATCAGTTTTCGGAAAAATTGAGATTTTCTCAACATTAGCGTGCATGAAACTGGATACATGCACTTATTTATCCATATAAGTAAGAATATGTAATAAAATTATTTATTTTATTTTTGAAAATAAAATATTTTTATGACGTCATTGATGTCATCATTTTTAAATAATAGATTTTTGAATTTAAATTGAGTCTAAATGATTTAACAATTGTTTTAAAATTTAATAAAGCCAATTTTAATTATCTAATAATAATAGAAATATTATTTTTAAACTTTTTTTACGAGTAATATAGTTTAACTAAGAAATAAAAATATAATAGAAAATCAGATCCCGTATTCACAACGGTTTGACGAACGGAAGCTGTAATCAAACGTTGCACCATGGGTTGTCGCATATGACATATATATGCATACATACATGTCATAACACACATATAAACATAAATATACATATAAGAAGTTATCATGTGCATTTACTAATTACATAAGGTAAGAAATTAGAAAATATCATGATATTTTCAAAGCAAAGTCAAAGCACATGCATGATGTGATGGTGGTGATGGAAGGGGGTATGGGCCGAGCATATGGAGGGGTGTGGGCAAAGGGTAAAATGGAAATTTTGCATTTAATACACATTTTTTTCTATAAATACATGCCTCCTCCTCTCATAATTTTCACACCTTCCTCCTCTTTCTTTCTTAAGTTCTTCATCTTCTTCTTCCTCTTCCTTAATGGCTTCCAAGCCTTGGGAAAAAGTAAGCATAGTTATGACAAATTAATGTCAATAATATATACATATAAGCTATGTTGCTACCACCTCCAAAACCAAGTCAAAACACTCCCTACCTTCTCATATACCCACAGCCACCCTTTTTCGCCACTTAAGGCCAAGCCGCCGCCACCTAAACATCATGATCGATCTTCCATAGGTGAAGGAGGAGATCCGGGAAGCTCCGAAGCAAAGAAAAGTGAGAGAAGTGTTGATGGAGTGTCACCGATTTTATTTGAAAAAGCTTTGGAAAGTTTGGGAAGGAGAAGAAAGTGATGGTGTAAAGTGTGGTGATATGTGCTTGAATGTTGTAGGAAGAGGATAGAGTTAATTTTGGTAAAAGTGAGTTAATCTCACTTTGAATCACTTGAAAATCACTTATTAATATTTCTTATTAATCACTTAAATATTGCTTGCTATTAGTGATAATAATAGACATTAACTACTTAAAGTTATATCCTTGATCATACGCTAAAAATGATTGCTTATATGGTTGTTTAATATGTTCGGATGATGATTGGTTGATGATATGTTTGTTTGATGTGGAAATGATTCACGGTATAATACATGTCGAATTTACACCAAGGAATCACTTTCCTTTATAAAATGAAAGGGTATGTATGACATTATTAAACCTCTTTAAAATAATTTAAATTGATCTATAAATGGTTTATAAACATTAAAAATCATTTCGGCAAATTTCAAAAATGGAGTAAATATAAGCCGTCGCGTTTCGGTAGTTCACGATTTCGCGACCTGAAAAGTCAAACGGACGTGTATAATGGAATATGAGTCGGAATTCTTTGCAAAAAGAATTTTTCGAACCACGATGAATATATCTTTTTAAACAAAATAAGAACATTAATATTTCATTTAGTAAAGTTTGAGATATGTCCAAATCAAGTTTTCAAAAATGTTGCATTTCGGCAGTTCGGGAACCAAAATGGTAAAATCTTGAAAATAGAGATTTTTAAATCTTTAAAAATTGAAATAAATTCCATAAATATATTAAAATGTTTTAGAAAGGATTTGAATTATTAAAATGGACATATGTTGAATGAAATTAGCAGTTTGATCAAAGAAGCTTTAAAAACACTATTTGTGGCACTTTTTGCAGCACCTTTTGGTAACTTTTGAAATTAGAATTTAAACTTGGGATTGTTTTCCCAAATCTTTCGCAAATGGTTTTCAAATAATAAATCAAATATTTTAAAGAGTTTATAGTTGATCAAATAACTTGGACGCCTTATGGGTGAAAGAGAGATAGTCTTTAGACCCAAGCTTGGACAACCAGTGTTTGGGTTCAGCTCTACCTATCCGGACTGGCTCGACGGAGGGGATAGTAAATTTAATTTACTTGGACCGCATCTTCATAAGATAAAAATAGATTTGGAGCTTTCCAAAAGTTAAGAAAGATTTAAAATAGGATTTTTGTGGTTAAAGAAAACATTCTAGTTAAACTCCGTATTAAATTCCAAGGAGGGAACTTGTACTATCCGTATGAATTTAAAAGGTGATTTCACCATTATTTGACTAAATAATACAGATTGAATACAGAAATTAGTGTTGGGTATATTCAATCTAAAATTTATGAATCCCTTTTATTCATTACTAACTGGTTTGGGTTTACAGTAAATGATGTCTTAAAGTTTTCACAGGCCAGCTAATAACCTATTAGGCTAACTCAGGCCAAAACATAACCAGATGTCCCAAAATCTTCAAATACGGTTAGGAGGAAAACAAGTTAAATGATACAGTGAGCATATAGAGCTATGAGTTCCTTTCTATGCATACACATATTTTAGTTTCACTACTGACGAAGCTCTATGTACTGGAATCACTGACCTTTACCAACCGAGGGCTACTGGTTGAAGCATAAGGCGCTACCCTACACCAGTCCTACCTAAATCTTACTTGGTTTTAATCCATAAGTCATATCTTACCTGGTTTTGATCAGTTTAAGACATTCTAATACAATTGATCTATCTGCTCTCCTAGGTGTAATTTTACTCACTCAGGAGTTTAGTTTGACCATACTCACTGTTGGAATAACTAAACTGGTAATTCTGTTCCTAACTCCTAAGGTGCAATTTTGGGTAATGAAAATGTGAGGATGACAATGATAAAATATATAAATTTAACTGATCAAATGATAACAAGAATATATAACATCATTCATCAAAATATGATCATCAATAGTCATATACATAACAAAATTACTTAAGTTTAAGTAATGTTTTCCTTTGGCAAAGTTTGAAAGTCTATATGAGTGGATCGTCTAGATTATATGCAAGTATAGGCAGTTAGCTATATAATATAATACTATAAAGTATAGTAACAAAGTAAATAAAACTAATCACACCGGTATTTTATACTGGTTCGGACCTCCCGTCCTACGTCCAGTTCCGAAGCTCCTCTTCGGAATTTCCTTTCAACTAACCCTCGCTTAACCCGGAGGAACAGGTTTACAATAGAAGAGTTTCTTTGTCAAGAATGTGTTCTGTAACACGGATGTTGACTATTGAGTACAAGAGTACTTCCAATATATATTTATCTAGAGAATATCTGAATGAGGAGTTCTATATATATGGAAGAGTTGATTACAGGTAGTTGATTACTTGTAAATCAGAGTACAAGAGATAAGAGAGTAAGTAAGTCAGATTGTTATCTTCTCTTGAGTTCCTGATGCTATTTATAGTGATGAAGAGGTTTCTTGTATAGTTGCATCTGTTGTAATCTTCGTAAAGTCGCTTCTGATGATGATGAAGAGTTGCGACAAAGAGAAGTAGATGTGTCTTTTCGAATGTGACAGTTGAGCTTTGAAAATGCACAGTCGAGTCTTGAATCAGACGTCTGGAAAGTGACCTCAGACATCTGGCCTTCATATATTTTTTGTGTCTGGTAGCATTTCAGACGTCTGTGTTTAATATCCAGACGTCTGGTCTTTATTTCTGTTTTATGTCTGGATGTCTTTCAGACGTCTGAGTTCAGGATCAGACGTCTGTTTTCTTCTGAGTTGTGAATCAGAGACTTTCTCCAGACGTCTGATAAATTAACCAGACGTCTGTTTCCTTAAGATTTGTAAACCAGAGGAATCTTTCAAACATCTGGTTTGTGCTCTCAGACGTCTGAAATTGTCTGAAAGTGTGCATGTTGCTTTATCTTGTGCATGTCCCATTTCTCTTCAATCTCTTCTGATTTGACGTCTTTTGATTCTTGTCTTGAGTGTTGCTTTAGTCTCTTTGGTGACGTTACTCTATCAACTATCTGTAAATATAGATATATATGTACATTCGATTTCCATTGTATAGTTGTTATCATCGAAACCATAGAATTGGTTTCCTAACAATCTCCCCCTTTTTGATGATGACAACTATTCAATGTACTTATATATATATTTCAAATCTCCCCCTGAATATGTGCTTAGTTTTGTTCATAAGATTATATATATATATTACTCCCCCTTTGACATTATCAAAAAGAATACATAAAAGTTCAAGTCAAAAAGAAATGTTCATTAAAGATAAGAAGGAGATATATGAGGGAGATATCAAAGCTTAGACAAGATCTTGAAGTGAACAAATTCCTAAACTTCGTCTGAGTTTTATGAAAGTTTGTTTGTTTAATGGTTTTGTAAATATGTCGGCTACTTGATTTTCGGTACTTACATATTCTAAAGATATAGTTCCTTTTTCAACATGGTCTCGTAAGAAATGATGTCGAATATCTATATGTTTTGTGCATGAGTGATTTACAGGATTTTTTGACAAATTTATAGCACTTGTGTTGTCACAATATATTGGAGAATTTTTTATGATTTTACCAAAATCCATTAGTGTTTGTTGCATGTATATTACTTGCGCACATGCTAGAGCTGCGGAGATGTATTCAGCTTCACAAGTAGATAAAGAAACACAATTTTGCTTTTTACTAAACCACGAAACTAACGATTGTCCGATAAAATGACAAGTTCCACTAGTACTCTTACGGTCTGTTCTAGAACCACCAAAATCCGCATCGCTATATGAAACAAGTTCAAAAGGTGATCCTTTAGGATAAAACAAACCATAATCTTTAGTACTAGATAAATAGCGTAAAATGCGCTTAACAGATCGTAGATGAGATTCTTTTGGTTTGGCTTGAAATCGGGCACAAAGACATACACTCATCATAATATCTGGTCGACTAGCCGTTAAATATAGTAAAGAACCAATCATACTTCGATATAACCTTTCATCAAAATCTTTTCCATTTTCATCTTTTTCTAAGTGAATAGTGGTACTCATTGGTGTTGGTTTGCTTGAAGTTTTATCCATTTTAAATCGATGTAATAAATCGTTACAATATTTTTCTTGACGAATAAAAATTCCATTTTCTAGTTGTTTTATTTGTAATCCTAAGAAAAAATTTAATTCTCCCATGTGTGACATTTCAAATTCATTTGTCATAATATTTGAAAAATCATTACATAGTTTTTCGTTGGTCGAACCAAAGATGATATCATCAACATAAATTTGTA
Organism: Allium fistulosum; assembly: GCA_030737815.1. Classification (NCBI taxonomy): domain Eukaryota; kingdom Viridiplantae; phylum Streptophyta; class Magnoliopsida; order Asparagales; family Amaryllidaceae; genus Allium; species Allium fistulosum. The sequence goes on along the minus strand of CM060903.1, from coordinate 707,220,652 downwards.
CAACTAAAATATCGTCATCTTCTCTTTTTATAAATAAAGTTGTATCTATTTTTCCTATATGGAAACCAGATGTTATTAGGTGATTTTTAAGACGTTCGTACCATGCACGAGGTGCTTGTTTTAATCCATATAGTGCTTTATGTAATTTAAAAACATGATCGGGATAATTCTCATGAACAAAAAGCGATGGTTGTTCAACATATACATTTTCTTTGATAAAACCAATCAAAAAGGCACTTTTGACATCCATTTGAAATAGTTTAAAATTGTTATGAGTTGCAAAGGAGAGTAAAGTACGAATGGCTTCTAATCTTGCAACCGGTGCAAAAGTTTTATCATAGTCTATGCCTTCTTCTTGATTGTAACCCTGAGCAACTAGTCGTGCTTTATTTCTAACAATATTTCCATTTTCGTCCAAAAAATTATGAGTTATTCCCTTTTTATTGCAAAAATTTGAAAAAAGATCGTTTTCGAATTCTCCTCCATGATCGCTTCTAATATTTTTAATTTTTAAATTCATTTGAGTTTTAATCCGTTTTGCAAATATTTTAAACATACTAAAAGTATCGCTTTTATGTTTTAGAAATAAAGTCCATGTATATCTTGAGAAATCATCGACTATTACAAAGACATATTTGTTATGATTAATAGATCTTACTTGTGTTGGACCAAATAAATCTAAATGTAATAATTCTAATGGTTGTTTTGTAGAAATATTATTTTTAGATTTAAAAGAGCTTTTCTTTAGTTTACCAATTTGACAATCATCGCATAAATTTTCTACTTTGTAACTCATTTTAGGTAACCCTCTTACTAACTCATATTTAGCTAACTTATTAATGTTCTTAAAATTAATATGACAAAATCGTTTATGCCATAACCATGGATCATCATGTTTGGCAGTTAAGCATAAGCTTGAATCTTTATTAATATTCATGTTTAATATATAAATATTTTTGTTTCTGAAACCTTCAAAAATGAGTTGTTTGTTATTATCTAAAATGTTACATCTATCTTTTTCAAAATTTATTTGAAAACCTTTATCACATAATTGACTAATGCTTAATAAGTTGTGTTTTAAATTTTCTACTAGTAAAACATTTGTAATAACAGGAGAGTTAGATATACCAGAATTGATGACTTCTCCAATGCCTATGACAAATCCCTTTGAATTGTCCCCAAATGTTACCGTTCCACCATCGAAGTATGTTATATTCGATAACATTTTTGAATTTCCAGTCATATGTTTGGAGCATCCGCTATCTAGTATCCATTTCTCCTTATTTTTTATTTTGAGTACCTACAAGATAAAAGAATATTTTAATTGGTACCCACATATTTGATTAGGGTCCTAATTGTTAGAGAGAGGTAGCCATACCCAAGATGGTTTGGTACCTTTATAAATATAATTTTTATTATAAACTATATTTTCTAAGTAATTATTGATATGCTTTTGTCTAATCAATTTGTTATTTGTTTTAGGAACCCAAATTTCATATTTTTGGTATTCAATTTTTGTTTAGATAAACTTCTAGTTTTTATATAACTAATATTTTTAGCCTTATTTTCTCTTTGTTTAGAGCCTTTTTTAAATCCTATTCCATTTCTATTACCTGATGGTTTTGATGTTTTGATAAGATTTTCCAAGTCTTGTTTCCCTTTGTTAAATTTTGACACATTATTGGTAATTTTATCTAATTTTTCTTTTAACTCTCTATTTTCTGTTGTCAATAATTTAATATCAATATTTTCTTTTAGCAAATTCTCTTTTTCTAGAGTAATGTTCTTACTTTCTATCACAATATTTCTTAATTTTTCTTGAGATATTTCAAGTTCTTCTTCTAAAATAGTTTTTTCATCTTTCAACATTCCTACTTCAATTTCTAATCTATTTACTTTTACTATATATTCTTTGTTCAATTTTTTTATTTGTCTAAATTTATCATCTAATTCTATGCTAAGTTCAAGTAATTCTTCATAGTTAAGTTCTGGACATACCTTATCTTTTTGTGCCATAAAACACACATTAACTTGTTCTCCATCGCTCTCACTATCACTTTCTGAAGATGAAGACTCGGAGTCATCCCACGTTACTTTGAAAGCTTTCTTCTTTTTGATTTTTTCAAATTTGCTCTTCTTTTTATCATTGTTAAGTTTTGGGCAATCCTTCTTCATGTGTCTGTATTGATCACATTCATAGCACTTGATTTGAGATAGATTTGTTGAATTGGTTTTTCCTTCTTTTTGAAACTTGGTCATCTTTCTAAATTTCTTGAATCTATTATAGTTTTTGGCAATGAATACTATCTCATTTTCATCTAAATCTGAGTCATCATTCTTTATTGATGGAAATGCTATGTTCTTCGTTTCTGAATTTAATTCTTTACGTGCCTGCAAATTAGCTTCATAGGACATCAAATTTCCTACCAACTCTTCAACTTTGAGAGTAGAGAGATCATTAGCTTCTTCAATAGCTAATACTTTTCTTTCCCAATCAGGAATTAAAGAGTTGAGTATTCGTGAAACTAAATCAAAATCAGTAAACTTAACTCCTAATGCCATAAGATCATGTTGAATAGTTTGAAATCTTGAATACATGTCTACTATAGTTTCATTCCGTTTCATTTTAAATGATGAAAATTGATTTTGCAAAATTGAAATTTTAGTTTGTTTGACCTTTGTTGTACCTTCATGTGTGATTTGTAAGGTACGCCAAATATCAAATGCAGTAGTGCATAACATGACACGTGAAAATTCATTTTTGTCAAGTGAGCAAAACAGGACATTCATGGCTTTAGCATTATTTGATGCTAAGGTTTTTTGTGCATCGGTCCATGTGTTCATAGCAGTAGTTGGAGCTTCATATTTATCTGGAGTGGCTGACCAAATTTCTAAACCATTAGCTTCCATAAAAATTCTCATATGTGTAGACCAATATGAATAATTAGAGCCATTAAAAAGTGGGGGTCGTGCTGTGGATTGTCCTTCTTGAAAAATACTTGCCATATTATAATAATTTAAAAAAAAACGTGTTACTGTTTTTCTAAACGAACCTTGCTCTGATACTAATTGAAAGTCTATATGAGTGGATCGTCTAGATTATATGCAAGTATAGGCAGTTAGCTATATAATATAATACTATAAAGTATAGTAACAAAGTAAATAAAACTAATCACACCGGTATTTTATACTAGTTCGGACCTCCCGTCCTACGTCCAGTCCCGAAGCTCCTCTTCGGAATTTCCTTTCAACTAACCCTCGCTTAACCCGGAGGAACAGGTTTACAATAGAAGAGTTTCTTTGTCAAGAATGTGTTCTGTAACATGGATGTTGACTATTGAGTACAAGAGTACTTCCAATATATATTTATCTAGAGAATATCTGAATGAGGAGTTCTATATATATGGAAGAGTTGATTACAGGTAGTTGATTACTTGTAAATCAGAGTACAAGAGATAAGAGAGTAAGTAAGTCAGATTGTTATCTTCTCTTGAATTCCTGATGCTATTTATAGTGATGAAGAGTTTTCATGTATAGTTGCATCTGTTGTAATCTTCGTAAAGTCGCTTCTAATGATGATGAAGAGTTGCGACAAAGAGAAGTAGATGTGTCTTTTAGAATGTGACAGTTGAGCTTTGAAAATGCACAGTCGAGTCTTGAATCAGACGTCTGGAAAGTGACCTCAGACGTCTGGCCTTCATATATTTTTTGTGTCTGGTAGCATTTCAGACGTTTGTGTTTAATATCCAGACGTCTGGTCTTCATTTCTATTTTATGTCTGGATGTCTTTCAGATGTCTGAGTTCAGGATCAGACGTCTGTTTTCTTCTGAGTTGTGAATCAGAGACTTTCTCCAGACGTCTGATAAATTAACCAGACGTCTGTTTCCTTAAGATTTGTAAACCAGAGGAATCTTTCAGACATCTGGTTTGTGCTCTCAGACGTCTGAAATTGTCTGAAAGTGTGCATGTTGCTTTATCTTGTGCATGTCCCATTTCTCTTCAATCTCTTCTGATTTGACGTCTTTTGATTCTTGTCTTTAGTGTTGCTTTAGTCTCTTTGGTGACGTTACTCTATCAACTATCTGTAAATATAGATATATATGTACATTCGATTTCCATTGTATAGTTGTTATCATCGAAACCATAGAATTGATTTCCTAACAAAGTTCATGTAAAATTGGGCTAAAACACAATCCTATTTCCATGAAACATTTATCTTTAGAATTAATAAACCACTTTAATAAGACAAGGAAAACATAGACCAATACTTAGCCAAAATCCAGCGCCAAAGCACAACCCTTTTACATAGCTTTTAAAATACTTTCCATCGAAACAGAGAGTCGAACATCTAGGAAACATGTGCTATTGAGCCTCTACGGCGTAGCTTTAAAGTTTGTAGAACATACGACTGTATAGCTGCTAAAATGTAGATATCGGGTATCTAGAAAACATGACTATCGAGCCACTAAAACATAACTATCAAGTTTGTAAAACATACGTCTATCGAGCCACTAAAACATAGTTATCAGGTTTGTAAAACATAGGGCTATCGAGCCACTAAAAATATAGTTGTCGAGTTGCTACACGAAAGCTATCGAGTCACTATAAAACAAGAGATGTCTAGTTCTTAAAAGCATGAGGTATCAAGCCTCTAAAAGCTTGAGGATGTCAAGCATTAAAAAGGAATAAGTTGCTGAATCTCTAAACCATGGGGTTGTCGAGCCTCTACAAAACATGAGGTTTCAACCCCCTAAAAACACAAGGTATCGAGTTCCTATGCAAGCGAATACAGCACATAGTTATCCAGTAGCTATCACATGTATCAGCCCTTATAGTTGTCAAGCTTCTATGAATATAAAGGTATCGAGACTCTAAGTTGTAATATCGATGGAATTTCTGTAAATAACTTAAAAATGTTATTTCTTTTTAAAAGCTAAAACATTCTACTAGCTCTTGCCTTATGTCAAATTTTCGTTGGATAATAAAACACTTTTCATATTCTTTATTGAAATATTGGTAGGTCATACCACCTTCTCAAATAACTTTGCAAAACCCTTATAATTAGTATTATTAACTTACATTAGTCATAAACATTTCTAAAATAACAAATTCATAGAAAATCATAATAATTAGGGAAAAATCCTCAAAAATCACTAAAAATCTAAACTTCCTTCTTCTTCCATATTTAAAACTTTCGGGACTAAAATATTAATTTAATTATCTTTAATAATTAAAAAACAGAAAATGTACATAGTTTTCCTCTTTGGAAATTCATAAAATATTCATATGAACTTGGAAAATTATGAAATTGAAAACCCATCTCCAAAATAATGTTTTCCACAAAATATTCAAATTTCATATCAATAGGAGATCAAAAATTCGATTTCGCCTTTAAAACCCATTAGAACAATTTCATAAAATTCCAACATACGATCATTCAATCAAATAATGATATTGTCAATTTAAGCAAGAAATATTATCACATCCAATTCTAAAATCAATCCTAAATCCATAAACAATTGAGATGGTTAACTATTATTTATCTTACATTGGATAAGAGAGATTGAGAATTGGTGTAGATTAACTCCCCAAAACTTTCCCCTTTGAATTCCTTAGATTTCCTCTTCTTTTCCTCTCTAGTTAATGGCCGGCCTCCTTTAGGTTTTGTTTTGGTTTTTATAAAATGAAATGAGAATGAATGAGAGAGGAAGGGTTTAGGGAATGAATTAAGGAATTATTCTCATTTTGTCCCTCTTGTTATCCATTTCTATTCTATGTTTAAAACAATCTTATTAATTGATTAATCAAGGCTTGACCAAAAATTACTTAACAAATCTTATTCTCCAAAAATTAATTAACAAATTAATTAACATATCGTACCACATCCTTCATTGGTGATACTTTAATAAAAACATGGTCACCAACTGAGAACTCTAAATCCTTACGCCTCTTATCTACGTAACTTTTCTGCCTAGACTGAGCTTCCTTCATCTTTGTTCGGATCAACTCAATCTTTTATGTAGCTTCTCTCACCATATCTGGGCCTAGAATCAATCAATCTCCAGTCTCCAACCAACATGCTGGTGATTTGCACGGCCTTCCGTAAAGAGCTTCAAAAGACACCGTTCCTAAACTAGTTTGATAACTATTGTTATAGGAAAACTTGATTTAGTGCAAATGGTCTTTCCATGACCTTCCAAAGTCTAGTACACAAGCCCTTAACAAATCTTCAAGAACTTTGTTAACTCTTTCCATTTGCCAATCCATTTGTGGATGGTAAGCGGGACTCTTCTTCAGCTTGGTACCTAACACTTCTTTCCGACTCTTCTAGAATTCACTAGTGAACAAAGTATCTCTATCACTGACTATACTACTAGAAATCTCATGCGGTCTTACAATATTCTTCATAAACAACTTTGCCAGAGTAGGCACCGTCCTTGTCAACTTAATGGGAATAAAGTGTGCACTCTTGGTCGGTCTATTTACCACGACCCAAATACTTTTGTTTCCTCTATTCGACCTTGACAAACCTTTAATAAATCCATGGATATGTAATCCCATTTCCAAAGTGGCACCTCTAAAGGTTGAAGTAATCCACTTGGTTTCAGATTCTCAGTTTTTACTTACTGGCAATTCAAACATTGTTTTACCTATAAGCCTATATCTCTTTTCATTCCTTCCCTAAAGAAACTGCTCTTTATATCTTGATACATTTTGCTTCCTCCAAGATGAATAGTAAACTTCAATCGATGACACTCCCTAAGAATTTCCTTTCTTATGCTACAAACATCTGGAACACACAACCGTCCTTTTTTCCTCAACCATCAATTCTGGTCAAGACTAAATATTTTAAATCATTAATGTTAGTTCCATCCTCAAGTATTATAATCCGTTCAGTTAGTAATGGATCATCTCTCTTCTTAGAAGCAATTCTTTCGATCGTTACCGGTAAAGCTTTCAAACATAACAATATGGTTGTATTCTGACTAAATCTAGCCGTCGACCTTAACCATACACCCCAAATAGTTAATGCCTCTAAATCTTTCCATTCCCTAGCGTATACTCAATATCAAAATCATAAGCTGCCAAAAACTCTAACCACCTTTGCCATCTCATATTCAACTCCTTCTAAGAGAATAGTTACTTCAAAGACTTATGATCCATAAATAACTCAAATCGTTCTCCCAAAAGATAGTGTATCCACAATTCCAAAACAAAGATCTCCGCTGCCAACTCTAAATCATGAATCAGATATCCAACTTCATATGGTTGAAGCTATCAAGAATAAAGGGAATCATTTTACCTTTTTGCATTAACATGGCTTCTGATCATGTCCCATATGCATCGGTGTACACCACTAAATCTAGATTTTCATCTGAAACAACTAACATGGGCGCATTGGTCAATAAATTTTTTAGCCTTAAGAATGCTTCTTCACATTTAGCGATCCAAACATACTTTACGTCCTTTATTGTTAGTTTAGTCATATGTGCTGCTACACGAGAGAAATCCTTGATAAATCTCTGATAATAGCCAGCTAACCCCAGAAAACTTCTTATCTCGGTCACAGTCTCGGATCTTTTCCAATTATTAACAACTTTAATCTTAGCTGGATCTATTGATAACCCATTCTCTGGAACTACATGACCAAGGAACTTCACTTTTTTCTTCCAAAAATGACATTTTGAAAACTTTTCTTTTGGTTGATGTTGCCTCAATGTCTTTAGCACTATTCTAAGATGAATCTCATGATCTCGTTCATTCTTAGAATATATCAAATGTCATTTATAAACATTAACATGAATCTGTCCAAATGCTCTTGGAAGATTCGGTTCATCAAACCCATAAAAAAATAGTCGCTTTAGTCGGTCCAAAGGAAATGCTAACCGTTGATACAAACAAAATCTTGTTCAAAACGTTGTTAATGGAATGTTGTCCTCCGCCACCCTCAATTGATGGAACCCAATTGCTAAATTCAGTTAGGAAAATACCTTGGCTTCACTCAACTGATCAAATGAATCGTCTATTCTCGGCAATGGATACCAATTCTTTGTCGTCTTTTCATTTAACTTACGATAATCAATACACATCCTTAACGACACGTCTGATTTCTTCACGAACACCACGATCGCACTCTAAGGTGAACTGCTTGGTTTAATAAAATTCTTTCCTTCTATGTCCACCAGCTACACCTCTAACTCTTTCATCTCAATAGGTGACATTCTGTTAAGCGGCCTACTAATGGGTTCGGCTTCAGGTACAAGATCTATTCGAAACTCAATAGCTCGTCTTGGCTATAGTCCTATAACTAGTTCAAAAACATCCGCATACTCTCTTATAATGAAAACTTGATTCACCCCATCATTCACTTCCTTTGCACCCAATAAAGCATATAAATCTAAGCTCGAATTTTCTACTGAGTATATAATTCGATCACGGCTATTAGGGTGTTTTAATGATATCTTCTGATACTGACAAAATATATTAACATCATATCTTCTGAACAAATCCATACTCAGAATAATCCCAAAACCATAAAATCAAATACGTGCAAATTGCAGGTAAATGCATGACCTAACAACTCAAATTTTAAATGGTCATGTCTCATCCCAAGAGTTGCATAACCTCTTATCGGATTCGCAACCCTTAAGGAAGCAATAAGGTGTGATGGTTCTAGATTTAACTTATCTACTAAACATTGCGAGATAAAAGAATATGATGTGCTAGTATCAAATAATAATTTAATAGATATGCCAAGAATCAAAAACGTACCTCCCATTACATACTTACTTTTCTCTTTTGCAATTGGTCCAAAAGCTGATGGTTCCAAAACAAAATCTTGCCCTTTATCAGCCATGGCAGATTCTAGACATTCATTCTTATAATGCCCCATCTGGTTGTAGTCGTAATACTTCATACCCTTCTTTTCCTCAGTTGTCTTTCCATTACCAGATTAACACTCGTTAAAAAAGTGCCATTTCTTATCACACATATAGCAAACAATATTAGCCTTCCCTTTCTTGGCAGCTCCACTCTTTTGAGCTTCCTTCTTATTAAGAAACTTTCATTTCTTGCCTTGAAAACCTTAAGTCTCCATGGGCTTATCACTTCCACATGTCGAAAGCATTTCCTCATTCCTTTACGCCATCTCCACCACCACATCGCATGGATCTCTGAGATACGGTATAGTTCCCTTGGCAATCTCTGGCTTCAATCCACGAATGAACTTCTCATTCCTTTTTATCACGGTGTCAACAGTAGCATATTCGTATCTGGCTAACTCATCAAACTTAGTTACATACTCTAGTACATACATCTCTCCCTACTCAAACTCAGCAAACTTCCTGAGCAAAGTTGACTTAGCTATCTCGGACGAAAACTTTTCCTCAAGTCTCCTTCTAAATTCAGCCCAAGTCAAATTCTCCTCTGGTATTCCTACAGTCACACTATTCCATCGATATAAAGCAGCTCCTTACAACTATTTAGATGTCAACCTCCTCTTCTGCTCATCATTCAAGCCTAAGTCAACAAAGATCCTTTTACATTGCAACAGCCAATTCTCAACTTCAATAGCACTTTCTGTTCCATGAAAAGGCTTTCCTCTAAGACTGGTATAATCACAGCTTAACTTGGCATAATTGTTGCAAGCAGGTACCTCGAGATTAGCACCTCCGCCATTTTCAGCGTTTCCTCAAACCAAACCAGCTGCAACTTCAGCTTGCATCATATTTACAAAGAACTGATATATTGTTCCCATATTTACTAAAGGGGTTCCAGCACTCACATTAGCAATTGCATTTGGATTAGCATTTGCCGATCGACCCAGATTCCTTCTAGTATTGGGTCTAACATTTCCATTAGTTGTGATGCTTCCTCCATTTCATGCTTCCATATCTTACTTTCTCGTAATCTGCATATTAGTCCTCGAAAGATACAAAAGAATGGTCTAAAAGAGAGGGGAGAATAGAGATAGGATATATACTTATATATTGCAATAACAAGTATTTACATAGCGTTATCCCATTTTCCAATCTTATTCTCGGATTTATTTGGATTATGTTCTCAAAATCTTTTAAGTTTTGCATAAACCTATGCTCTAATACCAAGTTGTAACATCCCAAAATCTAAGGCCCGAAAATAAGCGTTATTGATGCTGCAGTCATCCATAGTGTTATTTTCGATGACAAAATGAGATCAGTTAATTGTATCTATAACATCAAGAGCACATGAACATTGAAATTCTCAAAACACCTTTTTTTAATTAACTTTTACATTCATTACATAATCCCATCGATTCCATGTTCAGGAAAGATATAATAAATATAATTATATTCCAAGAGTGACATATGAAGATGCCCCTTTGGATGATTAGACTCTAACTACTTGATAGTTATAAATTCTGTCGTTACATCCATTCAAACAAAGTATAAACTTCAAATAACACAGTGGAAATAAACTCCTAATATTAGCTTGCCTCCTACACGTCTCTGGAAGCCTATTCATCTAACCTGAAAATCCTACTCCCAATCTACCCAAGTGAATACCCAAAAGTTTAAAGGGAAAAACAGAAACTTCAGGTTAGTCAAAAAGTTTGGTGTGAATAATTGTTATCCAGCCTTTTGACCAGGCAGTATTTGAACAAACTTAGACGATCGAATCGGTTGAGCGAATGATGGAGAAATGACACAAGGACTTTGGGAATATCATAAAAGGCACGAAAAAGGAAATATAAAAAAATGAGTGAAAAAAGTTGAAAATTTGGAAGCTCAAGTTTTTGGACGGGCCAAATCGAAGTAAACTCACAAAATTATCAGGTCAGACTCGAAGCAGAATAGGCTTGAGAAATCCTCGAGTCAGACCCGAAGTAATCCATAAAAAACCTCAAGCGCGACTCGGTACTTATCCCTGGACTTGGATCGATATTGATCCCTAATGACTTTGAGAAAACACTCAAAAATCTCGAGTCTGACTCCAAGCAAACGAAGGAAAACCCAAAACACGAAAATCCTAGAAAATCTCAGGTCAAGTCCCTAGTAAACACTCGAATTTCTTTGATCGGACTCCAAGCAAACGGAACTCAAGTACAATCAAGATCGCAAAGTGGAGGAAAACTATTCTAAGAAATTCCAAAGTCAGAAAATCCTTAAGTGAGGAATCATCACCGATCCCACACCTAAGGAAGAAAATCACCAGTGAGGGATTATCACGTATCCCACACCTAGGTCAAGACAAACTCAAGTGTTGAATCTTATTAAGTGTGGGATTGGTACCGATCCCTTCCTTAGGCTGTTGGTACTGATCCCCAAATCTTCATCCAAAGTGGCCTACACTCCTTCCACTCACTATTGATAATGCCAATAGTCTATTTCAAGGTCATTTCCTATGATTCGATGCAATTCTCTATCAATCTCCATGAGCACTAGAGTTAGCAACTCTATTCTTCCATAGATCCATCATTCGGACCCAATAACACCTAGTCTACTATGAAAAACTACCTTAGAAACAGGAAGCCATGAACAAGATGAGCTAACACAAGAAGTCACAAGACCCTATACTACATATATAGGGATCAGTACCGATCCCCTCCCTCTAGAAGGATCGGTACCGATCCCTAACCCTAGGGAATCTGGGGTTGAGATTTTTTGGAGGACTTCGTCTTCGCGGAGAGGATTTGTAGGAGAAATATCAGCGAGATATTTGATTGTCTACCCTTATAAATATAGAAGGCATAGTTCATTCTAGGGATCTTTTTTCTTCTTTCTTGCCTACACTTTGCCATTTTTTATAGCTCCACGGATTTATACAAATCCAAGCAAACTGTACTTGTAATCTGCAGTATAAATAAACAAAATCTTTGGAGTGGACGTAGGCTAGAGAATGTCGAACCACTATAAAATCTCTGTGTGTTCATTTCTTTTTAGTTTTTCATTTTATTTCTTCACTTTTACTTCTCTACTCAATCATTTGGGTGTTTGTGCCATTTTTGGTTCAAACATTTTGGTGCTTTCATTGAGAGATACTTGAACTCGCTGATTTGAAATTTGAAAAGGATTCTAAATGGCTAGACAATTGATCAGAAATGTCGTTACTGCTAGAAATCAACAAAGGGATAGCTAGGATGCATCCTGATAATCTCACCCCCTATCAGTCTACGTAACCGAAGATAAAATAGAAACCATGATGAATGTATTGTACGAGAGGATGATAGCACACCAAGAAGAAATAATGAGAACTTCTTTAGGGTAATGGGACAGATGGGAACAGCTGGAGTGGCTGCAAGTCAAAATCAAAAACTAGAAGCCGGGGCGCAGCAAGTTAGGAATGGAGCAGAATGACCTGGGACAAACCTCGAGCCAAGTATAGGGTTCAGTACCGACCCCCAGGTAGGAGTCGATACCGACCCCAAGGGCTCAGGGGCATGGGTCGTCCTAACCTTGGAAGGATTGATGTGCAAACAGGGATTGATATAGAGCGTTTGAATGTGAATCAGACAGTAGAAGCACAACTGGAGGAGTACATGCTAAAATTCCCTCGCAGATTCAGGGGATAGGTTGGAAGCATAAACTTGGGATTTCATTTGGACGACAGCGATAGACTTGCTGAGCTAGTGAGATGAGCTATGAGAGGTGCACTACTCAATCAGAGCATGGAAGATGTGAGCAGGAGTCTGTTCGCTTCGAATATCTGATATGCTAGGAATCTGTCAGATTTTAAGCTAAGAGCATTGGAGACATATGACGGAAAGTCAGACCCTACAGTTCACTTGATGAGAAACATCTGGCACATGGAGGTGCTGGGGGCATCTGAAGATGTTATGGGATGGTGTTTCCCTCTGTATTTGATGGATTTGGCTGCATAACGGTTTAGACAGTTGGAGAGCGGTTCCATTAGCACATGGGCCGAGTTAGTAAACAAGTTCGTGAAGCAATTCCGGGTCCATATCTCACGACCCAAGAATGTAATGGTGTTGGCAAGCATGAAGCAGAGGGTCGGAGAGACCCTTAGGAATTTTCAAAATCGGTTTAATGTGGTGGCGGCTGCGGTTGATAAGACAGATCCTTCGATGGTTTTGATGGCGGTAGTTCTAGGAATAACTGCTAAGATAGATTTTAAGATTGCATTAGAATGGGATCCCCTAAGGGATCTTATGGAATTTTATCACGAGGCTGAAAGGTTTCTGCAATAGGAGGATGCTGAAGCTGCTAAAGAATAAGTTAATGCTCTAGATGGTGGAGGATCGCTCGGAGTAGGATTTAGCAAAAACAAAGGAAAGCGGAAGATGGATGATGGCTTTGACGGATCAAAACGACAAAGGAGGGAACCAAAATTCTCTTCTTACACAGACTTGAATGAAACCCCAGAGCGGATTTATCTGAATACCCGGAGGTAACTCCCCTATCGGAAGCCAGCAAGAAGAGAACCCATAGAGCGTGAAAGGACATCTGGAAAGTACTGCATGTTCCATAAGCTGGATGGGCATAATAGAATGATTACGGGCACCTGCAGGATCTGATAGAGGAACATGTCAGAGATAATCAGTTACAGTAATATGGAAGGAATAGTACTACGGTGGTGGAACAGAAGCAACCATCGACCGCAGCAAATCGAAACAACCTTGATCAAGTTCAAGGATAGTCATCTCTTGATCGGGATGGCAGAGAATCAGGTCTGATTCTCACACTACATTCCTTTTTTTCAATAAACCGTGCAATAATACATTCTATACACTTACTCGTGTATGGGATCCCGAATGGCCCCTAAGCACGCTCTGAGCTGGATGCTAGCTGTAACGCCTGGTAAGGCAACTCTCTTGATGTTAGGTTTTATGTTTTTATGTTTGTACTTGATTTCATTAGACGAAACTTTAGTTATTAAATCCACATTGAATATGATGAAAAAATATTAATCACTTAAAGTCCCGTCCGAAAGGATGGGACCGGTGTGCAAGGTGCAAGTCCCCTCGCCGGAGAGCGATTGGATGGATTTTATGGTATTTATCGCTTTAAGTCCTACAGGACTGGTGTGCAAGGTACAAATTCCCTTGCTAGAGAGCCAGTGGATGGACTCGTATGATATTGATCGCGTTATGTTCTGTCCAGAGAGATGGACCCGTAGTGCAAGGAGTAAGTCACCTCGCTGGAGTGCAAGCGGGTGGGCTTACTTGTCGTTGAGTCCCATCGTCAGAGATTGAGCGAATTGAACTCAACAAGGGTCCAGAGAGACCATGGATATTGATCATGTTATGTTCCGTCTAGAGAGACAGAACCGAAGTGCAAGGAGTAAGTCACCTCATTGGAGTATGAGTGGATGGGCTTACTTGTCATTGAGTCCTCTCACCGAAGAGCGAGCAGATTAGGCTCAACAGGGGTCCGGAGAGACCATGAAATATGATTGCGTTAAGTCCCAACCGAAGAGTTAGGACCAGAGTGTAGGAAGCAGGTCACTTCGTTGGAGAGCAACTGTATGGGCTTGCTCATCGTTAAGTCCCCTCGTCGAAAAGTGAGCAGATTAGGCTTGGCAAGAGTCCGGAGAGACCATGAACCTGATTATCGGGCTCAAACGACCATGGATTGGATTATCAGCTCGAACGGCCATGGATTGGATTATCAACCCCAAATGGCCATGTATTTGCTTAACGGTTCCGTGAGACCACAGATTTAACTATCGACCTCGAACGGCCATGGTTTAATTAATGATCTAGAGAGGTAATCCTCTTAACTTAAATGCTAAACAATCCATTGAGATCGCACATTAAACTAAATATAAAACGATCCGCAGAGATCAACCTTTAAATATATACGGATTTGATAAAAAAGGATCTGAACGCCTTGTAATCAGAATTAAACTGACAACTTCTGGATGAACACGGGATGATTTTGATATGTGATGTAATAACTCTGAATGAAATCGGAATGGTGGTCACGTATAGATTGTACTTAGGCCGAGTCTAAAGTCTTAGGTTGTAACAGGCTTGGAACGACCCATGATTAACAAAAGAGTCCAAAGGAACTGGACGATTCATCAAGATTGAAGCAGCCAGAGAGCTCAACTATCAAAGATTGGCATCATAGTTATTCTTAAACAAAGCATACCTTCCACTCTCAAGGCATGCTTTGGGGGGCAAATATTATCCAGCCTTTTGACCAGGCAGTATTCGAACAGACTTAGACGATCGAATCGGACGAGCGAATGGCGTAGAAATGACCCAAGGACTTTGAGAATATCATAAAAAGGCAAGAAAAAAGAAATATCAACAAATGAGCGAAAAAAGTTGAAAATTTGAAAGTTCAAGTTTTCGGAAAGGTCGACTAGAAGTAAACCCACAAAATTCTCAGGTCAGACTCGAAGCAGAATAGACATGAGAAATCTTCGAGTCAGATCCAAAGCAATCCATAAAAAACCACAAGTGCGACTCGGTATTGATCCCTGGACTTGGATCGGTACTGATCCCTAATGACTCAAGGCAAACATTATAAAACCACAAGTCTGACTCTAAGAAAATGAAGGAAAACCCAAAACACGAGAATCTTTTAAAATCTCAAGTTAAGCCCCAAATAAACACTCGAATTTCTCGGGTCAAACTCCAAGCAAACGCAACTCAAATACAATCAAGACCGCAAAGTGGAGGTAAACTTTCCCAAGAAATTCCAAAGTCAGAAAATCCCTAGGTGAGTGATCATCATCGATCCTGCACAAAGGAAAGAAAATCACTAGGTGAGGGATCATCGCCGATCCCACACCTAGGGCAAGACGAACTCAAAATCTTACTAAGTGTGGGATCGATACCTATCCCTTCCCTAGGCAGTCGTTACCGATCCCAAATCTTCATCCAAAGTGGCTTCTACTCCTTCCACTCACTATTGATGATGCCAAGAGCATGTTCCAAGTTCCCTTCCTATGATTCTACGCAATTCTCTATCGATCTCCATGAGAACTAGAGTTAGCAACTCCATTCTTCCATACATCCATCATTCGGACCCAAAACATCTAGGCGACTATGCAAAACAACCTTGGAAACACGAAGCTAACAACAAGATGAGCCATCATAAGAAGTCGCAAGACCCTTAACTTCATATATAAGGATCGGCACCGATCCCCTTCACCTAGAGGGATCGGTACCGATCTCCAACCCTAGGGAATCTAGGGTTGAGATTTTTTGGAGGACTTCGTCTTCGTGGAGAGGATTTGTAGGAGAAATATCAGAGAAATATTTTGTCATCTATCTCTATAAATATAGAAGGCCATAGGCCAGAGTACGCTGAACTACTATAAAATCTCTATGTATTCATTTCTTTCTAGTTTTTCATTTTATTTCTTCACTTTTCTATGCTCAACCATTTGGGTGTTTGTGCCAATTTTGGTTCAAACAATAATAATATACCATCTTAAACCATAAACAGATATATAGTGAAACCACGACATAGAACGGAACGGGTTCTCCCCTTACTAATGTCTTATCAAAATAATCTTAACATAAATCATGCACCTACAACCATAATAGTTAAAAACAAAACATGATATTATCATATGCATGCAATATGGTTAAATATGACTAGTTTGTTATTAAAGGGTTATGCATTCCCAAAGTTTACCCACCCAATGAAATTGGCTGCCTGTCTCAAATCATCATTTTCTTAGGGACATTATAAATCAATTACTTTCACAGGCTAACTAATAAGCTATCAGGCTGACACGGGCCAAGACATAAACAGATGTTCCAAAATCTCCAATATAGTTAGGAGGAAAACAACCTAAACAATACAATAAGCTTATAGAGTTATGAGTTCCTTTCTATGCATGCACATCTTTTAGTCTCACTACTAACAAAGTCCTATGCACTGGAATTGCTGATCTTTACTGACCGAGGGCTACTGGCTAAAGCATAAGGCGCGACTCTACACCAGTCCCACCTAAATCTTATCTGGATTTAATCCATAAGTCATACCTTATCTGGTTTTGATCGGTTCAAGGCATCCTAACACCATTGACCTATCTGATCACCTAGGTGCAACTCTACTTACCGAGGAGTTTAGTTTGATCATACTCACTAATGGAATAACATAACCCGTAATTTTGTTCCTAAATCCCAATGTGCAATTTTGGGTAATGAAAATGTGAGTATGACAATCATAAAATATGTAAATTTAACTGATCAAACGATAACAAGAACATATAACATCATTCATCAAAATATGTGTAGAATATGCTAGTGTATGATTTTTGTTTGATGATAAAAACATATATATTCATTTAAATGTATTTGTTGTTGTACTATTTTATTTTTCACATGATTAAATAAATATTTGTTGAATAAAATGAACAACTCAGAATTCATATTCAAACAAATATTTTATTCAAACAAATATTTTATTACAAATTCGAATAGTACAAATTTGAGCTCTCACTACATTTACACATTTTCAATTACAATACAATTTCGATTACAACACATGTTCACTGTACAATTTTTAAATACAAATTTCACCTCACTACATATTCACTCATTACTCGTACTTGATCTTCAACTCTGTTCCAACCTGTATACAGCATCTGAACTATCTGCAAAATAAACACTAACGCAGTAAAATTGAAAAAGAAATATTTTGCAGTACAAAATGAAGTGAGTGTTTGAAAATATTGTTTTCCTCGGTTATTTGGATTGTTCGTCATTATTTTCTTTCACTTCATCTTACACGAACAACTTGTGACAAGCACAGTGTATCACTGTATATGCCACAAGGTCGTGCACACCGATATACACTTGCTTGTTAAAATTGTAGGGACAGGTGAGCACAAGGTCAAACCCAAGCCATGGACGGATTCAACTCAAATGCAACATAGATCAGGACTTCGGAAGCAATAATACATCACAAAGTGGTGAACCACACCAAAATAGAGATGACACACAACAGACTCAAGCAAACAGTTCAAGCATGGGCTAACAAGACTTCAAAAGTCAGCACTAACATAAATGTAAAGCTTCAACATAGAATACATATATACATGCATGTTCACACATGTATACATGTGTGTATATATATATAGTGACAAAACAATCAACAGTAGTGACTTCAAGAACAAACAAAAACAAAAAATGGCACAAAGGTAAAAGGAGAACATCAAGACCACATGACAACTTAAATACCAGAGAAACGAAATAACAAAATCAAACATGTACATACTCAAGACTGCAACAACACAATTGTGAACGCGAAGAAACAAATCATTGAAGATCAATATGAAGTGCAGACTCAACACAATATCAAGCCTACCAGACTCAAGAGGAACCACACAGCAAGCCTAGACCAACATGAACATGGTAACAAGTTCACATTAAACCAAGCGGATAGGCACAATAATTATACACATATATACATACATATATACGTATGTATATACATGTTTGTTTGTGCATAGTTACTAACGGTAGCAACAAGAATAAGGAAGTAGAGCGCAAAGCAAATTAAGTTGCAGCAGTAAAAAGAGGAACAAATTCGAATGTAGTCAAGGTCACATTCAAATGCAAATTGTAAGCAAACTCCAATGAAGTGTTAATTGCCAGCAAAGAAAATTCATGAAGTCGAAGTCAAGTTTTATCTCAAAAGTCACAAATTCAAATTACCGAAGTCTTAGGAGAGAAAAAAAGAACAAAACCGACTCAAGAAATTCAAATCCATCAACGAAGAACAAGTCAGTATTATCACCATCGTTCAAGCACAAATCAACGCAGATGCTAAAATCAAGAAGAATTCAAACAAAAAAAATATGAACGAAAATATAGGGCTTTAATCCCTATAAAATCCCAATTACATCATCGGCAGAAATGACATTCGAGTTCAAGCAAATACCAAAGCAAGTATTGGAATAAATCATGAAACTCGAACCGAAGTCGAGCAAAATCAAAATCGAAAAAGAGAACCTCACGTACCAATTCATATCATTCGAGCTCGACATACAATTGAAGCAGCCGTAGGCGAACAAAGTAAGGAGTCGATTGACTAAGCCAGTCGAAGCAAAATAATCTTCAATCGATCGATAATCAAGCGGCGCATCAATTGAACAAACCCCTAAAATTCAAAAAGAGGAACTATCGGCCGAAGTCATCCAAAACAAAAGAAAAGAGGAAGACGTTCTTTTTACTTTAATTAATTAAGTGGGCCGGTTGTTTATTTTATATCGGGACTTAAGTTTTTAAATTAGGGTTTTGTGTCTAGTTTTATTTTCAATTGTAATTTTCTTTTTTAAACTGTGTAACTTTCTAGTTGTTTGACTAGAGTACGAACTACGGTGGTGTAGTTTGAGATTTTTCAACTCAGTGGCTGAGTTGTGGCAGGGTTTTGAGCGTAGAGTTAGGTTAGTCATTAGCGGGTGTCGCAAGTTTACGTGTGTAAACGTTTGACTACTTAATTTCTAGTAGAAACCTTGGGAGCAGCACGTAAGCAGGGTTATGCCGAAGCTGGGTAAATTTGTGAGTGATCTCTTCTGCATTATTTTCTATTTTTTATTTTATTTTCGCATTATTTTTTATTATTATTAGTATTACACTATTCACCCCCCCCCTCTCTAGGGTGAAAACGATCCTACAAGTGGTATCATAACAAGGTTAATAGCATAGATGTCTAACCCTAGTTGCAACTCTAGCGAGAGTCGGTCCATTATTATTCCCCCTATTTTTGATGGAACTGATTTTTTTAATTGGAAATTAAAAATGCAATTTTATTTAAAATCTATTAATTTTAAATGTTGGGATATTATTGAAAATGGGTGTGATATAGTAGACAAGAAAAATACTTCGATTAATGCTCTTGCTATGCATGTAATATATGCTCATATTAATCAAGATAATTTTAACCATATCTCTCATTGTGAAAGTGCACAGGAAATCTGGAATACTTTTGATGCAATATATGGTGCAAAAGTCTACAACAGTGAGAAATCCTCCACAATCGACTCAGTTAAAGAAAATGTGCTTGACAGGATTTGCAAAAGACAACAGTGATGAAGATTCAATAGCCGATGAGATAAGTGATCTTTCATTCAATGATTTAGTTCTCCTGTGCCGAAAATTAATTGAAAATAATGAAGCTCTTGAGATGAAAAATAATAAGTTGAAAAGGGAACAATCGAAACTGCGTCAGAAAAATAATGATTTGGAAAATGAGCTTAAAAAAAATAAAAATTCTAATTGCAAAAGATGTTTGGACTATGAAGAGAATTTGCCTGTTTTCATGAAAACTTTCAAAATTAGAAAACAAAATTTTAATTCGGGAGAAGAACAAACCTGAGTGTAAAACTAATATTTTGCAAAAAGAGTTGGATAGTTTTAAGAGGTCGGAAAGTTCTAAATGTGCGGTTTTTGAAAAGAAATTAAATGAGGTCAACGAAAATTTCAAAACCCTTGAAAAAGAAAACGTGATTTTGAGCAAATCTGAAATTATTCGATTAAATCACGAGTTTGAAACGGAGATTGAAAAATTCAAGGATTTTGAAAAAATTGAATTTAAAAAACTCCAACTCTTTGAAACTGAGATGCTAGACATTGAGACTAAAATTAGAGAGCTTGAAAATGAAAATATGGGCTTGAAAATGAATAATTTTGAAAAGAGAGATAGTATCATTAGTTGTTGTTCAAAGCTAATAAATGAAAATAAACTTTTAAAATCCAAAGTTAATAAACTTAAGTTGATTACTCGGAAATTTTTCACTAGAGTAAAATCATTTTATATGCTCTTAGAAAATCAAATCCTCGTGAATAAAAGGAAAGGATTTGGATTTGCGAAAGTGTCAAAATATGAACAAACGACTAATAACACTGTTAAGGGGAAAAGTGTGATACCCAAATGCGTAAAGTGTGGAAATATTGGACATGGCAAGAATAATTGTCGAAATATATACAAACACAAAACTATTAAACAGATATGGATTCCAAAAGGTACGAATATAAATGGTTTGAAATTTAAACAAATTTGGATTACCAAGGGTACAATTGCGGATGCTAACGGTTTGTTATATAGACAAATTTGGGTACCAAAGATTTTAATAGATAATAATGATGGTCCTACATCCTTAGTTAGACTACTTGCCTTCTCCAAAATTTAGACACATAAGTGGGCTAAGGAACAAATTTGATAGAGATAGATTTCGAGTTGTTCTAGGTGAATGATAAACTAAAATTTAAATATTCCTTAGCTTATAAAGATTAGATGGAGATCATCGCATTTCGGATATCATGAAATCGAAGGAAAGTGAGGTATGATCTCTTAATTCAATTTTGTTCACATATTGTTAACTATGTTTTGATCGACATTGTTGAAGTATTTCTGCCATATCTTAAACATCTCAACTTTGATTTGTAAAATTCTTGAAGTTCTGGAAATCTAACTGATAATGCTACAACTTTTCTGTTTTTAGTTTTTATTGATTCACTTTGGAATGTCATGAAAAACTGCTTTGATGAATTTTTTTGAATGTGTGTTTTTGCTCAATATAGATTACTTTACTTGTGCTTGAAATAAATGGACGTGCTGAAAATATCAAAAAAATAAAAACAATTCAAGTGTTGAGGAGTACATGTTTTTCTTATATACCACTATATATCACCATGAATACCTCAAATACAAGTGGTATCTGATATCATCTCATGTTGAAATCATTTTTGCAATTATTTAATTATTTATATTGATTTTCAATTAGAAGTCATTTTCACAAAACCCCCTTACATAAAATTAATTTTCACTTATGTTAATTTTTGAAACTTGGGTTTTCATCATGATAAAAATACTCTAGTTTATTTCGGTAAGAGACTTGAAAGTATATAGGGTGGTGGATCGTGTAGTGTATATGCAAGTATATGTGGCTAAATATATAATGCAACTAAACCAATACTAATCTAAGTAAATATAGAATGAGCACACCACGATTTTATACTGGTTCGGACCTCCCGTCCTACGTCCAGTCCCGAAGCTCCTCTTCGGAATTTCCTTTCACCAAATAACCCTCACTTCACCCGGAGGAACAGGTTTACAATAGTAGAGTTTCTTTGTCAACTATGCGTTCTCTATTACACAGACTTTGATTATATAGTACAATTGAACTTCCTATATCCCTTGGATGATTGAATACAATATTGTTCGAGAGAATATAGAAGTGTATGATCTCAGATTTTCAGATTGGATAGCAAGTAGATGATTAGAACAAGAGATGATCAAGATAGAGAGTCGAGTTGTAAGGTAGTCAGGTGTATACTTTCTCTTGATTCTTGATGATATATATAGTTGTAGAGAGGTTTCTTGAGTAGTTGCATCCATTAACAAGCGCTCTATAGTTGCTTCTGTTGATGACGAAGAGTTGCAGCGAAGAGAAGCGAAGATGTCTTTTCAAATGCGGCAGTTGTAATTTGAATTTTAAATTCCGAGTTCAGCATCAGACGTCTGGTATTTGTTTCATACGTCTGGCTATATATATTTTTTGTATACAGTAGCCTTTCAGACGTCTGAGTGCAACAACCAGACGTCTGATCCTGTCTGTTTTGTATTCCATAGGATTTCTTCAGACGTCTGGCTAGTGCACCCAGACGTCTGAAAACTGTGCATGTTTACTCTGTGCATCTATCTTGTTGCTTCTTTGATCTTATCAACTTGTAGTCTCTTGTATTGTTCTTTGCACCTTGTTCTTGTCTTTCTAGTGATGTTGCTCTAGCAAGTTCCTGTATATATACATATATATGTACATTTGATTTTCATTGTATAGTTGTTGTCATTAAAACCATGGATTTGATCTTATCGACTAATCGAATCTTTTGGAACTTATCAAAATTATTATAGTGCTTGAAAAGTGATGGATAGTGATTAAAATATATTTCATAACAAGAGGAAGTATAATTTTATAATTTCATGAAAATTAAACAAATTTTATAATATTTTTATATTAGTACTTATTCCCTGATCATTTCTATCACTTTCACTTTTTTGTCAATCCATACATCATAATATCGTGTGCAGAATTTGGTATTTCAAAATAAGGAAATATTTTTTTGTAAAATAATTATATCCTAAAGAATTCACTCTCATTTAAAAGTCCTCGCGGTTATGGATGGGTGAATTACTTGAATTTCTATATATGGGCTTCCATTCTCATTTGAAAGTCCTCGCGGTTATGCATGGATGGGACACATATAAGAAAGGGATAAAGATCAAGTATATTCTAATCTCATTTAAAAGTCCTCACGGTTATGCATGGTTAGAAAATACTTGACATATTATTTTATTTTAAAAAAAAGGTAACTACTAACCTCATTTAAAAGTCCTAACGGTTATGCATGGTTAGTAAGTGCTTTACATTTTTTTGTATAATATTTGAAAAGGGAAAATGCACAAATTATTCCTTTATTGAAAATATCAAACTCTTGTCACTATATATAATTTTTCATAATCCTACCATTTCTCTAAAGTGGAGTTTTGTTTCTAATTAATAAAATATTATGATTTTTGTTTGATTAATTAGAATTTGAAATTAATATTTCCCTCTTGATTTGATTTTATATTTTTAATCAAAATCGTAGCTATTTCAATTACTAATATTATTTTTGATGATAACAAAAGGGGAAGAGAGGTTAAGATTTTTATTTTTGAGCGATATCCTTACTAATATTCGAGACTGTTTTTATTCAAAGTAATTTTAATAAATTTTTCAGTTTAACTACACGGATCTGTGTAGGGGGAGCTTTGTTATAGGGGGAGCATTCAAATAGGGAGAGCTAATAGAATCCATAAACACCAAATACATTTAATAGAGTCAAAATCTTAATATATGTTTGTTATCATCAAAAGGGGGAGATTGTAGAATATGCTAGTATATGATTTTTGTTTGATGATAATAAACATATATATATATATTCGTTTAAATGTATTTGTTTTTGTACTATTTTATTTTTCACATAATTAAATAAATATTTGTTAAATAAAATAAATAACTCAGAATTCATATTCAAACAAATATTTTATTCAAACAAATATATTATTACAAATTCGAATAGTACAAATATGAGCTCTCACTACATTTACACATTTTCAATTACAATACAATTTCGATTACAACACATTTTCACTCTACAATTTTTACATACAAAATTCACCTCACTATATATTCACTCATCACTCGTACTTGATCTTCAACTCTGTTCCAGCTTGTATCCAGCATCTGAACTATCTGCAAAATAAACACTGATGCGGTAAAATTGAAAAAGAAATATTTTGCAATACAAAATGAAGTGTGTATTTGAAAATATTGTTTGCCTCGGTTATTTGGATTGTTCGTCATTATTTTCTTTCACTTCGTCTTACCCAAACAACTTGCCACATGCACAGTGTATCACTGTACATGCCACGAGGTCGTGCATACCGATATACACTTGCTTGTTAAAACTGCAGGGACAAGTGAGCACAAGGTCAAACCCAAGCCAATACCGGATTCAACTCAAATGCAACATAGATCAGGACTTCAGGAGCAACAATACATCACAAAGTGGTGAACCGGACCAAAAATAGAGATGACACACAACAGACTCAAGTAAACAGTTCAAGTATGGGCTAAAAAGACTTCAAAAGTCGGCACTAACATGAATGCAAAGCTTCAATGCAGAATACATATATACATGCATGTTCACACATGTATACATGTATATATATACATATAGTGACAAAACAATCAACAGTGGTGACTTCAAGAACAAACAAAAACATCAAATGGCACAAAGGTAAAAGGAGAACATCTTGACCACATGACAACTTAAATACCAGAGAAACGAAATAACAAAATCAAACATGTACATACTCAAGACTGCAACAACACAATTGTGAACACGAAGAAACAAATCATTGGAGATCAATATGAAGTGCGGACTCAACACAATATCAAGCCCACCAGACTCAAGAGGAACCACATAGCAAGCCTAGACCAACATGAACACGGTAAAAGTTCACATCAAACCAAGTGGATAGGCATAATAATTATACACATATACATATATATATTTATGTATATACATGTTTGTATGTGCACAGTTACTAACAGTAGCAACAAGAACAAGGAAGCAGAGCGCAAAGCAAATTAAGTTGCAACAGTAAAAAGAGGAACAAATTCGAATGTAGTCAAGGTCACATTCAAATGAAGATTGTAAGCTAACTCCAGTGAAGTGTTAATTGCCAACAAAGAAAATTCATGAAGTCGAAGTCAAGTTTTATCTCAAAAGTCACAAATTCAAATTACCGAAGTCTTAGGAGAAAAAAAAGAACGAAATCGACTCAAGAAAACCCATCAACGAAGAACAAGTCAGTATTATCACCATCGTTCAAGCACAAATACACACAGATGCTAAAATCAAGAAGAATTCAAACAAAAAAATACAAATGAGAATATAGGGCTTTAATCCCTATATAATCCCAATTACATCATTGGCAGAAATGACATTCGAGTTCAAGCAAATACCAGAGCAAGCATTGGAATAAATCATGAAACTCGAATCAAAGTCGGGCAAAATCAAAATCGAAAGAGAAACTCACGTACCAATTCATATCATTCGAGCTCGACATACAATTGAAGCAGCCGTAGGCGAACAAAGCAAGGAGTCGATTGACTAAGCCAGTCGAAGCAAAATAATCTTCAATCGGTCGATAATCAAGCGGCGTATCAATTGAACAAAACCCTAAAATTCAGAAAGAGGAACTATCGGCCGAAGTCATCACAAACAAAAGAAAAGAGGAAGACGTTCTTTTTACTTTAATTAATTAAGTGGGCCGGTTGTTTATTTTATATTGGGCTTAAATTTTTTAATTAGGGTTTTATGTGTAGTTTTATTTTCAGTTGTAATTTTCTTTTTTAAACTATGTAACTTTCTAGTCGTGTGACTAGGTTACGAACTACGGTGGTGTAGTTCGAGAATTCGCAACTCAATGGCTGAGTTGTGCCAGAGTTTTGAGCGTAGAGTTAGGTTAGTCATTAGCGGGTGTCGCAAGTTTACGTGTGTAAGCGTCTGACTACTTAATTTCTAGTAGAAACCTTGAGGGCAACACGTAGGCAGGGTTTTGCCGAAGCCGGGTAAATTTGTGTGTGATCTCTTTTGCATTATTTTCTGTTTTTTATTTTATTTCCGCATTAATTTTTATTATTATTAGTATCACCTATTCACCCTCCCTCCCCCCCCCCCCCCCCGCCCCTCTAGGGTGAAAACGATCCTACAATATGATCATCAATAGTCATACACATAACAAAATTAGAAGTTTAAGTAATGTTTTTCTATAGAAAAATTCATATAAAATTAGGCTAAAACGCTATCTCATTTCCTTAAAAAATTACCTTTAGAATTGACAAACCGCTTTAAATCATTCTTAAGACAAGGAAAACATAGCCTAATTCTTGGCCAAAATCTTGTGCCAAAGCACTATCCTTTTACATATCTTTTAAAATACTTGCTATCAAAATAGGGATGTCGAACATCTCGAAAACATGGGCTATCGAGCCTCTACAACATAGCATTCAAGTTTGTAAAACATATCGCTATATTGCCGCTAAAATGTAGATATCGAATATCTAGAAAACATGGCTATCGCGCCTCTAAAACATAACTATCAAGTTTGAAAGCATACGGCTGTCGAGCTGCTAAAACATAGTTATCAGGTTTATAAAACATACGGCTATCGAGCCTCTAAAAATATAGTTGTCGAGTAGCTAAACGAAAGTTATCGAGTCACTATAAGAAAAGAGGTGTCAAGTTCTTAAAAACATGAGGTATTTATCCTCTAAAAGCTTGAGCATGTCGAGTTTCAAAAAGGAAGAGGTTGTTGAGTCTCTAAACCATGGGTTTGTCGAGCCTCTACAAAACATGAGTTTTCGAACCCCTAAAAATACAAGGTATCGAGTTCCTATGTAAGCGCATACAACACATAGCTATCCAGTAGTTATCTCATGTATCAACCCTTATAGTTGTCGAGCTTCTATAAATATAAAGGTATCGAGACTCTAAGTTATAATGTCGATGGCATTTCTGTAAATAACTTAAAAAATGATTATTTTCTTTTAAAGTAAAAACTTTATACTAACTCTTGCCTCATGTCAAATTTTCATTGGATAATGAAACACTTTTCAGACTCTTTACTAAATCTTGGTAGGTCACGTACTACCTTCTCAAATAACTTTGCAAAACCCTTATAATTAATATCATTGACTTATATTAACTATAAACATTTCTAGAATAACAAATTCATAAAAAATCATAACAATTAGGGGAAAATCCCGAAAATCACTAAAAATCTGAATTTCCTTCTTCTTTCATATACAAAAATTTCAAGATTAAAATATTAATTTAATTATCTTTAATAATTAAAAACTTGAAAATGTACATATTTTTTCTCTTAGAAAATTCATAAAATATTCATATGAACTTGAAACTTTTTGAAATTGAAAACTCATCTCCAAAACAATGTTTCCACAACATATTCAGATTTCATATCAATAGGAGATCAAAAATTCGATTTTGCCTTTAAAAGCCATTAGAACAATTCCATAAAATTCCAAAATTTTATCATTCAATCAAATAATGATATTATCAATTTAAGCATGAAATATTATCACATCTAATTTGAAAATCAATCCTAAATCCGAAAACAAACATAAACAATTGAGATGGTTAACTATTATTCAGCTTAGATTGGATAAGGGCGATTAAGGTTTAATGTAGATTAATTCCCCTAAACTTTCCCCTTTGAATTCCTTACATTTCCTCTTCTTTTCCTTTCTAGTTATTGGCCAGCCTTCTTTAGGTTTTTGTTTTGATTTTTAGAAAATGAAATGAGAATGAATGGGAGAGGAAGGGTTTAGGGAATGAATTAAGGAATTATTCCTATTTTGTTCCTCTCATTACTCTCTTTCTATGCTATGTTTAAAATAATCTTATTAATTGATTAATTAATGTCTGACCCAAATTAGTTTACAAATCTCATACTTCTTATCACCTCACATTATTCTATTTAATTTATCAATTAAATTCTCGGAATAATGTTTAAAAAAATCTGGGGTGTTATATAACGTCTTTTATTCCTCAATCATGGATAATACACCATTTTGCGGCTTTCTACTAAAAGCAGCTGCAACCTTATTCCCCTTTCCCGGTGTATACTCTATGTCAAATTCATACGCCACTAAAGAATTCCAACTACCTATGTTGCCTCATATTCAACTCCTTTTGAGAGAATAAATACTTGAGACTTATGGTCCATAAATAACTCGAAACGTTCTCCCAAAAGCTAATGCCTTCAAATCTTCAAAGCAAAAATTACTGCTGCTAACTCCAAATTATGAGTCGAGCATCTAATTTCTTACGGCCTTAACTGCCTTGATGCATATGTTATAACTCGCCCTTTCTTCAACAATACTACATCCAGACCAGTTCCACATGCATCGATATATACTACCAAACCACGATCAAGGAAGGAGCATTCATCAAAATCCTCTTCCACTCCTGAAATGATCCTTTACACCTATCCATCCATATAACCTTCTCATCCTTCTTAATCAACTCAGTCAAGGGTGTTACTGTCCATGAGAAATTCTTAATGAACTTGCGGTAATATCCAGCCAACCCCAAGAAACTTCACATCTCAGTTACCATCTCTAGCCTTTTCTAGTCATTATTAGAGACTTCGATGGATCTATTTCTAATCCATTCTCCGAAACATCGTGACCAAGAAATTTTATTTCTTATTTCAAAAAGGTGAAACCTGAAAATTTTTGCATTCAGTTTATGTTGTCTCAATGTCTCCAAAACCAGTCTAAGATGGATTTTATGGTCTCTCTCATTCTTAGAAAACACCAAAAAGTCATCAATGAAAATGACCACAAATATGCTCAATTGATCGTAAAATATTTAGTTAATAAGATCTTCAAAGGACACTGGGGCCTTGGTCAGTCCAAAGGCATCATTAACCACTTATATGAACCATATCTAATTCTAAACATGGTCAACGAAACACTATCCTTGGCTAACCTCGGTTGGTGGAATTCTATTGCTCTAGTTGCGAGAATACTCTAGCCCACTCAACTGGTCAAACAAGTCCTCTATCCCGGGCAATGGATACTGAATCTTCACCATTAACTCATTCAACTTCCTATAGTCGATACACATCGGAAGTAACCCATCTGATTTCTTCACGAATACCATGGATGATCCCTATGGTGAATTACTCAGTTAAATGAAACTTTCACACTCAAGTTTCATTAGATGCTTCTTCAGTTCCTCCATCTCCTTGGATGGCATTCTGCTAAGCGGTCTACTAATAGGTCGTGCCACCGACATCAAGTCTATTTGGCATTTAATCGCCCTTCTTTGTGGTAGTCCCATTACTGGTTTGAAAATATCTAAAAATTACCCAACTACTGGTACTATACTAATCTCTATCTTCCATATTTTCTATTGCACACAACATTAATCCCGATTTCTTCACCATTACGTCCAATGCTAGCATGATCATTTCTCCATCCCTTGGATTTCCTAAAGTGGTCATTCTTTTAGCATAATAGATCCAAGCATCATTACACACTAACGAATCCATACCCAAAATTACCCTGCACCCTACAAAGTCAAACACATATCGGTCGCAAACAAATAAATGTCCACACAAATCAAACTCGAGGTCAATCCACTTTAGTTCGAGAGAGAGATACCTACTGATCAGATTAACCACATGCATGGATTTAATCAAATAGATAGTATTTAATTCTATCCTATCAACCAAGTCATTCTACGTAGCACCAGTATCAAATAGAATTTGTTTGTACCAAAATTGGGCACAACACTCTTCGGAAGTTTTTGAAGAGATAAAGTGAAGAAATTAAATGGAAAAATAGGATTATCTAATAAAAACTCCAAATTTCAGATATGAAAGTAACTAAAATGCACGGAGACACAAGAATTTAGAGTGGTTCGGCGTATCGCCTATGTCCACTATGAAGTTGATTGCTTTATTGATCTTTCTTTGATGATTACAAGTGAATTCAGCGAGTTACAGCATATAATTATGATTTACAGCAGTGAAATTCATTATTGGCAACAGCTATGGAGTTTGGATCTGGATCCGGCAGAGTCTGGGCATTGGAGAAGTCAAAGAAGAAGCAGCCCCTTTTCTGTATGCCCTGGGGCTCTATTTATAGGTGTAGGAGGCTGATATTTCGCTCAGATCTCGGGAGACTCCCTCTGGCACGTGACTAGGCCCGCGCGCCCAAGCCCGCGAAGTTTCGGTCAGATCCATGATCGATACGAACAGATTTCGTATCGATCAAGATTTCATCCAATGGAGTCGAAATTTGGCGTGGAAGTTCCCTAGCATGTACGTAGGCTTTTGTGAAAATTTCATATCATTTGGACTTGTAGATTAGGAGATATGATCGATATGAATTAGGATCTTCGGTTGGCTGTTTCGTTCAACTCCCTTATTTCGACTCGGTCCTGTTCGACTCGATCACTTCGAATCGATGGGCGCGCGTAATCTCTGGATTGCTCCGCCTTTGATGCCGAGTTGGCTGAGTCATTCTTGGACCTTGCCTTGTTCGTATCGATGGAAACGCCCTCTTTTCGTATCGATAGAAAGTGAGTTGCACGCATTGTCAGTAGGGTTCTGTTCGTATCGATGGCTCAACTCCAGTCGATTGATTCGAATACGGCAACACGATGGATTCGATCAGTGGATCCACGATGGATACGAAGTACCGAAACTTGATGGATTCGAACAGGGCTTTTCCAGTATGGATACGAGCTGGACAAATGAGGGACACGAACTACTATTGCTCAATGGATTTGAGCAACGCGCTCCAGCTGATGGATTCGAAGTAGGCATTAGACGATCGAGTCGAACTGTTGTTTTCTGATGGATGCGGATCGAGTCGAACAGAGGCTATCTGATGGATGCGAAGCGAGTTGAATAGAGGCTATCTGATGGATACAAAGCGAGTCGAATAGAGGCTGTTTGATGGATGCGAAGCGGAGCGAGTCGAACAGGTGCTTTCTGATGGATGCGAAGCGGAGCGAGTCGAACAGAGGCTGTTTTTATCCAATTTTGCATCGATCGTAACTTGAGCATACGAACTCGGATTGACTTGAAATTTGGAACGTGGGCTCTCATAGCTTCACTTGTCATTTCATATCAATTTTAGCTCGATCCTGACTCGGACAAAATTCGTCGATATCCATAGTGAGCCTATGTATAACCGATCTCTAGGACGGACCGTCATTGGTTACTAGTCAATTCCTTGGTGTTACGGCCTTGCCAAAAGGCAGGATAACATTTGCCCCCCAAAGTATGTCTTGTGGAAACATGATGTTCTTTGAAGCGCTGCAATCTTTATTCTGAATAGCTATCATCTTTTCGACGAAAGCTGTAATCTTCAACTGATTTTCTCGATAACGTAAACTGTTGACTGTTAACTGTTGTTCCTTGTATTTTTACAACTAAGTGCTGTATGCTAGTGATTAGCCGTTTGTTGTTGTAATCGTTATCAAATGAGTTTCCAATTCCTGTAAATCTGGAATATTGAATACTAGTCCAATGCATATGCATATACGTTAATCCGACTCTCGCTGACGTTTTCTAGTCGTTGTCAATTTATTTTATATCGAATTCTGTATCGATCCTCTCCTGAACCTACGTTAAATTCGTTGTAACAACGCTTGACGGTCGTTTTTGAATGTTCCTTCGTATCGATCCTCTCCTTAATCGGTGTAGAAGGTTAAAACATTGTTTTTGCATCGGTTTTCGTTGTATTGATGGATACGAAATGAGCATTTCGAATCGATGGAGGTGGGGTCATTGGATACAAACAGACAATTCGTATCGATGGAGTTGGCCTCTGAGAGCCGTGATTCGATGGATTCGAACTACACAAGAGACGGAGTCGAAGGTGATCGATACGAACTGTGGTTTCGTATCGATGGACTTGGCCTCTGAGAGCCCTTGTTGTATATTTCGAATCGATGGACCTGGAGTCACTGGATACGAACAGACTATTCGTATTGATGGAGTTGGCCTTTGAGAGCCGTGATTCGATGGATTCGAACTGCACAGGAGACGGAGTCGAAGGTGATTGATACGAACTGTGGTTTCGTATTGATGGACTTGGGTGACTCAGAAAAGCCTTAGTTGGCAACTTCGTATCGATAAACACTCGTGTTGATGGAGTCGAATGGCTTATTCGAATCGATCCGTGGTGATGGCTTGTAACCGGTCGAATCCACCGGGATGCGAACCATTTTTTGCCTTTGCTTTCGAGTCCATATAAATATTGTGGACATAGTCGTTTTCCATTTTTTACTCTTCTACTTTCGTGCCTTGCTTTCGTATCGCTTCTGAGACCAAGAGAAGAAAACTGCTCGACGTCGAATAAACTCAAATCCTTCAATCCCTTAAATCGGTAATCTAAATCAGGTAACCAAATAAACAAAACCAGTCCCAAAACGACGAGATCCAGATTCTCATGCCATTCTATTCCATTCGAGCTCGTGTCCGAACGTTGCTCGTGGAAGTGGGTAACGTGCGAGGTCGAAGAAGGAAGGAATGGAGTTCGAATCGATCTGGGGGAAGAGGACGAAACAATGGATTCGAAATGGTTGGTGGGCAGTCTTTTGGCCACAATATCGTATCGATTGAGGAAGAGAGTGTCTTGCTTCGTGTCGATCCCCGAATTGAAATCTCGTATTGCTGTCTTGCCTTGGGCTTCGTATCGGTCACAGAACAGTTGCTTAGCAATAGCAGTTTCGAATCGACAGTGATCGATACGAAATTGACATCCTATGATCGATACGAAATTGATGCTCTCTGATCGATTCGAAGTGGATGCCTTTCTGATCGATACGAAGTAATAAGCTCTGATCGATTCAAACTGCGAGCCATGGGATCGATACGAAAACGTCTTTGGTCGATTGATACGAACTCGAATCCGTTCCCCTGATGGATACGAACTACTACACAGATCGATGTAAACTTGAACTTTGGTGATCGACAATGGGCCTAACTTCGACGATATCGGAAACCCTTGTGCATTTGAACATCTAATCCCGACGAGCTTCATTTTGGCATAATTGGACTTGACCGTTGAACTGCATATTTGATTTCCCTTCGAAGCTCGTCGATGGAACTGCAACTCTAACAAAATTTTAACAAACTTTAACTTGGATTGATTGCTAATAACTGGATGGCACAATTGTGACGGTCAGCGATGACGGTCATTCCAACTGAATTTCAAAGTCTTGTCGTTTACATGCTTTCTTCAATTCTGTAGAACTTCTCAAGTGACATACAGTACTGCACTGCACAAAACACTCACACACTTTACACTGGGGGATGCACGAGCGTTATTGTCTGTTTAACAATGGTTTTTCATAAGCTAGTTAGTCATGGAACCTTCGAGTTCTCAACAGCAGGAACTCCCGAGTTCAATTCCTTCAACCATCGAGATACCGGTCATTGAAGCCGAAGTTATAGACCCAGCTCCGGACGAGCGTCCAGGTGCCCGGTTCATTTGTCGTCCGCAAGATTCTGTGCCGTCTGATATCTCCGAGGATATTTTGGAACGGATTTGTTTAAG
This sequence comes from Allium fistulosum, assembly GCA_030737815.1. Lineage (NCBI taxonomy): Eukaryota > Viridiplantae > Streptophyta > Magnoliopsida > Asparagales > Amaryllidaceae > Allium > Allium fistulosum. The sequence goes on along the minus strand of CM060903.1, from coordinate 707,187,024 downwards.
GCACGGCTTGTCACTTGACGACGTGTTACTGCCTGGGCCGAATGATAGGCCACATGATCCCCCGGAGGGGTTTACTGCTTTCAACCGTCACGATTGTACAGCGGGGACACTCCCTCCTTTCAATCAATATATAAGGGAGATGTTATCATTTCTTGGAATAGCTCCATCCCAGTTACACCCCAACGGGTACGCTTTGTTGAATAGCACCTTCGTTCTGTTTATGGAGATTCTCTTTCGACCTCCAAAGCCGATCGAGATTAGATATCTATTTAACGTTAAGAGTCGTGGAGACAGCCCTTCTTTCACCTTCTTGGAAGCGGTCAGGAACTGCCACATTGTAATGGGCTCCTGGGGAAGGCTAAGTTACTTTAAAACTGAATGGTTCTACGTTCGATGCCCCCCTGGGTTTGCTAGGCGATGGTTGGATAGACGTAAGCGTTGCAATCTTTCTCTTGAATTATCGAGATAATAATAACCGACTCCAAAACCGACATAGTTCTCTCCTTTTACAGCCGCAATTTCTCGACCCGATGGTGGATATTTTAGAGAGCTAGTCTGGATCCTCCAAGCGGTTCCGGGCGAAGAGATGCATATCGACTTGGTTCTGACCGACAGAAACTTGAGGACTGTTGGGCTGATTGAACGGAGGCAGAGCATATGGCTGGAGGGGACACTTAGAGTGGTCTCGAAGAAACGGGCGAAGCGCAAGGCACCCGGAGTCGTAATAGCCGAAGAAGTTGATCCGAAGAGAACGCCTACAAATACCGAGCTCCATGTTGGGCCTTCTTCTGATGTCCAGGATTCAGGAGGAAGGAGAAAAGGCAAGGTTGTTGCTCACAAGCGTTCTAAATTCGAGAGATTAAAATCCGTAGTTATGTCCTTGCCCGTCCCAGGGATTAGGATTTCGAAGGCTCCTCCCCCGCAAGTAGAGAATCCCTTTGAAGGGCTTGCTGATATTCCGATTCCGAATTATGTGTCGTTTCAACACGACGCCGGGATGGAGGAGCTTGATAATGCTCTTGAACTGAGCGGGTCGCTTGCTACGAGTGCGGCCGACATTTCCGGTTGGTCGAGGGGTTGCACATGCATACACTTCACTGCACTACATGATTCATAACTGTAAATCGTCCAAATTAAGAAATCACTAACTCTTCCTTCGCTTCTCATTTTCAGGTACTATGTCTGGAAAAGGATCGATGCTCGGGAATCTTCGCTCGGCCCGAAAGGCCTCTTCCTATTACGATTCCCGCAGGAGGGACTCAGATAGAGATCATGATCGCAAGTACTCTAACCAAGATAGGTATGGGCGTGACATGGACAGAGAATACAGACATCGGTCTAGATCACGCTCTCCTCCTCTTAGACTCTCATCTCCACCTCCCATTCTTGTTCCACATCCACCAGAGCCTCCTCGTCACAGGCCATCTTCTCATACTTCTAGATCCGAGACTCATCTTCAGAGAGTCGAGACCACGGCCTCCATAATTGCAGAGCAGGTCCCCACTGAGCCCACCGGAGAAGGGGCCGTTAAATTGGCTCAGATGAGGAAGGACTTTCCGAATATTTGCTTCGATGGCTATGTCTTCCCACCACACTTAAAAAGAATTCCATCTGGAGTGGAAAACACGATGCATGATTACGTTCATGACATCTACACCCAGTATAAAGAGTGGGTAAAGGCTGCAGAGAAGGCTTCTAGGGTGGCCTTTGAGCGAGCAAAAGCGCTTGAGAAAATGGAGACCGAACTCGCTCAAAGGGACCGGATCATTCAAGTGCTCACTGCTGAGGCCGAGTCTTCTTGGAAATCTGAAATTGAGGCCACCAAAAAAGCTGACAAAGCGAACGTGGCAATGGAGAGGTTGAGGCAAACGCATGTTGCCTTGGTGGAGGAGATGGGCCATCGGAATACTACAGTTACTGCCGAGCAGGATGCGGCGGTCAAGGAACTTAACGAGCTCAAGGCTAAATTTTCCGACATAGCCAAGGAAAGGGATGACGCAAACAACGCAGCCCAGGAGGCATGCGAACAAACTGTTCTGCTTAGGGGTGAGCGGGATGCAGCTGTGGCTAAAGTCCACAAGGTGGAGACTGAGGTCGAGGAGAAAGTGAAGTCGGCCGAGTCCAGGCTAGAGGCTGACATCGAAGACCTTCTCATTGTTTACAATGCTAACGTGCTGAGGCACAGGGGTCTAGCCTGGCTCGATGATTATCCAGCGCATCTCTACAACGCTTGGGGCCGACTAGTTGAGGAAGAGAAGGAGGTGCATCTGGGTGAGTCTATGGATGAATTTGAACTCGAGAATCGCATTCTGAATGAAGATGAAAGGAAGATTCTTCACGAGTCAATGATTCTGCATGAGAAGGAAAGACTTGGCGCCTAACACTTTGAAATAGGAGAGGGTTCAGGGGTTGACCATCATGAGGCGAGTCTTGAAGTTCCAGCGTCAACCCAGCCCGATCCCTCGTCTGCGGTCGATCCCCAAGCTGTTCCTGCTTACAATCCGGATTAGCCGCAGATGTCTTCGGCCACGGCGCAAGTTACTGAAGCCGTTCCGCCACCACAAGTCAAACTGAGGAAGGTATTCTAAACGTTCCACATATATGCCTTAGGTTGGAATCTTTATTTGCATTAAATTCTGACAGTTCTCTTATTCTTTGTCCAGTGACCGATGTTGTACATGTCGGGCCTCCTGTTACTCAAGAACCACATCAGACACAGGAGGCTATCGTTACCGAAGCGATCACCACAGCCACAACTGTCCCACTTGACGATATGCAGGGAAGCACGATTGTGTTTGATGAGTAATTGATGGAAGAACTCTTTCGCCGTCATGGCGATCCTTTAGCTGACTTGCCATTTGTCATGGGTGGAGGCGCTCCTGCTACAAGTTCTTCAACGCCGACTATTGAGGCCTCCAGCGGGGCTCGAGCAGTTACTGAAGAGGAGATGTTTGCCCAAATCGATGCTGAAATGGCAGCAGCGTCTCATGGTGGCAATCTCGGAGGTGGGATGGCGGCGCCGGGACCAGCTCCGCTTAGAATGATATCTCCCGGTGGCACTGTTTTCATCACTAGCATGCCCATTCCACCTTCTATACTTGATCATGTTCCTCCGACTCCGCCCGCCGGAAGCATCCCTATTCACTCGAGCTCGGAGGAGGATGTCGATATTATGCTCCCACTTGGAGACCAGCCACCGAAAGGCAAAGGCTCGAAGAGGAAGGATAGTGGCGGCTCCAGTGAGCCTGCACCGAAAAGGAAGCCGCGGAAGAAGAAAGATTAGACATGCTTCCTTGGTGTAATTTTGACTTTCATTTTGTTGGCCGTGTATAGATGCGGGTTCGGCCCCTGCTAGTAGGAATTTTTGGGACAAACTTGTATACGAACTCCTTTTACAAACAATAGAAATGAAACTTCTCTTTTTTGGCTTATTTTCTGTCATTGTGTATTCGCCTAAGTATTTCAATGTCTGAAGTGTACTTGTGAAGTTTCAGCTTCTGAATCAAGTTTGTTTTTGTTCGCCAAGTTCGGAAACTGTGGACATGGCTTGCGACAGGGAAGCAATTTGAATTTTGACGTCGCATCGCTTCAGTCAATGGTTGATGCTTAAGTCCTGCCCCCCAGTCTCGGGGATGATTTGTGGAACATCAGTCAGCGATTGATTCTCGTTTATAACATGCTGAGTCTAGTGCCACTGAATGAACGTTTGAGACAAGCGGAGATTGAGCGGTTTATTCACGCATGTTCGATTGTCGATGGTCATCTCCGCACTCCGGGGATCCTCATTTGTTTACTGGCGGTTGGTCACACCGGCTTGAATTTAAATCATACGTCCACGCTCTGGGGACGTGGAATCAACCTTTGTACCCCGACAAGCACTCTGGAAATCTGGGGTTGACGTTCATGCTCCAACTCGCACTCTGGGAGTTCGGGTTGTTGTTTATACTCCGTTTCACACTCTGGGAATTCAGAGTTGATGTTTATACTCCGACTCGGACTCTGGGAGTTCGGAGTTGTTGTTTATACTCCGTTTCGCACTCTGGGAATTCAGAGTTGATGTTTATACTCCGACTCGCACTCTGGGAGTTCGGAGTTGTATCAGGATCATGGATGGTCGGATCACATCCACCCTGAGTTAACAAGTGAGGTCGTTGGATGGACGGGTCCACCCTCCTCAAACTTGGTTCAGATATGGACGAAGTCGTTAGGCGGACGGATCCACCCTCTTCATAGACGTATTTTTTTTATACTCCAGTTCGCACTCTGGGAACCGGGAGTTAAGTGAGGGATTGTGATGCAGCACAGAATGTTAAAGGCATAGGTCGCTCACGACCTAAGGAGTTTGTAGGTCGCTCACGACCTAAGGAGTTAGAGGAGGGAGCGAGTGATGCTGGGAAGAGTGGTTGAGCGACCTATGATAAGTCGTTAAGCGAGCTAAAGAGCGGCACAGTCCAAGTTGGTGAAGTGTTAGGTCGCATACGACCTAACGAGGCCTTTAGGTCGCCCCAACGACCTACCGAAGATTTGCAAACTAACGAGATACTGGAACGACCTAACATGTTTTTAACTCGTATACGACTTAGCGAGTTAGAAGATAGGTCGCAAGAAGGACTTAACCAGTTAACTCGTGTACGACTTAACGAGTTGGAAAATAGGTCGTTGGAACGAGCTAACAAAGTGCTACGACCTAACAAATCACGACCTATGCTAGGTCGCAGGAAACATTCACGACTTAAGATAGGTCGCGGGGTGATCTGGGGAGTTAGGTCGCGAGGATTTAGGTCGCGAGACTTAGGTCGCGAAGTTTCTAGAACAACTTATCTTTTAGGTCGCAAAGCTCTGGATGCCGTTGATTCTTCTGCGAGTTAATCCCTGCCATTGATTTCCTTAAGTCGTTGATCTGGAATGTCGTATGTTCTTAAGTCGCTGAAGCTTGTAGCCGTAGATTTTTATGCCACTTAGATCTGAGCCATTGATTCTTAAATCGTGTGAAGATGTTGCTGGGATGTGTATAATTCGTTACCGACTTAAGTTGAGTCGTCTGTTGTTTGTTGTATTGTATTTTTAGGTCGAAGGTTATAAGTCGTGTACGACCTAAGTGGTGTAAGTCGTATGTTGTTTTGTATGTTGGTTGTAATATGCGATTGTATTGTAATGTGAACTGTTAGGTCGTTAACGACCTATACTAAGTCGCTGGGTTTTATAGGTCGCATCATTATAGGTCGTAGGTCGTTCACGACCTAAGTACTTGTAATTTTTGAAATTTCTGTTGAAAAATTGTAATGCCTATAAATAGGCCGTGTGAGTCATTTGTAAAAGTTGTTGAATATTAAATAAAATTCTCTTTTGTTAGCTTTGTGCTTTCAATTTAAATTGGTAGTTGAGTGTAATCTCCTATCTCCTCTTTCGGTTAATCGAGTGCGCTCGATTCAACGATTGTAGAAGCCGATTCGCGGAATCAAGTGCGCTTGATCAACGCTTGAAGAATTGAAGATCTTTGAACCCGGTATCGTGCGCGATCAACGAGTTCGGGATAGCTAGAATTCGGTATCTTCGGATCAACGAATTTGGGCATTTCAGTATCTTCCAATCCACCGATTACTACATTCACCGATCTACATTGTTTTTGTAATATCCGCTGCGTCATTTTTGGTATCAGAGCTTGTTCTAGCCAATCATAGCTAGATCGAGACTTGGAGCCTATTCATTTGAAGTTGAAGTGATAGCCGAGAGCTTGAGGTGTTGAGCCGTGATCTAGTTGAAGTGTTCGACTTTGTATTGAAGTTGTTTGATCGGATTTGAGTGGGAGGCCGAAACTTTGTCCATCGTGTTCATCGCGATTTGCAACAAAGTGGAAGTTTTCGATCCGTTTCATTTTGGATCAAAGTTCGAATTGTGTTTGAATTTGAAGTGTTTGTAAAGTTTTCAAGTATGCCGCCAAGGAGAGCTAATCGTCACCAAAACGTAGAAGCTTTGTATCGAAGAGAAGAAGCTGATGAGATGGAGCAAAGAATCAATGAAAACTTTAGTGAAAAGCTTAACGAAGGAATTGGCCGGTTAGAGAAGCTTATGACGGAGATGAATCAAAATCGGAGAAGGGTTTCACCTGAATCTAACCATGGGGGTAGTAGAGTCTCGCCACATTCCAATCGAGACAGAAGTGTTGAAAATGAACAAGGACGTGGGAGGAACGTGAATGATCGTGAACGGAGGAATGTAGATAGAAGGGATGATGGTGGAAGACGTAATGGTAGTAGAGATGTGGGTGGACGAGATAGACAACGATATACATCTGATTTTGAAGAGGAGTATGATGGTGGTAGTGTTCGAGGACAAGGAAGAAATTACTCTGAGTATGATCACAAGTGGGAGACGGGGATGAAGACTGAAATTCCTGAATTCAAAGGTGGTATGCAAGCAGAGGAGTTCCTAGATTGGGTAGCTAATGTTGAAGAGATTTTTGACTTTAAAGAAGTTCCAGAACATCGTAGAGTGAAGTTGGTTGCTACGAGGTTGAGGGGTAGAGCTTTGGCATGGTGGCAGCAGACCAAACTTACACGTGATCGAATGGGAAAGTCAAAGATTGAATCTTGGGAGAAGATGAAGAAATTGATGAAAGCAATGTTCTTACCTTACAATTATCAATCGCTTATGTATCAGAGGTTGCAAAATTTGAAACAAGGAACGAAATCTGTGAACGACTATGCTGACGAATTTTACCAACTGATAGCAAGGAATGATATTATGGAGACAGAAGAACAATTGACATCTAGATTCATTGGGGGATTGCGAATGCAGATTCAGGATATGGTTAATATGTTTGATCCCAGATCTGTAGCGGAAGCACACCAGAAAGCGTTGGCTTGGGAGAAACAGGGAAGACGAGGAGGAGGTGTGTTTACTAATTCTAACAATCAAGTGAAGGGTGTTGGTGGGAGTTCTAATGTTTCTAAACCTATCAGTAGACCAGTAGTGAAGGAGGCTGAGAAGACAAAGGTTAACAACGGTTTCAAATGTTACAATTGTCAGGAGTTTGGTCATAAAAGTAGCGAATGTCCGAAGCCGAAGAAGAGAGCTATGATAGCAGAGGTTGAGGATGAGGATGAAGAAGCTGAATGTTCCAATTCACCACCTGATGAGGAGGAAGAAGAAGTGTCGGGAGACGAAGGTTATAATCTCATGATGAAGAGGTCGTGTTTAACACCAAAGCAAGAGGAGGATTGTAGTTGGTTGAGGAGCAATATTTTTCAGTCAACATGTACTATTCTGGGGAAAGTTTGCAAATTTGTTATTGATGCCGGAAGCTGTGATAATATAATTTCTTCAGAGGCTGTGAGGAAGTTGGCATTGAAGACTGAGAAACATCCGAAGCCATACAAGCTAGCCTGGTTGAGAAAAGGCGGGGAGGTGAAGGTTGGACGAAGAGCTCGTGTGAATTTTTCAATTGGGAAGAAATATAAAGATGAAACCTGGTGCGATGTGGTAGATATGGACGTTTGTCATTTGTTGCTGGGGAGACCATGGCAGTATGATAGGGCGGTGCAACATGATGGGCATACCAACAGTTACAGTTTCATATTTGAAGGCACAAAGATTACTCTAGTTCCAAAGAAGCGACAACAGGAGGAAAACAAGTTGGAGGAGATTGAAGAGCTTAAAACTTTGTTATCTTTGAAGGAGTTTGTGAAGGAAGTAGAAGAGGAGCCTGAAGTGTTTTTGTTGATCGGACGTGAGAGCAGTGAAGAAGTTGAAATTCCAGAGGAAGTTAAACCAGTTTTGAAAGAATTTGACGATGTATTTCCAGAGGAGTTACCAACGGAGTTGCCACCGTTGAGGGATATACAACATCAGATAGATCTTGTTCCAGGTGCTGTGTTGCCACACAGACCACGTTATCGAATGAGTCCGAAGGAACATGAAGAGTTACGGAGGCAGGTAGAGGAATTGCTTGAACAGGGGCGTGTGCAGGAGAGTTTAAGTCCTTGTGCTGTACCAGCTTTATTGGTACCCAAAAAGGATGGAACGTGGAGGATGTGCACTGACAGTCGAGCATTGAATAAGATTACTGTGAGATATAGATTTCCAATGCCGAGGTTGGATGATTTGCTAGATCAAATAAGCGGAGCCACTATATTTTCAAAGATTGATTTGAAGAGCGGTTATCATCAGATTCGCATTAGACCAGGGGATGAATGGAAGACAGCATTCAAGACGAGGGAAGGATTGTATGAATGGCTGGTAATGCCGTTTGGTCTATCGAATGCACCGAGTACATTCATGAGGGTGATGAATCAAATTTTTAGACCGTTCATTGGGAAGTTTGTGGTGGTGTATTTCGATGATATACTGATTTACAGTGGGAGTCCAGAGGAACATTTGAATCATCTTAGAGAAGTGCTAATGGTATTGCGACAAGAACAATTTTATGCTGCAACGAAGAAATGCGTGTTCATGACGCATAGTGTTTTATTTCTGGGATATGTTGTATCGGAAGAAGGAATACATGTTGACCAAAGTAAAGTCGAAGCGATTAGAAATTGGCCACAGCCCAAGACGATAACGGAAGTTCGTAGTTTTCACGGGTTGGCTTCATTTTATCGAAGGTTTATTCCACACTTTAGTAGTGTGATGGCGCCTGTGACTGATTGTATCAAGGGTAAACAGTTTACATGGACGGAGGAAGCAGGAGTTGCTTTTGAACGAATCAAGGAGTTGTTGACGACAGCACCAATCCTAGCATTACCTGATTTTCAGTTGTTGTTTGAATTACATACTGATGCGTCAAAGGTTGGGATTGGAGGAGTGTTAAGTCAAAGGGGTCGTCCTATTGCATATTTCAGTGAGAAGTTGTCAGGAGAGAAGATGCGATACAGTACATATGATGTGGAATTCTATGCTGTTGTACAAGCTATTAAACACTGGAGACATTATCTATTTCAAAAAGAGTTTGTTCTGTATACTGATCATGAAGCATTGAAGCATTTGCAAGGGCAAGACAAGATTTCAGCGAGACATGCATCGTGGATTGCATATCTGCAGCAGTTTACTTTCGTTGTTAAACACAAGTCAGGGGTGACGAATCGAGTGGCTGATGCTTTGAGTAGGAGGAATCATTTGTTGACGACAATGAAAGTTGAAGTGACTGGTTTTGAATTATTGCCGGAGCAGATTGCAGAAGACTCTTATTTTAAGAAATTTGTTGAAAGGGACAATGAAGGGAAGACTGATGAGTTTATGATGGTTGATGGTTTTCTTTTTAAAGAAAATCGATTGTGCATACCGGAGGGAAGTCTGAGAATGAAGATTATCAAGGAGTTACACGAAGAGGGACATGTTGGGAGAGACCGTACCTTACAGTTGATTTCACAGTCTTACTTTTGGCCATCAATGAGGAAAGAGGTAGAGAGGTTTGTGGAGCGTTGTCATATTTTTCAGATTTCGAAAGGAACTGCGACTAATGCTGGTTTATATATGCCGTTACCCGTGCCTGTAAAACCATGGGTGGATATCAGTATGGATTTTGTTTTGGGTTTTCCTAGAACTCAAAGGGGAAATGATTCTATATTCGTTGTGGTGGACAGATTTTCGAAGATGGCACATTTTATTGCTTGTAAGAAGACGGCGGATGCTGTCCATGTTGCTCAGTTGTTTTTCAAGGGGATCTATCGACTTCATGGATTGCCAGAATCTATTGTGTCGGATAGAGATACTCGGTTTCTGAGTCACTTTTGGTTGAGTTTGTGGAAAATGGTGGGAACGAAGCTGAAATTTAGTAGTGCTTATCATCCGCAAACTGATGGACAAACGGAGGTGGTTAATCGATCGTTGGGAAATTTGTTGAGGTGTCTTGTGCAAGACAATCTGAAGAGTTGGGATGTGAAGTTATGCCAGGCAGAGTTTGCCCATAATCATGCTGTAAATCGAAGTACTGGGTTCAGTCCATTTCAGATAGTATATTCATGTTTACCGAAGGGACCGTTGGATTTAACAATAGTGCCTCAATCAAAGAAGACAGTTAAGAAAGCTGCTGATTTTGTTGAAGGGTTGACGGAATGTCATAAATTCGTTCAGGAACGATTGGAGAAAGCAAATGAGAAGTATAAACAATCTGCAGATCTCAAGCGAAGAAATGTTGAATTTAATGAAGGTGATTGGGTTTATGCAGTGTTAACAAAAGATCGTTTTCCAGTAGGCGCTTATAACAAGTTGAAAGCCAGGAAAATTGGTCCTGTAGAAATCATGAAACGAATTAATGAAAATGCTTATAAGTTGAAGCTGCCGGAGGATGTGTATACTTCTGACGTGTTCAATGTTAAGCATCTTATACCATATCATGGGGATGAGTCTGTTGTGGAAGAAGAGGGTGCAAATTCGAGGTCGAATTTTTCTCAACCTGGGGAGGATGATGCAGCACATAATGTTAAAGGCATAGGTCGCTCACGACCTAAGGAGTTTGTAGGTCGCTCACGACCTAAGGAGTTAGAGGAGGGAGCGAGTGATGCTGGGAAGAGTGGTTTAGCGACCTATGATAAGTCGCTAAGCGAGCTAAAGAGCGGCACAGTCCAAGTTGGTGAAGTGTTAGGTCGCATACGACCTAACGAGGCCTTTAGGTCGCCCCAACGACCTACCGAAGATTTGCAAACTAACGAGATACTGGAACGACCTAACATGTTTTTAACTCGTATACGACTTAGCGAGTTAGAAGATAGGTCGCAAGAAGGACTTAACCAGTTAACTCGTGTACGACTTAACGAGTTGGAAAATAGGTCGTTGGAACGAGCTAACAAAGTGCTACGACCTAACAAATCACGACCTATGCTAGGTCGCAGGAAACATTCACGACTTAAGATAGGTCGCGGGGTGATCTGGGGAGTTAGGTCGCGAGGATTTAGGTCGCGAGACTTAGGTCGCGAAGTTTCTAGAACAACTTATCTTTTAGGTCGCAAAGCTCTGGATGCCGTTGATTCTTCTGCGAGTTAATCCCTGCCATTGATTTCCTTAAGTCGTTGATCTGGAATGTCGTATGTTCTTAAGTCGCTGAAGCTTGTAGCCGTAGATTTTTATGCCACTTAGATCTGAGCCATTGATTCTTAAATCGTGTGAAGATGTTGCTGGGATGTGTATAATTCGTTACCGACTTAAGTTGAGTCGTCTGTTGTTTGTTGTATTGTATTTTTAGGTCGAAGGTTATAAGTCGTGTACGACCTAAGTGGTGTAAGTCGTATGTTGTTTTGTATGTTGGTTGTAATATGCGATTGTATTGTAATGTGAACTGTTAGGTCGTTAACGACCTATACTAAGTCGCTGGGTTTTATAGGTCGCATCATTATAGGTCGTAGGTCGTTCACGACCTAAGTACTTGTAATTTTTGAAATTTCTGTTGAAAAATTGTAACGCCTATAAATAGGCCGTGTGAGTCATTTGTAAAAGTTGTTGAATATTGAATAAAATTCTCTTTTGTTAGCTTTGTGCTTTCAATTTAAATTGGTAGTTGAGTGTAATCTCCTATCTCCTCTTTCGGTTAATCGAGTGCGCTCGATTCAACGATTGTAGAAGCCGATTCGCAGAATCAAGTGCGCTTGATCAACGCTTGAAGAATTGAAGATCATTGAACCCGGTATCGTGCGCGATCAACGAGTTTGGGATAGCTAGAATTCGGTATCTTCGGATCAACGAATTTGGGCATTTCAGTATCTTCCAATCCACCGATTACTACATTCACCGATCTACATTGTTTTTGTAATATCCGCTGCGTCAGATTGTCGTGTATCGATCCGTTTTTTACTTTGATGTGATGGCTTGTCCCCGAGCTCGGGTTTCGCTTAGCGAGTGACCGGTTGCATCACGGTCACTCTCTATTTGAATAAATTCAACCGTATGGTGAAACTTAGCTCTCCGTGCATAGTGATGATCATATGAAGCATTTCAAGTAAATCACAGCTCTGGCTCGAAGAGATTGCATTTTATTGCTGAAATAAGAAAGTATGGCAAAGTCAGTTGCCTTATTGCAAGTTCTAATTTCGAAATGCAGAAACAAATTGCGAAATGGAAAATAAACTAAATGGATAAACATAGCCTGTTATGTGTACTAGCAGTGAAGACTCTCGCTATTCCAGGCTTTTGGCAAAGTAAGACCGTCAACGGTCGATAATTTGAATGTGCCATCTCCGAGCCTTCGTTCAATAACATACGGTCCTTCCCATGTCGGCTTCATATGCGAAGGAACCGGATAAATTCTTTTTAGGACGAGATCGCCTAGTTCAAAGGTTCGCGGGCGGACCTTGGCGTTATACAATCAGGCGACTCGACTTCGATGCGCGGCTGCCCTCAAATCAGCCTCTTCACGCTTCTCATCTAGTAGATCGAGAGATTCAGCAAGTAGTATAGCATTTGTCTTTGGATCATAGTATGTCACACGATGAGAAGGTACTTCTAGTTCAACTGGAATAACGGCTTCCGAACCATAAGAGAGAGAATGGAGTGTGGTCGGTCGCGGTTTTGTGGGTTGTTTGGTAAGCCCATAAAGCCATAGGAAGTTCATCGACCCACTTACCCCCGACCTTTTCCAGTCGTTTTTTCAGAATGGACTTTATAACTTTATTAACCGCTTCGACTTGTCCGTTCGCCTGAGGGTGTGCAACTGTGGAGAATTTCTTTTGGATGTGAAATCGTTTGCAGAAATCTTTAAATTCAGCACTATCGAATTGGGCTCCGTTGTCCGTAATAATGGTGTGTGGGAGACCGAATTGACAGATGATGTTGCGAACTACAAAGTTGATTACTTTCTTCATTGTTATGGTAGAAAGAGCTTCGGCTTCAGCCCACTTTGTAAAGTAATCAACTGCGACGATGGCGTATTTCGCACCACCTTTTGCCAGAGGTAGAGCACCAATGATGTCGATGCCCCACATTGCAAACGGCCATGGGCTGACCATTTGCATTATCTCAGTAGGAGGAGCTCTAGGAATTCGGGCATATTTCTGTCACCTATCACATTTCTTTGCATAATCCGATGCATCGCGATTCACGGTCAGCCAGTAATATCTGTATCGAAGTATTTCTTGGCAAGTGCTTGCCCCCCGGTGTGATCGCCACATTCTCCCTCGTGCACATCGTGCACATCATGCAATACTCGTTTAATTCATCGTGAGCGATACACCGGAGTAGAGGGACTGAGTACCCTCTTCTGTACATGATTCCATTCTGGATGGTAAATCGTGAGGCCTTCCGAAGGACTTGTCTCTTTTCACTCCTGTGCTCCGGCAGGGTTCCGTGCTCAATGTAATTTCTGAGTGGAGTCATCCATGAATCCTTTTCGAGGATGGTTTCGCATACCCAGTCTATTTCAGCACGGTCAATGCATGGGGAAGATAATGTTTCTACGGGAACGAGTCTCATTTGCTGAGCTTCACCTATACTGGCTAACTTCGCCAATGAATCGGCTTTTTGGTTGCGTTCTCGAGGTATACAATAAATGGCATAATAACCAAATTGATTCAGTACTTCCTAAACTCGAGCTAAGTAAGTAGCCAGCCTTCGATCTCTTACTTGATACTCTCTCCGTACTTAACACACAACTAATTGTGAATCACAATAAATTTCCACAGCATTAATTTTCAAATCTCTAGCAAGTTTTAAACCAGCTAAAAGGGCTTCATATTCAGCTTCATTATTGGTCGCATGAAAATCGAACTTCAAAGCATAATAGATAGATCGGCCTTCGGGAGTTTCAAGTACAACACCAGCGCCCGAACACCGGTCGTTTGATGCACCGTCGGTATAAAGCTTCCAGACGTGTTCGAGAGATTCACTGGCTTCGAGCAAGTCCTCTGGAATGGTAAATTCAGCTATGAAATCGACTAGGACTTGTCCTTGAATGGCTCGTCTTGGAGTGTAAGTAATGTCAAACTGGCTCAGTTCGATGTTCCACTTGAGTAACCTACCAGACGTTTCAGGCCGCGAAAGGACCTGTCGTAACGGCTGGTCGGTGTAAACAATAATGGGATGTGCCTGGAAATACGGTCGGAGTTTTCTTGATGCAATAACAAGGCAATAAGCCAACTTCTCTAATTTCAGATAATTCCTTTCAGCCCCAGTCAGTCGCTTGCTGACGTAGTACACTGGCTTCTGTATCCTATCTTCTTCTCGAACTAAGGCAGCGCTGATAGCGTTTTCTGATATCGCCAAGTATATGTACAACTTCTCATGATCAATAGGCTTTAACAGGATAGGTGGTGTCGATAGATGCTAAACTAGCGCTTGGAAAGCGCCCTCACACTCCGTGGCCCATTCAAAGTTCCATTTTCCTTTTCGGATCAGATCGAAGAAGGGAATGCATTTGTCTGTGGACTTTGAAATGAACCTGCTCAGTGCCGCTACTTTACCATTGAGACTCTGGACTTGCTTTATAGTCTTCGGGGTTTCAAGATTTCTGATTGCCCAAATCTTTTCAGGATTAGCTTTGATTCCCCGAGCGTTGACGATAAACCCAAGGAATTTTCCAGATGCAACTCCGAAATGACATTTCAGTGGATTGAGCTTCATTCTGTATTCTCGAAGTATGTTGAACATAGTTTCCAAGTCTTTAACATGGTCAGTGGAAAATCGCGACTTCACAAGCATGTCGTCTACATATACTTCCATTGCTTTCCCGATTTGATTGGAAAACATTCGATTGACCAATCGTTGATAAGTAGCCCCAGCATTCTTGATTCCGAATGGCATAACTTTGTAACAGTAAAGTCCCAGATTGGTTATAAAGCTGGTATGTTCTTGATCAGGTAAATGCATCGGTATCTGATTGTAGCCAGAATACGCGTCCATGAAGGATAGGAGCTCATGCCCAGCTGTCGAATCTACTAGCTGATCAATTTAGGGAAGTGGGAAACTGTCTTTGGGACAAGCTTTATTCAGATAGAAGTAATCGACACACGTTCTCCATTTTCCGTTCGGCTTTCGGACGAGCATGGGATTCGACACCCATTCAGGATATAGTGCATCTCGAATGAACCCGTTTGCTTTAAGCTTTTCTACTTCTTCTTTAAGGGCGGCAGATCTCTCTGGATCCATACCATGCCTTTTCTGTTTGACCGGGACATGCCGCGGGTCAATATTCAGAGTGTGGCTCGCGATGCCCGGCGAGATTCCACACATGTCAGAATGCGTCCAGGCAAATACGTCAAGATTCGCCCGCAGAAATTCAACCAATTCCCCTTGAGTTTGCTGGCTTAGCTGAGACCCAATCTTTATCATCTTCGAGTCATCATCATTGTCAATTGGGACATCAATTGTTAGTTCGGCCGGGGATGCTTGACTTTCTTTAGACTCTCCTTCGTCTTCAGTTTCTCTTGGGTCAAGATCCTTGAGGAATTGGCTGGGGTGCCCGGGCATAGGCCCGGGCGTTAATTGTCAATTATCGGCAAAACGGACGCAGAGAGATTCCTCCACGCCCTTTCCTTTCTCCTTTCGCTGCGCCTCCCGCGGCTCGGCAACATAACAGGCTCTGGCAGCAGCCTGATCTCCCTGAATGATTCCCACTCCATGATCAGTGTGAAACTTTAAAGTCAAACACCACGGGGCGATGGCTGCCCTGAATTCGGCGAGGACCGGTCGGACCAAGAAAGCATTATAAGGGGAGTCTATGTCCAAAACAATGAACTGTAACATCCGTACTCTCCGACGTTCTCCAATTCCCAACTCTACTGGCAGTTCCACCATTCCAGTGGGTATAGTAGCACTTCCGTTGAAACCATGGATTCGGGATTGACAAGGTTTCAAGTCCGTAGCTTCCATTCTCATTTGATCATAGGCTCGCTTAAACAAAATATTCGCTGAACTTCCACTGTCAACTAAGATCCTCATCATCCAAGCAAGACCTACTTGAGCTGAGATGACCAGTGGATCGATAGTGGGGGCTTCGACTTTATCAGCGTCTCTGTTTCTGAACATGATGTCATCTGTCATCGTCTTTTGTTGCTTGGCCGGAGCCCCTTCATCAAGACTGCTATAGCACTCGAAGTCTGCATGCCTGATAGAGATGGCATACGACTCCATTTCCTTCCAGCTTTGGTCTGCTGAGTGAGGACCACCACTTATTGTATTAATAACCAACCTCCCGCCAGTATGAGCGGGTTCCTCTTGCCTTTCCGGATTTGGCGCACGATTCTGATTCGATGGGACCGCACCACCTGACTGCGGTGCCCGCACATACTGATCCAACTTCCGCTCACGTATTAGTTTCTCAATGAGATCTTGTAAATGACGACACTCGTTTGTGTTATGACCATAACTCTCATGGAATTTACAAAACTTTCCTGTTTGGATTTGTCTTTCCGTTGGTGGCTTCGGAGCAGGTTTCTTGTATTGCATGGTATTGCAGGTCTGCAAATACACATTTTCCAGTGACGTATTCAATGGAGTATAATAGTCAAACATGGGAGCTCTACGTCGTGGACCACGATTCTGATCTCGCTTCTTGCCCTGATTTCCATTATCCCTCTGCTGATTCTGTTTATTTTGTACGTTCAACTGAACTTTTCCCGAACTTTCTCCGGACTGTTTAACTGCGATGTTACTCTGGATTCCTTCGATGGTGGGCCCTACGTCATCTTGCTTCCTAGACTGTTTCGCATCCTCCCTTCTCAAGAATTGGGCTGCCTTGGAATAGAAACGATCCAATGACGCAGGTGGCTTCCCAGCTAACCAATTTCCAAACTCGGAATCAGCATCAATTCCCTTAGTCAATGCCATCAGGATAGAGTTATCGTTGGGATTGCTTATCTCTGCACATGCAGCGTGGAATCGCTCCAAGTAACGTCTAAGTGTTTCTCCGGGAGCTTGTGTAACACTAGACAGAGTGTTAACATCTTTAGGCCTCGCCACGTGCATACGGAATTGTTCAACAAACTTGGTGGCCATCTGGTCAAAGTTAGAGATGGATCGTGGTGGCAAACGAGTAAACCACATGGTAGCCATGCCCCCTAGGGAAATAGGGAAACTACGGCATTTTACTACATCATCAGCTCTCGCAGCATTCATTAGACATTCATACTTTAGGATGTGTTGGTTGGGATCGGAACTTCCTTCATAGACTGGTAAAGTTGGCATCCTGAAGCGCCGAGGTGGTTCAGCATACAATATTTCATCGGTGAAAGGGGTATGACTCCGGGAGATTCCCCAGTCGTCATTAGTGAGACCCTGACTCTCACGGATCATTTGACGAATCATCGTTGATATATCTGGCATATGGATACTTGGAGCTTGTTGTGCCAAGGTGTGGTCGGATTCCACAGCGCGAGTCTGGACCGGACGTGGTCGACGATCCGTGTCTTGCCTCCTTGGTTCAACATTTCCTGGGACATAAGGCTCTGGAGTATGCTCTCGCTGGCTACGATGAGGATCAGCTTGGTTTCTAGCATCAACTCCTTGTTCGGTAGCTGTGGTAGTAGCAATGTTGCCAATGACATGATAAGGAGCAGCACCTCCTCGGGACGAAGGTCCGGTATGATGACTAGTGGATGGTCCAGTTCTGGGTTGTCTAAGATTCGAAGAAGGTTGGTGTCCTGTAGCCTGGGTGTAGCTCACACCCAGCCGTGGGTGTGTGGATCGGTGATGACCATCAGATGAGGCTGAACTTTCTGTGGAAGAATAAGAACCTTGGTCTCTTCTGGATCTTCTGCGCCCTTGGCGATTTAGCTGGTTGGTCAGCTCTGTGTTAGCGCGCAGTTGCTCAGTAAGTTGTTGTCGACTCTAGGTCAATTCTTGAAGCAGCATCTGGAATTCTTGTCTAGTGACTGGGCCTGATGGATCTGAAGGTCCGGTGGCATCTTGGTTTGATGGAGGCAATCACGCGGGATTGTGTCGGTCACGTCCTCCTTGATCAGCAGCTGTAGAGGTAGTCCGCGTACTTACCATGGTGAAATGATGAAAGTCCTTTCCTAGATCTGATGCAAATCTGAATAGAATGGAAAGGCTTCAAAGTTCTAGATCTGGATCTTCTTCTTGGATTTATGCAATCCGATATAGATAGGAGATCCAAAGAGCAGGAGAAAAATTAGGTTTTCTCAGTGAAAGCACCAAAGTGTTTGTACCAAAATTGGGCACAACACTCTTCGGAAGTTTTTGCAGAGATAAAGTGAAGAAATTAAATGGAAAAATAGGATTATCTAACAAAAACTCCAAATTTCAAATATGAAAGTAACTAAAATGCACGGAGACACAAGAATTTAGAGTGGTTCGGCGTATCGCCTACGTCCACTATGAAGTTGATTGCTTTATTGATCTTTCTTTGATGATTACAAGTGAATTTAGTGAGTTACAACAGATAATTATGATTTACAGCAGTGAAATTCGTTATTGGCAGTAGCTATGGAGTTTGGATATGGATCCGGTAGAGTCTGGGCGTTGGAGAAGTCAAAGAAGAAGCAGCCCTTTTTCTGTATGCCCTAGGGCTCTATTTATAGGTGTAGGAGGCTGATATTTCACTCAGATCTCGGGAGACTCCCTCTGGCACGTGACTAGGCCCGCGCGCCCAAGCCCGCGAAGTTTCGGTCCGATCCGTGATCGATACGAACAGATTTCGTATCGATCAAGATTTCATCCAATGGAGTCGAAATTTGGCGTGGACGTTCCTTAGCATGTACGTAGGCTTCTGTGAAAATTTCATATCATTTGGACTTGTAGATTAGGAGATATGATCGATATGAATTAGGATCTTCGGTTGGCTGTTTCGTTCAACTCCCTTATTTCGACTCGGTCCTGTTCGACTCGATCACTTCGAATCGATGGGCGCGCGTAATCTCTAGATTGCTCCGCCTTTGATGCCGAGTTGGCTGAGTCATTCTTGGACCTTGCCTTGTTCGTATCGATGGAAACGCCCTCTTTTCATATCGATAGAAAGTGAGTTGCACGCATTGTCAGTAGGGTTCTGTTCGTATCGATGGAACTCAACTCCGGTCGATTGATTCGAATACGGCAACACGATGGATTCGATCAGTGGATCCACGATGGATACGAAGTACCGGAACTTGATGGATTCGAACAGGGCTTTTCCAGTATGGATATGAACTGGACAAATAAGGGACACGAACTACTGTTGCTCGATGGATTCGAGCAACGTGATCCAACTGATGGATTCGAAGTAGGCATTAGACAATCGAGTCGAACTGTTGTTTTTAGATGGATGCGGATCGAGTCGAACAGAGGCTATCTGATGGATGCGAAGCGAGTCGAACAGAGGCTATCTGATGGATGCAAAGCGAGTCGAACAGAAGCTGTTTGATGGATGCGAAGCGGAGCGAGTCGAACAGGTGCTTTCTGATGGATGCGAAGCGGAGCGAGTCGAACATAGGCTGTTTTTATCCAATTTTGCATCGATCGTAACTTGAGCATACGAACTCGGATTGACTTGAAATTTGGAACGTGGGATCTCATAGCTTCGCTTGTCGTGTCATATCAATTTTAGCTCGATCCTGACTCAGACAAAATTCGTCGATATCCATAGTGAGCCTGTGTATAACCGATCTCTAGGACGGACCGTCATTGGTTACTAGTCAATTCCTTGGTGTTACGGCCTTGCCAAAAGACGGGATAACAGAATTCTTACAAAATTACTAAAAATCGATATTATGCATCCTAGAATAACATTCTTCCACTTTACCCCAACAGTTGGTCTAGTTGATGGTCCCTCTAAAGCATAAACCCTTGCCTGCTTCTATTCCTGCCAATCCCTCTTCTTATTGACAGGCATATTACAGTTAGGGCACTTATGTAACGACCTATAATTTTGAACATTTTTTCTTTGAATATCTAAACTTTTAAAATATGGTTAAGTGAAAAGTGATTTTATAACCTTGTTAAACTCCTTTTAATTAATAACTAATGAAAAAAACTTAGTTTTTGAAATTTGTTGATAAAAATAAATACTTTGAAGAAATATCGATAATGCGATCGAAAATCGTTTTATCGATAAGCGGATTTTTGTTCAACATAAGTTATTTGAATTTTGTATACATGTCTAAATAACATATGAAGTCATTAATAGCTAATAAAAATAATTTGTGTTAATATGGTTAACTAAATTATTCTTGAGTGCTTCTAGAAGGTCAAAGGTAGGAGATATTTTGGTGTAGGTATTTCCATTGGCTCATGAGGTGTAAAGTAAGTTGTATAGGGGGTGATGGGTTTGGATGGCTAGAAGAGAGGGAGAGGTTATAGTAACCTCTTAAAAAGATCGTTATCATATCGAAAAGTGTCCAAACTTTCTAGACCGTAAACCTACCAGTTCATAGTCTGTTACAGCACTTAACGATAGAATTTTCTGGCTGTTGTAGTAGCTCTGAACCCTTTTTACGCCATTCTGAAAATGCAATAGTTTCTGTTTTGAATTTTGATTGTTTTAAAATGACTTTTAATTTAAGTACTTTTCTACAATCCTTTTCGTAGTATTTAATAACTTATATTAGAGTATTTTAAAATGATTGATTAAAAATTTATTTTTTACAATATGATATTGGAAGCTAGCACACAATTGCATTATGACTGTTTATCACCAATTTCGGTCTTTTGAGTATTTGTAAAATTTTCGATTTTAGTGTAGCTAACAATGGTTTTAATTGTGATTTTTATTGGAGTAGTTTTAGATTTTACTTTTCTAATGATGACAAATTTTTACTAGACACTATTTTCATTATCACGTGATGGTATATTTGGTTTGAAAGAAACCAATGAGCTTTTAATCATATTAGTATTTCTTTGGAAACTTTGATATATAAGTGCTTCAATTAGTTTTAATTGGATTTCGAACCCTAACTATAAATTAACCAATAATGTTGGTTTAAAGATTTTCTTAAAAGCGTAAAATCTCGTATTGAACTTTTAAGGAAAAAATCATTTCTAAAAATAGAAATAATATTAATACTTCAAGTACAGTTTTGTAGATGTTTTTCCTGATGATACATTTGGTATTATACTTTTACTATGAAACTAGCTTTGACTTAGAGTGTTTTTGTTCTTGATATGCCTTGTAGCACTTTACTTGCATGGTTTTATTTAACAAATCTGTGTTGTAGTATCAATTCTATTAGGTTTTACCCAAGGATTCATACACAATTAGATTTGAGAAGAGATAAGAAGTGAAGAAAAGCAAAAGTCAAACAAATTCCTCTAAACAACCTTCATTAAATTCACCAAAAAGAATACAAAAGAAAGCCTTAAAATTAAGAAGAGATCTCAATCTCCAAAACCCAAGAAAATTTAACTTTTCCCCCACACATATTATAATAACCCCTATTCAAGCCTATTTATAGAAGTCTAAAGCAACCCTAGTCGTCAAATAAAAGATATGCCAAGATCAACGGTTCAAACTCCAAAATACCCCAAAAATGACAAAATTGTCTCTAAATCGTAGTTTAAATTTTCTTGAAATAGCCGCTTTAGTCGACTGAACTACTATTTTTAGTCGATTGGTCCATGTTTAAGTCGAATGAAAATAGCTTCAATCGACTGTGAAAACAGCAGTGCTCTCGAGTTGCATATAACCAACAATTCAATCGACTGGTAGGATTTTCAACCGATTGAAAATCTGGTACAGACTTGTTTCAATCCTTTCTCCTTCTTCGCCTCTACGTTTCGTCTCCTCCTCTGCAACTCCTAACGATGAAATATGGTTGCACTAATCCTAACAATTTCCACCTTGATGTAATATTTCCATAAATACCATCCAAACTCCACCTTCAACCTCAAGCTCTAAGCAAACTTTCAATATCACTATGGAAACAAATACTCTACCCTCAAAAGTAAACATTACCAACCTACAAATCATCTAAATATGCATGCCCCTAATTGAACATACATATCATTAATAATTTGAAACTGCTTATAATACCAGAAAGGCCTCCATGTGGTCTTTGCGACTTTCCGTTGCTGACTTCACCTTGATTCTGACTAATTTTCCTCTCCAACATCACTTTGAGAAGTTCTTCCGTTATCCACCGCTTTTCAAGCAATTTGTGCACATTGTTGCTTCTCCTTTTTGCGGCAGCACTTCCCTATTATCCTTCAAAACCCTAGTGACTCCATCTCAAGTTGACAATTGCAGTCGTTTTCTTTTAACTGTCCTTTTAAAACAAGTTCTTCTTAATTTTGGTACAAGCCTAAGTCCCGTGAGTTTCACCACCCTTTCATTATACATCTTTAGCTTAACGGAACTTATACCCTTCACCCCGACATCTCCACCATTAGCGGACTCCGCCTTGTTTCTCTTTTGCTCCTTGTAGTCAATGAATGCTCCTGTTTGATTGCATTTATGGGAACATGCACCCAAATCAAGCAACCCACTAATCTCCTTTTCTTCTGTCAACGTAGAGAATATCATTACATACCAAAATTCACCTCGTCATCGTTGTGTTTCTCAAGCCTGCCTTTACATTCATGTAATGCTTTCATCTTTTCTCTACCTTTAAGCTTGTTGTAAAATTTCAGGTTGTGACCAGGTTTTTAGAATAATAACAAATGAAATCTCTTTCCATATTCGATCTATTTAATCATCTTTCCATATTTGAACCGTTACCCCTCCTTGCAAGATGGACCTCTTCAATCGGATTTCTACTTTCTCTTTCTTTCTTATCATTTCCATCCAATATGTTCATCCTCTACATCTTTTCATTAAAAGGACTACTAACCACCGATGTCATTGAAACAGCTCCATCTGAATTTGAGCTGTTCAATGCCACCATAATGTTTCCTTACTCTCAAGCAATAAATTCATC
The DNA here is from genome assembly GCA_030737815.1 of Allium fistulosum. Lineage (NCBI taxonomy): Eukaryota > Viridiplantae > Streptophyta > Magnoliopsida > Asparagales > Amaryllidaceae > Allium > Allium fistulosum. The sequence continues at coordinate 707,164,258 of CM060903.1, read as the reverse complement.
AACATCAAGGCATGTGTCTCATCATCCACTTTGTAATTCACGGTCGCCAATTGATTCACAATTGCTTCAAAATCATTACGATACTTTATAGTTGACTCACCTTTCTTAAGCTTCATATTTAGCAATCTACTCGTTAGAAGAGTCTGGTCTATAGCAAATTTCTTTGCGTAGATTCCTTCCAAATTCTTCCAAATTCCAAAAGCGGATGTTTCATTAGCAACAATATAAAACATCGTATTCTCCAAAAAAAAACGTAACAACCAACGCAGCCTTCCTATCCAAAGTTTCCCACTTTGCTTCAGACGCATTATTGGGTTTATCCCCTTTGTTCTCCAATGGTTGGTGAAGATCACTGAGGTATAAAAAATTATCAATCTTCACCTTTCATAACCATCGTTTCTCCCATTAAATTTTTCAACACATCTTCTCCATAACTAAACTCTCTTCACAAAAATTTATATAGTAGGCTTTGATACTAAATGTTAGGGTTTTTCTAAGGTCTAACACAATTAAATTTAAGAAGAGATACAAAGTGGAAAATACAAAAAACAAAGAAATTCCTTCAAATAACCTTTACTAAATTCGCTAAAGAGATTACAAGAGGAAACCTAACTAAGAAGAAATTCAATCCCAAAGCCCTTTAAAAAAAATAATTTTTTTCCGACATGTATATTGGCATTTATAAAAGTCTAAAGTAATCTATATCATCGGATAAAAGAGATGCCAAGATCAAAAGTTGAAACTCCAAAATACTCCAAAAAAGACAAAATTGTCCATAAATTCCGAACTTCAAATGTTCTAGAAATAGTCGCTTCAGTTGACCGAACTACTATTTTCAATCAACTAGTCCATGATTTAGTCGACTGAAAATAGCTCTAGTCGACTCTGAAAGTAACCGTGCTCTCGGGTTGCATACACTCAGTCGATTGGTAGGATTTTCAATCGATTGAAAATCTGGTACAGGCTTGTTTCAACCATTCCTCCTCCTTTGCCTCTTCATTTCGTCTTCGCCACTCCTCCTCTGCAACTACGAATGACAAAATTTTGTAGCACAAACCCCAACAGATTCATTCTACATTTAATTTCTTTGCCTTTTGTATTACTTGCTTTATTTTGTCTTTCGCCTAGTTTAATCATATTAATGCTTATTTTATCATTACTAGATTATTATACTTGTACGTACGTACATATAGATGTATGTATGTATATGTATATGTATATGTATGTGTGTGACTTAGTTTTATGTTTATTGCTATTTTTTTTTTGGATATTACTTTGGTTTGGATTAATATAGCTGTTTTACGAATTTGGTTACCTATCATTTTCATTGGGCTAGTATTTTATTTTATTTCATTTCATTATGAAACTTAGATAGTGTTTGATTTAAAAACGAATTTTGTATTCTTGGTTTTCAATATATGTCAAATATAAGAAGAATTGAGGAACGACAGAGGGATGAAAGAAAGATGGATGAGAGGACGAAGGGATAAAGGGACGCTGGAAGAATGGATTGTTTTAGGTGCTTGTGTTATTTTCCAAAACACAGAAAATAAAAAAAATGTTTTCTATTTTGTATGTTAACTTCATTTTCTAAATTGATCGTTTTCGGCAATATACATGCGTCGTGTGCATTTTTGTTTGAACGAAAACTCAAAATTAAAAATAACAAACCAAACACTTCCTTAGTTTTTAGCGGTGAGAGATTTTTATTTTTATTTCACATTGTAAGGGATGTATCGCTAACTCTCAGACATGTTGGCAACTTTATTTATTAATGTAAAATAAAATACATCACTATTCTCCACCTTGAATAAAGGATCATCCATTTTATCTCAAAAAAAATTCATAAATTAATTTCTAATGCACCACATAGCTTTGTAAATATGATATCGCTTTTATTTAATTTATTCAATATCTATCATGTTATTTTTCATAGATTATTTTAATAATGCTACAACGTAGTATCAATTTTGTATTTGTTGAAACAATAAAATAACAAAGCACTTATATTTAAATTTTATTGCATGATAGTTGACCTTAGCTTGTGGTGGTATTTTATGGTTAAATGATATTACTCGATAGCATTTTGTACTTGTATATTTCTTTTTATATCATTTTATCATCAAACCGACCGTAGGGAGGTTTGCCTACTTCTACTAGGCAAAATCAATTTTTCTAAAGCCAAAAAAACATTGCCCCTGTTTCGTTTTTATTTCCCCTTCTTCTTCTTCTTCCCCAATTTTTCTCTTCTTGACCCCGTATTCACCTACGAAAGTTTCGCTTCCGTTTTCGTCAATACAACCTACAAAACATGCTTCTTCTTCTCCAATTTTTCTCTTCTTGACCGCGTATTCACCTACGAAAGTTTCGCTTCCGTTTTCATCAATACAACCTACAAAACCCTAAACAAGAAAAAATTCATCACCCTGCCTCCGACTTCGACCAAACAGCCGCCGCACCACGCTGCAGTCAACATCAACGGCCGCACCACCTGTTGCCATTACTCGTCTACGGGCCTGACTCAGAGCAGTCTACAGCCTACTCCCATCTTCAATCTGAAAGAAGAAAGGTAAGCCATTTATTATTGTTTTAAATGTAATCAAATATCAAATTAATATTAATATGAAAAGTTTGCTAACATTTTTTTTGGCCAAAATAGCCCACATGGTTTCAGATTGGCGACGTAGATGGAATTGGAGCAGGACTCTCGTTTGAAGAATGGGTTGCATTGGTTCGGAAAAGAAGCTTCAAATATCCTCCAACCAGCAGATCTTACAGCAATACTGATTCGATGCCTTCATTGTTCATTCCTCTTGATTGGTTTGTATCTCTTCTAGTTTCCCCTTTTTTACGATTTGAAATGAATGTTGCTTTTATTCTTATTAAACGCGTTGATGAATATATTGGGAATTTGTATAGAGCAATTTATTGAACTGTAGTATATTGGCAGTTTAATGTTAGAACGCGGATGCAGTATCAATATAAAACCGTAAATGTGGACGACCAAATTTATTGAACTGTAGTATATTTCCGTAATTTCAAGCGATTTTTTGTGTAGTTTGATCTTTTTTGATTTGAAAATCTTTACTTCAGCATCAGAACTTAAAGGATTAGTTTGTAATATAAGAACATTCAGGCTTCGGACTTTGCAATTGCTGAAGCAAAGATTTGAGATTTCAGCCTATTCAGCCTATTCAAGGTATTAACTCAAACAACAGCTCCATATGAATTTAGTGATTGTAAAATATTTAGAGACATTCTTATTTTGGTTTATCAAGGGCTAACTATTTGTAATGCACCTTTATGCTGAGTATTTAGTTCGTACATGTGCTGATTATGCATTTAGTGCAATTTGTTTCGATAAACTGTTGATGTGTAGTTTTGCTTGCAAACACATGTTTCATAGGTAAGAAAATTACTTTTTGTAGGAAAGCAGGCTTTTAGGATTTCCTCTTATAATACTACTGTTATTTTCAACTAAGAAAATGTGTAATAAGTTTAACCTTCTTGCTAATCATTTTATGAGTTTGTTTTTTCCTAAATGTGCACGGTAAATAAATTCTTTTAATAGTGTTGTAATAATTCAGCTGTGATCCGTTGAGCATTTATTTATGAAATTGAACATACAGTTATCTTTAGTATGTTTTCAGCACTGTGTTGGCTTTTACCATATCTTTACGGCTAGTCAGTTGGGTAACATTGAACTGTTACGCAGGAAGAAGTGGCAAAAGAATTTGGGATCCCAGTTCAATTTCAGCGCTTCTGGCTTTGAACCAGGAGACAAAACCACACATTTAGACCGAACAGGCCTATGTCCCCTTAAGAGGAAGCACACGTTGTAAGTAATTTATTGGATGCGACTATTTTTTGTAAATGGTTGGTAAATTGTATTTTTGGCTAAGGAAAATTTGAGATAAAGACAAAGATAACGCATGAACCAAAAGAGTGGCTGTAAATGTTTAACATAAACAAACAGTAATTATACAAATACAAGCTCAGAATGGTGAGTGGAAAGATTTGTATTATTGCAATCCGCAGTACTAGGTGTTCACTAAGCATGAAATTAATTAGAATGCACAATTCCCACCAATGAACGGAAAATAGTGCACCAATAATCTACAGCAGACTTTCATCTTCTGCTTCTTCCACTCTTTGTCCTTGAGTATTTTCGATTCCTTTTTCATGTCGATAGGCTTCTCTTTTTGTTGTTTGTTGTACGTAGTATCGTTGATCTCTTGTACTGAATGTTTTGTCAAAGTAGAGCTCTTGCAACCCATTCCTTTTCTTTTGCAAATTACGTATAATTTGATTGAGAGTTGAGAGAAGATTCAGGTGTTAATTATTTGATATATGGATGGGTTATTGGTCTTTATACATAGCTTATTAAGGGAATTTATATTTGCTTGGTAACGGATTATCAAGAGTTCAATTCAAAAGTATCCATTTGGAAAATAATATATGAAGCAATCAAATAGAAGCGTACAAAATTGAAGAACATAGCTACAATAATATTATAACACATGGATGTTGGAGCAGAAATGTAATGTGCATGATTACATCAAAGTAGACCAGGCCGAGAAATTACAGGGAAGTGATGTACAATCAACGCTGTTCCTTCTTGCCTTTTACCGTTCTTTTTCAATGTTTCTTTCTTCTTATATATTTCACCATGATTCTTTCTATCATTGCCTTGTCTCATACGTTCTTTAGTAGTATCAGCTTCTTGCACTAAAGGCTTGATCAACGTAGAGTTCTTGCAACCCATTTTGCTGTCTTTGTATTGTTAATAAAAATTTTGAATATAGAAACTTTTGAAATTGATATGTGAACTTAACAGCAGATGTATTGCTTACCATAGAGCTAGACCTTCTGCCTCAGATCTTTTGTATGATTCATTCTTTGATGGTTTAGATGAAGGGCCTGTGGTGCAACCTTTTGACTATAATCATGCTCCCTCTTCCAAAGATCATATTTCTACTTTGTGTTCAAGTGTTGGTTTATTCTCTAATATTTGTTAAGTGTATATTTGAAATGGAAAGAAATGTTAAAATTTCTGGGTATGTTAAAGCTTTGGAATATTCAAGTATGGATTCCGTATAGAGCTCAGTATTTACAACCACCATGAACAAAAATATAAAATATTAATGCATGAATTTTGTATATTTCTACTTATATGTGTGCGTGCGTGAATTCACATATAACTTTTTTTCTAAAAATGAATTCACATATGACTTTCTATTTCTTTGATATATAAAAGATTGATAAAGGATGCATTGGTCAAAATCGATAGTAATGCATGGCCATTTGAAAAATAAATTTGTTTGGTTAGCCATGTTAATCACTTGAAGAAAAATTATTATTTTCTTCAATGGTACATGTTAAACGGTCGGTTTTCCACCGTTGTACGGTTGTACTAGTATAATGGTACTGCATAGTGTTATTTTTTCACTGTTGTCATTTTTGCAATAGTTGATGATTATTAAGCAAGATACCATGAGAAACGATGTAGTGATGTGCTAGAAAATTATGCAGCGCAATAGTAGAAAGTAGAGGAATGTTTTGTTTATACAAGCACAGGCAGAAGCCGCAGTACACTGGAAAAGACTACGTGGAAATTCGACAACGTGCAGTACAATGGCATAAAAAACAATGGTTTGGACTGCAGCATACACAACGACCGATGTATTTTTATGACTAAATTTTAAATGTGCTTTCCTATCAGCCAAAATAAGAAAGACCAAAATGAATAGCATAGTTTTCTGCGATCTAACCATCCCCAAATATTATTGTTATATAACATGAAGCAGTAACAATATAATTCAGGGTAATCTAGTTGAAAATGAAAGCCAAGTAGATGATTGCTTCTCGCCTCAAAAACTAATTAGCAATGGAAGGAACACTAACCCACAAAACAATATTTCATTTCACAAGAACATACAAATACTGACAAAGATAATATGCAGAATCACAGGGCTAATGACCTTTCATGCACTATGTCCTCTAAACCCGAGAATAACACCATCCACTTCTGAAGAAACTTATAAGCTGAAGGTCATTTCCATGCTTCCTCATGTCGCAGTCGTATGCAGATGCTGTTAAGGTATAGCCTTTGCCGCTAGTATCTTTTGGCATACCGCAATCCTTACCCCTCACAGATCCATGTCCTTCATAGTTGATCCATATACATTGATATTTAAAAGAGTGCTAACGTAGAATGTGAATTCAAAACATAACATAACAAAAAATTATCAAAATATAGACCATTATTTTGATAAACCATAACAATTTTTTTCACGGATACCTGCATCCCCGTATCCATCCCTCTGAATTTCAGATTTTTTTGAATTTTCGTATGGAAGGAATTTGGATTTTCAGGTCATTCGCAGCTCTAACTGCGCATCTACATCTGTATCCCTCCTCGTATTCAGGCTACATAAGAATTCTGTTGGCAGGTACCCAATAAAAATATTGTAAACAGTGAAAGAATAAATGCCTTCGAAATAAACAATTACACATGTAAGATTATCGTATGTAACAATAGATAGAGACACGAGAAGAATGACCATTTGTTACATTCACTCTCATTAAGCTGGTCTTTTACACTTGAAAGTAAAAGGAAAATTAAACGACGGTATCCTTTACACATGAGCTATGCAATAATTGATCACCTTTGTTTTCCAACACTGATACAACGGAATGCACGTATTGGATGCATTCCAATGAAGTAGAACCTTTCTACCATGATTTTGCTATTAACAATGGTTTATGTATTTGCATTGTCGACATCTAATATACCGTATATTTTTAACCGGAGGAAGAAAACAGGAAGAAAATTTGTTTCCCACAAAATATAATTCATGTAGCACTTTATGAAAGGCTGGATGAGGTTATATCCAGCTCTCAAAAATCATATGCATTTGAAATATAGAGAACTGAAAACTTATAAAAAAGAGTATTTTAACATCCACCTTATGAAGGCAGGTAAATTATTGGTGACTCGGAAATTTATATCTGTGCATTGCAAAATAAAGGAAATAGTGACTTATGTAAAATGTAGCCCACTAAATGATTCAAGGCTCCAAGTAATGAACAGTAGAATATAGTTCCAAACTGCTACAAAGCAGTAGAAATATACATGAATAAATAGAAAATAACAGGTTTATTGCAAAAGAGTAATCACTAGCAAATTCAAGGTTAAAAATACTTTATAGCATATAAAAACACAATAATTTTTTTTTAAATTACTGAACTGGAAGGAGCAAATTATATGGAAACATCCTTCCTTTTAAAAGAAAATTATCACATGTGGAAATCTCAAGCAAAAAATGTGGTTATAGCTCAACAAGGATCCCAATTTTCTACAAAATCTAGACAGAATATGTACCATTTCATGTGTTCAAAATTTGAACATTTGAATTGGATGCTATGATAATGGCAATACCATTATAGAGAGCATAAAGGAGCGTGCCTTATGATATGAACAAAAAGAAGATATGTGCATTTATAAATAGGAACATAAGGTCATTAACTCACAATGTTTTCTTTGCAAACCATAATATCAAACTGGTATAGAAGGTTCAGGGATAAAAATTAATACGTTTTAGCTCCAGGCTAGTAGTAGGACGATTCATACAAAGTCGATGTTATTTTTTCATTTAAAAAAACATTCCAGAAAAGAAAATTTAGGTTAAAAATAAGGCATTGCTCAATTTAGATAAATAACCTGCAAAATTCCAGATCTTAAGTCGACTCCAAACCAATACTTACAAAATCTGCACACCAATTTCCAACAAATGATCTGACATTTAGGATAATTGCAAAATAACAATCAGTAGGGTGTATATGTGTTTTGTGTGCGTGTGCGAGCGCACACATATTTGATACACACGTATATTTGATACACATGTATACATATATTTGATATGTATGTATACAAGCACATGTATATATGGATATGTATGCACGCACACACAGCGATATGTATGACAGAGATGTGTATGTATGTATATCTACCACACACAAGTGTGCGTAGAAAGAGAAATGGGATCCAAAGCCCACTATTTATATAGCCCCCCTTCCATCTTCTGCATAAAAAAAAGATGAACTAAACAAAATTTTGAAGATATATACTTGATATTGAGATCACTGACACAAAATTTAGGATCGTTTTACAACTTCTAACCCTTTCAAAATTTAATTCAACGGTTAAAATATATATTTGACTCATATTGACTTATGACTTCGAAGAAATTTCAAAATGGCAAGGTTGTGCGAAGAAATTTCAAAATGGCAAGGTAGCGTGTGTGTGCACGCGCGCGCACATATCTCCAACCAGTGAAGAAACCTTTAGAAGCAAAAATAGAATTCTTTTGGCATCAAGACTAATATAAGCTATTAAGGTTAAAACAAAAAGGGATTACAGATGTCCAACCAATCTGAAAAAACAGTTTATTAGCAACAACATGCTTCAACATGTCGGTTAGGGAAAAAAAGAAATTAAGGGCATTGATTAAGCAGTGAAACCTAACACCAAGCCTAACACCAAGAGAGACTTCTTGGTCCCCGATCCTAATTGATTAAACTTGCAGTAATACTAACACTACCCCCCCCCCCCAAATAATAATAACAACAACCCTAGAACTTCTTTAAAGAAATGAGCCTGCACTGGAAAATGAAAGCATGTATAACCCCGTTTAGAATCTTGTATACAAAATACATTCTCATTTTTAAAGCCAAGTTGGATGTTTCTTTGCCTGCCAAAAAAGATTGTTATTATTGAACAAATAGCAATCCTAAATAAGTTGGAATACAATACTGCATAACTTATGGTAATATTTGGAACAGAAAAAACAGCAGCAACAAAACTATCAAAAGCAAGCTTTTATCAATCATACACAGCTAAAGCAGAAAATACAAAGCTTTATAGCAATGAAATAAACTCTGCATTAAAAATGGTTTATGAAAACACCAGATACAACAGAGTTCAAAGACTTAAAATAGAAGTTTCAAAGACCATATCGCTGAAAAAACGCACAGCTTTTGCTTTAACTTGTAATTATAAAACTGGTAAAAACACCGTTTGCATTTTTTGAAGCAGGCCCAGAAGAAACCATCTACAAAAGATCTGCAAGATGAATAAGTGAAAGCTGTTTTTCAGAAAACGAATTTTTAAATGTGATATATATGAAAATAATAAAACTGTTTGTTAGCTTCAATATACAACGCCTATGCAAACATATTTGGAAGCTTGGTTTAAGAAAATAAGTGCTGATGATAAAATATATACATGGGCGCAACTTTTTTATTAAATTGGCGTGTTCACAACAGTATAAGACATCCAATTTTTTTGAAGCAGACGATGAATCAAAACCTAAAAATAACAAAGTCAACGGATGCCTATACATTTTGCATCAAATTTACAATTAATCAGTAAAGGTTCAGCCAGTTTCGCTGATAATGGTTCGCATTTTATTTATAATAAAGGTACAGTCAATCAGTAAAGGTTTAAAACATTTGCACCAACAAATGGTCCCCAATTTCGCATCTAATTGATTTGAATCCATGCAAGAGTTAACCAAGAACCTTGCAGATATTTTATCTCACATTTTCACCAATAAAGGTGCACATCGTTAATTTTATTGTGTAAGCAAACTTACGATCAAACCAAGAACCATGCAATTCTCACAAGACATATATATAGAAGAGCTGTGTTACTTTTAAATCAACTGTCAGGAGACATGTATCATAGCTATTAGCTAGGTAAAAGTAAAGAAATAGCATAATACAAGTGAACAACTTTGTTACAATCCTGATTACACAAAAGCATGAAAAAAAACAGCTAACTATACGAGTAATGTGAAAGTTATTATACTATACAAAAGAAATATAGAACTATTTCTATGCGTTAATGACCCATTAAAAAAAGTTCCCCACACCATTTCAGTACCACATCTAACTGAAAAAGTCACTAAACATCAGTTTTCTAATGTGGACATAAACTACAAACAATAATACAAAATCCCAAGTTTCAAGGAACTACCGAAAACACAGTAACCATGAAAGAAAACTCCATGGTTAAAAGTAATCCTAAGATAATATTCTATAAATCACTCAGGTGAATGGAAATGAATAAAAGCTTGTGCAAGGTAGTGTCTGACACTCTGACTGCAAATTTTGTGATATTCTATTTATGAAGAAGCAGTGATTTACTTCAATACAAACTGTTTTACAAAAAAAACCTATACATATTCAAGCATTTGTGTAGTAGGCTACACATAAAATTTATGGCAGCTTCTTCAGTTTAGTTCACTTAGTCGGAAACATGGGTTATATGGAGCAAATTAAATTGAATGCTATATCTGGCCTACATCATTGTTAGGTTTCAAGTCATATGGGAAGTCAAGCTTCGTCAACCTAAAGAATCAAAATCAGCTGAAGGCGGACATGAAATAATATGATCTGATATTGTACCAAGAAATTATGTACCAACAGACATACACCAAACAGTAAGCGAGGGATTTAAATAAACCAAAAAAAGAAACTACCCTAAAAAAGTTAGCTGAGTTATCATTTACGCGTGGACCATTTCAAAATCTAGAGTTTTCAATTTTTCATACACTAAACATTCACTTCAGCTGTACTCATCCAAATTCTGTCTAACAAAGCAGGCACGGCAAAACATATGGAATTAAACAACAAACCAAGCATTTTACCTAACGCCGTCCGATATAAGGTGGGCCACCTGCCCCGAAGCCCTGCCCTCTTCCAGCTCCATATCCACCTTGCATTCCTGGCCCACCCAAAATATTCGTCAGCCCACCCACTCCTTGACTTGCTAATAATGCAGTCAAAGCTGCTGGATTCAATGCTGGATTCAGCGGCTGGTTATATCCATATCCACTCCCTGAAGCCGCCATCATGTGTCCTCCTACTGCCCCACCAAAATTTGAGTGTGTTGCACTTTGCTGAAACCCAGGCTTCTGATTCTTCTGCCCATCCACTGCCTTTTGGCAATGCAAAGTCTGTCCTTCAAAGTTCTTATGTGGCTCTTCCAATGCCTTCTTAGCGCTCTCCACAGTCTTATACACAAACAAACAAAACCCGCGTGGCTTACCAGTAGTTTTATCCAAACCTAAAGGCCCTTCTTCAATCTCCCCAAACTTTCCAAAAAATTCAACCAACTTCTTCACGTCTGTATCTGCCCCCACATTGCTCACAAATATCTTCCTCTGGGTATATTCGGAGGCTACAGGAGCAGCAACAGATGCAGCAGCAACACTGCTCGGTCCCACGGGACCCAAAGATGCCAGCTGGCAAGATGCGGGTCGATTTCCAATTTTCTTCTGAGGTTCCTTCAGCGCATTCTGCGCACCTTTTCGAGTCTTGAAAAGGATGAAAGCATAACCTTTGGACTTTCCGGTTGCTTTATCTATTACTGCCTTGCATTCCTCAATTTCTCCGTACTGAGAGAATAAGTTAGTTAACGTGTCCGCAGTCGTATCCCATGAGAGCCCGTGCACAAAGATCTTACGTGCTGCGGGATCCACGTCAGCCATTTCATGAATCTTCTTGAGCAATTCGGATTCAGATGAGGCAGCTGATGATAGGATGTTGATGAGTTGCTCTTTCTGAAATAAATCTAAGATCTTCCTTAGGGATTCTGGATCTGAATCTATGGTATCTTCCTCGTCTTTGGAAGAATCTTTTGAATTAGGTTTTTTTAGGTTTTGAGGGTTTTGCTCATCTCCGTCTTCTTCTTCCTCTTCAGATCCTTCTTCTTCTTCGTCGACTTCTTCTTCTTCGTCGACTTCTTCGTCGTTTTCACCATCATTTTCAATCATGGGTTCGGGTACCACCTCGGGTTCAGGTTGAGGTTCGGGTTTGGGTTGAGATTGGGGCTCGGTTTTTTTTCCAGGTTGAGATTGAGAAGAGGGAGTGGAGGTTTGAGAAAGCTTACGTTTTCCGGCCATGGCGAAAAAGAAGGATTGAGAAAGATGAGAAATCTTTTGACGGCTAGGGTTTGAAGAATGAGAGGATGAAATAACACAGGGCAGGAGCTTCACACATTTATACGTGTGATACAGATTTCATAATGGTTGTTTAATATCCCCAATTTTGCAGTTAAGTATAGCTAGTGGTGTATTTTGTGGTAATTTCAATTGTAATGGGTAATGGTAAGGGTAAATAATGTTAAAAGTACAAATTAAAGTAAATAATTGCTCACAAGGACACGCGCAAAAAACTTTTATCGTAAGGACAAAGCCCAAAACCCAGATACAAATTAAAACAAAACAAAGAATTTTGTTCGTCTCCTCCTCCTCACTTTCACTCAGAAATTGACGAAACTTTGCTCGAAAAAAAATGGAATCGCAGACCAGAAACAAATCTACATCTCCAACACAGCCGCAACAATCGATAGCCGACGAACAACAAGCACAATAGTCGACAGTCGGAGAAACCCTAGCTACATCGAAAGTGGAGCAATAAAGTGAAAATAAAAATGTCGAATCACTTCCAACAGTAGATATTAAAAGAGAAAACGCTATGATACAAGAGGGAAACCTACCTCTACTGGAAATGATACCAAAGACGGTAAAGGGAAGAAGCAGCAAGTTAAAACTTTAAAACCTACATCACTAGAAGAGGAAAACCAAAATAGAGAAAAAAGAACAAAAAGAAGACATGAAAATAATACAGAAATTAAAAGCAGACCAGAAATAAGTGAAATTATACCAGAGAAGGTAACTGATACTATGAAATAAAATATAACAAAGTTAGTACAGTTATGTTATAGTAACATTGAATTTTTTAGCATAGAACAAAGAAGAGAACATGCAGCAACAAATACCTGTAGAGAAAATAGTTGAAGAAAATATGCAAAAAAGAGAACAAAGAACAAAAAGAAGAAATAAAAAACGATTCAGAACAAAATACAAACAGAAACTGTGATTCAAAACAAAATATTGAAAAATATTATCTCTCAGTTTCAAAAACAGTTAGTTCAAAAATAAACAGTTACTAAGGAAGAAAACTGATACCTACATAAAAGAAACTGATACCTACATGAAGAAAACTGATACCTACATAAAAGAAACTGATACCTACAGAAACAAAACTGATACCTACATGAAAGAAAGTGATACCTACAGAAACAAAACTGACACCTACAAAAACAAAAAAGATAACTACATAATAAAAAATAAAACAAAATATTTAGCAAATATATCTTAAAGTAATAACTACAAACGCAAAAATTCATACACAAATCGATACTAACTGTGCTAGTAAAACTGTTAAATATTTTAATTCAAAGCATACTATATGCTTGTACCATTATCCCTGAAATTCAATGTTTTGTATCAATTGTAAACCTGATAATACAACTTATGCAAACTGATACTAACATTACATTTTGGTTTCGACAGGCTTGACTGTGGAATATTTGTAATGATATTTATCGTTTCACTGAACAAAAACAGAATACCAATAAAACTTGAAAAGAAGGAAATATTATCCACAAGAGCAAAGGTTGTACATGCAATATTGACAGATGGTGAACATTGCTGGAGTCTATCTAAATACATATCAAGCTTAGAAAAAGAAAGAAAATGAAAGAACTGATTTCACATTGTGATGTTTCACAATTAAATTTGATACTTGTAAAGTAATGTAATTCTGTTGAAATCTGTACTTGTGAAGTAATGATGTTCTGTTGCAATTTGATACTTATGAAGTAATGATGTTATGTTCTTAAAACAAAGTTGCTCTTACTTGTAAAAACAAACATCAGAACTGATACTGTAAAAATATTTAACCGATACTATCACTTATACTAAATACTTGAAATTAAAATCAATTTGATAATATGCTATACTGAATACAAATTAATAACTAAAGGTTCAATTACAATAAACCACCAAAACAAGTCACACATCCACTTATTAATCTGAACAAATTCAAAATGAAAAATTATATCTTCTTCGAAGCTTGACAATTCCATTTATTATGACCAAGCTGCTTTGCACTCGCCACATCTGTTTTGCTTGTTCTGAAAATATGGAAAATCCTCCTTTAGGCTTGACTGATGATCTACTTGCACCACGTTATCAGCACTGCTAAAAAAAACATTAGTAAAAACATATTCAATTTAGAACATTAGTTTTTCCATTTCAGAAAACTGATACCTAAGGTATAAAAAACTGATACCTAGTTACTGATAATAAAAAAAATGATACTAAGAAAAAATAAAAATGATACCAGAAAACTGAACCTAAGATATGATACTTTTCCACTCTATCACAAGCTTATATACAACCCAATCAATGATACTTTTCCAATCATAACAAGCTTATATCTCATTCTTCAAATCATACAAAGAACAATCGATAAACAATCGAGTGGTAAAAGTGTTATTATTCAACACAAACAGACAAAGAAGACTGTTATCCCCACTGCCAAAAAAATAAAATAAACATTAGTAAAAATATGTTCAATTTAGAACATTAATTATTCAATTTCATAAAACTGATGCCTACCGTATACAAAATTGATATCTAGTTACTGATAATAAAAAAAATGATACTAAGAAAAAATAAAAATGATATCCAAAAACTGAACCTAAATACAACACTGAGAAAAATTGCATAAAGAAACGAATAATAAAACTAATAAAAAACCTGTTGCTACTTCCACAATTTGCCATAGATGAACGAACAAACAATGAGAACAACAACACTGCATATCATTTGTAAAAATGAACACAATTAGAAATCACGGCCAAATTTTTTTAACTCGAACAGAAAAACAACAAAAAATAGAGTAATATAAGCATACCTAATTAATACAATTTGACGAAAAAACAAGATCACGGTACAAATATGAAAAGAACGAAATCAACAAAACGCGCGTAAGAAAAAATTAATCGATGAACTATAATTTTCAGAAGAACAAAATTGAAATAACCGAACGAAGTAGATCGATATTTTTATTACGAGAGAGATATTTGATCGCGACTGAAAAATTTGATCGAAAGGAAGAAGAAGAAGCGCGCGACAGTGGACTGGAAAGAAAAAACGATAGTTTGTCCTTTAGAAAAAAATTTTAGCGGGCTGTCCTACATCTAAAAAAAGCCCTAAAAAGCGTCCTTGAACAAAATTTCCTGTAATGGTAAACCATTACAATATCATTGCATTATTTCGAAACCAACTATAAAGATGATTTACCGATCCACATAATACATGAATATTCATGTAATATATTATGTTACATGCATCTTGAAGCAAGCAAATAATTCAATTTAATTTACGAATTTCGCTCAAATGATGTTGGATGCATTTATTTCTTTCTTATTAATGTCTTTTATTAAATGATACGACAAAATGTATGCTGAAACATCATTACAATATAAAAATATATCAAGGTTTTCAACATTTTAGACAAACGGTAATTTATCATTACTACCGTAACGGTTACCGGTTTATCAGCATACCAGCAAATCGATAATGGTAATGGTGAGCAATTTTAGCATATTAGTAAAAATGGTACGATGACGGTAACTGTAAAATGGTAACGGTAACCATTACCATAACAACCATAATTGATTGTATTTTGTTTCGTTCGTATCGTTTGCTAAGTAGCCCAATAAGATATCGAATGAATTTCATTGCATTATCAAAAGTCACAACTGTGTAGTTAATGCCCCGCTATTACCCCGCTATATCTCATAGCGGATTTCTGCCGCTACGATTTTTCCATATAGCCCCAAAATATAGTCTTTTCGCTTTAAGCCCCGCTATTTCCGCTATATCCCGTTATTCCCGCTATATTCCGCTATATCTTCTTTAATAAAATGAATTGAAAAATTGCATTTATACATTATAAAAATTATGAAACTAATTTATTTGATTTAATTTTTAATATATTTTCAGAAATGAACATACTCTAATATTCTACTAAATTTAATTATGTTATATAACAGTTTTACGTTTATTTAAAGTATATTCGCACATGTTTTTATTTAAAATTATTTATGTTTTAGTTATAATTCAATTGAATGATAAATTTTCATTTAATTAACATTTATATATTTGTAAAAATATTAAGTACAACTTTTATATGCTATTTAGAGTCATCTGCTATATCCTCGCTGTATCCCCGCTATGACTTTTTGCACCTCCACCGTTTTGAATCTGCCGAGCGCTTAACTGCACAGAGTCACGGATATTTCAATTTTTTGAATAAAATGATTATTTACCATTATTGATGTAACATTACATGTTTATCAATGTACTTACCTTTTATATGGATTTTGTATTCAAGAAAAGAGTCACAGGTCCCTATTTTTAATGTTGTTACAGGAAAAGTCCTTGCAGAAATGAATACGTAAATTTAGTCCCTATTTTTTGAAAAATAAAAAACGCAGGATGCCTTGCACTTATCTGACAGAAAATGCAAGGTAACTTGCACTTTTCTGTTTCTGAAATCTTTTCAAATTTTCAAAATTTTGAAAAGCGCAAATTATCTTGCATTTTCTACGAGGAAAGCGCAAGCTAGTTTGCGCTTTCTGATTTTGAATTTTTTTTTTTGAAATTTTTGAAAAGCGCAAGGTAACTTGCGCTTTTTGATTTTAATTTTTTTAAAAATTTTTGAAATTTTGAAATTTTTAAAAAACGCAAGCTAATTTTCATTTTCTAATTTAAAAAAAACAGGGACCTAATTTACAAACTTATTTCTACAAGGACTTTTCTTGTAACAACATCAGAAATAGGGACCTTTCGTGCAAAGCCCCTTTTGGATTTATTAAAAGAAACTGATATTGAGAGAGTTGAAGAATTTATGAATTGAATTATAATTTGTATTACCGTTTTTTATGATTGATGAATCAACAATACATGATTGATATTTATATCTAGATTACTTGGAGTCTAAGTAATTATATAGTATACGATATCGTAATAAGGGAGATCACTAATACTGAAATATTCTCAACATATTTTTTACGTATATAATATTCTCCTATCATCCCTTTAAATTCATGATGTGACGACCATAACAATGAAAGTTTGCCAACCAAAAATATAAAGCGAGAAATTGAATGCGACTTAGTGAGATGTCTGCAATTCGTATGGAAGAGAATACGAAAGGCAACGTAATCATGTCTTTCCCAAGATGATGACGTGTGATATAATAATCAGTCTCAATACACTTGGTTCTTTCATGAAATTCGAGTTGTGAGAAATCTAAATATTACTTTTATTATCACAATATATAGAAGTATAACTAGAAAGAGAAACCCTCGTATCATAAAGCAGTCAACGTAACCAATCAATCTTTTGGTAGTAGATGTCATAGCACGACATTCTACTTCAGTTGAAGACTGAGAAACAACATATTGTTTCTTGTTTTCCATGATATAAGGGAATCACCTAGAAAGATCTGAAAACCAATAATTGACTTGTGATATGTGGGACCCATGTCTTAATCAGCATTAAAGTAGGCACGCAACTCCAAGGAGGAGGTGGATGAGAATAAAAGGTTATGAAAATTGTACCTTGAATATACCTCAAAATACGAAGAATAGTTGCCCAATTAACTACAGTTGAAGATGCTACAAACCAACTAACAACATGAAAACATATGATGCATCTAAACGAGTAATAGTAAGATAAGCCAAGATTCGAACAATAGTACGGTATGACATAGAATCTGATAGTGGTATACTATCTGAAGGAGTGTTGTAACACCTCGTAATTTGGATAAATAGTTAGTTAAAGAATTAATTATGTGAATAAAGGTTTAAATGGCCTAATTATGAAATTAAATAATATAATGTAATAAGTACATGGTTGTCTATTTACTTATCAAAGACAGTGTTTAATAAAGCTTAACCTGAATGGATTAGGTAAGGAATGGTGAATGGTAGGCCAGCAGACCATAAAAGGGGAATAATGTCTTTTCAAATCCTCATTAGTCACATTCAATTAATTCCTCACTCAAATTTAAAATAAAAAGGCTGAGCTCTTTAATGGTGATTGCGGGCTAAGGGAAAAGAAGATTTAAAGCTAAGGGAACTAGAGACTTCATTAACTAAAAAATCTTGGTGAGTAGTATATTCTCTAATTCTTTTTTCTTTCATAAATTCCTTGCAACAACTTTTATGTTGAATATTTCTAATCCTATTAGTAATCCAAATGCTCTGAAATTTTATATGATGTTGAGAACGTCTTTTTAAAGATGGGTTTTGATCTATAGAATTTTTATCATAAGTAAATAAATTGCAATGAATTAATCGAGTGCCATATAACACAGAAAATAGATAAAAATAAGGAGTTTGAGTAATTGCACCAAAAAAAATGGTGACTAATGTTTTCAAGATTTTTATGAAAATAAATCAAGTAATTTTTGCAAGAAACTAAGCTTGGTTGAAAGGTTATACTATAGAGCCAGAAGGCAAATAATTATGACCAGAATGTAATTTAATTAAATAAAGTGTAAAATAACTGGCCAACTAACTAAATCCACAAATCATGTTGAATGTATTAGCAAAGTACTCTATAACGGTCAGAAAGGACTAAGTCAAACAAATCAGGAGTCGACACATATAAAGTAAGTGTCAGACATGTAGAAAACGGATCCCAAAGTGTGTCGAACCGAGGGTAAGAAACTAAAACTTAAGCAACGTGACTCATGTAAGAAAGCTATGAGGGCTCACTTTAGTTCATTGACCGGAGGAGTACTCAAAGGTCAAAGGCGAACCGAGGGTATGATAGAGGTTAAAGGAGGAGCTATGGAAAGAGAGAGGGATTTCGAAAAATTAAATATTTAACTTCATAAGTCACCAAAGATAAAACTAAGGAAGGCTCCCCAAACGAGACCGATGGTAGTGATCACCAAAAGTAGTCGGCTATATGTAAGTTGTTAAAACCAGAACTAGTAACTTCTGGTAGTAGAAACACGCATGAAATCACAAGATGGCCGAAACTAATACTTAGAACAATGGTGAAAATGTGATAACATTGCTGAATGAATTGCTAAATAAAAACCTAATAGTAAATGATTAGGCAGTGAGTTCGGTAGACGACAGAAGGCCTAAAGTGGAGTTGAGAGACTTATATAAGCCATAACATGGCAATCGAGAATGAAGCGGGCATGAGGCCTAATATGGCAGCTAAAACACAAAAGTGTAGGTATAAGGCCCGATGTGTTAATCGAAATATAAAAGTGTGGTGTAAGGCCTGAAGCGGCAACTATCCGTATGAAAGCAATTGATGTAAGGCTTAGAGTGGTAACCAATGGAACGATTTAATATATGAGGCCAAGTGTAGCAGTCAAGAAATCGAGAAAAATGTAGGCGTAAGGCCTAGAGCGGTAACCAAAATACGACCGCGTTGGTGTAAAGCCCAAAGTGGTATTTGGAAAACAAAAGTGAAGTAGGCGTGAGGCTTGGTGTGACAGTCGAAATACGACGGCAAGGTGTATGGCCTAAATGGAAATCGAACCCGATGATGATTTTAGTATAATTAAAGAAGTTATGAAGGCAAAAGGCTTTAGCAACATGTGAATGATTATATTGAAACTCTTCACCTCTGCAAGAAGGTGTAAGGCCTTTGTGGCAGGCTAGGTTAGAGTGTTTTGGGTTTTGAAAAGTAAAGAGTGGTTATGTAATGGTATAGCGGGGCATGTTTTCAGTTTCAAACTAATAGCTTGAATGGGACCAATTAGAGGAAGATATTAACCTATGCTTATGTTTTAGAAGCGTTAAATAAATATTTTGATGTAATGAGGGGAAACTTGTTCTGTGCTCAACAACATGGTCTCACTATATTTTACGTTTAGAGTATTATATTTCTCATACCAAACTTTTTGTCTGACCCATGTTTTTACTCTTGGTTTCCCTATAAACTTACGGGTACCCATTTGGGTAGGCTAAGTTTATAGGTTTAGACTGTTCCTTATGGGGTGAATGAATAAATGTGCCGAAGAGGAATTATGAGGCTTAGGAGTATTATTTTGTTATTTCAATTCTGTTCTAGTAAGCGTTTATGTCAACATCTTCATATGTTGGGCATAACTATAACACCCCTAATTTTAAATAACATTATTCAGGAGATTTAATTAGATAAATTAAATATAATAATGTAGAGGTTAGAGTGTTAAGGGAATTGAGATTTGAAAACCAATTAAAGTCGTGCCTTAACTAAATTAATTAATGAGAAAGAGTTATGACTTAGAAACTTAAAAGAATCAAGCAAGGGCAATATGGGAATAGCCGAACCCCATAACCCCTAAACCCCTTACCACATTCTCATTTTCATTTACATTCTTACAAAACAAAAGCATAAACAAAAGGAAAACAAAGCCAACCATAACCCTAGGAGAAGAGGAGCTCAAAAATCAATCAAAGGCTAAGATTCAAGCTAGGAAGACTAAAATGTAGAACAAATCTCAAGTTCTTTATCCAAACAAGGTGAATAATGATCTAAAATTCTAAACCATCTCATATAAGTCATCTTGAATGTTTTAATTTGGGTTTGAGGTAAAACCTATGATTGGATAAATGATGATATGTTTTGATTTAAATGCCATGTTATAATTTGAACAAGGATTTTGTGAAATAATATAGTTCGGTTTTAAGGCTAAAATCGTGCAAAATGATTAAAAAATGCTATGATTTTTGATCATGCTATGTAAAACATTATTTTGGAGAAGGGTTTAACTTTTCATAATATTCCAAGTTGTAGATGATTTATTATGAATTTTCGAGTAAAAGAAATGGATATTTTAGGTTTTAATTAATTTAAGGAATTATTTATTTATTTTTCGGTTGAAAATTATATGATAATGATATTATTGTTTTGGAATTTATGTGAATTTCTGAGATTTTTCTCAAGATATTTGGATGAGTTTTAGATTTAATTAGAAAGATTAGTATTTAATAATTAATTAAATACAAGGGGTTAGTTAATAATTTTTAATTAAATATTGGAGCATTGGGAATTACATGCGGCACCAATTCTGAAAAGAATTTTATAAAGGTTTTGTTGTCCAATAGAAAATTTACAACATAAGGGGTTGGGTAAAAAGAAATTGCTTTACTCAGTTAAAAATCAGTTTTTATGATAATTACAGCAACACCACTTGCCTTCGAAAGCATTAATGCCTTCAAAAGCATTGATACCTTTGAAAGCACATAATTTCGCTTCCCTTTGAACACTAAGAGGATAGGGGTGTCACTATAGTTAACATATACTAGAATGAAAGCGGAAGGGTCCTTCCGCACCAATCAATAGTGTCAAAGGAGTCCCTCCGCATACATACACTTTAATAAGTGTGCACTGCCGCATTAATTGGTCCAGCTATCATGGAAAGAACCTTTCGCACTAGTAGATAGTGTCGAAGGGGTTCCTTCCTCTCTTATATGCTCCGCAAGTACGTCAATCAACGAAGACGGGAGGGGTGTGCCGCACCAATCAATGGTATCGGCAACATACCTTCTGCACCTTTATACTTGAGTAAGCCCAACAATTACGGAAGGTACCTTATGCACTAGTTGATAGCATTGAATGGGTCCTTCTGCATGCATGTTTAATTACAGAGGTGGAAGGGTTGTGCCACACCCAATCAATGATTTCGACAGGGTCCTTCCGCATGGTTTCAAAGAAGTAGTGGAAGGGGCTTTCTGTATTGCTTTAGCAATGATTTTGAAAGGTCCTGCTGCTAGAGTAGAGTGGCGAAAGGGTCATAGCCGCTTGTTTCTAACCCATTAGTTAAATGGAAGGGAATGGAGGGCTTGTTTGCTCCATGATGTCGAAAAGAAGAGTGACGAAGGGTAACTCATGATGTCACAATCCGTCCGCACCAATCAACAGTGTCGAAGGGGTCCCTCCGCATACATACACTTCAATAAGTGTGTACTAACGCATTAATTGATCCAGCTATCATGGAAAGAACCTTTCGCACTAGTAGATAGTGTCGAAGGGGTTCCTTCCACTCTTATATGCTTCTCAAGTACGTCAATCAATGAAGACGGGAGGGGTGTGCCGCACCAATCAATGGTGTCAACAGTACACCTTCCGCACCTTTATACTTGAGTAAGTTCAACCATTACGGAAGGTACCTTTCGCACTGGTTGATAGTGTCGAAAGGGTCCTTCTGCATGCATGTTTAATTTCGGAGGTGGAAGGGTTGTGCCGACCCAATCAATTGTGTCGACAGGGTCCTTCCGCATGGTTTCAAAGAAGTAGTGGAAGGGGCTTTCCGCATTGCTTTAGCAATGATTTTTAAAGGTACCATCGCTAGAGTAGAGTGGCGAAAGGGGCATGGCCGCTTATTTCTAACTCATCAATGGAAGGGGACGGAGGGCTTGTTTGCTCCATGACGTTAAAAGGGAGAGTGACGGAGGGTAACTCATGATGTCACAATGATCCGAAGGATATAGTTGAAAGCCTTAGTTTTCAAATTAGAGAACCTAATCTCATTTTTAAAGTAAACACATGGCAATGTAAAAGAGTTTTTAAATGACATTTAATTTTGAAATATTAAAGGAAGCTTTCCTTAGTAAATTGGTAGGTTAAGAGTATCGACCACCTTTCATTAGAAAAATGGAAATAAACCATGAGTGCTTATATAGTGTGTATCATTTGATCAATTATCATGAATGTTAGTATTATCATATTCACTTTATAACCCATATGGGCTGTTAAAGGGTAGGATGACCAGCTAGGTTGACCCAATAGTGAATGTAAGTTGAATCGAAAGACCATAAAGTTAAAAAGGTTATTAGTTAGCCCATAAAAACTGTAATTTGAGGAATGGTATTGGCCGGAGCCAATTACTTCTTAGTGATCCTATAAAAACTATGTTTGGAATAAGTTATTGAAAGAGATCAATAGGTTCATAAATAACCCATGAAAACTATGATATGAGATATGCTATTGGTAGAAACTAATAGGTTTATAGTGATCCCATGAAAAATATGATTGGATAATAGTATTGGTAGAAACCAATATGTTTATAGTGATCCCATGAAAACTATGATTGGATAATAGTATTGGTGAAAACCAATAGGTTTATAGTGATCCCATGAAAACTATGACAGTGGGTATGAAATCCATAATGAGTCGAGCATGTTATTAGGCAGCCCATGAAAACTAATAGGTTAATAGCGATCCTAGAAACCATAACTTGAGACATATAGTCAGGTGAATGGGGATGAGAAATCCAAATCATATTGCATGTTTACATATCATCATGATACATTTTATTATGTTATGTATTAACCTTTGTGGATGCAGGTGTATAGTATATGGTTATTATAAATTGGGTTAGAATACTAGTGAGGGGAAAATCCGTTCAGCTAAGTGGCATGGTCTTACTAGATATCTATATGGTTCAAGATGGATGGTTATTATTCACACCAAACTTTTTGTCTGATTCGAAGTTTATGCTTTCCCCTTAAACTCTCAGGTGCTCAATTGATTTTGAGTATTTTGAGAGTTAAGGTTTTCAGGTTCTCCTTTAGACGAATAAGCTTTCGGAGACGTGTAGGAGGCAAGCTAGCTATTAGGAGTTCTTTTTGTTTGATCAACTGTGTAATTGGATGCAATGGCAAAGTTGTTTAGTGCCTATATTTAGACTCTGATCAACCAAATAGGTACCTTCATATGTCGCTCTTGGCGTATTTTGTGATAAATCGTAATTTCTTTGAACGTGGCATACGTATGAGATTATGTAATGAATCTGAAATGCTATTTATAATGAAATGAGAAACTTGTTTTAAATTGATTTTAAAAAAATTCATATTCATGTGTTTCTGGTACATCAATGCATCTAACATTACCGCATTTGGTTACCGCAAATTAATAACTATGGATGACTACAGCATCCGTAGTAGTAAATTTTGAGCCTCCAAATATGGAATGTTACAAGTTGGTATCAGAGCATATGTTTATGTAAATTTAAAAGAAATTTGAACCTAAAATATTTTCAAAACATAACCCAATGAATCAAAGAATGAGACCAGGGTTTGGGTTAATGCTATAGTAACATACTTGCATTTGTTATATATATATACATATATATATAAGTATGTATTCCTCATTTCTCTTAGATCGTTCTTCTGTATCTTACTAAGGCTCATATGTAGATATACAAGAAAGGAAGATATGGAGGCAGGAAATGGAAGAGGAAATCTAGGTGGAGGAAGCACCACAACTAACGGAAATGCTCGATCCAATACTAGGAGGAATTCAGGTCGACAAGCAAATGCTAATCCAAACGCAAATGCCAATGTAGGTGCTGGAACCCGCCAGTAGATATGAGGATGATGTATCAGTTCTTCGTCAATTCGATGCAAGCTGGAGCAGCTGCAGGAGTAGATGGGGAAATGCTGTGAATGTTGAGGGAGCAAATCATATGGCCCCAATTGGCAATAATTATGCCAAGTTAAGAAGGGATTACACCAGTCTTGGTGGGAAGCCGTTTTTGGAAGCAAAGGATGCCATTGAAGTAGAAAACTGGTTATTGCACCGTGAAAGGCTTTTCGCTGACTTGGGATTAGATGATGAGCAAAAGAGAAGACTTGCTTCGAGACAGTTGCAGGATGCAGCATTGTACCGGTGGAATGGAACTACCGTGGGAGTTCCCAAGGAAGAGTTGACTAAGGCATAAATTCAAAGGAGATTCGAAGAGAGGTTCATGTCTGAAGTTGCCAAGTCAGTATTGCCAAGGAAGTCCATGGACTTAGTGTAGGGTGAGATGTCGGTGATTGAGTATTCTACGAAGTTTGATGAGTTGTCTAGATACGGATAGCTACCATTGACACCGTCATCAAAAGAAATAAGAAGTTTATTAGAGGGTTGAAGCCTGAGATTACTGGGGCGACTATGCCACATCTCCATGATCCAAGTACAGTTGTAGTGGAGACGGCAATCAGGAATGAAGAGATTCTCTCTACTTTTGGGAAAGAGAAGCATGTTAAAGCCCAGGATTCTTAGGGTAAGAAGAGGAAATTCTTTAAGTAGAAAGGAGCTCAGAAAGGAGGAGCTGCCAAGAAAGGGAAGGCCGACGTAGTTTGCTACAAGTGCGACAAGAAAGGACATTTTTCTCATGAATGTTGAACTGGAAAAGGGAAGAAGGTTACAGATAAGAAAGGAGTGAAGTGCTTCAACTGTGACCAGATCGGGCATTACAAGACTCACTATCCAGAACCAGTTAGAGCCGAGAAGGGAAAAGTTTTTGCCTTGGAACCATCATGTTCTAGACCAACTGCTGCTTAGAAGGGAAAGACTGTGATGGAAGGTATGCTTTTGATTCATAGTATACCGGTTAGGGTACTATTTGATACCGGTGCATCACATTCATTTATATCTCAATGTTCGGTAGATAAGTTAGGTATAGAACCCTCATACCTTGTTACTTCCCTAAGGGTTGCGAATCCGATAGGAGGGTATGCAACTCTGGGGATGAGATGTGATCAGTTAGAACTTGATTTGTTAGGTTATAAGTTTACATGCAGTTTGTATGTTTTTGATTTTTTCCAAGCTTCAGGATCATTTTGGGTATGGATTGGTTAGGTAGATATGATGCTAGGATATTTTGCCAAGATAGGGAAATATCGCTAAGACACCCTAATAGTCATAACCGAATTATATAATCGATGGAGAATTCAGATCTGAGTGCTTGTGCATCGTTAGAGGCCATGGAAGTAGAAGAAGAGTTTAATCAGGTGTTGGTAGCAAAAGAGTTTGCAAATGTTTTTAAGCCAGTCACAGGACTACCATCGAACCGAGCCATTGAGTTTCGGGTAGATCTTGTGCCAGGAGCAGAACCCGTAAGTAGATCACCCAGTAGGATAACACCTACCGAGTTGAAGGGATTGAAGGTGCAGTTAGTGGATTTAGAAGGTAAGAATTTCATTAGACCAAGCAGTTCGCCTTGGGGAGCGCCCACGGTGTTCGTGAAGAAACCGGATGGGTCGTTAAGGATGTGTATTGACTATCGTAAGTTGAACGAGAAAACGATTAGGAATAGGTATTCTTTTCCGTGAATCGATGATTTATTTGATCAGTTGAGTGGAGCCAGAGTATTTTCCCAATTGGATTTGGTGATAGGTTTCCATCAGCTAAGAGTGGCAGAGGACAGTATTCCGTTGACGGCTTCATACTAGGTATGGTTCATATGAGCGGTTAGTGATGTCATTCGAATTAACAAATGCGCTAGCTTTCTTTGTGGATTTGATGAACCTAGTTTTCCGAGAGCACTTGGATAGGTTCGTATTGGTATTCATAGATGAGACCTTAATATAAAGGACGAAAGTGAGCATGAAGGTCATCTTAGAGTGGTGCTTGAGATGCTGAGGCATCATCAACTGAAAGCGAAATTTTCAAAGTGTCATTTCTAGAAGAAAGAAGTTAAGTTTCTTGGCCACGTGGTTTCAAAGAAGGGTTTTTATCTTACGATAACCAAACCATTTTATTAGAAAATCCAATGAAATTATAATAATGTTTAGGGTTTAAAATAAATATATATAACATAGCTGAAATGCTTGCATCTCACATTCCAGTAGTTGGGCATAACTAAGTCCGTAAAAGCATGTATTGGAGATTATGACAATGAGGGACTTCCTTCCGTATAATAGACCTCTAGATAAAATATACCTGAGGTCAAACCTATCGACCCCTGCGAACACAGAGCCGGATACCCCTTTAACATGACATGCCAGATTACATCATCCCTCGGGCACCAAGGCTGGAAAAATTGCCCAACGGTCGCCCCGCGCGCACACCAAATCTAAATATCTCGATCTAGATCGAGGAATGATGCTCCTAATGATAGCTCACTACATAGCTGTGTGAGCATCCCCTGTTTTAGCCATTACCAGATTGTGAGGCTTGTGAGGTTACGCTTTTACCTTTTCCTCTTAGCAATTCCCACTTGGAATGCTAACATTGCCCTCCAAGCAATAATGTAATGCTAGCATTCATCCATTTAAGTTGTTCAGGATATGAATAAACCGAAGGCACTACTTCTACTACATTCATTTTGGATTCACCATCAGGATTAGTAGCGAGTAGCCCTTGCACTTCAAAGAACTCCGTCTTCGATCCCATCATCTTGAACCAGTCTCGAGCCTCTTCAAAAACATGGAATGCGCATATGGTTTTGGAGTGGCTACGGTTTCGAGTCATCTCATATAAGTACACTTCCCCGCTAACTGATCGCTCCAAAACCAAATCGATAGTTCCGATAAACTCAACTCTAGTCCTTTTAGAAATAATCAGATAATACATAAGAGCGGATATCACCTCCTAATCGTTTAAGCGGATAGATTTCCTTATCATTTGTCCTAGGAGAACAAAACAAGATTTATACGCATAGTACAACATCATCGAAGATGACTATGCCATATAACTATCATGTTTCTCATATATATTTCCAGAGTTATATTTTGGCCAAGATTTCATATTCGGTTATTAATTATTAAATAAAAAACAATCAAACATAAATTTAATTTCATGTGGAATGCACTAAGCCACTATTAATTAATCCTTCATTACCTAAGTCTCTTTTAATTATTTGATTCAAAATACCTTCAAAAAAGAAATTTCACAAACCCCTTATATTCCTTTCGATACTTGAAAAAACATTCATATACTTATCTCGCCGATATCAGTATATTAAAAAAATATTATATTTTCAATGCTTAGAAAATTTATCTATATACTTCTCTCAACGGTATAAGTATATTAATAAAACTTAAGAAAGATTTCCTCCTTTCCCAATTCATATTTAAATGGGCCAAAAACAAATATCATTTAAGACATTATTTACTCTAAACCTAAACCACATTTTCCTTCGGTGTTAAATATGGAAAGAATGACTCCATACCACCATAATTAAGAAGTATTATTTATCAAAATTAAACCTCGTTCCTTTTATAAAATTCTCTTTTTATACACCTATTCCATATTTACAAATCCTTTTATAAATCTCCAAATTAATTTATAAAATTTCTTTTATAAATCTCTAAATCGATTTTAAAATTCCTTTCTATTTATAAAATCTCTTTTCTATAAACAAAACTCTTTTCTATTTCTTCCTTTATAAACTCCTTTATAGAAATCTTTTATAAAATCCTTTAAAAAGATCCTTTTATAAATCCAAAACTTAATTTTATAAATCTTATATAAATCTAACACAAATTTTCGTTATTTTTAAAATATCAGTTACAAAATTTTTTTATTTATAAATCTCTCTTTTATTTATAAAATACCATTTATAAATCTCTCTTGCAAAATATCTCTTATAAAACTCATTTACTAAATACCATTTATAAATCTCCTTTACAAAATATCTTTTGTAAATCTCCTTTAAATAAATTCTTTATATTAAGTGAAATCTTTTTTATAAAACAATTTAGCATTTTAAAACTCTTTCATTAAATTGATTAATTTAACTTTAAACATAATAAATAAATAAATAATTAACTTTAAAACATCATCAATAAAATAAGTAATTAACTTTAAGACATTATTAAATAAATAAGTAATTAACTTTTAAGACATTATTAAATAAATAAGTAATTAACTTTTCTCTATATTTAAATCATTTATAATTAAGTAACACTTAACTTCAAATCTGTCATAAAATTTAAGTTAAGTTAAATCCATAACTTATCAAATTCAGAAAGAGGCTTATCGGTCACCATGGTACTTAAACAAGCTACCATTTATTTTTAATTCACTTGGAAGTATCACTGGTATTTACATAAGCAGTGTAAATAAAATCAACCATTCACAATCACTAGTTAATCCATCACTTATCCAACATTAATTAACCCACATATTAATTAACTTGCATATGAATAAATGTCCAACTTAATAAAATAGTAGAACAAGGATTTATTCTGCTGAACATATGTCATTAATAGCCTATTCAATTTAATTATAGAAGAACGATGTTTTATTCTACTAAATAGATGTCCAGTATAATCTATTCAACTTAGTTTAACAGCGTGGTGTTTTATTTGGCCAAATAGATAACACCAATTATTTATACTTAATTTAACTACGTTGTTATTTAAACAACTTAATTAAATTCAACCACTATTATAATATCATAAAATTACACTTCATCCAAACTATCAATAAATTTTACCATAATGTTGTCCTTGTCAATATGAATCCAATGCAAAAATCTGTAGGTTAAATGAATTTAAGACGAATGAGATATAGTTTCATGAAGTTAACATACTTAGTTTTGAAATTTAAACAAACAAATTCAAATGATTCTTACCTAAACTCATAAGCCCAACCCATTATCCTTCCAACCCGACCCA
The DNA here is from genome assembly GCA_030737815.1 of Allium fistulosum. Taxonomy (NCBI): domain Eukaryota; kingdom Viridiplantae; phylum Streptophyta; class Magnoliopsida; order Asparagales; family Amaryllidaceae; genus Allium; species Allium fistulosum. Next base: position 707,134,923 of record CM060903.1, on the reverse strand, counting down.
CGATTCAAAATGCACAGACCTCTCTCCCTGAAATTCAAATACGCATGCTCCGGAAACCATAAAAAACGCCTTGATCAACTAATGACTTCCTCCACCAGAGCCACAACAAGCCACAACCACCCCTGCCAATAAACTCACCACCTACGTTAGACCACCAACTACATCCGCATTGAACCCGATGCTCTCGATCACAACTAGCAACCAAAAAAGTCAAACCCAAACCCAACAATGGCTGAAACCCTAACCTCACCGACCTAATGTATCCGACCACCGGAGTTGATGCCACCACCTCCATTGCAGCCGCTTCCAACCCCTGCACCTTCCGTCAAGTCCATGCTGAGCTCGATTCTACAAAAACCCGCCAGTGACGAAAAACCTGAACTCAATATCAACATCGAGATCTAATTTCCTTCCTCCACAGCCAGCTTCGATGCCCAACGCTCGAGCAATACCAACATGTACTTCCATTTCTCGTGATGCAGCTAGCGGTGCAACCCATACTAGTTTCGAAGATGATCATCTCGTGACCCTTAGGCATAGCCGATACCTCCACTCATCCCAACAGCTACTTGTTGAATATGCTAGTATATGATTTTGTTTGATGATAATAAACATATATATATATATATATTCATTTAAATGTATTTGTTAATGTACTATTTTATTTTTCACATAATTAAATAAATATTTGCTGAATAAAATAAATAACAAAGAATTTAAATTTAAATAGATATTTTATTCAAACAAATATTTATTACAATTTTGAATAGTACAAATTTAAGCTCTCACTATATATATACAGTTTTCAATTACATTACAATTTAGATTACATCAAAAAATTTAATTTACATCTGCACCTTACTACATATCACTCATTCACTCGTATTTATCTTCAACTTTATTCCCGATTGAATCCAGCATTTGAGCGATCTGCAAAATAAATACTGAATCAGTAAAATTGAAAAAGAAATATTTTTTCAGTGTAAAATAAAATGTATTTTTGAAAATATTATTTGCCTCAGTTATTTGGGTTGTTCGTCATCATTTAATTTTGAATTCATCATACACGAACAACTTGTGACATGCATAGTGTATCACTGTACATGACACAAGGCCGTGCACACCGACATACACTTGATAAAATTACAGGGACAGGTGAGCACAAGGTCAAACCCAATCAAAAGCCGGGTTCAACTCAAGTGCAATACAAATAAGTCACGACACGAGCACAAGGTCAAACCCGAGCTATAAGCTGGATTCAACGCAGGTGCAATCCAAATGTACACATGAATGCTATGATCAAAGACATCACATCGATATAAAGGCTGGACAGTCCAACCAAACTACAAGCAAATGTACACATGATTCAAGCATTCAAATACAAGGCAGTTCTTTCAAATCAATAATCACGAGAACAAAGAAAACAATCAAAGTACAAATGCACATCAAACACAACACCTCTAACAAGTGCTCAAGTACAAAATGTACAAAATCAGTAAAGACCAGACTAATGAACACTGCATACATAGATATATATATATATATATATATATATATGCTATGCATAAAAGACTTTATATGGAACCATGAAGTACACTCGAAAATAAGCCATTACTCAACATAGTTCAATATGCAAGTCAAGCAACACAACAAACTACAACAGAGGCATACAACAATCAAGTGAAGGCATGAAGGCTACACGGCAATAGACAGAGCAGTGCAGAGCAACACAGAAATATGTATATGCAACTACAAGTGCACCAGGGCAGTACACAAAAAGACAGTACATATTAAAGCACATGACAGTGGAAAATGCAATGCACAACACACACACACACACACATATATATATGTATATAAATGGTGCTCGACTAGACTGCACAGTCAAGTGCAAGCCCAAGTGCATGACCATGAAAACAATGTAAGCAAGTGCAGCCTCAACATGAAGTTCAACAATCATAATGTACAAAAGTAGTGAATGCAGCAACAAATTTAACCACCAAACAACTTCTTTAACAAGTGCTACAAACCAGATTCAAGTGAAACAGAGTGACAAATATATGAAATCAACAATGCAAACCAGGATAAACAAAGGCATGAATGAAGACAGTGACAATATGGATGCAGTGAAGTGAATGCAACATTTCAACAAGACTATATGCAAGCAAAGCTACTACATGGTGCAGCAGCCTCAACAATGAATATATAGTGAACAGTGAAGTAAAACGAGACCGGACAACATGAAGTACAAGGATGTAGTAAACATGTAAATGCTATCAGGCATGAACACAAGTCACAGGGGATTTCAAATAGTTTTTTACAAAAAGTTAGGTGATAGAAATAAGTAAATATTTTCACAGTATCAACTAGCCAAAGTCAACAAGCACAAAGAAAAATAACCAAGGCAAGTTCGAACAAATCCAAATCAAAGCCAGATGATAACATGAATGAACAAGTCAAATTTGAATGCTAGAAAATCGAAACCGTGGTGAGCAAGGAAAACGTCGTTAAAGCAATTCAAAGCCGTGATAATCAAGCTATCAGATAATATACGAATTGAACAAGTCAAGTTTAATCACCAACATTCAATCAAAATCATACGTCCAAGCAAGGATTAAGAAGAATTCAAAACAGAAGTATACGAACGTAAATTAAGGGGATCGAACCCTATTTAAACCCATCTCATCATCGGCTAAAAAATTCATTCGAGTTCAAGCAATATCACAGAGCATAACATCAATTAGGAACTCGAATCAAAAGTCAAGCATAATCGAAATCGAAAAGGCAATTCACGTACCAGTTCAAAACAGTGATTCGAACTCGACTAATTAGAAGCGACCGCGAGCCAAATTGAAGAAGCATTAAAGCCAATTGTGGAACGACCATCAATTGATTAGAATCGGCGCTCCAAATTACAAACCCTAAATCTGAAAGAGAAATGAACGAGCAAGAGGCAGCCATATTTTTTATCAAGCAAAAGAATACATGCCGATAGTTATGAAGGAGAAGAGCATATTGTTTTATCACTTTAATATATTTGGGTCGGCCATTTTTATTTGCTTTGGGATTTAGTTTTTAAATTAGGGTTTATTGTTTTTATTTTTTTAAATTTGTATTTCTTTTTTTTAAATGCTTGTATATTCTAGTCGTGTGACTAGGGGACGAACTACGGTGGTGTAGTTCGAGAATTCGCAACTCAGTGGCTGAGTTATGGCAGGGTTTTGAGCATAGAGTTAGGTTAGTCGATAGCGGGTGTCGCGAGTTTACGTGTGTAAGCGTCTAACTAGTTAATTTCTATAAAAACCTTGGAGGCAGCACGTAGGCAGGGTTTTGCCAAAGATGGGTAAATCTGTGTGTTCTATTTTCTACTTTTATTATTCTACTATTATTTGTATTGCTGTTGTTCGACTATTATCTGTGTTGAAATTATTTTATATACTTCCGCAATAAATTTTTATAATTAAAAGTATCACCCTATTCACCCCCCCTCTAGGGTGAAATCGATCCTACAAGTGGTATTGGAGCTAGGAACAAAAGCCATTATTGTTTTAAAATTTGATTTTTCCAAAACCAATTTTTGTTTTAAAAATTTGAATTTTTTAAAATGGCTTCTAATAATAATGCTTTTGCAGAGGGTCAGTCCATAGTTAGACCACCAATGTTCAATGGTGAATACGCTTACTAGAAAAATAGAATGAAATTTTTTCTGAAAACCATTGATGCTTGGAATATAGTTGAGACAGGTTATAGAGCACCGACTATAGTTGTAGATAATCAGGAAATAGAAAAATCGATGGATCAATGGACAAATCTAGAAAATAGATTACAGAATGCTAATGCTAAAGCTATGAATTCTATTATTTGTCCATTGAATCAAATTGAATTTAATCGTGTCTCACATTGTCTAACTGCATAGGAAATATGGAATACACTCGAAGTGACTCACGAAGGAACATCTCAAGTCAAAGAATCCCACCTTGCCATGCTTAGTAGCGAATACGAGAATTTCACTATGGCCAAGGAAGAAAATGTCAAGGAGATGTACGGACGACTTTCCAATATCATATACAAATCAAAAGCTCTCGGAAAACCATACACAGAGTTGGAAATGGTCCGAAAAATCCTCAGAGTCCTTCCACGGAATTTTGAAGCAAAAGTTACTACCATTCAAGAATCAAAAGATTTGAAACAAATCAAAGTTGAAGAACTCATCGGAAATCTCACCACTTATGAGCTAGAAATGAAATTCAAGGAAGAACGAGAAGGAGGTGATACTCGAAAGAAATCAGTAGCTCTTAAAGGAACAATGGAAAGCGATGATGATGATGATGGAGCAGCTGAGCTGGCACTACTAATAAAAGGATTTAAAAAGTGGAACCGCAAATATGGAAATCCAGCTCTAAATCAAAAATTGAAAGGCAGAATAGTCAAAGCACTAGACAACTCGAAAGAGCAAGAGATCATATGTCACAAGTGCAACAAACCCGGTCATATCAAGCACAATTATCCACAGAATCGACTCAGCCAAGGAAAGAAACAGAAAAGGAGAAGTTTTGCAGCCACGTGGAATAAAAGTGATGATGATAAAAGCACTAGCAGTGAGAGTGAAAATGTAGATCTGTGCCTTCGAGGTGATATAACTGATAGCGATGATGATGAGCCAAGTGAGGTATCAAAACTTACTCGCTTAGAATTACTTATATATTTCCACGAAGTAAATGGATGTTTTGAACGACTTAGGGAGAAATACGCTAAACTTGAATCACAAAGAGATACTTTGATAGATTTAAATAAATATCTTGATCAATTAGTTAAAAACTATCAAAGCAAGAGCCCTAAGTGTGATAAGTGTCCAACATTCGAAGAAGAAATTAAAATTAAATCGCTTGAAAATGAAATTCTGATTTTGAAAGAAAGTGAAAATACGAGGAGAGAAAATTCTATTAAAAAGTGTACACAATTATTAAATGAAAATGAATCTCTCAAAACACAAGTCCAACAATTGTCTACAACTTTAGGAAAATTGTACAAAGGAGAAAGAACGTTAAATATGCTATTAGGGAAACAAACTGTTAATACCGTTAGACAAGGACTTGGGTATAATCAATCGGAACGTGATAGAAATGAAATTAATCAAGATAATTCAAAGTGCACGATATGTGGAAAAACTGGACACAATCAGAATATTTGTTGGTATAGACCCAAACACGTAAAAACCGTTCCCATTTGGGTTCCAAAAGGCACAAATATAAAATCCCTCAAAGTCAAACAAATCTGGGTGTCGAAAGGAACATATATAAATAGTTTTGGGTCTCCACAAACTTATTTTTCAAAATCTATTGCCACTAACAATCATGGACCTATAAAAACAAATAGGTCACAAAAATCTTTTATCGTGTAGGTGTGGTGGCAGGCTAAGGAACAACAACAGTGTTACCTGGATTCTGGCTGTTCCAGGCACACAACGGGCGACAAATCAAAGTTCCTTAGCGTAGTACAAAGGTGGCAGAATCACAATGGGCAACAACGAAATATTATCGGTAAAGGTAAAATAGGTAACGGTATATTCATCTTGAATGATTTATTAAATGTGAAAATCTGCACCATAATCTGAATTAATCAGCCAGTTATGTGATAAAGAAATGAATGATGATTTTGATTCTGACTTATTCAAAATGTTGACCAATCATCTTTGAACTGTTTCATAGGGGTGGGCGTGGGTCGGTTTGGTGCGGTTTGGAGTCCAAACCGCTTTCGCACCGCATCAAACGGTTAATCAAAAATACAAACCATTATACTAATCTTTTAAACGGTTCCGGTCCGGTTTGAATGTAGTACGGTTCGGTTTCGGTCCGGTCCGGTTTGAACCCATATTAAATATGAAATAAGAGAATTACTTTCATCAACAATCAATTTACGAAGGCAACTGTGTGAAACTTTTACACTTAAAGGTTAAACACACAATTTTATACTGAAATGAAAGATTAGTTCTTAATTGTATAAATATTTCAATTTGACATTTACCTACAAGTGAGATTTTTTTGGTAGATTAACCAAACATCAACATTAATCAATGCATAATCATTAAATAAAATGACTAGGATTATAATTAGCATTTATCCAAAAAAAATGAGATGAAAAATATTATACCAAAACTATAACTTCTTCCTTTATGACAGCGATTATTATTAATATAACAACAACATACACTAAAAATAGAATGTACATCGTTAGAATCTAAAATAAGATAGGAGTTGCTTACATTTTTATCATAAGATTACTAATATAAATTTTCGGTTCGGTCTGGTCTAATATGGTTGGTTCGATCGTCCAAACCGCAACTGAACCGTATCGATGCGGTCGGTCCGGTTTGGGGTATCTTCTTCGGTTAGAAGATTCGGTGCGGATTTCCGCACCGTTTTTGCGGTCCGGTGCGGACGGTTTCCGTATAGCGGTGTGGTTTATGCCATCCCTACTATTTCATATAGACTTGCTTGGACTAATGATGATGTTTTGATGATTACTCTTGATACACGTGGATATATTTACTTATTCTGGATCTGATACTATGTTTATTTGCACGGCTTCAATACAATATCATTTGAAAGCTGGAAAAATGATTTTAAGATATTTTGTTGCACACATCACGGTCTGGTCTATGACATCAAACTAATGATAATCTTGAGTCAAAAGAAAATTCAGATGCAGATTACACTGGTAATCTAGTTGATAGAAAAATTACTAGTGGAACGTGATTTATGTTGAGACATTCAGTAGCTGCATCATTTCTAAAGAAAACATCTGCATATTTTTTCACCTCAAATAATTTTCAATTAGCAGACATTTCTTTTATAAAACCCCTTCTAGAAAATCATTTTGTTGACCTTGTTTCAGATTAGTCATTTTAGGAAATTTGATTTTATAATTATTTTGAATTTGATTTTAAATGACTACATTAACTAATCTGACTCCCTACTAATTATCGAAAAGATAAATAGTGATTGAAAAAGTGATGAGTGTTGATATTAATCATATATTACAACTTAAGATAGTATAATTAGTAAATTTCTTTAGAAATTTAAACAAGAGTTATAAAAACTTTTTGTTGGTAAAAATTCCATGACCATCTCTAATTCTATCATATTTCTATCGACCATCACTCATCAAAATCCAATATAGTATGTCAATATGTGGTATTTTAAAACGGGAAATTATTCGTTTTTCATTTCATTATATTTTTAACAAATAAAAACATCCAAAGTATTCACTCTCATTTAAAAGTCCTCACGGTTATGCATGGGTGAATTACTTGGAATTTTTTGTTATGTGCTTCCATGCTCATTTAAAAGTCCTCACGGTTATGCATGTATGGAACGCATATCAAAATTAATTAATTAAATAGACAAGTTGATTCTAATCCCATTTAAAAGTCCTCACGGTTATGCGTGGTTAGAAGATACTTGAATTTATTTTTTTAACAAATAAAGAATACTACTAATCTCATGTAAAAGTCCTAACGGTTATGCATGGTTAGTAGATATTCAAATTTGTGCTATAAATATACCACAAATTGACACAACTATATGGTTTTGTATACCGACATCATCCCTATCATTCTAAAGTGGAATATGCGTCAAACAGAGTATTTATGATTTTTTTATTGAAATTTAATATTTCTACCCAATTGAGTATTAATGTTGTATTAATGTCTATCACTTTATCTCTATTTTTCTAACATTATTACTCTTTTGCTGATAACAAAAGGGAAGGGGAGAAAAGTTAAGATTTTGGCAAATAAAGGTCAAATATTTTATTTTGTATTTTCTATTTGCATCTAGGTTCATTTGTATGAAGGGGGAGCTTTGTTGTAGAGAGGGAGCATTCAAATAGGAGGAGCAAATTGAATGACCAAATACATTTAATAAAATTCAAAATCTTTAATATATGTTTGTTATCATAAAAAGGGGGAGATTGTTGAATATGCTAGTATATGATTTTTGTTTGATGATAAAAAACATATATATATACATTTAAATGTATTTGTTAATGTACTATTTTATTTTTCACATAATTAAATAAATATTTGCTGGATAAAATAAATAACACAGAATTTAAATTTAAACATATATTTTATTCAAACAAATATTTATTACAATTTTGAATAGTACAAATTTGAGCTCTCACTATATATATACAATTTTCAATTACATTACAATTTCGATTACATCATAATTTTTAATTTACATCTGCACCTCACTATATATCACTCATTCACTCGTATTTATCTTTAACTTTATTCCAGATTGAATCCAGCATCTGAGCGATCTGCAAAATAAATACTGAAGCAGTAAAATTGTAAAAGAAATATTTTTGCAGTGTAAAATAAAATGTATTTTTGAAAATATTACTTGCCTCGGTTATTTGGATTGTTCATCATTATTTAATTTTGAATTCATCATACACGAACAACTTATGACATGCACGGTGTATAACTGTACATGCCACAAGGCCGTGCACACCGATATACACTTGATCAAATTACAGGGACATGTGAGCACAAGGTCAAACCTAATCAAAAGCCGGGTTCAACTCAAGTGCAATACAAATAAAGTCACGACACGAGCACAAGGTCAAACCCGAGCTATAAGTTGGATTCAACACAGGTGCAATCCAAATGTTCACATGAATGCTACGATCAAAGACATCACATCAATACAAAGGCTGGACAGTCCAACCAAACTGCAAGCAAATGTACACATGATTCAAGCATTCAAATACAAGGCAGTTCTTCAAATCAATAATCACAAGAACAAAGAAAAAAATCAAAGTACAAATGCACATCAAACACAACACCTCTAACAAGTGCTCAAGTACAAAATGTACAAAATCAGTAAAGACCAGACTAATGAACACTGCATACATACATACATACATACATATATATATATATATATATATATATATATATATGCTATGCATAAAAGACTTCATATGGAACCATGGAGTACACTCGAGAATAAGCCATTACTCAACATAGTTCAATATGCAAGTCAAGCAACACAACAAACTACAACAGAGGCATACAACAATCAAGTGAAGGCATGAAGGCTACACGGCAGTAGACAGAGAAGTGTAGAGCAACACAGAAATATGTATATGCAACTACAAGTGCACCAAGGCAGTACATAAAAAGACAATACATATTGAAGCACACGACAGTGGAAAATGCAATGCAAAACACACACACACACACATATATATATATGTACATAAATGGTGCTCGACCAGACTGCACAGTTAAGTGCATGCCCAAGTGCGTGACCATGAAAACAATGTAAGCAAGTGCAGCCTCAACATGAAGTTCAACAGTCATAATGTACAAAAGTAGTGAATGCGGCAGCAAATTGAATGTAACAACTCGCATATTTAACGATTGTATATTTAAATATACCATCGTTAGTCGGATTATAGTCCGAAAAGATACTTTTTGCAAACAGTCGAATTAGGACTCGAGACCACTTCCATTGAGTTCAAAATGCCGTTTGCGACCTTTTTGAGTATAAACATCGATATGTTTGGAGTTGAGTGAATTTTGCTATTTTTCACTTAGGGCTTTGGGTTTGGGTTTCAGCCCAATAACCTAACATAAGACCCTAGCTCCACCCCCTCTTCTCTTCATTCACTTTCATTTCCTAATACCTTCAAGCTTTAGCAAAAATGGGGGAAGAGAAAAGGAAATAGAAATTCCTAAGCCCTAATTTCTTTTACAAATCCAAGTTTTAGCTCCAAAATCAAAGAGAAGCTTAGGTAAGCATCCTCTTCATCTTCTCCAACTCATTCTCTCTTCAATTTTAGAAATTTCCTAAACCTAACTTAGGAAATGTTCTTCTTTTGAGCTTAGATTCAAGCTTCTTGGGTTGAAGTGAAGAGTGGTTGATCTTTCCTTTGTGATTAAGCTTCTCATTCATTGTTTTTGGGTTTAAAGGTGAGTTTTTGAACTCACATCTTTGTCTATTTCTATCATTGTTGTTAGGTATGAATTCCTAACATATATTCATATTCATTTGCTTTTGATTTGAATTGATTTGGTGAACATTTCAATTTTTGGTGTTTTGAAATCAAAAACTTTAAAAATCCTAGCTTTGATGTATGATCATGCTTTTGGTAGTGAATCGAAGAGCCTATTGGGCTGGGTTGTCGATTGGCATAAACCCCTAACGCCCATTGCTCGTCTGATCGTGAATTGTGTAGAGTTTGCCCTTCATTTGGCTAGGCAGGAACTACTGGAAAACAGGGAACAGTCGACTGGACTCAGAGTCCAGTCGACTGACTGGGAACCCAAGAGTTTTCCAGGCTCTGTCCAGTCGACTGGCTCTCTGAGTGCAGTCGACTGACCTAGAACCCAAGAGTTTCCAGGCATGGTCCAGTCGACTGAATCTGATGTCTCAGCAAGAATTGCATATATGCCTACTTCTTTTTGGTGAATTACCATTGTTTATCGATTTTTGTTGATCCTTTTAGTTGTTATCACCTTTGTCGACTTTGATGACTTCTTTTTCGGGACTTTTGAGAATATCCATTTTGATGGATTCGGTATTGATTTCTTTGGATTTGATTCATGTCTTCGAATGTGGATTTTGGTGATTGATTGTTTCTACAAACATTTCAGTGATTTGTCACTTTAAAATATAAAGGTTTTCTATACTAGTAGTAAATATTCAAACTCTTTTTCAAAGATGATTTCAACTCTATTTTTAAATATAAAGCTTGTTTTCAAAACCGTTTTCCAATCTATTAGTATATACAAACCTTTACCTCATTCGTATGAGAAATCTAATTAAACGGCTTAGTAAAACAAGTGGTATGAAACGCCTGCGTTCACTTTGTCGGTTAATTCTTGGACTTGTACGATTGAACTCTTGTGACAATTTTCGAGTGGAAATCTACAATTTGTTCGTAAATATTTAAGTTAAGCCAGTGGTTATGGGACATGAAGCTAAACTCATTTATTTACTAGCTTAGTGTAATTGACACTTCTTGATAATCGATGATGATCATTTTATGATTTAGACTAGCGATGTGCGATGTCTCTTTGTCCGCGTGGGGGACTATACCCCGTTCTGTTGAGCTTCGTCTCATTTTTATGGGCTAGCGACCCATGGTCTTTGGACCGTTCGTGGAGCATTCGGCTCAATAAGTCGGAGCATGGGGTGTATCTTTTCAGGTGCATCGATGTTCGTCTATACATGGGGCATATCTTTTTAAGTGCGTCGATGTTAGTTTGTACATGGGGCGTATCTTTTCAGGTGCGTCGATGTTCGACTGTGCATGGGGCGTATCTTTTTAGGTACGTCGATGTTCGGTTTATGGGATAGCGTCTCATTTGTGATACACGTGTTGGTGAGTTTTCATGCTCCCGTTTGTGATAGGCCTCCCCCTTTGTGATTTCTAGATTTCTAACTGATGATTTCTAGAATTTGTGTTTCACCAACTTTTGCGATTGGCATCGATATGTTTGTCAATATTTGTGGTTTGGTGAATAAAATAAAGAATATGACATTCTTTTTGATGTTATGAGATTTTTGAGATATTGTATGATTTTTGTTGTTGTTAAATGTATACTTGTCGCAGTATGACATTAGTGTTATCATACGTTTTTGGTCATATCTCTTATCCTATATCATCTTATCTGATATTTATAGCTAGACTGATCCGTTTATTATTTTCTTATTAAATAATACTCGGGGTCAGACCGAGATGTTACAGGTGCTTCCGCTTGACTTCCTATCAGGGACTATCATCTGATTTTTGGCTAACTACTTTAGATTAGTAGTTTTTGTTATTATACATTTGAGATATAGACTCCTTGATGTATAATTATTCTTTTGTCTAGCACATGTATCTATTCTTTTGTGATGTAGTGGATCTTGTTTGACCACTACTTTGATGTATACTTTTATGTGTTATATTCATATCTAATTCCGCCTTAGTGATACGAATATCTATGACTGATTTGTGCTATGTCTATTTCTATATTTGTTTCCGAGGTCCACTTAGCCACTGAGTGGTAGATTTGAGTTTGAATCGGTATGTCGGATTTCCTCTTGAATTTAATGTAAGTTATATTATCTGACATATCGGTGCTCGCACAAAGCAATTATACAGATGGTCGCTCCTCAACAGCTTTATTCTTCGTGCTAGTCGACGGCATTACTCAGTAGTGTCCTTGGCTAGCGTGAGTATAGAGGTGGGACGTCACATTTAACCACCAAACAACTTCTTTAACAAGTGCTACAAACCAGATTCAAGTGAAACAGAGTGACAAATATATGAAATCAACAATGCAAACTAGGATAAACAAAGGCATGAATGAAGACAGTGACAATATGGATGCAGTGAAGTGAATGTAACATTTCAACAAGACTATATGCAAGCAAAGCTACTACATGGTGCAGCATCCTCAACAATGAATATACAGTGAACAGTGAAGTAAAACGAGACCGGACAACATGAAGTAAAAGGATGCAGTAAACATGTAAATGCTATCAGGCATGAACACAAGTCACAAGGGATTTCAAACAGTTTTTTACAAAAAGTCAGGTGATAGAAATAAGTAAATATTTTCACAGTATCAACTGGCCGAAGTCAACAAGCACAAAGAAAAATAACCAAGGCAAGTTCAAACAAATCCAAATCAAGGGCAGATTATAACATGAATGAACAAGTCAAATTTGAATGCCAGAAAATCGAAACCGTGGTGAGCAAGGAAAACGTCATCAAAGCAATTCAAAGCCGTGATAATCAAGCTATCAGATAATATACGAATTGAACAAGTCAAGTTTAATCACCAACATTCAATCAAAGTCATACGGCCAAGCAAGGATTAAGAAGAATTCAAAAAAGAAGTATACAAACGTAAATTAAGGGGATCGAACCCTATTTAAACCCATCTCATCATCGGCTAAAAAATTCATTCGAGTTCAAACAATATCACAGAGCATAGCATCAATTAGGAACTCGAATCAAAAGTCGAGCATAATCGAAATCGAAAAGGCAATTCACGTACCAGTTTAAAACAATGATTCAAACTCGACTAATTGGAAGCGACCGCGAGCCAAATTGAAGAAGCACTGAAGCCAATTGTGGAACGACCATCAATTGATTAGAATCGGCGCTCCAAATTACAAACCCTAAATCTGAACGAGAAATGAACGAGCAAGAGGCAGCCATATTTTTATCAAGCAAAAGAATACAGGCCAATAGTTATGAAGGAGAAGAGCGTATTGTTTTATCACTTTAATATATTTGGGCCGGCCATTTTTATTTGCTTTGGGCTTTAGTTTTTAAATTAGGGTTTATTGTTTTTTATTGTTTTAAATTTGTATTTCTTTTTTTAAATGCTTGTAAATTCTAGTCATGGGACTAGGGGATGAACTACGGTGGTGTAGTTCGAGAATTCGCAACTCAGTGGCTGAGTTATGGCAGAGTTTTGAGCGTAGAGTTAGGTTAGTCGATAGCGGGTGTCGCGAGTTTATGTGTGTAAGCGTCTGACTACTTAATTTCTAGTAGAAACCTTGGGGCCGCACGTATGCAGGGTTTTGCCGAAGTTGGGTAAATCTGTGTGTTCTATTTTCTTCTTTTATTATTCTGCTATTATCTGTGATGCTGTTGTTCGACTATTATATGTGCTGAAATTATTTTATATACTTCTGCAATAAATTTTTATAATTAATAGTATCACCCTATTCACCCCTCTCTAGGGTGAAATCGATCCTACACTACTAGCACTGTCATCGCCTTCCAGCACAATCGTAACACACCTTATCTCAAGCAAAGTGCAGTATACAATGCACAAGCCTAGAACTAATGATACCATTAATATATATATATATATGTATGTATGTATATATATATATATGTTATTCAGGTTTTTAACCCAGTAGGATCCAGTAGGAAACAGAATAATTCTGGACATCAGAATGGCTTAGAAATTAACCAGAAAGGCTAAGGCAAAGAGTGTATGAGAGCCGAGTCATATTACTAAGGCAACATCCAAATTCAACTAAACCAAGAGACTAGCCTCAGTTCATTCCAATCAGCAGCTGAGGGCAATCAGCCAACATATTGTCATCAAAATGGAACAACGGGCAATAAGATTACATGAATGACATCAACGCAAGGCCATATAAAAGCAACCCAAACTTTGAACCTCAGAAACAATCAAAGTGCTTGGATCGCTAGCGACCCATATCTATGGATCGCTAGCGATCCATGCTAACATGTTGGTTCGATGAGAGAAGTAGGGATAAGGAGCCTTGGAGATAGAAGCATAAAAAATTCTAAGTGTATGGATCACTAGCGATCCATACACGATGGATCGCTAGCGATCCATATAAAGCCAAATTCCTTGCGACCTTGCATATTGGAGTATGAGATGATAGCTGCTAAGTAATTAGTTTGCGAGCGAGCCAACTCTATGGGTCGCTAGCGACCCATGGTTTTGGCTCGTATCGCGAGCTAAGCCTTCCTAGGTCGTTTTGTACCTACCTGCAAGCAGTTGACGAAGTGGCCTGGCCCAGAAGCTCTCCGATCCCTATAAATACCATCCTATCTGCAACATAAATGGGATCTTCTCCAGACTGGTTGCTGAAGCTCTGCTGGAAACATTCTTCACTCTTTATCTTCCTCATAACAATCTCTAAAGGGATTCACTGTGATTCTCCAGTGGATTCCAACTCTAGGGATGCAATCTAGCTAAGGATAGTAAAAAGCCTTGTAATCAAACATTACTTGTAACAATGATCAGTTATGATAAAACTATAAAGTAGACGTAGGCTTCATTAACAGTCGAACCACTATAAAAATCTTCTGTCTACTTTCTTTTATTGTCTTTTTCTGTACCTGTTATCTGTATTATTGCTCTATAAGAACGGGGCTGGTGCTTTCAAACTCAAACCAGGGTGTTCATCCATTTTTTGGGTTAACAATATATATATATGATATGTGCACACATATAACAAAACATATTACTTAACTTCAAACTTAAGTAAACTAAAACTTAAAAAATCAAACTACCCATCTTATCAAGTCAATCAACATTAAAGCTTGTTAAAAAAATGGTTTTGATTTGATTTTGAAAAAGTTTTGAAAAGAAGATTTGCAGTACTCCGCTACAAAATATCCTATTCGCGTACAGACCGCGAACGATAAAAAATAAAATATGATCGTGCATAACAATGCGACACAATCCCAAAACAACAATAAAATACACTATTATTTTATTATGTTTTGTTTCCAAAATAAACAATTTTTGCCGTAAAATACATCAAACGATAATTTAAATATTTTCCCAAATTAAAACTTATGGAAAAATCATATAAATCCATTTAACAATATTAAATTAAAAATTAATTCATTTTATTAAAAATTGATATTTTTATTATTTATTACATTTGAATTAAATTTGAATATTTATATAAATTACATATTTAAATTTGAAACGTTAAAAATTCTAAGTCGTTACATTTGTGTAGCAGTTACTATTTTAGTTTAATTTGGAGAAGGAAAATTTTCGTTTCTCTATATTAAACTTATTAAATTAATTAAGGGAAGATTGTGTTTTATTAAGATAGAGAAACCTTTCATTTCTCTAACTTTAATTAAATTAAATGATTTATTAAATGACATTAATGACCAAAATTGCACTTGGCATATATCGTGAGTATATCCAAACTTAATTTAGTGTGTATTGTATAAGTGCAACATATCGTATTGTGTACACAGTCAATGTGTACGTGTTTAGGTGTTGAGATTTACACCGCAACAGACATATTATCCTTTTATATACGTATTGGATGTCCAAAGTATTATTTTGTGTGTGTGTGTGTGTGTTTAAGTATTTTCATATATGTGTGTGTGTGTGTTTGTGTGTTGTTAATGAATCCTTTAATAAATCTACATCAATTCAACCAAGTTTGATTATTTTGAACTCAAGATTTATTTACATAACATGTAGTGATTTGATTTAGTAAAACAATTTGAAAACCGATCTTTATATATAAATCTGAATGTAAACCTATATATATATATATGTTAACAAGTCAAAGTTAGAAAAATATCAATATTTCAAAAGTAGTAATTTGACTAAAGTATATTTTATTTAACAATACTACTATGTGGACTTGTGTTTATTTATACATTAATACTATTCTCCTTTATTATCAGTATGTATATTTATAATAAAAAATTAACTATTTATTTGAAACTTTTTTAAAGCAAAATAATTTTAAATTATTTTAACATAGATACATACATATATATAGACACACACATGCACATATATATGCTTATATATGTATGTATCTTCAAATAGGAAACCAATTTTGAATCAATAGAAAGTATCAACAACACCTGAATAAATAAGTATACAAAATAACAAATCAATACCAAACCTATGCTTAAATTAAAAATGGTGGTATCGATGAAAATCATCAATAGAAAATATCGATATCAATTCAAAACTAATTTAAATTAAAACTTTAAGATCCACACGTGTATATTTATGAGGAAAATCAAATGCATATATAAATTTGTTAGAATAACCTAACCATTATATCTACAATATAATGTAATAATAGATAAAATCTAGTTTAACTTTACTTTGTTGATGTTGCCTCTTGATTTGCACCTTGAATGAAGTAAGCTCCTAGACCCGATTGAATCGCCTCTAGAAATTGCAACAATTTAAAGCACCACATGTTGCATTTGTTTTATTTAATTTGATCTTATTATGAGAAATTTTTTATGGAAACCATGATGATTTTAACAATTAAGAGAGAGGAGGAGAGCATGAGAAAGAAAATGAGTTTTGTCAGAAAGAATAACAATGAAAAGGATGAAAGAAGATCTTGTTTTTTAAGGGATATGTTGAAACCTTTCAATTCCCTCCTTTAAAACCTTTTATATTTAATTCGTTATTAGATCTCATCTAATCTTATCCCTCCTCTTCATATTTTTGGCAGATAAAAAAGAAATAAAGAAAAAAGGGCAAATATCATTCCATAAATGAGATTTAAGTGAGTCATAAAAAAGAGTAAAAGATGAAGATTAATTTTCTTACTTTAACTACTCCTTTGGATTTTCAAATCACATTTGAAACCTCTTCGCTTTTCTTCATGTATGTCCAACGGTAAAAAGAGGCATATGGGGCTCAAAAATTTCCCAATACCACTTAGCAATTAATCTGATTTAAATCTAATTTAAATATTCTATCACATCGTATATGCGCATTTATAACTTTTATACACACACTTTATTAAATACTAATGGTATTTAGACAAATCAAATAAAATTTTCTAATTAGTATTTCATGATTGTTAATTAATTAAATTAATTTACAATAATTATAAATTAAATCATGTGGTTTTTTGGAGTATTCAGCATTACGGTTGTGCAATTCAATGGTGTAAATTCAGTCAGCATTTAATATAGAACAATTCGAATATTAACATTCACATGTCACCTTAAATACTGGTTGGGTTTATTGTTTGCACATCTTTTTGGTGAAATCCAATTTTACTTATTATAAGCGGTATCTGGTAGTATTGTTATTTACACAAATTCTCTTTGTCAACGCTATGTCACATTAGGACTTGTGGTATTTGGCTTTGGTCAAAATTCCAACATTATCCACATTCAACTTGAAGTCAAAACACAAAATCCTTAGTTCATAATAATAATAATTATTAACCATACCACTTTAGCCAGATACTTTGATTTTGAGTTGACCACGATTGACTGTGATACTAACGTTATATAACCGAGGAGACGAATTCTCTATTGAATGATGTTTCACTTCCAATGTTTCAACTCGAACCCAACTCGGTGGACGCTATGCCATGATTTAACTATAATCAAAGTGGAGCATTTACATCGAAGTCCCACGGTATTCTCAAGTTGATGGAACTGTGTAACTTCATCACTTTGATATTGTCCATTTGACCTTAGTTATATTAACCAACAAAGAACTCTCAAGTTAGTCATTCCATGTTTATCCAATAACTATCAGTATGTAACCCCATCGTGCCCCCGGAAGCCATGAGTAATACACTGTCCAATATTTGGAGAGCATTACATACTCTAGTCTTAACAGATATATCGATATCTTGTCTCGAAACATCTTGACTATGAATATGTTGGCATCAAAATTGGCCACCAACACCCAGTTGTATGAAAGCACCAATATCCAATCCAATCACAGAAATATAAAGAGGAATAAATGAAGAACAAAATTAAAACAATCAAAAAGCAAGTAAATAGAGACACAAATTTATAGTGGTTCAGCTAACTTCGGCCTACGTTCACTCTAAAGATTTTCATTTTATTTACAATTACAAATCCATGAAATTTAAGAATCGAATTGACAGAGTATAGCTTAGCTTCAAGATTAAGTGAAGCGGGAAGGAGAAGAAGATCCCTTTGCTGAAACCATGCCTGCTATATTTATAGGGGAAGACGTGCACGTATCGGACTAAAATTTCAGCAGAAGATTTGGGAGACCAAAACGAGGCTACCCAAAAATTTCCAGGTCCATCGGGGCTCATAATAGGGATCGGTACCGACCCCTATTAGTGCATCCAAATGGGCTGCGATCCCTATGAGGAGTGCCTTATGATGTTAGCTACTTGCTCCCAAATTTTGTGCAATTCAATGTATGGTTTGTGAGATGTCGCATTTTCCGTGAAGTAGTGTTGCTTGAATTCAAATTTCTGTCGATCCCTCCAAAGGGAGTTATGTCGATCCCTCCAACTCACTCCAATTGGAATAAGATCCCTAGGAGGTGTTCCACATGTTGTAGTAAGCTTGTACTCCATGTTTCATGTTGATAGCATGTGTAGATTTTGAGATATTGATTGATCTTTGCTATAAAGTTGGGTTCAGCCGATCCCTAAGAGGGAAGAGGGACGATCGCTACTGAGGGATAGAGGCTGATCCCTACAACCTCCTCCAAATGCCATGCGATCCTTAGGGGAGCTTCTCCATATTATATTATGCTTAGCCTCCAAGTTTCATGCCAATTGGATTAGTAGAACTCGAGTTATTGATCAATCTTTGTTACAATATGCTGTGAAGGCTGATTATAGCCGATCCTTATGGAGGGAAGTGGGTCGATCCCTCCAACTTACTCTATTTGATGTGTGATCCCCAGGGTAGACTTTCCTAGGGTCCCCACATCTTGCTCACAAAATTTTATATGCATTGGACTTATAGACTTTGAGATATTGATTATTTTCCATTGAGTTGTACTTGCTTAGCTGAAATATGCCGATCTCTTTTATACCGATCCCTTTCTTAGGTGAAGTAATTTGCCAATAACTTGAGTTTACAGACTTTAATTGACTTGAAATTTGAAATGTAGCCTCATGGGACCGTCCTTGTCATTCCATATCGATCTCAACCAGTTCGAGACAAAAACCAGGGGTATGTACCGATCCCCTAGGGGAGTGTTAGTTCCATACTTAGCCATTTTTTGAGTGTCATCCATCCGAATTCATCCGACTATCGTGCATAGCTTTAAATATAACCGACCTCCATTCCAAATAATCACCTCTTCGGATGTCCCGTCTTGATGATTACAAAATCCATTGGGTTAAATCCGGCCTTGCCAAAAGGCGGGTTAATAGAATATTTAAAATATCACATTGTTTTAATGTGATAAATTTCTCATGATTGCAACATATTGTGATTACTATTACACAACATATTATTTAAGGATTTTCTAGTAAATATACTTTAATAAATTTCTTAATTAATTATATCACAATATAGCAAGTATATAATAAAAAGAAAACAACTTTTATTTTGAATAAGATTGGTTATCGAGTTAAGTATACGTAACAGGATATACCCTAACTCAATCAATCTCAGACTTGCACTTGGGATCAATTATGGAATCTTATTCCAACTCCAGTAATTGGTTTTCTCAAAACTGATCAAGACAATTACATAATGAACATGCATGCAATATTATTTTAATTATCTGCTTTCTCAGTTAACTCTTTCGATGCTGATAAACTATCTTTATCATATAGAACGTTTCAGAGTATGTCTTTCGATATTTAGTGAGCTTTAGGTTCTTTATGAATTGTATCATAACATTGTTATTATATAACAATGTCACGAGATTCTCAACATTTTAAATCACTCCTAACCCGGTTATAACTTATGCATTTATTTATACTTCTTATATTGCAGTGCTATTCAAAGTGATGTACTTAGCCTTTATTGAATCAGAAACTACTTATTATTTGGAATGTTTCAAACTTAAAGTTTTTAACTCAAGTTCGAACATGAATTTAGGATTGACACACTATACTCGATGACACATATGAAGTTCAAGTCTGCGCATTCCTTTATAAGGAGTTCATTATTTCCATAAATAATTATCTAGTATTTCGCAAATACTCGAGAACACTCTCAATTTTCATATAGTTATATTAATTCGGATTTGATACTTGCTCTATGAATCAAATACATAAGTGTTGTGTGATATTGTAGATAATATAGCATGTATGACAATTCCTATTGTTTTATGCATAGGAACCCATCTTACATGCTCAATATTAACCAATTTAATATAGTGTCTGTGTATATCATTTTAGGATAATCCCAACATCATTTTATACTAACTATAAAAGACGCCTTTTCAAATTTTATACCGATAATTAAACAACCAAACCAAAATGATTCTAATATAGGTATATTGATAATAATCCTAAGTTCGTTGCTTACTTTTAGTTTTAGAAAAAAATCATTACCTTCATAGGGTTTTCTTATAGACACATGCTTCCTTGCATTTTGACTGAAATTCAGACTATTTGATTTCTCCATCAAAATACTTGCTTAGTTATGATGCTTACCAAGTAATACTTTCATATTATTTCTTAGATCATATCCGATACTCACAAACTCAGTTATCGCTCCCATTGGCTTCGCTATATTTTAGTTGTGTGCAAATAGTCTATTTGAAATTAATATTTTGAATATCTATTTCAATACATATGTACCAAAACTTAAAGTCATATTGGATAATACATTTTGTAAGAAAAATTCAAGTTAACTTAAGTATGACGAATGATGAGTCTGTTACATTAACCTCAACAATTGAAATTTACGATGTCATTTTGTCAATATAGCTTGTATTCCAACTGATTTGGTCTTCCTCTTGAAGACACTTTTGTGTCTGATGGATCATATCCCTTCAGGTACAACTATCAAAATCATATTTTGATAATGTACTTCAAATCTATTCCGGATTTGCGCATCGCACCGTATGGTAGAGCCATTTCTCCTAATGGATTATTAATAACTGAGGAAATTATTTTCTCGGCATTGATAGTAAAATGATATTTTCTCTTTAATGTGCAAGAGTTTCGACATTTTAATTCGATATGTACATTTAGGCTTAGTCAATTTCAATTCATCCTTTGTAATTATTTTTATCTTTTTATTGCATCCAAATCCATGTTACTACCAATAATTTCTATAAGAAATTCCTTTATCATAAAGTTAGCGTTTCTTGAAACACAAAATGTTTCTCAGTGCAATAGAACATGTATTTGTAAACATTATATGAATTACCCATATATGTATAAAACTGATTTGTTTTTTAAGTTTATAAAACTTATGTTCCTAACATAAGTTGTTCAATCAATATTGATCGATTTCAAACTCATTTGGGGTGGTCCACACAAAGTCCCTCAAGAACATTATTACACGTAGTTTCTCGACTCACAAAACTTGTCAACTCCTTGACCTAGGATATACAGGGGCAGTTTCATCAACTCTTACCTTTTGTAATTTTGCATTTGTTCTAGATGAAATTAAATTTAACCTTATGCACTTATTCTTAAGTAGTCGACCTTATAAAAATAAGCTAACTTAACGTCACTCATCATCAACCACATTTTGTCCAACAAAGTCTCATTATTGATACGTCATTATGTATCATCCAAAGGAGTGACTTTTGAGATTTAATCTTATTCATTTTAGGTGCTTTTGGAACCTTTTCCAATATACTCACCTATTCAATCAAATCGAATACTTATTTTCTTTGCATTAAGTTTTTCTACTTTTATTTTATATTTTATAAATTTATCACAAACATACTATTTTTATTTCAAATACACATGTTCATGTCTGAAATAATTCATCGGTGAATTTAATGAAGCATGAGGAACCATTTTAGTATCATTAGATTTTCGACTACATACATCTTTATGTATCAATATAAAAAGTTTATCAACTCTTATGTCGCCCCCATTAAATGAGTCCTTGATCCTTATTCCAAAGTAATTGTAAAAATGTTGATACTGCTATGTAATTTAGCTAATGCAACAAATATCTTATTCTAATAAATTTATTTCATAATGAATATTCATAATATTCACAATAAAATAAAACTATATTCATTTTCAGTCAATACCAAAAAAAAAACTATTTCATAAATAATATTCAAAATATTTACATCCTTTGAGACTAGAGTATGTAATGTTCTCCAAATGTTGGGCAATGTATTACTCATGCCTATTAGGGGCACAAAGGGGTTACATATTGATAGTTATTAGATAACTATGAAATGACTCACTCGATAGTTTTCTGTTGATTAATATGAGTAAGGTCAAACAGAGAATATCGAAGTGATAATATTACATAGTTTTACCGACTTGAGAATATATTAAACTTCAATGTGGAAACTCCACTTTGATTATTATTAAATCATAGGATGGTGTCCATCGAATGACTATAGTTGGATTTGAGTTAAATCATTGGAAGTGGAACACTGTTCAATAGAGGATTCGTCTCCTTATCTATATGAGGTTAGTATCATGGTTAACTGTAGTCAAATCAAAGTTAAAGTCTTTGGGCAAGGCGGTTGAATTAATAATAATTCTTACTAATTATTGAACCAAGGACTTTATGTTTGGATTATACAATTTGAATGTGGGTGATATTGGAATTTTGACAAATACCAAATTCTATAAGTCATATTATTATATAGTTTTGAAAAGAGAACCGGTGTAAATAAGCATCACTACCGGGAACCGCCTAAAATAGTAAAATTAGTATTTTACCAAACACATGTAAATGATAAATTCAGCGAAACTATCACACCACTAGCTAAGGTGACGTGTGAAAGTTGATATTTAAATAGTTTGAATTAATCGCCAATTGAGTTTACACCTATGAGTCGCACAACCACAATGTTGAGTACTTCGAATACCTCTTCATTTAATTATATTATTATTATTATAAATTAATTAATATTTTTGAAATATTAATTATAAAATTTATTTGATTCATTTGAATCAGTATTTAATATAGTATGTATATAAAACTTATATAGATACGTATCGATGTACAATATCGATGTACATTTAAAATGGATTTAAAAATGTGCAAATACTGATCAGATTTGGAAATATGTATACGACCACTGGCTTACTATTTTATTCATCCATTACAGGAAGGGGAGGAGGTATGATATTTTATTTAAAAATATGGGTTTGAATTGGTTTAAAAGAAGAGGTAAAAGTGAGATATAGATCTCTACTTTTCTCTCCCTTTCGTTTCCTATATGAACCCGATACCTCCCTCATTTTGCATAAGACTCTCTCTAGCCTCCATCTCCTTGCTTAGATGAAAATAGGTGCCCCTCTTCTCTCTTTATTTTCAAAACAAAGTCAAATCAAATCAAATTAAATTCAAGGTGCGGTGAACTCTTTAGTTAGTAGCTTTTCTCGAAGGGATTAGATCTAATTCAAGGATTCTATCTTATTCAACATTCAATAAGCATTATCAAAGCAATGATTTGACAACATTATATGTTTATTTATACCATTGTATATATGTAGATTAGAATTTATAACATCATGAATTTATATATTCGGTTGTTGTCAAATGTATATATATATAGTATATGTTCATAATTTTTTTTGCATATCTATATTTTTGTTTTCAGCCATGCTACATAAAAAATCAAAATAATTTTAAAACTTAATTTGAATTTTAAATTGATATTATATTCTTTATATATATATAATACATTTTCATATACATATACATATAATGTATAATACATTTTAATAGCATATATTTTTGAATTATATAAATATTAAACCAAAAATTAATATGTGTTGGTATATATATGTTTATATAAATTTTTAATTTTTAGTTATAATATATTAATATATATATGTATATATGTATATATTTTATATAATATAAACCGCAATCGAAAATAATAAAAAATTAGATAAAAAACCATATGTAAATTAAAAAACATTTTTATTTTAAGTCGCATGGATTTAAAAAAAATTGATTTTGTCAAAAACTATTTTTGGTCGAAAATAAAAAAATTGCATTTTGTTTTACATTTAAAATAAGTAACTTTATACTTATGAATTAGAATTTTATAAAATTTAATATATATATATATATATCTTTGAAATAAAAAAGTTATATTTTAACTCAGATATATATTTGTTCATACATACATACATATATGTTAAATATATAATATTTAAATTTAAATCTGAATTTCAAATAAGATATTATTTTCAATCTAAATCTGATTTCAAATTTTAATATTCTTAAACTAATTTTATATATTGAATTTTGAATTAATTTTATATTTAAAATATATATTTATACATAATTGTTTTAGTGCATATATATATATATTTGTATGTATATATAAATGTATATATATATAAGTATATTTTAAATTATATTAAATTTAAAATATTATTAGACAACAAACACATATACAAAGGGGAAAATGTGTCTGTTGCGGTGTAAATCCCAGCACTTATATACGGGAATATTAAACCATGTACATATTATATGTTGCATATGCATGTACACGTTATGTGCATTTGATACACATCTACGCATTATATATCACATACATTAACAAATAAAATCTTTATATTAATTGATTAAATTAAATAAAAAAATTATTTAAAATTTATTTATATTGGATCTAAATCAATGTGGACTTCGTAGGCTCAATAAAATCTAAAATCGTAAAAAATTGAAATTCATGCATTTAATAGACAATCTAAAGTAGTGTGTTTAGAAAGCCCATTTAGTACAAACAATCTAAAATCGTAAAAAAATTAGTACCAACAATCTGAATAGTAGTATTAGGGTAACTTATTAACGCCTACCTATTTAATAGAATGTTTAGAAAAGTACTGTCTAGGCTGGGTTTGGATAATCTAGCATTCTACCCTACCTGGCTATTTGCTTTGCCCAAAAGGTAAAGTAAGCCCAAAGGTTATCCCTAATATAATAGCTCAATTCGAATGTAGGTCTTGAGCTAATTTTTAAAATCTGTTTTGAAATTAAAAATAAAATTAAAAATGTTACACTCACAATAAGTAAAAAATTATAAATATTATAAAATATTTTTCAAAATTGTTTTGAAAATAAAATAATTATTTTTGAAAATTATTTACAACTAATTAGATTAATAAATTAAATATTTAATTAAAGAGTTAATTAAATAATTTATATATATATATTGACATAGGTAACTTTATCTAAAATGTTTAAGGTAATGTATAATATATATATATAAATTTTGAGTTAAATATAATAAATTAACATTATTTAATTATAAATTAACTAATTAAATAATTATTTCAATTAAATAAGATTTAATTAATTAAATTAATATAGTATTATACATAAGTTTATTATATAAGTTAATTAAATTATAAAATGTTATACAAGAATTAAACTATATAATATGGATGTATAATAAATAGATGGAACTTTAAGAAGCCTAAATTAGATTTAAGGAATAAGTACATACATATAGTACGTATATCATGATTTCAGATGTATCTGACACTTGAATCACGAGGCTTTTTCATAAGAAATACATTATTCCATAAGTTGATATGACTCAAATAAACGTATTGAAGATTATGATTTTTAATTTAATTGTTGTCCATTACCATTTATATATTAATAAATTACTTGCATACCCTCTGGTTATTGAGTAAACTCAAACTAAAGATGTTATGTATATTGTATAGTATTATTAATATATTAACTAAATGAAGTAACATCACTATATGCATTTGTTAAGCAAACTCAAGGTACATATGCTGTACTTAGGCAGTCACGAAAGAGTAGGTACGAGTGAATAATCTCTTTCGATTTGTTTGGCAAACTCAAGATCGAAATGAGATTATGATAAAGAATATAGGTTGGAGTTGTATATAATACAATCGTAAAGTGTTATTCATTGTTTATGGGCCTATGATTTGTTGAGCGAACACAAGGTCAGAATCCTAAGGTAAGCAAGTCTTAACATCTACTAAAGAAGTCGAAAGATTTTAATGTTTCTTCTTTGGCTTTGAGAAACATAAAAGTCTAGTGCGAGCCTTATTAGAAAAATGAAATGGCAACATTTAACATTTCTAATATTGTAAGAACATATGTATAAATTAAACTAATCTTCTTCGATAAATTTGTGCAATTAATATAATTAATAAAAAATTTATCAGTTAAATATACAAATGAACCGAATAATAAATTTTTGCATGTTATCACTTGAAGACCCATGCAAGGGCCTAACTTATATTAACTAATTCAAGGGCCATTAATGTTATCACTTCAAGACCCACGCAAGAGCCTAACTTTTACACTACAAAATACGTTCTTAACTTGGTCACATAGGTATTTATTTGCCTGTGACTGTGCACTATCATTTGTGAGTTTCAAACTCTAAAAGAACTATAAGGATATGGATATGTGATACATATTCAATCATATATAAAAGTTACAAAGTGAACAGTCATCATTCCACATGTATGAAACCTCGATGAAATCAGTTCGAAATGAGCAAGTAAATCGTAGTGCGAGATAGTGTATTTAGTATAATTGATTACAATATGGATCTTGTTGTGTTAAATGTAACACTAGACCAAGAGCTATGAGGTGGACCAAAGAACTTGATCATTGAAATGTCAATTTGATAAGTTTATTTAAGGTGCAACTTATGCGACATCCTTAAGTATTAAGGATGACTAAATGCATTTTTGTAAAGAGTTCGTTATGGTCTTATAGCAGGGCTTTCCTCTTGAATGGTTTGACCATCTAGAAAAGAAATGAATGCATAGGAGTATATGTAACTTACGGCACAATTGGGATGAAGAGAATGAATGGTCACTTATGCTTCATTAAGAGACATCAAAAATGAGAATTGTATAAAATAATAGATACTTAACAAAGAATGAGAAATATGAGTTCTATTCCAAATTGTATTTTTATATAGAAAATTGTCTTCTATGAGATTTATTCCTTTAAGTTTAAGATATTTGATCAGAAAATTCTCAACTGTAAACTAGTCACAATAAATGAAATAAATTAAGTGGTTGAATAGAGTTTCGTATTTCATATATAATAATGGCTGAAATAGAGGGAGAATACCATATAACACTTTTTGGTAATTGCATCAAATTACGAAATTATTTCATAAATATACCAAGTATTATTTATGAAAGAATAATCATTTTTTATATTTACTGGAAATATACATTGTTTTATTTTAATATGAATATTTTGGATATTTATTATATAATAAAACTATAGTTATGGTATTTGTTTCCATAACAAAAGCGATGCATTGGAAAATATGGTAGCATTTGAAAATTTTGTAATTATTTTGGAGTTAATAACTGTTGCTCAAAATTTTCGCAAAAGTTTATTGGCTGCTTGTAGAGAGACAATCACATCAGCCAAGCTAATCCGGGCTTCCTTGGGAACCGTCTGACCTAAGAGCCGACTGATTTATACGCTCGGGTACCTCTCACATAAGGACAGTAAACCGGCCGAAGTGGCTTTAAGGAGATAGAACGGCAGAAAAAAGCATACCTACTGAAGTCCTGTCACCCTGGAAAAGCGCTAATACAGCCGCCTTGC
Organism: Allium fistulosum; assembly: GCA_030737815.1. NCBI lineage: Eukaryota > Viridiplantae > Streptophyta > Magnoliopsida > Asparagales > Amaryllidaceae > Allium > Allium fistulosum. Next base: position 707,106,927 of record CM060903.1, on the reverse strand, counting down.
CACCAACTGCTCCCATCCAACATGGAAAGCAGTAACAAACTCTAAGTTACACGGCCTGACATCCTGCAAAGAAAGCAACCAGAGTACGAAAATACAGTTTGTCCCCATATTTTCATGTATCGCCACCAACCCTCCAGCCGGAAACCATCCAACGGTTTAATCTGCTGTACGGACCGTGAATATCCTCAAGCAATCTAAACCACAGATCAAAGGAGGCTTACACATATAAATATCGAGCACTTCACCAGGAAAGGGATCGGATTCATAAAACTGAGAAGGATAGTATTTCCCACCATACTCTTATCATCTTTAAGCATTCTCCATCATCTCCATATATCCATTGTAATAATACGTACACAATATATATATATATATACATATACAGTGGACGTAGGCATTTATTTTGGCCGAACCACTCTAAAATCCATGTCTCCTTTATACTAGCATTCCATCATTAATTCATGATCATGCACTGCAAAGCTAACAACACCACTAAACCCCCACCCTCTCACAAATTCCGAGGTTGATTAGTCGTTCTATCTCGCTGATGGAATTTTTAGTCAACATTTTGGCGCTAGAAGAAGGGCCTGAACCTCCGAAACTCTCAGCTCCCTCCAACTTTGCCTAGACTCCACACTCAACATGGCGACGAATGGTGTCAGCACGAATGACAACTTGCACAATTGAGACACCAACGGTAACACACCCGCTGGTATTCCCAACCCTTTCCCAAAGTCGGCAGCGAATTCTGGCAAACCATATCCAATCACATTGCTAGGATGGGAACCTTAAGCTAAGAAATAAACAACCTAAGGGCCGTGCTAGAAACTCACTCCATCATGGGCCCAAGACAACTATCAACTCAGGCGGTCAACAACTTCCCAACGCCGTTGGTCATCCGAAGAACTTTCATAGTGGCAACCCCCCAAAGCGTGCGGTTGGCATTCGAAAGCGCCATCCACGCTGCCCCGGAGTCAGGAGATAACAACATAGTTGGGGGAGAGCTTAACGACCATCGGGATGGTGAAATCCACGAGCTACATCCTGAGCGCCTAAGCGATCAAGCTCAAATCGTGGCTAGGGGACCCAGAGCCACCTTTGTACACTCCCATCCATAAAGGGAAGTTACCTCATCCTGTGCCTGGGGTCAAACAAGCCCGACCATCATGATCACCTTTGTCACGTAGAAGATCTCTTTCCCCAGGTCGCTATCATGTACCATATTCCCCCGATCAACCGACGTACCACCAGGAGCCCCCGCCCGTCGATGCGAGGTCGTTCCCGCAACGAGTGGAAGCTAACCTCAGGGATGAAATGATCTAATTGCACTAACAGATCAAGCGAATACAGGCCCATTGCATCAATGACGGCAGCCTGTCCGACGACATGGACAGGGAACCATTCTCCGCAGAAATCATTGGAACCCACCTCTCAAGACGATACATGCTACCGCAAATGGACAATTACGACGGGAGCATGGAACCGTCAGATCACTTGCTGTCTTTAGCTCAATCACTAGAGCCGGACAGCTAACCGGTAATGTGAAATGTTTTACTATTCCCGTCCACACTTATCAAGCCGGCATCTCATTGGTTCTTACACTTAGCTCCCGGCAGCATGCGGTCTTTGGCACAATTGTGCTCTGAATTCAAAACCAAATTTTTTGCATCAAGAACTCATGTCATGATGGCCAGCGACCTTGGCAATATCATGTAGGGAAAATCGAAAAGTCTCCAGTCCTATGTCAACCAATTCAATCGGGAATCAACCCGAGCCCGTAGGGCCGATAGGAACAGCCTGACGGTTGCCCTGTGCTCGGGCATGCGATACAATTCCCGGGTGTGGAAGAAACTTCAAAAGAGACCAGCCTCGTTTCTTGTTAATTTCTATCAGTGCGCAAATGGAATCATGAGGATGGAAGATGCAGATTTGTCAAATAGCGATAAAGAGGGACGACGCCCCCTCAAATTTCGATAGAAAAGAAACCATGACCAAAGGGAATGGAATCGACAAAATCATGTGAAGAGAAACTGTGACAATGGCCCGAGGTACCAGGCTCGATATGCTAGCTATACTCCCCTGAACAGAGACATGGAAACCGTCTTCCTCGCAACCAGAAATCAACTGCCCTTCAGAAGGCCATAGAATAGTCGGGCGGGGGAACCACCCCGTAGCGACAATCAATATTGTCTTTTTCACCAGGTCAACGGACATTTTACTAACAACTGCCATGTCCTAAAGGAAGAAATCAAGAGATTGATCAAGAAAGGATCGCTTGTGGAATATATCAGACAACAAATAGATCAGAGGATGGCCTATGGAAAACCGTCCGATCCAGACTCCCCTACAGTCAACCGGGGGCGCCATGGCCATGACCGACATTCTTACAATATGCGGAGGGCCACACATAGCAGGGAGCAGCTGGAACGACGGGTCGTTGGGGCCCCAAGAACGGAAGAGGAAGACCCTCCAATCACCTTCAAAACTCAGGATCGGGGGGCAGTGGTGTACCCCCACCACAACCCAATGCTTATAACCATGTCAATGGCTAGCACCAACGTCCACTGAGCTTTTATTGACGAGGGAAGCTTGGTCAACATCATGTTCAAAGAAGCCTATGACATGCTCATGCTGTCGGCCTCCCATCTTGTGCCTTGCGTATTGCCCATTTATGGGCTTAACAAACTTAGGATAATCTGCATGAGGGTAGCAATGCTCATAACTACCTTCGGTATGGAGCCCACCACAGCAAAGATTCAAGTCAGTTATGTGATCCTGGACTGCCCATCTGCTTACAACTTGCTCATCGGGCGACCAGCCCTGACCGAACTGGATGCCATCATGTCGTACAACCGCCTGATAATGAAATTCCCAATGCCAAATGGGTTTGGTGAGGTTAAGGGAGACCAACAGAAAGCAAGGTAGTGCTATGGGACTTTCCTCCATCAGGAATAGAAGGGTGTCCTAATGATTCAAGAGGAACCTAATACCGAGGTCAATATTCCACTGGAAGCAAAGAACGCGGCTCCCTTAAGTGTTACCCCAAGGATGTGCAACCAAGTCATCAACATGGTAGGCGGTCCCCCGTCCGTTGAAGAAACTAAGGCTTTGAAGCCGGTTCCCCTTGTGTCCCCTTAAAGGACACGTGAACTCATCTCCAGTTGGAACGAGCGGGCGACCCCCGGTGGCAACACGAGCTGACTGACAACACTCTAGAGGGAAATCCATCAAGGGCGGGCATGCTGTAGCTAGCCCAACACAAAAATGTCTCTCTATCTCGGCCGAAGAAATAATGGAACACATGATCTACGCTTTGGATATATGTGACGTAGAGACAAACACAAGTATTGAAGACGACCTGATAGATCCACGAATGGGGGACCAGGCACTAGATAAGGGCCTTGCGACCCCCTCAGAATGCATATCCATCGACGAAAGCAATCCCACCAAAGTCGTCCAGGTTAGGACCGAGCTTAGTCCAAGGGTCAGGGAAGGTCTGATAAAATTTCTCAGACAGAACAAAGATGTCTTCGCTTGGGGGCACGCTGATATGAGCGGCATCGATCCTTGCATTATCTGCCACACACTAAACATTGACCCGAAAGGAATCCCCATCCAACAAAACTAAAGACCCTTAAACCTCGAAAGATACAAGCATTAAAGGAGGAAGTAGAGAAGCTGCTCATCAGTGGCTTCATACGGGAGGCGGACTACCCGGTTTGGGTTGCGAACCCGGTCTTAGTCCACAACCAAACGGCTCATAGAGGACATGCATTGACTTTTCGGATCTCAATAAAGGATGTCTATAGGACAACTTTCCTCTACCCTGGATGGGCCACCCTATCGATGCCACTAGTGGGCACGAACTCCTTACTTTCATGGATGCCTATTTGGGCTATAACCAAATCGCCATGCATGGCCCTAATCAAGAACACACCTCTTTCATCACCAACACCGGGTTGTATTGTTATCGGGTTATGCCTTTTGGTTTGAGAAACGTGTGGGAAACCTACCAACATTTAGTCAACCGGATGTTTTAAGAACAACTGGGTCTTTCGATGGAAGTGTACGTTGATGACATGGTAGTAAAATCAAAGAGGACCGACGGTCATGTCCCCAACCTCGTGAAACTTTCAGCAACTTGAGAAAGTACAACATGAAGCTGAATCCCAAGAAGTGCTCATTTGCAGTCCAATCCGACCGACTCCTAGGGTACATTGTGAGCACTAAAGGAATCAAGGCTAACCCAGAAAAGATTCGGGCCATTCAAGAAATGCATGTTCCTAAAGCGGTGAAGCAGGTGCAGAGCCTCAACGGGATGGTGACCGCTCTAGGCTGTTTTGTTTCAAAGGCTACGGATCAGTGCCTGCCTTTCTTCGACCTCGTCAAGAAGGGGAAGACCTTCGCCTGGGACGACGAATGCACCAAGACCTTCGAAGACTTGAAGCACCACTTGGCCACCCCTCCAATTCTATCAAAACCTGTTGATGGGAAGATTTTTTCCTATACCCAACGGTCACCAACCATGCAATCAGCGCCGCACTCATCAGGGAAGAGGAAAAGGTACAATGGACGATTTACAATATAAGCAAGCGATTGACCGAACCGGAGGTAAGATACACGAGGATCGAAAATTTAGTTTCTTGCCTCGTGATGGCGGCCTGGAAATTATGACCGTACTTCCGAGCTCATCCTATCAAAGTTCTGACCAACCAACCACTTAGACAGATTCTGAGTCACCCCGACACAGCGGGAAGGCTCCTCAAATGGTCCGTCGAGCTTAGCCAACACCATATCCATTTTCTCCCATGACCATCAATAAAAGGACAAGCAGTGGCCAATTTTATAGTCGAATGTTCCGACCTAGGTGACGAAGGAGAGAAGGAGAACCCTCCGAAACGAACTTGGCTTCTGTATGTGGATGGTGCATCCAACGAGAAGAGGGTAGGACCAAGAATGGTTCTAGTTACCCCTAAGGCGAAAGAGCTCTTCTTCATAGTCCATCTTACCTTCAAGGCCATGAACAATGAGACCGAATATGAAGCCCTCTTGGTTGGACTAAAGATGGCAAAATAACTTCACGTGGAATCACTACATACCTATAGTGACTCCGCTATCATCGTCAACCAAATGAACGACCACTTTCAAACAAAGGGAAAGGTTATGGCACTTTACGTTGCTGAAGCTCGGAAACATACCTAAGCTTTTGGAGAATTCCGACTGGAACATATCCCCAGGGAGCGAAACGGTAAGGCAGACTAATTAGAAAAAGTAGCAAGCGACCTGGGAGGAACTCTACCATGGGTACCACTAGACACTCGGAGCACTCCTGAATTTGAGCCGGGGGCAACCGTCATGGAGATTGATCAGCCTTCCGAAGGAAATTGGATGACGACCATATACAGGTATATCATGAATAACATGCTACCAACCGACTGTAAGGATGCCAGAAAATTTTGCATCATTCGCCGCATTACGCGATCATTGAAGGGAAGCTTTACAGGTGAAGATACTCAACCTTGCTGCAACGTTATGTGTCTGAAGATGAAGCTGCCTGGATTTTAAAGAAGTTGCACGGGGGCTTCCATGGAGATCATGCAGGGGACAAAGTCTGGCGAAAAGGGCCGCTTGGTAGGGGTACTACTGACCCACCATGGTAAAGAACTCTATGAACTATTGTAGAGATCTGACCGGTGTCGATGATTCTCGAAGGTCCCAAGGCTCCCCGACCCCTCTGGTCTCCATGACATCCCCCTGGCCATTTGATACATGGGGAATCGATCTGATCGAAAAGCTCCCCAAGGTCATAGGAGGATACAACCACGCAATCGTAGCCATAGATTATTTCACCAAATGGGTTGAAGCAGAACCTCTGATCGGTGTCGCGGCTCCGAAGGTTCTCGACTTCGTTATCAAGAACATCGTCTGCCACTTCAGCCTCCTAAAGAAAATTATTGCGGACAACGGGACCTAGTTCGAAAGCGCGATGTTCAAAGAGTTCTGCGACAGAAATGGAATAGAAAAGAGCTTCTCCTCGGTCGCTCACTCATAGGCTAATGGATAGGTCGAGGCAGCCAATAAAACCATCTAGTCTACTCTCAAGAAAAGGCTTGCCAAAGCGAAAGGAAATTGGCGGAGGAGCCACCTCTTGTTCTATGGTCGTATCGCACCTCCGCCCGAACTTCGACCGACCACACACGCTTCTCCTTTTCATATGGGCACGAGGCCATGCTGCTAATTGAGGTGGATATTCCATCCCCTCGTAGGGTGACCTACCACCACGTATAAAATGACAAACTCCTAAGGATCGACCTGGACACACTTGACGAATGGAGAATGGAAGTGGAAATCCGCACCAAGTCTTATAAGAGAAAAGTCGCAAAACATTACAATGCACGGGTGAAGCTTCGACAGTTCACCATCAGCGACTCGGTTTTGCGTTGTATGTTCGCAAACACCAAGGACCCGACCGATGGGTTGCTCGCCTCGAATTGGGAAGGACTGTATATTATCATTTCTATGCTAGCTAACGATGCATACCGTCTATCTCGCCCCGATAGGACCTATGTGTCCCGGACCTGGAGCCCAAAACACCTACGGGCTTACTTTATATGACTAAAGTGCTCCATAAATAAGACCTTGGCATGTAATCATTTCTTTTTATAGGGATCAATGGAAGGTCGTCTCTCTTTGCCAAGACAATGTCAACCGCACAAGTTTGGGATACCTGGACAGGGATGAGTTTTTACGTGCTCAATCAGCTAGTCCGGCGACAGCCCACATCCTATCAAGGGACCGTGCGAGCTACTGCATCCTCTCCTTGGTAGAAGGATGCGCTCGGTGAGGGTGGATTACCGTGCATCCACTCCGCCTAGGCAAATTCGGGATATAACTCTTGCCTCCTGGGGATGCATCGACAAGTTGGATGGCGACTGCAACGATCCAATTCCCCTCGCCCATGATGCCCCTCGTCCCGGTGGGACGAGACACTATTGTCGAGACTGGCACATGATGACTTAGCGCAACGCCATGATAGTATCTCTGAGGTCCGACATCCGTAGTGTGCCCGCAAGAAAATAAGTCAGGTCCTTCCATGCAAACCCTACGCGCCTTAACTCCAACCCTTGGGTGTCAAAAAGGGTACCCGCAAACAAATAAGCCGGGTCCTTCCTGGAAACCCCATGGACCTCAACTCCAACCCTGGGTGTCAAAAAGGGTGACTGCAAGCAAATAAGCCAGGTCCTTCCATGCAAACCCCAAGGGCCCTCAACTCCAACCCCTGGGTGTCGGAAAGGGTGCCCGTAAGCAAATAAGTCGGGTCCTTCCATGCAAACCCCACGGGCCTCAACTCCAACCCCTGGGTGTTAGAAAGGGTGTCCATAAGCAAATAATCCAGGTCCTTCCGTGCAAACCCCACAAGCCTCAACTCCAACACCTGGGTGTCGGAAAGGGCGCCCGTAGGCAAATAAGTTGGGTCCTTCCACGCAAACCCCACAGGTCTCACCAAGGCCTCAATCCCCCTAAGGCGAAACATACTCGCCACAACATACCTGTGCTTTTCTTTTATTTGCTGGTATAATAATAGAAATGAGAATCTCAAACACCACATGATGCAAAAAGTCATAACAAACAGGAGGCACGACACACAGCCCGCCGTGCTGGGCGCAATCAACCCATGACAACCAAAAAAGGGGAAGGGAAAAGAAACAACAAAGACAACCAGGCTATAACCAACAACACACGACAACCTCCTTACTCATTTGGTTAAGTCAGAGAGTCAATCTGCTCAACCGTCAAGATGGCCGGCATGGGCTTACCTCTCCTAATTAATTTAGCGGCTGCCTCCTCCCGGTACCTCTAGGCCAAAGCGAGCGTCACCCCCGGGATTACAATAGGAAGGTGTAAGTTGTTCATGAAAGTGCCCATCGCTATATTAGTCAAACGAGTCGACCAGTGAGCGTCCCTTTCTTGATGGACTCTCTCTTTCAACCTCTCAACATCGTCCGGGGGTAAGCAAGTCTGTTGGGCATCTAAAAGCCCTCGGAGATGCCATACCTCCTACTCAAATCTCTCCTCCACCCCCTTTAGTTGTGTAACCTCTTCCTCAACTAATCCCCGATCCGAAACAGTCTGGCCTCTAACAGCCTCAGCATCGGCCCGGCAGTGGTTGGCTTCTTTCACTTCTTTCTCAACCAACTCCCTGGCCCAAACTGCATCTGCTCGAAGCGCGATCTCTGACTCATGGTCCTGCTCGGCCATACCTTTGGCCGCTATAGCTGCCTCACGCTCATTAACGGCCAACTCAGTTGCCTTCCGGGCTGCTTCAACCTTCTCCCTCACACCTCTCAACTCTTCCTTCAACTGGGCAACTACATCATCTCCACCCAACAAACTGGCTCCCTCTACTTACAACTTTGCCATTTCATCCACTGCGTGGACCCTATTCTCCTCCAACTCCTCCCTTAGGGGAGTCAACCTGTCGTGACCTCCCCCTATTTCGTCCACGGTCCTCGCCATCTGTTGAGGACCATCATAAAAAGACTCCTTCACTTCTTCTATGGCTTGCCGCCCGGTAGGTCTCGCCTGCAAATTAACAAGTTCATCACGGACCCGCATTACGCACCTACCTAAAAATAAGGCAGTTCGAGTTATTGAAAAAAGAAGATGGAAGAAAAATGAGAAGTAAACAGGTTATACCACATCCAGATCCTTGCACAAGCTATCAAGAACAGCCTGTAATCCGTGACCAAGCCAACCAGAGCGTGGCCGGTGGGAAATCCCTAGAGAACGAGTAGCAGCCACTTGGAAGGTTCGCAGGAGTCTGTCCAATCCCTCCCTGTCATATCCCGGACTGATCCGCATGGAAATCATCCTAGCCTTCTCTTTATCCTCTACATTAGGCTCACAATACACGGATACATCAACATCGTCTTCATAAGCTTCGCCATGAGCCATCCCCATTTCATCCACCATAGGCTCCTCTACTCCTACACCCCTCACTGGTCCCTCCTCCTTTGCAACTCCAGTCCTTGCTCGTTTGCTACCTAGGGACTCCTCAACACTGGACTCTCCATCAATGTGAATCACAGAGCAAGAAGCGTCAGCCGCCACTTCGAGGGGCGGCAAAGAAGAGACCATCACGGCTTTCCCCCTAACATCTTGCCTTGGAAGATCCACAGGGGGATCGTTCGCGTCATCCAGCTCCTCAAAATTGATCTGGCCCCCTGAAACAAAGAAACATAACAAATTAGAAAGCAAGGAACCAACTGCGGTAAAGATAAATATAATTAACTACCGGGTGGAGCACCCCAGTTTCGGTTCCTAATCAGAGGTGCATAAGGTCCAGAATCATTCCCTTCAAAGTCTGTAGGTCCTGCTCTTCCTACGCCCGACGATCCAGCATCACGACCCCTATTTTTAGTATGACCATAACCTGAGGAAGACCAAGTCACACTTTCTCCAAGGGTCGGAGGAAGAGGCTAGCCAGAAGTTCCATCGTATTTCACTGGATCATACTCCTGCCATTCAATTGGCACATCAGATAAGGCATCCAGATCAACTATTGGCTAGCCCTCGACATCCCTCGGGCCAACATAATCGTCCGAACCGATGTACCCTTGGTCAACCCCAGGCAAAAGTGTGGATTTGTGTAAAGGAGATAAAACGAGGCAACTACCTGCGGACCTCTTCAAAACCATCTCCTTCTTCTTTCTCTTCCGACTGGTTTCTACGCCTTTCTCCATTTTTGTGAGTGCACGAATGGAGACCCTCCGATAGTAGCCTGACTTTTCAGAGCATCTCTTCGATCATTAAGTTGTCCAAATCTGGAACGGTATCATCGACCCTCCGAAGGCCTAGCACTTGCCTCTCCATCAACGTCGCCTCGGGCTGGCTCAATGTTAGGGACCCTACAATGGGCAAATTGTAAGGACCTCAAAAAGGAAACGGAGAAGGGGGGATAAAACTCGCAAAGATAGACTCACCAAAAGGTCAAAACGACCAGAAATGTAGCCTCTCATTCACAGCCATTAGGGCAAAGAAATACTGAGATTTCCAACCGGAGACACCTTTCTCTAAAACCCCAGTAAAGACCACTTCTCTCTTCTTCTTTATCCGGATGTGGTAGTAGGTCCTGGGGCAATGACCAGGTTCTTTGTTAATATTAAAAAAGCATGCGACATGGCCCACAAAAGATGTCCCTAACTCCAAGCGATGGCACGCTACATAAAGGCCCATAAGGTAACGATAGTTATTCGAAGTAAGTTGACCCTGAGCGAGGCCGGGCCTATTCAAAAGGGACATGATGGTTGGATGCAGGCGCAAAGCCACTCCAACTTTTAATTAACTCAAGGAAAACGTATAGTAGTTTGGTAGGGCAGTGTCAGCTCGTTCATGAGCGCTTAGAAATTGGTTCAAGTTAGGGGAACAACTAAATAGTTTCAGCTCTCTGACTATGTTGTCTGGTCCACCCACGAAGTCGAAAGGGACCATGGGAGTGAAACTCGAAGCACTATCGGAAGCAGCCATCCTATGACACGACCACAACAAACATTAAAAAGCAAGCACGACGGATGCCTCCCCCTTAGAGACTAACCAGCCTCAAAGCATAGTCAAATGAAGAGGGGCACCGTCAGAAAAAGAAGGAAACCGTGGAAGGGACACCGCCAAAGGGCACCCCATGGCGGAGAAATGAGTCATCAACGGCCGGATGACAATGATAAACGACAACGGAGAGAGGGACATATCTGTTAATGGATAATTTCAAAAAAGATTTACAACAATTGCAGAAGAAATGGGGAAACGGTAAGAAGAGAATAAGAGGTAGCTGCGTCTATTTATAGACCCTCACCAGCCAAATTGCGACCCTTCATCTCAAAAAGACAACCAAATCTGGACCGTGCAAAGAGATGTGATGTTAGGGTCGATTCGGATCCTTTGGCTCAGAAGTTGTAGGGAAAAACGGACTGCGAAAGACACCCATGGAAAGACGTGTGATAGCAGCATTAATTACACTATAGGCATCCATCAAATAATGTCATTTCTTATTTGCATGCCCGCCCCCACCTATGAGGGCAGGCTTGGGGGGCAAAATGTTGCTCAAAATTTTCGTAAAAGTTTAATGACCGCCCACAGAGAGACAAGCGCATCAACCAAGCTAATCCGGGCTTTCTTGGGAAACATATGATGCAAGGGTCGGCCGATTTATATGCCCGGGTTCCTCTCACATAAGGAATGAAAACCGACCAAAGTGGCTTTAAGGAGATAGAACATTCAGATCGGCTGAAAAAAGTATACCTACTAAAGTCCTACCATCCTGGAAAAGCGCTAATACAGCCATCCTGCCACAAACTGCTCCCATTCGACGTGGAAAGCAGCAAAAAACTCTAAGTTAGGCCACCTGACATTCTACAAAGGAAGCAACCAGAGTACAGAAAGGCAGTTGGTCCCCATATCTACATGTATTGCCACCAACCCTCCAGTTGGCAACCATCCCACGGTCTGAACCATCTCACGGTCCGGTCTGCCGTACGGATCGCGAATATCCTCAGACAATCTCAACCACAGATCAAAGGAGGCCTACTCATATAAATACCCCAAGCACTTCACCAAGCAAGGGATCAGATTCATAAAACCGCGAAGGATAGCACTTCCCACCATACTATTATCATCTTCAAGCATTCTCCATCACCTCCATGTATCCATTGTAATAATACATACATATATAGAGAATATAATATATAGCGGATGTAGGCATTTATTTTGGCCGAACCACTCTAAAATTTGTGTCATCTTCACAAGCATTCCATCATTAATTCATGATCATGCACTGCCAAGCTAACAACACCACTAAACTGCCACTCCCTAAATTCCATGGTTGATTAGTCATTCTGCTTCGCTGATAGAATTTTTAGTAATAATGACTAAGCCATGCTTTTGAAAAATAATATTTTAGCCATATAGTCATGACCAATATTGCACCGATGAATTGTATCTCAAACGATTAACGCTTTCACATACTTTGTTAAATTCGCTGATGAATTATCACAACATGAACATGTGTATTTGATACATATATAGTATATCTATGATAAGTTTATAGAATGTAAAAATGGAAACAAATAACATAACGTGCAAAAGAAAATAAAATGATTCGATTTGATCTAATAGGTGAGTATATTGGAGAGAGTTCCCAATGTATCTAAAATGAATAAAGATTCAATCTCAAAGTCACTCTTCCTTGTAATACATAATGATGTATCGATAAGGAGTACTTGGACTTTGTTGAACAAAATACGATTGATAATGAGTGAAGTTGAGTTAATTATTTCTGTAAGGTCGTGTACTTCAGGGTTGTACATAAGGTTAAAATTAATTTCATCTAATGCATATTTTATGATATCATACAAGATAATAAGCACCTACATATCCTAGATCAAGGAGTTGATAGGTTGTGTGAGTCGAAAGACTACACATGATAATTATTCATGAGAGATCTTATGTGGATCATCCTAAAAGGAGTTTGGGATCTATCAATATAGATCAATATAGATTGACCAATTTATGTTTTGAACATAAGTTTCATAAATTAAAACCAAATCAGTTATATATATAACATAATTCATAAAATGTTTATGTACCTATTTCGTTGCACAGAAGAACCATTGTTGTTTCCAGAAACATCGACCTAACGGTGAAGGAATTTCTTCAAGAAATTATAGGTAGTAAAATGGTTTTGGATAAGATCCAAAGATAAAACTGATTATGAGGGTTGAAATAAAATTAACCCAATCTAAATGAACATAACACATTAGAATGTCTAATAAGTATTCTTACACATTAGAGAGAGACTATGAGTTTCTCATCAATGTTGAAAATATATATTCCTCAATTGTCAATAAAACCATTAACAGTACTGACGCTACCATATGGTATGATGCACAAATCCTGAATAAATTCCAAGTACAATATCAAAATATAATTTGATAGTTGTACCCGAAAGGGATATGATCCATTGGTTGCAAATGTGTTCCCAAGAAGAAGACTAATGCAGTTCGAATGTAGTAGGTAACGTTAATAAGAATAACATCGTAAATTACAATTGCTAAAATCAGCGTGACAGATTTATTATTCAATGTGCTTAAATTAATTCGGATTTTACTCATGAAATTATTTCCTGGTATGGCTTTGAGTTTTAATACATATGTGTTGAAACAGAAAATTCTAAATAATGATTTAGAATAGACTGTTAGCGCATAACAACTAAATTGTATCGAAGTCAATGGGAGCGATATTGAGTTTGTGGGTTTTCGAATATGGTCAAAGAATTGATACAAAAGTATCATTCAACAAGCATCAGAGTTGAATAAATATTTTGATAGAAATATCAAATAGTTTGATTTTCAGTCAAAATGCAAAGAAAGCATATGTCTATAAGAAAGAACATTAAAATGGTACTTAGATATTTATAAACTATAAGTAAACAACATACTGCTGATTGTTAGCGATGTAGCTATGTTAAAATCAGTTCTGCCTTGGTTGTTAAATTCTAGATATAGGATTTGAAAAACATCTTGTATAATTAGCATAAAAGAATGGTGTGTGAGGAATGCGGAATACGGATCTTAAGGCTAGAATGAACACTAGAGGGGGGGTGAATAGTGTTTATAAGAAATTACTAAATCTTTTTGAGTTACTGTTGATTTGTACACAAATGTATAAATATTCAAACACAGATATAATCACAGAATCAAACACAGATGCAGAAATAAAATAAATGCAGTAAAGGAAAGAACACACCGGATTTTATACTGGTTCGGAGTTACCCTACATCCAGTCCCGCACAACTAAGTACGGATTTCCTTTCAAAAGAAATTGTACAATTACACCCTCGGTTTCAAGGCTACAAGGTACACCCTCTAGAATCACAATCCTCTGGGTAGAGATACTTGATTTCCGGGGCAACAAGTTCACCCAATTGATTTCCAAGGCTACAATCACACCTTTTCTCGCTTGATTGATTTCCAAGGCTACAATCACACCTTTTCTCGCTAGATAGATTACAAAGAAGCCTATACCTTTGAATAGCACTGGGATCTTGTTGAGATAGTGATAGAGAATCAAACCAGAGATGATCTAGTTAGATTCAATGTTGATTTCGACAGAGTGATGATAGAATTTTGAATAAGAAAATGTGGAAGAAGAAGAGAAGTGAAAAACCAGAAAATCTAATATAAAATTCGTTGAAACCAACCCCTATTTATAGAAGAACAACAGCCATGTCTATTCATGAAAGGTTATGGCGAATAGACACTTCTTTTGAAATTCAAATTTTTGGTCCTAACTGACACTATGTCAACATGGGGTACTAGGGCATGTCGACATCCCAAAGGAAATTTTGATGTTTTGTTTTTCTTTGAAAACAACCTTTATCTTATATTAAAACTATTTTAAACTTTATTAATATACTTGACTATAGATAAAATACATAGATAAATATAGAGAATAATATATATAAAATTTTACTATAATTTTATATTTAAATCTATGTAAATATTAAAAGTTAAATATATTAAAAGATAGTTTAAAACAAGAATTTATTTAAGAACAAAATCAAAGAATATTTTTTAAGGCTAAAACATCTTTTTGAAAATCATTTGAAAAGATAATTTTTAAGGCTGAAACATTTTTTAAAAGCAGTTTTGAAAATCATTTTGAAGTAGTTTTGCAAGCTTCTTCCTGTAGAATATCTCATCACATCAGGACTCGAGAACTTGTACAAAACCAGGATGTTCGTGGGTTTGTAAGCCACTTGTCATAGGTTTGTAAGCTACTTATCATGGGTTTGTAAGCCACTAAAAAGTTAGAAATGGGTACCATCCCAAATGAAAATACGGAATGAAGATTTCAGTGCTATTGTGAAGTTTTAACATAATTCTAGACTCAATACTTATCTTGAAATCTTGAACTCTTGATAATCTTGATATTCTTGATACTCATGAGTCTTCAATCTTGATATCTTGAATCTCTATACTGTACAGTCTTCATTCTTGGTACCTGCATGGTTAAATCCTGCATATACATATATATCTAAACTATAATGTTAGTATTTATATTTTATAATCTTGTTCTAAGGTTGTTGTCATCAAAGCCATCAACTCATGGACTAACAATCTCCCCCTTTTTGATGATGACAACCTTTGTTTATAAAATATTACTTCTATCCTAATAACTCCCCCTAAAACTGATAACTCCCCCTTAATCTATGCCTAACTCTTCTATTTTATATTTCTCCCCCTTTGTCATCAACAAAAACAAACTAACTCCAAACTATATAACTCTTAGTCTAATATCCTATATGATTATAATGATAGTGTTATCATACATAATCAATACTTACTTGTAAACCTAAAACTTAGTCCTAAACTACTAACATTCCTAACCAAGTACCTATATAATACTTATATATAACATATATAGGAATCATATATAAGAACACACAATATATATATATATATGTTTATATTTACATTTTCGTACAACGTGACAAATATACACATAACGATGAAAAACGAAAAAGAAGAAACTACTGAGTATCTTTGACAATTGGAGATCTATTGATCGAACAATTTGGATAATGGAAATAGAAATTTCCACGTTGTTCAACCAAGTTTCCGTCCTTGTCAAAACATACTTCGCCAACGCAAATGACTTTGTCGTTGTCTTCCGCATGCTCTTCTTCCATTGGTTCTTCTTCTTCTTCTTCACTTTCCTCTTGTTCATGATCTCCTGAAGAGTCCTCGTCAATCAAGATTGGATTAGCATGATTGTCCATTAGAAATTTTTGCAAATTTCTAAGGATTTTCCCTTGCCTTTCCTGTTCTTTTTCCATTCGGAGTTGCACTATTTGAATTTCAGTCATTAACTGAATTGCATCCTTCAGAGAATCCTCCATTTTTGTCACTCGGGCGAACGTAGGACGTTGGAACGGACCAGAGGTAGGAGAAGGGAACGAAAATGTTGATTTTATGTTTGATTTGGAAGAGGAGGCCATTGATAAATTGATTTTAGAAGATAGAACAGAAAGAGAACAGAGAGAATGAAGAAAATTTTGAAAATTAGAAGAATATATAACCAATTATTTGAATTTTGGTGGGAAAAATTTTTAAAATTAAAAAAAACGTTATATGTTGACATGGGTATAGGGGGGATGTCGACATGGTTCTCGATATTTTTACTATTTGATTTATTTTGATTTAATTTTTAATTATACTTTGTTATTTATATTTTATATTTCAGTTAATGAACAAATACCTAATTCTCTTCTTAATTTAGTAAATGTAGATTCATTTAAGGGTTTTGTTAAGATATCAGCAATTTGATTTTCAGAATTGATATAGTCGAGAGTAATTACTTCTCTACTTATATTATCTCTGAGAAAATGTTGTCTGATATCAATATGTTTAGTTCGAGCAAGTTGAGTAGTATTTTTGGATAAATTTATTGCACTAGTATTATCACAATAAATTGGGGATTTTGAGATATTTAAACCAAAATCTTTTAAAGTTTGTTGCATATATATTATTTGAGAACAAGCCAAAGCAGCAGAAATATACTCTGCTTCAGTTGTTGATAGAGAAACTGTGTTTTGCTCTTTACTAAACCAGGAAATCAGAGAATGCCCTAAAAAGTGACAAGTTCCACTTGTACTTTTTCGGTCTGATTTACAACCAGCATAATCATCATCACAGTAAGATATTAAGACAAACGAATCATATTTAGGATAAAATAAGCCATAATCAAAGGTGTGTTTAACATATCTTATAATACGTTTTACAGCTTTTAAGTGAGTTTCTTTAGGTTGGGATTGATACCTTGCACAGAGACAGACACCATGCATGATATCAGGTCTACTCGCAGTGATATAGAGTAGTGATCCAATCATTCCTTTATATAATTTTTTATCTACATCTTTCGAGAGATCTTCTTTACTAAGGTACTCATTGGTTGCCATGGGAGTGGGTTTTCCACTCGTAGTAGTCAAACCAAATTTACTAACTAGGTTTTTAGCATATTTTTCTTGACTAATAAAGATACCATTATCTAATTGTTTTATTTGTAATCCTAAAAAGAAGTTTAATTCACCCATATGACTCATCTCAAACTCTTTTGTCATTATTTCAGAAAATTCTTTATTCATTTCAAAATTAGTTGATCCAAAAATGATATCATCTACGTAGACTTGTACTAGTTGAATATCATTTTTATTTCTTTTAATAAAAAGAGTATTATCTACTTTACCTATTTCAAAATTTGATTGTAACAAGTAAGATCTTAGTCTATCATGCTAGGCTCTAGGAGCTTGTTTTAGACCATATAGAGCTTTCTTAAGTTTGTAAACATGATTTGGAAATTTATCATTTTCAAAAAGTGGTGGTTGTTCAACAAATACTTCTTCTTTTACAAAACCATTTGAAAATGCACTTTTAACATCCATTTGAAATAATTTGAAATTATTATGATTTGCGAAAGCAAGTAGAATCCTAATGGCTTCTAAACTTGCTACGGGGGCAAAGGTTTCATCAAAATATATTCCTTCTTCTTGACAATAACCTTGAGCGACTAACCGGGCTTTATTTCTAACAACCTCTCCTTGTTCATTCATTTTATTTTTATAAACCCATTTAGTTCCAATTATTGTTTTTTTTCAGGTCTAGGAACAAGTTCCCAAACATCATTTCTAGTGAATTGATTTAATTCTTCTTGCATAGCCAAAATCCATGAATCATCAGTTGATTCTTCTTCTGGATTTTTGGGTTCAATAGTTGATATAAAAGCTACATTACTCATTTGACTTAGTTGGTTTCTAGTTTTAACAACAAATTACATATCTCCAAGTATATTTTCTATAGGGAGATCTTTTAAAAGTTTAATCCTTTTATTAGAATGATTTAATTCATTATTAGTTTCAGTTGACTCTTGGTTTTGAGTGATTAAATCCTCTTCATCATTTATTTCTTCAAAATTTTTGAAATTTTCATCAAATGAAACATGCATTGTTTCTTCGATGGTATTAGTTCTTAAATTAAATACTCTGTATGCTTTACTTCTATTAGAGTATCCGATAAAGATATCTTTGTCGGATTTAGGATCAAATTTATCTAAGTTATCTTTTGTATTTAAAATAAAACATTTACTTCCAAAAATTCTAAAATAAGATACCTTAGGTTTCTTTGAGAAAATAAGTTCATAAGATGTCTTATCAGTTAAAGGTCTAATTAAAATTCTATTTAAAATATAACAAGCGGTAGCAACTGCTTCTGCCCAAAAGTACTTTGGTAAATTACTATCAGAAAGCATAGTTCTCGCACACTATTGAATCGTCCTATTTTTACGTTCTACTACTCCGTTTTGTTGTGGAGTTCTTGGAAATGAAAAATTGTGAATTATTCCCTTTTTATTGCAGAATTCTTCAAACTTTTCATTTTCAAATTCACCACCGTGATCACTACGGATGGTTATAATTTTTTGAGAAAGTTGATTTTGAACCCTTTTTGAAAAATTCTTAAAATATTGAAAAGTATCACTTTTATGTTTTAAAAATATTGTCCATGTAAATCTAAAATAATCATCTACAATTACCAAAACATATTTACTATTATTTATTGATAGAATTTGAGATGGACCAAATAGATCAATATGAAGTAATTCAAGAGGTTTCGTAGTAGAAATCATATCTTTTAATTTAAAAGAGCTTTTTCTAAGTTTTCCTAGTTGACATGCATCACATAGACTATCTACTTTAAAATTCATTTTATGGAGGCCTCTTACTAGATCATGTTTTGACAGTCTAGATAAGAGTTTGAAATTCAAATGCCCAAATCTCTTATGCCAAATCGAAGGGTCACTTGCATTTGCCAAAAGACACAAGTTATCATTTGAAATTTTCATACTAAGAATATAAATATTCTTTTTCCTACTTCCCTCAAATATTATGGTTGAATTATTATCTTCAATGTGGCACTTATCTTTTTCAAATTTAATTTTATATCCTTTATCGCATAGTTGACTTATACTTAGCAGATTGTGTTTCAGATTCTTAACTAGCAAAACATTAGTTATAATATGAGTTTCAGAGTTACTGACTTTGCCGATGCCGATCACATAACCTTTTGAATTGTCTCCAAAGTTAACCAGTCCTCCGTCTTCATATATTATATCATTCAGAATATCTGGATTCCCAGTCATGTGTTTAGAACATCCACTATCAAGTATCCATTTGTTCTTTTTGATCTGCACAATTTGTTTGTTCTGGATTAATTCCTCAACTCCCATAAAGCATGATTCCTGCATATCAAACAATCTTAGTAGACAACTTGTATTTGAATATTGATTATATGCAGACTCAAGAGACAATGATGATCTGAATATTTCTAAACATGCATTAACAAATTTCTTAAATATAACCATTTTAAAAAAAAAACTTTTTCAAAAATAAGATTATGAAACTTTTGAAAACCTTGCTCTGATACCAAATGTGTGGAATGCGGAATACAGATCTTAAGGCTAGAATGAACACTAGAGGGGGAGGGGTGAATAGTGTTTATAAGAAATTACTAAATCTTTTTGAGTTATTGTTGATTTGTACACAAATGTATAAATATTCAAACACAGATATAATCACAGAATCAAACACAGATGCAGAAATAAAGAAAATGCAGTAAAGGAAAGAACACACCAGATTTTATACTGGTTCGGAGTTACCCTAAATCCAGTCCCGCACAACTAAGTACGGATTTCCTTTCAAAAGCAATTGTACAATTACACCCTCAGTTTCAAGGCTACGAGGTACACCCTCCAGAATCATAATCCTCTGGGTAGAGATACTTGATTTCTGGGGCAACAAGTTCACCCAATTGATTTCCAAGGCTACAATCACACCTTTTCTCGCTTGATCGATTTCCAAGGCTACAATCACACCTTTTCTCGCTAGATAGATTACAAAGAAGCCTATAACTCTGAATAATACTGGGATCTTGTTGAGATAGTGATAGAGAATCAAACCAGAGATGATCTAGTTAGATTCAATGTTGATTTCGGCAGAGTGATGATAGAATTTTGAATAAGAAAATGTGGAAGAAGAAGAGAATTGAAAAACCAGAAAATCTAATACAAAATTCGTTGAAACCAACCCCTATTTATAGAAGAACAACAACCATGTCTATTTATGAAAGGTTATGGCGAATAGACACTTCTTTTGAAATTCAAATTTTTGGTCCTAACTGACACTATGTCGACATGGGGTACTAGGGCATGTCGACATCCCAAAGGAAATTTTGATGTTTTGTTTTTCTTTGAAAATAACCTTTATCTTATATTAAAACTATTTTAAACTTTATTAATATACTTGACTATAGATAAAATACATAGATAAATATAGAGAATAATATATATAAAATTTTACTATAATTTTATATTTATATCTAAGTAAATATTAAAAGTTAAATATATTAAAAGATAGTTTAAAACAGACGAAGTTTAAAACAAGAATTTATTTAAGAACAAAATCAAAGAATATTTTTTATGGCTAAAACATCTTTTTGAAAATCATTTGAAAAGATAATTTTTAAGGCTAAAACATTTTGAAAAGTAGTTTTGAAAATCATTTTGAAGTAGTTTTGCAACCTTCTTCCTATATAATATCTCATCACATCAGGACTCGAGAACTTGTACAAAACCAAGATGTTCGTGGGTTTGTAAGCCACTTGTCGTAGGTTTGTAAGCTACTTGTCGTGGGTTTGTAAGCCACTAAAAAGGTAGAAATGGGTTCCATCTCTTGAAAATACGGAATGAAGATTTCAGTGCTATTGTGAAGTTTTAACATAATTCTAGACTCAATACTTATCTTGAAATCTTGATAATTTTGATATTCTTGATACTCATGAGTCTTCAATCTTGATATCTTGAATCTCTATACTGTACAGTCTTCATTATTGGTACCTGCATGGTTAAATCCTGCATATACATATATATCTAAACTATAATGTTAGTATTTATATTTTATAATCTTGTTCTAAGGTTGTTGTCATCAAAACCATCAACTCATGGACTAACATGTTGGGAATGTCCTAAATGATACGCACAGACACCATATTAAAATGTTTAATGTGGAGTATGTAAGATGGATTTTTTATGCATTGACAACATGAGTTATCATACATGCCGTATCATCTACAAAATCATATTTCGTTTATGTATTTGACGTATAAAGTAAATATCAAATCTAAATTAAGATCGCTAAAGGTTAATTAAGAGTATTCTCAAGTATTTGCAAAATACTAGACAATTGTTTATAGAAAACAACAAGCTTCTTATGAAGATGTATTCGAACTCGAACTTTAATGATATCAAATATAATACGCCAATATTAAATACCTGTTCAATCTTAGTCAAGAAGCTTTAAGTTGGAAATGTTCCAAACGAAAGGTTATGGACGATTCAACCAAAAATCTAAGTACATCGCTTTGAATAGCACTATAATAAAAGCAATGTATAAATTTATAAGCCTAAATCTATAACTAAGCCAGAGGTAATTCCAAGTACTGAAAATATTGTGTCATTTTATATGATAAAACTGTCATGATAAGAGCTCATTAGAAGTCCAAAAAACATACAATACAACAAAAAAGGCCTTTCATAGCGTTGAAAAAATGCTACCAAACTAATAGTTAGAATTGTAAATTTTATACGATCGTCCGACGTCCGGCTCGGTCCGAGACTGTAAGGTGTCCAGTCCGTATCCATACGATGCTTATTTAGGACACGAATTAGGACAAAAAAATGTATGAAAATATGTTCGTTCGAAAATGTCCGATGTTTTTTTATTGTCCAAACATTGTCCGTACGTTGTTCGGCTCTTACGAACAATGTCCGAGCTTAATGCTTTTCGAATCCGTGTTCGTCCGAATCTCTTATAGGACAGAACTATGACACACCTTCATCAGGTTCGACTTGTTTACACCCTACTAGTTATAGTAGTCTTTCGATAAACGCTGTGATACGACATGCTATTAAAAGTTTGAAACTTTTTGTAACATTGCAGAAAACCCTACCAAAACATAACATAACGTAGCGTTTTAGAAACACTCCAAAAGTTTGCTTTTGTGACCTTTTTCAACTACTATGACAGTTAACAACTTTTAGTAGCCTTCTTCTTTGGTTTTTTGTAGCGGTTTTTTTCTGTTTACATTTTTCATAGCATTTTATAGCAGTTTACATTTATTTTCGTAGCATTTAAAGCTCTTAAAAGTGACTGTTTTGCAACATACTTTGCACACTACCATTTCGTGTTAATGGCTTATATCATTTCTAGCAATCACTAACATATCATATTCATATTAAAAACAACAATCACTCACATAATCAGCATATCTAAACCACCAATCAATCAATCAATCACATAATTATTATATTCAAAAAGCTGAAAAAACACAATAACCACATAATCAAATATAAAATCCATAACAATTTCGATAGTAGTTTTTCGATAAAATGAGCAAATTCACATAATCAAATATAATCGTTAGGGATTGACGTAGTTTAATGCCTCAATTCTTCTTCATGTCCAGACTCACATGCTGCCCAAATGTAACCAACTCTAGTAATGCACTTTCTGCAAAAAAATACTCATTGCAATACATCTCAATCAATGAAATCACACTCGTCATCATGTAACACAGTTCCTCTAACGATCCGTAATTTCTGATAATTAAAAATAGTTGATTTAATAAAGTTTTGTGATTTAATGTTGGAAGAAATAAAAATTTATGATTTAATAATAAGAATATAACTGGAATGAAATGTAATAGTACTAATTTAAGGTAATTTATAACTGATTTAAATGTAATTCCAATTAATTAAAATGATTAAAAAGTTATAATTGGTATAGATTGTAAATAAATTGTAGTAATGTATATATTAATTGATGTTGGATTAAAAGAGTACTTGATAATTTAAATGTTGTATTAATTAATGAAATAACATGTAATAAATTGTAATTGAATAAAATTAGTGTTGTGGTAGTAATTATAACACTTGTTGTGGATAATAAACTTATAAGATGTGATTAAAAGTTAATGGTGACAATTATTATATGTTACCTATTTATTTAGTCTATTAAATTAAACTGGAAATCAATTGTAATTAAATATTACGTTAATGGAAATTAAGATGAAATTGTGGAATATTAATGCAATATGATGTAAATCAATGTTAACTAGGTCCATAAAGTAATGATTGATTGAATAAAAAGTTTGAAACCAAATCAAATCAATTTATTGGAATTAAATATATAATTAACGGGATTTTTATTACGGTTAGAATTGAACAATGAAATTAGTGCAATATTCAACACTGAATTGATATGTAAATTTGTTTTAAATTATTGTAAATGTTCAAGTAATCAAAAATGATGAAAATTGTTGGTCATTAAATTTGAAATTAAAAAAGGGATTTAATTAATTTAATAATAATTTATTTAATTAACGTGGAAAATAGCCATTTTAGCCACTGTCTCGGATTTTGACGAAACTAGTTTCATCGGATCCGTAACAGTGAATCATTGTAGGATTTCAAGTTTCGTAGCGATCGGACTTGTCGTTTGATCGTACGAGCTTGAAACGCGTAGAAATCTATTTAATTGAATTCAATTGAAATAAACTAATTTTAAAGATAACTTCTTCATACAATGGAATTAGGACTAGAAACCTGTTCCATTGAGTTTAAAAACAACGAAAACATCTATTTTGATATATGGGATTACTTACTTTCATTTCGGAGACAGAACGGGCTTTTCGGGTCGTTATTGTCAATTCAAAATCTATTCGGATGTTCATTCTTTCCTATCGGGCCTCGGTTATATAAATAGTTCTATCCAAACCCTAGCAGCCTTTTATTCCTCATTACTGTATGTACAATTCTATCTGCTTCTCTCTTTCCAATGGCAGACACCTATTTTCAATTCCAAATGATACAATTAAATCTCCAAACCAATTTCAAAAATCAAACTCCTCCAAACTATATCAAATTATATATCTTTAGAAAGTTCTCAATGGTACGAATCAGCATCTAGTGTTCGTTTGTCGTAATAGTGCGTCAATCAATGGCAACTCTCAGTCAAAGCTAAGAAATCGTGAAACCCTACTTGCCATTTGGGGTTTTTGATTTTAGTATCAATCGGTGAAATTGATTTGTGGGTTTTGTGGAGATCGTTGTACGGAGCCATTTGATGTTGGTTGGAGGTCGTGAAGTGCCCCGAGGCCCCCAAATTTGGCTGTTTAGGGTTTGGCAAACCCTAATTTTGGGCGGCGGCAGCTTGCAGCGGAGGGGGACGGAGCTGGTCGACATGTAGGTGGCGGAGAGATGTGATGAACGACGGTAGGGTCAAGGCCTGCGGCGGCGCATGGAAGGAGCGGTGGTTGGTCAAAGCTATGTGGCTTTGGATTGTTTGCGCACGATCGGGTCAGGGGGGAGAGGACGAGGTGATGGCTTGGTATTATTTTATTATTATTTCTTTTGTTTAAATTTAAATTTCAATTGTTCTAATATTAATATCTTTTGCGTACGAGGTCGGATTTACGCGAGGTTTGCTCCCTACGATCGTATCGAAATTCAGACATTTTGGAACTGGTTTGGACGAATTCTGAGACTGTTGAATTTTAGGCCTTTATTTGAATTTCAAATCGATTTGGAATCAAAAGTGAGTGTTTTAACCCACTCACGACTACCAAATTATTTTATGTTAGTTAAATAAAATTTATGATGTGATTAGAAATTGATTGATTGATGTTTGGTATATTTAAATTGTCATTCCAGTTAAATATGACTTTTATTGCATTTAATCGTTATTTAATTTAATATTGAATTTAATTGTCAATTTAATACCTGTTGATGATAATCAGTTGATTGATGTTGTTTATTGGTTGATTTGGATGATGATGTAACATATGTTTGATTTGATGATATTGGATGACTGGATGTTGTATTTTATATTGTTATAACACTGCAAGTTCCCTATGGGTTGAAATGATACATACCTGAACGATCATACAGAATAAGGGAAAATCGTTCGGTTGAATGACAAACCCAAGCGATTTTGATTAAAATAAATTTGGGATTCGGGTTGAAATGATATATACCCGTAAATTTAAATATTTGCGGATGGAAATGATAAATATCCGTATCACTTGACCATAGGGTAGAGAATTATATACGGACATTGGATTGGTTAAATTTAATGATTTTAAATCTTTAAACTTTGAATCCAGTTAAACGATAATTGAAATAGAATGTGACTGATATAAATTGAATTGTTTTAAGTAATTATTTAAAGGATTTAAATTGGAATTCTAATGTTGAATTTGAAGTATAAACGAAATTATCGAAATTGAGTTATTGAAATGTTGGAACTGTAATTTTGGAAATCTATTAAAATTGAAATAGTTACATTTGATGTTAATTTCAAATTTATTATCTCAATATAAACTGTAAATGTTCTTTTAAATTCTAATTTTTATATTTTCAACTATTCAAATAAGTTAACCTATTTTAAACCAACTTAATCAATTTAAACTATTTAATTTATTTTAATCTAATTTAACCTATTTTAAACTAATTAACCTATATAATCTACCTTAATCTATTTTAATTTATTTTAAACTATTTTAATCTATTTTAAATCATTTAAACTTTATTAAACTATATTAAATTATTTTAATTTATTCTAAACTATTTAATCTATTTTAATTCTATTTAATCTATTTTAAATTCATTTAATACATTTTAAATCTAATTAATCCATAATAAATCTATTTAATCTATTTTAAACCATTTAAACTATTTTAAAAATCTATTAAAAGTATTTTAATTTATTTTAATCTACTTTAAATTTATTTAATCTATTTTAAACCTATTTAACCTAATTTATATCTATTTTAAAACTATGTTAAACTAATTAAACTATTTATAACTATCTAAATTATTTTCTAAATTTCAGATGGTGTAGAGTTGAAATGTTTATAATTAAAGCCTTGATTTTAAAGCGAATAAGGTTAAAAATGTTATAATATAAGTTGGGATTTGAAATGATATTTGCTGGTGAAACGGCATATTTAAGTAAATATGATTTTGAAAGTAATTATGATTTCGAAAGTGATATGGTTTGGATTGAATATGATATTTTGATATCAATATGAAATGGTTTTAAAAATGTAAAAGAACCATCCGGTGTGTAATAAGCGTTTGGTTGTTAAAGAGACCGGGATTGGATATTGTCATACTCTCTGCCAATACCAAAAACCACTTTAACAACTGTGTACGTGATGGAGATTCCAGAAATGAAGTAGGGTGGTTTGGCGAACGATTCTGTATGAGGTATTTACGTGACCCTAACTCCCATGAGTCAGCTTAGATGTGACTAAAACAGGAGCCATGCCGGGCCAAGTGAGGTCATTCCTCCGATCGGACATATTTCTTCGATACCATATTATGACTTTGTGATGATTTGGTGGCCACCCCTCGATTTTGATTATCAGAGTGTGTTCCGAGGTGGGCAGTAGTAGCTGCTATGCGTTACCACCAGTCTGGATCTGTAATTGGTATATCTACCCTAACATTGCCTCGAGTGCCTTGTTCACATGTCCTATCGCGCCTTCTACGAGTTTGTTTTGTGTCATACCTATGTAGTGCTCCCTGATAGCCCACCAGTTTACGGTGGAGTTTACAGTATCTGTATAGACTACGACATTATATAAAATGTGTTAAGGGGGATATGGGTAACGCCTTAATGCTATTTTAATACTTTACTTTACCGTAGACACTATTATAATAGCGTATTGTACTACATAGTAGATAGTTTAACGGACCCTTAGGGGATGGAAATCCCGAACATCTCTTAAGTTTGCACTCACGTTAGACACTGGATAGGAGATGTCAAACCCCATAAACATCTCTGACGCCGTTACACTCATATTTATTTACTATTGATTTAAATTACATAAGATCTTTTAGTTCTGACTCGAGTGTTTTTTCTTTTCAATTCGCTCGGGTCAGCCTGAGCCTTTCAGTTTATGGAAGACTGCTTTCTAGAGGATGAAGACGAAGATTTTATACTATTATTATTTATTATATTTTTTCCACTGCATCATGTTGTTCTGCTGCATTTATTTATTATTTATTCTTGTTGTATGTAACTCTGATCTGTATTTTAAAAGTTTAATCAATGTTATTTGTAAACAGTTTCATGAACTGTTTATTTGATTATTATATTTGGTCATTCCGCTGTGAGATTCTGTATTTGTGTTCTTTCTTTCTCTGCTTTTTCTTATTTACCCCATAACAATCTGCCCTTTTGAATGGTTTGAGTTTGATGTGTGTGGTTTATCGTCGATTTAAACCATCCAAAAAGGCAGGTCGTTACAGTTGGTATAAAAGCTTTGGTCTAGCGATAACCTTAGCTTTGTGGGGTTTGACTCATATAGAATAGGGTAGTAATACCCTAGAATGAGTCGTTGAGTGTATATATATGAGAGAGCGTATTTGTTAGTGTTATAAAAGGTTTTTGTATTGTGTTAATTTATTCCATTTCATATTTATAAATTCCGGTCGATACATAAGATGCTATGGCATTAATAGGGATTTCTAAACACTTAATAGGGCAAACCGACACAATATTCTTTGAAATATAGGTAAATGAAATAATTTTTCATAGTATTATATTTTGTATAATAAAGAATAATTTTAAAAGCAATATTATTGGATGTAATATGTTGTTTGTTAGCTAGAGAAATTTTATAAATATTGATTTTAAAATAGGATTTACAAGTAAAGTAAATATAAATTGGAAATTTAGAACTTAAGTTCCGGGATCTTAAGATTTCTTTCAAAAGATTTTGGAATATAATATTGGTAATATTTGGAAGTATTTTCGGATAAATATTTTCAATATGATTTGAAAGAAAGTTTTAAAGGGAACTTTTAAAGGAAATAAGTTCTATAATCCCCTCTATGTCGCTGGAAAATAATTTCGGTGATGAGTGCACCCATCATCGACGTTCATTTTCGAGTTTCAAAGTGGAAAGACCGTTGTAGTAATTTTACCGCACATTTGTTTTGATAAATAAATCTTGATTTTGAATCTTTAAATATGATTTGATCTATAAAGGATAAATCTATATATATATATATATATATATATATATTATTTTCTAAGTGACTAAAATGAATCCGGAGTTTAGTTCTTATTTTTTTTTGATAATTAGTAGTTTCAATTATTATAATGAATAAAATCTTAACTATTTCAAGAATTGGAAAGCTGCTAAAAGGGAAAATAAGAAGTTTGATGTTAAAATGATTAATGAAATATATAAGAGATTGAAAATCTATAACTTGTAGGTGTGAATAAAATAAACTTGTGTAACTTCCTATTGCATTCTGAAAACATATATATAACTGACCAAATTATTAAAAGTTGAAATGTTAATAAGAATATGTAATAGAATATTATACATGTAAACTTAGAAAAGAAAGTGTTCGATAGAATTATTTCAATAAACGAGAACTTTTATGCTATAAAATATTATAAACTTAAGTTAAAAATTTGAAGTGCTACAAATAAATTGTAATAGAAAAGTTGATTACAGTAAGTAAATGATTATAAAATTTAGTTAATGTTGAAGCCATTCGTAAATAAAGTGAATACTATATTAATTGAAGGGTTATAACTTTAGAAAATGTGAAATGATTCAGAAATAGATTAAATGTTCAGTAATATTATATATGAAAGAAATGAATGTGAGAAAAAGGAAATATCTATTAGTGGTGAATTAAATTGTAAAGAAACTTACCTAATAATGGATAATCCAATAATTGAAATAGAAATAACTTGTTTAAGCAATGAATGTAAAGTAATAAAATGAAAGAAAAATGGCATTGTATGAATGAATGAGAAATGAACTTTTGTAAGTAATAACGAATGTAAATTAATGAAAATGAGCATTATATGAATGAGAAAAGAACAGTAAATGATGTGAAATGAACAAAAAGGGAACAAACTTAAATAACATTGAAATTATTGTTTGCTTGGCTTGTGGATTGGTTAGGAAAGGATACTTCTATTTTGCATAAAGAATGTAAATAATCTATTGAGTTTTATCTAAGATTGTTGAGTGTATGGTATAATTAGTAGTTTATTTACCATTTTATACGATTAAAAGTTTTTGAACCCAAACAAACCATTTGTTTTGGGTGTTATGGATGAATGGTTGATTACTTTGATTTTTTTGTAATGATTGTATGGTTTGTTTGCAAGTGATTGTTGTTATGTTGTGTTGGTTTGTTTGCTATTGATTGAAACAACTTTAATATTTCTCTTTTACATAATTATTAACTTCTTTGGATTATATAAGTGAAATACAGGTTATGGAAGCAATAGCCACTGCTTTTGGTTTCATAAATAAGCGTTGTTTGCCCGACAAATAGGTACGTTTTCAGATTACGGTTTTATAGCGAACTGTAACACCCCACCCCAAGACCCACCTTAGTAAAGAGAATTAACAAGTAGTTATGTCTACTAAAGCGGAGAATAGGGCTGGTTAGAAGCGACCATCTATAATTTTGTCTTAAACATCTACGGAATACGTCGATAAATGCTATATATATATTCCTAGACATATTCCATCTCAACAATCCCAAAACTCGAAAAAGAATTAAAGCACGATTCGAAAACAAGCTCGAATAAAGGACGATGATTCACTCGTATTGTACTTCGATGTATCGTGATATACGTACTTTCTGTGTTTATTCTACTTTGTTCTAACCACAGCTCTGATATCATGCTGTAATGGCCCACCCCGAGACCCACCTTAGTAAAGAGAATTAACAAGTAATTCTGTCTACTAAAGCGGAGAATAGGTTATTATATTTTTTTTCCCGTGGTTTGGGATATTTTATTTTGAAATATATGATATATATTGTTATTATTGATATTATTATTTCTCCCATACCTCTCCGTACAAAGGAGACTCTGCCGAAATTTTCCGTAAATTTTGGACTTAGAAATTTTTTGTAAAATGTTTTCCAAACTTTTATTAACTGGAATATGAAAGGACTTAATTGTTATAAATTGATATATTTTATTTAAATTATTTATTTATGTAAATTAATTGTTATAAATTTAATATTTTGAATAAGATATATTAATTCCTCAATTGCTTCTTTCTCTTTTCGAGGACAAAAAGTTTTGAGTGAGGAAGAGTGTAACGACCGTAATTTTCGATAATTAAAAATAGTTAATTTAATAAAGTTTTGTGATTTAATGTTGGAAGAAATAAAAATTTGTGATTTAATAATAAGAATATAACCGGAATGAAATGTAATAGTATTAATTTAAGGTATTTTATACCTACTTTAAATGTAATTCCAATTAATTAAAATGATTAAAAAGTTATAATTGGTATAGATTGTAAATAAATTGTAGTAATGTATGTATTAATTGATGTTGGATTAAAAGAGTAATTGATAATTTAAATGTTGTATTAATTAATAAAATATCATGTAATAAATTGTAATTGAATAAAATTAGTGTTGTGGTAGTAATTATAACACTTGTTGTGGATAATAAACTTGTAAGATGTGATTAAAAGTTAGTGATGACGATTATTATATGTTACCTATTTATTTAGTCTGTTAAATTAAATTAGAAATCAATTGCAATTAAATGTAATTAAATATTACGTTAATGGAAATTAAGATGAAATTGTGGAATATTAATGCAATATGATGTAAATCAATGTTAACTAGGTCCATAAAGTAATGATTGATTGAATAAAAAGATTGAAACCAAGTCAAATCAATTTATTGGAATTAAATATATAATTAACGGGATTTTTATTACAGTTAGAATTGAACAATGAAATTAGTGCTATATTCAACACTGAATTGATATGTAAATTTGTTTTAAATTATTGTAAATGTTCGAGTAATCAAAAATGATGAAAATTGCTGGTCATTAAATTTGAAATTAAAAAAGGGATTTAATTAATTTAATAGTAATTTATTTAATTAACGTGGAAAATAGCTATTTTGGCCATTGTTTCGGATTTTGACGAAACCAGTTTCATTGGATCTGTAACGGTGAATCATTGTAGTGTTTCAAGTTTCGTAGCGATCAGACTTGTCGTTTGATCGTACGAGCTTGAAACACGTAGAAATCTATTTAATTGAATTCAATTGAAATAAACTAATTTTAAAGATAACTTCTTCATACAATGGAATTAGGACTAGAAACCTATTCCATTGAGTTTAAAAATATTGAAAATATCTATTTTGATATATGGGATTACCTACTTTCGTTTCGGAGACAGAACGGGCTTTTCGGGTCGTTATTGTCAATTTAAAACCTATTCGGATGTTCATTATTTCCTATCGGGCCTTGGTTATATAAATAGTTCTGTCCAAACCCTAGCAGCCCTTTATTCCTCATTACTGTACGTACAATTCTATCTGCTTCTCTCTTTCCAATGGAAAAAACCTATTTTCAATTCCAAACGCTATAATTAAATCTCCAAACCAATTTCAAAAATCAAACTCCTACAAACTATATCAAATTATATATCTTTGGAAAGTTCTTAACTATACGAATCAGCGTCCGGTGTTCGTTTTTTGTAACAGTGCTTCAATCAACAACAAATCTCGGTTAAAGCTATGAAATTGCGAAACCCTACTTGCCATTTGCGGGGTTTTTGATTTCAGTATCAATCGGTGAAATTGATTTGTGGGTTTTGTGGAGATCGTTGTATGGAGCCATTTGATGTTGGTTGGAGGTCGTGAAGTGTCCTGAGGCCCCCAAATTTGGTTGTTTAGGGTTCGGCAAACCCTAATTTTGGGCGGCGGTGGCTTGCAGTGGAGGGGGCCAGAGCTGGTCGACATGTAGGCGGCGGCGAGACGTGATGAACGGCGGTAGGGTCAAGGCCTGCGGCGGCGCATGGAAGGAGCGGTGGTTGGTCAAAGCTCTGTGGCTTTGGGTTGTTTGCGCGCGATCGGGTCAAGGGGGAGAGGACGAGGTGATGGCTTGGTATTATTTTATTATTATTTCTTTTATTTAAATTTAAATTTAAATTGTCTAATATTAATATCTTTTGCGTACGAGGTCGGATTTACGCGCGGTTTGCTCCACTACGATCGTATCGAAATTCCGGACATTTTGGAACTGGTTTGGACGAATTATGAGACCGTTGAATTTTGGACCTTTATTTGAATTTCAAATCGATTTGGAATCAAAAGTGGGTGTTTTAACCCACTCACGACTACTAAATTATCTTATGTTAGTTAAATAAAATTTATGATGTGATTAGAAATTGATTGATTAATGTTTGGTATATTTAAATTATCATTCCAGTTAAATATGACTTTTATTGCATTTAATCGTCATTTAATTTAATATTGAATTTAATTGTCAATTTAATACCTGTTGATGATAATCAGTTGATTGATGTTGTTTATTGGCTGATTTGGATGATGATGTGACGTATGTTTGATTTGCTGATATTGGATGACTGGATGTTGTATTTTATGTTGTTATAACACTGCAAGTTATCTATGGGTTGAAATGGCACATACCCGAACGATCATACAGAATAGGGGAAAATTGTTATGGGTTGAAATGATAAACCCAAGCGATTTTCATTAAAATAAATTTGGGATTTCAGGTTGATATGATATATACCCGTAAATTTAAATATTTGCGGATGGAAATGATAAATATCCGTATCACTTGACCATAGGGTAGATAATTATATACGGACACCGAATTGGTTAAATTTAATGATTTTAAATCTTTAAACTTTGAATCCAGTTAAACAATAATTGAAATAGAATTTGATTGATATAAATTGAATTGTTTTAAGTAATTATTTAAAGGATTTAAATTGGAATTATAAAGTTGAATTTGAAGTATAAACGAAATTATCGAAATTGTGTTAATGAAATGTTAGAACTGTAATTTTGGAAATCTATTAAAATTGAAATAGTTAAATTTGATGTTAATTTCAAATTTATTATCTCAATATAAACTGTAAATGTTCTTTTAAATTCTAATTTTTAGATTTTCAACTATTCAAATAAGTTAATCTATTTTAAACCAACTTAATCAATTTAAACTATTTAATTTATTTTAATCTAATTTAACCTATTTTAAACTAATTAACCTATATAATCTATCTTAATCTATTTTAATTTATTTTAAACTATTTTAGTATATTTTAATCTATTTTAAATCATTTAAACTTTATTAAACTATATTAAACTATTTTAATTTATTTTAAACTATTTAATCTATTTTAATTCTATTTAATCTATTTTAAATTCATTTAATCTATTTTAAATCTAATTAATCCATAATAAACCTGTATAATCTATTTTAAACCATTTACACTATTTTAAAAATCTATTAAAAGTATTTTAATCTATTTTAAATTTATTTAATCTATTTTAAACCTATTTAACCTAATTTATATCTATTTTAAAACTATGTTAAACTAATTAAACTATTTATAACTATCTAAATTATTTTCTAAATTTCAGATGGTGTAGAGTTGAAATGTTTATAATTAAAGCCTTGATTTTAAAGCGAACAAGGTTAAAAATGTTATAATATAAGTTGGGATTTGAAATGATATTTGCTGGTGAAACGACATATTTAAGTAAATATAATTTTCAAAGTAATTATGATTTCGGAAGTGATATGGTTTGGATTGAATATGATATTTTGATATCAATATGAAATGGTTTTAAAAATGTAAAAGAACCATCCGGTGTGTAATAAACGTTTGGTTGTTAAAGAGACCGGGATTGGATATTGTCATACTCTCTGCCAATACCAAAAACCACTTTAACAACTGTGTACGTGATGGAGATTCCAGAAATGAAGTAGGGTGGTTTGGCGAATGATTCTGTATGAGGTATTTACGTGACCGTGACTCCCGTAAGTCAGCTTAGATGTGACTAAAACAGGAGCCATGCCGGGCCAAGTGAGGTCATTCCTCCGATCGGACACATTTCTTCGATACCATATTATCACTTTGTGATGATTTGGTGGCGACCCCTCGATTTTGATTATCGGAGTGTGTTCCGAGGTAGGCGGTAGTAGCTGCTATGCGTTACCATCAGTCCGGATCCGCAATTGATATATATCTACCCTAGCATTGCCTCGAGTGCCGTGTTCACATGCCCTATCGCGCCTTCTAAGAGTTTGTTTTGTGTCATACCTATGTAGTGCTCCCTGATAGCCTACCAGTTTACGGTGGAGTTTAAAGTATCTGTATAGACTACGATATTATATAAAATGTGTTAAGGGGGATATGGGTAACGCCTTAACGCTATTTTAATACTTTACTTTACTTTACTGTAGACACTATTATAATAGCGTATTGTACCACATAGTATATAGTTTAACGGATCCTTATGAGATTGAAATCCCGAATATCTCTTAAGTTATTGCACTCACGTTAGACACTGGATAGGAGATGTCAACCCCGTAAACATCTCTGAGGCCGTTACACTCATATTTATTTATTGTTGATTTAACTTACATAAGATCTTTTGGTTCTGACTCGAGTGTTTTGACTTTTCAATTCGCTCGGGTCAGCCAGAGCCTTTCAGTTTATCGAAGACTGCTTTCTGGAGGATGAAGACGAAGATTTTGTACTATTATTATTTATTATATTTATTCCATTGCATCATGTTGTTCCGCTGCATTTATTTATTATTTATTCTTGTTGTGTGTAACTCTGATCTGTATTTTAAAAGTTTAATCAATGTTATTTGTAAACAGTTTCATGAACTGTTTATTTGATTATTATATTTTGTCATTCCGCTGCGAGATTCCGTATTTGTGTTCTTTCTTTCTCTGCTTTTTCTTATTTACTCCATAACAGTCTGCCCTACTCCATAACAGTCTGCCCTTTTGCATGGTTTGAGTCTGACGTGTGTGGTTTATCGTCGATTTAAACCGTCCAAAAAAGCAGATCGTTACAGTTCCTGTATGTTCCATGCTTGGTAATTTTATGATCCGAACATACAAAGTTATCCTAATTTGCATGTATGTTATATGTATGTGTGTATCATGGTTGCAACTTGGCTTGTTCCTGCACCACAACAACAATACAACACCTTAAAAATGCATATGAAATGAAATGTCCATTTGCATTTTATTTATACTCTACAAATAAGATGTAAAGAAATTTTTACAATCTTCAGATTGTTTGAAGGTAACACTAGCCAACTTATGAAAAGTTTAATGCCCGTAATTATACAATACGCACACAATATTCGTATAGTAAGATATATTTTAGCTCAAATAGTCTGTAATTAACCATCTTAACATAGTTACAAAATTCGACTCACCAAAACATTCCAGGCTGCTAGCGTATCCATTCCTTCCCTTGTCCACTGTAGTATTACCCAAAGTAAATGGCCGGTTTTGTAACGTAATGGTTCTGCATCTTTGTTATGCTAATTACAATCAATGTAGATACGTGTTTGTGCATTTTAATATGTGTGTATATAGTAAAATAACGATAATAACTGGATATGAAAGCAGATGCAATGTGAGGCACTACAATCCCATAATTTGTTCACCAAGTCCTGGCTTCATGTAAGGTTCATCCTGTTCACATACATGCAATTTGCTTGAATTAAAATTGGTAAATAGGAAGCTAAATTTACTGTTTAGCATTATTATATGTAGGTTCTTTTTATTCATCTCTCCTATTCAGATCAATTTACCTCACATACATCTAGCCCAACGTGGAACATAGGGTTCACTTTCAGATACTCTACCAATTTTGCTTCATCAATAATTGGTCCTCGACTTGCATTTACAAGAATTGCTTTCTATGAGTATGCAACAACATGATTTTTCGGGCTTCCATGAAGGAATACAAAAATAGACAAAAGGCTCACCTTCTTCATAATGGCTAACCTCTCCTTGTTAATCAAATGATTTGTTGTTTTATCCAATACTGTGTGCAGACTGCAGACTTATCAGTTAAGGTTTAAATTTAATTTGTACTTGATATGTTTTTGCTGAAGAAATTCATGACAAAAAATTTAAGATTGTTTACCAACCACATCACCCTCTCTTGGCACTTCCTCCACGGACATAGCTCTTTTCCATCTCACAGGTGCTTCACCATTAGCCTTTCAAAACTCTCCGTATGCCCCAAATTACAAAAATAGAAACACGTCATTTCTCTATAAGAGACAGAAGTCAACAGACTAACGTTGAAGGTTACCCAGTGAATGTACATGTTTACAACCAGCAATAAGATGGCATTTATTCACTTGAAATACGTGTTTCAGGGAAATAACATATAACACAATTTCAAATAATGTTAATCATAACATAACCTACACGATAACAATTAACAAGGCTAGTAAACAGTCATGCTTTTA
The DNA here is from genome assembly GCA_030737815.1 of Allium fistulosum. Taxonomy (NCBI): domain Eukaryota; kingdom Viridiplantae; phylum Streptophyta; class Magnoliopsida; order Asparagales; family Amaryllidaceae; genus Allium; species Allium fistulosum. The sequence continues at coordinate 707,070,423 of CM060903.1, read as the reverse complement.
ACACTATAGCAGTAAAAGTGCAAAGAAGAACAAATCCTTATTTTGGTTAAACTTCACCATCAGTGCCTCGCAAAATAATAATTGCAATAACTTAAACACATAAGAACAACATCATAGTTTAAACTTTAGCTCGACATACAGCCACGAAATCGTAAATCTTTGGTTACTTGTATGCTATGAAGCTCCTTGATTTTAGACTAATAATTATTTTACTTCTTAATAATGTTTGTGCTCATTATGGTTGATCAGTGTACACCTAACTTGCCTGAAACTAAATAAGTATAGTAAACAAACACTAAAGGATACATAAAATAAGATCAAGTTTGAAGTGCCAATCCACTTCTTGAATAGTTAGCACAAAACAAAGCCCTAAATTATGCAACATAACAAAGGTAACCAAGTTATTAAAATTAAAATATAGAATATAAAATATAGAATACATGTAGAGCAGTTAATCAAGTATCAAAAATGTGAAGTTACTGGTAGGTGACAGTATTCAAAGTTTTCATTATAAAGTGGCACCAACATCACTAAGTAGCAAATCAGTAAACACAATTCAAGTATCATGTTGTATTGTGAATTGAACACTTTTCGATCTTGAAAATAACATTAACAAAACTGTCATTATGTTCTAGTAACATACAAAAAATTGATTTGTTATTTAACATGAAAATAATAGTAGACATATATTTTTAAGAATGAAATAAGACAAAATAATCAATTAGATCGATGATTGCTCAGCAATTTTGGGCTGTTTCTCCATGAATCAACTTTTGTTAGAAGAAATAACCTTTCTTAATGCTTCAACAAATTGCTTCAGAGTAAATGAGTAAAGCATAAGAATAAGTCTTATAGCGTAGTGTAGCACAAAAAATTACAGAATTTTTTTTTTAATTTTATTAATATCTACTCTTAATCTTTTCATACATATACATAACCTAAACATTCCTGTATAAAAAAACACACAAGAATAGATTAAGTAACCATTAACTTATGGTTTTGATGTAGATTGACGGAACATGGTCCGTGGTCAGAGAAATGAAGCTTGTTCAGATGGAAGCTCGTAATTGACAAAGGAATTCAACTTTGATATAGAGAAACTTGACATTAGGATAAAAGTTCATAGAATTTTGAAGGGTTTGATAGAGAATGAAGCGGCCAAAAAATAGCTTTGGAATTGCAATTTTTGTTTAATATATCGGTATGGTTTGTTCAAGTAGTTACAGCATAGGTTTCGAAGAAAATAAAGTATCAAATAAAAAAAAAACAAAAAAAAAATGAGGAAACACTTTTGTAGGAATGGGAACGCTAGAAAACCGGTTCAAAGATAGATAAAAACGTGTTTCAAACTAAAAATATTATGTGTTTCCATTTTGCTTATTTGGTGTAGTGACATACATATATCACAAACATCGTGTGTTTCAAAATTAATTGTTATTATCTGATGTTAATATCCTTTTCACGTGCACACTTCAGGCAATTCTGCAAACCCAAAATCCCCTATTATCCTTCAAAAATCCCAATTTCAATCACATAAATCCTTCAAAAATCCCATATGTTGCCAAGAATATCAAGGAGAGACTATATAAGCAGAAATTTATGCATTTCTAAGAGTAGATGAACAAATTTAAGTTATGCAATGCTAAATCAAAACATCAATTTGTAATAATAATTCATATTTCTTAGCACAAGATGAACACTGTGGAACTGGTCATTATATTGTGTGAAAAATATATATTTATAAATATAAGATACCTAAACTATATCTAGTGGTTATTGAAAGATGTCACCACTTGACTACTGGTTTTATATACATGCCTATATTTGTATGTGTGTGTGCCTATCTTGAACAGCACAAAAGAAAAAATGGAAGAAAAAAAGGTTTTGCAGGTTGAAAAGATTGACATTGTTCGAAACTTACATGGCTTAGAAAAATCAAAGCTCAACACTGTGTTTGCTCCATGTTGTGGCAATACATCATCTCCTTCCGTAAGTGTAATATTGATTATTCTATTATAGGTTGTGTGAAAGATTACCACTGTTAGCTTGTAAACTTTTTAATATTAAAATTTAACTCAGAGGTTTGTGTTCAGGTAAAGATCTATACAGCCAAAGGTGTATCGGTTGAATTAGAAAATTCAAAACTGGAGTACCTACAAGCTTCGATTGTGGTGACTTCAGCAAAAGGAATAATGATTTCGAAGCTTTTGTCATCAAATATAAATGATTTGCTAATAATCTATGGTGCTAGTGTCGCCAATAGTTTAACATCTTAATGACGTAGATTACATGTACACTTTAACTGAAGTATTATTAAACTATATTAGTTGTTAAAAAGTCATAAATTTGGTATACAAAGGCTATTAATTTTAGATTTATCTCTATTTTATTTTTCGATTAGAGGAGCAAGTGATTCATTTTATATTTTTTCAGAGCCTATAGGACTAAAATCAATGTACCATTATTCAGATCTAACTGAACTCAGTGATAGCTTAAATGCATATTATGATTCCGAATAATCAGACTCATGGTACTTGCATTTTAATATAAAAACGATGTAGTCAAGATAGACAAAACCAACACAGAGGATTATTTGAGCTATGTAACTTACCGATGCATGTTGATCAATAACAAAAGGCATGGATGGGATCAAATTAAATTGGTTGTTGAAGTGTATTCTAGCTGACTTGTACTTGAACATTATCTGCACATTGGTCATTCATATTTCCTGCACGTTGCCTGCACATGGGTCATTCCTTTGGCCTGCACATCGCCTACACTTTTCTCATATACATGTTTCCCTGCACATTGGCCATTCTCTTTTCTACAGCCTACCAAACAACCAAAGCTTCGGCCTGCTCAATATAACATCATGCTTAAGTGTGAGCATATACAATTTTTATATATACACACATATTTGGTTCTACATAAGTTTTTTCATAGAATTTCTTTTGTGCACCTGCTCAAGAAAAAGGTCCTTACATTATTTCATTTCTAATATGTTCTACATATACATATTATTTTCTACCACAAGTCAGTACTTAAGTGTTAGTGTTAACTTTGCTGAGTAATATCTCTGTCGGTAAACATAACTTGAATACTTTGCTAGCTAACCGCATCAGACAGTTACAGATTGTAGGGGTTGCTAAGTAATATTTGAAAATTATGATTTTTGGGAATATTTTAATTCTGAAAAAAAAAATAATTACCAAAAAAAATTGATGAAAATAAATATTATTATTTTTTTAATGAAAATAATTACCAAAAATTGATCCTTTTTTCTTTGAATTTGAAGTGTAAAGTTTTTTGACGTCGAAAAGACTGAATTTTAGAATTATTTGATTTGTAAAGTCTGATTTAGAAAAGTTAGGATTTTGAAAATCTAAACTTGGAAAAGGGTGTTGCTATTGACAATCAATTTATCTAAGAGGCATTGTTTACTATGGGCACAACCTGGTTAAAATAATTTTAGAAATAAAATAGAAAGTTCGTTAATTTATACTTCTAGATTATTGGATAATTTAATTACTTGAGCTTCTGATCAATGATGTTGATAAACTGACAAACAACATCAAACCCTAATATAACAATTTCTTTTTTCTTAATAGCCATCATCTCATGTTTTGTATTGATGATGTAAGTTTCAACTAGGAGATTTAGGTTCAAAGTTTAACAGCACCGTCATTCAGCTATATCCTTTTGTTACTTTCATATTCTAACTTGTGGTTTAAGACATTGTAATAAATGGTCAGGTATAGGGAAATTTCAAAACGATCCTTGATCAAGTTGCATAATTAATGTTATGTTAATAATAGTATATTTTGAGTTGTTTGAGTACATGTACGTATGATTCTTGCTAATTTGATTGTATCAAAAGTGCAATCAAATTAATTAGTTTTCAAATAGTTAAAAATATTTATTTATTTCTTTGGTTCTACCCAAAAATTGTTCTAGTTTGATTGTGCTAATAGCAAAATATTATCATTAGCCAAATTGACATTGTCAATAGCAACACCCTTTGGAAAATTCAGCTTTGAAAAGAAAAATGTGATGAAAATTTGAATTTTGACAACTATGTATATCAGGGAGAATATAGGATTTTTAAAAACTTTGAACATTGTTATTTAATTTAATTTTTGGGTTGACATAAATAATGTCAAGAAAAACCGCAAAGCAAAGGCATTTTAATCGATTTTTTAGTAAATGATAACCAGTAAGACAACCTAGTTTAAGTAACTAAAGTTTTGGGTTCACGAATCATTAAGCATTGAAATATTATGATTGTGAGAAAACTTGAGTATCGAAACATTGATTTCACTGACTTCTTATGTTGAAAAAAAAAATTAACAAAACTCTTTGATTTTGAAACACCAGGACGTAAGGCACGTCCATTGGACGTGTGCAAAGAAAACCGAAAGCAGCTTTATTTATTGTGAAATAATGGTCTTATACATAAATAATATTTAACACCAATGAATATATGAGCCAACTTGTTTTTTATTCCGAAATAGTATGAACAAATAATAATCTCTCTCTTAAAAAAGTGCAATTAGTTAAATTGGTTAAGTAATGTTTTTAGTGCTCGATAGTCCCATTTTTTCGACGAACAACAACAAATAAAGAACATGCAATCCATTTGAAGGTTAAAAAATTATCGAAATACCCATGATATGAGTGCTCTATGCTGAAGTTCTAAAGGTCTTGGGTTCGAATCCCAAAAACACCAAAATTGTGTTGCTACCAATTTCACTATTTTTTCAAAATCAATTTTTTTTTAATTAGATGATTCTTTTTCTATGTACATGCGTATGTGCATGAGCATCGGTTTCTATTAGTAGTAAAACTTGATCCATAAATCATTGAAAAACCATGGATGATGATTCGGTCGGAACCACGAAATTTCGATGAACTCGAACCGGTTCCGACCGGTGGCAGGACAAGATCGGGGCAAAACCTCGTCCCGTTCAAAGCAGCAGTAAAAAAAAAGGGGATCGCATAATTGTAAGCAAAGAAGTAGACCGACAAAAAAAAAACACGAAGAATCATTCAAAATCGAAAAGGCGAACACAAACAGAAAAAGTGAAAAACCCTAGTTCGACTTTTGACTATAAATCGCGTGCTTGAACAGTAAGAGAATAAAAAATTTGTCAATAAATTCATCGTTCGAATACAAATTACCACAACCGATCTTTGTCTTCTCTAATTCGACAGTTCGAGAATCCAGTTCGACTTCCTCACAGCTAAACCCTAGTTCGAGTTTAACCACGACTTCAAAAAGCTTCGACTTCGAGTTTAACGGAAGAAGCTCGGACTTCGTTCAACAGCGAGGTGATTTTTTTTTCCGTATTCGACCTTTTTTTTAAACTGGATGAGTGAGAAAGTATCGTGTTTTTTGAAGAAGGTGAGAATGAAACAGCGTTTGGTGAGCGTGAATTTTTGTTTGCGAGTGGGCTTTGGACCGATTGTTTTGTTTTGAAATGGGTGAGCGTGAATTTTTAAACGAGATCTGCAACCTAATATATGTTGACGTAGTTTGTTAGTTTGTCAAAAACCTATACACAAAGTTTGTCAAATATAGGTTCTTTTAAAGTTATAGTTTGCAAGTAACAGATATTGAAACATCAATTTTATTGTATGTTTGCTTCCTAAAAATAAGTCATTTCCATACGAAATATGAACAAATGTTCCAAAAAAAACATACATACTTTGCTAGCACTGCCAATTGTCATGTAGTATCTCATTTATATAATATGGGAAGTGCTGGAACGACTGGTGTTGCTGCTGTGAATAAGTTGAACTGGTATATGTTGAACTTGAATATATTGAACTGAACTTAATATGCCATGAATATCGGCCTTGAATTTGCCGATTTGAATGTGGACTTACATATGTTAGATTTAGAACATCGAACATGAACGTGAATATGTTGGACTTGAATATCGAACATGAACATTGAGCTTGACTCGAAATTTTGGACTTGAACATTGAACTTTGATGACTTCGATTATTATTTTTTAATTCATTCATATTTTATTTTTGATTTGATTTGGATTATTAATTTGTTTAGTAACTTTTGTTAATTATAATTTCAGGTACATTATGGCAAATCCGACTGAAATTGGTTGGATTTATGGTACTGCGATCGATGACAATCTTCGAAAAACAAAATGTAACTTTTGCAATAAAATAATTAATGGCGGTGGCGTGACACGTTTAAAGGAACATCTGGCAGGAGTGGGCGACGACGTATCGGCATGTTTAATTGTTCCTAAAGAAGTTAAACAACTTATACGATCACATATCATTCAAAAGAGAAATGAACGAAACAAAGGAAAGCTTGACAAGCAACGCTTACAAGAAGAATTAATGAGCAGACCGCAACAACTATCAGACAATGAAAGTGAAGATGATGAAGAACTTCAACGTGTCATGCGGCAAAGCAGAGATGCATTTAGAGATGAAGAGCTGCGTAGATCTCATACTGTTGGACGATCGGGTGGTGGTTCAAGTCAAACATTGCACAGATCTAATACCACTGAACGATCGAATGGTGGTGATTTTGACACTCATACTGCTGGACGAATCGACTCATATATGCAAAAACGAGGAGGTAGAACTCAACCTTCTATTAAATCTACAATGAAAGGTATTAAATATGCCAAAAAACTTATAAGTCGAGCAATTTCTAAGTTCTTTTTTTTCAACCATATTCCACATAATGTTGCTAATAGTCCATACTATACAACAATGGTTGATGCGATTGTAGAATGTGGTCGTGGAATTGATCCACCAACTGCATATGAAATATCACACTCGTAACTTGAAATAGAAGAAGTTGGACATTATATTAAAACATTGCACAATTTCTGGGATGAATATGGTTGCACATTAATGTGTGATGGTTGGAGTACACAAAATCGACGAAAAATAATAAATTTTCTCGTGTACTCTACCCATGGAATAGTATTTATTAAATCCTTGAATGCCACTAATGAATTCCAAAGTGGAGAATATATTTGTGGATTAATGGATGAGGTCGTTAAAACAATCGGTGAAAATAGAATAGTGCAAGTTGTTACAGATAACGGAGCAAACTACAAAGCTGTCGGTCAATTACTAATGCAAAAAAGAAGGCATTTACATTGGACACCATGTGCAACACACTGCATTGATTTGATTTTGGAAGATATTTCCAAAGATCCAGAGGTAACAACCGTTATCACAAACTGCCAGTTAATAACGACATTTATATACAATTATGGTTGGTTACTTTCCATCATGAGGAAAAAGACCAATAATAAAGAATTGATTAGACCGGTGTAACACGGTTTGCAACTCATTTCATCGCACTAGACTCTATTCATAAACATAAAGATGACCTAAGAAGGATGATTCCTTCGGGAGAGTGGACATCAAGAGTTCTCAGACTCAATACTAAAGACAAAAAAACAACAAATATTGTCTCTACACTAATTTACAACAACGCCTTTTGGGCTGGTGCTGCTTTCGTCATCCTTGTTTTTGAGCCATTGGTGAAAGTTTTATGAATGGTAGATGGTGATGACAAAGCAGATATGAGATATCTTTATGAAGCAATGGATCGAGCAAAAGAATCGATTAGAAAAAATGTTGGTGGAAGGCAATGCTAAAAATGGTGGGATATAATAGACAAAAGATGGGAAAGACAGTTACATCGACCTCTTTACGCCGCAGGTAATTTGTTTTATCTTATCATCATACAAATAATAAATATATAACATTTCAATAATATTTTAGATCTTTTCCATATAAGCTATTTTCTTAATCCCATCATTCAATATGGGGATGCAACAAACGATGGAGAAGTATTAAATGGATTTAACAACGTCGTTGAAGGAATGATGCCAGATATTGTAACGCATATTGAAATTGGAAAAGAGGTAAAACTAACATATATAATAGTTACGTTAAACATTTAATGTTTAAGACATATTAAATATTTAACTTAACATCACAAGTAGAAAGATATAAAATGAAAATTGGTGCGTTTGGTTCTGCAAAAGCATTTGCAGCCGTAAAGACATGTTTTCCCGCTCAATGGTGGTCAATAATTGGAAGAGAGGATGCTCTAAATTTAACATGTTTAGCAATGCACATTTTAAGTCAAACAGTTTTCTCTTCAAACTGCGAAAGAAACTGGACTATATTTTCAATGATCCATACAAAATTACGCAATAGAATAAAAATGAAAAATCTAGAAAAATTAGTATATGTGCATTACAACATGAGATTAAGAGCAAAAAATTCAAGACGTTGCGATACTGAAAATCAGTTGATCAATCTGAACTATATATTTCATGAAGAGGATCCATTAGCAGCATGGACTACTGAAGTTGAACCATCCTTGTTGGACGATGACCCTTGGATGACTAATACACTGAATGAAGCAGTCGCTACTGTTGATGGTATACCTGCACGAGGATCAAGGAGTCAAAGTAATGAAAATAGTAGCAGTTCGTCAAATGATGCTGGTGGAAGTTATGTGGATTTAACTCGCAATTATGGTATTGGGTCTAGTGATGGTGGTGAATTTTATAGACCAACTCAAACATATTTAAGAAGAAAGGGTGGGAGTGGAAATCCTAGCCGAAGAATTAGTAATTTAAATGTTGATTACGAACATCAACATAATTATGAGCATAATCCATATACTTTAAATGATCCACCAAATGCTACAGGTGGTAACTCATACTATGAGACAAATGAAACATATAATGATATCTCGAGTGATCAAAATAGCCAAGCTACGTATGCAACACAAAATGATGAACCATCGTCTTTTGATAATATGATGGCGACATTTATGGATCCAGGATAAATGCAATATGGTTATCCATCGTATTATACAATACAAGACAATGAAGAAAATTATGAAAACAATCCATATGTGGCTCCGAGAAATAGTTTTTGGATGTAGTAATGTTGTGTGTATCATTATTATTTTGTTGTATACTATATTTTTATATGAATTTACATTGTTTATAGTTACTTTCTATTACAAATGCAAATCTTCGATATTAGGACCAAAACCGAAACAAAAACCGAAACAACGAAATTTTCGAAACCGACCGAAACCAACAAAAATTAAAAAGACCGAAACCGAGACGAAATCCGTGTTCTCGAACCTTGTGAAAAATGACCATAATATTTTGTCAAGAAACTATATTGTTTTTTGTTTCATGTGTAGTGTATATATCTTAAATATTGTTAACACTTTTAGTGAAAAATGGTTTGAGAGTTCAAGTGAAGACATATCATTAATGTATTTACTCTCTAAGTCAGCTATGCTCTGCCTACTCGGACTAACAAATAGTTCTTGGACCTATCAATTTTAGACTTATCAAGCCATTTTGGATTTTCGGATCAGGCTGATTTGATTAGGATTTAGTTCTTTTTGATGTGCAATACCGTTCGAATGTCGAAGATTTACATGGAAAATTATTCGTTGTACGCCATATACCATCCAGACTAAATATCACTCTACAAAAATCCAAACCATGAAGTCTGGAAAAAACATTTTTAACTAAATTGTGTTTTGCAATTGTATTAGTGTTTAAAAATCATATGATGTTAAAATGTCCTATTAGGCAATACATAGGGCAGCAAGTTGTATTTTAGTTTGACATCAAATGTATCTTCTGATGTCCTATTGCTCCTTTGCACATGTCATATATGAAGGTTTGGTACTTTCCAACACTGTCTGGATATTTGCTATGTTGCTAAAAGTGCAGAAAATCGGTACATTTTTGTTTTTGTTTTTAATATTTTGCTGACAGTGTTAAAAAACATGCGACTTGAATAGTTTCTGCCATGATATGTTTTATATGCAACTTTCTTCTCATAGTAATTACATGTATTATATTTTGAAAAAAACATGGTCACTAATCTATTACATATCAATTACATATTCCGCATGTTAAACTACCTCTTCCATCAATGTCGGCATGTCACGACAGCAAACAATGAATTAAGTACACACAATGAATGAAGAGGATTATACTGAAAATAGGAAAAGGCAACGTTGGCATGTCCATTATTGTATATAGCTGAACAAATTAGTAATAAAGAACTTGTCATTACCTCTTCAACTTGACCTTCCAGTTTGAATCTGTACTGAAAAGTCAATCTTCTCCATCTGTACTGAAAAGTCAATCTTCTCCAGACTCGCACTCGAAAAATTGCATCACAAATTTTTCGTCAATCCAAAGTCAATGACTATTCACCAAATCAAAATAGTATAGGATTCGACTCGGGAAATAAAAGAGTTGATTCTAAAAAAAAATCTGAATCACGAATTGAAATTGTGAATTAGAGGAGCCGTGAATTAGTGAAATCAATGGGAGAAATGAATGAATGCAACGATAGATTCACAAATCCAGACTGAAAAACCTAGTATTTAGATTGTGGATCAATGAAATCAAATTTGGTAGCAAGATGAGTAATTTGATACATTGAATAGAAAGAAAAGTTGAATAGAAAGAAAAGAGCGTGGAGTGGTATTTCGTGGGAACCACACTAACACAAAGGATAGAAATATCCTTAGATTTAGCAGTATTTTTAAAGGGTGGTTTGGACAATTCAAAAGCTTCAAATGAATGTATTCCTATTATATATAGATATAGATATGTTTCAGAACAGTTTTGAAATTTTCAACTAGGAAAAAATGTAGCAAAATTCTGGTTAAAAATGGATATAAACATTAAAAAAACTTAAGGTTTTTTCCCTGTGGTATTCAAAATAAAGTAAAAAAAATACAAGCGATGTTTGGAATAAAGTGCAAGTATGTTTTACTCAACTGAAAATAAACACTCTCTGACCAAAATCAAATTATATATTTTTTTCCTTTTATTTGAAGTTTTATTTTCCAGTTTTTAATTCCTTTATCCAAATATATATAAAAAAGCACTCTCCATCCAAAACTAACTTCTAAGCTACTTTTGCTACTTATAACTTATCTGTTTGACCACTTTCCTTCTTTTCCAGGTTTCATGTAATCATTGGGGAGAGACATAGACATGAAAATACTGGACTAAGAAAAACGATCAAAAACAAACCTCGTAATCGTATTGCACGGTCTAACATCATGGGTGTTCCTAATGAAGTGGTTCAAGTGGATAGTTGACCAGTTTGAAAGACTAAACAACTTTGAGAACTGCAAGTACAGAGTAATGCAGCTAGACCCAAGTGGTGGGCACAACCTAGCGATCCACCATAGTAAAGAAGAAAAGAAGTGGTGGGGCCTATCACTAGAGATGATAATTGATCAGCAGTGGCAGGCTAACTAGGGCAGCCATGGGATTTATTCAAGTTATTTGGGTTCCTTCTTCGACGGCAAGGAGGATGGTGAAGAAGAAGATGGAAAACCGCGTGATGGTCAGAATTGATTGACTAATAAAGATACCATTATCTAATTGTTTTATTTGTAATCCTAAAAAGAAGTTTAATTCACCCATATGACTCATCTCAAACTCTTTTGTCATTATTTCAGAAAATTCTTTATTCATTTCAAAATTAGTTGATCCAAAAATGATATCATCTACGTAGACTTGTACTAGTTGAATATCATTTTTATTTCTTTTAATAAAAAGAGTATTATCTACTTTACCTATTTCAAAATTTGATTGTAACAAGTAAGATCTTAGTCTATCATGCTAGGCTCTAGGAGCTTGTTTTAGACCATATAGAGCTTTCTTAAGTTTGTAAACATGATTTGGAAATTTATCATTTTCAAAAAGTGGTGGTTGTTCAACAAATACTTCTTCTTTTACAAAACCATTTGAAAATGCACTTTTAACATCCATTTGAAATAATTTGAAATTATTATGATTTGCGAAAGCAAGTAGAATCCTAATGGCTTCTAAACTTGCTACGGGGGCAAAGGTTTCATCAAAATATATTCCTTCTTCTTGACAATAACCTTGAGCGACTAACCGGGCTTTATTTCTAACAACCTCTCCTTGTTCATTCATTTTATTTTTATAAACCCATTTAGTTCCAATTATTGTTTTATTTTCAGGTCTAGGAACAAGTTCCCAAACATCGTTTCTAGTGAATTGATTTAATTCTTCTTGCATAGCCAAAATCCATGAATCATCAGTTGATTCTTCTTTTGGATTTTTGGTTCAATAGTTGATATAAAAGCTACATTACTCATTTGACTTAGTTGGTTTCTAGTTTTAACAACAGATTGCATATCTCCAAGTATATTTTCTATAGGGAGATCTTTTAAAAGTTTAATCCTTTTATTAGAATGATTTAATTCATTATTAGTTTCAGTTGACTCTTGGTTTTGAGTGATTAAATCCTCTTCATCATTTATTTCTTCAAAATTTTTGAAATTTTCATCAAATGAAACATGCATTGTTTCTTCGATGGTATTAGTTCTTAAATTAAATACTCTGTATGCTTTACTTCTATTAGAGTATCTGATAAAGATACCTTTGTCGGATTTAGGATCAAATTTATCTAAGTTATCTTTTGTATTTAAAATAAAACATTTACTTCCAAAAATTCTAAAATAAGATACCTTAGGTTTCTTTGAGAAAATAAGTTCATAAGATGTCTTATCAGTTAAAGGTCTAATTAAAATTCTATTTAAAATATAACAAGCGGTAGCAACTGCTTCTGCCCAAAAGTACTTTGGTAAATTACTATCAGAAAGCATAGTTCTCGCACACTATTGAATCGTCCTATTTTTACGTTCTACTACTCCGTTTTGTTGTGGAGTTCTTGGAAATGAAAAATTGTAAATCATTCCCTTTTTATTGCAGAATTCTTCAAACTTTTCATTTTCAAATTCACCACCGTGATCACTACGGATGGTTATAATTTTTTGAGAAAGTTGATTTTGAACCCTTTTTGAAAAATTCTTAAAATATTGAAAAGTATCACTTTTATGTTTTAAAAATATTGTCCATGTAAATCTAAAATAATCATCTACAATTACCAAAACATATTTACTATTATTTATTGATAGAATTTGAGATGGACCAAATAGATCAATATGAAGTAATTCAAGAGGTTTCGTAGTAGAAATCATATCTTTTAATTTAAAAGAGCTTTTTCTAAGTTTTCCTAGTTGACATGCATCACATAGACTATCTACTTTAAAATTCATTTTAGGGAGGCCTCTTACTAGATCATGTTTTGACAGTCTAGATAAGAGTTTGAAATTCAAATGCCCAAATCTCTTATGCCAAATCCAAGGGTCACTTGCATTTGCCAAAAGACACAAGTTATCATTTGAAATTTTCATACTAAGAATATAAATATTCTTTTTCCTAATTCCCTCAAATATTATGGTTGAATTATTATCTTCAATGTGGCACTTATCTTTTTCAAATTTAATTTTATATCCTTTATCGCATAGTTGACTTATACTTAGCAGATTGTGTTTCAGATTCTTAACTAGCAAAACATTAGTTATAATATGAGTTTCAGAGTTACTGACTTTGCCGATGCCGATCACATAACCTTTTGAATTGTCTCCAAAGTTAACCAGTCCTCCGTCTTCATATATTATATCATTCAGAATATCTGGATTCCCAGTCATGTGTTTAGAACATCCACTATCAAGTATCCATTTGTTCTTTTTGATCTGCACAATTTGTTTGTTCTGGATTAATTCCTCAACTCCCATAAAGCATGATTCCTGCATATCAAACAATCTTAGTAGACAACTTGTATTTGAATATTGATTATATGCAGACTCAAGAGACAATGATGATCTGAATATTTCTAAACATGCATTAACAAATTTCTTAAATATAACCATTTTAAAAAAAAAACTTTTTCAAAAATAAGATTATGAAACTTTTGAAAACCTTGCTCTGATACCAAATGTGTGGAATGCGGAATACAGATCTTAAGGCTAGAATGAACACTAGAGGGGGAGGGGTGAATAGTGTTTATAAGAAATTACTAAATCTTTTTGAGTTACTATTGATTTGTACACAAATGTATAAATATTCAAACACAGATATAATCACAGAATCAAACACAGATGCAGATGCAGAAATAAAGTAAATGCAGTAAAGGAAAGAACACCCCAGATTTTATACTGGTTCGGAGTTACCCTAAATCCAGTCCCGCACAACTAAGTACGGATTTCCTTTCAAAAGCAATTGTACAATTACACCCTCGGTTTCAAGGCTACGAGGTACACCCTCCAGAATCACAATCCTCTGGGTAGAGATACTTGATTTCTGGGGCAACAAGTTCACCCAATTGATTTCCAAGGCTACAATCACACCTTTTCTCGCTTGATTGATTTCCAAGGCTACAATCACACCTTTTCTCGCTAGATAGATTACAAAGAAGCCTATAACTCTGAATAACACTGGGATCTTGTTGAGATAGTGATAGAGAATCAAACAAGAGATGATCTAATTAGATTCAATGTTGATTTCGGCAGAGTGATGATAGAATTTTGAATAAGAAAATGTGGAAGAAGAAGAGAAGTGAAAAACCAGAAAATCTAATATAAAATTCGTTGAAACCAACCCCTATTTATAGAAGAACAACAACCATGTCTATTTATGAAAGGTTATGGCGAATAGACACTTCTTTTGAAATTCAAATTTTGGTCCTAACTGACACTATGTCGACATGGGGTACTAGGGCATGTCGACATCCCAAAGGAAATTTTGATGTTTTGTTTTTCTTTGAAAATAACCTTTATCTTATATTAAAACTATTTTAAACTTTATTAATATACTTGACTATAGATAAAATACATAGATAAATATAGAGAATAATATATATAAAATTTTACTATAATTTTATATTTATATCTAAGTAAATATTAAAAGTTAAATATATTAAAAGATAGTTTAAAACAAACGAAGTTTAAAACAAGAATTTATTTAAGAACAAAATCAAAGAATATTTTTTATGGCTAAAACATCTTTTTGAAAATCATTTGAAAAGATAATTTTTAAGGCTAAAACATTTTGAAAAGCAGTTTTGAAAATCATTTTGAAGTAGTTTTGCAAGCTTCTTCCTATAGAATATCTCATCACATCAGGACTCGAGAACTTGTACAAAACCAAGATGTTCGTGGGTTTGTAAGCCACTTGTCGTAGGTTTGTAAGCTACTTGTCGTGGGTTTGTAAGCCACTAAAAAGGTAGAAATGGGTTCCATCCCTTGAAAATACGGAATGAAGATTTCAGTGCTATTATGAAGTTTTAACATAATTCTAGACTCAATACTTATCTTGAAATCTTGATATTCTTGATATTCTTGATACTCATGAGTCTTCAATCTTGATATCTTGAATCTCTATACTGTACAGTCTTCATTATTGGTACCTGCATGGTTAAATCCTGCATATACATATATATCTAAACTATAATGTTAGTATTTATATTTTATAATCTTGTTCTAAGGTTGTTGTCATCAAAACCATCAACTCATGGACTAACATGTTGGGAATGTCCTAAATGATACGCACAGACACCATATTAAAATGTTTAATGTGGAGTATGTAAGATGGATTTTTTATGCATTGGCAACATGAGTTATCATACATGCCGTATCATCTACAAAATCATATTTCGTTTATGTATTTGACGTATAAAGTAAATATCAAATCTAAATTAAGATCGCTAAAGGTTAATTAAGAGTATTCTCAAGTATTTGCAAAATACTAGACAATTGGTTATAGAAAACAACAAGCTTCTTATGAAGATGTATTCGAACTCAAACTTTAATGATATCAAATATAATACGCCAATATTAAATACATGTTCAATCTTAGTCAAGAAGCTTTAAGTTGGAAATGTTCCAAACGAAAGGTTATGGACGATTCAACCAAAAAGCTAAGTACATCGCTTTGAATAGCACTATAATAAAAGCAATGTATAAATTTATAAGCCTAAATCTATAACTAAGCCAGAGGTAATTCCAAGTACTGAAAATATTGTGTCATTTTATATGATAAAACTGTCATGATAAGAGCTCATTAGAAGTCCAAAAAACATACAATACAACAAAAAAGGCCTTTCATAGCGTTGAAAAAATGCTACCAAACTAATAGTTAGAACTGTAAATTTTATATGATCGTCCGACGTCCGGCTCGGTCCGAGACTGTAAGGTGTCCAGTCCGTATCCATACGATGCTTATTTAGGACACGAATTAGGACAAAACAATGTATGAAAATATGTTCGTTCGAAAATGTCCGATGTTTTTTTATTGTCCAAACATTGTCCGTACGTTGTTCGGCTCTTACGAACAATGTTCGAGCTTAATGCTTTTCGAATCCGTGTTCGTCCGAATCTCTTATAGGACAGAACTATGACACACCTTCATCAGGTTCGACTTGTTTACACCCTACTAGTTATAGTAGCCTTTCGATAAACGCTGTGATACGACATGCTATTAAAAGTTTGAAACTTTTTGTAACATTGCAGAAAACCCTACCAAAACATAACATAACGTAGCGTTTTAGAAACGCTCCAAAAGTTTGCTTTTGTGACCTTTTTCAACTGCTATGACAGTTAACAACTTTTAGTAGCCTTCTTCTTTGGTTTTTTGTAGCGGTTTTTTTCTGTTT
This sequence comes from Allium fistulosum, assembly GCA_030737815.1. Lineage (NCBI taxonomy): Eukaryota > Viridiplantae > Streptophyta > Magnoliopsida > Asparagales > Amaryllidaceae > Allium > Allium fistulosum. The sequence continues at coordinate 707,053,830 of CM060903.1, read as the reverse complement.
ACATTTTTCATAGCATTTTATAGCAGTTTACATTTATTTTTGTAGCATTTAAAGCTCTTAAAAGTGACTGTTTTGCAACATACTTTGCACACTACCATTTCGTGTTAATGGCTTATATCATTTCTAGCAATCACTAACATATCATATTCATATTAAAAACAACAATCACTCACATAATCAGCATATCCAAACCACCAATCACTCAATCAATCACATAATTATTATATTTAAAAAGCTGAAAAAACACAATAACCACATAATCAAATATAAAATCCATAACAATTTCGATAGTAGTTTTTCGATAAAATGAGCAAATTCACATAATCAAATATAATCGTTAGGGATTGACGTAGTTTAATGCCTCAATTCTTCTTCATGTCCAGACTCACATGCTGCCCAAATGTAACCAACTCTAGTAATGCACTTTCTGCAAAAAAAATACTCATTGCAATACATCTCAATCAATGAAATCACACTCGTCATCATGTAACACAGTTCCTCTAACGATCCGTAATTTCCGGATATTAAAAATAGTTAATTTAATAAAGTTTTGTGATTTAATGTTGGAAGAAATAAAAATTTATGATTTAATAATAAGAATATAACTGGAATGAAATGTAATAGTATTAATTTAAGGTAATTTATAAGTGATTTAAATGTAATTCCAATTAATTAAAATGATTAAAAAGTTATAATTGGTATAGATTGTAAATAAATTGTAGTAATGTATATATTAATTGATGTTGGATTAAAAGAGTACTTGATAATTTAAATGTTGTATTAATTAATGAAATAGCATGTAATAAATTGTAATTGAATAAAATTAGTGTTGTGGTAGTAATTATAACACTTGTTGTGGATAATAAACTTATAAGATGTGATTAAAAGTTAATGGTGACAATTATTATATGTTACCTATTTATTTAGTCTATTAAATTAAATTGGAAATCAATTGTAATTAAATGTAATTAAATATTACGTTAATGGAAATTAAGATGAAATTGTGGAATATTAATGCAATATGATGTAAATCAATGTTAACTAGGTCCATAAAGTAATGATTGATTGAATAAAAAGTTTGAAACCAAATCAAATCAATTTATTGGAATTAAATATATAATTAACGGGATTTTTATTACGGTTAGAATTGAACAATGAAATTAGTGCAATATTCAACACTGAATTGATGTGTAAATTTGTTTTAAATTATTGTAAATGTTCAAGTAATAAAAAATGATGAAAATTGTTGGTCATTAAATTTGAAATTATAAAAGGGATTTAATTAATTTAATAATAATTTATTTAATTAACGTGGAAAATAGCCATTTTGGCCACTGTCTCGGATTTTGACGAAACTAGTTTCATCGGATCCGTAACACTTGAATCATTGTAGGATTTCAAGTTTCGTAGCGATCGGACTTGTCGTTTGATCGTACGAGCTTGAAACACGTAGAAATCTATTTAATTGAATTCAATTGAAATAAACTAATTTTAAAGCTAACTTCTTCATACAATGGAATTAGGACTAGAAACCTGTTCCATTGATTTTAAAAACAACGAAAACATCTATTTTGATATATGGGATTACTTACTTTCGTTTCGGAGACAGAACGGGCTTTTCGGGTCGTTATTGTCAATTCAAAATCTATTCGGATGTTCATTCTTTCCTATCGGGCCTCGGTTATATAAATAGTTCTATCCAAACCCTAGCAGCCTTTTATTCCTCATTACTGTACGCAATTCTATCTGCTTCTCTCTTTCCAATGGCAGACACCTATTTTCAATTCCAAATGATACAATTAAATCTCCAAACCAATTTCAAAAATCAAACTCCTCCAAACTATATCAAATTATATATCTTTAGAAAGTTCTCAATGGTACGAATCAGCATCTAGTGTTCGTTTGTCGTAATAGTGCGTCAATCAATGGCAACTCTCAGTCAAAGCTAAGAAATCGCGAAACCCTACTTGCCATTTGGGGTTTTTGATTTTAGTATCAATCGGTGAAATTGATTTGTGGGTTTTGTGGAGATCGTTGTACGGAGCCATTTGATGTTGGTTGGAGGTCGTGAAGTGCCCCGAGGCCCCCAAATTTGGCTGTTTAGGGTTTGGCAAACCCTAATTTTGGGCGGCGGCAGCTTGCAGCGGAGGGGGACGGAGCTGGTCGACATGTAGGTGGAGGAGAGATGTGATGAACGACGGTAGGGTCAAGGCCTGCGGCGGCGCATGGAAGGAGCGGTGGTTGGTCAAAGCTCTATGGCTTTGGATTGTTTGCGCACGATCGGGTCAGGGGGGAGAGGACGAGGTGATGGCTTGGTATTATTTTATTATTATTTCTTTTGTTTAAATTTAAATTTCCATTGTTCTAATATTAATATCTTTTGCATACGAGGTCGGATTTACGCGAGGTTTGCTCCCTACGATCGTATCGAAATTCAGACATTTTGGAACTGGTTTGGACGAATTCTGAGACTGTTGAATTTTAGGCCTTTATTTGAATTTCAAATCGATTTGGAATCAAAAGTGAGTGTTTTAATCCACTCACGACTACCAAATTATTTTATGTTAGTTAAATAAAATTTATGATGTGATTAGAAATTGATTTATTGATGTTTGGTATATTTAAATTGTCATTCCAGTTAAATATGACTTTTATTGCATTTAATCGTTATTTAATTTAATATTGAATTTAATTGTCAATTTAATACCTGTTGATGATAATCAGTTGATTGATGTTGTTTATTGGATGATTTGGATGATGATGTAACATATGTTTGATTTGATGATATTGGATGACTGGATGTTGTATTTTATATTGTTATAACACTGCAAGTTCCCTATGAGTTGAAATGATACATACCTGAACGATCATACAGAATAAGGGAAAATCGTTATGGGTTGAATGATAAACCCAAGCGATTTTGATTAAAATAAATTTGGGATTCGGGTTGAAATGATATATACCCGTAAATTTAAATATTTGCGGATGGAAATGATAAATATCCGTATCACTTGACCATAGGGTAGAGAATTATATACGGACACTGGTTTGGTTAAATTTAATGATTTTAAATCTTTAAACTTTGAATCCAGTTAAACGATAATTGAAATAGAATGTGACTGATATAAATTGAATTGTTTTAAGTAATTATTTAAAGGATTTAAATTGGAATTCTGATGTTGAATTTGAAGTATAAACGAAATTATCGAAATTGAGTTATTGAAATGTTGGAACTGTAATTTTGGAAATTTATTAAAATTGAAATAGTTACATTTGATGTTAATTTCAAATTTATTATCTCAATATAAACTGTAAATGTTCTTTTAAATTCTAATTTTTATATTTTCAACTATTCAAATAAGTTAATCTATTTTAAACCAACTTAATCAATTTAAACTATTTAATTTATTTTAATCTAATTTAACCTATTTTAAACTAATTAACCTATATAATCTACCTTAATCTATTTTAATTTATTTTAAACTATTTTAATCTATTTTAAATCATTTAAACTTTATTAAACTATATTAAATTATTTTAATTTATTCTAAACTATTTAATCTATTTTAATTCTATTTAATCTATTTTAAATTCATTTAATATATTTTAAATCTAATTAATCCATAATAAATCTATTTAATCTATTTTAAACCATTTAAACTATTTTAAAAATCTATTAAAAGTATTTTAATTTATTTTAATCTACTTTAAATTTATTTAATCTATTTTAAACCTATTTAACCTAATTTATATGTATTTTAAAACTATGTTAAACTATTTATAACTATCTAAATTATTTTTTAAATTTCAGATGGTGTAGAGTTGAAATGTTTATAATTAAAGCCTTGATTTTAAAGCGAATAAGGTTAAAAATGTTATAATATAAGTTGGGATTTGAAATGATATTTGCTGGTGAAACGGCATATTTAAGTAAATATGATTTTGAAAGTAATTATGATTTCGAAAGTGATATGGTTTGGATTGAATATGATATTTTGATATCAATATGAAATGGTTTTAAAAATGTAAAAGAACCATCCGGTGTGTAATAAGCGTTTGGTTGTTAAAGAGACCGGGATTGGATATTGTCATACTCTCTGCCAATACCAAAAACCACTTTAACAACTGTGTATGTGATGGAGATTCCAGAAATGAAGTAGGGTGGTTTGGCGAACGATTCTGTATGAGGTATTTACGTGACCCTAACTCCCATGAGTCAGCTTAGATGTGACTAAAACAGGAGCCATGCTGGGCCAAGTGAGGTCATTCCTCCGATCGGACATATTTCTTCGATACCATATTATGACTTTGTGATGATTTGGTGGCCACCCCTCGATTTTGATTATCGGAGTGTGTTCTGAGGTAGGCGGTAGTAGCTGCTATGCGTTACCACCAGTCTGGATCTGTAATTGGTATATCTACCCTAGCATTGCCTCGAGTGCCTTGTTCACATGTCCTATCGCGCCTTCTACGAGTTTGTTTTGTGTCATACCTATGTAGTGCTCCCTGATAGCCCACCAGTTTACGGTGGAGTTTACAGTATCTGTATAGACTACGACATTATATAAAATGTGTTAAGCGGGATATGGGTAACGCCTTAACGCTATTTTAATACTTTACTTTACCGTAGACACTATTATAATAGCGTATTGTACTACATAGTAGATAGTTTAACGGATCCTTATGGGATGGAAATCCCGAACATCTCTTAAGTTTGCACTCACGTTAGAAACTGGATAGGAGATGTCAAACCCCGTAAACATCTTTGACGCCGTTACACTCATATTTATTTACTATTGATTTAAATTACATAAGATCTTTTAGTTCTGACTCGAGTGTTTTTTCTTTTCAATTCGCTCGGGTCAGCCTGAGCCTTTCTGATGCAGCACATACCTCGATTATTCGCAAAATTCCTAAATCGCGAACGGTAAGTCGCTCCTCCTCCTCTCCAAAACTCTTTAGGTCGCGAGCGACCTACCAATTTCCTAAGTCGCGAGAGCGACATTCCCTAAGTCGTGGCATGCCTAAGTCACTCCTCCTCCTCCGCTTTGAATCACCTCCAGTAAGTCGCGAACGACCTAATTCTTAGGTCGCGATATCCTCCAGAAGGTTGCTCCAACATTAAATCGCAAAGCTTACGTCGCGGAACTGCTTAGGTCGCTGCCGATCACCTAGGTCGTTGTCATCCCTGCTTGGATCGTTGCTGTGTATTTTTTCTATGTCGCTGCCGTACTTTTCTTAGCTCGCGTGAAGAAAGTTAGGTCGCAAGAAGATCTCTAGGTCGCGAATTCTCTGTAGGTCGCTGATGAAGATTTTTAGGTCGTCTGTTTTTAGGTCGTGATGTTTAGGTCGTGAACGACCTAGGTGTTGTCCAGATTTGAGTTGTGTGAGTTGTAAGCCTATAAATAGGCGGGTGATATCATTTGTAATTTTTTTAGTTGAATTTGAAATAAAATTTGGTTTGTGCTTTGTGCCTCCATTTTAAATCGGTAGTTGAGTGTTATCTCCTATCTCCACCTTCGGCATTCGAGTGCGCTCGAATCAACGATTGTTGAAGCCAATTCACGGAATCAAGTGCGCTTGATCAACGTCGAAGAATTGCAGATCTTCTTTCACGGCATCGTGCACGATCAACGTGTCGAAGATTGCTAAAGTCCGGTATCTTCGTGATCAACGGATTTGGGCATTTCAGTATTCATCAATCCACCGATTGCTACGTTCATCGTATCATCAATTTTTGTATTCCGCCGCTGCGTCATTTGGTATCAGAGCTAGAACGCAAGGAGTTTGCGTAGATTTTTGGAGTTGTGCGAGATTTACATCATTTGGAGAAGTGGGTTATCGAGATTTTGAAGGGATTTGTTCGTTTGGTTATTTTTGAAGATTTCAACAAGTGGGTAGTTTTGATTTGAAGATTTTTAGATCGAAGTGAAGTTTTTGTTGGAATTTGTTGAAGAGTGATCATGCCTCCGAGAAGAGCTAACCGTTATCGCAACATTGATGCTTTATATGGGAGAGAAGAAGCGGATGAGATGGAGCAAAGAATTAACGAAAACTTTAATGAGAAGATTAATGAAGGGATTGGTCGATTAGAGAGAATGATGTTGGAGATGAGTCAAAATCAGAGAAGGGTATCACCTGAATCGAGCCATGGGAGAAGTAGAGTTTCACCACATTCAAATCGAGAGAGAAGTGTCGATAGTGATCATAGAAGTGTGGATCGAGATTGTGATAGAAATGTTGATGATCGAAGTCGAGATAGAAATGTGAATGATCGTAATCGGAGGAATGCAGATCGAAGGGATGTTGGTGGAAGAAATGGTGGTAGTAGAGATGCAGGTGGTCAGGATCGACATCGATATACATCGGATTGTGAAGAAGAGTATGATGGTGGTAGTGTTCATGGACGAGGACGAGGACAAGGAAGAAATTACTCTGAGTATGATCACAAGTGGGAGTCGGGGATGAAGACTGAAATTCCTGAATTCAAAGGTGGTATGCAAGCGGAGGAGTTTCTAGATTGGGTGGCTAATGTTGAAGAAAATTTTGACTTCAAGGAAGTTCCAGAACATCGTAGAGTAAAGTTGGTTGCTACAAGATTGAGGAGTAGAGCTTTGGCGTGGTGGCAGCAAACCAAACTTACACGTGAACGAATGGGGAAGTCAAAGGTTGAATCTTGGGAGAAGATGAAGAAATTAATGAAAGCAACGTTCTTACCTTACAATTATCAATCTCTGATGTATCGACGTTTGCAGAATTTGAGGCAGGGCACAAAGACAGTTAATGATTATGCAGATGAATTCTACCAACTCATTGCTAGAAATGACATCATGGAGACAGAGGAACAACTGACAGCTAGATTTGTTGGAGGGTTATGAATGCAGATTCAGGATATGGTGAATATGTTTGATCCCAGATCAGTAGCTGAAGCACACCAGAAGGCGTTGGCTTGGGAAAAGCAGGGTAGACGAGGAGGTGGTGTGTTTACTAATTCCAACAATCAAGTGAAGAGTGTTAGTGGAAGTTCTAATGTTTCTAAACCTATCAGTAAACCAGTGGTGAAGGAGGCTGAGAAGGCAAAGGTTAACAACGGTTTCAAATGTTACAATTGTCAGGAGTTGGGTCATAAAAGCAATGAATGTCCGAAGCCGAAGAAACGAACTATGATTGCTGAACTTGAAGATGAGGATGTTGATGGAGATTATTCTAGTCCAGTTGAGGAGGATGGACAGGATATTGCATCAGGAGATGAAGGTTGTAATCTAATGCTGAGGAGATCGTGTTTGACACCAAAGCAGGAAGGAGCTAGTTGGTTGAGGAGTAATATCTTTCAGTCGACATGCACTATACTGGGAAAGGTGTGTAAATTTGTGATTGACGCCGGAAGCTGTGACAATATCATTTCAACCGAGGCTGTAACAAAGTTGAAGTTGAAGACAGAGAAGCATCCGAATCCATACAAGTTAGCATGGTTGAGAAAAGGAGGAGAGGTGAAAGTGGATAGACGAGTTCGTGTTCCATTCTCTATTGGGAAGAAATACAAAGACAAGATCTGGTGTGATGTAGTAGAGATGGATGTTTGTCACTTACTTTTGGGAAGACCATGGCAGTATGATCGAGCAGTACAGCATGACGATCGGACCAATAGCTACAGTTTTATGTTTGAAGGTACGAAGATTATCTTAGTTCCAAAGAAGAGACAACAAGGAGAAAGTAAGTCAGAAGAGATCGAAGCTGAAAATTTATTATCTTTGAAGGAGTTTGTTAAGGAGGTTGAGGAAGAGCCTGAAGTGTTTTTGTTAATTGGGCGTGAGAGCAGTGAAGAGGTTGAAATTCCAGAAGAAGTGAAACCAGTGTTGAAAGAGTTTGAAGATGTATTCCCAAAGGAGTTACCAAAGGAGTTACCGCCACTAAGAGACATTCAACATCAAATTGATCTTGTTCCAGGAGCAATGTTGCCACATAGACCACATTATCGAATGAGTCCGAAGGAACATGAAGAATTGAGGAGGCAAGTGGAAGAATTGCTTGAACAGGGGCGTGTGCAGGAAAGCTTGAGTCCGTGTGCTATGCCAGCTTTGTTAGTACCGAAGAAGGACGGGACGTGGAGAATGTGCACTGACAGTCGAGCATTGAATAAGATTACTGTGAGATATAGATTTCCAATGCCGAGGTTGGATGACTTGCTAGATCAATTGAGCGGAGCTACTATCTTTTCGAAGATTGATTTGAAGAGCGGATATCATCAAATTCGTATCAGGCCAGGTGATGAGTGGAAGACTGCTTTTAAAACCAGGGAGGGTCTATACGAATGGTTGGTAATGCCATTTGGCTTATCAAATGCGCCAAGTACATTTATGCGGGTGATGAATCCGATTTTTAGACCATTCATTGGGAAGTTGGTGGTGGTGTATTTTGATGATATTCTGATATACAGTGGAAGTGCAGAGGAACACTTGCAACATGAGAGAAGTGTTGATGGTACTGCGACAGGAACAGTTTTATGCTGCAAAGAAGAAATGCGTGTTCATGACGCATAGTGTTTTATTTCTGGGGTATGTTGTGTCGGGAGAAGGAATACAGGTGGACCAAAGTAAAATTGAAGCTATCAGAGATTGGCCGCAACCCAAGACGATAACAGAGGCTCGGAGTTTTCACGGGTTGGCTTCATTTTATAGAAGATTTATTCCACACTTTAGTAGTGTGATGGCGCCTGTTACAGATTGTATGAAGGGTAAACAGTTTTCATGGTCAGAGGAAGCAGGGGATGCTTTTGGGAAGATCAAGGAGTTGCTGACGTCTGAACCAATTCTAGTATTACCAGATTTTCAGTTGTTGTTTGAGCTACACACTAATGCGTCAAAGGTTGGGATTGGAGGAGTGTTGAGTCAGAGGGGACGTCCGATTGCATATTTCAGCGAGAAGTTATCAAGAGCGAAGATGAGATATTGTACGTATGATGTGGAATTTTATGCTGTTGTACAAGCGATTAAACATTGGAGACATTACTTATTTCACAAGGAGTTTGTGCTGTACACTGATCATGAGGCGTTGAAACATCTACAAGGGCAAGAGAAGATTTCAACAAGGCATGCATCGTGGATTGCGTACCTGCAACAATTTACATCTGTGGTGAAGCATAAATCTGGAGTTACAAATCGTGTGGCTGATGCTTTGACTAGGAGGAGTCATTTATTAACGACAATGAAAGTTGAGGTGACAGGTTTTGAATTATTGCCAGAGATGATTGAAGAAGATCCTTACTTTATGAAATTTGTTGAAAAAGTTAAGGAGGGGAGTGCTGATGAATTTGTGTTGGTGGATGGATTCCTGTTTAAGGGAAATCGATTATGTATTCCAAATAGCAGCTTGAGAATGAAGATTATCAAGGAGTTGCACGAGGAAGGACATGTAGGATGGGATCGTACGTTGCATTTGATTTCTCAATCTTATTTTTGGCCATCAATGAGGAAAGAAGTGGAAAGGTTTGTGGAGCGATGTCATATCTGCCAGGTTTCGAAAGGAACTGCGACCAATGCTGGATTATATATGCCGTTACCTGTACCAACTAAGCCTTGGGTTGATGTGAGTATGGACTTTGTGTTGGGATTGCCGAGAACGCAGCGTGGTAATGATTCCATTTATGTGGTGGTTGACCGATTTTCGAAAATGACACATTTTATTGCTTGTAAGAGGACAACGGATGCTGTTCATGTTGCCCAGTTATTCTTTAAAGAAATATATCGTTTACATGGATTACCGGAATCTATTGTCTCTGACTGAGATACTCGATTTCTGAGTCACTTTTGGTTGAGTCTGTGGAAGATGGTTGGGACGAAGCTGAATTTTAGTAGTGCATACCATCCTCAGACGGATGGGCAAACTGAAGTTGTGAATAGATCGTTGAGAAACTTGTTGCGATGTCTTGTACAAGACAATTTGAAGAGTTGGGACTTAAAGTTGTGTCAGGCAGAGTTTGCACATAATCATGCTGTCAATCGAAGTACTGGATTCAGTCCATTTCAGATTGTATATTCAAGCTTGCCAAAGGGGCCGTTGGATTTGACGGTAGTGCCATAATCGAAAGGAGTGATTAAACGGGCGTCAGATTTTGTTGATGGGTTGACAGAATGCCATAGAATCGTTCAGGAACGATTGGAGAAGACAAATGAGAAGTATAAACAAAGGGCGGATAAGAAACGAAGAAGTGTTGTCTTCAAAGAGGGTGATTTTGTTTACGCAGTTATGACGAAAGATCGTTTTCCAGTGGGAGCATACAATAAACTTAAAGCTCGAAAGATTGGTCCTGTAAAGATTGTGAAACGGATCAATGAAAATGCTTATAGGTTGAAGCTACCGGAGGATGTGTATACTTCTGACGTGTTTAATGTTAAACATCTTATACCTTATTATGGAAATGAACAACCCAATGGGGAAGAACTTTTAAATTCGAGGACGAATTTTTCGCAACCAAGGGAGGATGATGCAGCACATACCTCGATTATTCGCAAAATTCCTAAATCGCGAACGGCAAGTCGCTCCTCCTCCTCTCCAGAACTCTTTAGGTCGCGAGCGACCTACCAATTTCCTAAATCGCGAGAGCGACATTCCCTAAGTCGCGGCATGCCTAAGTCGCTCCTCCTCCTCCGCTTTGAATCACCTCCAGTAAGTCGCAAACTAATTTTGAATCGCGAACGACCTAATTCTTAGGTCGCGATATCCTCCAGAAGGTCGCTCCAACATTAAATCGCAAAGCTTACATCGCGGATCTGCTTAGGTCGCTGCCGATCACCTAGGTCGTTGTCATCCCTGCTTGGATCGTTGCTGTGTATTTTTTCTATGTCGCTGCCGTACTTTTCTTAGCTTGCGTGAAGAAAGTTAGGTCGCAAGAAGATCTCTAGGTCGCGAATTCTCTGTAGGTCGCTGATGAAGATTTTTAGGTCGTCTGTTTTTAGGTCGTGATGTTTAGGTCGTGAACGACCTAGGTGTTGTCCAGATTTGAGTTGTGTGAGTTGTAAGCCTATAAATAGGCGGGTGATATCATTTGTAAATTTTTTAGTTGAATTTGAAATAAAATTTGGTTTGTGCTTTGTGCCTCCATTTTAAATCGGTAGTTGAGTGTTATCTCCTATCTCCACCTTCGGCATTCGAGTGCGCTCGAATCAACGATTGTTGAAGCCAATTCACGGAATCAAGTGCGCTTGATCAACGTCGAAGAATTGCAGATCTTCTTTCACGGCATCGTGCGCGATCAACGTGTCGAAGATTGCTAAAGTCCGGTATCTTCGTGATCAACGGATTTGGGCATTTCAGTATTCATCAATCCACCGATTGCTACGTTCATCGTATCATCAATTTTTGTATTCCGCCGCTGCGTCACTTTCAGTTTATGGAAGACTGCTTTCTGGAGGATGAAGACGAAGATTTTGTACTATTATTATTTATTATATTTATTCCACTGCATCATGTTGTTCTGCTGCATTTATTTATTATTTATTCTTGTTGTATGTAACTCTGATCTGTATTTTAAAAGTTTAATCAATGTTATTTGTAAACAGTTTCATGAACTGTTTATTTGATTATTATATTTGGTCATTCCGCTGTGAGATTCTGTATTTGTGTTCTTTCTTTCTCTGCTTTTTCTTATTTACCCCATAACAATCTGCCCTTTTGAATGGTTTGAGTTTGATGTGTGTGGTTTATCGTCGATTTAAACCATCCAAAAAGGCAGGTCATTACAGTTGGTATAAAAGCTTTGGTCTAGCGATAACCTTAGCTTTGTGGGGTTTGACTCATATAGAATAGGGTAGTAATACCCTAGAATGAGTCGTTGAGTGTATATATATAAGAGAGCGTATTTGTTAGTGTTATAAAAGGTTTTTGTATTGTGTTAATTTATTCCATTTCATATTTATAAATTCCGGTCGATACATAAGATGCTATGGCATTAATAGGGATTTCTAAACACTTAATAGGGCAGACCGACACAATATTTTTTGAAATATAGGTAAATGAAATAATTTTTCATAGTATTATATTTTGTATAATAAAGAATAATTTTAAAAGCAATATTATTGGATGTAATATGTTGTTTGTTAGCTAGAGAAATTTTATAAATATTGATTTTAAAATAGGATTTACAAGTAAAGTAAATATAAATTGGAAATTTAGAACTTAAGTTCCGGGATCTTAAGATTTCTTTCAAAAGATTTTGGAATATAATATTGGTAATATTTGGAAGTATTTTTGGATAAATATTTTTAATATGATTTGAAAGAAAGTTTTAAAGGGAACTTTTAAAGGAAATAAGTTCTATAATCCCCTCTCTGTCGCTGGAAAATAATTTCGGTGATGAGTGCACCCATCATCGACGTTCATTTTCGAGTTTCAAAGTGGGAAGACCGTTGTAGTAATTTTACCGCACATTTGTTTTGATAAATAAATCTTGATTTTGAATCTTTAAATATGATTTGATCTATAAAGGATAAATCTATATATATATATATATATATATTATTTTCTAAGTGACTAAAATGAATCCGGAGTTTAGTTCTTATTTTTTTTTGATAATTAGTAGTTTCAATTATTATAATGAATAAAATCTTAACTATTTCAAGAATTGGAAGCTGCTAAAAGGGAAAATAAGAAGTTTGATGTTAAAATGATTAATGAAATATATAAGAGATTGAAAATCTATAACTTGTAGGTGTGAATAAAATAAACTTGTGTAACTTCCTATTGCATTCTGAAAACATATATATAACTGACCAAATTATTAAAAGTTGAAATGTTAATAAGAATATGTAATAGAATATTATACATGTAAACTTAGAAAAGAAAGTGTTCGATAGAATTATTTCAATAAACGAGAACTTTTATGCTATAAAATGTTATAAACTTAAGTTAAAAATTTGAAGTGCTACAAATAAATTGTAATAGAAAAGTTGATTACAGTAAGTAAATGATTATAAAATTTAGTTAATGTTGAAGCCATTCGTAAATAAAGTGAATACTATATTAATTGAAGGGTTATGACTTTAGAAAATGTGAAATGATTCAGAAGTAGATTAAATGTTCAGTAATATTATATATGAAAGAAATGAATGTGAGAAAAAGGAAATATCTATTAGTGGTGAATTAAATTGTAAAGAAACTTACCTAATAATGGATAATCCAATAATTGAAATAGAAATAACTTGTTTAAGCAATGAATGTAAAGTAATAAAATGAAAGAAAAATGGCATTGTATGAATGAATGAGAAATGAACTTTTGTAAGTAATAACGAATGTAAATTAATGAAAATGAGCATTATATGAATGAGAAAAGAACAGTAAATGATGTGAAATGAACAAAAAGGGAACAAACTTAAATAACATTGAAATTATTGTTTGCTTGGCTTGTGGATTGGTTAGGAAAGGATACTTCTATTTTGCATAAAGAATGTAAATAATCTATTGAGTTTTATCTAAGATTGTTGAGTGTATGGTATAATTAGTAGTTTATTTACCATTTTATACGATTAAAAGTTTTTGAACCCAAACAAACCATTTGTTTTGGGTGTTATGGATGAATGGTTGATTACTTTGATTTTTTTGTAATGATTGTATGGTTTGTTTGCAAGTGATTGTTGTTATGTTGTGTTGGTTTGTTTGCTATTGATTGAAACAACTTTAATATTTCTCTTTTACATAATTATTAACTTCTTTGGATTATATAAGTGAAATACAGGATATTGAAGCAATAGCCACTGCTTTTGGTTTCATAAATAAGCGTTGTTTGCCCGACAAATAGGTACGTTTTCAGATTACGGTTTTATAGCGAACTGTAACACCCCACCCCAAGATCCACCTTAGTAAAGAGAATTAACAAGTAGTTATGTCTACTAAAGCGGAGAATAGGGCTGGTTAGAAGCGACCATCTATAATTTTGTCTTAAACATCTACGGAATACGTCGATAAATGCTATATATATATTCCGAGACATATTCCATCTCAACAATCCCAAAACTCGAAAAAGAATTAAAGCACGATTCGAAAACAAGCTCGAATAAAGGACGATGATTCCCTCGTATTGTACTTCGATGTATCGTGATATACGTACTTTCTGTGTTTATTCTACTTTGTTCTGACCACAGCTCTGATATCATGCTGTAACGGCCCACCCCGAGACCCACCTTAGTAAAGAGAATTAACAAGTAATTCTGTCTACTAAAGCGGAGAATAGGTTATTATATTTTTTTTCCCGTGGTTTGGGATATTTTATTTTGAAATATATGATATATATTGTTATTATTGATATTATTATTTCTCCCATACCTCTCCGTACAAAGGAGACTCTGCCGAAATTTTCCGTAAATTTTGGACTTAGAAATTTTTTGTAAAATGTTTTCCAAACTTTTATTAACTGGAATATGAAAGGACTTAATTGTTATAAATTGATATATTTTATTTAAATTATTTATTTATGTAAATTAATTGTTATAAATTTAATATTTTGAATAAGATATATTAATTCCTCAATTGCTTCTTTCTCTTTTCGAGGACAAAAAGTTTTGAGTAAGGAAGAGTGTAACGACCGTAATTTTCGATAATTAAAAATAGTTAATTTAATAAAGTTTTGTGATTTAATGTTGGAAGAAATAAAAATTTGTGATTTAATAATAAGAATATAACCGGAATGAAATGTAATAGTATTAATTTAAGGTATTTTATACCTACTTTAAATGTAATTCCAATTAATTAAAATGATTAAAAAGTTATAATTGGTATAGATTGTAAATAAATTGTAGTAATGTATGTATTAATTGATGTTGGATTAAAAGAGTAATTGATAATTTAAATGTTGTATTAATTAATAAAATATCATGTAATAAATTGTAATTGAATAAAATTAGTGTTGTGGTAGTAATTATAACACTTGTTGTGGATAATAAACTTGTAAGATGTGATTAAAAGTTAGTGGTGACGATTATTATATGTTACCTATTTATTTAGTCTGTTAAATTAAATTAGAAATCAATTGCAATTAAATGTAATTAAATATTACGTTAATGGAAATTAAGATGAAATTGTGGAATATTAATGTAATATGATGTAAATCAATGTTAACTAGGTCCATAAAGTAATGATTGATTGAATAAAAAGATTGAAACCAAGTCAAATCAATTTATTGGAATTAAATATATAATTAACGGGATTTTTATTACAGTTAGAATTGAACAGTGAAATTAGTGCTATATTCAACACTGAATTGATATGTAAATTTGTTTTAAATTATTGTAAATGTTCAAGTAATCAAAAATGATGAAAATTGCTGGTCATTAAATTTGAAATTAAAAAAGGGATTTAATTAATTTAATAGTAATTTATTTAATTAACGTGGAAAATAGCTATTTTGGCCATTGTTTCGGATTTTGACAAAACCAGTTTCATCGGATCTGTAACAGTGAATCATTGTAGTGTTTCAAGTTTCGTAGCGATCAGACTTGTCGTTTGATCATACGAGCTTGAAACACGTAGAAATCTATTTAATTGAATTCAATTGAAATAAACTGATTTTAAAGATAACTTCTTCATACAATGGAATTAGGACTAGAAACCTATTCCATTGAGTTTAAAAATATCGAAAATATATATTTTGATATATGGGATTACCTACTTTCGTTTCGGAGACAGAACGGGCCTTTCGGGTCGTTATTGTCAATTTAAAACCTATTCGGATGTTCATTCTTTCCTATCAGGCCTTGGTTATATAAATAGTTCTGTCCAAACCCTAGCAGCCCTTTATTCCTCATTACTGTACGTACAATTCTATCTGCTTCTCTCTTTCCAATGGCAAAAACCTATTTTCAATTCCAAACGCTATAATTAAATCTCCAAACCAATTTCAAAAATCAAACTCCTACAAACTATATCAAATTATATATCTTTGGAAAGTTCTTAACGATACGAATCAGCGTCCGATGTTCGTTTTTCGTAACAGTGCTTCAATCAACAACAAATCTCGGTTAAAGCTATGAAATTGCGAAACCCTACTTGCCATTTGCGGGGTTTTTGATTTCGGTATCAATCGGTGAAATTGATTTGTGGGTTTTGTGGAGATCGTTGTACGGAGCCATTTGATGTTGGTTGGAGGTCGTGAAGTGCCCTGAGGCCCCCAAATTTGGCTGTTTAGGGTTCGGCAAACCCTAATTTTGGGCGGCGGTGGCTTGCAGCGGAGGGGGCCAGAGCTGGTCGACATGTAGGCGGCGGCGAGACGTGATGAACGGCGGTAGGGTCAAGGCCTGCGGCGGCGCATGGAAGGAGCGGTGGTTGGTCAAAGCTCTGTGGCTTTGGGTTGTTTGCGCGCGATCGGGTCAAGGGGGAGAGGACGAGGTGATGGCTTGGTATTATTTTATTATTATTTCTTTTATTTAAATTTAAATTTAAATTGTTCTAATATTAATATCTTTTGCGTACGAGGTCGGATTTACGCGCGGTTTGCTCCGCTACGATCGTATCGAAATTCCGGACATTTTGGAACTAGTTTGGACGAATTCTGAGACCATTGAATTTTGGGCCTTTATTTGAATTTCAAATCGATTTGGAATCAAAAGTGGGTGTTTTAACCCACTCACGACTACTAAATTATCTTATGTTAGTTAAATAAAATTTATGATGTGATCAGAAATTGATTGATTAATGTTTAGTATATTTAAATTATCATTCCAGTTAAATATGACTTTTATTGCATTTAATCGTCATTTAATTTAATATTGAATTTAATTGTCAATTTAATACCTGTTGATGATAATCAGTTGATTGATGTTGTTTATTGGCTGATTTGGATGATGATGTGACGTATGTTTGATTTGCTGATATTGGATGACTGGATGTTGTAATTTATGTTGTTATAACACTGCAAGTTACCTATGGGTTGAAATGGCACATACCCGAACGATCATACAGAATAGGGGAAAATTGTTATGGGTTGAAATGATAAACCCAAGCGATTTTCATTAAAATAAATTTGGGATTTCATGTTGATATGATATATACCCGTAAATTTAAATATTTGCGGAAGGAAATGATAAATATCCGTATCACTTGACCATAGGGTAGATAATTATATACGGACACCGAATTGGTTAAATTTAATGATTTTAAATCTTTAAACTTTGAATCCAGTTAAACAATAATTGAAATAGAATTTGACTGATATAAATTGAATTGTTTTAAGTAATTATTTAAAGGATTTAAATTGGAATTCTAAAGTTGAATTTGAAGTATAAACGAAATTATCGAAATTGTGTTAATGAAATGTTAGAACTGTAATTTTGGAAATCTTTTAGAATTGAAATAGTTAAATTTGATGTTAATTTCAAATTTATTATCTCAATTTAAACTGTAAATGTTCTTTTAAATTCTAATTTTTAGATTTTCAACTATTCAAATAAGTTAATCTATTTTAAACCAACTTAATCAATTTAAACTATTTAATTTATTTTAATCTAATTTAACCTATTTTAAACTAATTAACCTATATAATCTATCTTAATCTATTTTAATTTATTTTAAACTATTTTAATATATTTTAATCTATTTTAAATCATTTAAACTTTATTAAACTATATTAAACTATTTTAATTTATTTTAAACTATTTAATCTATTTTAATTCTATTTAATCTATTTTAAATTCATTTAATCTATTTTAAATCTAATTAATCCATAATAAACCTGTATAATCTATTTTAAACCATTTACACTATTTTAAAAATCTATTAAAAGTATTTTAATCTATTTTAAATTTATTTAATCTATTTTAAACCTATTTAACCTAATTTATATCTATTTTAAAACTATGTTAAACTAATTAAACTATTTATAACTATTTAAATTATTTTCTAAATTTCAGATGGTGTAGAGTTGAAATGTTTATAATTAAAGCCTTGATTTTAAAGCGAACAAGGTTAAAAATGTTATAATATAAGTTGGGATTTGAAATGATATTTGCTGGTGAAACGACATATTTAAGTAAATATAATTTTGAAAGTAATTATGATTTCGAAAGTGATATGGTTTGGATTGAATATGATATTTTGATATCAATATGAAATGGTTTTAAAAATGTAAAAGAACCATCCGGTGTGTAATAAGCGTTTGGTTGTTAAAGAGACCGGGATTGGATATTGTCATACTCTCTGCCAATACCAAAAACCACTTTAACAACTGTGTACGTGATGGAGATTCCAGAAATGAAGTAGGGTGGTTTGGCGAATGATTCTGTATGAGGTATTTACGTGACCGTGACTCCCGTAAGTCAGCTTAGATGTGACTAAAACAGGAGCCATGCCGGGCCAAGTGAG
Source organism: Allium fistulosum (assembly GCA_030737815.1). NCBI lineage: Eukaryota > Viridiplantae > Streptophyta > Magnoliopsida > Asparagales > Amaryllidaceae > Allium > Allium fistulosum. Next base: position 707,035,485 of record CM060903.1, on the reverse strand, counting down.
GTCATTCCTCCGATCGGACACATTTCTTCGAAACCATATTATGACTTTGTGATGATTTGGTGGCGACCCCTCGATTTTGATTATCGGAGTGTGTTCCGAGGTGGGCGGTTGTAGCTGCTATGCGTTACCATCAGTCCGGATCCGCAATTGATATATATCTACCCTAGCATTGCCTCGAGTGCCGTGTTCACATGCCCTATCGCGCCTTCTAAGAGTTTGTTTTGTGTCATACCTATGTAGTGCTCCCTGATAGCCTACCAGTTTACGGTGGAGTTTACAGTATCTGTATAGACTACGATATTATATAAAATGTGTTAAGGGGGATATGGGTAACGCCTTAACGCTATTTTAATACTTTACTTTACTTTACTGTAGACACTATTATAATAGCGTATTGTACTACATAGTAGATAGTTTAACGGATCCTTATGAGATTGAAATCCCGAATATCTCTTAAGTTATTGCACTCACGTTAGACACTGGATAGGAGATGTCAACCCCGTAAACATCTCTGAGGCCGTTACACTCATATTTATTTATTGTTGATTTAACTTACATAAGATCTTTTCGTTCTGACTCGAGTGTTTTGTCTTTTTAATTCGCTCGGGTCAGCCAGAGCCTTTCAGTTTATCGAAGACTGCTTTCTGGAGGATGAAGACGAAGATTTTGTACTATTATTATTTATTATATTTATTCCATTGCATCATGTTGTTCCGCTGCATTTATTTATTATTTATTCTTGTTGTGTGTAACTCTGATCTGTATTTTAAAAGTTTAATCAATGTTATTTGTAAACAGTTTCATGAACTGTTTATTTGATTATTATATTTTGTCATTCCGCTGCGAGATTCCGTATTTGTGTTCTTTCTTTCTCTGCTTTTTCTTATTTACTCCATAACAGTCTGCCCTACTCCATAACAGTCTGCCCTTTTGCATGGTTTGAGTCTGACGTGTGTGGTTTATCGTCGATTTAAACCGTCCAAAAAAGCAGATCGTTACAGTTCCTGTATGTTCCATGCTTGGTAATTTTATGATCCGAACATACAAAGTTATCCTAATTTGCATGTATGTTATATGTATGTGTGTATCATGGTTGCAACTTGGCTTGTTCCTGCACCACAACAACAATACAACACCTTAAAAATGCATATGAAATGAAATGTCCATTTGCATTTTATTTATACTCTACAAATAAGATGTAAAGAAATTTTTACAATCTTCAGATTGTTTGAAGGTAACACTAGCCAACTTATGAAAAGTTTAATGCCCGTAATTATACAATACGCACACAATATTCGTATAGTAAGATATATTTTAGCTCAAATAGTCTGTAATTAACCATCTTAACATAGTTACAAAATTCGACTCACCAAAACATTCCAGGCTGCTAGCGTATCCATTCCTTCCCTTGTCCACTGTAGTATTACCCAAAGTAAATGGCCGGTTTTGTAACGTAATGGTTCTGCATCTTTGTTATGCTAATTACAATCAATGTAGATACGTGTTTGTGCATTTTAATATGTGTGTATATAGTAAAATAACGATAATAACTGGATATGAAAGCAGATGCAATGTGAGGCACTACAATCCCATAATTTGTTCACCAAGTCCTGGCTTCATGTAAGGTTCATCCTGTTCACATACATGCAATTTGCTTGAATTAAAATTGGTAAATAGGAAGCTAAATTTACTGTTTAGCATTATTATATGTAGGTTCTTTTTATTCATCTCTCCTATTCAGATCAATTTACCTCACATACATCTAGCCCAACGTGGAACATAGGGTTCACTTTCAGATACTCTACCAATTTTGCTTCATCAATAATTGGTCCTCGACTTGCATTTACAAGAATTGCTTTCTATGAGTATGCAACAACATGATTTTTCGGGCTTCCATGAAGGAATACAAAAATAGACAAAAGGCTCACCTTCTTCATAATGGCTAACCTCTCCTTGTTAATCAAATGATTTGTTGTTTTATCCAATACTGTGTGCAGACTGCAGACTTATCAGTTAAGGTTTAAATTTAATTTGTACTTGATATGTTTTTGCTGAAGAAATTCATGACAAAAAATTTAAGATTGTTTACCAACCACATCACCCTCTCTTGGCACTTCCTCCACGGACATAGCTCTTTTCCATCTCACAGGTGCTTCACCATTAGCCTTTCAAAACTCTCCGTATGCCCCAAATTACAAAAATAGAAACACGTCATTTCTCTATAAGAGACAGAAGTCAACAGACTAACGTTGAAGGTTACCCAGTGAATGTACATGTTTACAACCAGCAATAAGATGGCATTTATTCACTTGAAATACGTGTTTCAGGGAAATAACATATAACACAATTTCAAATAATGTTAATCATAACATAACCTACACGATAACAATTAACAAGGCTAGTAAACAGTCATGCTTTTAACACTATAGCAGTAAAAGTGCAAAGAAGAACAAATCCTTATTTTGGTTAAACTTCACCATCAGTGCCTCGCAAAATAATAATTGCAATAACTTAAACACATAAGAACAACATCATAGTTTAAACTTTAGCTCGACATACAGCCACGAAATCGTAAATCTTTGGTTACTTGTATGCTATGAAGCTCCTTGATTTTAGACTAATAATTATTTTACTTCTTAATAATGTTTGTGCTCATTATGGTTGATCAGTGTACACCTAACTTGCCTGAAACTAAATAAGTATAGTAAACAAACACTAAAGGATACATAAAATAAGATCAAGTTTGAAGTGCCAATCCACTTCTTGAATAGTTAGCACAAAACAAAGCCCTAAATTATGCAACATAACAAAGGTAACCAAGTTATTAAAATTAAAATATAGAATATAAAATATAGAATACATGTAGAGCAGTTAATCAAGTATCAAAAATGTGAAGTTACTGGTAGGTGACAGTATTCAAAGTTTTCATTATAAAGTGGCACCAACATCACTAAGTAGCAAATCAGTAAACACAATTCAAGTATCATGTTGTATTGTGAATTGAACACTTTTCGATCTTGAAAATAACATTAACAAAACTGTCATTATGTTCTAGTAACATACAAAAAATTGATTTGTTATTTAACATGAAAATAATAGTAGACATATATTTTTAAGAATGAAATAAGACAAAATAATCAATTAGATCGATGATTGCTCAGCAATTTTGGGCTGTTTCTCCATGAATCAACTTTTGTTAGAAGAAATAACCTTTCTTAATGCTTCAACAAATTGCTTCAGAGTAAATGAGTAAAGCATAAGAATAAGTCTTATAGCGTAGTATAGCACAAAAAATTACAGAATTTTTTTTTTAATTTTATTAATATCTACTCTTAATCTTTTCATACATATACATAACCTAAACATTCCTGTATAAAAAAACACACAAGAATAGATTAAGTAACTATTAACTTATGGTTTTGATGTAGATTGACGGAACATGGTCCGTGGTCAGAGAAATGAAGCTTGTTCAGATGGAAGCTCGTAATTGACAAAGGAATTCAACTTTGATATAGAGAAACTTGACATTAGGATAAAAGTTCATAGAATTTGAAGGGTTTGATAGAGAATGAAGCGGCCAAAAAATAGCTTTGGAATTGCAATTTTTGTTTAATATATCGGTATGGTTTGTTCAAGTAGTTACAGCATAGGTTTCGAAGAAAATAAAGTATCAAATTAAAAAAAAAAACAAAAAAAAATGAGGAAACACTTTTGTAGGAATGGGAACGCTAGAAAACCGGTTCAAAGATAGATAAAAACGTGTTTCAAACTAAAAATATTATGTGTTTCCATTTTGCTTATTTGGTGTAGTGATACATACATACATATATCACAAACATCGTGTGTTTCAAAATTAATTGTTATTATCTGATGTTAATATCCTTTTCACGTGCACACTTCAGGCAATTCTGCAAACCCAAAATCCCCTATTATCCTTCAAAAATCCCAATTTCAATCACATAAATCCTTCAAAAATCCCATATGTTGCCAAGAATATCAAGGAGAGACTATATAAGCAGAAATTTATGCATTTCTAAGAGTAGATGAACAAATTTAAGTGATGCAATGCTAAATCAAAACATCAATTTGTAATAATAATTCATATTTCTTAGCACAAGATGAACACTGTGGAACTGGTCATTATATTGTGTGAAAAATATATATTTATAAATATAAGATACCTAAACTATATCTAGTGGTTATTGAAAGATGTCACCACTTGACTACTGGTTTTATATACATGCCTATATTTGTATGTGTGTGTGCCTATCTTGAACAGCACAAAAGAAAAAATGGAAGAAAAAAAAGTTTTGCAGGTTGAAAAGATTGACATTGTTCGAAACTTACATGGCTTAGAAAAATCAAAGCTCAACACTGTGTTTGCTCCATGTTGTGGCAATACATCATCTCCTTCCGTAAGTGTAATATTGATTATTCTATTATAGGTTGTGTGAAAGATTACCACTGTTAGCTTGTAAACTTTTTAATATTAAAATTTAACTCAGAGGTTTGTGTTCAGGTAAAGATCTATACAGCCAAAGGTGTATCGGTTGAATTAGAAAATTCAAAACTGGAGTACCTACAAGCTTCGATTGTGGTGACTTCAGCAAAAGGAATAATGATTTCGAAGCTTTTGTCATCAAATATAAATGATTTGCTAATAATCTATGGTGCTAGTGTCGCCAATAGTTTAACTAGATTACATGTACACTTTAACTGAAGTATTATTAAACTATATTAGTTGTTAAAAAGTCATAAATTTGGTATACAAAGGCTATTAATTTTAGATTTATCTCTATTTTATTTTTCGATTAGAGGAGCAAGTGATTCATTTTATATTTTTTCAGAGCCTATAGGACTAAAATCAATGTACCATTATTCAGATCTAACTGAACTCAGTGATAGCTTAAATGCATATTATGATTCCGAATAATCAGACTCATGGTACTTGCATTTTAATATAAAAACGATGTAGTCAAGATAGACAAAACCAACACAGAGGATTATTTGAGCTATATAACTTACCGATGCATGTTGATCAATAACAAAAGGCATGGATGGGATCAAATTAAATTGGTAGTTGAAGTGTATTCTAGCTGACTTGTACTTGAACATTATCTGCACATTGGTCATTCATATTTCCTGCACGTTGCCTGCACATGGGTCATTCCTTTGGCCTGCACATCGCCTACACTTTTCTCATATACATGTTTCCCTGCACATTGGCCATTCTCTTTTCTACAGCCTACCAAACAACCAAAGCTTCGGCCTGCTCAATATAACATCATGCTTAAGTGTGAGCATATACAATTTTTATATACACACACATATTTGGTTCTACATAAGTTTTTTCATAGAATTTCTTTTGTGCACCTGCTCAAGAAAAAGGTCCTTACATTATTTCATTTCTAATATGTTCTACATATACATATTATTTTCTACCACAAGTCAGTACTTAAGTGTTAGTGTTAACTTTGCTGAGTAATATCTCTGTCGGTAAACATAACTTGAATACTTTGCTAGCTAACCGCATCAGACAGTTACAGATTGTAGGGGTTGCTAAGTAATATTTGAAAATTATGATTTTTGGGAATATTTTAATTCTGAAAAAAAAATAATTACCCAAAAAAATTGATGAAAATAAATATTATTATTTTTTTAATGAAAATAATTACCAAAAATTGATCCTTTTTTCTTTGAATTTGAAGTGTAAAGTTTTTTGACGTCGAAAAGACTGAATTTTAGAATTATTTGATTTGTAAAATCTGATTTAGAAAAGTTAGGATTTTGAAAATCTAAACTTGGAAAAGGGTGTTGCTATTGACAATCAATTTATCTAAGAGGCATTGTTTACTATGGGCACAACCTGGTTAAAATAATTTTAGAAATAAAATAGAAAGTTCGTTAATTTATACTTCTAGATTATTGGATAATTTAATTACTTGAGCTTCTGATCAATGATGTTGATAAACTGACAAACAACATCAAACCCTAATATAACAATTTATTTTTTCTTAATAGCCATCATCTCATGTTTTGTATTGATGAAGTAAGTTTCAACTAGGAGATTTAGGTTCAAAGTTTAACAGCACCGTCATTCAGCTATATCCTTTCAAGAAAAGTGTCATAGGTCCCTGTTTTTGATGTTGTTATAAGAAAAGTCCCTGTAGATAAGAATATGTAAATTTAGTCCCTATTTTTTGAGAAATAGAAAATGCAAGGTGTTTTGTATTTTTCTGACAGAAAATGCAAGCAAGCTTGCAACTTTTTTACTATGAATTTTTTTTTTTGAAAATTTTGAAAATTTTAAAACTTTTGAAAATTTTTAAAAACGCAAGTTAACTTGCGCTTTCTATCAGGAAAGCGCAAGCTAGTTTGCGCTTTTATTTTGAATTTTTTTGAAATTTTTGAACATTTTAAATTTTTTTAAAAAATGCAAGTTAACTTGATGGAAAGTGCAAGCTAGTTTGCGCTTTCTGATTTTGAAATTTTTTTTAAAATTTTTAAAATTTTCGAAAAATTTAAAATGTTTGAAAAGCGCAAGTTAACTTGCACTTTTTATCAGGAAAGCGCAAGCTAGTTTGCGTTTTTTGATTTTGAATTTTTTTTTAAAAAATTTGAAATTTTCAAAAAATTTAAACTTTTGAAAAGCGCAAGTTAATTTGCACTTTCTATAAGGAAAGCGCAAGATAGTTTTCACTTTCTGATTTAGAAAAAAAACAGGGACTTAATTTATATACTCATTATTATAAGGACTTTTCTTACAACAACATGAAAAATAGGGACCTTCCGTGCAAAGCCCCATATCCTTTTGTTACTTTCATATTCTTACTTGTGGTTTAAGACATTGTAATAAATGGTCAGGTATAGGGAAATTTCAAAACGATCCTTGATCAAGTTGCATAATTAATGTTATGTTAATAATAGTATATTTTGAGTTGTTTGAGTACATGTACGTATGATTCTTGCTAATTTGATTGTATCTAATTTGATTGTATCAAAAGTGCAATCAAATTAATTAGTTTTCAAATAGTTAAAAATATTTATTTATTTCTTTGGTTCTACCCAAAAATTGTTCTAGTTTGATTGTGCTAATAGCAAAATATTATCATTAGCCAAATTGACATTTTCAATAGCAACACCCTTTGGAAAATTCAGCTTTGAAAAGAAAAATGTGATGAAAATTTGAATTTTGACAACTATGTATATCAGGGAGAATATAGGATTTTTAAAAACTTTGAACATTGTTATTTAATTTAATTTTTGGGTTGACATAAATTAATAATGTCAAGAAAAACCGCAAAGCAAAGGCATTTTAATCGATTTTTTAGTAAATGATAACCAGTAAGACAACCTAGTTTAAGTAACTAAAGTTTTGGATTCACGGATCATTAAGCATTGAAATATTATTATTGTGAGAAAACTTGAGTATCGAAACATTGATTTCACTGACTTCTTATGTTGAAAAAAAAAATTAACAAAACTCTTTGATTTTGAAACACCAGGACGTAAGGCACGTCCATTGGACGTGTGCAAAGAAAACCGAAAGCAGCTTTATTTATTATGAAATAATGGCCTTATACATAAATAATATTTAACACCAATGAATATATGAGCCAACTTGTTTTTTATTCCGAAATAGTATGAACAAATAATAATCTCTCTCTTAAAAAAGTGTAATTAGTTAAATTGGTTAAGTAATGTTTTTAGTGCTTGATAGTCCCATTTTTTCGATGAATAGCAACAAATAAAGAACATGCAATCCATTTGAAGGTTAAAAAATTATCGAAATACCCATGATATGAGTGCTCTATGCTGAAATTCTAAAGGTCTTGGGTTCGAATCCCAAAAACACCAAAATTGTGTTGCTACCAATTTCACTATTTTTTCAAAATCAATTTTTTTTAATAAGATGATTCTTTTTCTATGTACATGCGTATGTGCATGAGCATCGGTTTCTATTAGTAGTAAAACTTGATCCATAAATCATTGAAAAACCATGGATGATGATCCGGTCGGAACCACGAAATTTCGATGAACTCGAACCGGTTCCGACCGGTGGCAGGACAAGATCGGGGCAAAACCTCGTCCCGTTCAAAGCAGCAGTAAAAAAAAAGGGATCGCATAATTGTAAGCAAAGAAGTAGACCGACAAAAAAAAACACGAAGAATCATTCAAAATCGAAAAGGCGAACACAAACAGAAAAAGTGAAAAACCCTAGTTTGACTTTTGACTATAAATCGCGTGCTTGAACAGTAAGAGAATAAAAAATTTGTCAATAAATTCATCGTTCGAATACAAATTACCACAACCGATCTTTGTCTTCTCCAATTCGACAGTTCGAGAATCCAGTTCGACTTCCTCACAGCTAAACCCTAGTTCGAGTTTAACCACGACTTCAAAAAGCTTCGACTTCGAGTTTAACGGAAGAAGCTCGGACTTCGTTCAACAGCGAGGTGATTTTTTTTTCGTATTCGACCTTTTTTTAAACTGGGTGAGTGAGAAAGTATCGTGTTTTTTGAAGAAGGTGAGAATGAAACAACATTTGGTGAGCGTGAATTTTTGTTTGCGAGTGGGCTTTGGACCGATTGTTTTGTTTTGAAATGGGTGAGCGTGAATTTTTAAACGAGATCTGCAACCTAATATATGTTGACGTAGCTTGTTAGTTTGTCAAAAACATATACACAAAGTTTGTCAAATATAGGTTCTTTTAAAGTTATAGTTTGCAAGTAACAGATATTGAAACATCAATTTTATTGTATGTTTGCTTCCTAAAAATAAGTCATTTCCATACGAAATATGAACAAATGTTCCAAAAAAAACATACATACTTTGCTAGCACTGCCAATTGTCATGTAGTATCTCATTTATATAATATGGAAAGTGCTGGAACGACTGGTGTTGCTGCTGTGAATAAGTTGAACTGGTATATGTTGAACTTGAATATATTGAACTGACCTTAATATGCCATGAATATCGGCCTTGAATTTGCCGATTTGAATGTGGACTTACATATGTTAGATTTAGAACATCGAACATGAATGTGAATATGTTGGACTTGAATATCGAACATGAACATTGAGCTTGACTCGAAATTTTGGACTTGAACATTGAACTTTGATGACTTCGATTATTATTTTTTAATTCATTCATATTTTATTTTTGATTTGATTTGGATTATTAATTTGTTTAGTAACTTTTGTTAATTATAATTTCAGGTACATTATGGCAAATCCGACTGAAATTGGTTGGATTTATGGTACTGCGATCGATGACAATCTTCGAAAAACAAAATGTAACTTTTGCAATAAAATAATTAATGGCGGTGGCGTGACACGTTTAAAGGAACATCTGGCAGGAGTGGGCGGCGACGTATCGGCATGTTTAATTGTTCCTAAAGAAGTTAAACAACTTATACGATCACATATCATTCAAAAGAGAAATGAACGAAACAAAGGAAAGCTTGACAAGCAACGCTTACAAGAAGAATTAATGAGCAGACCGCAACAACTATCAGACAATGAAAGTGAAGATGATGAAGAACTTCAACGTGTCATGCGGCAAAGCAGAGATGCATTTAGAGATGAAGAGCTGCGTAGATCTCATACTGTTGGACGATCGGGTGGTGGTTCAAGTCAAACATTGCACAGATCTAATACCACTGAACGATCGAATGGTGGTGATTTTGACACTCATACTGCTGGACGAATCGACTCATATATGCAAAAACGAGGAGGTAGAACTCAACCTTCTATTAAATCTGCAATGAAAGGTATTAAATATGCCAAAAAACTTATAGGTCGAGCAATTTCTAAGTTCTTTTTTTTCAACCATATTCCACATAATGTTGCTAATAGTCCATACTATACAACAATGGTTGATGCGATTGCAGAATGTGGTCGTGGAATTGATCCACCAACTGCATATGAAATATCACACTCGTACCTTGAAATAGAAGAAGTTGGGCATTATATTAAAACATTGCACAATTTCTGGGATGAATATGGTTGCACATTAATGTGTGATGGTTGGAGTACACAAAATCGACGAAAAATAATAAATTTTCTCGTGTACTCTACCCATGGAACAGTATTTATTAAATCCTTGAATGCCACTAATGAATTCCAAAGTGGAGAATATATTTGTGGATTAATGGATGAGATCGTTAAAACAATCGGTGAAAATAGAATAGTGCAAGTTGTTATAGATAACGGAGCAAACTACAAAGCTGTCGGTCAATTACTAATGCAGAAAAGAAGGCATTTATATTGGACACCATGTGCAACACACTACATTGATTTGATTTTGGAAGATATTTCCAAAGAGCCAGAGGTAACAACCATTATCACAAACTGCCAGTTAATAACGACATTTATATACAATCATGGTTGGTTACTTTCCATCATGAGGAAAGAGACCAATAATAAAGAATTGATTAGACCGGTGTAACACGGTTTGCAACTCATTTCATCGCACTAGACTCTATTCATAAACATAAAGATGACCTAAGAAGGATGATTCCTTCGGGAGAGTGGACATCAAGAGTTCTCAGACTCAATACTAAAGACAAAAAAACAACAAATATTGTCTCTACACTAATTTACAACAACGCCTTTTGGGCTGGTGCTGCTTTCGTCATCCTTGTTTTTGAGCCATTGGTGAAAGTTTTATGAATGGTAGATAGTGATGACAAAGCAGATATGAGATATCTTTATGAAGCAATGGATCGAGCAAAAGAATCGATTAGAAAAAACGTTGGTGGAAGGCAATGCTAAAAATGGTGGGATATAATAGTCAAAAGATGGAAAAGACAGTTACATCGACCTCTTTACGCCGCAGGTAATTTGTTTTATCTTATCATCATACAAATAATAAATATATAACATTTCAATAATATTTTAGATCTTTTCCATATAAGCTATTTTCTTAATCCCATCATTCAATATGGGGATGCAACAAACGATGGAGAAGTATTAAACGGATTTAACAACGTCGATGAAGGAATGGTGCCAGATATTGTAACGCAGATTGAAATTGGAAAAGAGGTAAAACTAACATATAATAGTTACGTTAAACATTTAATGTTTAAGACATATTAAATATTTAACTTAACATCACAAGTAGAAAGATATAAAATGAAAATTGGTGCGTTTGGTTCTGCAAAAGCATTTACAGCCGTAAAGACATGTTTTCCCGCTCAATGGTGGTCAATAATTGGAAGAGAGGATGCTCTAAATTTAACATGTTTAGCAATGCACATTTTAAGTCAAACAGTTTTCTCTTCAAACTGCGAAAGAAACTGGACTATATTTTCAATGATCCATACAAAATTATGCAATAGAATAAAAATGAAAAATCTAAAAAAATTAGTATATGTGCATTACAACATGAGATTAAGAGCAAAAAATTCAAGACGCTGCGATACTGAAAATCAATTGATCAATCTGAACTATATATTTCATGAAGAGGATCCATTAGCAGCATGGACTACTGAAGTTGAACCATCCTTGTTGGACAATGACCCTTGGATGACTAATACACTGAATGAAGCAGTCACTACTGTTGATGGTATACCTGCACGAGGATCAAGGAGTCAAAGCAATGAAAATAGTAGCAGTTCGTCAAATGATGCTGGTGGAAGTTATGTGGGTTTAACTCGCAATTATGGTATTGGGTCTAGTGATGGTGGTGAATTTTATAGACCAACTCAAACATATTTAAGAAGAAAGGGTGGGAGTGGCAATCCTAGCCGAAGAATTAGTAATTTAAATGTTGATTACGAACATCAACATAATTATGAGCATAATCCATATACTTTAAATGATCCACCAAATGCTACAGGTGGTAACTCATACTATGAGACAAATGAAACATATAATGATATCTCGAGTGATCAAAATAGCCAAGCTACGTATGCAACACAAAATGATGAACCATCGTCTTTTGATAATATGATGGCGACATTTATGGATCCAGGATAAATGCAATATGGTTATCCATCGTATTATACAATACAAGACAATGAAGAAAATTATGAAAACAATCCATATGTGGCTCCGAGAAATAGTTTTTGGATGTAGTAATGTTGTGTGTATCATTATTATTTTGTTGTATACTATATTTTTATATGAATTTACATTGTTTATAGTTACTTTCTATTACAAATGCAAATCTTCGATATTAGGACCGAAACCGAAACAAAAACCGAAACAACGAAATTTTCGAAACCGACCGAAACCAACAAAAATTAAAAAGACCGAAACCGAGACGAAATCCGAGTTCTCGAACCTTGTGAAAAATGACCATAATATTTTGTCAAGAAACTATATTGTTTTTTGTTTCACGTGTAGTGTATATATCTTAAATATTGTTAACACTTTTAGTGAAAAATGGTTCGAGAGTTCAAGTGAAGACATATCATTAATGTATTTACTCTCTAAGTCAGCTATGCTCTGCCTACTTGGACTAACAAATAGTTCTTGGACCTATCAATTTTAGACTTATCAAGCCATTTTGGATTTTCGGATCAGGCTGATTTGATTAGGATTTAGTTCTTTTTGATGTGCAATACCGTTCGAATGTCGAAGATTTACATGGAAAATTATTCGTTGTACGCCATATACCATCCAGACTAAATATCACTCTACAAAAATCCAAACCATGAAGTCTGGAAAAAACATTTTTAACTAAATTGTGTTTTGCAATTGTATTAGTGTTTAAAAATCATATGATGTTAAAATGTCCTATTAGGCGATACATAGGGCAGCAAGTTGTATTTTAGTTTGACATCAAATGTATCTTCTGATGTCCTATTGCTCCTTTGCACATGTCATATATGAAGGTTTGGTAATTTCCAACACTGTCTGGGGATTTGCTATGTTGCTAAAAGTGCAAAAAATCGGTACATTTTTGTTTTTGTTTTTAATATTTTGCTGACAGTGTTAAAAAACATGCGACTTGAATAGTTTCTGCCATGATATGTTTTATATGCAACTTTCTTCTCATAGTAATTACATGTATTATATTTTGAAAAAAACATGGTCACTAATCTATTACATATCAATTACATATTCCGCATATTAAACTACCTCTTCCATCAATGTCGGCATGTCACGACAGCAAACAATGAATTAAGTACACACAATGAATGAAGAGGATTATATTGAAAATAGGAAAAGGCAACGTTGGCATGTCCATTATTGTATATAGCTGAACAAATTAGTAATAAAGAACTTGTCATTACCTCTTCAACTTGACCTTCCAGTTTGAATCTGTATTGAAAAGTCAATCTTCTCCATCTGTACTGAAAAGTCAATCCTTCCAGACTCGCACTCGAAAAATTGCATCACAAATTTTCCGTCAATCCAAAGTCAATGACTATTCACCAAATCAAAATAGTATAGGATTCGACTCGGGAAATAAAAGAGTTGATTCTAAAAAAAAATCTGAATCACGAATTGAAATTGTGAATTAGAGGAGCCGTGAATTAGTGAAATCAATGGGAGAAATGAATGAATGCAACGATAGATTCACAAATCCAGACTGAAAAACCTAGCATTTAGATTGTGAATCAATGAAATCAAATTTGGTAGCAAGATGAGTAATTTGATACATTGAATAGAAAGAAAAGTTGAATAGAAAGAAAAGAGCGTGGAGTGGTATTTCGTGGGAACCACACTAACACAAAGGATAGAAATATCCTTAGATTTAGCAGTATTTTTAAAGGGTGGTTTGGACAATTCAAAAGCTTCAAATGAATGTATTCCTATTATATATAGATATAGATATGTTTCAGAACAGTTTTGAAATTTTCAACTAGGAAAAAATGTAGCAAAATTCTGGTTAAAAATGGATATAAACATTAAAAAAACTTAAGGTTTTTTCCCTGTGGTATTCAAAATAAAGTAAAAAAAATACAAGCGATGTTTGGAATAAAGTGCAAGTATGTTTTACTCAACCGAAAATAAACACTCTCTGACCAAAATCAAATTATATATTTTTTTCCTTTTATTTGAAGTTTTATTTTCCAGTTTTTAATTCCTTTATCCAAATATATATAAAAAAAGCACTCTCCATCCAAAACTAACTTCTAAGCTACTTTTGCTACTTATAACTTATCTGTTTGACCACTTTCCTTCTTTTCCAGGTTTCATGTAATCATTGGGGAGAGACATAGACATGAAAATACTGGACTAAGAAAAACGATCAAAAACAAACCTCGTAATCGTATTGCACGGTCTAACATCATGGGTGTTCCTAATGAAGTGGTTCAAGTGGACAGTTGACCAGTTTGAAAGACTAAACAACTTTGAGAACTGCAAGTACAGAGTAATGCAGCTAGACCCAAGTGGTGGGCACAACCTAGCGATCCACCATAGTAAAGAAGAAAAGAAGTGGTGGGGCCTATCACCAGAGATGATAATTGATCAGCAGTGGCAGGCTAACTAGGGCAGCCATGGGATTTATTCAAGTTATTTGGGTTCCTTCTTCGACGGCAAGGAGGATGGTGAAGAAGAAGATGGAAAACCGCGTGATGGTCAGAATTGATTATTTTTTATTTTTTTACTGTAATTTTTATTCTTTTGTTGTAACCAACTTGTATTTCTTTTGGGTTTTTGGGGTGTTATAGCAGTATGGTTTAATGTGTAGGGTAGGGTGTTTAAATGGATCCGCTTTTTGCATTTTTTTAGTTTTTATTGGTATTCTTATTCATGTAAAAGTATGTTTCTATGAATATTTTAATCTATCAAGGCAGAAAGCTTATTTTTGTTCAATAAGTTTAAAGAAAAGGAAATTATATCGCTTTATATTGAAGTTTGGGTCTTAAAGATTTAAAAAAAATTCATTTAATCGTGCATAATATTGGTATCTTTATAGCATTATATAGAATACAAGCCCTACAATATGTATAATGTAGCAGGTTGCACATAGTGTGGCAGGTTGTAGGATTATAAGCTTGATCATATTGTCTATTCACAAGATTATTATTGCTGCCTCAATAGCAAACTGAAAGAGAGAAAAATGAACATAAGATGAAATCAAGCACATGCACCAATATAGGGGTACATCCATGTAAAAGTATATAATTACCTGAAGTATCTTCACTTTACTCATCGCAGGCTCAATAACTCTTGCTTCTGGATTATTGCCAATAATGCCGTTTGCATGATCTAATCCCATACTGTAGAGTTACGAAGTTAATACGAAGTTGGCATTTAATAGTTTCAACTCTCAAGTCAAGGCATATAATGTATTATGTATTGTTTGAAGTGAAAATTTATCAGGGAAATTCTAGCTTTATCATAATTCCTGCAAACTACAGCTGTTATAGAACTTGAAATAAGAAATATACCTCGAAAGATGCTGCTCATCTGCTTTTGTTTGAGCAGCATGGTGATAAGCTCTGAGTTTTGCAACAAACTCAGTTGCATCCTAAGCAGCATTTACAGCGAGTACCTAAAGAGAATGTTATCCAAGATTGCCGCATATACGAAAAAATGTGTGACATAATCAAGTACTCAACACAAGAAAATACCTTAGGAATAACTAGAAGAGCCTCAGCAAACTCAATTGCTAGTTGCTCCCTTGAACCTAATGTTGTTGCAAGGTAGTCTAGGTACATGGAAAATGCAGACTTCACTGCACCACCAACAATAACTACCTATATCATTAATTCACAAAAATTTCATACATTAGAAGCAATGGAGTGCCATAGTAAGAAAATTGCTCTGTTTCAAAATCTATATAGAGCTTAGTGCATGCGTATTTTTATTGTGGTTTGGTATCGATCCCCCTAACATCGACATCACAAGCCCCTTTTCTAGAAGTCATAACACCTTGTTTATTTCATGATTCATGCAAACTGATTTGATCTACAAATGTAGCATGCATGTATTAAAAATTAAAAAGATTACATATCCATAACATGTAGGAGTCTATTCAAACCAGTGTTAGGAAACATTTGGACAAACAAGGAATAAATTTTGTACATGGATGGGGCTTGTATGAGTTTGGACAAAACTTTTGACTGTCATATAGAATTATTTTAAGATCTAAAGAGAGTCATGTGGACAAGATATACAGATGCAGTCATGCAAGAGAAAGAATCAAATATCTAATAATTTTTCCCGACTTACATTAAAATTTTAGTTATTATAAAAAAATTGATAGTCATATCAGGCTAACATATAATACAAGGTATCATATGTCAAATAATAGGACCCAAAAAAATGCTAGGTATAAGGACCAGGTTAGCATGTGAAACAATGCTAGTTGTAGATGCTACAATTTTTTTTAATTTTACTAAACTTGTTGCTGAAGATTTATCACATTCGTTCCTTGGTATATCGTATTTCAAGAAGTTTAGTTCCATATTACAAAAATACTTTAATCACTTTACACAGTAATTTCTTGGAACAAGGTAAATTAGTCAGCTAGTTATAAAACACCGGTGGTGTAATGCCACTGGGCATTTGTGCTCATAACCTTTCTAAGCAAGAATTGTCTAAAGCCCCCTCAGGAACTTAGAAACATCAGCAATATCACATAAGTTTTAATTCAAGACTCACAAGTTTGTTACCGAGGCAACAATATAAGTATGATTGCTAATGTGCTAACGTGATGTTTATTCCTTCTAGGTCAATTAGTTTCTTATTAAATGATGCACAAACTAGGTACATACGTGAAGTCAACACACCATTTAAGGGGCACTCATAGAAGAAAAAGAATCTACTCATAATTTGATAATGATAATAATCAGCCATCTGTAGGGGAAAAATCTCTTCAGATGATCAGTCTAAGGGAATAAAAAACCCAACGCAGCGGAAAACAACTAACTGGATCGTGATTGTAGTGAGACGATACAAACAGAGATAAACACCAGAACAGACAATCATAGATCTATGCAATGCAGAAAAATAAATAACATCAGTATTTATAGTGGTTCCACTACCACGAGGCAGTGTACGTCCACTTGTGGAGAGGAGATTTTATTAATCACTGAAAGATTAGAGTTACAAGATTGATTCACTTTTGGAGGCTATACATAAGAAGAATTAACAATACAGTCAAAATTCTATAGAGTTTCAGCTCTCTAGGATGGCTTTGAAATTGGCTGAAATTAGCTCTCAATTTTGGCTGCCATTGTTATCCAGCAGTTCCCCTATTTATAGAGTGAGGAAATGAGGAGGGGTAGCTGCTATATAGTAGCCCTGGGATTTGGTTCGGCAAAATGCCGAGCGAAAAATTTGGACCGGTAGGCAAATTACCGAACGAAATATTTCGTTCGGCAAATCACCGAACGAAATATCTCGTTCGGCAAATCACCGCTCCAAATCCTTCCAAGCCCTAGCACTGCGGCTTCTTCTTCGTCAACATTTCGTTCGACATTCTTCTAATCACGTTGCTTCTTCTCCGAACGAGCTCCTCCACCGAACGAACTCCCTATCTCCAAATCACCGCTCCAAATCGAAGCTCCTCCTTTCTTTTTGTCGATTCTTCTTTTCCAAATAAGAAATCTGGTTCGGCTTCCTCCTCTTCTTAGCTTTCTCCTCTTCGTTCAGCAATTCTTGGAGCTAGGGTTTCATGCTCCAATTTGGGAATCTGCACAATCAATTTCTAACAATCTCCACCTTGATACCAGATTTCCAAACATGTCTTCCATCTCTATCTACACCTTAGTGCTCCAAGCAGTGGATACTTATCCAATGAGCTTCGACAATGCCATCATCCATTACACTCTGTCAACGAACTCCGGCAAGGCCACTGCCCGTCAACAAAGTGTTCGAAGTACCCAGCCCATGTAGAACCTATCAATCTCCACCATGAAAACAAACGTCTCCATAAACCATCTCAACTCTTCCCCCCGTACCACCCCGTGGCACCTAGCACTTAATTAAGCGAATCAAGTTCGAGCAATGCTCGAACTTAGCAACAGGCAATGACTTGGTAAACATGTCTGATGCATTCTTCTTTGTGTGAACTTTCTGAAAACGAACTAGCTTCTCTTCACTCATCGAGACAAGAAACGACTCTCTCACCTCAATATGCTTAGTCCTCGAGCTGAATGCCAGATTTTCAGCTAAGTGAATTGCACTTTGACTATCATAGTACACATTCACTCCTTCGTATGTGAAGCCAAAATCACACAACAATCGCCTCAAATAAAGCGCCTCCTTAGTTGCTTCAACTGCAGCTATGAGCTCTGCCTCTGTAGTAGACAAAGCCACAATCGTCTGCAACCTCCCTCTCCAACTGATCGCTATCCCACCAATGGTGAACACATATCCGGAGATTGACTTCCTTCGATCTCTATCACCGGCATAGTCGGAATCACAAAATCCAACCAAGCTGAAATCTCTTCCTCTGCCGCCAAAGACAAGTTCATGGTTTGGAGTTCCTCTAAGATATCTGAAGATACACTTCACTGCTTCCCAATGCGCCTTTCCTGGATTCACCATGAATCTACTCACCAATCCAACCGCCTATGCAATGTCAGGCCTAGTGCAGACCATAGCATGCATCAAACTGCCAACTGCACTTGCATATGGGACCTTCATCATATAAGCCTTGTCCTTTTTCGAGATCGGAGGGCCTTTACTAGAAAGCTGTATGTGCAAAGGCATGGGTGTGCTGATTGCCTTTGCCCCTTCCATGCTAAACCGAGCAAGCACATTTCAAATGTACTCCTTTTGAGTGAGGCTCAAAAGTCCTAGCTTTCTATCCCTTTGGATTTCCATACCTAAAATTTTCTTTGCTTCTTCAAGGTCCTTCATTTCAAATTCCGCTTTTAACTTTCGCTTTAAACTATCGATTTCATCCTTATCCTTGGAAGCAATCAACATATTATCCACGTACAAGAGTAGGTACACCCATCTACCATTCTTTAAATGCTTGAAGTACACACAAGCGTCTTTGATGCTACGATCAAAACCAAGTGAAAGCATAAAAGAGTCAAACCTCTTGTAACATTGTCTAGGCGACTGCTTAAGTCCATACAATGACTTCTTCAATTTGCAAACCCAATTTTCTTTCCCATCTACAACAAATCCTTCTGCCTGCTTCATGTAGATTGTCTCATCCAAGTCTTCGTGCAAGAAAGCGGTTTTCACGTCCAGTTGCTCCAGCTCCAAGTCATGAGCTACGACGATAGCGAGCAAAACACGGATGGACGTATGCCTCACTACTGGAGAGAATATCTCATCATACTCCAATCCCTTTCTTTGTGAAAACCCTTTAGCAACTAGTCTAGCCTTGTATCTCCCATCATCCTTCACCTTGAATACCCATTTGCAACCTATGGCTCGGCTCCCTTGAGGAGGTGGTACCAAATCCCAAGTCTTGTTCTTCTTCAATGATTCTAACTCCTCTTCCATATCGCATATCCACTTCGAACTGTCACATGACTTCAAAGCTTCATCAAGGTCAAGAGGCTCCTCATGAACCACATGTAGGGTATAGTCAAACTGCTCACCAAGGCTAAGGTTCGTAAACTGCCAATCACCATACCTTTTGGGTGGCCTAATAGTCCTACGACTGACCCGGGTAGGTACTGCTTCGCCTAAACTTCTTTCAGCTCCACCTTGAACTGAACTTCCTCTAGATTTATGCACATCACCATCACTACTAGAAGGTACATGTGGACTATCCTGTGATGTTTCATCAACTGTGTTTTCCTCGACAGCATTAACAACAACTCTACTATTTGGCTGGAACATGGGAACTTCTTTCATCTCCTTAGGCCTATCAGAATCTTCTGATGTGACAGGTAGCTTCTCCTTCAGATTGAACATAGCAGACTCATCAAAAGTAACATGTCTGGAATGAACAATCTTCTGATCAACAGGGTTCCAAATTCGATACCCTTTGATGCCATCGGTGTATCCCATTAGTATGCCCTTGTATGCTCTAGCCTCCAACTTGTCATCACCTGTATGGTGAACGTACACATGACAACCAAAAATTCAGAAGTAACCAAGATACACAGCTTTACCTCTACACTTCTCCTCTGTAATCTTCCCATCTATGGTTGAGCATGGAATTCGATTTATGATATGCGCCGTAGTTGATAATGCCTCATCCCAAAAGCCTCTAGACAAGCCGACCGTCATCTCAAGCAACGAGCCTTCTCCAGTAGAGTCATGTTCATCCTTTCTGCAACCCCATTAGATTGCGGATCTCCGGGTGTAGTGAAATGTCTCTGAATGCCATGCCGTCTACAGAAATTGAGGAACTCCCTAGAGACAAATTCACTACCATTATCAGATCTCAACACCTTCAACCTAGAACCAGATTGGTTCTCAACGAGCGCTTTTCAGTCTTTGAACTTCTCAAAATTCTCTGATTTGGCCTTCATCACATACACCCATACTTTCCGAGAAAGTCATCAATGAAAGAGATAAAATACTTTGCTCCTCCAAGGGAAGGAGTAGCAACTGGTCCCTAGACATCTGTATGCACGTACTCAAGTACTCGCCTTGATCTATGGAGTCCAACTCCAAAAGATACTTTAGTTTGCTTGCCCAATACACACTCCTGGAAAAAGTCCATGAAGTGACCCACTTCTTTATGATTTATTTTTAGTGAATTTTTCTGTTGAGTTTTTTTTTTTTCACACTGTATATACATATATATACATGTCAATGGATCACTATCCTTAATTTAATTCTTCCCAAGATCCTGAATTTTACTAATATAAATATATCAGTATTTAAAATAAATCCTATCATTTATATATGTGAAGATATATAAATGGTTCTTTGCTTATCAGAGTGATTAAAATAGCAAAGCAACTCATTCCTACCTTATCTCTCATATTTAAGAGATTTGGTGTCACATAGCCATTCCTATATATTATATTATTATTATTATTTTTTTATCAAACAATCCACTGGGAACAAACACATTAGTCTGTTTATACTAACTAAGAAGTGATCAAGAAATAATCAGTAGTAAACAAGCTTTTAATATAGATGTTTGTGTTAAGTTCTGAATAGTGTCAAAATCAGTATAAAATAAAGTGGATCCTAAGGAAACACAAGCAACATCTAGGCGTAATGGAAACGCGCCTAACTTATACATACAAGGTCACGAGTTCGAGTGCTATGCTGGTCGGTTCAAACACAATTTTTGTTTTTCATTTTTTTTTTTAGAACTCAAGCCTGATTAACCTTAGGATTAGATACCACTAGTTCTCTTATTTTCTTATCCTATCTCACCTATTAATTGATCCCTGAATCTATAAGCCATACAATTTAATCCTGGGATTTTGTAATATGATACTTATTGTTCTATATTAAGTAAAAAGTGTTCAACCTAACCCATGCTTATTAGTTTAGCTTGTGTTACTCATTTCAACTTCAAACAATTTTCATATCAGATGAAATACCCATGCTTTAATTTATTAAGTTGCAATAATCAGGTGAACATTGAAATTACAAACTGATTTAAAGGCTAAGCAGAGGAAAACAATACAGTCAGACTAGAGTGCTAACTCAAACTATCATGCTAAATGGAGACTAAGAACATGTGTGCAGACAGTGTGTCTAAAGGCAAAATGACCTGACAAAATGCAAGACTTCCCGGTGAACTTATAATGAAAACAACTGATGATTTTCTAGGAAAGATAACAATTGTTAGTGGTCATTATTCTATTGAATGGTGGAGATGCTCATTACAAACAAGACCACATGCCTCTACAAATTACTACTGGTTTTGACTATGACTCCATATTACCAGATTTGAATTAAGTATCCAGATAACAAGAATTAGATAAGTCTAATTTGCAGTGATGCCTACAAGTATCTAGCATACATATGGGCTTATTACACCAAGCAATACAAGTTTTTGCTGGGAAAAAATCAAATGCCCAAAACCAGATTACAGGCTATGCCTTCCAGCCTTTGCATGGACCTATATCAATTATAAGTCATGGTCAAGCCTTACTGGTTAGCCAGGACCAGATTCAACCTATCCACTTAACAAAATTCATAGCATACTTTTCAATAACAGCCTTATCTTTATAATTTAAAATCACTTAAACCTTGCCAAGAGATGTATGTCCACATATCATATTATATGGCATACTTCCTTCATCACTTTTCCACCAGAAATCATATAAATAAGTTGCTTAAATCAGTAACTCACAAACCCCACAGAATACTTAAGTTTTTACATGTTCTTTTCAAGTGAACAAAATAAGCATCATTGCTGAGAATACACAAAATAAAAGGAAGTTTGCCTAGATTATCTATTACAGATTATACTGCTACTTCCTTAAGCATTTATTTTTCCTTAATTCATGAAGACCTTCAAATATCCATGCAAGCAAGCCACTTATACATCTTTTCCTGCAGCAATATTTTGGACTGCCTCCATAAAAATGAGACACCCCAATTATTGCAAGGCAACAAATAGGGTCAGAATAAAATTCTGGTATGAGTGAAATCAAAATATAATAACTTGACATTTAAATTATTGTGCAGAGAATTTATGTGCTTGATGCTTATTTGGATTCATAATGTAAACTGGGTATATGAACATGTATAAGCCCCTACTAACACATATGCACACAAGCATCCATTCATCCATCCAATACAGTATACATGTACACATACTCCTATGGAATTAACTCATTTTAATTTCCATAGCTCAGCTCTCTATCTCAATTTAAAAATTTAATTTGGGTCTTAACTCTTTGCCATTGAACACCATGTGTGCATTGCAAGGGACTCAATTCTGTTAACCCTTGCACAAAGGCCTATAGGACTTAAACAAGTCATGCACATACCCATCATCCCCCTTATGATGGATAGATCAAGGCTTTACTCCTAGATTAGTTTTTATAATCTAGAGACCATTCTCATTTTCTTTCAAAAAAATTTATTAACTCTTGAAATGCTGCTATATTCTTTTCTTCTTCTTTTTTTTAAATCAGAGAGGGTTAACTCACTCAGGAATTTCAGCTAACCATAGTAAACATTCATGAAAAGAATACCACATCTCATTTTCCAGTTGTTTTATTCAAAATTTGTTTTAACACTGCATATCTTCTATATTCAGGAATATCATGATCACTTAAACAAATCCTGTAAAATCATATAGAAATTCTTATACTCGATTCTACTGTGAACATAAGGTAAGGTTTTTGAGAAAAACCCATAAAACATTTTAGCTTAAGATCTGAACAAATCAGCACATAAATGATTTATTGCATTGTTCACCTTAAGTTTAAAACAATCCAGACATGAGCATGAACCTCCTTTATTCACACTGCCTAGTTCATTTTTCAGTAATACCCTACTTCACAATAAAAATGTATTTATCTTACTAACCATATTTATAAACTGGTGTTTTAAGGTGCTGGATCTATATCAGTGATCATGGTATTTTTTCTTATCAAACAATCAAACAAAGCAAACCAAGCATCAACCAAAGATTTATCAAAACACCTACCATTTTCAGCATTCATTTATACTGAAAAATAGATCAAGCACAAACATGATATGGTTTTTATAAAATAATATGGCTGCCCTTAACTTGGGTCTTAATGCCTTAAGCCTCATAGATTGATTAATCACTCACCTTCCTGCCTCTTTTCCCTGAGAATTCTTTAACTTGAACAATGGCTTTGGATTGCTCTCCTTTCTTTTCTTAATATTTTCTGTTTTTCTGCAGTGAGACTGCTGCTTCCCCTTTAGTTTTTAAAACATTGTTTAGGGTTTTAGTAGAGTGAAAAACCCATCTTATCCCCATACAGTTGAGAGAATTTTACATATGATGTCATGGCTAGAAATGCCATTTTCTTTCTGATTTCCAATTCGGGTATTTTCAGTTGCTTTAACTTTTCTTTTCTTTTCTGATTTGCATGCTATTTGCATGTTTCATACACACACCTTATTCTCATGTGACTTTCTTGCATTGTTTATTTTCTTTATGCTAAACTGTAATGTA
Organism: Allium fistulosum; assembly: GCA_030737815.1. Taxonomy (NCBI): domain Eukaryota; kingdom Viridiplantae; phylum Streptophyta; class Magnoliopsida; order Asparagales; family Amaryllidaceae; genus Allium; species Allium fistulosum. The sequence continues at coordinate 707,011,536 of CM060903.1, read as the reverse complement.
TACATGTATATCCTTTTATGAATTGATTCCTTGTTAATGCTTCAAGCTATTTATTTTCTCTTGATGTACAAATGTATTCATATATTTAATTACCATTTTCATTTTTGTTTTACTGAAAACAACTATTCCCTTCATTATATTTTTAACTTATTCTCACTATTTATTTTCAGGCTGTATTATTTCTTTCTTCCTTGAAAATTCTCCTTTTTCTGACTTTATTTAAATTATTCTTATCTCAATAATTTTGGGTCTTCACATACTCTCCTCCTAAAAGGAATTGTGTCCCACAATTATTCTCTCATACATTTCCATCCAAATGTATACAAAGCATAATTTCAATTGAATGAATTTTCAGAAACTCATTCATTTTAAATCAATCAAACACACATAAATTTTTTTTTTAAGGTTTCATCATAGTTTTAATCATACCTTTTAAGCAGAAAATAGATTAGGATATTTATCCCTCATTCTATCTTCAGCCTCCCATGTACAATCATTCTCATCCAGACTCCACTGAATTTTTACCAATTTAATTATTTTATTTCTTAATTTCCTCTCTTCTCTAGCCACTATGCCCACTGGTTTCTTTGTATAAACCAGGTTTTCTTGAATTTCAACATGTGTAGGGGATTCAAGAATAGTTTTCTTATCATGCACCCACTTTCTTAATTGAGATACATGAAATACATCATGTATTTTGCTCAATTCCTCTGGTAACTTCAACCTATAAGCTAAAGTCCCTATTCTTTGAACAATTTCATATGGTCCTACATACCTTGGTGACAGTTTCCCTGCTTTTCCAAATCTCAATATTTTCCTCATAGGTGAAACTTTGAGAAACACATAGTCTCCCACCCCAAACTCTACTGGCCTTCTCTTTTTATCTGCATAAGCTTTCTGTCTCTCTTGAGCCACTCTCATTCTTTGCCTCACTAATTCAATTCTTGCAGAAGTTTCTTTTACCTGGTCTGGTCCAAGCAACACCCTTTCACCAGCCTCCATCCAACATGCAGGAGATAAACAAGGCTTCCCATATAAAGCCTCAAATGGAGCCATTCCTATAGTGGACTGGTAGCTATTATTATAAGCAAACTCAGCTAAATAAATATGATCTTCCCAGTTGCCTCCAAAATCAAGTATGCATGCTCTCAACAAATCCTCTAAAACTTTATTAACAATCTCAGTTTGCCCATCAGTCTGTGGATGGTAGGATGTGCTTAAGCTTAATTCTGTCCCCATAGCTTCTTGAAAGCTACTCCAAAACCTTGAAGTAAACAAAGTATCTCTATCACTAATGATAGTCTTGGGGATGCCATGCAATCTTACTATCTCCTTTACAAACAATTGAGCTAGCTTGTGAGCATTTCTGTTTGAACTTATTGGGATGAAGTGTGCTGTTTTTGTGAGTCTATCAACCACTACCCAAATACTATCATTTCCCCTTCTTGTTCTTGGCAAACCATCCACAAAATCCATTGATATACTCTCCCATTTCCAGGTAGGCACTTCCAAAGGTTGCAATAGGCCTGAGGGTCTTTGATAGTCTGCCTTTACTTGTTGGCATGTTAAGCAATTTGCCACATATTTTGCTACTGCCCCTTTCATTCCTGGCCACCAATAATTTCTCTTGAGATCATGGTACATTTTTGTACCACCAGGATGGATAGTATACTTTGTTTTGTGATGCTCATCCATAACTTCTTGCTTTAGTTCCTCTACATTTGGTATGCAGAGTTTCCCCTTTTTCCTTAAGTATCCTTTACCATCTACCTCATAGTTTTCCACTGTCATGCCTTGGGATATCATGTTCTTTTTCTCCTTCAAATTTATATCTTGATTCTGCATTTGTCCTATTTTATCAACCAGTGTTGAATTTAAGGATATGAGGCTTAATTTACCATATTCAATCATCTTACTGTGTGTCTTATCTGATACACTAGTTTCTTCTTTCACTTCCACCTCACTAAGAATTGTCAAATCCTTGAACTCTGCCATCATTAAGCTTGCCAATTTAGCTTGATGTCTACTTAATGCATCTGCTACTTTATTAGCTTTTCCAGGGGTATACAATATATCAAGATCATAGGCAGCTAGAAATTCTACCCACCTATGTTGCCTCATGTTCAAGTCTTTTTGGGAAAACAAATATTTAAGTGACTTGTGATCAGTAAACAATTCAAACTTAGCACCCAATAAATAATGTCTCCATAGTTTCAATGCATACACCACAGCAGCTAGTTCTAAGTCATGTGTAGCATACCTAGTTTCATTTGGCTTGAGTTGCCTTGATGCATAAGCTATGACTCTACCATGTTGCATAAGCACTGCCCCCAATCCAGATCCACTAGCATCTGTGTAAACTACTAATTCTTCATTGCCTTCTGGCACTTGTAAAACTGGAGCTTCTACCAGTGCCTTCTTTAGTGATATGAAAGCTTGTTCACACTTCTCTGTCCACACATAGGGTTGCTCCTTTTTAGTTAGCTTGGTCAATGGGATAGCTATCCTTGCAAAATCTTTTATAAATCTCCTATAATAGCCTGCCATTCCCAAAAATGACCTCACCTCAGTTACTGATTTGGGTCTGCTCCAAGATTGCACTGCCATCACCTTATTTGGGTCTACACTAACCCCTTGTTGTGATACTATGTGCCCCAAAAATTTTACTTCCTTCTGCCAAAATGTGCACTTAGAGAATTTGGCTTTTAAATCATGTGCCCTCAGTCTAGACAAAACCAGATGCAAGTGTTTTGCATGTTCTTCTTCTGATTTTGAATACACTAATATGTCATCAATAAAGACAACCACAAATTTATCTAGAAAATCTCTAAATGTTCTATTCATTAAATCTACAAAATATGATGGTGCATTTGTCAATCCAAAAGGCATTACTAAATATTCATATAGCCCATACCTTGTGTTGAATGCTGTGTATTTAATACTTTCCTCTTCAACCTTCATTTGGTGAAATCCAGAGGCTAAGTCTAGCCTTGAGAAAATCCTTGCTCCATTTAATTGATCAAACAAATCATCAATTCTGGGAAGTGGATATTTATTTTTAATGGTGACTTTGTTTAATTCCCTATAATCTATGCACATTCTCAAAGTACCATCATGCTTTTTCACAAATACAACTGGAGAACCCCAGTTTGAACTACTAGGCCTTATGAAGCCTTTCTGCTCCAATTCTTCCAACTGATGTTTCAATTCCACTAATTCTTTAGGACCCATCCTAGTAGGCTTCTTGATGATTGGGCTTGCTCCTGGGATTAGCCTTATTTGAAATTCTACTTGCCTATTTTCTGGAACACCTATGACTTCACCAAAGACATCTGGGTATTCATTTATAATTTTTATGTCTTCAAGTGTTAATTCTTTCTCAGTCATGCTACATGTTTGGTTAAGGTAATTGATTTTAGCAATTTCACTCATGACTATAATATTTTTACCATTTTCTGTTTTCAGAGAAATAGTAAAATTTTCCAAATTCAAAATTGCTTTGAATTTGCTCAACCAATCTACCCCTAAAATAATTCCTATTCCAGGGTATTTTAATACAAACAAATCAGATTTAAACACATTTCCTCCTATGTTTAATTCTACTCCCAAACATTTCAATCCTAGCAAACAAGAGCTACCCAGGGGACTTTGAATAGACAAGGGATTATCAACTAAATAGCATGTGAGAGTTAATTTATTCACTATGTCTTGGGATATTAGTGAATGTGTTGCTCCAGTGTCATATATAACTGAGATGGGGTGATCTTTAATTAGAAGTATACCTTCCAATTGTCCAGAACTTCCCACTGCAGTTGCTTTTCCCTCAAGTGCTCCTACCTTTGCTCCCTTTTTGAATTCTGGGCAATTCTTTTTAATATGACCCTCTTTCCCACAGTTGTAGCAACTGAATGGGGTTTTCTTAGCTGCCTGACACCTATTACTCATGTGTCCTTCTTTACCACAATTGTAGCAAATAATCTTCTTCTTGACTTCTCCACTGGTTGCTCCTTCAACCTTCTGATTTGAATTTCTCTTATCATAAGGGTGAGTTCTATTTTTCCCTTTTTTATTGTTGTTGTTAGCCCTCATGCTCCTGAATTTTTCTCTGGCATTATCATGTTGTTCAAAAGAGAGAGTAAGATCTATGACTTGATCAAAGGTTTTGTCTTTGTAGGGTAGCATTGCTCTACTTAAATTAGCATTAAGTCCTTGAATAAATCTGGAATTCTTTAATTCTTCATTCCCTATGAGCATGGTTCCATACTTGGATAAGCTCTCAAATTTTTGTGTGTATTCAGTTACACTCATTGGCCCTTGCCTCAGCCTTATAAATTCCTCCAGCAGTGTTGCCTTGGCTGTTGCTGGGACAAATCTTGCCTCAAGCATCTCCTTGAATTGATCCCATGTTATCTCATTTTCTGGCCTCCCTGTGATAATGACCTCCCACCAATCAAGTGCTGCTCCCTTGAGTCTTCTGGAAGCAATTTGCCTCTTCCTTTGATCATTTATTTGCATATCTGCAAATATCCTATCCAAAGTTCTCAACCATGTCTGCACTCCCATAACTCCCTCAGTGCCTTCAAAATCCTTGCCTCCTAAATTTGAAAATGTCTTCAATAGCTTAGATAATTCCTCATGAGGATTTTCTTCTCTATGCACTGCTCCTTCTCTAAATGCCCTCACCAAATCTTGCAAATTGACCATTGGTGTTGTATTGGAGGGTCCTGCTCCATGACTTGGTGGTCTTCCTACCATGATTCACTATTCAATTGCATAGCTAATTAGTCATATTTCTAATTCAATTATTTTCTGCAATTTATTTCTACTGGGAATATTTATTTCTATCATTACTATATATTTATGCTATGTTTTAACAACATAGCTCTGATACCAACTGAAGTGACCCACTTCTTTATGATTTATTTTTAGTGAATTTTTCTGTTGAGTTTTTTTTTTTCACACTGTATATACATATATATACATGTCAATGGATCACTATCCTTAATTTAATTCTTCCCAAGATCCTGAATTTTACTAATATAAATATATCAGTATTTAAAATAAATCCTATCATTTATATATGTGAAGATATATAAATGGTTCTTTGCTTATCAGAGTGATTAAAATAGCAAAGCAACTCATTCCTACCTTATCTCTCATATTTAAGAGATTTGGTGTCACATAGCCATTCCTATATATTATATTATTATTATTTTTTTTTATCAAACAATCCACTGGGAACAAACACATTAGCTTGTTTACTACTGATTATTTCTTGATCACTTCTTAGTTAGTATAAACAGACTAATGTGTTTGTTCCCAGTGGATTGTTTGATAAAAAAATAATAATAATAATATAATATATAGGAATGGCTATGTGACACCAAATCTCTTAAATATGAGAGATAAGGTAGGAATGAGTTGCTTTGCTATTTTAATCACTCTGATAAGCAAAGAACCATTTATATATCTTCACATATATAAATGATAGGATTTATTTTAAATACTGATATATTTATATTAGTAAAATTCAGGATCTTGGGAAGAATTAAATTAAGGATAGTGATCCATTGACATGTATATATATGTATATACAGTGTGAAAAAAAAAAACTCAACAGAAAAATTCACTAAAAATAAATCATAAAGAAGTGGGTCACTTCAGTCCATCTTGTCGTAGCTTTCTCCTTTGATCATATTTTGTCTCCGAAGCAACTCTAAGCTCTTCTCTGAAATATGACCCAACCCGAGATGCCAAAGTTTTGTGGCATCCAAAGCACGAGAACTATCTACTCTAACACACGATTCTCTAAGAGATGTGGTTCCTTTCAGCAAATGCAGATTTTGGAACACATCTCCTTTCATAAGAGCTAGTGCACCTCTCGAAAACTTCAGACTATCCTTCTCGATAGTTACCTTGCATCCCAAAGATTCCAATTATCCTAAAGAAATTAAGGACTTGCGAAGACCTGGAACATACCAAACACCTGTCAAAGTGTGTATCACTCCGTCAAACATCTTAATCCTCACTGTACCTTCACCCATTGCTCTACAACTAGCATCATTACCCATAAGAATAGATCTTCCCTCTCATCCAACGAAAGAACTGAAGTAATCCTTATTAGGCGTCATATGGAAAGACGCCCCTGAGTCCAGCACCCAATGGTCTGAGACATCCGACACTGCTGCAGACAACACATCGTCAGATACAGACTTCTCCACCGCAAATGATGAAGATCCGTCTTCTTCCTCCTTCTTCAAATCTGGACAATCCTTTTTTCAATGACTAGGTTTCTTGCAGATAAAGCACTTCCCGTCCTTAGATTTTCCTCTCCTTCCATTACCGAGCTTCCTGGACTTGGAACGCCCTCTAGAGTGCCAATTCTTCTTATCTTCTCTATCTCTTTCAACAAACAGGCCATGACTACTACTTCCACCTCTACTTCCTTCACTTATCTCCTTCATTTGATCTCTCAAGCCCTCAGATAGAAGGCCTGACTTCACATCTTCCACTGTCAATGTGTCTCTAGCGAAGATAAGGCTGTTAGCGAAACCAGTGTATCGCTCCAGAAGAGAACACAAAAGAATCATTGTCATTTGCTCCTCATCCATCTTCAAGTCAACAGTCTTCATCTTCATCATGAGATCATCGAAGAAATTAAGATGTTCCTTCACTGAAGTACCTTCTCTCATCCGCATGGTGAAAAATGTCTTCAGTAATATCAGACGGTTAGTCAGAGATTTCTTCAAGTAGAGATTTTCTAGCTTGGTCCAAATGCCCCTAGCAGTGATCTCATTGCTAATCTTTGAGATAACATTCTCTCCCATAGCTAGCTGTAAAGTAGTAAACATCCATTTCTCCATCTCATTCCTTTCCGCAACTGAGATGTCAACCGTCAACTCCTCAGGGACAAACACTACTAGATGGACTTCATTCCTCATTAGAACATCCTTCATCCTCCATTGCGACTTCTCGAAGTCTTTATTCCCATTTCATTTCTCAATTGCCAACTGTGATCCTGACGCGATATACATCCCTCTAGTATAGGGTCTTGTAACAACTGGAGTTGCTTCATCTCCTGCCATAGCGTCTAACACTCCTCAATCAACCTTGCAGCTCTAATACCAGACTGTAGGGGAAAATCCCTTTAGATAATCAGTCTAAAGGAATAAAAAACCCAATGCAGCGGAAAAAAACTAACTGGATCGTGATTGTAGTGAGACGATACAAACAGAGATAAACACCAGAACAGACAGTCACCGATCTATGCAATGAAGAAAAATAAATAACACCAGTATTTGTTGTGGTTCCACTACCACAAGGCAGTGTACGTCCACTTGGGGAGGGGATTTTATTAATCACTGAAAGATTAGAGTTACAAGATTGATTCACTTTTAGAGGCTATACATAAGAAGAATTAACAATACAGTTAAAATTCTACAGAGTTTTAGCTCTCTAGGATGGCTTTGAAATTGGCTGAAATTAGCTCTCAATTTCGGCTGCCATTGTTGTCCATAAGCTCCCCTATTTATAGAGTGAGGAAATGAGGAGGGGTAGATGCTATATAGCAGCCATGGGGTTTGGTTCGACATGCATTTGGTTCGGCGCCATTTGGTTCAGCAAAATGTCGAGCGAAAAATTTGGATCGGTAGGCAAATTATCGAACGAAATATTTCGTTCAGCAAATCACCGAACGAAATATCTCGTTCGGCAAATCATCGCTCCAAATCCTTCCAAGCCCTAGCACTGCGGCTCTTCTTCATCAACATTTCGTTCGGCATTCTTCTAATCACGTTGCCTCTTCTCCGAATGAGCTCTTCTACCGAACGAACTCCCTATCTCCAAATCACCACTCCAAATCCAAATTCTTCCTTTCTTTTTGCCGATTCTTCTTTTCCAAATAAGAAATCTGGTTCGGCTTCCTCCTCTTCTTAGCTTTCTCCTCTTCGTTCGGCAATTCTTGGAGCTAGGGTTTCATGCTCCAATTTGGGAATCTGCAGTATCAATTCTAACACCATCAATGAGCATACTAACAATTTTCTTTCACCACCTTAGTTTTGTCATATCATTTGTATTTTACAAGGTTTGCCCATGAGTCATATATGTGGTTTGACACTTTTTGCAGTATTTGCTACCATATTATTGATAGTAGGTTTGAACTTTTGACAGATAACATAATATTTAGTTGTTCATTTATATTGAAACTTGTCAAAAGTAACTATTTCTGAAACAACATACACTGAAAATTATCTACTAAATGCTGTTCATTATGCAATATAAATTGACCTAAATATTAGAGCAACGAATTAAAAACAAAAATAAGTAATGATTTCTAAAATGAATAAACGAATTAAGCCCATTAATGAAAACATAGTCAACGAAAGTAGTGAGAAGAACAGTGGAGAAGAAAGCCAAAATAATATACTGATTCATTTTCAGGAATTACGACAAACACTTTACGGTCTTAAAACATGAAGCATTGCTCATAGAGTTAAAATTAACAATAAAAAGAATTTAGCAGAACATACTCAATTATACACAAACTATTTTTTAATTCCTGTTACAATCCTAAACTAAGACGGCATATAGTAAGTTTCATCGCCTATAAGCATCGTGTTCTAACTAAGTTGAACATATAACAATTTTTACATTTCGTAGGTCCATGATTATTGAAGCACCCAATAAAATATAGTACATAGATTAGGGGTTTTGGGATACGGTAACAACAAAACATAGCAAAAAATATAAATTCCTCAGCCAAATTAGGGTTTTTGCGATAAGCCTCGATTTGTTCTGAATACCGATTTAGGGTTTGTGCAGAAATCTCAAGCAAGTAAACATGTAGCGGACTGAAGGAGTGGATCAAAGAAGTGGAGATGAGTAAATTGAAATAGCGGTCTAGTGCGAGGATTAAGGAAAAAATGGGATGAGATGAATTTTCTGAAGTGAAGAGGGAAATAACGATAAGGAACATGATGACGTAGAAGCTAAGAGGAAACACGATGATTTTTTTACTATTGGCGGAATATGACGGTAATATTTTGGCAGTGTTAAATGAAACAGAACGCACGTAAAATAAAGTGTAAAATAATATTTGTTGCACTTATCAAACGCTGCCAATAAGTGTAGCCAGTTGAAGGGATGGGATTAGATTTCCTAATTGGCCCCAAGTACAAGTGGAAGATTGTTAGAGTTAGGGGTATGCCTTGGGAGCAATTCTATGATTTACTGTCAATTATCAACTCGGTAATAAAATCTAGTTTGAAATAAAATGTGTTTTTCTTTCAATTATATACCCATTATAATTTGTTGTTTTAATTATTTGTTTAATATAAGTATATTTAATAGAAAATCCATAAATTGTATGTTTTGTGGTAGTATTTACAATGCACTGTAATCAGGAGCAATTTATCAAAACGAAAATAAACATACGTTTTAAATATTCCTAGTCAAGGTGTATAGAAGCTGAATATCAATATAGGTTGAGACTAAAGTATGTAATGCTTTTCAAATGTTGGGCAATGTTTTACTCATGTCTGTCGAGGGCACCATGAGGTTTTGTACTAATAGTTATTAGTTAACTATGAAATGGCTCACTTAATAGTTTTCAATTTGTCAATATAACTAAGGCCAAAAAGCGAATATCGAAGTGATAATATTACACGGTTCTATGGACTTGAGAATACTATTGAACTTCAATTATGAACACTCCATTTTGATTATAGTTAAACACTTAAACTGTGGCATGACGTCCATTGAACGATTATAGTTGGGTTTGAGTTGAAGCATTGAAAGTGAAACACTATTCAATAGAGAATTCGTCTCCCTTGTTATATGAGGTTAGTATCACGGTTAACTGTAGTCAACTCAAAGATAAAGTCTTTGGAAAGAGCCGTTGGGCTAATAATAATTCTTATTATTAAACCAAGGACTTTGTTTTTGGATGATACAAGTTGAATGTGGATGATATTGAAATTTTGACCAATACCAAATTTCATAAGCCCTAATATGATATAGTTTTGATGAAGAGAATTAGTGTAAATAATCATCACTGCTGAGGACCGCTTAAAATAATAAAATTGGATTTTGCCAAAATTGCATAAGCAATAAATTCCGCAAAACTATCACACCGCTAGTTAAGAGGACGTATGAACGTTAATATTTGAATAGGTTGATATTAATCACTGATTAAATTTACACTTATAAGTCGCACAACTGCAATGTTGAATGCTCCAGATACCACTTGATTGAATTAATTTATAATGATTATAAGTTAATTAAAGTAACTAATATTTTTAAAATATTAATTATAAAATTTTATTTGATTTATTTGAATCAGTATCTAATATAGTACATATATAAAAGTTATATATGTATGTATCAATATACGATATTGATGTACAGTTAAATTGCATTTAAAAATGTGTAAATACTGATAGTGTTTGGAAATGTGTGTAGGTCCATTACCCTATTATTATAACCGAACATAATAGGAATGGAAAGGGGTGTGATATTTTATTTCAAAATATGGGTTTAAATTAATTTAAAAGAAGCGGTAAAAGTGAGATCTAGATCTCCACTTTTCTCTTTATTTCTTTTCCTATGTAGACTCAACACCTTCTTCGTTTTCTATAGGATTCTCTCTGGCCTCCATCTCATTGCTTGATCGAAAATACCTGACCTTCTCCCCTCTTCATTTTCAAACCAAAATCAAATCGAATCGAATTAAACTCAAGGTGTGGTGATCACTTTGGTTAATATCTTTTCTAGAAGGGATTGGATCTGATTTAAAGAGTTTATCCGATTCAACATTCAATTAAGACAACAATTAAGTAACATCTAATATTATATTTATTCATCTATATGTTTATTTATAATATTGTGTGTGTGTATTAGAATTTACAATATTACGAATTTATATATTCGATTGTTGTTGAATATATATATATATGTGTGTGTGTGTGTGTAAATATTTATAAAATAATTTTTCTTGCATATCTATATTTTTGTTTTCGACCATGCTAAATAAACAAAATTTCTAATGTAATTATAATTTTAAAACAATTTTTAAAATTAATTTGAATTTCAAATTGATATTATGTTCTTTATATATATATATTTAATAAATTTTCATGTACGTATATTTTCGAAAATATATACATATACATATATATTAAATCGAAAATCAATATATATATATATATGTTTGTTTATTTTTGGAGTTCTAGTTATAATATATTAATGTCTATAGATACATATATGTTTATATTTTATATAATGTAAACTGCATTCGAAAATTAATAAAAAAATATGTACATAAATTAAATTAAAAATAAAACCTTTTGATTTAAATCGCATGGATTTAAAAAAAATGAATTTGTCAAAAACTAATTTTTGGTCGACAATAAAAAGAATTGCATTTTGTTTTACATTTAACATGTGCAATTTTATATTTATAAGTTAAAATTTTATAAAATTATATATATATATATATATATATATATATATATGCGAATAAATTATATTCTAAGTAAAAAATTTATGTTTAATTCGTGTTTGTGTGTATTAAGTATAATATTTACATTTGAATTTCAAATAAGATATTATTGAATCTAGATTTGATTTCAAATTTGAATATTTCTAAAGCTAATTTTGATTACTGAATTTTGAAATGATTTCATATTTAATATATATATATATATAATTGTTTTAGTATATATATATATTGTGTGTGTGTGTATTTATATATATATATATGTATAAGTATACTTTAAATTATATTAATTTTAAAATAATATTAGATAACAAACACATATATAAAGAGCATACCATGTTTGTTGCGGTGTAAATTTCAACACTTATATACGGGCATATTAAACCATGTACACATTATATGTTGCACATGCACATGCACATATATGTGCATTTAATACACATTATATATCACATACATTAATAAATCAAATCTTTATATTAATCAATTAAATAAAATAAAAAATTTATTTAGATTGGATCTAAATCAATTTAGACTTTATATTCCCAATAAGATTTAAAATGGTTAAAAAAGTCGAAATTTACGCATTTAACCCGTTAAATGTTGACCCGGTTCCAACATAATATGAATATGACTATTTACTATACAAATTTTGTATGTTATATAAGATGGATCAAATATCCATATTTTATATTGCTTCAGAGTTAGAAACGCATGAAAAATCTACACAGTTTTGGGCAAATAAACACTTAAGTGACCAAGTTACGAATGTATTCGGTAGTGTATAGTTAAGCTCTTGTGTGGGTCTTGGAGCAACCACGTGCCAAAGGATTTAAAGGTAAATATAATTTATATTTCTTTATCAGTCTTTAATTTAGCTCATTTTTATATCTAAACCGATATATATTTTATGAACTTTTTTAGTTGCATAAATTTATCGATGTAGATTATTTTAACTTTATATTACAGATGTTCTTACAACATTAGAAAGATTAAATGTTACTATTTCATTTTTTTAATAAGGCTCCTACTAGGCTTTTGTGTTTCTCAAAACCTTAAAAGGAAATATGGAATTTTTTTGATTCCTATAGTGGGTGTTAGGATTTGCTTGCCTAAGGTTTCCGACCTTAAGTTTGCCCAACAAATCATAAGCCTGCAATCGATAAGTAACACTTTATCGTATCATATACAACTCCTGTCTTCCTAATCTCAATCTCGACCTCGAATTTGCTCAACAAATCAAAGGAGATTGTTTACTCATACCCAACTTTCACGACAGCCTAAGTATAATACACATACTGTAATATCCCGGAAATTTAGGGCAATATCAATTTAATAATCTGTTTAAATAATTAAATTGATTGATAATTTTTGATAATAAGATTTGAATTGATTTAATAATCTGATTAAATGAATATTTAACTAGTGGAATTATCCTTTAAAATTTAATAAGATGATTTCTATTTATAATGTATATACAATTATATATATTGTAAATAGATAAGCTTGGATTTGAAATTTAAATAAATAAATAAGATCTTGTTTCTAAATTCTAATATATATATATTGATTAAATCAAAATTTCCAATTTATCAATATATATATATTCAATCATATTTACAAGCTATATTCAAAAATAAAATAAAATAATTAGGATTAATTAATAAAAGATTTATCTTTCTAAAACTTATATAAATGTTTTATACTTATACCGTATATATATATTGGTATATATATATTGTGAATAGAGAATCTTTTGTTTAAATAAAAGATTGAATTTTCAAATTGTAATATATATGTATGTATATGTTATAATTTGATATTGTTTGAAATTTAATTTAATCTATTAATAATATATATAGTATGAATATATTGTGATTTAAGCTTTGTTTTAAATTTAATATTTTTTTCAAAAGTTAAAGATTAATTCATTTGTTTTCAAAATAAGTTTAAATGTTTAAACTTATATTCAGGATGATATAAACAGATAGGTAAATCACATTATCACAATAGATAATTTATATCAACATTCATCTCACAAAGCAGCATATCACATATCATAGATATCATATCCAAATCATCCAATATCAACCATCCAATATCAATCATCCAATATTAATCATCCAATATTAACCAATCATTCAAAAGAAGAATTGATTAACTCCAAATCAATTTAATTAACCTTTAATTAAATTAATTACTATCCTTTAATCACTTGGATTATCTTAATCTTGCTTACTAACATTAATTAATTACAAATTAATTAATCATCTCTTAATGATCTTCCTTAATTAATCTTCCTTGATTAATTATCATTTAATTACATTAAATAATTATCCTTAACCATATACAATAATTAACCCTTTAATTACTATCATTAAATTACAATAATTAATGATTCTTTATTTGCTTTCATTAATTAATAAATTAATTAACTATAATTAATTACACTCGATCCTCAATTAGTTATAATTAATTAATCATACTTTAATTAATCACTTTTATTAATCAAACTTGATTAATTCCATTAATTATATTAATTAATGATCCTCTAAATACTTCATTAATTAGTCTTAATTAATCATAATTACTATTACTTAAGAAATTTTCTTTTATTAATCACCTTCAATAATTACCCATTAATTATTTATTAATTAATCATATTCCTTTATTATTCATTAATTAATCACATTAATTAATTAACCTTAATTAATTACTTAGATAATTAATTAAAGGTTAATTAATGAAATTAATTAAGATTAATTAATTAATGAATGTAATTAATTAAGGTTAATTAATTAATGTGATTAATTAATGAATAATAAAGGAATATGATTAATTAATAAATAATTAATGGGTAATTATTGAAGGTGATTAATAAAAGAAAATTTCTTAAGTAATAGTAATTATGATTAATTAAGACTAATTAATGAAGTATTTAGAGGATCATTAATTAATATAATTAATGGAATTAATCAAGTTTGATTAATAAAAGTGATTAATTAAAGTATGATTAATTAATTATAACTAATTGAGGATCGAGTGTAATTAATTATAGTTAATTAATTTATTAATTAATGAAAGCAAATGAAGAATCATTAATTATTGTAATTTAATGATAGTAATTAAAGGGTTAATTATTGTATATGGTTAAGGATAATTATTTAATGTAATTAAATGATAATTAATCAAGGAAGATTAATTAAGGAAGATCATTAAGAGATGATTAATTAATTTGTAATTAATTAATGTTAGTAAGCAAGATTAAGATAATCCAAGTGATTAAAGGATAGTAATTAATTTGATTAAAGGTTAATTAAATTGATTTGGAGTTAATCAATTCTTCTTTTGAATGATTGGTTAATATTGGATGATTAATATTGGATGATTGATATTGGATGGTTGATATTGGATGATTTGGATATGATATCTATGATATGTGATATGCTGCTTTGTGAGATGAATGTTGATATAAATTATCTATTGTGATAATGTGATTTACCTATCTGTTTATATCATCCTGAATATAAGTTTAATATGTAACAACCCGACTTTGAAAACTTTTGGAAACAAAAGTATCACGTAAGACTCCCCACAAATAAACATGGGTAAGTTTTTACCTTACGCTAACTAAAACGTTTGATAGGAAATCTGATTGTATTATAATAGGGTCTAGGGTTTTCAAGTAAAATACAGAAATAGCTGAAATGCTTACATCTCACATTCCAACATAGTTGGGCACAACTAATACGTACGGCACTTATTGGAGTTTGGATTCCATACAATGGCAGGGCTACTGGGGTACCGCCCATCACAGTACGTGGCCTAGATCACCGTACCAAGGATCACTCCCAATCCCCTGCAACACAAAGCCGGAACCATCCCTTACTGGATAATCCTGAACAAGATAATCCCGTAGTTGGCGCGACCAACCACACACTAAGCCGAATAAAAGAAAAGGGACCTCTAGACAGGGATCTATCTTGCTCTCAGTGGGTGCTACCCACGAAGCCTTGCTGCACCTCCCCTGTTTTAGCCATTCCCGGTTGATGAGGCTTGAGGTTACGATTACCTTTAATCAGAACATATCACTTAGAATGCTCATCGTCCGCCCGACGATGTGCTGAAAGCATTCAATCCATATAAGTTCGTTCCGGGTTCGAACGAAACCGAAGGCATTATCTCGTTACACTCGTTTTGGAATCACCCTCAGAGTTAACGACAATAACCCTTGCACTCTGAATCTTCATCTTCACTTGAGATTCACGACCTATCGTAAATTTGGATCGATGTGGTATTCGGGTCTCCAGACCTGGAATACCGGTATACGGAAACCCGATCCCGGTCTCATCGAAATCCAAAACGTATCTTTTAAGGCCAAGTTGTTTAAAGGTTTTAAACATTTAAACATATTTTCAGGATGATATAAACAGATAGATAAATCATATTATCACAATAGATAATTCATATCAAACATTCATCTATTGTGATAATATAATTTATCTATCTGTTTATATCATCCTGAAAATATGTTTAAATGTTTAAAACCTTTAAACAACTTGGCCTTAAAAGATACGTTTTGGATTTCGATGAGACCGGGATCGGGTTTCCGTATACCGGTATTCCAGGTCTGGAGACCCGAATACCACATCGATCCAAATTTACGATAGGTCGTGAATCTCAAGTGAAGATGAAGATTCAGAGTGCAAGGGTTATTGTCGTTAACTCTGAGGGTGATTCCAAAACGAGTGTAACGAGATAATGCCTTCGGTTTCGTTCGAACCCGGAACGAACTTATATGGATTGAATGCTTTCAGCACATCGTCAGGCGGACGATGAGCATTCTAAGTGATATGTTCTGATTAAAGGTAATCGTAACCTCAAGCCTCATCAACCGGGAATGGCTAAAACAGGGGAGGTGCAGCAAGGCTTCGTGGGTAGCACCCACTGAGAGCAAGATAGATCCCTGTCTAGAGGTCCCTTTTCTTTTATTCGGCTTAGTGTGTGGTTGGTCGCGCCAACTACGGGATTATCTTGTTCGGGATTATCCAGTAAGGGATGGTTCCGGCTTTGTGTTGCAGGGATTGGGAGTGATCCTCGGTACGGTGATCTAGGCCACGTACTGTGACGGGCGGTACCCCAGTAGCCCTGCCATTGTATGGAATCCAAACTCCAATAAGTGCCGTACGTATTAGTTGTGCCCAACTATGTTGGAATGTGAGATGTAAGCATTTCAGCTATTTCTGTATTTTACTTGAAAACCCTAGACCCTATTATAATACAATCAGATTTCCTATCAAACGTTTTAGTTAGCGTAAGGTAAAAACTTACCCATGTTTATTTGTGGGGAGTCTTACGTGATACTTTTGTTTCCAAAAGTTTTCAAAGTCGGGTTGTTACATATGGGTATTCTAACAATCATAGCAAACAATTTAATCAAACAAATTTAACTATCCAGTCAAAATCTGGATAGAATTTACTCGAGTTTTCCCAAGTATATATATATACCGGGAGACTCGTTCTACAGGATCTAAACTAACTATCATATTTACAAGCTTGATTAATAAAAGTAATTAAATTAAGTGTGATTAATTAATTGTAACTAATTAAGGACTAATGTAATTAATTATAGTTAATTACTTAATGAATGATCATTAATTATTGTAATTAATGATAGTAATTAAAGGTTAATTACTGAATATGGTTAAGGATAATTACTTAAATGTAATTAAAGGATAATTAATCAGGGAAGATTAATTAAGGGAGATCATTAAGGAATGATTTATAAATTGATTGAGAATAAATCAATGAAGCGGGATAAGATAATCCAAGTGATTAAAGGTTAGTAATTAATTTAATTAAAGGTTAATTAAATTTATCAAGTGTTATTAAATTCTGCTTTTGGATGATTGATTGAAATTGGGTGATTGGTTGATATTGGATGTTTTGGATATCTCTGATATGTGATATGCTGCTTTGTGAGATGAATGTTGATATGAACTATTTATTGTGATAATATGATTCATCTATCTGTTTATATCATCCTGTATATAAGTTAAACTGTTTAAAACATTTGGTATCAGAGCTCTGATACCACGTGTGAAATTTTGATTAATTTGTAACCACTAAATCTGGAAACAGAGATATATTGACATGCACAGTTCAAATCAGAAGCATTCACACAACAATTACACTTATATATATAAACATATGCAAAGCACTACAACACAGCAATTCACATGCATCTATTATCATTACTAAATCTTTTATATAAATGTTTACTCACTATTTCAAGGACATAGTCTTATAAACAGCATGCACACAATATCAGACAGCATATATCTCATCAGAGATATCAATCAATGCCAAGTATTCAGTATTATCATCCATCCATAAGTAATGATTTATATCATCTCTAATTAATTTAAAGTGAATTAAATTAATTACTTCATTTTATAAATCCTTCTTACATAACCATTAATTAATTATAAATTAATTAATTATCCTCTAATTACCTTTTCTAATTAATCAGTTTTAAAATACTCAATGTAACTGTTAATTGATTTAAATTGATTTTAGCTTAAGTTTAAATTTAAATTAATTAGCAAAAAGATTGTTTTATTTTATTTTTGAATATAGCTTGTAAATATGATTGAATATATATATATTGATAAATTGGAAATTTTGATTTAATCAATATATATATATTAGAATTTAGAAACAAGATCTTATTTATTTATTTAAATTTCAAATCCAAGCTTATCTATTTACAATATATATAATTGTATATACATTATAAATAGAAATCATCTTATTAAATTTTAAAGGATAATTCCACTAGTTAAATATTCATTTAATCATATTATTAAATCAATTCAAATCTTATTATCAAAAATTATCAATCAATTTAATTATTTAAACAGATTATTAAATTGATATTGCCCTAAATTTCCGGGATATTACATTATATATATATATTAGAATTTAGAAACAAGATCTTATTTATTTATTTAAATTTCAAATCCAAGCTTATCTATTTACAATATATATAATTGTATATACATTATAAATAGAAATCATCTTATTAAATTTTAAAGGATAATTCCATTAGTTAAATATTCATTTAATCAGATTATTAAATCAATTCAAATCTTATTATCAAAAATTATCAATCAATTTAATTATTTAAACAGATTATTAAATTGATATTGCCCTAAATTTCCGGGATATTACACATACCTTGAGTTTGCTTAACAAATATGTATATGTATCTTATCTCGTCTAACAATATATTAATAACACTACGCATAACATCTCTAGCTTGAGTTTTCTCAACAATCGGAGAGTGTGCAAATAATTTATTAATATATAAATGGTAGATGATAACATTTATACTAAAAATTCATAATTTTTAATATACGTTTATTTGAGTAACATCGATTTAGGTAATAATGTATTTCTTATGAGATACCCTCGTGATTCAAGAGTCAGACACGTCTGAAATCATGGTATATGCACTATATGTATGTATTTATTCCTACAATCTTATTTAGGTTTCTTTCTAATTCTACTGAAGTTTAATTAAATCATATTTAATTTTATTTTATTAATTAAATCGGATTTAATTAATTTTTAATTATTTTAATTAAGACTTTAAGTTTAATACTAGTTTCAACCAATGAGTTTTACTTCATTCATCCTTAGCAATTTAAAGATGAATGTCGACTATAACATTTTAATTAATTTATGCATGTATATTATTTATTAATTAAAATTTAATTAATCTATTTTATTAAAACAATTTTAAATTAAAATAATATTAATTAAATTCAAAATTTTGTCATCATTACCTTAAAAAATTCAAGATAAATATACACATATCATTATATATGTTGTAATTCAATTAATTGATTTCTCATTATTTATTTATTTAATCCGATCGATTAAATAATTAAGATAAAAATTTGAAATTAGTACATTGACTTTCAAAACCAATTTTGAAAAGTTTATAGCATTTATAACATATCATATTTTAAATTTAAATTTCAAAATTAAAATACTAGTCTTACATCTTCGAAACATATTTTAAAAAATTAGCCCAATGCCCAAAATCAATTTGGGCCTTTGTATGAGGGATAAACTTTGGGCTTACTTCATCCTTTGGGTCATGCTAATAGCCGGGTGGGACAGAGTACGTGTTATCCTAACCCAACCTTAGACACCGCCTTTCTAGACATCATACTAAACGGGTAGGCTTTAATTAGTTAGCCATGACATTGCTAACTTAGACCACATAGACCATTAAGGCTATGATACCATCGCAGGAACCATGCTAGTCGAAAGCAGGTGAAATAGGTAGATTTAAAAAAAAAATCTTATTTTGGATCAATTGAGCCCATGAAGTCTAAAGGAATTTTAGATCCAATATAAAATATGTTTTTAAATAAAGTATATTTATTCAGTATTGTTAGAAAAGGGTTTAAATATTTGTATTTTAATCAAAATGAGATTTATATAAAATAGCATATATCAAATATACTCTTATGTGTATGTATGTTTAATAGCTACTTATTTAATTTAACTTAAAGAATGAAATATTTCGCTTCTCTCTCTTAACTTATCAATTAATTAAGGAAAGAGTTTGTTTTATTATGAGAGTGACACCTTTTATTTCTTTCTTTAATTGAATTTAACGATTTATTAAATGACATTAATGACTAAAATTGCACTTGGCATATATTGTGAGTATATTCAAAAACACACTATTGCATATTGTGTAAGTGCAACATATCATATTGTGTACATAGCCAACGTGTACATGTTTAGGTGCTGGGATTTACGTAGCAATAGACACATTATCCCTTTATATATGCATTAGTTGTCCAAAGTAATGTTTATAATATTTTTTGTGTGTGTATTTATGTATGTATATGTTTTAGTATATTTCAAATACACACACATACACACGCATACGCACACACAGATATATATATATATATATACACACACACACACACACACATCTGCATGTGTGTGTTATTAATGAATCCTATAAAAAAATCTAAACCCGTTCGACCAAGTCAACTATTTTGAATTCAAGATTTATTTCCAAAACATGTAGTGATTTGATTTAGTAAAACAATTTGAAAGCAGATCTTAAACTATAACTCCAAATATAACTTGTATTTGTAGGTTAACAATTCATAAGTTAGATAAATATAGATATTTTACAAGTAGTAATTTAAATAAAGTATATTTTATTTAACAATACCACTATGTGGATAGATATCCATTTATACACTAATACGATTTTCTGTTCTTATTAGTATGTATATATATATATAATAAAATTTTCCTTTCTTGAAACCTTTTTAAAGCACAATAATTTTAAATTATTTTTGATAGAGTTAGGGGTATGACCTAGAAGCAATTCTATAAATTACTATAAATTATTAACTCTGTAATAAAATATCGTTCGAAATAAAACGTAGTTTTTTCTATTATATACTTGATGTAATGTGTTATATCAATTATTTATGAAATTTAATCATATTTAATAGAAAATACATAAATTATGTTTTTTTATAGTAACCATAGCATGTTGTAATCATGAATAATTTATCATGATAAAAATAAATGCATTGTTTTAAATATTCCAAGTCAAGATATATCGAGATTGGATATCAATACATCCGTTGAGACTAGATTACGTGACGCTCTTCAAATGTTTGGCAGTGTTTTACTTATGGCTACTGGGGCACCAATGTGTTACATACTGATAGTTCTCTCAACATGAGAATACTATGGAACTTTAATGTGGATAATCCACTTTGATTATAGTTAATCATAACACACATTCATCGAACGATTTAGTTAGGTCCGAGTTGAAGTATTGAAAGTGAACACTATTAAATAGTGAAATCGTCTTCTCGGTTGTATGAGGTTAATATCATGAACAACTATAGTCAATTTTAAGTCAAAATCTCTAACCAGAGTAGTTCGATTAATAATAATAATTATTATTGAACCTTGTGCTTGGACTATACTAATTGAATTTGGAAGATATTGGAATTTTGACCAATACCAATCCATAAGTCTTAATGTAATATAGTTTTGACAAAGAGAATTGGTGTAAACAATTGTCACTACCGGGGACTGCTTAAAATAGTAAAATTGGATTTTACCAAAATTGTACAAGCGATAAATTCATCCAAACTGTCACACCACTAGCTAAGGTGACATGTGAACGTTAATATTCAAATCGTTCGATATTAATCACTGACTGGATTTACACTTTTGAGTCGCATAACCGCAATGTTAAATACTCCGAAATACTATATGATTTACTTAGTCTATAATCATTGTAAATTAATTAATATTTATGAAATATTAATTACTAAAATTTTACTTTGATTTTGGTGCAATTAGTAATTAATTAGGTGCATATATAAAAGATATATATACATATCGATATACGTTATCGGTAAATATTTAAATTAGATTTAAGTAAATTAATTACAAAATGAATTTGGACATTTTGTTGGCTTATCTAGGTCCATGTTTGGCCGGCCAAAAAGGGGTGTTAGGAGAGGCTTTTATGCGTTCAAATAATGATTTGAATAAGCATCGGAGATCGAGTACACAAAGGAGATTTAGTTCCACCTTTTACTTCGTCTAGATGCTTATAAAAAGGCTTTCTTCTCACATTTTAGTCCAGACTTTTACCCCCTTATCCTAACCGAAAATCAAAGGATACCATGGTCAAAATCTCAATATCAAATCAAAGCCAAAATCAAATTAAAACAAGGTGTGGTGTTCATCTTTGAAATGCTGCAGTTTATGGAGATGCATAGATCAAATCTGTAGAAGCTCTATTCAATATTCGAGGTGTGTTTCATTGGCTACTATTATTGTAACATCCTTTATTTTATGTCAATACTATTCATATATTATCTTCAATTCCATAATGATGTATGTATATATGCTGTATGTTATCATGAATTTGCATATCTGTTTGCTGTCAATATCATATATACATTCACTACAATATTAAAAAAACACCCTTTCATACAAAATTGCATAATGTTATTTTTAACAAACACACATATATAGGCAATTTTTGAAAATTAAAAATTGTTTTTTAGATTATATATATATATACACACACACATTAAGTTCAAATTTTATAATTTGTAAAACACACATATATGTATGTATGTATGTATGCATTTTATATGTATAAAGTATATATACATTTCATAAAAATGTTTTGTTTATAACCCATATGGATTATAAATTATAAAAAGGCTTCAGTCAAAATAATAAAGAAAAAAACTAATTTTGTTTAAAATTGGCTTCGACCAGAATCAAATTAAAAACTTGTTTCGATAATTAGCTTCTAGTACATAAAAACCTAATTTTTCTAAACTTTAGTTTTCAGCGAAAAAAAAGATTTTTTGGGCTTCGGGCCGAATTCAAAAAGAAATATATATTTGGCTTCGGTTAAATTAAAAGAATATTTTGAACAAATAATATTAAACTAATAATTTTAAACATTAATATAATATAATTATTTTAGAATTGAAATTGTATAATGTTATGTATACACATATAAAATACATGCATACATACATGCATGCATGCATACATACATACATACATATATACGTATATGTATGTATGTATGTATGTATCCGTGTGTGTGTGTGTGTATTTCAGATGTTAGTAGAAAAAATTATTCTGTATAACCATTTATATTTTAATATAGTATTTTAAAATTTGAAATTCAAATTTAGAATAGTTATTTTTAGATCTAAATTTGATTAAGATTTAAATTTGTTTAAGATATTTAAATTTAAAATTCAAAACTAGACAACATGATCAAGTATATATAATTATATGTGTGTGTTACATAGATATAGGCATATTAAACCACATACACGTTATATGTTACATGTGCATGTACACGTACACGTACATGCGTATTTGATACATATGTACCCATATTAGAAGCATTTGTATAGATTGATATAATCCTTTTATTAATCAATTAAATAAAGTAATGATTTTAATTAAAGTCTATTTAGATTATATCTAATTAATTTAGACTTCGTAGGCCCAATAAGTTCAAAAATGGTAAAACAAACTGGAATTCACCCTTTTAACCCGCTGCATACTGGTGTAGATCTAACAATTGTATTAGAGCCCAGTAGCTTATGCAGTCTAAATTAATAACATTAGGACCAACTAATTAAGCTTTCCCATTTAATAGAATGTCTAGAAAAGTAGTGTCTATGCTGGGTTTGGATGATCAAGTACCCTACCCTAGTTGGCTACCGACCCTGTAATAACCCTGGTCGAGATTACCTGTAATTACACTTAAAAATATGATTTGATTATCTTAATTAATTTTAAAATAAAATTGGGAATTTTATTAATTATAATTTCCAAATTAAAATGGATTTGGGATTTGATAAATTGGAAATTTAGTGAATATCTTTTTGTGAAACTTGATTCTAATATTTGATAATATAAGGACAATTTTGGAAAATGTGAGATTTGTTGATTAAAATGAGATTTTATAATCAATAATTTGTTTTTGTCAAAATAAAGAGAATAACTTGTATATTCATTTTCATTTTCAAAAGTTAAATTTAATTTTTATAAAATATCTCGGTGTTAATAGAAATGAGAATTTTTATCATATTATTGGTTTTGGAAAAAATTAGAGAAATCAATTTTTATTTTTAAAACGTTGTGTAGTGTAAAAATTGGTGTTTTAATAAGCAATAAAATAAAAACAAAATTTGTAACACTTCTCTTAGGAAATTAAATTAGTAATACTTTTGCTTATTAGGTTAGTTTATTAGCCAAGCTTATTTAACTAAGAGAGATTCTTTTTCTCATTTTATAGTACGTTCATTTTCTTATGTTGTAAACTGAAAATTAGAAAACCTCCTCTAACATAAACCCTAGCTCCTAAATCCTCAAATTGGTTGTAATCCCTTCTTTGCAATTTCTAAAAATAACCAAGGTAGTAATCAAGAGAAGCTAATATGGGTTTTAACCATTAATTCAAGTTATAAAGGTGAGTTTACCTCACACTATCTCTAAATTCAAGTTTATTCCATGTTTAGTAAATTAGCTGAATCTATGATTGAATTGCTCTCAAATTCTTGTTTTAGTTGCATCTTGCTGAAACCCTTGCAAAATAATCTTATACATCATCAAATTGAAGTTGTTTGGTTGCTTGCATGATAGCTAATTTAGTGTAGTTGAAATCTAGGTTTAACTCAACAAAAAAACCGCCAACGGACGATTCGGGAGTCGCGCGAACTGCCTGGGACTCAGCCTGTAACGACACGCTATTTTCAACCATTCGCATCCGCACATGTCGGACTTGAATTTCTCAAAATACCGCGTTGTAAATAAAATTTGGCAAAACTCAGAATATACAGTAAATAAATAATGACAGATCACAGATACAGAGTAATATAATGCAGCGGAACAAAGAAATAGTAGTTCATGAAGCTACTATATAAATACATCAGAGTTAAGTAAGATACAATAAGAATAAGAATACCAAGATACAACAGGAGTAACATTATGATAATCAGGTACAACTCAGAATACAACTGGAATCAACTGGATAACAAAATGAATAGATATCTGGTTCTTCAAAGCAAAACTCCAGCTCCAAAAGTGAGTCTATAATGTTGTATCACTCAGTCTGACCCGAGCGTAAAGGAAAACACAAAACACTCGAGTCAGGACATACATACTTATACAATGTAAACCAATTCAAGTGAACTGTAATAAAGGTACAAGTAACTTAAAGGATGCTTGGGATCGCCCATCCTCTAAGGATCCGTTAAACTATTTACTATGTAGTAATATTCGCTATTATAATAATGTCTAATATAAAATAAACATACTTTTAAATAGCATTAAGGCTTTACATTTTCCACCTTAACACGTAATAGTCCCAGTAGTCTATCCAGTATTAGCATACTCCCAAATGGGGGCTACCCTCGATACTCCACAGGCTACGGGAGAAATCACAACTCATAGTAAAGCTCGATATGGTAGGTGACACGGCACACAAGGCAATGCCAGGGTAGATATACCAATTACGCACACGGGCTGATGGAAACGCATAGCAGCCACTACCGCTCCACCTCGAACAACACTCCCAAATCAAAGGGTGCACCCAAACAAATCACAAAGTAATAGAATGGTATCGAAGAAGTGCGTCCGATCAAAGGTGCTACCTCATTGGCCCGAGATCGCTCCTGTTTTAGCCACCTTATGCCAACTCACGGGAGTTGGGTCCACCCATATACCTTTAGGATCGTCGCCACCATCCTACTTCATTCTGGAAACTCCACCGCGTACACAGTTGTTAAAGTGGTTTTCGGTATCGACAGAGAGTATGTCCATATCCGATCCCGGCCTCTTTAACAACCAATCGTTATTATAACCCGTGGTTATAAATCTCAAAATAGTTTATGTTTCAAATCAAAATACATCCTTTAAACCATTTCAAAATCATATCATTTATTTCAAAATAATACATACTTTCAAACCCAAAACATATCCATTTCAAAACCAATTCAAAAAAAATATCATTTCCATTTCAAAACCAATTCAATAATATATCATTTCTATTTCAAAAATCAAAGCAATAATATATCATTTAAATTCCAATACCAAATCAATATATCATTTATATTTCAAAAATCAAAGCAATAATATATCATTTAAATTCCAATACCAAATCAATATATCATTTACATATTTAAAAATCAAAGCAATAATATATCATTTAAATTCCAAAACTAAATCAATAATATATCATTTCCATTTCAAAACCAATTCAAAGATTATCATTTAAATATAACCAAATTTCAAATCACTGAATATTCCTTTCAATTTATTTAAACTTGAAATCTCTTTTAAATCATCTTAAATCAAACCACCTTAAAGTCATATCCTTAAATCTTCAATTCAATAAGTTTCAAGTCAATATATTTAAAGACAATTCATGAATAAATCAAATTTCAAATAACTTCATTTCCAAACAAATGTACTGTGAAACTGTTATCATTTGAAAACCATAACACTTACACTTTAAAAAAATTTCATTACCAAAGTTATAGCATTTTAAAGTTCATTCATTCAATTATACCAATTTCAAACATTGTATTAACTCATAAATTTCAAAGTGGTTTATATTCAAATCAAGATAATTCATTTACACCATTTAAATATGAAGTCTTATACTTACAAATCAAATATTCAATTTCCAAAATGTAGCCTTTTCTGAGCTCATTTATTCACTTAAATACTTCAAACAATTTAAATTTCAGCTTTCGTAGCACTTAGAAAATGCTACGGTAAGTTACATTTGAAACAATTCAATTCAGCAAAGACGGCATTTAAAAACTATTGTAATAGTTCAGTTTTAGTTGAAAAATAGTTTAATTCAGCAAAGACAGCATTTACAAAACTGCTGTAATAGTTCAGGTTTAAATTTCAAGTTTAGTTCAATTCTGCAACTACAGCATTCACAAAACTGCTGTAATAGCCCTTAGTCAATTTTTGGCCTTTAAGTTCACTTCTGCAACTACAGCATTTACAAAGTGCTGCATATTCATTTAGTTTAGATTTTAGTTATTATTCAGAAACGATAGCATTTCTGAAGTGCTACTAAAAGAATTTCCAGATTTTCAATAAAATTTCAGCAACAAATAAACTTCAATTTAAATCATTTTTTTACATATAAAAATCATATTTTCCCACTTCAAAATGGTCATTTTAAATACCCTTTAATCTTATGATTTTTATCAAGTAAATTTTTCAATAATTATCAATTTCTTTTCAATAATTCACTTATTAAATTCAAGTGTACAATTTTCCCATTTCTACATTTACTTAACACTTATATTTAAATTTCTATTTCATAAATAAGACTTAATTTCCATTTTTATTTTCTTTACTTAAAATTCCATTTTTAAACCAAATCACAAATTACCAAATTAGGTTATATTTCCAATCACAAATTTCCATTCATTTATTTAACATTTTTAATACATAGAAAATCATTTTTCACTTTATTAAATCATTTTTAAAAACCAAATTTAAATCAAAATGTCAAAATTTACATTTTCGAAATACTTAAAACTTCTAGAAAAATATATAAAATAACCACGGGTCTGTATAATATTTTCTAGCCTAAGTCAAGTGATACAGATAATATATCATTTCAATCCGTAGTTTACAAAGAAAATCCGAGTTTTATCATTTCAAACCTGCAATCCCAAGTAATTAAAATAAATAAATAAAATCGCTCCGGCTTATCAATTCAGCCCATAATGATCTTTCCCTCTTCTAAAGTTCGTTCGGGTATGTATCATTTCAACCCATAGTGATTCTATTCTATAGGGAACTTGTAGTGTGATAAACAGAATAGAATAAACAGTAAAATAAAATAAACATAACATATGATGTGACAAGTTTATAACAGGGTTTAACATCATATAATTTACATCACAGGCAGGTATAACATGATATAATAATTTATACATATTCACTTGTTGTCACTTCACAATTTATATAAGTATAGATGTCGTGTGTGAATACTCACCTTTCTACGCTGGAGTTAGCAAAACAAACACACAAACAGAAATCCGGAAAGCACGACTAGATTTGGATGGAGAGAGAGCCAAGATGTAAATCTTGTATTCACAAAATAAACAAAGCAAGATATAAATATGAATACAATACAAAAGAATATATTGAAACAAATTGAAATAGAAATAGACAATTGACTACACAAAGTTTTTAAAT
This sequence comes from Allium fistulosum, assembly GCA_030737815.1. Taxonomy (NCBI): domain Eukaryota; kingdom Viridiplantae; phylum Streptophyta; class Magnoliopsida; order Asparagales; family Amaryllidaceae; genus Allium; species Allium fistulosum. The sequence goes on along the minus strand of CM060903.1, from coordinate 706,983,194 downwards.
AATTTTTGCTTGATCTTCACTCAACTTTGCTCGACCACACATGTTGTTTGGCTTGGCCACAACATGATTTCAGGTGATAAAGGTCTGGTTTGGGTTCACAAAGGCATGGTTACGCAAGAATGTGAAGGGGTAGGAATTAAAAATGGAAGAATACAAAAGGACAAGGCTAACAAGTGGGTTTGGATGCATCTAGGCTCGACCAAAGGGGTCTATGGACTCAGTCAAAGGCTGCTACAGATCTGGACAGAGGGGAAAGTGATGTCTAAAGGTGGAACACTTGCTGGTGGTGGCGGCTTTGGTGGTGGCCGTGGTCAACAATGAAGGTGGAAGTTGGACTAGGCTCGGCTATGTGCATTTTTTGGAGTTTTGGACATTGTTTTGTAACGTTTGGATCAAGGGAGGTCATGGCCTGAAATGGACAGAGATGATGGAGGGTTAGGTCGTGGATGATGTGGTAAAGAAGTGGTGGTGGTCAGTGGAAGAGATGGTGGAGGTATGTGGCCGAACAAACATGAGAAAGGCAAGGAAAAAATCAAGCAAACAATGGAAAAAAATGAAGAAAAAAGTAGAAAAAGAAGGAGAAGCCATCACCAAATTTTTTTCAGAAGTGTTTTGCCGAAATTTTGCTGAAATGGAATTTATTTTCACGTGAAAAAGAAGTAAGTAACTCATGGCTAGAGTTAAGAAGAGAACGGCCCAAAATGTGAAGAGTCTAAAAAGTGAAAAGTCGTTGTTTATAAGCTTAAGTCTCTTCAAATTTCCACTATCTTTTATGTACAAAATAAATAAAATAAAAACTCAGTAAATAACATAAAACAAACTTAAATAAAGTGAAAAAGAAAAATAAATAAATTTGTTTTAGGAAAATAGGAGAATAAATAAAGAAAATGGCTTAATATATTGAGACTAGCTTTTAAAATTGCAAAGAAAATACACTTAACTTTGGAAAATTATAACTTCACTTTTAAAAATGTTTTAAAATAAAATATATGTTCATAACATGTCATGTTACACATGTAAACATAAATTAGAACATGACATGACAAACAAAAATATTATTTATATAAATTAAAATAGACAATTTTGTTAAATAATACAATTTACATACAATAGTGTAAAAAGAATAACTTTCACAATATTAATCAGATTTCAACGAGACGAAAAGCAGTATACTTGAAATTTTATTTACTTTCATAATAAAAGATAAAATTCAAAAATTCAAACTTTTAAATTAAAAGTCAAAGTTTGACCATATTGATCAAAACTCACATTTTTGGAAAATACTCTATTTATTCATGTTTGGAATTATAATTCACATAAAAATCAAAATTTATATTTAAAATAACAAAATTTATCCATTTTAATAAATAAAATAAAGTTTTTTAATCAGGAAATTCAATTTAAAATAATTACAAAATACAGGGTTGTTACACTCTCCCCCACTCAAAATTTTTCATCCCCGAAAAGGAATGAGGTACGGGAAAACACAGAAAAAGATAGAATAAAATAGGATTAAGACAAAATGACAAGAAGATTAAATTTATACCTGATAACTGTTGTTATAGGTAAGTTTAACAAGGTGGATATGATCTTCCCAAGATCCTCCAGAATCAAGAACACAAGCACGAAAAAGATCATCGAGAATCTGATTCACCCTTTCCGTTTGACCGTCGGTCTGTGGATGGTAAGCAGTGCTCAGATTCAGAATAGGGAGAAGTAAGAACCACAGAAGAGATAGAAAAGTTAAATGATGAAGGAAAAAGAGAAAGAAAGAAAGACTAGAACAAACTTATTAAGCTCAACACGAAAAACACGATTCTTCAAATCAACAAAGAGAGCAGGAGCATTAGTAAAACCAAAAGGCATGACTAACTATTCATAGAAAAACAATTCTTAGTACGGAAAGCAGTCTCGGGAATACTTTCCTTAGCAACCCTGAGTTGGTGAAAATCAGAGGCAAGATCAAGCTGAAAGAGAACAGTAGCTCCAAGGCTAACCAATTCAAATTTGATTTCCTACTTAGAAGGTAGGAGAATGGAAACAACCAGAAAGAAAATAGATTGGAAAACAGAATAAGATAAAAAATTTAAAACCATGAAAATTTCAACTTACATTAATAATTAATTTCATCCATTTGATTTCACTTAAGTTAAATAAATCTTAATTATTTTTAAATCTCATTATCTCATTATCTCATCATCAAATCAACAATTTATAAAGTCATGAATTTGAACAATCATTTATTATATCCATCTTTATTCATTAAATTTCATTCTTCTTTATTTCAATTCATTCTTAAATTTATTCCACTTAATATATCAAATCCTATATATATTAAGTTTATTTCACTTATTATAACTATTTCAATTTATTTATAATTTCTTTTAAATATCATTATATTGTAAATTATTCAATTAACCCTTTTTTCTCTATTTACCTCTATTGATCCTTTATAAATAAAATTTAAATCTATAACATTTTTATAACCACTTAAGTTTTATTTATAAAATTTCTCTTTATTTTGTATATTTTCCAATTACATATTCAACTTATGAATAATTTAGGTAAGTTATATTGGAATGTAATAGAATATTATACAAATAAATTCTCCAATTTCAATTATTCAAGTTTACATATTTATTCAAACCTTGATTTCCTTTTATAATTGAAATTATTCTTTAAGATAAAATTAAGAATTAAATTTCCGATTAACTTCAAACTATCTAGAAATAAATATATATATATATACACACACACACAATATATATCAAATCAAATTTAAATCATATATCTATATAATATAAGTCAAGTCATATTTAGAAATTCAAATCAATTAAATTTCAAAGTAAAACTGTAGCAAAGCTACAGAATAGTCTCTTCACTTCGAAACCCGAAAACGAATGTCGATGATGCTGCAGTCATCACCGAAATTATTTTCCAACGACAAAGAAAAGAGCACTGATTTACAAATTAAAAATCCTTTGAAATAATTTCTACTAGAAATACTTTTAAATAATAAATCCTTTTAAAACTTTCAAAACAAAGTTTAAAATCATCAGAAATTAAATTCTCACATTCTTGATTTAAATCCATTTAAATTTCCAAATTAATTTATAACCATGTTTAATTATTTAGATATGAAACTAAAGCCAATGATTACAAATTACATACAAAGTTAAATATTATTTCTTAACACCCAATTCCATTAATTATCAAAATTCAGAAAATTATCCTTATACATATTATAATTATACAAAATTTATCCATTTGCTAAATTTAAAAACCATATTGTGTCAGTTTGCTCTGTTCAAGTGTTTTGGAGATCCTATCGATAGCGTTAATCAAACGAACCGATCGAAAACCCAAATCAACATCAACAACTCAAACAACACAATATATAAAACATCTTTAAAATATAAAAAATTCAAATACAAGATTAATTTTTCAAAATAAGGATAGGGATTCAAATTGATGGACTCAATTAAAGAGAATTCTGATTTGAAGATAAGTTGGGGACAAAAGATAAGATGATTAAATAACATAGTAGGAAGATGGATAAGCTTATATAAATCGCGGGCCACCTTAACCAGGTCAACCGTGACTTAACGAATAAGAGCGATGCAGGATTCTGAAGCAAATCTACCTTCGTTCTCAAGAGATGGAATTCGGAATAATAAGAGATACTAGCATCTAAACCGAGGATATATAAAATCTCCGGTGAATCAATGCCATTGTAAAGGAGTTTCACCCCTTCACAAGTCAATTTGAGATTGGCGAGACCGCTAACTCATTATAAGATCGTTTGAAATGGAGTTATGGGACACTCCAGAATCAAAAGAAGATGAGTAGTGGGAGACAAGAATGGATTTCGGAACCGAGGGAACGTTCCAAAATCCAAAGGAAACCGAATCGAAGAAGAAGGAATTCAAGTTCGAACGAAAGTGATTCTGTAATTAAATTTACCCTATATGCTGAGTTTGCCTAAAACTAGAGCTCTGATACCAACTGTAACGACCCGCTACTTTCAACCATTCGCATCCGCACATGTCAGACTTGAATTACTCAAAATACCGCGTTGTAAATAAAATTTGGAAAAACTCAGAATATACAGTAAATAAATAATGACAGATCACAGACACAGAGTAATAAAATGCAGCGGAACAAAGAAATAGTAGTTCATGAAGCTACTATATAAATACATCAGAGTTAAGTAAGATACAATAAGAATAAGAATACCAAGATACAACAGGAGTAACATTATGATAATTAGGTACAACTCAGAATACAACTGGAATCAACTGGATAACAAAATGAATAGATATCTGGTTCTTCAAAGCAAAACTCCAGCTCCAAAAGTGAGTCTCTAATGTTGTATCACTCAGTCTGACCTGAGCGTAAAGCAAAACACAAAACACTCGAGTCAGGACATACATACATATACAATGTAAACCAACTCAAGTGAACTGTAATAAAGGTACAAGTAACTTAAAGGATGCTTGGGATCGCCTATCCTCTAAGGATCTGTTAAACTATTTACTATGTAGTAATATTCGCTATTATAATAATGTCTAATATAAAATAAACATACTTTTAAATAGCATTAAGGCTTTACATTTTCCACCTTAACATGAATAGTCCCAGTAGTCTATCCAGTATTAGCATACTCCCAAATAGGGGCTACCCTCGATACTCCACAGGCTATGGGAGAAATCACAACTCATAGTAAAGCTCGATATGGTACGTGACACGGCACACGAGGCAATGCCAGGGTAGATATACCAATTACGCACACGGGCTGATGGAAACGCATAGCAGCCACTACCGCTCCACCTCGAACAACACTCCCAAATCAAGGGGTGCACCCAAACAAATCACAAAGTAATAGAATGGTATCGAAGAAGTGCGTCCGATCAAAGGTGCTACCTCATTGGCCCGAGATCGCTCCTGTTTTAGCCACCTTATGCCAACTCATGGGAGTTGGGTCCACACATATACCTTTAGGAACGTCGCCACCATCCTACTTCATTCTGGAAACTCCACCGCGTACATAGTTGTTAAAGTGGTTTTCGGTATCGACAGAGAGTATGTCCATATCCGATCCCGGCCTCTTTAACAACCAATCGTTATTATAACCCGTGGTTATAAATCTCAAAATAGTTTATGTTTCAAATCAAAATACATCCTTTAAACCATTTCAAAATCATATCATTTATTTCAAAATAATACATACTTTCAAACCCAAAACATATCCATTTCAAAACCAATTCAAAAAAATATCATTTCCATTTCAAAACCAATTCAATAATATATCATTTCTATTTCAAAAATCAAAGCAATAATATATCATTTAAATTCCAATACCAAATTAATATATCATTTATATTTCAAAAATCAAAGCAATAATATATCATTTAAATTCCAATACCAAATCAATATATCATTTACATATTTAAAAATCAAAGCAATAATATATCATTTAAATTCCAAAACTAAATCAATAATATATCATTTCCATTTCAAAACCAATTCAAAGGTTATCATTTAAATATAACCAAATTTCAAATCACCGAATATTCCTTTCAATTTATTTAAACTTGAAATCTCTTTTAAATCATCTTAAATAAAACCACCTTAAAGTCATATCCTTAAATCTTCAATTCAATAAGTTTTAAGTCAATATATTTAAAGACAATTCATGAATAAATCAAATTTCAAATAACTTCATTTCCAAACAAATGTACTGTGAAACTGTTATCATTTGAAAACAATAACACTTACACTTTAAAACATTTTCACTACCAAAGTTATAGCATTTTAAAGTTCATTCATTCAATTATACCAATTTCAAACATTGTATTAACTCATAAATTTCAAAGTGGTTTATATTCAAATCAAGATAATTCATTTACACCATTTAAATATGACGTCTTATACTTACAAATCAAATATTCAATTTCCAAAATTTAGCCTTTTCTGATCTCATTTATTCACTTAAATACTTCAAACAATTTAAATTTCAGCTTTCGTAGCACTTAGAAAATGCTACGGTAAGTTACATTTGAAACAATTCAATTCAGCAAAGACAACATTTAAAAACTGCTGTAATAGTTCAGTTTTAGTTGAAAAATAGTTTAATTCAGCAAAAACAGCATTTACAAAACTGCTGTAATAGTTCAGGTTTAAATTTCAAGTTTAGTTCAATTCTGCAACTACAGCATTCACAAAACTGCTGTAATAGCCCTTAGTCAATTTTTAGCCTTTTAGTTCACTTCTGCAACTACAGCATTTACAAAGTGCTGCAGATTCATTTAGTTCAGATTTTAGTTATTATTCAGAAATGATAGCGTTTCTGAAGTGCTACTAAAAGAATTTCCAGATTTTCAATAAAATTTCAGCAACAAATAAACTTCAATTTAAATCATTTTTTTACATATAAAAATCATATTTTCCCACTTCAAAATGGTCATTTTAAATACCCTTTAATCTTATGATTTTTATCAAGTAAATTTTTCAACAATTATCAACTTCTTTTCAATAATTCACTTATTAAATTCAAGTGTACAATTTTCCCATTTCTACATTTACTTAACACTTATATTTAAATTTCTATTTCATAAATAAGACTTAATTTCCATTTTTATTTTCTTTACTTAAAATTCCATTTTTAAACCAAATCACAAATTACCAAATTAGGTTATATTTCCAATCACAAATTTCCATTCATTTATTTAACATTTTTAATACATAGAAAATCATTTTTCACTTTATTAAATCATTTTTAAAAACCAAATTTAAATCAAAATATCAAAATTTACATTTTCGAAATACTTAAAACTTCTAGAAAAATATATAAAATAACCACGGGTCTGTATAATATTTTCTAGCCTAAGTCAAGTGATACGGATAATATATCATTTTAATCCGTAGTTTACAAAGAAAATCCGGGTTTTATCATTTCAAACCCGCAATCCCATGTAATTAAAATAAAAAAAATCGCTCAGGCTTATCATTTCAGCCCATAATGATCTTTCCCTATTCTAAATTCCATTCGGGTATTTATCATTTCAACCCATAGTGATTCTATTCTACAGGGAATTTGCAGTGTGATAAACAGAATAGAATAAACAGTAAAATTAAATAAACATAACAAATGATGTGACAAGTTTATAACAGGGTTTAACATCATATAATTTACATCACAGGCAGGTATAACATGATATAATAATTTATACATATTCACTTGTTGTCACTTCACAATTTATATAAGTATAGATGTCGTGTGTGAATACTCACCTTTCTACGCTGGAGTTAGCAAAACAAACACACAAATAGAAATCCGGAAAGCACGACTAGATTTGGATGGAGAGAGAGCCAAGATGTAAATCTTGTATTCACAAAATAAACAAAGCAAGATATAAATATGAATACAATACAAAAGAATATATTGAAACAAATTGAAATAGAAATAGACAATTGACTACACAAAGTTTTTAAACAATTTTTGCTTGATCTTCACTCAACTTTGTTCGACCACACATGTTGTTTGGCTTGGCCACAACATGATTTCAGGTGGTAAAGGTCTGGTTTGGGTTCACAAAGGCATGGTTAAGCAAGAATGTGAAGGGGTAGGAGTTACAAATGGAAGAATACAAAGGGACAAGGCTAACAAGTGGGTTTGGATGCATCTAGGCTCGACCAAAGGGGTCTATGGACTCAGTCAAAGGCTGCTACAGATCTGGACAGAGGGGAAAGTGATGTCTAAAGGTGGAGCACTTGCTGGTGGCAGCGGCTATGGTGGTGGTCGTGGTCAACAATGAAGGTGGAAGTTGGACTAGGCTCGGCTATGTGCATTTTTTGGAGTTTTGGACATTGTTTTGTGACGTTTGGATCAAGGGAGGTCATGGCCTGAAATGGATAGAGGTGATGGAGGGTTAGGTCGTGGATGATGTGGGAAAGAAGTGGTTGTGGTCGGTGGAAGAGATGGTGGAGGTATGTGGCCGAACAAACATGAGAAAGGCAAGACAAAAATCAAGGAAACAATGGAAAAAAATGAAGAAAAAAGTAGAAAAAGAAGGAGAGGCCATCACCAAATTTTTTTCAGAAGTGTTTGGCCGAAATTTTGCTGAAATGGAATTTATTTTCACGTGAAAAAGAAGTAAGTAACTCACGGCTAGAGTTAAGAAGAGAACGGCCCAAAATGTGAAGAGTCTAGAAAGTGAAAAGTCATTGTTTATAAGCTTAAGTCTCTTCAAATTTCCACTATCTTTTATGTACAAAATAAATAAAATAAAAACTCAATAAATAACATAAAACAAACTGAAATAAAGTGAAAAAGAAAATAAATATTTTTTTTTAGGAAAATAGGAGAATAAATAAAGAAAATGGCTTAATATATTGAGACTAGCTTTTAAAATTGCAAAGAAAATACACTTAACTTTGGAAAATTATAACTTCACTTTTAAAAATGTTTTAAAATAAGATATATGTTCATAACATGTCATGTTACACATGTAAACATAAATTAGAACATGACATGACAAACAAAAATATTATTTATATAAATTAAAATAGACAATTTTGTTAAATAATACAATTTACATACAATAGTGTAAAAAGCATAACTTTCACAATATTAATCAGATTTCAACGAGACAAAAAGCAGTATACTTGAAATTTTATTTACTTTCATAATAAAAGGTAAAATTCAAAAATTCAAACTTTTAAACTTTTAAATTAAAAGTCAAAGTTTGACCATATTGACCAAAATTCACATTTTTGGAAAATACTCTATTTATTCATGTTTGGAATTATAATTCACATAAAAATCAAAATTTATATTTAAAATAACAAAATTTATCCATTTTAATAAATAAAATAAAGTTTTTAATCAGGAAATTCAATTTAAAATAATTACAAAATACGGGGTTGTTACACTCTCCCCCACTCAAAATTTTTCGTCCCCGAAAAGGAATGAGGTACGGGAAAACACAGAAAAAGATAGAATAAAATAGGATTAAGACAAAATGAAAAGAAGATTGAAATTATACCTGATAACTGTTGTTATAGGTAAGTTTAACACGGTGGATATGATCTTCCCAAGATCCTCCAGAATCAAGAACACAAGCACGAAAAAGATCATCGAGAATCTGATTCACCCTTTCCGTTTGACCGTCGGTCTGTGGATGGTAAGTAGTGCTCAAATTCAGAATAGGGAGAAGTAAGAACCACAGAAGAGAGAGAAAAGTTAAATCATGAAGGAAAAAGAGAAAGAAAGAAAGACTAGAACAAACTTATTAAGCTCAACACGAAAAACACGATTCATCAAATCAACAAAGATAGCAAGAGCATTGGTAAAACCAAAAGGCATGACTAACTATTCATAGAAAAAAAATTATTAGTACGGAAAGCAGTCTCGAGAATACTTTCCTTAGCAACCCTGAGTTGGTGAAAATCAGAAGCAAGATCAAGCTGAAAGAGAACAGTAGCTCCAAGGCTAACCAATTTGAATTTGATTTCCTACTTAGAAGGTAGGAGAATGGAAACAACCAGAAAGAAAATAGATTGGAAAACAGAATAAGATAAAAAATTTAAAACCATGAAAATTTCAATTTACATTAATAATTAATTTCATCCATTTGATTTCACTTGAGTTAAATAAATCTTAATTATTTTTAAATCTCATTATCTCATCATCAAATCAACAATATATAAAGTCATGAATTTGAACAATCATTTATTATATCCATCTTTATTCATTAAATTTCATTCTTCTTTATTTCAATTCATTCTTAAATTTATTCCACTTAATATATCAAATCCTATATATATTAAGTTTATTTCACTTATTATAACTATTTCAATTTATTTATAATTTATTTTAAATATCATTATATTGTAAATTATTCAATTAACCCTTTTTCTCTATTTACCTCTTTTTGATCCTTTATAAATAAAATTTAAGTGTATAACATTTTTATAACCACTTAAGTTTTATTTATAAAATTTCTCTTTATTTTGTATATTTTCCAATTACATATTCAACTTATGAATAATTTAGGTAAGTTATATTGGAATGTAATAGAATATCATACAAATAAATTCTCCAATTTCAATTATTCAAGTTTACATATTTATTCAAACCTTGATTTCCTTTTATAATTGAAATTATTCTTTAAGATAAAATTTAAGAATTAAATTTCCGATTAACTTCAAACTATTTAGAATTAAATATATACACACACATACACAATATATATCAAATCAATTTAAATCATATATCTATATAATATAAGTCAAGTCATATTTAGAAATTCAAATCAATTAAATTTCAAAGCAAAACTGTAGCAAAGCTACAGAATAGTCTCTTCACTTCGAAACTCGAAAACGAATGTCGATGATGCTGCAGTCATCACCGAAATTATTTTCCAACGACAAAGAAAAGAGCACTGATTTACAAATTAAAAATCCTTTGAAACAATTTCTACTAGAAATACTTTTAAATAATAAATCCTTTTAAAACTTTCAAAACAAAGTTTGAAATCATCAGAAATTAAATTCTCACATTCTTGATTTAAATCCATTTAAATTTCCAAATTAATTTATAACCATGTTTAATTATTTAGATATGAAACTAAAGCCAATGATTACAAATTACATACAAAGTTAAATTTTATTTCTTAACACCCAATTCCATTAATTATCAAAATTCAGAAAATTATCCTTATACATATTATAATTATACAAAATTTATCCATTTGCTAAATTTAAAAACCATATTGTGTCAGTTTGCTCTGTTCAAGAGTTTTGGAGATCCTATCGATAGCGTTGATCAGACGAACCGATCGGAAACCCAAATCAACATCAACAACTCAAACAACACAATATATAAAACATCTTTAAAATATAAAAAATTCAAATACAAGATTAATTTTTCAAAATAAGGATAGGGATTCAAATTGATGGACTCAAATTAAAGAGAATTCTGATTTGAAGATAATTGGGGACAAAAGATAAGATGATTAAATAATAGAATAGGAAGATGGATAAGCTTATATAAATCACGGGCAACCTTAACCAGGTCAACCGTGACTTAACGAATAAGAGCGATGCAGGATTCTGAAGCAAATCTACCTTCGTTCTCAAGAGATGGAATTCGGAATAATAAGAGATACTAGCATCTAAACCGAGGATATATAAAATCTCCGGTGAATCAATGCCATTGTAAAGGAGTTTCACCCCTTCACAAGTCAATTTGAGATTGGCGAGACCGCTAACTCATTATAAGATCGTTTGAAATGGAGTTATGGGACACTCCAGAATCAAAAGAAGATGAGTAGTGGGAGACAAGAATGGATTTCGAAACCGATGGAACGTTCCAAAATCCAAAGGAAACCGAATCGAAGAAGAAGGAATTCAAGTTCGAACGAAAGTGATTCTGTAATTAAATTTACCCTATATGCTGAGTTTGCGTAAAACCATAGCTCTGATACCAACTGTAACGACCCGCTATTTTCAACCATTCGCATCCGCACATGTCGGACTTGAATTGCTCAAAATACCGTGTTGTAAATAAAATTTGGCAAAACTCAGAATATACAGTAAATAAATAATGACAGATCACAGACACAGAGTAATATAATGCAGCGGAACAAAGAAATAGTAGTTCATGAAGCTACTATATAAATACATCAGAGTTAAGTAAGATACAATAAGAATAAGAATACCAAGATACAACAGGAGTAACAGTATGATAATCAGGTACAACTCAGAATACAACTGGAATCAACTGGATAACAAAATGAATAGATATCTGGTTCTTCAAAGCAAAACTCCAGCTCCAAAAGTGAGTCTCTAATGTTGTATCACTCAGTCTGACCTGAGCGTAAAGCAAAACACAAAACACTCGAGTCAGGACATACATACTTATACAATGTAAACCAACTCAAGTGAACTGTAATAAAGGTACAAGTAACTTAAAGGATGCTTGGGATCGCCCATCCTCTAAGGATCCGTTAAACTATTTACTATGTAGTAATATTCGCTATTATAATAATGCCTAATATAAAATAAACATACTTTTAAATAGCATTAAGGCTTTACATTTTCCACCTTAACACGTAATAGTCCCAATAGTCTATCCAGTATTAGCAAACTCCCAAATGGGGGCTACCCTCGATACTCCACAGGCTACGGGAGAAATTGCAACTCATAGTAAAGCTCGATATGGTAGGTGACACGACACACAAGGCAATGCTAGGGTAGATATACCAATTATGCACACAGGCTGATGGAAACGCCACTACTACAAAACATGCCATTTGTATCGGTTGTTTACCCTCCTTTTGCATCAGTTCAACAACCGATGCATATGCAACCAATGCAATAGGCTTAACACTTTTGCATCAGTTCTGAACCCGATGCAAAAAGGTCCTTTTTGCATCGGTTGTTACTAACAACTGATGCAAAATATCATGGTTGGTTGCTTGAACACAGCCCCCAGGTTGCATCGGTTGTAATGAAAACCGATGCAACAAAGGAACTTGTTGCATAGGTTGTTGTTGAAAACCGATGCAAACTAATCCCTCTATTGCATCAGTTTTTATAACAACCGATGCAAACTAATCCCTCTATTGCATCAGCTATTTATACCTGATGCAAAAAATCCATTCTCAAAAACCATTATTACAGTACTCAAATAGACTATATGTATATATATATATTATTGATTATAACAAACAATTATTGCATGCAATATTACAATCATTCAAAATTAAATTTGATGGCAAATACAAACTGAATAACATAATACCAAAATAAACATATATCAATTAAAGTGTTAATAATCTATACAAAATAATGGTTCATACATTCATTTTTACGTGCACTGCAAACCATCTCACTACCCCTACCTGCCCAGAAACATCATTTACGTGCCTACCATCCACTGCCATTACTTCTACAACGACCACAACTTCTTCAACTGACCACAACGAACATCAACAGTATCATACATCAACATCTGCTGCTTCTTTTCCGGCTTCTCCTCCGAACTCGTATCGGGTCTAGCAGACCATGCACGCAGTGGAGGTTCAAAGAACTTACTAGCAGCATCCGGAGTAGCCTCTGCCTCTTCTTCTCCAGGAAGAACCACCAATCCATTTTTAGATATGACGGTTTGTCAAAGCATGCGTTCCAAAGCGACTCAAGCAACTGTCTTTCTACCCTTGCTGACCCGAGATCCTCTACAGACATGGAGCTTATGTTTTCGATTCTGTTCTGACATGCCTGCTTCATCTTGTCGTCTTATACCAATGCATATTTTGATGTTGTAGATGGTTGGTTGTTGGTGAGCTGGAGGAGAGACCTAAGAGCTGCTGCTTCTTACACATTGGAGTCATCACTTGACACCAGGCGCACCATTAGACGTGGGAACCCCAGTTTGTTTATGATGTTGCAGTCTGAATTGTTTTCCTGGAGTAGGTACTGGGTTAGGTTCAGTGCTTTTCTACAATGGTTTTGGCAGCAGATTTTTCATATTTAAATGAAACATTTTGGAGAAATATGAACATGCTTCTCAAGTAGAAGAAAGATGGACAGTGAAACAATGTTTGACATAGAGGTGATTAATGCATCAAGCTTTCTTACCTCTGGAATCGAGCATCCTCAAAACCCAGTGCATCTCTAAATGCAACATAACCATTGGATAAACTGAAAGCAGCAATTCCAGCTTTGTTGTTTCTAATTAGTGTTAAAATTACAAATACAGAAAACCAATAAAGGTTAGCTTAAATGCAGAACAAATCCAAAGACAATAATTTTACTGACTAATTTCAGATTAATTGGTAAACATAGATGTCAAACATATATGAACTTGCACTAAGAGCTCTTGTACGTGCGAACATGTCGGTCATCATGTAATCACTCTAAATGTATCATATGCATGATGAATAATGTTTTAAGACCAATCAAATTCATTAGAGTAATTAATCGAGATATTTATGAACATATGTAGCCACAGGTTGCAATATAGAAAGAACTATGTCAAATTCTACTTCAATTTCAAATTAAATAACCTAGACTTACATGTAGCGGTGTATGAATGTGCAGAAAAAAAACTGATAAAGCAATAACAGCGAAGTAAACATTGAGCTAACAGGTAGTTAACCATCCAGGCTGCCCAGTGAAGGAACACCATGCTCTCCAGCTTCCATGCGAAGAATTATAGTGATAGCAGGGTTAATTACAGCATGCTAGCTTCTTTTGGACTACAGTGCTAATAACAATGATTCAAATCATTATGTTTGATGTAAAGTCAAAACATAAAAAAAACTGCAAACATACCTCGTGAACATCACCAATGGGAATGGTAACCTACAAGAGAAATTTACTGTTCAATAAGCAGCATTGCTATAGTGTGTGTAGTTACAATGATATGCATGTATGCAAACTATAAATTTTGAAATTATTGCGATTTAGATATCAATCAAGAGATACAATGCCTTAGTGGTAGAACTAGCTTTATAACTCATAGAATTAAACTGCATATAAGTTCAGAGATTTTTGGAATGCATTATATGGCATTTCTAATAAAGAAAAGAAAACGAAGCACACCTGCAGCTTTTGCAGCTATACCTTTTTGAATTTTTAAGTTAATGATGCTAGCTGCTTATAAAATATACAGGGAAAATCATTTTTTTCTTATAAAATGATGGTGTATGTGAAATTTATTTATTATAAAAAATAGTATTGAATTTATAGTGATATTTTCAACATTTACGCGATAAGGTGTTGGTTCACCATCCAAAAGAAGATAGGGCTTGCATGTTTGCCTTTGCTTCGATGAAAATTTTAAGATTTTTTTCCTTGAAAAAAAATGAGTTTTTCTTCTGTAACAGTGGAAATGCTAAGTTATAGATACTGGGACACGTCTTACTGTTCGCTATGGCAGGATTGTGAATACTGCGATGGCGATTGCGATGAAGAATTCTTGGTGCTTGATGAGGGTTGATATGTTGAGGTTGCTGTAGGATTTGGACTTTAGGTCGTACCCGGTTGTTAGGATTATGAACGCCCACAGTAGCAGCAATGCTGACCATCCTGCAAACCTGTATATATAATTTATACAGTGAATATTAGCAAATTTAACATCATTAACATGGAACCCTCATCGTTAAAGTAAGTAGATCAAAGATTAGCTCTCAACCCCTCTGTCCACATATTCATGTGTCCATATAAAATAATTAATTTATATAAAAATCAATGGTTGGGATAATAGAAGACGAGTAAAATGGAGATACACAATCAAAAATTATATAAGTTGTGTTTTCTTGCACTACTTTCTACTTGAACTGGTCAAGTCTCCACCACAATAAACACTAGACAACAACAATACAAGTGTCCTTTTCTTTTTCCTTTTTCCTTTTTCCATCCAAAAAGGAAATATTCTTCTACTCTAGTTACGTAAACTTTGATAAACTCACCATGGGGTCAGCTTATCTTTTGCCAAATGCTTGTTTCACATATCATTAAACAAGCTCTTAGTCTTTCAGTCTTCCATTAAATAGTGTAATTATTTCATCTGAATAAGAGATGTGTGACTGTGATTTCATGGCGCATATAGTAGGGTGACAAAGGATATGATTTCATTCGATTTAAAATGTTTAAATTCATTTGGCCAAAATTTTGAGGTATTTTGATCTACTCTAGCTAATTGCTACCGGAGAAAAATTTAATAGTAGCAGTAGTTTACCTGTGAGTCCTCTCAAAGACATTGTGATGAAGATGGCGAATGAGAGGAAAGGCCGCAATGCAGGAAAGACAGATAAGTGAAAGAATACAGGAAGAAACAACAATGATCTCGTTGGAATTGTTTTCTCGATCATTTAGTGTTCGAACCTATATGGTTGAAAATATAAGATCATTGCTGGGATAGTCTTACATGCTTACTAGCTAACCTGCACAAATGCATATATTGCTCGAAGGTTGCTAAGCATTTTAATATCAATATCTGCTAGAAACGTTCCCCACATGCTGTACAAATTAAACAAACAAAATTAATGTAAACCGCTATAAGTTTGAAATCAAAATTAGTGTAACTCGCAACTATAATAATGTAAGGCATCGAGGAGAAGCAGCCTCCATATTTTGCGCTGAATTTTGTGGGAAAACGCTTCTGCTCTAAGAAACAAAGAATGAGCATAAGGATCCTGATTGGCCATTGCAAAATAAGCTGCAACTCAAGCCTAAGTTGGATTACATAAACACCTTTCAATAATAAACTAAAATGAAAAGAACCTGGAATATAGTGTTAGCCATATTTTTGAATAAACTAAATGAAAGGACCTGGAATATAGTGTTGGCTACATTTTCTGACTATGTCAGAGTCAAGAAACATTTTTACTTATAAGGCTTAAGCTTGTAGCATAACAACATTCTCACACTAGTATAACAGTTGATAATGAAAGGTTCCCTGAGAAGTAGAATAATGCATAAACCCATGGACTTCTTTTTGCAAGTACAAACAGGTGTTCCAATTACCTCTTGAGACAAGCAAGTTATTGTGACTTGAATGTGATACATGGATGAGAAATGACTCATAAACACATTAGCCTTGAATAGCTTGTCTTGCTTGACAAATATCATACAAACGGACTATAATCCTCTGCACTGGTGCAAAATCAAAGCAGGAGTTCACCTAAGGTCCACTAGATCAAAAATTTAATGGCTTAAAGCACCAGTCCATTTTAGCAATGCATAAAATTTGCTAAAACTCACTGTTAATCACCTTCTCTGGTTTTGCATTAGATTGGATGAATTAACTTTGGAGAAAAATATGATGTTCCAAAAGCTTCGGTCTCAACTAAGGAAAGGTGGCACAATTAATGATGCAAATATGCGAAGACACAAATTCCAAGGTGTTACCCGATTATGAGTACCTATCTCCTTTAAATGAAGAAAAGGAAATCTTCAGTGTAAACTAAGAAAATGAAAAGTATATTGGGAGTTTATTAGTCATAAAAAACTCCTTTTAATGAGCTGAGAAGAAAAATATGAAGTCTATGTTTTAGTGGATCTAAAGTGATATGTTAAACTTGATAATCAAGCATGAGGCATGAAAAATGGTGCTTTGAAGCCAGTTTTAAGGTAGTAAAAGGCAATATAATCGCATCTAAAGACGACTAGGGAAACATATCAGATACTTACATTAAATTTTAAAATTCCTTACAAAATTTATTACTGTAGGAACTGATGCTATATGGGAAAAAAATCAATCGCTGCCTTGAAACAAACAAGACAAGGGAAATTATTACCAAATCGATTAAGGTGGTTGAGCATTGCTTATTATCTTCAAATTACACTGAAATTACGGAAAAAAGCAGGCTAATAAAACACATCAACACCAACAACACCACTTAATCACAGAGAAATTTAAAGACATCAGAAGAAGAAAAACAGTTATAAAAGAACAAGATGAAATAGTTCGACACATTATAAGAACCAAGCGTTTTGATCAAGTGAAGATACCTGAATTTGATAATGGACTATCAGGAGAATTAATGAATTGGGTCAAAAAATCCTCCATGACATCAGCATTGTATTCTAGTGTTGGTCGATCTGAGTAACCCAAACCAGGCCAATCTACAATTGTAGCATGCCAATTGCCTCCATCAGTTCTTGCTACGATATCTTTCGCTACCCCCCTCCATTCCTCGACTGTACTTACATCTGAAATTGTGGGTACCATAATAATTCTCTTTGTACTAGCAGGGTTCGCTCCTGCATGTTCTTCATAATAAATATTAGTGGAACTGTCCTGGAACCCTCAATCGAACAATTGCCTTCAACCAAACTCCACAACAACCTCAAAGCACATCGCTACCACCTCCACTCAACCTAAATCGCCACCTAATTCACAGTCGAATTAAAACATTTGTTTTGATTTGGTTTGAATTTCAAATTTTTTCTAAGGATTTCGATTTGGGAGGAACTGCTAATTTGGTTTAAAGATAAAATTCACAGTCGAATTTGATTTGAAGTCGTCCCATTGAACGAATATAAAGTTGCTTTTGTTTTCTTCTTAACGGGTTACGGTGGAAGTGGAGGGATAAATGAAAGCTAAGCGGGAAATGAAAAGTTAAGGGGAGGGAAAATAAAAGCTGGAGTAGCAAACCGATGGAAAATGAATGCAAACTAATGTAGTTGCATCGGTTGAATTTAAAATCGATGCGACTAAAACTATTTGCACGTACCAATTGCATCGGTTGTTGGTGACAACTGATGCAAATTTGATTTTTTATTACCTATTGCTTTTCACGTACCAATTGCATCGGTTATTAAGATAGAATTGATGTAAATAGTTCTATTTGCATCAGTTTTTACTTCAACTGATGCAAACGAGGCGAAGCAATATGCACTTTTTGTACTAGTGCGCATAGCAGCCACTACCGCTCTACCTCGAACAACACTCCCAAATCAAGGGGTGCACCCAAACAAATCACAAAGTAATAGAATGGTATCGAAGAAGTGCGTCCGATCAAAGGTGCTACCTCATTGGTCCGAGATCGCTCCTGTTTTAGCCACCTTATGCCAACTCACAGGAGTTGGGTCCACGCATATACCATTAGGATCGTCGCCACCATCCTACTTCATTCTGGAAACTCCACCGCATACACAGTAGTTAAAGTGGTTTTCGGTATCGACAGAGAGCATGTCCATATCCGATCCTGGCCTCTTTAACAACCAATCGTTATTATAACCCGTGGTTATAAATCTCAAAATAGTTTATGTTTCAAATCAAAATACATCCTTTAAACCATTTCAAAATCATATCATTTATTTCAAAATAACACATACTTTCAAACCCAAAACATATCCATTTCAAAACCAATTCAAAAAAAAATATCATTTCCATTTCAAAACCAATTCAATAATATATCATTTCTATTTCAAAAATCAAAGCAATAATATATCATTTAAATTCCAATACCAAATCAATATATCATTTATATTTTAAAAATCAAAGCAATAATATATCATTTAAATTCCAATACCAAATCAATATATCATTTACATATTTAAAAATCAAAGCAATAATATATCATTTAAATTCCAAAACTAAATCAATAATATATCATTTCCATTCAAACCAATTCAAAGGTTATCATTTAAATATAACCAAATTTCAAATCATTGAATATTCCTTTCAATTTATTTAAACTTGAAATCTCTTTTAAATCATCTTAAATCAAACCACCTTAAAGTCATATCCTTAAATCTTCAATTCAATAAGTTTCAAGTCAATATATTTAAAGACAATTCATGAATAAATCAAATTTCAAATAACTTCATTTCCAAACAAATGTACTGTGAAACTGTTATCATTTGAAAACCATAACACTTACACTTTAAAACATTTTCATTACCAAAGTTATAGCATTTTAAAGTTCATTCATTCAATTATACCAATTTCAAACATTGTATTAACTCATAAATTTCAAAGTGGTTTATATTCAAATCAAGATAATTCATTTACACCATTTAAATATGAAGTCTTATACTTACAAATCAAATATTCAATTTCCAAAATTTAGCCTTTTCTGAGCTCATTTATTCACTTAAATACTTCAAACAATTTAAATTTCAGCTTTCGTAGCACTTAGAAAATGCTACGGTAAGTTACATTTGAAACAATTCAATTCAGCAAAGACAACATTTAAAAACTGCCGTAATAGTTCAGTTTTAGTTGAAAAATAGTTTAATTCAGCAAAAACAGCATTTACAAAACTGCTGTAATAGTTCAGGTTTAAATTTCAAGTTTAGTTCAATTCTGCAACTACAGCATTCACAAAACTGCTGTAATAGCCCTTAGTCAATTTTTAGCCTTTTAGTTCACTTCTGCAACTACAGCATTTACAAAGTGCTGCAGATTCATTTAGTTCAGATTTTAGTTATTATTCAGAAATGATAGCATTTCTGAAGTGCTACTAAAAGAATTTCCAGATTTTCAATAAAATTTCAGCAACAAATAAACTTCAATTTAAATCATTTTTTTACATATAAAAATCATATTTTCCCACTTCAAAATGGTCATTTTAAATACCCTTTAATCTTATGATTTTTATTAAGTAAATTTTTCAACAATTATCAACTTCTTTTCAATAATTCACTTATTAAATTCAAGTGTACAATTTTCCCATTTCTACATTTAGTTAACACTTATATTTAAATTTCTATTTCATAAATAAGACTTAATTTCCATTTTTATTTTCTTTACTTAAAATTCCATTTTTAAACCAAATCACAAATTACCAAATTAGGTTATATTTCCAATCACAAATTTCCATTCATTTATTTAACATTTTTAATACATAGAAAATCATTTTTCACTTTATTAAATCATTTTTAAAAACCAAATTTAAATCAAAATATCAAAATTTACATTTTCGAAATACTTAAAACTTCTAGAAAAATATATAAAATAACCACGGGTTTGTATAATATTTTCTAGCCTAAGTCAAGTGATACGGATAATATATCATTTTAATCCGTAGTTTACAAAGAAAATCCGGGTTTTATCATTTCAAACCCGCAATCCCAAGTAATTAAAATAAATAAATAAAATCACTCAGGCTTATCATTTCAGCCCATAACGATCTTTCCCTATTCTAAATTCCGTTCGGGTATGTATCATTTCAACCCATAGTGATTCTATTCTACCGGGAACTTGCAGTGTGATAAACAGAATAGAATAAACAGTAAAATAAAATAAACATAACAAATGATGTGACAAGTTTATAACAGGGTTTAACATCATATAATTTACATCACAGGCAGGTATAACATGATATAATAATTTATACATATTCACTTGTTGTCACTTCACAATTTATATAAGTATAGATGTCGTGTGTGAATACTCACCTTTCTACGCTGGAGTTAGCAAAACAAACACACAAACAGAAATCCGGAAAGCACGATTAGATTTGGATGGAGAGAGAGCCAAGATGTAAATCTTGTATTCACAAAATAAACAAAGCAAGATATAAATATGAATACAATACAAAAGAATATATTGAAACAAATTGAAATAGAAATAGACAATTGACTACACAAAGTTTTTAAACAATTTTTGCTTGATCTTCACTCAACTTTGCTCGACCACACATGTTGTTTGGCTTGGCCACAACATGATTTTAGGTGGTAAAGGTCTGGTTTGGGTTCACAAAGGCATGGTTAAGCAAGAATGTGAAGAAGTAGGAGTTACAAACGGAAGAATACAAAGGGACAAGGCTAACAAGTGGGTTTGGATGCATCTAGGCTCGACCAAAGGGGTCTATGGACTCAGTCAAAGGCTGCTACAGATCTGGACAGAGGGGAAAGTGATGTCTAAAGGTGGAGCATTTGCTGGTGGTGGCGGCTTTGGTGGTGGCCGTGATCAACAATGAAGGTGGAAGTTGGACTAGGCTCGGCTATGTGCATTTTTTGGAGTTTTGGACTTGTTTTGTGATGTTTGGATCAAGGGAGGTCATGGCCTGAAATGGACAGAGGTGATGGAGGGTTAGGTCATGGATGATGTGGGAAAGAAGTGGTGGTGGTCGGTGGAAGAGATGGTGGAGGCATGTGGCCGAACAAACATGAGAAAGGCAAGGCAAAAATCAAGCAAACAATGGAAAAAATGAAGAAAAAAGTAGAAAAAGAAGGAGAGGCCATCACCAAATTTTGTTCAGAAGTGTTTGGCCGAAATTTTGCTGAATTGGAATTTATTTTCACGTGAAAAAGAAGTAAGTAACTCACGTCTAGAGTTAAGAAGAGAACGGCCCAAGATGTGAAGAGTCTAGAAAGTGAAAAGTCATTGTTTATAAGCTTAAGTCTCTTCAAATTTTCACTATCTTTTATGTACAAAATAAATAAAATAAAAACTCAGTAAATAACATAAAAAAAACTGAAATAAAGTGAAAAAGAAAAATAAATAAATTTGTTTTAGGAAAATAGGAGAATAAATAAAGAAAATGGCTTAATATATTGAGACTAGCTTTTAAAATTGCAAAGAAAATACACTTAACTTTGGAAAATTATAACTTCACTTTTAAAAATGTTTTAAAATAAAATATATGTTCATAACATGTCATGTTACACATGTAAACATAAATTAGAACATGACATGACAAACAAAAATATTATTTATATAAATTAAAATAGACAATTTTGTTAAATAATACAATTTACATACAATAGTGTAAAAAGCATAACTTTCACAATATTAATCAAATTTCAACGAGATGAAAATCAGTATACTTGAAATTTAATTTAATTTCATAATAAAAGATAAAATTCAAACTTTTAAACTTTTAAATTAAAAGTCAAAGTTTGACCATATTGACCAAAATTCACATTTCTGGAAAATACTCTATTTATTCATGTTTGGAATTATAATTCACATAAAAATCAAAATTTATATTTAAAATAACAAAATTTATCCATTTTAATAAATTTTGTAAATATTTTTAATCAGGAAATTCAATTTAAAATAATTACAAAATACAGGGTTGTTACATAGCCCAGGTGGTGTCACCGATCCACCGGTCCTACCAGACCGGTGCACCGGTCACGACCAAGGTTGAGTCCTAGGTCGAGCTCGTTTCGCTCCCTGCCCTCCATTCGCCCGTTTGTTGCCCGTTTGCTTCCTTTTTGATATATTCTTGTTTTTAGTGTCCTATTTCGTGCTGTTTTGTGACGATTTTAATGTTATTTTCGGATTTTGAATTATGAATTTGTTTTGGAATGGTTATGCATTGTAATGACCCACAAATCCGCACAATTCAAGCTGACAATAAACCACACATGTCCAACCCAAATTGAACGAAAAGACGGATAGTTATGGGAAAGAAAGAAGAAAGAAGAAGAGAAGAAGAAACTAAAATAACACAGAATCTCACAATCGCAGCGGAACAACATATAATATAAACCAACGAACTTTACAAAAGAGAAATTGTAATATACATACATCAAACCAGAGTACACGAATAGAAAATCATCAGCCCGGACAGTTATAACAACCTGTGCTCACGGATGCTGATAATTTCAACAATAATGCAGCGGAAAATAAAAAAATACGTGAATACGACCTAAATACCTCCAGCTCGTCTGCTGAAGCTCCAAAGCATTCAAATCTAAATCTATAAATATGCTCGGTCTGACCCGAGTATTGAAAGGAAACAACGCCCTAATCAGTCTGGTTAACAAGCTTGAGAAAACACATTTTAATTGAATTTTTAAAGCTATCAAAAAAAAATTCTTTTTCAAAACAAAAGGTATCTCGTAAGACCACGCCGCACATTAACACAGACGGTTTTTTACTTTACATTAACCAAAGCATTTCGTATCAAATTCTATTATATTATACTAGTGTCTAGTATACAAATAATATTAATCATAGCCGAAATTGTTACATTGCTTAAATTCCAGCATACTAGCTACAAATTAGGTTTTACAAACAAAATGCCAAACACGTATTGGAATTGGGTTTCAAACATGATAGGGAGCTAGTGGCCATTTCCTTCAAAATCCACGCATAAAAAACTAGCATCTCAGTGGCTATTCACTTATCTCAAGCAAACCTCCGAACTATGTTCGATACACTACTATGGAACATCGTATTACTCGGTGGCTATACTCGTTCTACGTCAAGCATCCAATACCTGTCCATAAGGCATAAATGCCTTGAGGCCCATATTCCACTGGTCACCTCCATATTCATAAAACCAATAGGCTGAAATATAGGTTAGACCGCATCATTACCCATATCATCTTGGGGTGTGAGGCTTGTACATGAGGTTATGCTCAACTTCTACAAAGCCACGCTTTGCCTTTCTCATAACATGTTCCACTTTGAATGCCAAATTGCCATTTCATAATCACACAACTGATTTCTACAACATATAACTCCTAAGCTCGTATGTCTCAGGAAAGGGTGTAAAGTTAAGAGAAGCTACCTTCTCCGCCACCAAACAGAAGATACGTTTATAGAGATCAATCGATGTGATCTTGACATTCAACGTCAGACATTCGTCCATACAAGTTGTCCAGGAACAGGACAAACCGAAGGTACTCTCCTACTACATCTTGTCGGGAATCATCCATAGGATTAGTAGCGAGAAGTCCTTGCATATCAAAGATTTTCATAACGAAGCACTACTACCACCATATATGTAATATGCATCCCGGGTCTAGTGGCAAGTAGCCCTACGTCATGAAGATCAGCATCTTCAAAAATCATCATCATAACCCTGCACTTCTGAACACATACATTGCTCCGAAGTGGTTTTCGAATAAATTTGATCCCGGTCTCTCTGGACCAACAACGATAAGAGGCCCTCAACCTAATACGGAAACCAAGTCTCGTAGATTTATCACGTTTCCAAATCTCAACTTGCTATCCTTTGGCCAAGAAGGAAGCCCATTAGATTAGAGTACCATACTCACTCCGCCCTACTCGAATCATCATTGTTAACACCTAATGATAATCAAGCCTACTCAGTCAGCTTCATGCTAAGTGCACAACTAATCAGTTCCCACATCAAGTCAAGGAACTAAAATTGGCCAAATTTGATAGTCGATTATTTAACTATCAAACATAAAATAAAATCTAGCACATAAGTAGTCACTAGGCCTATTTAATTAATCTTTTATTAATTAAATCACTTTCCAAATATTTACTTCAAATTATCTTTAAAAAGATATACTCTTAAAACCACTTTAATCTTTCGTTATTGGAAAACATTTGCATATACTTATATCAGCGGTATAAGTATATTTAATAAAACAGCCATTTTGGAGACATAATAAATTAAATTTTTTTATAATCATACAACTCCCGAGTTCATACGCCTCAGAATGAGTGTTAAGTATAAAATGCAATGCCCCTATACCACCAAACCTTTAGTACGATCATAAGAACCAATTCGTGTATTCCATAACGGAAGGTCAAAACACATTTTATCGGGTCAAACGAATGTTGCGTAAAACCTCGTTACGGTAACCCAAAAACATTAGTATAGGAATTCGATTAATTAATTATATATATATATATATATATATATCCCATATACTATATAAAATATCTCCTTTCGGAAATCATTTACTATAACAACAGTGTTATAGTCCATGCCTTCCTCACTTTCCCGAAAACTTCCAGTACGACAATAAATGTTAAAATCTATGTTTTCGTCACTTAACACATTATAAATCACTTTTTAAACCATTAAATTTCATTTGAAATTATTATTTTCAAAACATTACTTTTAAAGATTACCGTTTAAAACCATTAAACTCCTATTAAAATTTCAACATAATTCATTTCTATATTTATAAAACTATGTTTATAAATCTCTTTTCTATTATACGAAACTTTTTTTATAAAATCGCTTTATTTGTAAATTTCCATTTATAAATCCATTCCTTTATAAAGACTCATTTTACTATCAAAATCCATTTATAAATATCAATTACAAATCCATTCCTTAATATTTATAAAACATCGTTGAAAATCTATTACTTTATTTATAAAATATCCTTTTATAAATCTTTTATATAAACCATTCAAAAATATTTATTTAACATACTTCACAAAAATAATTAATTTAAAATACAAAAAATCATACTTTTATTTTATTTAAAATAAATTCCTTCCTTTTTATAATTTAAAAATTATTAAAACATATATACTTTCAAAATCACTTTGAAATCCCTTTTAAATCAAAATCATTATTTTAAAGTATTTTAAAATACCAAAAATAAGGCCCAGTGCTACTAAATCACTAAAAAAGGGAAATCACGTCGATGTCATCAAATATGACATCTAACACATCATATATCATAATATACGAAAAGTAAAATCAACAGGGTGAGGAATCCGATTGGATCCCTCCAACCTGTCCCCCTACATCACAAATCACATGTTATAACACATATATATAAATATGTGTAAATAAAAATCAATAATGGTGAGGAATCCTATTGGATCCCTCCAACATGTTCCCCTACATCACATATAATATATAATCAAATAATATAAATCAACCGCTTCGAGATGAGATCGTATATAAAGGGCCATCCGCTCTTACATGGGAATGTAATAGGGTCTCATCCTCTCCAATGGCGAGAATATATCCAAACCAACTAATAGATAGTAAATCATCCAAATAAGTAACAAATAACAACATTAAAAATATCCACACTTATATAAAATATAAGCGGGCTAGAGATGTGAGTTTAACTCACCAAAATTCCAATTATCGCCAAAGCTTTCCTGTTTCATCTAAAATCAAATAGCGTTTGATTTTAGTGTGAAATTGCAATAGCTCCAAACTACTCTAATCCAACTCCATAACGTAGTATTCGCTATAACGATCGCAAGCAACTTCATGTGCTCTATTCTGACCTCGTATGAGTTAGATATTTAGTTTACAACATTCTCAAATTTAATATTATAATTATTCAAATTAATTTACATCGTTAACACTAATTAACCTTAATTTAAAACCTTAGTCCATCGCATAATCATCTCCAGACACCGCGAATTTACACGCCGACATCGACTCCATTTAACTTCGAACTGGTTCGCCTCCAGTGAACTTCCGACCGCCGCCTGCTCGTGGAAGAAAGCCCTGATTCGCCTCTACCCTATGCCGAAGGTCCAAACCTTCAAAGCCTCACCAATTGCTTGGATATTGGCCACGAATTGCGGACGAACAGAGAGAAATTCTGATCGCCGTGCTTGCCTAATGATGATCATGATCGTTCATCTTCTTTGTCTAGTTGAGCTCTTCATATTTGCTGTTGAAGTCGATGGTCAAAAGTGGATGGAGTGGCGCTGTGTGTTGGTCGCCATTAGATGGGTAGGTTTTTAATGGTGGCTGAAGTTATTTTGTTATCGGGTTCGTAAATGAAGACGGTATAAGGTCCTTATATAGAAAAAGTTTACGTCACTATTCACGTTCTAAATTTCCGAACTCCAATCGAAGCGTACCACCTGGCTTTTTATACGTAATATCCCAATTCCAAATACAATGGAACTAGTATCGGGATCCAATTCCTTCATATACAAAAGTTAAATTTCAAAATCAAATTATATTAGTTTAAATTCTTTTAAATAATATACGTGTTTCGAGCTTACACGACAAAACGATACTTCCAATCACCATGAAATTCATTGTCATATAATAATTCACCATTACAGTTCCAATGGTACCGGTTTTGTCGAAATCTAAGGCAGTGTCCTGGAAGGCCATTTTCACACGTTAATTAAAACGATTATTATAAAAATCTGTTTAACAACCCAGAATTTTGTTATAAATATTTAAATTATAATATTTTTGAAATTTAATAATTTGAATTCAAATATGTTGATCATTTAAATATTTGAATTGTGTATTAAATATTAATTAAATGGATTTAATAGTTTTATTTAACTCCTTTTAATTTATAAGAATATTGATGAATTCAATTTTAGATTTATTTACAAAAATAAATAGATCGGACAAATATCGATAATTTAATCGAAACTACAAAATAATATTTAAATATGTGAAAATAGCATCCCGGGGCACTGTCTCGAATTTTGACAAAACCAGTGCCATTAGATCCGGAATAATAAATTATTGTACGCCATCAGGTTTTGTAACGATCAGGCATACTGTGTGGTCGTGCGAGCTCGAAATGGTTAGCAAGTAATTTCAAAATTAATTTGATTTGAAAAGCTAACTTCTGTATATTTTGAAATTAGGTCTCGAAACTAGTTCCATTGAGTTCGGAATAGGGGTATTTGGTATAAAACGCCAGTCAGCAAGCTTCGATTGGAGCTCGAGATTTTGGGTATGTTATATCCGATAGTATCAAATAAAATATTATATACTCTTTATTGCAAACCATAACCCTTCATTTCAGTCATACCCAACCTCCATACCCTCCACGTCTATGCCTTACCTCCCTACCCTATAAATTTGCCTATAAACCATTAACAACAGGTTTTTTTAAAATTAAAAAATCAAAATCAATATATCTATGAAACTAAAAATCCAAAAACTCAGCTTTTTGTGTTTGTTTCGACTAAATCTTCACGTGGTTGTGCTCATTGGATTTGCGGCATCGATTTAGGGAGTTCGACCGTATTGACATGGAGCTAGGGTTAGCATTTTCGTGCAATTCATGTGGAGTTGATGGAAATCAAGGGTGGATTGATGCATGTGGCATGAAGGAGCACATGTGGATGGATTTTCGTGAAGTCCGATCATTTATTGGAGGAAGCGATATCTTCATTATCACATTCTAAACCATCAGGTCATGACTCAGTGGGGAGGTGCGGCTTTGCGTTCGAGGTGTTGGGCAAGTGGAGATCGAGGAGAGAGGAGTAGTAGTGAAGTCGGTCGACAAACGGAGCACCGTAGCTCCATGTCAGTGCAATGGCATGTACGGCCATGTGGTGTCGCTGTGCACGTTTGGTTGAAGAGAGGTGGAAGAGTAAGAGTTAGTGAGAGGGGTAATTTCATAAATAAAAGTAAATTAGTTATTTATTAATTTAAATTAATCGATAACTTGTAAAATCTATAACTTTTGCGTACGAGGTCGGATTCAGACCCCGTTTGTTGCGTTGCACTCGTATGGACATTGCCTTAGCAATGGAGTTAGTTTAATTTGATTTGGAGCTAGTGGAATTTTTGGCTAAAATCGAATGCCTGTTCGGTTTTAGTCCAAACCGATACGCTTCGGCGAAAACTGAAATGAATGTGAGTTTAACTCATATTCAATTTTTTGCTATAAACTATTATTGATTGCTTGGATGTTATTTAAATTGTTTGATTTATTGTTTGGTTGAATTTCTGTTTGGAAAATGGATGATATATTAACTTGATTGTTATGAACCCATATGATTATATAAAATATCCTTAACTAGTGTTTTGTAGGGAGAATTTGTAGAGCGACCCTGAGGGGTTTCTCGTCAATAATTATTTATTTACATCCTTATGTCATTATATTGATGTTTAATTGAAATAATTGTTGATATTCCATTTAATTTGTTAAGTGTCGTTATAGCGATTTCGCTATACCGTCATTTATTAATTATCATCCGCAAAACCCTATCGTGTGTATTTTGAACTTGAGCTTCATTAATTATTTTGATTAATGATAATTTAACTTAATTAATCATTTTAACTAATGATTTTAAAATTAATTAACCGATTTAATTAATGATGTTTAAAATTGGGTTATCTTTTGATTTAAATGAGATTGGATTTAATTTTTTTTTGGCATGGCCGACGGGGTTGAATGGTCCCCGACCATTTTATTGCAACACCAAAGAGAACAAACACTAACAACAACATGAGCAAAGGCTCAAAGAAAATAGAGGAACAAAGTGCTACAAACACAAAGGAAGCAACAGGAAGACAACAAAGGAACATAGGAAACACTGAAGTTACCACATGATATATCTCATAAATATCCCTAGATCATAAGTGAAGAGCAAATCCAGGGAACATTTAATCTCGTGCATAATCCACGGCTTTAATAATGCAACAGATTTAGCATTGTTGGCATCAAAAATTCTTGTATTACGTTCTCTCCAAACAGCGTTAATGAAGCTCTTCAACACCACTGTAAATATTCTTTTTTGCTTCTGCTTTCTCCCTATCTTTGCATGGATACGTTCCCACTCGGTCAGATTGTCTTGAGAAGGACCAGAACTATGTATCTTTGTCATCAGTTCAGTCCACACTTGTTTTATTATTGAGCATTCAAAATATAAGTGCTCAGCAGTCTCTGGTTGCTCACAGCAGAATGAGCAGTAAACAATCATACTCATTCTCATACTCGCAAGTTTCGCCTTAGTAAGGATTGCTCTTTTCAGCACTTTCCACAGTAGTAAGTTTTCACGCATACTACTATCAGCTGTCCACGTACACTTCCACCATTTGCAAGCTGGTTTGGCTCTATTCTGAAGCATGTATTCATAGGCATCACCGATTTTATATGTTTCTTCTCTCCCCAAACAATTCTAGCAGAAGAAGTAGAAATCAGGGTGAATTTTCCTATCTTGTCCCATATGTTTTGAACACGCTGATTGGAAGAGAAAGTACCCACCCTCTGAAAAGTGTAGAGGACATCCCTAACTTTCGTAGCATGGTGAACTCCAGTATGATTAATTTCATTGTAGGAAAGCTGACGACGTAGTATGTAGCCCTTCTCCAGCTAAGGATCATCCCAAAAGTTAACACTAGGATCGGTGTTCATTTGTATAAGAGGGAGAAAAAATTCCTTAAGCTTGAAGAGACACTGCCATGTCCAGCTTAAGTTTTGTGGCTTATTTATATTCCAGAGACTCTTTCCTTTTATCACATTTCTGTCTGACCACTTTGCCCAAAGACTGTCTGGACAATTAAACAATGTGTCAACATGCTTAGCAAAGGCTGCTTTATTCCATTGTTTGAGGTTTAATAGTCCAAGCCCTCCCTTGTTCATAGGTTGCTCAAGAGTGCTAAACTTAATTGGAGCAATGTATCTGCCCAAAGTTCTGCCCGTCCAAAAGAATCTCATTATGGCACTTCTAATCATTTTAATTAACTTGAAGGGGAGAACAAAGGTTCTGGCCCAGTACACTTGCATAGCAAAAATCACTGACTTGATTAAAGTTAATCTACCAGCTTGACTAAGATTTTTAGTGGTCCAGCAGTTCATTTTTGATGTTATCTTCTCAAACAGAGGGAGACATTGATTTGTTGTAATTCTGGATGTCGTAAGAGGCAGACCAAGATAAGAGACAATGGATAGGTTAAGAGATAAACCAGTGATTTGTGAAATCTGAGTAACTCTTTCCATATTCACACCAGCCAGGATAATATCAGATTTTTGGAGATTCACCTTTAACCCAGTCATAGCATGAAATTGTTGTAATGTGTTCATTATGTTCTGAACAGTATTGATCTCAGGAGCATAGAACATGACAAGATCATCAGCAAACATAAGAGCAGAGATTTGCGGGTCTTTACACGATGGGTGTAGCGAAAATTTTCCTTGTTGTATTGTTCTGTTAATCAACCTGGTAAGAAGCTCCATAACCAGAATGAAGATGTAAGCAGATAATGGATCACCTTGCCTTATCCCTTGTTTGCTACCAAAAAAACCTTTCATCACACCACTGACGTTGATCGAGTAAGTAGGAGTCGATATACATTCATAAATCCAAGCTAAAAAATGAGGGGGGAAATTCATATAACCCATGATACGTATAATGTTGTCCCATTGCAACATATCAAAAGCTTTCATGATATCGAGCTTCATCATCGCTTTCGGGGGAGAATTTGTACTGTTATAACCTTTAATAAGCTCATGAGCAAGAAGAATATGGTCGAGAATATTCCTTCCTGGAAGAAAAGCAGCCTGATTTGTGGATACTAAACGAGGAAGCACATTCTTTAATATGGAAGCAATAACTTTAGAGATGCACTTGTATATAGTATTGCAGCATGATATAGGACGGAAGTCTTTAACATCATGAGCATTCTTGAGCTTGGGTATTAGTGCAATATTGGTGTAATTAAATGACCTGTAGATTTTACTCTTCTTGAAGAAAAGAGTTATTGCATTACACACATCTGTAGATACAATCGACCAGCAAGAGGTATAGAAGAATGCATTCAAACCATCTGGTCTACCACAAGAGTTAGTTTTTAGAGAGAACATCGCCTTAACAATTTCATCATGTGAAACTTCAGAACAGAGATAGTTAAAATCATTTTCATCAAGTCTAGGCAAGATGTCAGAGGGGATGCCATCAATATCAGGAATGAAATTGTTAGAGTTACCATACAACAAAGAGAAATGTTGTTCAAAGGCTTCCTGAACTCCATCAGTTGTAGTCTGAAGAACTCCATGTTTATCTATGATAGAAGCTATATTCTCCCTATTCTGCTTTTTTTTAGACTGGCATGGAAGTATGCACTATTTTTATCCCCTTTTTCCCACCATTTAATTCTTGACTTTTGCCAAATCATATCACTTTCCTTAGCTAACGCTTCATAGTATTGCTGTGACAATGTAGCTTCAGTGGCAGAGAGTTGTGCATTATTAACATCAGCCATCATAGCCTTTTGAGCATCAACAAGCTTCAACTGAATGGATGTGCTCATTCTATCACCTTTACCATACTTCTTAAAAGCCCAAAGCTTTAATACTTCCTTCATTTCTTTAATTTTTTCCTGCAAAACAAATAAATGATTTCCAGGCTTAGTTTCGTTCCATGCTAGTATAACAGTAGCTTTAAAGTCTGGTTCAAGAACCCAAGAATTAAAAATTTTAAATTTTGTTTTTCCTCTCTTGTCCACTCCACGAAGATGAATGATTTGCGGAGAGTGATCAGAAAGGAGAGGAGGGGGAAGGTGGTTGTAGAGGAGAGGCCATTTAAGAAGGGCCTTTAGATTGGAGAAGGTGTGATCTATTCTAGAAAAGGTCCTGCTTCCATTTCTTCTTTTATTATTCCATGAGTATTGCATTCCCACAGTTTTAACCGTAACAAGATCTGCCTCAAATAGCGTTGTATTAAGTGGTTGTATCTCACTTTGGGACAGAGGATTCCCTCCAACTCTATCAAAGAGGTTATAACAGCAGTTAAAGTCACCAAAAATTAACCACGGGTGAGTGGACTACCTGAGAGCAGGAATGACAGCATGTAAGGAGCTTCTTGCAGCAGCAGAGTTGGCTGCATATATAATGGTTATATAAAAAGATGAATTATCAGTGCTGTCCTGAGCATGACAGTGAATGAATTGGGCAGTGGAGAGGATGGGAGTTAATTGGAGCTGAAGGGGATTATATAGAATCATTATTCTACCATAAGGAGATTCATTCAGATTGTGAATGAGCTTCCACTCAGGTTTTATGTAATTAGCTGCCTTGAGAGATAAGGGAAGATTAAGTTTTGTTTCAAGTATTGCCAGTAACGTTAATTGATGTGCACTAATGAGCTCTTTACATTGATCAAGCTTGATAATGTGGTGTCCCCCTCGTATATTCCATGCTCCAATGGTCGACATCATTATAGGACACGGGCATTGAGCATTTCTATCTTCATTCTCCT
The DNA here is from genome assembly GCA_030737815.1 of Allium fistulosum. Classification (NCBI taxonomy): domain Eukaryota; kingdom Viridiplantae; phylum Streptophyta; class Magnoliopsida; order Asparagales; family Amaryllidaceae; genus Allium; species Allium fistulosum. Next base: position 706,950,067 of record CM060903.1, on the reverse strand, counting down.
AGTTACTGCATGTTTTGAGGTCAAGTAATTAGGAATAGTAGCTGAAAGTGGGGTTACTTCATTGTTTGTAGTACCATATTTTGGGGAGGAGGTCAGGTGTGTCTGAGTGGGTAAGGTTGGAGTGGAAAGTAGAATGGGTGTGGGGGAGTGAGTAGGGGATATGGGAGGAGGTTTATAGGCCATAGGTGGTTTGATATTGGAGTAAATATGAGGTTGAGTATGATTGAGAGGTGTAACAGCTTCAGGTTGATAGGTTATGTCAGCTGTGCATGTCTTCTGTACATTGTGCATGTTAATATTTATTACATCAGTATTCCTGATTTTCTTGCTTTTACTCTTCTCGCTTTTCCTACTTGTCAAGCTTGAACCTTCTTTATTTTCCTTATCTTTCCCTGCTCCACCCTCTTTATTTCCATTGCCGGTTGCTAGATTGCCTCCTGAATTCAGTTCTTGCTGCTGTTTTTGTATTGTGCTTGGTATTTTCACTTGTTTCATACTTCTGTTGCTTTGTTCCCCTTGTTTAAATTTATTTTGTGCTTCACTATCCCTCAATTCTTCACCAGTTTCTCCGTTCACTATAACATTCTCTTTCTGCACTTCTCTCATAATCTCAGTATCATCTAATTCAAGGAGAGCGTCAAATTTATTTGATAACCGGATATCTTCAACCAACTCCTCAACCACTGATTTCTCAGTTCCCTTTGTTCTAATTTCATTGTCCATATCTACTGATGGAGAATGACTATTGTCAGCTTCACTTCCATTGTTACATTCTCCATTCTCTTTTCTGTTTTCACATTGCTCTTTTTCCTGCTCTATCTCATCACCCTTTTCATTCTTATGTTCATCATCAACTTTGTTTATCTCTGTTTCATTCACTTCTATTTCATTATCCCCTCTAATTAGTTCCTTTTCTGTTTCCTTTATTATATTAACTATTTTCTTTTTATTCACTTGTTGCCAACTCCTGGCATTCTGCTTCTGTAAGGGTATGAACTTTTTATTACCGCGGGCAATAACTTCAGTATCCCCCTTGTTTACCTTCCTGCCATTCTTCTTTATTTCTATCACTTTGTCTATTTCACTTTTATCTTTGACATCATAGCATTCAGTAGCATGTCCAAACTTTTTGCACAGCACACAAACATCTGGCCTCCATTGGTATTGAACATAGATTCTCTGAAAGCCTCCTTCAACAAGTTTAACCAAGAATTCATCTGGTAGCTCCTTATTCGGTTTTACTTCTATTAAGCATTTAGCGTAGCTCGGTCTATTTTGCTTCTCTGTCATTTCATCCATACACAGTAATTTGCCTAGATGACTACTCAGCCAGTTGATCCCAAGTGGTGACCACGCATATAAGGGAAGATTATACAGGTGTACCCAAACAGGAACTGCGGCGACAGAGCCAGTGATATTACTGACAGCAGCATCATAAGGTTTTATGATGAACATTTTGCTTTTTATAATTACAGGGTCACTCTGCAGGATTTTACATCTATCTTCATCACAAATGAAGTTAAACAAGAATACTATACCATCAGATTTAACTATGACAGAGCCTTTAAGCTTCCAGATTAACTTTATCTTCTGAATAACTGCCGTGTACGATAGAGGCTTATCTAAGAAGAAACCAACTAAGGTGTCATTCCAGATCCTTGCACCAGCTTCTAGGACTTCCTTCGGAGGCACTAACATATTATCTTCATACTCAGGAGAGAGATCAACAGGGATGTACTTCCCAGCATTTTTTGTCTTATGCTTAAATAAAGAAGTCCATTTCTGTTCACCTTGAGACGGTAGGGATGGGACAGTGGTTTGGGTTGGAAGAGGCAATATAGGAGGCTTAGAAGGGAGAGAGTCAGGGGGGACAGGTGGCGGAGGTACAGGAGGAGTTGGTACAGAAGAGGATGGTACAACAGCAGATGACAAGGAATCCAAGGAGGGTAGGGCTGGCTTGAAGGGACAATGGGGCGAATGTTTAGAAGAGGACGATGGAAGGATAGAGCTGATGGGGTTGATGGAGATGGAAGCAGTACAACCGGGGAAGATGGTAGGTACGATAGGGGCATGGGGAAGGACATGGAAAGTAGACATGAGAGATGATGGATTTAATTAATCATTTTGACTAATGATTATTTGAGTTTAATTAATTATTTTATTAATGATAATGGAGTTTAACTAATCATTTTAATTAATGATATTTGAAATTAATAATCATTTTAATTGATGACGCTTAAAAGTAATTAATCATTTTAAATAATGATATTTGAATTTAATTAATCATTTTTATTAATGATGTTTGAAATTTATTAATCTATTTGATTAATGAGATTTGAATTTAATTAAATTATTTTAATTAATGATTTTAAAATTTAATTAATCATTTTAATTAATGATTGTTTTAAATTTAATTAATTGCTTTAACTAATGATATTTGAAATTTATTTAATCATTTTAATTAATGATGTTTTATAGTTAATTGATCATTTCTGACAAATGATGTTTTGTATTTAATTTATTGTTTTAATTAATGATGTTTGAATTTAAATAATTAAATTAATTAATGATTATTTGAACTCAATTAATTATTTTAATTAATGGCATTTAAAATTTATTAATCATTTTAATTAATGGTGTTTGAGATTAATTATTCATTGTAATTAATGATTATTTGAATTTAATAATTTTTTTAATTAATGATATTTAAAGTAAATTAATTTAATAAAAATGATCAAGTAAATTAACTAATATAATGAAAGTGTTTTAAAAGTTAATTAACTTATTTAGTGTTTTAAAGTTAATAAACTGATTTAATAAAGGTTTTAAAGTTAATTTACTGATGATATAAAAGTGTTTTAGGAAATAATTAACTATTTTATTTGAAATAATTGATTTGTTTATGTAAAAGAGATTGTAAATATGGTTAATTATCTTTCAGGATAATTAATATCATTTTAAATTTATAAAGATATTTAAATTGTTTTATTATCTTTCAAGATAATTAATATTGTTTTAAATTTATAAATAATGGTTTATAAATGAGAAAATCCTTTAAAGGAATTATTTATAAACAAAGCTAAGTGTAAATTGTTACGGGTTTATAATAAACAATGTTTTAATACACTTAGTATATAAGTTTGTCCTTTAAAAGAATATTTTTTAAAAGAGTATTTCCAAAGTGTTTTTACCAATATTTGCAATATGGAAATCAAGCACAAGTTCAGCTTTTAATAAGTAAAGTTCGATTTCGGTTATGGAAAAGTAATTCCTTAAACGATGTCCCTTATATGGAAAGGATCTAGTTATACTTTTAACACTAAACATTGAGGTTTGGACTCATTTCTATCTCGAAGGTTAAAAATGTCGTTAAGGCGATGCCTAGAGGTAACACTATCTCAACTTGCCCGCTTAATTTTCAAACGAGAGGTAGCACTTTTTTGGAATCAACGAGTTCCATATACGATCATTTTAATTATCTCCAATAGTTGATTTATTAATTACCATATTCAGCTTTCTTCATGGTTTATCCTCACCTTAAAAATGATTTGCTGCTCTTTGAGCTTTGTTATCCTTTGCCAGAAATGACTAAATCCAAAGCGCAAAAGGGGCCAAGCTATTTGGGGTTACTCCCATTAGGGTATTTTCACACCTCATCTAGATTGGATTCAGTTGTGCACTTAGATGTGAAAATATTTGGATAATCGGTAAGGTTTGGCGGGGTCCGACTTGGAGGGTCTTGAGAAGTGTCACGGAGTATATAAGCTTCTCAGAAGTATATTACTAGACGTATACTTCAAGGGGGTGCACCTTCCTAATCATTTGTTGGAAATTTTCTTTTCCTTATTTGATTCGAATCTTTGAATCTATTTTTCTAATTGCAACGGGAAGAGTCAACCACTCTTCGTGGTGTTTAATTATTGGTATTGTCCATTCTATCAAGTTTGGACTGTTATCTTGTTTATCCATTCTGTCCAGTTTGGATTCTACTCGGATTATTTTCAATCTCTCAAGTCTAGTTTTTATACTATTTATGCCCATCCTTATTTGGATTTGTTTCTTATTATTTATCTCTACTCTTTGTTGTATGAATGTTATTTTGTGAGGTAAAAACCCGTTCCACGTTAGCGGCATGGTCTCATAGAACTTTTATATGGTCACTATTATTTGAGTATTCTCACACTGGTATTTCCAGACTGATCCGGGTGTTCTTTTGTTATAATGTTCGGGTCAGACTGAGTATTTTTCCAGGCTGGCTTTGGTGTTATAAAGGTCTTGGAGAGTTCACTTATCATAGTGTTTTATTTTCCGTTGTATTATATAGTATCCGTATCAGCAATTATAAGGCAGGATTTTATAACTGTCCAGCTAATAAAGTTTGTTTTTAACTCTGATATACTCTGTATTTTTGGAGTGACGGCTTTTACTATCCTTGTTATATTATATGTTGTCGATTCCGCTGTGAGATTCTGATTTTTTCTATTTTTGTTCTTTTCTTTTTATTTACCCTAACAATCTGCCTTTTTGTCGATCAGATGTTTGATATTTGAACATAGTGGTAGTATTTGGTGTCGACTTTTGATGGTCAAAAGGCGGGTCGTTACAATCTGTCTAATCACTTTTATTCAAATTTAAAAGTTTACTATCTCCATTCTTATTCAAATAGAATTTTAAATCAACTTTTGAAATCATTTTTATTCACATTAAATTCAAGATTTAATAATTTAAACAATTCTGAATATTCAAATAACCATTATATTTGAAATTCAAGTTATTTAACTTATAAAATTAACTTTTCAATATTTAAAATCAATTAAATATTCCAAATTTGAATGACAGAAATTCTAGATCGTTACAAACATCCCCCCTTAAAAGAATTTCATCCTCGAAATTAGCAAGCAAGAAAAATGCCCCAAAACCATTAATCAAAACCAATTAGTTGAAAAGGATTCCTAAATTATTTTAAGCCTTTAACTTTTCAAAATCAATTTGTTGAAACTTTGTTATCACCTTTTCTAAGTCTCTAAATTCATTCATAGTTACTAACTAATACCATTCCAAGTTATAACATAAAAAATCAAATTTTAGTTATCAAAAATTTTCTGACGCCTTAAATTTACGAAAAATTTTGCCGGCGTCTCCTTTGCGTGATTCGATCGAATTTTTTTTTACAATATATATATAATCACAAATTTACATCTCATCTTCGAGATGAGGCATCCCGTAAGGAGAACTATAAAAATATGATATGTAATCCGAGATGTGTACCTTTTCTTTTTTTAGCAAGCATATACAATCAATATAAAAGCGAGTTCCAAATGCAAAGCATACGCCATCAACACCTACTAAACACTTAGCAACCAATAAGAACATGTATATGGAAAGTAATAGCAATAAATAACATAGACCATACAATAACCATATGCAAATGTAGCAAATGTAACAAGAAAAACCATCCAACAAATAATATCCATCCAATTAATTCATAACTATATCGATTTGCATTTTCCAATGTCAATATTTAATTTATTAAAGCGCGTACGATATACATATATCATCCGTACGCAATATCAAATCTGATCGCTCACTCGATCACACAATTTCACTTCCGAACTAGTATCATTTAGACGACCACTCTAGTGCGGACCCATATCTGATTCCTTGAATAGAAACCGTTATTCTTCTTGCATAGCCTTATACTATGATAGAGAATATCAGAGTCAGTCAAAAATCCATATCCAGTGTTCGCCATTGGGAATCAAGTGAAAAATTCTAACTCTTACCGATGTAAATCATCTCAAAATCGTATATTCGAATCTGGATCAAATAGTTATGCAAATAAAATAATATACGTACAACTCACGTATTTATTTCAATTGGTTTATTATTATATCCCGTTCTTTTTTATTCGGATTTTTTTATTTACATTCATTTATTCATAATCATTATTCACATTGCTTTACATTATTTTATTACTTAGTATATTTCTTCCAATACAAATATCACTTAAGAACCATTCCATCAAATTTTACTTAAGTTTATTATAAACACGAGTATATACACATGTTTAGATGGACTTGCATTTAATCGTTGAATCATATTTTTACAATGTAGCTGTTACAAAACAAAGATAATAAGTCAGTGTAGCGATCATTTTCGCTATTACTAATTTTCTTTAAGTTCATAGCACTAAAATACCAACTACGATAGCACTACAAAAGTTTTTTGAGCTTTGATAACGACTATCATTGTCACAACAGTTGTAATAAATGATTGAGAACTTGACATCTCTAACTACATATGTTCACACCGGTTAGAGCCTCAATTATCTTTTAGAATGTACCAATTTTAATAAACATTTCTTTTATAAAATTCACAAATCAACGCATCTAACATGGGTCAATCAAATCTATTCCTACTGATAAAGAACAAATTATGCACAAAACAAAAGGAAATATATAGACACTACTTGCACTTAAATTAAACGTAAGTGCGAATATGGCACGTCAATACACAAAAACATTAATCCAAATCTATATGTTAGCATGGAGTGCAAACCAATTCTTAGATTTCAAGACATTAATTCCTCAAATTTTAACATGATTTACAGAATTATTCCATATTAATCACGCGTATCACATCAATACAAAATATGATTCATAGCTTAGACAAAAGAAGTTCAAGCATCATTCATGTACATGTAAATGAAAAGCTTGCTAACATAAGTGAATAGTAATAACCCAAGTCATATTGAATGCACATATATTTGGTATTATGTTAACAGAAATCATACGTAATATATAAGTCACATTTAATCACATTAAATGCACTGATTATTTAAGACTTACCCTTTCCTTGTCATTATGCAAAACAGGAAGAAACAGAAATCATAGCTCAAATTAGGAAGAAATAGAAATTATAGTTCAAATCAATACAGAGTGCTTCACGTCTTCCTGATTTAGTATAACACTTAATCACTAAAGCTTGAATTCAGTACACTAACTGAATTAAATCAGTACACAATGCTTAGAAGCCTATAACAATTGATCATTGAAGCTTGCTAAAATATGTATATGAACTGAATTCATCTCCATGGTGCTTTATGTCTTCTTGATTTTTTATATAGTTTTTGGAGAGTATCATGCTCCTTAAAATTGCAAATAGGGGATCCAATTTAAATAGGCAGAAACAACTCGATTTAAACCTGCACATGATACCTTAAGCTGCAGCACAAACTCTATTTTTCAATGTATAAATTCATATGTAGCCAAACAACCAAGCTATTTAACCCAACAAACAATCACAATAGAAAGAGAATATAAGTATGATTTTCCATTTTGAAAAACGATAATAAAATATGGAAACTCCCCTTTTGTCAACAATGTAACAACTCTTATTTGTTCCCATTTATGTTGGCTGCTTACAATTTGATTTTCCATTTTAATGACAGAGATATGTATTATATTAATTCATCAACCACTAATTAATTTTAAAAATCAGATCCTGATTGACTTTAAGAATATATTTGTAAAGTTCTTAGGCATGCAGTGTATGGTGGAATGTTGAAAAAGAATTTGTTGGTGAGTTAGGATAGTTAATATTTTTGTGACAGCTTCAGAAAAAGAAAATATGTTTTGAAACTCCTATAACAATGTTTGATCGGTTTTAAGAGCAAAGTTATAATTTTTAGACCATAGTTTAATATGTTCAGTTTATACCTCAACTTTCACGTCTTTACCTTTCGCATTGATTCTTCATGGTGACACATCTTCATTTATTTTGTTTGCTGCTAAACTGCCCTAGCATATTAGATTGATGTTTGTTTGACGCAAAAAGTAAACCTATTACTAGCTAGGCTGTTTAAGCTTTCTCTGACCCCAGAAGCACCTTCAATTGAGACAGATTTTACATATGTCGTAAAATTGTATGTTGGTAGGGTGGAAATTCACATAATAAATACCAGGGGACTTAACAAACATGGAAAACAAACCCTCCATTTTCACTCTTCGTGATATCTACAATTCTTTGTATTTTAAAAAGTCGATGATATGTTGTTGAGGCAATTAGTCCCACATCGTCCAAGATACATGTTTTGTTAGTGTATATAGAGATGAATCAGCTGTTAGAAAGCTGTGTAGAAAATTAGCATGCTACATGCTGCTTACTTAGATGACACGTATGAACTGGGAAGTGATTTATGTATTTTTCAGAACATGTAATTTCTATATGGAAAGAGCATTTTTGGAATTTCAAAAAGACACGATTGAAATCCTATTCATTGAATTTACATTGTTAATAATAGAGATTTAATACAACACTTCTCATGTTTATTTTCACTTTACAACTTAAGGTCATATCCATTTCAAATCAAATTCAATTTCATTTAACTCATTTCATTAATTTACTTTATTTACCTTTACTCGAGTCAAATTTCTTTTCAAAATTCATTTTATTTAACTTAAGTTAAATTTCATTTCATAATTCAATTTCAAATTTACTTTTCTTAACATTTATATTCAACACATTTAATTTTTTTTAACTTACTAATTCTCAAAATTTATAAGTTATAAAACTTACTTTCTCATATTTATCAAATTATACTTTGGATTTTAAAATCAAAACTTGTTTTACCAAAACACAACTTCAACGGTAGCAATCCATCACTTAGAAACACGAAAATTAACGCTAATGACATCGCGGTCATCACCAGAATTATTTCCCAGCGAATGAAGTGAGTTTAGTGCTTTCTATCTCTTTTAAATCCTTTTAAAAACATTTCTAGTCAAAATACTTTCTAAATAATATAATTATTATTTCTTCAAAACTTTGAAAAACAATTTTCAAAATCAACGGGATTTAAATTCTCAGCTTTTAAATCCTTTTTATTTACAAATCGTATTTATAAATTTTCCTTATATATAATTCACTTTGGTTATATAAAACCATTTCTTGATTATTTATCTTTGTTTACATTATAGTAATAACAACTTTTATTCGAACACAAATAACAAACAACAAATGATAATAATCAAATATTATCATTCACTAACAACCAAACACACCATATATACTACAATAATTTCTGAAAAATTATTCCTTTTTATATAAACTATAATCAAGATAAAATTATTCATTTACCAAATTTCAAACAATATTATGTCCAATCTCCATGTTCAAGTGCTTAGAGACTCCTATCAATAACGTTAATTACTCGTATTGACCAGAATCCATAAGCCAGTCAACAGATCAATCAGCACAATATAAAACATTTTTATATCACTAACAAATACACGCTCATACACACACACACACACTCAAGATGACAATAAACCACACATGTCTAACCAAAATTGAATGGAAAGACGGATAGTTATTGGAAAGAAAGAAGAAAGAAGAAGATAAGAGAAGAAGAAACTAAAACAACAAAGAATCTCACAATCGCAGTGGAACAACATATAATATAAACCAATGATCTTTACAAAAGAGAAAGTATAATATGCATACATCAAATCAGAGTACACGAATAACAAACATCAGCCTGGGCAGTTATAACAACCTGTCCCTACAAATGCTGGTAATTTCAACAACAATGCAGTGGAAAATAAACAAATACGTGAATACGACCTGAAGACCTCCAGCTCGTCAGCTAAAGCTCCAAAGCATCCAAATCTGAATCTGTAAATACGCTCGGTCTGACCCGAGCATTGAAAGGGAATAACACCCAGACCAATTCGGTAAACCAGCCTGAGAAAATACATGTCAATTGAATTTTTAAAGTTATCAAGAACTTTTCTTTTTCAAAACAAAAGGTATCTCATAAGACCATGCCACATTTAAACACGGATGTGTTTTAACCATACAATAACCAAAATATTTCATATAAAACTCTGTTATATTATACTATTATCTAGTATACAATTAATACTAATCATAGCTGAAATTGTTACATTGATTAAATTCCAGCATACTAGCTACAACGTAGGTTCTACAAACAAAATGGCTGGCACGTATTGGAATTGGGTTTCCAACATGATAGGGAACTAGTGGTCATTACCTCCGAAATCCACGCATAAACAACTAGCACCTTGGTGGCTATTCACTTATCTCAAGCAAACCTCCAAACTATGTTAGGTACACTACTATGGAACAGCGTGTTACTCGGTGGCTATACCCGTTCTCCGTCAAGCCTCCAATACCTGTCCATAAGGCATAAATGCCTTGAGGCCTAGATTCCACCGTCACCTCCATACTCATAAAACCGATAGCTCGAAATATAGGTCAGACCACATCATTAACCGTATCATCTTCAGGGTGTGAGGATTGTATGTGAGGCTATGCTCAACTTCTACAAAGCAACGCTTTGCCTTTTTCATAATAGGTTCCACTTTGAATGCCACATTGCCATTTCAAATCACACAACTGATTTCTACAATGTATAACTCTTGAGCTCGTATGTCTTGGGAAAGGGTGTTAAGATAAGAGAAGTTGTCTTCTTTGCCACCAAACAAACGATACATTTACGCACCTCACCTAACGCAGATATTGTCCCCAACTTAGTCACCTCCGCCTCATGGGCCAAGCCAAGGTGTGGGGTTTTGTTCCTCAAAAGGCCTTGACGTTATTATGAGGTGAAGGCTTTGGTATATAAGCACCCACTTCATAGTGTTTTTCCGCGATGTGGGACTATTATTCCCATTTTGAAGGGGTGTTACAATCTCTCCCCCTTTAGAGCCCAACGTCCTCGTTGGCTCATGAACACAACACCACCAAGGCGTCGTGGCTGTAACACGTAGAGGCCACAATTCCGGTTGGGTATGGCTCTGATACCATGTTGAGTTTCGACATTCCCGCGTACCGTCAGACATTCGTCCATACAAGTTGTCCAGGAACAGGACAAACCGAAGGTACTCTCCTACTACATCTTTTCGGGAATCATTCCTAGGATTAGTAGCGAGAAGTCCTTGAATATCGAAGATTTTCATAACGAAGCACAACTTCCACCATATATATAGTATGTATCGCGGGTCTAGTGGCAAGTAGCCTTGCGTCAGGAAGATCTCCGTCTTCAAAAATCATCATCATAACTCTGCACTTTCGAACACATACATTGCTTCGAAGTGGTTTTCGGATAAATCCGATCCCGGTCTCTCCGAAACAACAACGATAAGAGGCCCTCAACCTCATACGGAGTCTCGTAGACTTATCACGTTTCCAACTCTCAACTTGCTATCCTTCGGCCAAGAAAGAAGCCCAGTAGATTGGAGTACCATAGTCACTCTGCCCTACTCGAATCATCATTCTTAACACTAAACGATAATCAAGCCTACTCAACCGGCTTCGTGCTAAGTGCACGACTAATCAGTTCGCACATTAAATCAAGGAACTAAAATTGGCTAAATTTGATAGTCGGTTATTTAACTATCAAACAAAAAATAAAATCTAGCATATAAGCAGTCATTAGGCCCATTTAATTAATCTTTTATTAATTAAATCAATTTCCAAATACTTCAATTATCTTTAGAAAGATATATTCTCAAAACCACTTTAATCTTTCGATATTGGAAAACATTTCCATATACTTATATAACCGATATAAGTATATTTAATAAAACTGCCATGTGGAGACATACTAAATTAATTTTTTTATAATTGTACAACTCCCGAGTTCATATACCTTAGAATGGGTGTTAAGTATAAAAAGCAAAGCCCCTATAACACCAAACCTTTAGTACGATCATAAGAACCAATTCATGTATTCCACAACGGAAGGTCAAAACACATTTTATTGGGTCAAATGAAAGTTGCGTAAAACCTCGTTACGACAACCCAAAACACCAGTATAGGGATTCGATTATCTATATATATGTGTGTGTGTAAATAAATCTCATATACTATATAAAATATCTTCTTTCGAAAATCATTTACTATAACAACAGTGTTATAGTCCATGCCTTCCTCACTTTCCCGAAAACGTCTATTGCAACAATAAATGATTAAATCTATGTTTCGTCACTTAACACATTTTAAATCACTTTTAAAACCATTAAATTCAATTTGAAATTATTATTTTCAAAACACCACTTTTCAAGATTATCATTTAAAAACCATTAAACTCCATATTAAAAAATTTAGCATAATTCATTTCTACATCTATAAAACTATGTTTATAAATCTCTTTTCTATTTTATAAAACTTCTTTTTTTATAAACTCTCTTTATTTATAAATATCCATTTATAAATCCATTCATTTATAAAGACTTGTCCTTTATAAAGACTCGTTTTACTATCAAAATCCATTTATAAATATCAATTTCAAATCCATTCCTTAATATTTATAAAACACCATTTAAAATCTATTACTTTATTTATAAAACATCCTTTTATAAATCTTTTATATAAACCATTCAAAAATCTTTATTTAATATACTACACAAAAACAATTAATTTAAAATACCAAAAATCATACTTTTGTTTTATTAAAATAAATTCCTTCCTTTTTATAATTCAAAAATTATTAAAACATATGTACTTTCAAAATCACTTTGAAATCCATTTTAAATCAAAATCATTATTTTACAGTATTTTAAAATACCAAAAATAAGGCCCGGTACTACTAAAGCACTAAATAAGGGAAATTACATCAATGTCATCAAATATGGCATCTACCACATCATATATCATAATATATAAAAAGTTATATCAACAAGGTGAGGAATCCAATGGATCCCTCCAACCTGTCCCCTTACATCACAAATCACATGTTATAGCATATATAAATATGTGTAAATAAAAATCAATAGTGGCGAGGAATCATGTTGGATCCCTCGTACATGTTCCTCTACATCACATACAATATATAATCAAATAATATAAATCAACCGCTTCAAGGGGGGTCGTATTCAAAGGGCCATCAGCTCTTACACAGGAACGTAATAGGGTCTTATTTACTCCAATGGCGGTAATATATCCAGACCAAGTGATAAATAGTGAATCATCCAAATAAGCAACAAATAGCAACAATAAAAATAATCACACTTATATAAAATATAAGTGGGCCACAGAGGTGAGTTTAACTCACCAAAATTTTAGTTATCGCTGAAGCGTTCCAATTTCGTCTAAAATCAAATAGTGCTTGATTTTACATGAAAATTCCAGTTGCTCCAAACTACTCCAATCCAACTCCATAACATAGTATTCGCTGTAACGATCACGACGCAATTTCCCATGCTCGATTTCGACCTCGTATGAATCATATATTTAGTTTACAACATTCACAAATTTAATATTATAATTATTTAAATTAATTTACATCATTAGCACTAATTTACCTCAATTTAAAACCTTAATCCATGGCATAATCATCTCCAGACATCGCGACTTTAAACGCCGACATTGACTCCGTTTAACTTTGAACTGCTCCGCCTATGGTTGACTTTCGATCACCGCCTGCTCGTGGAAGGAAGCCTGACTCCCCTCTACCCCATGTCGAAGGTCATAATCCTCGAAGCCTCATCGATCGCCAAGAAATTAACCACGAATTGCGCACGAACAGAGAGAAATTTCGGTCGCCGTGCTTGTCTGATGACGATAATGACCGTTCATCTTCTTTGTCTAATTGAGCTCTTCATTTTTGCTGTTGAAGTCGATGGTCGAAAGTCGACGGAGTGGTGCTGGGTGTTGGTGGCCGTTAGATGGGTTGGTTTTTAATGGCAGTTGAAGTTATTTTGTTTTAGGGTTTACAAATGAAGACAATTATGGTCCTTATATAGAAAAGGTTTACATCACTATTCACATTTTGAAATTCCAAACTCCAATCGAAGCGTACCGCTTGGCGTTCTATATGTAATACCCCTATTTCGAATGCAATGGAACTGATATCGGGATCCAATTCCATCATATACAAAAGTTTGCTTTCAAAATCAAATTATATTAATTTAAATTCATTTAATTAATTTCTATGCATTTCGAGCTCGCACGACCAAACGATATGTCTGATCACCATGAAATTCATTATCATACAGTAATTCACCATTACGGATCCAATGGCACTGTTTTCGTCGAAATCCGAGAGAGTGCCCGGAAGGCCATTTTCACACATTAATTAAAACGATTATTATAAAAATATGTCTAATCACTTGTATTCAAATTAAAATTTACTATCTCCATTCTTATTCAAATAGAATTTTAAATCAGCTTTCGTAATCATTTTTATTCAAATTAAATTCAAGATTTAATAATTTAAACAATTCCAAATATTCAAATAAACATTCTATTTGAAATTCAAGTTATTTAAGTTATAAAATTAACTTTTTAATATTTAAAATCAATTAAATATTTCAAATTCGAATGACTGAAATTTTGGGTCGTTACAACTAGAGAGTCCATAGCACAACATCAAATCTCCATCGCATGTTTTCAACAAGGATTTTCGAAGAGAATGGATTTTCGAGTTAAACCATTTCTACTTAATCTTGTAAGAAGAAGGTTATGTTATTTATAAAAGATATCTAAAAGTGTAAATAGATATACTTATTATTATTTTTATGATAAGAATTATTTTGAAATGTAATAAATTTATTTCTAATTAGAGGTTTAAATATTTAAATAGTTTTGGATAAGAGTAAATATGATTTTTTTTTAAAATACAAGGACTTATATATTTTCAGAACATGGTTTATTCAATAAATATTCTATATGGAATTTTGAGATAAATATACATATATAAGTGCATTTTTGGAATAATCCGGATTTATGTAATATCTTATCAAATAGTAAATATTTATATAAAGTTTAATAATAATTAAATTATGGATTTTAAGTAAAGGAACTTGAAGGTAATACTTTATATAATGTAATTTTACAAAACCATTATATATATATATATTAAGATTATATTTAATTACTTTCAAACCTTAAAATCTTATAATATTTTCCATCATTTGCCAATCACGTGCGACTTCTTTTAAAAATAAAAATGTTTTAAGAACCTTAATTCTATGATTTAGGGAATACTAATATTCGACTTAGCGTTACCGACTGGTTTAAATGCTCTCAAGTAACACTTCCCGAATATTGTACAACTCATTGAATATAATGTTTGAGTGGTACTTACTAGCCCTTCAACGAATACTCAAATTTCACCGGGTAGTATTGGATGCTTTGGTTAAATTCCTGTGATTGCTATTAGGAAGTATTTAACACTTTAAAGTTGTATTCTCTTTTGGTGTGCGACATGGGGCTGTTGGATCCTTAAGAGAATATGTTCAAGTTTTTCGGTGGTATCCGTAACAAGTGAGATTTACTAACTTCTAGTAAATATTGGAGTTTCACCATGCGGTATGAGACGTTTTGGTTAAATTCTACCGATTACTGAAAGCGATAGTATTTGGCACTTAAAGTATATTTCCTTTTATGTGTTCTATGATCGTTTGGATCGATACAGGCAACTCCTGGTTACTGGCTAGGATTGTTTTACGGTATGGACAATCCTTAGTATCAGATCGGCACAAGTGATACTAGTTTGTTTCTATGGACGATCGTTATGATCGGTATAAACGATCTAGGTGATCGATATGTTTTGTTTCAGTTATCAAGGATTTCTAGTGTTTCTGGATTTAAATTGTTCTTGAGTTTTGTGATAAGTTCCATGTTAAATCATTTATGTACTAGTTTACATTTATAGTACCGTATACCTTATGTTACATCTAGGTCTTTTGGACTCTCAGGTTTTGGGTAGGTGTGCTGGCGGTGATAGATATTTTGACATCTTAGCTTATCTTCTGTTGTATATATTCTCATGATGTATTATGGGATGTATTTTAAGGCAGTGGCTTCTTTTAGATGTATATTATGTGAGTTTAGTATTTCAATTTGTAGACTCACCTTATGTATTGTATATGATGTAAATTATCCGCTGTGATCTGTGATTGTTATTTACATGATATATTGTTTTGATTTTAAGAAAACTGATGTGTTTATTTCTTTAAATTGAGACTGTACACGTCAAAGTTTCATTCCAAATATTTAGTTAAAAGAGTAAGTGTGACATGTCAATATGAGATTAAAGATATATTCACATTTGGTCGCGCTTAACAAGCCGTATTCTTCGTATCATTAGACAACCTTATTTATAATGTTCGTTAATAATATAGGTATCGCGGTGGGGTTGTTACAAACCCACCTCGAAAGGTGAAATGAGCCGAAAGGTTATCTCTAATATGTAAGGCTCAATTTAAATTTGTGCCTTTGGCTAATTTTCAAAATCTATTTTGAAACTAAAATGAAAAATTTAAATTTAAAGGTTAATTTTAAAATAATAATTTTTTGTAAATGTTATAAAATAATTTTCAAAATAATTTAGAAAATTAATAAATTAAATTTCAATATTTAAAATTATTTAGATTAATAAATTAAATACATAATTGAATAGTTAATGATTAAATTATATAACATATATAATGATATATGTAACATTATCTTAAAATGCTTAAGGTGATGTACGTATATAATTTTCGAAATATTTTATAATTAATTAAATTTGTTTAACTAAATAAATTGATTGATTGTTAAGTAATAGATAAGAAATGCGTATATATAAAGATATACACGTACAACTATGAATGTTATAGTATACATATTTAATTTAAAATGTTTAATTGAATAGTGTATAACTAATTAAAATGTTAATTAATTAAGATTTAATTAATATAAGATTATTTTACAAGTTAATTAAAGTATACAATGCTATAAAATAACTAAACTTATATAATATGAATGTATAATAGAAGATGGAACAATGAAAACCCTAATTAGACTTATGGAATAAATACGTACATATAGTACATATACCATACTTCAGATGTGTCCGACACTCGAATCACGAGGGTATTTTAAAAGAAATAATTATTTTATAGGTCGACATCACTCATTAAGTATATTAAAAAATTTGAATTTTTAATATAAAGGTTGTCATTTACCATTTATATATTAATAGATTACTTGCATACTCCTTTGTTATTGAGCTTCCCTCAAGCTAGGGATGTTATCTGTAGTACTATTAATAGATATAATAGATGAGGTAAGATATATGCAAATATTTATTGAGCTTTCCTTAAGGTATGTGTATAACACTTAGGCTATTACGAAATGGTAGGTATGAGTGAATAATCTCTCCTTATCTATTGAGCTTTTTACTTGGTAAGGATGAGATTATGACAACAACCACAAGGTTAGGAATGTATGTGATATAACTGATAAAGAGTTATCCACCATATGCGAGCCTATGATTTGTTGAGCTTTCCTCAAGGTCAGAATCCCAAGGCATACATGTCCTAACACCCACTAGTGAAGTTTTGAAAAACTTTTATGCTTCATCTTAGATTTTAAAGAACATAAAAGTCTAGTAAGAGCCTTATTCGAAAAATGAAATGGTAGCATTTACACTTTCTAATATTGTAAGAAGATCTACTGTGTATAGATTAAAATAATCTACATCGATAAATTTGTACGTTATATAATTGATAAAATATTTATCGATTAAAATATAAAAATGAACTGAATAAATATTGATAAATAGAAATATAAAATATACTTACCAATAAATTTTTGCATGTTGTTTCATGACCCATGAAATGCTTAATTATACAACTACTAAGTACATTTATAACTTGGTCACTTATGTGTTTATTTTCCTAAGACTGTATGTTGTCTTCAATGAGTTTTGAACTCTAAAAGCAATATAAGGATATGAATACTTGATCCATATCCAATCATATATAAATGTTATATGGTGAACGATCGCAACTTGTAATGTACGAAACCTCAGTGGAGTTAATTCATTCGATAAGCAAGTAAACCATAGTGTGAGATCATGTATTCAATATGGTTGATTACAACAAAGATTGTCTTGTATTAAATGTAACACTAGATCAAGAGCTATAAGATTGATCTAAGAGTTTAATTGCTGAAATTTCAGTGTGATCAGTTTATGTAAAGTGCAACTTATTTGGTATCCTTAAATGTTAAGCACGACCAAATGCATTTTTGTAAAGAGTTCGTTACGATATTGTAGAAAGGCTCTCTTTCGAAGGGTTCGACCATTTAGAAAGTAAAACGAATGTACAAGAGCCTTTCTAAACAATAAATAATGAATATGATAAACATTATGATAAACTTGTTTTTGAAATCACATTGTTATATTTAATATGATAAATGTACGAGAGCCTTTCATTATTTATTGATTTTATATTGTTAACCCCTTTTTAAACAATAAATAATGTAGAAAAACTTGTTTTTGAAAAATGTTTACAAAAATAAATTGTTTGAAGAAATATCGATAATGTGACCGAAAAATGTTTTATCAATAACGACTTTTTATTCAATAAAAGTTGTTCGAACTCTTTTGAACTTGTATAGCAACATATGAACACATTAACAAGTATTAACGCATCTCTTTTCATAAGCAAAATAAATTAAACCTAAGTAATTAAAGGAGACATTGACCCTTGATTTAGGGAGTGATTTAAGGGAAGTATAGTGTGTAAGAAGGTATGGACTTTGTTAACCCGCCATTTGGCAAGACCGCGGACAGACGGGTTTAACTTAATCAACTGCATGCTCGTCGAGGCTATAGTATGATGGATTCAGTCGACTGGATGGATGGATGATGCAATATGCTCGGGAGATGGAAATATGATTGGATAAAGATGAATCAACTATAATTTGGGTGTAGGAAACATGGTTCAGCATTAAACATGGTTCGGCATGATGGAGGTTCGGCACATATGGTTCGTTTGGCATTCACGTTCGAATAGCGTTCAAGAGTAGTCGGCATTCCATGAAGCATTCGGCATCTAGGTGGCGTTCGGCGTCAATATACGCTCGGCATTCAGAAGCGCTCGGCATCAAGGAACGTTCGGCATCGAGAGACGTTCGGCAGGGTATAACGTTCGGCAGGTACGAACGTTCGGCATGGCAGAATTGTTCGTCGTAACCTATTGTTCGGCCTAACTATTGTTCGGCCTAACTATTGTTCAGCCTAAGTATCGTTCGGCCAAGAGATGGTTCGGCCTTGATAGCGTTCGACCAGAGTATCGTCCGGCCTAAGTTTTGTTCGGCAATCAGTCGTTCAGCACGAATACATTGGATCGGCCTCCGGTATCGTTCGGCGAAAATGTCTCCCACGGCATTCAGGGTGTTCGGCCTCACTTCTGATCGGCATGAGGAGATCGTTCGGCATTCACACCTTGTTCGGCATTCAGCGTTCGGCTTCTATGGTTCGGCATATGGAGACCACTCCATTTGGGCCGAGGTATTCAGCTACCAGGCCCACCAGGGAAGTCCAACCCATCTTTGTCTATAAATAGAGAGGCAGGGGCACAGTGAAGAGGGATCTTCTTTCTGCTCTCTTACTTTCTCTTTTCTAAGGCTAAGGCAACTCTACCATTTTGTAACTGTAATCGATTATTACAGCAATAAAAAGCAAACTTATGGAGTGGACGTAGGCCGGAGTTAGCTGAACCACTATAAAATCTGTTGTTCTTTACTGCTTTCATTTCAGTTTTAACTGTTCTTCACATTATTACTCTCTACATACATCCTACCTCTGAGCTGTGACTGGTATTTGGTGCTTTCATCTGGATTTGGGGGTTAGTGACCAATTTTGGCGCTAACACTTTGGTGCTTTCACTGAGAATTGAAGCACTCAGGAATTTTGAAGTTAGGAACTTGGACCCTAGAAAACAATGGCTAGACCACCAACAAGGAAGCAAGCAGCAGAAAGAAGCAATCAGGAAGGAAGTCAAGCGGCCTCTTCTGGAGCTGGAGAGGATCATGCATCCATCTACATAACTCGGGATGAGATGCAGGTGATGATGAATTCTATGCAGGAGCAGATGATGAAACGGCAAGAGGAGATGATGCAGGCTCTTCTTAGACAATTTGGACAACCAGGAACTGTAGGTGCTCAAGTTCTTGGAACTGGTCCAAGGGAACTCAACCAGCGGACAGATGAAGTGATTCAGCAGGGGGCAGCTCCCAATCAACAAACAGCTAACCATCTAGATGGATCTAGACTCGGGGGCACACCACCAGGTGGTGCTGGACCAGTTCATGGAGGGATACCGGATGACGCTGCGCGGCCTGACGTCCATAGGAATACAGGAGTACATGATGAAGAATATGTGCCAGAATTTCCGCGGGGACTTAGGGAGCAGTCTGGAAACATGGATAGGGGGCAATCCTTGGTTGGAAACACTGGATTGGCTGACATTATCAGGCAGACTATTCGCGGAGGTCTGACAAACAGAGATTCAGAGGGAGTTAACAAAAGTCCGTTTACCCGGAACATCAGGACAGCTAGGAATCCGCCCGATTTCAAACTACCCACTCTGGAAGTATACAACGGGAAGACGGATCCCACCGACCACTTGATGAGGTACACTAGGCATATGGAAGTGCTGGGGGCAACTGAGGAGGTTATGGCTCGATGTTTCCCCCTGTACTTGACTGATATTGCTGCTACGTGGTTCAGACAGCTGGAGGATGGATCCATTGGAACATGGACAGAACTGGTGGACAAGTTCTTAAGTCAGTTTCGAGTTCACATAAAAAGGCCAAAGAACGTGATGATGCTAACGTTAGTCAAATAAGGGGCAGATGAATCGCTCATGACATTCTTAACTCGATTTAATGCAGCAGTTGCTTCAGTGGATCGGCCAGATCCATCAATGGTTCTGATGGCTGCGGTATTAGGAGTCAGAGATAATTCAGATTTCAAAGTATCGTTGGTACGGGACCCACCGTTGGATCTTGGGGAATTCTTTCATGAAGCTGAAAGATTTCTTCGACAAGAGGATGCATGTTTGGACATGAGGTCAAAGGAAGTAAACATGACTAAGGATGGAGGACTACCCGACGAAAGCTCGGGTGGGGGCAAGGATAAAGGGAAAAGGAAGCGCTGGGGAGAACCAAAGTTCTCCACTTACACAGGATTGAACGCAACGCTGGAGCGGATTTTCTTAGATACTCAAGATCGCCTTCCCTATCGAAGGCCAGCAAGGAGGGAACCCTCAGAACGAGAAAGGGCGTCAGGAAGGCACTGTCTTTTTCATGACCTGGACGGGCATGATACTAACAGTTGTCGGCATTTGAAGGACATAATCGAGGAGCATATAAGGAATGGTCAGTTGCGACAATATGTCGGAACTCGGAATGCGGCAGGGGAACAGGAGCAGCCACCGCCTACCTTGAACGACGAGGTCATGAGGCCCAGGAATGGTGGTCGATTGGTCATCAACTAATCTTGATGGTTTGGAATAAGTAACAAATCCGGGCAAACGGTTAAATCACTTACTCATGTACGGGGTCGGAGATAACCCTCAGGCATGCTCTGAGATGATGGCTTACCGAGACGCCCTGGTTTGTGAAATCTGTTTTTTTTCCTTTGACTTGGACATTTGCTTTTTCTGGTTTGGTTTTGGAGTTTGGTTTTAACTCCCTGTTTTGCTCGTTTTCTGGTTTGGATTCAGGTTTGGATGTTTGTTTTTTGGTTTGGATTTTTGATATGGGTTTCTGGTTTTCTGTTTGGATTTGGATTTCGAATTAGATTTTGATTTCGGATTAGATTTTGATTGGGTTTTCTCTGGATTTTGGCTAAAAGGTCGTCGAGTATGGACTATGCTCGGCAAGTGTCCGGAGAGACCAGGATTCGGCCTAGGACTTAGGCCATATATTATTGGTTACTATTTTAGGTCGTCGAGTATGGACTATGCTCGGCAAGGGTCCGGAGTGACCAGGATTCAGCTTAGGACTTAAGCCACGGCATTATTCGACGTTCAGGGACACTGAACCATGAACACAATGGAATTACTTAACATAGGTCGTCAAGTGTGGATTGCGCTTGGCAAGAACCCGGTGAGGTTACGGATTTGGATATTGGCTATGAATAGCTAAGAATTCGGACAAGAACCCAGAGCGGTCCCGGATTTGGATATCGACCCGGAGAGGTCACAGATATGGTTATAGGTTATTGGATATGGATGGATTGGAACTCGGTAGTCGGGTTCAGATGGATGTGGTATTGGATAAGGACTTGGTTACTGGATAGGAATCAAACATCGACTCGGAACAGTCGTGGAAATGGATCAGGATATGGCCGTGGCACTCGGATAAGATGGCTTGGTAATGGATTGGATTATGAATCGGAAAGTATGGATGTGGATAACATACATACTTAGGATATTGGACTTGAGGCTATTCAAAACACACCTTTCACAGCAAGGCATGTTTTGGGAGGCAAGTGTTAACCCGCCTTTTGGCAAGACCGTGGACAGACGGGTTTAACTTAATCAACTGCATGCTCGTCGAGGCTATAGTACGATGGATTCAGTCGACTGGATGGATGGATGATGCAATATGCTCGGGAGATGGAAATATGATTGGATAAAGATGAATCAACTATAATTTGGGTGTAGGAAACATGGTTTGGCATTAAACATGGTTCGGCATGATGGAGGTTCGGCACATATGGTTCGTTTGGCATTCATGTTCGAATAGCGTTCAAGAGTAGTCGGCATTCCATGAAGCATTCGGCATCCAGGTGGCGTTCGGCGTCAAGATACGCTCGGCATTCGAAAGCGCTCGGCATCAAGGAACGTTCGGCATCGAGAGACGTTCAGCAAGGTATAACGTTCGGCATGTACGAACGTTCGGCATGGCAGAATTGTTTGTCATAATCTATTATTCGGCCTAACTATTGTTCGGCCTAAGTATCGTTCGGCCAAGAGATGGTTCGGCCTTGATAGCGTTCGGCCAGAGTATCGTCTGACCTAAGTTTTGTTCGGCAATCAGTCGTTCAGCATGAATACATTGGATCGGCCTCCGGTATCGTTCGGCGAAAATGTCTCCCACGACATTCAGGGTGTTCGGCCTCACTTCTGATTGGCATGAGGAGATCGTTCGGCATTCAGACCTTGTTCGGCATTCAGCGTTCGGCATCTATGGTTCGGCATATGGAGACCACTCCATTTGGGCCGAGGTATTCAGCTACCAGGCCCACCAGGGAAGTCCAACCCATCTTTGTCTATAAATAGAGAGGCAGGGGCATAGTGAAGAGGGATCTTCTTTCTGCTCTCTTACTTTCTCTTTTCTAAGGCTAAGGCAACTCTACCATTTTGTAACTGCAATCGATTATTACAGCAATAAAAAGCAAACTTTTGGAGTGGACGTAGGCCGGAGTTAGCCGAACCACTATAAAATCTGTTGTTCTTTACTGCTTTCATTTCAGTTTTAACTGTTCTTCACATTATTACTCTCTACATACATCCTACCTCTAAGCTGTGACTGGTATTTGGTGCTTTCATCTGGATTTGGGGGTTAGTGACCAATTTTGGCGCTAACAGACTTGTACTTAGGTATGGTGTGCATGTGCATGGAGAGAAGGTGGACGGGGTTTGTGGTCATTTGACACTTCATTTTTAAGTCTATAAATATATCCACTTGCTCTCTCTTTTGTTCATTCATTTATTTGTAAAGAAACTCTACTCTTTTTTATGTCTTTCTTCTCTCTAACTTTCTTAAACTCATATCAAACAAACTCTATTCTCTTACAAACTTTCACAAAGGTCTTAGATCATCATTAGAACATTATTTAGCATCTAAGAATTTGTATAACAATAGAGAAAAAGAGGGAGCATACTTGGCCGTGAGCATTCTTGGGTTTTGGGGGGGGGGGGGGTGGAGGCATGTGCTGGTGTTTTTGAGCATGTAGGTGGTTGCTTTGGCTTCGCGGTTATGGTAGGAGGTGCTGCCTTTGTTCTAGTGGCTTTTGATCTTTGTCAACTTGGTTTTAAGTGGAGTTATCTCACTATCTTGTAAGTATATGTTGTGTTATAAATTGTTGATTGCTAAAATATAAATGTTAAATAAAAACAATGCAAGTTATAACTTTTTGAACCCCTTTTGCTTTTGAAAGCAAATGACAACATATGTGTATTATAACATCTCTTATACTCCCCCCCAAAACTTGTAATGTGACCATGACTTGATGTATACATGTTTGGATATGTTGTATGTGATGTAAAAGTATGTTTGTAAATGTTTAAAGCTAGAAAGTCGCTATGAAAGCACTTTGAAATCCCTTAACTTTAATTTGTGCAATTTGGTGATTTATGAACATATCATTGTAGAACTTGTTTCATTTGTTCTATACACTTTTATAAGTGTTTTGGTAAGTGAAGGATTGGTTTGGAAAGTGGTGGAAATTGTAGATCAAAGTGGTAAAAGTTATAGCGAAATAGTAGTTATATGAGCATTTTGTAAAAAACATTGTTTTGGAAATTTTAAACAACATCTAAAAAGACATCCTTAAAAGTTTCTTTGTGGTTTTAATAAGTAAAATATAATTACTTAATAATGTAAAATATTAAGTTTTAAAAAGGTATAAAAAAAGTCAAACAAAGTAAAGAAAGTCTGCAGTAAAAAAGTCACTATATGAACAATCCGTGAAAATAACTTGTTTTCTTTAAAAGTTGAATAATCATGTTTAAAATTAAGTATTTCTCCTAAATATTTTTAGAAGTATTTTCTAAAATATATAAGAGTATTTAAAGGGAGTTTCACGTTTAAATGTATTTTAATAATTAATTATGAATTCTTAAAGCAAGTGGCTTTTAAAAGAAAAACATGTTTATTTATTGTTTTTCTATTTATTTCTAAATTTGTTATTTCTACATAATATTCTCTATAAATAATTATAATATATTTTTAAGTAGTTTAAAGGCGTTTTAACATATTAAGAAGTATTTTAAAGGTATTTATATATATATAAGTTTTAAAGAGTAAGTTAAGTATTTTATAAATATAATAAAAAAACTTTGGATTTTAACACTTAAGTTAAAATAAATGGTTTTGCGAAATTAGTTAAAAGTGTATTAGCTTAATTAATATGTATGGATATTCTTTGATCTTTAAAATAAATGTCTTAAAGTGAACGATAAGTATAGAAATGATTTTGGCTTGTTGTAAACAATGTTTTAGTAAAAGTTGTTTTAACCTTTATTATTAGTTATACTTAAGTATATAATTTGTTTATTTAAATAATAAATGTTTTAAAAGATAACTATAAGTAAATGGTTTTGGGTTGTAGTAAACAATATTTTAGTGACATATGTTTTTAACCCTTAGTATAAATTATACTTAGGAATATAATTAGTACATTTAATATAAATAATTTAAGGATAACTATAAGTAAATGGTTTTAGGTTTGCTGTAACAAATGTCTGAGTAACAATTTTCTTAAGCACTTATATGTAATTATATCTTTAAAAGCAAGTTTTAAAGGAAATAGTTAAGTGAGAAATAGTATTGGGTTAGTTGTTAAAAATATTTAAGTAACACTTGTCTTTAACCCTTAAGTATATAATTAGATCTTTAACAATGGAATTTTAAAGATAATAACAAGTACGAGATCTTTCATATAAAGATAGAAGAAAAAAATAGTAGTTTAACTTATAAAAGAGAAGAGGTTTATAATAACGATGTTTAAGTAACATTTTTTTAACCTCTTTGATTATACTTTGAAGTAAGTAAATCTTGTCAATGATTTATGAATATACTTATACCATTTGAGATAAGTATATGACTACTTTTGAAGTATAGAAAAGAGAATGAATGGATCGTGGAATACAAGTATATATCTTTTACAAAGGGAAATTAAATCTACATACAAGCTTAGTTAACAATGAAATTTAATTAAATAAGTTAGGCTTTAATTTATAAGAAGTTAAATTAAATAAGTAAAGTTTAATTAAGAAAGTTAAGCCTTAATTAATGAAAGGTTTAGAATTAATAGGTGGAGTTTTAATTGAAGAAAGATGATTAATTAGAAGAAGTTTTTAATTAAAGGAAGATGTTTTTAAATCAATAATAAGTCTTAATTTAAAGAAAGACGTTTTAAATTAAATGAAAGATGTTTTATCAGATAAAGGAGTTTTACTAATAAAAGAGGGTTTAGTTAATGAAAGGTTAATAAATAAGAAAGGGATTAAAAGTCGTTTATGTGACTTGCTCATGCTTTGTATGTGTTAATCTTGCTTTGTGCGATTACTTGTATATGGAAAACATTTAATCGTGTACTTAGCACTAAAAGCCAACGAAGTAGACTTGATTCCATCTATGAGTGTCAAGATTGATGTTCGAGTAAGGATGAAGTGATAGTGCTCTATCTTACCGACTTCCCTCTTGACTGAGGGATAGTAGAAGTTGAAAAGGTTGAAAACATGATAAGTTTACGAGACTTGGTTTCCGTATATGATTGTTTCATTGTTGTTTAATATGACCAAATTAACTTAAGATGTATCACAAAAAGTTTTATGGCTTCATATGCTTAGAGAACCCCCGGGGAGGAGCATTCGTATGAAATGACTCTAGCTTTCACTTACTTTATAAAGAACCAGAATTGAGTTAACCGGAAATTCATCGATTCAGACTTGAAGAGACCAGTAAGTGTTTTAATTATTGAAAACCATTTCAAGACTGAGATACATGTTCTATCTCTTGGACGTGAGTCTGTTCGAGATGCTGGAATCCATTTGTGGATTCATGATCTGTTTGAGTGATGACGGCTCATGCATTGAGATGTTGAACGTGACTTCACCATCAGTATATGACTAAAGATAGACTAGGATGCACATTCCAGGGGTTTTGCTAACCCACAGGGGTATGCCA
The DNA here is from genome assembly GCA_030737815.1 of Allium fistulosum. Taxonomy (NCBI): domain Eukaryota; kingdom Viridiplantae; phylum Streptophyta; class Magnoliopsida; order Asparagales; family Amaryllidaceae; genus Allium; species Allium fistulosum. Next base: position 706,923,343 of record CM060903.1, on the reverse strand, counting down.
ACTCCATATTTAGAGTATGATTATCGATATGTTGCATGCGAGGAATTGTTGATACTTAGGTTCCACGTGGTTAGAGTTTGCTCATTCAGGCATGGGCCAGTTGTGTTTACCTTATGTTATATTTTATCTAAAGATATATGATGCTTGGAAGGTATTTCCTGGTCCTTGTCATAAGAGATCAGTCACAGTTTTATTATGAGTTTTACTAGCGAGGTCTTTGTGGAAAATCCCTTATGCGAATGTTCCTTTATGGTTTCGTTTGTATCCCTATAAATATTGTTGTGGTGTGACTAATGTAAGCACCAACAACTATTTTTCTTATTTATATTACACACCCTAGACATTATCTATTATATCACCTTATTTACTTATTAAATACGTGGTTCTTTTGAGGGGATAACCGTTATGGCATTCCATGCGGTCTCAAAGGTACTGTTATACGTTGGTCGCATATTTCTTAAGTTTCTCATAGCAGACTTATGTTTGACCCATGGTTTTATTTTTCCCTTATTTCCATGGGTGCTCTTTCGAGTAGTATGAGAAAGGTGGATTTTCGTTGATGTTCATTGAGCTCTTGGAGAGGAACTGGATGTTTACATGCCGTAGTATTCTTATTTCCACTGCATTACTTTATGTATGTATATATATATATATATATCAGCAATTGTAAGTACATGTTGTTATAACTGTCCAGGCTGATGATATTATTCTGATTGAGATATTAATAGTTTACTCTATTTTTTTCTATTTATTTCTAAATTTGTTATTTCTACATAATATTCTCTATAATAATTATAATATATTTTAAGTAGTTTTAAGGTGTTTTAACATATTAATAAGTATTTTAAAAGTATTTATATATATAAGTTTTAATAAGTAAGTTAAGTATTTTATAATTATAACAAAGGAATTGAATTTTAACACTTAAGTTAAAACAAATGATTTTGCGAAATTAATTAAAGTGTATTACCTTAATTAATAAGTGTGGATATGCTTTTATCTTTGAAATAAATGTATTAAAGTTAATGATTAGTATAGAAATGGTTTCGGGTTGTAGCAACAATGTTTTAGCTATATTTGTTTTTAACCCTTATTATTAGTTATACTTAAGTATATAATTAGTACATTTAAATAGTAAATGTGTTAAAAGATGTAATCAATAATGTTTTGGGCTGTAATAAATAATGTTTTAGTAACATTTGTTTTTAACCTTTATTGTAAATTATACTTAGGAATATAATCAATACATTTAATAATAAGTGCTATAAGGAAACTATAAATGGTTTAGAGTTTATTGTGACAAATGTTTAAGTAACAATTGTCTTAAACCACTAAATGTAATTATATCTTTAAAAGCAAGTTTTAAAGGAAATGGTAAAGTGTGAAATAGTTTTGGGTTTGTTGTAATAAATGTTTAAGTAAAACTTATCTTTAACCCTTAAGTATATAATTAGATCTTTAATAATGGAATTTTAAAGTTAATAACAAGTATGGGAACTTTTGTATAAAGATAGAAAAAATAATAATAAAAGTTTAACTTATAAAAGAGAAGAGGTTTATAGTAATGATGTTTAAGTAATATTTGTTTTTAACCTATTTGATTATACTTTAAAATAAGCAAATCTTGTCAATGATTTGTGAATATATTATCCCATTTGAGATAAGTATATGAATACTTTTGAAGTATAGTGAAGAGTATAAATGAATAGCGGAATACAAGTATATATCTTTTACAAAGGGAAATTTAATTTATATACAAGTTTAATTAACAATGAAGTTTAATTGAATAAGTTAAGCTGTAATTTATAATAAGTTAAATTAAATGAGTGAAGTTCGATTATGAATGTTAAATCTTAATTAATAAAAAGTTTATAACTAATAAATGGAGTTTTAATTAAAGAAAGTTGAGTAATTAAAATAAGTTTTAATTAAAGGAAGATGTTTTTAAATTAACAATAAATCTTAATTTAAAGAAAGAAGTTTTAAATCAAATGAAAGAAGTTTTATTAGATAAAGGAGTTTTACTAATAAAAGAGGTTTTAATTAATGAAAGATTAATTAAATAAAAAAGGGGATTAAAAGTCGTTCATGTGACTTGATCATGCTTTTTATGTGTTAATCATACTTTGTGTGATTACTTGTGTATGGAAAACATTTAGTCGTTTACATAGCACTAAAAGCCAATGAAGTAGACTTGATTCTATTTGTGAGAGTCAAGATTGATGCTTAAGTAAGGATGAAGCAATAGTGCTCTAACTTACCGAATTCTCTCTTGACCGAGGGATAGTAGAAGTTGAAAAGGTTGGAAATGTGATAAGCATACGAGACTTAATTTCCATATGCAATCATTTCATCGTTATTTAATATGACCAAATTGACTTAACAAGTATCAAAAAGCTTCACGGTTTCATAAGCTTTGAGAACCTTTGGGAACCTTTGGGGAGGAGCATTCGTATGAAACATCTCTAGCTTTCACTTGCTTTTTAAAGAACCAAAGTTGAGTTAACCGAAAATTCGTCGATTCAGCCTTGAAGAGACCAGGATCGGTAAGTATTTTACTGATTGAAAACCACTTCAAGACTAACATACGTGTTTAATCTCTTGGAAGTGGATCTGTTCAAGATGTTGGAATCCATTTGGGGATTCATGACCTATTCGAGTGATGATGGCTCATGTGTTGAGATGTTGAATGTGACTTCACCATTGGTATACGACTAAAGATAGAGTAAGATGCACAATCCAGGGGTTTTGCTAACCCAAAGGGGTATATCAACTCCATATTTAGAGTATTCTTATCGATATGTTGCGCGCGGGGAATTGTTGATACTTTGGTTCCACGTGGTTCGAGTTCGCTCATTCGGGTGTAGGGCAGTTGTGTTTACCTTATGGTATATTTTATCTAGAGATATACGATGTTCGAAAGATATTTTCTAATCCTTGTCATAGGAGATCGGTCGCAGTTTACTTACGAGTTTACTAGGGAGATCTTCATGGAAAATCCATTATGCGAACGCACCTTTGCAATTTTATTTATATGCCTATAAATATTATTATGGTGTGATTAATGTAAGCACTAACTGCTATTTTTCTTTATATTATACACCCTAGACATTATCTATTATATCGCATTATGTACTTATTAGATGTGTGATTCCTTTGAGGGGATAACCGTTATGGCATTGCGGTCTCAAAAGTATTGTTATATGCTGATCATATATTTCTTGTGTTTCTCACACCAGACTTATGTCTAACCCATGGTTTTATTTTCTCCTTATTTCCATAGGTGCTCTTTCGAGTAGTATGAGAAAGGAAGGTTTTCATTGATGTTTATTGAGCTCTTGGAGAGGATCTGGATGTTTACCTACAATAGAATTCTTATTTCCGCTGCATTACTTAAAGTATATATATCAGCAATTATAAGGATAAGTTATTATAATTGTCCAGGTTGATGATAGTACTCTGATTGACAACTCTGAAATACTATTTATAATAAAGTAGCTATGTATATTGTCTTTTGATATTATATGTTATCATTCTGCTGTGAGATTCTGATGTTTTTATTCTCCTCTTTCCTATTCTTTTTTTTACCCTAATGTTCTGTCTTTCTGGCACTTGGGTGCTCGGTGCGTGAATACCATGGATGTATTAGTGTCAACATTCGAGGGTCGAATAGGCTATCGTTACAATTAATTTCATCTAAAGTGCAATTTACGAGGTCATACGAGACAAGTGCTTATAACAAACCCCAACATATCATAGGTCAAGGAGTTGACAGATCGTACGAGTCAAAAGACCGCACATAATAACTGTTTGTGAGGGATCTTGTATGGACCACCCGAAAGAAGTTTGGACATATCGACATTGATTGACCTGTTTATGTTTCGAACATAAGTTTCGAAACTGAAATCGAATCAGTTATATATATATAAGGTAATCCATAAAATTATCGTGGATACCCATTTCATTGCACCGAGACAAAATTGTTGTTTCAAGAAAAAACCAACTTTGTGGCAATCGAATTTCTTTTAGACATTATTGGTGGTCAAATGGATTTGGATACGATCCAAAGATAAAATTGATTACGGATGATGAAATAAAATTAACCAAAGCTAAAGGAACAAAAGCATTAGAATGTCTAATAGCAGTTTTGCTTGTTAAAGAGAAACTGTGAGTTTTATATCAATGTCGAGAATAGACAATCCTTAGTCGTCAATAAAACCATTAAAAGTATTGACTCTGCCATATGATATGATACACAAATCTGAAAGGATTCTAAATATGCTATCATAATATGGTTTTGATAGTTGTATCCAAAGGGATATGATTCATTGGTCGCAACTGTATATTCAAGAGAAAAACTAATGTAGTTGGAAACTTGGAATATAGTATGCAACATTGATAAGAATAATATCATAAATTTCAATTGTTGAAATTAACCTAACAGATTCATCATTCAATGTGCTCATGTTAATTCATATTTTACTTATAAAATTATCGCCTAGTATGACTTTGCATTTTGATACATTTATGTTGAAACGAAAAATTCCGAATAATGATTTACAGTAGACTGTTTGCACATAACAACCAAAGAGTTTCAAAGTCAGTTGCAGCGATATTGAGTTTGTGGATTTCGAATATGATCCAAGAATGGATACAAAAGTATCATTTGACAAGCAATAGAATTGAACAAGTATTTTGATAGAAATATCAAATATTATGATTTTTTGTCAAAATGTAGAGGAAGCATTGTCTATAAGAAAGAACATTAAAAAGTACATATATATTTCTAAACTAAGTAAAACAACATACTACTAATTGTTAACGATGTACTTATGTTAGTGCTGTTGGAATTCCCTTCCAAGATGGGAGAAAGGATGGTAGACTTGTGCATTTGAGGTTTCTCTAGATCATATAAGGGACATAAGATGAGTCAGGAGTAGCTTTGGGTCCAGATGTGTGGCTGGTGGTGACATCTTGAGGTGACGATCTGTAGCCTTCGCCTATGTCCTTTTGCACTGTAGCGGCCAGCTCTGGATGGAGAACAAGCTCGCCCTCTCTTAGCACCCAGGGCTCATCTCCCATCAAGACCTCCTTTTTCAACTGTGCTAGGTCTACTTCACCGCCTTTTAGAAATTCCTTCTCCTCCTTAACAACTGATGCAGCCAAGGAAGCGAATTCGATGATGTAAATTGAATCCGTCCAGGATCTCACACGATTAGCGGAAATAATCGGTGAATCGATGATAAATCGATGAAATGATACAATGATGAATTGATGGATTGAAGATACCCAAGATAAAGGCCCAAATCCGTTGATCACGAAGATACCGGATTCTAGCAATCTTCGACACGTTGATTGCGCACGATGCCGTGAGAGAAGATCTACAATTCTTCGAACGTTGATCAAGCGCACCTGATTCCGTGAATTGGCTTCAATAATCGTTGATTCGAGCGCACTCGAATGCCGAAGGTGGAGATAGGAGATCACACTCAACTACCAATTTCAATAGAGGCACAAAGCTCTCAACAAATTTTATTCAAAAATAAACTTCCTTTACAAATGACACAACCCGCCTATTTATAGGCTTACAACACCCTTAACTCGCTCGCGACTCAACTCAGAACTCACGACCTAATAGACGCGACTTAACAAACAACGAGTTAACAAGCTACACATTACATGACATAAAAAAAACGACATAACGACTTACAACTTGCGACTTACAACATTACAACATTACGCGACTCAACAACAAGCGGTACAACATTACATGACTTAACAAAATGCGACCTAAGAAAATCTGCTTCAGGACGACTTAAGCGACTTAAGGAATTTCGACTTAAGAAGATGCGGCAAAAGCAAGCGACTTATAGCATGAGCGACTTATAGAGATATTGTTAGGTCACTATCTCGTAATGCAGGTGATTTCAAGGCAGGTGGCATTCGATGGTTGCACGAACCCAGGCTTAACTCGCTAGGTCGTATCTCGGTAGGTCGTAGCTCGCTAGTCAGCGACCTAAGGAAATGTGGCATGAGTGTTTGGGTCGCTGGCGACATATTGTTAGGTCATAACTCGCTATTCGCTGGCGACATAATGTTAGGTCGTAACTCGCTATTTCGTAACCCATAGTGTGCTGCTTCATCCTTCCCCTGTTTCTCGTTAGGTCGTAAGTCGCTAGGTCGTTCGCGACCTAAAGTATGCGACTTAGCACAGCGCGCTGCATCATCGTTTCCCCGCCTTTTCACCCCTTTAACTCGTTCATACGACTTAGTTGAGTCGTTAACTTGTTCCAACTTCAAATCTTGAATTGGAATATCAGGATGGGCTGCATCATCCTCCCCTGGTTGAGAAAAATTCGTCCTCGAATTTAAAAGTTCTTCCCCATTGGGTAGTTCCTCTCCATAATAAGGTATAAGATGTTTAACATTAAACACGTCAGAAGTGTACACATCCTCCGGCAGCTTCAACCTATAAGCATTTTCATTGATCCGTTTCACAATCTTTACGGGACCAATCTTTCGAGCTTTAAGTTTATTGTATGCTCCCACTGGAAAACGATCCTTCGTTAGTACAACATATACTAAATCTCCTTCATTAAATTCAGCACTTCTTCGCTTCAGATCCGCAGATCGTTTATACTTCTCATTCGTCTTCTCCAATCGTTCCTGAACGATTCTATGGCATTCTGTCAACCCATCAACAAAATCAGCAGCCCGCTTAACTATCCCTTTCGGTTGTGGCACTATCGTTAAATCCAACGGCCCCTTTGGCAAGCTTGAATATATAATCTGAAATGGACTGAAACCCGTACTACGGTTGATAGCATGATTATGAGCAAACTCTGCTTGACATAACTTCACATCCCAGCTCTTCAGATTATCATTCACAAGGCAACGCAATAGATTACCCAGGGATCTGTTCACAACTTCAGTCTGTCCATCCGTCTGTGGGTGATAAGCGCTACTGAATTTCAGCTTTGTTCCCACCATCTTGCACAAACTCAGCCAAAAATGACTCAGGAATCTGGTATCCCTGTCTGAAACTATAGATTCTGGTAAACCATGCAAGCGATAGATCTCTCTAAAGAACAACTGTGCCACATGGACTGCATCTGCCGTCTTCTTACAAGCAACAAAATGTACCATCTTCGAGAAATGGTCCACCACAACATATATAGAGTCATTTCCCCGTTGAGTCCTCGGCAAGCCCAGCACAAAATCCATGCTTACATCAACCCACGGTTTTGTAGGAACAGGTAAAGGCATATACAAACCCGCATTTGTAGCTGTCCCTTTCGAAACTTGACAAACATGACATCTTCGAACAAACTTTTTAACTTCCCGCTTCATCGAGGGCCAATAATAAGACTGAGAAATTAACTGCAATGTGCGATCCCGACCAACATGTCCTTCTTCATGCAACTCTTTTACAATTTTCCTTCTCAAGCTGCAATCTGGTACGCATAATCGATTCCCCTTGAATAAGAATCCATCTACCAACACAAACTCATCAGTACTCCCATCCTTGACTTTTTCAACAATCTTTGCAAAGTAAGGATCTTCCTCAAACAATTCTGGCAATAGTTCAAATCCTGTCACTTCAACCTTCATTGTCATCAACAAATGATTCCTCCTGCTCAAGGCATCAGCTACACAATTCGTCACTCCTGATTTGTGCTTTACAACAAAAGTAAACTGCTGCAGATACGCGACCCATGAAGCGTGTCTAGATGAAATTTTGTCCTGCCCTTGCAAATGTTTCAAAGCTTCATGATCCGTATAAAGAACAAACTCCTTCTGAAACAGATAATGCCTCCAGTGCTTCACAGCTTGAACAATTGCGTAAAACTCCACGTCATAAGTGCTATATCTCAACTTGGCTCCAGACAACTTCTCACTGAAATAAGCAACTGGTCTTCCATTCTGACTCAATACTCCACCAATCCTAACCGTCGAAGCATCAGTGTGTAACTCGAACAATATCTGAAAATCTGGCAGTACCAGAATGGGTGCTGTCGTCAAAAGTGTCTTGATCTTCTCAAAAGCTAACTCTGCTTCCTCTGTCCACACGAACTTCTTTCCTTTCATGCAATCGGTTACAGGTGCCATCATACTGCTAAAATGTGGAATGAATCTTCGATAAAAAGATACCAACCCATGAAAACTCCTCACTTCAGTAATTGTCTTGGGTTGTGGCCAAATCCTGACAGCTTTCACTTTGCTTTCATCCACTTGAATACCCTCCTTCGACAGAACATATCCCAGAAACAAAACACTGTGCGTCATGAACACACACTTCTTCGTTGCTGCATAGAATTGCTCCTGTCGTAGACTCAACAGCACTTCTCGCAAATGCTGGATATGCTCTTCCATACTCCCACTATAGATCAAAATATCGTCAAAGTAAACTACTACGAACTTCCCAATAAATGGTCTGAAAATCTGGTTCATCACTCTCATAAAAGTACTAGGAGCATTTGACAAGCCAAACAGCATAACCAGCCATTCGTATAGACCTTCCCTAGTTTTAAAAGCAGTCTTCCACTCATCACCCGGTCTAATACGAATCTGATGGTATCCACTCTTCAAGTCAATCTTTGAGAACACAACAGCCCCACTCAACTGATCAATCAAATCATCGAACCTCGGCATAGGAAACCTGTATCTCACAGTGATCTTGTTTAGAGCCCGACTGTCCGTACACATCCGCCAAGTCCCATCCTTCTTCGGTACCAATAAGGCTGGCACTGCACAAGGACTCAAGCTCTCCTGAACACGCCCTTGTTCTAACAACTCCTCCACCTGCCTTCTCAGTTCCTCATGCTCCTTAGGACTCATCCTGTAATGTGGCCTGTGAGGTAATGTCGCCCCTGGCACAAGATCAATCTGATGCTGAATATCTCTCAACGGTGGTAACTCCTTTGGCAACTCTTCAGGAAACACATCTCTGAATTCTTCCAACACTGGCTTTACTTCCTCTGGAACTTCAATAGATTCAGTAGCTTCATGTCCAATCAACAAGAACACCTCTGGAATCTCCTCTACTTCTTCAACAAACTCCTTCAAAGTCAACAAAGTCTTCAGCTCCTCAATCTCTTCTGACTTGCTCTCTCCTTGATGTCTCTTCTTCGGAACTAAAATGATCTTAGTATCCTCAAACATAAAGCTGTAGCTATTGGTTCGACCATCATGCTGCACTGCTCGGTCATACTGCCATGGTCTTCCCAAAAGCAAGTGACAAACATCCATCTCCACCACATCACACCAGATCTCATCTTTATACTTCTTCCCAATAGAAAATGGAACATGAACTCGCATGTCCACCTTCACCTCTCCTCCTTTCCTTAACCACGCTAACTTGTAAGGATTTGGATGCTTCTCCGTCTTCAACTTCAACTTTCTTACAGCTTCGGTAGAAATGATATTGTCACAACTTCCCGCATCAATCACAAATTTACACACCTTCCCCAGTATAGTGCATGTCGACTGAAAGATATTACTCCTCAACCAACTAGCCTCCTCTTCCTGCTTCGGTGTCAAACATGATCTCCTCAACATTATATTACATCCTTCATCTCCCGACGCGATATCCTGTTCGTCCTCCTCAACTGGACTAGAATAACCTTCATCAACATCCTCACCTTCCACTTCAGCAATCATAGCTCGCCTCTTCGGTTTTGGGCAATCATTACTCTTGTGACCCACTTCCTGGCAATTATAACACTTGAAACTGTTGTTGACCTTCGCCTTCGCAACTTCATTCACAACTGGTTTACTGATAGTTTTAGAAACATTGGAACTCCCACTAGCACCCTTGCTCTGAGTATTGGAACTTGGAAACACACCACCTCCTCGTCTTCCCTGCTTCTCCTAAGCCAACGCCTTCTGGTGCGCTTCAGCCACAGATCTAGGGTCAAACATATTTACCATATCCTAGATCTGGATCCTTAACCCCCCAACAAACCTAGCAGTCAATTGTTCCTCCGTCTCCATAATGTCATTTCGAGTAATCAGTTGATAAAACTCATCAGCATAATCATTAACAGTCTTCATCCCTTGCCTCAAATTCTGCCACCTCTGATACATGAGTGATTGATAATTGTAAGGCAAGAATGTAGCCTTCATCATCTTCTTCATTTTCTCCCAAGCAACAATCTTCGACTTCCCCATCCGTTCTCGTGTAAGTTTGGTTTATTGCCACCACGCCATAGCTCTCCCTCTCAACCTAGTAGCAACCAACTTCACTCGACGATCTTCCAGAACCTCCTTGAAATCAAAGATCTCTTCAACATTAGATAACCAATCTAGAAATTCTTCAGCCTGCATACCACCCTTAAACTCTGGAATTTCAATTTTCATTTCGGACTCCCATTTGTGATCATACTCTGAATGATTTCTTCCTTGGATTCGATTTCGATCATGAACACTACCACCATCAAACTCCTCATCAAAATCTGATGCATATCGATGTCGATCATGACCACCAACATCTCTACCACCACCATTTCTACCACCAACATCCCTTCGATCTACATTCCTCCGATCACGATCATCAACATTCCTATCACGATCGTCAACATTTCTACGATCATGATCTTCTCTCCCGATCTGAATGTGGGGAAACTCTATTTCCCCTATGGCTCGATTCAGGTGAAACCCTTCTTCAACTTTGATTCATTTCAAGCATCATTCTCTCTAATCGACCAATCCCCTCATTCAACTTCTCATTGAAATTCTCGTTGATTCGTTGTTCCATTTCATCGGCCTCTTCTCTTCCATACAAAGCATAAACATTGCGATGACGTTGAGCTCGTCTCGGTGGTATGATTGAACTTCAAACAAATCTTCAAAAATTCAAACACTTTCCGAACTTTGATCCAAAATGATATGGATCGAAACTCCCAACTTGTTGCAACTTCACGATGAACACGATGAACACCAAACTTCTCAACAATGCAAATCCGATCTCCAAACTTCAAATTCTCAAAACCCAATTCTCCAAATGATGCAAACTTCTTGCGATCTGGCTCTGATACCAAACTGATGCAGCCAAGGAAGCGAATTCGACGATGTAAATCGAATCCGTCTAGGATCTCACACGATTAGCGAAAATAATTGGTGAATCGATGATAAATCGATGAAATGATACAATGATGAATTGATGGATTGAAGATACCCAAGATAAAGGCCCAAATTAGTTGATCACAAAGATACCGGATTCTAGCAATCTTCGACATGTTGATCGCGCACGAGGCCGTGAGAGAAGATCTACAATTCTTCGAACGTTGATCAAGCGCACTTGATTCCGTGAATTGGCTTCAACAATCATTGATTCGAGCGCACTTGAATGCCGAAGGTGGAGATAGGAGATCACACTCAACTACCAATTTCAATAGAGGCACAAAGCTCTCAACAAATTTTATTCAAAAATAAACTTCCTTTACAAATGACACAACCCGCCTATTTATAGGCTTACAACACCCTTAACTCGCTCGCGACTCAACTCAGAACTCATGACCTAATAGACGCGACTTAACAAACAACGAGTTAACAAGCTACACATTACATGACATAAAAACAAACGACATAACGACTTACAACTTGGGACTTACAACATTACAACATTACGCGACTCAACAACAAGCGGTACAACATTACACGACTTAACAAAATGCGACCTAAGAAAATCTGCTTCAGGACGACTTAAGCGACTTAAGGAATTTCGACTTAAGAAGATGCGACAAAAGCAAGCGACTTATAGCATGAGCGACTTATAGAGATATTGTTAGGTCGCTATCTCGTAATGCAGGTGATTTCAAGGCAGGTGGCATTCAATGGTTGCACGAACCCAGGCTTAACTCGCTAGGTCGTATCTCGGTAGGTCGTAGCTCGCTAGTCAGCGACCTAAGGAAATGTGGCATGAGTGTTTGGGTCGCTAGCGACATATTGTTAGGTCATAACTCGCTATTCGCTGGCGACATAATGTTAGGTCGTAACTCGCTATTTCGTAACCCATAGTGCGCTGCTTCATCCTTCCCCTGTTTCTCGTTAGGTCGTAAGTCGCTAGGTCGTTCGTGACCTAAAGTATGCGACTTAGCACAGCGCGCTGCATCATCGTTTCCCCACCTTTTCACCCCTTTAACTCGTTCATACGACTTAGTTGAGTCGTTAACTTGTTCCAACTTCAAATCTTGAATTGGAATATCAGGCTGGGCTGCATCAACAACTTACTCCCAAGCCAAAGCCAGAGCCTTGGGATAATCATCACCGAGCCACTCTAAGTTGTGGAACTTAAGCATATTGGCATTGTACTTAATGGTCAGTGGCTCGAATCTCTCCATCATACGCTTCTCAGTGGCTTCAACTTCCTTCTTGATGAGCGCATCAACATCCCTAGTACTCGTCTCTTTCACTAAGGGTAGTAAGTTGCTCTTCACTGTAACTCCCCTAATTTTGGTTAATATTATTTAGGATATTTAATTATATAAGTAAAAATAATAATGAAAAGGATAAGGAAAAGGATATTTGATAACTAAAATAGGCTGTGCCTTAACAAATGAGTTATTAAGACTGGATTATAACTTATATAAGAAGGAAGAATTCATGCTAAGGGCAAAATAGGAATAGGCCATAATGGAATAGGCCATAATTCCCAAACATAAACCCTTACACTCCTTCCTCATCCACTTTCATTCATACAAACCTAAACTAAATCAAGGCCGGCCATTGTTGAGAGCATTAAGAAGAAGAAAAGCTATGAAACAATATTAAAGCTTAGGGGAAACAAATTCAAACTCAAATCTCAAATTCATTCATCAAATCAGGTGAATAATGGTACCCATCTCTAATATGTTTGCTTAATTTTGGGTTTAGGATTAAACTCAAAATAGTATGATTGATATTATGTCATGTTTGAATGTTTGAATGTTTGGATGATTATATGCTTTATGATTAATTATTGAATTTAATTATGAAATCCTTAAATAGGTTTAAGTGTGAAATCCTATCATATGACATCCAAATGACTTAAAATTTTGATATGATGTCAGAAACATTATTTTGGAAGTGAGTCTTCAATTTCATAATTTTCTGGTTAAGTATGAATATTTTATTATTTTCTTAAGTGAAGAAAATAATTTATTTCGGTTTAATTATTGAAAATAATTAAAAAATGTTTTTTGTTCCGAAATTTTTACATATTAAAGATTATATAAAATCTAATTTATTGTGATTTTTGAGAATTTTTCCCAGGTATTTACGAATTATTATGAATTTATTGGGCTAGAAACGCCTAATAATTATATTAAAATGTTAATATAAAATGATGGTTAGAAAAATTAGCTTGGGAACAATAAATTTTCTCTATAGCTTTTTTGAAAAGAATTTGATAAAGAAAGTTATTAACCAATGAGATTTCGACAAATAATAGGAGTAGGCGAAAAGAATTTACTTATAATAGCAAGAAAACAGTTTTCATAATATTTACAAGTATGTCATGTCGAAGTCAATGATGTCGCCGTTTATTATGCCACTCTTATGATCTTTGATGTCAACCATTGGCAATGTATAGGATATCAACTATAGTTGGTATGTAATAAATCAGCTTTGGTTGAAGCATGAAGCATAGCAGCGAAGCCGACATCAACGTCTTTGACGTAAGTAATGCCGCTTATTTTCGGTACAAATCCCTTAATACTTCGATGCTATATTTTATATAAAAGGGCATAATGCTGCATATTTTCTATAACATCGTCGACTCCATAAAGCAATAATGCCTCGTATTTTCATATCGACTATAACGATGCCACGTGTTATCAACCTCGGCCCTAGTGATGCCGCATTTTTCTTTAAGGCAATGATGCCTTTTTTCTATAACGGCTATAATGATGCCACATTTTTATTTATGAACTTGATGACGAAACTCATCAACATCACCATTCCCATAATTCTAAGTTTTAAAGCTTTATATTATGTAAACCAATAACGACATCGCCTATAGTCGGTAACCTATATATGAGATGTACATAATTTTGGCTCTATGGCCTTATACTTTGCAGATCAAAGGCTTTAACATGATTTTGTTTTTAGAGGGTGTGATAATCCCTAGTGTTGCTATTGATGTCGAGTTTCATCAATATGATAGTTTTATTAAGTTTGGGTTTATAGCCTATAGTTTTGAGGGGCGATAACCTCTAAGTGGTTTCAAAATTTATCGATACTACTTTATAAAAGCATATATCTTGGCATAAGTATTTTGGATAAAGCAAAGGGATATAATTTTCCTTATTTTAAATATGATTTCAACGATTAAATCATTTATAAAGATTTTATTTTCAAGGAAACAGAAAAAGGGTATTTAGCCCAAAGTCTTACTAAAGAATTATTGTTCTTGTCACTGTTAGATAAATTATGATACAGTGAATTGACTCGGGGATTAGAGAAACCAGGGGGACTGGTGTAGGGTCGTGCCCTATACTTCAGCCGTTAGCCCCTAACTGATATTAGTCTAAAATTGCAGTGTGTAGGGATTTATCACGGGTAAGACTAAAATTAGGTTTATGCATAGAAAGGAATAAACATAGATGAGTTAGGCTATTGGTTGGCCTGCAAAACCATTAGGATCAGTATGACCCTAGAAATAGTAAGTTTTGGACAAACTGTCCAGTTTCCTTCTAATGGTAAGCTAGAAAGTTTTATATACCCCATAGGCCCTAGTCAACCATATAGGTTTATAGTTACCTAAGAAAACTATGATGTTGGGACAGATAGTCCATTTATTTAGACATATTGTTCATGATTACCCAGGTTGCATGCATGCATATGATTGTTTATATTGTTTAGTTTAACCATTGTGGTTACAGGTGCTTGGTTTATGAAAGACATATTTTAAGGATATTAGTGAGGGGAAAACCTGCTCCCCTCAGCAGCGTGGTCTCACTAGTTATCCATTTACCAAGATTGCATATTATTATTCACACAATAATTTTTGTCTGATTCAAAAATATTGTTTTTCCCCTTTAACTCTCGGGTGATCATTTGATTAGTTTGAGATTAAGGTTTCCAGATCATTTAGGTTGAACGAATAAAGCTTTTGGGTATGTGCAGAAGGCAGATCTCGCTATCTAGGAGTCTAAATTTTTAATATCTGCTGTGTTGAAGTTTTATTTAGTTAGAATGTATGTATTGACAGATGTTATAACTGTCTAGTAGTTAACTCTAATCAACCGAAGGGGCATTTTCATATGTCGCTTTTGGAGTATTTTGTAACAATTATATTTTATCTGAACCTAGGCAACATTTGATATTATGTAATAAATGTGAAATATTATCTTTGAAATGAAGTATGAAAGTTTGTTTTGAAATTATGTTTAAGAAAATTTCATATTCTTATGCTTTGATGTGATTGATACTATTAACATGACCTCATTTTATCATTGGAAATTAATACTATAAATGACCGCAGCATCTATAGCGGTTAGTTTCGAGCCTCAAAATGGAGGATGTTACAACTTGGTATCAAAGCATAGGTTTATGTAAAACCAAAAGCATTTTGAACTTAAAATGAGTTTTGAAAACGTAATTTGAATGAATCGGAGAATAAGATTGGTGTATGGAAGAACACTATAGTAATGTACTTGTATTTGATATATTTAAGTATATAGCCTATCGCTATTCTTCCCATCCCTCTTTGACCGTTCTTCTGTATCTCACTAAGGTTCAAATGTGGAGTTAAGGAACGTAAGGCATGGAGGTAGGAAATGGAAGAGATAATCTCGGTGGAGGAAGCACCACAACTACCGAAAATGTCAAGCCCAATACAAGGAGGAATTCGGGCCGACAAACAGCTGCTAATGTGGATGCCGAAGCACCGCAGATAGATATGGGAGCTATGTATCAATTCTTCATTAATATGATGCAAGCAGGAGTCGTAACTGGATAAGTGGGTGGAAATGTTGGAGTGGCAAATCCTAAAGTTCCAGTTGTCAACAATTATGTTATTTTGAGTAGGGATTATGTAAGACTAGGAGGAAAGCCATTTATTGGAATTGAGGATGCTATTGAGGTAGAGAACTGGATACTCCATTGTGAAAGGATTTTTGCTGATTTAGGTCTGAATGACGAGAATAAGAGGAAGTTGGCATCCCGATAACTACAAGGAGCTGCATTGTGTTGGTGGAATAGTGTAACTGTCGGGGTGCCAGAGGAGAACTTGACTTGGGCAGAGTTCAAGAGGAGGTTCGAGGAGAGGTTTTAGTATGAAATTGCCAAGTCGAATTTGCTAAGGAAGTTGTTGAGTTAGTGCACAGAGACATGATTATGTTGGAGTATGCAACAAGGTTTGAGGAGTTATCCAGGTATAGGTATGCTATGGTGGATACTGTGATTAAGAGAAATGAAAAGTTCATCTTTTGATTAAGACCAGATCTTGCTAGAGCAACCTTACCACATCTTAGGGATCCATGTGATGTAGTAGTGGAGATGGAGTTGAGGAATGAAGAGATGCTTGCTTTCTTTAGCAGTAACAAAGCAGTGGAGGCTCAGAGTAGGCAGTCAGAAAAGAAAGTTCTTTTCGAAAAAGGAAGCTCGGAAGGGTGGAGCTGCCAAGAAAGGAAAAACAGAGGTTGTGTGCTACAAATGTGACAAGAAAGGGCATTTTGCGAATAAGTGTCGTTCAGAAGATGGAAAGAAGATTATTGGAAGGAAGAACATCAAGTGCTTCAATTGTGATCAGATTGGACATTACAATAATCCGTACGAGGAACCTGTTAAGGTTGAGAAAAGAAAAGTGTTTGCTTTAGAACCATCTGCCTTGAGACCCACAGCAGAGAAAAAGGGAAAGATTGTGATGGGAGGTATGATTTTTATTCACGATATACCTATTAGAGTACTGTTTGATACTGGTGCATCACATGCTTTTATATCTCATTACTTGGTAGATAAGCTAAATTTAGAACCATTATACCTAGTTACTCCAGTAAGGGTTGCGAATCCTATAGGACGGTATGCAACTCTTGGGATGAGATGTGATCATTTAGAGTTTGAATTATTAGGTCATATATTTGCCAGTAGTTATTAGTGTTTGACTTTGTGGGCTTTGGGATTATTTTGGATATGGAATGGTTAAGCAAATATAATGCTAGGATATTTTTCCAAGATAGGGAAATATCAGTAAGACACTCTAATAGTAACGATCGAATTATATACTCCGTAGAGGACCCGAATTTTGAAGTTTGTGCTTCGTTGGGTGCAATGGAGGAGGAAGGCGAATTGAATCGAGTTTTTATCGTCAGAGAGTTTGCTGATGCCTTTGGGCCGGTAACAAAACTATAGCTAAAACGAGCTATTGAGTTTCGTATAGATCTTGTACCTGGAGCTGAACCCGTAAGTAGACCGCCTAGCAGAATTTCACCTACAGAGATGAAGGAGTTAAAGGTGCAGCTAGAGGACTTTAAAGGAAAAAGTTTTATTTGGCCAAGAAGTTCGCCTTAGGGAGCGACCGCGGTGTTCGTAAAGAAACCAGATGGGTCATTGAGACTATGTATTAACTATCAAAAGCTGAATGAGAAGACAATAAAGAACATATATCCTTTGCCAAGAATAGATGATATGTTTGATTAGTTGAGTGAAGCCAAAGTATTTTCTCAGTTGTATTTGGTGGCAGGGTTCCACTAATTGAGGATGGTGGAAGACGGTAATCCTTTGATGGCGTTTCGAATAAGATATGGTTTGTACGAGTGGTTAGTAATGCCATTCAGATTAACTAATACGTCTGCTTTCTTCGTAGATTTGATGGACCAGATCTTCCGAGAGCATTTTGATAGATTTATGTAAGTATTTATAGATGATATTTTAACAAATTCTAGGAATGAATGAGATCATGAGACTCACCATAGAATAGTGCTTGAGACATTGAGGCAATATCAGCTGAAAGCGAAGTTTTCAAAATGTCACTTTTAGAAGAAAGAAGTAAAGTTTCTTGGTCATGTAGTCTCAAAAAAAGGGTTGTCACTGGATCCAGCTAAGATAGAAGTAGTTAATAATTAGAAGATACCCAAGACAGTGGCTGGGATAAAGTTTTCTTGGATTAGCTGGCTACTATCGGAGATTCATCAAGGATTTCTCTTATATAGCAGCACCGACGACTAAACTAACAAGGAAGGATGTGAAGTATGTTTGGACCGATAAATATGAGGAGGCATTCCAAAAGCTGAAACATTTATTGACCAATGCGTCCATGTTAGTTGTTCCGGATGGAAATTAAGATTTGGTGGTCTGTACCGATGTGTGCGGAATAGGATTAGGGGCTATGCTGATGCAAAAGAGGTAAGTGATTGCCTATGCTTCTCGACAGCTAAAACCACATGAAGCTAAATATCTGACTCATGATTTAGAGTTAGCTACTGTAATTTTTGCTTTGAAGGTGTGGAGACACTGCCTTTTGGGGGAGAGGTTCGAGTTGTATGCGGATCACAAGTCTTTAAGATACTTATTCTCTCAGAAGGAGTTAAATATGAGACAATAGAGGTGGTAAGAGTTTATAGCTGCTTATGATTTCGAAATTGAATATACATCAGGGAAAGGAAATAAAGTTGCAGATGTACTTAGTAAAAATATCAGAACGCAGTATTGGCAATGTCAATGGAGTGGAAAGATTTTGAAACCTTAATTACTTGTAGTATGTAGTTAAGATCGACTGCTAGTTCTAGTCAGAGTACTACAATGTTATCTGTCTTAGAAGTCCGACCAATACTGATTGAAAAGATTGCTTCTAAGCAAATAGATGACCCATTGCTAGCTGAACAAATTAGAAGATTGGAAAGTGCAACTGAGATGATGATTTGAAGGGCTTTTATCTTGATCAAAGTGGATGGTTGAGAAAGAAGGGACAATTGTGTGTTCTTGATGTTGGAGACCTAAGGAAAGAAGTCCTTATGGAGTGTCATCGATCAAAGTTTACTATTCATCCTGGAGGAACTTAGATGTATTGGGATATGAAGAGAAGTTTTTTTTGGGAGGGTATGAAAAGGGATGTAAGCTTATGGGTAAAGAAATGCTTGAATTGTCAGCAAGTAAAAGCCGAGCATCAGAAGCCAAGTGAATTGCTTTAGCCTTTGGATATATTAGTCGAAATGAGATTTTATATCTATGGACTTCATTGAAAAATTGCCAAGGTCAAATAGGGGAAATGAAAGTACCTGGATTATATACAGTGGATAGACTGACGAAGAGTGCACATTTCATTCCCATTAAGTCGACAAGGATGACACCTTTTTGGCTAAGTTATTTATGAAGAATATTGCTAGACTACATGGAGTTCCTAGTAATATAGTAAGTGACAGAGATACCTTATTCACTAGTGAATTCTAGAAACGTCTACAAGAAGTTTTAGGTACCAAGCTCAAGATGAGTACCGCATACCATCCACAAACCGACAGGCAAACAGAAAGAGTTAACAAAGTCCTAGAAGATTTGTTAAGAGCATGTGTGCTAGACTTTGGTGGATCATGGGAAGACCATCGACACTTTCAAATTTTCCTATAACAATAGTTATCAAACTAGCATAAGGATGACACCTTTTGAAGCTTTATATGGAAGACCATGTAAATTCCCCGTATGTTGGTTAGAGACCGGAGATAGATTGATTCTTGGTCTAGATTTAGTAAGAGAAGCCACAGAAAGTATTAAGTTAATCTGAGCTAGAATGAAGAAAACTCAGTCTAGGCAGAAGAGTTATGCAGATAAAAGATGGAAAGACTTAGAGTTCTCAGTTGAAAACCATGTTTTCGTCAAAGTATCTATAGAATACAATGGTTTATGAATTTTGTTTGATGATAATAAATAAATATATATTCATTAAATGTGTTTGTTATAGTACTATTGCAATTTCATATAATTAAATAAATATTTGCAGAATAAAATAATTGAATCAGAATTTTATTTGAACAAACATTTTATTCAAACAAATATTTTATTTCAATTTCAACTAATATACATTTAGCTTCCATTATATTTACATTTTTAAATATAATACAACTTTCACTATTACTCTCATACATACAACATTTTTATATACTTTCATATACAATATCTCTCTTACTCTCACTTACTCACACTCAATCGAGTTTGTTTTTTGATGTTAATCTTGATTTGTTTGCTCCATCTTGTGTCCAGTCATCCGCTATACCCATCGAATTAATAACACAATAAAATGGAAAAAGAAAGAAACTTAAATTGCAAAAATAAAATTATAATTGTGATTTAATATTGCCTAAATTTATAGGTTTGTTTTCTCTTTATATTTTAGACAGGGAAAAATATAGGTGCACAGACAACTCATGATATGCACAGTGGATCGTTGTGAATATCACAAGGCCGAGCCTCGATTCAATCACATGGACTACTGCAAAGGTCAAGCACGAAGGCTAAACACAATGCAAGTGTGCACAAAGTAGTACAACCAATGCAAGTAACAATGAACATGTTTCAGCAAAGTCAGAAACTGGGTGCAACACAATGGTCGAGCTACAAGAAACATGAAGCATTTGTATAATGGTACAGTTCGCACACATATACATACATATGTATGTATGTATATACATTGAATGTCAACCACACATAGTTAAACAACAGCAAACTAAAGACCATATCAAGTACAAAACATAGGTGAGAACATGCATGTACAAATAGGTCCAGAGTATCAGAGAATGAACAGGACACATGCACACTTGAATACTGCTTAGGGATCAAGCAGGGCAACATAGTTCAAGTCGAACCATTGTTCGGCAAGCAAAGCATACTCACTGGAATAGCACATTCACACCAGATAAGGCATGTAAATGCATGAACAAGTGCATAAAGAAACAAGGCCAGGCAGATGCTCAACCAAGCGAACAGGAACATGGTGGATGTGTCGTAAGTAGATGAACAACAATAATGTGCAAATTCAAGCAAACATCATGATGTGGATCAACATGGACAAGGCCACAAAAATGACCATATTGATATGAATACATAAATGGGCTACATATACGTATGCAAATGCAGTAATTAAAAGCAAGGGCATAACAAGTAAATGCACATAGAACAGGCTCACAAACACAAACATCACTAAGTATGTAGGCATGGACACTCAGGGACAGGCATGCATAGGCATCCAAACCAATTCAGGCGAATGCGAGCAAAATAATAACAGTGATCTAATGCAGACACGCAACAAGTCTATGATCAATGCACATCAAAGCAATATAGGGAGATACATAGATATACACATCATCCAAGCAACCAAACTAACTTCAGCTACTACCAACATTAGTTGTCAGCAAACCAAAAAGAATAATATCGATTTCAAAAAAAAACACTTCACTATAGTCTCAAGAAGTGTAAGTTAATCTTAGGCAACTCAACGAATACATTCAGATAAGGGGACGCGTAGCAAGTTTCGATCATGTGTCAATATATCGATTAAATTGAATAAGTCAAGGCAGCAATCAAAAAAATCAACCAGGGTCAAACTACATGTGAATATATATCACTATATTCGAATATATATCACAAATGAACAAGTCAAAAATGCATATGGTCGAAATCAAATATTCAAAATAGCGTATAGAAATATATACGAATATATAGCAGTTGTAACGATCCATAATTTAATCACTTTGAACATGAATAGTCGGTATGTTTTTAAATGATTAAATAATGGTTTTATATATAAAATAGAAATTTGGATAAAACGTCTTGAATGGATTTTTTTAAACTAATGTAAAATGTTAGTTTAAAGATGGTTTGAGTTATAAGGTGGTTAGGGGTACCAATTTATTTAAAAATAAGTTTGCCTAATAAAACAGAATAGTATAATTAGTTGCCTAATAAAACAAGAAAGAATTATTAACCCGGCCTATCTATCTAGCTATTTATTTCCGCTGTTATGAGATGTTAGCTCTATGTATGTATATTTAAAGGCAGGTTGTTATAACTACCTAGACTGATAGTAGTACTTTTGTTGTAACTCTAATAACTCCATGTTGGGAGTAACCTTATGTACTGTCTTATTTTATGTTATATATTTAACCATTCTGTTGTGAGATTATTGTTCTGTTCTTATATTTTACCCCATGACAACCCGTCTTTCAGATACTTGGGCAACGACACATGAATACCAAGGATGTATTAGTGTCATTCTCATAGGTCAGAAAGGTGGGTCGTCACAGTTGGTATCAGAGCTTCGGTTGAGTGAACACCTTAGCCTGATTGGGGGTACAACTCACTAGAGATAGGGTAAGTGATGCCATAGAATGAGTTAATCCTGAGAGAGCGTATTTGTAATTTTTATAATAATATTTATCCTCTAAAGTCTAGTTTTAGATCCTTTGGTGTTATTTCCTTAAACCATTTTAATCCTATTTTTGTATTCTAAAGAAACCTGTTATTTGTTCAGATAATAGAAAATGAATACAAGAAGAGGAGGAAGGAGACAATTTGGAACTAGCACGGCTACCAATGGCAGGGTACCTAGAAATGCTACTATGTCAGCTGTAGATCCGGTAGAGGAAATGTTAGTGCAAGTTCAGACCCCTATGAACTTTGCAGCTTTGTGTAAGAATTTTACCACTTTGGGTGGGAAACCATTCTATGGGACTGAAGACATTCTTGTAGTGCAGATGTGGCTTCGAACTTGTGAAAAAATATTTGGAGATCTTCGGTTGGAAGATGCGGAGAAACGGCTGTTGGCATCGCAACAACTTCAAAAGTCGACGATGGATTGCTGGGATTCAGAAACAGCTAGTACTCCGGAGGGGGAGTTTTTTTGGGCCCAGTTCAAGGAAGTTTTTGAAGCATAGTTTATTCTAGAAGTAGGAAGAACTCGGTTATTTAGAAGTTTCATTGACTTAAACCAGGGTGATATGACGGTGTCGTAGTATGAGCATAAGTTCAATGCCTTATCCCATTTTGAACTTGGATTGATAGACACACCGTTCAATAAAAATGAAATGTTTGTGAATGGAATGCGACCAGAGTTCCATCGTGAAATGACCAATCATCTTATGAGTACATTCACCAACATTATTAGCATGACTCTGAGGTTTGAGGCTCTTGATATTAAGGAAGGAGTCCAGAAGGGTGTAATACCAGCAGTAAGTGCCAAGCCTTTATCGATTATACCAGTTAAAGGAAATCCAAACTTCAAGCGTAAGTTTAAGGGAAAGAAGCAGGGTGTAGGGAAGAAACCCAAAGATGGCGCTCCAGCATAGAAGAAGCAGACCAACATGGCCAACATTCTTTGTTTCAAGTGCAATAAGATGGGCCACTTTGCAAATCATTACCCAATTGCCACATGTTTTAAGTGCGGCCAGCTAGGACATATGAAGAATGAGTGCCCTTTTTCTAAAAAGGGATCTCAAGGACAGACTTTTACCATTAAAGAGATACCATCCAATTCTTTAGATCAAAAAGGGAAGTAAGTGTTGCAAGGTACATTATCCATCTATGATATTCCTGTAAGGGTGCTATTTGATACAGGAGCTTACCATAGTTTTATTTCTTTTGATCTAATGAACAAACTAAACCTTAAATATGTTATCATAAGGAATCCTCTTTATGTGTCAAACCCAATTGGAGGTCCGACAAATCTTGACACTGTGTGTCTACATGTACCTATTTCTTGTCAAAATCTTATTTGTTCTTGGGTTTATGGGTTTTCGAGTGTTACTGGGAATTGATTGGTTATCTAAGTTTAAAGCTATCTTGGATCGTGGTAGAAGGCTCATTAGAGTTAGTGATGTAGGAGATGTTGGTGTTGGTATTAGTTGTGAAGAGCCTAAAAAGTTAATGAGCAGTTTTCTCTATTCACTCGAAGTGGCTAAAGTGGAGCTAGGAGATGTGCCGGTTGTTCGAGATTTCGCAGATATTTTTAATGAGGTGCAAGATTTACCACCTCACCGTGAAGTCGAGTTCCGTATTGATTTGGTTCCGGGAACTAGACCTATTGTACAACCCTTACGAAGGATGGCTCCAAAAGAGAAGAGGGAGTTAGAAAGGCAGACTTATGACTTATTGCAGAAGGGCTTGATCCGACGTAGTACCTCGAGTTGGGGATCGCCAGTCGTCTTTGTTACAAAGGCGGACGGTTCTCTAAGGTTATGCGTATACTATCAGGAGTTGAATAAAAGGACTATCAAGAATAAATATCATTTGCCAAGAATCGACGATATGTTTGATCAACTCCACGGTGCTCAGATATTTTCTGAATTAGATCTTGCCACCAGTTTCCACCAATTAAGAGTGGAAGAGGAGAGTGTTTCTTTAACAACTTTTCGAACTCCTGAAAATTTCTACGAGTGGTTAGTTATGCCGTTTGGATTAACTAATGCACCCACTTATTTTGTGGACTTAATGAATTGAGTATTTCGAGATATTCTTAATAAATTTGTTTTCGTCTTTATTGATGACATTCTTATCTATTCCACGACAGAGGAGGAACACAAATATCATCTCAGTGGCGTACTTGATACCTTAAGAAGCCATGTGTTGAGGGCCAAGTTTTCCAAGTGCCATTTTTGGAAATCCGAAGTTAGGTTTCTAGGGCATGTTATTTCGGGAGAAGGCGTATCGGTGGACCCAGCTAAAGTTGTGGCAGTTCAAGACTGGAAGAAGCCCAAAAGTGCGACAAAAGCTAGAAGTTTCTTGGGATTAGCTGGTTTTTACCATAGGTTTATCAAGGACTTCTTGAAGATTGCTTCTCATCTGACGAAGTTAACAAAGAAAGATGTTAAGTTCGTTTGGACTTTTAAGTGTGATCAAGCATTCAATGAATTGAAAGAGAAGTTGACTAGCTCTCATGTTTTAACCATTCCAGATGGGGGCGAAGGTTTAACCGTGTATACAGATGCTTGTGGAATCAGATTGGGAGCAGTTCTGATGCAGCATGGGAAAGTTATTGCCTATGCGAGTCGAGAGCTAAAGCCGCATGAGAAAAATTATGCTATGCACGATTTGGAGCTTTTGGCTATTGTCTTCGCACCAAAGATGTGGAGGCATTATCTTTTGGGTGAAAGGTTCGAGTTATACACGGACCACAAATCCTTAAAATACCTTTTTACCCAGAAAGATTTGAATTTGAGGAAGCAGAGATGGCTGGAGTTTCTCACTACTTATGATCTAGAGGTTCTTTATACCCCTGGAAAAGCAAATGTCGTTGCTGATGCACTGAGTAGGAATGTAGCAATGGTTGCAAACCTAGAAGTTAAGCCAGTATTGTTAGAGAGAATTGCATCCAGTCAAGAGGCAGGTCCTATTTTGGCTCGACTTAAGAAGGATGTTGAAGAAGGTGTTGTTTCTAGCTTTGAGATTGATCTCCGGGGCATATTGAAAATGAATGGGAGTATTTGTGTTCCAGACTATGATGGACTTAGGCAAGAAGTGTTAGCTGAATGCCACCATTCAAAGTTATCTTTTCATCCAGGAGTGACCAAGATGTTCAAAGATATGAAGAGGGTATTCTGGTGGAAGGGGATGAAGCGAGATATTTCAATCTTTATGAGTCGTTGTGCAAACTGCCAGCAGATTAAGAGCGACCAGCAGAAGACACCTGGATTGCTTCAGCCACTTGATATCCCAAAGTGGAAGTGGAAGCAGATCTCTGTGGACTTTATTGATAGGCTTCCTAGGTCAAGAAGAGGTAACGATGGCATTTGGGTTATAGTCGATCGACTGACCAAGAATGCCCATTTCATTCCTGTTAAGCTGACTAGCACTGCTATGAGTCTGGCGAGTTTGTATGTGAAGGAGATTGCGAGACTCCATGGGATTCCTCGTAGTATTGTAAGTGACCGAGACCCGATATTCATTAGTAGGTTCTAGGAGGGACTGCAGACTGCTTTAGGGACTGAGCTAAGTCTAAGTACAGCTTACCATCCCTAAACAGATGGGCAGACGGAGAGAGTGAACCAGATCTTGAAAGATTTATTGCGAGCATGCATTCTAGACTTCGGGGGGGTGGTTCTTGGGAAGATCATTTACCCTTAGTCGAATTCACTTACAACAACAGCTATCAAGCAAGTATTGGTATGGCCCCCTTCGAAGCTCTTTGTGGTCGTCCATGTCGTTCTCCTTCGTGTTAGGTTGAATCTGGAGATAGACTTGTTCTTGGACCCGACATAATCTTAGAAGCCAATGACAAGGTAGCTGATATTAGAAGAAAGATGAAGGAAGCGTAAGGTTGGCAAAAGTGTTATGCAGATCAAAGGTGTAGGGATCTAGAGTTCTTAGTCGAGGACTTAGTATTTGTAAAAGTCTCTCCTCTGAGAAGTGTCGTGAGGTTTGGGAAGACAGGGAAGTTAGCCCCTCGATATATTGGCCTTTTTCCCATATTGAATTGGATTGGTAAACTTGCATATAAAGTGGAGTTACCGGATCGACTATCAGATGTGCATAACATATTTCACATATCTCATTTACGTAAGTATGTACGCGACCCTTCGATGATCGTAGAACCGGGGCAACAAGTTGATTTGGAGGTTCAGCCTAACCTAACCATTCTTAGGCGGCCTATTTGTATTGTCGCTCGTGATATAAAGCGATTAAGGAAGAAGGTTGTGAATCTCGTTAAGGTTCACTGGAGTGAAGATGTTAGAGATGGTACTTGGGAAACTGAGGACTATATTAGGAATTCTTATCCCGAGTTGATGTAGTTGTTGTTTGTAGTGTTGAGATCACTTTCCTTGTATCTTTGTGTGGTATGTATGATATCATTTGGGTTTCTTTGATATCTTGAGTTTATGTGATCAATTTCGAGGACGAAATTTCCTTTAAGGAGGGGAGGATGCAACGATCCATAATTTAATCACTTTGAACTTGAATAGTCAGTATGTTTTTAAATGATTAAATAATGGATTTTATATCTAGAATAGAAATTTGGATAAAACGTCTCGAATGGATTTTTTTTTAACTGGTGTAAAATGTTAGTTTAACGATGGTTCGAGTTATAAGGTGGTTAGGGGTACCAATTTATTTAAGAATAAGTTTGTCGAATAAAACAGAATAGTATAATTACTTGCCTAATAAAATAAGAAAGAATTACTAACCCTGCCTAATAAAACAGAATAGTATAATTACTTGCCTAATAAAACAAGAGAGAATTATTAATCTTGCATAATAAAACAGAATAGTCTAATTACTTGCCTAATAAAACAGAACAGTATAATTACTTGCCTAATGAAACAAAATAGCATAATGATTATTATATTCCATGCGGATGGTTGCCATTGGACCAAAATCAGGTTGAATCAGGTTCTGCCATGCGGATGGTTGCCATTGGACCAAAATCAGGTCAAATCATGTTATGCCATAGTTGATAAGGAGGATTTCTATTGGACCAAAATGTGGTCGAATCAAATTAAGCCATCAAGGTGTTTTCTATTGGACCAAAATGTCAAATTAGGCCATCAAGATGTTTTCTATTGGACCAAAATGTGGTCAAATCAAATTAGGCCATAAGGGTGGTTTCTATTGGACCAAAATCTGGTCAAATCTGGTTAGGCTATAGGAAATGACTAAAGTACCCTTCTCTTGACCTATAAATAGCGAAGTCCATATCTCATTTTAATTCATTCACAAACTAAAGAAAAGAACTAAAATTCATTATCAAAGGTGAAGTATTCCAAGTCTTCATCAAAGCAAATAGGATGTGAGTATATTCCTTGTTTTCATAGTTTAGTAGGTATAACTTATTCTGTGAGTATAATTTAATTATTTTACAGTCAGTATAATCTTAATCTCTTTCCTTTGACTCATTCACATTTTAACAAATGTTGTGTTAACTATTGATTGTAAATTGTTAATAATAATGAGTCTGTTGTTATTCTTGTTATTATTCTTGTTAGGTTGTTTGATTTGTGCTCGGCCAGTTTATGAGAAATAACTTTGATGTTTAGTTAAAGGTAACTTACACCACCTTTTAACTTAGGATTGACATTTAGTGACTTTTTGGTTAAAAGGAAATAACACCCCTTTTAGTATCTCATTTGATTAAGTGGGAGCTTCACCCCTCTTGGTCGTATTCTCCTTTAAAGATGATGGGTTTAAGTTATGATTTGAATGGAAGTTTTAAATCTTGGTTTAAAGTATTTTAAAGGAGCTTAAAAATTTATATAATGCTTTAAATGGGTTATTTATGGAAAGTAAGTAGTCCTATACTTGGCACTAAAAGCCGATGAGTAGATTGATCCTCTATTTATGAGATCTAGAACCAAAGTGTCTAGGCAAGGCTAGGAGCAACCAGTGCCCTGACTTACCTGGCTTTGTTTCTAGGCGAGGGATAGAGTAAGTCGAGAATATCGGAAACGTGATAAGTGTAGGAGATTTGATTTCCATAAATGATCTTTATTATTATGATGGTATGGAAAATATTAGCCTTTCTTGTAGACAATTTTTTTGACCCATTTAAGTATGCTTTTGAAATATGAAATCCTCCCAAATGTTTTGTGAATATACTTATACCGATGAGATAAGTATATGGATATTTTCCAAGCATTGAAAGAGTATAAGATTTAATTTCCATATACGATCGCTTTGTTATCCCTGATAATTGATATCTTAACTATCAATTTCGATACCCTTCTTCCTTTTGTTTTTGTTTCGTCAGTCTAAGACGATTTGTTGCTCATTAGAGCATTGATATCCTTTATCGGAAATGACTAAATAAAGAGCAAGTGGGGGCCAAGCTATGTGGGGTTGCTCCCATTAGGGTATTGTCACATCTACTCTAGATTGGTTTCGGTTGTATGCGCACGGTGATGTGAAATACTCGGATACTCGGTAAGGTTGGCAGGCTTCGGCTTGGAGGTTTCCGAGAGCCATCGTAGTTCTCAAGTATATTTTCTAGAGGTATACTTTCGATAAGGGGGGCGCACCCTCCAAGTCATTGTTGGAAAAATTCTTTTTCCTTATTTTTGATTCAAATCTTTGGATTGATTCTTTCTTAATTGCATCGAGAAGCGTCTTGCGCTCTTCACGGTGTTTAATTATTTCTGTCCATTCTTTTATGCTTGGATGTTGTCCTTGTGAGGGGAAACCCATTCTGCATTTTTACGACGTGGTCTCACAAGTTATTTTGTGTGTTCTATTTTTTCTATTTGGAGTTTACTCATACCGGACTTATTGTCTGACCCAAATTGTTTGTTTTCCCTAAACTCTCGAGTACTCATTTATATTTGAGTAGTCCGAAAATGTCAGGTTTCTTTGGGCTTTTTTAAAGATGGTGGACGAGCAGGAGGCTCCTTATCTATCTAGCTATTTATTTACGCTGTTATGAGATGTTAGCTTTATGTATGTATATTTAAAGGCAGGTTGTTATAACTACCTAGACTGATAGTAGTACTTTTGTTGTAACTCTGATAACTCCATGTTGGGAGTAACCTTATGTACTGTCTTATTTTATGTTATATATTTAACCGTTCCGTTGTGAGATTATTTTCTATTCTTATATTTTACCCCATGACAAATCGTCTTTCATATACTTGGGCAACGACACATGAATACCATGGATGTATTAAGCGTCGTTCTCAGGGGTCAGAAAGGTGGGTCGTCACAGCAGTGTTGATTTAGCCATAAATCAAAACACCATTCATACGAAACTCGAACGGCCAAGGAAAGCAGTTGAAGAATTAAAATCAATTTTCAAAGCCAAAGCATAAACAAAAATATAAGGAATCAAACCCTATATAAACCCATGTCATCATCGACATTAATTGATTTGAGTTCAAGCAAAATTAGAGAGCAAGCCTTGAAAGAAATCCCTAACCAATTTATAACTCAAATCAAAGTCGAGAATGCTACAAATTGAAAAGGAGTAGAAATCATACCAAATATAAAATTAGAGAATACTCGACAAGGAAGCAACCACAAACATAAATCACCCATCAATCGAACAAAGCAAGCAACAATAAAGAGAAAGGCAATTCAAATCGGAATTACAAAGCAACAGCTTTAATTCAAGAAACCTTAAGTTGAAATCGTAAGCAAAAGAGTTTGGCCAGGAAATGAATACGAGTTGAATAAGCAAAAGGAGGGTAATCTATCTTAATTTAATTAGGCCGATGTATTTTATCTTTGGCTAAATTTTATTAGCATTTTAATTTAGGGTTTCAGTTTACTTTTTATTGTAATATTATTTTTAAATTGTTAAACTCTAGTGTTAACTCGATTACGAGCTACGTGGCGTAGTTCGAGAATTCGCAACTCTGTGGCAGAGTTATGGCAGGGTTTTAAATGTAGGGTTAAAACAATCAAGTTAGCGAGGGTCGTGAGTTTACAGGGTTTGTAAGCGTTAGATTGTTTAATTCTTAGTAGAAACCTTGGGGGCAACAGGTTGCGGGTTTTGCCGAAGCTGGGTAAACTTGTGTGTCATTTTTATTTCCGCATTTACTTTATTATTATCTATGTTGCAAGTTTTATGTATATCTATGAATTTTTTAATAAACCCTATTCACCTCCCCTATAGGGTTAATTCGATCCTAAAAGTGGTATTAGAGCCCGGATAATAGCATAGATGTCTAACCCTGGTTGCAGATCTAGCGAGAGTCAATCCAGTGTTAGTCCCCCAATTTTTGATGGAACAGATTTTTTAAATTGGAATTAAAAATGGAAATTTATTTAAAATTAATTAATTTTAAATGTTGAGATATTATTGAAAATGAATGTGATATGATAGATAAGAAAAATATTTTGATTAATGCTCTTGCAATGCATATACTCTATTCTCTAATTAATTGAGATGAATTTAACTATATCTCTCAATGCTTAACTGCACAGGAAATCTAGAATACTCTCGATGTAATATATAGTGGAAAAGTCAACAACGGCGAGAAACCCTCCATAATCAACTCAGTTAAAGAAATTTGCTTAACGGGATTTACGAAAGATAGAAGTGACGAAGGCACAACAACTGAGGAGATAAGTGATTTTTCATTCAACGATATAGTGCTCTTGTGTCAAAAGTTAATTAAAAATAATGATGATCTTGAGATGAAAAATAACAAGTTAAAAAGGGAACAATTTAAATTACGTCAGAAAAATAATGATTTGGAAATCGAGCTTAAAAATATTAAGAAGAATAAAAATTCTAGTTGCAAAAGGTGTTTGGACTACGAAAAAGAATTTGCTTATTTTTGTGAAAACTTTCAAAAGCTAGAAAAAGAAATTCTATTTTGGCAAAAAAGGAAGCTGAGTTGATTTGCAAAAATAATATTTTACAAAGGAAGTTAAGCGAGGTCGAAGAAAATTTCAAAACCCTTAAAAAAGAAAACGTGATTTTGAAAAATAGCAAAACTGAAATTATTTAAATAAATCTCAATTTGAAAACATGATTGAAAAATTCAAGGATTTTGAAAAACTTGAATTTGAAAAACGCAAACTTTTTGAAACCGAGATGCTTGAAATTGAGACCAAAATAAAAGAGCTCAAAAATGAAAATTTGGGCATAAAAAGAAGTGATTTTGAAAAGGGATAAATTGCTATTAGTCATTGTTTAAAGCTAATGAAGAAAACAAAACTTTTAAAATCCAAAGTTAATGAACTCGAATTAATTATTCGAAAAATTTCCAATGGTGAAAAATCTTTTAATATGCTGTTAGGAAATCAACTCTTTGTGAATAAAAGAAAAAGGATTGGATTTGAAAAGGTGTCAATATATAAAAAAATAACTAGTAACACCGCTAGAGGGAGAAGTGTGATACCCAAATATGTAAAGTGTGGAATATAGGACATAGTGATTGTCAGAATGAAAACATACATAAAACCGTTAAACAAATATGGATTCCAAAAGGTACAAATATAAATTTTCCTAAATTTAAATAAGTTTGGATTCCTAATGGTACGATTGTCCAAATTAACGGTTTTCCATATAAACAAATTTGGGTACCAAAAATTTCGATTGAAATAAAAGTGGTCCTTCATCCTTCATTTGGCCACTTGCTTCTTCCAAAACTTAGGTACAAAAATAGATAAGGAACAACTTCAATAGAGATAGATTTCAAGTTTTTTTATATAGTTGATGAGCTAAAATTTTAGTGTTCCATAACCTAGAAAAATAATGTGGAGATCTACACATTTCAGATATCACGACATTGAAGGTAAGAAAGGTATGATCTCTAAACTCTATTTTGTTCTCTTATTGTTAATTCCGTTTTTGTTAACACTGTTGTAGTAAACTTGCCATATCTTGAGCTTCTTAACTCTAATTTGTAAAATTCAAGATGTTTAAAAAATAGATTGAAAACTCTATAAGTTTTATTTTTTGTGCTTCTTCAGAATATGAACTTAAACAGGTGAAAAACTGCAAATCATTCGGAGTACTGTTTGAAAACGGTTTCAGAATTTCTTGACACGGCTGTAATAATTTGATCATAACTTGAACAATTTTGCTTCGATTTTGGAAATTTTTGAAGTATTGAAAAGCTAACTGATAGTACTACAACTTTATTGTTTTGTATTATTGCTAATTTATTTTGAAAATATCAAAAAACAGCAACCTTTTCAGCACATTACTTGAAAAGTATTCTTGATTTACACAAACAAGTTGTAGTATTTCAGTCATAACTTTTGATTGATCTGTCATTTTGACTTGAAACCAATTTTGACAAGTGGGATTTTTGAATATCTAAATCTTTGATGTTTTGTGCTTAATCAAATTATGGACTTAAAGCTTTTAGATAGTAGTTTCAAACAGAATGAATTTTTAAAACACGAATTTTCAATTGCTTTGGTAAAATTATTATCTTTCATTGTCATGTTCACAGCTAACAAAGTAATGCTTGGAGAAATGTTTCTGTTTTTGCTTCAATATAAAAGTTTTTTCCTTTTATTGATATAAATGGCCTTGTTGAAATTTTTTAAAAGTCAATTCGAGTGATTTTGAGAAGTAAAAGTTTTGTTGTGTTCTTATATACGAGTATATGTCACCTTGGTCAATCCAAATACAAGTGGTAACAAACATCATGTTGAAATCATATTTGCATTCGATTGATTATTTTCAACTGATTTTAAACTAGCACACATTTTCACAAAACCTCCTGTAGAAAATTGTCTTTCACATATTTTAATTTTTTAAATAACTCGGTTTTTTACTTTGACGAAAATACTCTTGTTTATTTTGATAAGGGATTTACTCTACAAAAGATAATCTTTGACTAATTGGACCGTTTTGAAACTTATCAAAATTATTAATAGTGTTTGGGAAAGTGATGGATAGTGATTAAATTATATTTCATAAAAAGAGGAAGCATAATTTAAAATTTCATGAAAATTAAACAAATCATATAAAATTTTAAATTTGTACTTATTCCATGATCATTCCTATAACTATCACCTTACTTTCAATCCATACACAAAAATTTGATATAGTGTGGAGAAGTTGGTATATCAAAACAAGGAAACATTTCTTTTTTTTAAATTATATCCCAAAGTATTCATACTCATTTAAAAGTCCTTGCGGTTATGCATGGGTGAATTACTTGAATCTCTATATATGTGCTTCCATTCTCATTTAAAAGTTCTCGTGGCTATGCATGGATGAGACTCATATAAGAGAGGGATAAATATTCAAGTAGATTCTAATCTCATTTAAAAGTTCTCACGGTTATGCATGGTTAGAAAATACTTGACATTCATTTTTAAGTAACTACTAACCTCATTTAAAGTCCTAACGGTTATGCACGGTTGGAAAGTGCTTAATTCTTTTTTCGGTATAATATTTAAAAGGAAGATTTATAATTACTCCTTTATTAAAAATACCAAACTTAAATTGCAAAAATAAAATTATAATTATGACTTAATATTTCCTCTTGTTTTATAATGGTTGTAATGAGGCCACACTTTTCTTGAAGAACTTGATGCCAAAACTCATCACTGTCGCCATTCCCGTAACCCTAATTTTTAAGGCTTTATACGATGCAAACCAATAACGATGCCGCTAGTCGGCAACCAATATATGCGATGTAAATAATTTTGGCTCTATGGCCTTATACTTTGCAAATCAAACGCTTTAACACGATTTTATTTTAGAAGGGAGCGATAATCCCTAGTGGCGATATTGATGCTGAGTTTCATCAATATGATAGTTTTATTAAGTTTGGCTCTATTGCCTATAGTTTTGAGGGGCAACAACCTCTAAGTGGTTTCGAAATTCATCAATATTATTTTATAAAAGCATATATCTTAGCATAAGTATATTGGATAAAATAAAGGACTATAATTTTATTTGTTTTAAATATGATTTCAAGGGTTAAATCATTTATAAAGATTTTATTTTCAAGGGAATAGAAAAAAGGTATTTAGCCTAGAGTCTTGCTAAAGAATTATTGTTCTTGTCACCATTAGATAAATTATGATAGGATGAATTGACTCAGAGATTAGAGAAACCAAGGGGACTGTTGTAAGACCGTGCCCTATACTTCAACTGTTAACCCCTAGCAAATATTGGTCCAAAATTCCATTGCGTAGGGCTTTGTCACGGGTCAGACTAAAAATAAGTTTACACACATAAAGAATAAATATAGACGAGTTAGATTATTGGTTGGCCTGCTAAACCATTAGGATCAGTATGACCCTAGAAATAGTATGTTCCGAACAGACCGTCTAGTTTTCTTCTAATGGTAAGTTAGAAAGTTTTATATACCTGGTAGGCCCGAGTGAGCCATATAGGTTTATAGTAACCCTGAGAAAACTATGATGTTGGGACAGATGGTCCATTTATTTAGATAGGTTGGTCATGATTACCCAGGTTACATGCATGCGTATGATTGTTTATATTGTTTGGTTTAACCATTATGGTTGCATGTGCTTAGTTTATGAAAGACATATTTTAAAGGATACTAGTGAGGGAAAAAACCATTTCGCTCAGTGGCATGGTCTCAATAGATATCCATTTACCGAGGTGGCATATTATTATTCATACCAGACTTTTTGTCTCGGGTGCTCATTTGAGTAGTTCAAGAGTAAGCTTTCCAGGTCATTTAGGTTGGACGAATAAAGCTTCTGGGGATGTGCAGGAGGCAGATCTAGCTATGTAAGAGTCCATCTATTTAATATCCGTTGTGTTGAAGTTTTATTTAGTTAGAATGTATGTATTGACAGATGTTATAACTGTATAGTAGTTAACTCTGTTTAACCAATACGGCATCTTCATATGTTACTGTTGGAGTATTTTGTAACAATTATATTTATCTGAACCTGGGAAATGTTTGGGATTATGTAATGAATGTGAAATATTATTTTTGAAATGAAATGTAAAAGTTTGTTTTGAAATTGTGTTTAAGAAAATTTCATATTCATGTGCTTTGATGTGATTGAAACGATTAACATGACTGCATTTTGTCACCAGAAATTAATACCATAGATGACTGCAACATCTATAGCGGTTAGTTTTAGGCCTCAAAATGGAGGATGTTACATTCACAATACCCTTGGGCCTTTTGGAGAGCTTCGTCCTTCATTTTTGTCTTGCTATCAAGTTTTGTTGACAACTCGTTCGCTTTTTTGTTAAAGCGTCTCTTTCCGGCACTAAGTCACGATTTCGATGGTGTGCGGTCTTTATCTCAACATGATGCTTGGTCCTCTTACTCTCGAGTGCCTTGATAGCATCATCGGCCCTCTTCTTGGTCTCAGCTTGTGATGTTTTCAAGTTAGTGATTTCTTTGTCAAGATGATTGATGATCCTTTTATCTTGCGCCTTCATAAGTTTCAGATTATCGATCTCGAGCTTCCTTTCCCTCGAAACCTTAGAGATCTCGGCTATCAGCCTCCATTCGTTATACTGATTGTAAGCATCAGCTACATAATCAACTATCGAATCTTTAACCTCTGATGGGATGTCCTTCAGTTTGGGCAAAAACATGACTTCATCGAAGTAGACCTCTATGAACTATGCTTTTAGCTCGGCCATTTGGGCATTAGTGGCAAGTTGTTTCTCCGCAGTGATGACCGAAGATTCAATTAGTTTCTTACCGGCCTTGTGATGAGAGGTCTCAGAACTACCTTTATGGTACCTGTGGTCAGAAGGTATTGATGTGAGTCGATATCGAGTCCTGAACATGAATGGAAGCCGGAGGTATTGCATGAGAAGAATTCCCGAAGGAAAGTCATCACGACAATCAGAATGCTTGTCCATGCCTTTTGGTAGAGGTGACTTAGACCTAGAAAGGTACTTGTAAGCAGAATCATGAGATGGATAGTCTCTGTCATGGCTGCCTCTATCACGACTGGACTAATGGCTAGACTTCGAATCTCGGCCACCACCTTGATGATACATGCTCAAGCGATGTCTCTATTGTTGAGATACATTGTCCTCCATAGACCGAAACATGTACATCCTCTCCATGGATCCTGCAAATGAAATAGGGACAAGTTAGCTCCAATAAGTAATGACATGAGTCAAGTGCAATGCAGTGCATGTGTATGTGAGTGTCCTAGTGTCCCCCCACGGATCATATGCTGGAGCTTTGCTAATTGGAGTGATTTCTCCTACCTTGGTAGGATTGATTTCATCATCAAAGCAGAGAGGAGAGTTGAGACTATTAAGGTTCATATTATCAATGCCAAAAGAGCCGAACTAGATAGGAATCGACCCCAGACCAGCGAATGTGGCTTCAAAAGGGAGAGAAGGAGTTTTCTTCGTAGTGGTGACTGGAGGGGGCTGTGTAGAAGTCCTTCCTTTGGAAATCTTTATGACCGGTCTATTTTTCAAGGCAAACTTCTGGTCATCTTTAGGCTCCTCCATTAAAGGATGGTGGCCTACATTAACATCATCGTGGCCAGCTTTGCCACCTTCACTACAATTTCGCCTTCCTCGGCGTGTTCCTACATCGCTTCAACATTCGCTTCAGCTTTAGCCTCTGGACTTACGATTGAGGGCACGTCAAGATTTACATCACCACCTCCAGGCGAGTTATCGTCATCATCATTGTTATCATCGTCATCAGCGACCACTTGAACTCGATCGGTGTTACGACCCACTTCCAGCATGTTATAGGCTAGAGATTCTCATTGGAAAGAAAAACTCCAATATCTTTATCCTCTTTTGGAAGTGCTATTAGAGCTCTAATGGCATTTTCAAGTGTCGCGCCACTGGGTCTCATTGTTACATCTGAATGACGAAAAGAATATGAGTTAAGCTCGTAGAATCACAAGATGAGTTCACATTAAACACATGAAGTATAACTTACATCCAGATAGCCATCTTCATGCAAATCTAGGTAGAGAGCGGATATAGGACCATTCACTCTTGAAATAGCTCAGTTTATTCCACGTACCAGTAACAACTAGACAGTTCTTAGACTGTTCCAGATAAGCCAACGAAGGGCTTCCTTTCTGGCTCTTGAAACTATATATATATATACATATATATCGAACTTCCTCATCACTTGGTACTCAGTGCAAATGTTGAGCCAAAACAATATATGTACCATGAAGGAAGGCATAGCTATTTGGATGTAGTTGCGTCAGAGCTAATTTCATGAAGTTTAGAACTCGACGAATGAATTGATTGAATGATGGGATACATCCCGCCAGACACATATATCTATTACAAGCAGTATAACCCTCTAGAGGACTGTGAGCTCTTTGGTGATAAGAAGGGACTAGTACATCCTTAAATGGGATTCTATGTTTGTCGTAGATTCTACGGAGTGATCCTTCTTCAATCTTTGAAGCAATAGAGTCGACGAGATCATCTAAAATAACAGCATCCCCGAGAGCGTCAGGAACAGCTTCAACTCTAGGGCCTTCTACAGGCATTTGAGGAACCTCTGGATGAGGTTGATCCACTTATGGATTTTCAACTGGAGATATGAACTGCGTTGGAGTATGTTGTGCACAAGGAGTCGCATTCGAACTAGACTCTGCATCAGATTCAGTGCATCTAGAAATCAATGGACCTGAAGCTAAAGTGGCAAGACACTTGGAACATCTACGATCCATTACTATGAAAACTTAATAGATAATCAACATCAGATTAATCATAAGATGTACCCCCATATTAAAGTGAAACTAATGCAATGTCGTATGGATTTTCGATATTATATAACAGTTCATTTTAAGAGTTTGGACATCACCCGAAGTGACCGTCATAGCTGACCATCCCAATGAACTTCACATCATTGGCCAAGCTTTGAAAGTGCATCAGAACTTAAGAGATAACACTTGGCAAAATCGACAAGGTTCGGACTCAAGTGAGTTTGAAGCCCAAATTCACCAAGGGTCAGATTTGTATCGATCTGAGCCCTTAGGTGGACTATTGCTCCATTTCCAAGCAGCATCTCTTGGTCTCGATTTCAAGCATGACCACCAATATGAACTTCACCCACACCGGCCTTCAGCCTCACTCCATATCCCCCTACCTAATCCGATAAGATTACAAGAAGGATTCGAGTACAGATTCTAAATCTAGGTGGAGTTAATTGCTTAGGAATGGTTTGGGCAATGAACCGAGTTCAACCAAGACAAGGCAGGCGGCGTCTTGCTTAGGTGAAGGGGCGGTGGTAGTTCGATGGTTATGCAATGGAGCGGATTTCAATCACAAGGTGAAGTGTTTTAATGGCGGATGCTCGAGCTTGATTCGGTAGTAGGAAACAAGTGAGGCAGAAGGACAAGTAAGTTGGGTTATATAAACCAAAGCCTGAGTTTCCAAGCAAAAGGATTGGGAGACTTCTCCTAAGTCTTAGAAAGGTACCGATCTAAGTTCTTGGATCGGTACCGAGTCTTGAATCCTTAAAAAAATGAAATGATGGTCCGTGAATGTGTGTATGCGCATATCAAAAATTACTCAAGAACATACACATGTATACGTGTGCGTGTACATATCCAACCCCAAATGGCTATAATAAAAGGAAATCAGATTCAAACCTGGAAAGTCTATGAGAAGAAACAATTCAAAATTACTTAGCTTAGAAGGATAAATCGTGAGAGCATACTCCCGTTTTATAATGCCAAAGCCGTTAAAGCATCACGGCTAATAGCAAAAGACATAACTCTTTACGGAAACGATCTGCAAAAAGGATAATGACCATTCAAAGCATACAGTGGAGTCCTTCTCAGCAATCCCGACTTGTTTCGATTCAAAACACATCATGTTGGAAACAAGATGTACTTTAGAGGGCAAGTGTTATCCAGCCTTTTGACCAGGCAATATTTAGATAAACTGGATGAATCGAACTTGAGAGTTATCAAGGCAGACATCCCGAAGAGATAACCCAGAGTCCAAAAACCAAGTATAAAAAGAGCCATGGGATAAAGACCCATCCATCTCAAGAAATAAGAGATACCGATCCAACATCATGGATCGGTACCGATCCACAAAATCGCATCCATTCCTACCGCGATTCCTTCTACTTGCAAGTGATAATCCTAACAGCCTATTTCAAGTTCCAATTTGTCAATCCCTTGCACTCCTATATTCATATTCTCGAACACTCGAAGTCAGCAACTCTATTCTTCCACTGATCCATCATTTGGACTCAAAATCAAGCTTATAATGTTGCAAACAAGTTTGTAATCACGAAGCTAACCATGAATTGAGCAAGGACAAGAAAAAGTCATCCATATGAAAAACATATGGATCAGTGCTGATCAAAGCCCATGGATAAGTACCGATCCATGATTATTGATGAGGTGTCCACCTAATTTCTTGACAAAGTGGTCTACGACATGGAAAACTATGTCGAGATCATTAAGGCAAGATTTTAGGCTTTCTACAGCTATAAATGAGAGGGCATGGCTCATTTTTAAGGATCCTTTTGGCTCTCTTGCTTTCTTACTCTAATCTCTTATAATCATCCTTGGATTTATACCGGTTCATAAGAACTTGTACTTGAAAGTCAACAATCAAAGCAATAAAATCACTAAGCGGACGTAGGCCAAGATTAACCGAACCATAATAAAACGATTTGTGTTCTTTTCTTGCTCTTTTTAATTTAATTTTCTTCACTTTTATTCTTTACACAATCTCTTGGGTGTTTTTGCCATTTTTTGGTTCAAACACCAATTATTGAAATATAATTTGTAAATTGAAGTGCAAATTAAATTAAATTAAATTGGAATAGGCAAAATATATATTAAAAGGCTAGCCAAAAAAACAAGGCCCAAGCCTATTTAAACTCAGTCCTTTCTCTCTTCAGTTCTAGAAAACTCTCCCCTTTCCTCCTCAATTAAACCTGACCCGATTCATTCCCTTGGCCCTAATTCAATTCGCGGTTATATATATATAAGAAGGTAACAAATTGCTCGAGCTGGCAATGATGAATGTTGTAATCTAGGGGGAGTAGGTAGCTTCGCTTAAGGCTTGGTGATCGACAATGTCTAGGAGGGAAGGAGTAATTATGATATGATAAGGAGGTCACGATGTGGTAGGCGGCAAGATCGGCATCGTGTGCTACGTTTTGATGGAGGTCGCATTGTAGAAGCGACAAGGTGCGTGAGCATGTAGGTTTGCTAGGACTTGGATGTGGCGGAGCTTGATGCAATGGTTGGTGGTGGTCGGAGCAAACTGTGAGATGATGGAGGCTCAAGATTTTGGGCGATGATGAAGCTTGGTTGAGGCAGCTCGATGAGCCAGCAGTGATAAGCGAAGGTTGTCGATGGATGGTGCAGCAAGGCTGTAGTGGGCATTAGCAACAGCGAAGGGCAGCGATGTATATTTAATAATTGTTATTTACTCTTAGAGCTAGTAGTAGAGTATTTGTTATATTTAGATGCTCTCATCAGGACTTATATAGTCGAGAGCAATCACTCTCATCAAAACTCCTAGAGTCAAGAGTATTTGACGTGGCTTCCATCAGGACTCATCGAGTCGTAGTACTTATTGAGTTGACAGTTACCACTCTCAATAGGACTTATCAAGTCGAGAGCAATTGTTGTCACTCTTGTCAAGACTCCTAGAGTCGAGAGTTCTAGTCATTATTCTCATTAGGACTTACATAGTCGAGAGTATTTGTTGGGAATCTACAATATAGGGTTCATGCCACTATGGAGAGCACATGAATTAGACCCACCAGAGAGGCAAGTTAACCATCCTAGCGGTCCTAATTGCGAGGTCGTGTCATGATGTCACCTTATTGAGTTTGTAGGCTGAGAGTTATTTCTCTCATTAGAGCCATCGCCCCAACGTCACTTAAGGACCAAGGGTCCATTACCAAGGGCGGGTAGAAGTCATGACCAATGCATAGCGTAGTCTTGCAGTGTGTTTATAACATGCGATGGATATGAGTGTCATGATTCTAGGACTAACTAAAGGACTGTAGGAAATGCGTTGTGGTTATTAGCATTTCCTGGAGCCGTGCTGCGGTACATCAGTCTCCCATCTGAATGACATAGGTAGATCCATTATATATGATATATTTGATATTATCACCTCACTAGAGATGATGATCATATGACATTAGAGACTGGCTGCATGTTAGTCTATCATTTGAGATAACCTAACCCGAGACAGCTGCGTGTTGTCTATTTATGACATTAGAGACATGCTGCGAGCTTGTCTGTCATTCCCCTATAAGAGCCTATGGTTGAGAGATCTCCTTTTCGTACGATTCGTTGTTTCTATCTCCTAGGACCATTCAGTCGAGAGTTTCACCTCTCTAAGGACTAGGGGTCAACATTTA
Source organism: Allium fistulosum (assembly GCA_030737815.1). Taxonomy (NCBI): domain Eukaryota; kingdom Viridiplantae; phylum Streptophyta; class Magnoliopsida; order Asparagales; family Amaryllidaceae; genus Allium; species Allium fistulosum. The sequence continues at coordinate 706,881,695 of CM060903.1, read as the reverse complement.
TGATTCTATACATTGACTATTTTATTGATTTTGATAACTGAGTTTGAGTTTCATGACATCTCTAAGGGCCTAACAGTCGGAAGTATCACTTCCATTAGGACTGTAGGTCAAGATAATTATTTGATATTATTTTTGATATTTTGTATTGATTGTGTTTTATTTGGGATCTGGATTTCTTGCTATCTCCTAAGACTAACGGTTAGGGGCATTTAGTTTCATCAGGATCGTAAGTCGAGATAGTATTCCTGGATATTGAATTTTGTATTTTGTATAGATTTTGTTCTATTTGGGTTCCATATTTCTTGATTTAGCTTCTATGGCTTAATAGTCAGAAGTTATTACTTCCATTAGGGCTATAAGTTGAGATTTAATGCTTTGATTATTTATTTAGGATCCTGCATCTCTTGGTTATCTTTGAGGGCTTGACAGTCGGAGGTCTGCACTCCCATTAGGATTGTAAGCCAAGATTGATATTTTGGTTATCGATTTTTGTATTTGGTATGATTTGTGATTCATTCCTTTATTTTTGTTTTTTGTGGACACGCTACGTGTTTGTCCATAGTGTTATGTGATTTCGATGAGTTTGATTGTTATCACCTGATTTATAAATGTCATAATTCGTACTTGCTTATATGTATTTCATGGGTAATTATTGAGATGAGTAGCATGGTATATTGTTATGACGCTATGTTGGATTATGTGATGTCGTGCACATGTTATGCTTTTCATTTACCATGTTATTGTTGTGTACTCACATTGGATTTAGATATAGTCGACCCGTTTATTATTTATATAATACTCGGGTCAGTATAAGACTTTTCAATTAATCTACCCTACATCCATGGGAAAAATGCCTTTATCTTCTTTTTTGATCCTTAGTGCAAAAAAATGGAAGAGAATACAATTTTTGATTTCAGTGTCCAAAAAAAGTAAAGTTAAAATTCCCTCTTTTTCTGCTATAGTGCCATATTCATTTATAATGGACAGAGATTCACGTAGATCGCTAACATCCATCTTCCTTTCCTTTGATTCCTACCTTTGGATTATGTCACGTGTCAATCATTCATCTAACTTGTTTACTATATATGGATTGCTAACGTGGTCTTCGACAGGAAACTTTGATTTGGCCCGATGGATTTTGAATTTGAGCGGGAATCTAGGAATTGAAGCGGGAAATCCAAATTTGAATAAACAATGACTTGATATGGGTTTTTATCTATTTGAGATTGCTGGGGTCAAGCATCGTTTAGCTTATCTTCACCAAGCCTTGTTCCTATAGAGGCAAAGCCGCGGTCTGGATTGTTGCTAGAATAGTTTAAGTTGGGTTTTGGTGACAAAACTTGGATTTAAAGTAGCGACGCGGTCTTATTCATTGAATTGTACTATAATGCCCCACCTCTATACTCATACTACCAAAGAAAATTACTAGGTAACCTTATTTAGTAATACGGAAAATGAGGCTGTTAGGAGCGACCATACGTGAATATTCCCTTTGGTTAACACCGATACATATCTCACCTCAAAATATATAAACAATATACACATTCGATATCGCACAAAGCAATAAACACATGGTCTTGCTAGGTCGGAACAATATATAACATATATAAATAATCACAAAGTCATTGATCGCAACAGAAAAATATAATACATAACAAACTGATACCAAACAGTAACGGTGTCTCACCATGATTATATATAACAAGTCATGTTCACAATACACAACTCTTAACCATCTCTTCAAAATAAATAAAAGGAGACACCTAAATAAAACATATACATAGTCATCATATCAAAATATGGTATAATAATTATATATTGTATCATCTAAAGCCCAATCATCCAAAATGGGTAATGTCCCTATACATCCAAACCACGTAAATTCTCTATGTTCTTTATTGCTTTTAGTATATTGCTTAATATTCTTTGTCTCTGACACTTGAATTAAAATGGATTGCTTTAATGAATTGATGGTGACATAACTACGTAAGCATTAAAGAGACATAACTACCTCCTCTAAAGGCAATTTTAATATTACTTAAATTTGCTGATTCATAGTCCCAAAAACATTCAACATCATGATTACTTTAAAAAACTATTTGGGTGTTTCCAAGACAAAAAATCTCGTTAAAATTTTGATGCTAGAAGGAGGACCAATTTCCCTCTCTAGCAAAATTTAATCACATTTCCTTTAGATACCGCTAAAATGCCATGAATCCCACAGGTTCCAACACTCCTAACCAAATACAACTTCATCTAGCCTCAAAAATGCCAAAAAATAATTCTTTGCCTCCATGACCAAACCAAGGCAGGTGCTTCTGTAAAGCTGCCCTCAGATCCTGTCCTAGCTACTCCCTTTAAAAACTAACTAAACCAACGCATGGACGGATTAGAGACATCCATGGCCTAATATCATGCTCTTAGATCGATCCACCCTCAACTTTTCGTAGCTCACCGCCATTATTCACCGACTACATTGACCATGTAGTGTGTGAGAGACAACTAAAATCTTAGAAATGAGAACGGTGATGTTGGTCTAAAAATGGATACTAAGCTCAAAGGCAAAATTCTAATTAATCACCAGATCAAATCAAAGCCTACGAACATCAACCCATTACTTCTAAAAAAGAAAGCATGAACTACACCCAATGATGAAGATGTCACTTCACTCTGCAAAGATAATTCATCCTAAATAGATCCCAAGGAGGATGAGATATATTAATTGAAAGCTCGTGTAGAGCAACTGGCGAGACTTTGCCAACAAAACAATAGAGAAGAAGTAAGACAAGAAGATTCTTCCCCATTTAGTGAAACTATTACATAGGAAAACTTACCTGATAACTTCAAAGCCTCATCAATCGATAAATTCGTTGGGATTACCAACCTAGATGACCATATTTGCACCTTTGAGTACTACATGGACATTCTAAACGTAGGGAGGATGACCAGATGCAAGATCTTCCCAGTATATCTGGCTGGGGCAGCTTCTAGATAGTTTAGGAGGTATGGACCAGGGGAGGTTCATTCCTAGCTGTAGTTAAATACAGATTTCTTAAAGTAGTTCAACCCTAGGAGAGAAGCTTCCTTTGATGTGAATATCATATCCTATATGAAGCAAAGTAAAAAAGAAAGCTTAAGCAACCTTGCCTAACGCTTCGAATCTGAGGCGCTTCGAATTGGAGTGACTTGTGAGGAAGCACTGCTGATGGCGGTGTATGTTGGAATCAAAAGGAACACGACTATGTGGAATACGAACAACAAGAAGCTACGTCATAGTATGAAGGCTTTGTATGAAAGAGCCAACGGCTATATAGGAATGGAAGAAGTTGGACCCGCTGAATTACCTCCATTTGAGAGAGCTTATACTCCCTACAATGATATAAAATGAGGGTAGAAGGATACCATTCACCTGTAAAGCAGCAGAGAAAATTTAACTTCACAACAAAGACTCTCCTCACCCACACACCAGGTCAGATATATGAGATGACCAGAACTAAACTGATCTACAACGTCCCAAACAAAGGAAAGAATCCAAAGTAGAACAAGAGGGAACATATTGTTGCTTCTATAGAGCCAACGGCGACTATACCGATAACTGTCAACACTTAAGGAATGAAATAAAGGAATAATTTAAAATGGGTACTTAGGTAGCTATCAGAAGGAAAACAATAGGGAGAGGACTAGGAATCTCTTCCTAGATCCGAATAAAGGCCTAGCAGGAATCCCCTATAATCTTATAGCCTCGATCCACGGAGGGCCACACTTTATTGGAAAAAGCAAGAAAGCACTAGAGCGATTTGTACGAGAGGCTAAGGTAGAACAAAGAACCATATTCCATGTAAAGCAGAAGCCTGGTCAGGATATAGTCCTCACTACTACTAATGCCATTGAGGTGGTTATTCCACATCAAGATCAGTTGGTAGTTATGGTGCAAATCTCAAATTGTACCATGAAGAATATTTTTATGGATTCTGGGAGCTTTGTTAATGTCATTTTCAAATTTTCATTTGAAAAGATGAAGCTTCCAGCAAAAATACTAAAGCCAAGCCTCGAACTAATTTACGGCTTCAATAATACTACGACTATTCCCATTGGATTAGCACGTCTTCTCATCACCGCTGGGACTGCTCCCCTTTACAAATCATAATATGTAAGCTTCCTGATCATTGATCAACCGTCTTCATACAATGTTTTTTGGGAAGGCCAACACTAATTGACATGGGGGCAGTAATTTCTCAAAAGGATTCACTTATGAAGTTCCATACTCCTACCGGAATAGGATCAATTCGAGAGGAACAATTATTGGCTAGAGAATTGTACGATGTAGACCTCAGTTCTAGCAATAAAATTGTTCAAAAATATTTTATTGTCTCCTTTAATAATTATGATAACGATGACGAAAAAGAAAGCAAGCCAGTTCAAAGAACTACATCGATACCAAGTACCAAGGTTAATGTTGAAACATGACATTCTACGACCACAACATCTGTAAAAAGGAAAAGAAAAAGAGTATATGCACATGATCAGCACTAATGAGAATAATTCAATCTATGCATAGTATATTTCCAAAGAAGCTCCTAAAAAGGTTTTCTTCGCTGCATCCCAACCTAAAAAAGAAGAAAGCGAAACAGATCCAAGGGTAGGGGAGACAAGGAGAGAATTAAACCATTGGATGACCTCGAGGATATACAGATAGATCCAAAAGATCCTTCGATGGTTCACAAGATAAGAAAAAAACCTTAGGTCAGAAGTCAAAACAGAATTAATAGACTTCCTCAAAAGATCAATTGATGTTTTTGCTTGGGCACACTCAGATATGGTAGGAATAGACCATGTTATCATCTGTCATGTGCTCAACATCAACCCTGATGCTTATCTAGTCAGGTAGAAACGAGGAACCTTAGATCAGGAAAGATATAACGCTCTGCACGAAGAAGTTAAGAAACTGAAGGAAAATGGTTCAGCGGGGAAGTATATTACCCAAAGTGGATTGCCAACCATGTCCTTGTAAAGAAGTCTAATGGGAAATGGAGAACTTGCATAGACTACACCAACCTCAACATGGCCTACCCAAAAGATAGCTTCCCTCTACCTAGGATTGATCAATTGGTGGATGCAACTAGCTGTCATGGACTACTCACATTCATGGATGCATGTTCAAGTTACAACTAGATAGCAATATTTGAACCAGATCAGGAGCATACCAACTTTGTGATGGACAAAGAATTATACTGCTACAAGGTCATGCCGTTCAGACTCAAAAACGCTGGAGCAACCTAACAACGGTTAGTAAATATGATGTTCTCTAATCAGATTAGTAAGAACGTTGAAGTATATATAGAAGACATGCTCGTTAAGTCAAAAGTAGTGGCGAGGCATGTGCAAAATTTAGAGGAAACCTTTGCAGTCGTAAGGCAATATAACATGAAGTTGAATCCCTTGAACTATACTTTCCCATTCAAGTAGGAAATTTTCTTGGATACATAGTAAGCGCTCGTAGCATTGAAGCAAATCTAGAGCAGATTGATGCAATAAGAAAGATGGGAGTCCCAGAAAACCGAAAGATATCATAAGCCTAAACAGTAGAGTAGTCTCTCTAAGCATATTCATTTCCAAAGCAACCAACAAATGTATACCGTTCTTCAATCAAATGAAAAGAGACGGAATTTTGACTGGACCGAAGAGTGCAAAATCGTGTTCTAAATTTTGAAGGAACATCTGATCAGTACTCCTATCCTATCAAAACTAGTAACAAGTGAGGACTTGTATGTGTATTTAGCTGTAATTGATAAAGCTATTAGTGCTGTAGTGATTCAAGAAGATTAAGAGACCCAGAGGCCTATCAACTTCATAAGCAAGTGCCTGTTAGGGGCGAAGCTCAACTACTCAGTCATTGAAAAGTTAGCCTACAACCTGCTTCTCATAGCAAGGAAACTATGCCTCTACTTTCGAGCACATCTCATCAAAGTCCTCATAGACAAACCGCTAAAGAAAATACTACAAAAGCAAGAGAAGTTGGGTCGCTTACTAAAATGGGCAATGGAGCTGAGTCGGTATGATATCTTCTACTGTCCAAGAAAAGCAATCAAAGGGCAATCATTACCAGAATTCGTCATGGAATGGACCTACCTACTAAACCACAACCTGAGTAAGAAACACCCACTCTACAGTTCTGGCAATTATTTGTGGAAGGAGCATCGAATGACATGATAAAGGGATCAAATATGTACTGATTACTCCCGATAAGCAGAAACTATACGGGGCATTGCAGCTTGGATTCAAAGCTACCAATAATGTCATAGAATATTGGCTCTCCTTGCGGGCTTAAGGATGGCTCGGGTAATGAAAGCAACTCATATTAAAGTTCACAGTGGTTCCCAATTAGTTGTAAACCAAGTGTAGGGGAATTACCAAACGAAAGAGCCAACTTTAGCTAAATACGTAGAACTGGCCAAAAAGTTACTAGAGCAGTTTGATCAATTTGACATAGAGAAAATCCCACATGAGAATAATTCTTCTGGGGACTCATTGACTAAATTTGCAAGTACTAAATTAAGCAGGAAATGAAAGTTGTCCCAATATGGCATAAAGCAGAACCAAGCATCATTGAGGCCAACAAAATACCGCTCCTGACTAAGGCACAAAGAGCTACTGTCAGAGAAGCTCGGAACCAAGAAACAACTAAAAATAAAAAGTAGTCTCCAACTGCACCTATCCCGCAACAAACAAAAGAAGAGACGTGGATGACCCCTATCAAAAAATTCTTGATAAGTTGAGTTCTAGCTCCAAACAAGAACGAAGCTCGTAAAATAAGACATCAGGCTTAGTAGATTTCCTTTTGTTTGCACCAAAAATTGGAACAAACACCCAATGGAGATTTTGTAGAGAAATAAAAGAAGAAAAATCAATGAAAACAGAGGAAATACACAATTAAATAATAGAAAATAAGCAACAACAAGAACACAATGATTTATAGTGGTTCGACGTTGAAAGCCTACGTCCACTTTTGAGAAATAACTTTATTAACCACTTGAATTGCTTAGTACAGTGGGATGGATCGGGTATGATCCATAGTTACAATGGAGTACCAAGGAAATATCAGTGTAAAGATCCCAAAAATGAACAATCAAGCCTATATTTATAGGGGAAGACGGCGAAATATCTTCCTGAAACTTTGGCAGTAGAGTTTCCAGATCTAAACAAGGTCACCCTATCGATCGTGGGCCCCACTTCCATCAAATAACAATCAATACCGATCATTTTTCTTGCTCCTTTTGGCATACGATCGATATGGCGAGCTCCACTCTTTAATATATTGATGTTCCCAAAGTTTCATGTGTAGTTGACTTGTAGATTTTGAGATATCGTTCGTTTTCCACTGAGTTGAACTGTAATATCGATACGATACGATCCATAATTGGTGAATATGGATCATACCCATCCATTTTCAGTAAATGGTATATTTTCATATTTTTATTGTTCTATTGGGTCCGCCTTCTTCTTTCACTTTGCCAATGCTTCATATTATCATATGTGCCTGATATTTGGGCTTCGTGATTGTTAATCTGAATTGTCGGTTCTGGTGACAGTCGAGTTTAACATGTCTAGTCAGTTCGAATATAGCCGGGCCAAAAGGCTGAATAACACTTTCCCCATAAGTACGTCTTGTTTCAACATGACGTGCTTTGAGTGGATGCAAGTTAGAGGCGTCGAAAAGGAATCCATCTAGTTTTCTGAATAGTAGTCATCCCTTCGATGAATTGCTTTCCTTAAAGAGTCGCATCTCTTTGTGCTTGACATGATGCTTGGTTGATTTCCAATAGTATAAATTCTAGGTCATGTCTTGATGGTTATTATTTAAGTCTTCGTTTCAGTGAGTCGGTAGGACTTGGTTGTCTGGTTCAAATTTTCCATTGATTAATACAGGTGAGAATTCAATTTCCTTCGTTTTTAAGAAATCGAAATTTTTAGGACGTACACTAGCATGTATACATATTCATCCCTGACTCCCAATCACGATTGCATGTTCATGGGTCTTTGACAACTTCCTGCATATGTTTCACCCTTTTTTAAAGATGGATCGGCATGAATCCATCAAGTAAATGGATTGTACTTGATCCACTTTTAATATGGATCGGGTCAAATTTGTTTGAGATTGTATCATGTCCAATCATTCTCCCCTCTTTTTTCTTTAAAGAAAACGATGGATCATTCCAAAGCCATTAGTTTTGGATCGTACATGATCCAAGCATATGTTGAACGAACCAATTGCACTGCATATTAAAGACAAGGATTGGTATACATTCATCACAGAACGATCGCAGCCGATCATTTCTTGATTTGGTCATTTGATTAAATCGCAGGTTAATAAAGATGGATCAGTGCAAGATCATCATAAAAACGATCGTATCTGATCATTTATCGGTTGGATTCTCCATTAAACTGCAAACTTCAATGGTTCATATTACTTCATTCATATATATACTTGGTGTTGACGCCAAAAATGGTATCAGCACCCAATAGAATCTAGTAGAGATTAAATGAGGAATGAAACTAAAATAGAGCAAATATTATAAATGAACACACAGCTTTTTATAGTGGTTCGGCAACCTTGGCCTACGTCCACTTTATATTTTTATTGATCTCCCACTTGATTATGATTACAAGAATGTTTGGATCAGCTGGGATCCATTAGTACAAAAGTGAAGAATAAAAATGGTAGAGCCTTGGCAGAGAAAGCATGATCCCTTTTCTGATGCCATGCCTGCTATATTTATAGGGGAGACATGCATGGATCAGATTGAAATTTTGGCAGAAGGTTCGGGAGACTAAGACGAGGCTACCTAAAATTTTGCTGGCCCATCGAGGCCAACTATGGGGATCAGTACCGATTCCTATTAATGCATCCAAATGGGCTGCGATTCCTATGATGGATGCCCTATGATGTTAGCTACTTGCTCCCCAATTTCATGCAACTCTGACGTAGGGTTTGTGAAATATCGCATTTTCCATGAAGTAGTGTTGCTTGAATTCTGATTTCTGCCGATCCCTCCTGTTATCCCGCCTTTTGGCAAGGCCGTGACACCAAGAAATTGACTAAAAACCAAGGGCAGTTCATCCTGAAAATCGGTTGTACGCAGGCTCACTATGGATGTCGACAAATTTTGTCCGAGTCTAGATCGGGCTAAAATTGATATGACACGACAAGCAAAGCCATGAGAGCCAACGTTCCAAATTTCAAGTCAATCCGAGTTAATATGCTCAAGTTACGATCGATGCAAGATTGGATGAAAACCAGCCTCTGTTCGACTCGATCGAGTTCGAATCCATCAGGGAAGCTTACTTCGACTCGATCAGCTCCGCATCGATCACCAGGGCCTACTTCGACTCGATCAGCTTCGTATCCATCAGGAAGCATCTGTTAGACTTGATCGAATTCGTATCCATCAGGAAGCATCTGTTCGACTCGATCGAATTCGTATCCATCAGGAAGCCTCTGTTCGACTCGATCAGCCAGTGACCACTTCACATTCATCACCAGAGTCTACTTCGCATCCATCGCCTGAAGAGCTCTGTTCGAGTCCATCAAGCTTCTATAGTTCATATCCATCCGAAAACTCCTACTTCGTATCCATCGGCAACAAACACTTTCATCTGTTTCGCATCGCTTAATCTCAAAAGCTCTCTTCGTATCGATCGATCACCAATCGATACGAAATGCACGCCTCCCATCGATGCGAAGCAAAGCACAATAGTCGATACGAACTATGCAACCTTCATCGATGCGAACAAGCCAACGTCCATCGATTCGAACTAGACTGTTTCCATCGATTCAAACTGGGTATGCTATAGGTCGATGCGAAGGACGCGCGCCACGTCAACCTGCTAGCACATGCCACCATCGATTCGAAATCATCGAGTCGAAACGATCGATACGAACGAAACAGCCAGCCGAAAAGTACCATTTCGTATCGATCATATCTCCTAATCTACAATTCCAAATGCTATGAAATTTTCACAGGAGCTTACGCACGTGCTATAGAATGTCCATGCCAAATTTCGACTCCATTGGATGAAATCTTGATTGATACGAAATCTGTTCGTATCAATCACAGATCGGGCCGAAACTTCATGGGCTTGGTCGCGAAGGCCTACTCACATGCCAGAAGGAGTCTCCCGAGATCTGAGCGAAATATCAGCCTCCTACACCTATAAATAGACCACCAAAGCCAACAGAAAAGGGATCTTCTTCTTCTTTGAATTCTCCAACGCCCAGACTCTGCCAGATCTAGATCTAAACTCCATTGCTGCTGCTACCAACGAATTTCACTGCGGTAAATCACTATTATCTGTTGTAACTCGCTGAAATTAATTGTAATCATCAAATAAACATCAATAAAGCAATCAACTTCATAGTGGACGTAGGCAACACGCCAAACCACTCTAAATTCTTGTGTTTCTGTGCGTTCTTATTACTTTCATTATCTGTTTTTGGAGTTTTTGTTAGATAATCCTCTCTTTCCATTTAATTTCTTCATTTTATCTCTTCAAAAACTTCCGAAGAGTGTGGTGCCCAATTTTGGTTCAAACACTTTGGTGCTTTCACTGAGAAAAAACCCAAATTTTCTCCTGCTCTTTGGATCTCCTATCGATACCGGATTGCATAAATCGAAGAAGAAGATCCAGATCTAGAACTTTAAAGCCCTTCCATTCTATTCAGATTTGCATCAGATCTAGGAAAGGACTTTCATTAATTCACCATGGTAAGTACACGAACTACCTCTACAGCTGCTGATCAAGGGGGACGGGACAGACAGAATCCCGCGCAATTGCCTCCATCCAACCAAGATGCCGCCGGACCTTCAAATCTATCGGGCACGGTCACCAGACAAGAGTTTCAGATGCTGCTTCAAGAGTTGACCCAGAGTCGACAACAACTTACTGAAAAACTACGCGCCAACATAGAGTTGACCAACCAGCTAAATAGTCAAAGGCGCAGAAGATCCAGAAGAGATCAAGGTTCTTATTCTTCCACAGAGAGTCCCGCCTCATCTGACGGTCATCATCGATCCACACGCCCACGGTTGGATGTAAGCTACACCCAGGCCACGGGACACCAACCTGCCTCGAATCTAGGACAACCCAGAACCGGACCATCAACTAGCCATCATACTGGACCTTCATCCCGAGGAGGTGCTGCTCCTTACTACGTCACAGGAAACCTCGCTACCACCACTACTACCGAACAAGGGGTTGATGCTAGAAATCAAACTGATCCTCATCATACCCAACGAGAGCCTACTCCAAAGCCTTATGTCCCAGAAAATGTTGAACCAAGGAGGCGAGGCGCAGATCATCGACCGCGTCCGGTCCAGACTCGCGTTGTGGAACCCGACCACACCTTGGCACAACCTGCTCCAAGTATCCGAACGCCAGATATACCGACGATGATTCGTCAGATGATCTGTGAAAGTCAAGATCTCACTAACGACGACTGGGGAATCTCCCGGAGTCATACCCCTTTCACCGATGACATACTATATGTTGAACCACCTCGGTGCTTCAGGTTGCCAACCTTGCCGGTCTATGAAGGAAGTTCTGATCCCAATCAACACATCCTAAAGTATGAATGGCTGATGAATGCTGCGAGAGCTGATGACACAGTCAAATGCCGCAGTTTCCCCATTTCCCTAGGGGGCATTGCAACTATGTGGTTTACTCATTTACCACCACGATCCATTTCTAATTTTGACCAAATAGCCACCAAGTTTGTTGAACAATTTTATATGCATGTAGCAAGGCCTAAAGATGTTAACACTCTGTCTAGTGTTACTCAAGCTCCCAGAGAAACACTTAGACGTTACTTGGAGCGATTCCATGCTGCGTGTGCAGAAATAAGCAATCCCAATGATAACTCTATCCTGATGGCATTGACTAAGGGGATTGATCCTGATTCCGAGTTCGGAAATTGGTTAGCTGGGAAACCACCTGCGTCATTGGACCGTTTCTATTCCAAGGCAGCCCAATTCTTGAGAAGGGAGGATGCGAAATAGTCTAGGAAGCAGGATGACGTTGGGCCCAACATCGAAGGAATTCAAAGTAACATTGCCGTTAAACAATCCGGAGAGAGTTCTGGAAAAATTCAGTTGAACATACAGAATAAGCAAAATCAGCAGAGGGATAGTGGAAATCAAGGCAAAAAACGAGATCAGAATCGTGGCCCACGACGTAGAGCTCACATGTACGATAATTATACTCTATTGAACACGTCGTTGGAAAATGTGTATTTGCAGACTTGTAACACCATGCAATACAAGAAGCCTGCCCCGAAACCATCAACGGAAAGACAAGTTCAAACAGGAAAATTTTGTAGATTCCATGAGAGTTATGGCCATAATACAAATGAGTGTCGTCACTTACAGGACCTCATTGAAAAGCTGATACATGAGCGAAAGTTGGATCAGTATGTGCGGGTGCCATAGTCAGGAGGTGCGGGTCCATCAAATCAGAATCGTGTGCCAAATCAGGAAAGGCAGGAGGAACCCGCGCGTACTGGCGGGAGGTTGGTTATTAATACGATAAGTGGTGGTCCTCATCCGACAGACCGAAGCTGGAAGGAAATGGAGTCGTATGCCAGCTCTATGAGGCATGCAGACTTCGAGTGTTATAGTAGTTTTGATGAAGGGGCTCCGGCCAAACAATAGAAGACGATGATTGATGACATCGTACTCAGAGATAGAGATGCTGATAAAGTCGAAGCTCCCACTATCGATCCACTAGTCATCTCAGCTCAAGTAGGTCCTGCTTGGATGAAGAGGATCTTAGTTGACAGTGGAAGCTCTGTGAATATTTTGTTTAAACGAGCTTACGACCAAATGAAAATGGAAGCCAAAGATTTAAAGCCCTGCCAATCCCGAATCCATGGTTTCAATGGAAGTGCTACTATACCCACTGGAGTAGTGGAACTACCAGTGGAGTTGGGAGTCGGAGAACGCAGGAGAGTGCGGATATTACAGTTCGTTGTGTTAGACATAGACTCCCCTTATAATGCTTTCTTGGGCCGACCGGCCCTTGCTGAGTTCAGGGCAGCTATTGCCCCGTGGTGTTTAACCCTGAAGTTTCCCACTGATCGTGGAGTGGGAGTCATCCAAGGAGATCAGGCTGCAGCGAGAGCCTACTATGTTGCCGAGCTGCGGGAGGCGCAGTGAAAAGAGAAAGGAAAGGGCGTAGAGGAATCTCTCTGCGTCCGTTTTGCTGATAATTGATAATTAACGCCCGGGCCTAGGCCCGGGCACCCCATCCAATTCCAAAGGGATCTTGACCCAAGAGAAACTGAAGACGAAGGAGAATCTAAAGAAAGTCAAGCATCCCCAGCCGAACTGACGATTGATGTCCCAATTGACGATGACAATGATTCGAAAATGATAAAGATTGGGTCTCAGCTAAGCCAACAAACTCAAGAGGAATTGGTTGAATTTCTATGGGCAAATCTTGACATATTCGCCTGGACGCATTCTGACATGTGTGGGATCTCGCCGGACATCGCGAGCCACACTCTGAATATTGACCCGCGGCATGTCCCGGTCAAACAAAAAAGGCGTGGTATGGATCCAAAGAGATCTGCCGCCCTTAAAGAATAAGTAGAAAAGCTTAAAGCGAACGGGTTCATTCGAGATGCGCTATACCCCAAATGGGTGTCAAATCCCGTGCTCATTCGAAAGTCGAACGGAAAATGGAGAACATGTGTTGATTACTCCGATCTGAATAAAGCTTGTCCCAAAAACAGTTTCCCGCTTCCCAAAATTGATCAGCTAGTAGATTCAACAGCTGAGCACGAACTCTTATCCTTCATGGACGCATATTCTGGCTACAATCAGATACCAATGCATTTACCTGATCAAGAACATACCAGCTTCGTAACCAATCTGGGGCTTTATTGCTACAAAGTTATGCCATTCGGACTCTAGAACGCCGGGGCTACTTATCAACGATTGGTCAATCGGATGTTTGCCAATCAAATCGGGAGAACGATGGAAGTATATGTAGACGACATGCTTGTGAAGTCACGATTTTCCACTGACCATATTAAAGACCTGGAAACTATGTTCAACATACTTCGAGAATACAAAATGAAGCTCAATCCACTGAAATGTCATTTTGGAGTTGCATTTGGAAAATTCCTTGGGTTTATCGTCAATGCTAGAGGGATCGGAGCTAATCCTAAAAAGATTTGGGCAATCAGAAATCTTGAGACCCCGAAAACTATAAAGCAAGTCCAGAGTCTCAATGGGAAAGTAGCAGCATTGAGCAGGTTCATTTCAAAGTCCACTGACAAATGCATTCCCTTCTTCGATCTGATCTGAAAAGGAAAACGAAACTTTGAATGGACCACGGAGTGTGAGGGCGCATTCCAAGCACTAGTTCAGCATCTATCCACACCACATATCCTGTCAAAGCCTATTGATCATGAGAAGTTGTACATATACTTGGTGATATCAGAAAACGCTATCAGCGCTGCTTTAATTCGAGAAGAAGACAGGATACAGAAGCCAGTATACTACGTCAGCAAACGATTGACTGGAGCTGAAAGGAATTATCTGAAATTAGAGAAGTTGGCTTATTGCCTTGTTATTGCATCAAGAAAACTCTGACCGTATTTCCAGGCACATCCTATTATTGTTTACACCGACCAGCCGTTACGACAGGTCCTTACGCGGCCTGAGACGTATGGTAGGTTACTCAAGTGGAACATCGAACTGAGCCAGTTTGATATTACCTACACTCCAAGACGAGCCATTCAAGGACAAGTCCTAGCCGATTTTATAGCTGAATTTACCGTTCCAGAGGACTTGCCTGAAACCAGTGAATCTCCCGAATATGTCTGGAAGCTGTATACTGATGGTTCATCAAACGACCGGTGTTCGGGCGCTGGTGTTGTACTTGAAACTCCCGAAGGCCGATCTATATGTTATGCTTTGAAGTTCGATTTTCATGCAACCAATAATGAAGCTGAATATGAAGCCCTCTTAGTTGGACTAAAACTTGCAAGAGATTTGAGAATTATCGCTGTGGAAATTTATTGTGATTCGCAATTAGTTGTATGTCAAGTTCGGGGAGAATATCAGACAAGAGATCGAAGACTGGCCGCCTACTTAGCTCGAGTTCAAGAAGTACTGAATCAGTTTGATTATTATGCCATTTATTGTATACCTCGAGAACACAATCAAAAAGCCGATTCATTGGCGAAGTTAGCCAGCACATGTGAAGCTCAGCAAATGGGACTCGTTCCCGTAGAGACGTTAACTTCCCCAAGCATTGACCGGGCAGAAATAGACTGGTTATGCGAAACCGTCCTCGAAAAGGATTCATGGATGACTCCACTCAGAAATTACATTGAGCACGGAACCCTACCGGAGCGCAGGAGTGAAAAGAGACAAGTCCTTCGGAAGGCCTCACGATTCACCATCCAGAATGGAATCATGTACAGAAGAGGGTACTCTGTTCCTCTACTCCGGTGCATCGCTCACGATGAAATTAAACGAGTATTACACGATGTACACGAGGGAGAATGTGGCGATCACACCGGGGGGCAAGCACTTGCCAAGAAAATACTTCGATACGGATATTACTGGCCTACTGTGAATCGCGACGCGTCGGATTACGCAAAGAAATGTGATAGGTGTCAAAAGCATGCTCGAATTCCTAGAGCCCCTCCTACCGAGATAACACAAATGGTCAGCCCATGGTCGTTTGCAATGTGGGGCATCGACATCATTGGTACTTTACCTCTGGCAAAAGGTGTGCGAAATACACCATCGTCGCGGTTGATTACTTTACAAGGTGGGCTGAAGCTGAAGCTCTTGCTACCATAACAACAAAGAAAGTAATCAACTTTGTAGTCCGCAACATCATCTGTCGATTCAGTCTCCCACACACCATTAAAACTGACAACGAAACCCAATTCGACAGTGCATAATTTAAAGATTTTTGCAAACGGTTTCACATTCAAAAGAAATTCTCTACGGTTGCACACCCTCAAGCGAACGGACAGGTCGAAGCAGTTAATAAAGTTATAAAGTCCATTCTGAAAAAACGACTGGAAAAGGTCGGGGGCAAGTGGGTCGATGAACTTCCTATGGCTTTATGGGCTTATCGAACGACCCACAAGTCCGCGACCGGTCACACTCCATTCTCTCTCTCTTATAGTTCAGAAGCCGTTATTCCAGTTGAGCTAGAAGTACCTTCTCATCGTGTGACATACTATGATCCAAAGACAAATGCTATATTACTTGCTGAATCTCTCGATCTACTAGATGAGAAGCGTGAAGAGGCTGATTTGAGGGCAGCCGTGCATCGAAGTCGAGTCGCCCGATTGTACAACGCCAAGGTCCGTCCATGAACCTTTGAACTAGGCGATCTCGTCTTGAAAAGAATTTATCTGGTTCCTTCGCATATGAAGCCGACATGGGAAGGACCGTATGTTATTGAACGAAGGCTCGGAGATGGCACATTCAAATTATCGACCGTTGACGGTCTTACTCTGCCAAGAGCCTGGAATAGCGAGAGTCTTCGTCGCTACTACACATGACAGGCTATGTTTATTCATTTAGTTTATTTTCCATTTTTCAATTTGTTTCTGCATTTCGAAATTAGAATTTGTAATAAGGCAACTGACTTTGCCATATTTTCTTATTTCAGCAATAAAATGCAATCTCTTCGAGCCAGAGCTGTGATTTACTTGAAATGCTTTATATGATCATCACTATGCACAGAGAGCTAAGTTTCACCATACGGTGGAATTTATTCAAATAGGGAGTGACTGTGATGCAACCGGTCACTCGCTAAGTGATACCCGAGCTCGGGGACAAGCCATCACATCAAAGTCAAAAAGGATTGATACACGACAATCCTTCACTTGACTCCAGATTCTCAGAGTGCGAACTGGAGTTAAAAAATTCGTCTACGAAGAGGGTGGATCCGTCCGCCTAATGACTTTGTCCGTGTATGCACCAAGTTTGAGGAGGGTGGACCCGTCCATCTCATGAACTCACTTGTTAACTCAAGGTGGATGTGATCCGACCATCCACGATCCCGATACACCTTTCGTTCCCAGAGTGCGAGCGAAATCCAAAAACATACAGCAGAAGCAACTGACCGTGTGCTTACCAACTCCGAACTCCCAGAGTGTGAGACAGAGTATAAACATTAACTCCGGATTCCCAGAGTGCGAAACAAAGTATAAACAACAACTCCGAACTCCCAGAGTGCGAGTCGGAGTATAAACATCAACTCCGAATTCCCAGAGTGCGAAGCGGAGTATAAACATCAACTCCGAATTCCCAGAGTGCGAAGCGGAGTATAAACATCAACTCCGAATTCCCAGAGTGCAAAGCAGAGTATAAACATCAACCTAAAATTCCCAGAGCGTGAATTGAAGTATTAATATCAACTCTGAACTCCCAGAGCGTGAATTGAAGTATAAATATCAACTCTGAACTCCCAGAGTGTGAGTCGGAGTATAAATGTCGATTCTGAGTCCCCAGAGCACGGACGTAATATTTAAACTTAAGCCGGCGTGACCAACCGCGAGTAAAACAAATGAGAATCCCCGGAGTGCGAATATGATCGTCGACAATCGGACAAGCATGAATAAACCGCTCAATCTCCGCTTGTCTCAGACATCCATTCAGTGGCACTAGACTCAACATGTTATAAGTGAGAAGCAATCGCTGACTGATGTTCTACAACTCATTCCCGAGACTGGGGGGCAGGACTTAAGCATCGACCATTGACTGAAGCGGTGCGATGTCAAAATTCAACTCGCTTCCCAATTGCGAACCATGTCCGCAGTTTCAGGATTGGTGCAAAAAGACAAACTTGACTCAGAAGCTGGAACTTTACAAGTGCATTTCAAACATTGAAACACTTAAGCAAACACAAAAGAAGCCAAAAAAGAAAAGTTTCATTTCTACTATTTATGAAAGAGATTCGTATACAAGTTTGTTCCCAAAAAATTCCTACTAGCAGGGGCCGAACCCGCATCTATACACGGCCGACAAAATGCAAGTCAAAATAAACCAAGGAAGCATGTCTAATCTTTCTTCTTCCTCGGCTTCCTTCTCGGTGTAGACCCGCTGGAGCCGCCGCTATTTTTCCTCTTTGAGCCTTTGCCTTTCGGTGGTCGGTCTCCAGGCGGGGGCATGATCTCGACATTCTCCTTCGAGCTCGAGTGAATAGGGATGCTACCTGCTGGCGGAGTCGAAGGAACAAGATCAAGTGTAGAAGATGGAATGGGCACGCTGGTGATGAAAACTGTACCACCAGGAGATATCATTCTGAGCGGAGCTGGACCGGGCGCCGCCATCCCACCTCCAAAATTGTCACCATGAGCCACTACTTCCATTTCAGCGTCGATTTGTGCGAACATCTCCTCTTCAGTAACCGCTCGAGCCTCGCTGGGGGCATCAGTAGTTGGCATTGAAGAACTTGTAGCAGGAGCGCTTCCACCCATAACAAATGGCAAGTCAGCAAGAGGATCGCCATGGCGGCGAAAGAGTTCTTTCATCAGATGCTCATAAAACACAAGCGTGCTTCCCTGCGTATCGTCAAGTGGGGCAGTTGTGGTTACTATGATCGCTTCGGTTACGATAGCCTCCTACGTCTGATATGATTCTTGATTAGCAGGAGGCATGGCCGGTGCAGCATCGATCACTGGACAAAAAATAAGAGAATTGTCAGAATTTAATTCAGATAAAGATTCTGACTTAAGGCAGATATGTGGAATGTTCAGAATACCTTCCTCAGTTTGACTTGTATGCGGTTGAACGGCTTCAGTAACCTGCTCTGTAACCGGAGACATCTGCGGCTGATCCGAATTATAGGCAGGAACAGCTTGGGGATCAACCGCAGGCGAGGATTCGGGATGGGTTGACGCTGGAACTTCAAGACTCGCCTCATGATGGTCAACCCTTGAACCCTCTCCTACTTCGAAGTGCTAAGCGCTGAGTCTTTCCTTTTCGTGCAGAATCATTGACTCGTGAAGAATCTTCCTTTCATCTTCATTCAGAATGCGATTCTCGAGTTCAAATTCATGTATAGACTCATCCGGATGCGCCTCCTTCTCTTCCTCAACTAATCGACCCCAAGCGTTGTATAGATGCACTGGATAATCATCGAGCCAGGCTAGACCCCTGAGCCTCATCACGTTAGCGTTGTAAACAACGATAAGGTCTTCGATATCAGCCTCTAGCCTGGACTCGGCCGATTTCACTTTCTCCTCAACCTCAGTCTCCACCTTACGGACTTTAGCCATAGCCGCATCCCGTTCACCCCGGAGCAGAACAACCTGCTCGCACGCCTCCTAGGCTGCGTTATTTGCATCATCCTTTTCCTTGGCCATGTCGGAGAATTAAGCCTTAAGCTCATTGAGTTCCTTGACTGCCGCATCCCGTTCGGCGGTGACTGTAGTATTCCGATGGCCCATCTCCTCCACCAAGGCAACATGTGTCTGCCTCAACCTCTCCATTGCCACATTCGCTTCATCAGCTTTTTTGGTGGCTTCGATTTCAGATTTACGAGAAGACTCGGCCTCAGCAGTGAGCACTTGAGTGATCCGGTCCCTTTGAGCGAGTTCGGTCTCCATTTTCTCAATCGCTTTGGCTCGCTCAAAGGCCACCTTGGAAGCTTTCTCTGCAGCCTTAACCCACTCTCTATACTGGGTGTAGATGTCATGAACGTAATCATGCATCGTGTTTTCCACTCCAGATGGGATTCTCTTTAAGTGAGGTGGAAAGACATAGCCATCGAAGCATATGTTCAGGAACTCCTTCCTCATCTGAGCCAATTTAATGGCCCCTTCTCCTGTGGGCTCAGTTGGGACCTGCTCTGCAATTATGGAGGCTGTGGTTTCGACTCTCTGGAGATGAGTCTCGGATCTAGAAGTGTGAAAAGATGGCCTGTGACGTGGAGGCTCTGGTGGATGTGGAACAAGAACAGGAGGTGGAGATGGAAGTCTAAGAGGTGGAGAGCGAGACCTAGATCGATGTCTGTATTCTTTGTCCCTGTCCCGCTCGTACCTCTCTTGATTAGAGTAATCGTGATCGCCAGCTCTATCGGAGTCTCTCCTGCGGGAATCATAATAGGTAGAAGACTTTCGGGCCGAGCGAAGATTCCCAAGCATTGATCCTCTTCCGGACATCGTACCTGAAAACGAGAGACGAAGGAAAAGTTAGTGATTTCGTAGGTTGGATGATTTACAGTTATGAATCATGAAATGTAGTGAAGTGTATGTATGTGCAACCCCCCGACCAACCGGAAATGTCAGCTACACTCATAGCAAGCGACCCGCTCAGCTCAAGAGTACTGTCAAGCTCCTCCATCCCGGTGTCGTGTTGAAACGACACATAATACAGAATTGGAATATCAACGAGCCCTTCAAAAGGATTCTCTCCTTGCGGGGGAGGAGCCTCTGAAATTCTAATCCCCAGGACGGGCAAGGACATAACCACGAATTTTAATCTCTCAGATTTAGAACGCTTATGAGCAATTGCCTTGCATTTTCTCCTTCCTCCTGAATCCTGGACATCGGAAGAAGGCCCAGCTTGGAGCTCGTTATCGGTAGGCGTTCTCTCCGGATCAACTTTTTCGGCTATTACGACTCCGGGCGCCTTGCGTTTCAACCGCTTGTTCGAGACCGCTCTAAGTGTCCCTTCCAGCTGTATGCTTTGCTTACATTCTATCAGCCCGAAAATTCTCAAGTTTCTGTCGGTTAGAACCAAGTCAATGTGTCTCTCTTCACCCGGAACCGCTTGGAGGATCCGGACTAGCTCTCTGAAATATCCACCGTCAGGTCGTGAGATTGCGGCTGTGAAAGAAGAAAAGTATGTCAGTTTTGAGGTCGGTCATTATTATCTCGATAATTCAAGCGAAAGAGACTGCAACACTTACGTCTATCCAACCATCGCCTAGCGAATCCAGGGGGGCATCAAACGTAGAACCATTCCGTTTTAAAATAACTTAGTCTTCCCCAGGATCCCGTTATAATTTGACAGTTCCTGACCGCTTCCAAAAATGTGAAAGAAGGGCTATTTCTACGACTCTTAATGATAAATAGATATCTAATCTCGATCGGCTTTGGCGTTCGAAAGATAATTTCTATAAACAGAATGAATGTGCTATTCAACAAGGCGTACCCGTTGGGGTGTAGCTGGGATGGAGCTATTCCAAGGAATGATAACATCTCCCTTATATATTGATTGAAAGGAGGAAGTGTCCCCGCTGTGCAAGCGTGATGGTTGAAAGCAGTTAACCCCTTCGGGGGAGCATGCGGCATGTCATTTGGCCCAGGCAGTAACACATCGTCAAGCGACAATTCGTGCCTTAAACAAATCCGTCCCAGCATATCTTCGGAGATGCCGGGCGGCACAGAATCTTGTGGACGACAAATGAACCGGGTGCCTGGAAGCTCGTCCGAAGCTGGATCTATAACTTCGGCTTCAATGACCAGTATCTCGATGGTTGAAGGAATTGAACTCGGGAGTTCCTACTGCTATGAACTTGAAGGTTCCATGGCTAACTAGCTTATGAAAAATCATTGTTAAACAGACAATAACACTCGTGCATCCCCCAGTGTAAAGTGTGTGAATGTGTTGTGCAGTGCAGTACTATATATCACTTGAAAATTTCAACAGAATTAGAGAAAATGTCTGAACGACGAGACTTCGAAATTCAGTCGGAATGACCGTCATCACTGACCGTCACAACCATGCCATCCAAATTTTAAAGACCGATACGAGTTAAAGTTGTGAAAGTTTTATTAAGTTACAGTGTCATCGACGAGCTTCGAAGGAAAGTCGAATGTGCAATCCAACAGTCAAGTCCAATTATGCTGAAATGAAGCTCGTCGGAATTAGATGTTCAAATGCACAAGAGTTTCCAAGATCATCAAGGTTAGGCATATTGTTGATCATCAAAGTTCGAGTTTACATCGATCTGTGTGGTTGTTCGCATCCATCAGGGGAACGGATTCGAGTTCGTATCGATAGTTCAAAGACACTTTCGTATCGATCCCATGGCTTGTAGTTCGAATCGATCGAAGCCTACTACTTCGTATTGATCAGAAAAGCATCTACTTCGAATCGATCAGAGAGCATCAATTTCGTATCGATCATAGAACGTCAATTTCGTATCGATCAATATCGTTTCGAAACTGCCGTTGCTAGGTAACTGATCTATGACCGATACGAAGCCCAAAGCAAGACAGCGATATGAGATTTCTCATCAGGATCGACACGAAGCAAGACACTTTCTTCCTCAATCGATACGAGATTGTGGCCAAAAACTGCCCACCAACTATTTCGAATCTGTTGTTTCTTCTTCTTCCCCAGATCGATTCAAACTCCATTCTTTCCTTCCTCGACCTCGCACGTTATTTACTTCCTCGAGCAACGTTCGGACACGAATTCAAATGAAATAGAATGGCATGAGAATTTGGACCTCATCGTTTTAGGACTGGTTTTGTTCAATTGATTACCTGATTTAGATAACTGGTTAAAGGGGTTAAAGGTTTTGATTCGATTCGAAGTCGGGCAGTTTTCTTTTTCCAAGTCTTTGGAGCGATACGAAGACAAAGCGCAAGAGAAAAAAGTAAAAAGTGAAAAGTGGCTAAGTCCACAGTATTTATATGGACTTGAGGGTGAATGGGATAAACGATTCGCCTCCCAGTGGATTCGACCAGTTACAAGACATCACCACGGGATCGATTCAAACAAGCCATTCGAATCCATCAACTCGAGCCTTTATCGAGGAGAAGTAGCCAACGAAGGCTTTTCTGAGTCACCTAATCCATCGATACGAAACCACTGTTCGTATCGATCATTTTCGACTCCATCCCCAGTTTAGCGACATGACGTGTGTAGTTCGAATCCATCGAACCACGGCAACCAGAGGTCAATATTCATCGATACGAAGGCACGTTTTGTATCCATTTTAGTGGCTCACGCCGATTCGAAAATGAATTCCACCAAAGTTAGTAACCATCGATACGAAAGTTAATTTCGTATCCATCGAACCTTAGATCCACCGATACGAACGATCGTTTCATATCCATCGAAGCCCACATCCATCGATGCGAAATGTTCATTTTGTATCCATCAAAATGACGTATACCGATACAAAAACAAAGTTTTAACCTTCTACACCGATTCAGGAGAGGATTGATACGAAGGAACATTCAAAAAAACCATCGAGCATTGTTACAATTCGAATCTCACATCAGTTCAGGAGAGGATCGATATGGAATTCGATACGGGATAAACTAACAACGACTCGTAAACATTTACAGGAATTGGAAACTCATTTGATAACGATTACAACAACAAACGGCTAATTACTAGCATACAGCAATCAGTTGCAACAATACAGGGTACAACAGTTGATAGTCAACGGTTTACATTATCGAGAAAATCGGTCATAGATTACAGCTTTCATCGAAAAGACGATAACTATTTAGAATGAAGATTGCAGCACTTCAAAGCACATCATGTTTCCACAAGACGTACTTTGGGGGGCAAATGTTATCTCGCCTTTTGGCAAGGCCGTGACACCAAGAAATTGACTAAAAACCAAGGGCAGTTCATCCTGGAAATCGGTTGTACGCAGGCTCACTATGGATGTCGACGAATTTTGTCCGAGTCAGGATCGGGCTAAAATTGATATGACACGACAAGCAAAGCCATGAGAGCCAACGTTCCAATTTCAAGTCAATCCGAGTTCGTATGCTCAAGTTACGATCGATGCAAGATTGGATGAAAACCAGCCTCTGTTCGACTCGATCGAGTTCGAATCCATCAGGGAAGCTTACTTCGACTCGATCAGCTCCGCATCGATCACCAGAGCCTACTTCGAATCGATCAGCTTCGTATCCATCAGGAAGCATCTGTTAGACTCGATCGAATTCGTATCCATCAGGAAGCATCTGTTTGACTCGATCGAATTCGTATCCATCAGGAAGCCTCTGTTCGACTCGATCAGCCAGTGACCACTTCACATTCATCACCAGAGTCTACTTCGTATCCATCGCCTGAAGAGCCCTGTTCGAGTCCATCAAGCTTCTATAGTTCGTATCCATCCGAAAACTCCTACTTCGTATCCATCGGCAACAAACACTTTCATCTGTTTCACATCGCTCAATCTCAAAAGCTCTCTTCGTATCGATCGATCACCAATCGATACGAAATGTACGCCTCCCATCGATGCGAAGCAAAGCACAATAGTCGATACGAACTATGCAACCTTCATCGATGCGAACAAGCCAACGTCCATCGATTCGAACTAGACTGTTTCCATCGATTCAAACTGGGTATGCTACAGATCGATGCAAAGGACGCACACCACGTCAACCTGCTAGCACATGCCGCCATCGATTCGAAATCATCGAGTCGAAACGATCTATACGAACGAAACAGGCAGCCGAAAAGCACCATTTCGTATCGATCATATCTCCTAATCTACAAGTCCAAATACTATGAAATTTTCACAGGAGCTTACGCACGTGCTAAAGAATCTCCACGCCAAATTTTGACTCCATTGGTTGAAATCTTGATCGATACGAAATCCATTCGTATCGATCATGGATCGGGCCGAAACTTCATGGGCTTGGTCGCGCAGGCCTACTCACGTGCCAGAAGGAGTCTCCCGAGATCTGAGCAAAATATCAGCCTCCTACACCTATAAATAGACCACCAAAGCCAACAGAAAAGGGATCTTCTTCTTCTTTGAATTCTCCAACGCCCAGACTCTGCCGGATCCAGATCTAAACTCCATTGCTGCTGCTACTAATGAATTTAACTACTGTAAATCATTATTATCTGCTATAACTCGCTGAAATCAATTGTAATCATCAAAGAAACATCAATAAAGCAATCAACTTCATAGTGGACGTAGGCAACACGCCGAACCATTCTAAATTCATGTGTTTCTATGCGTTCTTATTACTTTCATTATCTGTTTTTGGAGTTTTTGTTACATAATCCTCTCTTTCCATTTAATTTCTTCATTTTATCTCTTCAAAAACTTCCGAATAGTGTTGTGCCCAATTTTGGTACAAACACCTCCAAAGGAAGTTATGCCAATCCCTCCAACTTCCTCCAAGTGGAATAAGATCCTTAAGAGGTGCTCCACATGTTGTAGTAAGCTTATACTCTAAGTTTCATGTTGATAGCATGTGTAGATTTTGAGTTACCGACCGATCATCGTTGCAAATTTGAGTTGTGGAATCGATACAATATGATCCATAGTGTTGAATATGGATCATACCTGATCCATCTTCGGGGAGTAGTGAGCTTTCATGCTTCTGCTTCATATTATCATCTATGATTGATTTTTGGACCCTACAATCTTCACTCTAAGCTACTGTCCTTGATGACAATCGAGTCTAACTTGTCCAGTCAGTCTAAATATAGCCGGGCCAAAAGGCCTTGCCCCCTAAAGTACGTCTTGTTGCGTACATGACGTGCTTTGAACCGAAGCAAGTTAGAGTCATCAAAAAGAAATCCATCCAATTTCCTCAATAGTCGCCATCCTTCCGTTGAATTATCTTCCCAAAGTGTTGTATCTCTCTTTGATCTTCATGATGCTTGGTCGATTTCCAATAGTATAAATTCTGGGTTGTATTCCATTAGTTTCTATATGTGTCCGGTTCTACAATGCTAGTAAGCTTTGGCTATTTGATCCAGTCTTTTGTTTAATAACTCCAGGTGAAAATTCAATTTCTGTCGATTTCAAGAAATCAATTTTTTTGAATATACACATGCACGTTCAGGTACACGTTCTTGTCATTAGCTCCCGGATGCGTTTGTATCTCACGAGTCGTCACTAATTCCTTCTAGTTTAATTGCAATTGGATTGCAATTTATTATTTATATATTATTTTACAATGAAATAGGAGTTGTAATAAGTCATTCGTTGAGAGGGGGCTTCAAGTTCACAGGGATGACGGCCTTGGAGCCATAAGCAAGGGCGAATGGAGTATGGCCAGTTGCGGACTTGTGGGTGGTTCTGTAAGCCCATAATACTATTAGGAGTTCATCCACCCATTTGCCTCTAGCATTTTCCAAACGTTTCTTCAGAATGGACTTTTTGATTTTGTACACAGCTTCAACTTGTCCATTTGCTTAAGGGAAAGCAACTGCCACAAATCTCTTTACAATATGATGTCGACGATAGAAGTCTTTAAATTTAGCGCTATCGAATTGGGCTCCATTATCAGTTATAATGGTTCATGGAAGGCCAAAACGACAGATGATGTTCCGGACAATGAAGTTGATTACTTGCTTCGTCGTGATCGTGGTTAAAAGTTCTGCTTCAGCCCATTTGGTGAAGTAATCAACTGCTACGATGACGTATTTCGCACCACCTTTAGAATCGGCAAGAAGCTGATGATGTCAATGCCCCAAGTGGCAAACGGCTATGGACTGGCCATTTGAGTAATTTCTGTCGGCGGGGCTCTCGAAATTTTTGCAAACATCTAGCACTCGTCGCATTATCTAGTGTGATTAGCTGCATCTCGACTGACAGTTGGCCAGTAATACCCATAGCGGAGTATTTTCTTTATCAGGGTTTGCCCCCTGGTGTAATCGCCGCATTCTTCTTCATGGACTTCTCTCAAGACTCGTTTAATTTCATCATGGGCGGTACACCGAAGCAGGGGAATAGAGAAAGCCATTTCTATACATGACTCCTTCTTGGATGATGCAGCGTGAAGCTTTGAGGAGGATCTGCTAATGTCTGTTCTTGGATATCTCTTTGTGGGAAATAAGTGATAAAAAATTGGCTTAGTTTGATATTCCATTTAAGCAACCTTCCAAACATCCAAGGTTGCTGTAGGACCCGTCGTAATTGCTGGTCGGTGTAGACGTTGATGGGGTGAGCTTGGAAGTAATGGCGAAGCTTTCGTGACGCAATCAATAGGCAGTACGCAAGCTTTTCCAACTTTGAGTAATTTCTCTCAGCACCTGTCAATCACTTGCTAACATAATATATAGGCCTCCAGATCTGATTCTCTTCACGTAATAGTGTGGCACTTATGGCGTGTACCGACACCGCTAAATAGATGTATAAGTCTTCACGATCCAGTGGCTTGGATAGGATAGGAGGTCTCTCTGAGTGATCTACAAGAGCTTGAACCGCATCTATGCAATCCAGTGTCCATTAAAAGTTCCTCTTCCCTCTCCTGATCAAGTCGAAGAAAGGAATACACTTATCAGTGGCCCTGGAGATGAAGTGACTTAGGGCAGCAACCTTCTCATTTGAGCTCAGTACCTGCTTAATCGTCTTCGATACCTAGATGTTTCGAATTGCTTGAATCTTCTCAAGGTTGGCTTCAACTCTGCGAGAGTTGAACATTAAACCCAGGAACTTCCTTGACACAACGCCGAAAGGGCATTTCAAGGGACTAAGTTTCATTCCATATCTTCGGATAAAAATGAACATCTTCGCTAAGTCATCGATGTGGTCGTTTGATCTTCATGACTTCACCAGCTTATCATCCACATATACTTCTGTCAATCGCTTGATCTCATCTTTGAACATCCGGTTGACTAGTCTCTGGTAAGTAGCTTCAGCATTATTTAGTTCAAATAGCATCACAACATAACGATATAACCCTAGATCGGTAATGAAGTTGGTGTGCTCCTGGTCGAGGACGTGCATCAGGATTTGGTTGTATAAGGAGTACACATCCATAGATGAAAGCAGTTCATTTCCAGTGGTTGAGTCTACCATTTGGTCGATCCTCGAAAGTGGAAAGATTTCTTTTGGGCATGCTTTGTTTAGGTAAGAGTAGTTGACGCATGTCTGCTACTTTCTATTAGCTTTTCTCATAAGAACATGATTGGATACCCATTTCGGGTAGAGGGTGTCACATGTAAACCTATTGTTTTTGAGTTTATCCACTTTCATTTTAAGTGCAGTAGATCTTTTTAGATCCATGACGCATTGCTTTAGTTTCACCAGGACATACCTCGGGTCGATATTCAATACATGGCTCACGATAGTCGGTGAGATAACATGCATGTCAGAATGGGTCTAAGTGAACACATCAAGACTCATTCGGAGAAAGTCAGCTAATTCCTTCATTATCGTTGCACTGAGCTGTGATCCGATCTTCAGTACTCATGATGGGTCATCATAGCTGACTGTAATGTCGATTGTCAGCTCAGCGGGTACAGCCTTGGATTCCTTGAGTTCAAACGTAACTATTTCGCGTAACAATCAACATGAAATTTTGTTGGGACGGTCAATGATGATGGTTGCTTCGGTCGAATCCCAGAGTCTTGTCATGAGTTATTAAGTCTAATAGTGAAGGGCTCCAAGTGCATTGAGCGATTATCTACAAATGGCCAAAGATCAGGCTTAGAAGCATGTTGAATCAAATGTCGAGTATGGTTCAGCCTCATGTTGCACGCAACTGCATAGCTAGCTCTTGCTTTAAGTTTGAATCTGCTTGTATATTCGAGTAACGCACTTTCCATTCAACGTATTCATGATTCGTTACTCGTCGTTCGGGTTAGAGTGACGACCAGTTACCCATGATCATGAGCATTGATTCGATGATTCTATCCCTAGGCATCCTTTTGGTCGTAGCCTCAGGTCATTGTAAACACCAGGTATGAATCACAGTCTTGAGCTATCGCAGTCAGTCTTTGGATGATCACACTTCCAACCCGGTCTCAGGTTGATACATGTAGTGCATGGATGGTCGAGTCTCATCCTAGTCATGTTTATACTCCCACTAAGCTCCAAAGACTTAAAGTTGATCGATGAATGGTCGGTTCACATTCATCTTGTTTCTCGCTCGTGCCTCCAAGTTTGGGGCATACGTCGATAAGTAGAAAGGCAAATCATGTCCAATTAGTGATTGATGCTCTCCCTACTAGAATAAGGGCAAGGATCAGTGTGCGAACGGTTGAGCCACGTCCGTTTCATATTGCTCTTCTAGTCATACTATGGTAAGAGTCAACGAATGAACGGTCCCGTCGCATTCATTCAGAGCTGAACAGTCAGTCGCGTTCATTTTGATTCATATTCTCCCGCCTGATCTAGGGACAAAGTTGGCTCAGGTGCAGTCGGGTCATGCTCATCTGGTTTCATACTCCTCATGATGGATCGAAGGAGGGTGCTAGAGAATTAATGATCAAGTCGCACTCATTCATAGTTTATTCTCTTATCCATGCTCTAGTGACCGGAGTTATTCGATGGACGTTTGGGTCACATCCATTTTTGGTTGGTGCGGATCGATACCGACCCTCGTTCTGAAGGTACGATATAGTTGGTCACCCATAACTTCGGATGTCATTCCGATTATTTTTTTGTATTAAGGCCACCTTGCGGTCGTTTTGGTAAGTCGTAAAGAACACTAAGTTGGAGCTATAGTGAGCTATCGTATTCAACTTTTAGTGATTTGTACTCCTGCCCCCAGTCTTGGGTTAATGGAGTTAGTTCGTGGATGGTCGAGTTCCATTCGTAGTGAGTTTATACTCCTCCCATCAGTTTTAGGCCAGAGTTTGTGGAATAGAGAACGGTCGAACTCCAGTCATCTATTCATTCATGTTTGTATCCACGCTCTAGGGATATGGTTCAGTTGATGGGTGGTCGGTTCGCACCTAGTTTGTGTTTATACTCTAGTCTGCACTCTGGGGACTCAGAGTTATCTCGTTGGCAGTCGGTTTCCACCCAATTTATGTTTATACTCTAGTCTGTACTCTAGGGACTCAGAGTTATCTCGTGGGTAGTCGGTATCCACTCAGGTTATGTTTATACTCTTGTCCACACTCTACGAACTCAGAGTTATCTTGCGGGCAGTCGGTTTCCACCCAGTTTATGTTTATACTCTAGTCTGCACTCTGGGGACTCAGAGTTATCTCGCGGGCAGTTGGTTTCCACCCAGTTTATGTTTATACTCTTGTTCGCTCTGGGGACTCGGAGTTATCTTGCGGCAGTCGGTTTCCATCCAGTTTATGTTTATACTCTAGTCCGCACTCTGGGGACTCAGAGTCATCTTGCGGGCAGTCGGTTTCCACCTAGTTTATGTTTATACTCTAGTCCGCACTCTGGGGACTCGGAGTTATCTAGCGGGCAGTTGGTTTCCACCCATTTTATGTTTATACTCTAGTCCGCACTATGGGGATTCAGAGTTATCTTGCGGGAAGTCGGTTTCCACCTAGTTTATGTTTATACTCTAGTCCACACTCCGGGGACCTAGAGTTATCTCACGAGCAGTTGGTTTCCACCCAATTTATGTTTTTACTCTAGTCCGCACTCTGGGACTTACAGTTATTTGATTTGTAGTCAATCGCACCCATTTTTATTTATACTCCATCTGCCATGTCGAGGTAAGAGTTATCAAATGAACGGTCGAATCACGTTCATTCAAGGAATGGAATTCTACCCCCAGCATCAAGGATAGAACTTGGCAAGTGAGACGATCGATTTGTATCCGCTTGGTGGTTGTAGCTCCTCTTGTTAAGTCAAGGAAGGGAGTAGGCGGTGGATTGTCGAATCACATCCATGCTTGGATTGGACGGTCAGGTCACATCCACCTCAAGCTGCAGTCATGTCCACGTGTTAAGGGCGGTGGTTGATGAGTAGGCAGTTAGTCACGCCTACTTTAAGTCGAGCTTTCGAACTGCCTTTTGAGTTCAAGGCAGGAGTTAATGCATGGATGGTCGAATCGCGTCCACTTTAGTTGGACCTCGGTCATGTTGAGCTTTGGGAGAGGCATAAGTATTTTGGCAAACTTCAAGTATGAGCTGGGGAGTGGATGGTTAGGTTGCATCCACTCCAAGTCTTTCTTTGGTCTCCAAGTCATGCGTGGAAGCTGATGAGTAGGCGATCAGTCGTGTCCACTTTTTGTTGAATCCTAACCTTATCGGGCTTTTCCATTTCGAGTCCTTGGACCTAAGCCAGGAACATATGGTAGCTGATGAGCTGTTGAATCACGCTTATCTTGATGAAACTCCAAAGGTCCGATCATGGTCCGTGGAAATTGGTTAACCCCTAACTCAGAGTACTTGGTCACCTGCATCGTTTGGAAGTAGTTTAGTTCAAGTTGGTCATAGTTCATAACACAATTGAAATTGAAATAATTCAAAGAAGATCGAAATAAATCTCATTGATAAGTGAATCAATGTCATATGCTCACTATTCCACTTTGTCCAAGCTCTTCTCAGCTGGAAGTCGACTGTGGGTGGTCCAATTAATAATCAAAGTTCTTTATTGATAGGGGTCGGCTGTTTCCTGCCTACTATTACGTGGGGCTTGTGCATATTGTCAAAACTTTCCTTTTTGAATAAGCTTTCTGATCACATCTTGAAGGTGTTTACAATCGCCAATGTTAGGACCATGTGCATCTTGGAATATACAACATTCCCTGGATATTCTCTAGGCTTCGGTGGACTCTCTCGAGGCTGCTTTTCAGTACTACTCTGAGTCGTGAGTCTCCAAGTAGATGTTATTGATTGAATCGTTCAAAGGAGTATATGAGTCGAATTTTGAGATTCTAGGTCATCTCCTAGAATCTGAGTTCTTAGCCAATGGGCCTTTATTGTTCTTTCTCGTAGTCTACTCTACCTCCTCCTCGCTTAGGTTCTGATTCATTTTGTAACAGATTCGATCCAAGGTCGTAGGAGGCTCTCTAGCTAACTAGTTGGCAAAATCTATCTGGGAGTCGATTCCCTTCATCAACGCCATCAGTATGATATCCTCGCTGGGATTGCTTGCTTTAGTGACAATGACAACGACATTGAATCTCTAGAGGAAGTCTTTGAGTGGCTCACCTAGCATCTGGAATAATTGGATAATGACATCATATCCTTGGTGTGAGTTGCATGCATTATGAACTGCTCGACAAACTTTTGATCCGGTTGATTGAATGAGGAGGTGGATTTGGGCGATAATCGCATAAACCACATGATCGATACACCTTTGAGGAATATAGGAAAGCGTCTGCATTCAATGGCACATATTGCTCTGGCAGAATTCATACGCCACTCGAATTTCATGAGATGTAGTCCAGGGTCGGTTTTCCTTGAGTAAATCGATATAATTGGTACATTGAATCTCCTCGGATATTTTGCACACTGAACAGCTTCAATGAATAGGATTGACTGAGGGAGATGCTTCAATCCTCGTCAATCTAGTTTGTTTTTAAGTTATAGCTACTTGTTATGCTTGTGAATGATGTATGCATGCCCGAGATATGAACAAAGCAAGATGGACCGGCATTGACCGATCAGTGGTAAGTTACTTGGAGTCAAACCCGAGAAATCTGCTACTTGCTTGGTGTCAACAATTGGTTTGCTTAGAGTCACTAAATTCGAAGTGCTGGGTCAGTGAAGAATGGTGCTTGGAGTCATCTTTGTGTTTTCTTGGAGAAAATCTTGGTTTTACCCAAGTTTAGCTTTGGGCCAAAGTTTTTTGGGTTTGCTTAGAGTCACAACACCTATGTTCCCCAACCTTTGGGAGCATCATTTAAGTAGCGGTTGCTTGTCTGTTCCTTGGTTGCAATTCAGAAGCTGCGCTTGATCCTCTATGGCCTGGTCAGTCACAGGACATAAGGGAAGTGGATAGAATGCACCATGTTTAAGTTGAGTTCCGAACCAGAAATGCAGGGACACTGCGCTATGGCACAGGTTCGGGTGGATCGTACTCGATTTTTTAAAAATATGGATCGTACCCGATCCATTCTTTTTGGGTATAGGGATCAGTCACATGGGCTTTTAAAAGAGGGATCGATTATAGGTATCGGTCACATGGGCTTTTGAGAGAGGGATCAGTAGTATAGGGGTTGGCCATATAGAGTGTTGAGGGATCGACGTACGGAGTATGTGGAGGGATCGGTATTGACATCTTTCAGAGGGATCGGTATACATATATTTTGGAGGGATCGGTATACGAAGTATGGAGGGATTAGCATACGAAGTATTGAGGGATCGGTATTGATGTCTTTCAGAGGGATCGGTATACATATATGTTGGAGGGATCGGTATATGAAGTATGGAGGGATCGGCATACGGAGTATGGAGGGGTCGATATTGACGTCTTTTAGAGGGATCGGTATTGACGAGATTGGAGGGGGATCGGTCACCATGGCCTTAAGAGGGATCGACCATCATGGCCTTATGAGAGGGATCGGCCATCATGGCCTTGTGAGAGGGATCAGCCATCATGTCCTTATGGGAGCGATCAACCATCATGGCCTTGTGAGCGGGATCAACCATCATAGCCTTGAGAGAGTGATCGGCCCTTCGCTAACTTGAGTGCAAACTTCAACATCTAATCTTAAGAACTTGCATACACTAGTGAATCTGATCCCTTCCAAATAGACATGAACACATGAACGCATGAACAACTCCAAACAAGAACATTAGCATCATCATCATTCCCATCAACTCCGCGCGAAGTTGATTTAATTCTTCTAACCACGGCTATCAGCTTCCTTTAGATTTCCTTCAAATCTGAGTAGAATAGGAAGTTTGCCGGTAAATAACTGGATCTATCTCGCGAATATGGGAATCCACAAGTAGATGATGAGATCCAATCAAGCTAAGAGTTCAATTCTCAGTGAAAGCACCAAAATGTTGACGCCAAAAATGGGCATCAACACCAATCTAGTAGAGATTAAATGAAGAATGCAATTAAAACAGTGCAAATATCATAAATGAACACACATATTTTTATAGTGGTTCGGCAATCTTGGCCTACGTCCACTTTATATTTTTATTGATCTTCCACTTGATTATGATTACAAGAATGTTTGGATCAGTTGGGATCCATTAGTACAAAAGTGAAGAATAAAAATGGCAGAGCCTCGGTAGAGAAAGCAGGATCCCTTTTCTGACGCCATGCTTGCTGTATTTATAGAGGAAGACGTGCATAGATCGGACTGAAATTTAGGCAGAAGGTTCTGGAAACCAAGATGAGGCTACCTAAAAATTTGCAGGCCCAACAGGGCCCACAATAAGGATTGGTACTGATCTTTATTAATGCATCCAAATGGGCTACGGTCCATATGAGGGATGCCCCATGATGTTAGCTACTTGCTCCCCAAATTTGATGCAATTATAACGTATGATTTGTGAGATATCGCATTTTCCGTGAAGTAGTATTGCTTGAATTCTGATTTCCGCCGATCCCTCCGAAGGGAGTTATGCCGATCCCTCCAACTTGCTCCAAGTGGAATGAGATCCCTAGGGGGTGCTCCACATTTTGTAGTAAGCTTGTACTTCAAGTTTCATGTTGATAGCATGTGTAGATTTTGAGTTACCGACCGATCATCGCTGCAAAATTGAGTTGAGGAATCGATACGATATGATCCATAGTGTTGAATATGGATCGTACCCGATCCATCTTCGAGGAGTAGTGAGCTTTCATGCTTCTGCTTCATATTATCATCCATGCTTGATTTTTGGACCCCGCAATCATCGCTCTGAGCTACTGGCCTTGATCACAATCGAGTCTAACTTGTCCAGTCGTCTGAATATAGCCGGCCAAAAGGCCGGATAGCACTTGGATACCTCAATTATTTTCCCCAATTTATTCCATTGGCAAGAGTATACTAATCGAACCAAAAAGAAAATAAACTCCATCACCTTCCTCCCCTTCACTTCCGATCTAAATACTCAGATCCAAAATCGTTTCCCAAAAGTTATCCATCTCTTAGTTGATCATTTCATTCACTATATCCGCCATTATCGCCTCCATCTCCTCAGATCTTGTTTCATAATCGAATCCAAATCACCTCCGCTTTTCAATTTTTTACATAGGTAGGTCAAACTTCTCTTACTTGTAATAATTTAGTGATGAGGTCTCGTTCTAGTTTGCATGATTCAGGTCATGGTAGTTCAATCGGTCGTAATGGAGGGGGAAACGGTGATGATCAGGTCGAGTTATTTATGTTGGAGTGTGGTTATAGTGGCGTTTGTGTTTTGAAATAGAAGATGATGTAGAGTTTTTGGAGATGGTGATGGAGCAATCAAAACGATCGTGGTTGTACCAATGTTTGCTTTAGTAGTTGAGGGTGGAAGATCGCTTGTATCTGATCATTCCTGGAGTTCTAAAATTTGGACTATTACCGATCATCTTGATGGATTGGTACTTGAACAAATGAAGAGAAATTGAACCGGTTGTTTTCTGATAGAGTTTTGGCCGATCGTTTTTTGGATCGGTGGTTGGAGATTTGAGATTTGAATTGAAGTGAAGTGTGGAACCGAAGCCCATGGTTGGATCGATCGTAACGATCAATATGGATAAATATCAGTTGGAGTTGCTAGAATGATCGGTTGTGATATGAACATGTAGAAACGATTGTTTATGCGCATTGGGATAGATCGATCGTAACATCATTTTGGACCAGTTGTTGGTTTAACTTTGATGAACATACTTAATATCCTCAAATCTTAATTACAACTTTGTAATGAGCTTCGACCTTGAACGCTTGAATGGACGCACGTGATAGGCATATGAAATGGACTGCATATTCAAATGTATATGATAATTGAACTGTGGAACGAACTTAACTAATCTTCTGCACATTTATATTTATTGCCTATGCCTTGGATAAATTTTTGAAGCTCATCCACTACTAAACATACAAGTCGAACTTTAACACGCCAACAACTGATCCCGAAGTTTCAACTGAACCTTTACCCGGTGACGTGGGGAATCAGTTGAGACAGTCAGCAGTAATGGTCACTCCGATCGAATCTCGAAGTCTCTTCACAGTTGTTGTCTTTAATTCTGAACTACTTTTCATTGCATTGCATGACACTACACCACTACACACTAGCACACACTTTGCACAAGGGAAAGGGTTTTTTTTAATGATGATTATCTACTGAGTTTAGTTGTCATGAGTTCTGGACGTTTGGGGCGTTTAGCTGCCATGTCTTTTGGACATCCTTAACAGCAAAATAATACAAGTACCGAATCAAGCTTTGCAACTACTTCTGATAGACTCTCCCCCAGACATCAAGCTGAACAACTGGAAAGTTCCTGTCCATTGCCCGGCCTTTTCTCTATCGTTCTCGTCCTTCCAGTAGAAGTTATAGACCTTGTTCCCGACACTCTAGAAGACGCAATATTTTTGGAAGATCTAGAGGATTTTGTGGCTTTAAAAATTAATGAAGCCTCTCTTTGTAGAATTTGTGCAGGGCACGGGATTCCGTTTGATGCCGTGCGAGTCCCGACTCGAAATGATAGAGCTCATATGCCCTCTGAGGGGTTCATTGCATGCAACAAGTTCATGTGTTGGGCAGGGTGCATCCTACCCTTCAATTCATTTATCTGAGAGATGCTATAACATATGAGGTTAGCACTGGCACAACTGCATACAAACGGCTATGCGTTGATTAATTGTACCAACATGTCATTCATGGAGTTTTTATTTCATCCTCCAACTCTTGAAGACATTCGATTTCTTTTCACCTTCAAGTGGTGAAAGAGAAGCCTTTCGTTCACATTTATTGAGTCGGCCAAGAAGTGCCAGATCTTGACTGGTACTTGGAACAAGTTGACCGCTTTCAAAGTGAGTGGTTTTATATTCACTGCCCGTTCGACTTTGCCAAACGGTGGTCAGAAGGACGTAAGTATTACTCCTTGTTTAATTTCCTGAGTGCTTGTATCCAGGTCGTATCCTATATTAAGCAACTTTTTTGGTTTATGCAGATTCTTATCCACGACCTGATGGAAAACAATACACAGACGCGGTCTTGGCACTCAGAAGGGTTCCATCAAAAGAAAGAGTCATTGAGAATCTCCTTACTGATGAGCGCCTCATTACCTACTATCTAATGGAAGAGGGTCGTAGCGTAGGGCTACTGGTCACTACTGGAGTTATAGTGACTAAGCAGTGGGATGTAGATGATGACGAAGTCCATCAAGCTGTTCTTGTTGTGCCCCTAGTTGAGGGGGCTCAGGAAGCTACCGATAAAGATGTAGCAGGAGATAAGGGTGACGACCTCGGTGGTGATGACGCGGGTTCTAGTTTCGGGGCTGCGGTCGGAACCTCGCAAACCTCACAGCCCCCAGCTCTTTAAAAAAGAAAAAAAGGAAGAAACTCATTTGTAGGTTCCCTAAGAATCTCCTCTTCAAACAACCCAAGTTATCCATCACTTCTCAGGCTATTCTGGATCAGTCAGCTTCTCAACCTTCAGAGCACTTAGATGAAACATTTAAGGCATTATCCGATCTTCCGATATCGGATGTTGTTGATGCCTTTCATTTTACTGACATGAGCGTCGGCGGATCAGGATCTCCTTCCAGAGCTAGGGCTGGAATCCCTTCTGCTATTAGTGGAGAGGTTACTCCTACTAGTAAAGCTTTAATAACTGGTCGATTGGGGGACACAAGGACACACACATTCCTACATACTTCACAATATCGTATTGCACCAATCTTGTGTCCTTCAATACTAAGAGCTGATTCATTCTTTTTCTTCCTTTGCAGAAACAATTGTGAGGAAGAAGCACATATTTCAGTCTCTACAAGAAATATCACGCCAGAATCCTGGTTCTCGTTCGGGCCCATACCGCTAAGGTAGTGGTCGTGAATACGACCCTAGCTATCGCTCCAGTCGGGATCGGGATTACCAGAATATAGGTGATAGAGACAGGTATTCCCGTTATAAACATCGATCCAAGTCCAGATCACCTCCTTCTAAATATTTTGAAAGGCAACAAGATCGCCGCAACAACATTCCTTCTATTGACACCTCTCGTGATCCCCTTTACATTTCAATTTCTTCACAGTCCGTTGTTCCATCTCATCCTCAACGACCCAGAGATTGTCGGCATCATAGTGAGCATGTTGTTCACTAACAAAGGCTGGGCAAGGAAAGTGCTGACACATATGTTGTCATGGAAGCTCATCAAGTCGATGCCGTCGCTTGTATGGCCCAACTTAAGTCAGATTTTCCAAATGTATGTCTTGATGGATTTTTCTTTGTACCTAATAAGAAAGTTCCTGAAAAAGTCCAGCAAATGACTATAGATTGTGTGAATGATATCCACAAGCGGTATAATGAGTGGATGAGAGCGGCAGAGAGGATTTCTAAAGTTTCTTGGGAGAGAGCGGTAGAGATTGAGAAATTGAAACGTCAAGAAGCCTAGGACAGACGGATCATTGAAACTCTAACCAATGAGTTAGAATCTTCAAGGAGCTTGCAGGCAGAAGCCGAGAGAAAAGCAAAAACGACCATCACTTGAGGATGAGAAGGCCAGGCACTTGGTCGAGGTTGAAGCGCTTCATCATCAGAACCATAAATTGGTGTTAGAAAGGGATATGGCCCAAAGAAGCGCAGCTGAGTACAAAACTAAGTTTGAGCGCGAATCCAAAGATAAAGTGGAAGCGCTAAAAATCGATCAAGATACCTGTGCTGAATTGCTTACCATCAGGCTTGAAAGAGACGCGGCTGTTGAAAAGGCCAAAAGTAACGACCCGTAAATTAATCACTTTAAAATATGGTTATTTAATATATTTTTAAATAATTAATAAATAGATTTTATAACTCAAATAAAACTCATTTAAATAATAACTAATGATGGTGGAATGGTTTTCAAAATTTATTTACAAAAATATTTAGTTCGAAGAAAAATCGAAAATGTGACCGAAAATCATTTTTCGAGTTTTCGACCTTTCGTCGTCTAAAGTTGTTCGAAATATTATGAACACTTTAGTTTACATATAAACAAACATTTGTAAACAAATTAGGATTTCAAAATGATAATACATATTTATATATAACTTAAGAATATTAAAAGGTGTGATGTGACAATTTCTTAAGTTTAAAATTTAAATATAAAAAGCATATGTCACATTTTGAAACATTTAGTACAATAGGTCGTTAATACATGTTGGCATGCTAGAAAAGAAGCGGGGACAAGGAAATTTTGAATTTTAATGGGATGGAGACAAGCTTGATGAGGTGGCAACAAAGGAAAGGAGGTTATGTACTTTAAGGGTAAATTGGTAATTTAATTTATTCCTTTGTAAATAAGCAAATTTCCTAACATATTTTCTCATTTTCTCATTTCTATCTTCACTTTCAAATCTTCGTTCAAGTTCCTTCCTAAGTTTCCATGGCTTCCAAAAACTTTTAAACTAGAAAAAAATCATCTCTTTTCACTTCTTCCTTAAGCAAATTCACTAAAAAACAACTTCTTTCTCCACTACACTTCTTCTCTTACCAAAACAAGCCCATACATACCCATAATCATCTAGGTCGAGCCACCCTAAGCCCTAGACGGAAACATATTGCAACTTAAGCCCACCAAAATATCATTTTTCCAAGTTAGAAGCAAAGATCTCGGTCGTGTTCAAGTTCTAGTGGAAGTTAGAGTTGAATTTGCAAACTTTTGGTAAGTAAAATCTCACCTTTTAAAACAATTTTTTTTTAACTTTAATATTGTTCATCTTAGTAGCTTTTAAATGCTTGTTGTATATGTATGGTAATGTGA
This sequence comes from Allium fistulosum, assembly GCA_030737815.1. Classification (NCBI taxonomy): domain Eukaryota; kingdom Viridiplantae; phylum Streptophyta; class Magnoliopsida; order Asparagales; family Amaryllidaceae; genus Allium; species Allium fistulosum. The sequence continues at coordinate 706,842,186 of CM060903.1, read as the reverse complement.
TAGTTGTTGATTTGGTTTATGCCTTGGGAAAATGACATCTTGGTAGTTAGTAACCAACATGAAAAGTTAGTAGAAAAAGTAAATATGTTGTAAGTGATGCTCTCTACATGTTGTATGTTTGGTTATGGACCTTGTGTATATATATATGTGCTTTACTTATGTTATGTGACATGATGCTTGGATGAACATCAATTTGTTATGAAAGTAGTTCTCGAAGTGTCCGTATAGCGACTATCGCTATATCGGCACTTTCAGAAAATACCATCTTTTCGGCATCTTTTTTTTACTTTCGAGCTTGGGATTTGTTTTACAAAGTTAATTAAGTTTGTGAATAAGGAAGGATTTAAAATTAATTTACAAATTTAATAATGATTTTAAATTTAATTGATTATTTTAATTAAGATGATTAAGGTTAATTAGTTAACTTAATAATGATGTGTTTAGAGTTAATTAATTACTTTGTTAATGATACTTAAACTTAATTAATCATTTTATATAATGATGTTTAAGGTTAATTAATTATTTAACAATGGTGGATTAAAGTTAATTAATCATTTTCATTAATGGTATTTAAAATTAATTAATCATTTTTAATTAATTACTTTTAAAGTTAAGTAATTAGTTTAAATTTAATTAACCTTTTTCATTAATGATATTTTAAATTACTTAATCCTTGTTAATAAATGATGTTTTAAAATTAATCAATCAACTTAGTTAAGTTATTCTAAAATTAATTAATTTAATTAATGATATTTAAGTGATTAACCTTTTTTTATTATGGGTATTTAAAGTTAATTAATAAAATTAATCAACCAAGTCTAAAGATAATTAATCACTCTTATTAATGACCGTTAAAGATGATTAATTAATTTAATAATAATGTTTTAGGTTATTAAATCCTTTTTATAATGGTGTTTTAAAGTTAGTGAACCATTTTTACAAAGTGTTTAAAGTTAAAAACTTGTGATGAGAAGCCCAAGCATAAATTTGGTTTAAAAAGTAAAAGTTCGATTCGGTTATGGAAAAGAAGTTTCCGTAAACGATGTCGCCTATATGGAAAGAATTTAGTCATACTCTGGACACTAAACGTCTTGGTATGGAAACTTGTCATTATCTCAAAAGTTAAAAAGGTCATCAAGGCAATGCCTAGAGGTAACACTACCTTCACTTGCCCGACTTCATTTTTTAACCAAGAAATAGTACAAGTTTGAAATCGACGTGTAGTGGTAGGAATATGAGATTTACTGTCCATATACGATCGTTATTTTTATCCCCGATAGTTGGTTTATTAACTATCGGTTCAGCTTTCTTTAATTGTGTATCGTCAATCTAAGACGATTTATTGCTTATTTGAGCTTTGTTTTCCTTTGTCGGAAATGACTAAAACCAGAAAGTGAGTGGGGGCCAAGTTATGCAGGGTTACTTCCATTAGGGTATATTCACATCTACTCTTGGTTGATTTCGGTTATTCGTGCACTAAGATGTGAAATACTCGGATTCTCGGTAAGGTTGGCGGGGTTCGGCTTGGAGTTCCCAAGAGGTGTCGCTAGAAGGTGACCCTCTCAAGTATATTTACTAGAGGTATACTTTTGGAAAATGAGGGGCGCACCCTCGTAGTCATTGTTGGAAAATTTTCTTTTCCTTATTGATTCGAACCTTCAAATTTGTTTTACTCAATTGCATCGGGAAGATTATAGCACTCTTCGTGATGTTAAACTATTAGTATCCATTCTATACATTTGGATGTTGTTCTAGTGAGAGGAAACCCGTTCCGTGATCGGCAACGTGGTCCTACCTGTTGTTGTTTAATTACACTTATTGTTTTGAGTTTTACTCATACCAAATATATTGTCTGACCCAATTGTTTGTTTTCCCTAAACTCTCGGGTGCTCATTTATATTTGAGTAGTCCGAGAGTAGAAGGTCCTTTATGAGCTCTTTTGAAGACAACATCCAAGTAGAAGGCTTTTATCTACTTAGCTATCTATTCCACTATTTATTTTGTCTCTGTATGTGTATTTTGTTTGTGTAAAGGCAGGTTGTTATAACTGCCTAAGCTAATTGTAGTACTTTTGTGTAACTCTGATAACTCCAAGTTATGGAGTAACCTTATGTACTATATTACTGTTATGTTCTATTTAATAGTTTCATTGTGAGATTTTCTGTTCTGTTCTTTATTTTACCCCACGATAATTCATCTTTCAGATGCTTGGACAACGACACACGAATACCGTAGATGTATTAATGTCATTCCTAGGGGTTAGAAAGGTGGGTCGTCACACCAAAGATATTGATGCCCTCGTTAAATGAGAAGTGGAGACTGCGAAAGAAAATGCCAAGAAGGCGGTTATGGAAGAACTAGATCCACTTCTTATTCTTTACAATGCCAATGTCCTGAAGCACAGAAACTTGGAGTGGCTTTGGGGTGACTACCCTTACCATCTTGTACATGCTTGGGAGCATCTTCTTCAGGAGGAGAAAAAGGCTCTCGGCATTGAAGAAATCGATCTGATGAGATTGGAAAGCAAAATTCTATTGGGTGATAAACCCAAGGTTCTGTATGAAACTTAGCTTATACTCCAAAAAGAGCACGCCACAACCACTCAACATGAAGCTGGTGAAGGTTCCAGGTCCGTGTCACATAATGTCGTAGACGACCAGAATCCGGTGACCCAAGCTATTCCTAGAACCACTGTGTATTCTTCTATCGACCTTGGTTACAATCCAGAGAAGCCGCATATTGCTACATCTAATGGGCTCTCCCTAATTATGGAAGGAGGTTCCCATGGCACTCCGGCTCACGGCGGGAACCGATTTAGAGAAAGTATTTCATTAAACTCACCCGTCCTTCAGAAAGATGGAGTGTCCTCAGTCGATACATCTAATCTTTAGTTATGTTTCCTCAGCTTTAGATATGCCGGCTGCAGTTCCACCTCTTCCTTAAGAATCTGAACCAGGACCTCAGGTGCCTACAATGGAGTCTGTTACTGTCACTGCTTCAGCAACGACCCAAGAAGTCTCGAAAAAGGAAGCTTTTATGATCGATGAGCACTTGGTGGAAGATTTGTTGAGGGAAGATAGTGACCCATGTCAAGAGATTCCTGTTAATGATGACGTTTTGATTATTATAGCTTCCCAATCCTTGTCAGGCCCCTCTATGCAAGAAATGGTGCAGAAACTTGTGGCGGACATTGCCCTTGAGACGAAAGTCAAGCAGGAGAAAATGATGATTGTTCCCCCTCCCATCTCCATCGTTTTGCCTGGAGAAACTGTGGATACTTCCGCTCCTTATCCAAAACCTGCTCAAGATGCACATATAGGGTTAACCTAGACTACTCTGGTGAAAGGCCAAGGAAGCGGGAAGAGAGGAGAGAAGAGGAGTGGGGAAGTTCGAGTGAAATCTCTCCCGCTTCCAAGAAGAAGAAAAGGAAGCCGAGGAGGAAGTGATTCTTTGCGTATACTCTTGCTCCCAAGTCTTTTGGGTTTTGTTGGCTGAATTTGTACGGGATTGACCCCCATTTTTTTATTCTTTTACTATGAATACTTGTACTTGACTTTCCAAGCTTATGTAAATAAAGTTCTTTTACTTTTATCAAACTCGTGTGAATTTGCCTAAGTAGTTGAGCTATTGCATTTTCCATTCAATGTACATGTGATTCGTCGCTCATTAATTTGGATGATAATCCATTAATTTTATCCTAAGGCCTCCATACGGTCGTGGCCTCAAATCATACTAGACACTAGGCTCAAGCCCTAATGTTACGCTGTCGGATTCAGCGGTTTAAGTGATTATACTCCAGTCCCCACTTCTAGGGTTAAAGGAATTAGATAGTGGATGGTCAAATTACATCTTTAGCGAATTTATATTCCTTTGTCGATTTCAGGTCAGAGTTAATGGAATAGTGAGTGGTTGAATCATACTCATCTATTTGTTTATACTCATATCCGCACTCTCGGGATAAGAGTTCTTTGGCGGATTGGATCGCATCCAATTTGTGTTTATACTCCGGTTAACGCTCTGGAGACTTAGAGTTATTTCGAAAATAGTCGAACTGTATTTTCCTTGATTGATTGACTTTCCTCCAAGCCCGGGGTTTAACTCAGAGAGCGATTGGTCATGTTACGATCGTTCTTTTGATTCACGTCTATCTCATTACTTGGTGGGATTAATTTGATTATCGGATGTTCAAGCCAAATCCATTTCTCGTTAGGTACTCCGCCAATCGGGTTGTGAGTGAGAATCATCGAATGAACAGTCGGACCACGTTTATTTTGTTTAGTCCAATCATGAACTTGTGTAATCGATTGGCTCATCTTGTTATTTCGTCGTTGCACATTCCCCCGAAGTGTTGGCCTTTCCTTCTCCGCGCCCGCTCACACTTCAATGACCTATCACGGGGTACGAAAGAATTGTAAACAGAGCAGACCGCAGAAAGATTCTAAATATGACAAGTCCCTCATGGATTCAAGAAGAAGGAAATGAAGAGCGGGAATGAAATGAAATAAAGCATTTCTAGCGGATGAGCTTCTACCAATTATATTATTTAATTATAGGGGGTGGCTTGCTCTGACCAACACTCCACTTTTTGCTCTATCCATGGAGCGTATAAATTTCCTGGAATGTAGATAGACCAAAAAAGGGAATTCAGGGATAGGAATAGGAATTATAGTACCATTGGAAGAAGGGGCACCAATGGGAACATCTCTACTGACGAACCATTTCAATAGTACGGGTGCTGCCGTGCCACGAGGCACAACCATGGAATTAATGAAAAAGAAGTTATGTAGTTGTACCATCTGCACTATCCGTTCGATTTAACTTCTCCAGAGAAGATGAGACGCTAAAAAGAAATGAAAGTGTTCGCAACGCATACCGAAAAACGCAAACTACCCATGTAGCCGACCATTAACGACTAGTTCAAACACCAGGTATCGTAACTGATATGTAATGCTACAACAATCACAGATATAAAGGAAATCTCAAATTTTATTTTCCAAATGGAAAGAAATGACATAATTTGCCTTATTACATATTTAGAAAATAAAATGCTAAAGCAAATTCGAAAATTAAATACAGTTGAATGAAATGGAATAAACTAAGTGAAATAGCATCATAAATGCTTGCTATTCCACACCCTTGGGAGTGTAACGCCATCAACAGTCGCTAGTTTGAAAGTTCCTTCTCCAAGCATTTGTTCAATGACGTACGGTCCCTCCCAAGTAGGATTTATGTGTGACAGGATAGGAAAAACCCGTTTCAAGACGAGATCGTCAATTTCAAAGGTCCTAGGTTGGACTTTACGTTTGTAGTATCGGGCGACTCGATATCGATGTGTAGTTGCCCTTATATCAGCTTCTTCGCACTTCTCATTACCAAGTCTGGAGATTCTAAGAGGAGATCTCTATTCGTTTTGGGGTTGTAGTAGGTCACTCGATGAAAAAGGACTTCGAGTTCAACAAGAATGATGGCTTTGAAGCCGTAAGCAAGAGCGAATGGAGTATGGCCAGTCACAGACTTGTGGGTGGTTCTGTAAGACCATAATGCTATTGGGAGTTCATCCACCCACTTGCCTCTAGCCTTTTCCAAACATTTCTTCAGAGTGGACTTTATGATTTTTTCATAACTTCAACTTGTCCATTTGATTGAGGGTAAGCTATTGCCGCAAATCTCTTTTCAATATGATATCGACAGTAGAAGTCTTTGAATTCAATGTTGTCGAACTGGGTTCCATTACCAGTTATAATAGTTCATGCAAGGCCAAAACGATAGATGATGTTCTGGATAATGAATTTGATTACTTTCTTCATCGTGATCATGGTTAAAATTTCTGCTTTAGCCCATTTAGTGAAGCAATCAACTACTACGATGGCGTACTTCGGACCACCTTTAGAGATCGGTAAGGAACCGATAATATCTATGCCCCATGTGACAAATAGCCTTAGAATGGCTATTTGTGTAATTTATGTTGGAGCTCTCGGAACTTTTGCATACATCTGGCATTTGTCACATCGTTTAGCATAATAAACAGCATCTCGGTTGAAAGTTGGCCAGTAATACCCATAATGGAGAAGTTTCTTTGCTAGGGTTTGCCCCCTAGTGTGATCGCCACATTCCCCTTCATGAACTTCCCTTAGGACTAGTTCTATTTCATCATGAGCGATACATCAGAGCAGAGGAATGGAAAAACCCTTTCTATACATGACTCCTTCCTGAATGATATATCGTGGAGCTTTCCGGAGGATTTTTCGTCTTTCATTCCTCCGTTCGGGAAGGATTCCTCGTAGCAAATAATCTTTAATTGGAGTCATCCACGACTCCTTCTCAAGCTCCGTCTCTAGTATCCAATCGATTTTCATATGGTTTATGCTCGGAGCGTCCAGTACTTTGACTAGAACCAAGCCCATTTGTTGTGCATCCCCGGTGCTAGCAAACTTTCCCAATGAGTCAGCCTCTTTGTTTTGATACTGAGGAATATACGTGATGTCATAGTACTCAAAGTTAGTCGATAGCTCTTGGACTTGGATAAGGTATGGAGCGAGTCGTTATCCTTTAACCTAGTAATCTACCCTGACTTGGTTTATCACCAACTGGGAATCACAAAAGATTTCAAGAGATTTTATTCCTAGTTCTCTAGCAAGTTTGAATCCAGCAATCAGAGCTTCATACTCAGCTTTGTTGTTTGTTGCAGGGAAGTCAAGCTTCAAAGCATAGCAGATTGATTGATCCTCCGGAGTTACTAGCATGACTCCGGCTCCAAAACAACGATCATTAGATGCTCCATCCATATAGATTTTCCACCAAATGGTAAGAGCTCCACCACTCTCTGGGAGATCGTCCTATGCAGTGAATTCTGCTATAAAGTCCGCTAGTGTTTGTCCCTTGATGGCTCTCCAAAGGAGATAAGTGATGTCGAATTGGTTCGGCTCGATGTTCCACTTGAGTAACCTGCCCGATGTCTCAGGTTGTTGTAGGACCTATCATAACGGCTGATCGGCGTAAACGTTGATGTATGAGCCTGAAAATAAGGATGAAGCTTTCGCGAAGCAACCAATAATCAGTATGCCAACTTCTCTATTTTCGGATAGTTCCTTTCAGCTCCTGTTAATCACTTGCCAATATAATAGACCGGTCCCTGGATTCGGTTCTCCTTGCGAAGAAGCGCGACACTTATAGCATGTACCGACACAGCCAAGTAGATATACAAGTCTTCGTGATCCACCGGCTTTAACAAGATGGGAGGTCTCTCTAAGTGGTTTGCCAAAGCTTGGACATCTTCACAGTCCTATGTCCATTCAAAGTTCCTTTTCCCTCTTCAAATCAAGTCGAAGAACGGAATGCATTTATCGGTGGCTCTGGAAATAAATCGACTTAGGGCGGCAACCTTCCCATTTAGTCTCTATGCTTGTTTGATGGTCTTTGGTGCTTGGATGTTGTAAAGAGCTTGAATCTTTTTGGGATTAGATTCAATGCAGCGTGCGTTGATAATGAAGCCTAAGAAATTTCCCAATGCAACGCCAAAAAAACGTTTCAAAGGATTGATCTTCATCTTGTAATATCGAAGGATGTCGAACATTACTACTAACTCATTAATGTGGTCACTTGATTGTCGCGACTTCACAAGCATATCATCCACATATACCTCCATCATCTTCCTAATCTGGTCTTTAAACATTTGGTTAAATAGGCGTGGATAGGTTGCTCTAGCATTCTTCAATTCGAATGGCATTACCACATAGCAGTACAATCCAACGTCGGTAATAAAACTGGTGTGCTCCTAGTCGTGGACGTGTATCGGGATTTGGTTATATCCAGAGTATGCATCCACGAAAGATATTAATTCGTGTCCTGTAGTATAGTCCACTAACTGGTCAATTCTCGGAAGGGGAAAACTGTCTTTCAGGCATGCTTTGTTTAAATTCGAATAGTCAACACATGTCCGCCACTTTCCATTCGCCTTTCTTACAAGTACAGGATTAGATACTCATTTAGGGTAGAGGGCGTCGCGAATAAACTCATTGCTTTTGAGCCTATCCACATCCTCTTTAAGGGCGACAGATCTCTCCGGATCCGTGCCATGCCTTTTCTGTTTCACCGGGACATGCCTCGGGTCGATTTTTAATGCATGGCTCCTAATGGCAGGCGAGATTTCACAAATATCAGAATGAGTCCAAGCAAACACATCGAGATTCACTCGGAGAAAACTAGCAAGTTCTTTCATCATCGGGGGGCCAAGCCGTGATCCGATCTTTAGGACCCGTGACAGATCGTCGTGGCTGACTGTCATGTCAATCGTTAGCTCAATCGGTGCAACCTTGGCTTCTTTAGGCTCCTCCTCTTCATCCCTTGGATCTATATCTTTATAGAACCGACAGTGGCACCCAAGCTAAGGCCCTGGCGCTGGTTGTCAATCTTTGGTGGCTTGGATGTAGAGAGACTTGTCCACACCCTTACCTTTCTCCTTTCGCTGAGTGTCTCTCAACTCAACCACATGGCAGGCACGTCCAGTTGCCTGATCTCCATGCACAACTCCCACACCATTATCGGTTGGGAATTTTAAGGTAATACACCACGGGGCAATGACTGCTCGGAATTCAACAAGGGCCAGTCGACCAAGAGAAACATTATATGGAGAGTCCACATCCAACACAACAAATGCAGCACCATACTCTCCAACCGTCGCCTTCTCCTAACTCCACCAGTAGCTTGACATAGCCTACCGCTTTCGTTGCAACACCGTTGAAGCCATGTGTTACCCGGCATTCCAGCCCGGCTATATTGAACTGGCTGCACGAGTCAGATCCGACTGCAATCAAGACCAATGATTCCGGGGCTATGATTGTGGGACCCAAAAGTCAAGTACATATGGTTATATAAAGTCAAAATTGAATGGATTTGATGGATGTACAATGCAAGTTGCTCAAAGCATGGAATTGGCTCAACGAATGGAAGGGTTCGACATAGATTAGCACATTGGAAGGATCGGCATACTTGATCAAGAGGGGTCGACAAGCTTCACTGGAGAGGGATCGACGTCCATCAAGGATCAAGTACATTCATTCATGCAACAATCAATATTTCAGGACCTACAAGTCCAAAGCCTATGAAACTTGGAGGCCAAGGTATATGGACCCTAAGGAACCTACCCTAGGATTGCACGTCATAAGAACAACCTGCGAGGAGTCAGCATACATCCTTGTCAAGGGTTTGGCTGCAAATAGTACACAGGTGATATCAAGTCAAAGAGCGAGCAATTACTCTAGTTCCAGTGGTCCAAATGACATGAGAATTGAAGGACAAACATATTTTTGCATGGAGAAGCCACCATAGGGATCGCTGCCCAAATATCGACCAATGAAGGGATCAGTACTGATCATTCCTCATTGGGAATTAGGCCTAGCAATCCCTCTAGTAGGCCCATGTGGATTAGAAGGTCCTTCAGCCGAAGTTTCAGAGAGATTGGTGGTCATCTTCACCTATAAATACTAGCCTAATGGGTCATTCTGAGGATCTTTACACTGCTTGATACTATAGAATTTATTATAATCAAGTGTTTGCTATTCCTTACTACTGTAATCAGATTTATAAGTGATCAATAAAGGATAATCTTCAAAGTGGACGTAGGCATACAATGCCGAACCACTATAAATCCATGTATCTTTGATTATTGCTCTTTATCTATTATTAGCTTAATCATTTCCTCAGTTTAATTTTATTTTTCTTCATTTAGTTCTCAACATAAACCTATTCTTGGGTGTTTGTGATAGTTGCAAACACCATGAATGCGGGCTTTACATGGTTTCAGATCTTTGGCTTCCATTCTCATCTGGTTGTACGCCCTTTTGAAGATAATATTCATCGAGCTACCGCTATCAATCAAAACTTTTCTCACTAAGATAGGGCCGATCATGGTCGATATGACCGCTGTGTCGATCGTCGGTGCCTCCATCTTATCTGCATCCCTGTTTCTGAATATAATGTTGTTTGCCATTGTACGTTGTTTAGCCGGAGCCCCATCTATTGTATTAGAACAACACACAAAATCAACATACTTGATTGCGCTAGCATAGCGCTCCATCTCATGCCAACTTTTGTCGGTTAGGTGTGGTCCTCTGGCTATTGTATTAATAACTAATCTTCCACTAGTCCGCGTAGGCTCCTCAGCCCTGTGCGGCGCTTATCCACGGTTGGGGTCGGATGTCCCCTGCCCGCCATCCTACGGGGCTTTAACAAACTGCTATAGTTTTCTTTCCCTAATCAATTTCTCGATAACATCCTGGAGATGCCTACACTCATTTGTGTTTTGACCATAGCATTTGTGGAACCAGCAATATTTACCAGTTTGCTTTTGTTTCTCGATCGATTACGAGGTGGCTTCCTATACTACATGGTATTGCATGTAGATAAGTAGACATTCTCTGTAGACATATTCAGTGGTGTGTAGGTATCATACATTGGAATCCTTGATTTTCCTCTTCCAAAATCCCTCATTTGTTCATGGTTTCTATCACCGCCTTTCTTTTGTCGATTCGGTTTATTTTGAACATTTACTTGAACTTTTTCGGAACTCTCCACGGACTATTTCACTGTAATGTTACTTTGCACTCCCTCTCCACTCGGTCCCATAACATTCTTCTAGAGCATCTAGCTTCCTCTTTCCTTAAATACTGAGCTCCTTTTGCATAGAAACGCTCCAACATCGCGGGTGGTTTGACGGCTAACCAATCTCCAAAGTCAAATTCTAGGTCAATCCCTTTTGTTACTGCCATCAATATTGAATGGTCATTCGGATTACTGACTTCTATGATGGATGTATGAAATCTCTCCAAATAGTCTTTTAGTGATTCTCCCAGAGCCTGGATCATGCTTGATAGGGACATTACGTCTTTGGGGCAAGTTGCAAGCATACGAAACCGCTCCATAAATTTTGTTGCTAAATCATCAAATCTAGAGATTGACCTTGGCGGCAATCTCATGAACCACGTCATTACTATGCCGGAAAGAGTGATGGGAAAACACATCTAAATTTTGTGGCATCATTCACTCATGCGGAGTCCATTAGCCATTTATACCTCATGATGTGTTGCCTAGGGTCAGTCTTTCTCACGCTGGCAGGCATCGACATCATGCTGAACCTCCTTGGATACTCCATATGTAAGATATTGTCGGTGAACATGGTATAACTCCTCGAGATCCCAAATCATCATTGGTCAAGCCTTAGCTCTCCCTTACGAGCTGCTTGATCATCGCCGTCAAGTCTGGCGTTTGGATAGTTGGAGCCAAACGGTGGTCGTGCTCCACCTTACGTAAATGGTCCGATCAATGTCTACGGGCCGTTCCACGCCTTCTTGGCTCAACATCCTCTTGATGTGCGTTCACATCCTCGTCATTCCAGAGAGGTAATTGATCTGCATTAACTTTGAATTCCAGCATCCAGATCAACCGCAGCGGCTCCAGTTCGAGTTCCATTAGAAAAGGGTAAGGCTCTTCCCTTGGAGGAGGGATCGGCCCCGATCCTTATAGATGGATCGAGTTCGATCGATCTTGGCAGTCCGGGATTAGTTGTGTGTTGATGTCTTGATGCTTTTGCATGATATCCATCGGCTTTATGACGTCTATGCCTATGACGGTCATCTAAGGAAGTTGAGCTCTCTGATGCAGAATAGGGAGTTGGCACCCTCCTAGTTTTCCTGCATTGTTGATCCCTGAGCCGATTCATTAGGTCGATATTGGCTTGAATCTGCTGGTTCAAATGTCAATGGCTATCCATGAGCTTTCTCATCAGATTCTAGAAATCAGCTCTTGTGATGGAATCAACTGATTCTATATATCAACTGGATTGGGAGCGTTAACGTCTACTGATAGATTGCTCTGGCCTCCTTGCTGGATGTTGGCGTTCTCGTTTCCCTTTGTGTTTTTAGTGGTAGATCTAGTGTTCCTAATCATTGGTGACAGTTTTCCTTATAAATTCCTTCTTCAAATCTGAGTTGGAATAGAAGCTTGTCAATAGAAAGCTGGATCTGTCACGTGAATATAAGAATCCACAAGCAGATGATAAGATCTAGTCGAGCTGAGAAGTCGTATTCTAAGTGAAAGCACCAAAATGTTTGCATCAAAAATTGGCAAAAACACCCAATAGAGATTTTATAGAGAAATAAATGAAGAAAATTCAATGAAAACAGAGGAAACGCATAATTATATAGTAGAAAATAAGCAATAATAAGAACATGACGATTTATAGTGGTTCGGCATTGAAAGCCCGCGTCCACTTTTGAGAAATAACTTTATTAATCACTTGAATTACTTAGTATAGTGGGATAGATTGGGTATGATCCGTAGTTATAATGGAGTACTAAGGAAACAACAGCGTAAAGATCTCGAAAATGAACAATCAAGCCTATATTTATAGGCGAAGATGGCAAAATATCTTCCTAAAACTTCGGCAACAGAGTCTCCAGATCAAGACAAGGTCACCATATCGAGCGTAGGCCCCACTTCCATTAAAATAACGATCGGTGCCGATTGTTTTTCTTATCCTTTTGGCAAGCAATCGATATGGTGAGCTCCACTCTTCAATATATCGATGTTCCCAAAGTTTCATATGCAATTGGCTTGTAGATTTTGAGATATCGATCGTTTTCCACTGAGTTGAACTGTAATATTGATACGGTACGACCATAATTGGTGAATATGGATCATACCTGATCCATTTTTAGTAAATGGTATATTTTCATATTTTTATCGTTCTATTAAGTCTGTCTTCTACTTTTGCTTCGCCAATGCTTCATATTATCATCTATGCCCGATCTCTGGGCTTCGTGATTGAAAATCTAACTTGTCAGTCCCGATGACAATCGAGTCTAACTTGTCAAGTCAGTTCGAATATAGCCAGGCCAAAATGATGGATAACACCTTCTTTGATGGCATGTTATATAAGAGAGGGTACTATACCCATTATTTTAGATGCGTTTCAAGGAAGAAAATATGAGTCTTGGGCGAAGTACATGAAGTGCATTATGGGGATCAACTCTGGAGGTGCCAAGTTAGCAAAGAAGGTTCTAAAACATAGTTACTACTAGCCCACCACACTTTAAGGTGCGCATGAATACTTGAGAAAATGTGATAGATGTCAAAGGCTTGTCAGTATCCCAAGACTACCTTCCCATGAGCTCATCCCATTAGCAAGCCCATGGTCATTCGACATATGGATTGAAGCAGAACCCTTAGCTATAATCACTTCGAAGAAGATAACCACTTTTGATATGAGGAACATAACTGGGATCCCCCATAAAATAATTTCAGATAATGGAACCCAATTTGAAAGTGAAGAGTTCATGGAGCTTTGTGAAAGGAATGGAAAAATAAAAAGTTTCTCCTCCATTGCACATCCACAAGCAAACGGAAAAGTCGAAGTAGCAATCAAAACCATCAAGAAACTACTAAAGAAAAGTCTACAGAAGGTTAAAGGAAAATGGGCGGAGGAGTTATCTTTAGTACTATGGGCCTATAGAAGCTCATCCAGATCTCTAACTAGCCACATAACTTTCTCGTTAACTTATGGTTATGAAGTTATGCTCCCAGTTGAAACAAAGGTTCCATTACATAGAAGAATATCATATATGATAAAATAGAACAAGGTGCTAAAGGAAGCTATCCTCGATCTTATTCAAGAAAGAAGAGATGATGCAGAAGTCTGATCCGCCACATATCGACAAAGGATGGCAAAGAATTACAATGTCATGCTCAAGGAGAGAAACTTCTACAAGGGTGACTTAGTACTGGGAAAGTACTAACTAACACCAAGGACCCAGCAGATGGAGCTCTAGGCCTAAATTATGAAGACCCTTCGGTTATGGCAGAAGCCTTAGCTAATGGGGCTTACCGACTCTCAAGACCTGATGGAAATCTAGTTTCAAGGACAAGGAATCACGAGCATCTCGGGCCTTCTTTTGTATAAGCAATGTTATTTGTATATTATGAAAAATAGTAATATAATTAACTAGATGTAGAGATATTAGACCATTCAAAACAATATAAAAATTTGTTGTGTTAATTTTACAAACATAGCTAACAACATTGAGTTGTAACTTACACAACTCGGCTTTTCAACCAAACAATTACACTGGACGTAAGGATATTAGGTAGCCTGAACCAGTAAAAAAATCCATGCGCACGAATTAATAAGGTTGTAAATACATGACCTGACTTCACACTCAAAAAATAGTTTGCCCCCAAATAGGGGGCATACTGTGCCAAGCACATAACAGAGCACGAAACCAAAGACCAAGTTCAGGAAGCATGAACTATTTGAGGAATCAATCAAAAGTGGCAAGAAATACAATGCATGGAATGCAGTACAACCTAAAAATCCGGCGTAATTCTAGAAGCTACATAAAGCTTGCTAGATAAATATTAAAAACTAAGATCTACTAATATTTACTAAAATCTACTCATATCTGCATATTCCCCCACATTTGTACATACATCGCAAGTGAAAAAAATGATCATCACACAAAATTACATCAAAAATTTAGCTCAAAACTATGGCTTATAGTAAAAAAATGTCATGATTCTAAATCACCCTTAGAAGAATCATCGATTATGATTCTCTCGCGATGATGAGATCTGTGTTCACCTAGCGCACGATGTTGAATAGAACTGCCACTTGCCTGAGAAGCTGAGGAAGGGTCGTTTAATTCAGTAATAATAACCGATGAGTGATGAGAGGTGACACCACCAAAAGATACTCTAGGATCGTAGTTCGCGTCGACCCAAACGTTACTAAAGTCCCATATTGTGGAAACACTCACGATTATATAAAAAGGCTAAGTCGAGTTCATGGCAGATGTGAGTAAAAACATCGATTGCACACTTCACAATAATATCTACCATGACCTTTCTGACCTTGTCGTTATGAAATTGCTCCATCAAGGAAGCCTTATCCAAACGTTTTAAAGCAGCAGTAGAAATCCTAGACGATGCATTAATGGGAACTCATCCAAGGGCCTGCAAATTGGATTGGGACTCCAAGGTAGATATTTTGTCTTCAACGACATTCACACACTCCATAGCCACCCTTCTAATCCATTCAATCTCGTCCAAGAGAGTGATTTTTGGTCCTCTTATTTGCTCTAGAGTAAGAGCCAAAAAGCTTATGTGCAGTAGATATAACATGCGATCAACTACCCCTAAGGGTCTGCAATTCCATTTTATAGTAATTCTTCAACTAATGAAATTTTGCCTCATAACAGTTCTTCAAATCCTCTTTCCACTAAAAAAAACAACATTAGGATCTGCCCCTGTTGGAGGCGCAAGAGTAGCACCAGGCCTTGATACTACGCTAGGGGCTAAGGACGCAACATGATCATCTTCTGCACTAATTTGCTTAGCAACTTCTAGTGACAACTCTTTAATTTTGTCATTCAGTACCTAGATCTTATCTTCATCTAAAACCTTGTATACACCTTCAGCATCTTTCAACAAACCCTTTAGTTCAGTAATTCAAACCAGAGCAAAATTGTGCTTTTCTTCCAAGTTAATTATCTCCGAACGTTGCTTAGTGATGCAAAGTTGAAAAGGAAGCAAATTTAGATGAACTAAATTAAAAGAAAGTGCAAACAAACTAAAGCTCACATGGCACTTATACACATTTACAAGAAAGTTCAGCTTATATAGTATCCTTATAAACATTTTCTATAACATAATTTTACAAAAATGTTCTAAATTGTAGGATCCTAAAGTACCGCCACAATTATGAAATATCCAGTCAAAGTCATGCTTGCCAAAGGTAGATCCCTTTTGATATGAAAAGTATAACTAGGGTCGTAGTTGGCACCATTCCTTGGGCCCATCGGATCCTCCATAGCCACCATGCAGCCTTCTTTATTGTAGAGAAATCTCAGATCAAGCGCAATGCAAAAATAATTAAAAACATCTATAGCTCGTTGCAAAGAAATCCGCCCTTCTTATATATGATATTCTCCTTCCTAAGCGTCTTTTCAAGATCAATAATTCGACTCTACCCTGGCACGTTTATGGGTGCTGCTGTGACACTAGAGGCAGCTTGAGCTTTTCACAATTGATCTTCACTAGAAGTCTCCCATGTCTGTTCTAAAGTCTTTATTAAATCATCCTTTGTCTTTTTTGAATCCTTAGAGAAAGAACTTCCTCTGTATGCGAGGGAACACCTTGGGCCTTGGCCTCTCTAACTACTGCTTGAATTGGTCTTTCAGTTCTCTAACCCTACCTTGATAGTGCAGTTCTAATTTTTTTTTCCACTCATCTGCTAATGTGGCATCCTTGCCTGCAAGAGGAGCAAGGGTCGCATCCATATTAACCCCTTGACCACCTCTCCTTCTTCCGCATCCCCCTTCTCCTCATACTATTGAGCAGCCTAAAGAGACAATCTTTCTATAGTTTTTCTTAATTCTTTGATCTCATCTTCGTAGATAACCTTATAAAGTGCTTGTTGTTGTTCCACCACCTTTGAATTTGCATGCCAAGCTTAGTATGTAGTGTGACATTATATAGCTGCTGGCACTCATATGCATCCTTGGCTTTCTCAAAATTAGAAAGAGCATTCCTTAAATATCTTTCAAGATTTTCGATGATGAATGTCAGGTGGAGGTTCTCTTCCTCTAAGGTTGCATTAGAAGTTGTGGCCTCAACCTCCAATTTGGGTATGCTTTAATCATCCGGGCCATAGATAATAGGGACCGAAGGTGCATTGAATTCAGAGACTATGTTAGCTTCAGAGAGATGCTAATAAGAAGGGAGGGAAGCGACCTAATTAATAATCATCAGAACCAGTTTCAATGGAACTCAAATTACGCAAGGTAAAATTTGGAAGAACGCATTATATAAGATGAGTTTCATACAAAGAGTGCCACAATTTCACAAAAAAATAGATAATATACAGGGTGCACTCCCAATATAGATTCCTAAGCCTAATCCTAAACCAATTCAAATGAGGACTATCATGAGGAAACGAACAACTCTCTAGGGTATAGCGCCAACGACACATCACAAAATTACTAAGTGCTTCTTGTTCTTTAACTATTTCGTCGACTTTTGAAAGCAACCCTTGGGTTTCTTCTCTAAGTTGCGTGAATGCCTCATCTAAGCCTTTCTCCCCTTTTCAAGTCACTACCGCAATAAGACCAAGGCAATCTACGGTTGGAGTTTGAAGTTTTTCCATGCTTCCTTTAGGGTTTTAGAAAAAATTACTTCCTTAAAAGACCATAAAGAACAAAGGAATGAAAACAACATGGTCATTCATAGTGTAGATGCAAAGTAGTAAGATAATAAAAGAAATTGGCTATGACAAAATTGGAAAAAGAAATTTACTTAATTACGCACCAAAATATTCAAACAGCTAAGAAGAATAATGAAATTATTTACAAAATTTCAAGTAATCACATGGACTTAGGAAGTAGAGGTAACCTCAGTCCCCTTAGACAGTGCATCCACATCATCATATTGCAGCAAAGTATCTTAGGAGGTGGAAGGGAAAGCATTATCCTTGGCCATCTCCTTAGCTTACTAGGCCCTGGCACCCTGCAATAGGTAAGGGCTTCTTTAATTCTTGCGGTGTCACCCAAGAAGCTTAGACCAACCTCAGCTGTGGTATCATCTAAGTGGGCAATAAAAAACTGGCACTTGACCACGGCGTACACCTTGAAGAGTACCTGGTCAGTAATCCACTTGAAAATGTCCTTAGACTCCTCTAGCTTCTTGTCCCACAAGGGTTTATGCTTCCCTTCCAACTCCTGACCCTTCATCTTCAAGGCCTCCTCTATTGCATTTCCTTCCCTTTCTGCTTTCTCCCATTGAGCCCTAAGCTCGTCATCTACTTTGGTCTTCTCAGAGACTGCCATAGCGAGGTCTGCCTCAAGCCTAGCGACCTGAGAAGTAGACAAGACATGATCTTCCATAGCCCACTTCCAAGCCTCGGATGCCAGAGCCCCCATCTATTGTAAAGAAAACATAAGTAGGATGAGAATTTGCAAAATAAATCATCATTAAGTGTAGAAAGAAAAAAAGATACTTGCATAGGCCCAAGTCCTTTCAAGCTCAACAGCAAGCTTAAGGAAGGAGAGTGCATAAAATGGAAGAGCAATGGAATAAGAATGTGGGGTAGAGGTGACATGGGATAAACAATCCAAAGCAATGCACCCTACCCTCTCAGCAAGATTAGTGATAGTACCTTCGGGCATGGGCAAGAAGCGAATGCCTGGGTTGCAGAAGGATTGGAGAGGTGAGATGGGAAGTGCTTCTAAGGAAGGAAGAGGAGAAGGCATAATAGGCTTCTTAAGATGGCAATCAGAAACTTCACCTCCATCGGCCTTCCTCTTCTCCCTATTCTTCTTTGTCGTCGCCGATTTCTGCAATGCAGGATCATCAAGAAATCCATCTGAAAGACCACCAGCCAATTTACTAGTGTAAATAGAAGTTAGGATCAATAATTATCTTTGTAGAAGACTAGAAAATGTATTTTCACTGTCCATGTTATCGAATTATACTCCTAGGTTCATCTGCAACTGAGGAGAATTTAAAGATAGAGCGAGAGAAGTTGTGGCTAATATGTAGAAAATCGTACATGCATAGTAAAACCTCGATAAAAATAACTTTGTTTTCCTCTTGTCTTTACCCAAACCCAAAATGTCCTTACTATAAGATACGAATGACCCAGTGGTCTCCTTGAAAAAGATAGGACAATTAGGATGTGGTTGGAAAGAAGGAAAATTATCTAAGTTCGAAATGATAAAATGTTGACCATTACATTTTTGGGTCTTTTGGGAAACAGATGTGAGAATCGACTTCTTTGCTTAGGCATAATGGAATCAAAAATCACCTCCAAAAGGGCTCTTATGAATATCAAATAGGAATTGAAGTTCCTCGCAGGAAGGAGGAGAGCTCTTCTTTGAATAAAGAATGAAATTGGTGATCAAAATAGAACAAGAAATGGGAGCAAGTTGAATGGGGGGAATACTAATGGAAGATAGCACTTGCGAAGGATTTGGTTAGGAGGAAGGTAAAGCCCACATCAAATATGCTTAGAAGTAATAGAAATAAAGTTGTTTGGAGGTGTATGGATATGTTCATGGGATTCATATATCGTACCTACATAACCATCAAACCCAAAATGATCCAGAATACCTTCTATTTCCCCTAATTCAGTTATTCTAGATGGTGGGATAAAGGAGACTGGTCCCCCAATAGAAGAGATTTCAGAACAAAAGTACTAAATTGGTTACCGACTACCACTAAGGTATAAAAGAGGAAACAACAAGAAAAAGAATACCCTTACTTTTGTTCAGAAAAGTATCTAGCCTTAGAGAAGATTAGATTGGCGATTAAGATTTTTAAAAGCATGTAAAGGAATAGAGAAGAGAAAGGGAAAGATATATACTCACACCGATTTGAATTTTAGCCACACAATCGGAATGATGAAAGAGCCACAAAATGTCAGTTGATTAATGACAAGGAAGATTAACGCGAGAATTAATACATATTTTATTAGAAGTCGAAAAGACTAAAGTTATGGCTTTTTAAGAAGATTGGCCAATAAGGGAGTGACACGTGTACTTGGGCATTAAATGCGAAATGGCAATAAAGACCTTTTCTTTCTTTTTTCAAAAAAAGAAAGAGAAAAAGAAGAATGATGGTTTATAGGAAAAAATATGGGAGTCAAGACAAGTCCACACCAATCAACGATCGCTGCAGACTTGGGAGGTAAGTGTTACACCCATATTTTTCAAACATTGTCAAAAGGAAATTTCTACAAGCACCAAGCAAAAAGAACTGCTCCACAATAAGACTCGAACTATGGAAAGGAAGCAAGAACAAAATTCAGATAGTACTGCGCCTAAAACCTGAGATAGCCACAAAGTATAGGGACTGATCTGCAATACTAACACTCACTTCAATGGGCAGAACTACGGCACAACCTTTAAGCACCAGATATGAAGGCTATGTCGTGGTTCCAAAACACAAGCCTTAATAAGTTGGAACTGCGGCACAATCATTAAGTGACAATAATATGTAGAGATTGTGTTGCGGTCCCAAAAGCAATACCAATGAAATAGAGCTGCAACATAATCTTTAAATTGACTATATGCAATAGGGATGCGCCGTAATCTTATATCAACGTTGAAGCAATAAGGATGTGCTGCCTTCCTGATTTGACATTGAAGTGATAAGACAACGCCGCAATTCCAAAGAAAAATTACCCAACAAATGCAAAGATTTGAAGGGAAAACGTAGCAATAAACCACCCACATACACAGACAAAACCACAGAGAGAAGCTGCTCCCAACAAAGATGGACTGCATGGTTGTAAACACTCCTAAACTAAGCTAACAAAAGTGGATCATTGGAAGATGTGCCTTCATAAATACATAAGAGAGCAATATTGTACAGTGTTTAGACTGCTCTAACACTTATGAAGTCGTACTACACTGTTCCATCCAAAACAACAACAAAGAGCAACGACAAGAGTAATTAAAGTCAAACCGTACAATTTAGTGAACAAGACTGCACTGCCACTTTGAAGCCTAGTTACATAACCAGAACCCAGCTTAAGCTGTTCTAGCAGCAATACAGACTGTGGCTTCACCCCATAGAAACAAAGCTTAATAAAGAAAGGCCAAATGCCGCCCGACCACCGCAGTCTCAAATTGATAAAAACCCATTCCAAGTCATGGTTTGTTCAAATTTGGATTTCCCGCTTCAATTTCAAGATTTTCGCTCAAATTAAAAATCCATCAACCCCAATCAAAGTTTCCCGCCAAAAACCACGTCAGCAATCTGTGTATAGAAAATAAGCAAGACAGATAATCGACATGTGGCATAATCCAAAGGCATGAATCAAAGGAGCGAAAGATGGATGTTAGCAATCCGTGTGAATCTCAGTGTACTGTAAATGAATAGGGCACTATAGCAGAAAAGAGGGAATTTTTACTTTACTCTTTTTGGACATTGAAAAAAAATTGTACTCTCTACCATTTTTGTTTATACTAAGGGTCAAAGAAGAAGATAAAGACATTTTGCCTGTGGACATAGGATTGATTAAAATCTGAACCACGTGAATTCTCTATGTCCGTTGTTGCTTTTAGTACATTACTTTACTATTTTTATCTTTGGTACTTGAATTAAAATGGATTGCTTTAACAAATTGATAGAGACCACCCATTGAATTTCTAATATTTGCCCTTACAATTACGTAAGCATTAAAGCGACATAACTACCTCCTTTAAAGGCAATTTTAATATTACTTAAATTTGTTGGTTCATAGTCACGAAAGCATTCAACGTAATGATTACTTCAAAAAAAATTGGGTGTTTCTAAGATGAAAAATCTCATCATTAAAAGCCATGATTCCAATTGAATTGGAGTTGCCTTCTCATCGAAATTCACTATGATCCTAGGATAAATGAGGAACTCTTGCTTGAGTTTCTCGATATGATCGATGAAGCGCGAAGAAGCTGAATTAAGGGTTGCTGCTCACCAGAAACGAGTAGCTTGGAAATTCAATGCAAAGGTCAGGTATCAGACCATTGAGATTTGCGATCTCGTTCTAAAATGAATCTTTCTTGGTCCAGTGAATGTGGGTCCGAACTAGGAAGGTCCGTATGCCATTGAACATAAGCTTAGAGATGGAACATTCAAGCTGGAAATTATGGCTAAATCTCACTTCCAAGTGTGTGGAATAGCGAACACCTATGAAGCTATTTCGCTTAATTGTAAATACTTGACTAGGCTTTGATGTAACAAGGCAGAGTCTGCCATTCTTGTGAATATAAAAAGAATTGTCTTTGGGGATCGATGGAACGTGTTCTCATTAGCCTAACCTTGTGTTGTAGATAACAAAAAATTTAAATGCTCTGCATTTTGAAAATGCAGGTAAGTACCCAAAGATAGTGCCAATAGGCTTTCCTACTCCATGAATAGGGCATGAGAGTATAATCATTTCAGGTATCCAAAGACAGATGCCAACTAAATTTTTTAATAGTCAATAAAAACGAAGGATTATAAGCAGACTAGGGCAGATCGTTATAATGCACCCTATGTTTATATCCTTCAACCTTTGCCAGGGGATAGGTATGGTTTAAGACCATGGCCGGAGACTAGTTAGGTATACTTGTGATGCCTCATAGATAGGCATCCCATCCACCGGGTCCTAGAGATAGGACCCAATAGAAGGTTAGGCATCTTAGCCAAGGAATGATCGACACCTGGAGTTAGGTGCGATCGAGCTTGAACATCCAGAGATAAGCATCCAAACCACCACTCAAGGTAAACCATTGTAATCAATGCCCAGAGATTAGCGGGATCGAATGTGGGTGTCTAGTGATAGATATCCAAAATATTACTCTCTGGAGACATGGAGTGATATAAATATACAAGCTTATCCCTAGTCAGACATAACCTGACAAAGAGATAAGCTAAATGAGCTAGGAAGTTAGCCAAGCAATCGTGAGAAACCATTCATAGTACATAGCAACGGTGGATGGTAACGTTGCATAGATTCAAATGCAATCACAATTAACGTGAACAAACTAAGTACATAGGAAAATGGAGTAGATATTGAAAATAAAAGATATTTTATTCACAGCTAATAAGCTTTGCAAATGAAAGTGTGGGCTGTACCCACACAATTATAGCCTACGTGCAAGGATCAAAAACTAAACAAATAAGTGACAACATAGCAAAAACAACAACTAGACGTTCTTCTTCTTCCTCTCCCTGGAAGAATGTGTGGTATGCCTCTTGCTGGGCTTTCCACCTTTACCTCCCACAGATAGATAGTCTTTGGGGTTGGCATTCCAACCATAGTTGCTTCCTGAAGATTCGGGAACGTCGTCGTGGATGCTACCAGAGGCAGGAGCAGTAGCGAGGATGGTGATAGGTGGTTTAAGCAGCAAAACTGAAAGAGAAGGAGGAATATCATCCATTTTTCCTTCTTGATGTTCTAATCTTTTAATTTTGTGGTTTCTTTTCCTTCTGCATCGAAGGCTTGGATATATGCTCAATGGCTCCGGTGATGATAATGCCTTCATCCCTCTATGGAACATTAGGATCATTCGTGGCCTCTTCATCCAAAGCATAGATCATTTCAGCATCAGACTCGGAGTAGGACATACTAAAGAGGCTAGAATCGGTATAGGGGTGGACACGATGACTAATTCGATTGCTTCAACCTATGTACTTAATGAAAAGTCTCTTTTGAGCAAAGGGGCAAGTGCAGGTGGACCTGAAACTAGAAAAATGGAAAAGTAGATATTAGAGACACCAACTAGAGTCATATGAACCATTTCAAATACTGGGAAAGTCAATGATATACCACTGAGAGATGCATAAGTCATATGAGATGGAGTCCCTGCCGAGCTTTCCTCCAAAATAGGAGATAAAATAGGTAACTTCGAAAACGAATCTGATTTAGTATAGCTAGGTTGCTTGGGGTTACATTGTGTGTCAGTTGAAGATGTTAACGTAGTTGAAATGCATGAAACAACGGTGTGAGTCATAGAAGTACCAGAGAAAGGAACCACAATGTGGAAGAAGTGGTGGCACCAGATGTACCCACCATTTGCTTTAAAGTCTCAACCATAGGTCCATGGGGAACAGAATTGAAATTCTTACCCAAGCCTTTAGAGCCAGGTTCGGGTTAGGCTGCGGTAGACACGCTACTTCAGGGAACAAGTTCAGATATTATGAGGACTCTGCCCGTCTTAAGCACCATTATATCTTCATCTTCCAAGAGGTCAAGCTTTAACACCTCTTCATCGACCTTAGCTCCACCAAAATGCTCTTATTCCCGCTTCAATATTTTTTCCTAGGCTATGGCTAAAGTCCTGGGATATCGCTTGTCTAACCACCTTAAGTTCCTAAACCTGGCAATGTTGGCATAAAATCGAATGAGAGTAGGCTTGATTTCAGACTTAACCCGGTCCTTAGCTGCCTTGACCTAGACATCTACTGTCTTCACCCAGGCCTTGGCCTCTTCTTTCACTAATCAAGCAACCAATAGCTCATTGCAGTACTTAAGGGCTTGTGCAAGAGCATCATTTTTCTCCTTCTTCTCAGCCTCTAATGCTTCTATCAACTTTTGAATCTCTAAGGCTCTACGGATTTTTGAAGCCTATCATTTTCCAGCGTAAGGGTATAGCTCTTATGATGTGCAGCTTTAATTTGCCTTTGTTCGGTCTTTTTTTGCTCTTCTAACGACTTGGTCTTTTCCTCAGACGTATTCTTGGCATCCGCCAATGTGGGCTTAAGCCCATCAACTTCCTTATCAATATTTTCGATAATGCGCTTGTTGTCCGTTTCAACCAGTCCTTTCGCTTGAAGAGCTACCGGTTTCGCATAACTTGCTTCATAGATGGCCTCCGCTAGCCTCTTCCACTTGTGACATTGATCTTATATGCCTCCCACACAAGCTAGGACCTCAGCCCTAATATGTTAAGGAATATCTTTCAAGTAAGGTACAAACTTGGCATCATTAAAACAAATCTTTGGGAATACCTTTTTCATAGCAGCCAGATGTGGGTTTGAGACAATCTCGGCCACTATAGCTAAAACGATGATGGGAAGTTGATCCTTGCCATACCTCCATCTACAAGTCTCATAGGATACAAGCCTAGATGGTTGATCAGATCGATGGGGCATGTAAGAAGACACTATCGGTTGTGTTATAGGTGGAATTGAAGAAGGAGCGGTAGGGGACTTGAATCGAGGGGACAAGATCAGGCCATGTTGAATGTCTATCCATGCATGTGGCAACAGAGAGCGAGATCTCTGTTGAGAAGGTGAAGTCCTACCAGACCCTCCTTGAAGGCTATCATGACACCTATAATCTCTATCTTATTTTCCATATTCCCACTCTTGATGGCTGCTTGAGTCAGACTCGTGAGATGATTCACCAAGATGGCGTGACATGGCAAGCTCTTATATTCACCTCCAAGCTCCAAAGCGCATCAAAAGGATGTTGGTGATCCATGAAACCTAAAAATAAAAATATACGAGTTAACGCTAGGAAGCTTAAGAGATAACACGTGTAGTGTAAAAGTGTAATGATTTGAAGTGTTGTGTAGTGTCGATGTGTCCTAGTAGGCTAGTACCTTCCATGGACCGTGGTCTTAAAGCTTTCTCACATGTGTTATCTCCCATACACCGGTTGCAAGCACATCCGTAGGTAAGTGGAGGGGAGAATCAATATCACCGATGTTGATGTTACCAAGACCAAAAGAAGTTATTTCATTTAGTATACTCCCAAATGATCCATATATGTCCCCAGATGGAGGGATCGATGTCTCTTCTGCTATGGAAGCTGGTGGCAGCTATGATGTTGAGAGAGATGAGATAATCTTTAGTTTTGGCCGTCGAGGAATAAGTGGCATCTGATCGTCACCATTGGTATCACCAACTGATTCGTGGACAAGATCTATGTCCTCATCTTCGCCATCACCTTCGTTGTTGTCGTCATCATCGCTACCATCACCACCTATGATGGTGATGTCCTTTCTATCACCTCCCATGTTCTCTTCAAGATTGACTTAGGGATCTTGAACGGGGGGGGGGGGGGGGGAGGGGGGACATCTACATTTTCTTCAACCTTAGTAGCATGTTGGGCTTCTTTATGAACAACTGGTGCCGCGCCCAAGCTACGGTTATGATCCAGAAGGTTAAATTGCCAAATTTTCTCATTAGTCAGTATATACCTCATCTCCCACTCTTTTGAGGTGATGGCAAGCAAGCGATGAAGGGTACTAGCTATTTTCGAGTTTCCAGGCTTTCTTAGGGTATCTAATAATCCATAAAATAAAGGGATTAATAACTTGGATGAGTTAGCATCGCATGAATCACATATGTTAGTAAAACTTACATCTAGATAGCTATTTCTAGGCAAACCCAGGAGGACACTACATAAAGAAATATTCCCCTTTAAAATAACTATGTTTATAGAAAAACCTCGGATGACTTGACAGCCCGTAAACGACTCCAAATAGACAAGAGAAAGACTTCCCTTTCGTCTCTTGAAAGCATACAAGAACAGAATCTCCTCTAGTGTTAGAACCTTGCTTAGATGTTGTAGAAAAACCATATACATGCTGTTCGGTGAAGCATAAATTTTCAAATGGAGTTGAACATGTGCAAGCCTCATATATTGGAGCACGATCTAGATGAAATGATTGAATGGTGGAACACACCCAGATAAGCAATACTGGTTGCATGCGGTATAAACTTCAGGCGGATTGTGAGCTCATTGATAAGGTTTCGGAAAAAGAACGTCTTCAACAGGAATGCCTCACCTATCAAAAATTCCTATGGTGGCCACTCTATCGAGCCTAGATGTTGGGGAGTCCGATGAGTTATCAAGAATAATGACATTCCCGAGATTAACATCAGGGGAAATTTCAACGAACTCTTTTCCCATTATTATGAAGTGAACAATCTCCAGAGATTACCTCACTGGGCAATGAGGTGGTTGAGGCTGAAAGGAAGATGAAGTGGATTTCATTGAAGATGTTGAGGCGTAGCCCAAAACCGATTCTATTGCAGATTGAATTACATTTGATGTAAATGGACCTGTAGCCATCAGTGAGATACACATGGAGTGCTTGTGATCCATAGCTATTTAAAACTTCATAGGTGAACATGATCAGGTAGAATTTATCTATAATTCTTATATTGAAATAAAACCATATACGACCAATGCATAAGACCTAACGGATGTCAATATGTGTTAGCTGATCGGATCTTATACATTAATAGGAGCAATGATGTGCTATCTAATCTATGCAGTGTATTTCCGGTGTCCATAGCACTACGAATGAAAACACTCTATGTAGATAGCTTGCTCGTGCTAGCAAATGAGCATCATCGCGCAATGAAACCGTGCATTGGATTTTACCTATTGTCGTACAATTTACGATAACAGAACCATTGTTCGAAGTAACATGGGACTTCTCTTTGCAGGGACACCAGAGTTAAGTGTTAAATTAAACAATGGTGGAAAATCCATTCGAATGCCAGAGCGCGTTCAATGTGGTCGTTATCTGAAACCTCCTAATAAAGCATAATCATCAATCCCTATTCGACCAAAGTCGCTAAAGAACTACATCTACCCCTTCCTTTTAAAGCTTGGAAATTTTTGACTAAAAATTATTAGAAGTCCATGACCTCATGAAAAACTCTGGAAAAACCCATGGAGGGGGAGATGAAGTTGAAGCAGCGGTCGAGTGTGACTAATGACCAACCGTTGACGAACCATCGAAGGCGACGTCACCACCTACCTAAGTCTAATTAGAGGAATTCGAATTTAAAGTTCATGTGGATTTGAGAAATGCTTGAGTTCCAAATCAATTTAGGGGAAACTCGTGTATAACAAATCTGAAGGTGGCGAGTGGTGGTAGGGAAAGGGGTTGGAAAATGGTAGAAGAAGTGACAGATCGGCACCAAGTTGACTCAGACAACTCGATAACGATCCCTGAAGTTGAACCGACCAAGCTACCTGAAGGTGATCGAAGCATGAATCATAGATAGGAAACAACATTGGATAAGAGGAAGTTGGCTACACATTTTCACTCGAAGAAAACATGAAGCATGAAGACTAAAGCCTGAAGTTGATACAAGTGACAACTCGGAACCAAGTGGTGAAGCATAACCCGACACCGAGCTGACACATGACTTTTGAACATGCCATAATCTTCTTCCTGAACCTCCTCCCGAACATGGAGAATGTTAGTAACCAATATCGGAGCCTATTTCGCCGATCTATGTCGATAAGTAAGAGGAGAGGGGAACTATTTCAAGATCCTTTTTTATGCTTTTTGAACTTTCTTATTTTACTTTGTCACTCTACTGGATTCCCACCGAGTTGTGAGTACTAAGAACATAGTTTGTAAAATCTCTAGAAATCATTAACAAAGTTCACTTGGACATAGGCCATAGTTTAGCCATACCACTATAAATTGTTGTGTGTTGTTTTATCTCATTTTCCATTTAATTTTTTCATTTTATTCTCTGCTTCAATCTAATTGGGTGTTTGTCCAACTTTTGGTACAAACATCTTTTGATGAAGAGAATTGGTGTAAATAATTGTCACTACATAGTACCGTTTAAAATAGTAAAATTGGATTTTACCAAAATTGTGTAAACGATAAGTTTGGTCAAACTGTCACACCACTAGTTAGGGTGATGTGTGAATGTTAATATTCAAATTATTCAATATTAATTACTGACCAACTTTACACCTTTGAGTCACACAATTGCAATGTTGAATACTCTAAAACACCATGCGATTCAATTAAATCATAATTGTTGTAAATTAATTAGTATTTATGAGATAATAATTATTAAATTTTTATTTTTATTTTGGTGCAATAAGTAATTAATTAGTTATGTATATAAAAGTTAAATATGTATGTATCGATATATGAAATCAATAAATATTTAAAATGAACTTAAA
The DNA here is from genome assembly GCA_030737815.1 of Allium fistulosum. Lineage (NCBI taxonomy): Eukaryota > Viridiplantae > Streptophyta > Magnoliopsida > Asparagales > Amaryllidaceae > Allium > Allium fistulosum. The sequence continues at coordinate 706,813,718 of CM060903.1, read as the reverse complement.
TAAATTAATTATAAAATAAATTTGGACATTTCATTGGCCCATCTTGGTCCATGTTTGGCCGGCCATAAAGGGAAGTTAGGAGAGACTTTTATGTGTTTAAATAATGATTTGACTAGGCATAGAGGATCGAGTAAACAAAAGAGATTTAGTCTCCACCTTTTACTCCATCTAGATGCTTATAAAAAGGCTTTCTTCTCTCATTTTTGTAACATCTGGCTCAGTGACTGAAATATCCAAGTGAATTTACTGTCTGATAGCTTGGATCAATGGTCATCGAAGGAGCGATCTCTCGTATACACTATTTTTGGTCAATATGGATATGGTTTAATACCCGAATGTATCTAAAATAATATGTATCCTGTCTCGACACAAGCGAATGTACACAAGTTCTAGAATTGAATAATATGGTATTAGAGGCAAATAAAAATTTCCTAATTTACAGAATCGAAGTGAATAAAAACAATGAATTTTATGTCATATTTAAAATTTTGATACATTACCTCATCATATATATAACTCATCACATCATATCGACCAATACATTGACATCTCAATATAAGTACAAGCAAGGTAAATACTTGTCGTCGTCATCTGCTCTAACTTCATATCAAAGCACACAAAGCACATATAGTCGTGTCAAACCTATAGAACAAACTCAGTCTGACCCGAGGTTGTCAAATACATAAAAAACAAGTCAAGATAGAAATCTAGCCATGAGTATAACAGAATCATAAATAATAAATGTGCAGTGTCGAGTTTAAAGGTGACATTTTCAAGCACACAGATGCCACTCGCACCATACCAAATCCCGCCCATAATTCATTTTCACAAAAAGTGATAACATGCATGTCATAGCTCTATTCGCCATGACTCACAGCTACAACTCTAGTCAACTGAGATGTCATAATCTACCGATATTATATGAGTTGCTTTTGTTATTGTATAAATTCAATCCTTCATTCAAAAGAATCATTTTATGTGGTTGGCATTTCTAGTTATATTTAGGAGAAGGCTAAATAATCTTCTCAAGAGAAGGCTAATTCATCTTCTCATCTGTGAATCTCAGCAGGATATCACATTGATAAATCTCCTCAGTTGATTTAACGTCTACTAGAGACTATCTGCCTTGGCAAGTCATCGCTATCTTTTTCACCTGTATACTTCTGATCAGTTGTGGTTGGCCCCCACATGATCCCTTTATTGTTGTACCAATCAAGAATTTGGAGACATGATAAATCTTATTCATGTTGCAGTCCACTACATCATCATATCTCCATCAGGTGGCACTGATTCTCTTCGTTTCACTACATCATCGACTATCTTTAGTTTCTTCAATAACTTCATATATCCTGGCAATAGATTGTTTGGACATTGTAATGAGGGATAAGGTCGTCACGATTCATGTTGTAATCCTCAAACCAGTCCGCTAGGATGGAAACTAGTAGCCAATACCTCGTACTGTTCTCGTCAAATGTTAAATTTATTATTTTTCAAAACATTTGACCTTCATTAACGTCAATATTCCCAAATGAAGTTATATTCCATTTTTCATTAAATAAATGTCATGTACATACATTTCATCACATCATATTATAATGCATCATAACTGGGCAATTTAAACACAACAATTCATACATTCACATCAATGCACAATATGGGATATAATAAAATTGCACGTATATAACATGGGTAAATCAAACTATGGGAATTGTGCTAGCACGACTAAATTTATTTAGATCTAATCTAAATTTGAAATAACTAAAATCAATATTTATTTTATAAATAATGTTTTATTTATTGTATAAATTGTATTATATAATATGTATATGTATCATATACACATATGTGTGTAAGTTAATGTGCAACATAGTAAATTGTACATGGTTTGACATTCCCGTATACATATGTTACGATTTACATCGCAACAGACATGTTAGTCCCTCCGTATACACATGTGTCGTCAATGTATATATGTGCATATACAAATAAATAAATATATATACATATATGTCTGAATATAATTTTGTATAATATGAAATATAGTTTATAAATAAAAAGTATAGTTACATTTATTAAATTATTTTGAAATTTAATCTAATAAACTAATTTTTAACAAACTTTAATATAATGATGTATATATTTCAAAATTAAAAAGTTTTTTTAGCATATATATATATATATAAATTTAAAGTTATTATACTTAAAATATAAAAGTATATATACACATGTAAATATATATTATAATATAAATAATAATTAAAAAAAATTACACACACATCCCCATTTATGCTCACAGCCAAATTTTTTTGCCTTAATGTTTATTTAACATTTTTTTTTAAATTCCATATGGAATTCCTTTTATATATGTATATATATTTTAAATTTCTGGAAGAAAAATTATTAATATACTTTTGTATTAAAATTTTATGTCAAATATTTTGTCTTAATTATATATAGATATAATTTAATAACTGCATAAACATATTTAAATTAATAAAATGCATAAAATATATACTTATATCTATATTACATGCACAGAGATAAATAAATAAATATATATATATGTTATTTTATTAAATTCGAAAACAATATAAGTGTAAACAAACATTTTGAAAATTTAAATCTTACGTTATTTCTTATTATTTGAAATTAATACTTTATTATTAAATCACTTTTTATTAAAATAATTTTAAAAATGTTTTTTAATCTTTATAGTGAGCATTAAGCATGCATAGATTTTTATTTTATTTTATGTGTAGATTTATACAATTCATCTAACGTGATGACACCTACACATACATATTCATTATAATAATTGACTAACTAATTAGCTATACAATATGGTTAATATAATAAACATTTATATATGATCATGAATAAGGAATTGTACCTTTCACCAAAGCCTAGTTGTTACACCTTAAGACGAAGAACAAAACTCCCTGAATCGAATCAAATCGAATCCCGTATTCATTATATGTGTTTAATTTTATGTTTTAAAGTTTGATAATTTGAGGTATGGAGAGGGGATATGGTCGGCCTAATCAAGTCTAAAGGAGAGGCAAAAGTCAAGAAAGAAATGTGTGGTTAGAATTCTTTAAATAAAGGAGATCTTAAGGAGAAAAACAAGGATCTAGATCCTTATTCTTTACTTACTAATTCTCCTTTTTTTTAATTCAAAACCTAACTCCTTTAGCCATCTAATAGCTAGCCCTCTTTAGATTATATATGGTAGGCTATTACAAGCTATTGTTGGACCCTAAAATCACTTTAAGCCTAATATTTAACACACTTAAATCCAATTTAAATGTGTTGATATCGCATATCGATAAATATATTTATAACTATTATATGCAAAATATTTAATATTGATCAACACACATCAAATAATTTTTTTTATAAATATTAATTAATTTATAACAATTATAATTTAATTAAATTAGGTGGTAACAGAAATATTCAAAGTTTCAGTTGTGTGACTCTTAGGTGTAAATTTGGTCAGGGATTAATATGGAACGATTCAAATATTAACGTTCTACGTCACTTAACAGACAGTTTGAAATTATGGCCAAATTTATTGCTTATTAGGCATCGGTAAAATCCAATTTTACTTTATTAAACATTACCCAATAGTGACAATTATTTACACTAATTCTCTTCGTCAAAACTATATCACATTTGGACTTATGGAATTTGGTAATTGTGATGACCTACCTTTCTGACCCCTAGGAACAACACTTAACACATCCTCAGTGTTCGTGTGTTGTTGCCCAAGCATTGGAAAGATGAATTGTCATGGGGTGAAATAAAGAATAGAATAGAAAACCTCACAACCAAACTATAAAATAAACCATAACAGTCAATAGTACATCAGGTTACTCCTTAACAGGGAGTTATCAGAGTTACACAAAGTACCACAAATCAGAGTTACAAAAAGTACTACAAATCAGCTTAGGCAGTTATAACATCCTGCCTTTACTATGCTGAAACAAAATACACTTACACAGACAAGATAATACAGTGGAATGGATAACTAAGAAGATGAAAGCCTACTGCTCGGACGCCGTCTTCAAAAGAGCCCACAAAAGACCTGCCACTCTCGGACTACTCAAATAAAATGAGTACCCAAGAGTTTAGAGAAAACAAACAAATCGGGTTAGACGATATGTCTGGTATGAGTAAAACTTTTTAAACAATAGGTGTGAAATTTAACACAAACATATGAGACCACGCCGCTGAACACAGAACGGGTTTACTCCCACATAAATCAACATCCAAACGTAAAGAATGGATAAAAAATTAAACACCAAGAAGAGTGGTTAACTCTTCCCAATGCAAATAAGGAAATAAATTTGAAGGTTCGAATCAAATAAGAAAAGGAAAATATCCAACAAATGACTAGGAAGGTGCACCACCCTTGAAGTATACCTCTAGTAATATACTTCTAAGAAGCTCATATACTCCGTGACACTTCTCGGAAATGTACCAGCCGGACCTCGCCAAACCTTACCGAGTATCCGAATACTTCACATCTAAATGCGCAAATGAATCCGATCTAGATGAGATGTGAAAATACCCTAATGGGAGCAACCCCACATAGTTGGACGTCCTTTCATGTTTTGGGTTCAATAATTTACTGACAGAGGATAACAAAGCTTAATGTAGCAACAAATCGTCTTAGAATGAAGATGATAAAGAAGCTGAAGTAACCAATAGATGAGAAACCAACTATCGAGGATATAAAATGATCATATATGGAAATTAGTCTTATCCACTTACCACCATTAATCGAATTCAAACTTGTACTATTTCTTGATTAACAATAATACCGAACAAGTCAAGGTAATGTTACCTCAAAGTCATGTCCCACGATCATTCTTAACTTTCCAAATAGCAACAAGTCTACTTCTTCGATGTTTAATGTTAATTATACAAATAAATCATTTTCATACCAGTGAATCGCTTTTATGGAAGTTAATTCATTTCCATAAACAATTCAAACTTTTTCTTGTAAAAGCCCAAATTCGTACTTGGCTTCACATTACAAATATTAGCTTTAAAACACTATGTTATAAGAGTTTACTAACTTTGAAACATCATTAAAAAAAAACTTTGTTAACTAGTTAATTAATTTACTTCAATAATCTGTAATTAAAAAAGGGTAAATCTCATTTAAAACATCATTAATTCAATTAATTAGTAATATAATTAATTAAATTAAATATTAATTAAATATCATTATTTAAAAGTGATTAGTTAATTTAAAAATTTATTTAAGGAAAGATTAATTAAGGTTAAACGGATTTATTGACCTTTAAAAGTCATTAATTAAAAAGGATTGATTAATTTAAAAAAATGTCAGTAATTTATAAATATTAATCCATCATTATCAAAAGATTAATTAGCCTTAAAAATCATTAAATAAAATGATTAGTTAAATTTAAAACATCATTAACTGAGAAATCAGTTAAATTTAAAACACATCGTTAATAAGTTAATTAGTTAACTTTAATCCTTATTAATTAAATAGTTAATTAAATCAAATAATCATTATTAAAATAATTAATTATTTTTGAAAACATCATTAATTAAAAACTTGCTTAACCCATAAAATAACTCCAAGCACGACAATGAAACCAAGCGGTTTCGATAAAAGGTGATTTTTCGAAAGTGCCGATATAGCAACTATCGTTATACGGGCAGTTCAGAATTCAAGCTTATGTCATTTGCAGTATAACCAAACATAACATAGCAAGGAAATGAGCATGCATGCATGATGATCTACAATAATACAACATATATCAATCATTTATTTACAACGGAATTAGTTTAACTACTAGAATTTCATATAAATTAAGATTTGCTTACTGACTTTCCGAAGCGACTAATTTTCAAAGCAACAAACCAATCCAACAACCAAACCATTATTACAATTATAAAATAAGTGTTCATAGCTAAAAATATGAGCATGAATATAGTTTAAACTTTATGGTTTAAAGGTGGAAGCTTCACTCACCAAAATGCTTACTAACTTTACCGAACTTGCCTAAACTCTTAGCAACTTGCCTTAACTCCAAAATAGGACCTAGTGTGGGCTTGTAGGGTGCAACATGGCTCAGCCAAGGGCATGGATGGGCTCGGCCTAGGCATAAATGGGCTTGGCCTTGGAGTTTTAAGGTGGAAATGGCTTTTGTCTTGGTGGAGGGGTGTTTGTTTGAAGAGGAGTGGATATAGTGAGCTTAGAAATGAAGAAGGGCTAGCTTTTCAAGCTTGTTTTAAGATTTTGAGTGTATGGAAGCCATGGATCATTTCATGAACATGAAGTTATGGTAATGAACTTTGGAAATGAAGATGCAAAGTGAGAAAAGGGTATGAGTGGTGGTATTTATAGGCAAAAAAGTGGAGTATTATTTTAATTTAACTTAAACATTTAAATAATATAAATGTAATCATGCAACATGGAAGCAATGCCTCTCCACCGCACCTAGTACACACGCACATCCCTAGATCCCCCCTTCCTTCACCATTCCTTAGGTCCTAGTTTAGGTGATGGTGGTGAATGTGAGATTATATTATATTATTATTTTTTTCTTTTATTTAAACATATTGTGTCTTATCATGATTATATTTAAATTACCATGGTTTATTACCTTTGATACCTTCATTAACTTATCATATGACACGTGTACATGTGTGTACACGTGTACATGAGTTATACAAAACATGCACGATAATTTTCGACAACTTTTCGATGCCGAAAAGTCAAAATTTTGGAAAACGTTTTTCGGTCACAGTTTCTATTTTTATTTGAACTATTTATTTTGTTAAACAAAATTTAAAAATGATTTTAATACCATTTATTAATGTTTAAAATAAGTTTATTTGGTTAATAAAATCCGTTATTTAAATTTTTGAAAATGATTAAAATATTCAAATACAAAGTGATAAATTTACGGGTCGTTGCACTCTCCCCCCTAGGAGAATTTCGTCCCCGAAATTAATACACAAAAGACAATCCAAATGGTATACATTATACCAAGAAATTCATATAACAATGCAAAGCAAATATGCCGTAATAGAACATACATAATGCATTTAAATAACAAACAACTAACCTGACTTACATCAGGGTAAGTTTCTCTAATATGATCCTTAGTCTCCCAAGTACAATCGCGAGGGTCATCACTCCACTGAACCTTTACTAGCTTAACCACCTTGTGATCTCCTTTCATCTTGATCTACAATATGAACCGGGTGTCGGACAACTGTCAAATTAGGTTCTATCTCCAAGTCACCGTGAACAGATGTCTCCACAATCAGCGACGGAACATGAACATGCTTTCTCAGATGAGATACAAGAAAGACATTATGAACTTCAGATAATCTTTCAGGCAAATCTACTCTATAGGCCAACGATCTAATTCTCTCAAGGATTCTAAATAGTCTAATGAATCTGAGTGCTAGCTTTCCTACTCTTATGAATCTTACAACTCGTTTAATTGGAGAAATTTTCATAAATACCAAATCCCCGATTGCAAACTCTAAGTCCTTTCTCCTTTGATTGGCATAACTTTTCTATCGATCCTGGGCTTCTTTCATTCTTTCCTTGATCAAAGCCACTTTCTATGATGCTTCGCGGATTATCTCTGGTCCAAGAACTAAACGGTCTCCAGTCTCTACGCAACATGAAGGTGATTTACATGGCCATCCATACAAAGCCTCGTAGGGTGCCATGCTAATGCTAGCTTAGTAGCTGTTGTTATAAGAGAACTTTACCAAATCTCCCCAAGAACCTCTAAAATACAGGCTCTCAGGAGATCCTTTAAAACCATGTTTACCCTTTTGGTTTGTCCCTCTATCTATGGGTGATAGGCTGTGCTCAAATTCAACTTTGTCCCTAAAGTGGCTTGCAATGCTCCCCAAAAATGACCGGTGAAGATAGTATCTCGATCACTGACTATACTTACTGGGATTCCATGCAGTCAAACGATCTCCCTCAAATAAATTCATGCCAATGAAGCTGTAGTTCTTGTTGACTTCATGGGAATAAAGTGGTGCACTTCATTAATCGATCTACAATTGCCCAAATGCCTTCATTACCTCTTCTTGTTCTTGGAAACACATCTATAAAGTCCATGGATACTTGCTCCACTTCTAATTCGGTATCTCCAGTGGTTGGAGTAACCCAGCAGTCTTCTACTGGTCACTCTTGACCTATTGACAATTTGCACATCGGCTCATGAAGATTGAAATGTCTCTCTTCATCCCTTTCCACCAAAAGGTCTTCTTCATATTCTGAAACATTTTTGTTGCTTTTGGGTGGATAGATAACCTTGATCGACGGCACTCTCCTAGCACTTTGTCTAATTCCATTAACATCTGGCATGCAAATCTGTCTATTCATTCTTAAAATGCCTCGGGAGTCAATTTGAAAACTAGAAACAATTTCCTCTTCAACGCTCCTCTTAAGCCGAGCTAGAATAGGGTCTTCTTCTTGGAAATAAGCAATTCTCTCCATAGGCTTTGGCTTTTTTCTAAATTTACAATTGTCGCCACATTACTACTTAATGCTTCTGCGACAACATTTTCTTTTCCTAGGGTATAAAGAATCTTTAGGTCATAAGATGCAAGAAACTCCAGCCATTTTTGTTGCCTCAAGTTCAAGTCCTTTTGGGTAAAAAGATACTTTAATGACTGATCTGTATATAACTCAAACTTTGCACCCAAAAGATAGTGCCTCCACACCTTCAATGTGAAGACAACCGCCAACAATTCCAAATCGTGTGTAACATAATTCTTCTCATGAGGTTTCAACCGTCGACTCGCATATGTTATTAGTCTACCATTGTACATCAAAACTTCTCCCAGTCAAGTCCTACAAGTATCCGTGTAAACTGTTAATCCTTCACTCCCATCTGGAATAGTTAAAACGGGAGAACTTGTCAATTTCTCCTTTAACTCAATGAATGCTTGATCATTCTTGGGTGTCCGAAAAAACTTAGCACCCTTCTTTGTTAGCTTTGTTAGATGAGAAGCAATCTTCGACAAATATTTAATGAACCTTCTATAGAAACCTGCCAATCCCAAGAAACTTCTGACCTCAATCGCACTTTTGGGCTTCTTCCAATCTTGAACCGCAACTACTTTAGCTGGGTCCACTGATATGCCTTCTCTCGAAACTACGTGCCCTAGAAATCTAACTTCGGATTTCCAAAATTGGCACTTAGAAAACTTTTCCTTTAAAACATTACTTCTTACAGTACTTAGAGAAACTTGAAGATAGTACTTATGCTCTTCCTCCATTTTAGAATAAACAAGAATGTCATCAATGAAGACTAGGACAAACCTGTTAAGAAAATGCCAAAACATTCTATTCATCAAATCCACAAAATAAGCAGGTGCATCAGTCAATCCGAACGGCAGGACTAACTACTCGTAAAAACTATCAAGGGTATGAAATGCTGTTAAAGGTACACTCTCTTCTGCTACCCTTAATTGGTGAAAATCAGTGGCAAGATCCAATTGAGAAAATATCCGAGCTCCGTGGAGCTGGTCAAACATGTCATCAATCCTAGGTAAAGGATACTTATTCTTGATAGTCCTCCTATTTAATTCTTGGTAATCTGCATATAATCTAAGAGAACCATCCACCTTGGTAACGAAAACTACTGGTGATCCCCGACTCGATGTGCTGCGTCTAATCAAACCCTTCCGCTATAAATCAAATGTCTTCTTCTCCAATTCTCTTCTTTCCTTTAAAGCCAACCTTCGAGGAGGTTGTACAATTGGTCTGGTTCCTGGAATCAAATCAGTGCGGAACACTAATTCCCAATGAAGAGGTAAACCTTGCACTTCTTCAAAAATATCCTTGAAGTCCCAAATAATTGGTATATTCCTTATCTCCTCTTTGGGTACTTCGAGGGAATAAAGGAAGTTGCTCATCAACTTATTAGGCTCCCCACAATAAATATCCTCTCTTCTACCTTTTACATCTTTTATCACGATGATTCTTCTACTACAATCTAGAATGACATTGAACTTAGATAACCAATCCATCCTAAAAAGTAACCCAAAACCCATGAACCCAAGAACAAATAAGTCGAATGAGAAGTGCCAATCTCGATAAGAAATAGGCACTTTCAGACACACAATGTCAAGATTGGTCGCACCCCCAATTGGGTTCGACACATAAAGAGAATTATGGAGGATAACATATTTATGATTCAACTGATTCATTAGGTCATATGAGATAAAATTATGGGATGCACCAGTGTTAAATAACACTCTATCAGGAATATCAGAAATGGATAGTTTACCTTCCAACACCTACTTTCCTTTTGGGTCCGTAGAAGTAGATGGTATTTCCTTAATAGAAAAGCTTGTCACAGTGATCCCTTTTTTGGAAAAGGGCACTGGTTCGTCATATATCCATGTTTGTTGCAATTGTAGCAGAGTGGTCCACTAGTTGGGTTCGGGCACTGATTTGCAAAGTGGCCCATTTGGTTGCACTTATAACAAAAGATCTTGGTCAAGTCTAATTGCTTATTCTGAGCTGGAGCTCCACCTCCAGGCTTCTTTCCCGACCACTTCTTCTTCTCTTTGTGCTTGAAAAACGGCTTACTAGCAACTATTATAACTGATAAAGGTTGGGCATTAACTACTGGCACTACTCCTTTCTGAACTCCTTACTCAATATTAAGAGCTTCAAATTTCAAAGCCATACCGATCAGATTGGTAAAGGTACCATTGAGATTATTGGTCATTTCCCGTTGAAATTTTGGTCGCATTCCTTTCATGAATAATTCATTCTTTTTCAGTGGCGTATCAATCAATCTCGGTCCAAAGCAGGATAATTCATTGAACCTATGCTCATACTGCGCCATTGTCATCTCACCCTATTTCAAATCCATAAAACTTCTGAACAATTGTGTCCTTCCCGCCTTTGGGATAAACTGAGCTTCAAAAACCTCTTTAAACTGCACCCAAAATAAATCTTCTTCTGGTGTATTCATTGCGATTGAATCCCATCAATCCATTGCTGCTTTCTAAAGCTGACGCGATGCCAACACTCTCTTTCTAGCATCTCCTAATTGAAGATCCCCGAAGATCCTTTCACAAGTGAGGAGCCATGTATGAACTTCCAAAAGATCTTCAGTTCCATAGAAAGGCTTACCACCTAAAGTAGTGTAATTCTCGCACAAGGTTGCAAAGTTCTGAGGCGGCCAAACTTGCATCGCTGCTTCTGCTACCGGTTCTACAACTGGCTCATTTCTAGGAGCTCTACCGTTTGTAGCCATGCTGATTCCAGATCCCCTCCCTCTTCTTCCTCTTGTACTCATTTTCAATAACCTGGATAAGTGACAGATATCATTAAAATACAAAGATAGGGTCGAAGATGAAAAAAGGAAAACTGCAATAAAGGATCTAAAACCAAACTTTTAGGGGAGAAAAGGAAATGCTCTCTCAAGATTAACTCATTCTAGGGCACGACTCACCCTATCTCTAATGATTTGTACCCCAATCAGGCTAAGGTGTTCGCTCAACCAAAGCTAGGATACCAACTATAAAGATCTAGGCTTTTCAACCATCGACGGTAGGTACACTCCCACCGTAGCTTACACTGGTACCTCCCATTTGCTTGTACGGCCAACCTCTCGACTGTAAGCCCAACTGGCCAACCAACCCGGAAGACATGTAGGGGTAAGAGTCATCTATTCGAGTAAGTGTTATTTGTTCGCTACCTAAAAAGAAGCGAGAACCCCCTATCATGTTGCACCATCTGTGCCGAAGCAGATGAGACGTGAAAATACCATAATGGGAGCAACCCCAAATAGTTGGACGTCCTTTCGCACTTTGGGTTCAATCATTTATCGACAAAGGATAACAAAGCTCAACCGAGAAACAAATCATCTTAGAAAGATGATAATAAAGAAGCCGAAGTAACCGATAGTTGAGAAACCAACTATCGAGGATATAAAACGATCGCATATGGAAACTAAATCTTATATACTTACCACCACTCGTCGAATTCAAACTTGTACTATTTCTTGGTTAACAATTATACCGAACAAGTCCAGGTAGTGTTACCTCAAAGTCATGTCCCATGATTATTCTTAAATTTTGAAATACCGACAAGTCTACTTCTTCGGTGTTTAGTGCTAATTATACGAATAAATCGTTTCCATCCAAGTGAATCGCTTTTATGGAAATTAATTCATTTCCATAAACAATTCAAACTTTTTATTTTAAAAACCCGAACTCGTACTTGGCTTCACATTAGAAGTATTAGCTTTAAAACACTTTGTTATAAGAGTTTACTAACTTTGAAACATCATTAAAACATCCTTATTACACTGATTAATTAACTTAAAACTTTGTTAACTAGTTAATTAATTTACTTCAATAACCTATGATTAAAAAAGGGTAAATCTCCTTTTAAACATCATTAATTCAATTAATTAATAATATAATTAATTAAATAAATTAAATATCATTATTTAAAAGTGATTAATTAATTTAAAACTTTATTTAAGGAAAGATTAATTAAGATTAAACAGATTTATTGACCTTTAAAAGTCATTAATTAAAAAGGATTAATTAATTTAAAAAATGTCATTAATTTATAAATCTTAATCCATCATTATCAAAAGATTAGTTAGCCTTAAACATCATTAAATAAAATGATTAGTAAAATTTAAAACATCATTAACTAAGAAATTAGTTAAATTTAAAACACATCGTTAATAAGTTAATTAGTTAACTTTAATCCTTATTAATTAAGTAATTAATTAAATTAAATAATCATTATTAAAATAATTAATTATTTTTGAAAACATCATTAACTAAAAACTTGCTTAACCCATAAAAAAATTCCAAGCATGGCAATGAAACCAAGCGATTTCGATAAAAGGTGATTTTTCAAAAGTGCTGATATACCGACTATCGCTATACGGGCAGTTCAAAATTCAAGCTTATGTCATTTGCAGTACAACCAAACATCACATGGCAAGGAAATGAGCATGCATACATGATGATCTAAAATAATACAACATATATCAAGCATTTATTTACAACGGAATTAGTTTAACTACTAGATTTTCATATAAATTAAGATTCGTTTACTAACTTTCTGAAGCGACTAATTTTCAAAGCAACAAACCAATCCAACAACCAAACCATTATTACAACTATAAAATAAGTTCAATAGCTACAAATATGATCATGAATATAGTTTAAACTTTATGGTTTAAAGGTGGAAGCTTCACTCACCAAAACGCTTACTAACTTTACCGAACTTGCCTAAACTCTTAGCAACTTGCCTTAAGTCCAAAATAGGACTTAGTGTGGGCTTGTAGGGTGCAACATAGCTTGGAAAAGGCATGGATGGGCTCGACCTGGGCATAAATGGGCTCGGCCATGGAATTTTGAGGTGGAAATGGCTTTTGTCTTGGTAGAGAGTTGTTTGTTTGAAGAGGAGTGGATGTAGTGAGCTTAGAAATGAAGAAGGGCTAGCTTTTCAAGCTTGTTTTAAGATTTTGAGTGTATGGAAGCCATGGATCATTTCATGAACATGAAGTTATTGTAATGAACTTTGGAAATGAAGATGCAAAGTGAGAAAAGAGTATGTGTGATAATATTTATAGGCAAAAAGTGGAGTATTAATTTAATTTAACTTAAACATTTAAATAATATAAATGTTATCTTGCAACATGGAAGCCATGCCTCTCCACCACACCTAGTACACACGCAGACCCCTAGTCCCCCCTTTCACCATGCCTTAGGTCCTAGTTTAGGTGATGGTGGTGCATGAGAGGTTATATTATATTATATATTTTTTCTTTTATTTAAACATATTGTATCTTATCATGATTATATTTAAATTATCATGGTTTATTACCTTTGATACCTTCATTAACGTACCATATGACACGTGTACATGTGTGCACGACGTTTTCGGTGACTTTCCGATGCCGAAAAGTCAAATTTTCGGAGAACGTTTTTCGGTCCCATTTTCTATTTTTATTTAAACTATTTATTTTGGTAAAATAAAATAAAAATGATTTTAATATCATTAATAAATTTTAAAATAAGTTTATTTGGTTATTAAAATCCATTATTTAAATATTTAAAAATGATTTAAATATTCAAATACAAAGCGATAAATTTACAGGTCGTTACAGTAATGGTCAAAATTCCTATATCGTCAACATTCAACTTTATATTCCAAACACAAAGTACTTGGTTCAAAAATAACAATTATTATTAACTGTACTGCTCTGATTAAAGATTTTGACTTTGAGTTGACTTCTGTTGACCGTGATACTAACCTCATATAACCGAAGAGACAAATCCTTTCTAGAATAGAGTTTCACTTCCAATGTTTCCACTCTACCCAACTATAGTCATTCGATGGTCATCTTGCCACAATTTAACTATAATCAAAATGATGCTTCCACATTTAAGGTCAATAGTATTCTCAAGTCAAGAGCACTGTGTAGTTTTATCACATCGATATTTTCTGTTTGACCATAGTTATATTAACCAACAGAAAACCATCGAGCGAGTCATTCCATAATTATTCAATAACTATCGGTACATAAACCCTTGGTGCCTCCATAAGTCATGAGTAATACACTATCCAACATTTGGAGAGTGTTACGTACTTTAGTCTCAACGGATGTATCGATATCCAATCTCGATACATCTTGACTACGACTATTTAAAATAGTATGTTTATTTTATTGTGATAAATCACTCATGATTATAACACATTGTAACTACTATAACAAAACAAACCATTTATGGATTTTCTATTAAATATATACTTTTAATTAAATTAATTAATATAACATATTATATCAAGTATACAATAGAAAGAAAACCCTTTTATTTCGAACAAGATAGGTTATCGAGTTTGACATATGTAACAATTACATAATTGCCCCTAGGTTATACCCCTAACTCTATCAATCTCTCGCTTGCACTTGGGGCCAATTATGGAATCTCAATCCCATCCTTTCTACCAGTCTGATGAGAACTAATTGAGTTAGACCCTTTGTGAATGGATCTACTATGTTGTTTTAATTATCTACTTTGTCAATCAACTCTCTCTGATGCTGGTAAACTACCTATATCATATAGAACTATTTAAAGTATGTTTCTCGACTTCTAGTGAGCTCTTATTATTACATTATTATCACATAACAATGATATGGTATTCTTAATACTTGGAATCACTTTAGCTCAGTTATAAATTTGTGCATTTACATTTATATACATTACTTTTATTTTGGTGCTATTCTAGGCAATGTACTTAGCCTTTTCGTTGAATTGGCCACAACTTTTTCTTTGTAACATTCCTAACTTAAATCACCCTTACTAAGGTTTGAACTTGAATTTAATATTGGCATATTATACTCGATATTACTTATGAAGTTTGAGTCTGAATACTCCTTCATAAGGAGTTCGTGTTTCCATAAACAATTCTCTAGTATTTCGTAAATACTTGACAACAATATAAACTATCATTTAGTGATCTTAATTTGGATTTGTTATTTGCTTCATGTATCAAATATATAAGAAAATTACGTTATTATAGACAGTATAACAAGTACGATAATTCCTTTTGTAAATGCATTAGGAATCCATCTTACATGTTCAATATTAAACATTTTAATAAGGTGTTTTTGCACATTGCTTTAGGACATTCCCTGCATCCTTTATACTTATTATAAAAGATATAATTTAATAATCAAATATTGAGTATTAAACAACTAAACTATTACTAATTTTAACATAAGTACATTAATAACAATCAGTAGTATATTGTTTACATATAGTTTTAGAAATATCTATATATCTTTAATGTTCATGCTTATGAACAAATGCTTTCTCTGCATTTTGATTGAGAATCAAACTATTCAATATTTCTATCAAAATACTTATTCAATTTGATGCTTATAGAATGTTAGTTTCATATCATTTCTTGGATCATGTCCGAAAAATCCATAAACTCAATATTGCTCCCATTTACTTTGAGACACTTTGATTGTTATGCATAAATTATCTATTATATATCATTATTTAGAATTTTCCATTTCAACACATATTCATCGAAGCCCAAAGTCATACCAGGTGATAATTTTTTGAGTAAATCTGAATTAACTTGAGCACGTTGAATAAAGAATATATTGTGATAATTTAAATAATTGAAACTTACGATGTTATTCTTATCAACATTGTTCATATATTCCAACTGCATTAGTCTTGCTCTTAAAGACACATTCGTGGCTGATGGATCCTATCCTTTTGGATACAATAACCAAAATTATGTTTTGATAATGTACTTGGAATCAATTTTGGATTTGTGCATCATACCATATCGTGGATTTTATACTCTTAATGGTTTAATTAACGGTTGTGGATTATCTTTCTCGAACTGATAGGAAACTCGTTATTTCTCTTCACTGTGCAAGAATATTTATTACACATTCTAATGTGTTGTGTTCATTTAGGTTTGTTTAATTTCATTTCATCCCTCATAGTCAGCTTATCCTTGGATCGTATCCAAATCCATTATACTACCAATAATTTCTAAAAGAAATTCCTTCACTACGAAGTTGGTATTTTTTGAAATAATAATTGTTTCTCAATGCAATGAAAATATATTCATAAACACTTTATGAATTGCCTTATATATAAAACCGATTTGGTTTTAGTTCACAAAAATTACGTTCAAAACATAAATAGGCCATCCAGTGACAATCGTTCCCAAAATTCTTTTGGGGTGTTTCATGTAAGATCCCTCACTTATAATTATTACGTGTAATCTTTCGACTTGCACAACCTGCCAACTCCTTATCCTAGGATATGTTGGGGTTTCTTATAAACCCTAATCTTGTATGATTTTGTAAACTATTCTTTAGATGAAATTAATTTTAGCCCATTATAACATCGTGATTGTTCCTAGGGTTTGCTCATATCCTCCTCTTCCAATCGCATCTTCCTGCTTAATTCTTCACATACCGCACCTTATCTTTCCCTCCCCTGAATCATTAAGTAACCCTGTGAATAAGGGATTATTTGAATCCTCTAATCTTAAATTGCCTTGTTAATCTAGCGGGATGTGCCTACTAATGGATTTGGAAAGTTGTATAAACCCCCTTCTCTGATTGACATCAATTTTCCCTCACTGGCCAACTCAACATCAAAGCCACTTCCAAAGTGCAAATCTAAGGCATCAACTTCTGTTTTTGGCATTACCCTATGACATGTTTCTCTCCCTCGGTTCTTGCTCATCCTCCTCATGCGATTTCCCTATATGACATGAACGTTCCAGGTGGAGTTCCTATTTCTAGATATAAGGTTGTGTTTATTGGAGCTTCTGATGTTGCTCTTGCTCAAAAGCGGCCCATGTCCTTTGGTTTCAATTCGACAGAAGGTATTAGTTCTCTCCAAACTTCTGTTACTAATGATGATAATGCCAAGGTGGGAGGTAGTGTTGTTAATGTCCCTGTTTCGAATATGAGTAAACCTGCTTGGTCTTTGCTTTTTTCCAGCAAGCCATGCAATGCGAGAAGGTATGTTTCCAAATAATACAAAGTATCTAATAATATAGACGAAGTCATAGTTCCTCCTTAAGAAGTAGT
The DNA here is from genome assembly GCA_030737815.1 of Allium fistulosum. NCBI lineage: Eukaryota > Viridiplantae > Streptophyta > Magnoliopsida > Asparagales > Amaryllidaceae > Allium > Allium fistulosum. The sequence goes on along the minus strand of CM060903.1, from coordinate 706,796,073 downwards.
TAGTGTCGGCGAGGCTTTTTGGTGAAATACCCTGGTTGGTTTCTTTTTGTATTATGGACACCCATGTTATGTTGTTAAGAAACACCTTAGGGCCAAATGAAAGCTAAAAGGTTCATTGAATGTGAAATTTGATAGCGACATATTTTATTTTTTTTGAAGATGAGGAGGAAAGACAAATGGTATTGGAAGCCGATCCTTGTATTATTGACGGGAAAATTTTCATTGTAACCAAATCGAGCCCATCGATTAACTTTGCCCGTGAGAAGATCTTGTGCATTATAGTATGGGCAAGGTCTTCTAGTATTCCATCTTCACTCCAGTTTCTGGAGGGACTCGAATGGTTGTCTAGTCACGTTGGTGAGCTTTTTGGTTTTGATGAACATACCGAACGTTGAGACCGACTAGGCTTTGCTAGAACACTTATTGAAATCACCCCATATCGTCTTTTGCCTACCCGATTATCTATAGCCCACCCCGAAAATTAAAATGGACATGTTAATATCTCTTGATTACGGAAACCTCATATTTACATGTAGAACCACTCATTTGGGCACTTTAATTCCTCCTGCTCTTTCCGACATGGAGAAGATGTCTCCACCCCCACCGATGCCTGAGAAAGTGCCTCTTCAAAAGCCTCCTCCCTAGGAAAGTCAAGCCTAACCCAATAATAACAGCATATATCCCTTCTCAAACTGTTCCCCCTGGATCCATTGATACTTTCCCCGCCACTGTATTTGCCTTTGATTCTCCCCTCAATGATCCACCCACCCCGATTTTAATTGATAAACCTGCTATACCTATCAATGATTCAAATACTAATGGCATTCAAAATTCAAATAAAATTTAATAGTTAATATTCATAACTATTAATTGATTTAATTAATTTATAATGATTATAAATTAATTAAATCGTGTAGTTTATTCAAAGTATTTATCATTACAGTTGTGCGACTCAAATGTGTAAATTCAACCAGCGATTAATATCGAACAATTTGAATATTAACGTTCACAGGACATCTTAGCTAGTGGTGTGACATTTTGAATGAACTTATCTCTTACACATCTTTTTGGTAAAATCTAATTTTACTTACAAAAGTGGTGCCTAGTAGTGAAGATTATTTACACCAATTCTCTTCGTCAAAACTATATTACATTAGGACTTGTGGAATTTGGTTTTGGTCAAAATTCCAACATTGTCCACATTCAACTTTGTAACTGCAAACAAAGAATCCTTGATTCAATAATCATTAACTGTTCTGCTCTATCTAGAATCTTTGACTTTGAGTTGACTAAAGTTGACCCTGTGATACTAACCCCATATAATTGGGGAGGCGAATTCTCTCTTGAATAGTGTTTCACTTCCGATGCTTCCACTCAACCCAACTATAGTCATCCGATGGACGTCGTACCATGATTTAACTATAACCAAAGTGGAGTTTCCATATTAAGGATTGATAGTCTTCTCAAGTTGAGGGAATTGTGTAAAATTATCACATCGATGTTTTCTGTTTAACCTTAGTTATATCAATCAACAGAAAATTATCGAGTGAGTCATTCCATAGTTATCCAATAACTATCAGTATGTAACCCCTTGGTGCTTTCAGCAGCCATGAGTAATACACTGCCCAATGTTTGGAGAGCGTTACATACTCTAGTCTTAACGGATGTATCAATATCCAGTTGTAACATCCCCCACTTGGAGGCCCAAAACTAACGGTCGTGAATGATGCAGTCATCCATAGTTATTAATCCTCGACGACCAAATACGGTAATGTTAGATACATTGATATAACGGAAACATATGAATATGTAAAAAATTTAAAATCAACAAACAACTTTCTCATTCCATTATAAAGCATTTCAAATTCATTACATAATCCCAATACGAGAACCACGTTTAGAGAAAATATAATTATTACAACATACGCCAAGAGCGACATATGGAGATGCCCCCTTGGATGATCAAAGTATATGACTAGGCAATTAAACATCCTTTTCCTTTACAACAAAATACAGTGGAATCAAAATAGAAGAGAACTCTAAATAGCTATCATACCTCATGTACGTCTCCGGAAGCTTATTCGTCTAAAGAGGTACCTGAAAACCTCCACTCTCAAACTACTCAAAATCAATTGAGTACCCGAGAGTTTAAGAGGAAACATAAACTTCAAGTCAGACATAAAGCCTGGTATGAATAATAATCTACCATCTCAAACCATTTAGATATCTAGTGAGACCACGCCGTTTAGCGAAACTGGTTTTCCCCTCACTAGTATCCTAAAACTTTATAAAACCATATACTGTGCTCCTGCATTCACAATGGTTAAAAATATAACATATCAAAATAATATGATGATATGCAACAAGTAATCAATTTTGGATTTCCCAACCCCTTTCATTTTGACCAACCGTTTCATTTATAGCTTCTAAGGTCACTATTAACCTAATAGTTTTCATGGGCTGACTATAAACCAATTTAACACTTATGGACCCCCTGTCTAGTTTTATAGTTTTCATGGGATCAATAAGAACCGATTGGCCCCTGCCAATAACTTCATTATTTCATGGGTTCTCCCTGAACCTATTGGTATCTCCAATAACTTCCCTCTTATCCTAGTTTTCATGGGTTGACTAGGAACCTATTGACTTCTGTCAATAACTTAATCCGGATATAGTCTTCATAGATTCACTACAAACCTATTGGCCCCCGCCAATAACTCAATCTAATCATAGTTTTCATGGGTTTACTATGAACCTATTGGCCCCTGCCAATAACTTCTCATATACATAGTTTTCATGGGTTTACTACGAACCTATCTCCCTGACAACTTCTTTTAATCAATATTTTAGCACCCTACATTCTGGTCTTCTTGACCTCCTAATTCTACTCATTCTTGAGTTAATTAAATTTATATTCACTACTGGGTCAACCTAGCTAGTTATTCTGCCCTTCCCCAAATTACAGTTATGGGTCCATTACAATGTGAATATACACATATACATATATGAAGAAGCAAACATAATAATACCAACACCTGTAGTTTGATACCCTTAAAATCATTTTATATAAAACTTGGTTAATCCCTTTAACTCATTAATCAAGGAAAACATCTTCAAAAACTCCATTTCAAAATTCTTTATTTATGCCATGGTTTTTCCTTTAAAAGGAGATTGGGTTATTTGTTTTGAAAACTAAGGCTTTCAAAACCTTAAAACATTACTTTCAAAACTCCTGGATAACCTCCTTCGAAAGCATTGAAAACTTCTTTTCAAAACACTAGATACATACCTTTTGAAGCTCTTTAAATCATTTCTTTTGAAACCAAAATGTACCTTTCGAAAGTACTAAAGCATTACCTAGAAACATAGCTTCGAAACATAGCTTCGAAACTAATGAAAGTACCCCTTTCGAAACCATTGGGTTTTACTTTAAAATATCTTTTGGGTAAAAATGAATATATGCAATTCGAAACCTTTAATCTTCATATAAAATTGTTTGGGGAAAATTTGATGGCGTTGGAACCATCACTTCGAAAACTTCAAAACCTTTAAGTAAAACATTGAAGGTTAGCATCGAAACCCCCTCTCGAAGCCATTGCCTTTGAAACCCTTGAACCCTTTCGAAAGCTTTTAGGAAGTGACTTAGTGTGAGTTTAAAACAAAAGCTATCCTTCGAAGGCATTGATGACTTCAATACATTTGAAAGGCCAAAAGAATGGCAGCAGGGTCTCGACTAGGTCGAAACCACCCTTTTTGAAAGCATTGTTCTATAAATAGAGAAACTCATTTGAAAACTTATACTTTAAAATAAAAGATGGAAACCCCCTTCGAAAGTTATTTAGAAAACCCTTTCGAAACCATATACTCCTTCGAAAGCTTTTGGCAAAACAAGACAAGCGCTTATCATTTGAAAGCAAACAAAGGTTTCGGCCCCATCGGAAGCGATACTTTCGACGCCATGCCTTCCGCCTTTCTCCAATCCACTTCGTACCAACATTGTTGATACCCTGCGTATTGGTTCCGACTTGATAGGTTTCGACTAGGCTATGTCAAAGCAGAAGTAATGGGTCGAAAGGTACTTCTAAAAGAGGTGGAACCCACTTTTTTGGGTAAAAACTGATTTAATGCCAATTAAAGCAAATACTTTCTAACTAACCTGCCTACTTGTAAACATGTGATTGGTTACCATAACTTTTCAAATTCTTTACAAAGATAACTACTGCGTAATTTTAGATTTAATCAAAGATTAATTTAACAAATAAGCCTTCCATTAAGCAAAACAATTAAATCATTTAGGTCCTCCTTTCAAAATAATTTAATTTCCATAGTGAATCTCTTAGGAAAAATCCCCAAAAATCATAGAAATTCACTTTTAATACGTTACCTAGCATACATAAATTTTAGACCCAAATTCTCATATAATTTCTGAAAATAATTTCTAAACCCAATTATTCATATTTTCCTTTGAAAATTCATACTAAATTTTTCCATAGCTTGGAAAACTACAAAAATTGAAACTCATCTCTAAACTCATATTTTACATAAGTTAAATTTTCTCATGGCATACGAAAATCAATACAATCGGTTTTACCCTTAAAACCGTATAAAATAATTATCATATTATTTTGTTTGAACTCTACAAGTCCGAAACCAAGTATATCATCAATCAAAAATAATCATAATATAAGATTTAATCTTAAACCCTAAAAACAAATGATTATAAACAAAATAGAGATGATTTGGATTATTATTCACCTTGATTAGGATAATGAACTTGAGATTTGATTGAGATTAATCCCCTTGCTTTAATTCCTTAGCTTTAATTTGATTATCTCCTCTTTTCTTTCTCTAGTAATGGCCGGCTCCTCTTTGATTTACGTTAGTATTTTGCTTTTGCAAAAATGACGTGAATGGAAAATGAAATGTGAATATATAAGGGTAGTAGATGTGTAGGCGGCAATTACCCTAATACCCTTGCATTGATTGATTACCATATAAAGCCTATTTATTTAATTTATTAATTGAGCACGGCCACTTTAAATTTACATTTCCAAATCTCAATCCCCTTATCATTCTTACATTTACATTATTCTATTTAATTTATCTAATTAAATCTCTTGAATAATGTTATCAAAAATTAGGGGTGTTACAAGCTCCCCTCCTTAAAGAATTTCATCCTCAAAATTTAGTAAGGACTAAATATTAAACATAGCAATCATTTGTAACGACTCCTAACAACCGTACTAGTCTACCTAACTAGCAACTATCTATATAAATCTAATATAGACATACCCTCAAAACAGATCAGGATAAGTATCTCTAATCCCGTCTTCCGTCTTCCTAGTATAGTCCTTCTCGTCGTCGCTCCACTCAACCTGACTATATTGTTCCTCAAGCTTTTCTCATCTCTCGCCATAACCTGAACTGGTTGTTTAACAAAAGTCAAATTAGGCTCTAATATCAAATCTTCCAACCCTGTCGGAGGAATAGTAGTCTCTGGATCATGCACATACTTGCGAAGATGAGACACATGAAATACATTATGGACACCTTTCATACTGCTCGGCAACTCTATTCTATATGCGAGCTTTCCAATCCTCTCTGAAATCTGGAATGGACCAACATATCTTGGGGCTAGCTTCCTTGACTTACCAAATTGCATCACACCCTTCATCAGTGATACCTTAATGAAAACCTTATCTCCAACTGAGAATTCTAGGTCTTTACGTCTCTTATCTGCGTAACTGTTCAGTCTGGACTGAGCTTCCCTCATCCTTCCTCGGATTTACTCAATCTTCTGTGACGCCTCTCTGACCAAATCTAGACCTAAGACTAACCTGTCTCTAGTCTTCAACCAACATACTGGTGATTTTCATGGCCTCCCATACTAAGCTTCAAAAGGCGCCATTCCTATACTAGTCTGATAACTATTATTATAGGAAAACTCAACCAAATGTAGGTGATCTTCCCAAGATCCACCAAAATCCAATACAAAAGCTCTAAATAAATCCTCGAGTACCTTATTGACTCTCTCTGTTTGCCCATCCGTCTAAGGGTAATATGCAGTACTCATATTAAGCTTGGTACCTAATACATCCTGTAGACTCTTCCAGAATTCACTAGTGAACAAAGCATCTCTTTCACTGACTATACTACTAGGAACTCCATGTAGCCTTATTATGTTCTTCATAAACAACTTAGCTAAAACATGTGTCGTCCCGATTGGCTATACTGAAATGAAATGGGCACTCTTGGTCAATCTGTCCACTATGACTCATATACTTTCATTTCCTCTATTTGACCTTGGCACCCCATCTATAAAATCCATGGATATCAAATCCCATTTCCAAACTGGAATCTCTGAAGGCTGAAGTAACCCGCTCGACTTCTGATGTTCGGCTTTTACTAGTTGACAGTTTGCACACTGCCTAACCCACAAGCCAACATCCCTCTTCATACCTTCCTAATAGAAGTGCCTCTTCATATTCTGATACATCTTGGTCCCTCTAGGATGAATCATAAACTTGGACCGATGACATTCTCCAAGAACTTCTTTCCTTAAGTCCTCAACATTTGAAACACACAACCGTCCCTTCTTTCTCAACCATCCTTTCTAATCAAGACAAAAATCCTTTAGATCATCGATCTCTGATCCTACCTCAAGCCTTTTAATCCTTTCGACTAACACTAGATCCTCTTTCTACTTAGAAGCAATCCTCTCGATCAACACTGGTCGAACTTCTAAATAAGACAACATGGCAGTACTCTAACTAGAACTAGAAGTCGATCTTAACTTCACACTACAAGTAGTCAAAGCTTCTAAATCTTTCTTCTGCTAAGGGCATCTGCTACCTTATTTCCTTTCCTAGGTGTATACTCTATACCAAAATCATAAGCAGTCAAAAACTCCAACCATCTCTACTGTCTCATATTCAACTCCTTTTGAGAGAATAAATACCTTAAAGAATTATGATCCGTATATAGCTCAAATCTCTCCCCTAAGAGATAATGTCTCTAAATCTTCAGCGCGAAGATCACCGCAACCAACTCCAAATCATGAGTAGGATATCTTACTTCATGCGGTCTAAGCTGTCGTGAAGCATAGGCAATAACTTTACATTTCTACATCAACACAGCTCCTAATCATGTCCCACATGCATCAGTATACACCACCAACCCTTGCTTTTTCGTCTGGAACTACTAACACTGGTGCATTGGTCAACAAATGTTTTAACTTAAGAAATGCTTCCTCACACTTGTCAGACCAGACAAACTTCACCTCCTTTCTGGTTAACTTAGTCAAAGGTGCTGCTATCTGCGAGAAGTCCTTAATGAATCTCTGGTAATAGCCAGCAAGTCCAAGAAAACTGTTGATCTCGATCACCGTCTCTGGTCTTTTCCAATTATTCACGGCTTCGATCTTATCTGGATCGACTGATAAGCCTTTCTCTAAAACGATGTGACCAAGAAACTTAACCTCTTTCTTCCAAAAATGATACTTGGTAAACTTTGCCTTCAGCTGATGTTGCCTCAGCGTTTCAAGAACCACTCTAAGATGATCCTCATGCTCTCTTTCATCCTTAGGGTATACTAAAATGTCATCTATAAACACCAACACAAACCTATCCAAATACTCTCAAAAGACTCGGTTCATCAAATCCATAAAGAAAGCAGGTGCATTCGTTAAACTGAATGGCATTACTAACCACTCATACGAACCATACCTAGTCCGAAATGATGTTAATGGAATATTGTCCTCTGCCACTCTTAACTGATGGAAACCTGTCGCCAAATCCAACTGGAAAAACACTCTGGGTCCACTCAACTGATCAAACAGATCATCAATTCTCGGCAAAGGATACTTATTCTTAATTGTCCTCTCATTCAACTTACGATAGTCGATACACATCCTTAACGACCCATCCGGTTTCTTCACGAACACCGCGGCCGCCCCCCAAGGCGAACTGCTTAGTCTAATAAAATTCCTTCCTTCTAGGTCCCCTAGCTTCACCTTCAATTCCTTCATCTCGGTTGGTGTCACCCTGCTAGGTGGCCTACTCACAGGTTCAGCTCCTAGCACAAGATCTATCTGAAACTCAATAGCTCGTTTGGTGGTAGTTCTGTAACTGGCTCAAAGACATCTACAAACTCTCTTGCTACTCGAATCTGACTTAACTCTTCTCCACTTCCATAGCACTTAACAAAGCACAAACACTCCGGTCAAAATTCTCCACTGATAATATGATTCAGTTATGACTTTCAGAGTGTCTTAGTGATATCTCCCCATCTGGGCAAAATATCCTGGCCTCATACTTACTCAACCAATCCATACCCAAAATGATCCCAAAATCTACGAAATCAAAAACATACAGACTTCATGCAAACTTATGACCTAACAGGTCTAGCTCTAATAGGTCACATCTCATCCCCAAAGTTGCATGCTCTCCTATTGGATTCGCAACCCTTAAGGAAGTAACAAGGTATGTGAGTTCTAAGCATAACTTATCTACCAAATTCTGAGATATGAATGTGATGCACCAGTATCAAATAGTATCCTAACTGGTATACTCCGAATCAAAAATGTACCTTCCATCACAGTCTTCCCTTTTTCAGCTGCAGTGGTTCTAGAAGATGATGATCCAACAGCAAAAACCTTCCCCTTATTCACCCTAACTTGTTCTGGACACTGGTTCTTATAATGCCCAACTTGGTCACAGTTGAAGCACTTCACGTTCTTCTTTTCTACAGCCTACTTCCCCTTGCCTGACAAGCACTCATGAACCGAATGACCTTTCTTGTCACACTTGAAGCAAACTAACTCAGTCTTTGCCTTCTTGGCAGCCTTTCCCTTCTGGGCTCCTTTCTTCTTAAAGAACTTTCTCTTCTTGATAGAGTTAGGGGTAGGCCATATGGGCAATTATGTAATTTGTTACATATATCTAACTAGTTGAACAATCTTGTTCATAATAAAGGTGTTTCTTTCTATTATATACTTGATATAATGTGCTTATATTAATTAATTAATTTAATTAAAAGTATATTTAATAGAAAATTCCATAAATGGCATATTTTGTGATAATAGTTACAAAGTGTTGTAACCGTGAGTAGTTTATCACAATAAAACAAATATACCATTTTAAATGTTCCTAGTCAAGATGCATCGAGATTGGATATCGATGTATTCGTTGACACTAGAGTATGTAATGCTCTCCAAATGTTAGGTAGTGTATTACTCATGACTGCTGGGGGCACCTAGGGGTTACGTACTGATAGTTATTGGATAACTATGGAACGACTCACTCGATAGTTTTTTGTTTGTTAATATAACTAAGGTCAAACAGAAAATATCGATGTGACCGGTTTACATAGTTCTCTCGACTTGAGAATACTATGGATTTTCAATATGAAAGCTCCGCTTTGATTATAGTCAAATCATGGCATGGCGTTCCATCGAGTGACTATAGTTGGGTCGAGTGGAAGTATTGGAAGTGAAGCACTATTTAAGAGAGGATTCGTCTCCTCAGTTATATGGGGTTAGTATCATGGTCAACTCAAGTCAACTCAAAGTCAAAGTCTCTGGCCAGAGCATTTTGGTTCATAATAATTGTTATTATTGAACCAAGGACTTTGTGTTTGGATTATAAAGTTGAATATGGATGATATTGGAATTTTGACCATTACCAAATTCCATAAGTCCTAATATGATATAGTTTTGACGAAGAGAATTGATGTAAATAATAGTCACTATCAGGTACCGCTTATAATAAGTAAAATTTGATTTTACCGAAAAGACCTGTAAGCGATGAATTCAGCCAAACTATCATACCACCTGCTGAGTGACGTGTGAATATTAATATTTGAATTGTTCAATATTAATCGCTGACTGAATTCACACCTCTGAGTCACACAACCGCATTTGTAATTTCTCCGAAAACTACACAATTTAATTAGTTTGTAAAATGTTGCACACTGTTTAAATTAATTACTATTTATGAAATATTAATTATTGTTAATTTATTTGATGTTTTGAATGTTGTTGATAATTATTTTAATGCATATATAAAAGTTATACTTGCATATATCAATATGCAATATTAGTAAAAATTTAAACATGTTTTAAATAATAAAATAATTACATAAAATTTGTTTTCTTTTGTTTGGAAAAGTTGCATATTTGGAATGTGCTTGGATCAGCTGTATAATGGTAAGAGGAGGAAATCAATTAATGAGATAAATTGAAATTTAAAAAGAGGAAATAAAGGAGGAAGTTCTAATATGAGAATAGGAATAGGTTCCTTTAATTCTATTAAAAACAAAACCTCCTCATTTTTGTAAGTACAGAGAACAGAACGTGACTTTCATTTTTTGTTCTCTTTTTCTTCGTCTTCTCTATCATTCATACATGACTGAAACTTCATCCAAAAGAAAAAAAACATCAAAATAAATTCAAATCAACATCAAACTAAAAGAAAAAGGGTGGTTCATTCTTCTCTTGCAAAATGGGATGGTGATTTTTGAAATTTGAGGAGAAGCCACAAATTAAGGTGTGATGAAGGGCAAGGTTTATCGAATCTAGAGAGTGATCAATCAAATATAGGTATTCCTCTATCATTCAAGGTATTTCTACATGCTTTATCATAAGGTAATTATATATGCATATAATTCAGTATTTACATGTTTATTGTATTATTATTTTGATCTATGTTTGTTTATCATTTCCTTTTAATGTATGTTTATGATAAATCAACATGTCTTGAATCTCATATTACTTCTGATAAATTGTCATCATTCTCTGTGTTGTTTGGATCTGTAATTTCTTATCACAAATTTACGCATGCCTACCTTGTTCAAATTTATTTTATTTTATTGTAGATAGTCATGAAGTTAAAAATTGACTTTGAATGAGATTTATGTATACTATGAGATAATCTTTACTTATTCAAATGCTAATGGATTATATATATATATATATATATATATGTGTGTGTGTGTGTGTGTGTGTTAACTTATTTACCATTCCTTGAATCTGATTTTAATTACATATGTTAAATTTTTGTACAATTGTTGCAATCCTTGTTAAAACAAAAGTGGATACCTTAATTTAATATTAATGAATGGACTTTAGTGCAAATTTTAATTATTTGTTGTTTTCTATATTTAAAGTTTTGTGTGAATTTCGATGTATTGTTTCATTCCTAAATTAAAATTTTAATGAAAAATTTTAACTTTAAAACCAAAAACCATTTGTACAAATGTATATACACATATACCATATACTACATTGTTCGCAAATATATGCTTTCAGATCCAAATTATTAAATTTTAATTATCAGTTATTTATAATATAAATGTTTTGTTTAAATCAAATTTGTACAAAGATTATGAGCGGTAATGTAACCTTTTTTTTGTTATACATTTTCTCAATTGGAATTTTTTCTGTTAATGTCAATTTAGGATTTCAAATTATTTAAAACAACCAATAGGTTTTCACTTTGTATGTATGTGTGTATCCATAATTATTATGAATGCATGCATCCATAATTATTATGAATGTATGCATATATTTCATTAACAAAATTTAGACAATGAAGGCATATGTAAATTTGGTTGATAAGTAATCGATGTCATTTAATTTATTATTTGTTACAACTAAATGGTGAAAGAAATGAAAAGTTTTCCTCTTTTCATATTCTATCATATCTATGTGTAGATTTGATTGATAAGTAACAAATGTCATTTAATGTATTGATTGCCATAGTTAAATGTTGAAAGAAATGATATGTTTCTCTCCTTTCATATTCTGTCATATCTTCCTTTATCAATTGAATATAGTAACAGAGGGAAACAAATAACTTCCTTCTCTTAATTTAATTTTACATGTTTCATTTATACATATATACACCACTTATACACCGCACTTACACTTGACATAAATGAATGTATTTGATACATCCATCATATCATATACATTTGTATATTTAAAGTTCCTTAAATTACCATATTAAATAAAATATTAATTTTATTTAAAAGAAAATTTAGATAAGATCTGAATGCATTTAGACTTCATAGGCCCGTTGATCCAAAATGGTAAAATTTTTGAAATTCACCCATTTCTTCCATTGTGGGCTTGCCCAATTCTAACACTTCTTTCCCTGAGAACTTTGGGTTTCAACTGGCTTCTCTCTAGCACAAATAGCAAGCATCACCGCATGGCGGATTGCCATCTCCGCAACTGCATTACAAGGATCACAGATATGTGTTAGGGTCGCCCTAGCAAGCTCAAGCCTCAATCCCCGAATGAACCTCCCATTCCTCCTGATATCGGTGTCTATAGTAGCATACCCATATTGGGACAACTCATCAAACTTAGTAGCATACTCAATTACCAACATCTCTCCCTGCACCAAATCCATAAACTTTCTCATCAATGCCGACTTAGCAACTTCAGATAAAAACCTCTGTTCAAATCTCCTTTTGAAATCTGCCCAAGTTAATTCCTCCTCCAAAACCCCAGCGGTAAGACTATTCCACCAATGAAGCACTGCCCCTTGCAACTGCCTAGAGGCCAGCCTCCTCTTCTGCTCATCATCTAAACCTAATCAGCAATTCTCTCACAATGCAATAGCCAATTCTCAACTTCTATGGCATCCTTCGTTCCCATAAACGGTTTCCTTCCAAGACTAGAGTAATCTCTCCTTAGCTTAACATAGTTATTCCCAACTGGAGCCATAGGATTAGCTCCTCCAACATTTCCAGCAACACCAGCAGCAGCTCCTGCTTGCGTCATATTGACGAAGAACTGATACATCGCCTCCATATCTACTGGTGGATTTCCAGCACCCACATTGGCATTAGCATTTTGGTTAGCATTAGACTGTCGACCCGGGTTCCTCCTGGTGAGTCGAACATTTCTGTTGGTTGTGGTGCTTCCTCCACCAAGATTTCCTCTTCCATTTCCTGTCTCTATATCTTCTTTCTCGTAAATCTTCATACGAGCCTTAGTAAGATACAGAAGAACGCTCTAAAAGAGAGGGGAATACGTACTTATATGTATATATGCACATATATATCTATACCGCATACAAGTATAATACTATAGCGTTAACCCAAACCCTGATCTTATTTTCCGATTCATTGGATTATGTTTGTAAACCTTTTAGGTTTACATTTCTTTTAAGTTTCATAAACCATGCTTCGATACCAACTTGTAACATCCCCCGCTTGGAGGCCCAAAACTAACCGTTACGAATGTCGTAGTCATCCATAGTTATTAATCCTCGGCGACCAAATACGGTAATGTTAGATACACTGATATAACAGAAACATATGAATATGTAAAAAATTTAAAATCAACATACAACTTTCTCATTCCATTTTAAAGCATTTCAAATTCATTACATAATCCTAATACGAGAACCGTATTCAGAGAAAATATAATTATTACAACATACGCCAAGAGCGACATATGGAGATGCCTCCTTGGATGATCAGAGTATATAACTAGGAAATTAAACATCTTTTGTCTATACATCAAAACACAGCGGAATCAAAATAGAAGAGAACTCTAAATAGCTATCATGCCTCATGCATGTCTCCAAAAGCTTATCGTCTAAAGAGGTACCTGAAAACCTCAACTCTCAAACTACTCAAAATCAATTGAGTACCCGAGAGTTTAAGGGAAAAACATAAACTTCGAGTCAGACATAAAGCCTGGTATGAATAATAATCTACCATCTCAAACCATTTAGATATCTAGTGAGACCACGCCGCTTAGCTGAATGGGTTTACCCCTCAGTGTCCTAAAACTTTATAAAACCATATACTGTGCTTCTGCATTCACAATGGTTAAAAATATAACATTTCAAAATAATATGATGATATGCAACAAGTAATCAATTCTGGATTTCCCCATCCCCTTTCATTTTGACTAACTGTCTCATTTATTGTTTCTAAGGTTACTATTAACCTAATAGTTTTCATGGGCTGACTATTAACCTATTCAACATTTATGGACTCCCTGTCTAGTTTCATATTTTACATGGGATCACTAAGAACCTATGGAACCCTGCCAATAACTTCATTATTTCATGGGTTGTAACGACTTGAAATTTTCAACCATTCGCATCCATACATGTCGGATTTGAATTGCTCAAAATATCAGATTGTTAATTTAAAATTTGGTAAAACTCAGAATATACAGTAAATAAATCACAGATCACAGACATAAAGTAATATAACAATACTGCAGTGGAAACAAAGGAATAGTAGTTCATGAAGCTACTATGTATATAACAGAGTTAAACAAGATACAGCAGAATTTATGAATACAAAGATGTCTCAATACACTAGTCAAATACAAGATCTAAATACATCACTGGAATCAACTGAATGACTGAAAGCAGAATCAATAGATGGATCCAAGCGAAGCTCCAACTCCAAAGGTGAGTCTCGAATACTGGTACAACTCAGTCTGACCCGAGCGTAAACGAAAACACAAACACTCGAGTCAGGACATACATACTTATACAATGTAAACCAACTCAAGTGAACTGTAATAGGAATGCACAAGTAACTTAAAGAATTCTTGGGATCGCCCATTCTTTAAGGATCCGTTATACTATTTACTATGTAATAATATACGCTATTATAATAGTGTCCAAAGTAAAGTAAACTATCAAAATAGTGTTAAGGCTTTACATTTTCCACCTTAACACATTTTTATATATTCCCATAATCTATACAGTATCGTAATCTCCCCCGTACTGGGCGTCGTCAAAGGGCACTCCATAGATATGGTACAAAACAAACTCGTAGTAAAGCTCGCTAGGGTAGGTGACACGGCACAACGAGGCAATGCTAGGGTAGATATACCAATTACGCATCCGGACTGGTGGTAACGCATAGCAGCCACTACTGTCCACCTTGGAACACACTCCCAAATCAAAAATCGAGGATGGCCATCAAATCAATCACAAAGTAATAGAATGGTATCGAAGAAGTGTGTCCGGTCAGAGGAGCTACCTCATTGGCCCGTCAATCGCTCCTGTTTTAACCACCTTATGAAAACTCACGGGAGTCGGGTCCACGTATATACCTCAATAGGATCGTCGCCACCATCCTACTTCATTCTGGAATCTCTACCGCGTACACAGTTGTTAAAGTGGTTTTCGGTATCGATAGAGAGTATGTCCATATCTGATCTCGGTCTCTTTAACAACCAATCATTATTATAACCCATGGTTATTAATTCCAAAATGGGTTATATTTCAATCAAAACATATTCATTTAAACCATATCAAAACAATACCATTTTCTCTTCAATTATATCCATTTCAAGAATCATATCACTTTCCAAAGTTATAATGCTTTCAAAATCATAAGTTTTAAAAATCAAAATGCCTTGGAAATCAAACCTTGAAATTTCATAACACTTTGAAATCATAAAATATTCATTTGAACCATTAAATATGAAGTCAATATACTTTCAAATCAATTGTTCAATTTCCAAAATTGTAGCACTTTTAAGTTCATTCATTTAATTATAACAATTTCAAAAACATTGAAATTACAGAAACAACAGCACTTATAAAATGTTACAGTAGCAATATTATTATTTCAAAACAGTTCAATTTCGGAAACATCAGCACTTATAAAGTATTACAGTAGCTATATTATTATTTCAAAACAGTTCAATTTCAGAAACAGCACCAATTATAAAGTATTACAGTAGCTATATTATTATTTCAAAACAGTTCAATTCCAGAAACAGCAGCACTTATAAAGTATTACAATAGCTATATTATTATTTCAAAACAGTTCAATTCTAGAAACAGCAGCACTTATAAAGTATTACAGTAGCTATATTATTATTTCAAAAACAGTTCAATTTCAGAAACAGCAGCACTTATAAAGTATTACAGTAGCTATAGTGGTAGATTGGAAACAGTATATTAAAATCACAGCATTTCTGAAACGCTACAATTTCTGTTATAAGTTAATTATAACACTTTAAAACAATATATCTTCAACTTTTATCATTTTTAACTTATCAAACTTATTTCACTTTTTGAAATTATTTATTTGGATATTACTTAACTTATAATTTTTAATAAAATAACATTTATTTAACCAATATCCAATTTAAATCATAATTCGTTTATCAAGTCAAAATACATTAATTTACCTAACTTTTATTTTAACGAATAACTTAATGCTTTATTTAAAATACCCATTTTATAAATAAAATATTCTTATAACTAGGTTAAGCTTAAAATTCCATTTAACACTAAATTTTCAATTATTAAGTCAAATCAAAATTTACATTTTCAATCATTAATTTGCTTATACACTTTAACTTACATAAAATCACTGTAAAATTTATTTAAATCATTTAAATCTAATTTAAGTTAAAATCTCAGATAATTTAAATTCCAAATACTTAAAAAAATTCAGAAAACTATGATATCAAACTTAAGTTCAAAATCACATATATTTAGTATTCCAAATTACTTAAAGTTTCAGAAACTATGATATCAAACTTAAGTTCAAAATCACATATATTTAGTATTCCAAATTACTTAAAAATTTCAGAAAACTATTATTTAAAATAAACCACGGGTCTATATAATATTTTCTAGCCTAGGTCAAGTGATACGAATATGTATCATTTCAATCCGTAATTTATAACGAAAAATCCGGGTTCTATCATTTCAAACCCGCAATCCCAAGTCAAATAAAATAAAAATCACTCGAGCCTATCATTTCAGCTCATAATGATTTTTCCTTATTCTAAAGTCCGTACGAGTATGTATCATTTCAACCCATAGTGAAAGGGAACTTGAAGTGTGAGATACAGAAAATAAAATAACAGTAGAGCATATAATATCATATCAGGTGATGTAACAAATATATAAGCAGTATATAACATCATATAATCATATCACAGGCATATATGAACATAGCATATTAATTTCTACAATTCACATGTCATTGTTTCACAATTATATAAGTACGAATGTCGAGAGTGATAAACTCGCCTTTTTAAAGCAAGGGACGACAATTATGAGACACACAACCAAACTCTAAAAAGCACGACAAAGCATGAATAGATTTGAGTGGATGGAGAGCCAAGATTCAATCTTGTAAACAAACAAAAATACAACATACATAAACATATAATTCAACATAAGAAAATAAAACAAAACAATGTAAAAATATGGATCAAAAGGAAGATAAAATGACTTAACCAAGTCAAGCAAGCTCGGCCATTACACACATGGACCTGACCATCATCAACGCATGCTCGGCCATGGTCCCAATTGTGCACGGCTATGGCCTGAAATGAAGGGTATGTGAAGGGATTGGCAAGTTAAAAGTCAGGTGAAGTCAAAAGGTCAAAGGAAATGAAAGGTCATGGGTTCAAGTGGTTCGTCCTAAGGCACATGGTCCGACCCTATGGAGTTTGGGTTCGGTCAAGTGGTCACTTTGGGTCAAGGCACATCAATTAGCATGGCTATAGGATGGATTTGGTCACGGCCAAAGGAAGGGGAAAGTGGTGAACAAGGGGTGGCCGGGGCAAATAAGAGGAAGGTGATTGTGTGGTGTGGCCGAAGCTAAATAAGGGAGGAGGATGAATATACATGGCTCGGCTAGGCTTTGCAACTTGTTTTGGTGATGGAGTTTTGACTTAGGGTTCACGGCTATGGCATGGGGTGATGATGAGATGGTGGTGGCCGGTCATGGTGATGGTGGAGTGGAGATTGTGGTCGGCTAGAAGAGGTGGAGGCCGAGCATAGCATAGGAGAAAGAAAACAAAAGAGAAAATGAAAATGAAAAGAAGGAGGAAGAAGCCATGAAAACTTGTATATAATTTTTGTTAGGAAATGAGAAATGGAAGGAGATGAGAAGTGAGATGTTTTTGTACGTGACAAATGAAGTTTTTACACGGCTATAGGGATGTAAATGCACGGCTAAGGAAGTGAAGAGCTAGGCCAATGAAAAGGCATAAGTTATATAAAGAGAAACCAAAGTCTCTTGAAATTTCCAAAGCCAAAAAAAATCCAATAAATAAATCAAAGTCTAAACAAAATAAAAATAGAAAATAAAAATGAGAAATGAACATAGGAAAAAAGAAAAATGAACGTAGAAAATAGAAAATAAACTACATAAAATAACTGCGTGTAAAACGCTGAATTTTATCAAATTTTAAAAAGTATAAAACAAAATTTTACAAAACAAAAGGCAGAACAGATATCATAAACAAATACTGCTTCAAAGAAAAGACTAAAAATTAAAAATTCAAAATTTAAAATTTCAACTAAAAGTCAAAGTCTGACCAAAGTTGACCAAATATAAAATTTCCAGAAAATAATTGTTTTATTATATTTGGAAAATAAATTACAAACAAAATCCAAAGTTACATTGGAAAATTCCAATATTTCAATTTAAAATGATTTAAAAATCAAAGTTTTCAAATAAAAATAATTTAAAATATTGATTAAAAATATGGGTTGTTACACTCTCCCCCACTCAAAACTTTTCGTCCTCGAAAAGGAACGAGACACGAAAGAACAAAGAAAGGTAAGGTAGAACGGAGAATAATACCTTAAACAAACAATTCCGGATTCGAAGCACGCATGCTCTCCTCTGTCTCCAGGTACAATTCCAATCATCAGTACAACACTGCACTATGACCAAGATGACAGATTACCTTCTCAGCTGCTTAGTACCTCTATCGACAATACAAAGTGGCTTCCTCTCGACGGTCATATTAGGCTCAATATCCAAACTCTCGAGAGTAGAAGGCTGGACAATAAGAGATGGATCATGAAAATACCGACAAAGATGCGAAACAATGGAATACAATATGTACTCCAGAAAACTTCTCAGGCAAATCCGGACGATAAGCCAAAGAACCAAATTTTCCATAATGCGGAAAGGACCAATGAACCCAACGATTACCAGATTTTATCCAGCAAGATGGAGATCTGCAAGGTCATCCGTACAAGCAACAAACAGAGACATTGCAATACTAGCCTGGATACAAAAGGTAAAGAAGATAGATAGAGGATTAAGACAAGATAAACAGAAGATTGAAATTATACCTGATAACCGTTGTTATAGGTAAATTTCACAAGATGGAGATGATCTTCCCAAGATCCTCCATAATCAAGAACACAAGCCCGAAGAAGATCCTCTAGAATCTGATTCACTCTTTCCATTTGACCGTCGGTCTGTGGATGGTAAGCAGTGCTCAGATTAAGGTGAGTACCCAAAGATTCCTAAAACTCTCCAAAACTGACTGGTGAATATGAGATCTCTATCATAAGTGATACTGATAGAAACACCATGAAGATGAACAATCTCTCTCAAATAGATCACAGCCAGAATAGAACAAAACGAGTAGACTTGACCGGAATGAAATGAGCGGACTTGGTCAGTCTATCCACAACAACCCAAATACTATCGTAAAACTTAACATTCTTACGAGTCAAAGCAAGGAAAAGTGCAGCCATCCGAGCAAATTCTCAATGATTCTTCGATAATAATCGGTGAGGCCCAGAAAACTACGAATATCAATTGAAGTCCTAGGAGTTTCTCAATCCTTTACAGAATAGGGAGAGATATAAGGACAACATAAAAGATAGAGTGATTGAAGGATAAAGAGAAAAGGAAAGGAAAAGAAGATTCACATTGATCGCAGCGATCAAAACTGGATCAATAGAACTCCATTACTAGAAATAATAATCCCAACAAATCGGAGTTCATCCTTCCGGAAATGGCATTTCGAGAATTGAACTTTCAACTGATGACTCTTAAGAGTCTCCAGAACAAAGCTCAAATGAGATTCATGCTCTTCCTCAGACTAGAGAAGACAATAATATCATAAACAAAGACTAGATCAAAAAGAAAGCAGGAGCATTAGTCAAACCAAAAGGCATGACTAACCATTTATAGAAACCATTCTCAGTACAGAAAGCAGTCTTGGGAATACTTTCTACAGCAACACTGAGTTGGTGAAAGTCTGAGGCAAGATCAAGCTGAGAGAAAACAATAGCTCCAGGAATAAGATCGATATGAAATTCGATTTCCCACTTAGGAGGTAAAGCAGTGACTTCACCAAATACATCGAAATAGAGTTTGACCGCAGGAGTCGAAGAGAGATCACCAGGAGAAGAATAAAAAGAATAAATAAAGCTGCCAGCAAAATCCTGAGGCATACGGCACTGTATAACCACAGAATTACCAAAATCATCAACAAGAGAAACAGTTCGGGTTTTCCAGGAGATAACGGCTTCGTGTCTCTTCAGCCAATCACCTCCAAGCAACAAATCAAAAGCGTCGAGACCCAGAACATAGAAACTACTAGAACATGCTCAAGAGAAAGGAAATGTTCAAACTTATCACAAAGATCTACATATCTAAAACTATGGAAAGCTCCAGTATCAAATAGAACATGAACGGGATGATGAGATAAAGAAAAGATGCTCGGAAGGTTACCTTGGGTATCCCTAGGAGGAGGAGTAGAAGGAAGAACATCAGTACTAACTGAAGCAGGGCAACAATTAGCATAGTGCCCCTTCTGATCACACTAATAATAACCACTCAAATTTATTTAAAAATATTCCTTTAACAACATTTTATATCGTATAATATTCAGTTACATAGTTAACTTTTGAATAATTAAGGTAAGTTATATTAGAGTGCAATAGAGGATTATACAATAAAAAAATTCCAATTCAATTATTCATGTTTAAATACTTATTCAAAATTTTGGATTTATCAATAATTAAAATCATCCTTTAACATAAATTAAAGAATTAAATTTCTGATTCATTTCAAACCATTTAGAGATAAATGTATATACTATATATATCAAATCAATTTAAAATAATATACCTATATATATAAATCAAATCATACTTAAGAAATTTAAATTGATTGAATTTCCAAAACAAAACTGTAGCAAAGCTACTGAATGGTCTCTCCACTTCGAAACTCGAAAATGAATGTCGATGATGCGACCGTCATCACCGAAATTATTTTCCAACGACAAAAGAAGAGAGTACTGTCCTGAAATGATTTCTATTCGAAAATACTTTATATAATATACATTTTAAAACTTTAAAACCAGAGTTTGAAATTATCGGAAATTAAATTATCAAATTCTAGATTTAAATTCATTTAAATTTTCAAATCACTTTATAAACCATGTTTATATATTCATTTATAGAACAATAAATGAAAATCAAATATTATCATTTTAAACAACCAATTAATTAACTTATTAAATTCCAAAAATTTTACTTATATATTTACAATATAAACATACACATTAATTTCATTTATCAAATTTGAAAATAATATTGTGTCAGTTTGCTCTGTTCAAGTGTTTTGGAAATCCTATCGATAGCGTTGATCAGACGAATCGATCGAAAATCTAAATCAACATCAACAACTCAAACAACACAATATACAAACATTTTAATATTTATAACAAAAATACAAAATACACTCCTCACCAGATGATTCAAGGATAGATTTCAAATCAAGGATAGAGATTCAAATATAGAGGGATCCAACCAACAGAATTCAACTAGAAGATAAGCTCGATAGATAGATAAATAGGTTTAGAAAAGAATGGTTAGACTTATATAAATCACGGGCAACCTTAATCGGTCAACCGTGACTTCAAAATAAGATCGAGGTAGAATTCAGAGGCAAATCGACATCCGATCGCCAGAGATAGAATTTGAGAACAACAAAAGATAGCAGCATTGTAAACCAGGGATACAGAAATCTCTGGTGAATCAATGCCTATTGTAAGGAGCTATGGAATACTCCAAAATCCAGAAAAATAAGAATAGGGAAAGACAAGAATGGATTTTGGAATCCACGGAACATTCCAAAAATTCAAAGGAAACCGGATCGAAGAAGAAGGAATTCAAGCTCGAACGAAAGTGATTCTGTAATTTAATCTACTATATATGCTGAGTTCTGCCTAAAACCAGAGCTCTGATACCAACTGTAACGACCTGAAATTTTCAACCATTTGCATCCATACATGTCGGATTTGAATTGCTCAAAATATCAAATTGTTAATTTAAAATTTGGCAAAACTCAGAATATACAGTAAATAAATCACAGATCATAGACACAGAGTAATATAACAATAATGCAGCGGAAACAAAGGAATAGTAGTTCATGAAGCTACTATGTATATAACAGAGTTAAACAAGATACAGCAGAATTTATGAATACAAAGATGTCTCGATACACTAGTCAAATACAAGATCTGAATACATCACTGGAATCAACTGAATGACTGAAAGCAGAATCAATAGATGGATCCAAGCGAAGCTCCAACTCCAAAGGTGAGTCTCGAATACTGGTACAACTCAGTCCGACCCGAGCGTAAAGCAAAACACAAACACTCGAGTCAGGACATACATACTTATACAATGTAAACCAACTCAAGTGAACTGTAATAGAAATGCACAAGTAACTTAAAGAATGCTTGGGATCGCCCATTCTTTAAGGATCCGTTAAACTATTTACTATGTAATAATATACGCTATTATAATAGTGTCTAAAGTAAAGTAAACTATCAAAATAGCGTTAAGGCTTTACATTTTCCACCTTAACACATTTTTATATATTCCCATAGTCTATACAGTACCGTAATCTCCCCCGTACTGGGCGTTGTCAAAGGGCACTCCATAGGTATGGTACAAAACAAACTCGTAGTAAAGCTCGCTAGGGTAGGTGACACGGCACAACGAGGCATTGCTAGGGTAGATATACAAATTACGCATCCGGACTGGTGGTAACGCATAGCAGCCACTACCGCCGACCTCGGAACACACTCCCAAATCAAAAATCGAGGATGGTCATCAAATCAATCACAAAGTAATAGAATGGTATCAAAGAAGTGTGTCCGATCAGAGGAGCTACCTCATTGGCCCGTCAATCGCTCCTGTTTTAACCACCTTATGCCAACTCACGGTAGTCGGGTCCACGTATATACCTCAATAGGACCGTCGCCACCATCCTGCTTCATTCTAGAATCTCCACCGCATACACAGTTGTTAAAGTGGTTTTCGATATCGACAGAGAGTATGTCCATATCCGATCACGGTCTCTTTAACAACCAATCGTTATTATAACCCGTGGTTATAAATTCCAAAATGGGTTATATTTCAATCAAAACATATTCATTTAAACCATATCAAAACAATACCATTTTCTCTTCAATTATATCCATTTCAAGAATCATATCACTTTCCAAAGTTATAATGCTTTCAAAATCATAAGTTTTAAAAATCAAAACGCCTTGGAAATCAAACCTCGAAATTTCATAACACTTTGAAATCATAAAATATTCATTTGAACCATTAAATATGAAGTCAATATACTTTCAAATCAATTGTTCAATTTCCAAAATTGTAGCACTTTTAAGTTCATTCATTCAATTATAACAATTTCAAAAACATTGAAATTTCAGAAACAGCAGCACTTATAAAGTGTTACAGTAGCTATATTATTATTTCAAAACAGTTCAATTTCGGAAACAGCAGCACTTATAAAGTATTACAGTAGCTATATTATTATTTCAAAACAGTTCAATTTCAGAAACAGCAACACTTATAAAGTATTACAGTAGCTATATTATTATTTGAAAACAGTTCAATTTCAGAAACAACAGCACTTATAAAGTATTACAGTAGCTATATTATTATTACAAAACAGTTCAATTCCAGAAACAGCAACACTTATAAAGTATTACAGTAGCTATATTATTATTTCAAAAACAGTTCAATTTCAGAAACAGCAGCACTTATAAAGTATTACAGTAGCTATAGTGGTAGATTGGAAACAGTATATTAAAATCACAGCATTTCTGAAACGCTACAATTTCTGTTATAAGTTAATTATAACACTTTAAAACAATATATCTTCAACTTTTATCATTTTTAACTTATCAAACTTATTTCACTTTTCGAAATTATTTATTTGGATATTACTTAACTTATAATTTTTAATAAAATAACATTTATTTAACCAATATCCAATTTAAATCATAATTCGTTTATCAAGTCAAAATACATTAATTTACCTAACTTTTATTTTAACGAATAACTTAATGCTTTATTTAAAATACCCATTTCATAAATAAAATATTCTTATCACTAAGTTAAGCTTAAAATTCCATTTAACACTAAATTTTCAATTATTAACTCAAATCAAAATTTACATTTTTAATCATTAATTTGCTTATACACTTTAACTTACATAAAATCACTATAAAATTTATTTAAATCATTTATATCCAATTTAAGTTAAAATCTCAGATAATTTAAATTCCTAATACTTAAAAAAATTCAGAAAACTATGATATCAGACTTAAGTTCAAAATCACATATATTTAGTGTTCCAAATTACTTAAAATTTCAAGAACTATGATATCAAACTTAAGTTCAAAATCACATATATTTAGTATTCCAAATTAATTAAAAATTTCAGAAAACTATTATTTAAAATAAACCATGGGTCTGTATAATATTTTCTAGCCTAGGACAAGTGATACAGATATGTATCATTTCAATACGTAATTTATAACAAAAAATCCGGGTTCTATCATTTCAAACCCGCAATCCCAAGTCAAATAAAATAAAATAAAATAAAAATCACTCGAGCCTTTCATTTCAGCTCATAATGATTTTTCCTTATTCTAAAGTCCGTACGGGTATGTATCATTTCAACCCATAGTTAAAGGGAACTTGAAGTGTGAGATACAGAAAATAAAAAACAGTAGAGCATATAATATCATATCAGGTGATGTAACAAATATATAAGCAGTATATAACATCATATAATCATATCACAGGCATATATGAACATAGCATATTAATTTCTACAATTCACATGTCATTATTTCACAATTATATAAGTACGAATGTCGAGAGTGATAAACTCACCTTTTTAAAGCAAGGGACGACAATTATGAGACACACAACCAAACTCTGAAAAGCACGACAAAGCACGAATAGATTTGAGTGGATGGAGAGCCAAGATTCAATCTTGTAAACAAACAAAAATACAACATACATAAACATATAATTCAACATAAGAAAATAAAACAAAACAATGTAAAAATATGGATCAAAAGGAAGATAAAACGACTTAACCAAGTCAAGCAAGCTCAGCCATTACACACATGGACCTGACCATCATCAAGGCATGCTCGGCCATGGTCCCAATAGTGCACGGCTATGGCCTGAAATGAAGGGTATGTGAAGGGATTGGCAAGTTAAAAGTCAGGTGAAGTCAAAAGGTCAAAGGAAATGAAAGGTCATGGGTTCAAGTGGTTCGTCCTAAGGCACATGGTACGGCCCTATGGAGTTTTGGTTCGGTCAAGTGGTCACTTTAGGTCAAGCCACATCAATTAGCATGGCTATGGGATGGATTTGGTCATGGCCAAAGCAAGGGGAAAGTGGTGAACAAGGGGTGGCCGAGGCAAACAAGAGGAAGGTGATTGTGTGGTGTGGCCAAAGCTAAATAGGTGAGGAGGATGAATATACATGGCTCGGCTAGGCTTTGCAACTTGTTTTGGTGATGGAGTTTTGACTTAGGGTTCACGGCTATGGCATGGGGTGATGATGAGATGGTGGTGGCCGGTCATGGTGGAGTGGAGATTGTGGTCGGCTAGAAGAGGTGGAGGCCGAGCATAGCATAGGAGAAAGAAAACAAAAGAGAAAATGAAAATGAAAAGAAGGAGGAAGAAGCCATGAAAACTTGTATATAATTTTTGTTAGGAAATGAGAAATGGAAGGAGATGAGAAGTGAGATGTTTTTGTATGTGACAAATGAAGTTTTTACACGGCTATAGGGATGTAAATGCACGGCTAAGGAAGTGAAGAGCTAGGCCAATGAAAAGGCATAAGTTATATAAAGAGAAACCAAAGTCTCTTGAAATTTCCAAAGCCAAAAAAAATCCAATAAATAAATCAAAGTCTAAACAAAATAAAAATAGAAAATAAAAATAGAAAAACGAACGTAGAAAATAGAAAATAAACTACAGAAAATAACTGCGTGTAAAATGTTGAATTTTATCAAATTCTAAAAAGTATAAAACAAAATTTTACAAAACGAAAAGTAGAACAGATATCATAAACAAATACTGCTTCAAAGGAAAGATTAAAAATTCAAAATTCAAAATTTAAAATTTCAACTAAAAGTCAAAGTTTGACCAAAGTTGACCAAGTATAAAATTTCCAAAAAATAATTTTTTATTATATTTGGAAAATAAATTACAAACAAAATCCAAAGTTACATTGGAAAATTCCAATATTTCAATTTAAAATGATTTAAAAATCAAAGTTTTCAAATAAAAATAATTTAAAATATTGATTAAAAATATGGGTTGCTACATGGGTTCTTCCTGAACCTATTGGTATCTCAAATAACTTCCCTCTTATCCTAGTTTTCATGGGTTGACTAGGAACCTATTGACTTCTGTCAATAACTTAATCCATATATAGTTTTCATGGGTTCACTACAAACCTATTGGCCTCTGCCAATAACTCAATCAAATCATAGTTTTCATGGGTTTACTATGAACCTATTGGCCCCTGCCAATAACTTGTCCTTTGCATAGTTTTCATGGGTTTACTACGAACATGTCTCCCTGACAACTTCTTTTAATCGATATTTTAACTTCCTATAGTCTGGTCTTCCTGACCTCCTGGATGCAATTCTACTCATTCAAGGGTTAATTAAATTTATATTCACTACTGGGTCAACCTAGCTAGTTATTCTTCCCTTCCCAAAATTACAGTTATGAGTCCATTACAATGTGAATATATACATATACATATATGAAGAAGCAAACATAATAATACCAACACCTGTGGTTTGATATCCTTGAAATCATTTTATATAAAACTTGGTTAATCCCTTTAACCCATTAATCAAGGAAAACCTCTTCAAAAACTGCATTTCAAAATTCTTTATTTATGTCATGGTTTTTCCTTTAAAATGAGATTGGGTTATTTGTTCTGAAAACTAAAGCTTTCGAAACCTTAAAACATTATTTTGAAACCCCTGGATAACCTCCTTCGAAAGTATTGAAAACTTATTTTCAAAACACTAGATATATACCTTTCGAAGCTCTTTAAATAATTTCTCTCGAAACCAAAATGTACCTTTCGAAAGTACTAAAGCATTACTTAGAAACATAGCTTCAAAACCAATGAAATTACCCCTTATGAAACCATTGGGTTTTGCTTTAAAACATCTTTTGGGTCAAAGTGAATATATACGAAAGTATCTCTTTCGAAACCTTTAATCTTCATATAAAATTGTTTGGGGAAAATTTGATGGCGTCGGAACCATCCCTTCGAAAACTTCAAAAATTTTAAGTAAAACATGGAAGGTTAGCATCGAAACCCCCTTTCGAAGTCATTGCCTTCGAAACCCTTGAACCCTTTTGAAAGCTTTTAGGAAATGACTTAGTGTGAGTTTAAAACAAAAGCTATCCTTCAAAAGCATTGATGACTTCGATACATTCGAAAGGCCAAAAGAATGGCAGCGGGGTCTCGATTGGGTCGAAACCACCCTTTTCGGAAGCATTAAATAGAGAAACTCATTCGAAACCTTATACTTTAAAATAAAAGATGGCAACCACCTTCGAAAGTTATTTAGAAAACCCTTTCGAAATCATATATTTCGACTCCTTCGAAAGCTTTTGGCAAAACAAGACATGCGCTTATCATTTGAAAGTAAACAAAGGTTTCGGCCCCATCGAAAGCGATGCTTTCGACACCATGCCTTTTGCCTTTCTCCAATCCACTTTGTACCAACATTTTTGATACCCTTTGTATTGGTTCTGACTTGATAGGTTTCAACTAGGCTATGTCGAAACGGAAGTAATGGGTCGAAAGGTACTTCTAAAAGAGGCGGAACCCACTTTTCTGGGTAAAAACTTATTTAATGTCAATTAAAACAAATACTTTCTAACTAACCTGCCTACTTGTAAACATGTGATTGGTTACCATAACATTTCAAATTCTTTACAAAGGTGACTACCGCATAATTTCAGATCTAATCAAAGATTAATTTAACGAATATGCTCTTCCATTAAGCAAAACAATTAAATCATTTAGGTCCTCCTTTCAAAATAATTTAATTCCCATAGTAAATCTCTTAGGAAAAATCTCCAAAAATCATAGAAATTCACTTTTAATATGTTATCTAACATACATAAATTTCAGACCCAAATTCCTCATATAATTTCTGAAAATAATTTCTAAACCAATTATTCATAATTTCCTTTGGAAATTCATACTAAATTTTCCATAGCTTGGAAAATTACAAAAATTGAAACCCATCTCTAAAATCATATTTTACATAAGTTAAAAATTTCTCACGACATACGAAAATCAATACAATCGGTTTTACCCTTAGAACCGTATAAAATAGTTATCATATTATTTTGTTTGAACTCAACATGTCCGAAACCAAGCATATCATCAATCAAAAATCATCATAATATAGGAATTAATCTTAAACTTGGAAAACAAATGATTATAAACAAATAGAGATGATTTAGATTATTATTTACCTTGATTAGGATAAGGAACTTGAGATTTGATTGAGATTAATCCCATTGCTTTAATTCCTTATCTTTAATTTGATTATCTCCTCTTTTCTTCCTTTAGTAATGACCGGCTCCTCTTTGATTTACATTCTTGTTTTGTTTTTGCAAAAATGACGTGAATGGGAAATGAAACGTGAATATATCAGGGTAGTAGATGTGTAGGCGGCAATTACCCTAATGCCCTTGCATTGATTAATTACCATATAAAGCCCATTTATTTAATTTATTAATTGAGCAGGGCCTCTTCATATTTACATTTCAAATCTCAACCCCCTTATCATTCTTACATTTACATTATTCTATTTAAATTATGTAACGACCCGTAAATTTAACGATTTTAATAACATAATTAATTAATTTTTTTTCATGAAAATTAAAACAATAAAATTTGGTTATGAAAATTTGATATTTGGTATGCGTCTATTTAAACATAGCAAATGGCATATTTTTATTGGAAAATATATAAGTTTGTTTGTTTGTGAAATTTCAATTTATAAAATCAGTTAAAATTTGTTGAAAATAAATTATTTTTGAAACCTGAATATTTTTATATAAGAAAAATGTAAATCATTTTATGAGTGAGACGTCATATTTCGTTTCACCAAATTTGGACTGCTCTAGCCTCGTTTATCTTATTTTCGGCGTTTTAGCAATAGTTTTGGCAGCAAATATCGAGTTTTGATAGCTTGGTCGTATCGCTCATATCTGTGTACCATTCTATTTGTCTCGTCGTGCCGATCTTCGCAGTATATTCATTTGTGCATTTCGGTGTCCGGTGTGCGGTGAAATCGGCAATACGATTAGCTGTATCGGTTCCGTATTTAAGCCTTTTGGGTTTCCCGTTTCTATTCAGAAACCCAAACAGCCATTAGCTTTTATATTTTCAGGATCCAACTCTTGACTTTCTCTATTCCTACCATTCCAATATATTGTTTTCTGGTTCGTCCTTTCAATCTCCACTTTCTTTCTCTCCACTTTCTCTTCTCTCTGATTCGTGCTTGAAATAGAAACATATATATAATAATATAAATTTCCTGAAGCTAGCCTTAGCTTTATAAATATATATATATATATATATCAGTATTCGTGTTTGTGCCGAGACCCAACATTGTCCTCACGCACGCAACATTATGGCACCGACCTCGCCTCACTGCCGCCACCTTGCTCCCACCATGCTCTGAGCCCTCTGCCCTATCACCTATTGCCACACCCCACCAGATCCGACCCACCTCCACAAGCCCACGAGCATCGCAGCCTATTTCCTACCAAGTCTCCCATTGCCACACCCCGTAGCCGCAGCCGAGACCTTCCACAGCCACTGCCTTTCCATTCCTCCCCTCTGCCAATCCTCTAACCTCCAACTTCACCTACCACAACATCAAAACCCTCCACCTTGAAGCCGAACAGTCGTGCTTCACTCTCCCTCTAGCCAACTTCCACCATCATCCGCCTGAGCAGCCCTGACCTCGCCGAGCCTCTACAGCCAAGGCTCCTCCCTGACAACCTCGCACACATCAGCTCCAACTCCAACCGAGTATTAGCCACCACCAAACGCCACTTCTCTACCATCTCCACTCCAGTCAGCCACTTCTCCTCCACCTATAAGAGCAGCCATCCCACACCCATGCCTGACCGCTGCCGTGACCACCTAACAGCCCTCCACTTCTGCCCCTTAGCCACCATGCTGCAAACCCTCCGCATCAATCTCCAGCCACACTTCCACGTAAGCACCGCCTTGACAAACTGCCCAAGACAACACACTCCACCACAACCCGCATAGTTCGCCTGCATTCCAGCCTCTTCGATGTGATGTCGAGCACTTGCCACTGCTCACTGCCTTCCGCCTTTCCATCGCGAGCCACTGACCCTTCGGCCTTGCTTCCCCGGCTGTGGTAGCCGCTAGCTATTCTCCTTCTATTTAAAAAAGAAGAAGCAAAGGTATATATTATATGTTTTAAATGTTTATTTACAATTTATAGCATTATTTTAAAATAGATTTTTGTAATAACTCTTATATGTATAAATATGTTTAAATATTTATTTGAAAATTTTAAAAAGAAATATAATATATATGATTTTGATATGTGTTTTAAGAAATAATGATTTGAATATATATATATATATAAAGATTTTAGTTTAATATGTGTTTTAAATTAAATATTGATTTTAAATTATATATATAAAGATATTATTTTAAATATGTGTTTTAAATTGAATATTGATTTTAAAATATAATATAAAGATTTTATTTTAAATATGTGAGTAAACTTTAGATTTTTTTTATTTAATTATATATATTGTTTTCATCGATTCAACTCCATCGTGCTTTGCTTTGGAATTTGTAGCTCATTTCATTGTCAAATTTCTCTAGACTCGAAAGGTGAGCGATCACTTACGATTAACATTCTTATATTTAGTAAATTTAATTCACATGAAATGATGATTGAAATATGTTGTTAGATTTTGTTAAATTGTTAAGTATGATGTGTTATTATCTGCAATTGTTTACCTATATTAATTGACATATGGCACCATAACCTGATTATATATATACATTTTAAATTGCTAATTATGATCATATCTGCTTGTCATTAATATGATGTCATTTTATGCTATTTATATTCTCACACTGCAAGTTCCCTGTTAGTTTAGAAATTCCCTATGGGTTGAAATGATACATACCCGAACGATATTATAGATTAGAGGAAAATCGTTATGGGTTGAAATGATAAACCCAAGCGATTTTATTGATTTTGAAATTTTGGGATTGCGGGTTGAAATGATATATACCCGTAAATATTATATTATCACGGATTGAAATGATAAATATCCGTATCACTTGACCATAGGATAGAAAATTATATACGGACACCGTTGGTTTATTTTTGAAAAATAATTTCCAAAGTTTTGAAAGGAAATATATGGATTTTAATAAATATTGATTTTTAAAATATAATATAAACGTATTTTAATTTTAATATATGTGAAAATTTTAGATTTTTAAAATGATATGTTTTGGAAATTTTAAATTTATAAGTTAAGTTTTAAAATGTAAATTATAAAATTTTACTTATAACTTTATTATTTTAAAATATATAAAATAGGATTTAAATTAGATTTAATAATAATAAGATTTAATTCAATAATAATTAATATAATAAAATTTAATAAGAATTTAATTTAACTAATATATACATATATGATATATTTTAAATATTTATTTACAATTTATATTAATATTTTAAAATTGATTTTTTTGTAATAATTTATATATATATATATATATTATGTTTAAAGTATTTATTTAAAATTTATATTGATATTTTGAAAATAGATTTTTGTAATAACTTAATTAAAATAAAGGTTGGGAAGATAAATTAAGTTAATTTGTAATTTAATTTGTTTGAGAATTTAATATAAATAAGAATTAATTGGAAACTTATTGATTTTGAGATTTTGAAAGGTATAACTTTATTGCTTGAGTTAATTAAAAGTGATTTAAATGAATATTTAAAGATTTAAATATAATTGAAATCGAATATTTAATTTTGATTTAAATTCGTAATTTGAGATTTTATTTAAATGTTATTAAAAATGATTAAGTGAATAATTTCAAATTTAAATAAAAATAAAGTTGAATTTTGGAAATAAATGGAATTTATCAAATTGAATTATTGTGAATGTTTGAATATTTAACTTTGAAACCTATTAAATTGGAAGTGGTTTAAATTTGTAGTTCAAACCTGGATTTGAAATCGATATAAATTAAAAATGGGTTTAATGAGAATTTGAATTGAATCCTTAACCTTTTTGAAATTGTTGAACTGAGAATTGATTTAAATTGAATTTTGGAACTAAAGTTGATTTGAATTGATTTGTGAAATTGGAAGAAACAATTCTAATTTGAAAATATTTTCGATATAAACTCTTTTAATATACAAATATTTTTAATATATAAACTATTTTAATCTATAACCTATTTTAAATATAAACTATTTTAAATTATACCCATTTCAGTATATATAATATTTATAACTATTTCAATATATATAAATTATTTTCAATATTTAAACTGTTTAAGTTGGAATTGTTATGATTTAGGTTTAATGGATTTAAATGCGAATATTCTGATATGATGGTTTAAACTATTTTGTGGTTATGATTTTGAAAGTAAGTATGATTTCGAAAGTGAATATGATTTCAAAGGTGATATAATTTTGAAATGAATATGATATTTTAATATGAAATATGAACTGTTTGAAATGAAAATGATCACGGTGTGAAATAAGCGTTTGACTGTTAAAGAGATCGGGATCAGATATTGTCATACTCTCTGCCAATACCGAAAACCACTTTAACAACTGTGTATGTGGTGGAGAATCCAGAACGAAGTAGGATGGTTTGGCGAACGTCTGTATAAGGTATGAACGCAGCCCTGACTCCCTCGAGTCAGCTTGATGTGAATAAAACAGGATGTAACGACCCGTAAATTTTAGATAATTTTATTTGTTTATTTATATATTTAATTGAAATTTTGTGAAACTTTAAACAATAAAATTTTGAAATTTAAATTTGATATTTGAAATGCGTCTGTTTTAACATAGCAACTGGTAAATTTTCATTAGATAATTTGGAAGTTTATTTTCTAGTATAATTTTATTCCAATTTATATCAGTTAAAATTGATGATAATAAAAGTGTTCCGAAACCTAAATATGTCAACATGAGAAAATTTATTTAGAACACTCTGAATCAGACTGCGAAATTCGGACGTTTCTAGCTCCGTTTGGATTTTTCCGTATGGAATAGCAACGTATATCGGTACCGATTATCGACTTTTGAACGGATAATCGTATCACTGATATCTTTATACCGTTTTGATCGTCACGTCGTGCTAATCTCAGTGGTATATTCAATTCTGTGTTTTGAAGTCCGGGAGACGGCAAAATTTACGGAACAATTTCATATAGGTTCCGTATTGGACCTTTTTGCTTCCTTGGACTTTTCAATTGCCAAACGTGCATTACCAACAGTCTGTGCTTTTATTATTTTGCTGACCATTGGTTTTCAATATTCCTATAGTTTCATATATCCCTGGTTCCACTCTTCATTCTCGTGACTGTTTCTTTTCTTTTGGCACATATTTTTCACTTGCCTGTAGCTTTTCTTCTTCCCAGAGAGACCACGTCTCCTTCATTTCCTAACCCTCTTACATGCTTGCCACTTTCCACATCTTCACAAACAAATAGCAGCCACAACCTCCTCCTTCACGTGTGACGATCTCCCTATTTTCCCTCATCCTTCGGCAGCTCAACCCAAAGGCACCACCTCCACTAGCCTAGGATCCCTCACGGCCTTCACCATCCTTGCCTCCTTACAAACGCGAGCAGCCTACCCGACCCACCATTCGCCTGCGACCAACCTCCCACCTCAGAACCCCACGCAGCCAACGTCAGATCCTCTCTTCCTCCTCCCCATCTCTTCACACCCATCACCGCACGCCATAACCACACGACGCACCACAGCCTGTCTCGGCCCCACCAGGCAACCGTGCGATCCGACCTGCTTTGTTCGAACTCGGCAGCCTTTCTCCTCTCTCTGCCTTGTTAATGAGGTATTGTATAAATATATATATATGTTTTATATATATGTATTAGTTTAAGTAGAGGTAGTGTTGCTATTCTTTTCGGTTATACATACATATACAGTTTGTTTCTTTTGTAAAATTTTATGCATATATTTAAGTATACATGTTATATATTTCATAACTCATATATTTCTAAAGCATGTTTTATAAACTGTATTCGTTTGTGTATATATATATGATAATGAGTTATTGGGGGGTTTTACTCTTGGTTTAAAGTATATAAATGTGTTGCTTCGTATATAAAGTTTTGCAGTCGAATACAATTTCAAGTTGAGCTTTGGTCCATATATATTTTATATAAGTGGTATATATAACAGTGCTTGTATATATATTGGCATCGATGTCTGGAATGTTTACTTATAACAGTTATAAGTTTTATAAGTTATAAATATAAACTGTCGAGTTATATGGGTTAGTTTTAGAAAGTATAAAGTTATACAGTTTGTATAATCATTGTTATATTTTTGATCTATCGTATTTTATATAATAAAGGTTGTGGGTTTTTTTGTATATATATAATTATAGGTCATAGGTATAGTATCTACGAAAAGTTCTATATTTGATTATAAAGTGTTATATATATTAATTTATATATGTCTTGTTGCTTTGTACAGTGACATGTTAATATGTATATATTTTAGTTTACCTGTTATAGTGTAATAGTGTATAAGTTTGTATAATGTATAAATTTAGAAGTCTAAGTATGTACGTGTTTTCGAGTTATATATATTGTGTCAGATTTTTTTTAGTGAAGTATGTAAAAAGGTGTAAAGGTTATTACTGTATATTATATTATAAGTGTATTGTTATATATTATATTTATAGTCATAACGTGTATTGTTATAAGTGTACTGTATATTATATTTTATTTCTGTACATGTATAGTATAATTTAAATATAGTCTAGTTTACATATATAATGGATATATGTTGATTTATACAGAACGTGTGGTCAATAGTTTGTTTCAAAATTATTTTATATTTTTTTGAAAACGTATGTATATAATTTTAATGAGTTTCAAAATTAATATTGGTTAAGAAAATAATATATTATAATAATATATATATATATTTGTTTCGGTCTACATCAAGCTGAATCTGATCTATTTTCATCGATCTCTTTTTATCAGCCCTGTTCGTCCTATTCGTGCCGATCTTGTTCGTTTTGGAAATTCGTTCTTGGATTCGTAACCATTTCAATTCTCTCCGGCCTCGAAAGGTGAGCAATCACTCACGATTAATGTTCTTATATTTATTAAATTTGATTTCAATTGAAACGAC
Source organism: Allium fistulosum (assembly GCA_030737815.1). Taxonomy (NCBI): domain Eukaryota; kingdom Viridiplantae; phylum Streptophyta; class Magnoliopsida; order Asparagales; family Amaryllidaceae; genus Allium; species Allium fistulosum. The sequence goes on along the minus strand of CM060903.1, from coordinate 706,760,490 downwards.
AATTGAAATATGCTATTGTTAGTTATTTACATTGTTATATATGCTATTATCTGTATCTGTTCACCTGTGACATCTGACACCATTATCTATTTTATATTGATGATATATGCTTGTTATATTATTATTATATTTGTTATCACTCTGCAAGTTCCCTGTTAGTATAGAATTCACTATGGGTTGAAATGATACATACCCGAACGATCTGTAGAATAGGGAAAATCGTTATGGGTTGAAGTGATAAACCCAAGCGATTTTCATTGAATTAAATTTGGGATTGCGAGTTGAAATGATATATACCCATATATATATAAATTTCGGATTGAAATGATAAATATCTGTATCACTTGACCATAGGGTAGAAAATTATATACAGACGCCGTTGGTGTATATATATATATATATCTTGAAAATGATTTCTACGGTTTTGGAAAGAAATATCTAGTCTTAATAAATATTGATTTTAAAGATTTAATAAAGTTGATTTAATCAATATAAAATATGTTTAAGTATTTATGTAAATTTATATTTTCAAATTTAGAATTTATAATGATTCAGGTTGAAAAGATAAATTTGAAATTTGATTTGGAATTATATTATTTAAGAATTTTTCTTAAATAAGTTTGATTTGAAATTTATTAAATTTGAAATTTTAAAGCTATGATTTTATAACATGAATTTGATTAAAAGTGACTTAAATGAATATTTCAAATTTATATAAATTTAAATGGGGTATTTTTTATATTTAAATTTGTAAATTGAAGCTGTATTTAGATATTATTGAAATGATTAAGTAAATATTTCAAAACTAATAATAGTAAAGTGAATTTGATATATATATAAAATTATCGAATTTAGTTTTGAAATGTTGAATATATTGACTTTGATATATATTGAAATTTGAATGGATTATTTTATGGTTCAAATATGTATTTGAAAATCGATAATTTGAAATGATTTATGAGAAACAGAATCGAGTTAAAATTGATGATTTGAGATTTGATTAAATTTGAATTTTGGAATTCAAGTTGAGTTGAATCAATTTGTGAAATTTGAGGAAACTATTTTATTATATAAAGTATTTTAAATTATATTTAAAACTATTTTATATAATCTTATAAACTAATTTAATATAAACTATTTTAATTATTTTAATATATATTGTTTTAACTTATAACTATTTTATATAAATTATTTATTTTATAAACTATTTTATTATACATACTGTTATTGATATCTAAACGGTTTAAAGGAAAATGCTATAATTTCAAAGTGTTATGATTTCCAAAATGCTATAATTTCAAAGTGTTATGATTTCCAAAATGCTATGATTTCAAAAGTGTTATGATTTCCAAAATGTTTTGATTTTAAAATACTATGATTTCGAAAGCATTATAACTTTAAAAAGTGATATGATTTGGAAATGGATATATTTGAAGTAAAAATGATATCGTTTTGATATGGTTTAAAAATGGAAATGATATTTTGGTTTTGAAGTATAAACTATTTTGAAATGACCGCGGTGTTATAATAACGATTGGTTATTAAAGAGACCAGGATCGGATATGGGCATACTCTCTGTCGATACCGAAAACCACTTTAACAACTGTGTACGCGGTGGAGATTCCAGAATGAAGTAGGATGGTGGTGACGATCCTATTGAGGTATATTTGTGGACCCGACTCCCGTGAGTTGGCATAAGGTGGCTAAAACAGGAGCGATCTCGGGCCAATGAGGTAGCACCTCCGATCGAACACATTTCTTCGATACTATTCTATTACTTTGTGATTGATTTGGTGGCCACCCTTCGATTTTTGATTTGGAAGTGTGTTCCGAGGTGGGCGGTAGTGGTTGCTATGCGTTTCCACCAGCCCGTGTGCGTAATTGGTATATCTACTCTGGCATTGCCTTGTTGTGCCGTGTCACCAACCATATCGAACTTTACTACGACTTGGGTTTTGTGCCGTAGCCTGTGGAGTATTGAGGGTAGCTCCCGATCTGGGGGTATGCTAATACTGGATCGACTACTGGGACTATTATGTGTTAAGGTGGAAAATGTAAAGCCTTAACGCTATTTAAAAGTAAGTTTATTTTATATTAGACATTATTATAATAGCGTATATTACTACATAGTAGATAGTTTAACGGATCCTTAGAGGATGGTTATCCTAAACATCCTTTGAGTTCTTGTACTTCAGTTGATATTTCACTTGAGTTGGATTTATTGATATAAGAATGTTAATCCAGACTCGAGTGTTTTGTGTTTTGCTTTACGCTCGGGTCAAACTGAGTGATACACTATTCGAGACTCACCTTTGGAGTTGGAGCTTCTCTTGGAGATCCAGTTATCTATTCTTCTTTCAGTTGTTCAGTCGATTCCAGTGATGCATTCAGATCTTGTATTTGATTATTATATTGAGACATATATGTATTCGTGACTTCTGTTGTATCTTGTTTAACTCTGTTATATATATATATATATAGTAGCTTCATAAACTACTGTTCTTTTGTTTCCGCTGCATTATTGTTATATTTCTCTGTGTCTGTGATCTGTGATTTTTTTATTTACTGTATATGCTGAGTTTTTCCAAATTTAAATTAACAATCTGATATTTTGAGCAATTCAAATCCGACATGTGTCGATTTGAATGGTCCAAAATAGTAGGTCGTTACACAGGAGTTATACCTGGGCCAAGTGAGGTCGCACCTCCGATCGAGCATGCTTCTTCGATACCATTCTATTACTTTGTGATTTGATTTGGGTGCACCTTTGATTTTGGGAGTGTGTCTCGAGGTGGGCGGTAGTAGCTGCTATGCGTTACCACCAGCCCGGTTCTGTAAAACGGTAGAATCCTACCCTAGGCATTGCCTCGCGTGCCTTGTCACATGCCTTATCGAGCCCATTACGAGTTTGGTTTGTACCGCACCTATGGAGTGCCCTCTGATAGCCCTCCAGTTTACGGAGGAATTACGGTACTGTATAGACTACGAGAATATATATATAATGTGTTAAGGGGGATATGGGTAACGCCTTAACGCTATTTTAATATTTTACTTTACTATAGACATTATTTATGTAGCGTATTGTACTATGTATGTAGATAGTTTAACGAATCCTTAAAGGATGAAATCCCAACATCCTTTAAGTTATTTGCATTTCACTTGAGTTAATTTACTTGCATAAGAATGTTAATCCTGACTCGAGTGTTTTGTGTTTTGCTTTATGCTCGGGTCAGACTGAGTGTCACAGCATTTGAGACTCACCTTTGGAGTTCGGAGCTTTGCTTGAAGACCTGTCTTATATCTACTCAGCTTTCAGTTATTTCCAGTTGTTTATGTTCAGACTTGTCAGTTAATTTTGTATTAGTGACTTCTTTGTATTTGAGATTTTGGTTGTATCTTGTTTTAGACTCTGATGTTCTATAAGTAGCTTCATGAACTATTACTTATCTATTTCCGCTGCTTATTGTTATATTACCCTGTATCTGTGATTCTGTGATTGATTTATTTACTATATATGCTAAGTTTTGCCAAATATAAATTAATAATCTGTTGTTTTGAGCAATTCAAGTCTGACATGAGTGAATGATTGTCGATTTGAATGGTTCGAAATAGCAGTTCGTTACAATTTATCTAACTAAATCTCTTGACTAATGTTATAAAAAATTAGAGGTGTTACACCAGTCTTATCTTGACTAGGAATATTTAAAATGATATGTTTATTTTATTGTGATAAATCACTCATGATTATAACGCATTGTAACTACTATCACAAAACATATCATTTATGGATTTTCTGTATTAAATGTACTTTTAAATTAATATAACACATTATCAAGTATATAATAGAAAGAAAACACTTTTTATTTTGAAAAAGATTGGTTATCGAGTTAGATATATGTAACAAATTACATAATTGCTTCTATGACATACCCCCAACTCTTTTAGAGGTGATCATATGCATTTGTCAAAGGTTTGCCGAGTCAAGGCAAGACGGAACGGTCGAGGTGGGCATGTCTTTAAGGAAGATGCGAGCGGTAAGGACCGGAGAGATTAGAATGGGGGGAGTGGGAATGAGGCTTTCATGTTGTGGATGGGAAACCAAGTGATGAGGCGAGACAGTGTTGTCTGTGAGGCTCGAAAACTTCCATTAGTGAATAATATTATGTTAGACAATTTTTTTGAATATTTAGTGTTACAAAATTGTTCACAATTTTATTTGAAACCCAAGAACCGATAAGTAAACACAGGGGAATCTAAACCGAACCCACAGTTAGACTCTAGGTAAGTGAAAGAGAACCTTGCTTTATTGCCTAAGAATTATGCGACATAATAGGATTGAACTTGCGACCTCATATGTGCTATTGTAACACTCTACCACTTGGTCACCCTAACGCATTTATCTAGGATGTTTTTCTTCGAGTTTCCGTATAGTTAGTGAGGAATTGTTAGGTAACTACAATAAAGCTCAATTTTTTTTTAATTTGCTCGACCATCTGTATTATGTATTAATGAGCGACCATTTCCATTTATGTAATGTTTATTTATTGAGACTAATTTATTATGAGATATATACGTAAAAAAAACTACGTTCATCTCTTTTTTATTACTCTCTCTCTCTCTTCTATCTAAGAAAAAAATAGTAAAAATATCTACCTTCATCGTTCTCACCATAAATTTCTCCAAAGTAAAAGCATCTTCTAAATATACCTAAAACTTTTTGGTAGTGACTTCTACAAGTCTACAAAGCTTAAGGTCTAGATGCCACATATGGTAATATGTTGTTATCTATAACTTACCGTGATATAAGCTTCTATTACTGATGATGTTAGGTATAAACATTCTAATTTTATGTTTTTGGACTCTGATTGGTGGACAAAATTCAAAATATGATATTCTAGTATTGAACCGAGAAATAAATTGTGAACCAACCATTGTGAACAAAATTCAAAATTAAAGTAAAACAATCTCTTCCATTGAATATAGATGTGGACATAATTTTTTTGAGTTTTGCGTTATAATTTTACTATCAACTTTAGACTAGTTTAGAGAAAACCAACCATTGAGAAACCGACTTTTCTTGACTAAAATGCTTGGCCTTCATCGTTTATGCATCGTACCTATAATCGGATTCACCTCTTCCAAAGATTTATGCATTACTTTCTATTTAATAGAAGTCATGTCTGTGATTCTTTTTTTATTATTATTATTCAGACCTACATCAATTTCATATAGATTGAAATGATAGTATTAGGTCGTTTAGGATGGAAAAAGTGTGTACGAAAGAAATTAATTTATTAAAATAAAAATATCACCTTGTTAACGACTGGGGATGTAGCTCAAATGTTAGAGCGCTCGCTTTGCATGCGAGAGGTACAGGGTTCGATACCCTGCATTTCCATTTATTTTAGCTCTCTTCCTCTTCTTCTTAATATTTTCCTCCTTTTTCCCTTTATATAACTCAGTCCACATCGATTTCACCTAAAGCGACGAGAGATGGCGATAGAATCACAAAAGCTTCAGACCTAGTCCACTACACTCTTCGATGCTCATCCGCAGATTCTTCTCTGCCTCTCTCTCTCCTCAAAAATTAAAAATACCCTCTTTATCGACCTCAATTCTGTCGAACCCTAATATAAATTTCGTATTAACCCCAAATAATTGCTTCTTGTTTCAACAATCGAGGTTCAAACAATCTTTTATGGCTTCTGGTTACAAAGCCAATGAAGCCAATAGTAAAAAGTCGTCTCCGCTTCCTCCTTCCACTGCTGATAAGGTCATTTTCTTATTTTGATATCGGGTTTTAGCAGAACTGATTCAATTTCCTGCTGTTTGCTTGTCTCAATTCGACAATCCTTCCCACTAAATTGTACAAAAAGTTTTCTTCTCACCTATAATTGACAGTAATTTTGTAAAATTTGTATAATTAGGACTCAAGAATCTGCTTAAACGTCATGTGATTGAAGATGCAATTTGAAATTACATAAGCTGAGGCTTAGATAGTATTGTAACACTCACATATTAGCATATATTGAAGAACTTTATTTCAAATATCAGCATAAATTTTGTTTATTTGCCTGTAAAATGCATCAGTATTTGTTTATTGACATACTGTGGTATATGGCCAATTGACATTGCTTGTTTTAGCAACTTTTATGTTACAGTAGCGTTGTGTGGCATGGAAAAGTAATAATTATGACATTCAGTTTCTTGCACTTTATGCAAGCACTTGTACATCCTAGATTTTCTTCCAGCTGCGTGTTGATTAAACTGTAGTTTGGATCATATGCAAATTGATTGCCGCAACATGTAATACAGTTTCATGCCAATGTTTTTTGATTGCTAATTATGTACTATTAGCTATATGATGCTATTCTCATGCATGTAAATATTTACAGGTCGAGTTGCTTAGAGGACTGGAAGCAGCATTAGGTTCGCCACTCAGTTCAGAACCATTGGCACCATCTCCTAAACCTTTGATCATCGTAATTAGCGGTCCTAGTGGCGTCGGTAAGGATGCGGTTATTAAGGTAAGATACAAAAAAATTTGGTGTCTACGTTTCAATTAAGGAGGAATACCCATGGAATGTCTAAAACCAATTATTTCATTTACTCTTTGTTTTTATGTCCATGTGATTGAATTATATAACTTAAATGTGACTTTTGACAAACATGCCTAAAAGGTTATGAAATAGGTAAGGTAAAATGGTCACTTAATAGAACCTTACAAATAACATTTATATTTGTTTAAACTCGTGTAGATCATAGAAAAATGACGAAAATCAACATGCAACACCAAAACTAAATGCAAACAAATAAATTAAAAAAGATCAAATCATTGGGGAAAAAAATTAGTGTATGTTTTTGCAAATATTTGCAAAAAAGAAAAATAAATCCTGCAAATATTTGCATTTAATATTGCAACATTTTTAAAATTAAAATTTGAATTTCCCTCATAAATAGCATTAATATTTGCAGGTTTTATTCGTAAAAAAAACAAAACAAAAATTGTTAAAAATAATTCTACTGGGGTAATTTACAAAGCTTGTTTGGGATGAGTGTTTTGCCTATTTAGTTTCAAAAGAAGAGGAGGATTCAAAATCCACTAACTTAAATATGTCTATGACATTGATCTATGTACTCTTATACCTTAAAAGTCTTTGCATGGTTGAAAGCATTATAGTAGTGACATTTTCTTCACAGACTATTAGTATACCTATTTTGCACTTTACTGTTTTTTTGGTTGCTTAAATTGAATATGAATGTGGCATATTCCTTTATCGCTTGTTTGCACCATGTACATCGATGTCACTACACCGTATTACAGGTTGTCTTTTATAAAATTAAGGGATACTATTATGCTTTAATGCATGCAATTAATGTGTTACTAATATCAATCAAAATTTCCAGAGACTTCAAGAAGTTCGTGAGGGAATGCATTTTGTTGTCACAGCTACCAGCAGGGCGAAACGTCCAGGAGAAGTTGACGGGAAGGATTACTATTTTGTAACCAAGGAAAATTTTCTTTCTATGATTGATAGAAATGAACTTTTAGAATATGCTCTCGTGTATGGAGAATACAAGGGAATTCCCAAACAACAGGTACCATTTTTTCTGGTTATTTCATATTTTGGCATGAAAATTATGTATACCATATCTTGTTTCACTTTTTCCACTTTGCACTATTATGAAGAATCTATTTTACTGCATTTTATCTTCAGGTGTGGTTTAATAGAAAAAAGTTCTCCTTATACCAGACCAATATTATTCATTTACCTGTTAAATGGGAGTAGATCTATCAAAATAAAACCTGATTCGCTAACCCAAGTCGCTAACCCTCTTTGTAAACGGGTTGGGTCAACCTATTTGAAAAATAGGGTATTAATGAACAACCTTTACCCGTTTACTAAACGGGTTATTTGAAAATTTAAAATATTAAAATTCAACTTTTGAATTTTGAGAGTTTGTAAATTTGAATTTTGGAAATTTTGATATTGAATTTAAAATTTGAATCTGAAAATCCAAATATCTGTATTTTAAATTTGAATTTGAATTTAAAAATAAAAATTTGAACTATAAATTTGAATTTGGAAATTTAGGCTCCGTTTGGTTTGTCATATAAAATAGAAAACAAGTATATTTTGTTTTTCGTGTTTGAGAAATAACAAAAAAAGGAAAACAATCCATCTCCTTCGTCGTCCCTCCATCGTCGTCATAGTGATCTAAAATTTTAAAAATTTCTTCTGTTATCCTCATATTTTGTTATGAAGGTTGAAAATGCAAAACACAAAATGAAACCAAACATGCGTTTAGTTTTTGATTTGAGAATTTGAATATGAAAATTCGTATGCATGTTTTGATGTATTTTATGGTTTCAATGCAATTTTTGTGAAATGGTCAAACGGGTCTACCCATATATTGGTTGGACCAGTTTAACCTGTTTGATGAATCGGTCAAACGGGGCTGGCTATTTATGGGTCGGGTCAATCTTCATCCGATCCATTTTGATCCGTCCTGTTTGATAGGTACAAATGGGAGTTTGAAAACCATAGCAAACCCCATAATTAGACTAATGCTTTTGTACATTGATGATGAACTATGTTCATTTTCCTATTACCACTGAAAGACAATTAGTTACTGGTTGACTATTACTTGATTGGCAACTAAAAAGTCACAGCATCAAAGTTGGGTTTCTTAGTTTGATTTATGCTCTCGGCAAAGCTGTAAAATTTGATGCAAATTGTATTTCAGATTAGAGACTTCATGGCAAAAGGGTACGACATAGTACTGCGAGTAGATATACAAGGAGCAGCAACACTAAGAAGGATACTTGGTGATGCAGCTATATTCATATTTCTAGTAGCAGAAAGTGAAGAAGCATTGGTGAAGCGTCTAATAGATCGGAGGACAGAGACAAGCGAAATGATGCTGGTCAGAATCGCTACAGCTCGAGAGGAAGTAAGGCATATTAGAAATTTTGACTATGCTGTGGTCAATGCTGAAGGCAAGCTTGAGGACTCAGTTAAGCTAGTTGAGTCCATTATTGATGCTGAGAAAGCCAAAGTGAAGCAACGCTTCGTGAAGATTTAGTTACTGGGTTTTTACTGGATTACACTATAGTTGTTTTGACATTATTAGAAAAATAATGTCAATGTCTAAATAAACATGTTTAAGTAGCGGATCTTTGTTTTGCACCTTGGATTAATACTAGCTTTGTGTAATCTCTACATTTATTGTTTAGGCAGTTAAATTTCTGGAGCGTTTGATATTTCAGAAATAGAAGAGAGATGAACAGAAGAAAATTGCATTCGATCTGAATGAATCATGGTTTGTTTACATGCTTGCTATAGGTACAGAATTGAGTAAATAGCTTATATGGGCTTGGGCTTATTACTCAACCCATTACCGCATTATTACATGATATTTACACATAACAGAATAAAGTATGATATTGTGGGAGATGACAACCTTATAGCTTTCATTCGTATCCTTCATTTTTCCCTTTCAAATCGATCTAGGGTTTTGTCGATTTCCTAAATCTTCCTTCCAGAAAGAAAATATACCGAAATTGCCTCAAATTTCATGAGATTTGATGTTTATCCATACTATAAACTTCGGATTAGAGCGATTTGATGAGGTTGCTGATCATTGATCTTTTTCGGAGAAAGAATTTGTGGGTTTCAACACAAATCTGACATAAGATGATGAGATCTAAAGCTTTATCACTCATCGAGGCTTGTGTTTGGTCCAACTAGAGTTATTCGTTTACTGTTGCAGTTCCTCAATTTTCAGATCTTTTCTAAATCTTATGAAATTTGTTGCTGACGAGGGTTTTGTGAGAATATTTGCACGCTGGTAAGTGGTAGGTATGTGATCGATGTTGAGATTTCCTTTCAATATCTGTTCACGAACCAAATATAAATCGATTTCTATGTGCTTGGTCCTTGAATGAAGTTTAGGATTAGCGGCTAGGGATACATTACTTAAATTAACGCACCATAACACTGGTTTGATGTTTGATTCAATTTGAAGTTCCTTGAGTAATGATTGTAGCCACATAATCTCAGCTGTGGCACTTGCCACGCTTTTGTACTCGGCCTCTGTACTTAACCTGGATACAGTAGATTGCTTCTTTGAGCTCCATGAGATGGGGTTCTCATTAAGATAAATGCAGTACCCAGTGGTTGATCTGCGATCATCTGGGTCTGTTGCCCAATCCGCATCAGCAAAGCCATTAAGATTGAGAGTTTTTCCCCTTTTTAGAGTCAGTCCAAAATTTAGTGTCCCTTTAAATATCTTAAAAAAAAATTAACAGCCTTCCAATGTTCATCAAGTGGTATATGCATAAATTGACTCACTTTATTTACACTGTATGAGATTTTTGGTCTTATGATAGTTGCATATTGTAAGTCTCATACAATGCTTCTGTATCGTTTGTCATTACTGATTGGTTCACCTCTATTTTTGGACAACTTTAGATTACTTGTCATTGGAGTAGGCAATGGTTTTGCTAGATTCATTTTCGCTCTACACAATATTTCAGTAGTGAATTTCTTCTGACTTAGTTGTATTGCTGAATCAGACAGTCTCTTGACTTCAATGCCTAAGAAGTAACTTAGTTCACCCAGATCTTTGATTGATAATTGCTTGTCAAGATATTGTATGACACTGTTGATTTCCTTACTGTTGTTTCCAGTGATTATGAAATCATCCACATATACAAGAATGTATGTTACTCCATCCTTGCTATGCTTTGTAAATAATGAACTGTCTGATGTTGTTGATTGATACTGCAATCTTATGAGTGTTGCTTTCAGTTTATCAAACCATACCTTTGAAGCTTCCTTCAATCCATAAATAGCCTTGTTTAATTTGCATACACTATCATGTGATTGCTTGTATCCCTGTGGTTGTTCCATATAAACTTCTTCTTGAAGTCCTCCATTAAGAAATGCATCGTTTACATCCAATTGCCTAATGTTCCATTTCTTACGTAGAGCAATAGTGAGTATAATCCTGATAGTTGTTGGCTTTACCACTGGTGAGAAAGTTTCATTGAAATTAAAACCATACTGCTGTGTGTAACCCTTGGCAACAAGTCTGGTTTTGTATTTTGATATAGTCCCATCAGGGTTTCTTTTTAATTTGTATGTCCATTTGCATCCAATTGTATTTTTATTCTTGGATAAAGGAACAAGTTCTCATGTCTTGTTTTTGATGAGGGCATTATTGTAACGGCCCAGGGTTCGACCACATTTTATATGGATATTTAATCAATCTTAAAAATAAAATAAAAAATATATATCCTTTGAAAACTCGATTGAAAATTGGAGATTTACAAAATTTATTTGAATGCATATTGTTTGGATATCGTCAGTTGATTTTTTGAGAAAATTTCTTACCACACACACAGCAACCCCAAAATTTCATATATACATAAGAAATGTATAAGACGAGTGATTCGACATATTATATGTCCAGTATATTTCGAATATTTTGGTTTGTTTAAATTGTTGAAAATTTCATGTTATGAGCTTCAAATACTCTATCTATATGTTTATTCATCATATAATATATATATATATATAATAAATATCTTCCTTAATCATGTGATAAGAACACACATCATTTTAGCTATGTTAAGAAGGAAATATAGGTTGGGCTATGTTAAGTCACCCATAGGCTTCAGTATAGTTAAAAAAAAAGAGTTACAGACAATGATTTCATAAGCAGGGATATTTTTGTTGAAAAGTAAAATCAAAGTTTGGGTCTATAAATAGAACTGTCATATCCTCCATTCTCTGATCATCTTTTCAATTCTTTTTTCCAGCAACAGGAAGTCTTTTGGAAGAAATACAATGAGTGCCTCTGTCTTGATTTCTTTATTTTTTTTGGAAATCATATTTCAATAAATTGTATGATTCATGTATAATTGGAGTTTTAAAATAATTGTACATGTTGTTAGGATGTATGATATTGTGAAAAATATATATACAGAGGAGATAGCTCAATATGACACTTACGGTAAGTAGAATTCACCATTTTTCTCTTTCAAAAATTCATATCTTCCTAAATACTTAAAATTAGCCTCGACCGTCTAAATGAAAGTTGTTCGCATTCTCCTGTAGTATTTTTAAAAACTTACGGCACTGAATTTCGTCGAGTATCGATGGAGAAATCTTCGAAAAACTGAAAGGGGGAAAATTATCGTTAAAACTTCGAAAAATATTTTCTCTCAACTTAATGCGAATCGTTTGATGCCGTTTGCGCCAACAGGTTTGTATCGAAGAAAGGAATTTTTCATGTAAATTCGACGACAATTCGTGAAGATGATTTGAAATCTTCAAAACTAAGGTTGAATTTAACTCTTGATTCGGCCGACGATGTTCGAATCGGAGGATAGACATGTGATCAGAGCGGAGAGAGGTGCGCGGGATGATTTTTTTGTAAGCTTCGGCGACAATAAGTGTCGCGGCATGTAGCTATGCCTCGCGAGGTGAAATCGCAAATGGAGGCGCCGATCGAGTGGTGGCGGGGTGGGAAAGGGCAAGCGCGAGCGGAGAAACTCGCTGGTGGGACGAGGCGTGGGTTTCGTGGAGTAACGATGTGGTGCACGTGCACGAGATGCACGATAATGGCGATGTGCAGGTTAACAGAGGAGGAAGAAGAAGAGATGGGGAAGGAAAGGAGCGGTCGGGTTTGGTTTGAATTCTTGGGCTTGGCCCAGTTTATATAAAAAACAAAGGGGATTTGAAGTTTAAATTTAAACCAAAAACTTAAAATATCGATAACGAGTTCATTTTAAATCCGATCACCGTGTAGATTTTTGCGTTGTGATCGTTGTTATCTCGCATTTTGGCAAGGCCGTGACACCAAGAACTTGACTAGAAACCAATGACAGTTCATCATGGAGATCGGTTATACGCAGACTCACTATGGATATCGACGAATTTTGTCCGAGTCCAGATCGAGCTAAAATTGATATGACACGACAAGCGAAGCTATGAGAGCCAACGTTCCAAATTTCAAGTCAATTGGAGTTCGTATGCTCAAGATATTGATCGATCACGGTTGAGAAATCCAAACTTGCATCGATCATAACTCGAGATCTACAAGTCCAAATGCCACCAAATTTTCACAGGAGCTTACGTATGACCTAAGGAATGTTCCTGCCAAATTTCGACTCGATTGGAGCAAATCTTGATCGATACGAAATTCGTTCATATCGATCACGGATGGAAAAACTCCAACTTGCATCGATCATATCTCATGATCTACAAGTCCAAATGCTATGAAATTTTCACAGGAGCTTACGTACAACATAAAGAATGTTCCTGCCAAATTTCGACTCGATTGGAGCAAGTCTTGATCGATATGAAATTCATTTGTATCGATCACGGATGGAAAAACTCCAACTTGCATCGATCATATCTCATGATCTACAAGTCCAAATACTATGAAATTTTCACAGGAGCTTACGTACAACATAAAGAATGTTCCTGCCAAATTTCGACTCGATTGGAGCAAGTCTTGATCGATACGAAATTCGTTCGTATCGATCACGGATCGAGTCGAAATCGCCTGGGATCGATCGTGTGGGCCCACCCACGTGCCAGAAGAAGTCTCCTGAGATCTGAGCGAGATATTTGCCTCCTACGCCTATAAATAGAGCCCCAGGGCCTATAGAAGGAGGACTTTTGGTTTCTCTATATTATGCCGAAATGATTATCAAACTTCAGTTGTACTATTGTAATCTTTTGTAAACAGCGAGTGAATTTCAATAAACATCACATTTCATAGTGGACGTAGGCAATTCGCCGAACCACTCTAAATCCGTGTGTTTCTATGCATTTTCTTATTTGTTTATTGGTGTGTTTGTTATATCTGCTTCATTTTATATGTGTTTTCTTCATTTTATCTCGTCAAACACATCTGAAGAGTGTTGTGCCCAATTTTGGTATAAACACTTTGGTGCTTTCATTGAGAAAAACCCAACTTTTCTCCTGCTCTGTGGATCTACTACCATCGTTGGATTGCAAAAATCTAAGGAGGATATCCAGATCTTCCGTCCAGTGGTTTCTTCTATTCTATTCAGATTGCTCCAGATCTAAGAGGAACTACATTCATGATGAATTTCGTACCCATATTTTTGTATCCATGAAAATATGATGAATTTCGTACCCATATTTTCATATCCATGAAAATATGATGAATTTCGTATCCATGTTTTCGAATCCAGAAAATATGGTGAATTTCATATCCATATTTTCGTATCCATGAAAATATGATGAATTCCGTACCCATATTTTCGTATCCATGAAAATATGATGAATTTCGTATCCATATTTTCGTATCCAGAAAATATGGTGATTTTCGTATCCATGTTTTCGTATCCAGAAAATATGGTGAATTTCGTATCCATGTTTTCGTATCCAGAAAATATGGTGAATTTCGTATCCATGTTTTCGTATCTAGAAAATATGGTGATTTTCGTATCCAGAAAATATGGTGAATTTCGTATCCATGTTTTCGTATCTAGAAAATATGGTCCATGAAAATATAATGAATTTCGTATCCAGAAAATATGGTAATTTTCGTATCCAGAAAATATGGTGAATTTCGTATCCATGTTTTCGTATCAGAAAATATGGTGAATTTCGTATCCATGTTTTCGTATCTAGAAAATATGGTAATTTTCGTATCCAGAAAATATGGTGAATTTCGTATCCATGTTTTCGTATCCAGAAAATATGGTGAATTTCGTATCCATATTTTCGTATCCATGAAAATATGATGATTTTCCTATCCATGTTTTCGTATCCAGAAAATATGATGATTTTCCTATCCAGAAAATATGACAACATTCGTATCGATCAACTTTCGTATCGATCACTTTTCGTATCGATACTCACACGCAGTTCGTATCGATCCATCTGCATCCAATTCGTATCGATACTCACACGCAGTTCGTATCGATCCATCTGCGTCCAATTCGTATCGATACTCACATCATGTTCATATCGATCGTAAATGCTCTGTTCGTATCGATCGCAAATGCTCTGTTCGTATCGATCGCAACTGCTCTGTTCGTATCGATCGCGGTTTATATCGATCCATCTGCGTCCTATTCGTATCGATTCTCACACGCAGTTCGTATCGATCCATCTGCGTCCAATTCGTATCGATTTTCACACGCTGTTCGTATCGATCCATCTGCGTCCAATTCGTATCGATACTCACACGATGTTCGTATCGATCCATCTGCGTCCAATTCGTATCGATACTCACATCCACTTCGTATCGGTCCAGTTGTACGCCTTTCGTATCGATCCAATTGTCCACTTTTCGGATCGTTCGATTTCACCTACATTTGTATCGTTCAAACGTTGCTGAGAACGATACGAAATTTCAAAAAAAAAAAAATCGGGTACGACCCAAATTTCCTAAAAAGTAGCCGCAGCGCAGAGCACCCACATAGTGAATTCAATCACCAATTTAATGAAGGAACATTCCATCCGTCCTTCTGATTGTTCCATGATTGAACAAGACATAGGAGATCACGGCAACAAATGCTGAATTGCAATCAAGGAATGGGTAAAGGAATACTAATCAACCGGTGCTCCCGGAGGCTGGAGAACCTAGCTAGTACGCCAAGAACTGGAGTTGGTTAATATATCATGCTACTAAGGTGGATTGTAAATTCCTCCAATTGACCAGCTTTTAAACTCCTGAATTGACAACTATGGTACGATTGCTAATATGACGACTGCCCTACAATGTCTACTCTGCCCACTCAAAACATAGCTGGTAACCACTGAACCATCTTCAAATGCCCGCATCTTAATCATACCGTGTCCATATGACTAGAAGCATGACATACAACCTTAAGAGGACTTCCTCGCTATCTTATATGGGCCTCCTACCTGGGTGAAAATTAGAAATAATCGCCAATCTATGAGCCCATCTTAACCAACTCAACATCCAATCGGCATCACCAAACCACTCGAACATTGGGCAATCGTGCATACATCATTCACCAGTGTTACAAGACCCCTTGGCAATAAAATGGACTAATCATAATGTCGATTGGAGAATCTTTTCCAGTCGAGACCTATTCGTTGAAACCATCCTACATGCAGAACTTCCAGTAAAATTCAACATGTTAACTATGTCGGTGTACTATGGAAATACAACCCCCGACACTACCTTATGAAGTGGGAATGGCACGTGGATTTCGCCAAGGGTGATGAATGCCATCAAACGCAGATGTCTTCCCTCATTCCTCAGAGAAGACCATCAATCACGGTTAGACATACCAGTTCTACTTCTCATATTGTTGAAGTGAATGAAGAAGCTGGCAGTCAACGAATTTATCCAAAGCCCACAGCCAGTTGCTGCCAATACCCATAAATGAATTCATCACCAGAGCTTATTTCCAGACTTTGATAAGAGAACTGGTGGATAGCCGCCGACGACTACACCAACATGTCTAGGCCAATATTGGGTTGATGAATCAGATGAAGGATCAACATAGCAAGATAATGAGGGGACCTACTCCATACTCTAGATCGAAAAACTCCTCTTCTCTAGATGGCTACCGTGAACGCCAACGCCATAAGGCTGCTCCGGGAAGGATAGCTCCGACAATATGTGCAAGCCCCATAAAACGAAGGACCGAGAAAATCCAACCCCTATCGATCAAAGACTTTGATCAAATTGAACCATTTGCGTTAGACTTCCAACTGAGAAGGGCTGGACTGAAGTGCAATAGCGAGCATACGACGCTGCCTCACTTATCAATGAGATTTGATCTGATCTCTTTTAAATTATTTCTAATTCAATTTCATTTATGTTGCGAAATATGACCGACTTGAATTAAACTACTTGCAAATGATGCAGGTAACCGAGTACTTAAGATTGGGTGCAAAAAAAAACCTCCGCGGACTATGATCAAATCATTGAGGTATCATCATGACGAGCATGATTCAACCACTCATCGGCTACTATATGCCCCTGACTGGGGGCAAGGCGTCAAAGCGGAAGAGACCGATAAGGTCAGGACTCTAGTACAAAGTGGATGCAACCGACCATCCACTCATCTGCCTATGCAATTTAATTAGGAGATGTAAGAAAGACTTGGAGTTATATGTCCCAACAATGCACTCTCCATCTCGTACTTGAAGCTCGCCAAAATACTTATGCTTCTTCTGATGCCTGATAAAATCGGAATCACACCAAGGGTGGACGTGGCGTCACCATCCATGCATCCAATCCTACATTAGACACTTGGGATTATTTGAGAACACATGTTTAAAGTGGATATGATTTGACCATTCACTCTCCAGTTTGCTTCTGTAATTCGGCAAAACAGTCATGCCTTAAACCAACTTCATCAGGGTCCAACCCTCAATTTAAAGTCATTAACGATTGACTGCCTACTCGCTAACCATCACGAGCTGTCATTTCAACTCTCTTCCTTAGCTCGATCGAAAGAATGCAAAGTATAAATTGGACGTGACTCGACTGTCTGCTCTCCAATTCTTGCACCCGACTTAAGGGAAAATACACAACTCAAAGTGGATGTAGTTCGACCATCCTTTCCTATGCTCAAGCACAAAGCTTGCCAGAACACTAATCTTACACCTTAGGCTTAGCAAAAGTGGAATCCAAATGAACATGGACGTGATCCAACCGTCCATAAACTAAATCTCATCCTTCGTTGAGGGGCATATAAGTGGAAGTTAATCGGGATCCCACCGATCAATCGCTAAGTGAAACCCCGAGCTCAGGGACAAGCCATCACACTGCGGCAATAAGGGATTGATACACGACAATCCTCTAACTAACTCCGGCTCCCAGAGTGTGAGCTGGAGTATAAACTTACGGACATGGGCTCGAGGAGGATGGATCCGTCCATCTAACGACTTCGCCCGTGTTCAACCTAAACCCGAGGAGGATGGATCAGTCCATCTAACGACCTCGCCTTCCATATTTACAAGCTCGAAGAGGATGGATCCATCCATCTAACGACTTCGCTTGCCTACTCAGGGTGGATATGATACAACCGTCCACATACCTGATCAACTTCTTGTTCCTAGAGTGTGAACGAAATCCTAAAGCCTAAACAGATGTGACTGACCATCTGTCAGCTAACTCCAGATTCCCAGAGCGCGAACTGGAGTATAAACATTAAATAACTCTAAGTCCCCAGAGCATGGACTGGAGTATAAACACTAAAATGGGTGTGACTGACCACCCATCAACTAACTCCAGATTCCCAGAGTGCGAACTGGAGTATAAACATCAACTAACTCCAGATTCCCAGAGTCAACTAACTCCAGATTCCCAGAGTGCAAACTAAAGTATAAACATCAACTAACTCCAGATTCCCAGAGTGCAAACTGGAGTATAAACATCAACTAACTCTAAGTCCCCAGAATGTGGACTGGAGTATAAACACCAACTGGGTGCGAATGACCACCCATCAATTACTTCGGTCCCGAGAGCACATGCTAGAGTATAAAGACCAAATGGGTGTGACTAACAACCCATCAACCAAATCCAGTCCTCAAAGCATGGTTTGGAATATGAATACCAAAAGGGATGTGATTCGACTGTCCATCTATCGGCTATGGTTCCTCATCAAGTTCTGTAGTACAAAAAGCGGATGTGTTTCGACCGTCTGCTTTCCAATCTTCCCCTGACATGGGGGCACACTTAACACACAAAATTGGATGTGATCCGACCATCCAGCACCAAGCGGGCGTGACACAACCGTCCATGCATCAACTCTTGTCCCCAGCACGGGACCCATAACGTAAATTTATAGGGATGCACTCCAATCCTACAAGACAAAATTTCTTCCTTGATTCGACAGGGAGGCGTAGATTCGAAAAAGGGACCTAGCTGGATGTCCTATTCTGAATTGATATTACTACCATCCAACCGCAAATGAACGTGGCATGACCGTTCATCTGCTAACTCTCGCCTGTGATCCGACGGGTTGTCCGTGCAACATGGACGGATGTGACCTAACCATCCGCCAATCAATTCCTTCCTACAGTTCAGTGGGAGAAGCATCAAACTAAAGTTGTTGTGATTTGACCGGCCACACTTTGACTTTTGCCCTTGACCGGGGGTAGAGGAATTGACCGAGGAAAATGCGGTCTGACTATTTTCTACAAAAAAAACTTAGTCCCCAGAGTGTGGACAGGGGTATAAACATCAAATAGGTGTGATGAATGGCCCTTCAACTGACTCTGATCCCCAAAGTGTGGCTACAAGAATAGACAAACGAATGAATGTGATTCGACCATTCATTCACCAACTCTGACCTGAACTCGACGTGAGGAGTGTAAACTCACTACAGGTGCAATTAGATCTTCCACGAACTAACTCTGCTAACCCAAGACTAGGCGCAGAAGTACAAATCACCGAAAGAAGAGAAAGGTGACTCGCTACATCTCCAGCTTAGCGTCCTTTACAACTTAAGGCAACGACTACAAGGAGACCCTAATGCTAACCAATCTGAATGATGCTCGAAGTCCTAGGCAACCAATTATATCGTACCGCCGGATCGATGGGCAATATCGATCTACACCTTTCATATCATACCATTGGATCGATAGGAAATGAGGTCCGAGCATTCTACATCGTGTCGTTGAATCAACGGTCAATATCGATCCTCTTCGACTACAAATCGATGTGAACCGAACGTCCATCGAATACCTTTGACCAACAGGGCATGGATTGAAGAATAAACCACGAGTGAGTGTGACTTGACCATTCATCCTCTGTCGCCTTCCTATGATCTGTTTGGAAAAGCGTGAAACCGGATGGGCATGACTTGACTGCGTTTGAGCTGACATTATACCAAGTTCTGACGGGAGAATGTAAACCGAAATGGATGTAGTTAATTTCCTAACTCCCAAAGAATGCAATGTGACCATTCATTCTATGACTTTTACCATGATTCGATTAAAAGAGCAATTCAAAACAAGTGCAACCTAAACATTTGCACACTGATTCTTACCCTGGATTCGACAAGGGAAGCATCAATCCTGCATTGGATCTGACTGGACGATTTACTCTTCAGTTTCTGCCCAAAGTATGGTGACATAAGCAGCGAACTGAATGTCATTGACCATCCAGAATCTAGCTTATATCCGAATGTCGGCAAAGTAACAATGTATTCCGCCTAGAGGAAAGAACTAGAACATAATGCAGGATAGGCACGACTTAGCCCTCCATCGGTTAACTCGATCCCATGGTTCAATGGGATAGAATACAAAATTAAAGCGGACATTATCTACCCTGCCACTTATCGAGATATTCCCCATACTTGGGGGCACGAGCAAGAAGATAAGATTAATATGATTCAACCATTCATCAATCAACTCTGATTCTTAAAGCTTGAACTACAGTATAAACACAGCTTGGACGAGACTAGACCATCCGCGTAGTGCATCCGCCAACCAAAGACTGGGGGCAAAAGAGCGATTATCCGAGACTTGGCTATGACAATTTGAACCTATGACCCATGCCTGATATTCATAACAACTCTAGGTTATGACCGAAAGGATGCCTAGAGATAGAATCATCGGATCAATACCCGAACTCATGGGCAACCGATCATCATTCCGACCCTTACAATGAGCAATGGATCACGAGTACATTGAATGAAAAGCGCATTATTCAGAAACACAAGTAAATTCAATCTCAAAGCTGGAGCCAGCTATGTAGCAGCATGCAGTACAAGGCTAAGTTCTACTAATCCTTTGATTCAACATCCTTATAAGCCTGATCATTTACCATTGCAAATAAACACATGAGGCACCTACAACCCATCACGAGTATTGTAGATCAGATCACAACTCTGCGCAATGATGAAGAAAGAGTCAACTGTTTTACTTCAGGTGAATTTTGATGTGTTCGCTTGGACTCGATCTCATATATATATATATATATGGACTCTCGCCAGCCATGAAGAACCCTACATTAAATGTCGACCCGAGGCATGTCTCGGTGAACAAAAACGATGCGACATAGATCTAGAGAGATCTGTTGCACTTAAAGAGGAGGCGAATCTGCTCAAAACCAGTGGGTTTATCCATGATGCCCTCCAACCAAAGTGAGTATCCAATCCTTTACTTATAAGAAAAACAAACAGAGAGTGGAGGACATACATCAACTACTCAGATTTGCATGGGGTATGACAAAGCACAGCTTTCCACTTCCAATGATCAACCAACTGATGGACCTGACCATCAGACATGAATTACTCACATCCATGGATGCAAACTCCAGATACAATCAGATACTGAAGCATGTCCTAGACCAGGAATACAACTGTTTCATTATTGACCTGGGCCTATAGTGCTATGCTGAAATCCCTAGATTCAAACTTGAGAATGCTTATGCTACTTACCAAAGGACGATTAACAGATCATTCAAAAATCATATCGGCCGGTCGATGAAAGTAGATGTGGTTAATATGCTCGTGAGATCACGACTATCAAACGACCATATCAATGACTTGACAGAGGTATTCAGCGCTCTCCAAAAAATGCAGGATGAAACTCGATCCTTTGAAATTCTCTTTCACTATTACATCAGAAAGATTCTTTGTTTTCATCATCAATTCTCATCGAATCAAGACTAATTTCTAGAAAATTCCGGCAGTTAGAGACACCCATGTACCGAGGACAACCAAGCAGGTACGGAGCCTAAGTCGAAAGATTACCGTCCTAAGTTGATTTGACTCTAGGACCATCTATAAGTGAATTCTCTTCTTCAACCTGACCAAGAGAGGGAAGAGAACTTTTGAATGAACTAACAACTGCGTTGATGCACTTCCAGCTCTGATAGATCGCTTAAAGAGACCTCCCATTTTACCCAAACCTTTGGATCGCGAAGGTTTATACATCAATTAGGCCGTGTCAACACACGCCATAAGCGTCGCAATGCTATGTGAAGAGAAACGAATCCAAAGACCAGTATATGATGAAGGCTGGCTATTGACAAGCTCACCCCATTAACGTCCATATCGACCAACCGTTACGATAGGTCCAATAGAAGCCTTAGATGTCTGAAAAGTTACTCAAATGGAGTATCAAGCTAAGCCAATTTGATATCACTTATCTCCCTCAGAGAGCTCTCCAAGGTCAAACATTAGCATACTTCATATCTTCACTACATCAGACGATTATTCGAAGAACAGTGGAGAACCGTCTAATCGATGGAGAACGAAAATAGATGGAACTTCCAATAATCGGCTTTCTAACGTCGAAGTTGCGTTAATGACTACTGAGGAACGATCGATCTGCCACGCCCTCAAACTCAACTTCCCTGCAACAAATAACGAAGCTAAGTATGAAGCCTTGGCGCTCAAACTTGCAAGAAAACTAGGAGTGGAAACTTTACATATCTTATGTGATTACTGGTTAGTAGTATACCGAGTCAGGGAAGATTATTCGACTAGGGGGCAACATCTTGCTCCTTATCCTAGCTGGGTCCAAAAGCTACTAGTCGACTTCGACTATTACACCATTACACACATCCTTGAAGAACAAAATGAAAAAGCTAAGTCACTGGCCAAGCTAGCCAGTTCTGGGGATGCGTGGAAAAAAGACTTTGTCCCAGTTGAAATACTTATTATTCCAAGCATTGACATATGAAGATCAACTAGATCTTAGAGATGGATCTAGGAAAGGAGTCATGGATGACTCCTATCAAAGATTATCCATAATCGCGGATTCTTCTTGAATGAAGGAATGAGAAATGGCATATCCTCTGTGAAGCCTCACTGCATGATTATGTCTAGATCATTCAACTCCATCGACACAAAGCATTACTCCTGTATCCGCCAATCCGAGACCCAATATGACGTATGCATCGATACGAAGCATACATTCCAACATCTCAGATCGATCCAGGAGAGGATCGATACAAAGGAAGGACTTAAAACAACCATCGAACGTTGTTACAACTTGAATTTCACTTCGATCCGGGAGAGGATCGATACGAAACTCAATCCAAAAAAAAACTAAAGAACTTGACAACGACTCGTGAACGTGCAAACGTTAACGGGAGTCAGGTTAACATACGTACGCGTATGATGAACTAATATTCACTTTTCATAATTTACAGGAATTGAATGCTCACCTGATGAAAATTACAACAATGAACAACAAATCGCTAGCACTCGACACTCAGTTACAACAATGCACTACATAATTATTGGCAGTCAACAAATCAACATTTATATTACTGGAAATCAATCGAAGGTTACATCTTTTGATGAAAAGATAGCAACTACTCAACGAATCAGATAGAACTTTTTCAGAATGAAGGATGCAGCATTTCAAAGCACGTCATGTTCACACAAGACGTACTTTGTGGGGCAAATGTTATCCCGCCTTTTGGCAAGGCCGTGACACCAAGAACTTGACTAGAAACCAATGACAGTTCGTCTTGGAGATCAGTTATACGCAGGCTCACTATGGATATCGACAAATTTTGTCTGAGTCCGGATCGAGCTAAAATTGATATGACACGACAAGCGAAGCTATGAGAGCCAACGTTCCAAATTTCAAGTCAATCGGAGTTCGTATGCTCAAGATATTGATCGATCACGGTTGAGAAATCCAAACTTGCATCGATCATAACTCGAGATCTACAAGTCCAAATGCCACCAAATTTTCACAGGAGCTTACGTATGACCTAAGGAATGTTCCTGCCAAATTTCGACTCGATTGGAGCAAATCTTGATCGATATGAAATTCGTTCGTATCGATCACGGATGGAAAAACTCCAACTTGCATCGATCGTATCTCATGATCTACAAGTCCAAATGCTATGAAATTTTCACAGGAGCTTACGTACAACATAAAGAATGTTCCTGCCAAATTTTAACTCGATTGGAGCAAGTCTTTATCGATATGAAATTCGTTCGTATCGATCACGGATGGAAAAACTCCAACTTGCATCGATCATATCTCATGATCTACAAGTCCAAATACTATGAAATTTTCACAGGAGCTTACGTACAACATAAAGAATGTTCCTGCCAAATTTTGACTCGATTGGAGCAAGTCTTGATCGATACGAAATTCGTTCGTATCGATCACGGATCGAGTCGAAATCGCCTGGGATCGATCGCATGGGCCCACCCACGTGCCAGAAGAAGTCTCCTGAGATCTGAGCGAGATATTTGCCTCCTATGCCTATAAATAGAGCCCTATGGCCTATAGAAGGAGGACTTTTGGCTTCTCTACGCCGATATTATGCCGAAATGATTATCAAACTTCAGTTGTACTGTTGTAATCTTTTATAAACAGCGAGTGAATTTCAATAAACATCAATCATTTCATAGTGGACGTAGGCAATTCGCCGAACCACTCTAAATCCGTGTGTTTCTATGCATTTTCTTATCTGTTTATTGGTGTGTTTGTTATATCTGCTTCATTTTATATATGTTTTCTTTATTTTATCTCTTCAAACACATCCGAAAAGTGTTGTGCCCAATTTTGGTACAAACAATCGTATTGACGAGTACTACGCCTTCATGTAAATTATTGGTTGATTTGAACCATTATAATTTTATGAAATATTAAAATAGACTGATTTTAAATTACGTTATTTATGTCAATAACGTCGTTTAAAATTATATACTTTAATCAGAGATGTTTATTCGGCCAATAAAACATTGTTAAGTTAATTTCAGTTATATAGATTATTACGGACATCTATGGAGCAGAACAAAACCTCGTTCTGCACTTGCTAAGTAAATTGTCAATTTGTGTACTAATTAACATACAGATAAATCAGTATGGATTTGATGGTAAATTAACCATGGATTGTTAATTATCTAGTGTTAGAAGCTTGGTAGCCGGACCAAATTGAATATGGCACCGACATATGAACCCCTTGTGATATGAAAAGAGATGGTAACTTGCTTAAGTACCTTTGCAGTCATTAAGCCTCGGATTTGATCAATGTAAATTTGTTAATTTCAAAATTGAAATTGGTTTAAGATTAATTATGTTTATTTAAAACTTTTAAATTTTGGTTTTATTTTATTTACATTATTTAAAGTTAATTTTTGATATTTTAACATAAATTATTTTAAGCTATTAAATTATATTAAATATTTAAGTTTTGAGTTAATTGATTGTATTATTAATGTTGTTTAACTTAATTTATTTAATTATTAATTTAACATATTTCAAATTAATAAATCACCCTATTGAAAATGTTTTAGTCAATAAGTTTCCTTAATATGGATTAAGTTGATTATTTACATAAATCAAAGTGACTTATGTAAATTGCTTAATTAATGAAGGTAAGTTAATTTTTGTTAATAAATGAAGTTAAAATTACAAATGAAGTTAAAGTTAACAAATGAAGTTAAGTTAGTCAACCGTTTAATTAGCAGTTTTTTAAGTTAATTAATTATTTTAATTATTAATAACTAAGAAATATTAATTATTTATTTATGATATTCGTGTTTAACTGATTTTTAATTAGGGGTGTCTAAAAATAGTTGATCATTATAATTAATGATGTTTAAGTCAATTACTGATTTAATTAGGTTTAAGTTTATGGAATGACTTGTCAAAAGTGTTTATAGATAGTATTTTACAAATTAAAGAAATGATTTGTAAAGGATATTTTATATAAAAAGAACGGAGGCTTACATTAAATAGTATGAGTTTTAACGGATTTATGAAAGGGGAATTATAAATAGGATTTATAAAAGGAGATTATAAATGGTTTTATGGAGGTTTTACAAATGATTTTAGAAATGTAGAAAAAGAATTTATGAGCGACTGAATCCATAAAAGAATTTTGTAAATGGTCCAGAAGATCGATGAAATGGATTATAAATGTTTTTAGAGAATTATAAGGAAGTTTTAAAAATGACTTTTGAATCGAATAAAAATGAAATCTTTCTCAGTTTGTAAATATAATTATACCATTGAGATAAGTATATGGATATTTTCTAAGTGTTGAAGATATAGGGATTAGGAAATATATTCTTGTAAAAGCATTCTTATAAAAGTAACTTACAAATGGTTTTATTTATGAAAAATTTATAAAAGGAGGCTAGAAATTTCTTATGTGTTGAACCAATGTTGGTTATCCCTATGAAGTAAATCCCTGATTGTATGTTTGCTATTCGATAGTTAAATAAACGACTATCGAAATTAAACCCAAACATAACTTTGGAAATATCTAGGAGAAACACGTGAGTTATATGGCACAGTCATCTCCGATGATGCTGTACTGAGCGTATAAATCTCGTTTCGTTCTCCTAGGACAATGATAAGGAAATCCGTCCACAAACGGTTAGGAGGTGAACTCCGCTCTTGTTTGGTTATTTCCTAAAGAACCGGGGTTGAGTTAACCGGAAATTATCGAACGTTGTTTCGAAGAGAACGGAATCAGATATGTTATCCGAAAACCACTTCGATCCAACGAATGTGTTTCGAAGTGAAGTCATTGTCAAGAGCATGGAATCGAAGATAGAGATGTGAAGTGCAAGGGCTAATCGCTACCAATCCTGAGGGTGATTCCAAAATGGATATAGTAGGAATAGTGCCTTCGGTTTCGTTCAGACCCAGAACGGACTTGTATGGATGAATGCTATCAGCACATTATCATTGGAGGTCAATGAGCATTCTAAGTGTAAATGTTCTTGAAAGGTAATCGTAGCCTCAAGCCTCATCAACCGGGAATGACTAAAATAGAGGAGATACAGTATGGCTAAGTGGGTTGCTCCCAAGTAGGGTATGATCATCCCTATCTAGAGTCACTATTATCTCTCATTTGTATGCTTCAGGGCCCATTAACGGAAGTGTGATCATATTCGGTACTATCTAGCAAGGGGTAGGCCGGTCCTGTGTTGACAGGGGATCCAGACGAGGTCCTCGGTGTTATTTTATCCAGAGATGCACCGTGACGGGCGGTACCCC
Source organism: Allium fistulosum (assembly GCA_030737815.1). Taxonomy (NCBI): domain Eukaryota; kingdom Viridiplantae; phylum Streptophyta; class Magnoliopsida; order Asparagales; family Amaryllidaceae; genus Allium; species Allium fistulosum. The sequence goes on along the minus strand of CM060903.1, from coordinate 706,733,518 downwards.
ATTAGCCCAGTCATTGTTGGAATCCAATCTCCAATACATGCCTTACGTTTTCGATTTTAGAGTCTAGTATGTTGGAATGTGAGATGCAAGCATTTCAACTATTTTATCTATTTACTTTGACCCCTAGACATTATGATAATATCATTGGATTTGATATAAAATGTTTTGGTTATCGTAATGTAAAAACTCATCCGTTTTTATGTGCAATGTGGTCTTACGAGATACCTTTTGTTTGAAAAGTTTTCGAACAAAGAATCATTTTGGTTGCTACCTGTTATCGAGTTTTACTCACGCTGGTTTACCAGACTAACCCGGGCGTTATTCCATGTAATGCTCGGGTCAGACCGAGCATGTTTTTCTCAGGTTTAGCTGGATACTTTGGAGTTGGAAAGAGCTGGATGGTCAAGACGCGTTCATGTATATTTTTCTTCCGCTGTATTATAGAGTCGGTATGTTTGTCAATAGTAAGGACGGGTTTCTATAACTATCCAAAAAATGTAGGATAAGTCTGGTGTACTCTGATGTTGTATATATGAATAAAGATGTTCCTTTTTGTAAAGATCATTGTTGTATTGTATATTATTCGCTGCGTTGTGAGATTCTATGTTATTTAGTTTTCTTCTATCTTCTACCTTCTTCTTTCACCCTAACAAATTGGTATTTCCGACACTTAAATATCCGGCATGTGATACAATGGACGTATTAGTGTCGATTTTCGAGGGTTGAAAATCCGGTTCGTTACAATTATATTCCTCATCCATTGCAGCTTTCCATTTATCATCAAGTATGGCTTGCTCAAAATTTTCTGGTTCACTGTAGTTTATAGTAGTTACATATACGTTTGGCTTGAATATTCCACTCTTTGATCTTGTTGTCATATGATGCCCAGTTTGTGTTTGCCTGACTTGAGTACGAGAAGTTGTAGTAGTTTCTTGTTCATTATGTGTACTTGATTGTCATTTTGTTCATGCTGACTGCTTTGTCTTGTGCTTTGATTGTTCTGAAGAGTGCTCAAGCATATTAGTCAACCCATGATTTGGTCTATCATCAGAAAAGGTAAATTGTGATCCTGATATGTCTTGAGTTACATTTGTGTTCCTTGGTTCCATATCATTTGAGTAAAGTGGTATATTTGGAATTGAGACTGTTTGTGCACTTTCTGGGTTGGTCTTTTTTAGTTACCTTTAAAAGGAAAAAAATTCATTAAAAACCACATGTCTGGAAATAAAAATCTTACCTTTGCTGTCAAGACATTTGTAGCCTTTTTGCTTGGATGCATATCCTAGGAATGTGCATGGAGAGGATCTAAAGTTAAGTTTGTGTGCATTGTATGGCCTTAAGCGTGGAAAACAAAGACATCCAAAAACTTTTAGACTTTGATAATCCGGTTTTGTATTAAACATAATTTCAATTGGACTTTTATGATCCAGAACTTTTGTAGGTAATCTGTTAATAAGATGCACTGCTATGCCAAAAGCATCATGCCAGAATTTTAGTGGTAAGGAAGCTTGGGCTAATAGAGTAAGACCGGTTTCTACAATGTGCCTATGGTTCCTTTCCACCAATCCATTCTGCTTAGAAGTATAAGGGCATGTAGTTCTGTGCATAATCCTTTTTTTCTGAAAATACACATTAAGAGATTTATATTCTGCTCCTCTATCTGTTTGATTGGTTTTGACCAGATAGTTTGTCTGGTTATCTGCTTGGGTAATGAACTATATCACTGCATTGTGTGTACCTGACTTTTTCATATCCATATAAATCTGGAATAAGCATCAACAAAATAAATATAATATTTGAATCCATAATCAGAATTGATTAGAGCTGGACCTCAAAAGTATGATGCTATCAGCTCAAGAGGTCCGTGAAAAACTGTAGATGAGTTAGTAAAGTAAGTTTATGACTTTTACCTAATTGACAGTAAGTGCATATGTAAGGTAAAGATACATCACCAAAGGAAATATTATTATCTATTAGAATTTGGTTTACAATTCTTTCACTTGGATGACCAAGTTTATAATGCCATACATCAAAAACATTATTTGTTCTATTTGTTGCAATACATTCAGTAAGATTGCATAATTTTCTTGCTGGTTGTAGTTTGATAGATTGAATTTATACAGGCCATTTTGCACTTCACCCTACAAAAGAATGTTTTTAGTTAGTAAATCTCTAACTAAGCAAGTTTTAGGATAGAACTCAAAATAGACTCTATTATCAGTTGCAAATTGAGATACACTAATGAGATTTTTTCTCTTATTTGTGGCACTCTAAGTAAATTTTTAAGATATAAACGTCTTTTTCCATGAATAATACTATCTCCAGTATGAGTAATAAAATCCGACTCACCATTTCCCATATATGCTAATTTGTTACCTTTGTACTCCTTGTTGCCTATATTCAGGTTGTGTAGATTGCTGGTGATATGATTTGTTGTACCTGAGTCAGGATACCAACTTTCACTCATTATATCTTCAGTTCTTGCTACTTCATCGGTCTCCAGGTGATGTATTTTGTTATTTACTGATGCATTTCTTGTTTCTGACTGCATTTGCACTATGTTTGCACTTGGGTTAATATTTCTTTGATTTCCTGAATTCTGACTTTGCTGTGTGTATGGAGTATCAAATCTGAAGTAACATCTCATTGTTGTGTGACCATTCCTTCCACATATTTGACATTTCATATTGTTATTGTTATTCCACCTGCCTCCTTTACCTCTTTCTCTATAAGATTGTCCTTCTCTCTAAAATGATTGATTTCCTCTACTATTTGACTCATTTCTATTACGGTATCTCTCTTCTTGATGTTTGCTGTTAAAATTGGCAGTATAATTGATTGTATAATCTGTCTCCATTGGTTTCTTTTGTTTAATCCACCCTTCATGTGCAAGAAGGGTGGAGTGGGCATATTAAATGGATGGTAGGGTTTTCTTTGATGAAATCACTGCAACCACTGATTCATACTCCTCACTAAGTTTATTTAAAATTGATAGAACCTGTTCGGTATTAGTAATTTTATGCCCAGCAGTACTTAACAAATCACAGAGAGTTTTTATCTTGGAAAGATACTCTCTCATTGACATGTCATCTTTCTTTAAATTTTGAAGCTGTCTTTTGTAGTACATAATTCTTGCTGCTGATTGAGTACTAAAGATTTTCTCTATGGTTGACCATATATGCCAAGTTGCATCCCACAATCTATGGTAGTAAGTTTGTACTTATTGATGATAGTAGCCAAGAACTAAAGAGAATGTCATATCTTTGATATGCAGTGTATTCTCTGTTGGCTATTGACTTTCCATCACTGTCTTCCAGGAATTGTGGAGGAATTGTTGAAGTGGCAGAAATGAAATTATCAAGACCATACCCTCTGATTGCAGTTTGCACTTGATACTTCCAAAGGAGATGATTGCTTTCATCTAAGTGTGCAATTATCAATTGACTTTGTGGGCTAACCATGGTCTTGATTAATTCATGTGTGGCCATTTGTTGAGATGTAGCTGAGTTGTTTGAAGTTGCTGAATCAGTTCCAGCCATGATAAGAATAGAGTCCAAATGATAATATTGATGGATTCTTTAGGTGATAAGGATTCATAGAAAAAAAAACTTCCAAGAAGATCAAGAAACAAATCTGATATCTTCAAGAGAAAAGTAAGTGCAGTCACTAACTCAATGATGATTTAGTGATGGGTTTTTCTGGCAAGGCACTTCCCTTTTGATTCTTTTGATGATTTTTTAATGATTTCTTGAATCTGATTTCAAATTTTCTTTTCTAATTGAAATCTTGATGCAGCAAGTTCCTTGTATAGGATCTAATGGCAGGGTATTTGGTTTCTTTTCGAAAAACACTTTGAAATTCTGATCTCAAATGATGATGCTCTATTAATTCCGATGAGATCTTGATGCCGCCAAATTATCAAATGATGATGATGATTCTGATGATATTCTGATCCATATGATGCCGTTAGGCAACTTGCTATGATTCCAAATTGAATTTCTTGAGTGTTTGATTTTTCAGAAGTAGAAGAGAGATGAACAGAAGAAAATTGCATTCAATCTGATGAATCACGGTTTGTTTACATACTTACTATATTTATATTGGTACATAACTGAGTAAATAGCTTATATGGGCTTGAGCTTATTGCTCAACCCATTACCGCATTATTACACATTATTTACACATAATAGAATAAAGTATGATATCGTAGGTTATGACAACCCGATAGCTTTCATTTGTATCTTTCATTTTAGGCAAGTTCTTGTACTCGGATTATACCTTATTTTTATTTATTTATTTTTTACTTTTATTTCCTTTTAAATTAGAGTTAGATGGAAACTTTGATGTGCGACGTTGAATGGAGTCATTTGTTTATCCAGTCATTATGTTACTTCATCTTTCGGGAAGAACGTTTTTGTTTCGGCCCTGGGAGCCAAAATTACTTCATTTTAACGTAGGGTAAAAAGGATATAATGGCCCAATTAGCCCATGTATGCTTACGGAGTGCGATATTGCGTTTGAACGACATTGTTCAATTTTGAATTTTTTTGGCGAGATGTCGAAGTTTCCTTTCTTTCCAAGCTGTAAAGCCTGGTAGAAAAGAGTAGTATACAATGACTAGACTTTCCACTATATTTTAGGTTCTTGTTCATAATCCCCAGATTGCCCTTTTCCTTCTTTCCTTCTCAAATCAATGGCTCTCTATGCTACTTTCACATCCACAATAGACTCATACTTAGGCCTAACCCCTACATCATTCTTCACTATCCTCGCACTCATGGTCGGAGTCTACCTCCTAGTCTCCTCCTTCTTCGTTTCGCCCGACACACTAACGTCGTCTAGGAATACTGCAGCGCCTCCATCTGAACCGATTGGTTTACCTGCCGAGCCGGTGCAGCTTGGTGACGTAACGGTCGAGGAGTTGAAGGCGTATGATGGGTCTGATCCTAAGAAGCCTTTGCTGATGGCGATTAGGGGAAATATCTTTGATGTTTCTAGAGGGAGGTATACGATGATTTTATTGAGATTTTGTTTGCTGATTCGGATTTTAATTTAGCTAATTTTGCGCTTCCTTTTTTCATTTAGTTTTTTGTCTTGCAAATGCTTTGTTAACATTTAAAATTTACTGTAATTTAAAGCAACCGGGGTTTATACTTTATAGCACAATAATCAATATTAAGACTGATCGGTTACACATAACCTACTCCTACTGTGATTTATTTTTTTTCCTATCGGCAAATGCTTTCAATACCATTTTATGGTTGTATTTGTATAGACAGCTAGGAGCCTATAATATCATAGAATGCAGGATACCAACACGAATTTGGTGGTTAAGTACAAATTTGAAGGCAATGATTTCTTTTCATTAGCCAAGAGGAATTACAGAAGGTAAGTATGCCATAGTTCTCATAGGACATTCTAGATAATGGTTAAATACTAGAGAACCACTTATTAAGCAGTGGGAAGAATGATATTTATGTAGAGTTTATTAATTTTCCAAAGTTGAGATGATTCACAACATACATAGAGCTGTGTAACATTTTTTGCATCATATATGAAAAATCTTTATCTTGAAATACGCATGTTAGTTTAGTTCAAGTGTGGCATGTTAGTTGCTTGCTAATACCATAAAAAATAAATTAGACACAGTAAAATTTGTATACTACCTAATATCAAAGTCTTTTTACATAACCATCAACCATTGTCCAAAATGACTTTGCACGGCCGTCAACCACTGACCAAAACAAATTTTCCATGCCCATCGAACTTCAGTAGTTCGGTGGTTGATGACTGTGAAAAATTGTTTTGGCTTGTGGTTGATGGCCGTGCAAAAAAAGATGTTATTGTTGCTTTAGAAAAGCCTGGTATTACGAAGAGTATAGGATAAAATTGTCTGGTATTTTTTAGCAATTGTGCGGTATAACTCCCACTGTGAAATTACTCTCCACGGTTTGTAAATTCTATAATAATATCATTGATTCGATCGTAGTATTGCTCACCATTGTCTATTAAAGGTAACCATTCATTCTCTTGGTGTTATGATAATGATAAATAAAATCTTTTTTCATTTGATGCAGTCACCAACAAAAGTAAAGGGTTATGTAATCCTTACTTGATAAGGTGTATATGCATGCCTTCATTGAATTGTATGTATGATATTATGCACCATCCTTTGATATGAAAATTTGAACAGATAAATTATAACTGGATCTGCCAATCAACTTGCCAGAAGCAAATTTATTTGTTTGTCAGTTGAAACGTGGTGCTCCATCTTTCCCACTATTTTTTCATGCTGCATGCATCTAGTCACAACTCACTTTATTGCAGGTTAATTTAGCTCAAGTCTCTTGAGAGTTGAGACCTAGAAGCTACCACATATGTTATAAGCGGAATTCATGGATGCATATTAGAACCTATTTGGAGACATCTATTTAGGCACATATTAAGTTATTGTAAACCAAACATGTATTTAATGCAATCTGCAAGCACCATGTTTTGTTAATTTTAAGACTTATCACCCAAAGTATTCTACAGTATTAACTGAAAAATTCTAAATGCACATCACACGGCATGTGATTCCTGGCTTCTTGTTGTTGTTGTTTGAACCGCTTTTAGCTAGTCAAAAATTTAATACAACATGCTTGGATGCACATCTTAGCAATTTTTACTCTATTTTCTCAAGTTGCTTGCATCGGTTTATAATACAGTCTATCATCGTAATCTAAGCTAGCTTAAGTGTCTTAGAACCACTAAACACTATACAATATCCTAGATGGATTTCAGAGATGTTTGTAAAAATCCTATTAAAAGCAAGGTTCTAGAGCTCGGTTTTGGTCTTTTGTAATCTTAGCAATTTCGATCTAATTCGTAAATTTTGAGTATTTCAGTTCAAGTTTCGGTTTTGGATTTTATTATTTATTTTTCATATAATTACACATATATTTTTAATTACACATATATTTTGTTTAATGAAATAAAACAAAATGTGTAATTTATATTTAATTGAATAAGATATAAATGAACAATGTTGATTAATTATAAATATTTATAACAGTAACAAATATTTATTTATTACTTATTATTTAACCTTTTTAGTTACTATATATATATATCATGGTGTAAGGTTTCGGCCGGAACTCCGAGATTTCGACCATCTCGGTTCGGTTCCGGCCGGAGGCGAGACGGGATTAGGTTAAAATCCCGTCTCGACAACTTACAACAAAAGAAATCAGAAAAATATCGAATTGAATGAGAAAGAAAGGTAAAAGACAGATAAAAACAAATCGAATTGAATATACAGTAAAAAAAGAAATCAAAATTGTTTATAAATTCATGAATTCGAAAGCATAACTCATCACCTAAGTCAAGCATAAGAAATTCACCCATCTCGAGCATCGAGATTAAGGAGGAGGAGCAATTCGAGCTGTGAGAGGTGCAATTCGATCTTCGACGGAAGCAGTTTGAGTGGCGATGTTGATTTCGAGCATTGTAGAGGTGAGTTTTTTTTTTCATTTGTTCTGGAACGTGGCAGTTAGATTAGGGTTAGGAATGATAAAAATTAAAAAGAATAGGTGGGGCTTTGGATAATGTATGGAACTAATGTGTTGGGCTGAGATTTTATCTGGGCTGAAATAATATTTAAACATACTAGTTGTGATTTAAATATATGGGCTGGGATAATGTATAGATCTAAATTAGTAATATAGCCATATATTAAAAATATCAAACCATACCTTGTTAGTAACATATGTACTTTTATGTTAAAAATATAAAAGTCTGATATCTGCACCAAAACCGAAACTTTCGAAATTTCCGAATTTGGCCGAAACCAATAAAATTTCAGATGATCGAAACCGAATTCTCGAACCTTGATATATATAATGATTTTGCATGTCTTCGAAGTTAAAATTCAGATTTTGAATATTTACACAAGGTTTCCAGAATGTGATTTAAATCGTAAATCGTAGATTCAAAATATCCATAATTTAAGGTTTATATGCATATTGAAGTTGATTTTGATGTTTGAACTTCTACAATTAAACTTAAAAATTAATTTTCGCTTTAATTCCATTTTTATTTGTTTTATAAACATTATAACGAGAATTAATTATGAATCTAAATAAGTATATTAAATGTGTTAGTATGAGTTGAATGTGTATTTGAATGTGGTTTTAACTGAGTTTGAATCGGAATGTAAATCGAATCATAAATGGAGGGATCCAATCTGAATCGGGATTCAAATTGTAAGATTTTAAGATTTTTGACTACGATATTTGAATCGTAAATTAATTCTTTTTTTGTTTTTCTTCTATAAAAATCGAATTCCAATAGTTTGTTTATTGAACCAAAATTTTGGTTTCGTTTCGATTCCTGCTGAGATCGGAACAAAACGACCGAAATCTCGGTGTTTCGGTCGAAACTTCAAACCTTGATTAGAAGACATTTATTAGTTCAAACACATAATAGGTTGCATATACAATGGAAATGATCTACATTGCCCTTATTTACCCTTTGAATCTCCCTTGGTATTTTTATGCCAATTTATTTCCGAAATAAAACAACATTTCATTTATGTGAACCGTTGCTTGTAATCCGGTCTTGGCAACACATTGTAACAAAAGGAATCCCCAATGTTATGTGCCACCAATCCATTTATATACCACGATTATTTCAAATATCCTACGATGTGGGATTTTAATCCGTTCAATCCACGCACCCACTCCATTTACAATGCGAGCCACACCTAACATTGCTATCAAAATTATGTTTACAAAAATTATAATATTTCAAAACTTTTTAATCCTTCAAAACTACATTTTAAATTGACGGTTAAAATAAATATTTTCAATGGTTCATATTGATATACAATATTGAATTGTTTAGAAGTTTCGGACTGATACAAAAATAACGGAGGATCCCCTAAAATTTCTCATACAGGTTCTCATATCAATTATTTCTGAATTTGTCCAAGTTTTGTGGATATGATCTTATTCCAAACATGATCATCCTCATAGATTTTTGTATCATTTTGAAACTTCTAACCTATCAAATATATGTCCTCTTCCCAATGGCACAAATTACTCAATCTTTACTGTATATGCGCTAAATTAACTTAAATAGCAAATATATGTCCTCTTCCCTGTGACACAAATTACTCGATCTGTAGTGTATGCGAGCTAAATTAAGTTGAATTAACATGAGGAATTTTATCTACTATATCACACAGTATGCCATAAGTGTCTTGTGAAGCTTGGATTGATGAACTACACTCTCTAATAGTCGAAGTAAATGACACACCTGACTGTTTTTTTTACAAATAATTGGGTCACAAAGCACTCGATATATCGCTGTCTGAACTTGCTTCTTCTATACGCTATAATAATGTCAAATCGGATGTGGTTGATACTTATAGGGACTGATAAGAGATATCTAATCAGAGTGACTCTGCGTAGTGCTCTACATATTATGTTGGTTTTTAGCATTATCAGGTATTAGCAAAGATGTTTTTTTCCTGCACAAATGGTTCATTTTTTTGAATCCTTTCCCGCATGAATCTTACTAAGGACAAATTTTTCAAAAAAAGTTAATCTGCAAATTGCAAATTTAAGTCAGTTTTTAAACTATTTGCAAGTATAGACTGATTTGTGCCAGTTCAACGCTGAGTTACAGCGATTAAAAAAAAATCCATTTGGGCGCATTTGTAAATTGTGATTATATACATATGCGCCTGCGCATGTGTATGCAGTTCCCAATTGCAGCAATACAAATTATTTTTACAAGTTGAAGTTGACTTAAGTGAGTATATATTGGTGTTATTCCTCATTGCGCCTAGTGTTAAATTCTATAGTCGCAATTCGTAATTGTGCTCAAATGCAATTTTTTTAATAAAATCACTGGTAACTTAGTGCTGAGTTGGTAAAAAGCAGTTTATATTTGCAGATAGTTCGAAAAGTAGCTTAAATTTTTATTTAATTTTAAAAAATTAGTCTATTCTGAAAATATGTCATTTAATTAAAAATACCTTTTTGAGAAAATTGATACAAATCATCTAGCGTGACGTACTTTGCTTGCCCGCAATTGTTTGGTTGGTTATTTCCTTTTATAGTATTCTATCATGGTGGGCACAACTCACTACATAATCATAGACTGATAACAAAATTTGACAAGTGCCTTGGAATTTCTAGATGCTACGATGGGTTTCATGGATGATTGTTAGAATCTTGCTGAATATTTATGTAGAAACGGTCTAGTTATGTACGAGTGCCAAAATAAAATTTGTACGCCAGTGTTGTGTGAATGATAACTACCAAATTGTGTAGAATGTGATTTTAAATTAGGGTTTGGACCTTCCTTATTCTTCTCATGCGATTTAAGAAGCTCCTAAAGCCTATATCCTTTCATTTGGCTCTCCTAAGGTAATAAGATAGCTGATGTATACTTATTTTAAACTACCATATGAATACTTATTTCGAAACCATTTCGAATCTTTTGACCATCTAAGATGACATGATATGAACATGCGTATATATGTGTGTGTGAGTCACAAATTAATATTTTATGCGTATAATTTGATAAAAGAATATTCTAATTTTTTTCCTCAATGTTTTGAGAATCAGATGATGGAACCACATTCCTTTTTTTTTTATATACATATTGAGGTGCATGACCTTTTAGTGTATGAGGTGTCCTTTAAATTTGCAGTTGTATGTTAAAACTAAATTGTAGTGTTACAGGATGTTCTATGGACCTGGTGGACCATATGCCTTATTTGCTGGAAGAGATGCAAGCCGAGCTTTGGCTCTCATGTCATTTGATCCAGTCGACCTTACTGGAAATCTTGAAGGTTTAAGCGCATCTGAGCTTGAAGTTTTGCAAGATTGGGAGTACAAATTCATGGAGAAATACGTTAAAGTTGGACAACTTGTTACTGATAAATCAACTGTTACCAAGAGCGAAGGAAGCGAATTGGTTCATTCTTCCAAATTGGAAAGTGAGGAGGCCAAGTCTTCTTCTGACTGACTGCTTCATAACCCTTATTAGTTATTAGTTACAAAGCATTTTTTTTTCATGATATGTGTGTACTGTGATATATCATATATCATCCTAGCAACTTTAGCTGATATTCTTATCCATACATTTAACCACGTAATTATATTATCTAAGTAATTGTTAATGTTCTATCAAAATGCTTCTCATGAGACCTTTGTAAGCTCGTACTCTGTATGTTGTGTAGGTAGACCTTGGTTAGGCTTGTGTGTTTACACACATATATATCTTTTATTTAGCATCATTTTGTAGTCTTCTGATATTGGCCACAAGTTTTTATTTAAATATTAGTTTAAATATATTTAAACATAAACTTATGGTTGATATCAGAGAACTACAAATGGTGCTAAATAAAGGATCGGCTATACTTCATTTTGACTACATCATAATTCCTTTTTTAGTTTTCACTGTAAGTTTCAAATTAAATAATAGAGTGTAGTGACGGAAGGTGGAAAATATTATCATTTACGTCTGAACTTGTGGTTGAAACCAGGGAGATTAGAGGTGTAGCAAAAATGATGTGTAGTTGATTCTTGCCATATGTATACACATACACGCGTTATTGTGAATTTTATTTAGAGGATTGTTAAAATGTTTCAACGTACGGTTAAGAGAAGGCAAAATTTATGAGGATTTTGCTCAAAATGAATTTTATACATGAGGCTTTATTACTCCTAAAACTTGTATCAACTGAATAAACTAAATTGCGAAAATGATTGCACTTAAAATTGCCATATTAAGCATTTAATTTCAACATCGACAAAGCTGTTTATTTTAATTTTATTTTTTATTTAAATAGAAAAATTAAAGTTTATTATCATTAATTATTGTATATGATTAAATTAATGATCTTTAATTTGTTTTGCAGAGGTTAAACACATGGATTTAGCAATGATATAATCACGTGATGAGATTTTGTGATTCTTAATGCACAAAAGCTGTTTGATATAATATTAAAGGAAATTATTTAAGTGATGTAAGGTTTATGTTGTCATCATCATACTTGCATATTTTCCCAAACGATTTTGGTTGGTCAAATAATTTTTCAATTTTCATAGTTTTCTATCTTAAGTAAAATCTTAAGTTAAATTTACCTTTCTTTTTAATCATTTTGAATACTCGTCTTAAATCAATTTAAGTCTTTTTTTTCCCTCAATTTAATATCTTTTTCCTCTCCTTAGTTGTACTTTATCTTGTCTTCTTTATATGTGTTTATATAATCTAAGCCTCCATTCTTTTTCTCATTTATAGTGTCACCTTTAGTTTGTTTTTCACTCTCTCGTTTCTTACTCTATCTTTTCTTGTAATTCCAACCATTCTTCCGAACATTCACGTTTCTCCTACATTTAACTTATTTTTTTGTTTCTTGATTAGATGACACATTCTGCGTTTTGTAATATGTAGATTTAGTTGTTGTTCCTTAATTTTTTTTGTTTTTTTAACATAAAGGTTGTATGATCCGAAGATCATGCAACCATTATATATATAAAGCAGAAATAAAAGAAGTACAGACGTCCCGGGTAGCACACCCACAATACAGAAACAAGCTGGCAACATGCTTGACCAGTAACATAATAATAACAAATATGTACAGAATAGCCGGCCAGGCAAAGCAAAAATAGCAAAACAAATACATCAGAATAAATAGCAAAGGCGCAAGATAAAACCAAAAAGAAGTCCTCTATTTCAACCAAAAACAGTCCACCTAAGCCCCAGCACACCTATGGAACAAACCAATGAGCTCGGGGCAGAAACCGGGAGTGCGAGGCGATAAAATGAATTTCCGATCCTAATCCGAAGCAACCAGAATCGCCTCTGTAAGCCCCAAATTCACCGTCATTGCAAAGGACCAGCTCATCTTCCGTAAGCCAATAATATAGTTCACGCTCGTCTTTATCGTCATCTAATGTCCATTTGGAGAATACTCACCAACTAGAATGGAAGCACAAACCACTTTTCCTATGAGATCAGGTTTTGGCTTCCTTGCAGAAGACCGGTTGTGTGCCTTTGGCTAACTTATCAGTAAGTTCCTCAACAATGCACTCAACACTCGAGGAATCAGAATGAAGAGCCTCAGTAAATTTATTTTCAAACAAGTGATTAAGGAAATAGGCGGATCATGAGAAGGGACGTGGGGATTCTCTAGGGGTGGCTGAACCGGCGTTGGGACAGTCGGCACCTAGGAAGGAATGGATGGAGAGGTTTGGGGCGGATCAAGGGGCGGAGGGTTGATTGGTGGGGAAACTGTAGGGCCGAAGGAGGGCGTAGCCGGAGGGATCGAGGGGGGACTAAGGTTGGGCAGTGGGTCGGAATGAGAGATGTGAGGAGATTTGATTTTCCAATTCCTAACTAGAGGTTTAGGAAGAGGATTCTTAGGGGGAAGCTTATCTAGGGCAACACCGGAATGAGGACATGCAGAAGAAGTATGGCCAAATGAGTGGCATAGGTAGCAAATATGAGGTTTCCACTGATACGAAATGTCAACGAAGTCAATCCTATCGGCGGCTAAGGAGACAAGAATACGAGTGGGTAGCTGCCTAGAAGGGGAAATCTCGATAAGTGCCTTTGCAAAACGAAGGAGCAACCTACGCTCGGTGTAAATATCAAAACAAATCAGTTGACCAATATGATTAGCAATTCAATTAACACCCTCTAGCGATTGGAAAACTGAAGGGATATTTGAGATATGCACCTAAACAGGAATATATAAGACTTGTTCACGAGCAAGATCGACAGAAGGATACCCAATGGGTGATGATGAACACTTTTCCTTCAATAATAATAGGGTCTGATTCTACAACACATGCTCTCTCTTGGGGGCAAGAAAACTTGAAAAAGTAAATAGACTTATCACATCTACAAAACCACGCAAACGACACAAACAGAGGACTTGATTTTTCACGGTAGAATAATGAGAGGCCTCATCCAAGAAGAAACCAACTAAATAATCTTTCCAGAACTCAATATCCGCGTCGATAATTTCCTTGGGAGGGGAGACAGGCTTATCAGCAAAATTAACATCATACTGTTTAGGAACAAAAGAGCCTGTGTTCTCGGTCTCTTCTTAAATAGAGAAGACCAACCACTTGTAGACGAGGGCTTAACATATCAATTTTCGAGAAGGAATTGCAATCAACATTCCACAGAGGTGGAAGCAATATTAGAAAGAGTGAGATCAGAAAATACCTTTAGAGGCCTAACATCATATGAATCCGTCTTTTTTCTTACCGACAGAACAGAGGATGAAGGCACTTGCCCCAAAATCAACTTGGACCCTTCCACCAAAACAACAGCATCAGGCGAGTGTGAACTCAAGTTTCCAACATTAGGCAGCCTAGCACCATCAACCAAAGCGGCAGCGACTGTAGAACCAGCAACAGCCAAATCAGGGTCCACGTCTGATAGTCTAGACCCAAGCGGAGGAGCAAGAAATCCCTTCAAACCTAGAAACCGCACCCGAATCGGCATGGTGGGCTTCCAAAATTAGAGGACGAGTAGGCAGAGGAGGAAAATCGACACTATTTAGCAGCGATGCTATAAGCAAGGGCACCATCGTGGAGCTAGGGTCGGAAAGAGAAAACGAAACAGGTGTGCGATTGTGATACTGCAGAACGTTGGAGGAGAAAGATCGGTGCATAAGAAGAAATTTGCAAACTTCGAAGTAGGTAAATCGATTAGAAGGACGAAAATTGAAGAAGCGAATTTCAAAATTTGAAATCTCCATTATCGCCAGCCTTTATTTTGCGGCTTAGATCTAAATGGATGTAGATTTAATTGTTGTTCCTTAAATTTAAATGGCACATTCTGCTTTATATAATATGTAGATTTACTTGTTTTTCCTTAACTTTTCCTTTTGGTTTCTCTAATTTCTCCTATCACATAACATAGCACTAGCTTATCTCGGTACCATCCAAAGGAAATTCTATTCATATCAACTGATATGTACATTTATTGAGAACTCACCAGTCTCTCCACATGTAGATTATATTTTTGTCTCGTGGTTTTCATACATATTTTGATTTGGTTTTATTACGTGTGTTGAAATTTGTTTTTTTACGTATTGCTCGCTCTCTTGGTAGTTTATCATAGGCTTTTTCTACGTCCGTGAATAACATATGCAAATCCTTTTGTTTTCTTCTAACTTTCTATTGATTGTCTTATTAAGTACATAGCTTCTATTGTAGATTCGCTTGGCTCACTGCTTAATCATTATTTTATCACAGTTTCCCATTGATTCATTGTATGCCTGTTGACTAGATTTCTAGCCAACCTAAAATTGTGATTAGAAGTAGGTATCAGAGAAGGTATCCGGGTATTAGGGTATTCCCTAGTGCCGTATTTAATAAATGTAAAATGAGGAGTTATGAACTATGATGCAAGAAAAATAAATAACACAAGATTTAGAGTGGTTCGATCTTAGTGAAGATCTACGTCCACTATAATAACTAATTTTGTTACTTATTACAAATTTTTTAGCTATGTTATATGATATGCAAGAATGGAAAATTCAAATCCTTTGTACAAGTGCACGTGAATCCATATTTATAATTGTTAAGATCAATATCTAGAGGGCTCAGATTGAAGCTCCAGACCTTGGGTTTTCTCGTAGTTGTTGATGGTGTTATATAGTTTAGATGATGATCAGCTAGGAAGCCAGATGGAGAAAACGACTCGGATGAAGGTCAACCGACAATCCATACTATGACATTCGTGTGTTAGAAATGCGACATGAGAGCTGTTGGTGAATAATAGCGTCACTGTCATGTTGACTGTGAAGCACAAAGGTTAGTTATTGCACAATGGTGCTTTTGTTAGATGAACAGTATCGTATTATGCTGAGCTTGTCAGGGAAACAATACAGGATCGTCGTTTCTTAATGTAGGGACGACCAAACAGTTTTGTTAAAAGTCTGCCGAGTCACGACGAAGCAAGA
Organism: Allium fistulosum; assembly: GCA_030737815.1. NCBI lineage: Eukaryota > Viridiplantae > Streptophyta > Magnoliopsida > Asparagales > Amaryllidaceae > Allium > Allium fistulosum. The sequence goes on along the minus strand of CM060903.1, from coordinate 706,717,539 downwards.
CAGACGGGGCAGTTTAGACGACCAAGGGAGAGACGATTTAGGAGAGACGAGAGGTTTAGATGGGCATATGGGAGGCGAGACTTTCTTGTTGCAGCTTAGTAATCTTTAGAAGAGGTGGGGCTACTCTCTCCTTAGGCTTCTTGGCTTCTTGTTGATAGTGAAGTTTCAATGGGTCAATGTCCAGCCCAAGAAGCGACATGGTGCACCTATATCCGAGATCTAAACCACTAGAAGTGTTTGTGTAAGTTTTGGACCGGACCGACCATTGGTTGGGAAATATGGTGCGGGCTTGTGTTGTTGGGCCCTTATCTAACAGGCCCAATATTAATTATGAGAAATCCAAACAACGTGATTCATTTGTGCAAAGAAAATTCTAATTATATAGCTAAGATTACCCAACATACATCACATTCCAAAAAAACACATTATTTAAAAAAAACTTGCCAAATTCCGAAGAGAAATCGACAAGCTGTAAACCCCCCCCCCCCTCCCAAGTGGACTTTGACCCTTTTAAATCCATCAAGCCTCCAGGGAATTATTTCATGGCAACCTAAATAACAGAGTTGCTAGGATTCGAACCCGGGGTATCGCACACCTTGTCTGTGAAACACGTGCTGCCCTACAGGTGTTCCAAAAAACATTATTAAATTACCTTTCTTCTTAATTACATCTTTAATCATTTTCTTATAACTCTTTAAATTAAAACTTAAAGATATGAAACAAGATCAAGTCAATACGTTTTAATAAAGAAGCTAGTGGAATATTAAATCATGGAGCCCAAAATACCAACTAAGACAACACGACTAACAACTATAATTTCAAAATATTTAACTTATGTCTAAAATTAAGATTGATTTTGTTGGAATTAGGAAATCTAAAATTATTATATAAGAAAGAAGCTACAATATTAGCGTTGGAAATTAAAATTGATTTTGTTGAATTTTGATTCAATTTATCGCTAGAAATTAGATATATTTTTTGTTGAAATTTTGACGTAATTTAATGCAAGAAATTTCTAGTTTTTTGTGAATGAGTTTTAAGTTTGAACGGATGATGATGAAGATAAGAACAAGGGTAATTGTTTTATAAATAATAATGCACCATAAGTAATTTTGATGTATACTAATTTGTTATATTTTTGGTGCACACTAAGTGATTATTGGTGTACACTAACTAATTATTGGTGTATGAGTATAGTTTTGTTTAGTTTAAGTCCTCTATAGTTATCATAATTTTGTATATCTTAATTAGTTTTAAAATTTTGGATCATCGTGGGTTTTCTCCACTTGTTTAAAAAAATTACTTTAGTAAATACTATATTGATTAAGTTTGTAAGTCGTTTAATCCATTTACTTCCTAATGCTTCCATGATTCTATCATAAATTATACAGACCTACCGATTTAAGGTTTAAGTGCTTTATTAAATAAGGTTAAAAAAGGAATCAATATGAATTATAAAGGGAAACCAAATATGTAACGAGCCTTCGTACGAATAAGAATATTGGATTTAACAAAAAATAGTACCTTTTAAACCATTTTTTGAGTTTATTTAACAATTCCCATTTATTTAATCTTTAAACTAATTATTTAAGAATCACTTTAAATTATGAACTAAATCTTTGATATTTTGGTAATAAAATAATGTTGCTTTACTTTGGAAGTAAACTCTAAATGAGATTCATGTTCGGTTTTGTCATTTTTTTCCAATTGTATATTTAGAGACACAAAGTATACATAAATTCATGATTCTATAATCTTGAAACCAACCACTAACGTGGTTTCAAAAAAATGAAATCTTTCATTGCATTCCAACAAGAAATTATAATGATAAGATCAGTAGATACATGTATTCTGCAAATTGCATGCAAGTTGTTTTCCTATACGTAAATAATTGTGTATATAAGCTTAAACTGTGAATAAATATTGCATAATAGCATCTTATTTTTGATGTTATTTGTCTCATTTATTTTGCTGGTTGAATGTTTGATTCGTGCTCGTATGCAGGATCAAACTAAACTTTGAGTTATCCTAGATAGGTAGAGACTTTGTTGCCTAAAAAAACCAAAGCAATATAGGAACACTATGAATAATTTTTCATTATATTCACATACATAATTCGATACTCTCAAAATATGTACTACATAAAAAACATAAACATATTCCAACTTCTTTAATATATCAACAATCTATTCAATGACAAGAATTTATCGAGTTTCTAGAAGCTTCAATTGTGTCATTATATTTTACAAGTTTTCAAACATTTATTTTTAATTAAATTATCACTATCACACTCACCTTTCTTACAATATAGTAGTCCAAACACAATTTTTTATTATCAACTTCATCTTAAGAACTTTATTTAGCCGAAGCCATTGTGACTTGTATAGTCAATAAAATTAAACATTCAATCTACACGTTAAGAAATCCACTTATATGCACGTATATCACATCTACAAACATACTGAAATCCATTTATTACTAATTGAAATTACACCAACTCTTCCATCAATTGTTATTTATTAATTTTAGTACATACGTAATAGGACGATCAAGGCATATAAAATTTAGTAACTTTATATTCAATTGAAAAAATAGCAATAGTTATTTATTAACTTTTACTAAGTAATTGAAAAAAGTAAAATCAAAACATTTAGGAGAAATTTGACATCGGATTAGGAATTAAGTACTATAGTGTGGAACTATTCAATTTATTTTTTCACTAAGCAACAATAATTTAGAAAAAAAATTATAGCAGATAATGAATTTTTTTTTCTTTTGAAAATTTGTTCTTTATTATTTACATCCAAAAAAGATACAAATATAGTTACCTCAAAGCCAAACAAGTGATGGCCGGAGTATACAAAATCCAACCGTGTTGGTTGAAGGTAGCTATTAAAAAAGGTTTGACATATAATAAATGCAACTAGGAAAAAGCAAAAGATAAAAGAACTATTGAATGTGCAAGTTCAAGTGAACCGCTTGCCAGCTATATTCTCGTTCAATGCACCATTTTCAAAGCTTCCTGCCTGAACTTGTTAGTTTGTTATCATCCACATTTCTCTGGAAAAATAAAATCACAAAAAATGGCGTCCCCTTGCTCTAATTTGACCGTGAAATGCTGCCACCACACTATGAGTCTCCTTGAAAAAAATTCCAGATCTTAAATCCGCACGAGCTAGATCTTTAGGATTATGCATTAGTTTATCTAGCAAGCTACTTTTAGTTGAGCATGATGCTCACATCTTTAGCGACAGATGAGTTTTGGTAAGTGAAAAAATCGTTCATAGCTTTTTATCTCATCATTTAGGAACTTGGAGTTGTTCATAATAACTTTAATTCTTTCTTGATCAAATTTTATCTGGGTTCACTTGATAATTTATTGTTTCCAAACATTCTTTAATCGTGTTCAAGCCATATGTTCCACATGGAAGCTATAATCGCCGCATCTATAAGATCGGGTTGAAAATTTTACTTGAATGATTTGTCCCAACATAATCTAAAATGGATGTTAGACTGCTATGCTGCAAGTGCTGTAGAAGTAGCATCTGCTTGATCTGTTCCCAAATGTCTGTTGAATATTCACATTTGAAAAATAAATGTTGGCTTGATCCGTTCTCCTTGTTGCATAGTTTACAGACTGTACATTGAACACCGCACCATTTATTTTTGTTGTCCAATATTTTTAGTTTGTTCGTTACTACCAAATACACACAAGTTGACATTTTGTCGGGTGGGGATGTTATTCCATACAGGATGATATGTTGGAAGAGTGTGAGCTTTGAGTCCAGTGCAAATCCAAGCAGATTTTAAGACGAATTGTTTATTTCTCTTTGAGTTCCACCACCAATAATCACTATGTGCATTGTGTAGAATATCAGTTTGCTCAATTTGTATACAAATATATTGGGGGAAGTTGGACGTGTTGAGGCATCAGTTTGAGTTAGAAATGAGTGCTGACACATCCTTCTTTGCCCTCCTACGCTGCAAAGTGTTTGCCAGCCCAGTTTATCGATTAATGAATCACCTTGTAGCCAAGGTTCAAACCACATCTTATATTTCTCCCATTAACTGTTTTCTTCTCTACTAGACCATGTGAAAGCTGCCTTTCTTTGAGTATGACTTTTCATGTATTAGAAGCATTAGAATCTTCACTTGCCATCCAGAAATTTACATTAGCACAATATCAATTTTCCATCCACTTTGCCCTGAGGGAATTTGTTGCAAGTATCTCCATATAAGTTTATTGAAATTGCATCACTAACATCAAGTAAACTTCTCAAACCTAGATCCCCTTTACTTTTTGGCATGCACGCTCTTGACCAACTAATTTGACGAGCTTTGCCTTGCCATAAAAAATCTGAACAAACACTTTCAAATCGATTAATATCATTTTTTGGCATTTTGCCAATTTGCATTCAAAAATGTAATGTAGAATGAATAACAATTTTGATTCATTCCGCTCGTCCACTCATGGTAAATATCCTACTACACCATCCAACAAATCTCTTTTTGATTTTGTCCTTGCTTTTGATGAAGCTATTCTTTTTAAAGTAGAACTGCTTAGGCTTGCCTAATTAAGTGATTGGCAGGCTACATATTTAGGTCCTACTACCTTTAGAGATAACTTGCTTCATAGTAATCCTCTTACTAAAATATAATTTTGATTTCTTTTCATTCACTACCAGCCCAGTTTGTTGTTTAAGTGTTTGCATAATGGTTTTGACAGTCTTTGCATTTTCGATGTTATCTTTTAAGGGACTATGAGATCATTTACATAAAGCAGATGGGGGACTATGAGATCATTTACATAAAGCAGATGGTATATTTGGATCACATTCGTAAGTTAGTGTCAGTTGCCCTTTATTTCCCAAGTTCAAACATAATTAAGAGGTACTCCATTGCAACTATAAAAAGATAAGGTGATAGCCGCTCTTCTTGTTTGATTTTACCAAGTTCAAACATAAGCAGATGTTATAAACCGACAAGGAATTCCATCAATTATTACAGAAAAAGTGGGGGTGGAAATACATGTGTATATAGTAGCGGTTAATTTTGGTGGGAACCCCATAGCCAAAAGCATATGCTGATTATATAATTTTTGCAACTCAACTTTTAAACATAGATTGCTAGAGCCTTTTCTACCATCTCATAAGTTAGTAGAGAGTTTTCTAAAATATACCTGCCTGGAATGGTGGTGTTTTGACTTGGAGAAATTAAATCAATTACATACCCTTTTATCCTATTACAAATAATATTCGGGATTTTTTTATAGCACATGATATAGGCCCGAATTATAACATGTACTTTATCTCCTCCTTCTTTGGAACCAAGGTGATAAAAGTATGTTTTATTTCATTTATGATTTGCCCATTGAAAAAACTCCTTGAATTGTTGCTATAAGATTATTTTTAACTAAATCCCAATAACATTTGTAAAATTTAGAGCCAAAACCATTTGGCATAGGGCTGCCATCGTCAGGGACGTAACCAGGAATTTATTTCGCGGCGGGCGAATAATGGAAGAAAATTAAATAATAAGAAAACTAAACTGTTTTAACATAATTAATTCCATCGCATTCATGATAATCAAAATAATTAAGTTCGATTGATTCCATTAACATAGAGAATTTTTACAAAAATCCTTAAACAAAAAAAACATAAATGACTAAATATCCTACTTAAGTCGTGCTCTACGAACTTCACGAAAATCAAATTCATCTACAATCGTTTCAACATCAATTTTTTTAGCAATTTCACTTTCAATGTATATTATCATGTGATTTCCAAGCAGATTGTCACCCATCTTATTGCGCAATGGTGTTTTGATTAACTTCATAGCTGAAAATGCTCGTTCAGTAGTTGCAGTCGATACTGGAAGAGTTAAAATAAGGCAAATCAATCTATGAACTATGGGATATCTTTCAGCCTTTTTTGTTTTAACTAACTCCATATTTAACTCCGACAGTGTGGCAATATTACAAAAGTGAGGATCATGGCGTACATCCTACTCATAATGTTGCAACTGGTGTCTCAATTGAAAATCAATATCCAACTCACTAAAATCTCCAGAGTAGTAGTTTTTTGCTAGCAAACATACATCTTCAACTATTAATGCTTCAAAGTTATTTTTTGGCTCTAAAACTGAACTCAGACTTAAAAGTCCAATTGCTGTGTCCGAGAATCTTGTGTTTAACTCCATTATTTGTGTGTAAATAGTTTCGTTTAATATATCATAACGGTAGTGATGTTCTACGGTTATTTCATCGCGTTGTTGACAAGATCGTCTAGTACCTTCCAAATAACGAGAATTCATATCAGGTACTATAACTAAATTGCTAGCACAAAAGGATGTCACACTATTCAAAAGTGTTTGCCATTTATCATCATTTTTCAAATTAGAAAGAAGAGTCTTTGTGATCGAGAGTGAATGAATCCCGTTCAAGATATCTTGAGATTTTTTTTGAAATGCTTGACAAAGGATTTCGGTAATTCCCATTACTTCAACCATCAGGTGCAATATGAAGACAAACTGAAAAGTATTCATTGCATGTAAAGCACTACTCGCTTCAGCACGCATTTTCCTATTCAAACCTTCTTTTTTTATGATTTCGAGGACCTCATGAACAGGTTTATATAAGCTAAGCAAGCTGCATGCCGAAGAATAGTGTGAGCTCCAACGAGTAGAACCTGGACGTTGTAAAGTGGTTTTTTGATTTGCTCCCGTGCCTGTTTGTAACGTTCCACTCAACATCATGTCTTCAACTTCTTTACTTATATCAGCCTTTAGTTGTTGATTTCTTTTGGCAGATGAACTTACTAAATTCACAATACAATTAAGCATTTGAAAGAATAATTCTATGTCAGATAATTCACCAGAAGCCCCAACTAGTGCAAGTTGCAATCGATGAGCAAAACAATGCACATAATATGCATATGGACATTCCTCTAAAAATAGTGCTTGTAATCCACCTCAAGCACCTCTCATGTTACTCGCACCATCATAACCTTGACCTCGCATGTTTTGAACAAGCAAACCATTTCGATCGAACACATTGGAGTAAGCATTTTTTAGAGTTTGTGCGGTGGTGTCTTCAACTCCAACAACATCAAAGAATCGTTCACGTATGCAACCTTCATCATCAACAAATCTAATAACTATTGCCATTTGCTCAGTATTTGACTCATCTCGTGATTCATCTACAAGAATGCAAAATTCGGATTCACTAATTTCTTCGCAAATTTTTTTTCTCACTAAATCACCAATAATTTCCATAATATCTTTCTGAATTTTTGGTGAAACATAAGAAGCATTTCCAAGAGCATTTTCTAATACCACTTCTGCAACTTCAGATGAAAGTGAAGCGGAATACTTAATTAGTTCAAGAAAATTTCCACGGTTAAATGAATGAACCGATTCATCATTCCCTCTAAGAGCACAACGTTGACATGCTAACCATAATATAGCTTTCACTGAAGTGATGATTCGCAATCGATTCTTTTTTATTTCAATTTCAGATTGTAAAATCAATTGTTTTTCAATACTTTGTGAAGGATTGCTAAAGCAATCTAATAACGTGACATTGTTTGAATGTAGTGAATTTGGACATCCTTCATGTTTTTTGAGACAACAATCTTTTCCACCAATTCTTTTCCAACTATTAAATCCACTAGAAATCCATGTATCTTGCTTATGCTGCTGAGAAATATTTTTGTCAAAAAGAAAACAAGGAAAGCAATAAGTTTTTTGAGTTGTTTCGGAATATTCAAGCCATTTATGATCTTTAAACCATTCAAATCGCATACGTCGTCCGTCTTCATTTCGTTTGAATTTTTCTTTCAAATCAAGTTGACACGGACCCATTCCGATATATCGACGACGAATTGCATCTTGATCTTTGTGATGGTACATCCATATAGCTTGACGTAATCCTGGATCATGTTTCACAGTATCTTCGGTCTTTTGAATTTTAGTGGAATGATGCACTTCATTTGTTGGATCTTGGTTATTTAAATCCAAATTCAAAGAAGGATTCGGAGATGATGTTCCACCAACATCAGATTTTTGTGTGTAGAAAGAAAACAAAGTTTTTGTTGGCCTTTTGGACATTTTCTAAATCTTGATGCGACAGAGCCTATGTATATCAAAAGAGGATGTGGATAAATAAATTCAAACTAAAATTTATTCATTAAAAATAAATTCATTCACTAAAAAAAAGCATAGATGGTTGCATCATGAGCTAGTTATAAAACTAATAATCTGAAATAAAGCAATTAATTACCTTCTTCCTTCTAATCACCGATACCTAATTTTAATTAAACTAAACTTAAAATTAAAACTAAAATTAAATTAACATTACCTAAGCTTAATTTTAATTTAACTAAACTCAAAATTTCAAACTAAAATTAAATTAACATTACCTAAACTTCAAGTTAAATCAGATTAAAACTAACAAAACTTTAAATTAAAATTAACTAACCTTTAAATTTAGATTCAAATTAACTAAAATAAAAATTGTTTCAAGCAATTTCAACTTTCAAGCAAGGCTAGGATGTGTAAAAAAAAATCAGCTGCTTCAGGCATATTCGCATGCTTTAGACTTCAGTGCATTATCAAATCGTTCAAATTCCATATGCTTTCAGTGAATTTCTTGCAAATCTATATGTTTCAGTCAAGTGTATTATCAAATTCGCATGGTTTAATTCAAGGCTTCAGACAATTATGCAAATAAAATAAAAAAACTTGTAAAAATACCTCAAAAATACAAACAAATGAGCAATTGATTGAACCTGGAAGCAAGAAGGCGGAGGCGCAGAGGCGCGGAGTCATGGAAGCGACAGCGTGCTTTTTTCGTCGCTTGAGAGACTTTGTCGAAGCAGCAAACAAGGCTAGGGTTTTTGCCTTTTTTCTTTTTGTCGCTGTTTCTTCTTTTGCATCGATGTTGGTATTTTGTTGCCCAAATCTTGGATAGGGCAATTGCCCACCCAGCCCATACACTAGCTTCGTCACTGGCTACAGCCTGCGAGCGATGGGGAAGAAGAATTGAAGACGCGTTCTCTTTCTCTCTCTCTGTTTTTTTTTGTGTTTTTTTTTGGGTGGGCAGCTGCCCACCCCAAGCTTTAAATAGATCCGTCCCTGGCCATCGTCATCAATCTGGAATGTTTCATACTTGATTTCATTAGCTGTGATGTCTGCATCTAACTTAATTCTAGCCTGTTCTTAACACTTTCTTAGAAATAACATCAGGAAAACTAGAAGTGATGGTTTAAGAATTGAACTTGGAGGAAAAACATGATAAAGCATTTTTTTGCGATTAAGACGCGTCTGTAATAGGATTGCTAGAAGATTTAAGAAGCTGTTTGGTTCTATTATTGTTTATGTTATTTGATATGCATGCATAAAAAACTTCATGTGTTGATCACCATCATTAAGCCATCTTACTTATATTTTTGTTGGTTTTCAATAGCATGGTCGTGCATTATTCTTTTAAGGCTAAATAGATTGTGTTTGTATTCTTCTATAATGCTAGTGTCATTAGGCTTTTCAATCATTTGAAGATATAACATATTGCATTGTTCTCTCATGTTCCCCAATAGTTTTTTTAGACTAGTTCTACCTTTATCCCACTCCATAAGAGCTTTTCTTTGTGTTTTTAAGTTTAAGTAAGAAGTGGAATAAAAGATTTGTAGTGTTTTTTGCATGCGTATTACAACAAGCTCTTTGTAGCCATTCATTTAAATCCATGCATTAGTAATCTGAATGGTGAGCTTTTAGCTTGCTTATTGTGTTCAAAAAATTTAATTAAAATGGGGAACAGATATCTTGTTGAATGTTTAAGATCTGAGCATGTGAGAAAGGAAATTCTCCAAAAATTCAATGTTTATGAAAGTCTTATCTATTTTACTATGAGTCGCATGATTTCTACCTCCCCTCCAAGTGTAATGTTTCATATATACATATGTGCGTGTGTATTAAATTTCTTGCAAATAGGTAGAAAAAATAGTCTCGTAGAAGTCATTGTCTGCATATCTTCCATTGTTCGTAGGACCTATTCTATTATTATCATAAAGGACATAATTAAAATCACTTGAAATTATCCATGGTATGATTATGTTGCTTGATGTATCTTTGGTGAGTTCCATAGAGAGTGTCTCTGTTGTTGACTGTGTAAGCCATAAACCACCATTAGTGCCAAATTAAGCCCACCTTAGAAAAATACCAAAAATAGCTTGTGTGTTGTTGAAAATTAAACTAAAGCTCCATAGAGAAGGAATCCAGATGAGAAAAATTCTACTTTTTTCCTCTATTTCTTCTGATATGCTAAAAATATAAGCCCATTTAGGTCTTGAATATGATGCCCCACCCCCGACATCCACACAAACATAGGATATTACAAAGTAATATCATCTACTAGTGCAGCGAATAGGGTTGATTAAGAGCGACCATCCATGAATTTTATTTTAAACGAGCATCGATACGACGATTAATATGCTATATTTTTTTTGCATCACCAGTGGAATCGACATATGCACTCCAGGCATAAAACAAAACTTCGATGGCTAAATTAACAATCTAGAACTATATATGATAAATACAAATCACAAAATCATAGATTATAGAATATACACAGCTGAATACAAATAGATACAAGCTGGTCAAATCGAATAGATACATAATATCAAATACAAGATCGTGGTCAAAAGATCCATATAATACCTCAACACTACAACTCAAGAAATGAATAAGCACAAGGAATGAATCTTGACTCGGTATAGATACAACACTAATGAATCTGTACACATATACAAGATGATGACAAGATAAATAATAATTAAAAGACTGGAGTAAAATCTTCTCTAGAATAGTCAAACTGAAGCACCTGAAATATCTCGATCTAACTCGAGTATTGTAAAATAATAAATGGGCCAGTCTAGACTAAAATAAAAGTATTAAGCAAAATAGATAATAAATGTAATGATATAGATCTCAAATAGCACAAAACCAAGTATTGGCAACAACAAAAAGAATGCTTCAATAAACTCCAAATATGAAGTCACCAAACATCAAAACCCCACAATATCTTCTAAAAGAAAAAACCCCCAAAATCATATGGTGATAACACAAATAACATCGAATCTAGAAATCATAACAGAAATCTAGAAAATCACATAAAAGGGGAAAGACGCAAAACTCCAAGATTGGTGAATAAATTCACCTACATGCATGTAACTCCAAAATAGACGTATAAGTCTATAAACATCAAGATAATTATAAGACCTATAAACATAAAGATAGGAATAAGTCCTATAAACATCAAGATAGGTACGAGACCTATAAACTCCGAACGCTAGTCATAAACTCGTCGATAAGTGTCATATTCCTTCGTATAGTAATCGAATACATAACAATCGTGTGTCCCATACCACATAGATTTATTTAATCGTTTACTATAGGTTATTAAACTCCACTCATGTGTATAAATGGCTCAATCAAACAAGTCCAGGATTTAGTTGAAAAAATAAACGCGAGCATTTCATACCACTCATTTTATTAATTCATTTAAATCGATTTCTCATTTGATCGATGTCATGTAATTTTATGAAAATAATTTACTTTGAAATCCCTCTCAAAAATATTGTTTTATAAACTAGAATGTGTGTGCGTGCGTTGGAAAGCCTTTGCTAAAATATATGTATATAAGTACAATTTTAAACCATCGTTTCAAATCAATTTTAAAGCCATTATTATTATAAATAAATATTATATATGTATAAATATTCCAAATATCTTTTATAGAAAATATATATCCATACTTAAAATGATTGGAGAAAACAGTATGGATTGAAAATCATTCTTTTGAAAACTCTAGTTGAAAACATACGATGGAAATTGTGTGTTGTGTCATGGACCCATAGGGCAATTCTATGGTACAATAAACTCCAAGATAAATTCACAAATTCATAAATTAAAATCCGGAAATTACATTGAAATCGGCATAGGAAACAACACCAAAATCAAATAAATAGGTTTAAGCGATCGAACAGACGAACGAAGGAGCAAACGGGCGCAAACGGAGCCCGAAACGACGTGACCTGGGTCTCAACCCAGGTCATGACTAGTCCACCGGTAATGGTGATTGGTGCACCGATTGGCATGCCTATGCTGAGTCCTAGGCGATGCCGGCCGGGCTCCGGTTGCTCGTTTATTATGTTTTCTTCTCTTAATTGAACCTGAACATCTATTAGACGGAATTAGCTAACATATGAGCATCAAAACAACTACAATGGAATGAAATTCATGATCATATGAAGTGAGTTTTTACCAAACATAAATTCAAATTTCATATGACAATAAAATCAACACAAAATTGAGATTAATTCAACATCAAATTCATCCGTAACAACAACATCGATAAACATTCATCTACAGGCTAGAAGTGTGAGTATTACTCACCGAATTTGAACTTGAATTAGGTACCAAAAGACCGAGATTCTCTTAGGCTAGCTTCTCATGGAAACTACCTTGGTTTGATTTTGAGCGATTGCAAAACCATGAATTACAAACATAATCAAAACTGAGATTAAAGACCCAATAGATTTAAGATGTGTTGGTAGAGACTACCTTAGCTTTACATCTTTTATTAATAATCAAAATCTCTTTGATTTAAGCTTGATTTGGGGATTTAATCTAGTTTCTAATGTTTGCAAATAAGGTTAATTTTTTTTTAGATATTTGATCTTGGCTTAAACGAGAAAGTGATGAAGTAAAACAAGGATATGTGGATTATTATTCACCCTCTACATGGGCCTAATGGGTATCCTATAACCCAACAAGAAAATGTTTACTAATTTCTATTGTTTTATCTCATAAAACACTAATTAATACTCAACTATGCTTATGGAAGCATAGATTAATTTTCCCCAAATTTTACCAAAGCTCCAACATATCAAAAATTCCTATTTTTATTAATATTGAGATATTGTGTAAAACTAAATATAACTATTAAAATTGAAAGTTACTCTCATTATTATTAATAAAATAAACTATTAATTATAGTAAAAATCTCATTTTAAATAGTACATCTCAATATTAACATTTTATTAAATTTACAACATTTGTTATAATAATTTGAAATAGAAAATGTTTATCATAAATCTCCATTTAAAATAAATAAGTGAATAAACCTTGGAAAATTTCATATTTTAAATTACAAAAGGAAATCCATAAACTTTATACATTCTCATTTTCCCAAAGGTTATTGTTATATTATCAAATATAAGAAGTTATATTACACAATTTCTAAAATTTAATAGATTTTCCCAAATTTAATTATTTCCATCTAGAAAGCCATTTTAGTTTGGACATTATAACTAATAAAATTTCCCAAATTCATCTTAAAATTAGTTAAGATATTTTGAATATATTTTAAATTTAATTCTAGGTAATTTCAACCAGTGTTGTTACAGATTCCTCTCCTTATAAAAATTGCGTCCCCACAATTTCCTGAAGGGAAAAGTCAATAACAAACTATGGATGCATCAGTTCAAAAGGGATAGGCTAAGATCGAGAGAAAATTACACATGAAACTCATCACTGAGAGCATCAAAAAGCAACACAGGATGCACTCGCTTGATAAGTCTTTCTAGTCTTTCTAGTCTTCTAAGGACAGTCCTTCCGATTTGCGGATCATAAGACTTAACAAGTGGAACGACTATATTTCAAAGGCGTTCAGCCTCTGGGGCTACAAAATGAATAGAACTCTGTTCATAAGTTAGATTTTGTAAGATCTCAAGTGCAACGAGGATTCTATGCTCAAGAATAGAATCAGAATTTCCAAAGCATCTCAAAATCTAAACACCTGAAGGACACCACGAATGCCTACGAACTGGACTAGAAAAGAAACTCAGTAAGCAATTGGGCCACTACACTCAATGGTTGGGTAGGGTCCCAAATATCAACAAGTCAATATCCCAAATTGATTGAAACATCAGTCATCCAACAAGAAAGAAACACGAGTAAAGATTCGGTTTCCAACAGAAATTTCCAAGATCTTACCAAAAGATTCACAATTAGAGTCGGGACTTAAGATCAATTTCTTTCCTCGACTTAAGCCACAAGAGAGTGGTCGATATGATTCCCCGGACAAAGGTTTCGAAAGGAGTCATACCGATATCGGATTAGAAACCATAAACAATGGGAAAATTCAATCGATGTAGATACGATCCTCTTGGTTCCTACTCGAGTCAAAGTACAACATTAGGTAGATTTATAAGATTTTCATCTACATTCAAATCATTAAGAGTTCTCTATTTAATTTTTCCCATTAGATACAGTTTTACTTATTATTTATTTGACATAAACTCAAATAATTATTTGAATCCTCAGAACTCCTATAATCTTTAGCTTGTTAAAGGATTAAAATTTTACAATTTCCAACCTCAACTATCAATAAAGGTTATAACTCAAAATAGGTTCTTAACTGTAAATTTCCAAATAATTTTTTAAACTTAGTTTTCAAATCTCAATTTATCAAAAGTATTTCCTTTATTCAAAATACTTATTAATCCTAATATTATAAAATATTGCTTAATTAATCCTATTCAAAATGCATGGATTAATTCTAAGATTTCTCCTTGATATAACTTTTTGATTCATAATGTAATTTTAACTTATCACAAAACCCGTTTACAGATTATATTCTTTCAAACTCCAGCAAAATCAAGGACTGTGTACAAAAATCCAGGAATATACTTCTTAAGGATCTATCGACCCCAGCCAAACAGCAAAAGAGAGTAAATTCTAAAGTGCCAAATACTATCAATCTTAGTAATCACAGGAATTTAACCAAAACGTCGCATACCGTATAGTGAAATTCAAGTATTTACTAAAAGCTAGTAAATCTCACTCATATCGGATATCACTGAAAAACTTGAATTATATTTTCTTAAGAATCTATCAGCCCCATGTCGAACACCAAAAGAGAATACAACCCTAAAGTGTTAAATACCTTCCTACAAGAAATCACAAAATTTAACCTAAGTATCCCATACTACCCGATGAAATTCATGTATTCACAAATGGGTTAGTAAATTCCACTCAAACATTCTATTTTTAATGTGTTATACCATATTCGAGGAAGCTTTACTTGAGAGCATTTAAATCAATCAATAACACTAAGTCGATTATTGGCATTCCCCATATTATAGAATTAAGGTTTTCAAAATATTTATTTTGAAAGGTTTTCTCGAAATCCAAAAAGTCACACAAATTTGCCAAAATAGTATTTAAATAGTCAAAAGCTAATTTTAATAAAATCCAATAAGAATTTATAGTTTGAAAGAAAATAACTTTATTTTTCCATATAAGAAATGGTTTCCCAAATACTTTATATATACTTATTTACTTCCAAACTCCTTATAGAATAAAACTTCCTATTTTGTTTTTAATTAGAAAAGTTCAAATTATCTAACACATCCTAAAGCATTCATGTAAGTTAATTACATTTCCAAAAGATGTTTTCACAATTAAGTTCCTTATATGTTTATTACTAGCACTTATAATGCAGTAAATAAACCAAAAGAATTCATTGATAAGATTTATCATTTTAAATAGTTGATTTTATCTTTTCCTAAAATTTTAGATGGGTTTTATATTATTTCAACCATGTTTATGTTGGGTAAAACCCAACATATAAATATAGTCTTATTCTTACCCTTGGGTTTTCCATTTACAATTTCTCATCTTTTGAAATTCCAAAACACTTTACAAATCTTGATTATTCAAATTTGAAATCTTAGGCATTACTTAATTTAATATAGAATCAATATATACACACTTAGTGTATATATATATATCTCCTAGATTATTATTAAATCTCTCGCCCCTTATTAGGAATATGTCAAATTTCCTTTAATATTTCAAGATATAGTTATAAATGGTATCTCAAAATTTTATATTATTCAACATAAGCTTATTTCTAAGCTTCCATATTTTGCTTCCAATTGTTTCAAGTAAAAGAATCATGTTTCTATTTAGCTTTTGATGATCTGGTTATTTAAAGACTTGCTCATGTGTGTTTTTACTTAGATTGTAATGGTTCCTTCATTGTTTAGTAGAAGCTTTATATCAAATTCATTTTCTAGAACAAATCTTAAAAAATATCCAAATGTTCTAAATAACACGTAATGTTATCCCTCCATTTATTCTAAACGAATAGCCTTAACCATTGGCTGCAGTGTTGATAAAAATCGACATCGCCTCGCCATTGTTCTCAGCAAACTTTGTGATTAAAGCATTTAAGCCCATTATTAAATTATTACTCATATAATTTATCTTAATTGATACTTCTATTCTTTTTATAATATATAAACACCTTTCTATTTCCAAGACTTTAATATATAGTTATATGCATACCTTCGTTTGCATCTTCCAAATATCATTTTATTTTAAGCCACATTAGTTTTCAAGAATATTTTAATTTTTTCTTGAATTTTTTTTTCAAACCACTATTTTAATCAAAACTATATATCCAATTATCTCGTTTTAATGTTTATAAATCCTTATCGAGTATGTTGGCCAAACGTCCATGACTAGAATCTTTAAAACATCCAATTGGCATTTAACACCCAAAAATATATATATCGCAAATCCTCGTTTAAAATAGAGATACTTGTATCTTTATATACCCTAGTTTAGACATATAATAACAAGAATATAATCATCACCCTTAGGCATCTTATAATTATAAGTTTTTGATCCATATTTATTTTACACCTAAGAAATTCAATTTCTCTTGCGGTGATTTCTAATACGAAGATACCGCAAGATTCAATTATTAATATTCAAATAGAATTTGAAATTATCAATGAATGACTCTTAGTTTAATTTAGATTATCACCAAGAATGCTTTGCAAACAAGCATCCAATAAAAATCAATCATAAATATATTAGATAATGTGCCCAACAGAAACAATCTATTTGATTGCGCTACGTGATTTCGATCTCAAAAAGATTGATATTATGCTTCATGAGTTGCTGGATGAACCATGCACTACGTCTTAACTGGGATCACGAGATTGCCCTATACTAGAATGAGTGATTCAACCGCCAGTCAACTACACTTCCGAAATGGATAAGATTGGATCAAAGATTGCATAGGAGTCACATAATTTGATAATGGAATATCAAAGAGTGGATATGAAGGAAAAGTTTCTAGAATCCAAAAGGACACTTCTTATTCTAAAAGAGATTATTCCTGTTATCTACCCAAGAATCCCTAATGGACGATCTCTAAGACTTAATTGGCCAAGATTTGTGTCTGTAATATCATATTTTGTTCTGAACTCAGCTCTGATACCAAGTTGTGATGCCCCACCCTGAGACCCACACTAACATAGGATATTACGGAGTAATATCGCCTACAGTGCAGAGAATAAGGTTGGTTAAGAGCGACCATATGTGAATTGTATCTTAAGCGAGCATCGATACGTCGATTAATATGCTATATTTTTTTTCATCACAAGTGGAATCGACATATGCAATCCAGGCTTAAAACAAAACTACGATGGCTAAAATAATAATCGAGAACAATATATGATAAATACAAATAACAGAATTAAATATTATAGAATATACATAGTGGAATACAAATAGATACAAGCTAATCAAATCGAATAGATACATAATATTAAATACAAGACTGTGGTCAAAAGCTGTGCAGTTAAAGCGCACGACGGATTCAATGCGGTGGAGATGCAAAAAGTCATAGCGGGGATACAACGATGATATAGCGGATGACTTTAAAATAGCATATAAAACTCGTACTTAATGTTTTTACAAATATATAAATGGTAATTAAATGAAAAATAAACATTCAATTGAATTATAATTAATACATAAATAATTTTAAATAAAAACATATGCGAATATACTTTAAATATACATAAAACTGTTATATAACATAGTTGAATTTAGTAGAATATTACAGAATTTTAATTTCTGAAAATATATTAAAAATTCAATTAAATAAATTAATTTCATAATTTTTATAATGTATAAATATCATTTTTCAAATCATTTCTTTTAAAGAAGATATAGCGGAAATAACGGAATATAACGGGAATAATGGGATATAGCGGAAATAGCGGAGCTTAAAGCGGAAAGGCTATATGGAAAAATCGTAGCGGAAGAAATTCGCTATAAGATATAGCAGGGTTATAGCGGAGTAATAGCGGGGCATTAATTGCACAGGTCAAAAGATCCATATAATAGCTCAACACTATAAGTCAAGAAATGAATAACTACAAGGAATGAATCTAGACTCGGTATAGATACAACACTACAATGAATCTGTACACATATACAAAAGATAACAAGATAAATAATGACTAGAGGACTAGAGTAAAACCTTCTCTAGAATAGTCAATTGGAGCACCTGAAATAGGCACAAAGCTAAGTATTGGCAAGAACAATAAGAATGCTTCAATAAACTCCAAATATGAAGTCACCAAATATCAAAACCCCACCATAGCTTCCAAAAGAAAAACCCCAAAATTATATGGTGATAACAAAAATAACATCGAATCTAGAAATCATAATAGAAATCCAGAAAACCACATAAAAGGGGAAATGCGCCAAAACTCCAAGATTGATGAATAAATTCACCTACATGCATGTAACTCCAAGATAGACGTATAAGTCTATAAACATCAAGATAGGTGCGAGACCTATAAACATCAATATAGGTAGGGGACCTATAAACATCAAGATAGGTACGAGACATATAAACATCAAGGTAGGAACAAGTCCTATAGACATCAAGATAGGTACGAGACCTATAAACTCCGAAGGCGAGTCATAAACTCGTCGATAAGTGTCATATACCTCTGAATAGTAACTGAATAAATAAAAATCGTGTGTCCCATACCATACGGGTTTATTTAAACGTTTACGGCAGGTTAGTAAACTCCACTCATGTGTATAAATGGCTCAATCGAACAAGTCCGGGAGTTAATTGGAAAAGTAAACGCGAACGTTTCATACCACTCGTTTTATTAATCCATTTAAATCAATTTATCATTCGATTGATGTCATTCAATTTTATAAAATAATTTACTTTAAAATCCCTCTCGAAAATATTATTTTATAAACTAGAATATGTATGTGTGTGTATGTTGGAAAGCCCTTGCTAAAATATATGCATATAAGTATAATTTTAAACTATTGTTCCAAATCAACTTTAAAGCCTTTATATTATAAATAAATATATTTTATAAATATAAATATTCCAAATATATTTTATAGAAAATATATATTCATACTTAAAATGATTTGAGAAAATGGTTTGGATTGGAAATCATTCTTTCGAAAACTCTAGTTAAAAACGTGCGATGGAAATTGTGTATTTGTGTCACAGACCCATAGTGCGATTCTGTGGTATAAAAAACTCCAAGATGAATTCACAAATTCATAAATTAAAATTCATAAATAGCATTGAAATCGGCATAGAAAACAACACCAAAATCAAATAGGTTCAAGCGATCGAATGGAGGAACGGAGGAGCAAACGGGCGCAAACGGAGCCCGAAATGGCGTAACCTGGGTTCAGCGTAGTTCATGACCGGTCCACCGGTAATGGTGACCTGTTTACCGGTTGGCACGCTTGGGCTGAGTCCCAAGCAACACCGACAGGGCTTCGGTTGCCCGTTTGTAGTGTTTTCTTCTCTGAATTGAACCTGGAGATCTGTTAGACGGAATTAGCTAACATATGAGCATCAAAACAACTACAATGGAATGAAATTCACGATCATATGAAGTGGGTTTTTATCAGACAGAAATTAAAATTTTATATGACAAGAAAATGAACACAAAATTGAGATCAATTCAACATCAAATTCATCCGTAACAACAACATCGATAAACATTCATCTATAGGCTAGAAGTGTGAGTATTACTCACCGAATTTGAACTTGAATTAGGTAACAAAAGACCCGAGATTCTCTTAGGCTAGCTTCTCATGGCAACTACCTTGGTTTGATTTTAAACGATTGCAAAACCATGATTTACGATCATGATCAAAGCTGAGATTAAAGACTCAATAGATGTAAGATATGATGGTAGAGATTACCTTAGCTTTACATCTTCAATTAATAATAAAAAGCCCTTTGATTTAAGCTTGATTTGGGGAATTAATCTAGTTTCTAGGGTTTGCAAATAAGGTTAATTTATTTTCATATTTTTGATCTTGCCTGAAATGAGAAAGTGATGAAGTAAAACAAGGGTTTGTGAATTATTATTCACCCTCTATATGGGCCTAATGGGTATCCTAAAACCCAATAAGAAAATGTTTACTAATTTCTATTGTTTTTCTCTCATAAAACACTAATTAATACTCAATTATGTTTATGGAAGCATAGATTAATTTTTCTTAAATTTAACCAAAGTTCCAACATATCAAAGATAAACTATTAATTATGATAAAAACCCTATTTTAAATAATAAATCTCAATATTAACATTTTATTAAAATTTACAACATTTGTTGTAATAATTTGAAATGGAAAATATTTATCATAATTCTCCATTTAAAATAAATAAGTGAATAAACCTTGGAAAAATTCATATTTTAAATTATAAAGGAGAATCCATTAATTTTATAAATTCTCATTTTCCCCAAGATTATTCGTATACTATCAAATATAAGAAGTTAAATTACGCAATTTCTAAAATTTAATAGATTTTCCCAAATTTATTTATTTCCATCTAGAAAGCCATTTAAGTTTGAAAATTATAACTAATAAAATTTTCCAAATTCATTTTAAAATTAATTAAGATAATTTTTGAATATGTTTTAAATTTAATTCCAGGTAATTTCGACTAGGGTTGTTGCATTGAACTTCTTATGAAAGTATGAATATCATGGTTGCTTATTAACTTCTTATGAAAGTATGAATATCATGGTTGCTTACTTTATGCTCTAATACTGCACACACTAAGGGATTTAGTCTATTAATATTCTTCATTAAATCATACTTTCTTATTGGGGAGTCCTTTGACATTCCAAAAAAGAATGTCATTTGATTATCATTAATATCTTTTCCGCTATTTTCTAAGTAGCTAGGGGATGCACTCACTTTACTATGTTTACTTTTCCTCACTTTTGATTTAACATGCATTATGAGATTAGTCCGTCGATTACACCATGAAATGTAGTTGCATTAAATTCAAAAGATTCTTCATCATTTTGGAGTTTTCTAGTTTGCCTGACAAGAGTTTCATATTGTCCCTTACTAACATCAATGTCATTAGTATTATTAATTTGAGCTCTTTGGTTCCTTTTGATCTAAGATTTGTTACTCGTGATTTCTATAAGGGGAAACTTGACTTACTATTGTGAATAGACTGGCTTTCATGGTTATGCTCTATTTGGGATGAAGTAGCAACAACACTTAGAGCAACCCTTAGATCTACACTAACCTCTGTGTCATGAACCTTCATGTCTTCCCTTACCCCCTCACTTGTACTCAGTGCCATTGAAGCTTCCATTATTACATTACTCTTTCTAGCAGTGCATGTAGTATTTTGGCCATTGATTGTATTTTGTGCACCACTATGGTAATGAATTGAAGTACTTCAGAGTTGACATTATTTAGAGACTTTTCTAATAAATCGAATTATGAACTCTTATGTAATAACTTGGACTGTTATAAGTTGTTAATTATCGGTCCATTTTTCATTCGAACCTGATGATGTAAGTGTTCAGTTGAGACATTACTACTATCTGATAGGTTTCTTTTTATAGAATTGTGTGTATTTTCTACGTCGTCTATATTCATCATATTAGTTACACTTGTTGCATTATTTTATTGCATTGGCGCCTATGCTCTATGAATTGTGCATTGCTAATCTAGTGTCCAAAGCAAGCATAATTTGGGTATTTCGCGGGTTACCATTCATATAACACACTTTGCCATGATGAACGATTGTCATATTCATCAATATAGGGACCTTGTTTGGAAAAGAAAGTCTTACCCAAACTCAATTAGGACACAGGCATAAGCAGTGCGTATCATACTTTTTGTGACTTGATCTAGTTTTGTACAGTCCCAATTAATGAAGCGATTCGCCTAATTCCATCCTCGGTCAAGTAGTCGATGGTCAAGTAGTCGATGTCTACTCCTAAGAATCTTACCTAGATAGAGCTAGATTTGAGAAGTTCCATAGGGATCTTCATCCTCGAAGTCCATCTTTTCATCATAATTAACCTCCTATCCAAGCCCGGCCCTTCCCTAAAGCGGGGGAAGCGACCGCTTACGGCACCATTTTACCTAGGGCATAAAAAATTTCCGATTAGCATACAGAGATTAAAAAAATAAAATTTGAAATCGCGATTTGCGACCCAGGTGTACCCGCTCATCTCATCGGCTAGTCCTCTCCATCCTCCAGGGCACAAAAATATCTAGGCGCAGCAGTCCCCGCTCCATCCTCCAGGCTCCATCTCGTCTCCCCGCTAGTCCTCTCGAGTCTCGAGTTGCTCCAGCCGCAACCGGCGATTCAAAGTCAAAGAATTAGGGCATAGCCGCATAGGCAAACTGTAAACGCGATCTCATTTGACATACATCTCGATTTTAATTTTGAAGCTTGAAGGTTAGAAGAAAAGGTACCAATACAACTTTGAAATTCACGGTATACAAATTCAATTTAGTAATGTTAATTTGATAATTGTTTTTGTTTGTCTTGTATGCAATAATTAGTATGATAGTATCACAATAGGTTCTGATAATTAATAATTTGATAATTGTTTGATAATTTGATAATCCAATTTAATAATTGAAGTACAAATTCAATTTAATTTACAGTACCATAATTTAATTTGATAATTTGATAATTCAATTTAATTTGATAATTGTTTGATAATTCAATTTAATAATTACAGTACAAATTCAATTCAATTTAATTTATTAATTGAATTTACAACATGGTCTTGAAGGCTGAAATGATGAGAATTAGAATAGGTGTTGGATATCATAATATTTCCATGATTCTAAGGCTTGAATCGCTCATTTATATTGTCATATTCAATGAATTGTATTGTCATGTTCAATTACAATGAAATGTAAAATCAAAATTCAATTAATAAAACTAAGGCTTGATTGATTCACTCAATTGTATTGTCATATTTTCATTAATTTATAAGAATCCAATTACTGAAATCAATTATATAACAACTATTTATTTGGACTTTATAGTGTTTAGAAATGTGTAAACAAGAATTTGGACATGCTAAAAGGGTTAGAAAAAGAAGGCTAGAGGAACCCACTAATTCGCAGAAAGGCGCTCTCAATAAATTTTTCATCAAAAGTAGTCCAGTAGAAAGTTCGAGTTTGAACGTGGACAATGCCCCCCTTATTGATGAGAATGATGATGATATTTTAATGAGCGAACATGACAATGAAAATATGAGTGAAAAGGAAGCAAACATTGATTCATCATCATATCTGGAGAATGTTAGTGTAGTGTCAAATGACCCTGATACATGGAAAAAAATTGAGAGACTTGTTGGTTGAAAGAGGTCCTTTTAGAGTGCTAAAAGATAATGACTCTGATTTTCCGAAAGATGCTATTAATAGACATTTTTCCTCCACTTTTTATGTCAGAGATTTGCCTAATAGGGACAAACAAGATAGAAAATGGTTGGTATATTCAAATTCAGTTGATAAAGTATTTTGTTTTTGCTGCAAATTATTCACAAATCAAACAACCACTAGTAATCTTGCTACTGATGGAATTAATGATTGGCGCAACCTTAGTACTAAACTGAAACAACATGAAAGTAGCAAAGATCATCTTTTGAATATGAGCAGTTGGATTGAGTTGGAAACAAGATTGAAAGTCAAAGCAACCGTAGACCAGAGTGTAATAGATCAAATAAATAAGGAAAAAGAATGTTAGAAGAAAGTGTTGATAAGAATAATTGTTGTTGTGAAAACACTTGCTTCCAATAATTTAGCATTTTGTGGAACGTACGAAAAGCTTTATGAACAGAATAATGGTCTTTTTTGTAAATTAATTGAAATGATAGAAAAATTTGACCCAGTTTTGCAGGAGCATGTTCGATGGATTGAACAAAAAGAAATTCATATACATTACCTTGGACAAACAATTCAAAATGAGTTAATACTCACATTGGCGAATGAAATTCTTAAAAAAATAAAATAGGCCAAATATTTTTCGGTTATATTAGACTGCACTCCAGATATCAGTCGTGTTGAACAGATGTCTCTTGTAATAAGAAGTGTTAATGTTTCAACCGATCCCGCAAAGGTGGAAGAGTTTTTTTTTGAATTTTTAAAAGTAGATGATACTACGGGACTTGGACTTTTTTACAATCTTAAAGAAGTATTAGAAGATATTAAGCTTGATATTTACGATATCAGAGGACAAGGTTATGATAATGGATCAAATATGAGTGGAAAACATAAAGGAGTGCAACAAAGACTATTACAAATTAATTCAAGGGCTTTCTACACACCTTGTGGTTGTCATAGTCTTAATCTTGTGCTATGTGATATGGCAAAATCATGTCCTAAAGCATCAAACTTTTTTGGGGTGATCCAACGGATATTTAATATATTTTCTTCATCCACACAAAGATGGCATGTTTTTAAAGATCATGTATCAGGTTGTACTGTTAAGACATTATCAGATACACGTTGGGATAGTCACATTGAAGCGGTAAAATCTATAAGATATCAAATAGTGGAGATAAGAGATGCTCTAATTTCCTTATCAAATAGCACGAAGGATTCCATGGCGAAGAGTGAAGCTAGAAGTCTTGTAACAAATGAGATTGAAAATTTTGAATTCTTGTTCGGATTATGCATTTGGTATGGAATGTTGAAAAACGTAAACACCATTAGCAAGATTCTTCAAACCGAGGATATGCAAATTGATGCTGTTATCATTAGATTACAAGAGCTTATTGATTTTTATAAAGATTTCAGGAACACGAGATTTAATTCTACGATGGTTGATGCTAAAAAGATAGCCCAAATGTTAGATATTGAACTAGTTTTTCCTCAAAAAAGAATTATTCGTAGAAAGAAACAGTTCGATGATGATACGAATTTTGAAGAACATATGCAAACACCGGAAGAGTCTTTCCGAATCAATTACTTTTTGCAAATTGTGGATAAAGCTCATGTTTCTTTGATTACTCGATTTGAGCAATTCAAAGAATATGATGACAGATTTGGCTTCTTATTTGATTTAAAAAAGTTCACTTCTACAGATGATGAAAAACTGTAAGGTCATTGTTTAAAACTTAAGGAATATTTAAGACATGATTTGCACTCTGATATTGATGGAAGAGAGCTATTTTCAGAATTAAAAGTATTGAAAGTTATCCTGCCAAAGGAAAAAACAAAAGCAATTGAGTTGCTAAATTTCATAAATACTTGTTCTAGAGAGTTAAATTTTCCTAATGCTTGGATTGCATGTAGAATAATTCAGACTATACTAGTTACAGTTGCCTTGGCCGAAAGAAGTTTTTCAAAGCTAAAGTTGATCAAGTCTTATCTTCATTCCGCTATGTCACAAGAAAGATTAAATGGTTTGGCACTTTTATCGATGGAACAAGATATGGTCAATAAACTTGAATATGACAATATTATTAGTAATTTTGCAAGTGAAGGCTAGAAAAATGTTCATAAGCTATTAGTATTAATTTTGTTGTATGACTTGATTTACTGTTACGAATGAAGTTATTTTTTTCCTCCTCTCATTATTTATAAACAATATAAATTATCTCGATGATTTAATTAACTAATATAGTATTAGTTTTGTATTGGGGCCTTGTTTTCATAATTCGCTTTAGGTACCAAAACCCCTAGGACCGGCCCTGCTCCTATCATAAAATATGGACTATTATCAAGAATTTTGTCACAATCTTCACCATTTTCGAACTCAAAAATGTAGAACTTATTATCCTTGGAGAATATTTGAAATTCCCCCTTAGGTTTCCAAATTCTCATTATATAGCCTTAAAATAATGGAAATACAATTTAAGGCCCCATAACGTATAACACTATAGATTTTCCTAATTTTCCTTACTTCTTTAAGAATTTTGTTGGGCATTTTTGCACAATTGAGGTTGTTGAAATCATGTGAAGTGAAAAAAAAGCTATACAAGAAAAAGTTATGTCTCCTCCTCCGTTACAATGAAACTCATGCTTTTATGGTTTTGAGTTCTAAGGAACAAGAGGTTGTGGAATCAGTTTCTTGCATAGACGCAGTAGCCTTGGACTTTGCGAGATCCAGAAATTCTTTCTGGTTGCCAAGGTTAAAAAGTTTCCTCTACTTGCCTCTGGATTTAAAACCTTTTATAACGACTCGGAAATCCGACATAGTTAGTATTAAATTAATTAAAATGAATTTTTAATAAAAGAATGAATTGGATATCATATTTATAACCATCATGAAGTCTCTTCGAGCTGATTAATTTAATATATAATTTTGATGCATTTGGAATTACGGTTTGCAAAATAGATGTATTATAGTGTTTAAATACATCAGGTAGAAACTTTTGGGTCAAACAATTACATACAGCTGAACCCGCCTCATTGCCTATATAAGTAACACTTAAAAACCCTAGGAGACAGTTGTCACATCAATCTCTCCTCCTTAATGTTGAAATTCTTCTTGATTACATTTTAATAGCGGATGATTTTCGCTAATTACAATTTGATTTAAAATTCAAAGTGCTCAAACCCCTACATATTATACGTCGTTGCAAAGCTCTCGATGAATGGAGTTGATGAGTGGTATCTGTTTGTTGAGATAGTTCTCAGGTTGGCCAAAAATTAGCGAACAACTTTCAACCGTTCAAACTAGGGTTTTGAAATCGATGGTGGATTAGCAAGCAATGGATGATCGGACGGTATTGGGGGGTAAAGGACATCGAGTAGAGGTGATCAATATGGTTGGATCGATTAGATTGGTTATGAAATCGCTAGAATTTGTATTTTTTTAATCGAGCATAGGTCTGCGGCAGTTGGCATTGGCAAAAATTCGGGTGGTGGTCATGGGCGGTGTTGGGTGGCATGGGAGTTTGTGAGTTTGGTGATGGATTCGTATCCGACGATAACAGTCTTGTGTGATGGCGATGGTCGATTAAAGTCCACGGATGATGGATTCTAGAGAGATAACGTGGTGATGAACATATTGTAGTAGTGAGGTATAATTACTATTAAGCCATGACATCTTCTATTTATGTATTAACCCTCATAACTTCTAACCTCCATACCGTGGGTTGTGGAACTATAGATCTTAAGGCTAATTTGACACCGGGGGGCGAATAGTGTTTTCCTAACTTATGTAAACCTTTTTAATTTTCTTTCAAAATTGATATTAAATCACAGTTTAACAACATAGAATTATACTAACAATCGATCATAAATACAATCACAGATAAAAATAAAATCAGTAAAGTAAAGATTTAAAGGGATGACACCAGAGATTTTATACTTGTTCAAATTTCTCCTACATCCAGTCTCGTACAATTGCTTTTACAGTTTTTTTTTCAAATGCCAATCTTTAACTGAGCAGAAGGCAAACCCAAATACAATCTTGATTTCGAGGCTATGAGACATAAGCTCCTGTGTTTGAAGTCCGGGGTAAACTCACTTGATTTAACCGGGCTACAAGTATACCCACTAAATTTGAACAGGCTACTAAGCACATCCACTTAATTTGAACGGGCTACAAGCACACCCAAGCAAACACAAATAGAGTTAATAATTTTTCCAAAGACAAATTATTGTACTTTGGATATAATGTATCCAATAGCCTCTTGGATAACAATGATATTTGAAATGAGAGAGAGATGTTTCTAAAATAGTAAGAAAGTAGTATTGAATCAATACAATGAAGTATGAATTGATTATATATGATTTTGAAGAGAACATAGTATATTTTTCAAGAGAGTACGAGGAGGGAAGAAAGTAAGTAATTAGTTATCAGAAAATTCTTTTGCACTCCCCTTTATATAGTAGATTAACAAATGTGTCCATTTGTAAAAGATTGTGCCGAATGGACACTTCCATTCAAAATTTGAAAAACTATTTGGCGGCATGTATATCGACATATAGGGACATGGTATGTCGACATACCTTAGTGAATTTTGAAAATATCTTTCTTTTAAAATGTTTTGAAAATCCTATACTTTATAAAATAATTTGAACATAGTTTTTAAATACTTTAAACTACAGAAAACCTTTATTAAAAAATTTGAAACTAAAATATTTTGTTTTAGTTTAAAAACATCAAAGATTAAAAATTAGGGATAGAGATCAGAAATTGCTATCAACGACTTTAACAATATATACTAATGACTTTATACACTAAATTATAACCTTGAGATCTTCATTTGTTTGTCTTTGAACTCACGAGTCTTCATATCTTTATCTTGAGTCTTTAAGCTGTACAGACTTTGAGTCAGCACCTGTGTAATATTCTGCACTATATACTATATAAGGTGGTAAAACATTAGAATCTATATTTTATATGATTGTATATGGTTGTTTTTATCAAAACCAATAACTGAGGTATTAACACATACCTTTCACAAACGAATGCCTATTTACATGCTGTTTTTCTATTGGATTCGTGGCGAAATTTCAGATGATTTGGTGCCGGGATTGCTGAATTCTAAGGTTATTTGCGAAAGAACGTTGATATGGTTATTTTAATTTAATTAATTGCATTTTAAATCATAACTATTGTTGAAAAATCAAATTTACTGATATATGTTATACTCTATTGATGGTTGTTTGGTTATTATAATATTTTGGATGTTGTGTGCCTTAAATGGATAATTATTGTTGACTATAGCATTTTTGGGTATCTAATTAAAATAAATATATGATTCATACTAGAAAATAATTAAATGGGAATAAATTGTACATAATGAGAAAAATAGATAAATAAGTAATAAATGAGGTTATTTACAAATTTTGAATAGAGGTTGTAAATAACGATGATTTAACTAACTTTACTGAAATTAAAGTATAGAATTTAATAAGGTTATTATTTATGAATTTTTGGGGAAATTCACAAATAATAACTAAAATTATATTTTAAATTGAGATTTGGAAAGTTTATTATTATTTATGAAATGAAATGGGATTTTAAATAATAATAACATGAATTTAAATGCAAATAGTATGATTTTGTGTAAATGATGGAATGATTGATTTTACGGTATTTATGGTAAGAAACATCATTATTATAGCCCGAGCAATAAAATAAAAAGGTATTTTTTGAATAATAGTAGTAGTAGTAAAGAAATGTTCTCCAAAAGTGTTTTTTGATAAAATAACTACCATTTTCAGATAAATATAAATAAAAAGGAGTTTCGCTGATTTAAAATATAATGTTGTATTTTTCGAATAAATAGTAATAAATTGGTTTAGGAAAGTATTAAAGAGGTTTTAATATATATTATTATTTTGATGTAAAATGATAATAGTCGTTTTAAAATGCGGTTCGATGAAGATTACTATGTTTTATTTAAAATATGATGTTTTAGGGTATTTGAGGAAATGGAGTACGTTAAAGAATTTCATAAGTATATTATCGTTTTAAAGAATTATTATTGTTTTAAGATGCAATAAACAAATGAAGCTTCTATAATAAAAAATAATGGAATGATTTTATACTTAAGAGAGAAATAATGGTTGTAGAAATAATGGTTTGGATGGATGTAGTTTGTAATTATTTATTTAATTCAATTATCAAATATGTTTGATTTATGACGATATAATCGCATTAGAATGTGGATGCGATATTTTACTGCCAAACGATTGCTAGTTGATTATGGTCAATTGATGATTGATGTCGTGTTACTAATATTAAGTCGGTTAGTGCACATTTGATGACTGATGTTATGTTAGTTTTATGAGGTCATTATTACACATTTGATGATTTATACTTACATTGGTGATGCGTTACTATAACAGATGATTAGTATGTATGTAAGTATGTTTGTATTGCTGTTATTTTCTTAATGATTGAGGATGACACTGAGTGTTGTCAAATGTATGTGATGTTAATGGCTAAGTGTGTTATTATTATTATTGCCTATATAATGATTTGTTGTGATGGATGAGTAGAAATACTATTTTTTGCTTGTACTATTTACATTGGTTGCAATGGTTGCATTAGCTGCATTGGAAGAATGTGTGCTATGGTTTTTATGCATTAACAAGTATTTTGATGCAGAAAAAGAGTAGAAAATAGAACTTCATCAGCTTGATCCTCCAAAAGGGGTACGCAGGCATTCTTTTTCTATGCAATAGTCCAAGGTTCCCTTATGGATGGCTCGGTATACCTCTTTCATCATAGTTATAAAGATGTTGCTTAATATTGAGGTATTGAAGTGTGTAAATTATGTGATGTATTTTATTTGAGCAATATTTAATTGTTGAAGTACATATATGTACATTGATATTTAAATTTGCTGCGAGGTTTCCTTTTTTCATTCTTTTACATTTTTAATTTTACTTACCCACGGTTCACTATCTTAGCATTTGAAATTAGTTATAAGCGTATTTTAATAGTATTTATAATTATTTTTAGATGTCCAAAATATTGGGTCACCTCATTTATCGGAGCTTAGGTTTAGCAGTTCCTTGAGCCTTGGGTAAGTTTAGACCAATTGGGATAGTTTAATTTATGCCTTAGGTTGGATTAGAATAGAGTATAGGAGAGCATTTTGATTAACAACCTGTATGCTTTGTGTGTATGGGTAGTTTGTTTAACCACCGTTACCACACCCTAAACTGAGGTTTATTTATGATGATCATGATTCACAATCATACGATTTTAAAGAATTATTCCTCCAAGATATGCTTTTGTCCATAATTACAAATTAATTGTTAAAATTTTAGATACGTCTGTGTTATGTAGCTAATGCAACAAATATCGTTATTTTAAAAGATTTATTTCATGACGAATATTCAAAAGACTCATAATAAAATAAAACTATATTCATTTCAGCCAATACTAAAAACAATTATTATTTCACAAACAATATTTGGTAATTTACGAAAACAATTATTTATATATTGATGCATTCATCAATGAGTACTGAATGACATGCTCCTACTATTTTTGCCATTACTCTAATAGCATATGATATATGAAACTTCACTTGAATACTTATTATGTGCTATTTATGTCATTTACCGTAACTAGTTCATAATCGAAAGTTTTCGATGAAAAATCTTAAAATCATATAAATGACCTTTATAGAAAAAAAAATTCTATGTTATTATAACATAATTATAATAGAAATCACATTTCTCATTCCATATTAAGTATCTTTATTTTATATAATTCTCGTTTTCGATGTCCCTATATGAAGCAGAGGTAACCATTCACTCTCTTCATCCCAATTGTGCTTATGTTACATTCACATTCATACACTTGCTTTTATTTCCAAAATAGTCAAACCATTGAAAGGAGATCCTTTTTATAATTAGTTGTATTGAATACACGACTTCACATTATAGTTTATTTGTTTAATTCTAATGAACTAATTTCATTGAAGTTTTGTACATTACAAACCACGACCATTCACCATATAATATTTATATATGATTGAACATGGACCAACTGTCCATTTTCTTGTATTACTATTAGATTTTGACACTCATAGAAGATAATACACGGTCTTGGACAATAATCACTTAAGCGACCAAGTTATGAATGTATTTAGTAGTGTAAAGTTAGGCTCTTGCATTGGTCTTGAAGTGACAACATGCCAAAGGATTAGAGGTTAGTATATTTTATATTTCATGTCAATCTTTAAACTAGTTCATTTGTATTTATTAATTGATAAACATTTCATATATTTTATTAATTGCACAAATTTATCGGTGTAGATTATTTTAACTTTATATAACAAATGTTCAATAATATTAAAGTGGTTAAATGTTACCCTTTTTCTAATAAGGCTCCCACTAGATTTTTATGTTTATCAAAACCCTAAGAAAAACATAGAAACCATTCGATTGTTCTTATGGGTGTTTGGACTCGCTTGCTTAGGGATTCTGACCTTGAGAAATATTAACAAATCATAAGCACGTAAGTGATGAATAATACTTTATTAGTCGTATCAAATACAACTCCTAACACGCGATCATTTTCCTAATCTTGTGTCGACCTTTAGTAATATCAAAATCGAAAGAGATTATTCACTCATAACCACCATTTTGTGATGGTTCAAAGTATATGCATGTGCCTTAAAGAATATAAACAAATATATGCATGTATCTCACCTCGTCTAGTCAATATACTTATAGTGCTACACCTAACATCTATAGCTTGAGGAATATCAATAACTAAAGAGTATGCAAATAATCTATTAACATATAAAAGTAGAGGATAATATATACATATATTAGAGATTCATAATCTTTAATATATTTATTTTGAGTGATATTGATTTAGGAAGCAATGTATTTCTTGTGAAATACTCTCGTGATTTAAGTGTTGGATACACCAAAAATAATAGCATATGTACAAAACGTATGTATTTGTTCCTTAAATCTAATTTGAGTTCTTTCTAGTTCTACTTAATTTTATACATATATAGTCATATAAATATTAATTTATTTATAACTTTTATAATTTAATTTACTTATATAATATACATGTATCTTATTAATTAAATCTTATTTAATTAATTTTAATTCTTACCAATTAAATCATATTTAATTAATTTATTTTATTTTATTTTATATACAATTTCTAAAACTTTACATTACTCATCTTAAATAATTTAAGACATTTAATCAACTATAACATTTATAGTTTGTTTATGTATACATATCAATATATGTATATATTTAAACTAATTCTATTTAATAAAATTTTAATTAATTAAAAAACTTAATCAAATATTTTAATTAATTTGAAATTTAAAATTAATTTATCATGGATAATTTTAACATAAATAAATAATTGCAACTAATATAGTTATATATATACCAATATATATGTTTTAATCAATTAACTTTTAAATGATTATTTTACTTAATTTATTTAGTCATATTATATAAATTATAAATTATGAATTTTCAAAATTATTTATTTTATTTCTCAAAGAAATTTTAAAAAACTTAAATGTATTTTATAAATTTTATAAAACCTCACTTTCATATTTTAAACTTAACATTTAAATTTAAAATATTTCTAAACTTTCAAACAAAATTTGAAAATTAGCCAAAGGCCAAAAATCAAATTTTGTCTTTAACCTATTGGCTTACTTCATAGTTTGGGCTAGGCTAATAGCCAGACAGGGTAGAGTATTTGATTACCCAAATCCAATCCTTCAACATTACTTCTATAGACACCCTACTAAATGAGTAGGCTTTAATTAATTAGCCCTAACATCTCTAATTTAGACTGGATATACTATTTGATTTGATACCATTGTTGGAAACTGGACAATCTGAAGCAAGTAAAATAGTTAGATTTCAAAAAAAATCCTACTTTGGATCTTTGGGTCTATGAGGTTTAAAGGTATATCAGATCCAATCTAATATAGTTGTAAATAAAATCATATTTTATTTAAATTGTTCAAAATGGAGTTCGAATTTAATTTAAATTTATAAGTGTGTCAAATACACCCTGTGTGCAATAATTACCTATTAATTTAGAGAAGGAAACCATTCGTTTCTCTCTCTAAAACTAATGCAATTAATTGAGAGAAGATTTTTCTTTATTTGAACAAAGAAACCTTTCATTTCTCTCTCCTTAATTAAAATGAATGATTTTAATGTCATTAACGGGCAATTCATACATAGCATAAATTGCGAGTATATCCAAATATACTCTAGTAAATGTTGTGGAAGTGCAACAAATAAATAGTGTACATAGTTAATGCGACCGCATATAAGTGATGGGATTTAAAGCACAATGAACTCAATTGTCCCATTGTATATGCCTTAGTTTTCCAAAGTTCTGAGTTTAAAATATATATGTAATAATAGATGATTTTACATATATACATGTTAAAAATAAGTTTCCTTATGTTATTGTTTTCAAATCAGGAATTAATTACAACACTGTTTCAACTAAAGAAGAGTTTGAAAATAAATTTTACAGTTTTACACAAAATTCCATTTTGATTTCCGTTAAAATAACACAAACACATGTATATCTATCTATATAAATAATTATAAGTTATGTATTAAGTTTAAAATAACATATGTATATATAAAGATTGTAATTCAAGTAACATGTATGTTTAAACTTAATGTTAATAAATTTAATTCAATCTTTTAACTTAGGTAAAAAAATAAAAGTTCATAAGTTTAAACAAAAGTCCACCTATTAATTCTAGAACAAAAGGAAACTTGTACTTTTATTAATATAACAACCAAAAGAATTATTTTCTAGAAAATAACCATATAACACAAGAAATCATTTTTCAAGGTAAGTTTAAACAATCAACAAATAAAATTTATTTATGTTTATGTATACAAATGTTACAAAATTTTATATACATAACAAAATAGTTTTACTTTTATATAAACAATAATTCCATAAAATTGACAAAAGTAGTCACACAACTTAGGCACATACAAATTCGTTGTGAGAGATTTCAGACCAAACTATAGAAAGAAAATGGACAAACAATAAAATGAGATAAATAATTTGAAATATGTCAACCACAATAAACATATAGTCAAAGGAGATGTAGAACAAAGGGAGATCTAAATTAAATCAACATGATGATTATATAATTAATTGAGGTGGACAAAAAGGGGATATGAGTTATATTACAAGATGAACATACAAAATAGAAAAGATGTACCATGAATATAATCTAAACCATGTAAACATGATGAATGTACAATTAAATAAAATTATAATTACCTAAAAATGAAGCCAATAATTTGTACCTTGAATGATGAATAAAGCTCCTGGATTCAATTGAATCAATCTCTATATTTTGCAAGGATAAAGAGACAACAACCAACTTTTAATTTTTGATTTAAGTATTTGATATTGGAATTATTTTAGGCTTATGCCACCATGAAAATTCAGCCATTACTTGATAGGAGAAAGAGCGAAAATTTTGTCAAGGGAGAACGAAAATTGTGAAAGAAATGAAGGAGTTTTAAAGGAATAATAGATACCTTTCCTTCCTTCCCTGAAACCTTCCTCCTTTAATTCTTTATTAAATCTCAATAAAATCCTCTCCCTCTTCTACATGCATAGCCAGCCATAGATGGTGCTACATGATCCCTCAAATTTTCCAAAATCTCATTAGCATTAACTAATTTAAATCGAATTTAAATGTTCTACCAATATTGTATATCGCTACGCATGTTTATAACTTTTATATACGCACTTCTAAATACTAATGATATTCAAAACAAATTAAATAAAATTTTAATAATTAAAATTTTACAAACATTAGTTAATTTAATTTATTTAAAAACACATTCAGTATTTATCATATTTAAATCCAATTTAAATACTCTACTGACATCATATATCGATACGCATGTTTATAACTGTTATATACGCACTTTATTAAACATTAATGGCATTCAAACAAATAAAATAAAATTTAATAATTAGTATTCTGTAAATATTAATTAGTTTACAATAATTATAGATTAATTAAATCATGTGGTTCATTTGGAGTATCCGTCATTTCGGTTGTGCGACTCGAAGGTGTAAATCCAGTCGGGGATTAATACCGAACAATTCAACTATTAACGTTTAGATATTGCCTTAGCTAGTGGTGTGACATTTGGCTGAATTTACCTTTTATACGTCTTTTGGTAAAATCCAATTATTATAAGTGGTACTTGTTAGTAACGATCATTTACACTAATTCTCTTCGTCAAACTATATCACACCAGGACTTATGAAATTTGGTAATGTTCAAAATTCCAACATCGTCCAAAATCAACTTTGTAAGTCCAAATTCAAAATCCTTGGTTCAATAATAATACTATTACTAACCATACTACTATAACCAGAGACTTTGACTTTTATTTGACTACAGTTGACCATGATACTAACATCATACAACCGAGGAGGCGAATTCTCTATTTAATAGTGTTTCGCTTCCAATGTTCAACCCAGACCCAACTATAAATGTTTGATGGACGTCATGACACGATTTAACTATAATCAAAGTAGAGCATCCACATTAAAGTTTCGCGGTGTTCTCAAGTCGAAAGACATGTGTAACATCATCACTTCGAGATTCTCTGTTTGACCTTAGTTTTATTAATCCATAGAGAACTCTCGAGCGAGTCATTCTATAGTTATCCAATAACTACCAATACATAACCCCTTAGTGCCCCTAATAGCCAAGAGTAATACACTCCCAACATTTAGAGAGCGTTACGCACTCTAATATCATCGGATGCATCGATATCCCATGTCGAAATACCTTAACAGTAATGTTTAAAATAACATGTTATTTTTAATATGATTAATTTCTCATGATTATGGAACATTTTAATTACTATCATATAACATATCATTTGAGGATTTTCTATTTAGTATACTTTAAGTTAGTTAATTAATTATGTCATAATATAACAAGTATATAATAGAAAGAAAACACCTTTTGCTTTGAAAAAGATTGGTTATCGAGTTAGTTATATGTAATAAATTACATAATTACCCCTAAAGCGTACCCCTGACTCTTTCAAACTTCATCATATCTCCATTTGTGGTGTTATTTCTTTTCATTCGCACTAAATCATTGATGATCTTCAATCTCTTCAATAACTTCTTATGTCCTAGCAATAGATCGTTTGGACATTATTATGAGGGACAAGGTCTTCATGATTTGGGTTGCGATTCTTTAATCAGTTTGTTGGATGGAAACTAGCAGTCTAATAGTTAAACCTTATATCATTCTCATTAAATGATAAAGTTCAACTTTCAAAAACATCCGGCTTCCCTAAACATCATTATTTCTATAACGATCTGCCTTTCTTACACCTAAAGGCGACACTTAATACATCCACGGTATTCGTGTGCCGATCATTTAAGCGTCTGAAAGATAGGTCATTAGGGGTTAAAGAAATAGAGACAGAACAAAATCTCATAAAGCGTGACAAGTAACATATAATATGAACAAGTCTTTACAAAAAGAAATCATCTTTATTATACACAACATCAGAGTACATTAATCTATTATTAGTCTGGACAGTTATAACAGCCCGTCCTTACAATTTCTAATAAATACAAAAAGAAGACAAAGGCAACAAAACAATAGAAGAATATAAGATACGTGAATACGTCTCGGAGAATCCAGCTCGTCTCCTGAAAGCTCCGTAGGATCCAGCTAAATGTGGAAGATATACTTGGGCTAACCCGAGCATTATAAGAAAATAACGCCCGCATCAATCTAGTAAACCAGCATGAGAAAGCTAAATCAAATCATACCGATTTCTATATTTGAAAACCTTTTCAAAATAAAAGGCATCTCGTAAGACCACGCTGCACATAAACACAAATGTGTTTTTACCTTATGATAAAAAAATAGTTTCTATTATAAATAATGCCTATGGGTTTAAAATACCAATAATCAAGTAGCTGTGATGTGTGTACATGACAGTAATAATAAGTATACAATCAAAAACCGAAGGCACTTATTGGAGAATGGATTTCCAATAATGGCAAGATAAAGGATACCTTCCAAAAGCAGTACACCTCTAGATAAAATGTACTATGAGATTGAAATTTTTCGACCTCGGAATGACAAGACCGACCTACCCTTGACTGCATAGTATCGATTATGATCACCCCTAGGTTGTGATCAACAACTAGAAATGGGCCCAAAGCATACATATAGATATTGACTCTAGATAAGGCGATGATCATACCCTAATAGGAGCGACCCACATAGCCTTGCAGCCTAACCATTTTTAACCATTCCTGGGTTGTGAGGCTTGAGAGGCTATGCTCTTACCATTTCCTCATAGTAAACCATCTTGGAATGCTAATACTGCCCTCCTGGCAGAACTGTAATGCCAGTATTCATCCATACAAGTTCGTTCTGGATTTGAATGAAACCAAAGGCACTTTAAGGAGCACTGTCTTCAATCATCATCAAGTTGTCTTCCATTAGAACGCATATGTTAGTTCTAAGTGGTTTTCAGATAATATATCTGATCCTGGTCTCTTCGAACCAACCAATAATTTCCGATTGACTCATTCCCAATTCTTTTCGAAGTATGCAATAAGTATTTGAGTCCTCACCCAAGAACTCGAATATACAATCATACTTCCTAACTCAAAAGTGGTCAAGATTTGATAGTCGGTTATTTAATTATCAAATAATCAAACAACAACAATTCAGAGATTTGATTACCGATAGCAACCACTAAGTCTCATTTAAATAAACCTTTCATTTATTAAATTTATTTAAGAATATTTATTAAAATACTCATATACTTATCCTACCGGCATAAGTATATTCAAAAACATTTGTGAATAATCTCTTATTTCAAAATCATATTAAAGGGATCAAAACAAATGTTATTTAAATTAGAGATAAGAATAACCCCTATTCTTTTGGTGTTAAGCATCGAACATAAATTCCACACTACCATTATTAAGAAGGTCGGTTAAAGGAAATCCAAACCTCAAATTATTTTATAAATTTTCTTTAATAAACCATTTTAAAATTTCTTTCATTTATGAAATCTCCTTTACTTAAATTCCAAACCCATTTATAAAACACTTTATAAATCTCCAAGCTTATTTTCAAAATTCTTTTATAAATATCAAAACCATTTATATAACACTTTATAAATCTCCAAAATCATTTATAAAACTCTTCTCAAAATTCAGGATCTCTTTCAATTTTTTTTTTTAAACTTTTCTTATTTAAATAAAAATTCTTAAATAAACTTTAATCAATAAAGTTCCTTTGATAAAGTCAATTATTCAAAACACCTTTAGATAAACAAATTATCATTTAAAAATACTCTTCATTAAATTTATCTTTAAACCACATTAACAAAATAATGTTTTTAAACAATCATTTAAAAAATGTTAAATTGCTCCAAAAACACCTTATATAAAATCATTGCTTAATTATCCTTTAAATACCTTATTTTAAATGGTAATAAATTTTAGACCATTATCAAAAGGGAAAAATGAAATATTTGACTTCACAAAATCAAAAGAGGCTTAGTGGCCACAATGGTTCATTTGATTGAGTTTAACCTATCCAAGTTATAACATGGGTATTTACGCAACAACAGATATGTAAAGGGAATCAACCAATAACAATCAACAATTATATAGGTAAATGTCCAAGTTACCAAAATAGCAAACAGAGATTTGTTCTGCTAAACACATATCCAAGTTAATATAATGACAGAATGAGTTTTTATTCTGCCTAATAAATGTCAACATAATCTACTTTGTGAACTATGGTAGAACTTTGATATATTCTATCTACATATGTCAATATAACTTAATTTGTAGAACGATGTTTTATTCTACTAAACAAATGTCGTTGGGTTTTATATTCAATTGGAGTTACTTAAAGGGAGTCGACAAAGAAATCCCTTGGATTTAAAATATTCCTTTTTAAATAGTGTTGCTTTTAAATGAAACCGATCTTTAGAAATAAAGTGATTAAAAAGTTTAAAACTTTTATTTAATAATCAAATAACATTCAAACTCTTTATTTAAAAATGATTAAACCTTAGTTTAATAATTAAACCACAATTAATTATTAAATAAATAATTTCCCTTTATATAAATAATTAAATAACAGTTAACCTTTAATAAATAATTAAACCATAATTTTTATTTAATTATTAATTAAATAATAATATAAACCTTCATTAAATAATAATTTAAATCTTAATTAAGTCTTAATTAAATCTTAACTTAACTAGAAATTAATAAATAATTAAACCCTTTCTTAAATAATAAAATAATAATAATTAACCTTTAATTATTAATTAAATAATAATTAATCCCTAAATAATTTATTAATTAATAATTAGTCTTTAATTAATTAATTATAATTAACTTAGTTAATACTTAAGTACTAATTACCTTTGTTAACCAATGATTAGGTACTAATTACCTTTCTAAATTAATTAATTAAATAAACAATCATTAAATGAATAAATAATATTTATTTTTAAATACAGAAATAAGTTTTGAAAATACTTTCAAAAATATCCAAGGTGAAAATAAAATTTAATTTATAAAAAGAGTTCGTTTTATGAACTGCATTTATAGCAATTATCGCTATATGACCTGTAATTTTAAAATTTGATTTTTCATTCCAAATAACTTTTAAAACTTTATCCTTATGAGTTGACTTTTTTGTATAAATATAAGCCAAGGTCTTTGGAACTAAAAAAAGTAAGAAAATGTAACATCCTTAATTTTTGATAACATTATTCAGAAGTTTTAATTAGATAAATAAAATAAAATAATGATGATAAGGAGATTGAGATTTGGGTAAATTATACAAATAGGGCCATGCTTAACCATAAAATAAATGGGCTTAAAATTGGTTTATAAGATAATTAACTTACATAAGGGCGTATTAGTAAAATAGCCGCACTTTCTATTCAAGGCTATACATTTCCTTTGTCTATTCACGTTCATTTTATTCTCAAATCAAAACAAACATAAATAACCCTAAGATAACCGACCATTATCAAGGAAGAAAGGAAAAAATTTATCAAAAGCTAGGAAGGATTAATCAACAACAAATCTCAAATTCCTTATCATGTTAAAGGTGAATAATATTCTCATACAATCTCTATTTTTATTCTATGATTATATGGTTTTGGATTTATGATTTAAATTCGTTTTTATGATAAAAATGGATGATGATATGCTTGAGTTATATTATATTGATTTATTTTAATTCATACGCATATGAATTTGCACGATTTTGATGTAAAACCGAGAATAAATGATTTCAGATTGCCATGGAATTTTTTTTTGTTAAGTAAAACATGATTTTGGAGATGGGTTTTAATTTACAAAATTTTCCAAGCTATGGAAATTTTATAATGAATTTTTAATGAAAAATAAGATATAATTAGGTTTAAAATTTATTTCAAGAATTTTAGGAAGAAATTGGGTCTAAAATTTTAATATGTTTGATTACACGATGAAATTGAATTTCTGTGATTTTTGGGGATATTTACAAATTGATTTACTAGGAAAATTAAATTATTTCAAAAGAAGGGCTTTTCTGCAAATGTCGGTTTTGTTATATGGAAAGGTTTTAATGTTAAAATTCTTTAATTTGGATCTAAATAAATGTGGTAGTTTTAAAGGTAAAGTATTTGAAAAGTTTTTATGGCAACCAATCAATGGTTTACAAATAGGCAAATTGTTAGAAAGTAATTACTAAAAGTTGCTATAATTCAGCCTTTAAATCAGAAAAAGGTGTTCCGCCTCTGTTAGTAAGTACCTTTCGACTCCATTGACTCTGCCTCGTCCCCGTCGAAACCCATACAGTCAAAACCACCATAGTCGAAACTAATACACAAGATATCACTTAGATGGTATGTCATGGATTGGAAGGAGGGCGAAAGCCTTGGTGTCGAAAGGTTAGCTTCCGATGGGGTCGAAACCCTGCTTTATTTTCATAAGTTAAAACTTTTGCCTTGTTTTACCTAAAGATTTCAACACAGTCGAAACATATACTTTGAAAAGGTTTTATAATTATCTTTCGAAGAAGGTTGTCATGTTGTGTTAAAGTATTTGCTTCCAAAGGAGTACCTTTTTCCTTTAAATAATTGCTTTCGAAAGGGTAAGTTCCGACCTAGTCAAAACCAAGCCGCTACTGTACCTTTCGACTATATTGACCAGTAATGCTTTCAAAAAGGTTATCATTATTTTTACCTTAAACTAAGCCTTTTCCCAATTGCTTTCGAAAGGGTTGAGGGTTTCGAAGGTGATGGAGTCGAAAGGGGTTTCGACTCTGTCCTTCAAAGTTTTTGTTTTAAAGGTTTTTCTTTCGACTAGATGGTTCCGACACTATCAATTTTTCCCTAAATAAATTTTTGTTGGTTTCGAAGGAGATACTTTCGTATATAACCATTTCAACCCAAATGTTGTTTTTAAAGAGTAAACCCAATGCTTTCGAAAGGGGTACTTTCATTTGTGTCGAAGCTCTATATTTTAAAAAGATGATCTGATACCATCGAAAGGTATAATAGGTTTCGAAAGAGAATGTTTACCGAGGGCTTCAAAAGGTATGTATACAATGTTTTGAAAAGAGTTCTTTGCTTTCGAAGGAGGCTATCCAGGGATTTTGAAAGAGATGTTTTTATGGTTTCAAAACATAAACCCAATCTCAATTTAAAGTAATAACCATGGCATAAATAAATATTTTGGAAATGATATTCACGTTGTTATTAACCCATAACTGTATTTTGGGGAAAGGGAAGAATAACCAGTTAGGTTGACCCAGTAGTGAATAAAACTTAACAAAT
Organism: Allium fistulosum; assembly: GCA_030737815.1. NCBI lineage: Eukaryota > Viridiplantae > Streptophyta > Magnoliopsida > Asparagales > Amaryllidaceae > Allium > Allium fistulosum. The sequence continues at coordinate 706,675,014 of CM060903.1, read as the reverse complement.
GTTAAATTCTTAATTAATGATATTGGCAGGGGCCAATAGGTTTATAGTAAGCCCATGAAAACTATATGATATTGGCAGGGGCCAATAGGTTCATAGCCAGCCCATGAAAACTATGATTTGATACTGGCAGGGGCCAGTAGGCTTTCAGTTAGCCCATGAAAACTATATCTGGATTAAGATATTGGAAGTAAACCAATAGGTTCCTAGTTAGTCCATAAAAACTAGGATAAGAAATAAGATATTGAAGTTACCAATAGGTTCTTAGTGATCCCATGAAAACTAAATAACTGGATAGATAGTCCTTAACACTTAACATGTTAATTATAACCCTAGAAACTATAATTGAGACAGATAGTCAGAATCAATGAGGATGGGTAATCCAGAATTGATTTATTTGTTTTGCATATCATCATAATGTTTTGAAATACTATGTTTTAACCATTGTGGATGCAGGAGCACAGTATATGGTTTTATTAATGTTTTAGGATACCAGTGAGGGGAAAACCCGTTCCGCTAAGCGGCATGGTCCTACTATATATCTAAATGGTTTGAGAAGGTAAATTATTATTCATACCAGGCTTTATGTCTGACTCGAAGTTTTTGTTTTCCCCTTAAACTCTCGGGTACTCAATTGATTTTGAGTAGGTTGAAAGTTAAGGTTTTCAGGTGTACTTTTAGACGAATAAAAGCTTCCGAGGATGTGTAGGAGGCAAGATTGTTATTAGAGTTCTTTTATTTCCGATGTGTTTTGTTTGTAAAGGCAAATTATTTCTTGCCTATCTATATACTCTGATCTACCAAGGAGGTATCTTCATATGTCGCTCTTGACGTATTTTGTAATAATTATATATTATCTGAACGTGGTCTGCAAATTGGGATTATGTAATCAATTTGGAATATTTTGAGATGGAATATGGAATTTGTTTTGTTGTTTAATTTTTTTCCATATTCTTGTGTTTTTGTGTATCAATGTTTCTAATATCATCGTGTTTGGTCGTTGAGGATTAATAATTATGAATGACTACAGCATCTGTAGCCGTTAATCTTGGGCCTCTAAATAGGGGGATGTTACAAGTTGGTATCAGAGCATAGGTTTATGAAACTTTAAAAGAAACTTAAACCTAAAAGATTTTTCCAAACGTAATCCAATGAATCAGATAATAAGATTGGGGTTTGGGTTAACGCTATAGTAACATCCTTGTATTTGCTATATATAGTTATATATATGTAATTACGTATCCCCCGCCCTCTTAGACCGTTCTTCTGTATTTAAGGCTCACATGCAAATTTATGAGAAATGAGATATGGAAGAAGGAAACGAAAGGTGAAATCTTAGTGGAGGAAGCACCATAACTAATGGGAATGCTCGACCCACTACCAGAAGAAACTCGGATCGACCGGCTAATGCTAGTAACCAAAATGCTGAAGCCAATGTGGGTGCTGGAAATCCATCAGTAGATATGGAGGCGATGTATTAGTTCTTAGCCGATTTGATGCAAGCTGGAGCTACTGCTGGAGTTGTTGGAAATGCAGGAGGAGCAAATCATGTGGTTCCAGTTGGGAAAATTGCTTTGCTGAGTAGAGATTACACCAGTTTGGGTGGGAAACCATTCTTGGGAACGGAGAGTGCCGTAGAACTTCAGAATTGGCTGTTGCATTTTGAGCGTATATTTGCTGATTTAGGCTTGAATGATGGACAAAAGAGAAGGTTAGCCTCTAGACAGTTGCAGGGGTCAGCGCTACATTGGTGGAATAGTGTCACTGCCGGAGTGCCGGAAGTGCAGTTAACGTGGGCTGATTTTAAAACGATATTTGAGCAGAAGTTTGTATTTGAGTTTTCCAAATCTGAGCCGATGAGGAAATTTATGGATTTAGTGTAAGGAGAGATGTCAGTAGTTGAGTGTGCTACTAAGTTTGAATAGCTCTCTTGATATGGATATGCTATTATAGATACTGACATCAAAAGGAATGAGAAGTTCATTCGGGGACTGAGGCCCGAGCTTGCTAGAATGACCATGACACATGTCCATGATCCTTGTAATATAGTGGTGGAGATGGCCATTCACCATGAGGAGGTACTTTCTGATTTCGCTAAAGAGAAGTCAGTGGAAACTCAGGGTTCGCAGGGGAAGAAGAGGAAGTTCTTTAAGAAGAAGGGAACCCAGAAGAGAGATACTGCCAAGAAGTCAAAGGCTGAGGTAGTTTGCTATAAGTGTGACAAGAAAGGTCACTTTGCTAATGAATGCCGGTTAGGAAATGGGAAGAAAGCTGCAGTTAAGAAGAATGTGAAATGCTTCAACTGTGATCAAGTTGGGCATTACAAGAATCAGTGTCCAGAGTTAGTTATGGAGGACAAAGGAAAAGTTTTTGCTATAGGATTAGCTAGGCCCACTGCAGTAGATAAGGGAAAGACTGTGATGGAAGGTACGCTTTTGATTCAAAGTATTTCAGTTAGAGTACTTTTTGATACCGGTGCGTCACATTCATTTATATCTTAGTATTTGGTTGATAAATTATGCTTAAAACCCACCTACCTTGTTACTTCCTTAAGGTTTGCGAATCCAATTAGGGGGTATGCAACTCTAGGGTTAAGATGTGACCAGTTAGAACTTGATTGTTAGGTCATAAATTTGCAAGCAGTTTGTATGTTATTGATTTCGTAGATTTCGGGATCATTTTGGGTATGGATTGGTTGAGTAGTTATGAGGCTAGAATATTTTGCCAGGATAAGGAAATATCACTGAGACACCTTGATAGTCATAACCGAGTGATATTCTCAGTAGAGAATACTGACTGGAGTGTTAGTGCCATGCTTAATGTTATGGAGGTAGGAAATGAGTTAAGTCAGGTTCAGGTAGCAAGAGAATTTGCAGATGTTTTTGACTCAGTCATTGGACTACCCCAAAAAGAGCTATTGAGTTTAGAATAGATCTTGTGCCAGGAGCTGAACCTGTAAGTAGACCACCTAGCAGGATGGCACTAACCGAGATGAAGGAATTGAAGGTGCAGCTAGTGGATCTAGAAGGAAGGAATTTTATTAGGCCAAGCAGTTCGCCTTGGGGAGCGGCCGCGGTGTTCATGAAGAAACCAGATGGGTCGTTAAGGATGTGTATTGACTATCGTAAGTTAAATGAAAGGACAATCAAGAACAAGTATCCTTTTCCAAGAATAGATGATCTGTTTGATCAGTTGAGTGGAGCCAGGGTGTTCTCCCAGTTTGATTTGACAATAGGATTCCATCAGTTGAGAGTGGCAAAGGATAGTATTCCTTTGACAGCCTTTTGAACTAGATATGGTTCATATGAGTGGTTGGTAATGCCATTTGGATTGACGAATGCACCTTCTTTCTTCGTAGATTTGATGAACCGAGTTTTCCGAGAGTACTTGGATAGGTTTGTACTAGTGTTTATAGATGATATTCTAGTATACTCTAACGATGAGAGGGAGCATGAAGTCCATCTTAGAATGGTGCTTGAGATGCTGAGGCGGAATCAGCTATAGACGAAGTTTACCAAGTGTCATTTCTGGAAGAAAGATGTAAAGTTTCTTAGTCATATGGTTTCAGAGAAAAGATTGCCAGTCGATCCAGATAAGATCGAAGCCGTGAATAATTTGAAGAGACCAGAGACGGTGACTGAGATTAGGAGTTTTCTTGGACTTGCTGGTTACTACCGGAGATTCATTAAGGACTTCTCGTCGATAGCAGTGCCCTTGACTAAGCTAACCAGGAAGTGAGATTTGTTTGGTCCGACAAATGTGAGGAGTCATTCCTTAAGTTAAAGCATTTGTTGACCAATGCACCCGTGTTGGTAGTTCCAGATGGGAACCAAAGATTGGTGGTGTATACTGATGCATGTGGAACCGGATTAGGAGCGGTGTTGATATAGAGTGGTAAAGTCATTGCCTACGCATCTAGGCAGCTTAGACCACATGAAGTTAGATATCCTACTCATGATTTGGAGTTGGCAGCTGTGATCTTTGCATTGAAGATTTGGAGAAATTATCTCTTAGGGGAGAGATTTGAGTTATATACCGATCATAAGTCTTTATGGTATTTATTCTCTTAGAAGGAGTTGAATATGAGACAACAGAGGTGGCTGGAGTTTCTGGCTGCATATGATTTTGGTATAGAATATACACGAGGAAAAGGCAATAAGGTGGCTGATGCTCTTAGCAGGAAACATCAGAATGTGGTGTTAGCTATGTTGGCGGAGTGGAAGGATTTAGAAGCATTAGTCAGTTGTGATGTGCAGCTAAGATCGACTGCTGGTTCTAGCCAGAGTACCGCCAGGTTGTCTTGTTTAGAAGTTTGACCAATATTGATTGAGAGAATTGCTTCTAAGCAGAAGGAGGATCTAGTATTAGCTGAAAGGATCAGAAGGCTGGAAGTTGGAACGGAGATCGATGATTTAAAGGAATTTAGCCTTGACTGGAGAGGATGGTTGAGAAAGAAGGACGGTTGTGTGTTCCGAATATGGAGGACTTAAGGAAAGAAGTTCTTGGAGAATGTCATCGATCCAAGTTTATGATTCATCCTGGAGGAACCAAGATGTATCAGGATATGAAGAGGAGCTTCTATTGGGAAGGCATGAAGAGGGATGTTGGCTTATGGGTTAGACAGTGTGCAAACTGTCAACAAGTGAAAGCTGAACATTATAAGCCTAGTGGATTGCTTCAACCTTTAGAGAATCCTGTTTGGAAATGGGATTCGATATCCATGGATTTTATAGACGGTTTGCCAAGGTCAAATAGAGATATTGAAAGTATATAGGTTATAGTGGAAAGATTGACCAAGAGTGCCCATTTTATTCCAGTTAAGTCAACCAGAACGACACCTGTTTTAGCTAAGTTATTCCTGAAAAACATAGTTAGACTGCATGGAGTTTCTAGTAGTATAGTCAGTGATAGAGATGCATTGTTCACTAGTGAATTCTGGAAGAGTCTACATGAGGTGATGGGTGCCAAGCTTAATAGGAGTGCTGCGTATCACCCTTAGATAGATGCGTAGACACATAGATTCAAAAAGTCCTCGAGGATCTACTGAGAGCTTGTGTATTGGACTTTGGTGGATCTTGGGAGGATCACCAACATTTGGTTGAGTTTTCCTATAATAATAGTTACCAGACTAGTATAGGAATGGCGCTGTTTGAAGCTTTGTATGAAAGACCATGCAAATCACCAGCATGTTAGTTGGAGACTGGAGACAGATTAGTTTTAGGTCCAGATTTGGTTAGAGAGTCGTCAGATAAGATTGAGTTAATCTGAGAAAGGATGAAGGAAGCTCAATCAAGACAGAAGAGTTATGCTGATAAGAGGCACAAGGACCTAGAATTCTCATTTGGAGATAAGGTTTTAATTAAGGTATCACCTATGAAAGGTGTGATACGATTTGGAAAGTCAAGGAAGTTAGCCCCAAGATATGTAGGTCCATTCCAGATTATAGAGAGGATTGGAAAACTCGCATACAGAATAGAGTTGCCGAGCAGTTTGGTAGGTGTCCATAATGTATTTCATATGTCTCATCTTCGCAAGTATGTGCATGATCCAGAGACTGCTATTTCTCCGACAGGGTTGGATGACTTAGTGGTAGAGCCTAATTTGACTTTTGTTAGACAACTTGTTCGGGTTGTAGCTAGAGATGAGAAAATATTAAGGAAGAAGACAGTCAGGTTGGTGAAAGCTCAGTGGAGCGACAACGAGAAGGACTGTACTTGGGAGACATAGGACAGGATTAGAGATACTTATCCTGGTCTGCTTTGAGGGTATGTCTATATTAGATTTATATAGATAGTTGCTAGTCAGTTAGACTAGTATGGTTGTTAGGAGTTGTTACAAATGACTGCTATGTTTAGTATTTAGTCCTTACTGAATTTCAAGGACGAAATTCTTTAGGGGGGGAGCCTGTAACATCCCTAATTTTTTATAACATTATTCAGAAGATTTAATTAGATAAATTAAATAGAATAATCATGATAAGGAGATTGAGATTTGAGTAAATTAAACAAATAGGGCCGTGCTTAACCATAAAATAAATGGGCTTAAAATTGGTTTATAAGATAGTTAACTTACATAAGGGCTTATTAGTAAAATAGCCGCACTTGCTATTCACGACTATACATTTTGCTTTGTCCATTCACGTTCGTTTTATTTCTCAATCAAAACAAAAGCAAATAACCCTAAGATAGCCGGCCATTATCAAGGAAGAAAGGAAGAAATTTATCAAAACCTAAAGATCAAAAGCTGGAAGGATTAATCAACAAAAAATCTTAAATTCCTTACCAAGTTCAAGGTGATTAATAATCTCATACCATCTCTATTTTATTCTATATGGTTTCAGATTTATGATTTAAATTCGTTTTTATGATAAAAATGGAAGATGATATGCTTGAGTTATATTATATAGATTTATTTTAATTCATACGCATATGAATTTGCACGGTTTTGATGCAAACCGAGAATATATGATTTCAGATTGCCATAGAAAATTTTATGTTATATAAAAATGATTTTGGAGATGGGTTTTAATTTTCAGAAATTTCCAAGCTATGGAAATTTTATAATGAATTTTTAACAAAAAATATGATATAATTGGGTTTAAAATTTATTTTGAGAATTTCAGTAAAAAATTGGGTCTAAAATTTTAATATGTTTGATTACATGATGAAATTGAATTTCTGTGATTTTTGGGGATTTCTCCTAATTGATTTACTAGGGAAATTAAATTATTTCAAAAGAAGGGATTTTATGCAAATGTCTAAATGATGGTAAATTATTATTCATACTAGGCTTTATGTCTGACTTGAAGTTTTGTTTTCCCCTTAAACTCTCGGGTACAAAATTGATTTTGAGTAGGTTGAGAGTTAAGGTTTTTAGGTGTACTTTTAGACAAAAAAGCTTCCGAGGATGTGCAAGAGGCAAGATTGTTATTAAAATTCTTTTATTTCTGCTGTGTTTTGTTTGTAAAGGCAAATTGTTTTCTTACCTATCTATATACTCTGATCTACCAAGGGGGCATCTTCATATGTCACTATTGGCGTATTTTGTAATAATTATATGTTATCTAAACGTGGTCTGCGAATTGGGATTATGTAATCAATTTGGAATATTTTGAAATGGAATGTGGAATTTGTTTTGCAGTTTAATTTTTTTCCATATTATTATATTTTTGTTTATCAATATATCTAATATCGGCGTGTTTGGTCGCCGAGGATTAATATCTATGGATGACTACAGCATCCGTAGCCATTAGTCTTGGGTCTTTAAATAGGGGGATGTTATAGTAAACTTGAAATCCTTTTAGTAAATTAAAATTTAAAATTAGTAAAACAATTTTTGGCCAAAGGATTTCAAAGTCGCAAAATAATCACTTTAAACACTAACTTCCTTAGTTTAGCACATCATAAGCAAGTTCACAAACCAAGATTCATGAATACAACATATAATCATATCATCACCCCATAACAATAAGTTACGAAACTTTCAACTTTAGTAGTTTAACCTTATTTTTCCAAGTTTATATCACAACATACCCAAGCACATACATATACATACAATCAAAATTAATTTCATTCAACAAGTAACATACTTAGTAACCAAGTAGACATCAAAAATAGTTTAAAACTTTATTTAAAGAGGTGATCTTTAACTTACCTAAATGCTAACAAAACCCTTACTACTTCATTCAAACTCCCACTATGTTTTGAAATACTCTAGATCTTTGCTTTTATCTTGGAGTAATGAAGTTTTGATGGGCTTAAGTGGGTAAATCGGTTCGACCTTGGGGGTATGGTGTATGGCCGTGGTGCCTGAGTGAGCAAGGGTCTTGTTTTTTAAAATGACACAACTTATTTATGAAATCTTTTCATAAAATCATTTTAATTTATTACTTGTATAATACTCTCCTACATCCTAAGAGTATATATACAAAACATCATATTTTAATTCCTACTCAGATGTAGATCTTAAAATAATTTGGGTTTTAAAATCGAGTCGACCAATTCAACCTTTTTACTCAATCGGTCTGGTAAGTAGCTAAGAAGAGTGGGATGCTGGTATCCAAACTCCGTCCTAGAATATACATTTCTTTAGACATCTTTAAGGTAAAATTGTTTATTAGCCGGTCCAATAACATCAAATAATTTTCACTTCCTAGATGTTAAAATCAAAAGACATACTTTAATAAAACAAAGTTTATTAACCCTCCTTATTAAATAAATTCAATTTTTAAAACTTCATTTATTAACCCATTCTTTAATCAAAAACACCTTATTATTGGAAACTTAGGAGCTAAATACCCGATTTTATTTCAATTTTTTTTGAAATGATACTTTATTTTTAACCCTTAGAAAATATACATATAGTCCGAATAACTCCAAAATGATATCAAGAAACTGGGTACTACCAAATAGTATTATATATCCCTTTACTGAGAAGGGTAATACTCAAGAGAAGTGTTTACTATCCGAACACATCTCTTGCCCATTTTTAGTCACTTTCAAGTCACTCAAACTAGTTAATTATAAAAGATTCTTCTTATCAAATCCCCTTTTGAAACAATACAATATATATACATATATTTCCAATTAGATCGTTTTTAACAAAATATTTATCATCCACTTGCTTTGGATCCATTCGGATTTGAACTCATTTCGATCGTACAATGACAAAGAGAATAATTTACTAAGTGCACTATCACATTTGCCTAAGCAATAAATCGATTGTCACTTAGAAGATTATTCAGACCATCACAAAATAGATCGGACTCATTTCCCAAACTGTCCAAAGAAAAATCCTACTCTTAGTTTCTTTTTCAAAATATCTATACCTTAAAGTATTTTTAAGAAAAATTACTACTACTCTTCCAAAAAACATTTGAAAACTTCATCAAAGCCACTGGGATTTAATTCTCCAATAATCCATCTTATTTCCAAGACATATTTTACAATCCTGATTTATAAAATCAACTCTTTATAAAAACATCTAAAATATTTCTTTTTAAATAAACACCTTGTATTAAAACCCAATTTTATCCCAATATAGGATCGAATGCCTTATAGTCAAACTGTGAAATTTAATTCACAAGAGGTTTGTTTTAGTCTTCCCACAAATACTATCTAACCAACTTATGATGGAAAAAGGAAAATCAACAAACGAATAGTCAATGCTCAAAAGTAGGCGAGCATGACTAAACAAACCTTAAATGATAATAATGAAATATTATCATCTCCTAACAATCAACACATCAATATAAATATATTAGTTTTGTAAATCATTCTTTTATATATAAAATATATTCCTAGGTAAAATTATTTCATTTATCACTTTTAAAAAGAATATTATGAAGATGGGCCTTCTTCAAGTGTTTAGGAATCCCTATCGATAACGTGGACCAGATGCATCGATTAGAATTCATAAGCCACTCAACAGATCAAACAACATGTTATAAAACATTTTTATAGCACTAACAAAGACGCACTCAAAATATACACTCAGACTCATTCTAGGGTGTTAGTAACCCGATCTCTAATGAGTTTACCCCACAGGGCCAAGGTTATTGCTTAACTTTACGCATCGATACCAAATGTAACGATCTGACATTCTTACACCTACAGACGACACTTAATACATCTGCGGTATTCGTGTGCCGATCATTTAAGTGTTCGAAAGATAGGTCATTAAGGGTTAAAGAAATAGAGACAAAACATAATCTCGCAAAACGTGACGAGGAACATATAAATGAACAAGTCTTTACAAAAAGAAATCATCTTTATTATATACCACATCAGAGTATATTAATCTATCATTAGCCTGGACAGTTATAATAGCATGTCCAAATTTCTAATAAATACAGACATAGAACAAAGCAAAAAAAAGTCTTAGAATATAAGATACGTAAATACATTTGGAGAATCCAGCTCGTCTCCTGAAATCTTCAAAGGATCTAGCTAAATCTGGAAATTATGCTCGGGCTGACCCAATCATTATAAGAAAATAACGCACGAATCAGTCTGGTAAACCAGCATGAGAAAGCTAAATCAAATCATATTGATTTCTATATTTGAAAACCTTATCAAAATAAAAGGCATCTCATAAGACCACACCACACATAAACACGAACGAGTTTTTAACTTACGGTAACCAAAACATTTTCTATTATAAAATCTAGTGATATTATAATAATGTCTATGGGTTTAACATACCAATAATCAAGCAGTTGTGATGTGCGTACATGACAACAATAATAAGCATACAATCAAAAACCGAAGGCGCTTATTAGAAAATGGATTTCCAATAATGGCAAGGTAAGGGACTACCTTCCAAAAGTAGCACACCTCTAGATAAAATGTACTATGAGATCGAAAACCTTTCGACCTTGACATGGAAAGACCGGCCTACCCCTGACTGGTTAGTACAAAATATGATCACCCGTAGATTGTGATCAACAACCAGAAATGGGCCTGAAGCATACACATAGATATCGACTCTAGATAAGGCGATGATCATACCCTAATGGGAGCGACCCACATAGCCTTGCGGCCTACCCTGTTTTAGCCATTCCCAGGTAATGAGGCTTGAGAGGCTACGCTCTTACCATTTCCTCATAGCAAACCATCTTGAAATGCTAATGCTGCCCTTTAGGCAGAAATGCAACGCCAGCATTCATCCATAAAAGTTCATTGTGGTTCTGAACAAAACCAAAGGCACTTCAAGGAGAACCATTTTCAATCATCATCAAGTTATCTCCCATTCGAATGCATATGTTGGTTCGAAGTGGTTTTTGGATAATATATCCAATCCCGATCTCTCCGAACTAACAACCGATAATTTCTGGTTGACTCATTCCAGGTTCTTTTGGAAGTATGCAACAACATTCAAGTCCTCACTGGGGAACTCGAATGTACAATCATACTTCCTAAGTCAAAATTGGCCAAGATTTGATAACCGGTTATTTAACTGTCAAATAGTCAAACAACAACAATTCAGAGATTTAATTACCCATAGCAATCACTAAGCCTCATTCATATAAATCTTTCATTTACTAAATCTCATTTCAGAATACTTATTAAAATATTCATATACTTATCCTAGCGGCATAAGTATATTCAAAAACATTTTCGAAAGATTTCTTATTTCAAAATCATATTAGAAGGATCAAAACAAATGTTATTTAAATTAGAGATAAGAATAACCCCAAACGTTATTCCTTTGGTGTTAAGCATGGAATGGAATTTCCACATTGGTATAATTAAGAAGGTCAGTTAAGGGAAATTCAAACCTCAAATTCTTTTATAAATTTTCTTCAATAAATCCTTTTAATAAATTTCTTTCATTTATGAAATCTCTTTTACTTAAATTCCAAACCCATTTATAAAACACTTTATAAATCTCCAAGCTCATTTACAAAATTCCTTTATAAATATCAAAATCATTTATTAACACTTTATAAATCTTTAAAATCATTTATAATACTTATTTTATAAATATCGAAAATTATTTATAAAACTCTTCTCAAATTTCAAGATTGTTTTCAATTTATAAACTCCTTTTTATAAACTTTTCTTATTTGAAAAAAACTTCTTAAATAAACTTTAATCAATAAAGTTCCTTTAATAAAGTCCATTATTCAAAACACCTTTAGTAAATAAATTTTCATTTAAAAACACTCTTCATTAAATTTATCTTTAACACGCATTAACAAAATAACGATTTAAACAATCATTTAAAAAATGTTAAATTGCTCCAAAAACACCTTAAATAAAATCATTGCTTAATTATCCTTTAAATACCCTATTTTAAATGGTAATAAACTTTAGACCATTATCAAAAGGATAAAATGAAATATTTGACTTCACAAAATCAAAAGAAGCGTAGTGACCACAATGGTTCATTTGATTGAGTTTAACTTATCCAGGTAATAGCATGGGTATTTACACAACAATAGACATGTAAAGGGAATAAACCAATAGAAATCAACAATTATGTAGGCAAATGTCCAAGTTACCAAAATAGCAGACAAGGATTTTTTTTCTGCTAAACACATGTCCAAGTTAATAAATGGTAGAATGGGTTTTTATTCTGCCTAATAAATGTCAACATAATCTACTTGATGAACTATGGTAGAACTGTGATCTATTTTACCAATAGATGTCAATGTAACTTAATTAGCAGAATGGTGTTTTATTCTGCTAAACAAATGCCATTGGGTTTCATATTCAATTGGGGTTATTTAAAGGTAGTCGACAAAGAAATCACTTGGATTTAAAACATTCCCTTTTTAAAAAGTTGCTTTTGATTTTTAGAAATAAAATGGATAAAAACTTTAAAACTTTTATTTAATAATTAAATAACATACAAACTCTTTATTTAAAAATGATTAAACCTTTAATTAATAATTAAACCATGATTAATTATTAAATAAATAATTAAATAATAATTACCCTTTATATAAATAATCAAATAATAATTAATCTTTAAATAAATAATTAAACCATAATTTTTCTTTAATTATTAATTAAATAATAATTTAAACCTTCATAAATAATAATTAAATCTTAATTAAGTTTTAATCAAATCTTAACTTAATTAGTAATTAATAAATAACTAAGCCCTTTCTCAAACAATAAAATATAATAATTAACCTTTCATTATTAATTAAATAATAATTAATCCCTAAATAATTTATTAACTAATAATTAATCTTTAATTAATTAATTATAATTAGCTTACTTAATTAAGACTTAAGTACTAATTACCTTTGTTAACCAATGATTAGGTACTAACTACAGTTCTAAATTAATTAATTAAATAAAAAATAAATAAATAAATAGATAATATTTATTTTTAGATACTTATAATAAGTTTTGAAAAAAAATTTCAAAAATATCCAAGGTGAAAGCAATATTTAATTTGCAAAAAGAGGTCGCATTACGAACTGTGTTTATAGCGATTATCGATATATGACTGGTAATTTTAAAACTTGATTTTTCATTCCAAATAACTTTCAAAAACTTAATCCTTATGAGTTGAATTTCTTTATAAATATAAGCAAAAGGTTTCTGAAACTAAACAAAGTTAGAAAACTTGAAATCTTTTTAGTAAATTAAAATTTAAAACTAGCAAAACAAGTTTTGGCCAAAAGGATTTCAAAGCCGCAAAATAATCACTTTAACCACTAACTTCCTTAGGTCAGCACATCACAAGCAAGATCATAGACCTAGATTCATGAACACAACATATAATTATATCATCACCCCATAACAACAAGTTATGAAACTTTCAACTTTACTAACTTTAACCTTACTTTTCCAAGTTTATATCACAACCAAGGTTTCAAATCTCGGATTTTGGCCAATATCTCGGGCAAATATCTCGGCTGTCTCGGGCGATATTTAAAAGACTTATAACTAACCAAGCTGCCAAATCTCGGAATTTGGCTAATATCTTGGATTTTCATCTCGGCTGATCTCGGGGAGATTTAAAACCTTGATCACAACATACCAGAGCATATACATATATACATACAACCAAAATTAATTTTATTCAACAAGTAACATACTTAGCAACCAAGTATACATTAAATATAAAGTTTAAAACTTTATTTAAAGGGGTGATCTTTAACTCACCTAAATGCTAACAAAACCCTTACTAACTTCACTCGAACTCCCACTATGTTTTGAAATACTCTAGATCTTTGCTTTTATCTTGGAGTAATAAAGTTTTGATGGGCTTAAGTGAGTAAATGGGTTCGGCCTTTGGGGTATGGTGTACGGTCATGGTGCCTGAGTGAGAAAGGGTCTTGTTTTTGAAAGGAGGTGGTATTAAACTATGTTTCTATGAACTTAAATTAGGAAAGAGATGATTTCTAATCATTTGAAAACTAACCAAGAAGCCATGAAAACTTTAAGGAAGGAGGATGAAGCTTCATGCAAATGGAAATGATAAAAATGAAAAAGAAAATTTGTGAAATCTCTTTTATATGAAATACATTTAGTAGATTACCAAAATATCCCTTAGTACATGCCCTCCTTTCAAAGCTTGCAACCTCACCATGACACCTCCTCCTCTAGTACATGCGCTCCACCCCTTGTTCCCTCCTTCTTCATGAACATGCCAACATGATTTGGTGCCTAAGTGTACTTAATGTTTACTAATGTTTCACTTTACTTTTTCATGTTTTCTTTACATATATAATACAACATTTAATTATATTATCCTAAGTGTATACACACACACTACTATAACACATAACCTTAACTTACATATAAATGCATGTGAATATTTATACTCTAGGGTTTACAACATTTTCGACAACTTTTAGTCGACGAAAAGTCAAAAATTCAAAAAGCGAATTACGGTCATATTTTTTTATCTTTCTTCAAACTAATTATTTTTGTAAATAAATTTAGAGAACTATTTTGCCATCACTTGTTATTATTTAAAGGATTTTTATTTTTATTTTAAAATCTAGTATTTGAATATTTAAAATTAATTAAATATTCGCAAATCAAAGCGGTGAAATTCCGGATCGTTATAATTTCTGAAAATGATGTTATATCCCATTTTACATCAAATAAATGTCATGTAAAAGCTTCAAATAATAATGCATCATAACTCAGCAATTCAAACATGATAAACAATAATTTCACATCATATAATTGTAATGACTCAGAATTTTTGTCATTTGATTTTGAAATATAATTAATTTTAAATATTGAAGTGTTAGTTTCTAGGTAAAATAGCTTAAATTTGAAATATAAGGATTTATTTGAATATGAGAATTTTGAAACTAATATTTGAATAGCGAATTTAATATTTGGATTTTTAAAGTAAATTTTGGATTCAATGTGAATAAGAACGATTTCGTAAGCTTATTTAAGTTCTATTTAAATAAGAATGAAAATGGTAAACTTTTAATTTAGAATTAAAAGTGATTAAAATGGTTTTAATAATAATTCATTTTAATTAACGTGTGAAATTAGCATTCTCGGGCACTGTCTTCGATTTTGACGAAACCAGTGCCATTGGATCCAGAATTGTATGCCGGCTCGTGACAATCAGACGTATTGTGTGGTCGCGTAAGCTTGAAACACATAGGAATTAATTACAAGAATTTAATATTTTGAAAACTAACTTCTGTATATGATGGAATTAGGTCCTGATACTAGTTCCATTGTGTTTAGAATGAGGGTATTTTGTATCGAATACCAAGCGGCGTGCCTCGTTAGGAGTTCAAGATTTTTAGGAATGAATAGTGTTTAAAAATTTTCTATATAAAGACCCTTAACTCATTACATTTGCTCAAACCCTTAATCGTGAAACCCTAGCTGCCATTTATCTATACCCAAATCCAATGGCCTCCATCCATCGCAGCCACTAGAAGTCGTATTGGCCCTTGACTTCAATTGGAGAGTTTCTTGTTGTGGTGAGAGGAGTGCATTGGTCAATTGGATCATGCTTATTCGACGAGTGGTGGTAGAAATCAGAGTTTGACGGCGTTCATGTTTTCTCATTCATAGGGGAGCTAGGAGTAGCGAGTGTGGGCCAAACAGATGGTGTGGGGGGCGATTGGATCGGGGCTATGCGTGGTGAAGGTACGTCGGCAGGAGAGGAGACGTAGCGGTGGAGTTTGGTTCATGAAGTTGGTGGTCTGGAATTTGGTTCGAACGGGAGTTTAGTGGCCTAATTAGGTTTAATTAAAACTTAATGATGTAATTAATAATAAATTTATATTATTTAATTATAGGATCTTGTATAATCAATATCTAATCAATATTAGGTCCAAATCGAACAAGGTCAATCGTGTTGTGCTCATATTAGTGAGATCTACATTATTGAATTAGATCGGCTTAGTGTGGAGCATGTAGGAATTTCAGGAAAAATTGAATGTTGTTCGATTACTACATTAAGCAGAAGCGCATCAGCGTTGTCAGGTTATAAGATGAGTTAACTCACCTCTCTAAGCCCACTTATATTTTATATAAGTGTGGATATTTTATTGATGCCTGTTTGTTGCTTATTTGAATGATTTACTACTTTGTCAGTTGGTTTGGATTTATTTCCACCCTTGGAGCGGATGACCTTTTATATATACCTACCTAGTCGTGGATGATACATATTATATGATTATATACTATATGTGATGTAAGGGGACAAGTTGGAGGGATCTAATAGGATTCCTCACCACCTTGATTTTATTTACATATACATGCGTGTTAATATATATATATATATATATATATATATATATATATATGAGCTGCGGCGCAAAGGGGCAGGTTGGAGGGATCCAACGGAATTCCTCACATCGTAGATTTTACTTTTCATATATTGTGATATATGATTTGTTGGATTCCATATTTGATGACATGGACATGATTTTACTTATTTAGTGCTATAGTAGCACTGGGCCTTATTTTTAGTATTTTGGAATACTATAAAATAACGATTTTGAATTGAAATGATTTTCAAGGTGATACTTGAAATAATACATGTTTAATGATTATTTATAATTAAAAGGAGTTTACTGAAATAAAATAATAACATGATTTTTGGAATATTTATTTAATTGCTTTGTGAAATATTTTTAAATAGAGATTTTCGAATATAAAGGCTTTAAAACTTAATAAAAAAGTCCCTCTTTTATTATAAAGGAAATACAGTTTTAATGAAAATAGAAATAGTTTGAAACAAATATTTCTGAAAGGGTTTATATAAAAGGTTTACAAAAGTAATATTTTATAAATAAAGTAATAGATTTATAACGGTGTTTTATAAATATTAAAAACGGATTTGTAATTGATAGTTTGTAAATAGATATATGAATGAGATTTTATAAATAAATGAGATTTATAAAGGAATAGATTTATAAATGGAATTTTATAAATAAGGAGATGTATAAAAAGAAGTTTTATAAAATTTATAAATAGGAATAAGATTATAAACCATGGTTTATCAATATAAAGGGTTTATTTTGATAAGTAGAGTGTGAATTTTTATAAAGGGAGATAAATTATGTTTTAAAAAGTTAAAATAATCTCTTAAAGGAATGTTTTGAAAATGATATTTGCAAATGGAGTTTAATGGCTTTAAAAGTGATTAAAATGTGTTAAGTGATCGGAAGAAATGGATTTCAACACTTTGGTTGTAATAAATGTTGTAGAGGAAGTGAGGAGAACATAGACTATAACACTATTGTTATAGTAAGTGATTTTCGAAAGGAGATGTTTTATATAGTATACGGGATTTATTCATATCCTACATATGATGTTAATATTCGAGTTGGGAAACTTATATCTATTTCAAAGTTAAGAATGTCATCCATTCAAGGTCTGAGAGGTAATGATACCCCAATTTGATTGGCTTCATTGTTAAGTGATAAATAGTTTAAGTTTGAAATCAAAGATTAATATTAAGTATAATTAATCGGATCCCTATACTAGTATTTTGGGTTGTAGTAACGATGTTTTACCCAACATTCGTTTTGACCCAATAAAGTGTGTTTTGGAAAAATAGGAAGCTTTCCTCTAAAACTAGCAAATATACTTATTACGGATTTAAATATATAGAGATATTTTCTAAAGGTTGAAAACAAAATGGTTTGTGAATATACTTATACCGTTGAGATAAGTATATGGAAAAGTTTTCCAAATATCGAAAGATTAAAAATGGTTTTGAGAATATATCTTCATAAAGATATTTTGAGATAAATATTTGAAAAGTGATTTAATTAATAAAAGATTGATTAAACAGGCCTAGTAAATGCTTGTGTGCAAGATTTTATTTTTGGTTCCTTGACTGGATGTGTAAACTAATTAGTCATGTACTAAGCACGAAGCCAACTGAGTAGGTTTGATTACCGTTTGATGTTAAGAATGATGAATCGAGTAAAGCGGAGTGACTATGGCACTCTAATCTATCGGGCCTTGGTTTCCGTATGAGGTTGAGGGCCTCTTATCGATTGTTGGTCCGGAGAGACCGGGATCAGATTATCCAAAAACCACTTCGGACCAACGCATGCGTATGAAAGTGAAATTTACTGGAAGGCAATGATTTTGAAGATGGAGATCTTCATGATGTAGGGCTGCTTGCCACTAACCTCTTGGGTGATTCCCATATTATATATATATATATGGTGGCAGTAGTACTTCATTTTTAAAATCTTTGATGCAAGGACCACTCACTACTAATCCCAGGGATGATTCCCAAACAGGATGGAGTAGAAGGGTACTTTCGGTTTGTCCTGTTCATGTACAACTAGCATTAACGAATGTCTGATATTGCATTTTTGAAACCATGTACATTGGTTTTTACAAACATACATCTGTTTGGTGGTGCAGGAGGTAACCTTTCTTATACCTAACACCCTTCCCTGAGGCGTATGAACTCGGCGGTTGACTTTTGTGGAAATCAATTATTGTGTTGTTGGAAATGGCAATGTGGCATTCAAAGTGGGATTTTTCATGTGAAAGGTAAAACGTTACCTCAGGCCTTACACATCGAGAATGACAAAAACATGGTAGATACGGCAGGGCTATGTAGGTCACTCCCATTAGGAGATGTTCATCGCCTTTCTAGATTTTCCTCTATATTTTGGGTTGTTAAGTATGTTGTGGCCACGGCTAGGTCAAGAACAACTTGGGTGATGATATATTCGGTACTATCTATGGTAACGGTAGGCCAGTCCTATGTTGGTAAGGGGCATCGGGGCTGTGCCTTGGTGCATTCTTTTAAAGATGTACTGTATGAAAGGTAGTCCCTTACCTTGTCATTGTATGGAATCCATTCTCCAATACATGCCTTTACGGTTTTGATTATAGGGCCTAGTATACTGGAATTTAATTAATGTAACAATTTCGGCTATTTTAATATGTTATTTGAAAAGGGTTTTCAAAGCAATGTCATTAGAAATAATATCAAATGACTTGATAAAAATGTTTTAGTTATCGTAAGGTAAAAACTCGTCCATGTTTATGTGCGGCGTGGTCTTACAAGATACCTTTATTTTAAAAGGTTTTCTAGCATTAAATTCAAATTGAGAAGTGTTTTCTCATGCTGGTTTATAGGCGTTCTTCCCTTTTAATGCTCGGGTCAGACCGAGTATATTTACAGATTAGATTCGGATGCATTTGGGAGTAGCTTGGAGTAGGAGGCTTCATCGATAGCTAGTTATTATCTTATTTCCACTGCATTGGTTTTTTTAAAGTTATCGGCATTTGTGAGGATAGATTGTTATAACTCTTCAGTCTGATGATTAGTGATTTGTTGTTGTACTCTGATGGATGTATGTACATTACAGTTGTTCCTTTTGTAAAGATCATTGTTATATTATAGATTATTCCATTGCGTTGTGAGATTCTGCGATTGTTTAGTTTCTTCTTCTCTTCTTCTTCTCTTCTTCTTCTCTTCCTTCTTGTTTTATGTTTTTTCTTCTTCTTTTCCCCTAGCGATCGGTTTTTTCTGGCACTTGAATGCTCGACACGCAATACAGTGCACGTATTATTATCGATTTTCGAGGGTCGAAAAAACCCGGAGTGTTACAATAATGATATGGGATATAGAAAACTTGCATATTCATATTATGGGTGAAGAATACATCATATATACCTAATTTAAACGTCAAACAAATATTCAAGAGCACCCATAATGCATTTCATTCATATTATCATACATTTGTTATTTTTAACACATCAACCAAAGCCAACTATTATACAATTCATTCATATTCAATACTAAGCAAGCCTTCAATCATATTAGCACAACACAAGTATACTTGCAAAGCATGGGTGCAAGACAACATTCAATTTCTTGCATCAAAATCAAACAAATTTTCAATTCACCCAAATTTATATTTTTACTTCATATTTCACAAAATATTTTAATGTTTCAAAAAATAATTATACTTGGTGTTCGTTTTCAAAATCATGTTATACTCATTTAATTAACCAAGCATTTATCACTTCAAATTAGTATTCATTCAACTTGCATTCTATATTCGCAAACATTTCGATACATTAATATGTAAAAATATTTACTTGGCATTCATTTCATAAATCTTATTTATGTATATTCAACAATTTAATGGAGTTATGGATATGCACTAGGGGGCAATTATGTAATTTGTTACATATACCTAACTCGTTGGCCAATCTTGTTTGAAATAAAGATGTTTTATTTCTATTATATACTTAATATAATGTGGTTATATTAATTAAAAGTATATTTAATAGAAAATTACAAAGTGTTGTAACCGTGAGTAATTTATCACAAATGAAACAAATATATCATTTCAAATGTTCCTAGTCAAGATGCATTGAGACTATATATCTATGTATATTGTCCGCAGGTGCGGCTCAGTGGAAAGGAGGCTTGGGTTCTGGTAAACAGATCCAGGTTCGATTCCTACCATGCGCTTCCCTATCCTATATAAATTTACCCGGGGGTATGGGGGCTTGGATCAACGGACGACTTTACTATACCCTCCTCAGGAGTTTACCGGCCCGCCGGGTTCTCCTAAGTTTTCTAAAAAAAAAAGATATCTATGTATCCGTTGAGACTAGAGTACGTAACGCTCTCCAAATGTTGGGTAGTGTATTACTCATGACTGCTAGGGCCCTTAGGGGTTACGTACTAATAGATATTGGATAGCTATGGAACAACTCACTCGGTAGTTTTCTATTGGTTAATATAACTAAGCTCAAAGAGAAAATATCGATGTGACTAATTTACATAGTTCTTTCGAATTGAGAATACCGTGAATATTTAATATGAAAGCTCCGCTTTGATTATAGTCAAACCATTGCATAGCATCCATCGAGTGACTATAGTTGGGTCAAGTGGAAGTATTGGAAGCGAAGCACTATTCAAGAGAGGATTCGTCTCCTTGGTTATATGGGGTTAGTATCACGATCAACTCAAGTCAACCCAAAGTCGAAATCTCTGGCCATAGTAGTTCGGTTGATAATAATTGTTATTATTGAACCAAGGACTATGTGTTTGGAATATAGAGTTGAATGTGGATGATGTTGGAATTTTGACCATTACCAAATTCAACAAGTCCGAAGTGATATAGTTTTGACGAAGAGAATTGGTGTAAATAATTGTCACAAATGGGTAACACTTATTAAATTAAGAAATTTTTCCAAAAATAAGTAAATGATAAATTTGGCCATAATATCACACCACCTGCTAAGTGAAGTGTGAACGTTAATGTTCAAATAGTTCGATGTTAATCGCTGACCGAATTTACACCTAAGAGTCACACAACCGAAACGATGAATTCTCTTTCAACCAAACAATTTAATTAGTTTATAATTGTTATAAATTAATATTTATGAAATATTAATTATGAATTTTCAATGTGATTTGAGAAATAAAATTCTTGCATATATTTATAAAAGTTATAAATATATTGATCGATATAAGATATCAATAACAAAATATGTTAAATATGATTATACATATTTAATGTGAGTTAAATGGGCTTACAACCCATGAGATTTGAAGAGAATTTGCGTTGGTTTGGAGAAAGATAGGAGGTGGCTATAACATGTGTGATTAGGTTTTGAGATGTGTCGTTGAGATCATTGTTTGCTCTCTTGTCCCTATCCATATAAAAGCCAATCTCAAAACCCTAATTATAAGCTAATTCATTTTTAAGCCGCCACTTTCTTCTTCCTCTTCCCCATATTAATGGCAGAAACTTTCCTCTAAAATCATTCTTAAAATTCTCAAATCCAATTCAAAATTAAAAATACTAATTTGTAGTAGAAGGTCTCCAATCCCGGATTAGCAACCTGACGGATTGTGAATTGTTCTTAGAAGAGAAATCATTGTTCAACGTGGACTTAAAGGCTTCATTAGAGGTGCACTTTTATTTATTATCATTGTTTTGATTTTAAGTTTATCATATAAAAGTTGATTTACATCCAAATCCTTTGTTTGTATTAAGATCTGTTTATTGTTTAGATTAGATGAGATTTTTGTGGGTACATGTTTTTGTTACAATTAGATTGGTTATGTGCTTGTTACAATATTTTGTTTATTGATTTATTTTTGAATTAATTTCCTAAAAAAAGGTTTTAATTTGGATTTATATTAATATATATATATATATATATATTGAATGTGTACAGATCTATAAATTGTGAATATATATAATTGTATGTGGTTATATATCATATATATTTAATCTTATAATTTTATTATGATGATTTGTACTTATTATGAATCATAAAATATAAAAATATTTTATTAAATATGTATATACATATTTTATTATTATTTAATGATTTTGTGAATTGTTCATAATGAATAAAATAATTAATGGTTCAAAATTTCAATTATATATTTTTTATATTTTCTGCATGATGTAATAAGATTACATTAAAATTTTCAGTTTTTTAAAATTAATTTATTATTTTTAGAAATTAATTTACTTTTGACCTACAATCAATTATTTAACTAAAAATATAATTTCAATTGATAAAATTCTTGAAATTTTTCTTAAGGCTTATATATGTATCTGAAACCTTCCAAAAAAGTTTCAAATTTTTATAAATTAATTTATTAATTTTTGGAATTAATTTATTTTCAAAATGCAATTAATTATTTAATTAAAAATATAATTTCAGTTGAAAAAAATTCAAGAAATTTTTTCTAAGCCTAAAATATGCTTAAGATACTTTCAATTTTTTTTATTATCAATTACTTACAATAAATATTATTTTAATTGTAAAAAATTCCATAAATTAATCTTAAGCCAAAAATGTGTTCTCAGATTTTCTAGAATTTTAAAAACTGTTATTATGATTATGTAATTATTTTACATTAATTGTTATGGCAGAAACTATTTTATTCAATAAATTATATATTTATATATATGTGTGTGTATATGTGTGTACACACACACACATACATACAGATATATATAGATATAAGTATTTTGTTTTCACATGTTATATGAACACATATTTGGACAAATTATAGTACACACAAAATGAGCTAATATGTCTGTTGCAATGTAAATCCTGACATCTATATACGGGCACATTATACCCTTCACGGATTATGATGTTAAACATGCACGCACACACATTTGTGTGTGTATGTGTATGTATATGTATATGATAGATATATGCATATGTATACTTGTATGAATAAATAAAATAAAATAAATCTCAAACTACAAATTGTACAGTTAGAATACATATGGACATAGTAATAAATATTGCCATGAATAAATTATTAATAATGACATTTAATGAATCAATCAATTCAAACTAAAGAGAAAAAATGAAAGGTTTCTATCTCCATTTAGTATAATTAATGCACTCGATTAATTCTTGTTTTAGGGAAAGAAAGGAAAGATTTCATTCCCTATACATTAAAACTTATAAATAAATATTAGGTTTATTTTATACACTATACATTTGAAATTAAATTTATTTAAACCCGCCTTTAACTATTTTAAATAGAATACAAGATTTTATTTAAACCAAATTTAGAAAAGTACTAAATGAAATTTAGACTTCATAGGCCCATTAAAGATCAAAAATGGTAATTTTTTTTGAAATTCACACATTTCTTCCGTTGTAGGCTGGCCCTTTTCCTTCAGCATTCACTCACTACAGATATAGCTTACAAAATAAATATACTTGGCATTTATTTTTGAACCACATTCACAACCATTATTATAACCAAGTATTATCAATAAAATTATCATTCAAATTCATCTCGTAGTTTACTACCAATAATTAAACTTATATATGGTTTCATTGTTTTAAACCATATGCACTCGTATATATAACGTTATAAAAAAATTATACAGTAATTCCTCACTTGTATATTGATATCAGTTCCAATTATAGGTGAGTATCATTTTGAACACAATATCTATTTATTATCTCAATCTCCTACTATTATACACAAATCCATATCTTCAACCATATATAAATAATTTACTCACAAAGCAAAGAAGAATTATGTATTAGTCTAAGCATCAACTAAGGTATCAAATAAAGCAAATAAGCATCTTAAAAGCAAAGTATTCATCAACTTGGAGAAAAACTATCATCAGTAGCATCAAGTAAAACTTTCCAAATGAAAATTTATAAAGTTATACTCAACAAAAATCAATGTTTCCTCTTACCAAAATTCAAACTTCATCTTATTCTCTTTGCAAATCTCAACCTTCCAATTTACAGTCGTATTATCCCTTTTACGCCAACCATAACCATCATGCACCGTCCCTCAGCCTTCAACCGATAGCACCCTCCATTACGCCACCATCAGTGGCCACACTAGAACGATGCCCCAGCACCATCATGCCGCCATCCGACCTTGATGCCTACCCTGAACATGCATACCTCCGCTCCTCCCAATCATGCTTGGCCAAGCTTGTCATGCACACTTCTCAGTGTCATCGTGCGCTCTACTGGTCGAGCTCCCTTCCCTTTATCGTACGCGAGAACTTAGAGGGGCATCCCCTACTATCGTCGATGTTGCCATGGTCGCATCTATCATTTCGTTTCTCTTTTCTTTTCATTTTTCTCTTTTTCATTTATTCCAACTTTGAGTTTGGTATAAAGGGGTTAAGGCTTGAGTTATGAACTAGATAAGGGTGAAAACAGTAAAGGGATTAGGATAAGGATAATGGGTTTGTGTTTAAACCATTTAGGCCCTAGAAATAAAAGAAATTTCATTCAAATTCAATTATCATATTCAAATACTTGTAAAAACTATTCATTCTACTATAGAATATCCTCAACTTTATTTCTTCTCAAAAAATATTTTTTTGATAAAATATATCATCTTCAACCTTGAAACCAATTATGAAATAATTATTTAAATTATTTCAAATTTCACTAATGTATTTTATTTCACAATTATTATTATTTGCAAAAATAAATTTTAAGACAACTTTTGGATCTTTAAAACACAACTCAAATTTCAAATTTGAATTTTAAATCAATTTTCTCCTTTTATTATCAAATAATTCCAAAAATTCATTTTTTTAATTTAAAGTAGGGTTTTATAGAGAATCCTTACCTCAACCTGTTACTAGGGAAAAAAGCATATGCAAAAATGCTTGGACTATAGGAAAAAACCAAGCCATCTATCTAATAATAGTCTATTATCCATATTACGGCTTAGAATTTTACTCCAAGCTATCACTTTTCTGCCTGATACCTTGCAAGCAAGAAAATAGAATTTCATTTGTGCTCCTTGTCCTATGGCCAAATACATCCTATTCCTTTCCTTCCAAATCTCTGATAATAGTGTCTTCAAGGAATGTAGCAGCACTTTTGTACTTCCATTCTTCCATCTTGTTGCTACAAAAATCGAGCACCACTATTAAGAACTGACTTCTAGCATTAGGCTGATGATAGCCTCCTACTTTTAGCACTCTCTTCTAGATATCATATACTACTGTACATTCAAAAAAGATGTGGAGACTAGTTTCATTTGATGATCTACATAATTCACATAGTGATTCACTTATCATTCCCATGTAGTAGAGCTTGTCTTGCATGAGTAAGGCATTCTTCAAAACTCTCCAAAGGAAAAGGTTTTGTCTTTTGCTTCCAAAATTATTCCTTTCTCTATTATGCCATGGATCGTAACCAGAAATTCAATTTATTAAATTAAATTTGTCACGATCCATAATCCAGCGTTTGAAAATTGGCACCCGTACTTCACTTGTATTCGAATGCCACTGATCCAATCGTTGAAATTCGACTCGTGCCGGTGCTTATAACACCATTAAGTATAACAACACAGCGGAAGAAAGAAATATATGATATCATATACAACTCCAATGAATACAATATCCAGAATGATATACAACAATGATATCAATATGATACAACAATATCAGAGATAAATAATGATACAACAGAAATAACAGAAGTGATAACTCCAAATGATCAGTCAGAGAGGCTGAGTCCAACCACTCCAATGTCAAGCTCGAACCACAAAGATAAGCAACGTCGGTCCGTGAACTCCAAGAACTGAACTAGCTCCAGATAATATACTAAATCAGACTATCTGAAAAAAACCCAACTCTAGACTACCCGTGTGGAAAATTGTGGGCACCCAGAGTTTAGGAAGGGAACAATAAACTCCGAGTCAGTCATGGGACTGGTGTGAGTAACAAAAACAGTTTATCTTTAAACAAAAGGATTTTAAACATTGAAATCCGCAATGCTTTTGGAAAATGAAACTACCATAAGACCTCCCACCACACACACAATGCAATCGCAGACTTGGAGGAGATTTCTTCTTATGATAGTCAAATATGCTTACTACGCAAAGAAAACTCTTTTGATATTATTAATAGTGCATAGTGGAAAACATTTCGAAAATACAATATTAATCTTAGCCAGCATAGGTACCATTATATTATGCCTGCTATAGCTGCCTCCTGAGGAGACAGGTTATACAACTGCAATCGTAAAGGGCTCGTATTGTTTCTTTGGATTTTCCAACAAATGGTCAGGCTAAGGAACTTCCTACTGTCAATGGGTACGCCTTTGGATGGACGTCCCGAGAACCTACCCGGATCTCTGCCAACACAAGGCCGGGTTACCTTTGTCACTAGGTAACTACTACTCGAGTATGCCACCCCCGGTCCTTTGGGACCTTTATCCGAGGTACCTCGATCACAAAGCAATAACCACACAGTAAATGAGATTGGAGCTACCACATAAGTAAATATCTGGGCTCCACACCATAATTGTCACGTACAGGAATTTTCGACTTTCGAAAATTCGACATCGATACTCACTTTATCGACTGCCGAGCAATCGACTGCCGGAAACTCGAATAGTGATGGTTTTAAATAGAAGAAAAAGGTAGAAGAAGAAGAAAAGAGGAAAAAGATAGAAGAAGAAGAGAAGAAGAAAAGAAGAAGAAAGAAGGGAAGAGAGAAGAACAACAGAACAATATCAGAAACAGAAACAATATCAGAATCTCACACATCGCAGCGGAACAACATATAATAGATAATTACTAGTCTTTTAAAACAAAGAACTATATCAGTTTATACATACATCAATCAGAGTCAATATACGACTCAATACAACAATGGACAGTATATAAACTTGTCCTCATACAGAATACACAGCGGAATAAAATAATATCAGATACAAATACTACGTCTTGCCATCCAGCTTGCTCCCAAAGCTCCAGAATATCCTGATTACATAACTCTTGGCTGCCCGTGTGGAAATTGGTGGGCACCCAGAGTTTAGAAGGGAAACAATAAACTCCGAGTCAGTCATGGTGACTGGTGTGGGATCGTAAAACAGTTATTTTTCACAAAGAAAATAAAACAAATTCGCAATGCTTTTGGAAAATGAAACTACCATAAGACCTCCCGCCACACACACAATGCAAACGCAGAATTGGAGGAGATTTCTTCTTATGATAGTCAAAGATGCTTACTACGCAAAATCAAATCATTTTTGATATTATTATTAGTGCATAGTGTAGAAAACATTTCGAAAGTAGAATATTAATCTTAGCCGACATAGGTACCATTATAGTATGCCTACTATAGCTACCATATTAAATGGCAGGTTCTACAACTAAAACCGTACAAGGCTCGTATTGTTTCTTTGGATTTCCAACAAATGGTCAGGCTAAGGAACTTCCTTTTCCACGATGGGTACGTCCCTGGAATAGACGACCCGAGAACCTAACCGGATCTCTGCCAACACAAGGTCGGGTTACCTCTGCAAAAATAGGTAAATACTGACACGCGTATGCCATCCCCCGATCGTCACCGATCTTCCCGAGGATCCCCGATTCGCAACAACCACAAAGTAATAAATTTGCAGCAACCACAGAGGTTAAGTATCTGGGCTCCATACCATGATACCACCTTTATCCAGAAGGAATGACATACACTAAGGGGCGCTACTCCCTAGAACCTTGCTGCATCCTTCCTGTTTCGACCATTTCCTTTGAACATGCCTGAGCCGATATTTGACTTAATTTAAATTTCAAATTTAAATTGAATATCGATAAATCTTTAACGCGTTTATATATCGTGTGCTCACGTATCAACTCTGAAAAATACGAAATTTGAAATCCGGTAATAACAAACTATTACGGACCCAATGGAGCTGGTTTCGTCGAATTCCGAGACTGTTTGAAAAATGACTATTTTTAAATATCGGTTCAAACAATAAAATTTAAAACTGAGCAAAACAGTTTAAAATTCAATTCTGAAAGTTCGATTATCTTCGGTATTATCATTACGAATTTTAAAAGCTTTTGAAATATTTTTCTTCAACTTTAAATTGAATGTTCAAATTTTTATTCAGCATTCAATAGATTAAATTTTAAAGTTTCATCGCAAATTTCAAAGTTATATCGGGGATTCAAATTAAATCATCGTTCAAATATTAAAAATTAATTAAATATTCTAAATTTAAATTGTTCAAAATTCTGGGTCGTTACAATAATATCACCTTTTTCCATGAGGAAATGACATACCCTAAAGGGAGCGACCCTCATAACCTTACCGCATCTTTCCTGTTTTGACCATTTCCGGTTTGTGAGGTTCGATGAGGTCTCGTCCACAAAGCTACGCTTTTTCACAAAGCCATGCTTTGATCAACAAATGACCATCAACACACATCAACACTCAGCATGCCACACTACCAAATTGGGAGTATATCACTCATAACCTTCAACTACATAACCTCTGAGCTCGTACGTCTCAGAGAAGGGTGTTAAGCTAAGAGAATAAATTCTCCGCCACCAAACATAAATGTATTTGAAAGAAACCATCTTTATATCTCAAAGTGTAGTGTCAGACATACAACCATACAAGTCTGTTCCAGGTTCGAACTGAACCGAATGCACTTCCAAAGAAGCCCTTGCAATCCGGGTATTCACAATCCCGATCGAATTTCCCATCACTTAGGAAATCTCTATACCGGCGCGACTCAGTGTAGAGACAATCGACGGGTTATCCTTTCGTTTTTGAAAATACCCGGTCTTCACCACCGGTCTTCAAATGCAATCCATATACAACGTATCATTATTCGGAATGGGTTATATGACATAATGGTCCTCTCCCGGCTAAACCGAATAATGAGCGCAATATTTAAAAACATATGGATATTGGGATTCCAATTAAGTCACAACTTATTATCCAAAATCTTTCTTTCAAACGGTTTAAACAAATTACCATTTCAATCTTTTAAACAAAAAGATTCAATTCACAAAGTTCACCCAGTTTCACAAAGATTCATTCACAGATTTCCAAATCGATTTCCATTTCAATTGGATTAACTCATTAAATCTTTAAATCAAAGATTTAATTCATAGCTTTCAAAATAATTTCATTTCGAATGGTTTAAACAAATCACCATTTTAAATCTGTTAAAAATAAACATATTCAATTCACAAAGTTCACCCAGTTTCACAAAGATTTATTCATAATTCGGAAAACCATCTTCCTTTCAACTTGAAATTCTTTTAACTTAAATTGGAATTTAATTTCTTATATGAAAGCTTTTATCATTTGAAAACAAACAGTTTTCATTTCGGAAATCTGATTCATTTATACGAGTTAAAGTTCCTGGGTTAAATTCAAATTCTCAAAATATACTTTTAAAATGGTTTAAATTCATATAAACACATTTAAAACATCTTAACCATAATTTCCAAACATGGAATTCAATTCCAAATTTTGAATTCAAATTCAAATTAAGTTATTTAAATGGGAAACTTACCAAGTTATTCAAAATAACTTTTATCTTCAAAACTCCTTTTCAAAAGCTTTAACATTTAACCCAAATCCATTTCCAAAATCAATTGAAATTAAAATTTCAATTTCAAAAATATTAAATTTAAATCATCTGTGACTTAACCGATTTCCACGTGAAATCCATATTTGTGTGTGTAAAAGTGTAGTCCAGGGGTTTAACACAATAGTGCAATATCATTCAATCATCACAGATTCAAATACAACAATATATTTGATAAGCGGTATAACTATAACGCTTATCTTTCATTCACAGATCACAGATCACAGATATATATATTGTAGATAATAAAATTACATTACAGATCATAACACAAGTCAGGATATATCACAAGCATCACAAATCAGGGATATCAAACAATTCAATAACTAATATAATCCAACATCCATAAGTAGGATCAATTTAATTGTTTGATTAATTCAAATCAGATTAATTTCTTATGAATTACTAATTCTGGTTAATTAATCATTAATAAATTACAAATCATTTTGATTAATTATTCTTTAATCATTTATTAATTAACCATTAATAATAAATTAATTAACCTTTAATTATAATTCATCAACCTTTAATTATTAAATAATTAACCTTTAATTATTTAATTCACCATTTAATTAATTATCTTTAATTAATTAACTTAAATTTATCACATTCACTTCCTTGATTACAATTGGTAATTTCTCCCTTTAAAACAAATTAATTAATCTATAATTATTAATTAATAAACCTTAATCACCTTCATTAATTAATTACTTCTTAATTAATTAATTACCTTAATTAATTAATCACATTATCCTTAAATCAATCATCACTTGATTAATCATTTAAACTTTATTACTTTAAAATACTTACTTGAAATCCTTATTAATCAAAACTTAAGTCAAAACTATTTATTTAAAACTTGGGTTAAAAGGTTTTCTAAAAATTTATGTTTTGTTTTAAAGTTGAAACTGTTTTATATCCAACCCGAGACTTACTCGAGTACTTCCCCGAGTCGACATGCCCTCTACTTCGAGTCTCCTCCAAAACCAACCCGAGCCACTTTTAAATTTTAAAAATTTGTTTAAGTTTAGAAATAAAACCCGGTGCCACTCAAATTACTACGAGTAAAAACTCGAGCCTGTGACTCATTTTCCCAAAACCATCTTCGAGTCACACCCCAACCCAACATTTTTTCCCAGGCTTCCAGAATTCGTGCACGTTCACGTGCACGACATCGCCGATCAACTTTAGACGTCGCCTCGACGTCGAGAAAGTCGGCGATCACCCATACTCCTCTCCCCGATCACCAGAACTTTGTCTCCATCACGAATTCGAAATCGAGCTAGTTGAATCGAGCCTGGAACCAACCCATCACCAGAAAAACGTCCCGCACGCACTTCTCTGACCACTGGAGCGTCGCCACCTCCGGCCACGCCTCCGACAACCCCTAAGCTAGCCTCCCCCTGAATAACGTTGAACTCGATCGACCGTGGATGTCGAACGAATCAAATTCCTCAAACTCGCCAAAACTATAAGTTAAACCCTAAATTGCTCCAAACCATCATCCACAGCGAATTAAAAATTCAACTCGTATTTTTCCCATGATCATTGATCATTCCAACCTCTCCATGCCAAACCCCAAACTACGAAAGCTTGCCGATCACCAGAAAATGATCAGAATCCATTTTCCAGACAATTCCAAAGTTTACATTCAATTCAATATTAAAAATTTAGAATTTTGTTTTAAAAATCATATTTTGGTATGCAAATTCAATCAACATACCTGAATTCGTGAAATAAATAGTTTGAACTTTGACGAATCTAGAGTTATGCTTAGATAAATTGTTTTCCAGAGTTGCTAACAAGATGTTTTAACTTGAATTGATTTTTAAAATTTAATTCATGATCAAACAAACAACTTTTGTTTATATTTTAAGTTCTAATAGTGAGTAGATCAAGAGATAAAGATTTATTTTGTAAATCTGGGTTTGAAAAAAAAAACAAGAACCGAGCCAATCTCTAATTTTGCACAGACATGCACACATTCACATCTTCATATATATACACAAGAACAATTTTCAACTTAGATATTTCTAGATATAAACTTGCTACTAATTCAAATATTTAGGTTTTAAAAGTAAATGTTACTCATAGTGGGTCAAGGAACGAACAGAGTTGAAACAGAGTTCTGGAAACGCAAGCTGAAATCTTCCTTCTTTGATTCTCTGATTGATCTGGGTTGTTGTTCAAGTTGTATTTTGTTTAAGTTTAAAGATGATGTTATTTTTTTTACTTCTGATCTTTTCTCAACTTTGAGGAAACGAAGTAAAATGAAGAAGTTGATATGCAGAAAGAAGATTATAGGTGAAATGTATTTTTGTACAGGTTATTATATTGCCTTAGTACAAATACCAGAGATTTTTCTTCGGTTTGGAGGCTGAATTAATATTTAAAACAATTCGAATTGACTAAAATATTGATAGCATTTAATGCCAAGGTACTTTATGTCTCAGCCTTATTTTATTTGTGTATGTAGATAGATATTTTCTTCTTTTACTTTGTTCTTGCATAACTAAACTTCACATACATATACAAAGCATGGTTTGTTTACTTATGTCTTCATGCTTATCTCTTCGGCTGTACAAATATGAACATATATCTTCTTTTGCAAGCTAAAGATATTTTTATTTTTCTTTTGTTCATACTTATCTTCATTTTGTTCCCTTGTTTCATATTCAAGTATATGTATATTTCTTTCTTCCTTTGCTTTGTCTTATTACTTTATAAACTAAATGAATTTAATATGTTGGTAAAATTTATCTAATGTGTTTACTTTATTTTTTTCATAATTTATTTTATATAGTTGTATTAACTTATTAACATGATATTAAGATTTATTTTAATATATTTGTATTTGTTTGTATGTAGGTACTTATAAATTTTTGTTTGTATTTCTTCTTTTGCTTTATGGCTTTGTAATGTAAATAAAGTCCTATGTATTATTTTGTATATTTTGTTATAATTTTAACTAATTTGTTTAATGTGTTTATTTTATATCTTTATAGTTTAAATAACCAAAATTTTAAGATATTTATTTTCAACTTAAATACTTATCGTAATGTATTTACATTGTATTTATATTTTACTTTATTTATTTTACTTTATAAATATATTTTGTTTGTATTCACACATATTATTTAAAAGACAATGTTTTGAAATCAAATACATATTAAATGAATTACATAGATATATTTTATAAATTCTATCAATTTACCAGTTATTACACAATTGTTTATTCAAAAATTAAATTAATTATCAATTTAAATACATATAAAATCCGGGGTCGTTACAAAATTCAATAAAATATCTAAAATAACCTTTTAACTTTATTCCATATAAAACACTTTTTCAACATTCAAACCCAATTTAACTCTCAATTCAAATTTTATATTCAAATATTTTTATTTCTAATCCAAATATCCAATTAAAATCCCAAAATAAATTTTAATATATTTATTTATTTTAACTTTGAACGAGAATGTTAGCGATTAAGTTTTTAATCCAAAATAGGTTAAAATGTTGAATGATATCCAAAACAAAAAATATATTAGATTTTTCATCTTAGTGGGATGGAGAGGCGTGAATAGTTCATTTTCTAATAAGATTCTCGAGAAGGCTAGAAAATTTATGAAGAAACCACAGTCATCCATTGTAATTTAATTGCGAAACGATGATAAAAAAGGTATGGAGGGTGCTAAAGAGGGTAGTCAGTCTATGATTGATGATATATCGGATGGTCATCATGGTGGCCTGATGAATTCGAACAAGGCTAAAGTCCTTATGGCGATGGTAGACGAATCTTGGTACTCGAATGGAGTTAGCTAGGTCGGCGATGGTCTATGATTTAGTAATTGGAGACACCAAGTAGTGCCAACAATGGTTTGAAATATACTGGTTACCATAGCAGTCGGGTGGGAGAAAAAGAAGGCGATGTATCTTTTACATCTAAGCCCCTATTTATTTTATTGTATCATTTAAGCCTTTAATCGCCATGTCTTTTTAACAGCGAGCTCGGATTCAAGTGATATCATCGTTGGATTCGTATCCAAATTCCAAACATTATGACATAGGTTTGGCTGAATTTGGATGACTTAGGAAAATGAGCTTATTGGTATATTCTTTTCTTATCCACACCATTAGCCATTACTTACATGGTTTAGTATATATGATGTGATCCAGTAGTTATTGATTATTTGGTAAATGATGATATATGTAACGAACGACCTTTTCGACCCTCGAATGTCGACACTAATATATCCATGATATCCTTGTGCCGAACACGCAAGTGCCAGAAAGTTAGAACGTTAGGGTAAAAGAAAATGAAAACTAAACAGAACAATAAAGAAGAACACCACATCAGAATCTCACATGCGAAACAATAAAATATAATATTTCAAAAGATCTTTACCAAAAAGAAAACTTTAATCTACATACAGCAATCAGAGTAAACTAACCTATCATCAGCCTGGACAGTAATAATAGCCCGTCCTCACAAACGCTAATGCAAAATACAAAAAATGCAGCGGAAAATAAATATGTGTATAGGCCTTGGAGACATCCGGCTTGTCTCTTGAGCCTCCAAAGCGTCCAGTTAAATTTGGAAGTATACTCGGGGTTGACCTGAGCATTATAAGGAAATAATACCCAGATCAGTCTAGTAAACCAGTGCGAGAAACCCAAATCGTATGGATTTTTATATTTATAAAACCATTCAAAAATATAGGTATCTTGTAAGACCACACTGCAAATAAATACGGATGGGTTTTTACCTTACGATAACCAAACCATTTCTATTAGAAAATCCAGTGATATTATAATAATGTCTAGGGTATGAAATATAAATAATCAAGTAGTTATGATGAATGCGATTGTACATCACAACAATAGTAAATATACAATCAAAACCGCAAAGGCACGTTTGTTAATTGTGTAGGATTCCACAGAGGTGCTCTCGGTACTTCGAGAATGGTCCTCCTGCACAAGTTTCAGAGCTATTCTCCCGAAGCATCATACATCCCTAGTTGATGTACATAGGAAATACATAGCTGGCTAGAACATGAAGCCGAGTGCACCACCCATGCATGCACAACTATATGTATCTCTGGGGTAGAGTCATCTTCACTCTTGGGTTAGCTAAACCCTTGGTCTATGCATCCTATCTCTGGTTTTAGTCATATCCACTGGTGAGGCTATATCTGAAATTCCAGCACACGAGTCACAACTCAAATAGATCTTGGAACCACACATGGATTCCCATATCTCAACATACACAAGGATTCCCATATCTCAACAGATCTCGAAATCACACATGGATTCTCATATCCCAATAGATCTTGGAATCATACATGGTTCCCACATCCCAACAGATCTAGAAATCACACATGGATTCCTACATCCTGAATAGATCACAAACAACTACTTGTGTTCAAGCATCTCAATAGATCTCAAATCTCCACATAGATTCAAGCATCTCGAACCAATCATGAACGTATTACAAAGCATAGAACATGTATATGGTTTTGGAGTGGTTACGGTTTCGAGTCATCTCATATAAGTACACTCCCTCTCTTACCGAGTGCTTCAAAAACCAATCGATTGATTTCTGGTAAATTCAAATCCGGTTCTTTTAGAAATAAACAAACAATACATAAGAGTGGAGATCACCTTCTAACTGGACGGGGTTTATATTTCCTAGTCATTTGTCCTAGAAGAGCAAAACGAGTTTATATGTACAATATAGCATAACAAAATATAACTATACCATATAATTCCCGTGTTTCATCTAGATATTTCCAGAGTTATATTTTGGACAATTTCAACAATAATGAGAATGATCGTAAGGGAAACTAAGTCTTGCATACTTTACATAAGCAAGTGATACACAAAGCATGATTAACACACATAAGCACAATCAAGTCATATAAACAACTTCTAATACCCTTTTTAATAAATCTTCCTTTATTAATTAAAACTTCCATTTTTCTACTTGTATATATATTTAAAAATATGTTTACCAACGATATATACAAGTATTATATAATTCCCTATTCATTTGTACTCTTTTCAATACTTCAAAAAGTATTCATGTACTTATCTCAACGGTATAAGTATATTCACAAATCATTAATAAGATTTGCAATAAAATCAAAGAGGCTAAAACAAAATATTTCTTACACATTGTTATTATAAACCTTTTCTCTCTTTTATACTTTAAAACTTATACTTTTCTATCGTTTCCCAAAAGATTCCATACTTGTTATTATCTTTAAAATTCCAATATTAAATATTTAAGTATCTCCCAAAATCATTTAACAATATTTTATCACTTTAAAATATTATTCAAGGGTTTAAAAAACAAATGTTATTAAAACATTGTTTATAACAAACCCAAAACACATCACTTAATCATCATCTTCAAAAATCTCTTTAAAGATTAAATTACATTTATATGGGTTTAAGACAATTACTACTCAAACAATGTCACAACAAACTCAAAACCATTTGTAACAACCCGAATTTTCTGTTATTTGATTTTGAATATTTAAATGGCTTTAAATATTGGATTTGGTATATGAATTGATTTTTGAATACGAAGAATTTGGTTGAAATTTTAGAATGAATTTAAATTTCAAATATAGTGATTTATCGAAATACGGGAATGGTAAATAATTGAATTTGAGTTGAATATGAATCGAAACGATTTCTAATGTTGATATAAATTCTATTGGAATTATAATTGAGTTAGTAATTTCTAAAATTGGAATTTTAAGTGATTTCGTCAATTTTCGAAATCGTCGTTTTAATTGACGCGTTAAAATAGCGATCCGGGGCACAGTCTCGGAATTTAATGAAACCAGTTCCATTGGATACATAATAAAGTGTTATTATCAGTTTTCAAATTTCATAGCATTTGGATTTACCGTTTGGTTGTGCAATCTGAAAACGCCTAGAAATAATTTAATCGAATTTAATATAAATAGTCGATTTAAAAGGCTATCTTCCACATACGATTGAATTAGGTCTCGAAACTTGTTCAATTGCGTTTTGAATAAGGATATAACAATAGGAACGCCAGGCGGCACGCCTCGATAGGGATTATAGATTTTTAATTACCCAATATGAGATATTTTGAATATAATATATATATATATATATATATATATATATATATAAATCTAATTAAAGGTCAAACATCAGCCACCCTATAAACCCTATAACCAGTCAACCTATCCCTGAACATAGTCGCTATTCTTCAGCTTTAAAATCGCGAATACTATTCTCCTTCTTCTGTAAGTAGTCGAAATCAAATTTGTATAATAAAAAAAGGGTGGGGGCAAACACGACATCGCGATCAAAGTCACGATAAAGGCCTAGGAGCGTCGGAGAGAAATTTAGGCTTTGGCTTGATGCGTGCGCACGTATGGACGGAGGCATGGTCATCGCGATATGGGGCTGGTGGCAACAGGCTACGGCGAGATGAAGATTTTATTGCCAAGCGACTTAAGGAGATAAGCGACGCCTGAAGGTCCAGGCAGGCGTGACTGAACTTGAGAGGGCGGCGATCTGGTTGTGGATGTCTGGGCAGCTCGGCAAGTAGATGGCGTGCGATGTGATGGCGTCGACGATGGCTGGTCATGTGTGGGAAGGCCAGTGGCAAAGTTTGCGAGCAGCGT
Organism: Allium fistulosum; assembly: GCA_030737815.1. NCBI lineage: Eukaryota > Viridiplantae > Streptophyta > Magnoliopsida > Asparagales > Amaryllidaceae > Allium > Allium fistulosum. The sequence continues at coordinate 706,637,522 of CM060903.1, read as the reverse complement.
TTAGGAGATTTGTTAAACAAGTCTAAGCATGGTTTGTTTCCATTAATTAAGGCAATTAACGATAATAATGATAGTTAAGTATAAATTTAATTATATTGTTATATCCAAATGTTTAAAAATGTATAACCTTGTCATACGAGGTCGAAATCAAATAAAAAAGCGGCCACGGATTCGTATTGACGAATGCTACTCAACAAAATTAGTTTGGAATTTTCGAAGTCAGGTGGGATTTTAGATAATTTAAAAATCTGGATGTTTGGCCAATAAAAATCAAGGTGAGTAAATTTCAGTCAATTTGGTTAACTGTTTTAATTTTATAGTAATTAAAATTATTGATTGGTTGATTTGATGAATGGATTAATTATTTATCAGTGAATGCCATGTTATATATATATATATATCTATTAGTAGTATATATATTTCCCGCCTATTGGAGCGGATGAGACACTATGCGCCCCGCATAATAGCAGATGAACCTATATTACCGCGATATCCCGCCTCGAAGCGGGATTGGTATTTTTATGTTATATAACATATGTGGATGTAGGGAAACAAGTTGGAGGGATCCAACTGGATTCCTTAAATATATTGATTATTTTTCATATATAGTGATATATGATGTGATTAAATAAATCTGTTATGGATTGTTGTGTGATTTGATTATTGGAAGTTATCGTAGCACTGGCCTTAATTTTGGTATTTTAAATACCATAAATATTATTTTGAATTTGAAGGAATTAAAAAGGAATTTTGGATATAAAAATATTTATATCGAAATTTGGATTATTTTAAAAGAAAATTAATTTGGATAAAGCAATGATTTGGATTTGGGTTGAACTTAACTATTCGTAAAATTATTTTAGATAGAGATTTTAAAATAATTTATATAGAGAATTTTTGACAATGGATTTTAAAATGATATTTCTGGGAAAAATAGGGAAAATAAGTTAAAAATCGATATTTAAAATAGATTTGGAAAATAAATGGAATTTATAAAGAAATGGATTTATAAAATGGAATTTTATAAATAAGATTATTTTTATAAGCAGGTAAAACCCAAATGAGTTTGTAAATTTATAAACGATGTTTATAAATAAGGGAAATGATATCAGTTGATAAATTGAGAATATGATTTCACAGTGTGAATTTATATCAAGATATGAAAATAGATTTTTGGAAAAAAATAGTGGATTCTATTTTGAAAGGTGAGAAGGTTAGGGGATCGTAATGAAATCGATGTGTGGTGAATCGAGAGGAATTTATAAATTGAATTGGTTATTGGAATTTTAAAAATATATTTTTATTAAGAAGTTAAGTTTTGTTTAAAGGGAAATTTTTTATTTATTAAACTATGTAATTTAAAGCTAGTTAGTATTGAAATACTTCGAAAGTGAATTTTTCAAATATCTAATATTAATTGAAATAAAATTCTAATTTTTATAATCAGCTTTGTAAATAGATTAGTTTTAATTAAAAAAGAGTTGGAAATGAGTTATAAATGTTTTATTAAAAGTGTTTTGATATTTTAAATAGTTACTTAAACTTGTTTTAAAAATAAATTATTATTCTTTAAAAATACTTATTATATATATATATATAGATAGATTCAGAATGATTGAAATTTATTTATAAATTCTTTCGAGATTTGTAAACAGGGTTTATTTAACGGATAGGATTTGTATAAGAGAAATCTTGGAATGGAATTCTGGAAAACTTAAGGAAATTTATAAAGTGTTAAAAAAACAGAAACATCGAAAATGAATTAGAATTCATAAAAGAAGTTAGAAATGGGTAGTTGGAATTATAGACAAGTGTAATCGATATGGAAAGTTTAAAGGAAATTAATTAATGGATTCCGGAAACTTATAAAATTCGTTCTAAGTGAGTTAAGAAATTTACAATAAATTGTAGAAGATTTTGAGGGATAGGAGATAAATGGAATCTTTCCTAAGTATTGGAAATAAAGTGATTTTAGGGAAATATACTTATTAATATTTCCTAAGTATTGAACCGGAAGGATTTGAAATATTTTAACTACGAGATTATTATTATAGAAATATTTCACAAGTGTTGAATTATAAATGGAATTGGAAAAAAAAATTTCTAAGTGTTGATATGGATCGAAATATCCTATTATGAGTTTAAGCATTTGAAATCGTTTTCAAATATTGAATATACTGGAAGAGATTTAAATATATATCTTCGTAAGATATTTTGAAAAATTGATAAAATGGGCCTAATGACTGCTCATATGTGTTATTTGATAGTTAAATAACCGACTATCAAATCTGGCCAAATTCGTTGATCGTTTCAAAGAAACCGGGATCAGATTTAATTATCCGAAAACCACTTCGATCTGATTTGTGCGTTACGGATTGTGATATCTTTAAAATAATGGAGATGGTGATTTGGAAGGAGATTCGGTTTGTTCAGACCCATAACAACTTGTATGGATGAATGCTATCATTGCATTGTTTTGCCTAGAAGTCAATGTTAGCATTCCAAGTATGAATGCTATTCTTACGGTAAAACATAACCTCAAGCCTCATCAACCGGGAATGACTAAAACAAGGGAGATGCAGCAGGGCTAAGTGGGTCGCACCCAAGTAGGGTATGTTATCACTTTTCTAGATACCCTCAGATATATTAAATTATAATTATGGATCTGGTTGTGAAAGGGAAAGAGAACTGTAACAACCCGAGATTCTGCAATCACTTTGTTATCATCAAATGACGATTTGAATTATTGGCTAATCGCTGTGGAAGTCTTAATGGGTTGAATTCTTTTAAAAATCAGATTGAAATTCTTGTTGAATTTGTGAAATAGTATGCGGGCTTTAAGTTTTAAGTTGGCCCACGTTTTCACTTAGTTGTTTTGAGCCGTGATAATCATCTAGACCAACCGGACCCCTTTCTCATTTTCATTGACCCATAACCCGTTCCTTAATTTTCTCTGAAGAAAAAATGGTGGCTTGCGATCTGGAGAAAATTAGGGCTTCATGCTTAGAGTCGCCACTTTCAGAGTTTGCCGATCGTTCGTTTCGAGCTCTGCTCGGTTGCTCCTCCTTCGCGGAAAAAGGTGAGTGAATTAACACTCACATCTCTTTCAATCTTAAGTCGCTCGACTTCGTAAGATGTTAATGTTTTTGCTGTCTTGGTTTGATTTCTGTACACCATGACACTTATTTTTGTTTGAAATCTGCTAACATGAGTTTAGAAAGTATAATTTTGATGGGTATTCAATCTGATTTTTGTGTTTGATGGATTTCGCTTCACTCTTTGGTTTCGTGAGTTTGGTGGCTTCGGCTTTGGCTGAGATTTTGTTTAATTATACTTCGGTACTCGATTTTAATTCGAGAATGATGTTTCCTCTTATTTAACAAAATTTGAAAAAAAATTTGATTGAAACTTGATGCTCTCAGTTTTGTTTTGAGCTGGTTTATATCCTTGGCTATCACCGCATTGATTCTCAGTGACTTCGGTGTTGAATTTGACCTACAGTTATCTTCAGCATATATGTACTCGAATTTTTCTTTGTTGCTGTTGACAGCTTCTTAGTTCATCTAGACATTTTGGTCCATGTCTGCATTGCATACATGCAATTGCATTTGTTGTAGATAAGTTGTAGCTTGGTCGGATGAACTTGAATTAGTAGTCTGCACTCATTTGTGATATTTGTTCATCTGAACCCTGGGTAGCTCTGGTTACTTGATCATCTTGTTCAATCTGGATATTGTCATTTTGAAGTTGCATTCATTCCAGTGTGGTTTGCACATGTCATTCTGAACTGTATACATTTGCTTGACTCGTATTGTAGTCTGCACCTCTGCCTTGATTTTGTGATGCCTTTATTCTTTGACTTCATTTTGACTTTGGCATTCACTAACTTGATATTGGGTATGTTGATCTTGTTCGACTGTGATGTGCATTACAGTTTTGCTTTGATCGATCACTGTCTTGGTTTTTACTTTGTAATAGTTGAACAGTTTCTTTGTGAGCTTTTGGTCTTTGTTGCTGTTGCACTGCATTATTGTACTGCATATTCCAGTGTTGCTTTATTGAGTTGCATATAGATCGGTGGCATTTGAGTCATATTGGCTGTGAAGTCTGTTGATTTTTCTGCATTCACTTCTTGTTGTGTACTTGTAGTTGTATTTCATTGTTTCGAGTTTCATTGTTGTCTTCATTTTCTTGTGCATGTCTTTGCACTTGCACACTGTAGTTTGTTTAGTCTGGTGTTGTGCACATTGTATACTGTCTGCATTTTGTGTTGGTTTTGATCATGTGCACTTTTATAAATTTGAGTTTTGTTGGGTTGAGCTGATCATTTGATCTTCATGTGTAGCTTGTCTCGACTCAAGTCTGGTCTGCAGTTCTTGAAGTTCATTGTTATCTGTAGCATTGTTGGTGTTGTTCATGTCATTCTTGAACTTGTAGTTCGAACTGATTAGTCTCCAGTTTTCATGTATGTCTGGTCTTGTATTTCTTTTGAGTTATGGTAGCATGTACTTGAGTGATGGTGCCTTGTCTTTGTGTATGGCCATTGCATACAGTTTGGACATATTGATCTTGTTGCAGTTTGAGGCTCGATTATTTGAGTTTGTACACTATGTTGCACCTTTATCTATGCACACGAGTTGGCGGGGCAGTGCACACGGGTACGAATGCACACGTGTGTACTGCAGCCACCCAGAATTGACAATTTTGAATTGATATTTCCTTTGCGTCGTGATGCATTGATCTTCTATGCTGTATTGGCGAGGCCGTACACGCGTGCGTGTACGGCAGCCAATCGAATTTTTGATGGTTTTAAAATGACAATTTCAATTGTTTTAAATTGATTTAGTCGATATGATAAATTGTTATTTATCTCTGTTGATGATTTAAATCTACTGATTTATTATTAAACACTGTTAAGTGTTATATTTTCGTTATCCGATTTCTTTGTTAAAAGAGTCGGATAGACGGGAATTATTGTGACTGTCGTCTATTTAAATTATTATTGCTTCTATGCACTAGTAACTGAGTTTGAATTAGACTGACCCGTGTATTATCTTCTTTTGAATGTAATACTCGGGTCAGACCCGAGTTATTTCAGGTAGTAGATTTCCTTCTTTGAGTTGCTGTTTGGGATTTGAAGACTTTTCACATCTTCCGAAGTTGTCAGTGTCATTTTGTAGTAGTCGTGTCATTGTATAGAACGATATGTATTCATGTATATTAGTCGATAATGTACTTGTATATATAACTTCTAGAGTCGACAGTTGTAGTTGTATCATATGTATCATGTCAACTATATTGTAACTGACATCGGTTATATATATATATATATATGAGATTTTTGTTAATCTGTGTTCCGCATTTATATTATCTGTGTTATTGTTATATCTAATGTCCTAAACTATTATGAACTATCGTAGTTTGTTTTATACTGAAAATTGGATATGTCGATGGGAGTAAATAAATAATAGATGAAAAATAAAAAAAAAGTATATACCACTCCTATCGAGATAACCAGTATTAGTGTAAGGCCAATTACGGATGGTCGCTCCTATCCAGCCTTATTCTTCGTAATAATAGACAGTATTTCTTTTAATACTCTTTGTTATTATGAGCATAGAGGTGGGGCGTCACAGTTGGTATCAGAGCTTGGGGTTTATGGACATAATATAAAACATAACTTAGATGGAACATATGTTACAACTATTGGTCGACGGTTTAATTGTATTTTGAGTCAAAACTAAAGTTTTGAAATTTGGATGAAATTTTTAAATATCCTTATTTAAAAATAAAAGTGAATTTGTGTTCTGATGATTTGATTGATTTGAGTACTGTTTATCAGAGTGCGCAGCGGAAATAGTGAAACTGTCTTCGCTGAGTACAACTGATAATCTATTTGATTTAGAAATTGAAATGAATTTCATTTCTTGTTTACATAGCTGTAATTATTTTGTTTCTTTGAGAATTTCGAATCCGAATTGAGGATTCGAAGAAATTACAGTTATGTGATTTTTGTTGAAATTTCCGCTGGCTTTCTTTTGTACTAATCATCTATTGATTAGATTTCGCTGTTTTGATTTGTCTTCATTGAAGATATATTCGAATAATTTCTTTGTTCATTTTGTAGTACGTACAAAAATTTGAATTGCACGTTATTGCAATTATTTTACGTTGAACCGATGCTTGGTTATGATACGTATTTGGTTGCCGTTATTTTTATAACGAGATTTTTACACCAGTGCTATTTTGAAGCACGGTGTTTTGTGGCATTTCTAATGAGTGAAAATTCACTGATATTACATTTTGATGTAAATTATTTTGATGAAATTTTGACGTTTAAAAAATTTCTGCTGCTTTGGCTTCAGTAACCGTCAAGTTGTAAATGTGGATTTTCTAGCGGTTATTCCGCAATGCTGTTTTGTGACCATTTTTACGGTATTTTGAGAAGTACAATTTCCTTATCGAAATTGTTACTGATTTGCTGCTTTAATCACGTGATTGGAAAATCGTTTTAAAATGAAAAGTGTTTTATAAATTTTTAACAGTTCGCGTTTTCAAATGAATGAGAAAGCGACTTAAACGATTCAGCAAAATCGAGGATTATGACCCCTTTCTTTTACTGTTTCGCTTAACTCCGGACTTGTCCAGTTGAGAATGTGAATTGTTATTTTTACAAAATAAATAAAATTGTTTTCAGAAATTTTAACAGTTTGCGCTTTCAAAAGAATGAGGAAGCGATTTAAACGTTTCAGCAAAATCGAGGACTATGACCCCTTTCTTTTACTGATTCGCTTAATTCCGGACTTGTCCGTTTGAGAATTTGAAATGTATTTTTACAAAATACACAATTTTGCACTTTCAAGGAAACGATGAAGAGAATCAAACGATTTAGTAAAACACGTGGTATGGGACATGTGCGTTTGCTATTTCGGTTAATTCCGGACTCGTTAATTGAAATATTTGATGATTTTGTGTGCTTTCGAGCCACTATGAGGACCTTCGGGTCATTTGTTGGACCTTCGGGTCATTTGTTGGGCTTTCGGGCCACTCTGCGGACCTTCGGGTCAAATACCAGTACTAGACCTTCGGGTCACTCTGCGGACCTCCAGGTCAATCTGATGGGCGCCAAAATTATGTTGAGTACTTGGTAGGCTTCGGCCACTCTGAGATGCACGTGTGGCGAATTAAAAACTCGCCATCTGATGGGATCGATCCAAGCTTTTATGTTGATTTTCTAGTCTTCTTAATTGATTTCTAGATATTTGTTGCATCCAATTATCTGCAGGTAATTGGATATTTGTTGATATGAGTTCTGATTATCGTTTTTGATAATCAGATATTTGTTGTTTCTAATTATCGCTTGTGATAATTAGATATTTGTTGATATGAGTTCTGATTATCGTTTTTGATAATCAGATATTTGTTGTTTCTAATTATCGCTTGTGATAATTAGATAATTGTTGATATGAGTTCTGATTATCGTTTTTGATAATCAGATATTTGTTGTTTCTAATTATCGCTTGTGATAATTAGATATTTGTTGATATGAGTTCTGATTATCGTTTTTGATAATCAGATATTTGTTGTTTCTAATTATCGCTTGTGATAATTAGATATTTGTTGATATGAGTTCTGATTATCGTTTTTGATAATCAGATATTTGTTGTTTCTAATTATCGCTTGTGATAATTAGATATTTGTTGATATGAGTTCTGATTATCGTTTTTGATAATCAGATATTTGTTGTTTCTAATTATCGCTTGTGATAATTAGATATTTGTTGATATGAGTTCTGGTTATCGTTTTTGATAATCAGATATTTGTTGTTTCTAATTATCGCTTGTGATAATTAGATATTTGTTGATATGAGTTCTGGTTATCGTTTTTGATAATCAGATATTTGTTGTTTCTAATTATCGCTTGTGATAATTAGATATTTGTTGATATGAGTTTTGATTATCGTTTTTGATAATCGAATATTTGTTGAATTTGAAATTTGATTATCGTTTTTGATAATCGAATGTTTGTTGAATTTGAAATTTGATTACCGTTTTGATAATCGAATATTTATTGATTTGAGAAATTTGATTATCGCTTTTGATAATCGAATATTTGTTGAATTTGAAATTTGATTATCGTTTTTGATAATCGAATATTTGTTTTCTGATTATCGTTTGAGATACTCAGATATTTGATTTGTCTTCTGATTATCGTTTGAGATAAGTGAATATTTGCGATTTTTGAGATTTGAGCTTCGTCTTTTTCTCTGGCAATACGAGTGAGTAATCTGATTTACTCACATTCAATTCGTGCTCAGTACGTGAATTCTGCTCTGTTTTCCTTTTCTTTTAAATACTGGAACTCGATTGATTCTTGCTTTAGACAGTCGTCTGATTTTGATTCTTTGATCCCCACGATGTTGATTCTTTGATTTGAATCAGTCAGACCTTTTGATTTCATTTCTAATACTTCCCCTGCTGACACTTGCTTTGCTTATACATTCGACCTTGCCATGCTCTTTTGGTTGTTACCTTTTATCCATTTATTCCCTAAGATTGCGTGGACGCAATTTTTATAAGGAGGGGAGTCTATAACAACCCGAGATTCCGCAATCACTTTGTTATCATCAAATGACGATTTGAATTATTGGCTAATCGCTGTGGAAGTCTTAATGGGTTGAATTCTTTTAAAAATCAGATTGAAATTCTTGTTGAATTTGTGAAATAGTATGCGGGCTTTAAGTTTTAAGTTGGCCCACGTTTTCACTTAGTTGTTTTGAGCCGTGATAATCATCTAGACCAACCGGACCCCTTTCTCATTTTCATTGACCCATAACCCGTTCCTTAATTTTCTCTGAAGAAAAAATGGTGGCTTGCGATCTGGAGAAAATTAGGGCTTCAAGCTTAGAGTCGCCACTTTCAGAGTTTGCCGATCGTTCGTTTCGAGCTCTGCTCGGTTGCTCCTCCTTCGCGGAAAAAGGTGAGTGAATTAACACTCACATCTCTTTCAATCTTAAGTCGCTCGACTTCGTAAGATGTTAATGTTTTTGCTGTCTTGGTTTGATTTCTGTACACCACGACACTTATTTTTGTTTGAAATCTGCTAACATGAGTTTAGAAAGTATAATTTTGATGGGTATTCAATCTGATTTTTGTGTTTGATGGCTTTCGCTTCACTCTTTGGTTTCGTGAGTTTGGTGGCTTCGGCTTTGGCTGAGATTTTGTTTAATTATACTTCGGTACTCGATTTTAATTCGAGAATGATGTTTCCTCTTATTTAACAAAATTTGGAAAAAAAATTGATTGAAACTTGATGCTCTCAGTTTTGTTTTGAGCTGGTTTATATCCTTGGCTATCACCGCATTGATTCTCAGTGACTTCGGTGTTGAATTTGACCTACAGTTATCTTCAGCATATATGTACTCGAATTTTTCTTTGTTGCTGTTGACAGCTTCTTAGTTCATCTAGACATTTTGGTCCATGTCTGCATTGCATACATGCAATTGCATTTGTTGTAGATAAGTTGTAGCTTGGTCGGATGAACTTGAATTAGTAGTCTGCACTCATTTGTGATATTTGTTCATCTGAACCCTGGGTAGCTCTGGTTACTTGATCATCTTGTTCAATCTGGATATTGTCATTTTGAAGTTGCATTCATTCCAGTGTGGTTTGCACATGTCATTCTGAACTGTATACATTTGCTTGACTCGTATTGTAGTCTGCACCTCTGCCTTGATTTTGTGATGCCTTTATTCTTTGACTTCATTTTGACTTTGGCATTCACTAACTTGATATTGGGTATGTTGATCTTGTTCGACTGTGGTGTGCATTACAGTTTTGCTTTGATCGATCACTGTCTTGGTTTTTACTTTGTAATAGTTGAACAGTTTCTTTGTGAGCCTCTGGTCTTTGTTGTTGTTGCACTGCATTGTTGTACTGCATATTCCAGTGTTGCTTTATTGAGTTGCATATAGCTCGGTGGCATTTGAGTCATATTGGCTGTGAAGTCTGTTGATTTTTCTGCATTCACTTCTTGTTGTGTACTTGTAGTTGTATTTCATTGTTTTGAGTTTCATTGTTGTCTTCATTTTCTTGTGCATGTCTTTGCACTTGCACACTGTAGTTTGTTTAGTCTGGTGTTGTGCACATTGTATACTGTCTGCATTTTGTGTTGGTTTTGATCATGTGCACTTTTATAAATTTGAGTTTTGTTGGGTTGAGCTGATCATTTGATCTTCATGTGTAGCTTGTCTCGACTCAAGTCTGGTGTAATACACCAAGATTTTGAGGAAAATCCTTTTAAATAAATGATTAAAATTCTGGGGGAAAAATCAGAATTATTATATAGGTGGGATTTTCAGTGGTGCAAGGTTGTGTGCATGTGTGCACGTGCACACTAGTTATGGCACTAAGAGAAAATCCAGAATTCCTGAATAATAAAACAAAGAAGGAAAACATTTAGATAAAATGTTTTAAATAAAGGAAATATAGGCCTAGACATGAATATTAAAATTCCTGAGGATATGTATATATATATATATATCTATATATATATGCATATGTATGACTTGTCTGGAAATTAAGACAGAAGAGAACATTGATTTATAATGAATAAGTGAAATTTTATTTGAATAATAGGAGTGTAGAAATGCATATAAGAATGCACATGTTTTCTACAAATAAAAGAAGGTTAAAGTTAAACTAACACCCATAGTTGTATAAATGTATATATACAGATATTATTTGAGCAGAAAATTAATAAAGGAAAAATAAGTAAAAGAAGCACTAAAATAGTAAGAACCAAAGTGCAAGAAAGCAAATGTATAAAGGCAGAAAATAGAAAGTCACACCATTATCATGTTTGAGGTAAGTATAATAAAAATACTTAAAGTAATCACTTTCTGAAAAGAAAAGAAAATGGGCACAACTTAGCCTTGTTTTAAAATATTGGCCGGGACATTAAGGGTTAGGAGGGAGAGAATATGCAATGCCAAATGCATGATTCTGGTTTGGGCTAAAATAGGGATTTTGCATCACCCAAAACCCTAGGTAGAACCCTTATATAAATCAAGAGCCTAACCAGAAAACTACTCTCTCACTGAATTAATTAACCTAAGGAAGAAGAGGAAGAAAAGGCTAAAGATTTGAGGGGTTTTCTGGATTAAGCTTGTGTAAGCATTTAGGTGAGTATCCTCACTCATATACATGGCATTAAGACCTGAGATTAGGCAGCCAAGCTTTTATATGCTATATTTTGCATGTTTTGATTTACAAACCATGTTGACTACTGATGGTTTCATGAATGCTTGATGAGATATGATCTGCTATGATGGATGTATAACTTTGTTGTTCTATTTTCATCCCTGTATGTTATACCAAAACCTTAAAGAACATGTAAGAGAGTATTTGTAACTAGTCTGAATCATGGCTTAAGACAAAGAATGAAGAAAAAAAAACTATGAGCTGCATATACAATGGTATAGTGCTGAGGCTTGAAATAATTAGTTAAGGGTGCAATGGAGTCTTTCTCTATAAGTGCTGAGCCCTAAACCAAACAGAAAATTTACAAGCCTAAAAAATTATGTTTAAACAAGATTAAAAATCTGGCTAAACATAGTTGCTTGCAAAATCAAAATAAACCCAATAGAGCCATGCATTTATTCTCAGTTGCAAACATTCTGGTATATGTTTGAATAGGGTGTTTATATGCTAAATAATGTGAGATGGAATGACTGGGTGTTATACCTCTAGAAAGTAACCTTTAACTTGCTTGCAATATTATGTCTGCAAGGTAACTAGTATGTTTCATGTATATAAGTGGTCTGTACACCTAGCTATCATTGATAAAATGAACATGAATACACTTAGTAATATAACTAAGGATTTTGTGCCAAGAAGGCTGCTGGAATGCTTGTCCTATTTGAAGTAGACAAGTTGACACATGGCTTGTTTAAGTCCTGAGATCTTTGTGCCATGATGTTAATTAGTTCATGGCAATGTGTCCCTTTGATTCCTTATAGCAGATGAGGCCAGGAATTTATAAGAAGACAAGGCAACCTTAAATGATGATATAGGAAACTTGGGTCTTTCCGGGATTAGGGTTGGTATGAGGAACCTTAGTAGTTCCAGATAAAAATTGTTTTAATGCATATGTTTGCTCTTGTGTATGTATATGGGAATACCTGATCAATTTATACATTAATCATTCATGATAATACCTGTCAAGTTATGCAAGGTACATTTATGCTGTATCCTTAGCTTAATATCATGGATATGTTAGAAATGCTCACACCAGATCATAGATCTGACCCTTATTGCTCATGGCACATGGGGGTGTCTCATTCATAATGGGGCAGCCACTAATGCTTTTGCAGGTTGTGATGGAGCTAAGTAAGCAAGATTAAAAAGATATGGAATAGAGAATGCTAAGATAATTAGAAATAAGAGCTAGAATGTGTTAATTCATGCATGTATTTCCTGATGGATATGGCTATCTAAATGTATTAAGTAGGAAGAACTTGTAAGAAATACGTGTTATGTTGTTTCTGGTTATTTCTGGTTTGGTATGTATTAAGGATATTGATGTTAAACTGATTTGAAAATCTATTTGCTAAAGTTGTTTTTGATTTAGAGGAAAAACCTGGATTTTATAAGCATAATCATTTTATGATGATTATAGTTCATCCTAAGTCCTTTCAAAAGATAGATATATAGGAAATTATATTGGGAAAATCCAGAAAGAATTATAACTGTTATATTTTCAAGTCATGATATTGATATATGTCCAAATGCAAGTAAAAGTGTATATACCCTGAATATGCATTTTTAAAAGAGAATTATGGTTAGGAAGGATGATATAAATCTGATCACAAGGTGTCTGATTCATACATATATAAACATGCTTTTGAAAAGAAGGAGTATCAATGTTTTGGGTAGATTCTGGTTTGTAAAATGCAAATAAAAGAATGGTCAGATTAACCACATGGTTAGACCATAGGTCAGGCCAAATGTTCACTTCAAATCAATGAAGCAAGGAACCATTTGAACCCAGTTTTCTGGAAAATGAGCAAAGACATTGACATGTACATGTATATCTGTGTACATGTTGATATTTGGGCAAAAATATAAACATAAATTCCTAGAACAGTTGTAGGAATGGGTTTCAAAAATAATAAAGCAAGAAATATTGTTTTGTATGTTAGATTACAGGCAAAAATTAAGTATATATGTGTAGATATAGGTAGATATCAGATTTTAAACCATACAGGAGAAAAATAAAAAGAAAAACAAAAATTGGGTTTGAACCGACCAGCATAGCACTCGAACTCGTGACCTCTCATGTGTAAGTTAGGCGCGTTTCCATTACGCCTAGATGTTGCCTGTGTTCACTTATGATCCACTTTCTTTTAGCCTGAGTTTGATACTATACAGACTTTAACACAATCATCCATATTAAAAGCTTTCTTCCACCTGATTATTACTTGATCATTTCTTAATTAGAATAACAGACTAAAGTACATGTTTCCAGTGGATTCTATGGTCAAAAATCAGGATACAATAATTAATCTTTTATCAGGGAATTATCACATTTTAATAGATTTAAAAGGATTTCTACTTACATATTATCATGCTCTGATTCTAGTAGAATATAACATAGATATCTTCATATATGTATGTTAGGAATGATTTAGATTTAAAACAATATTTTTATATTGTGAAAGATCCTGGATAATATGAGAATAGGGAAGGATGACCCTAGGTAGTCTTAGCTAAGTATGATAAAAAAAAAATTTTCTTTTTTTTTGGTTAAGAATTAGGGTCATTTCATTTGGTATCAGAGCTATGTTTTAATTAGCATAGCAAAATATTTGTATGCTTATGTTTATACTAGGTTTGTTTGTGATATATTTGACTGTTTATAAGTATTCCCTGAATGTATGTGTGTGCATGTGACATACACAATGATTAAATAGGAAAGATACAACCAATTTAAAATTAAAGCGAAGTATTATAAACTAATATAATGAAATACATATACTTTTAGAAATATGGTAGGAAGAGGGTCTCATCATCAAGGAGGATCTAGCACACCACAAATGCTTGACATGCAGGAATTTGTGAGAGTTTTGAGAGATGGAATTGGGCACAGACCTGAGAACCCATATGAGGAGCTCTCCAAGTTAGTGAAGACTTATACCAATTTGGGGGGCAAGAGCTTTGAAGGAACTGAAAGTGTAATGGAGATTCAAGCATGGCTGAGGACATTAGAGAGGATCTTCACTGATATGCAACTAGATGACCAAAGGAAGAGGCAAGTGGCCTCAAGGCAATTAAAAGGTGCAGCTTTGAGTTGGTGGGAGGTGATCATAGCTGGCCGGAATGAAAATGATATTAATTGGAATCAATTTAAGGAGATGTTAGAGGCAAGGTTTGTTCCAGCCTCAGCAAAAACCACTTTACTTGAGGAGTTCATCAAACTTAGACAGGGGACTATGAATGTCACAGAATACACCCAGAAGTTTGAGGGATTGTCAACCTATGGGGCAATGTTAGTGGCTGATGAAGCATCCAAAAATGATAGATACATCAAGGGATTGAACCCAGGGCTTAGCAGGGCTATATTACCTTATGCTGACAGAACTTTTGATCAAGTGATAGATTTGGCTCTGAAGATTGAGCAGCATGACAAGGAAAGAGATAAGTTTAGGAGCTTCAAAAACAATAGCAACAAGAAGAACAAAGGGAAGTACCATCCTTATGATAAGAAGAAAGGAGAGGCAGATGGTAAGAAGGCAGTAGATGCAAAACCCAATGAAGCCAAAAGAAAAATAGTTTGCAACCATTGTGGGAAAGAAGGCCATATTAAGCCAAGATGCCCAAAGCTTAAAGGGGGAGCTTTCAAATGCTTTCTATGTGGGAAGGAAGGGCATATGAAAAGAAATTCCCAGAATACAAGCAATAAGGGAAAGTGGCAAACGTGGAAGGTAGGGGCAAGGCCATAATTGAGGCTAATGCTGAAAACCATGGTCAAGTGGAAGGTACACTATTTATTTGTACCATACCTTTAGCTGTAATATATGATACCGGGGCAACCCACTCACTCATTTCCCATGAAATAGTTAAAAGGTTGAAAATGAACTGCAATTTGGCTGAAATACCTCTGTTAATACAAAGCCCTTTAGGAAGTTCTAGTGTATTAGATATGATTTGTGTGGATGTGAATTTGAACATAGGGGGAAACACATTTGTTTCCAATTTATATGTTCTAAATTTCCCAAATATAGGAGTTATATTAGGGGCAGATTGGCTAAGACAATTCAAAGCCATAATTGACCTAGATGCATCCACCATTTCACTACAAAATTCTAAAGGCCAAAGGGTTACAATTCTGTGTGAACCTATCAAAGAAAACAGGCTAAATCATTTAATTGAATTAGAAAATAATCCCAAGGAAATAGCTATTAATGAAATCCCCATAGTTAAAGAATACTTGGATGTATTTGGGGAAGTAAAAGGTGTCTCACACCATAGACCTGTTGAATTCCAGATTAACCTTATGCCTGGGGCTAGCCCAATCATCAAAAAGCCTACAAGGATGGGGCCAAGTGAATTAAAGGAGCTAAAGAACCAGCTGGAAGAATTAGAAGCCAAGGGGTTTATAAGGCCAAGTAATTCATGCTGGGGTGCTCCTGTAGTATTTGTTAAAAAGCATGATGGTACCTTAAGAATGTGTATAGATTATAGAGAATTAAACAAAGTAACCATCAAAAACAAATACCCATTACCCATGATAGATGATCTCTTTGATCAACTCAGTGGAGCTAAAGTGTTTTCTAGGCTAGACTTGGCATCTGGGTTTCATCAGATGAAGGTTGAGGATTCAAGTGTTAAATATACAGCATTTAACACAAGATATGGTTTGTATGAGTTTCTGGTTATGCCATTTGGGCTAACAAATGCCCCTTCTTACTTTGTAGACCTAATGAATAGGATATTCAGAGATTACTTAGACAAGTTTGTTCTGATTTTTATAGATGACATTCTAATCTATTCTAAAACAATAGAGGAACATGAGAACCACTTACATTTGGTCTTATCTAGATTAAGAGAAAAAGATTTGAAAGCAAAGTTCTCTAAGTGTGTGTTCTGGCAAGAGGAAGTACATTTTCTTGGACATGTTGTCTCTGCTAGAGGGATTTCTGTAAACCCCAATAAGATAGTAGCAATCCAAGCATGGAAGAAGCCTAACAATGTTAGTGAAGTTAGGTCATTCATGGGGATGGCAGGATACTATAGGAGGTTTATACAAGGATTTTCTAAAATAGCAATGCCACTCACTAACCTGACTAGGAAGAACCAAAAGTTTATATGGACTGATAAGTGTGAACAAGCTTTCACCCAGATCAAGGAGGCTTTGGTAAAATCACCAGTGTTGAGAGTACCAGAAGGCAATGAGGGATTAGTTGTATATACAGATGCATGTGGGTCAGGGCTAGGGGATGTGTTGATGCAGCAAGATCAGGTCATAGCCTATGCATCTAGACAACTAAAACCCCATGAAACTAGATATGCAACTCATGATCTTGAGTTGGCAGTAGTAGTATATGCCTTGAAGCTCTGGAGGCATTACTTATTAGGTGCAAAGTTCATTTTATACACTGATCACAAGGCCTTAAAGTATCTCTTTTCACAGAAAGATTTGAATATGAGACAACACAGATGGGTTGAATTTCTTGCTGCTTATGACTTAGATATACTTTATACACCAGGCAAGGCTAATAAAGTGGGAGATGCATTGAGTAGGCAGCATGCAAAAGTGGCCATGTTGATGATGGAGGAGTTTAGAGACTTGACCATGCTCACTGATTTGGAAATAGATGAGAGCAGTGGGATAAGTATGGAGATAGTTGAGGAAGAAAGGAGTAAAGGAAGGTTAAGTTTAATTACTTTACAATCAAATTTGGTCTTGAAGGTGGCAAAGATGCAAGAAGAAGATCAAGACTTAGCAGAAAAGAGGTCTCTCCTATTAAAGAAGGAGGAAGTGAAGGATTATCACATTGATGGAAAAGGATACCTAAGGTACAAGGGTAGGATATGTGTCCCAAACATCATAGAATTGAAAGAAGAAATCCTTAATGAGTACCATAGGAGCAAATATTCCATACATCCAGACAGCACCAAGATGTACCAAAACTTAAAAAGGGACTATTGGTGGAAGGGAATGAAGTCTAATGTAGCTAGACATGTTGCTAAGTGCATGGTTTGTCAACAAATAAAAGCTGAGACCCAAAGACCTTCAGGGTTGTTGCAGCCACTTAGCATACCACAGTGGAAGTGGGAAAACATATCTATGGATTTTATAGATGGTCTTCCTAGATCCAAGAGGGGAAATACAAGTATTTGGGTAATTGTAGATAGGCTGACTAAAGTAGCCCACTTCATACCAGTAAAAGCAGACAGAAATGCACCTAGGCTAGCCCAAACTTTTATGAGAGAAGTGGTAAAGTTGCATGGTGTTCCTAAAACTATAGTGAGTGATAGGGATACAATCTTCACTTCAAGATTCTGGAAGAGCTTCCAAGAAGCTATGGGGAGTGAATTATGCCTAAGCACTGCTTATCACCCCCAATCAGATGGGAAAACAGAAGTGGTAAACAAGATTTTAGAGGATTTGCTTAGAGCATGTGTGTTAGACTTTGGAGGAAATTGGGAGGACCATCTCCATTTGGCCGAGTTCACATACAATAATAGCCACCAAAGCACAATTGGAATGGCACCCTTTGAAGCCCTATATGGAAAGCCATGTCTATCACCTATGTGTTGGGCTGAGGCAGGAGAGAAAGCTATCCTAGGGCCAGAATATGTCAAGGACATCACAGAGAAAATAGGACTGGTGAGAAAGAGGATGGCAGCAGCTCAAGATAGGCAAAAGAAATATGCTGATGCAAAGAGGAAGTCAGTGGAATTCAAAGTAGGTGATTATGTCTTCATTAAGGTTTCACCAATGAAGAAAGTCTTGAGATTTGGCAAGCTAGGGAAACTCAGACCCAGATATGTTGGACCATACAAGATTTTGGAGAGGATAGGCTCACTAGCCTATAAGCTGGAGCTTCCAGAGGAGATGAGTGCAATGCACAATGTGTTTCATGTGTCACAACTAAGGAGATGGGTACATGACAAGGAGGAAATCTTAGAAAAGCCTACTGAAGTTCAGATTAATCCAGATCTAATCTATGAGAAAGAGCCAGTGGGAATTGTGGCAAGGGAAGAAAAGAAATTAAGAAACAAGACATTGAAGCTTGTAAAGATTCAATGGAGTATAGATCCTAGTGATTGTACTTGGGAGCTAGAGGATAAAATCAGGATGGATTACCCTAGGCTCTTTGCAAATTTAAAAGTTAAATTCTTAGATTACTAAGAAAGTTTAATATGTATGATAGACAGTGACTAATTGATTTGCTCATGCATATGCTGAATAATTTTTCCCTAAGAAATTAGAAGTACTCAAAGATTATGTTGCAAATTGTGAGGACACAATTCCTAAAAGAAGGGGTGATTGTAATACCCCAAGATTTTGAGGAAAATCCTTTTAAATAAATGATTAAAATTCTGGGGGAAAAATCAGAATTATTATATAGGTGGGATTTTCAGTGGTGCAAGGTTGTGTGCATGTGTGCACGTGCACACTAGTTATGGCACTAAGAGAAAATCCAGAATTCCTGAATAATAAAACAAAGAAGGAAAACATTTAGATAAAATGTTTTAAATAAAGGAAATATAGGCCTAGACATGAATATTAAAATTCCTGAGGATATGAATATATATATATATATATCTATATATATATATGCATATGTATGACTTGTCTGGAAATTAAGACAGAAGAGAACATTGATTTATAATGAATAAGTGAAATTTTATTTGAATAATAGGAGTGTAGAAATGCATATAAGAATGCACATGTTTTCTGCAAATAAAAGAAGGTTAAAGTTAAACTAACACCCATAGTTGTATAAATGTATATATACAGATATTATTTGAGCAGAAAATTAATAAAGGAAAAATAAGTAAAAGAAGCACTAAAATAGTAAGAACCAAAGTGCAAGAAAGCAAATGTATAAAGGCAGAAAATAGAAAGTCACACCATTATCATGTTTGAGGTAAGTATAATAAAAATACTTAAAGTAATCACTTTCTGAAAAGAAAAGAAAATGGGCACAACTTAGCCCTGTTTTAAAATATTGGCCGGGACATTAAGGGTTAGGAGGGAGAGAATATGCAATGCCAAATGCATGATTCTGGTTTGGGCTAAAATAGGGATTTTGCATCACCCAAAACCCTAGGTAGAACCCTTATATAAATCAAGAGCCTAACCAGAAAACTACTCTCTCACTGAATTAATTAACCTAAGGAAGAAGAGGAAGAAAAGGCTAAAGATTTGAGGGGTTTTCTGGATTAAGCTTGTGTAAGCATTTAGGTGAGTATCCTCACTCATATACATGGCATTAAGACCTGAGATTAGGCAGCCAAGCTTTTATATGCTATATTTTGCATGTTTTGATTTACAAACCATGTTGACTACTGATGGTTTCATGAATGCTTGATGAGATATGATCTGCTATGATGGATGTATAACTTTGTTGTTCTATTTTCATCCCTGTATGTTATACCAAAACCTTAAAGAACATGTAAGAGAGTATTTGTAACTAGTCTGAATCATGGCTTAAGACAAAGAATGAAGAAAAAAAAACTATGAGCTGCATATACAATGGTATAGTGCTGAGGCTTGAAATAATTGGTTAAGGGTGCAATGGAGTCTTTCTCTATAAGTGCTGAGCCCTAAACCAAACAGAAAATTTACAAGCCTAAAAAATTATGTTTAAACAAGATTAAAAATCTGGCTAAACATAGTTGCTTGCAAAATCAAAATAAACCCAATAGAGCCATGCATTTATTCTCAGTTGCAAACATTCTGGTATATGTTTGAATAGGGTGTTTATATGCTAAATAATGTGAGATGGAATGACTGGGTGTTATACCTCTAGAAAGTAACCTTTAACTTGCTTGCAATATTATGTCTGCAAGGTAACTAGTATGTTTCATGTATATAAGTGGTCTGTACACCTAGCTATCATTGATAAAATGAACATGAATACACTTAGTAATATAACTAAGGATTTTGTGCCAAGAAGGCTGCTGGAATGCTTGTCCTATTTGAAGTAGACAAGTTGACACATGGCTTGTTTAAGTCCTGAGATCTTTGTGCCATGATGTTAATTAGTTCATGGCAATGTGTCCCTTTGATTCCTTATAGCAGATGAGGCCAGGAATTTATAAGAAGACAAGGCAACCTTAAATGATGATATAGGAAACTTGGGTCTTTCCGGGATTAGGGTTGGTATGAGGAACCTTAGTAGTTCCAGATAAAAATTGTTTTAATGCATATGTTTGCTCTTGTGTATGTATATGGGAATACCTGATCAATTTATACATTAATCATTCATGATAATACCTGTCAAGTTATGCAAGGTACATTTATGCTGTATCCTTAGCTTAATATCATGGATATGTTAGAAATGCTCACACCAGATCATAGATCTGACCCTTATTGCTCATGGCACATGGGGGTGTCTCATTCATAATGGGGCAGCCACTAATGCTTTTGCAGGTTGTGATGGAGCTAAGTAAGCAAGATTAAAAAGATATGGAATAGAGAATGCTAAGATAATTAGAAATAAGAGCTAGAATGTGTTAATTCATGCATGTATTTCCTGATGGATATGGCTATCTAAATGTATTAAGTAGGAAGAACTTGTAAGAAATACGTGTTATGTTGTTTCTGGTTATTTCTGGTTTGGTATGTATTAAGGATATTGATGTTAAACTGATTTGAAAATCTATTTGCTAAAGTTGTTTTTGATTTAGAGGAAAAACCTGGATTTTATAAGCATAATCATTTTATGATGATTATAGTTCATCCTAAGTCCTTTCAAAAGATAGATATATAGGAAATTATATTGGGAAAATCCAGAAAGAATTATAACTGTTATATTTTCAAGTCATGATATTGATATATGTCCAAATGCAAGTAAAAGTGTATATACCCTGAATATGCATTTTTAAAAGAGAATTATGGTTAGGAAGGATGATATAAATCTGATCACAAGGTGTCTGATTCATACATATATAAACATGCTTTTGAAAAGAAGGAGTATCAATGTTTTGGGTAGATTCTGGTTTGTAAAATGCAAATAAAAGAATGGTCAGATTAACCACATGGTTAGACCATAGGTCAGGCCAAATGTTCACTTCAAATCAATGAAGCAAGGAACCATTTGAACCCAGTTTTCTGGAAAATGAGCAAAGACATTGACATGTACATGTATATCTGTGTACATGTTGATATTTGGGCAAAAATATAAACATAAATTCCTAGAACAGTTGTAGGAATGGGTTTCAAAAATAATAAAGCAAGAAATATTGTTTTGTATGTTAGATTACAGGCAAAAATTAAGTATATATGTGTAGATATAGGTAGATATCAGATTTTAAACCATACAGGAGAAAAATAAAAAGAAAAGCAAAAATTGGGTTTGAACCGACCAGCATAGCACTCGAACTCGTGACCTCTCATGTGTAAGTTAGGCGCGTTTCCATTACGCCTAGATGTTGCCTGTGTTCACTTATGATCCACTTTCTTTTAGCCTGAGTTTGATACTATACAGACTTTAACACAATCATCCATATTAAAAGCTTTCTTCCACCTGATTATTACTTGATCATTTCTTAATTAGAATAACAGACTAAAGTACATGTTTCCAGTGGATTTTATGGTCAAAAATCAGGATACAATAATTAATCTTTTATCAGGGAATTATCACATTTTAATAGATTTAAAAGGATTTCTACTTACATATTATCATGCTCTGATTCTAGTAGAATATAACATAGATATCTTCATATATGTATGTTAGGAATGATTTAGATTTAAAACAATATTTTTATATTGTGAAAGATCCTGGATAATATGAGAATAGGGAAGGATGACCCTAGGTAGTCTTAGCTAAGTATGATAAAAAAAAAAAATTTGGTTAAGAATTAGGGTCATTTCATCTGGTCTGCAGTTCTTGAAGTTCATTGTTATCTGTAGCATTGTTGGTGTTGTTCATGTCATTCTTGAACTTGTAGTTCGAACTGATTAGTCTCCAGTTTTCATGTATGTCTGGTCTTGTATTTCTTTTGAGTTATGGTAGCATGTACTTGAGTGATGGTGCCTTGTCTTTGTGTATGGCCATTGCATACAGTTTGGACATATTGATCTTGTTGCAGTTTGAGGCTCGATTATTTGAGTTTGTACACTATGTTGCACCTTTATCTATGCACACGAGTTGGCGGGGCAGTGCACACGGGTACGAATGCACACGTGTGTACTGCAGCCACCCAGAATTGACAATTTTGAATTGATATTTCCTTTGCGTCGTGATGCATTGATCTTCTATGCTGTATTGGCGAGGCCGTACACGCGTGCGTGTACGGCAGCCAATCGAATTTTTGATGGTTTTAAAATGACAATTTCAATTGTTTTAAATTGATTTAGTCGATATGATAAATTGTTATTTATCTCTGTTGATGATTTAAATCTACTGATTTATTGTTAAACACTGTTAAGTGTTATATTTTCGTTATCCGATTTCTTTGTTAAAAGAGTCGGATAGACGGGAATTATTGTGACTGTCGTCTATTTAAATTATTATTGCTTCTATGCACTAATAACTGAGTTTGAATTAGACTGACCCGTGTATTATCTTCTTTTGAATGTAATACTCGGGTCAGACCCGAGTTATTTCAGGTAGTACATTTCCTTCTTTGAGTTGCTGTTCGGGATTTGAAGACTTTTCACATCTTTCGAAGTTGTCAGTGTCATTTTGTAGTAGTCGTGTCATTGTATAGAACGATATGTATTCATGTATATTAGTCGATAATGTACTTGTATATATAACTTCTAGAGTCGACAGTTGTAGTTGTATCATATGTATCATGTCAACTATATTGTAACTGACATCGGTTATATATATATATATGAGATTTTTGTTAATCTGTGTTCCGCATTTATATTATCTGTGTTATTGTTATATCTAATGTCCTAAACTATTATGAACTATCGTAGTTTGTTTTATACTGATAATTGGATATGTCGATGGGAGTAAATAAATAATAGATGAAAAATAAAAAAAAGTATATACCACTCCTATCGAGATAACCAGTATTAGTGTAAGGCCAATTACGGATGGTCGCTCCTATCCAGCCTTATTCTTCGTAATAATAGACAGTATTTCTTTTAATACTCTTTGTTATTATGAGCATAGAGGTGGGGTGTAACGACCCGGCTTTCTTTGCCCAGAAAGACGCATCGCTAATAAGAAAGAAAGGGATAGAAAAGAGAAAAGAAGAGAAGAAAGAAAGAAACAACAACAACGATCTCACAGCGGAACGAATAAATTATATTAATAACATAAACTATTGCATAGTATACAACAATTTACAGAGTTACACAGCATACTCATCACTTACTAGACAGTTATAAACATCTGTCTAGACATTACAACTCAAATACCAGACAAGACACTATCACAGATATCGACACAGCGGAATACTATATCTACGAACGCCGAAGCCTCCTGCTCCATTGCTCCTCCAGAATATTCGTCAAAGCTAAACCTGAATCCCTTGGCTACTCGTAAAAATTTGAGTACCCAAGAGTTTATAAAACAGAAATAAACACTTGGGTCAGACATGGGTCTGGTGTGAGTAAACGGGTTAAAATTGTTTAACTTCAAAACCTTTTGAAAACAAAGGTATCACGTAAGACTTCCCACACATAAACATGGAAAAGTTTTTACCTTACGCTAACCAAAACATTTGATAGGAAATCTGATTTTATTATAATAGGGTCTAGGGTTTTCAAGTAAAATATAGAAATAGCTGAAATGCTTACATCTCACATTCCAACATAGTTGGGCACAACTAATACGTACGGCACTTATTGGAGTTTGGATTCCATACAATGGCAGGGCTACTGGGGTACCGCCCGTCACAGTACGTGGCCTAGATCACCGTACCGAGGAGTACGCCCGCTCCCCTGCAACACAAAGCCGGAACCATCCCTTACTGGATAATCCCGAACAAGATAATCCCGTAGTTGGCGCGACCAACCACACACTAAGCCGAATAAAAGAAAAGGGACCTCTAGACAGGGATCTATCTTGCTCTCAGTGGGTGCTACCCACGAAGCCTTGCTGCACCTTCCCTGTTTTAGCCATTCCCGGTTGATGAGGCTTGAGGTTACGATTACCTTTAATCAGAACATATCACTTAGAATGCTCATCGTCCGCCTGACGATGTGCTGAAAGCATTCAATCCATACAAGTTCGTTCCGGGTTCGAACGAAACCGAAGGCATTATCTCGTTACACTCGTTTTGGAATCACCCTCAGAGTTAACGACAATAACCCTTGCACTCTGAATCTTCATCTTCACTTGATATTCACGACCTATCGTTAATTTGGATCGATGTGGTATTCGGGTCTCCAGACCTGGAAATCCGGTATACGGAAACCCGATCCCGGTCTCATCGAAATCCAAAATGTGTCTTTTAAGGCCAAGTTGTTTAAAGGTTTAAACAATTCAATTCAATTCAATACTTGAATTCACACAGCATTAACATAGATAAATATCACATATTTATCACAGATATATCCAATATCATATCACAGAATATCATAGTATATCATCTAATAGATATCCACCAAATCAGACATTCTACTCAACCATCATTCATAAACAACCATTTATTAATCTTTATTATAATTAATTTAATCCACTTAAATTAAATTAATTACTTAAGAATTAATTCCTAACCTTGCTTAATCAATCATTAATTAATTACTTATCCATTTAATTAATTAATCATTAAATATTAATCACTCTTGATTAATTATTCATTAATTACATAAAGTAATTATCCTTTAATTAATTTTACAAATTAATTATCCCTAAATCATAACTGAGTAACTCATCCTTAATTACCCTTTAAACAAATTAATTAATCCCTAATTACAGATTAATAATTCTTTAACTATTAATTAATAAACCTTAATTATTAATCAATATCCTTTAATACAAAGTAATCAATCCCTAATTACTTTTATAATTAATTAATTAAACTTAATTAACTAATTAATTATCTCTTAATTATTAATTAATAAAGCTTAATTATTAATTAACAACTTAATTACCAATTTAATTAATCCATAATTACCAATTTATTAATCCTTAATGATAATTAATTAACCCTTAATAACAGTTAATTAATCCTTAATTAACTTTAATTTTAGATTAATAATATCTTAATTATTAATTAAGAAAACTTAATTATTACTTAATAAAACTTTATTAAGTACTTCTTAATTACTAGTTTAATTAACCCTTAATTATTTAATTAATCCTTGTTAATTAAATTAATTAAACTTAAATTCTTAATTAAATTAATTAATTTCAACTTATTGAAAATCTTAATTAAATTTTGAGATAAAACATTATCATTTAAAAACATTTGATCTTAATAATTAACTTACTTAATTAAAATCATTAATTAAGTTTTAAAATAAATAATCATTAATTACTTATCTCTAATTATTAATTAAGCATCCTTAATTACAAGTTAATAAATCACTTGAAAACTTAATTGTTAATTGTACTCATCCTTAACCATTAACTAATTTAATTATAAATCACTCTTTATTATTTCCATTTATTATCAAACTTAAATTAAGTTTTAAGATAAAACATTTCTTTATTTTATTTCCAATTAAGTTTGAAAATAACTTAAAAATTTAACTTAATATAATTTAAGTTAAATAAATCATACAACTTTAATTTAGTCAAAACATTTATTACAAAGTAATGAATTTCCAAGACAATTTGTTTTAACTTGATTATTAAAAATTTAAAACTTACCTTTATTTAAATTTTTAAACCGATTTAAATATTTACTTTGGGTTTGACCCATCTGTACTTGAACAAAAGCCAAGTCTTCCTTCTTCTTATTTCCCTTTTAAAAATAGAGTTTAGTTTTAAAATTTAAAACTGTTTGATTTTAAAAGAAAATCTAAACTGTTAAAACTGTTTCACTCAGCTCACAAACAACCCGAAGGCAACCCCGAGCCAGAGCCTAATCTACCCGAGACCTTCCCGAGAATTTTAAAAACTGTTCGCTTTAAATTTCTATCTGTTAAAACTTTAACAATTATCACTGAAACCTTGCGTATGACCTTACCACAAACTCGAGCCAAAGCTGTTCTTCCCCGAGTACGAACTCGAGTAACTTCATATTCCCCAATTCAAAACTACTGACACACAAACTTCGATCATGCACGTGCACACCATGACCAACCACCTCCGATCCTCGCTGAGTTCACCCGCATGTCTCAGATGATCACCTCAAATCCTCCGATCACCCAGAACCCCTCACTTCGCCGGAAATCAAAATCAAGCTACTCAGCAGAAACAAAAGTTTGAACATCACCAGAAAATGCTTCGAATCTCTCGTCTCCGATCACCAGAGGTTGAGCGACCTCGTCCACACCTTGCCGAACACCTACGCCACCAAACCCCACAACCTCGAGCCACTCGATCGTCCATAGGTGCCACAACGATCACGAATTCAACCCTCAACCAAAACTAGGTCAAAATTTTAGTTCTACCTATTGTCGCCACTCAGTGAACCGTCACCAGTGCTACCATTTTTGTCTACTACCCTGATCAACCATCTAGCTCCAGCCACAATTCCAATCCCCCAAAATACTTCAGTCACCAGAAAATAACAAAATTCCAATCTCTGGTCAACTACGAACCATACCCTCAATACAATTCTAAATATTGTAAATTTTGTTTTAAAAATCTTGTTTTACAGAGATGATTCAAGACATGCATTTGAATCAATAAAATACAACACTTGATTTTACAAGTTTTTAAAGATCTCTACTGTTATTTCCCAAATGCAAGCATATTTCATTTCATACATACTTGTCTATATTTTTATTACCTAGATTATGCTAAAACTAAACTATTTTATTTTTAAACCAAGTCTTAACAGTGGATAAATAAAAAGATATGGAATTTTGTATATTGGTTATCACAAATATCTGGAAAACAGAGGCATATCATCATTCACAGTTCAATACATACAAACAGTGTACATCCATAAACATGCAAGAATGATTCATTCAGAAATCAGATGGAAACAAATTTAAATCCATTTCAGCTTTTGAAAAAGAATGTTTACTCACTTTTTTTTTAAAATGAATGAGCAGAGCTTGTATTTTGAAATATGGGAATGTTTGGAAACTGGAAACTCGAATTGCTTTATTTCCTTAAAACTGCAAAGCTTTGGAAACTTTTGCTTTGGCTTCAGATATACTTGCATGCATACTTGAAGGATGGTTACAGGCTTGATATTACAGAGCTTTGGAAAATGCTTTACAGGGTTTAGTTTTTGAGGAAGTGTTTACAGGCTTTTGAAAAATGATTACAGGAGAATTTGTTACAGATTTTTGAACTTGAATTTGAGGAATATTTTGATCTAGATTCTTGGATTCTCTGGTTTGAAAAGATTACAGACTTGCTTTGGAAATTTGTTTACAGGTCTGCTTTGATTTAGAGGAGATTACAGGCTTTGGTAATTTGATTACAGGTTTTGATTTTTGAGTTTGAGAATGTTTTTCAATGTTTCTGGTTTGAAGAAGTAGTTTACAGGCTGAGTTACTTTCTTTTAAAAAAAAAAGAGAAGATAGGAAAAGAAATGGAAGAGAGGAGATGTTTGTTTATATAATGTAATTTATAAATTATTAAAAATTAAAAGAAATAAAAATAAAGGATGACTCTTGTTTTCAAATGTTAACACTTGTCAATTTGAATGCTAATTATCTTACACATGTATTTACAAGCCCTTACAATTAAACACTTGTAATTATTTACTTTTTATATTATTTTTAAATGATTTTTAAAGCTTTTAAATTAAATTTCCTAAATAGATAAATACATATCTAATTTTATAAATGCTTTTCTTAATTTATAAAAATAAAACTTTTAAAAGAAAATAAAATAAAAACCAATTAGATTTTAACTAAATCATATATAGTATATTTAATCCATTTTAAATGCTAATATAAATTATATTTATCTACTATCAACTAAATACTTTATAAATTCATATAAATAAATTCCTTTAAGGAAAATGATATAAAAGAAATCTTATTTCTAAATAAAAACTTTATTCATATATTTTTAAATCCAAACTATATTTAAAATTAACTCTTTATTAAATTGTTTGAAAATAACAATTTTACCAATTTTAATAAATTAATTTAAAAGATTATCACATTTTAAATTCCCTGAAATCCCGGGATATTACATGGGGCGTCACAAGAACGCTCGATTAGGGTGGGAACACCCGGGGTGATAACATATTCAGTACTATCCAGCAAGGGGTAGGCCGGTCCTGTGTTGGCAGGGATCGTTAGGTACGATCTCAGTACATTTTTCTAGAGGTGTACTGTGACGGGCAGTACCCCAGTAGCCCAGTCATTGTATGGAATCCAATGTCCACTACAAGCCTTTACGGTTGTGATTGTAGAGCCTAGTATGCTGGAATTTAACTAATTTAACAATATCGACTATTTTAATAAATATTTGTATTTAGACACTATTATAATATCAGATGATTTTGATATAAAATGTTTTGGTTATCGTAAGGTAAAAACCCGTCGTGTTTATGTGTTGCGTGGTCTTATGAGGTATCTTTGTTTTCAAAGGATTTTGATAACATTAATAATTCAAATTGAGTGTGTTTTCTCACGCTGGTTTTCCAGACTGACTCGGGTGTCATTTTATTATAATGCTCGGGTCAGACCGAGTATTACAGTTTCAGGTTAGGATGCTATGGCGCTCAAGTGAGGAGCTGGAGGATTCTCAGGCGTATTCCACGTACTTGATTATATTCGATGTGTGTGTATGCTGTATATTCAACACTTGTGAGGACAAGTTACTATAACTGTCTAGTATTGATTTGTTGATTATTGTACTCTGATGATAGTATGTATAAATGCGGATTACGGACCTTAAGGCAGAATCAACACTAGAGGGGGGGGGGTGAATAGTGTTTAATTAATTTTATAAATCCTTTTGAAATCTTTTCAAATTAAACCCAAACAGATGCAATACACAAAAACAGAGACAATCACAGAATCAGACACAGATGCAAATAGTAAATAAAAGTAGTAAAGGAAAGAACACACCAGAATTTTATACTAGTTAGGAGTTACCCTACATCCAGTCCCAAAAAATTTCTTTTGCAGATTTCTTTTCAAATATAATGTCGATATTACAACCTCGATTTCAAGGCCACGAGATACACCATCCTGTCTCAGAGTCCAGGGCAAACTCTCTTGATTTAACAAGGCTACAGGATCACCTAATTGGTTTAAGGGCTACAATCACACCCAATTGATTTATGGTCCACAATCACACCGTTTCCAATCACACTTTGATAGAGAGAGACTCGATACACTTCGATCTTTCGATCTTTGATTACAAATGACCCTATAACTCTAAATAGCACCGAGATCTTTGAGAGAGAGTGGCAGAGAATCAAACTAGAGACGATCGAGTTTGATTCACTTAGGATTTTGGTAGAGTTTTGTTAAAGCATTTTAAATATAAGAGAATATTTGAGTGGAGAAGAAGGAGTGAAGAAATGAAGACAAACTAACTTGAAATTCGTTGAAAACAACTGGGACATATATGAGAATAGCGGTCATGTCCATTCGTGAAAGGTTATGACGAATAGACATTTCTTTTGAAAATTCGAATTTTAAAATCTGCGGCTACCATGTAAACATGGGGGGTATAGGAATGTCGACATCCCCTAGTAATTTTTGAAAATTGATTTTTGTTTTAAAAGTGATTTTCTTTCTAAAGTTTGTCGAAACAATCTTAGAACTTTATAAACTATTTTGAATATACTTTATGATTATAAAAACCTTTGGAAAGTGATCTTATGAAATATAAAAGTAATAAAAACTAAATATATAAATATTTTGAGATTAAAGCTAAAACATTAAAACCAGGAGATAGTTTAAAAACAAGAAATGATTTTGAAATTAATATGATTAAAAATATTTTTTGAATTAAGGCTAAAATATTTAAACAGAGAGAGAGATGTCTTTATAAAAAGATAGTTTTGAAAAAATCTAAAAATAAGTCATTTTGAAAATTTCGTGGATTCCATTCCACTAGAGAAGGTCGTGGGTTCCATCCCACTAAAGAGGTCGTGGGTTCCATCCCACTATTAAAGCGAGAAGATGGATTCCATTCCACAATTAAAATCCAAATAAAGATTTTGGTGCTATTATGAAGTTTTAACATAATTCTAGACTCTATTACTTATCTTGATATCTTGAACTCTTGAACTCTTGATATCTTGAACTCTTGATACTCATGAGTCTTCAGTCTTGAATCTCTATACTGTATAGTCTTCATTCTCAGTACCTACATATATATATATCCTGCATATACATATATATCTAGACAAAGATATTAGTATTTATATTTTATAACAAGTCCTAAGGTTGTTGTCATCAAAACCATCATCTCAGGAACTAACAATCTCCCCCTTTTTGATGATGAAAACCTATGTTTATAAAATATACTCTACCAAACTCTGATTCTACTCTGACTCCCCCTTATTCCAACAACTCTCCTTTAATCTACTAACTCCCCCTTAACTAAGCCTAACTAATAGCCTAACTATCTTATTTTATAATTCTCCCCCTTTGTCATCAATAAAAACTAAGCCTAAACTACATAACTCCCCCTTAAACTAATACTATGGAACTAAATTCTAATAACGAAGTATAATAAGCGAAACATATATAAATCTAATTTTATTATATATGATGTCACATTACACATATATATGAAACATAGACACAAATATATACAAGTACACAAAATATAAAAACATTAATATAATAACAATCTACCGATAGTCCTTGACAATTGGTGACTTGTGAATCGAACAATTAGGGTAATGGAGACAAAAGTTTCTATGTTGTTCGACCAAATTACCATTTTTCTCAAAATAGACTTCTCCAACGCAAACAACGTTATCGTCCTCGTCCATTTGCGCTTCTTCCTCTTCTTCTTCTTCTTCATCATCGTCCTCTAATGGATTATGAATACCTATGTTAGAGGAATCATCTTCAATCACAATAGGGTCTGCATGATTATCCATTAGAAATTTTTGCAAATTTCTAAGAATCTTGCCTTATTTCTCTTGTTCCTTTGCCATCCTTATTTGCATGACTTGTAATTCAGTCAGCATTTGCAGAGAATCCTTCATAATTTTCTTGATCTTCATTACTCAAGCCAATGTAGTATGTTGGAATGGACCAAAATTAGGAGAATGGAAGGAAATGGTTGCATTTTGGTTTGATTTAGAAGAGGAGGCCATTACTTTGTATTTTCAGAAGTTTATTACAGAGAAAATGAATTGAGAAGACATATGAATTTGAAATATTGTGGTTATATAACCACCAAACTGATTTTAGAAGGAAAATCAAAATTTCAAATCTAACGTTGTATGTCGACATGGGGGGTAGGGGCATGTCGACATCCCTTTCAAAATTTTGACAATTTTGTTTTTCTCTATTTATTTAAATATATATGCTACTATATCTATATTCTATATCTCAATTATATAAAAAATACCCAGTTCTCTTCTTAATTTAGTAAAGGTTGATTGATTCAAGGGTTTGGTTAGGATATCAGCTATTTGATTCTCAGTGTTGATAAATTCAAGAGAAATAATCTCTTTACTTTTATTATCTCTGAGAAAATGATGTATGATGTTAATATGTTTGGTTCTGGCATGATGAGTAGGATTTTTGGATAAATTTATTGCACTTGTATTGTCACAATAAATTGGTGATTTTGAAATATTTAATCCAAAATCCTTTAGGGTCTATTGTATATAGATAACTTGAGAACAAGCTAAAGCAGCAGAGATATATTCTACTTCAGTTGTTGATAGTGAAACAATATTTTGCTTTTTTACTAAACCAGGAAACCAGAGAATGTCCTAAAAAGTGACAAGTTCCACTTGTACTTTTTCATTCTGATTTACAACTAGCATAGTCAGCATCACAATATGAGATTAAATCAAATGAATCATTTTTAGGATAAAATAGACCATAGTCTAAAGTGTGTTTAACATATCTTAGGATACATTTAACAGCTTTTAAATGGGTTTCTTTGGGTTGAGATTGGTATCTTTCACAGAGACAGACACTATGCATGATATTGGGCTTACTCGTAGTTATATAGAGTAGTGATCCAATCATTCCCCTATATAGTTTTTGATCAACATCTTTTGACATGTCTTATTTATTCAAGGCTTCATTAGTTGCCATAGGAGTGGGTTTTCCACTCACAGTGGTCATACCAAACTTACTAACTAAATCCTTGGCATACTTTTCTTGACTAATGAAAATACCACTATCTAATTATTTTATTTGCAATCCTGAAAAGAAAGTAAGCTCACCCATATGACTCATCTCAAACTCTTTTGTCATTATTTTAGAAAACTCTTTGTTCATTTCTTTTTTTATTGATCCAAAAATGATATCATCTACATAAATCTGTACTAATTGGATATCATTTTTGTTTCTTTTAATAAAAAGAGTATTATCTACTCTACCAATTTCAAAATTTGATTGTAATAGGTAAGGTCTTAGTCTGTCATACCAGGCTCTAGGAGCTTGTTTCGGACCATATAAAGCTTTCTTTAATTTGTAAACATGATTTGGAAACTTTTCTTCTTCAAAAAGTGGAGGCTGTTCAACATAAACATCCTCTTTAACAAAACCATTTAAAAAGGAACTTTTGACATCCATTTGAAATAATTTGAAATTGTTGTAGTCTGCGAAAGCAAGTAGAATTCTAATGGCTTCTAATCTTGCTACGGGTGCAAAGGTTTCATCAAAGTCTATTCCTTCTTCTTGACAATAACCTTGCAGGACTAACCAAGCTTTATTTCTAACGACCTCACCTTGTTCATTCATTTCATTTTTATAAACCCATTTAGTTCCTATTATAGTTTTGTTCTCAGGTCTAGGAACAAGTTCTCATACATCATTTCTGGTGAATTGATTCAGTTCTTCTTGCATAGCAAGAATCTATGAATCATCAAATGATGCTTTCTTTGGATTTTTGGGTTCAATAGTTGATATAAAAGCTACATTACTCATCTTGTTTAGTTGATTTCTAGTTCTAACAACAGATTTAATATTTCCTAGTATATTTTCTATAGGATGATCTTTTAAAAGCCTGATCCTTTTATTAGGATGAACAGTTTCACAATTTGGCTCATTTGATTCATTATTTAAAGTAACAAAATCATCTTCATCATTTATTTGAACAAAATCTTTCAAATTTTCATCAAAAGATACATGCATTGTTTCATCAATGGCATTAGTTTTTAAATTGAAAACTTTGTATGCTTTACTTCGATCAGAATATCCGATAAAGATTCCTTTGTCGGGTTTAGGATCAAATTTATCCAAATTGTCCTTTGTATTTAGAATAAAGCATTTACTTCCAAAAACTTTAAAATAAGATACCTTTGGTTTCTTATTGAAAAGAAGTTCATATGGTGTTTTATTGGTTAGAGGTCTAATTAAAATCCTATTCAAAATGTAACAAGCTGTAATGACTGTTTCAACCCATTGGTAATTTACTATCTGAAAACATAGTTCTTGCACACTCTTGAATCGTCCTATTTTTATGCTCTACCACTTCGTTTTGTTGTGGAGTTCTTGGAAAAGAAAAATTATGAGTTATTCATTTTTTATTACAGAAATTCTCAAAAATTTCATTTTCAAATTCTCTACCGTGATCACTACGAATAGTTTTGATTTTTAAAGAAAGTTGATTTTGAATTCTTTTTGTAAAAGTTTTAAATAAATCAAAAGCATCACTTTTATGTTTCAAAAAAATTGTCCATGTAAATCTAGAATAATCATCTACAATTACAAAAACATATTTACTGTGATTTATTGACTGAATTTGAGATGGACCAAACAGATCTAAATGAAGTAACTCAAGAGGTTTTGAAGTTGAAATCATATCTTTCAATTTGAATGAACTCTTCCTAAGTTTTCCTAATTGACCAGCATCACATATACTATCTATTTTAAAATCCATTTTAGGAAGACCTTTTACTAGATCAAGTTTTAAAAGTCTAAATAAGAGTTTGAAATTCAAATGCTCGAATATTTTATGCCAAATCCAAGGGTCACTTATATTAGCCAAAAGAAATAGGTTATCATTTGAGATTTTCATACTGAGAATATAAATATTTTTCTTCTTAATTCCTTCAAAGATAATATTTGATTCATTATCTTCGATGTGACACTTATCCTTTTCAAATTTAATTTTGTAGCCCTTGTCACATAGTTGACTTATTCTAAGTAAGTTGTGTTTTAGATTCCTAACTAACAGAACATCAGAAATAGTAGGAGTTTTAGAGTTCTTGACATTGTTGATGCCAATCACATATCCTTTTGAATTGTCTTTAAAGTTGACCATTCCTCCATCTTCATAAATTATGTCATTCAGTATCTCTGGATTACCAGTCATGTGTCTTGAACATCCACTATCAAGTACCCATTTGTTTTTCTTGATTTGCACCATTTGTCCATTGAGTGTTGATTCCTCAAAAACCATATAACACATCTGTTCCTGCAAAACACACCAATTCGGTAGACGACTTGATTTTCTATAACAATATGCAGACTTATGAGACAATGATGATTTGGACAGTTTTGAACTAGTGTTAACAAAACCTCCAAAAATTGCCATTTTAAACTCTTTCAAAATTCAGATTATGATAACTTTGAAAACCAATGCTCTGATACAAAATGTAGGAAATGCGGATTACAGATCTTAAGGCAGAATTAACACTATAGGGGGGGTGAATTGTGTTTAATTAATTTTATGAATCTTTTTGAAATCTTTTCAAATTAAACCCAAACAGATGCAATTCACAAACACAGAGACAATCACAGAATCAGACACAGATGCAAATAGTAAATAAAAGCAGTAAAGGAAAGAACACACCGGAATTTTATACTGGTTCGAAGTTACCCTACATCCAGTCCCACAAAATTTCTTGTGCAAATTTCTTTTCAAATATAATGTCCATATTACAACCTTGATTTCAAGGCCACGAGATACACCCTCCTGTCTCCGAGTCTAGGGCAAACTCTCTTGATTTAACCAGGCTACAAGATCACCTAATTGATTTACGTGCTACAATCACACCCAATTGATTTATGGGCCACAATCACACCATTTCCAATCACACTTTGATAGAGAGAGACTCGATACACTTCGACCTTTCGATCATTGATTATAAATGACCCTATAACTCTGAATAGCACTGAGATCTTTGAGAGAGAGTGGTAGAGAATCAAACTAGAGACGATCGAGTTTGATTCACTTTGGATTTCGGTAGAGTTTTGTCAAAGAATTTAAAATATAAGAGATTATTTGAGTGGAGAAGGAGTGAAGAAATGAAGAAAAACTAACTTGAAATTCGTTGAAAACAACTGGTATATAGGAGAATAACGGTCATGTCCATTCGTGAAAGGTTATGACGAATAGACACTTCTTTTGAAAATTCGAATTTTAAAATCTACGGCTACCTTGTCGACATGGGGGTATAGGCATGTCGACCTCCCCTAGTAAATTTTGAAAACTAAATTTTGTTTTAAAAGAGTTTTTCTTTCTAAAGTTTGTCGAAACAATCTTAGAACTTTGTAAACTATTTTGAATATACTATGATTATAAAAACCTTTGGAAAGTGATCTTACGAAATATAAAAGTAATAAAAACTAAATATATAAATATTTTGAGATTAAGGCTAAAACATTAAAACCAAGAGATAGTTTAAAAACAAGAAATGATTTTGAAATTAATATGATTTAAAATAGTTTTTGAATTAAGGCTAAAATATTTAAACCAACAGAGAGATGTCTTTTTAAAAATATAGTTTTGAAAAAATCTAAAAATAAGTCAATTTGAAAATTTCATGGATTCTATTCCACTAGAGAAGGTCATGGGTTCCATCCTACTAAAGTGGTCGTGGGTTCCATCCCACTATTAAAGCGAGAAGGTGGATTCCATTCCACAATTAAAATCCGAATAAAGATTTTAGTGCTATTATGAAGTTTTAACATAAATCTAGACTCTATTACTTATCTTGATATCTTGAACTCTTGATAATCTTGAAATCTTGAACTCTTGAATTCTTGATACTCATGATTCTTCAGTCTTGATTTCTTCAATCTTGAATTCGTCAGTCTTGAATCTCTATATCGTATAGTCTTCATTCTCGGTACCTGCACACACACACACACACACATATATATATATATATGTGTGTGTGTGTATATATATATCTAGAAAAAAGATATTAGTATCCATATTTTATAACAAGTCCTAAGGTTGTTGTCATCAAAACCATCATCTCAGGAACTAACATATAGTTCTTTCTGTATAAAGATATGTCATTATCTATTATATATCTTTCCGCTGCGATTGTGAGATTATATGTGTTATTGTTTCTGTTCTTCTTCTATCTCTTTTCTTCTTTACCCCTAGCAATCGGTATTTCCGGCACTTGGATATTTGGCATGCTATACAATGAACGTATTGATGTCGATTTTCGAGGGTCAAAAATCCTGGATCGCTACATCATTTCTCTTATTATCACTTTAAAGTATTCCTCATTGAAGTCACAATTACAATCCCAATTATAATTACTTATCTCTACATTAATTTAACAAATTAATGTACTTTCATTTAATTTCATAAAACCATTTATTTTAACAAAAAGTGTTAAAATGCAAACTTTCCATTATTACTATATATAAAAGGCTTAATTTACTTTTTCCTAGATATGTATTTACTAAAACCCTCTTTAAAATGGTATTTATATTACATAAATTCTAGATTACTTTAATAGAATAATTAATAATTTTCTAAAAACTATATATACTTAAAATATACTTCTAAATACTTTAAAATATGTATACTATGGTTTAAAACATTTATTCTTAGTATTACTTAAAAATACTTATTTTATAAAATTTTTAAAAACCATAAAAATATGTTTTTATAATTTAAAACTCTTTACTTTATAAATTCAAAAAATTAAAAAAAAATTTGAACTTCAAACTTTCTTTTTAAAATACTTTAATAACTTTTCATAAAACCACTTCTAAAGGATTTGAAAAAAAGAATATCTAAAGTAAAGCCCTTTTTACTTTTCTAAAAACCAGGATTTTTAACATAATTTTTTTCACAATTTCAGTAACTTTCCAAACCAATTCCTCTAAGTCAAACACACCTAAAAATGTGTATAAAACAACCCAATATATATTTCCACAATATATCCACATTTAAACCAATTTAACAAGTTCTAAATACAGGAGATTTCAAAGTGCGTTACAACGACCATTTCGCTTCAACCATTCACACACACTTAAACTTTATCAAACAACAATATCAAACATGTAAACAAGTAGCATAGGCCACGATACATGTTATAGAAAGTTAAAAGAGAGATTATACTACATATAATGTTTTCACTTGCTTTTCAAAGCAAGGAGGGGTCCAAAAGTAATAACTTGCATTGTTATCTATTTTAATTTATATTTTTCACAACAAAAAATTATAAATACAACAATACACAAATCAAATGGTAAGTAAGCTCACCCAAGCCCAAACCAATCAAAGACGCAGAGAATCTCGCTATTAGTGCAACGGCGAAGCCAGCGTCTTGATTGGACCTCATGTGCAAAAGTTATGAATTTTATAAGATTTTGGATTTTGTAACATTAATTAATTATTAATCACCATAATTACCTTAATCTTCCTCCCTCTCTATCTCTGTACTGTGCACGCACAGATAGGCATGTTGATACCTACCATGGATGATCCCTCTTTCCTCTATATCTCCCTCTCTGGTCCACTGTTTGGCAAACAGACTTCGCCGTTGTTCTTCTCTTCTCGAACTCTCTCCGCCTAACACCTCATCACCAAGCTCGACCCGCCTTAACAAAAAGTGATACCTTTAGTCCTACATGAATTCCAAATGTCGCGTTTTGCAATAGTTGATCGAAGATGAAGAAAATTGGTGGAGAGACATGCTTCATGAAGAGAAACTAAACCGTGCCATCGACACCGCCTGACTTCACCTTGACCACCACTAAACTAAAACCTTAGCTTGGCCATGAACTGTCACATTCCACCAATCATTGCCACACGCCACAATACTGGTATGGATTCAAAGCTCTCTCTCATATGAAGCCAATGGATCTAAAGCCATAATTTACCGTTGCTTGTAGCTTCAGGAAGAAATCAAGATAGGGGGCGGTTGTGTTTTAAAGAACGGGAAAAGGAAAAGAGGAAATGAAGAAGTGTGGAGAGGAAGCTTATGCGATAATCGTCGAACGTTCCAACCTAGCAAGATCACAAAGGACTCCCGATCGCCATGAAACTCGTTGGTGCACAACAACTCATAATTTTAGACCCAGTGACACTAGTTTCATCAAAATCCGAGTTAGCGCCCTAAGATGAAAATTTTCACACACTGATTGAAAATAATTATTATTCAAACAAGTTTAATCACTTTAATTATAAGTTAAAAGTTACCATTAGCATTGCTATCTAAAAGGAGTTAAATAGGCTTATTAAATCAATTTTATTATAATAAATCCAAGATTTAAATATATAAATAATTCGGATATTCAAATATAAAGCATTCTAAATTTAGATCGCTACATTATTCCTGTGATGCCCCACCTCTATACTTACAGTAGCCAAGGACACTACGGGGTAATGCCATCGACTAGCACAAAGAATAAGGCTGTTGAGGAGCGACCATCTGTGTAATTGCTTTGTGCGAGTACCGATATGTTAGATAGTATGACAATTTCATTTCAAGAGGAAATCCGACATATCAAATACAAAATAAAAGCTACTACACAGTGGCTATGTGGGCTTCGGAAATAAATATAGAAATAAGCATAACAAAAATCAGTCACATATATTCATATCACAAAGGCGGAAACAGATATGAATATAAGACATAAAAATGTACATCAAAATAGTGGTCATACAAGATCCACCACATCACAAAAGAATAGGTACAAGTGCTAAGCAAAAGAATAAGTATACATCAAGGAGTCTCTATCTCAAATGTATAAAAGCAAAAACTACTAAGCTAAAGTAGTTAGCCAAAAGTCAGAAGCTAGCCCCTGCTAAGAAGTCAAATGGAAGCACCTGAAACACCTCGGTCTAACCCGAGTATTATTTAAGAAGAAAAATAATAAACGGATCAGTCTAGCTATAAATATCATATGAGATGAGAAAGGATAAGAGATACCAAAAAAATGTATGATAACAATAATGCCATACGGTGACAAGTATACATTCGATAACAATAAAAATCATACAATATCTCAAATCTCGTCAAATATTCAAAAAAAATATCACATTCTTTAGCTTATTCACTAAACCCCAAATATTGACAAAACATATCAATGTCAATCACAAAAATTGGTGAAACACAAATTCCAGAAATCAACAATTAGAAATCTAAAAAACACAAAGGGGGAGGCCTATCACAAACGGGAGCATGAAAACTCACCAACACGTGTATCACAAACAGGTCGCTATCCCATGGTCGCTAACCATAGAGCCGCTGCAACGACGTAGTACAATAACGGTACGCCCGAGGATCCTGAAACTCAAATGAGTTAAAACAATGACTTAGTACAATAACGGTATGTCCGATGAACCTGAAACTCAAATAATTCGGAACAACGACGTAGTACAATAACGGTACGCCCGATGAACCGAACTCCATAAAACCCATAGGTCGCTAGCCTAAAAAAATGAGACGAAGCTCCACAAAACGCGGTACAGTCCCCCACGCGGACAAAGAGACACTGCACATCGCAAGTCTAAATCACAAAATAATCATCATAGATCAATAAGAAGCATAAATTACACTAAGCTAGTAAATAAATGAGTTTAGCTTTATGTCCCATAACCACTAGCATAACTTAAATATTTACGAACAAATTGTAGATTTCCACTCGAAAATTGTCACAAGATTTCAATCGAACAAGTCTAAGAATTAACCGACGAAGTAAACGCAAGCGTTTCATACCACTTGTTTTGCTAAGTCGTTTAATTGGATTTCTCATACGAATGAGGTAAAGGTTTGTATATACTAATAGATTGAAAAACGGTTTTAAAAACGAGCTTTGTATTTAAAAGTAGTGTTGAAATCGTTTTTGTGAAGGAGTTTGAGTATTTACTACTAGTATAGAAACCTTTGTATTTAAAAGTGACAAATCACAGAAATGATTGTGAAAACAATCTATCATCAAAAATCCACATTCGACGACGTGAATTCCAACCATAAAAATCGATATCAAATCCCAATCAAATGGATATTCCCAAAAATCCATAAATAAAGTCATCAAAGTCGATAATAATTGACAACAACTAACCGAATCAACAAAAATCGATAAAAATTGGAAATCCACTCAAAAATAAGCAAAACTGCACAGAACCAGACGTTTGGATTTTCAACCAGACGTCTGAATTTTGTCTCTGCCTTTTTTTTCTTTTTCTTTTTCTTGGGACCCCTTCCAGACGTCTGGACTTTTCAAACAGACGTCTGGATTTCCTTCCAGACGTCTGGATTTTCCTACTAGGCAAAAAAATCAGCCTAGCCCAAAAAGGGCAAAAATCCAAACCGGAAGCGATCGAACAAGCGATGGATGCTAGGGATTTATGCCAATCGACAACCCAGCCCTATAGGCTCTTCGATACACCACCAAAAACATGTCAAAAC
Source organism: Allium fistulosum (assembly GCA_030737815.1). NCBI lineage: Eukaryota > Viridiplantae > Streptophyta > Magnoliopsida > Asparagales > Amaryllidaceae > Allium > Allium fistulosum. The sequence goes on along the minus strand of CM060903.1, from coordinate 706,596,474 downwards.
ATCCAAGATAGGATCTTTAAAGATTTTGACTTCAAAATACCAAAATTGGAAAATTCACTAAATCAATTCAAATCAAAAGCAATTGAACATGAAATAGATGTTAGGAATTTATACCTAACAACAAATGAAATCTATAGACATAGATGTGAGTTCAAGAACTCACCTTTAAAACTCAAAAACAACGATTGAGAAGCTCTAAAATAAGGCAAGATCAATTCCTCTTCAATACAACTCTAGAATCTTCAATCTATTATCAAAGGTGAAGTTTTTCTTAAGTTAGGTTATAGGAATTTCTAAAAATTGAAGAGAGATTGAGATGGAGAAGATGAAGAGGATGCTTACCTAAGCTTCTCTTTGATTTTAGAGCAAGAACTTAAATTTCCTAAGAAAACTAGGGCTTAGGAATTTTAATTTCCCATCTTTTCCCCCATTCTTTCCTTTAGCTTGAGTGTTAGGAAATGTTATGAATGAATGAAGAGGAGTGGGAGTTATAGGTAGGGGAGTTGGGGTTACCTTGTTAGCTTAGTGGGTTGAAACCCAAATCCAAAGCCCCAAATGAAAATATCAAAATTCTAATCAACTCCAAACATATCGATGTTTATACTCAAAAAAGTCGCAAACGCCATTTTGGACTCAATGGAAATGGTCTCGAGTCCAGATTCGACCGTTTACAAAAAGTCACATTTTGGACTTCAAATTCAACTAACGATGCTGTATTTAAATTCAACATTTGAATATATAATCATAAAATATGTCGGTTGTTACAGACTCCCCTCCTTAAAGAAATTACATCCTCCCAATACTTAAGAAGAAAATAAATAGTAACAACCATACTAAGGCATAACAACACAAAAGAAGAAATTTTGAAATGAGTAATTCATCTTAAGGAGCATGAGAAAGTAAGTCCGGATGTGTTCGCTCGATGAATTCTCTGGATTCCCAAGAGAAATCCTTAGGATTTGAGGACCATTGAACTTTCACAAGAGGAACATCTTTATTTCGAAGGCGTTTAACGTCATGAATAACAGAAAATTAAGCCGGTAATAAAAGGCGATAAGCCACGTAACCAATGCGTTCGGTGATGGGAAATGGGTCAATATATCGAGGTGCTAACTTTCCCGATCGACTAAAACGCACACTCCCTTCATAGGTGAAACACGAATAAATACCAAATCTCCCACAGAAAATTCTAATTTCCTTCTTCGGTTATCGGCATAGAATTTTTGTCTACTTTGAGCTTCTTTCATCCTATGATGAATAAGGTCAATCTTTTATGTGGCATCACGAATAAAATCCGGACCTAAAACCAGCTTCTCACCGGCTTCAAGCCAACATGAAGGAGATCGGCATGACCTTCCGTAGAGTGCCTCGAAAGGTGCCATACCAATACTAGATTGGAAGCTATTATTATAGGAAAACTCAACAAGGGAAATATGATCTTCCCAATTTCCACCAAAATCAAGAATACAAGCACGAAGGAGATCTTCAAGAGTTTGATTCGCATGCTCCGTTTGTCCATCGGACTGAGGATGATAAGCGGTGCTAAAATTAAGCTTTGTTCCCAAATCTTTTTTAAAAACCTTTCCAAAATCCACTAGTAAATAATGGATCACGATTGCTAACAATAGAAGTAGGAACTCCATGCAATTTAACGATTTCTTTAACATAGAGTTTGGCCAAAAGAGGTACGGTCCGGTTGGACCGAACGGGAATAAAATGGGTGGATTTTATAAGTCTATCTACAATCACCCATAAACTGTCATGACCCAAACGAGAACGGGAAAGACCGTCAATAAAGTCCATGGAAATTTGATCCCACTTCCAAATTGGAATGTCCAAAGGTTGCAATAAACCACCGGGCCTTTGATGCTCGGCCTTTATGAGTTGGCAAGTCATGAAATGCTTAATGATGTTAGCAATATCAGATTTCATTCCATCCCAATAATAAAGTCGCTTCATGTCTGCGTACATTTTACTACTACCGGGATGAATGGTAAATTTAGAACGATGAGAATCTTCTAAAATGTCTTTACAAAGATCAGTAATATTTGGCAGAATAAGTCTACCAAATTTTTTAATGCCTCCGCGAGCATCAATATCAAAGTCTTTCAAACCATCAACCTTATTTTGATCCCTACAACTTTGACTAAGAAGAGCCAATTCGGGATCTTGCTTTTGAGCTTCAAGGATGCGGTCCAAAAGAGAAGGATGAGCCTCAAGGCTACATAAAGCAAGAGATGAATATGAATCGGATTCACGATCTCGAATCTCACAAGTGGATAAAGTCTCGAGATCATTCCATTCGGATATCATCATGGAAACAACCGCTTGTTGCTTACGACTAAGGGAATCGGCAACACGATTCCCCTTTCCGGGAGTATAAAGAATATCAAGATCATAAGATGCAAGGAATTTGAGCCAACGTTGTTGACGCAAATCAAGTTCCTTTTGAGAAAATAAATACTTCAAAGATTTATGACCGGTGTAGAGAACAAATTTCTCTCCCAAAAGATAATGACGCCAAATTCTAAGGGAGAAAACAATGGTCGCGAGCTCTAAATCATGAGTGGCATATCTAGTCTCGACAGGCTTTAATTGCCTAGAAGCATAAGTGATAACACGTTCCCTTTGCATGAGAACGGCTCTCAAACCAACACGACTAGCATCGGTATAAACAATAAAGTCTTGGTTCCCTTCGGGAATCACAAGAATATGAGCATCGGAAAGGAGTTCTTTTAATTTCTGAAAAGCAGCTTCACATTTGTATGAACAAATGTACTTAAATCCCTTCTTTGTCAAAATATTAAGAGGTACGGAAATTTTAGAAAATTCTTTTATGAACCGACGGTAATAGCCCGCCAATCCAAGAAAACTACGAATTTCCGTCACACTCTCCGGTCTCTTCCAATTTTGAATTGCTTCAATCTTTGAAGGATCCATGGAAATTCCAGATTCAGACATAATATGCCCCAAAAATTTCACACGAGATTGCCAAAAGTGGCACTTAGAAAATTTTGCTTTCAATTGATTACTCCTAAGAGTTTCCAACACAATCCGAAGATGTTTTTCATGCTCTTCCTCGGTTTCAGAATAAACAAGAATATCATCGATAAAGATGAGAACAAATCGATCGAGGAAGTCTTTGAAAACTTGATTCATAAGGTCAACGAAATAAATCGGAGCATTCGTTAAACCAAATGGCATAACAAGCCATTCATAAGAACCATAACGAGTACGGAACGATGTCAAAGGAATGCTATCCTCTGCAATACGAAGCTGATGAAAACCGGTTGCTAAGTCTAACTACGAAAAGACTCTAGCACTGCTAAGTTGATCGAATAGATCATCAATCCGAGGTAAGGGATATTTATTCTTGATGGTGAGATCATTAAGCTTGCGGTAGTCAACGCAAAGCCTAAATGTACCATCAGATTTCTTCACAAAAATAGTCGAAGCTTCCCATGGAGAGGAACTAGAACGAATAAACTGTTTTCCTTCCAATTCGGATAATTGTTTACGCATCTCCTCATTTTCCTTATTGGACATACGATAAGGAGGACGAGTAATAGGTAGAGCTCCATGGATTAGATTAATTCTAAACTCAATTTCTCGTTTAGGTGGTAATCCTAAAACAGGCTCAAATATGTCGGGAAATTCACGAACAACGTGAATGAGGGAAATGACATCTTCCTCATCATCATTATCGTCATCATGAGGATTTAGAGAATATAAGGATGCTACCAAATTGGAATCTGAATCTTTAAGAACAATAGAAATCTGCTTGACAGATTGAGGATGTCGAAGATGGATAGTCCTCTCGGGACATAGGATATAGGCTTCATAACTATTAAGCCAATCCATTCCCAAAATCATTCCGAAACCTAAGTAACTCATAACATGCAAATCGGCTCGGAAAACATAATCACATAAAATAATCTCGACATCTTTACAAAACAAACTAAGTGTTGCGAATCCACCACCCGGATTCGTAATTCTTAGTGAAGTCATCAAGCCCATAACCTTTAAAGACAAAGCATCAACAATTTCTTTTGATATAAAAGAGTGAGATGCACCCGTATCAAAAAGAACTCGAATAGGAAGATCACGAAATATAATAATGCCATCAACGACAGAATGAGAAATACGTTGACCAAGAGAAGTGTTACTAGGAGCTTGCACAACATTTAGCTTTCCCTCTTTCTTGTCTGGAAGTCTGGGGCATGAAGATAAAAGATGACCTGAACTTTTGCAATAACGACAAAAAAGAGGTTTTGGGCACCTATTTTCATAATGGTCCTTAGAACCACAATTGTAGCATTGCCCACGACTAGAGGTAGGAGTCTTTGCTACCGAAGTTGCTCGTTTCCCTTTCTTGTTGGGATTAGGCTTGAACTTAATAAGTCTCTTCTTGTTGTTGTTGAAGTTCTGTTTGGCACCCACAACTTCAACATCACTTTCTTTATCGACTTCTTCAAGTCGAAGAACGATATTAACAAGCTGATCAAAAGAAACTTCTAGTTTTAGGAGTAAAGGCTTTTTGAGGTTCTTATTCAATCCATAGACAACCCTTTGATTTTTCTTCAATGGGGTATTAATATACTCGACCCCATATTTAGAGAGAGATTCAAAAGATACGACGTAATCCGTCACAGAAGATTCACCTTGAACAAGGTCAATAAAGCATCGAGCCAAAGTTACTTTTTCAGCTTCCGGTACAAACTTTAACTCGAACCTTTCCCGAAATTGCTCCCAAATAAGATCCGCTTCAATAATTTTCGAGATCAGAAGCTCGTACCAATCTGATGCTCTCTCCTGGAGCATGTTAGAAGCTACTTGGACTCGATATAGATCCACAAGATTCATGCGAGAAAAGATGCGATCGCATGTTCTAAGCCAAGCTTGGACTTCTATAACGCTTTCGGAACCCTTGAATGGCCTTCCACCCAAATTGGTATAATCACTACACAAGCGTGCAAACCCGGATTTAGGATGAGTAGGCTTAGGAATGGGTCCGGCAGCTTGAGCATTCTTTACAAGATCCAAAAGCTGTTGAGCAGACATGAATACTCCATCCTGAGGAGTAGCACTGGATTGACCGGCGCTGGGACGGCCAGGTCTAACCATTTCTCTTCTTTAAGAAAGAAAGAAAGAAGAGGAAAAAGGTTATTCTCAGAATAAATATCAAACAAACTTGATTGATAAAACAAGGCATCATAACAGAAAATAGGATAGAACGGGTCCTATGACTCGAATTAAATCCTAAGGCACGATTCCTAAGAGAGATTTAGGACAATGATCCTTGCTAGATTATTCTACATTGTTCCGAAGTTTGGCTCTGAAACCAAGCTGTGATGCTCACACTAGCCAAGGACACTACGGGGTAATGCCGTCGACTAGCATGAAGAATAAGGTGTTGAAGAGCGGCCATCTCTGTAATTGCTTTGTGCGAGTACCGATATGTCAGATAGTATGACAATTTCTTTTCAAGAGGAAATCCGACATATCAAATACATAATAAAAGCTACTACACAGTGGCTATGTGGGCTTCGGAAATAAATATAGAAATAAGCATAACAAAAATCAGTCACATATATTCATATCACAAAGGCAGAAATAGATATGAATATAAGACATAAAAGTGTACATAAAAATAGTGGTCATACAAGATCCACTACATCACAAAAGAATAGGTACAAGTGCTAAGCAAAAGAATAAGTATACATCAAGGAGTCTCTATCTCAAATGTATAAAAGCAAAAACTACTAAGCTAAAGTAGTTAGCCAAAAGTCAGAAGCTAGCCCCTGCTAAGAAGTCAAATGGAAGCACCTGAAACACCTCGGTCTGACCCGAGTATTATTTAAGAAGAAAAATAATAAACGGATCAGTCTAGCTATAAATATCATATGAGATGAGAAAGGATAAGAGATACCACAAAAATGTATGATAACAATAATGCCATACGGTTACAAGTATACATTCGATAACAATAAAAATCATACAATATCTCAAATCTCGTCAAATATTCAAAAGAAAATCACATTCTTTAGCTTATTCACCAAACCCCAAATATTGACAAAACATATCAATGTCAATCACAAAAATTGGTGAAACACAAATTCCAGAAATCAACAATTAGAAATCCAGAAAACACAAAGGGGGGGCCTATCACAAACGGGAGCATGAAAACTCACCAACACGTGTATCACAAACGGGTCGATATCCCATGGTCGCTAACCAAAGAGCCGGTGCAACGGCGTAGTACAATAACGGTACGCCCGAGGAACCAGAAACTCAAATGAGTTGGAACAATGAATTAGTACAATAACGGTACGTCCGATGAACCTGAAACTCAAATAATTCGGAACAACGACGTAGTACAATAACGGTATGCCCGATGAACCGAACTCCATAAAATCCATAGGTCGCTAGCCTATAAAAATAAGACGAAGCTCCACAAAATGGGGTACAGTCCCCCACGCGGACAAAGAGACACTGCACATCGCAAGTCTAAATCACAAAATGATCATCATAGATCAATAAGAAGCGTAAATTACACTAAGCTAGTAAATAAATGAGTTTATCTTTATGTCCCATAACCACTAGCTTAACTTATATATTTACGAACAAATTGTAGATTTCCACTCGAAAATTGTCACAAGATTTCAATCGAACAAGTCTAAGAATTAACCGATGTAGTAAAAGCAAGCGTTTCATACCACTTGTTTTGCTAAGTCATTTAATTGGATTTTTCATACGAATGAGGTAAAGGTTTGTATATACTAATATATTGAAAAACGGTTTTAAAAACGAGCTTTGTATTTAAAAGTAGTGTTGAACTCGTTTTTGTGAAAGAGTTTGAGTATTTACTACTAGTATAGAAACCTTTGTATTTAAAAGTGGCAAATCACAGAAATGATTGTGAAAACAATCTATCACGAAAAATCTACATTCGACGATGTGAATTCCAACCATACAAATCGATATCAAATCCCAATCTAATGGATATTCCCAAAAATCCATAAATGAAGTCATCAAAGTCGATAATAATTGACAACAATTAACGGAATCAACAAAAATCGATAAAAATTGGAAATCCACTCAAAAACAGCCAAAATAGGCAAAACTGCACAGAACCAGATGTCGGGATTTTCAACCAGACGTCTGAATTTTGTCTTTGCCTTTTTTTTTCCAGGGACCCCTTCCAGACGTCTGGACTTTTCAACCAGACATCTGGATTTTCCTACTAGGCAAAAAAATCAGCCTAGCCTAAAAGGGCGAAAATCCAAACCGAAAGCGATCGAATGAGCGATGGGTGCTAGGAATTTATGCCAATCGACAACCCAGCCCTATAGGCTCTGCGATACACCACCAAAAACATGTCAAAACATCCAAGATAGGATCTTTAAAGATTTAGACTTCAAAATACCAAAATTGGAAAATTCACCAAATCATTTCAAATCAAAAGCAATTGAACATGAAATAGATGTTAGGAATTCATACCTAACAACAAATGAAAGCTATAAACATAGATGTGAGTTCAAGAACTCACCTTTAAAACTCAAAAACAACGAATGAGAAGCTCTAAAACAAGGCAAGATCAATTCCTCTTCAATACACCTCTAGAATCTTCAATCTATTATCAAAGGTGAAGTTTTTCCTAAGTTAGGTTATAGGAATTTCTGAAAATTGAAGAGAGATTGAGATGGAGAAGATGATGAGGATGCTTACCTAAGCTTCTCTTTGATTTTAGAGCAAGAACTTAAATTTCCTAAGAAAACTAGGGCTTAGGAATTTTAATTTCCCATATTTTCCCCCATTCTTTCCTTTAGCTTGAGTGTTAAGAAATGTTATGAATGAATGAAGAGGAGTGGAGTGGGAGTTATTAGGTAGAGGAGTTGGGGTTACCTTGTTAGGTTAGTGGGTTGAAACCCAAATCCAAAGCCCCAAATGAAAATATCAAAATTCTAATCAACTCCAAACATATCGATGTTTATACTCAAAAAAGTCGCAAATGCCATTTTGGACTCAATGGAAATGGTCTCGAGTCCAGATTCGACCATTTACAAAAAGTCACATTTCGGACTTCAAATTCAACTAACGATGCTATATTTAAATTCAACATTTAAATATATAATCGTAAAATATGCGGGTTGTTACAATTCCTCCCTTAGAATATTTTGTCCTTGAAATACTAACACAAGCAACAAAAACAACAATCACATAATGACCACCTAACAGTATTGCAATCAATATCAACTAGAGAACAATCACATAACAATACTACACAGTGATGCAATCACCAGCAACCATAAATTATGGTTCGCCCAGGTTCAGAAGCCTTCTCATTGCATAAGGATGATAAAGAATCCACTAAGCGTTACCGTACACTCAACAGCCTCAGATTATTACTTAGTCGATTACTAATGCGACCTCAATAAAATTGGAAGAGACATCCCCAAACTTTTTACAAGCCAACACACATGTCATACAAATATTATTAAAGCCCGTACAATGCACATATATCATTTGTACACAATATTAAATCCGATCACTTGCTCGATCACATAGATTTCACTTCCGAACTAGTATATCTCACCTGATTTCTCTAGTGCAGACTCCGATCTAGTTCCCTGACTAGAAACTACTATTTCCCTTGCATAGCCATATATTATGAAAGAAAACTTCAGGATCATATTAAGAATCTGTATCACACGTTTGCCATCGAGAATCAAATGAAAAATCCTAACTCGGACCGGTGTGAATCACATCGAAATCATGTATTCGAATTCTAGATCAAGAAATGGTGTGCAAATAATATGATCTACATATAACATACATACTCTATTCAATTGTTTTTTAACTATACCAATTACTGTACATTTTAAATCCCACATTTTCCATATAGTATTCCTCATTCAATATTAAAATCATTTACGAATAATTTCATAAAACTTAACTTCAATTTATTATACATTATATAACTTAAGTTCATACTCGTATAATACTCCACTACATCTTAAGAGTATATACAAAAACATCTGATTCATTTTACTTAACCGGTATATTCAATAATCTAAAACCTATTTTTAACTTACTACCTTTTCAATTCAAGCGTTATACAAAACTTAACTTTTACATTTTCATAAAAACATTTAGCTTTAACTTCTTAAATCAATTCGGAAGTTTTCGACTGTCCAAAATCGTCAAAAATCTCATTTCATTTTTACAAATGAAAACTACAAAACAACACATCATAACAAGATGCACAACCAAATTACCCAAATGCATAGGATACATGAGTCCATGCTATAACTTAATAGAAAACTTAAGAACTAAATACTGGATTTCGTTTCAAAACATTTTGAAATAATATATACTTATAAAATTTTCAATCAAATTATACTTTTGGAATTTAAATCAAAATCCATTTTACCAGAACAACTATGAAGCAAAACTATTATGGTAGCATTCCCCATTTTTAAACTTGAAAATAAACGCTGATGATGCTGCAGTCATCATAGAATTATTTTCCAACGACGGAAGTGAGTTCGGTACTTTCTATCTCTTTTAAAATCCTTTTAAAAACATTGCTGTACATAAATACTCTCAAATAATACTAGTATTATTTTCTCTTCACAAACTTTGAAAAACAATTTCCAAAAACACCAAGATTTAAGTTCTTAAATTCTCAGTCTAAATCCTTTTTATTTATAAACCATATTTGTGAACCATACTTATATAAAGTACTTCCCTATCTAAATCATTTCATAAATATTTATCTTTGCTTAGATTATAATACACAACTTTTATTAAAATTAATTTTCAATCCAATATTATTACCGAATGCCTTATAGCCAAACAATGAAACTTAATTCACAAGGTGTTCGTTTCAATGTCCCCACAATTACTATTTACCCAACCCATGCAATAAAAAGGTATAGCTGCTCATGAACTGGTCGAGCATAACTAATCAAACAATAAATGATAATAATTGAATATTATCATTTCTAATAAACAAACACATCATAAATAACTATATCAATTTTTGAAAATTATTCTTTTATATATAAGATATAATCCTAGGTAAAATTATTTTATTTACCAATTTCAAGAAAATACGATATCAATTTGTCTTGTTTAAGCCTTTATAGATCTCTATTAATAATGTTAGCAACATGTATTAACCAGAATCCATAAGCCGCTCAACAGACCAATCAACACAAAACAAAATATTTTTACAACAATAACAAATACGCACTTTCATATATATAATACACTCAACTCATAATAAGGCATTCCATACCCTATCTCTTAATGATTTATAACCCACCGAAGAAAAGGAAATAGAACAAGAAAGAAGAAAACAACATCAGAATCTCACATGCAGAACAATAATATATAACATCTCAAAAGAACTTTAACAAAAAGAAAATTTTGATGTGCATATCACAATTAGAGTAAACTAACTTATCATCGGCTTGGACAGTTATAATAGCATATCCTCAAAAATGCTGGTAAATATGATATAAGAAATGCAATGGAAAATAAATATGTGAATAGGTCTTGAAGGCATCCAACTTGTCTCTTGAAGCTCCAAAGCGTCCAGTTAAAGCTGGAAATATACTCTGGGATAACTCGAGCATTATAAGTGTAACAACCCAGAATTTGACCACTTTAAAATATATTATTTAAAGTGATTTTAAATATAAAATATATAACATTTTATGATTTAATAATATTAGATAGGATTTGCAAAGAGAAATATACACAAAAATAGGAATAATTGCTTATATCGTCAAAAGTGACAAAATCCTCATTTCAGAAAAATAAGTTTCAATGATTAAATAAATTATTTTAATTAATTTATGAGTGTTCATATTTTTGAATAAAATTATACAAATTTATTTTTAAATTTGGTTTACATAAATAAGTAGTTTAACTAAAACGTCAAAATATGACCGTAAAACATTTTATCAAAATTCAACGTTTTGTCGATTTAAAATTATCGCAACGTTGTTGCACCTTTATTTTCTTATATATGAACATATATTCAAATAGTATAAGTATTAATTAATTCAATAATCAAGTTTACTTTTACTAAACATACTTAGAAAATTTTAGAATGTAATTGTTTGTACCAAAATTGGGCACAACACTCTTCGGATGTGTTTGAAGAGATAAAATGAAGAAAATATATGTATAATGAAGCAGATCTAACAAACACACAAATAAACAAATAAGAAAATGCACAGAAACACAGGAATTTAGAGTGGTTCGGCGTATTGCCTACGTCCACTATGAAATTGATGACTTTATTGATGTTTCTTTGATGATTACAACTGATTTCAGCGGTTAACAGCAGATTACAATGGATTACAGTAGTATAACTGAAGTTTGATAATCATTTCGGCATAATATCGGTGTAGAGAGGCCAAAATTCCTTCTTTTGTAGGCCCTAGGGCTATATTTATAGGCGTAGGAGGCTGATATATCGCTTAGATCTCGGGAGACTTCTTCTAGCACGTGAGTGGGCCCACGCGACCGAGCCCGTGAAGTTTCGGCCTGATCCGTGATCGATACGAAAGGATTTCATATCGATCAAGATTCCATCCAATGGGGTCGAAACTTGGTGTGAACATTCTTTAGCATGTACGTAAGCTTCTGTGAAAATTTCGTAGCATTTGGACTTGTAGATCATGAGATATGATCGATGCAAGTTGGAGTTTTTCCATCCGCGATCGATACGAACGAATTTCGTATCGATGAAGACTTGCTCCGATCGAGTTAAAATTTGGCAGGAACATTCTTTATGTCATACATAAGCTGCTGTTAAAATTTCATAGCATTTGGACTTGTAGATCAAGAGATATGATCGATGCAAGTTGGAGTTTTTCCATCCGCGATCGATACGAATGAATTTCGTATCGATCAAGACTTGCTCCAATCGAGTTGAAATTTGGCATGAACATTCCTTAGATCATACGTAAGCTCCCGTGAAAATTTGGTGGCATTTGAACTTGTAGATCTCGAGTTATGATCGATGCAAGTTTGGATTTCTCAACCGTGATCGATCAATATCTTGAGCATACGAACTCCGATTGACTTTAAATTTGGAACGTTGACTCTTATAGCTTTTCTTGTCCTGTCGTATCAATTTTAGCTTGATCGGGACTCGGAAAAAATTCGTCGATATCCATAGTGAGCCTGCGTATAAACGATCTCCTAGACGAACTGTCATTGGTTTCTAGTCAAGTTCTTGGTATCACGACCTTGCCAAAAGGTGGGATAACAGTAATTAACAAAAAGTAAGCATAAAAGTACAAAAAGTGTTATAAAAGTCAAAAAGTAAACATTAAATCAAACAAACATAATTATTATATTCTTTACTTAATACCTAAGTGAAAATAACATAAAATAATGATTTGAAATGTGATGCTAAGTGTTGAAAAAATTAGTTTGCTTAAAGTATAAGTAAAGGGTATTTTGGTCTTTTTACAAAATATTATTTAATCCAAAAATTTTCCTATGAATACCAACACACTTTCTCACTTTTTTTCTTACCTTTCTTCTCCATTTTCAAGCTCTTCTTCCACTCTTTAATGACTTCCATGTCTCTCTTAAAAATTTCCAAAAGCGTAACAACGTTATGGAAAAAATAATCGACAAAAAAGTATAACACTTAAGTCAAGTTCAAGCTAGCAAGTTCCATCCATCCACCCAAGGCCATGCCCACCTAAAAGCCATCTCCACCTTTTTTCATCTCAACTTTTAGAATAGCGGAGCTATAACTGGATTTCAAGAAGTTTCGGGAAATAGTAGCGAAGCTATAGTCAAAATCCATAGTGAAAAAGTTAGTAAAATTGGTATGAAGTATGGTTTAGACCTGGAGTTCCTTTCTTTAAAGTTTGACGGAGTGGAATCCAAAGTGAGTTATTTCTTCCTTTAATTTCATTAAAATCATTGCTAAGTTAAAGGAAATTCTAGTGTTATTTGTTGTTTCGAAAACCCTTATTGAATGGTTGTTTACTTTGTTTGCTAAAACAATGGTTTCATTTCCATGTTTGACTATTTGGATGGTTAATTAAGTATTTTAAAATTTAGAAGTTAAATAGTTAACGGGGTATACAGAAACGGCTAGTACCCGTGTTTCGTCTGTGAGATCCAATGAGACATGGGCGAGGGACGGAACATGTCGAAGGGAAAGCCCGAATGCTCCAAAATAAATATCAAACCGTTTTAACCCAAGATAAAATAAAGTGTTATAAATATTTGATAGAATAAAGCATTGATTATCATTCACTATTGTGTTTATTTCATTTATTTATTGTTGACTTTGCTCGACCAGTTTATAAGCAATTAATTATCCATATGCATGGGCTGGGTAGAAAATAATTGTAGCTAACACCTTGTGATTTATTTCACGATTTGACTATAAGGTGTTTAGCGGTAATATTCGGTTCACTTCAATTTAATGAATTGTTTTGAAAATTGGTTTTCAAGTTGAAATGTTATGAAATGTTTTCCTTTAAAAAAAGAGATATTTGAGAATAAATATTTTGAAGTAATTTTATATAAAAGTGGTTTGTATAAAAAATGGTCTTATAAAAATGTTTTATAAAACGGAAAGAATTTCAGGGACTAAACCCGATGGTTTTTAAATTACTTTTGAAAGGATTTGGAAATGGAAATTATTATAGATTAGAAGTATTTGTGATTATTAGTGTAAATGATTTTGCTACTTCGGAATATAAGGTGATTTGTTATGTTAACGATGATTCGGGTAAACCATAACTAAAAAGTGGGCATGGGAGGTGCAGATGTTCTGTAGCCTCGGTATAGTCCGCTCTCGTTGTAGAGGGATATACATATCTATATTTATTTTCGGAAGGCTGGGACCCAGTTGCCTTGTTGTGGCTAGAAACCACCCGATCACGTAGCATATAGTTTGTATGCTTGTATATTGATATCATTTCAAACAGTGATTTGTTTTCAGATCCCAAAGTAAAGGACTAGTTTGAATATAAAAGATATATACATATATGTATTTCAAAAGTTTTGAAATAAGAATTCAGGAATAAGTTTCAAAGAGATAATTTACGTAAAGTTAATTAGATTTTGAAAATCTAAAATTGAAGATTAATCCTAAGTGGGTAGTTTTGGGAATTGCAATTGTTTGTTGCATCCTAGGCACAATGAGTCTTATTTGCGGTAGGAGAACTACGTTGGCTTGATCTTGTATCTAATTGGGTGCCCAATTAGATAGGGATACGTAGGCAGTCACAAGTGGTAGTGATGCTGCCCCAATAATAACACAACATTTTTCTGTTTATTATTTGATATATATCGTGTATTAATGTACTTTTCCTGCATGCTATTTTATTCCATGTTTGACATGTTTATTGAGTTATTAGGAATGGCTATTGTTGTCTCTCTCATCAGAGTTGTGCAGTGGTAGAATTATTTGTATTGGTATTTGGTATGTATTAAAGCACACCTAGTAGATTAAATTTATTACTCTGATAACTTGTAGAATTTAAATTGTATCCTATACATTTTATAGTGTTGAATATTTATCAAATATTGTATATTAAGTTGGTAGTTTTCATTCGTAGTTTTAGAACGGACGGGTTTTTCGGCGATTTTGACTGGTTCGAAAATGTGGGTCGTCATAGTTGGTATCAGAGCTTAGGTTAGGTGCATATGTAAAATTTGTCTAAGTTAGTAAATCAACCTAGAAATTTTAAAAATGCAACTACCTTAATTTGATAAATAAAATGGATAGGATAAGGCACCGTACCTTCGGCCGGGGTTATGGGTGATATTACTATTTTTTGTGTGCTTAACTTTCGTTAATTGTTGTTTTTTTGTACTTATAATTTCGAGGAAGAAATTCTTTTAAGTAGGGGAGAAAGTAACGACCCAGAATTTGGCCACTTTAAAAATATACTAAAGTGATTTTAAATATAAAATATATAACATTTTATGATTTAAATTATATTAGATAGGATTTGCAAAGAGAAATATACACAAAAATAGGAATAACTGCTTATATCGTCAAAAGTGATAAAATCCTGAATTTAGAAAAGTAAGTTTCAATGGTTAAATAAATTATTTTAATTAATTTATAAGTGTTTATGTTTTTAAATAAAATTATAAAAATTTATTTTTAAATTTGGTTTACATAAATAAATAGTTTAACTAAAACGTCAAAATATGACCGTAAAACATTTTGTCAAAATTCAACGTTTTGTCGATTTAAAGTTGTCGCAACGTTGTCGCACCTTTATATTCTTATATATGAAAATATATTCAAATAGTATAAGTATTAATTAATTCACTAATCAAGTTTACTTTTAGTAAATATACTTAGAAAATTATAGAATGTAATTAACAAAAAGTAAGCATAAAAGGACAAAAAGTGCTATAAAAGTCAAAAAGTAAACATTAAATCAAACAAACATAATTATTATATTTTTTACTTAATACTTAAGTGAAAATGACATAAAATAATGATTTGAAATGTGATGTTAAGTGTTGAAAAAATTAGTTTGCTTAAAGTATAAGTAAAGGGTATTTTGGTCTTTTTACAAAATATTTTTTTAATCCAAATTTTATTCTGTAAATACCAAGACACTTTCTCACTTTTTTTCACACCTTTATTCTCCATTTTCAAGCTCTTTTCCACTCATTAATGGCTTCCATGCCTCTCTTAAAAATTCCAAAAGCGTAACAAAGTTATGGCAAAAATAATCGACAAAAAAGTATAACACTTAAGTCAAGTTCAAGCTAGCAAGTTCCATCCATCCACCCAAGGCCATGCCCACCTAAAAGGCATCTCCGTCTTTTTTCATCTCAACTTCTAGGATAGCGAAGCTATAGCCAGATTTCAAGAAGTTTCTGAAAATAGTAGCGAAGCTATAGTCAAAATCTGTAGTGACAAAGTTAGTAAAATTGGTAGGAAGTATGGTTTAGATCTGGAGTTCCTTTCCTTAAAGTTTGACGGAGTGGAATCCAAAGTAAGTTATTTCTTCCTTTAAGTTCATTAAAATCATTGCTAAGTTGAAGGAACTTTAAGTGTTATGTGTTGTTTTGCAAACCCTTGTTGAATGCTTGTTTACTTTGTTTGCTAAAACAATGGTTTCATTTCCTTGTTTGACTATTTGGATGGTTAATTGTATTTTAAAATTTAGAAGTTAAATACTTAATGGGGTATGCGGAATCGACTAGTACCCGTGTTTCGTCTGTGAGATCCAAGGAGACTTGGGCGAGGGATGGGACATGTCGAAGGGAAAGCCCAGATGCTCCAAAATAAATATCAAACCATTTTAACCCAAGATAAAATAAAGTGTTATAAATATTTGATAGAATGAAGCATTGATTATCATTTATTGTTGTGTTTATTTCATTTATTGATTGTTGACTTTGCTCGACCTGTTTATAAGCAATTAATTATCCATATGCATGGGCTAGGTAGAAAATAATTGTAGCTAACACCTTGTGATTTATTTTACGATTTGACTATAAGGTGTTTAGCGGTAATATTTGGTTCACTTCAATTTAATGAATTGTTTTGAAAATTTGTTTTCAAGTTGAAATGTTTTCCTTTAAAAGAAAAAAGAGATATTTGAGAATAAATATTTTGAAGTAATTTTTTATAAAAGTGGTTTGTATAAAAAATGGTTTTATAAAAATGTTATATAAACGGAAAGAATTTTGAGGACTAAACCCGATGGTTTTAAAATTATTTTTGAAAGAATTTGGAAATGAAAATTATTCTAGATTAGAAGTATTTGTGATTATTAGTGTAAATGATTTTGCCACTTCAGGATATAAAGTGATTTCCTATGTTACCAACGATTTGGGTAACCTATAACTAAAAAGTGGGCATGGGAGGTGCAGATGTTCTATAGCCTCAGTATAGTCCGCTCTCGTTGTAGAGGGATATACATATCTATATTTATTTTTAGAAGACTGTGACCTAGTTGCCTTGTTGTGGCTAGAAACCTCCCGATCAGGTAGCATATAGTTTGCATGCTTGTATATTGATATCGTTTCAAAAAGTGATTTGTTTTCAAATCTCGAAGTAAAGGACTAGTTTGAATATAAAAGATATATACATATATATATTTCAAAAGTTTTGAAATAAGAATTCAGGAATAAATTCCAAAGAGATAATTTCCGTAAAGTTAATTAGATTTTGAAAATCTAAAATTGAAGATTAAGCCTAAGTGGGTAGTTTTGGAAATTGCATATTGATTTTTGCATCATAGGCTCCATGTGTCGTATTTGCGATAGGAGAACTATGTTGGCTTGATCCTGTATCTAATTAGGTACCCAATTAGATAGGGGTACGTAGGCAGTCACAAGTGGTAGTGATGCAGTGACAATAATATCATAACAATTTTCTGTTTATTATTTGCTATATATCGTGTATTGATGTACTTTTCCTGCTTACTATTTTATTCCGCATTTGACATGTTTATTGAGTTAGCAGGAAATGCTATTGTTGTCTCTCTCTCATCAGAGTTGTGCAGCGGTAGATTTATTTGTATTGGTATTTGGTATGTATTAAAGCACACCTAGTAGATTAAATTGATTACTCTAATAACTTGTAAAATTTAAATTATATCCTATACATTTTATAGTGTTGAATATTTATCAAATATTGTGTATTAAGTTGGTAGTTTTCATTCGTAGTTTTAGAATGGACGGGTTTTTCGGCGATTTTTACTGGTCCAAAAATTCGTGTGCTATAAGGAAACAATATTAGAATCAGTCTGGTAATGCGAGAAACTCAAATCATATTGATTTTTATAGTTATAAAACCATTCAAAAATAAAGGTATCTCATAAGACCATGCCACAAATAAACACGGATGAGTTTTTACCTTACGATAACCAAACCATTTCGATTAGAAAATCTAGTGATATTGTAATAATGTCTTGGATGTGAAATATAAATAATCATGTGATGCATATGAGTGTACATCACAACGAAAATAGGTATATAATCAAAACAGCAAAGGCGCATTCGCTAATTGTGTAGGATTCCACGAAGGTGTCCTCGGTACTTTGAGAATAGTCCTCGTGCATAAGAATCAAAGATATCTTCCCGAAGCATCTTATACCCTTAGCGGATGTACGTAGGATATACATAGCTTGCTATAACATGAAGCTGAGTGCACCACTCACGCATGCATAACTATAGGTATATCTAGGTAAGAGTTGCCTTCACCCTTGGGTTAGCTAAACCCCTGATCTATGCATCTTATCTATGGTTTTAGTCATATCCACTATACGTCTGGCATACCAACACACGAGTCACAACTCGAACAGATCTCAGAACCACACATGGATTCTCATATCTCAATAGATCTCAGAATCACACATGGATTCCCACATCCTAACAAATCTCAGAATCACACATGGATTTCCACATCCCAACAGATCTCAGAATCATACATGGATTCCCACATCCTGAATAGATCAAAAACAAGTACATGTGTCCGAGCATCTCAAACAAATCTCGAATCTCCACATAGATTCAAGCATCTCGAACCAATCACGAACTTCGTCCAAAGCATATAACACGTATATGATTTTGGAGTGGTTATGGTTTCGAGTCACCTCATATAAGCACACTCCTCCGCTTACTAGGGGCTTCAAAAACCAATCGTTCGATTTTCGGTGAACTCAACTCCGGTTCTTTTGGAAATAAACAGACAATACATAAGAGCAGAGATCGCCTCCTAAATGGATGAGTCGGATTTTATTATCATTTATCCTAGAAGAGAAAAACAAGTTTATACGTACATTATCATCACCGAAGATAGTTGTATCGTATAATTCCCAAATTTCTTCTAGATATTTCCAGAGTTATATTTTGGTCAATTTCAATAACAACGAGAATGTTCACATAAGGGAACTACTAAGTCTTGTATACTTTATATAAGCAAGTAAGACACAAAGCATGATCGATGCACACAAGCACGATCAAGTCATATAAACGACTTCTAATCCCATTTTGATTAATCTTCATTTATTAATTAAAGCTTCCCCTTTTCTACTTGTATGTATATATTTAAAAATAATTTTACCAAGGATATATATATATAAGTTTTATACAATTTCCTATTCATTTGTACTCTTTTCAATACTTCAAAAGGTTTTTATATACTTATCTCAATGGTATAAGTATATTCACAAATCATCAACAAGATTTATTTACTTTAAAATAAAATCAAAGAGGTTAAAACAAATGTTTCTCACACATTGTTCTTATTACCTCTTTTCTCTTTTATACTTTAAAATTTATACTTTTCTATCTTTTCCCAAAAGATTCCATACTTGTTATTATCTTTAAAATTCCATTATAGAAGATCCAAGTATCTCCCAAAATTATTTAATAATATTTTACCACTTTAAAACACATTATTCAAGGTTTAAAAAAAAACAAATGTTACTAAAACATTGTTTACAACAAACCCAAAATACTTTACTTAATCATTATCTTTAAAACTCTCTTTAAAGGTTAAATTACATTTATACGGGTTTAAGACAATTGTTACTCAAACAATGTCACAACAAACTCAAAAACATTTCTTTTATTGTTACTTTAAAGTATTCCTCATTAAAGTCGCAATTACAATCCCAATTACAATTACTTATCTCTACATTAATTTAACAAATTAATATACTTTCACTTAGCTTCAAAAAACCACTTATTTTAACAAAAAGTGTTAAAATCCAAACTTTCCTTTATTACTTTATAAAAGGCTTAATTTACATTTTCCAACTTATGTATTTGCTAAAAACCCCTTTAAAATGACATTTATATTACATAAACTCCAAATTATTTTATAAAATAATTACCAATTTTCTAAAAACTATATATAATTAAATTGTACTTTAAATACTTATACTATAGTTTAAAACATTTATTTTAAATATTACTTTAAAATGCTTATTTTATAATTTATTTAAAAAACATTAAAACATGTTTTTAAAATTTTAGACTCTTTACTTTAAAATTTTAGAAATAATTATAAAAAATATTTAAACTTCAAACTTCCTATTTAAAATACTTTAATAAATTTTCACAAAACTACTTTAATGGATTTGAATAAAGGAATATCTAAAGTAAAGCCCTTTTTACTTTACTAAAAACCAAAATTTTCAACGCAACTTTGTTTCACAATTTCTATAACTTTCCAAACCAATTCCATTAAGTCAAACACACACAAAACATATGTATAGAACAACCCAACATATATTTCCATAATATATCCACACTTAAACCAATTTTACAAGTGTTAAATACATGGGATTTCAAAATGCGTTACAACGACCATTTTGCTTCAACCATTCACACATACTTCAACTTTATCAAACATGAAAACAAGTAGTCTAGGCCACAATACATGTTATAGAAGGTTAAAAGAGTGATTATACTACATATAATATTATCACTTGCTTTCCAAAGCAAGGAGGAGTCCAAAAGTAATAACTTGCATTGTTATCTATTTCAATTTATATTTTGCACAACAAATAATTATACACATAACAATATACAAATCAACATGTGATTAAACTCAACAAAGCCCAAACCAATCCAAGTCACAGACGATCTCACTACAAGTGCAACGGCAAAGATGGCGTCTCGATTGGAACTCGTACGAAAAAGTCATGATTTTAATAAGATTTTGGATTTTTATAACATTAATTAATTAATTACTAATCCACATAATTACCTTAATTTTCCTCCTATCTATCTCTCTACTGCGCATGCACAGATATGCACGCTGATACCCACTATGATTGATCCCTCTTTCCTCCCTTTCTCCCTTTCTGGCCCACCATTCGATGAATTTGGAGTTCGCCATTGTTCTTCTCTTCTCAAACCCTCTTCGGCCATCACCACATCACTAAGCTCAATCCAACTTAACTAACCGTTTTTCCATACCTTTTGATTTGATAATAAACCACACATGTCTAACTCAAATTGAACGAAAAGGCGGATCATTAAGGGTAAGAAAGAAATAAAGATAGAAAAGAATCTCACACGAATGGAATAACATATATTATTTCAACAAATAATCTTTACAGTGGAAATTTAAATACATTTATCAGAGTTAAACATGGACGATTATAAATTCCTGTCCTTCCAATTTCGAAATACTATAGCACAAGAGTGTGGTGGAAATAGATAACAATCTTCAGAAGAATCTTCTAACTCCATGCTTCGAGCTCCATCTAGATTTCTTCTAAACTAAACTTGACTACTAGGTTGTCCGGGAAAATTAAGGCACCCAGAGTTTAAGGAAATGGAAAATAAACTCCGGGTCAGTCATGGGACTGGTGCGAGAACTCAAAAATACGCGTTTTGGAAACAAAATGGTATCTCATAAGACCACACCGCACATAAACACGAAACGGGTTTTTACCTTATGATAACCAAATCTTTATTACGTAAAAATAAAGGATATTATTTTTAATGACATTTCTTTAAAAACATTTGTAAATAAACCTATTAATCTTAGCCGAAATTGTTACATTATTAAATTCCAGCATACTACCTTGTAATACATGGCTTTCTACATCTAAAATCGTACTGGCTCTTATTGGAGAATGGGTTTCCATACAAATGACCAGATGAAAGGACTACCTTTCGGTAGTACATCTCTGGAGGAATATACCAAGGTCCAACTAATGGTCCTCTACCAACACAAGACCGGCTTACCTCTTCCTAGATAGTTCCGAATATGTCATCACCCCGGTCATTACCGACTTATCCGGGAGCTCTCTTCGCATACACCACATTAATGTAATACTCGACGTCATAGTAGGAATAAATATATCTAGAAGGGGATGATGATACCCTAATGGTTGCGAACCACATAGCGTTGCTGCATCTACCCTGTTTCCGTCATTTCCGGTGTGAGGCTTGAGGTAACGATTACTTTTCACATAGCACATCATCTTTCCTCTTTGAATGCCATATTGCATTTCCATAATCACACAACTGATTTCTTCAAAGGTATAACTCCTGAGCTCGTACGTCTCAGGAAAGGGTGTTAAGCTAAGAGAAGTTGCCTTCTCCGCCACCAAACAGATAATACGTTCATAGAGTTTAATTTATGTAACTAGAAATGCAACGTCAGACATTCATCCATACAAGTTGTCTAGGAACATGACAAACCGAAGGCACTCTCCTACCATATCATGTCGGGAGTTACCCCCAAGGATTAGCAGCAATTAGTCCTTGCATTGGATATTTCATAACGAAGAGACTACTGCTACTATATGTATATTGAGAGTTTATCCCCAAATGATCAACAAGCAGTCCTTCATTATGAAAATCCCAAATGTCATATCCATATCTTCACTTCGAATATGTAAATTGGTTCGAAGTGGTCTTCGGATAAGAATTACCTAAATCCAACTATGGTTCCTTCGAATCCAATCATCGATAAAAAGATGTTCTGTGAATAGGGAATCATTCTTTAATTTATTAAGGTCTTTTTATCAAAATCTCCTTTGGAGATATATTTACTTTAAAACACTTCTTTCTAGTATATACATAATCATTAAACCTCTCTTATCAAATCCTTTGATTTCCTAGGAACTTTTTGAGCTGGGAATAAATACTTTTGATTGACTTAAAACCGTGTTATCTAGGATGTTAATCCAAAACCAGTAAATATTAAGTGAGTATAATTTATAGAAATCATCTAATGCTACTCAATATCAATTCCTGTATTCAACAAATACTATGAGCGGAATAACGGCGAAATCACATTTTAAATTCCACGAATAGTACGAGTTCCCTCTTCGGGCTTTAACACCAAGTGTAAGAAGATTATCTCTATAAAATCAAAGTTGCATTAAATTTAAATTTGGAAAATTTAAATCTTTTTATACTTAACTCATTTTCGACATTTCGACCTTAACTATCCTTCACCCAGGGAAGAGGCTAAGTGAGCCAGGGCATTGGTTGCTCCCGAACATCTCCTTAGTTTAAGCACCTCACATCCAGATCTCACGAATAGAAAAATCCAGTCTACTCGTCGGCTTTTAGAGCCAAGACTAAACCACATAATTTGTAATAGCTTTTCTTTAAATTGTTTATTTAAATTCTTTTAAATAAACTATAAAACTTTCAAATCATCATTAAAACACTTAATTATTCATTTAAAAACATTACAAAATATTGGAAAAGAATTGTTAAGTTTAAAAAACTTCATTTCTAAAGTTGTTTAAATGGCAACAGAAAAGTGCTGCAGAAAGTGCTTAAAAACTGACTCGATTTAAAACAACTTTTCCAATATTTGAAAATCCATATTTTTCAATTCAAATCTCTTTTAAACTATTTTAAAAGATTTTTAGAAATCTTGAAATCTCTTTTACTCATATTTCAGAAAGTACTTATCGAAATCTCGATTTTCTTTCTTTGTTTGGAAACTATTAATATAATAGTTCGGAAAATTCTTATCTCGAAGAATTCCGAGCTATATTTCACTCTATATACTCGTTTGACTTTTATTGCGAGAAATCACGAACTACCGTTATGCAACGCACTTATTTTTGACTAAATTTTCAATTACTTTTCAAACTTCACCAAAACACTTTCAAGTGCTTATAAAACATTTCAAACTCATTTTTAAACCTTTTTAAAGAGCTTTAACCTTCCATATACCCCAATTCATTTAATAAAGGAAACTGATTTTCTTTGTGCTTATCGACGTGTATTTCCATGACTTGCATATATATTCAACATTCATATTAAACAACCATTATCAACAATCATAATCAAACATATATAACATCCAATAGCATATAATACTATAGTTTAGGAGTTCTCATTTATAGTTTATGTTGCTAATTACTTTTTCAACCATTCATCAACCAAACATCCAAACATCTTTAGTATCCAAATAGGTATGTTAAACATTTATAACTACTTATAATGGTTTAAAGATAGAGTTCTCACCATCAGTGCTTTCTAACTTCGCTAAACGGACTATAGCTCTGATACGATCGCATGAAAGCTTTTGGAATTGATCCTTAGAACCTTGAGAAGGCTCGGCCAAGACTTGAAGAGGATGGCCAAAAGTATGGAAAAGAAGTGGTAGAGCTTCAACCATGAATTCACTAAACTAGACCCGAAAATAGGTCATCTTTTCTCGGATTTTTGGACATTCTACTCTCTGAATTTGGAAAAGTTGTCAATAAGAAAGTTGTAGTAAATTATTTTCTCTACGGTTTTAGAAAAAGAATCATCCAATTTACATTATCTATGAGGAAGTTATAGTCAAGTAAAGAAGATGTATTCTTGGATTCGTAAAAATGAAGCCCGAAAATGTACTATAAAAAAATGAAATTTTGACATAGTTAGCCTCAAAATTGGAAGAAGCGCTAAACATGAAAGTTTTAGCCACTGGAATTCTACATAGTTTAAAAAAATGTTTACTTCATTCGGATCAGTTATGGAGGAGTTATACTCGATTGAAAAAGTGGTGTTTTCAGCCATTAAAATTGGGCTCGAAAATGCTCTGGAAAGAATGTAGTTTTGAGCATAGCAAAGCTTAGAATGGGAAGAAGCGGTAAACTAAAAAGTTGTAGCCACTAAAAGTTTGAATGGTATAAAAAAAGAATTTTATGATTTGGGGTCTAGAAGAGGAAGTTATGGCTGGTTGAAGTGGATGAAAGAAAAGAGTGGAGAGGCATTTATAGCCTTACAAAATATCCCACATCATATCCCTCCACCTCCATCATCCATGTGCTCCCTTCACCATCCATCACTTCACACGCAACCCTCCCTCCCTCCTACACCTCTTAGTATGGCCCATGGTCACTTCATGCATAGACAAGGCCATGTGTGCAACAGACGGTATTTTTGGCCCTCGAAAATCGACACTAATACACCAACTGTATCTCATGCCGAGAATTCAAATGCCGGAAAACCCGATTGTTAGGGGAAAAGAAAAGGAAAGATAGAAGAAGAACAGAAACAACAATACAGAATCTCACAATCGCAGCGGAATAAAATATAATATATATCAACAGATCTTGTATAAAGAAAAACTATAACTGTTAATATACATACCAATCATCAGAGTACAACAGTCAACAAATCAATATTGGACAGTTATAGTAACTTGTCCTCACAAGTGCTGAATATACAACCTACAATACACAGCAGAATATAATCAAGTACGTGTAAAACATCTTCGTCATCCAGCTCATCTCCTGAACTCAATAGCATCCTATCCTGAATCTGTAATACTCGGTCTGACCCGAGTATTATAATAAAATAACACCCAAGTCAGTCTGGAAAACCAGCGTGAATAAACACACTCAATTTGAATTATTAAAGTTATCAAAATCCTTTGAAAAACAAAGGTATCTCGTAAGACCGCGTCACACATAAACACAACGGGTTTTTCCCTTACGATAAACAAAACATTTTATATCAAAATCATCTGATATTATTATAGTGTCTATAGAAAATAAATAGAAAATAGCTGAAATACTTGCATCTCACATTTCAGCATAGTTGGGCACAATCAAAACCATACAGGCTCGTAGTGGATATTGGATTCCATACAATGAATGGGCTACTGTGGTACCGCCCGTCACAGTACACCTCTAGAAAAATGTACCGAGGACCTCGCCGAGATCCCCTGCCAACACACAACCGGTTCTACCTCTAACCTGGATAGTACCGAATATGCTATCACCCCGGGTGTTCCCACCCTTATCGAGAGCTCTCCTTTTTCCATGCACAACCATATCCATAATTTATAATATATCTGAGGTATCTAGAAAGGTGATAAACATACCCTAATTTTGTGCGACCCACTTAGCCCTGCTGCATCTCCCATGTTTTAGTCATTCCAGGTTGATGAGGTTTGAGGCTACGATTACCTTTCAAGGAATTTACACTTAGAATGCTCATTGTCCTCCAATGACAATGTGCTGATAGCATTCATCCATACAAGTTGTTCTGGGTCTGAACAAACCGAATCACCGTCTTCACTATCTTCACGATATCACCATTCGTAACGCTCAAATCGAATCGAAGTGGTTTTCAGATAATTAAATCTGATCCCGGTCTCTTTGAAACGTTCGATGAATTTGGCTAGATATGATAGTCGGTTATTTAACTATCAAACTTCACACATAAGCAGTCACTAGGCCTAATAAATAAATTTTCAAAAAAAAATTATTCCAAATAACTTTCAAAGTTATATATTCGAATTTCTTTCAATATTAGAAAACCATTTCAAATTCTTATATCCCTAACATGGTATCCAAAACCATATCATCCCTTAGAAATATTTCCAATTATAATTTATAATCCATTACTTAGAAAAATATTTCTATATAAATCATTTCGTAGTTAGAATATTTCCAAAACCATTTAATTCCAATACTTAGGAACATTCCATCTTATCTCACCAATCTCTGAAATTTTATTAATTCCCTTTTTAAATTTCCCAAATTTTTTATCAATTATACTAATTTATAATCCATCTAACAATTTATAATTCCTTTAACGATTTCAGATTCATTTTCGAAGTTCCCAAGTCTAACTATTTTGGAAATTCTCTAAATTTCCAGAAATCTCACTATAACTCTTCACTTATACACTCACATCCGTTAACAAAGCTGGATTTACCATCTCAAGAGTATTTATAGAAAAATTTCAATTTCTCTTTTAAATTATATGTATAATAATAATAATAAATTTCGAAGATATGGTTAACTAATTATTTAAAAAAAAATCGAAGTACTTTAAAATAAATATCAATATCTAATTCCAATCTCTTTATAAAATTCCTAATCAATTTCTAAAACTTGTTTATAACTTAGAATTTATTTCAACAAAATTTTAAATATTTAAATAGCTAACTTTCTGAAATATTTTAATGTTAAAACGGTTTTAAATTACATAGTTAATAATTAAAATCCTCTTTAAAAACAAACTTAACTTCTCGAGAAAAATATATATTTAAAGTCCAATATATAACCAATCCAATTTATCAACCTCTCTCTCGATTTATAACACATCGACCACATCCCAGTTTCATAACCTTTCATATTCTAGAAATAGAGTTTACCATTTCTTTTTAACCTGATTTCTTTATCTCAAACTTATCAACTGATAATTATTCCACTTTATTTTTAACATTGTTTATAAATTCCCTAATCTCACTTCCAGTTTACAATGATTTCCTTATCGCTTGAATCCATTTATAAATCAATTTCTAATTAAAATTCAATTTATAAATTTATTCTTAAACAACCCAATTTATATTTCAAACCCATCAAATCTCGAATTCCGACTCCCATTCCATATTTTCCAGAATCCTATTTAATATCCAAAATAACCAATTTCATATTTATTTCTAATTTCCTTTTATTCTCCAAATCTATTTTAAAACTTGATTCTCAAAAACCCTTTTCATTTAACCAATGTCGCTTAAATCTATTGTTTAAAGATCTTTTATATACCTCTTTTTAAAATCACTGTTTAAATTATTCCAGGAAATAGTTAAGTATAAATTTTAAAAATCTAATCATTTATTTTACCAAACCAAATCCTCCAAAATTAAATATAATATCCCACTTCCAAAGTTTCTTTTTTTATTTTCTTTCCAAATTTAAAATAATATTTATGGTATTTTAAAATACAAAAATTATGGACCAGTGCAACTATAGCATCCAATAAATCAACCAATATCATAATCTATCACAGATTATTCAACACATCATATATCACTTATATATAAAATTAAATTCAACATTTTTGAGGAATCCAGTTGGATCCCTCCAACCTATTTCCCTACATCCACAGAAGTTAGATAATCACAAAAATACCAATCCCACTTTGAGGCGGGATATCGCGGTATATAGGGTCATCCGCTATTATGGGGGTGCATAGGGTCTCATCGCTCCAATCAGCGAGAATATATCCAACTACTAATATATACATATATATATATACTACTATTACTATAAATGTATATAATGTAACATCCAACTGATAATAATTTATCAATCCATCAAATCAACCAATAATAAAATTTTAACTACTTAAAATTTAACCAATTATCCAAGATGAGTGAGGTTAACACACATTTATTTTTGTTGTTGCCGAGACGTTCCGGATTCCGTCTGAATTCGAACATCGTCCGAATTCAGCGTAAAATTCAACAAGCTTCATTTGTTGTCAAATCAATTCCATATCGTAGAATACATCCAACCGAGTGCAACACAACTCGTCTCGTTCGAATCCGATCTAAAACGTGTAAGATACAATATTTAAAAGATTTCATAATCTAATAATATAATTTATTAACTAATTAACCATTAACTTAACTTAACCCTTTAATTAGCTAATCCCTCGTCTCCTTCTCACTATCACTCATGAACCCATTAGCGAGCCAAGATTCAAATTCAACCATGCCCAAACCATTGCCGCGCTACCACCTGACACCGCCCTAGATCGCCCACGTCACCACGCCCCCAACGATGTCGCCGTGGACCATCAGAGCTCCACCATTTGCCGAGAATCTCGGCGATGAACTATGCCCGTTCAACTCAAAACTGCGCCACCTCCCTACATCAATAGCTGACCAAACTTCACCAGTGCCTCGAGCTTGACAACCTCTACAAGATTCCTTTAGATCACATCCCCTATCGATGATTGAATGCGCCGGAATTCCCCACCCAAGATCCACTATCTAAGAATATTTCTGACCACCACCGACCACCCGAAATTATCGTGCCTCCACTACCAGGTAGCCACGACTCCCCTCCACTATTCCTTTCAAACCATTCCACCCCTCGATCAACGATGCCGCCGGAATTAAACAAAACCGAAACCCCATTTTCCACGATCATCTGCCCCGAGCTACCACCTCGCACCTCCTTGGCCGATCATCACCGTTCACTAAGTCTATCCCATCGAGACGAGCAAGTTCCCAATTGACGATGAGCCTTGGTATGGTCGGCGGTGGTCCAAAATCGACCATGGCCCTAGGATGCACGTGAACGTTTAAAGAAGAAGAACGTATATTATTTTTTTATATACTCAGGAAATTTTTGAATGAAATGATAATGTTCCCTTTTGCCCCTTCTTTTTCCCTCTTGTATGCTATTTAAATATGAAGGGAACCATAGGAGATAGGTTGGGTGGTTGTTTCAACGGATAGGGTGGTTGATGGTGAAATAATGGAAGCTGATGTGAAGGGTTGACTTGAAATATATATATATAGTCATTAAATTTTCAAAATATCTCGTTTTAAGTAACTTAAAATTCCGAACTCCTATCGAGGTGTGCCGCCAGGCATCCATAATGTTATACCCCTATTTCGAACGCAATGGAACAGGTTTTAAGACTCAGTTCGATCGGATGTGGAAGATAGCTTTTTGAACCTAATTATTATATTAAATTTTCAATATAAATTTCGATGCGTTTCTATTCCGTACAACCAAACGATAACTCCAAAGTTACGAAATTTGAAATCCAATAATAATACACTATTATGGATCCAATGTTACTGGTTTTGTCAAAATCTGAGACAGTGCCTCGGAAGGCTATTTTTATTTGTTAATTTAAACGAGTTATTTTTAAACTTGAGTAAATCACCTTTAAATTCAATTTAAAATTTTATTTACCTTCATTTTTGTAAATAAAAATTTAATAAGCTTTGAAACTATTTTTATCTAGTTTAAAACTCAAGATTCCATTATTTTACCAATTTCCAGTATTAAATTTAACAATTATTTTATCCAGTTAGCATTATATTTGAAATTCAAATCATAAAATCTATAAAATTAACCTTTAAATATTTAAAAACAATTAAATATTCCAATTCAAATAATCCAAAATTCTGGGTCGTTACAATGTGCCATGTACTCGGTTGACTTATGTTTGTTTAAATGAGAAGAAAATGGAATATCTTTTATATATGTGTACATATATGTATATGTGTACGTATATGAGTGTTCATGTGTGCATGTGACATGTATGTGCACAAGTGAATAAAAACGTTTCGATGATTTCGAACAACTTCCGTTCGTTAAACCATTGAAAATCGGGAAACCGATTTCTGGTCACATTTTCACTTATATTTTAAATTACATAGAAATGTAAAAATAAATTGAAAATAAATTTCTTATCATTTTTAACTAACTAAAATGATCGCATTTTATTCATAAAACCATATAAATTAATATTAACAGTTATTACAATAACTGCTATTATACCGATAAAGCGATATCGATTTTTCTTATATTTTCAAATCAAGTACATATCTTCGTAAAATTATTACAAATGATTTAGTATCACTTTATAACTATTTAAAATGAATTATCATCATTTAAAATAATTATTTGAATAATTAAAATAATTATTAAATCTTTAAATCTCAATTTAAATTCATAAATCTATATTTAAATACGATACCATTATTGGTGATGACATAAACACATTTAATTTTCAAAAATAAAATAATTAATTTTATTTCATATTCTTCTTTAATTATAAAAATAAGTGTATGTATCCAGCTCCGTGTGCGACGTTTTACGATTATAGAGACGGTTATCGATAAATGGTTTTCGGTCATTTTATCAATTTAAATTTCGAGGAAAATATTTTTGTAAATATTTATTCAAAATAAGTTTACTATTACTTATGATCACTCAAAACAATATTATTTATATTATCAACCTTTTATTTGAATAAATTTAAAATAAATATAATTTATCAAAGTGATAAATTTGCGGGTCGTTACAGAAAGCGACACCTCCAGCCCTACACGAATTTCCAAATGTTGCATTTTGCAATAGTTGATTGAAGATGATGAAAATTGGTGGGGAGGCATGCTTCGTGAAGAGAAACTCAATCATGCCATTGACATCGCCTGAATCCACCTCGATGCCTGAATACACCTCGATCGCCACCAAACTGAAACCCTTGATTGGTCATTAACTGTCGCTTTCCACCGAACATCGCCGCACGCCACAAAACTAGTATGAATTCGAAGCTCTCTCTCATATGAAGCCAATGGATCCAATGCCATAATTTATCGTTGTTTGTAACTCTGAGAAGAATTCAATATAGTGGGTGGTTGTATTTCAAAGAACAAGAAAAGGAAAAGAGGAAATGAAGAAGTGTGGAAAGGAAGCTTATGTGAAAGGTATATTTATAATAAGAAATATATTATATTTAATTCTTTTAATTTAATCGTTGAATGTTCCGAGCTCGCACGATCACATGGGACACTCGATTGCCATGAAACTCTACGGCGCACAGTAACTCATTATTCCAGATCGAATGATACTAGTTTCGTCGAAATCCAAGACAGTGCTCCAAGATGATAATTTTCACACATTGATTGAAAAGAATTATGATTAAAACAAGTTTAATCGCTTTAATTATAAATTAAAACTTTACCATCACCATTTATATTTAAAAGGAGTTAAATAGGCTTACTAAATCAAATTTATTACATTAAATCCAATATTTAAATATTTAAATAATTTCGATATTTAAATATAAAGCGTTTGAAATTCCGGGTCGTTACAATATATTTGATATGGGATATGTATATCTAGTATCGATACCCTTACTTGACATTGGATATTTATATTATCAATAAGTAGTTAACATTGATATGTTTAGGACATTATGTGATTTGGAATGATATGTGGGTTGAATGATGTTACTTTGTTTTTGGGATGTATTACCTACTATTACATGCTGTAGATTATTGAGTATTTATAGTTGAATAGGGTATTAAACCTCTATTAGGTAATAATTGTTTATTCATAGAGTGGAAAGTTATAAATAATTTTGTATATTAAAAAATAATTATTAGGACAAGTATTATTTATGAATTTTTGGGAAAATTCATAATAAATACAACATTATACATGAAATTTAAGAGAATCCCAGATTACTTATAATGTGAGGAGGATTTAATTAATAATGATACCATTGTTTAAAATAATTGGATTTGAATTATTATTTTAAGATAAATAACAATTTAAAATAGATTGCTACAACTTATCATTTTATGGTAATCAATAATATTATATACACACGGTGTTCAAAGATATTCAAAATAAATTATTTTAAAGATAAACAATTATATTTGGAAAAAAAGTTATTGTTTTGAGTATTACTATTTTACGGGCAAGCGTGAGTAAATTATTTTTCGATAATAAGAGTGGTACTTTATTCAAGTAGAATACTCGTTTTAATGTCTTGAAGTTTTAAATTCATGACATCTAGGACCTCAGCTATAACATCATATCACATTCCACTTGAGCTAGTGGCCTTGACAATCGTAAGTAAATTATTATTGTTGAGATGAGTAATAATTGTGTGTAGTTTTAAGATATCTACGGTATATTAATTCTTTGAATCATTTAAAGCTAAATATGGTTAATTGAATTTGAAATATATAATGCTCTGAGATATTATGAAAAATAATAAAAATAAAACTGTGGCTTTTGAGACTTTACAATAAACTATTTTAAAATGTGTAATGGTATTATGCTTTTTTTAAGGTTAATTATTATTACTATTTTGGAATAAGTAATAAATATGAGTTCTTATGATATTTAAAGTATAATATTATTCTTATGATGAATGATAATAAAATTGAGTTTTCAATATTTAAAATGGCCATTATTATTTTCATGATAAATAATAATATTATATATATAAAGACAATTATTATTTTTGAGTTAATAGTAACGATAATGATAATTTAATGTAAGAAATTTGGAGTAAATTATCATAGTTTGAGATAAATTATAATATTGAGCGCTTAAAAGGATTATATTGAAAGTTATCATTATATTTTGGGAATAAATAATAATTATAAGGTTTTGCAATGTTTTAGTATCTTATTATTACTTTTGAAAATAAATAATAATTATATTGTTTGAAATAATTACAGTATATTATTATTACTTTTAGGAATAAATAATGACAACATGGTTTTAAAAGTTATAGTATATTTTCCTCGGTATGGAGCAGATAATAGTAATATGTTTTTATTAAGTAAAGGTAAAAAAATTATTATTTTGGAGATAAGTTATAACATTGTATTTTAAAAGAGATTTTTATTATATTTTTATATAAATAAAGACTATAGAATTTGGTTAGTTAAAATCAATGTTATTATTTGAGGGAAGTAGTAATATTGTGTTTTAAAATGGACTACTATTAGCTATAGATTAAATAATAGTAAAGGGTTTAAAAGTGATTTTGGAATATGATAATTTACTTTGAAAAATTAGCAATATTAGTTCTCAAAGGGGTTTTGATGCATAATTATTTGGAATAAATAATAATAAAGTCGTATTTATTTACTAATATTTTTAGGTATATAGTAACAAGGAAATTTCATGGTATCTTCGACTTCTTGATTGCTTTGTATAACATATTCTTTTTGTCGTTTTGTATTTTTGGTGATCTTATTGCATTGATAGTCTTATTATTTTTGTTACTTATCTAATTGCTTTGGTTACTTA
The DNA here is from genome assembly GCA_030737815.1 of Allium fistulosum. Classification (NCBI taxonomy): domain Eukaryota; kingdom Viridiplantae; phylum Streptophyta; class Magnoliopsida; order Asparagales; family Amaryllidaceae; genus Allium; species Allium fistulosum. The sequence continues at coordinate 706,562,920 of CM060903.1, read as the reverse complement.
GTATGATTAAGTGTTTTTTAATTGATTTGATTAACTTGAATTACTATATCATTGATTGAATCACTCGCTCTTTTGTTCCATCATGGTTGTATTATACTTGTGAAATAATTTCTTGTACTGTATGTTTGGTTATCAAATAACTAATAGGAATGTGAAAAATTAATTACAATTAATTCATTTAATATGAGCAAAAATGAAAGACATGGTCAACCCCCACTCTCCCAGTGGTTAGGCACTTCGGCTTTGGTCTGTAAGGTCATATGTTCTTCTGCATCACTATCTAGCACTATTGTAGTATACTATATATGTAACATACCCTACACCAAGACTTGAAAATAGATATTGATTATGCTGTGATCATTACCGAAATCATTTTCAAGCGACAAAATAAGTTCAATATTATTTTGCACAACATAAGTAAACGGCTAAATATGTTTTTCATTAAATCAATTCAAATTTCATAATTCATTACATCATTTTAACCCAAACCGTTTCCCACACAGGGCTAAATATAAATAAAACATAGATAGAGTAGTGTTTTGTTCGACATATGAAGATGCCAACACAACACATAGCCAAATATAGACCTTGGCTTTACACGGTGGAATTTCAAAATAACTTTTATTATAAACAGCAAGCCTCCTGCTTCGTCTTTGAAATCTTTATTCATCCTTCAAAAGATACCTGTCTATTTCATAAACTCAGCCTACTCAAATGAGTACCCATGAGTTTATTGGAAATAATAAAAAAACACGGTTCAGACATAAAGCCTGGTATGAGTAAAACCTTTGTCCTAATCATCCATAGTGAGACCACGTCCCTAGCACGGAATGGATTTTTACCTCATTTATCATCATAGTTTAGTATATCGCATCATATAAACAAATATTACATTAAAAGCAACCATGAGCACATCCAATCAGGAAGTGCACCCTACACTTATCATCCTGTTATGAACCATGTCATATATCAGTTCAAGTTAAGTATACCCTATACTTATCATTAGCCATGAACCATGTCATACAAGCATCCAACATTCATCCGACCATCACCTAATCTCTTGTTTTATGCTTTCATCGTTTAGTTATCATTAACTTATATAGTGATTACCTCCCTAGGCTTGTCTATTACTATTTCATCTTTTCTCGAACAATGTCACCTAGTGAAATGTCGACTTATTTCCCCATGGGAGCCACCTTGACTAGAGTCCCTCGGACACTTCTAAGTGGTTGAATGTAAGCGTCGTTACTAAGCATCAATAGCCTCTCTTAGTCCCTGAATCGCTATCATTCACATTACTGATTTATTCATATTAGTTGTAACACCATCTTAATGTTTGGGTGCCTTGCCCTAACCCTTCTAAAGAGTTTTAAAAATGTTCTTAGGAGGATTGAACCCTATCGTGGAACCCTGCCACATGCCCTTGGACTTTAAGCTAATAGTCAAGGCACTCTATCATCTAATAACTCCATGAGTCGGTATATCTTTACGATCATAGTTCAACCCATTTCATTTATTCATTTACAGTGTACCCTACACAATCGGATCAAACGTCTTTATCTCTTAATTAAATGATACCCTATCATTCATTAGCTTCTCTAAGCTTTCTTTCATTTCAAAATAAGTTAACACAATTTTAACTTATAAAATATTCCTTTATTTCATCCCTATGAAATAGTTCAATAACACTTGGAAACTATCTTCCAAAGTGCCCTAAGTATTCTTCCTTTTTCTTAGAAAAATAAAGCATCCCATGCTTTCATGAGTTATCATTAACCTTCGCATTCCGGCTATCTCATAGCCTTTAAACGTTTTTGCCCAGCTATCGTGAAATGACTATCCCACAGTCATCACAAGTCATTATCCTAGGCTTTCACATAATATAACTATATAGTTATCGTGGGTTATCCTCTCAAAGGCCTCCACATAGATAGCTTCCCAAGCTAACCGCAATACATCTTAGCAACATTTATGGGTAATCTTCTATATAACCATTGTGTGTTATTCCCATTGAAGCTATCACATGCAATCTCATCAAGCCATCGTGTGTTATTCCACTTAAGACCATCGCACATAATGTCCATCAAAGCCATCATGCCTTATTCCATACTTAGCAATCGTGCGCTATCTCATACAAGCCATCGTGAAATATCTTCATAGCAGTCATCACATGCTATCCCACTAAGCCATCGCTCATCATTCTCATCATAGCCATCGTGATTCATTCCTTCCGTAACTATCATGAGTTATTCATTCTACCATTGCATGTTATCTCCAATAGTCGTCGTAAGCTAAGTTATAAGCTTAGCCATCATGGGTAAAACTCGAAAGAGCTTTCGTTGCTAACCTTCCCAAGGCCTTTGTGGGTAAATAGTTAATAGGCTATCACATATAAACCCATACATACATACATACATGCAAACACACACACACACACACATATATATATATACAGTTATCATGGGTTTTCTCATGAGTTAAATAGCGTAAATGTAATTATTTTGAAAACTGATTAATTATCATTTTAAGTTATAACTTTACACCAAATCTCATTTGGTGTCGAACTCTCATTGGCTACTTTTCTTCTGTAAAGTTTACTTTCAGAAGTGGTCACTAACATGGTCATTTTATTAATTAATCACTATTAATTAATTACTCCCTTCCATAGCCATTAAATTCATACAAAATTGAAATTTAATGGGAAAAATCCTAAAAATTCATGAAAAATCAATCCTATCATATTTTACCATTTTCCAAACTTAAAGATATAAATAATCAATTTCATTATTTCTAATTATTAATTTATCCAAAATTGACTATCTCAACTTAGAAAATTCATATTAATTCGAATTAAATTCCTAAAATTCTAAAATTTAAAACCTATCTCTAATTCATCTTTACAAACATCATATTAAATTTTCATGGCACTTACATATAATTTAATCATGTTATACCCTAAAACATGAACATGTTTATATCATTTAAATACTTAAGCATGACAAAATATATTAGGGTAAGTTTTAAAGAAAGATTTTACACGCCTTGGTTCAAGAAAACATGTTTTATTCTTCCTTTTCCTTAAATTTTGAAAGCTTTAATCTTCTGGCTTTGAAATATTCTGCTTCTTGGTAATAGGAGTGGCCGACCTTGTTTCATGTATTCTACTATCTGTTTTGTGAAATGAAATGGAATGAATGAGAATTAGAGAATGAGGCTAAGGTAAGTGGGTTAGTAATTTTTGTTTGGGCTAACATCCATGTAGCCTAGTCTTATTAATTCACCTCCCTTAACTCAAATCCTTCTTATTTAATTCATTTAACTTCATTAACAAGGCCGACCTTAATTGATCTAGTTGCCCTTAGTTCATTCAATTAATTTTATAAAGTGTCATACACTTAATTAATCAAATCTCTCTTAGGCAATTCTTGCAATTAAATTGACTTATTCATCATTTTAATATTATCTTCTTATTTTTAATTTAGTTTAATTTCTCATAATATGGACCCTCCAAAATGAGGGTGTTACAATATACTACCTAATAATTATAGTAAAAATCTGTACTACCACCTAAGTACCCAACTACAAATATAAAAAGACATTGAATTTGTATAACTGTATGTGACTATCATAAGGATGTATGCTTTACCGAATTAAGATGTAAGTATATTATAACGTTGATGATCATTATTGACTCTTTTATTCTCACTTGTGATGGCCACTTGTGATACATGAAAAATGAATGCAACTTGTGAATGTTAGTAAAGTGAGTATAACTGGGGTGACTCTTGAGTGAGTAGAATTGCATCTAAGAGATCTAAAGTTGGATGTAATAACCAGTTATAACGAATGAATTGTAACAAAACCTAATGGGTTTTTAGGATTATGATAGCTGTAAAGGCTATTAACAAGGACACTTATCAGGTGGTGTAAACCAGGTTGTAATGTGCAACAAACTCCCAAGTGGATTTGAAAGACTTACAATGGTGTAATCCCTTGAACTCTGTTGAAAAGAAACCAAAAGGGAGATGGTAACCTAAAAGCGATGTAGCTATAAAGAATGAATTAATGAAATTAAATAACACCTAATTATGATCTCTAAGTGAGATTAGAGAAATGAATATATTATATTATATAGCTGAGTTTGGAATGAATGTTAGTGTTTAACACTAATATTATCTTATGCAAGTTAAATTGTGGTGATCCCTTTTGTTGACTAAAAAATTAAACAACCTTGAAATTATGATTAAGGAGCGATATTACCAAAATGTACTAATAACTTGGTTTAAAATGTAAAATGAGGAAGTAAAATATGCAAAAAAAATAAAGAACATAAGATATAGAGTGGTTCGATCTAAGTTGTTCTATGTCCACCATGAAGAATTTCTTCATACTTTGCTTCTCTTACAATAGTTTGAATTACAAGAGAAAATAATAAGAAATTAATTACTAGAGAGCTCGTCATGTTCACCCTCTATGAAAATGCGTATCTCGATGTATCTATAGAACTTGGAATCCATGTTGAATGACTGAGATTACATTGCCAAAGCCCAGAATTGACTCTGGGCCATTGATGCGGCTGATCGGTTGATGTGTATGCTAACTAAGTTACTAGCTGGACTGTGTGGTGTAGATGAAACCAATTGGTAGTTCATACTTCGTTATGGCCTGGTCAAGGACAGGTGGCATAGGAACACTCTTGGGTGTTGTGTAATGGCACTTTTCCATAGAGTCAGCAAATTAAAGGGTAGTGAATCTAACTAAGTCTGGCCCATCGAAGCTGGCATATGCATTTAGTTAGAAGTCTAACCCACTTTTAGTTAGAATCCAGAGACATCCGAGAGGGTCTTCTTTTATCTTTTCTAGAGAAACTGAGCTTATGAGTCGGTTGCTAGAGACCTACGACATTGGGGTGATCGGCTCAACTAGCCTATCGATGGTGAATAATATAGATGAGACAGGCTTGCTCGAATTTCTACAGACATTGCAGTGTACTATTTCAGAGGTTCTGGCTCAGAAGAGTTGACCCAAGAGTGGGTGGATTGGCCACTCCTCTAAGGCGATACTGGACGATGAGGTCAGAGAGGCCTTCTTTACGAGATTCTTAAGTTAGTTGTATTTCTTTCTCTTTTTTTGTTTTTTTTATCTATTTCTTGCCATAAGCCAGATACCATGCTCTCCACCTCTACAATGATGAGCTGGCTTTTGAGAAGCAAGCTATAGGAGGTCACCACCCATTTCTTAATGGAAGAGAAGCCACCAATGCTTAAAAAGAGAGCCGTTGATGCTAAGACGACCAATGAAGCTTGGGAAAAGGTGAGGGATAAGGTCGTATCCAAGAGGAAGAGGCTTGAGGTGGAGGTGACCTAGGTGAAAGAAAAGCTAGAGGTTAGACTCAAGAAAGTAGATAAGTTGAGGGGAACCTTGCAACAACACATGCATTTTATAACCCGAGGGAGCTCGTGAAGAAAAAGACCGTCTTAAGGAAAGAATGGAATGATAGGTTAAACAACATATTAAAGATAATCTTTACAGCCAACTATCATCTTGCTTTGGTCATCGGCTTCCTTTCCCAAGAGCAGATTGACGAGGTGCGGCTGGAGGTGGCGGGCGAGATGGTGGTGCTTGGAAGGACTCGGTTGTGGGAAACGGTGTAGTTCTAATGTGAATGGATCTTAAGGCTAGTTTAAAACTAGAGGGGGGAGAATAGTGTTTTATAACACACATGGAACTTTTCTAAATTATTTCAAGGGTTAAATTCAAACACAAATAATCAACACAGATATATATTAATAGGCAGTCATAGTTATATATATATATATATATATAAATGAATGCGGTAAAAGTAAGAGAATTGGCACTAGGAGTTTTATGCTGGTTCGGATTAACCAATCCTATGTCCAGTCCTGTATAGTGCATGTATAAATTTCCTGTCCAATGCCTACCTTAAATAGGTAGCAAGTAAACCAGAATACAATCTCAATTTCAAGGAAACAGATACACCCAACTGACTTTCCGAGCTTAGGGTAGACTCTCTTGATTTAATCGGGCAGCAAGATCACCCACTTGATTTAAATAGGTAACAAACACACCCACTTGATTTGAATAAACAATAAGCACCCTAAACAAATAATAGTAGAGAGTTGTTGATTCCAAATACAAATAGTTGCACTTTGGGTATAGAATATCCTACAACCTTTTTGCTAACACTTTGATCTTTGAATTGATGAGAGAATACTTTCAAATCAGTGAGTAGATTGTAGAGAATGAATGTAGTAAAGTAAAGACTAGAGATTTAATTTGAGTGAATTTGAAGAGTACAGAAAGTGGATTTAGTGAAATATAATGAGAATTTGAAGTAAGAAGAAAGTAGAGAATGCAGTTGTTAAAATTCATTTTTTTGTCCCCTTTATATAGTGTTTGAAGGGATGTGGCTATTTGCGAAGAGATGTAAGCACAAATTACAACTATTCAAAATTCAAAAGACACCTCTTCAATGGTACATATGTCGACATACCTATGTAGCCTATGTCAACATACTTATGTAAGTTTGAAAAATCAAAACACTTTAAATGTGTTGCAAAATTCTGAACACTTGTAAAATCATTTAAGCATAGTTTCTAAATACTTTAATATATAAAACTCTTATAAAATATTTGTAAATATATATTTTAAAAATAAAATAAATATTTAGATAATAAAATAAATAATTTGATAAGAGAGTATTCAAAGAAAAGAAAGTTGTTATTCAAGTACTTTAACAAATTAATCTATTGTTTATTAACTATAAACTATAGTCTTGAACTCTTCACATATTTGTCTCTAAACTCATGAGTCTTCAAATACCTTGATTATCTCTGAATCTTGATCTCTAGTTTTATTATTGATAAGTCTTCAAACTCGATTATTTTGTACTTGCATAAGCATGTATAATATCCTGCAAACTATTCTATATAACTTGAATAAATATCGGTACCTATATTTTTATAGTTGTTGTCATCAAATTTTTTATCTATGGTATTAACAATCTCCCCCTTTTGATGATGACAACCATGTAAATATATTTACTATAAAATATAATGTAACTCCCCCTAAATTGGTGAACTCCTCATTAGTATATGCATATATTATATTTTATATTTTTCTCCCCCTTTGTCATCAAGAAAAATGGGTAAAGGAAAACAAATTCCCCCTAAAGGTGACAAATATCAAATACTATTATTGTTAATGGAATTAAAATCGATACTAAGTGCAAATAATATTTTTGAGAAATATATATATATATATATATATAACTACATATGTTTTAACCATACATCACAAATTTTAGATCTATGCATATTTATACAATTAATTACATAAAAAAAATAAAAATATAACCATAGCCAATTATACGGACTAAAATGTACAATACCCATTACAAATTATAAATACGAGTTATAGATATAAATTAAAACCTAGATTTTCTTGGGTACTTCGACTCATCCTTCGGATTCAGAGATAGGTTTGGGGTTGATAACTTCCAAATCTTCATTATCCACTTTCACTTTAGAGTTCAAGCATTTAGGAGTATTGCTTTGAATTTATTTGGTGAAATTAGAAATAAAACGTCGAAAGAATCAAACTATTTTTCCTGTTCTTTGGTCATTTATATTTGACTCAACTCTAAGTGTCATTGATTGTGAAGAATGAAGCAAAGAGCATTATTGAAATGTTGAAAAGTTTCTTCTAGATTTTTGCTTAGATTTTGTTTTGAAAAATTGTTGTTTGGATTCAATTTTATGGGAAGAAATGTGTAGAATGGAATAAGATAAAAAGATGAATTTTTTATGAGTTTTTGGAAGAAAATCATTTTATAGAAGTGAAAAGTCGGATTGGTAACTAACCCTCCATAAAACAGCTAACTGTTTGAAATTCAAAATTTTGAAAAACTGCTAGTATATGTCAACCTACATAGGGGACCTATGTTGACATATATGCGGTAATTTGCATGTTTCTAATTTTTGTCTTAATTTTTGTTTATATTTTATATTATTTTAGTTTTTGATTCTAGAGAGAGAAAAAGAACATTATTGACAGTAGAAATAAAGTCTCTAAGCAAATTTCATTAATAAACTAGAGAGATACATAAACATATTGAAAAATACATGAAAATAACATAAGTAAAAGCTAGAAAATATAATAGCTAAATAGATCTAGAATGATGTTGTAATGATCCGTAATTTTTCAATCTTCGAATTTGAGTATTTAATTTATTTAAATATTCAAATTTGAATTTAAATATGATAAAATCTATGTTTCAAATAACTGTCTGATTTTAGTGGCATGTTTTTAATTTAATTTATAGGATTTTTCCATAATTTTTAATTTGAAAAATATTTAAATTTTCATTTGACTCATTTTGCGGCAAACGTCGGCTTTTTTGAAACTTCATAGAATTAGTTAACTAGTGTATTTTATTATTGTTTTGTGATCGCATCGCATTGTTGTGTACGATTTTATTTTTATTTCTACCATTCATGGCTCGTACGCGAACGTGATATTGTGTGGCGGAATACTGCAAAACGTCAAGTCAAAATTTTTGAAGAAACCATAAATTTTGATTTGCCATTGATTTGCTTTTGATGTGATGGATGTCTTGAATTTTAGATTTTTGGTTTGCTTAGCCTTTAGGTAATTTGGTATTATAAATATACACATTCACACACACAAGAAAGAAAGGAGGAACACGCAGGAGACAGAGAGTCGACAACTCATTTTCTTTTCTTATTCTCCTTTCCTGTTAATGAAAAGAAACACTCTTCTCTCTTCAAAAATCAATAACTCTCAATCTATTCACATTCAACCAAATCATCCAATATGAAAGTTGTTTATCATCATGCTTAGTGTTTTATAAAAATGATCATTCGTTGTATCATCGAGTGGAGTGACAGAAATTGCTCGATAATCTTTGGTGGTCGAAATTTGCCATAAACTTCAAGAATTCATTTCTCTCATTGCGCTTTGATTTAGACAATGTCGTCTATTGCATTAGCTTCATGTTGTGATGTAGTATTTTTGGTGAAGTTTTAAAGGGGTTTGGTGATTTACGGTGGTCAGTAACTAGGGTTAGAGTTCATCAAAGCTAGAGGCAACGATATGCGAAGCAGAGATTGGTGTTGACTCTACCTTGGAGAGTGGCATCTGGCGGCCGAGTTTGGTGGGGTACGGTCGAGGATGAAGGGTCACGTTGTCTTTCCTGGACGTGGAGGAATGGGTTGTGGTGTATTGATTAGGTGGTGCGAAGGTGACGTGGGTAGGTGCGTCTTGAAGCTCTTGAGAAGAAAAGTTCGATTGTACGAACGACGTTTGGTTTAGTGGTCCGTAGCTCTGTATCATGGTGCGTGCACATTTATGCGAAGTGTGTGTGTATAGGTTTTGGAATGGGGAAGGAAAAGGCACTATTCACACTGGTTTGGTATTGGGTCGTATGGGCTTGGGTAAGAATTTGTTAAATAATTTAGTTATATAATTTGTTAATTAAATGTTTAACTTTGAAAAATCATAACTCACCCATATGAAATCTGATTGACCCACAGATTTTTGCATTAAACTCATATTGACGAGTACAACATTTTGGTATAAATAATTTATAGTTTTAACGAAGTATAAAATATTGATAAATTAATAGTGGTTAAATATAATTACGTTGATTTAAATAATAAGGTGGTTAAACTAAATATACTTCCTTTGTGATATCTATTTAGTGGAATAAATCCTCATTCTGCTATTACATCAATTTGGACATTTATTATATATGCCAGTTAATTTTGATTTATGTGTTACTGTCCATTTAAAATTATTGAAAAAAATGTGTTTATCATTATTTATTGACTGTTGAATTGTGCTCGACCAGTTTATGAGTAATAACCCTTTTTATTTGGCATGGGTTTGGTAGAAAACAATTATAGGCTAACACCTTGTATTTCACAATTTTATTATAAGGTGTTAGCGATAATATTGGTTCATTGAATTATTATAATTAGCTAAAATAATTTAATATTTAAATTTGAACTTCAATTTAATGAAATTGTTTTAAAAGACGGTTTTCATAAAAGAATATGTTATGAAATGTTTTAGGGATAGGAAATTGTTTATGAAAGATTTTGTATATATTCCAATAATGGAATTTGAGTTGATTTCTATAAAGTATGATTTTAATAACCAAAGGAATTTTAAAGTTGTTATTTATTAGGACTTAAATCCCGGTGCTTTTGAAAAGTGATTCGGAAAATTTTTGTGAAAGAAACAATAATAATATTTTTTGAAGGAATTTGTGAAGAATTATTATTTCGGAATATTTGTGAAAGTGTTTTACAAATATTTTTATTTATTATGGTGAATGACTAAAGTAAGGGAGATTGAGAGTTCCCCATTTTGTGACTCGCCGGATATATTTACTGCATTGTTTTTAGGAGGTACCAAAATGCCACTGGAGGCTCCATTCATTGTTTTAAAGTTATACCATGCTCGGTAGGGAGATCCACCTCCTTGTCATGTTGGCTCTAGTTTTGATATATTCATTTTAGAAGGAGTTTTGATAATATATTTTGAATAGAGGAAAAACCCAAGTATTTAGTTTAAAATTATCTTCTGAAAAGAAATAAACAATTAAGCCTAATTGGGTAGATTTGAAAGCTACATTTGCATTGTTATATGTTATGTAGTTTGGGAATTGCATATATGTTTGTGCATCGTAGGCTCCTTGAGTCCTATTTTTGGTAGGAGAACTACGTTGGCTTGATCATATATCTAATTGGGTAGCCAATTAAATAAGGGTACGTAAGCAGTCACAAGTGGTAGTGATGCGGCCCAATAATTAGGAAACATTTTCCTATTCAGTATTTTCTATTTACCATGTGTTGATGTATTTTTCCGCTTACAATTTTATTCTGCATGACATGTTTATTAAATTTGCAGGAAATTATGTTACTACCTCTCTTCATCAAAGTTGTGCAGTGGAAGATTTATAGTATTTGAGTTTGGTATGTATTAAAGCACACCATGTAGAATAAAAATGATTACTCTGATAAGTCGTATTATTGAAATTGTATCATATACAATTAGTAGTGTTGTTTATTTATCAAATATTGTTGTATATTAAGTTGGTATTTATCATTTGTTGTTTAACGGATGGGTTTTCAGCGATTTTGACTGATCCGAAAATCCAGGTCATCACAGCTGGTATTAAAGCTAGGTTAGGCACCTAAGTAAACTTTCACCTATGGTTAGTAAATCAACCTAGGATTGGTAAATGAAACTATCTTAATTTGATAAATAAAAATGGATAGGATAAGGCACCATACCTCCGACCGGGGTTATGGGTGATATTATTTTTGGTGTGCTTAACTTTTGTTGATTGTTTAACTTTCGTTTTATTTTTCACTCCACGGAATTTCGAGGATGAAATTCTTTTATGCGGAAAGAATGTAACGACTCGTAATTTTTGAGTTCGAATTTGAATATTTAATCTATTTAAATATTAAAATTAAAATTAAAATATAATAAAATCTATGTCTCAAATAACTATCGATTTTAGTGGCGGGTTTTTAACTTAATTTATAGGATTTTCCATAATTTTTAATTTGAAAAATATTTTAATTTTAGTTTGATGCATTTTGCGGCGAACGTTGTTATTTTTGAAACATCGTAGAATTAGTTAACCAGTGTATTTTATTGTTGTTTTGTTGATCGTGTGGCATTGTTGTGCACGATTGTATTTTTATTTTTGTCATTTGCGGCTCATACACGAACCTGGTATTGTGTGGCGAAGTACCACAAAACTTTTTCAAAACAAACTTTTTAAAGAACCTATAAATTTTGATTTGCCTTTTGGTGTGATGAGTGACTTGAATTTTGGATTTTTGGTTTGCTTAGCCTTAAGTAATTTGGTATTATATATGTACACATTCACACACAAGAAAGGAGGAACAAATAGGAGATAGAAAGCATGCAACTCAATTTTCTTCTCTTATTCTCCTTTCTTGTTAATGGAAAGAAACACTCTTCTCTCTTCAAAAATTAATAACTCCCGATCTATCCGTAGTCAACCAAATCTTGTAACGACTTGGAATTTCACCGCATTAATTTTTGAATATTTAATTAATTTTAAATATTTAAATAATAGGTTTTATAACTAAAATAAAAACTCTTTTTAAAAATAAATATTAAAGATAAAATAGTTTTCTAAATAAGTTTACAAAAATATTTAGTTTGAAGAAAAATCGAAAATGTGACCGGAATTTTTGGCGCCCCACTCCGAGACCCACATTGGCAAAGAGTATTACAAGGTAATACCATCTGCTAATACGGAGAATAGAGCTGGATAGGAGCGACCATCTATAGCCTTGTCTTAACTATCTACTGAATACGTCGATAAATGTAGCATATATTTTTTTCCCAGGTGGATCGACATATCTAATAGATATTTAATACAAAACTATAATGGCTATAAGGTCTAATAGAACAAAATATAACAACTCAAATGTAAAACACATCATAGAACAGTAGATCATCACATACATATACACATATACAGATACATCACAGAGTATACAAAATGATACTTGTCAAGAGGTGTAGCAACCACAATATACAGGCGAGTCAAAAGAATATACATATCAGAGTTACAACCAAAAAAGACTACACAAAAAGCTATAACAAAAGGATCCAGCAAAATAGTCCATGCGGAAGCAGAATAGGCTAAGTCCAAATGTACCTAACCTGAAACACCTCGGTCTGACCCGAGTATAAAATACATGGGTTAGTCTAGCTAAACAAATCAGTTAGATAAGCTAAATGATAATGAACATGCAAGGTCATAAGTACCACAATAATCTCTAAAAGAGATAACATGATCATTTAACAAAATATGAATCATAACAAGCCTCATATCATCGACAACTCAAATAAACAAAGGATATGAATATCCCAAATCAAACCAAAAAGGCAAATAATAAATACCAATGAAGGTAACACAAGTTTCCACAAGGTAATTGCTATGTATCGAGTGGTTCAAAAGACCTACTCCGAAAGGCGATACTCTAGGGAAATATAAATAACAATGAAACAAAAGATGCATGTGCTCAGTACTGTATAAACAAGGATCCACAAGCCCAAAGGTGACAAACCCAAGTATCTCTCGAGTGGTGACGAAGGACCAACTCCAAAAGCGATACTATAGGGCAACAAACCCAAAGGCACAAACCCGAAGGCAATAAACCCGAAGGCACAAACCCAAAGGCAACAAACCGTAGTGACGAAGGTCCGGAGGCCCAATACTGGACACCACTAACTGGCAATATTTGTCACAAACCCCTCGGATAGGAACCCGCAAAGTGTTAACGTGTGTCCCATACCACACGTTCGCACTAAACGGTTTACTAACCGTTAGTCAATTCCACACTCAAAGCAGTACAAAGTTTACCTCATCTCATCGGTAAACCAGACCCGAAGGTCATAATGATCAAACGAATAGATTAGGAATTAACTGAAAAGATAAACGCACGTGTTCATAGCACGCGTTTTATCTAATCATTTAATTCTCCTCCCTCTTCGCTCGAAGTGCAAAATTGTGTGTTTTATATAGAAATTAAGTTGAAGAAAACGAGTTTTAGGAATGTTTCGAAATCGCTTTAGAAATTGCCTTTGAAATTCTCTTATTATAGAGTGTATAATTTTTAGAAATTCTCTTATTATAGGAATGTTTCGAAATCGCTTTAGAAATTGCCTTTGAAATTGCCTTTGAAATTCTCTTATTATAGAGTGTATAATTTTTTATACTAAAAAAAATAATAATCTATAATAATAATTTCAAAAGCCCATTTATTTGAAAAACATTTTTAAAACACATTATAATATCTGTGTATGAAATCCAGAAAGAAATATCAAGAAAACATCGAAATAATGGAAATTACACCTAGTATTATCCGTTTAAAACAAGCTGCGACTCAATATTCGACAGCAGGTTTGAACAAGTTAGCTGTATCAAAATGACTTTAAATTTTGCAGAAATGTAGTTCAACATTCCTACTTCAATCTTCAAAAAGAATCATTCCAATTCGATTTGAAATGAAGAATCTGCGTCGTTTCAAAGTTGGAATAAAACAGGGTTTTAAACACTGAATTACAGCATGTTGCGGATACAAGTTCGACAGCAGTTTCGAAATAGCAAACTAACCCGGATTGTTATTAAATTTGTAAGGAATGTAACTCAATACTCCTACTTTAATCTGCAAAAAGAATCATTCAATTCCGATTAGAAACTAATGATTTATGCTGTCTCAAACATGGACTCAGACCATGTTTGCAACAGTTCAAAAACCAAAAATGTACAGGCCTGAAATCATCTTGGGTTCAACTTCCAAGCATGAAACAGAGGAATAAATAGCATCGGATTGAGCTAATAATTGTGTGCATGTAGTATAAAACTTCATCTTTCAAACAAAAAAAGAATAATGCAATTTGGATAAAATATGAGAGAGTTATGATGTCTCAAAATTGAACTCAGACAGTGTTTTCACTGTAAAACTCTGAGCAAAAACATGGTCCAGGTTAAAGTTTGGCAGCATATTTATATAAGCTATCTATATCGGAATGAACTGCAATTCGGTATTCTTATAGTAGAGAACTTCATCTTTCAAACAAAAAATGAATCATACAATTCGAGTAAGAAATGAAAGAGATATGCTGTCTCAAACATGGACTCAGGTCATGTTTGCAGCAACTCAGAAAACAATGTGCACAAAATTTTCAGGCTGCATTGATTTTGCAGTGCAGTTCCCAGGCATCAAACGAATATATTTCACAATGAAATTTGACATGCATATACTACAACATACAGGATATCAACTGAAGAAAATCTGGCAGCATTTCGTTGCCGGAATTTGGAGAAAATGATGTGCAAAGTGACATACAAACTCAGATTCCACAAAAACAAAACATGAACATAAGAACATTGTATTGAAGCTATTTTTGATTAGATTTTGGCATTTTGAAGCTTTTGCTTCAGCTAGAAATTGTGAACAGTAACTCACCTTTGATTTATCAAAGCAAATACCCGAATTAATGGAGAAAGATTGAAGCTTGGGTTGAATTTGAGCTTCTACAACCTAAAAACTATGAAACAAGTGCATGCAAGAAAGAAGAAAGCAATTAATAAACAATCATTCACAAATTTGGACTTTTGATGAAATATTAGGTTTTAGATTTTGATTACCTGTAGATTTAGCTTCATATTGATTTTTAAAATACCAAATTTGAGTCTAATTTGATGATTTTTGGCTAGGGTTTGTAAAAGGAAATGGATTCTTTTTTTTTCACTGACCTGAGGAAGGAGATGAGAAGATGAGAATGATTTCCTGTAGGTACAGGAAATGTTTTTCTCATTTCCTTATCTCTTAGATTAGGCTAATGGGCTTTTAGGACTCAATAAGAAGAAAACTAAATGGCCTAAGTTATAAAAACAACACTTAAATCAAATGCACATATATTACACTATATAATAAAACAAAGTCATTTTCTTTCCAGTTTCCAACCAAACAAAATATGTAAATTTACATACACATGAAATAAATTATTTTACACTATGAAAAGATCAATTTTTATTTTTAAAACATTATTATTATTATTATTATTATTAAAAACCTTAATTTGCAAAAATACACTATTTTGACAAACAAATGCAAAAGTTCACATTTTTAACTTCTAAAATTCGACCAAAAATACTTTTCTCACTTAGAAAAATATTTCAAACCATTTCCAAACCTTATTTATAACCAAAACATATTTTAAAATCAATTTACACATTTTTATTTAAATAAATCACCTTTAAAATTAATTACTTCTTTAAAAAATTATTAAAAGAAGCAAAATGGCAATAATTAATAAAATGACTGCACTATCACTAAATAAAAATTGTTTTCCATTTATTTTAACTCAAACCACAATAAAGAGGCTTCTAAAACTTTATTCTCACCTTTTATTCCCAAAATTCATTGTTTATTTCAAATAAACAATTTATATCTCCAATTTTATTTTAATTCACAATATTAAATTATAACTACCGTTATAATTTAATATTTATAGGTAATCTCCAAAACCAGGGTTGTTACAGAATTCGTTTTCTGAATTTTTGTCAGCTAAAAGTTGTCGGAATGTTGTAAACACTTTTGTATAGATATACACATACAAACATAAATAAGTTAGCATATGTTAGTATATAAGTATATAAATACACTTAAGTATAAATAAGTTTAAAATAATTCAAAAACAAAATAAAATAGAAAATCTCACATCATTAGAAACAATTTGGTAACTAAGTACAAAACATGATTAAACATGTTTTCTCATGAAATGGAAGGAGGGGAACCAAATAGAGGTAGGAGTACGTGAGGTGGAGGAGGCTAGGTGAGGTGGCAAGAGGGTAGTGGAGGGTAAAGGACAAGGGCATTTAGGTAATTCACATTTTCACTTGCTTATAAATAGCCTTTCATCTCTCTAAATTTTCCTCTTCTTCCATAGATCAGATCTCTCTCATATCTTGTCCAAAAATTTTTTTAATAATTTTTAATTGCAGTGGCTAAAACTTTTGTGTTGATCACTTCTTCAAATTTCGAGCATAGCTATGCCAAAATATCAATTGTTTACTGAGTGTTTTTGACCCATAATTTCAAGTTCGAAAATGGTCCTTCTTCTTTTGACCACATCTTCTTCAAAACTAATCAAAATTGAGTGACTCTATTTTTGAAATTGTAGAAAAATAATTTTATAAAACTTTCCTCTTTACCACATTTTTAAAATCCGAGAGTAAATAGTCCAAAAACTAGTTGTAAAATGACCTATTTTCGGGTTCATTTTTGTGAATTTGATGATTATTCAAAGTCACTCCACCTTACCAAAACAAGTTTCACTTCCTTCTTCTTTCAAGGCTAAGCCTACCTAGTGCATTAAGGGTCCAAGACTCCATCTTTTGCTTAGCAATGGAAGTTCTAGGTCAAACCCTAAGTTAGTGAGGGTTTGGATAGCTTTCGGTGAGTAAAACTTTACATTTAAACCAAAAGTTTTTAAACCATACTCATGTACATATATGTTGCCATTGAATGCTTATTGTATTATTTGGTAGTGTGGTAGTTGTTGGTTTGATTCATGCTTCGAAAAGTTGACATCTTGGTCGTGGTTTAGTAACTTGTAAAGTTAGTAACTAAAAATTGCTTATAATTGTGGTTCTTGCTTACTACATGTTGTATCATAGTAAATTACCATGTATATAGGCTCATATCCTTGATATGTAATGTTTGGTTGTAATGATAATGCCATAAACTCGTTTGCTGAACTGGCCGCATACCGATAGTCGTAATATTGGCACTTGCAGAAAATCACTTTTTATCGAAACTGTTTGGTTTCATCTTCGTGCTTGGAATTTTTTTACAAGTCAAGCAAGATTTTGATTAACGATGTTTTCAAAAGTAATTAACCATTTTAATAATGATTATTTAATTTAATTAATTAATAAGGATTAAGGTTAACTAATTATTTAGTAAATGATGTTTTAAAATTAATTAATCATTTTATTTAATGATGTTTAAAGAAAATTAATCATTTAATTATGATGGATTAAAGTTAATTAATTAATTAACTAATGATGTTTTTAATTAATTAATCTTTTTAATTAATGATTTTTAAAAGTTAATCAACTTGTTTGAACTTTGATTAATCTTTCTTTAAATGATGTTTTAAATTAATTAATCATTTTATTTAATGATGTTTAAGGCTAATTAATGTTTTGATAATGATGGATTAAAATTACTTAATCAATTAATTAATGGTGTTTTTAAATTAATTAATCTTTTTAATTAATGATTTTTAAAGTAAGTCTATTTGTTTTAACTTTAAGTAAACTTTCCTTTATTATGTTTTAAAGTTGTTAATCATTTTAAATAATGATATTTAATTATTTATTAATTAATTTAATTAATTATATTTAAATATTACTAATTAATTTAATTAATGATGTTTTAAAGATGATTTACCCTTGTCAATTAAAGGCATTTAAAGTTAATTTATCAACTTAATTAATGAAGTTTCAAAGTGAATTTATCAAAGTAACAAGGATGTTTTGACTTTGTTATTCATTTTAATTAACGATAATAAATTATTTATTTTATTTAATTAATTATAATAAATTATTAATTAAATTAATGGTGTTTAAAAATGATTAACTTCTTTTGGATTAAAGGCTGTTGAAGTCAATCAATCAACTGAATTAATAAAGTTTTAAAGTTAATTGATCAATGTAATAAGGATGGTTTATGTTAGTAAATCCTTTTTATAATGATGTTTAAAGTGAGTGAACTCTTTTAACAAAGTGTTTTAAAGCTAATACTTGTATTGTAAAGCCTAACCACGAGTTTGGTTTTAAAAATAAAGTGTGATTCATTTACGAAAATGAATTAATTTTCATAAAGCGATATCATTTGTATGCTTAGCACTAAACGTCGAAGAAGTAGACTTGCTTCTATTTTGAAAGTTAAGAATAATTATGAAACATGATTTTGAGGTAACACTACCTTGACTTGTACGGTATTATTATTAACTAAGAAATAGTACAAGCTTGAATTCGATAAGTGGTGATAAGTATACAAGGCTTAATTTCCATATGCGATCATTTTATATCCTCGATAGTTGGTTTCCCAACTATCAGTTACCTCAGCATCTTTATTATCGTCATTCTAAGACAATTTATTGCTCCATTAGGCTTTATTATCCTTTGCTGGAAATGAAAAAAACCAAAGCGCAAGAGGGGCCAAGCTATGTGGGGTTGCTCCCATTAGGCTATTTTCACATTCCATCAAGATTTTTGTGTACCGACGTGAAAAACGGTTAAGATTTAGATGTGAAATATTCGAATACTCGGTAAAGTTGGTGGGGTCCGGCTTGGAGATTTTCGAGAAATGTCACAGAGTAAATAAGCTTCTCAGAAGTATACTACTAGAGGTATACTTAAAGGGGGTTACACCCTCCTAGTCATTGTTGGAGATTTTCCTTATTTGATTCGAACCTTTGAATCTGTTTTCTTTAATTACAATGGGAAGACTCAACCACTCTTCGCGGTGTTCAATTATTGGTTGTCCATTCTATCGAGTCTAGATTGTTATCTTGTTTAGTCCATTCTATCGAGTTTGGACTGTTATCTTGTTTTATCCATTCTGTCCAGTTTGGATTTCTATTCAGACTATTTCCATCCTTTCAAGTCTGAATGTTATACTAATTATGCCCATCATCTATGTTTGGATTTGCTATCTATAACAACCCGCATATTTTAGGATTGAATATTTAAATATTTTATTTAAATATAGAATCGTTAATCAGATTAAAGTCCGAAAAGCTACTTTTTGTAAACAGTCGAATTGGGACTCGAGACCACTTCCATTAAGTCCAAAATGGCGCTTACAAATTTTTTGAGGATAAACATCGATATGTTTGGAGTTGAGTAAAATTTTGATGTTTTCATTTAGGGTTTTGGGTTTGGGTTTCAGCCCATTAACCCAACATATCAACCCAACTCCACTCCACTCCTCTTCACTCCTTCATAATATTTCCTAACACTCAAGTTTTAGAAAAATGGGGGAAGAGAAAAAGAATTAGAATTCCTAAGCCCTAATCTTCTTTGCAAATACAAATTCTTGCTCCAAATTCAAAGAGAAGCTTTGGTAAGTATCTCCTTCTTCTTCTCCAACTCATTCTCTCTTTAATTTCAGAAATTTCCTAAACCTAACTTAGGAAATGTTCTTCTTTTGAGCTTAGATTCAAGCTTCTAGAGTTGAATTTGAAGAGTAGTTGATCTTCCTTTGCTTTCAAGCTTCTCCTTCATCGTTTTTGGGTAAAAAGGTGAGTTCTTTAACTCACATCTACGTTTATAGCTATCATTGTTGTTAGGTATGAATTCCTAACATTTGTGCATATTCATTTTCTTTTGATTTGAATTGATTTGGTGAATTTCCCAAATTTTGGTGTTTTGGTCCAATTTTATGAAAATCCTTCTATAGATGTTTGGACATTGATATTCGGGGTGTATCGAAGAGCCTTTAAGGCCAGGTTGTCGCTTGGCATAAATCCTTAGTAGCCGTTGCTCGTCCGATCGCTTCCGATTAGTTTTGGCCACTTTGGCCTAGGCAAAATGGTGCCCAGACCAGGTGACCAGATGTCTGGTGACCAAGTCCAGACGTCTGGTTTGGACCTGGAGCAAAAATGTATGCACGTAGACTTTATAAGAAAATGCCAGATACTAATTCCAAACGTCTGAAATCTCAGATCAGATGTTTGGATGAGTCTTAGACATCTGACTTGAAGTTTCAGACGCCTGGTGGTTCTCTGGATAATTTCCATAGAACGAAACCAGACGTCTGGATTCAAAACCAGACATCTGGACATGGCTCAGACGTCTGTTTTGATAATTCCAGACATCTGGGTGGCTTTCTGAACTATTTTTCAGAAAACAAATCCAGACATCTGGATTCCACATCAGACGTCTGGAAATGTTTATTTTTGCCTAATAAGGCTGTTTTGTGTGGATTTCCTATTCTAATCGATTTTTGTTGATTCAGATAGTTGTTATCACTTATTATCGACTTTGATGACTTCTTTCTTTGGATTTTTGGGAATATCCATTTGATGGATTTGATATCGATTTCTATGGTTTTGATTCACGTCTTCATATGTGAATTTTTGATGGTTGATTGTTTCTACAATCATTTCTGTGGTTTGTCACTTTAAAATACAAAGGTTTTTATACTAGTAGTAAATATTCAAACTCTTTACAAAGATGATTTCAACACTATTTTTAATACAAAGCTCGTTTATAAAACCGTTTTCAAATCTATTAGTATATACAAACCTTTACCTCATTCGTACGAGAAAATCTAATTAAACGGCTTAGCAAAACAAGTGGTATGAAACGCTTGCGTTTACTTCGTCGGTTAATTTATGGACTTGTTCGATTGAAAATCTTGTGACAATTTTCGAGTGGAAATCTACAATTTGTTCGTAAATATTTAAGTTAAGCTAGTGGTTATGGGACATGAAGCTAAACTCTTATATTTACTGGCTTAGTGTAATTCACACTTTTTATTGATCGATGATGATCATTTTGTGATTTAGACTAGCGATGTGCGATGTCTATTTATTTGTGTGGGGACTACAATCCCTGTTTGTGGAACTTCGGTTCAATTTGGCGGGGTAGCGACCCGTGGTCTTCGGGCCGTTTGTGGAGCTTCGGCTCAAAATTTATGGTTAGCGACCATGGAATAGCGTTCCGTTTGTGATACACGTGTTGGTGAGTTTTCATGCTCCCGTTTGTGATAGGCCTCCCCCCTTTGTGATTTCTAGAATTTGTGTTTCACCAACTTTTGCGATTGGCATTAATATGTTTGTCAATATTTGTAGTTTGGTGAATAAAATAAAGAATATGATATTCTTTTTGGTGCTTTGAGATTTTTGAGATATTGTATGATTTTGTTGTTGTTTAAATTATATTTGTCCTGGTATGACATTATCGTTATCATACATTTTTATTATATCTCTACTTATATCTCATTTCTTTAATGATAATTATAGTTAGACTGATCCGTTTATTATTTTCTTATTAAATAATACTCGGGTCAGACCGAGATGTTATAGGTGCTTCTGCTTGATTCCTTATCAGGGATCATAACTACATTACATTTGTAATTTTTGTTGTTATACATTCGAGATATAGACTTCATGATGTATACTTATTCTTTTGTCTAGCACTTGTATCTATTCTTTTGTGATATTGTGGATCTTGTTTGACCACTACTCTGATGTATACTCTTATGTGATATATTCATATCTGATTCTACCTTTATGATATGAATGTTTGTGACTGATTTGTGTTATGTTTATTTCTATATTTGTTTCCGAAGGCCTCATAGCCACTATGTGGTAGCTTCGAGTTTGTATTTGATATGTTGGATTTCACGTAAGTTATTTTATTTGACATATCGGTACTCGCCCAAAGCAATTACACAGATGGTCGCTCCTCAACAACCTTATTCTTCGTGCTAGTTGACAGCATTACCCAATAGTGTCCTTGGCTAGCGTGAGCATAGAGGTGGGGCGTCACAGCTTGGTATCAGAGCCAAACTTCGGAACAATATAGAATAATCTAGCAAGGATCATTGTCCTAAGTCTTTCTTAGGAATCGTGCCATAAGATTTAATTCGAGTCTTCGTGCCGTTCTATCCTATTTCTTTTTATGATGCCTTGTTTTATCAATCAAGTTTGTTTGATATTCATTCTGAGATTAACCTTTTTCCTCTTTTCTTTCTTTCTTAAAAGAAGAGAAATGGTTAGACCAGGCCGTCCCAGCGCCGGTCAATCTAGTGCTACTCCTCAAGATGGAGTATTTATGTCTGCTCAGCATCTTCTAGATCTTGTGAGAAATGCTCAAGCTGCCGGACCTATTCCTGAGCCCACACACCCTAAATCTGGGTTTGCATGCTTGTGCAGTGATTACACCAACTTGGGTGGAAAGCCATTCAAAGGTTCCGAGAGCATTATAGAAGTCCAGGCTTGGCTTCGAACATGCGACCGCATCTTTTCTCGCATGAATCTTATTGATCTTCATCGAGTCCAAGTGGCTTCTAGTATGCTCCAAGAAAGAGCATTAGACTGGTATGAGCTTCTGATCTCTGAAATTAGTGAAGCGGATCTTACTTGGGAGCAATTCCAGGAAAGGTTCGAGCTGAAATTCATGTCGGAAGCTGAAAAAGTATCTTTAGCCCAACGCTTCATAGACTTTGTTCAAGGTGAATCTTCTGTGACGGACTACGTCGCTTCTTTTGAATCTTTATCTAAATATGAGGTCGAATATATTAATACCCCATTGAAGAAAAATCAAAGATTTGTGTATAGCTTGAACAAGAGCCTCAAAAGGCCATTACTTTTGAAATTAGAAGTTTCTTTTGATCAACTTGTTGATATTGCTCTTCGACTCGAAGAGGCTGATAAAGATAGTGATGTTGAGGTCAAACCAAACATCAACAAGAAGAGACCTTTTAAATTCAAGCCTAATCCCAACAAGAAAGGGAAGCAAACGACTTCGGTAGCAAATACTCCTAACTCTCGTCGTGGAGAATGTTACAATTGTGGTTCTAAGGACCACTATGCAAACAAGTGTCTGAAGTCTATTTCTTGCCGCTATTGCAAGAGTTCGGGTCATACTCTATCTTTGTGTCCCAAACTTCAGGGCAAGAAGGAGGGCAAGCTAAATGTTGTACAAGCCCCTGCTAACACTTCTCGTGGTCAAGGTATTTCTCATTCTATCCTTGATGGCATTATTGTATTTTGTGAATTTCCTATTCGAGTTCTTTTTGATACGGGTGCATCTCACTCTTTTATATCAAAAGAACTTGTTGATGCTTTGTCTTTGAATGTTATTGGCTTGATGACTTCATTAAGGATTGCGAATTCGGTTGGTGGATCCGTAACACTCAGTCTACTATGTAAAGATGTCGAAATTATTTTATGTGATTACTCTTTCCGTGCCGATTTGCATGTTATGCGTTACTTAGGCTTCGGAATGATTTTGGGAATGGATTGACTTAACCATTATGAAGCCCATATCATATGTCCTGAGCGGATTATATATCTTTGACATACTCAATCTGTTAAGCAGATTCTCTTGTTCTGAAAGATTCAGGTTCCAATTCGAAAGCGTCCTTGTATTCACTAAATCCTCATGATGACGATAACGATGATGAGGAAGATGTCATTTCCCTCATTCACATTGTTCGCAAATTTCCTGACATATTTGAGCCCGTTTTAGGATTACCACCTAAGCGAGCAATTGAGTTTAGAATTAATCTAATCTCTAGAGCTCTACCTATTACTCGTCCTCATTATCGGATGTCCAATAAAGAAAATGAAGAGATGCGCAAACAATTATCCGAATTGGAAGCGCAACAATTTATTTAATCTAGTTCCTCTCCATGGGGAGCTTCAGCTATTTTTGTGAAGAAATCTGATGGTACACTTAGGCTTTGCATTGACTACCGCAAGCTTAACGATCTCACCATCAAGAATAAATATCCCTTGCCTCGGATTGATGATTTATTCGATCAGCTTAGTGGTGCTAAAGTCTTTTCGCAGTTAGACTTAGCAACCGGTTTTCATCAGCTCCGTATTGCAAAGGATAGCATTCCTTTGACATCGTTCCGTACTCGTTATGGATCTTATGAATGGCTTGTTATGCCATTTGGTTTGACGAATCCTCTAACTTATTTCGTCGACCTTATGAATCGAGTTTTCAAAGACTTTCTCGATCGATTTGTTCTCATCTTTATCGATGATATTCTTGTTTGTTCTAAAACCGAGGAAGAGCATGAAAATCATCTTCGGATTGTGTTGGAAACTCTTAGGAGCAACCAATTAAAAGCAAAATTTTCTAAATGCCACTTTTGGCAATCTCGTGTGAAATTTTTGGGACATATCATTTCTGAATCCAGAATTTCCATGGATCCTTCAAAGATTGAAGCGATTCAAAATTGGAAGAGACTGGAGAGTGTGACGGAAATTCGTAGCTTCCTTGGATTGGCGGGCTATTACCGTCGGTTCATAAAAGACTTTTCTAATATTTTCGTACCTCTCACTAGTTTGACAAAGAAGGGAGTTAAATACATTTGGTCTAACAAATGTGAAACAGCTTTTCAGAAATTAAAAGAACTCCTTTCTCATGCTCCTATTCTTGTTATTCCCGATGGGAACCAAGATTTTATCGTTTACACCGATGCTAGTCGTGTTGGTTTGGGAGCCGTTCTCATGCAAGGGGAACGTGTTATTGCTTATGCTTCTAGGCAATTAAAGCCTGCTGAGACTAGATATGCCACTCATGATTTAGAGCTCGCAGCTATTGTTTTCGCTCTTAGAATTTGGCGTCATTATCTTTTGGGAGAGAAATTTGTTCTCTACACCGATCATAAATCTTTGAAGTATTTATTTTCTCAAAAGGAACTTAACTTGCGTCAACAACGTTGGCTCAAGTTCCTTGCATCTTATGATTTTGATATTCTTTATACTCCCAAAAAAGGAAATCTTGTTGCCGATGCCCTTAGTCATAAGCAACAAGCAGTGTTTCCATGATGATATCCGAATGGAATGATCTCGAGACTTTATCTACTTGTGAGATTCGAGATCGTGAATCCAATTCATGTCCACCTCTTATTTTATGTAGCTTTGAGGCTTGTCCTTCGCTTTTAGACCGCATTCTTGAAGCTCAAAAGCATGATCCCGAATTGGTTCTTCTTAGCCAAAGTGGTAGGGATAAAATTGGTATTGAAGGTCTGAAAGACTTTAATATTGATGCTCGTGGCGGTATTCGAAAATTTAGTAGACTTATTGTGCCAAATATTATTGATCTTCGTAAAGGCATTTTAGAAGATTCTCATCGTTCTAAATTTACCATTCATCCCGGTAGTAGTAAAATGTACGCGGATATGAAGCGACTTTATTATTGGGATGGAATGAAATTTGATATTGCTAACTTTGTTAAGCGTTGCATGACTTGCCAACTCGTAAAAGCCGAGCATCAAAGGCCCGGTGGGTTATTGCAACCTTTGGAAATTCCAATATGGAAGTGGGATCAAATTTCCATGGACTTTATTGACGGTCTTCCCCATTCTCATTCGGGCCATGATAGCCTATGGGTGATAGTAGATAGACTTACAAAATCCGCCTATTTTATTCCCGTTCGTTCCAATCGGACCGTACCTATTTTAACTAAACTCTTTGTCAAGGAAATTGTTAAATTGCATGGAGTTCCTACTTCTATTGTTAGCGATCGGGATCCATTGTTTACTAGTGGATTTTGGAAAGGTCTTCAAAAAGCTTTGGGAACGAAGCTTAATTTTAGCACCGCTTATCATTCCCAGTCCGATGGACAAACCGAGCGGGTGAATCAAACTCTTGAAGATTTTCTTCGTGTATGTGTTCTCGATTTTGGTGGAAGCTGGGAAGACCACATTTCTCTTGTTGAATTTTCCTATAATAATAGCTTCTAATCTAGTATTGGTATGGAACCTTTCGAGGCACTATACGGAAGGCCATGCCGGTCTCCTTCGTATTGGCTTGAAGCCGGTGAGAAGCAGGTTATAGGTCCAGATTATATTCGTGATGCCACAGAAAAGATTGACCTTATTCGTCATAGGATGAAAGAAGCTCAAAGTAGACAAAAATCCTATGCCGATAATCGAAGAAGGAAATTAGAATTTTCTGTGGGAGATTTTGTGTTCATTCGTGTTTCACCTATGAAGGGTGTTGTGCGTTTCAGTCGATCGGGAAAACTAGCACCTCGATATATTGGCTCATTTCCCATCACCGAACGCATTGGTTCTGTGGCTTATCGCCTTTTATTACCGGCTCGGTTTTCTGCTATTCATGACGTATTCCACGTCTCTCAACTACGGAAATGCCTTCAAGATTCCAATTCTATACTTGAGCCCGGTGTTATTGAAGAAATTGAAGTTTCGCCTAATTTGACTTATGAGCAACATCCTATTCGAATCATTGCTTCGGAGGTTAAACGCCTTCGAAATAAAGATGTTCCTCTTGTGAAAGTTCAATGGTCCTCAAATCCTAAGGATTGCTCTTGGGAATCCAGAGAATTCATCGAGCGAACACATCCGAACTTGCTCTCTCGTGCTCCTTAAGGTGAACTTCTTATTTCAAATTTCTTCTTTTTGTGTTGATATGCCTATGTATGGTTGTTACTTTTATTTCTTTTTCTTAAGTATTGCGAGGACGTAATTTCTTTAAGGAGGGGAGTCTGTAACAACCCGCATATTTTACGATTGAATATTTAAATATTTTATTTAAATATAGAATCGTTAATCGGATTAAAGTCCGAAAAGCTACTATTTGTAAACAGTCGAATTGGGACTCGAGACCACTTCCATTGAGTCCAAAATGGCGTTTACAAATTTTTGAGTATAAACATCGATATGTTTGGAGTTGAGTAAAATTTTGATGTTTTCATTTAGGGTTTTGGGTTTGGGTTTCAGCCCATTAACCCAACATATCAACCCAACTCCACTCCACTCCTCTTCACTCCTTCATAATATTTCCTAACACTTAAGTTTTAGAAAAATGGGGGAAGAGAAAAAGAATTAGAATTCCTAAGCCCTAATCTTCTTTGCAAATACAAATTCTTGCTCCAAATTCAAAGAGAAGCTTTGGTAAGTATCTCCTTCTTCTTCTCTAACTCATTCTCTCTTTAATTTCAGAAATTTCCTAAACCTAACTTAGGAAATGTTCTTCTTTTGAGCTTAGATTCAAGCTTCTAGAGTTGAAGTTGAAGAGTAGTTGATCTTCCTTTGCTTTCAAGCTTCTCCTTCATCGTTTTTGGGTAAAAAGGTGAGTTCTTTAACTCACATCTACATTTATAGCTATCATTGTTGTTAGGTATGAATTCCTAATATTTGTGCATATTCATTTGCTTTTGATTTGAATTGATTTGGTGAATTTCCCAAATTTTGGTGTTTTGGTCCAATTTTATGAAAATCCTTCTATAGATGTTTGGACATTGATATTCGGGGTGTATCGAAGAGCCTTTAAGGCCAGGTTATCGCTTGGCGTAAATCCTTAGTAGCCGTTGCTCGTCCGATCGCTTTCGATTAGTTTTGGCCACTTTGGCCTAGGCAAAATGGTGCCCAGACCAGGTGACCAGACGTCTGGTGACCAAGTCCAGACGTCTGGTGACCAAGTCCAGACGTCTGGTTTGGACCTGGAGCAAAAATGTATGCACGCAGACTTTATAAAAAAATGCCAGATACTAATTCCAAATGTCTGAAATCTCAGATCAGACGTCTGGATGATTCTCAGACGTCTGACATGAAGTTTTAGACGCCTGGTGGTGCTCTGGATAATTTCCAGAGAACGAAACCAGACGTCTGGATTCAAAACTAGACGTCTGGACATGGCTTAGACGTCTGTTTTGATAATTCCAGACGTCTGGGTGGCTTTCTGAACTATTTTTCAAAAAAAAATCCAGACGTCTGGATTCCACATCAAACGTCTGGAAATGTTTATTTTTGCCTAATAAGGCTGTTTTGTGTGGATTTCCTATTCTAATCGATTTTTCTTGATCCGGATAGTTGTTATCACTTATTATCGACTTTGATGACTTCTTTCTTTGGATTTTTGGGAATATCCATTTGATGGATTTGATATAGATTTCTATGGTTTTGATTCATGTCTTCGTATGTGAATTTTTGATGGTTGATTGTTTCTACAATCATTTCTGTGGTTTGTCACTTTAAAATACAAAGGTTTTTATACTAGTAGTAAATATTCAAACTCTTTACAAAGATGATTTCAACACTATTTTTAATACAAAGCTCGTTTATAAAACCGTTTTCAAATCTATTAGTGTATACAAACCTTTACCTCATTCGTACGAGAAAATCTAATTAAACGGCTTAGCAAAACAAGTGGTATGAAACGCTTGCGTTTACTTCGTCGGTTAATTTATGGACTTGTTCGATTGAAAATCTTGTGACAATTTTCGAGTGGAAATCTACAATTTGTTCGTAAATATTTAAGTTAAGCTAGTGGTTATGGGACATGAAGCTAAACTCTTATATTTACTGGCTTAGTGTAATTCACACTTTTTATTGATAGATGATGATCATTTTGTGATTTAGACTAGCGATGTGCGATGTCTATTTATTTGTGTGGGGACTACAATCCCCGTTTGTGGAACTTCGGTTCAATTTAGCGGGGTAGCGACCCGTGGTCTTCGGGCCGTTTGTGGAGCTTCGGCTCAAAATTTATGGTTAGCGACCATGGAATAGCATTCCATTTGTGATACACGTGTTGGTGAGTTTTCATGCTCCCGTTTATGATAGGCCTCCCCCCTTTGTGATTTCTAGAATTTGTGTTTCACCAACTTTTGCGATTGGCATTAATATGTTTGTCAATATTCGTAGTTTGGTGAATAAAATAAAGAATATGATATTCTTTTTGGTGCTTTGAGATTTTTGAGATATTGTATGATTTTGTTGTTGTTTAAATCATATTTGTCCTGGTATGACATTATCGTTATCATACGTTTTTATTATATCACTACTTATATCTCATTTCTTTAATGATAATTATAGCTAGACTGATCCGTTTATTATTTTCTTATTAAATAATACTCGGGTCAGATCGAGATGTTACAGGTGCTTCTGCTTGACTCCTTATCAGGGATCATCTTCTGACTTTTGTCTAACTACATTACATTTGTAGTTTTTGTTGTTATACATTCGAGATATAGACTCCATGATGTATACTTATTCTTTTGTCTAGCACTTGTATCTATTCTTTTGTGATATTGTGGATCTTGTTTGACCACTACTCTTATGTATACTCTTATGTGATATATTCATATCTGATTCTGCCTTTGTGATATGAATGTCTGTGACTGATTTGTGTTATGTTTATTTCTATATTTGTTTCCGAAGGCCTCATAGCCACTGTGTGGTAGCTTCGAGTTTGTATTTGATATGTTGGATTTCACGTAAGTTATTTTATCTGACATATCGATACTCGCCAAAAGCAATTACACAGATGGTCGCTCCTCAACAACCTTATTCTTCGTACTAGTTGACAGCATTACCTCGTAGTGTCCTTGGCTAGCGTGAGCATAGAGGTGGGGCGTCACACTATCTGTTGTTCATTTCCATTTTTGTTATGTTTGGTTATTGTTTATGTGGGAGAAAACCCGTTCCACGTTAGCGGCGTGGTCCTACATGTTATTTTTTAGATACACCCCATTTGTTTCATAATTTTACTCATACCAGACATTTTTTCTGACCCGATTTGTTTATTATAAACTCTCGAGTATTCAGTTTTATTTGAGTAGTACGAGAATAACTAGTTTTTCTTTGGAGCTCTTTGAAGACGACGGACGAGCAGGAGGTTCCTTAGTTATCTAGTATTCATTTCCGTTGTATGATTAAGTAGGTGTATTTTGTATCTTAAAAATGAAAAGTCGGAATGTATAGCTATCAATCTGTTAGATGTAGTATTTTTTATAACCCCGATAACTCCTTATAAGGAGTAACCTTTTGTACATATCATTTTGTATTATATGTAACCATTCTACTATAAGATATTTCTATTTTGTTCCTTTTATTATTTATTTTACACCAATACAACTTATCTTTCGGATGCTTAGGCAACAACACATGAATACCGAGGATGTATTAAGTGTCATTCCTAGGGGTCAGAAAGTTGGGTCGTCACAAATCTTCTAACATGTAAGTTGTTCGTCATCTTCCCCGGTATTTTATAAAAATGATCGCTTGATATTTCATCAAGTGGGGTGCCAAAAATTGCTCGATAATCAATGGTGGTCAAAATTTCCCATAAACTTTACAATTTCATTTCTCTCATTCCACTTTGAATTAGACAACGACGTCTGTTGCGTTAGCTTTGTGTTGTGATGTAGTATTTTTGCTGAAGTTTCGATAGGGTTTGGTGATGGTCGTCGATGGTGGTCGGAAACTAGGGTTGGAGTTCATCGAAGCTAGAGGCAATGATATGCGAAGCAGAGATTGGCGTTGACGCTGGCTTCGAGAGTTGCACCTTGCAACCGAGTTTTGTGGGGTGCGGTCGAGGATAGGAACCGCATTGTCTTGCCTAGACGTGGAGGAATGGTTGGTCACATTTTGATTGGGTGGTGCGGAGGTGATATGGGTAAGTGGTCGCGAAGCTCTTGAGAAGAAATATTCGATGGAGCGAACTACGTTTGATTTAATGGTCTGTAGCTCCGTATCATGGTGCTGCACATTTGAGGGAAGTGTGTGCATGTACAGGTTTTGGAATAGGAAAGGAGAAGGCACTGTTCATATGGATTTGGGTATTGGGCCGTATGGGCTTGGGTGAGAATTTGTTATATAATTGGTTAATTAAATGTTTAGCTTTGAGAAATCATAACCACCCATACAAAGCCGATTGACCCATGGATTTTTGCATTAAACTCGTATTGACGAGTACGAAATTTTGGTATAAATAGTTGATAGTTTTAACGAAGTATAAAATATTGATAAATTAATAGTGGTTGAATATAGTTACGTTGATGTAAATAATAACGTAGTCAAATTAATTATACTTTCTTTGTGATATCTATATAGCGGATCATTGTTCTGCGATTATATTAATTTAGACAATTATTATATATGCCAGTTAATTCTGATTTATGTGTTATTGTCCATTTACAATTGTTGATAAAAATGTGTTTATCATTATTTATTGATTATTGAATTATGCTCAACCAGTTTATGTGCAATAACCCTTTTTATTTGGCATAGGTAGAGCAAAATGCAATTGTAGGCTAACACCTTGTGATTTATTTCACAATTTGACTATAAGGTGTTTGACAATAATATCGGTTTATTGAATTATTATAGTTAGTTATAATAATTTAATATTTAAATTTGAACTTCAATTTAATGAAATTGTTTTAAAAGATGGTTTTCATATAAGAATGTGTTATGAAATGTTTTATGAAAAGGAAATTTTTTAGAAAAGATTTTGTAAATATTACAATTATGGAATTTGACTTGATTTGTAGAAAGTACGATTTTATATGCTATGGATTAAAATATGATTTTTATAACCAAAGGAATTTTGAAGTTGTTATTTATTAGGACTTAAATCCTGGTGCTTTTGAATAATGATTTTGAAAGAATTTATGAAAGAAATGATAATGATAATTTTCTAAAGGCATTTGTAAAGAATTATTATTTTGGAATATTTGAAAGAATATTTGTGAAAGTGTTTTACAAATATTTTTATTTATTGCAGTGAATGAATAAAGTAAGAGTGATTAGGAGTTCCCCATTTTGAGACTCACTAGGTCTATTTACTCTATTGTTTTTAGGAGGTAGTAGAATACCACCAAAGGCTCCATTTATTGTTTTAGAGTTATACCATTCTTGGTAGGGGGCATACCTCCTTGCCATTTTGGTTCTAGTTTTGATATATTCCTTTTTGAAGGAGTTTTTAAAATATATTTTAAATAGATGAAAAACTCGGGGTAGATTTGGAAGCTACATTTGCATTGTTATATGTTATGTAGTTTGGGAATTGCATATACATACATACATACATACACATATATATATATATATGTGCAATGTAGGATCCTTGAGTATTAGTTATGGTAGGAGAACTATGTTGGCTTGATCCTGTATCTAGTTGGGTACCCAAGTAGATAGAGGTACATAGGCAGTCACAAGTGTTAGTGATGTAGCCCCAATAATAGAAAACATTTTCATGTTCAGTATTTGTTATTTATCACTTGTTGATGTATCTTTCCATCTTACCATTTTATTCTGTATGACATGTTCGTTAAGTTTGCCAGAAACTGTGTTGCTACCTCTCTCTCATTCAAGATGTGTAGTGGATGATTTATAGTATTTGAGTTTGGTATGTATTAAAGCACACCTTGTAGAATAAATGATTACTCTGATATGTTGTATTATTGAAATTGCATCATGTACATTTAGTAGTGTTGTGTGTGTGTGTATGTATGTATTAAATGTTGTTGTGTATTAAGTTGGTAGTTATCATTTGTTGTTTTAGAACGGACGGGTTTTCAGCGATTTTGACAGGTCCAAAAATTTGGTTCATCATAGATGTTGATAAAGATGAATAATTTCTACTAAGCTCTCTAATAACCTTCCCAAAGTATTTGTTCACTTTGTTCGAGAGGCTAGTGAACTTCTTACTAAAGGAACGTTTAAGCTTCTTTGGATTATTAAGAAGCTTCT
This sequence comes from Allium fistulosum, assembly GCA_030737815.1. Classification (NCBI taxonomy): domain Eukaryota; kingdom Viridiplantae; phylum Streptophyta; class Magnoliopsida; order Asparagales; family Amaryllidaceae; genus Allium; species Allium fistulosum. The sequence goes on along the minus strand of CM060903.1, from coordinate 706,530,053 downwards.
CTTGGTTTTAAGGTATTTCTTTGTTAGAATAGCAGGATGGTTTGGCAAAGCTTTCTAGAATAGTGTCCGTTTCCTCCTCCTCTTCTTCTTGTTAAAATTTTCCATTCAAATTAGCATAAAAAATTTTAACCGAATTGGGATACCAATCAAAATCATTTGGAGATAAATTGGTTAAACCAAAGATACCATTTTCTAAAGCAAGATCTTATAAACCATAGGAGTAAAATTCATTAAAATTTGCAAACCTTTCTGAAAATACTTTTCCATAAGTAGCATACTCAATGTAGGTTTCAATGGACTCTTGGTCGCTGAAAAATTGACTTTAATTCTTTTGGTAACCTAGTGGCTTTAGATGAAAATGATTGATTGAGGAAGACATTGTTGAGTTGTTTTGGAGGAAAGAGAATGAATAATAAGTTTGAATTTTAAAATAAAGTGTTTGTAGAAGATGAGATAAGAAGGAGTGAATAAATAAAAGTTGAATGGTCATGTGACATGTGAAAACATGATTTTTCAAAATTTGAAATTAATGCAAAAGAGAGGGAAGATCAAAAGTTTAAATTTTGAAAAGACCCTCTAAATTCCGTCTGATACGTCGACAAACCAATGTGACATATGTCAACATATGTAGGCCGAAGTTTTCAAATTTTAAAATTAAAGAAATATATTATAAATATTTATATTTATATACTTATTATATTATATATATTTATATTTATGTATACTTATTATTATTACTAGTATTATATATCTATTCCTATATTAAGTAATTACCGGAAGAAAAAAATATAAAAGGCAGTGATGTTATTGTTTCCTTTGTTTGATCCGTTAAGTCTTCCATCATCGTGAAACACGTATTGATACTTTCAATGTTTGGTTCGTTGTCACTGGATGTTTTCTCGGAATCGTCCAAAATTGTGTTGTAAGCCTTTTCTCTCTTTTGGAATGAATCGGTATTTGGTGAGTTCTTTGTTTTCTTTCGTTACGGACAGTCTCTTCATAGATGGCCAGATTCACCAGAATCATAATACTTAAAAACATTTTTGCTTTGAGTTTTATGAAAGTTGTTCATCTTTCCTTACTTCAAAAAATTTCTGAAATTTTGATTCATAAGAGCAATCTTCTCATCATTATCATTGTCATTTGAATCTTAATTATCAGTTGTTGCATTGAATACAATTAATTTCTTTTCTATTGCCTTATTTTCCCTTCTACCTTGCAACTGTGCTTTATAGGACATTAGATTATCAATTAATTCTTTAATTTTCAATAAACTAGTATCATTGGCTTCCTTTATTGCTAATGTCTTTTAAGCCCATTCAGAAGATAGATAACTAAGGATTTTTCTAACTTGATCCTCTTTTGAGAAATTTTTGCTAAATGGTACTAATGAATTAACTATATCCTAAAATCTATAATACATGTCAGAAATAGAATCACTTGGTTTCATTTTAAAAAGTTGAAACCGGTTGGATAGCATGGAAATCTTAGTTTCTTTTACTTTACTAGTACCCTCATGTGCAACTTGAAATGTTCTTCAAATTTCGTAACCAGTCTTACAAATAGAAACTCGATTAAATTCATTCTTATCTAAAGAGCAAAATAAAAAATTCATGCTTTAGAGTTATTGAGTGCTTGTGTTTTTTGGTCTTGTGTCCATGTTGATTATTCAATTTGGAAGTGTACTCACTCTATATAATCTTCCAAATATCTAAGCAATTGGATTGTAGATAGATTTTCATCCTACATAACTGGTAAGTATAATTACTATCATTAAATAGTGGGAGTCTAGAAGTTGATTGTCTTCAAAAAAGTTTTAAAAAGTGTACTACCAGTATTACTAGCCATTTATACTTTTCAAAAATCAAATAACAAGATTTTGAAAACCTAATGCTCTGATACCAAATGTGGAAAATTGTGTAGTACTAATGTGAACGGATCTTAAGGCTAGTTTAACACTACAGGGGAGGTGAATAGTGTTTTATAACTTATATGAAACTTTTCTCAATTATTTCAAGATTTAAATTTAGACACAAGTACATACATATATATATATATATATTAATAGGAAGTCAAAGATATATATATAAGCAGTAAAAGTAAAGTAAAAGCAAGAGAGATGACACTAGGAGTTTTATACTAGTTCGGATTAACCAATCCCGTGCAGTGTATGTATAAATTCCCTTTCCAATGCCTACTATAAATTGGTAGCAAAAAAACTAGAATACAGTCTCGATTTCAATGCAACTAGATACACCCTCCTGACTTTCCGAGCTCAGAGTAGACTCTCCTGATTTAACGGGCAATGGGGTCGCCCACTCGATTCGAACAGGCAAGAAGCACATCTACTTGATTTGAACGGGCAACAAGCACACCCACTTGATTTGAACGGGCAACAAGCACACCCACTTGATTTGAATGGGCAATAAGCATACTCAAACAAATAATAGTAGAGAGTTGTTGATTTCAAGTATAAATTTATACTTTGGATATAGAATATCATATAGACCTTTTTATAGCACTTTGATGTTTGAATTAATGAGATGGTACTTTCTAATCAGTTAATAAATTATAGAAAATGAGTGTAGTAAAATATAGAATGAATTTGAGTGAATTTGAAGAGTATAGAAAGTGGATTTTGTGAAATATATAATGAGAATTTCGAGTAAGAAATAAGTAGAGAAAGTAGTTGTTAAAATCCGTTTTCTAGTCCCCTTTCTGTAGTGTTTGAAGGAACATGTTTATTTGCGAAGAGATCTAACCAAAAATTACAACTATTCAAAATTAAAAAGACACCTTTTCAACTGTGCATATGTTGACGTACCTATGTAGCCTATGTCGACATACTTATGTATGTTTTGAAAAAAAACACTTTAAATATGTTGCAAAATTCTGCACTCTTGTAAAATCATTTAAGCATAGTTTCTATATATTTGTAAAAATATGTTATGAAAATAAAATAAATATTTAGATAATTACATAAATAATTTGATAAGAGAGTATTCATAGAAAAGAAAGTTTACATTGAAGGACTTAACAAATTAATTTACTGTCTATTAACTATAAATTATAGTCTTGAACTCTTCGTGTTTTTGTCTCTAAACTCTTAAGCCTTTAAATATCCTGATCATCTTTGATTCTTAATCTCTAGTCTTTTTACTGATCAGTCTTCAAACTCGATTATTTTGTACTTATATAAACCTATATAGTATCCTGCAAACTATTTTATACAACTTAAAAAAAATTACCTATATTATATGGTTGTTGTCATCAAAATCAATGTATGTGGTATTAACATTCCCCGATGATTTTGTCCCAGAAGAAGATAACTTCTTTGACCGGTGAACCCAGTGAGTTGCCCACTGGTGTTACTACATGGGTGGATAAGGAGATGATGCATGATGATGACTCCCATATTATCATATCTTTCCCACCTCCTTGTGCCTTAGAGTGAGCGATGCTCTTTTTACTTCCATGTGTTAGTTATTTTTGCATGTAAATTAAATTTTTTTGCATGTAAATCGTATAAGGCTCCAAGTTGTAATGAACTCTCCTTTTTTGTAATGAAAATTTTGGGATTGGATTCGGCCGTTTGTTTTATATTCTTTGTTTGTTCATTACTATTTCGTAGTATTTCGCTTATATGCTTGTCTGTCATGCTTACTTATACTATGATTCATCGTTTGTTTCACGTCGAGCGGATTAAGTGGCCCCCAACTTGTTAAGTAAACATAGACTTGGATATTTATGCATAATATAATAAATAAGTAGGCATAAGGAAAATATAGAATAAGTAAATAAAACAAACTTATCTTTTGTTGATGCAGCCGGTCCCTGATTATGTAGAGGTGGACATATGTTGATGGTGGGCACCCTTTAGTGGTCGTCGGTGGCTCATGTTGGTTCACATTCACTGTAGTTGCAGGCTTCTTTAGGGCCTGACTTTGCTATGACAAGACTAGTGGAACCAGGCCAGTCTGTAGCATAAGAAATGGGTGAATTTCAAAAAAATTAGCCATTTTGGATCTTTAATGGGCCAACGAAGTCTAAATGTACTTAGAACTTTTCTAAGTTTCTTTTAAATAAAATCAATATTTTATTTAACTTCATAAATAAAGTTTCACTTTAATTTAATGTGTATGTAAGTTAGAGTATATCAAATATACTCTTATGTACAAATTTATGTGTATATTTACTTTTCAAATTAATTCAGAGCTCATTTTCTTTCTCTTAAATTATTCAATTAATGAGGGATCATAAATTTAGTTAGAGAAGAAAACTTTTCATTTCCTTCTCTTAATTAAATTAAATAATTGATTAATAAAATAACATTAATGACTAATCTAAATATGACATGAATTGTAAATATATCCACAACAAATGTTGTGCAAGTGCAATATATAGAGGTGTGCATAGTCAGTGGTAATTGATATGTATACATAAAATAAATAAGAACAATTTGAATGGTTATTACAATGGAATTGAAATGGAAATAAATAAGGAATGATAAAGGTGATTGGCATAGTTTCCCTTTTAGTAAACTTAATTAATAAAGCATATTAATGACAATCAATAGGTACCATAATGTAAGAATATAGAAGGTAAACAATGAATTGTATGTATACATTATTTCCTTAATTAAAAAAGAGAAATGATTTCATACTATGACAATATATGTAAAGAAAAATAAATTTTATATGAACACATACAAGTAGATCCAAATATGTATATATGGAATTCAATCAAAGTTTTCTAATAATATAAATTAGATAGTTATTACAATCAATTTCAAAACTTTGCTTTGTTGTTAAAATTCCTTTTATTCATATGTAAATATCTAATGCAATATGAAGTGCAAGTAATACATGCATACATACATACATACATACATACATACATACATACATACATATATTAACATTCAAAACTAAAATTACACTTTGTGAAAGTTTAAAACATAGATCTACAATTGAAACATTGTATTGATTCCATATAAATTTCATTTTTAACTTTAAATATAATTCAATCAATCAACATGAAAATGTAAATTTCCAAATTTAAAGAAATGGAATTTAAATCAAATGTTAAAACATAGAACTAAAATAAAACATTGTATTTTAAAATATATAGATTTAGTTTCAATTTAACATAGTAAAAAAAGCATCTAATCAATTCGAACATTTAAACATTCAGATCTGATGAATTACACTTAATTAGAATGTTTAAAAACATAGATCTACACTTAAATATTGTTTTAAAATGTAAAAAAAATTAATTTTGATCTACCAAAAGAAAAACAATCATATCATTCAACAAATAATTCAATCTTCATAAATAATTTTTTAATTAAGCAAGACAGTAATACATCATACAAATTATGAAAGTCAAATTAAATTTCCATCAAACATTGCAAAATCACTATCTATATATAGAAAATGACATACCTTGATATCCAATCCTTAAAACACACCTTATTTATATTGCCTTTGATTTGCACCTTGAATGAAGAATGCTTCTAGACTTGATTGAATCACCTTAGGATGTTGCCTAGAAATCACACCTTGAATGATGATATCTCCTCGGATCTTCAAGATCCACATCCTATCCTTGCAAGAAATGGATGAACCAATTTTGTTTTATTTTATTTGATATTTTTATTTTGAGTTGAAAGATTTTGGAAATTCGTTTTCCTTTTTTGTTTGCCATGAAAAGTTAGGAGGAGAAAAGGAGAAAGAATGAATTAGAAGGAAAATCAATTGTACGTGAAGAATGAATTAGAGAATATGTTTTATTTAAAAGAATGAAACTTTTATCACTTTTTAACTAAAACTTCCCTAATTAATTCCCTTGATTGTTTCTCTCTATCTAATCCTTTCTTTACACGTATGTCATCAAATGACATAAAATTTCCTCAAATCATGTCATCATGACATAAGAATTCAATAAATCATTTCATGCAATTACCTTTAAATTACATTGATATCGTATACCAATGCGCGCAAACATAACTTTTATAAATGCATTAAAATAATTACAAAAAACTCCAAACATCAAATAAATAATAATAATTATTTCTCAAATATCAATTAATTTGATTAATTTACAATATTTTATAAATTAATTAAATCATGTGGTTTTTCAGAGAATTCATCATTGCGGTTGTGCGGCTCAAAGGTGTAAATTAAGTCAGCGATTAATATCAAACTATTCGAATATTAAAGTTCACACGTCACTTAGTAGGTGGTGTGATATTTTGGCCGAATCTATCGCATGCACATCTTTTGGTAAAATTTAATTTTACTTACTATAAACAGTACCCGATAGTGACAATTATTTACACCAATTCTCTTCGTCAAAACTATATCACATTAGGACTAATGGATAAAATTCCAATATCATCCACATTCAAATTTATAGTCCAAACATAATGTCCTTGATTCAATAATAATAATCATTATTAACCGAAATGCTCTAGCAGTAGACTTTGACTTTGAGTTGACTTCAGTTGACCGTGATACTAACCTTATATAACCGAGGAGACGAATCCTCTCTTGAATAATGTTTTCCAATGCATCCACTTGACCCAACTATAGTCGTCCGATGGACGCCTTGCCACGATTAGCTATAATCAAAGCGGAGCTTCCACATTGAAGATCAACGGTATTATTAAGTCGAGAGAACTGTGTAAATTAGTCGCATCGATATTATCTGCTTGACATTAGTTATATTAACAAACATAAAACTATCGAGTGAGTCATTACATAGTTATCCAATATCTATCAGTACGTAACACCTTGGTGCCCCCAACAGTCATGAGTAATACACTACCCAACATTTGGAGAGCATTATGTACTCTAGTCTCAACAGATGTCTCGATATCAAGTCTCAATACATCTTGGCTAGGAATAATTAAAATGATATATTTGTTTAATTTTTGGATAAATTACTCATGGTTACAACACTTTGTGATAATTACAAAACATACCATTTATGGATTTTTATTAAATATACTTTTAATTAAATTAATCAGTTAATATAACTACATTATATCAAGTATATAATAGAAAGAAAACATCTTTATTTCGAACAAGATTGGTCAACAAGTAGATATAAGTAACAAATTACATAATTGCCCCTAGGGCATACCCCCAACTCTATCAATCTCCACCTTGCACTTTGGGTCAATTATGGAATCTTATTCCAACTTCTCTAAACTGTTTTCTCAAAACCAATTGGGTCAGTCCCTTTGTGCGGGTATGTTATTATGTTTTAATTATCTACTTTGTTAATCAACTCTCTCTGATGGCAATAAACTGTTTTATCATGTGGAACAATTCAGAGTCTGTCTCCCGACTTCTAGTGAGCTCTAAGTTATGTTATGAACTATATCGCAACATTGTTATCACATAACAATGTTATGAGATTCTCAACGTTTGGAATCTGCTCGGTTATAAATTTGTACACTTATATTTTTATATCAGTTGTCTTTATTATGGCGCTATTCTAGGCGATGTACTTAGCCCTTTTCATTGAATCAACCATAGCCATTCATTTGGAACATTTCCAACTTAAAGATTTTTGACTTGGATTTATTATTGACATATTATACTCAATATAACTTATGAATTGTGAGTCTGAGTACTCCTTCATAAGGTATTTTTGTTTCTATAAATAATTCTCTACTATTTCATAAGTACATGAGAAAACTTCAAACAACTATTTAGTGATATAATTTTGGATTTGATATTTGCTTCATGTATCAAATACACAAAAAAATCATGATGTCGTAGACAACATAACATGTATGATAATTCCTATTGCCAATGCATAAGGAACTCATCTCACATGTTCCACATTAAACAATTTAATAAGGTGCCTTTGCATAACGATTTGGGACATTCCCAATATCTTTAATACTCACTATAAAAGACATATTTTACAATCCAAAATTGAGCATTAAAACAACTAAGGTAGATTTTAACACAAGTACATCGTTTAAAATCAACAACCTGTTGTTTACTTATAGTTTAGAAATATCAATGTACCTTTTTACATTCTTTCTTATAAACACATGCTTCCTCTGCATTTTGATTTATAATCAAACTATTTGATATTTCTATGAAAATATTTGTTCAATTTTGATGCTTATAAAATGATACTTTCTATCATTTCTTGTATCATATCCACAGACTCACAAACTCAATATTGCTCTCATTGACTTCGAGACATTTTGGTTATTATGTGTAAACAGTTTACTCTAAATCATTATTTAGAATTTTCTGTTTCAATACATATGTACCAAACATAAAGTCATCAAGTGGTAATTTTGTGAGTAAATCCAAATTAACTTGAGCACGTTGAATACTGAATCTATTACGCTAATTTTAATAATTGAAATTTGCGATATTATTTTTATCAGCATTGCTCATTTAATTCCAACCGCGTTAGTCTTGTTCAGAAAGACACAATCACGGTCGCTGGATCACATCCCTTAGGATACAACTACCAAAATCATATTTTGATAGCGTACTTGGAAATCTTTTGGATTTGCGCATCATACCATATCATAGAATCAACACTCTTAATGGTTTAAACAATCGAGGATTATATATTATCAACATTGATAAGAAACTCATAGTTCCTCTTCAATGTGCAAAAATAATTATTAGACACCCTAATGCATTGTGTTTGTTTAGGTTAGTTAATTTCATTTCATCTCATCTACTCAGTTCTATCTATGGATGGTATCTAATTCTATTTTACTACCAATAATTCCTCAAAGAAATTTCTTCAAATGAAGTTGGTATTTCTTGAAACAATAATTATTTCTCAGTGAGACATAATAGGTGTTCATAAACGTTTTATGAATTTCTTTATTTATAAAACCGATTTGGTTTTAGTTTACAAAACTTATGCTCAAAACATAAATATGTCATCCAATGACCCGTACTAAGTGTGCAAGCTTAATTAGTTAGCCCTAACATGACTAATTTAGACCGCATAGGCTATTGAGCTCTGTTACCATTGTTGGAACTAGGCCAGCCCGCAATAGAAGAAATTGGTGAATTTCAAAACATTTAGTCGTTTTGGATCTTTAATTGGCCTATAAAGTCTAAATACATTTAGATCATATCTAAACCTTCTTTTAAATAAAATCAATATTTTATCTAGTTTGGTGAAAAAAATTTCAAATGGGTTTGAATATTATATAAATTTAAATAAATAAGTGTATCAAATACACCCACATGTGTAGTGGTTACTTATTAAAATAATATGAGAAGGAGACCTTTAGTTTCCTTCTCTAATAGCTATGCAATTAATTTAGGGAGTAAACAACATTAATTGAAAAGAGAGAAACCTCTCATTCTTTGTCTCTGATTAGATTGATAATATGTTAAATAAACATGTTAACATTTCAATTGAATGTTTTATTAGGAACGCATTAGTCCAATTTGATTTGATTAATTGCAAATGATTTTGAGCACATCGCATGCACTTGTGTGTATAGTGTAAGTGCAACATATAAAAGTGTACAAAGTTAATGTAAACATTGCATGGGTGTTGAGATTTTCACCAAAATGGACACATTTCCCATTATATATGCCTTTGTCGTCCTAAACATGAACAATTTTATTTATTTATTATTATATAAATACCTGCATATATATAAAATTAATGTTTAGCATGGTAGTTTAAGTAAAATAGATTTCATTTCAATTACAAGTAGTAAATCAAAGAATATTAAGATTGGTGAAAATGGTTCGAAATAGTTGTGAAAAGAATCCTTCTTTTTTAAGCAAAAATATAATTTTTAATTAGATGGAATTGCAAATCATGGAATATATCATTGGTTTAATGTTTTCCTTTTTCTTTTAAAAGGAAGAGTTTATATTAGAATGATTTGAAACATGACATTTAAAACATCATATTAATTAGATGACAAAGATTAATTAATGTGATTATTACTAAGTTTTAATTACATAGCAACCCATGTCTAAATATTCAAGTGTAAACCTTTTGATATGAAAAATTGAATTATGAATAAAAAAACCCAAAGTTCAATTTTGTTATGTTTTTTTAAACAACAAAATTAAACGACATATGCATATATAGATTTGAGATAAAAAGATCTAGATCTAGATTAAACAAACTTTGTAAACAATCACATAGAGTACAAAATATAAAATTAAGAAAGTCTAGATCTAGGTTAAATTAATTAATCTAACAATCATACATGAGACAGAAAATGAGATGTTATAATTCGTAACAAAATAGTAGTGAACAAAAGAAAACATTCTATGTTTTAACATGATAGAACAATCGATTCAAGTAAGGGAATGGAAATATTCAAAGCAAGATTGAAATCCACAGGTACGAACAGAAGGGAAAGATGGGTATTAAGAGGATAAGAACAAATTATAAGGTATGTAAATATAGAATTATACACACATAAAATTACCTTAGAATGAAGTATGTAGAAACTCCTTCAATGATAGAACAATACCTAGATCGGATTGATTACTTTCTAGATCCGATAGACATTGCCCTTCATCACACCTTGATTTGTGGCTTCTCCTCGGGTTTCAAACAAAACACCATCCTTCTTTGCAAGAGAAGAATGAACCACATTTTTTTAATTTAGTTTGATGTTAATTTGAATTTGTTTTGATGTTTTTTTTGGATGAAGTTTCAGCCATGACAGAATGATAGAAAAGAGGAAGAAAAGAGAACAAAAATGAAAGTCACGCTCTGTGTTCTTTCAAAAATGAGGATATTATTTCAATAGAATTTGAGGAACCTTTCATATTCTCCTATTAAAACTTCCTCCTTTAATTCCCCTTTTTAAATTTCAATCTATCCACTTAATTGATTTCCTCCTCTCACCATTATATGGCAGATCCAAGCACATTCCAAATGTGCAACTTTTCCAAATAAAAGTAAAAAAACAACTTTTATGTAATTATTTTATTATTTAAAACATGTATAAAATTATATCTATATCGCATACCGATATATGTGTAAATATAACTTGTATATATGCATTTAAATAATTACCAATAACATTCAAAACATCAAATAAATTAATAATATTTAATATTTCATAAATATTAATTAATTAAATCAATTTGCAATATTTTACAAATTAATTAAATTGTGTGGTTTTCGGAGATAACATAAATGTGGTTGTGTGACTCAGATGTCTGAATTCAGTCAGCAATTAATATTGAACAATTCAAATATTAATGTTCACACATCACTTAGGAGGTAGTGTGACATTTTGGTCAAATTCGTCGCTTATAGGTCTTTTTGGCTAAATTCTTTCGAATTTGCACATCATACCAAATCATAGAGTCAACACTCTTAATGGTTTAAACAATCGAAGATCATTTATTATCAACATTGATAAGAAACTCATAGTTCCTCTTCAATGTGCGAAAATAATTATTAGACACTCTAATGCGTTGTGTTCGTTTAGGTTAGTAAATTTCGTTTCATCTCATCTAATCGGTTCTATCTACGGATCGTATCTAATTCTATTTTACTACTAATAATTCCTCAAAGAAATTTCTTCACAATGAAGCTGGTATTTCTTGAAACAACAATTATTTCTCAGTGCAACATAACAGGTATTCATGAACGTTTTATGAATTTCGTTATTTATAAAACTGATTTGGTTTTAGTTTACAAAACTTATGTTCAAAACATAAATATGTCATCCAATGACCCGTACTAAGTGCGCAAACTTAATTAATTAGCCCTAACGTGACTAATTTAGACCGCATGGGCTATTAGGCTCAAATACCATTGTTGGAACCGGGTCAGCCCGTAATAGAAGAAATTGGTGAATTTCAAAAAAATTAGCCGTTTTGGATCTTTAATGGGCCTATGAAGTCTAAATACATTTAGATCTTATCTAAATCTTCTTTTAAATAAAATCAATATTTTATTTAATTTGGTGAAAAAAATTTCAAAAGGGTTTGAATATTATATAAATTTAAATGAATGAGTGTACCAAATACACCCACATGTGTAGCAGTTACTTATTAAAATAATATGAGAAGGAAACCTTTAGTTTCCTTCTCTAATAATTATGCAATTAATTAAGGGAATAAACAACATTAATTGAAAAGAGAGAAACCTCTCATTTTTCTCTATCTCATTAGATTGATAATATGTTAAATAAACATGTTAACATTTCAATTGAATGTTTTATTAGGAATGCATTAGTCCAAATTGATTTGATTAATTGCAAATGATTTTGAGCACATCACATGCGCCTGTGTGTATAATATAAGTGCAACATATAAAAGTGTACAAAGTTAATGTAAACTTTGCATAGGCGTTTAGATTTCCACCACAATGGACACATTTCCCATTTATATATGCCTTTATCATCCTAAACATGAACAATTTTATTTATTTATTAATATACAAATACATACATATATATATACTGTAAATACTCACACATATATACATATACTATTAATGTTTAGCATGGTAGTTTAAATAAAATAGGTTTCATTTTAATTACAAGTAGTAAATCAAAGAATATTAAGAATAGTGAAAATGGTTCGACATAGTTGTGAAAAGAATCCTTCCTTTTTAAGAAAAAATATAATTTTTAATTAAATGGAATTGCAAATCATGGAATATATCATTGAATTAATGTTTTCTTTTTTCTTTTAAAAGGAAGAGTTTATATTAGAATGATTTGAAACATGACAATTAAAACTTCATATTATTTGGATGACAAAGATTAATTAATGCTATTATTACCAAGTTTTAATTACATAGCAACCCATGTGTAAATATTCAAGTGTAAACCTTTTGATATGAAAAATTGAATGATTAATAAAAAAATCCAAAGTTCAATTATGTTCTGTTTTTTTAAACAACAAAATTAAACGACATACATAGATTGGAGATACGAAGATCTAGACCTAGATTAAACATACTTTGTAAACAATCACATAGAGTATAGAAAATAAAATTAAGAAAGTCTAGATCTAGGTTAAACTAATTAATCAAACAATCATACATGAGACAGAAAATGAGATGTTATAATTCATAACAAAATAGTATTGAACAAAAGAAAACATTCTATATTTTAACATGATAGAACAATCGATTCAAGCAAGGGAATGGAAATATTCAAATCTAAATTCAAACTCACAGGTACGAACAGAAGGGAAAGATGGAGATTAAGGGGATAAGAACAAATTATAAGATATGTAAATATAGAATTATACACACATAAAATTACCTTAGAATGAAGCATGCAGAAACACCTTCAATGATAGAACAATACCTAGATCGGATTGATCACTCTCTAAATCCGATAGACCTTGCCCTTCATCACACCTTGATTTGTGGTTTCTCCTTAGATTTCAAACAAAACACCATCCCACTTTGCAAAAGAAGAATGAACCACATTTTTAAATTAGTTTGACGTTGATTTGAAATTTTTTTGATGTTTTTTTGGATGAAGTTTCAGCCATGACAGAATGATAAAGAAGAGGAAGAAAAGAGAACAAAAATGAAAGTCATGCTCTGTGTTCTTTCAAAAATAAGGAGAATTTTTCAATAGAATTGAAGGAACCTTTCATATTCTTCTATTTAAACTTCCTCCTTTAATTCCCCTTTTTAAATTTCAATCAATCCACTTAATTGATTTCCTCCTCTTACCATTATATGGCAGATTCAAGCACATTCCAAATGTGCAACTTTTCCAAATAAAAGTAAAAAACAACTTTTATGTAATTATTTTATTATTTAAAACATGTTCAAAATTATATTGATATCGCATACCGATATATGTGAAAATATAACTTTTATATATGCATTTAAATAATTACCAATAAAATTCAAAACATCAAATAAATTAATAATAACTAATATTTCATAAATATTAATTAATTTAATCAGTTTGCAACATTTTACAAATTAATTAAATTGTGTGGTTTACTGAGAAATCACAAATGCGATTGTGTGACTCAGAGGTGTGAATTCGGTCAGCGATTAATATTGAACAATTCAAATATTAATGTTCACATGTCACTTAGCAGGCGGTGTGACATTTTGGTCGAATTCATCGCTTACAGGTCTTTTCGGTAAAATCAAATTTCACAAACACTTAAGCAGTACCTTCAGTGACAATTATTTACACCAATTCTCTTCGTCAAAATTATATCACTTTGGATTTATGGAATTTGGTAATGGTCAAAATTCCAATATCATCCACATTCAACTTTATTATCCAAACACAAAGTCTTCGGTTCAGTAATAACAATTATTATTAACCGAAATGCTCTGGCCAGAGACTTTGACTTTGAGTTGACTTCAGATGACTGTGATACTAACCTTATAACTGAGGAGATGAATCCTCTCTTGAATAGCGTGTCACTTCCAATGCTTCCACTCGACCCAACTATATTCGTTCGATGGACGTCGTGCCGCGATTTAACTATAATCAAAGCGAAGCTTCCACATCGAAGATCAACAGTATTCTCAAGTCGAGGAACTGTTTAAATTAGTCACATCGATATTCTCTGCTTAACCTTAGTTATATTAACCAACGGAAAACTATCAAGTAAGTCATTCCATAGTTATCCAATAACTATTAGAACGTAACCCCTTGGCGCCCCCAATAGTCATGAGTAATACACTATCCAACATTTGGAGAGCGTTATGTACTCTAGTCTCAACGGATGTATCGATATCCAGTCTTGATACATGTCGACTAGGAATATTTAAAATGGTATATTTGTTTCATTGTGATAAATTACTCGCGGTTACAAAATTTTGTAACTACTATCACAAAACATGTCATTTATGGATTTTCTATTAAATATACTTTAAATTAAATTAATTAATTAATATAACTACATTATATCAAGTATATATAGAAAGAAATGCCTTTATTTCGAATAAGATTGGTCAACGAGTTAGATATATGTAACAAATTACATAATTGCCCTTAGGGCATACCCCGAACTCTATCAATCTCCCACTTGCACTTGTGATCAATTATGAAACCTTATTCCAACTTCTCTAATCGGTTTCTCAAATCCAATTGTATCCGTCCCTTTGTGAATGGGTATGCTATTATGTTTCAATTATCTATTCTTTCAATCAACTCTCTCCGACAATGATAAACTGCTTTATCATGTGGAACAATTCAGAGTATGTCTCTCGACCTCTAGTGAGCTGTAAGTTCTATTACGAACCATATCACGACATTGTTATCATATAACAATGTTATGAGATTCTCAACATTTGGAACCAACTCGGTTATAAATTTATGCATTTATAATTTTATATACATTATTTTTATTGCGCAATATTCAAGGCGATGTACTTAGCCTTTTCACTGAATCAGTCATGGTTTTTCATTTGGAACATTTCCAACTAAAGATTCTTAACTTGAATTTATTATTGTCATACTATACTCATATCACTTACGAAGTTTGAGTCTAAACACTCCTTCATAAGGTGTTTTTGTTTCTGTAAATAATTCTCTAGTATTTCAAAAATACATGAGAACACTTCAAACAACCATTTAGTGATATTGTTTTAGATTTGATATTTGCTTCATGTATGAAATATACAAAAAAATCACGATCTCGTGACAACATAACATGTATGATAATTCCTATTGCCAATGCATAAGGAACTCATCTCACATGTTCCATATTAAATAATTTAATAAGGTGTCTTTGCATAACGATTTGGGACATTCCCGATATAACATATATTCACTATTAAATGTCTATATCATGTTAATGTTTTCTATACCAATGCAAATGCCTAATTTTGTAACTACTTAATACATTTTTAATATGGTCACTTGCATGTTTATTTGGTCAAGACCCTTTATTGCATTATATGGGTTTCAAACTCTAAAAGCAATACAAGACTATGGATATTTGATCCATATACTTCACATATAAATGTTATATGGTGAATAATCACAGTTCGTAATGTACGATACTACAATGAATATAGTTCATTCGAAATAAGCCAATAAACAGTAATATGAGATCAAGTATTCAATTTGACAGACTACCTAAAAGATCGTATTGTGTTAATTATAACATAAGGCCAAAACTACAGTATAAATCCAAAACATAAAGTATCGATAACCCAATAGCCTATGCAGTCTAAATTAGTCATGTTATGGTTATTCTTCAGATCTGAATGTTTACATGTTCGAACTGATTAGCTGCTTTTCTTTACTTCGTTAAATTGAAACTAAATCTATATATTTTAAAATACAATGTTTTATTTTAGTTATATGTTTTAACATTTAATTTAAATTCCATTTCTTTAAATCTAGAAATTTACATGTTCATGTTGATTAATTGAATTATATTTAAAGTAAAAAATGAAATTTATATGGAATCAATACGATGTTTCAATTGTAGATCTATGTTTTAATCTTTTACAACAAAGTGTAGTTTTAGTTTCAAATGTTAATATATGTATGTATATATGCATGTATTACTTGCACTTCTTATTGCATTAGATATTTACATATAAAAAAAGAATTTTAACAACAAATCAAAGTTTTGAAATTGACTGTAATAACTATCTAATTTATATTATTAGAAAGCTTTGATTGAATTCCATATATACGTATTAGGATCTACTTGTATGTGCTCATATAAAATTTATTTTTCTTTACATATATTGTCATAGTATGAAATCATTTCTCTTTTTTAGTTAAGACAACAATGTATAGATACAATTCATTGTTTACCTTCTATATTCTTAAATTATGGTACCTATTGGTTATCATTAATATGTTGCATTAATTAAGTTTACTAAAAGGGAAACTGTATCAATCACCATTGTCATCTCTTATTTATTACCATTTCATTTCCTATGTAATAACCATTCAAATTGTTCTTGTTTATTTTATGTATACATATCAATTACCACTGACTATGCACACTCCCTATATGTTGCACTTGCATGATATTTACTGTGGATATGTTTACAATTCATGTCATATTTAGATTAGTCATTAATGTTATTTATTAATCAATTATTTAATTTAATTAAAAGAAGGAAATAAAAAGTTTCCTTCTCTAACTAAATTTATGATCCCTCATTAATTGAATAATTTAAGAGAAAGGAAATAAAAAGTTCCCTTCTTTAAATAAATGTATGCCCCTTCATTAATTGGATAGTTAAGAGAAAGGAAATGAAATATTTCCTTCTCTAAATAATTATGAAAAGTAAATGTTACGCACAAATTTATATATAAGAGTATATTTGATATACATTAACTTACATACACATTAAATTAAAGTGAAACTTTATGTATAAAGTTAAATAAAATATTGATTTTATTTAAAAGAAACTTAAAAAAGTTCTAAGTATACTTAGACTTCATAGGCCCATTAAAGATCCAAAATGGTTAAAAAAATTGAAATTCACCCATTTCTTTCGTTGCGGGTTGGCCTAGTTCCGACAATGGTATGGAGCCCAATAGCCTATGTGGTCTAAATTAGTCATGTTATGGCTAACTAATTAAGCTTGTGCACTTAATACGATATCTAGAAAGGTGATGTCTAGGATTGAAATTGGGTAATCAAATACCATGTCTTACCTAGTTACCTGCCTGGCCTGAAAGGTGAAGTGAGCCCAAAGGTTGCCCCTGATAGAAAAGGGCCAATTTGAATTAGGCCATGGGCTAATTTTCAAAATAGTTTTGAAAATTAAGACAAGATTTTAAATTTAAAAGTTAAATTTAAAATAAAAACATGTTTATTATAAAAGGTTATAATATAATATAAATTTTTAAATGTTCGAAAATGTAATGAAAATTTCGAAATGTTTGAGACAATTTAAATACTAAATTTTGAAATTTAAAATTTTATTGATAAGATTAATAATATAAATTAATTAATTGAGTTTATTAATTAATACTTATATGCATGTATTATATATGTTGATATATGTTATGTTATTTTAAAGTGTTTAAGATAACATATGTATACATGTATGTATATGAGATAAATTTTCAAAATTAATATAATTTAATTACAATTGTTTAATTAAATAAATTAATTAAAGGTTAATTAATTAAATAAAAACACACATATATAAGATATATAAGTTACGCTATAAAGGTTATAATATACGTTATAAATTTTATAGTAGATATGTCTAATATAAATGTTTTATTGGAATAAAAATATAAAATTAATTTAAATAAATTAAATAATATTTAATTAAATAAAATATCATACATAATACTATTATATAAGTAATATGAAATATAAAGTTATATAACAATAAAACTTATATGATATGAATGTATAAACTAAAGATGGAACATTAAAGAAGCCCAAATAGACTTAAAGAATAAATACATACGTAAATGTACGTATATCGTGATTTCTGATGTGTTTGACACTTGAATCACGAGGGTATTTAACAAAAAATACATGATTCCATAAGTCGATATAACTCAATGTAATATATTGAAGAGTATGAATCTTCAATATAATGTTTTCCTCTACCATATATATATATATTAATAAATTACTTGCATACTCCTTAATTGTTGAGCAAACTCAAGCTAGGAATGTTATGTGTAGTATTATTAATATATTGAATAGACGAGGTAAGATAACTATATATATTTGTTTAGCAAACCCAAGGTACATATACTATACTTAGAACGTCACGATAGGTAGGTTTGAGAAAATAATCTCTTTCGATTTGTTGAGCAAACTCAAGATCGAAATGAGGTTAGGACACTAAAACATGGGTTACGAGTTATATGTGATACAACCGATAAGGAGTTATCCATCGTTTGTTGGGCTATGATTTTTTCAGCAAACTCAAGGTCAAAATACCAAGACTATGATGACTAGGATTTTTGACCCTCGAAAATCAACACTAATACATCCTTGTGTCGCAAATCCAAGTGCCAGAAAGCTCGATTGTTAGAGAAAAAGAAGATAAAGATAGAACAGAATCTCACACGAATGGAATAACATATATTATTTCAATATATAATTTTTACAGTGGAAAATTTTGAATACAATATTAGAGTATAACCTGGATTTAGCCTGGACAGTTATAAACCCTCTGCTCTTATAAATGTAAAAAAAATGCAACAGATTCAGCGAATAATAGAATACGTTCATACGTAAATGAAGTTCTCTAACTCTCCTTTGGAAACTACAAGCATCTTCAACTAAACCTGAAACTACTCGGATCTGACCCGAGTATTAAAAATACCCGGATCAGGCTTGGTAAACCAGTGTGAGATACTCGAAATTTTTAATGTATAAGTCATGCTGATGCCAATCAAAACCTTTGAAAAGAAGGATATTTCATCAGACCACGCCCACACATAAACACGGATGGGTTTTTACCTTATGATAACCAAAATACTTATACGGAAAAACACTTTGATATTATTATTAATGACATTGGTTTGAAAATCCTTTCTAAGTAAATATATATAAATATAGCCGAAATTAAATTCCAGTAAGGGGAAGCTAAAATGTTTGCAAAGCATTACACTATTTTGGGATTACATCCGTAAAGCTCGTATTGGAATGGATTTCCAACATGATACGGAACTAGTAGCCTTTTCCTTCAATCCACGCATAGCAAATATAGTTCCCTCGAAAGCCTTATCGCTTTTCTTAAGAAAGCCACTTGGAAATGTACTTACTACACTACTACGGAACCGAGTATTACTCAGTGGCTTTACATGATCTTCGTCAGCCTCTAATACCAGTCCATTCCATCATCTTAAGGCAACATATGCCTTTCATTCCTTATAACTGATAACCCGAAATATATCATGCAGACCATATAATATCATGTATCATTCCTAGGATATAGGCCCGTGAGACTACGCTTAACTTCTACAAAGCCATGTTTTATTTACATAAAGCCACACTTTGCCTTTCTCATAACAAGTTCCTCATTGAATGCTACATTGATATTCCTTCGATCACTATTGACTTCCACGAACATACAACCTCTGAGCTCGTAAGTCTCAAAGAAGGGTGTTAAGCTAAGAGTAGTTGCCTTCTCCGCCACCAAACAGATGCACGTTTGTAGAAGTCAACATTGTGAACTCGGAAATGCAATGTTAGACATTCGTTCATACAGGTTCGTTTTGGGGCTGAACGAAATTGAAGGCACTCCTCCTACCACATCCTTTTTTGGGAATTACCCCTAGGATCAGTAGCGAGTAGTCCTTGCATTATGGAGATTTCAAAACATGACGGGACCATTGCTATAATAAATATTTTTATATTGGGAGCGATCTAGAGAATGTCAACAAGCAGTCCTTCCGCTACGAAGATCTTCGATCTTCAATACAACGAAGATTTTCAAAATGCAGACACCGCTACCATATAAATATAATGTGGGGTAAACCTCTGGGACTCGCGACAACAATTCCTACATTATGAAGATCTCCAGTCTTCAATAATTATCATCTTCAACATGTCTTCACTTTCGAATGTATACATTGGTTCGAAGTGGCTTTCGAATAGGAATCACCCAGATCTGACGATCCGACCCTGGTTCCTTTGCACCAATCATCGATTAAAAGATGTTAAGTTCACATGTGATTATCAATCATCAATCAATTTAATTCATCTTTTTTTATTCATTTATAAATATCTCAGAGAGACATATTATTTAAATTATTCTATTTATCTTCTTAACAGCATATGGAATCATTAAGCCTCATTTATCAATTCCTTTGGTTAATTAAAACACTTTTTAAATATTGGAATAATTCTAAATCATTTCACTTTTTACTTAGGAAAAACATTTCCAAATTATTTATTTAAATCTTATATTGGAAAACAAAATTTTAGAGCATCTGGGCTTTCCTTTCGATCTGTTTCACCCCTCGCCTACAAAGAGAAAGTAGAGGCTAGGTAATTTCAAGGCACTGGTTGCTCGATCCCTAAATTTAGTTACACACCTCGTTTTACCTTTCTAGATCTCACGGGTAGGACAAATGTACTAGTCGTTTCCGCATACTCGGTTTATTAAACTTCATTTTAGAAATGATTTATTAACTCCCAAATCATTATTTAAAACACTTAATTATTCTTTAAAAAACCATTTAAAAAAGGTATGAAAGAATGGTTAAGTTTAGAATCATATTTCACAAGTTATTTAAAAATGTCGGCAGAAAAGTGCTGCGAAAAAGTGTTTTAAAAGCTTATTTGGTTAAAGTAACTTTTCTATCATTTTGGAAATCCGTATTTATAACTCAAATTTGTTTTAAAATATTTTAAAAGATTTATAAATTTTATTTCATATTTTTAAATGTTTAAAAATATTCATTTTAAATCAATTTCAAATTCGGGTTTTAAACTGCAAAACCGCGATTTTTTTGAAATTTTGTTTTGGACTTATTTAGAAAATTTACAAGATGAAATTCTTGATTTTCTTTCTTCATTTAAAAATTATGGATATAATAGTCTGGAAATCTTATCTCGAATATTTCTGAGTTATATTCCATTTCGTATACTCATTTGAAATCTTCATCGCGAAATCACGAACTACCGTTATGCGACGCGCCTAGTTTTGAATTGTTTTACAATTTCTTTTCAAACTTTATGGAAACACTTTTAAATGTTTATAAAACATTTCTAAATCATTTTAAACTCATTTAAATAAATACTTTTCATATTTCATTTCATTCCATATTATAATATTATATTATTATAATATTCATTTTAACTCTGTTTATATGTTCAAAACCAATAAGAGGCTGAACAACTCCATAAACATCTATATATATATTTAATTCTCATTTAATTAACTATGATTAATTACTAACCGTTGCTTTTATCATTTATCAAACCAAGTAATCATCCATATTAACATCTATATATTCAAACAAGTAATCAACCAAGTTATCAATCATTCATACAAATCATTAAGAGATTTAATGGTCATATTATTATACTTAAAAATAGTTATAGAGATAATTTATCATTTAATAAACATTAAGTACTCACCTTTAACCAAATCGTTTCACTTCCTACCAACATTCATTTAATCCAACACTTCACTATCGTTTTCAACTTCAACCAAACATCACTAAAACCATCATTTCTTCCTCTTAAACTACATGCCTTGCTCCATCACCTTCTTCCACAACCATGGCCACCTTCCTTCTTGCTTGATCTCATTCATTTCCACCATCCACCTCCCCTAGGTTCGGCCTCCATATGTTCCACCCCTTCCTCCATCATTTCTTCACTTCTTAGATGCTAAACCATGTTTTGATAATGATATAAGAACTTTGGCAAAGTTTGGTACAGTCTGGAATTGGTTTGATATGATTTTAAGAAAGTTAGTAAGGAAGAAAAAGAATAGAATGTGTATGATAAAATGAGAGAAAAGCTTGTGTATTTATAGGAAAAGAAAGAAGTGGTAAGTTACCAAATTAACCACTTACCAAATAACCATAATACCCTTCCTTAACTTTAAAGTAAACTTACTTTTCAACACTTACCAGCATCCATCACTTCATTATTTTATGTCATTTTCAATTAATACTTAAGGAATGTATTTGAATGGAAAAGTGGATTAAAGTGAAGATTTGCCTTGGTTTTGGTGATATTTGATTTGATGTTTGCTTTTTTGACTTTTTTAATTACCTTACTTACTTTTACTAATGACATTCTAGAATTTTCTAATCATACATAGTAAAAGTAAACTTGATTAGTTGCAAAATATATATGTGTGTGTGTGTGTGTTAAAACATGTTAACAAAGGTGCAACAACGTTATGACAACTTGTATTGAACAAAACATTGGTTTTCGACAAAACGTTTTACGGTTACATTTTGACGTTTTTGTTAAACAATTTATTATTTAAAAAAGACTTTAAAATAAGTTTCTTATCATCTTTAAAAAATTAAAACAAGTTATTTTAGTTATAAAATCGTATTAAATAATATAAAAAATCAATTTTAAAAATACGACGTTGATTGGTCAAAGTGCGACGAAGTTTGTCTATCTTTATAAAATAAGCATATATGTTTATAAAACCATTATAAATCAAATTTATATTATTATTATTATATCATTATATATCCATTAAAAAGATTTATTTACCATTTACAACAATTATTCGAATGTATATCAATTTTTTATCAAAAACCGGCTTTTGTTAATTTTACGACGAAAATCCAAAATCTCTATTGTTATAAACCAATTCTAAAAATAAATTCACCATTATTATTTATCACATAAAACATTATTATTATGTTTGAAATTTGTATATTTGAATATTTAAAATCAATTAAACATTCCATTTAAAAGTGATAAAATTATCGGTCGTTACAAAGACAGACGAGTCCTAACACCCACTAGTGAAGTCGAATGACTTCTATGTTTCATCTAGGGTTTGGAGAAACATAAAAGACTAGTGAGGGCCTTATTAGATAAATGAAAGGTAACATTTAACCGGTTAACAAGATTTCTTGTCAATACCCGAAGTAATGTTAAGAAAGATGGATATCCTTTTGGAGAACAATGGGCGTGATTTCCTTAGGAACTGCCTTGAAATTTGGTTTTATTTATGGATAATCCTTGAATCAGACATTTCGACGTTGTCAAAAGGTTTAGTCTTTGAATTGAATAACCTTCTGACCTTGTTGAGCTTGTATGATTTCTCTTACTAAGGTTTTCCTTTCGATTAGGTTGAGATTCCCTAGGTTAAGTCCTTAAAAGCTAGGCTTCAATCTTGTCGAAGGCTAAGTGATAGCTTTCCTTGGGTTTAAGCAGGGAATGATATACTTTGGGGACATGAAATAGGTTTCGACCTTGTCGAAAGGTTAGATCACTTATAAGAAGTAGGTTTCGACCTTCTCGAAAAATTAGACCACTTATATGAAGTAGATTTCGACCTTGTCGAAAGGTTAGACCACTTATATGAAGTAGATTTCGACCTTGTCGAAAGGTTAGACCACTTATATGAAGTAGATTTCGACCTTGTCGAAAGGTTAGATCACTTAGTTGTTAGTGAAATAAGAGCTATCGACCTTGTCGAAAGGTTAGGCCACAGAGCTTATGGCTTCGGAAGGTTGCAGTAGATGTTTGAATCAGAAGTGTTATCGACCTTGTCGAAAGGTTTAATCCACAGATTTGATGCTTCGAAAGGTTACAAAGATGCTTAGATTAGATGTGTTGTCAACCTTATCGACAAGAACCTTTCGATGAAGTAAAACCTGGAAAATAGAGGTTAATCTAACTAAGGATTTAGTAAACAAAGTAATTAACAAAGCTCAAGACTTCCTTCTTTATCCAAAGAAAACTTTATTTATTTAAATTCCCAAATCACTCAATTAGGGTTACAATGCTTTGTTTAAGAAGAGTACAAGTTTAGAATGAGAGAATTTCGATCCTCAAAACATGACCCCTTGGGCCTTATTTATAGATGCAGGCGGCCCCCTTTCGACTCCATGCTCTTGACCGGGTCGGAAGGTCTCCCTTTTATATGCAGCTGTGAACCTTTTGACTTTGTCGAAAGGTTTGCTCCTCATATGCCATTATGGACCTTTCGACATTGTCGAAAGGTCTGCTTTTCTTTATGCCTTTATAAACCTTTCGACTTTGTCGAAAGATTTGCCTTCTATATTTTGTTGTGAACCCTTTGACCTTGGCGGAAGGTTGCCCTTTACTTGATTGTTGTGAACCCTTCGAATTTGTCGGAAGGTTTGCTCTTCACTTGATTGTTATGAACCCTGCGACTTTATCGGAAGGTTTGCCCTTCAATGTTGTCAAAAGGTTGTCTTTCATACTTTGCTGACTTCTGAGTGTTGCTTCCTTCATAGAACCTTTCGACGTTGTCGAAAGGTATCCTAGATGTTCCTTAACCGGTTCGAAAGGCTTGCTATGCATTCGAAAAAGTTGCCATAGGGCTGCTAATACTTGCTTTGACTTCTTTATCTTCTTCGAAAGGTAAGATGTAACGACCCGTAATTTTCGATGTTTAAATTTGTTGATTTAATAGGATTTTGATAATTAAATCTGGAAGAAATAAAAATTTGTAATTTGTTAATGAATTAATAACGGGGATAAAAGGTAATAATGTTAATGCAAGTTAATAAATAACTAATTTAGTGCAATCCCAATTAATTGAAACAATTGTAAGGTTATAATTGATTGTAAATAGTAAATTGGGAAATAAATTCAAAGTTATATTAATTGATGAAATAATACGTAATAAACTGTAATTTGATAAAATCAAGGTTAGATAAGTAATTATAATATTTGTTGGTTGATAATAAAGTATGAATGGGATTAAATTAGGAAAATGGTGATAATTATTAATTGTTTACCCATTTATTTAATCTATTGAATTAGATCTAAATCCATTGCAATTAAACATAATTAAATACTATGTTAATATGAATTTAGTTAATGATTGTAAAATATTAGGGTAATTGGATATATAGTAATGTTAAATTTATCCATAAGATGATGATTGATTGAATAAAAAGATTGAAAACCAAATTGAATTAATTTATTTCAAATTAAAAATATAATTTATTTGAATTTACTTAAATTGAAGGTAACACTGTAATTTTGCAATAAATCCTTATTTGATTGACATGGAAATTTTGGTTAATGAATTATAAGTTTATATGTAATCAGGAGTGATAGAAATTGTTAACTATTAAATTTGAATTGAAATTGATTTGATTAATTTAATACTAATTTATTTAATTAACTGAAAATAGCCATTTTGGCCACTGACTCGGATTTTGACGAAACCAGTTTCATCGGATCCGTAACGGTGAATTATTATAGGATTTCAAGTTTCGTAACGATCAGACTTGTCATTTGATCGTACGGGCTCGAGACGCCTAGAAATCAATTTAAATTGAAATCAATTTGAAATAAGCTAATTTTAACGTAAATTCTTCATACAATGGAATTAGGACTTGAAACTTGTTCCATTGAGTTTAAAATATTTGAAAACATCCATTTTGATATATGGGTTGACCCATTTTCGTTCTGGAGTCGAAACGGGTTTTTTGGGTCGTTTATCGTTCAACTCTCCAAACCAATCAAGTCCATTCATCTCTATTTTGTTCTACCTATATATATATCGTTATAAAGCCTAGGTCATTCCTTATCTCTAATTTCAGTACGTACAATCCCATTTGCTTCTCTCTCCCCAAGCTGCAAACCCTAATTCCCAAACTGCAAATCCAAATCAAAAATCCAATCGAAAATAAAAACTCCTCAAACTATATCATATTTTATATCATCGGAAAGCTCTCGACGAGCGTAATTCACGGTGGTGTTTGTTTTTCGATTCGGATCATTGTTTGTCCTGAAATCGTGAATCAATTCAGGTCGTCCGTTCTTGGGTTTCGTGATTTGACGGCAGATCTTAGACTAATCGTCGATTAGGAAGCATGGGCTCATAGGGGACATCAAGGGAAGTAGATCTATGCGGTTAGTTTGGGTCATAGACATCAGAATTCGCCGTGTTTGGTGATAGAAGGCGGCGGCGGCGGTCGAGCTACGGTGAGCCGGAGTGGGCCGATCAACCTGGGGAGGTGCGACTCGAAGAGGAGACAACATCTGTGGGCTCTGATCTTGGTGGCACGGCCTATGGCAACGGATTTCGTGAACGGGTAGGGTTCGAGCGAGATACGAGGGTTTCGAGCAGGTCAACGAGGTAGATGACGTGGGAAATTTATTAATATTTTATTTATTTTCTAAATTGAATCGTATAACTTCTATCTAACATAACTTTTGCATACGAGGTCTGATTCACGCGCGGTTCATTCCATTAGGATCGTATTAAAATTCCGGACATTTTAAGGCTGGTTTGGACGAATTTGGAGACTGTTTGAATTTTGGGTTTAAACTGGATTTAAATTCAAAGATGAGTGTTTTAACCCACTCACAACTTCTAAAATTTCTTATGTTTATTAAATTAAATTTATGATGTGATTAGGAATTTATTTATAACTGTTTGGTATACTTTAATCATCATCTCAGTTAATTTGAATTTATCTGAATTAAATCGTTATTTAATATATTATTGAATATAAACTGCTAGTAAATACCTGTTATCGATTATCGGTTCTATATTGATATTTATTGATTGTTTTGGATGATAATTGTGATGGATGTTGATTGTTGATGTTGGTTGAATGGATGTTGTATTTTATATCGTTATAAATTGCAAGTTCGTTTTGGATTTTTATTTAATTTGGGATTTCAGTTTGAAATGATATATAACCATAAAATATTAAATTGCAGATTGAAATGATAAATATCCATATCACTTGACCCTAGGGTAGAAAATTATATACGGACATCGGATTGGTTAAATTAAATGATTTTAAAACCCTTAAAATTTTGAATTTAATCAATTGATGTTTTGAAATGAAATTTGATTTATATAAATTGAAATATGTTTGGAAAAATCAAGTTTATGATGAAATGTGAATTCGTTTAAAAAGGAATTGCTTTAAGAAAATTTAATCGGAAGTTTAAGTTAAACTTTTAAGTATAAATGAAATTCTATCGAAATTGAGTTATTGAATTTGTTTGAAAATAACTTTGTAATATTTTGAACTGGGAGTAATCTGTATTGATATTTTGAACAAGGATTTTAAACAATATGAAATTCGATAATTTATTGAAATTTGGTTTGTCGATTTGGAAATTTGAAATGGTCCAAATATGTTGAAATGAATAGTTTAAATTGGTATTAATTTCAAACTCATATTTTAAGTAGACTGTTTTAAAATATATTATTTTAAATTTTCTAATTATTAAGATTTTCAAATTTATTAAACTATTTAACTAATATTAACTATATAAATTATTTTGATCTATGTTAACTCCCTTTTAGCAACGACTTACGAGTTAAAAAGCTTAAAGCCTGTGTACTCAACGACTCACGACTTAGTTGCTAAGAAGGAATCTACGGCTTGAACGACTTACGACCTACCGGGTTAAGCAGCTTGCGACCTAGAGGAACTTCGCGACTTAACTACTCAACGAGTTAAAGGCTCTATGACTTAAGAAGGTTTCGACTTAACATGCTACGACTCATCAAGTTAACTCTTCTACGACTTAAGAGACTCAGCGACTTAACTGGCCTAGCGACCTAACTATCTGGAAGGCCTTAAGTCGTCTACGACTCATGGTTTGCTATAAGTCATCTACGACTCATGATTTGCTATAAGTGGCCTACGGCTTAAGAGCTTCATGACTCAACGAGACAAGCTTTCTACGACTCATGGTCCAGGCGGTTCAACGAGTCAAGAAGATTTACGACTCATGAGAACTGACGACTCATGAGGTCTTACGACTCATCACTCTTACGACTCATGAGGACCTGCGACTCATGAGAACTGACGACTCATGAGGTCTTACGACTCATTACTCTTACGACTCATGAGGACTTGCGACTCAGGAGGTCTTACGACTCACCAGGTTTACGACTTAAGGGCTATCAAGCTGGAATCCAAGGCCCTTGCCTGTGCTACTTTAATCTGATGAGTCGACTACGACTTAGCACTTCTCTTCCAACTGAGCCACAAGATGGACCAAATATGGCGCCCACGAGACATCTTAAGTCGAATACGAGTTACGACTTACCATGAGTCGGTCACGACTCATGACTTGGCCAAACCGAGAGCTCAGAAATCTGCTCCTATAAATAGGCCACCACTTCCAACATGAGGGGGACTTTTTTGGCCATTCATTTCTCCAAGCGCCGTTACGCTGTCGAAGCCTCCTCTCATTCAACAATCAAAGATCTTCAAGCATTCGAGACACTACAACAATCTTCGAGAAGAGCTCCTAACATCCAACACGGATTCGTCGAGTTTCATCATCAAAGATCGAGCTAGTAGTCAAGAGTGTTTTCATGATCAAGTTGTATTGTATTTTGAAGGATCTTCTATCAAATTGTAACCGAATCAGCAATAAAAGGCTATAAAGTGGACGTAGGCTCAATTACGGGCCGAACCACTATAAATCTGTTGTTCATTTACTGCTTTTCTGCTATTTTCAGCTTATATTCTGTTCCCGTACCAACGGGTGGTGCTTTCACAATTCTATTACACACACCGGATGTTAGCGTTCACTTTTTACCGTTAACATTTTGGTGCTTTCACTGAGAATTGAACTCAGGAGATCATCCACCATTGCTTCGCAAAGACTCATAAAAAGAACCTCTCTTAAAAACCAGATCCGAAATAATGGCTCCTGGAAGAAGAGGTAGACCTATCAGATCCGGAAATGCTCACGAAGGGACTTCCGCTTCCCCAACAACGGACCAAGCAACTCCAACCGTTGGAGTCACCAGGGCTGAATTGGATGACGCGGTTTCTGGATTATACCAACAAATTGAAACTCAAAATGCTTTGATGATGGATAGAATAATTGCCCTGCTCGGGGCAAATCGTCAACCAGAAAACCATCAAACCACCCTTCCTGAAATGCCACCTTTCCAAGCTGATGGTTCTATGCCGCAACCAACTTGTCATGAACATATGCCCGGGCAAACTTCCGAGGGAAGAACTGGTGCTTGCCCGGAGGTGTCTTTGAACAATAAAGAGTACCTGTCTGAAATGGTTGGCCGCATCATGAAAGAGAGCATGCAAAGGGAAGAAGATGAGGCTGACTGGGGATTTGCACCAAGCAGAACTCCGTTTACTGAAAGGATCCTGAGAGCAGAATTTCCAAGGAAATTTGCACCTCCTACTATCCAAGCCTATAGGGGAACCGGTGATCCTAATCATTTCCTATACAAATACGATTGGCATATGACCGGTGCAAGAGCATCAGACGAGATCAAGTGTCGATACTTTCCAGTATATCTGGAAGGTGTGGCTTTACTTTGGTTCACAAAGCTTCCAGTTCGGTCTATAGATAAGTTCTCTGACTTGACACAAAAGTTTAAAGAATAGTTCAGATTGTATGCTTCAAAAGCTAAGGATATAATGTCACTGTCTAACCTTGAACAAGCGCCCGGAGAATCAATCAAATCTTTCTTGAGCCGTTTCAATATAGCTTTAGCCGAAGTAGAAAATGCGGAGCCACGCATGATCCTGACTTATTTGATGCGAGCCATTGATAAATCGAGTAAATTTGGAATATGGCTAAAGATGAAGGAACCGAACTCACTTGATAAATTTTATAAAAAGGCCGACGAGTTCATTCGCCTTGAAAGCCTTTCTACGACGTCGAAGGTGGTTGCTGCCCAAACTAATAACAACAGTGTCCCATCTAAGAAAAGAGAATCTGAAAGTCAGAAAAGGGAGAATGAAGGAGGAAAGAACCAGGGAAATGAAAAGAAACCTCGCCGCTTTAATTCTTCGGATTATACTCCTTTAACTGATACACCAAGAAATATCTTTTTTGCAACAAAAGACGTTGTCCGGTATCCTAAGCCACCCGAGATGACGAAAGGTGCAAAGAGTAATGGAAAATTCTGCCAATTTCACAATCAACCTGGCCATGACACTGACCAATGTCGCCAGTTAAAGAAAGTGATTGAAGAATTGCTGGAACAAGGTAAACTCCAACAATACGTTAAGAGAAGCGGAGTCGATCCAACCTCATCCACTCGGGATCAACAACACCCTACCCATCAATCCGATTCTCACAACAACACTGCAATGCAAGATTCAGAAAAGCTTGTCATTAATGCTATCACAGGGGGACCATACCCAGCAAGCAGAAGTTGGGATGACTACTAATTACCCACAAAACTGCGGCTGGGGCATCTCTCACTTTCTCTGGCATAAAAATCCAAAAGCTATGAATCAAGCACAAATGGAAATCCAGCTTGGAGATTCTGAAACAACAATAACTAGCATTCATTTTTTACTTAACAGCATTACTTGAATTTGTAAAGATAATGATGGATGTGTAACTTCTGCATTGTAAACCGCTGAGAAATCAGCGTGACTCAATAATGAAAAACTATGCATTCTGTGTTTTCTATTATAAGATGCCTGTTATATTTCGATATGTAAATACTCTAAATGTATTGCTAAAATGTCGATCTAATACTGCAGGTCATTAAAGCAAAGCTCACCCATCGCACAGCTAAGCGAGCCTTACAAATCATTTATTAAAGCAAAATTTCAAGCAACAAAAATTCCATACTCAAATCCCATACAAGAGGAACTTCACATAAAAAGTTGGCGGCTCCACTGTGTCAAGCCCTCGTTAACTGGTTGCGATCGTCGATATAAAAAGGCATCCAACCAAATAACTTGCGTTGACTCTGTAGAGTCATTCAACAGTGAAGTATACTTCTTCGGATAAAGCAATTTACTTGCAAGAGAAAGGAAGACGCGTTTGGAAACAATGATAAAGGATTGCAGATTGGCAGATGATGATACAATATGAGCGGACAAACATGGAAGTAGCCAAAGGGAGGTATGCCTCTCAACAGGAAAGCAGGTAGATCCACTAAAGGGATACCTTCCCAAGCAGAAGGAATAAGACCCTCGCTAACTGATTGTGATGCATCCGATCAGGCAGCTTGTGTCCATCCCATGGATCTACTTGCCCCTAAGACGCAACCTTCCTGGCACACCAACCAAAGCCCTCTAACGAGGCACGCCAATAAATGGGAGTGCTTTACTCAATCAAAAAGATTGGTAGGACCATCGAAGGGGCACCTCGTTAATTGATTGCGATCGTTTGTACAAACAAACATCCAATCAAGCAACTTGCGCATGTCCCGTGGACCTCTCCGACCATGAGAAAGTAACTTCCAGGCAATCACAAGCCCTCTTCGGAGGCACAAGCCATCTTCGGAGGTAAAAGCCCTTTTCGGAGGCACATTTCACCCGTGTAGAAGTGCAAAATGCTTCTCTTCGGAGACCCACTTCACCAGTGATGAAATACTAAAAAGCCCTCTAGCGAGGCACGCCAATAAATGGGAGTGCTTTCCTCAATCAAAAAGATCGGTAGGACCACCGAAGGGGCACCTCGTTAATTGATTGCGATCGTTTGTACAAACAAACATCCAATCAAGCAAACATCCAATCAAGCAACTTGCGCCTGTCCCGTGGACCCCTCCGACCATGAGAAAGTAACTTCCAGGCAATCACAAGCCCTCTTCGGAGGCACAAGCCCTCTTCGGAGGCACAAGCCCTCTTCGGAGGCAAAAGCCCTTTTCGGAGGCACATTTCACCTGTGTAGAAGTGCAAAATGCTTCTCTTCGGAGACCCACTTCACCAGAGCTGAAATGCCAAAGTTGCTTCTCCTCAGAGACCAAAAATTGCTTCTCTTCAGAGACCAAAAGACCTCTTCAGAGGCGTACTTCACCTTGCTTGAAGTACCAAAAATAAACCCTTTACTGGGGCATAAAATCAATACCTTCTTCAGAAGTTCATTTCATTGTACAGGAAAATTCACTTTCAAACAAATAAAAGTGATCATTCCCAGAAGTCGAAATGTTCTTCAGGAAGAAAAAGAAAATAAAAATTTCTCCAAAGACAAGATATACTCTATTAAAAAGCAGAATAATTCTTCCCTGAAAAAAGTGGAAAGTTATTCTCTAAAATAAGAGTATCGGTCTTGTGAAAGCAAGAAATATTACAATATACTTGTGGTATGGGGGCAGCATTATACAATTCAGTTACAGTAATAAAAGTAATATACAAGCGACATACCACAAGTTCATTGCAATATCACGTAACAAAGATGTGGAGTAAATGCGTTCTTGAAACACAGACAAAAAGTTTATACAAAAAGAAAGAATCGTTTACTCTACACTTCAAATGAAAAACAGATGTATTCCTACATACACAAGGATTTGTACAAGAAAAATATCTATTTATTTCAACACTATGAG
Organism: Allium fistulosum; assembly: GCA_030737815.1. Taxonomy (NCBI): domain Eukaryota; kingdom Viridiplantae; phylum Streptophyta; class Magnoliopsida; order Asparagales; family Amaryllidaceae; genus Allium; species Allium fistulosum. The sequence continues at coordinate 706,497,182 of CM060903.1, read as the reverse complement.
AAATTTTTTACATTGCACAGGTTACAAAAAGAAGCGGAGACCGGTATCCGCACAATCCCCGGTCAATACAAAAAGCAGAAAAGACAAAATCAAACTCATTTCCCCTTCTTCCCACCCTTGGAGCTTTTACCCGGCCTGGTAATTAGCTTCGTAGGCCGTATCGGAGAAGAAGGAGAAAGAGACTCAGCCGGATCAATCTCTGCTTCATCCCCAGCAGCAGAAGAACTCTTCTTTCCTTTCTTCGAAACCGCACGCTTTCCTTTCTTCTTGGAAGAAGACTCGCTCCCCGGAGCAAGAAATGTAGAAAGCTTTGTGTCGTAGTCAAAAGACCGCTCCGGGGTCTTCTCGCTATCTTCCAGATCTTCTGCTTTCTGTTCCTCGGAAGCAGATGGTTCGTCCAAACCTTGAAGGGCTGCTATCGGTTCTTCCTGTGAACCTGGTTGAGAAGCTGGAAGAGGAGTAACTTGAGAAGGAGGAACGGCAGTTGAAGGAGGAAGAATTGGTGCAGTTTCCGGCACGACTGCTGCATAATAAAAGAAATCAAAATCAGTATTCTCCAAAAAGAAGACCGTGAATCGTCAAGGTTACCTGGAGAAACCGGTTTGGCGAGATCAATCTCAAATTCCCGAGCCTGAAAATCCTTCATTGCCTCTTCTTCTGTAGGAGTGGTCACAACTGGATGTGAAGGATGAGAGCTGGAATCCATAATGTTTGCATCAGCCGAAGTGGAAGTATGAACAGGGGCAGTTAAAAGAGCTTCCTCTTTTGAGAGCTCTTCTCCCAGTGATTCAGCCCGTGCTTTAGCAAGCTGCTCCTTCCCTCTAACCAGAGCGGCGCGAGCCTCATCATCAAGATAGCGAGCCTCAAATTTTGCTTCCTCAAATTTTGCTTCATCATAGCCGGCACCTTTAAACATATCAAGTGCGGCCTCCCACACTTCCGCCAGAGTGATTTCATAATATGGACCCAGAAAAGCAAGGCTCCCATGACCCAGAACGCAGTGTAAATAAAAGTCGAATAAGGTAGAACTGATGTTTGCTTTCGTTGCCTCATGTGATTGTTCAGCCGCTTCTTTTTCGGCAACGGCAGCAACCCTACCAGTAATGGCCTCATCACGAGCTGCCTCAGCTTTAGCGAGTCGAGACTTTAATAACTCAATCTCCACGTTCTGGGAGGTGACTTTTTCCCGCAGTTCGGCGTTTTCTGCGCGATACTTCTCATTAACATGCTGTTCGGCGGCAAGCTTCATTTCTACATCTCTTTGTGCAGCATGTGCATCCCGCACTTGCTTCTGAAAAACTTCTTCTTTTTGAGTATATGATGCAGAAGAAGAAGCGAGATTTTCCTTAAGCTGCTTAACTTCAGACGCAAGCCTTGTATTGTCATCTGCAATACTCGTCATCTCCACGTCATGCTGCTTACGCCATTTGTCCCACTCAGATTTATCATTCTCCATGGTCATCATCGCCTCAAGGTTCATATGGTTGACCCTTTGAAGTTCATCAACCAACTTCTGCCATCCAGACATTCTTTCAATATCAAGCTTAACAGCATCGACATTTCTCAGCATTGCCTGCTTATCAATAGGAACCAAATCTAAGTCGAAACGGACTCCTCTTAGACACCAATTCGGAAATCGGCTCTGAAGTGTTGGAGGGCCGTCTTTAACTTGATATTTTGGCCTGTTAATGATGGTTTGAATATCAGATCCCTTTAGAGGAGGAGAACCGGCCGGAATGTTAGAAGAAATGGGAGCGTTAGCCTTCTCAGAAATAGCAGACGCGTCACTTGGCTTAGATCGTTTGCTCGATTCATCAGTAATTTGAGTCTTCCCTTTGTCGTCATAAGACTTTCGCTTATGAGAATCGTGAGTTCTGTAAGAAGAATCATATCGATCAGCATCTCTTCTTCTCTGCCGCTGCTCATAATCCCATTTTTCTTGAGCCTTCCTTTCGGCCCGTTCCTCATCTGTCTCTCTCTGGCCACCAAGATATTTCCCGAAGTCATAGGATCCACGTCCTCCATGACGCTGAAATGAGTCATAATATGAGCCGGAGCGTCCCATTGTAGAACCTGAAATTGGAAAAGAAAGGCAAGTCTTAGAAATTTTCAAATTAAAGGAGCTAAGTGCATATAAGTGCTAAAATCCTAAGTGTGTGTGGCGTGTGGGCTATGCGCGTCGGACTACAAACCACTTTTTTGTGTGGAAATGGTGACGGCTTGTATAGAAGGCGTTGTGGTTTGTTGCAAGGAAGAAGTTGCTTCGATAACAGGAGGGACCACTTTAGAAACATCATCTTTAAAGAGCTCCTGAGAGGTTATCATAATATCGCTCAGGCTGTCAAAAGTATCATCGCCATGGTGCATGGGAGAATTATCTTTTTCAACTTCCACCTCAGCCGTCTTTTCAAGAGTGTGAAGATTTTCCTCCTCTTCAACAACCGGGGCAAGTGCTAACTTACTGGACGATCCAGCAATGTCGGTAGGAGTAGAACACTTTACCAATGAAGTCTTAGCGGTAAGTTCTTGCGGTAAGAGTTCTTTAGCAGGAACAGGGGCATCTGACTCCTCAGCAGGAGAATCAGGGACTTTATGCGGCTGAGTGGAACGGGAAGGATGTAAGAGTCCAAATTCGTGGAGGAACTCATCTCTCAATAGAAATTGAACACTCCTCTCCTCGACCGGCACGGCCATAAGCCTCTCGAAGGTATTTTTGTGACGAGTTTCCCTAGAGGGGGGAGGGAGCGCTGAAACAGTAGAGAAAGAAGTTAACATTTGACAATTTGGACTTCAAAGAATTTTAGAAAACACAGGGAAAAGATAGATAGTCTTACTTCCCACTCTCCAAATGGCGTAAAATCCCGAGGGACAGCGAACAAAGAAAAACTGGCTTAGAAACCCAGGAACGCTTTCAGGAAGACCAATAATCAGTTTACGATTCCTGGCACTCCTTACAACTGTGATAGAGGGATGGTCTTTGGTCTTTGTAAATGAGCATAGAAAGAAAATTTCTCCAAAACTGGGAAAACGGTCCAGCATTCTCCTAAAAAGCACACACAGTCCCAGCAGGATGGCGTAGCCATTAGGATGAAGTTGGAAAGGGGAGATAGATAATCGAAGGAGAAGTTCTCGTAGACAGTCATTAAACGGGGGAATCGCTCCACTCAAGCACATTTGGCGGTTCACTGCGACAAAGCCGTGGGGCGGCCTATCAGCAGTGTCATTTACTCCAGGGAGCAAAGCGTCAAATTCAGCAATGCCAAACTGGGTGCATAGTTGACGGAAGACTTTATAACTCAGAGTGGTAGGAGTCCTTTCCGGGGGATCATTCAACGGAGTAGCAATTGGAAAAGCTTCTCCACTTGGTTCCAAGTCTTCTTGATGAGATGCCATTCTACACAATCAGCTGAATGTTCAAAAGTGAAGGTGCACGTTTCCTAAAAGTGTGAAGTGCTGTGCAAAACTAATGAAAACAAGAAAAAACAAGTATAACTGGAATTAAACTAACTGACAATCAGGCAAATACGAGATTTCAGAGCTTGTTAATACTCAAGTGTAGTGTTGATGCAGACAAATCAGTTTTAGTTTACCATTACGATTTTGCTTTAATACTTCACTTGAGTTGGTTATTGTGTAGCATTTCACTCATACAGTTCATTTAATTTAATTTTCTCTTTATCAACTAATCTGTCATTCGATGTGGGCAGTCAGTGGCAGTATATTCGTCCCAGTATTCTGTGAATGTCGTGTTAAGCAGGTTATTAGCATTAAAGTCAAGACAGTGTGAGAGGTAACACAATACAGTTCAAATTCAAGAGTTCAGCCAACTTCTGTGCAAAATCATCTAAGTCTTAAGTCGTTAAACGACCTATCATGAGTCGGGGCTTTTAGGTCGTATTAGGCGAGTCAAGATGCTCAAGGCATGTTCTCTTAAGTCAGGTCATTCAAGTCCAAGAATTCGAAGTCATAGAGTTCAAGTTCTTAAGTCGTTCGGATGGGTTCGCGAGCTACGAGTTAAGGGCTATCTCATCCACGACCTAGTCATTCAGATGTGCTTGCAAGGTTAAACCTTAAGTGCTAACTCGGCGACGACTTAAGAAAGATTCCCTATGAGTTAAATCAAGTCGTCAGTCCTTAAGTTGCACTGCAAGGAAAAGTTTCAAGTCTGGATGCAAAAATGCATGTCCTAGGTCGTTACCGACCTACGACCTACGACCTACTTAAGGTCGTCAAAAATTAAGTCGCGATTTCTGTTCAAAGGTGTTAAGGCGTTCATTCTCCCCAGTACATCAATTCGCCGAACTCCTAACCCGTTAACCCATTAGCCTCTCCTTCAACCAAAACTCTCGTCCCCTCAACGCATTCAATCATCTCGAAATCACCATACACCTAGTGTAATGATATTCCATCACAAATCACAAATCGGTCAAACTGAATCGCCGCAATCCATCGCCTTGTTCACACAAGACTGTCCAAGGCTAAGACAAATCATCTTGAATCCATCAATGATCAATTGAAACAAGGATTGCAGAGAATTACGGCATGAGAAAAGGGGGGTCAATGGTGAAAATGGGATTCGTAATTGGGTGATAATCGAGGAATGAATAGCAATCGAATCCACTTACGCAATACGAAATCGAAGATGTCTGGCGGTCGAGTAATTGAGTTTGTCTGAGAAGAACTTGAATGCTTGCAAATGACGGAATGAAACAGGTGAAGGAGAAGAAGGAACGACCTAAGCTATTTATGCCCTGGGACAGTGAAAGGTGAATCGACACATCCGGCTTACGACTTATACTAAGTCGTTCACGACCTACGACTCATCTTAAGTCGATCGAGATCTAGCACACTCATCAAGAAGCGAGCAAAGGAAATCGAAGCACACGACTTACGACTTAAGACGTATACTTCGAGGGGCAAATGTTAACTCCCTTTTAGCAACGACTTACGAGTTAAAAAGCTTAAAGCCTGTGTACTCAACGACTCACGACTTAGTTGCTAAGAAGGAATCTACGGCTTGAACGACTTACGACCTACCGGGTTAAGCAGCTTGCGACCTAGAGGAACTTCGCGACTTAACTACTCAACGAGTTAAAGGCTCTATGACTTAAGAAGGTTTCGACTTAACATGCTACGACTCATCAAGTTAACTCTTCTACGACTTAAGAGACTCAGCGACTTAACTGGCCTAGCGACCTAACTATCTGGAAGGCCTTAAGTCGTCTACGACTCATGGTTTGCTATAAGTCATCTATGACTCATGATTTGCTATAAGTGGCCTACGGCTTAAGAGCTTCATGACTCAACGAGACAAGCTTTCTACGACTCATGGTCCAGGCGGTTCAACGAGTCAAGAAGATTTACGACTCATGAGAACTGACGACTCATGAGGTCTTACGACTCATCACTCTTACGACTCATGAGGACCTGCGACTCATGAGAACTGACGACTCATGAGGTCTTACGACTCATTACTCTTACGACTCATGAGGACTTGCGACTCAGGAGGTCTTACGACTCACCAGGTTTACGACTTAAGGGCTATCAAGCTGGAATCCAAGGCCCTTGCCTGTGCTACTTTAATCTGATGAGTCGACTACGACTTAGCACTTCTCTTCCAACTGAGCCACAAGATGGACCAAATATGGCGCCCACGAGACATCTTAAGTCGAATACGAGTTACGACTTACCATGAGTCGGTCACGACTCATGACTTGGCCAAACCGAGAGCTCAGAAATCTGCTCCTATAAATAGGCCACCACTTCCAACATGAGGGGGACTTTTTTGGCCATTCATTTCTCCAAGCGCCGTTACGCTGTCGAAGCCTCCTCTCATTCAGCAATCAAAGATCTTCAAGCATTCGAGACACTACAACAATCTTCGAGAAGAGCTCCTAACATCCAACACGGATTCGTCGAGTTTCATCATCAAAGATCGAGCTAGTAGTCAAGAGTGTTTTCATGATCAAGTTGTATTGTATTTTGAAGGATCTTCTATCAAATTGTAACCGAATCAGCAATAAAAGGTTATAAAGTGGACGTAGGCTCAATTACGGGCCGAACCACTATAAATCTGTTGTTCATTTACTGCTTTTCTGCTATTTTCAACTTATATTCTGTTCCCGTACCAACGGGTGGTGCTTTCACAATTCTATTACACACACCGGGTGTTAGCGTTCACTTTTTACCGTTAACAATCTATTTAAACCAATTTAATTTATTTTAAACTATTTAAACCATTTTAATTTATTTTAAATCTAATTAATATATTTTAAAGCTATTTAATCTATTTTAATTATATCTAATCTAAATTAAATATATTTAACTATCTTAAATCAATTTAAAGGTACTTTACCTAGAATTAAAACTATTTTGGAGTATTTTAACTATTTATAATTATTTAAACCATTTCTAAATTTCCAAACCAAGTAAAGTGAAAGTGTTTAAATTCAATTCATTGTTTTTAAAAAGAAAATAAAGCCAAATGATGTTATAACCTAAGTTGGAATTTTGAATGTTATAATAAATTGAAATGATGATTTTGAAGCAAGGACTTAACCTGTTTTGGGAATATGATTTTTGGAAGAAATTATGATTTTGAAACGATATGATTTAAAAGTGGTGTAGTTTTGAGAATACGATAATTTGGTATAAATTGTGAATTTGACTTTGAAAGGAAATATAATTATAGAATTATGATTTCAAATGTGATATGATTTCAAAAGTGAATATGATTTCGAAAGTAAGTAATGATTTCGAAAGTGATATGGTTTGAATCGAATATGATATTTTGATATCAATTATGAAATGATTTTGGAAATGTAAAAGAACCATCTGGTGTGTAATAAGAAATTGGTTGTTAAAGAGACCGGGATCAGATATTGTCATACTCTCTGCCAATACCGAAAACCACTTTGACAACTGTGTACGCGGTGGAGATTCTAGAATGAAGTAGGATGGTGGCGACGATCCTATATGAGGTATATACATGGACCCGACTCCCATGAGTTGGCTTAAGGTGGCTAAAACAGGAGTGATTTTCGGGCCAAGTGAGGTCATTCCTCCGATCGAACACATTCCATCGATACTATATTCTGACTTTTGATTTATTTGATGGCCACCCTTCGATTTTTACTCAGGAGTGTGTTTCGAGTTGGGCGGTAGTTGCGGCTATGCGTTACCAACAGTCCGGATGCGTAATTGGTATATCTACCCTGGCATTGCCTAGTTGTGCTGTGTCACCTACCCTAGCGCGCCTTCTACGAGTTTATTTTGTACCATACCTATGGAGTGCCCTCTGACGACGCCCAGTATGGGGGAGATTACGGTACTGTATAGACTATGGGAATATATAAAATGTGTTAAGGGGGATATGGGTAACTCCTTAACGCTATTTTAATAGTTTAATTTACTTTAGACATTATTATAATAGCGTATATTACTACATAGTAGATAGTTTAACGGATCCTTAGGAGATGTGAATCCCGAGCATCTCTTGAGTTACTGCACTCACGTTAGACACTGGATAAGAGATGTCAAAACCCGTAAACATCTCTGACGCTGTTCCACTCATATTTATTTACCGATTTATTTAACTTACATAAGATCTTTTAGTTCTGACTCGAGTGTTTTGTCCTTTCAATTCGCTCGGGTCAGCCTGAGCATTTCAGGATTTAAAGACCTTATTTCTAGAGGACGAAGACGAAGATTTGTACTACTATTATTTACTATATTATTCCACTGCATCATACTGTTCCGCTGCATTATTATTTATTTATCTCTGATATGTGTAACTCTGATTTTGTATTGTATAAGTATAATCAAATGTTTTGTATACAACTTCATGAACTATTATTTGATTATTATATTTTGTCATTCCACTACAAGATTTTGTTTTGTTTTTTTTCTTTCCCTGCTTTTCTTATTCACCCCAATAACAATCCGCCCTTCTGTATGGTTTGAGTCTGACGTGTGTGGTTTATCGTCGATTTAAAGCATACAAAAAGGCGGGATGTTACATAAGAACTCCCTGGATACTAAGAGATAGAACCTTTCGACCCCTTTGAAAGGTTTGAAGCTGTTAAACTCTAATGGCTGCATCCCTTTGACTCCTTCGAAAGGTTTGGTAGTAGATTCTCTTCCTTAGTCTTTGTTGAATGACCTTTCGACTCAGTCGAAAGGTGGATTTTTTTTGGAGTAACATTTGCCCCCCCCCCATTCGAAGGGATGCTCTTGACTTTCCAAGTCATCTTTGTCAAAAGCTAAAATCTTCCCACCTCTTGGTCTTCCCGCATAGATCTGGGCGATCCATTTAAATCTTATCAAACGGTCGAGAATTTAGGTGACTTTTCTTATGTAGTACGCTCCTTCTCTTTCTTCTTCTTTTACCTACAATTAGAGTTATCGTGCCAAAGTAAAAGAATTCCTCGAAACTTCCTAAATTTTGCTTTAAAACAAAGTTAATTTGTCAAATTTGATTCATAAATTTTAGATTAATCTCTGTATTTATTAGTTTCAATCAGATTTTCAGTTTTCCAGATCCCAAAATTGAAATTCAATTTTGGTTTGGCTTGCTGAAGAACTTCTCTTAATTCAATTTTTTAAATTAGTAGAATTCATCTTTGACTTTGGATTTTGAAGTTGACGGTGATTGATAAAGAAAATCCCCTTATCGGGTTTAGCTCCTAATCCAAAGTTTTTGATTTTTGCCCTTTGTTTTAATCATGGGTTTTCGACTTCTCAATTATCTTCATGTTTCTCTTAAAATCGAATTAAAGCGATTTCAATTTAAATCTGTTTAGTTAACAGGTTTGATTTACGTGTTCTTCAAGAAAAATTTGAAAACTGGATTTATAATCGGGTTTGGCTTGATTACACCTAAGTCAATTACCCTGAAACTTCTCGTGTACAGTAGATAAATTTGGTGGCATAAAATAACATTTCTATCCCTTCGAAAGAGATTGAGGCGGAAATAATGGATTTGCCTTCTTAGCATCTTTCGATGGGGTCGAAAGGCATTATGATGCTAACTTTACCAACGTTGTCGAAAGGTTAGATAGTTAGATGGAGTGAGTCTAACCCTTCGATAACGAGCTCTTGACAAGGTTGAAGAGTTTCAAACCTTTCGACTATTAGCTTTCGACAAGGTTGAAGAGTTTCAAACCTTTCGAATATTATCTTTCGATAAGGTTGAAATTCTTTGACCTTAGAGTTGTCTCTGCTCATCTTTGTCGAAACCTTTAAAGCACATATGAGTTGAACCTGAAACCTTTCAACTTCAATGGATAGAATACGTTTCGACAACATTGACCAGACCTCTCGACAATGCCACAACACTAATGTTTTTAACTCAGGAATTTTAAGTTATTGGTTTCGACCATGTCGAATGGTCTTGCCACTTGGCTTAAGGTTACACTTGAAGTGTATCCAGACTTCCATAAAGCTTTTGACATTATCGAAAGGTAATGAATGGGCTAACGTTTCCTCTCTACCTTTCAACTTTGTTGATAGCTCAAGGAATTCGTATTGTTATTTATTTACTTTTTAGGATTTCAATAATGTTGAAGTATGATAGTTTAGGTTGACTCTATTTTCTTTTCGACATTGTTGAAAGCTTGAGCCACTGACCTTTCGACATTACCGACAGCTCAAACTACTTAGTCTTTGACTTAAACCGTTTACAACATTTTAAAACTTTGTGTCTGTTTTCATACTTAAGCTATTTGAGTAAACTTATTTGTTTAATTCTTGAGTACTTTCTAAATTCATAAACAAACAAGAGATTTAACTAAAACGTTTTCACCTGGCAAAATAATGAGCTCTCCTAAATTTGAAGCCATTGCCAAACACTCTTCCATTGTGTCTCAAGTCAAAGTCAACGCCATTCTCAAAGACTTTGGTATTATCGGGATCGAAGCTATCCTTCCCCAACCAACTGATACTATCGATAACCCTCCTGATGGGTACTTTTCTTACACCGCCATCCACATATGGCATGGTGGATTTTCCTTTGCCCGAGTTCCTGATCTCATACTTGACTCATGTTGGAGTTGCTCCGATTCAACTATCCCTTAATGTCTATACTCATCTACTATCTCTGGAGATGCTGGCGTTGGAATCTGGTCTTTCTTCGCTTAATGCTGAAGTACTAAACTCCTTGACCAAGTTAACAAGGTTGAGTAATCTTAACAAGCAGATTTACAGAGTCAATGTATATAAAAAGCTAATATCAGATAGTATCAACAAGTTCAAGGACTAAGAGAAGCGATTCTTTTTTGTCAAGTGCTTCGCTGGTGATCGCGGGACATTTGCTTCTCCCCATAAGTCTGCTCTAGTGTTGTCTTTGCTTTACTTTATGTTTTCCGTTAACTAATCTTTTGCTTTTTCAGGTGAATCTTCCAAAAAACTCAGTGATGTCGATAAGAAAACTGTCAATTCTCTAATCACAGTTTCAAAACAAATGGGGAGTAGATTGATGCTTTTAACATCTTCCATCTTAAGAAAACATTCTTTATTGCTATTTGGTCAGAGGATCCTAGAAACTCCTCCTACGATCATGAACACTTCTCGTGGCAAGCGCTTCCTTTCCTTAGGCGATGCCAAACACTTCACTTCAATGTCCCCTATTTGCGCTGACCCTTTAGGTATATTAACGGGTTAGAATTTTCCTTTTTTTCTTGTCATTCTTTGAATTACTTTGACTGATTTTATATCCGCTTGAACTTTTTCCGGTTTCTTCCAAGGCCATTGTATCTTCTAGCGGAGCTACCCTTCCTCCATCATCTTCTAAAGTAACATCAATTTTGGAGGCTTTTGCTAACTCCAAAAGAACTTTCAAAAGAAAATTAACGGAGCCTTCTGAAGACACGCCTCCGGCAAAAGTGGCTAAAGTCATCAATGCGGAGGAAGAGGAGGAGCGTATATCTCGTGAACAAGCTTCGAAGAGCCCTGTCATTGAAGCTTCCAAAGATAAAACGGAGCAAATTCCACCTACTCCAGAACCTTTTCCTCACATTACTATCTCTAACTCCCCAGCTGCCCTTGTGCAAATGCAGCTTGCTTTATTGACGACTCCTTCTAAGACGCAAATTCCTCCGGAGTCGTCATCTTCTGCTCCTTCACCGACCAATTTTGATGAACTCATCGAGCTCATCCTTCATTCAGAATCTTTTTTTTCTTCTTCTTCGCTGTCATTCAGTCCAGACTTGGCAGAAAATTATCGCTCTCTGGTGAAGCAACAACTTTTGGTAAGCACTCATGCGATTGATCTTATGATCACTGGATTTCTCTAATTGCTAACTTATGTTTCACCTCTTGTTATAGATTTCAAGGAACTAGATAGCTCTAAATGATCATGTTTCGAAATTTTCAAACGAATCCTCTAGGTTAAAGAAGGAGAACTCCGAGCTAAAAAAATAAAGCATATTCTTTAATTGCTGCCAAAAACGAAGCTTCTACAGAGTTGGAGCGAGTGAAAGCTTCCCTTGCCCAGGTTGAGAGTGATTTAGAAGTAGAGAGGCAAGCTCACTAGCTCACTCCTGATGGAAAATTTGCTATGGAGCTAACTTTGAAAGACTCGGAAGAAGAAAAAGCTCACTTGGTTGCCAAGAATACTTCCTTGAAAGACAAATTCAAAAGGACCAGAGCTTCACTCAAACTGGCTATTCGCACTCTCTTCGATGTCAAGAAACAAGTCTCTCAATTTGCTGAAGTCACCCTAGGGCCCATTATGCTGAAAAATTACGAAGATGCCCACATGCTCGCATACGTGGACAACTATGAGAAATGTCCTGATTTCGGTTTCCCTTCTCTCGACTCAGCCTTAGCCAAAAGAGTGATGGACAAAATCAACCAGATAAGGTAGGGTACCGGACCTAAGGGCGAGGAGGAGGTAGTTAATGTTGTTGAAGCTCTCTCCTTTGATATCCCTTCCTTCGACATTAAATCTGATTCTGAGGAGGAAGGTGATACTTATAATGCTGAAGAGGAAAAAGATGATGACGGTGATGAGGGCAGCGATAATGATGACAATGGTGATGATGATGATCCTACTGAAGGCCAAGGCCATAGTGGAGATAAAGGGGGTCCATCTGGTGTCATAGAAGAAGATGGTGGTGATTAAGATAAATTCTCTGAAAAGGAGCCATCCCCTCATAAAGATATGCCTCCTTCATCCCCTGGACCATCTACTCTTTTGGAGGAGGAAACTGCTTCCACCCATTCTAAGAATCTAGAAGAGAAAGAGCAGGCTCTCCAGGCTCCCATTCCAGTTTAACAGGTGTGGAATTCCCTGTTTAAATGTCTTACACTTCGAAGATAATAATTAGTGCTAAATCATTTGTCTTAGATAAAGAAGAAGTCTACTTTCCCCTATAGAACAAAACTTGACAGAAAACGGGCGGAAATTAACAAGTTATATAGGGAGTTAGACAAATTAATAAAGGAGCACAATGTTATGTCTGAGAAATATCATAACCTTGACAAGAGCACCTTCGTATTAGCATCTTTTAAATACCAGAGGGCTGCCCCTTTATTAAAGAGAGAGAGCCTCCGATATGATGCTCTCTTGAAGCAAAATCACGAGTTACTAACTCTATTCTGGATGATGATTGAAGAGAGAGATATTTTAGCTAACTTTTTGTATAAAGCTTATTGTAGACATTATATTATTGATTTTTCGTACTTAGGTGAATTCAGTGAGGGTCTACTTAGATGCTTTCATAAAAGATACTTAGATGAATTTGGATCTAACCCGCATCTGGGAGCTTGCTGGAACTTACCGCGGGTCAGATCGATTCCTCAAGATCTCCCCACTAAAAAACTTAAGTACTACAAGGATAAATTTGTTTCCGAGTTTTTCTCTAAATCAGTTTTGTATGAACCAGATGAATGATTGTAAATATGTAACAACCAATTGATTTATGAGTACATGTTTTGGTTCTATTTTCTATGCTTAGTTTCTTTTTACTGTACTATTTTAGAATATCAGTTCTTTAGGTCGAGTCGTCCCTAGAGACCACTTAAGCCAATACGTTAAATTAAGAAGGTTTTACTCTAAAAATGCATCAATTTTAAAGACTTCAAAGTTAGCGAGATATTATTTCCTTCGATATTTACAAAAATTGTACTTGGAATACCCTCGCCCCCGTTTTGACTTCGTCGGCAATGAGAAGGAAACTTTCCTTAAAGAGATCAGAACATTTCACTCTAAACTAATTATGGTTGCGATACTCCCCCAGTTGGGAAATGGGACTATAGCAAATGTTTGTCGGTCATTACCCCAGAAGGAGTTACTATGCCTTTTGATTCGACGGTTATGCTCTCAGCTAACTCATTAGATAAAGTTAGAAAAGTAGTCTCTCAACTGTAAATGTAACCACACTGTTTATTGTACCTTTTTAATTTTTTCGTTGTTTGAGTTGTAATCTGTTACTATAATAATAAAGATACCTTTTATTTCTATCTTGATTTTAATTCCACTCTTTTTGTTTAAATAGGAGCTACGATTGTCTACAACTTCTCTTCCTTATAATTTATCGTCACGTATTGACGTTCTTAGAGAGAAGTTGTTGCAAAGAAGTGGAGCGATCGTGCCTAGCTATGACATTTTACTAGAACGTTTTGGCGGTAATATTGAGGCCGTGAAATGGCACAAAAGATATGTTATTCAGAAAACCATTACCAGCGGCCAAAAAGACCACATTGCCTATCTTGAGGCTGATATTATGAAGAAAGATGAGATGATCACTGTTACCTGAAGATTTGACCAGGCAACTAGGCACTCGGCACTTGCATACCGTTTGGCATTAAGAGTCGTTCGGTATTGTATATCGTCCGGCATTAAGTGGCATTCGGCATCTATGGCTGTTCGGAATTCGAGAGTGTTCGGCATCAGACCCTGCTCGGTATTCGAGAGCGTTCGGCACTCAAAGAGCGTTCGGTATTCAGGAACGTTCGGCACTCAAAAAATGTTCGGCATTCGAAAGTGTTCGGCATACATGGATCGTTCGGCATTCGAGAGTGTTCGGCATGCATAGAGCGTTCGGCATGGCAGAGTCATTCGGCATTCCATACTGCTCGGCATCCACACCTCGTTCGGCACTCAACCTCGTTCGGCATAAATCTCGATCGGCATTCGAGATCGTTCGACATCCAGAGGTGTTCGACATTCAGAGTTGTTCAGCATCTAGAGATGTTCGACATCCAGAGGTGTTCGACATTCATCCAATCTCGACCGGCTTCGACTATTGCTCGGCCTGCACTCTCCGCTCAGCACATCACTTCGTTCGACATCACTCGTTCGACATCACCTCGTTCGGCATGACGATATCTTACGGCATCATTTCGTTTGCCATCTATGGTTCGGCACACAGAGCTCACTCTTTTTGGGCCGAGGTATTTAGCTGCCGGGCCCACCAGTGAAGTCCAACCCATCTTTGTCTATAAATAGAGAGGCAAGGGCACAGTGAAAAGGACCTTTTTTCGAGAACACTGGGGAGACTCTACCACTTTCAAGACTCGTTCTTTTGACTTAGCAATTGTATTCAAGTAGTTGGTGTACGGATTGTATCTGTAATCAATTATCAAGTAAAGCAATAAAGTTGAACCTCAAAGTGGACGTAGGCAGTTATGCCGAACCACTATAAATCTGGTGTTCTCGTTTCTGCATTCAATTTAGCATATTGTTCTCTGTTTAAATTGACTTTCTTCATTGATCTCTCTACATAATCTTTCTAAACGGGGTTAGTGACCAATTTTGGTGCTAACACTTTGGTGCTTTCACTAAGAGTCGAATTCTCAGGCCATAAGGATCTGCTTTGAAGCTACTGGATTGAATAAATCCCCCGAAGGAGATCCGAGTCATTCATAAGACGTTCGTTGATTCTACTCAGAGTTCCTACCAATAACTCTACAATGGGAAGACCACGTACCAGATTAGCCTCTCATAATGCGGATGCCCATGAGACTGCTAGCGTACAACAAGCAGGGCCTAGCAATCAGCAAGCAAATCTAGGTGCAGGGACTACCGCTCAGGACCAAATGCAAGTTGTCACCATAATAGAGTTCAATGACTTGATGAGAGAGCTCAGGGAAAGCAGGAGACAACTTGGAGAGCAGATGCAAGCTAACGCCAACCTTATGGCACAACTCACTCAACAACAGCATCAGAATGCTGGGGGCTGTCCAGCTCCTTACTCTTCATCTGATAGCTCAACGTCATCCGACGAACCTCCCAGGCGTAGATGCCGCAAGACTGAAACAACACAGGCAGGAGCTGCCAATCAAACAACTAGGGATCGTTTACACCTCGGAGGCCACAACCGAGCAGGAACGGGAAACTTAGGAGTTGGAGCGCAGGTGGAGGCCGGACGCCCGACTCACCAAGATGCCAATGATGTCGGACCTCAAGATGCACGTCTGGCAGATCACCAGCAGAGGAAGCATCAGCATGATCAATCCTGAAGGACAGACTCCAACCTGCCATCTTCCATACAAACCCCAGACTTATCAGCTATGGTCAGACAATTGATGAGAGAAAATCAAGGCCTGAAAAATGATGACTGAGGAGTATCCAGGAGTCATACTCCGTTCACAGACGTTGTTCTGCAGGTAGAATACCCCAGGATGTTTAGCATGCCAATTATCCCGGCCTACGAAGGAAAGACTGATCCCAGGCAGCATGTGATGAGGTACAAATGGATGATGGATTCAGCCAGAGCAAATGATGCAACCAAGTGCAGGTGCTTTCCAATAACCCTATCTGGGATTGCTACCATGTGGTTCACCCGACTTCCTCCGCGGTCCGTATCCAGTTTCGAGGAGTTAGCGAAGAAATTTATAGAACAGTTCAGAATACACACTACTCGTCCAAAGGACGTGATGTCTCTATCAAGTGTAATCCAAGCTCCTGGAGAGTGATTGAAGGAGTATTTACAGAGATTCCATGTTGCGGCTACTGAAGTAAGTAATCCCAATGATCATGCAATTCTTATGGCTGTGATGCGAGGTGTAGATCCGGATTCAGAGTTTGGAGATTGGCTGGCAGGAAAACCTCTAACTACGCTAGAGCGTTTTTACTCAAAGGCACATCAGTTCATAAGAAGAGAGAAAGCCAGGTGGATAAGGCGAGATAAGGCACCGGGGCCTGTTCAGGAGTCCGTGAAAAGTAACATTGCTGTGAAACAATCCGGAGACAACTCGAGGAAAGTTCAGGTCAATGTTCAGAACAAACCCGGACAGGCAAAGGACTCCAAAGGAAGAAATCAGGGGAAGAAAAGAGAAGTGGGGAAATGGAAGCCGAGGATTCCAACCTACAACGAGTACACCCCACTGAATGCATCTCTTGAAAATATTTACCTATCAACTTGCAATACCTTTCAGTATAGAAATCCGCGCCCAAAGGGGTCAACCGAGGAACAAAAGCGGTTCGGGAAGTATTGCCGCTTTCATGAGACTTATGGGCACAATACCGAAGAGTGCAGACACCTACACGACACTATAGAGAAGTTGATTAGGCAGAAAAAGTTACAGGAGTTTGTAAAGGATCCGCAAGAAGGTGGATAGGGAACATCCCATCCCGATCATGCACCAGCCCCACGTCACTCCGAGGAACCTGCTCGGACCGTGGGCAGACTAGTCATAAATACGATCATCGGCGGACCTCACCCTACAGATACGAACTGGCAAGAAATGGAGTGGTATGCTAATTCTCTAAGGCATGCAGACTTTGAGTGTTGTTCCAATGTGGAGGATGGGACCCCAGCTAAACAGCTGCGCATGATGACAGACGATATAGTATTCAGGAGCAGAGATGCTGATCAGGTGGAGGCTCCTACCATTGACCCGATGGTCATATCTGTGACAATCGGGTCGGCTTTTGTGAAAAGAATTATAATTGATTGTGGAAGTTCTGTCAATATCATCTTCAAGAAGGCTTATGACCAGATGAAGATGGAGACGAAGGATTTGAAGGCATCTAAAGCTCGTATACACGGCTTTAATGGCGCAGCGGCTGATGCAGTGGGGTATGTGGAATTTCTAGTTGAACTGGGACAAGGTGAGCGAAGGAGGGTGTGAATCCTACCTTTCGTAGTTTTGGATGTAGGTTCTCCATACAATGTATTTTTGGGCCGACCGGCCCTGGCTGAGTTTAGGGCAGCATTGGCTCCATGGTGTTTGACTTTAAAGTTTCCAACTGACAAAGGAGTAGGTGTTGTTCATGGCGACCAAGCAACCGGTCGTGCATGTTATGTGGCCGAGCTCTGAGAGGCCCAGCGAAGAGAGAAAGGGATGGTTGCGGACAATTCCGTCCGCATCCAGAATACCGACAATTGAAAAATAATGCCCGAGCTCTGGCTCGAAAAAAATTCTCAGATCTACAGAGACATAGATCCGAGGGACGATGATGAGGAACCCAGGGAAGAAAAAGCAGCACCGGCTGAACTGACGATCGACATTTCGGTCAGCCGGGACGATCCATCGCGAGTATTGAAGTTTGGATCACAACTCAGCCCCTCAATGACCGAAGACCTTAGTGATTTCCTTCGAGCGAATCTCGATGTTTTTGCTTGGACACATTCCGACATGTGCGAGATTTCTCCTGCTATTACGAGTCATATGTTGAACATAGACCCGAAGTACGTCCCGGTTAAGCAGAAGAGGAGAGGAATGGACCCAGAGAGGTCCGCTGCTCTCAGAGAGGAGGTGGACAAGCTCAAAGCTAATGGGTTCATCCGCGACGCCCTCTACCCTGAATGGGTATCAAACCCCGTGCTGGTGAAAAAGGCAAACGGGAAATGGAGAACTTGCGTAGATTATTCCGATTTGAACAAAGCATGCCCCAAGGACAGTTTCCCATTACCTAGGATTGATCAGTTGGTCGACTCCACTGCAGGGCATGAGTTGTTGTCATTCATGGATGCATACTCGGGATATAATCAGATCCCGATGCACATTCCAGACCAGGAACACACCAGTTTCGTCACAGACGTAGGGCGATATTGCTATGTAGTATTGCCTTTCGGATTGAAAAACGCAGGAGCGACCTATCAGCGTTTGGTGAATCGAATGTTCAAAGATCAGATTGGTAGAACGATGGAAGTCTATGTGGATGACATGCTCGTGAAGTCACGGCAATCAAACGACCACATTCGGGACTTAGCAGAGATGTTTGACATACTAAGATATTATGGAATGAAGATCAACCCTCTGAAATGTTCCTTCGGCTTTGCGTCGGGGAAGTTTTTGGGATTCATTGTTAATGCCCGGGGAATTGAAGCCAACTCGGAAAAGATTCAAGCTATTCGAGACGTACAAGTGCCCAGAACTATAAAACAGGTGCAAAGCTTGAATGGGAAGGTGGCTGCGCTGAGTCGATTCATATCCAGAGCCACAGACAAGTGTATTCCCTTCTTCGATATAATAAAGAAAGGAAAGAGGAATTTCGAATGGACATCCAACTGTGAGGAAGCGTTCCGAGATCTGGTGAGGCATTTGGAGAGTCCTCCAGTGCTGTCGAAACTAGTAGACCACGAAATGTTGTACGTATACTTGGTCGTATCCCCGCATGCTATAAGTGCGGCTTTGGTTCGCGAGGAGGACCGAGTCCAAAAGTCGGTGTATTACGTTAGTAAACGTTTAACGGGGGCAGAAAGAAATTATCCTAAAATTGAGAAATTGGCCTATTGCTTGGTGATTGCATCACGTAAGCTGCGTCCATACTTTCAAGCACACTCAGTTAGTGTCTATACCGATCAGCCCTTACGACAAGTACTCCAACGACCAGAAACTTCTGGAAGGATGTTAAAATGGAATATCGAGTTGAGTCAGTTCGATATTACCTACCTGCCACGAAGATCCATATAAGGGCAAGCATTAGCATATTTCATCGCTGAGTTTACTGTATCTGACGAACCAGATAGTCACAGTGTCATTCCTCCCATTCGATGGAAATTGTACACCGATGGGGCATCAAACGACCGTTGCTCTGGAGCTGGTGTAGTTCTCGTAACTCCAGAAAACTGATCGATTTGTTATGCTTTGAAGCTGAATTTCCCGGCTACGAATAATGAAGCAGAATATGAAGCATTGATTGCTAGTTTAAAGCTTATTGGAGAACTCGGGGTAAAGTCAGTTGAAATATTTTATGACTCGCAGTTGGTGGTATACCAAGTGCGAGGAGATTACCAAGCAAGGGGACAGAAGCTTGCTCCGTACCTTGCTCTGGTTCAGGAACTATTGACGAACTTCGAACATTATGACATTTCACACGTCCTACGTGAACAGAACAAGGAAGCCGACTCATTGGCCAAATTCGCAAGCACTGGCGATTCACAACAAATAGGATTAGTTCCCGTCAAAATCTTACATGCTCCAAGCGTAGATATGATGGAGGTTGATTTTGTGTTGGAAACAAGAATCGAGAGGGAGTCATGGATAACCCCATTCAAACTGTACCTGATGAACGGGACTTTACCCGAAAGAAGGAGCGAAAGACGACAGGTCATTTGCAAAGCCGCACGATATGTGATGCAGGATGGAGTAATGTATCGGAAGGGGTTCTCAGTCCCCTTATTACGGTGCATTGCCCATGAGGAGACAAAGCGGGTCTTGAAGGAAGTTCATGAAGGAGAATGTGGCGACCATACTGGGGGGCAGACGCTAGCAAAAAAGATCCTCCGTTACGGATACTATTGGCCAACTGTGAATCGGGATGCTACAGATTATGCAAGAAAATGTGACAAGTGTCAAAGATATGCGAAAATCCCGAGAGCTCCACCAACGGAACTCACACAAATGGTTAGTCCCTAGCCGTTTGCAATCTGGGGAATTGACATAATCGGTTCTTTGCCTATATCCAAAGGTGGTGCAAAATACGCGATAGTTGTGGTCGACTACTTCACAAAATAGGCCGAGGCAGAGCCTTTAGCCACAATCACCTCCAAGAAGGTCATTAATTTCGTTGTACGAAAAATTATATGCCGCTTTGGCCTCCCGCGAACCATCATTACGGACAACGGAACTCAATTTGAAAGTAGAGAATTCAAAGATTTCTGTTTAAAGTACGGCATTGAGAAAAAGTTCACCGCCATTGCTCATCCGAAGGCTAATGGACAAGTTGAAGCCGTGAACAAAATAATCAAGTCCATATTGAAGAAACGTTTGGAAAAGGCTGGAGGCAAGTGGGTAGATGAACTCCCAACAACGTTATGAGCTTATAGAACTACCCACAAATCCGCGACTGGCCACACTCCATTCGCATTGGCGTACAACTCGGAAGCTGTTATACCCGTGGAGCTTGAAGTTCCATCACATCGGGTGATACATTATGATCCTAAGACGAATCAGGATCTCTTGTTGGAATCACTGGACTGCGTTGATGAAAAACGTGAAGAAGCTGAATTAAGGGCGGCAGCATATAGGCACCGAGTCAAGCGATATTACGACGAGAAAGTCCGCCCAAGAATCTTTGATGTGGGTGATCTCGTTTTGAAACGAGTTTTCCCGGTACCATCACGTATGAATCCCAACTGGGAAGGTCCATATGTCGTTGAACGAAAGCTTGGAGAGGGAACTTTCAAGCTAGCGACCGTTGATGGCGTGACGCTCCCCCGAGCGTGGAATAGTGGACATTTGCGACGTTATTATATTTAGCCTTTTTCTTTCCTATTTTAGGTGCAATTGTTTACCATATGTTTTTATTCCATTGATTCTTAGTTTCCTTTTAAGCATGTAATCAGATGATTTAGTTTATTAATAAAGGCTTGAAGCCATCCTTTCTATAAATTATTGATGTTTCTGAACCTCATAGTCTGGTGACAAACAGCTGGAGTTGCATTATTCTACCTAGCGTACAAACTCACATAAACGACGTAAATCTCCGAGTCCCCTGAGTGCAGACCGAAGTACTCTAAATCCCCGAAGCGCGGACTAGAGTATAAACGACTTGAATCTCTAAGTCCCCTGAGTGCGGACCGAAGTACTCTAAGTCCCCAGAGCGCGGACTAGAGTATAAACGACGTAAATCTCCGAGTCCCCTGAGTGCGGACCGGAGTACTCTAAATCCCCGGAGCGCGGACTAGAGTATAAACGACTTGAATCTCCGAGTCCCCTGAGTGCGGACCAGAGTACTCTAAGTCCCCGGAGCGCGGACTAGAGTATAAACAACTTGAATCTCCGAGTCCCCTGAGTGCGGACCGGAGTACTCTAAGTCCCCAGAGCGCGGACCAGAGTATAAACGACGTAAATCTCTGAGTCTCCTGAGTGCGGACCGGAGTACTCTAAGTCCCCGGAGCGCGGACTAGAGTATAAACGACGTAAATCTCCGAGTCTCCTGAGTGCGGACCGGAGTACTCTAAGTCCCCGGAGCGCGGACTAGAGTATAAACAACGTAAATCTCCGAGTCCCCTGAGTGCGGACCAGAGTACTCTAAGTCCCCGGAGCGCGGACTAGAGTATAAACGACGTAAATCTCCGAGTCCCCTGAGTGCGGACCGGAGTACTCTAAATCCCCGGAGCGCGGACTAAAGTATAAACGACTTGAATCTCTGAGTCCCCTGAGTGCGGACCGGAGTACTCTGAGTCCTCGGAGCGCGGACTAGAGTATAAACGACTCAAATCTCCAAGTTCCCTGAATACGGACTGGAGTACTCTAAGTCCCCAAAGTGCGGGCTAGAGTATAACCAGCCTGATTCTCCAAATCCCCTGAATGCGGACTGGAGCATTCTGAGTCCCTAGAATGCGGATTGAAAAATACTCTAAATACAAGAAATGTGAAATAAGAGATGTACAATTCCAAAGAATGTCCGAACAATGTGAGAATGGATTGGGAATTTATGTAACTCATAAGAACTTAAGTTTCGACCACAGTTATACAGAAAGCTAAAAAGCAGAAATCATTCAAATGACAAAGAAACTAAACTTTATTCAATAATCCAAAATGGGGTTATACAACCACTCCTCCAAAACTCGGAGTCAAAAGTCTATCTACATAAACTACGAAAATGAAAAAGTAAAAGTAGTTACATGACCTAAGCTAAACCTTGTTGAACGAGTATAGTGGCTACTTCTTCGACTTCTTTAGTTTCTTGTCCTCCTTTGCTTTCTCGGATGACTCCTCTCCCTCATGCTTCCTATTGGACTTTTTGCTCGCCAAAGAAGCGGAGTTAGGAGTGGGAGGAGGAACATCCAGTGGTTTGGATTTGCCGGGAAGAATGACTTTCAGAGGCCTGTTCAGTGGGTCGTTAAGTTCTATTACTTGAGACTCGACCTTGATCTCAACTTTCTTCTTCTTCTCTTCCGCTAGTTGCTCCTTCATACTCACCTTCGAAGTGTGTTCTGAGGCGCCCGTGATTTCAATTTCATAACTCCCTTCAACGGGGGATGAAGTTTCAGACTTATCATCATCTAGCGCCCCGATCACTTGAGCATCAGGACCGGGGGTTACTCCCGCGTGAGTAGCATCGCTCGTTTTCCCCGTCTCCTCCTTGGCGTCATCGCTCCTCGAAGTCGGTTTAGGATCAGAGCGGCCTGCATAAAAACATAAAGAACGAACGTTAGAATCAATAACCGCTCGCAGAAAGCGACAGATCTGTGAACTTCAAGAAGAAGAGTTTTATATCGATTTCTTGCTGGCTTTCGGCTGTGCAAGGAGTCTCACCCTCCAGAATGGGGGATAGCACGTGAATGCCGAGGCCGGGATCTTCCGGATTGTAGCCAACGTGTTGCTCGAATGGATCAAGTGCTGGTCGATCGACCGATTGAGTAGAAGGAGGAGCCGCAGCTTCGGTCCAGATGGACCAGCCATGTCATTTTTCTCCTTTGATGGAGAAGAGCCTTTGTCGAAAAGAGCCATTGCTGCAGACAAATCTGAGGGCTCGTTCCCCCTGAGACACTCTTTTACTAGAGCCTCCTCATCCACCTCCTCAGTGCCCAACTCCACTTTTCTAATTTTTATTAAAGTCTCCCAAGCCTCGGCTAAAGATTCAAGGTAGCCCTCGCTTAAGAAAGTCAAGTCCCGGTGCATGAGGACATGGGCGTTGTATTCGGCGATCAGCGGGTCAAACATACACTTGACCTCTTCTCTGCCGGCCTCTGCAGCCGCTTCAAGACGGGAGTCGATCTCCACAGACGCAATTCTTTTGCCCTCTTCACGGGCTTCGTCCTTCATCATCCCAACCTTAGAAAGCTCATCATCGAGCTTTTCTTTTAAGAGTCGTGTAGCAACAATCTCGTTGCAATATCGTTAGGACTCCTCTTGAGCGGTTATCTTCTCTTCTTTCTCCTTAGAGAGTAGCTCCTTCAATTCTTTAACCTGCTGGGCGAGCACATCCCTTTATTTTTGAACGGAGTCCTTTTCTAAAGCCAGGGCTGCACTGCGTTGGACTGCTTCGTCAAGTTCCTTTTTATGAGTCATCTCTAGTCGAGTGACGGCCTCAGCAGTGTCTTTAGCACTTTGTTCAGCGGCCTAGAGCTTGTACTTGTACGAAGCGAGCTCTTCATCCTGGTTTTTGATAATGTCTTTGTCAAAGATAGCTTCAAGCTTCAAGCGGTCGATCTCCTGTTGACGCTCGACAGAGATTTCCGAGACTTTTTTGACTAAATGAACAAACGCGTCATGTTGAACATAGACGTCGCTGTTGCAAGCGATGGCACTCTACTTGACGTGCCCCGGAATATGATGAATTGCTAGAAGGAACTTCAGACCGTCAAAGCAGATTTTGGGAAATTTAGCTTTGAGCTCGGCCAGCTTCTCCGATATCGTTGGGTCTACCGTAGGAGCAGGGGGAGGAGGTTTTGAAAGTTCTGTCCTCTTACGATGTTCCCGAGATTGTCGTGTGCTTGACGAACCAGAATGTTGATCTCGGGAGACATCGGGTTGAGACCCCTTCTGCGAAGATTTTTCTCTGCCTGGCTCTGTTTAAGGAAGAGGATCGCGAGAGTATGAAGACTGGCTGTAAGATTTCTTTCGATAAGTCGGCTCTAGGGAACGGTTGTCTCGGTCTCCGGAGTCATCTCTATCGCGGCGCTTTCCGGAGCCTGAATCCCGGCCAGAATGGTGAAAGATAGATGAACCGTGAAGACGATCGAATCCATGGGAGCGTCCCATGTCACCTACATAGAATAAAAATAACAATGAGTTAGGAAGAATCGGGGTAATGGCAAAAATTGAAGTGTATGGTGAAGTGCATGTGTGCGTGTGTGTCCTAGTGTTCCCCCCGACGGACCAGTTTCTTTATCTTTACTGATTGGAGTATTATCTCCCGGTGTTGGGCATGAACGTCTGCATCGCCTTTGATGGGCGAGTGGAGTCTGAGTGCCTCCGGGTCATCAAAATCATAATTGAGTAGATCATCAGGAATGGAGAGGTTCGACAGGCCTTTTAAAGAACTCTCTAAATGTTGTGAGGAAGCTTCTTTCTCCACTGGAACAAGAGTAACTTTAGAAGTTCCGCCAACTTTTTCCTTTCTCATCTTGTACGATAGTTTCTTTTTCCTCTTAAAAGGGGAAGATGACATCTCGATGTCGTGAACTTCGATCGTCGGATCCTGAGTGGGACCAATATTCTCATCTTGTGTTTCAGGTGTTTCAGTCTCCTTAATTTCCTCCTCTTCTAGTGCATCAGGAGCATTGCGTGCTGAAGACTCAGCTTGTTTTTTCCCTTTGCCAGAGGCAGGTCTGGGAATGGTGACGCCTTGAGAAAGGCTTATCCGACGGCCTTCTGCCAACAGTCCAAGCCTTGTAAGTGACTCATTCGAAATGAGAGTTCTAATGTCCCATTCTTCAGCAGGAAGGGCTCGAATAGCTTCGACGGCATCAGAGTATCCGCAGCCGTCAGGATGTGGATTGATACCTGAAAAGATGGGTAAAAGTTAGAAAAGGTACGGCTTTGACTAAACACAAGTAATGGTCCAAGAAAAAGGCTTACTTCCTTCAACCCATCTCCTCGCAAAGCTGGGAGGACAACACACATAAAACCATTCCTGTTTATACAAGGCGAACTTGGTCCACGCCCCAGTTAAGATTTGACATTTGTTATGCGGTTCGAGAAACATGAATGATGGGCTATCCTTCCGCTTCTTGATGCAATATATGTATCTGATATCGCCCGGAGTTGGAAGCCTAGACAGGACATTCATAAAGAGAATGCAAGTACCATAGAGGAATGCATGGCCGTTCGGGTGCAGTTGCGATGGTGCAATGTCAATATATTGCAGCACATCCCGAAGAAACGAGTTGAACGGTGGCACACTGCCAACCCAGCACATGAATTTATTACAAGCTGTGTATCCGACTGGGGGCAAGTGTGGACGATCGTGCTCTGATGGAACTAGCACGTCATCAAAGGGGATTTCGTGAACAGAGCATATCCAACGGAATGTACTTTCATTAATCTTCGAAGCATGTGAATCGACAGGGTTGTCCAAGAAAATTGCTGCCTCCAGAGCGTTGGGAGCTAAGTCATGTGCAAGGGAGGTTGATGGGTTTGAAGTATCTGTGACTTCTCGTCGGGAGGACGGCCCAGGTCTGTCTAAAATCGTGGCGGAACTAGATTTCCTAGACATCTCTGATAAAAATTGAGTCTAGCAGAGCACCTGTTCGAACTGTACTAGAAAATTAATCGACGTTAGACGTAATAATACGAATATTCCCCCCCACCCCGTGTGGTGTGTGAACTAGTGCGATCATTCAGGTGTAAACGCTGAAGAAATTATAAGTCACAGAATTGATGGTATAAAGTTGAGCTTTGAACTGTCGTCTTCGAAGACCGTCATCGCTGACCGTCTCCGAAAGCCAGCCTTGCAATGTTTTTAATTTTGGACTTGGACATTGGCACTGCGTGTTAAAAGCTTTTATCTGTTTTTATCGGTTTAAGTTCAGGCTTGTGATTATTGAGACTAGGAAGTTGTCAGTCCAGATTAGTTCGATATGCTAGTATGCTTAGGTCCTTGTCCTTGTTTTTGTTATATGGTCAGGCAAGGTGAATAAGTGTTCGGCCTTTGTTCTGTTCGGCCTTCGTTATGCTCGGCCTTCATTATGTTCGGCCTTCCTTCTGTTCGGCCTAGATATCGTTCGGCCTTCGTTCTGTTCGGCCTTCCTCCTGTTCGGCCTAGATATTATTCGGCCTTCGTTCTGTTCGGCTTTCGTTCTGTTCGGCCTTCCTTTTGTTCGGCCTAGATATCGTTCGGCCTTCCTTCTGTTCGGCTTAAATACAAGTGCACGTGGCAAATCGTGCCGAGCGATTCGCTCAGCCTCTGCCTTTAACATCACTTCTCTTCTTTTCCTTCATCTCTCCCGACCGGCACGGCCGAGTCTTTCGGCAAGCCGTGCCAAACCACGGCCATGCCAATCCACACCGCTAGGCTTTATCTCCAATTCCGTGCACCCTTGTACTCACTCGGCTTTAAAAGATCGTACCGAGACACAACAGTTCATCACCCACGCGCCTCTTACTCCCTTTAATCTACGGAGGATTCATGAGTTCGAGTTTTGTGTTATGCTTCCTAATTTGAGAAAACGATCGAAAGGTTCTTACCGAAAAGAACAGCGGGAGCTTGTGGGTCTATAAACTTAAGATGGAATGTTGTTCGAGCTTAATTTGGGAAGGGCTTGTTGGATTCAAAGTAAGAAGGGAGGATCGGAAGAGGTGAATAAAACTTAAGGGAGGTAAGTTACGTATTCTTGGAAAGTTACGGAGGTAAAAAGTGAAAAAGAGAAGAAGAAGGAGAATGCCGGCCTTTATAGGAAAGGAGAGGAAGTCGAAGAGGCAATAACCGGTAGAACCGGTCAAAATGACATTGTTCGAAATCGGCCATGTCGTTCGTCATCAAGGGTGTTCGGCTTTGGCTATGTTGTTCGGTATTTGCATATCGTTCAGCACACATCGCCTCACCTGGAATTCGAGAGAAGATACTATCGTGAAGACTAAGCCACAGCTTGAAGCAAAGCACGGTGGATTCATGATTCAAAGCACATCACGTTTAACCACATAATGCGCTTTGGGGGGCAAGTGTTACATGAAGATTTGACCAGGCAAATAGGCACTCGGCACTTGCATACCATTCGGCATTAAGAGTCGTTCGGTATTGTATATCGTCCGGCATTAAGTGACGTTCGGCATCTATGGTCGTTCGGAATTCGAGAGTGTTCGGCATCAGACCCTGCTTGGTATTCGAGAGCGTTCGGCACTCAAAGAGCGTTCGGTATTCAGGAACGTTCGGCACTCAAAGAACGTTCGGCATTCGAGAGTGTTCGGCATACGTGGATCGTTCAGCATTCGAGAGCGTTCGGCATGCATAGAGCGTTCGGCATGGCAGAGTCATTCGGCATTCCATACTTCTCGGCATCCACACCTCGTTCGGCACTCAACCTCGTTCGGCATAAATCTCGATCGGCATTCGAGATCGTTCGGCATCCAGAGGTGTTCGGGATTCAGAGTTGTTTCGCATCTAGAGATGTTCGACATCCAGAGGTGTTCGACATTCATCCAATCTCGACCGGCTTCGACTACTGCTCGGCCTGCACTCTCTGCTTAGCACATCACTTCGTTCGACATCACTTCGTTCGGCATCACCTCGTTCGGCATGACGATATCGTACGGCATCATTTCGTTCGGCATCTATGGTTCGGCACACAGAGCTCACTCTTTTTGGGCCGAGGTATTTAGCTGCCGAGCCCACCAGGGAAGTCCAACCCATCTTTGTCTATAAATAGAGAGGCAAGGGCACAGTGAAAAGCACCTTTTTTCAAGAACACTGGGGAGACTCTACCGCTTTCAAGACTCGTTCTTTTGACTTAGCAATTGTATTCAAGTAGTTGGTGTACGGATTGTATCTGTAATCAATTATCAAGTAAAGCAATAAAGTTGAACCTCAAAGTGGACGTAGGCAGTTACGCCGAACCACTATAAATCTGGTGTTCTCGTTTCTGCATTCAATTTAGCATATTGTTCTCTGTTAAATTGACTTTCTTCATTGATCTCTCTACATAATCTTTCTAAACGGGGTTAGTGACCAATTTTGGTGCTAAAAATCACCATGCTGAAACGACAAGTGAAGACAAATCCCACGATCGTCTTCGATCAAAAGATGTCTGAACTTATTCAGCAAATAAGTGATTTAGAGTTAAAATTAAAAGACAGTCAGGCTCAGTGTGCCTCTTTGGAATTCATCGTGGGGAACAAGACTTCGAGTATTGACTTGTCGACCCCTCACTCTACTCCTACAGGTACTAAGCCCACCAGGTCGAAACTTCTTGTGGCCGATTTTTTTTTACTATGCTTAACCCTCCCCCGGGCTTAGACGAGAATGCTGTGGGCAACTGGTGTAGGAGAGTTAAATTCAAAATAGCCAAATACTTTAATGAGCAACAGAAAGTGAAGTACTCCTAGACTATTAATGAGTACGCTGCCAAGAATCAGAAGCTGGAGCACAACAACTACTTGCTCGTCAAGCGCGTCGCAGAGTTGGAAAAAGAGAATAAAACAGTCAGGGTTGCAAACATAGCTTTTAATCATGCCCTGAAGGCCAACATTAGTGCAATTGACAACGAGAACAACATAAGAAGAAAGGAAAAGAAACTTAAGGAAGTTCTCTATGCCGCAATTCGTCACGTTATAGATCATTCAGTTGCGGAATCTCTTGATAAAGCCGCTCAAGATTTGTAATTTATTTTGTTAATAATTTTGTAGTCTTATGAACAATTTCATGACTTATGCAAACCACATAAATTTTGTAAATATCACCTGATTTGTAATCCTTTTCTGCAATGTTACTTCTGTAACGTCTTTGAATTGCTCACTCGTTGATTCTCGGACTTGTTGAATCTTTAGCTATTCCTTGTTGTTTTGATTTCCTTGAAAAACATGTAGTAAGCAATATTTCTAATTGTTAGCTTGAAATCAACATATTTGTCTATGTATGTCATTTGATTAGATTAACAAATCATTTTGTTAATTGTACGACAAATAGCTTATAATAAATGTTAAAAATCTCATCTTTAACTAAGATGATAGATGATCAAGAATGTAACTCCTTCCACTTGGCTAGAAAGTTTGGAATTTGTTGATTAAGAGACCAGCGTTTGAAATTCGGATGCGGTAACTCTCCAACCCATTCCTTGACTTTAATGGGATTTAAAATTTTAGAAACTTGGAGCCCCATTCGGAGACTTTTAATAGTGATCTTTAACATTCCTTGACCCAGATTTGGGCATTTGTGATGAATAGAAATTCAGAAATTTTGCTCCCATATTAGGGTTCGCATAAGTAGTAGTCTTGATATCCAAATTCGGATATAATAAGGTAATGATTGATGAATACCCGAAACCAAGATTCTAGTGATAGATGATGAAATTCTTATATGGAAGACCCAAAACCCTAATTCCAGTATTAACGGCCGATGTCTAAAAATGAGAATCCCGAAAACCAGATTTAGGTACAATAAGATAACCAGAAGTTAATAGAGACCCAAAACCCAGATTCAGGTATTATATAGTGAAGTTCTGAAATTAATATCTCGAAACCCAGATTCGGGTATTAATTGATGTAATTCAGATGTACAATAGGTTCCATTCCGCTCCTTTACTTCCATCTTCTTTAACATGTATGAACCCTTCAGGTTTTGAATATATAGAAATAATTGGATTAGCTGCCTCTTGAGCTAAGACGTCTTAGTCTATGATTGAATATGCCTTTTCTCGAGCTTGAACATCTTAGTTCATGATTTGACGAGCCTCTTTCCAGGCTTGGACATCTTAGTCCTTTGCTGAATGTGCCTCTTCTCGGGCCTGGACGTCTTAGTCATTTATTGATTGAGCCTCCCCTTAGGCTTGGAAATCTTAGTCCATTATTGTCCAGTGCTCTTGGTTAGCCATCTTAGAGGCTGGAACCAAGGATTTACCCGACCTCCCTTTTGGAGGCGCCCTACCCTGGCCCTTTTGCGGCGTAGACAAGGGCTTGTTCGGTGCTCTACCATGTCCATCTTATGGCATGGATAGAGGCTTACTCCGTCCTCCCTCCAGGAGGTGCCTTAACCTGGCCATAACGTGGTGCGGATAAGGGCTTGTTCGGTGCTCTACCCTGGCCATCTTATGGCGTGGATGGAGGCTTACTCCATCCTCCCTCTAGGAGGCGCCTTAACCTGACCAAAGGTGCATCCAAGGGCTTGTCCGATGCTTTAACCTGGCCATTTCATGACGTGGGTAAAGGCTTACCTGCCCTCCCTCCAGGGGATACTCTGCCCTCCCTCTAGAAGGTGCTCTGCCCTGGTCATCTTGGCCCAAACATAGGCTTTTCTACCATCTTAGGTAGACTACCATCTTAGGCAGTATCCAAATATGAGGAGCATTTCACTCCCAACCATGTAGACTTTCTCTTTTCAGAAAGTTGACTCTATTAATTCTTTCTCAAATCCTTTTTACAAATTCACTGATCTTTCCTTGTCTAAAGAAATTGATGATCATCCCCTCCAGGGCTCTGCAGTGGTTGGTTTCATGACCATTCATCATATGATAATGACAGAAGGACCATCCCAAGTTCCTTTCATGTTTTGGCTTTTTCTTTTGTGATGGCCAATAGTTAAGTTCATCCTTTGTAAGCAAGTAGACATTTTCCATTAATGTTGTTAATTTGCATTCTTTTGGAAGTCTAGACTTGAAACTTGTCTCTTGAGGATGGCCCTTTGACTTTTTACTTTTCGGCCATATCATTTCATGCTCTTTAGTTATTTTTTCTTTTTGCTACCCTTTGAATCTCTTGGGTTGGAAGTGCTCTAGTTGCAGTTGGTTGCCATTTGTGTGTAAAGGCGTTGTAATCATTCATTATTTCTTTCTCAAAGATTGTGCCTTTGGAATAATGTTGGATTGTTCTTCTCATTTGATTAAAGATATTATCACTTACATTTGTTCTCTTTCCAAGTGAAAATATAGGGGTAGGACCTACATGAAAAGGATTTAGACCCCATTTCTTAGGATCATAAGATTCTGCTTTCTTTTTGTTTATAATTCTCAATGCTTCGAGCCTTAGTCTTTGCTCTTCATCTTGATTGGAGCTTTTGATGTTTACTTGGGAGAATCTTGTCAAATGCGCTTTAGAAGACCCTTGTTCGGATCTTTTAAATCTTCTGGCCATGATCTAACCAAAGTGAATAAACTTGATGTAGGATTAATCAAAGGGGGTTAGAGAATAGTAGTATTAGGGGGTTAACCAAGTTGGAGGTTCCTCCTTCTAGCGCTAAAAATATGAACAAGATTTCTTGTCAACACCTCGAAGTAATGTTAAGAAAGATGGATATCCTTTTGGAGAACAGTAGGAGTGATTACCTTAGGAACCGCCTTGAAATTTGGTTTTATTTATGAATAATCCTTGAATCAGATCTTTCGACGTCGTCGAAGGGTTTAGTCTTTGAATTGAATAACCTTCTGACCTTGTTGAGCTTGTGTGATGTCTCTTACTAAGGTTTTCCTTTTGATTAGGTTGAGATTCCCTAGGTTAAGTCCTTAAAAGCTAGGCTTCAATCTTGTCGAAGGCTAAGTGATAGCTTTCCTTGGGTTTAAGCAGGGAATGATATACTTTGGTGGATATGAAATAGGTTTCGACCTTGTCGAAAGGTTAGATCACTTATATGAAGTAGGTTTCGACCTTGTCGAAAGGTTAGACCACTTATATGAAGTAGATTTCGACCTTGTCGAAAGGTTAGATCACTTAGTTGTTAGAGAAATAAGAGTTGTCGACCTTGTCGAAAGGTTTAGGCCACAGAGCTTATGGCTTTGGAAGGTTGCAGTAGATGTTTGAATCAGAAGTGTTATCGACCTTGTCGAAAGGTTTAATCCACAGAGTTGATAGCTTTGAAAGGTACAAAGATGCTTAGATCAAATGTGTTGTTAACCTTGTCGACAAGAACCTTTCAATGAAGTAAAACCTAGAAAATAAAGGTTAATCTAACTAAGGATTTAGTAAACAAAGTAATTAACAAAGCTCAAGACTTCCCGCTTTATCCAAGAAAAACTTTATTTATTTAAATTCCCAAATCACCCAATTAGGGTTACAATGCTTTGTTTAAGAAGAGTACAAGTTTAGAATGAGAGAAATTTGATCCCCAAAACATGATCCCTTGGGTATTATTTATAGATGCAGGCAGCCCCCCTTTTGACTCCATGCTCTCGACCGGGTCGAAAGGTCTCCCTTTTATATGCAGCTGTGAACCTTTCGACTTTGTTGAAAGGTTTGCTCCTCATATGCCATTATGGACCTTTCGACATTGTCGAAAGGTCTGATTTTCTTTATGCCTTCATGGACCTTTCGACTTTGTCGAAGGGTTTTCCTTCTATATTTTGTTGTGAACCCTTCGACTTTGTCGGAAGGTTGCTCTTCACTTGATTGTTGTGAACCACTTCAACTTTTTTGGAAGATTTTCTCTTCACTTGATTGTTATGAACCCTTCAACTTTGTCGGAAAGTTTGCCCTTCAATGTTGTCGAATGGTTGTCTTTCATACTTTGCTGACTTCTAAGTGTTGCTTCCTTCATAGAACCTTTCGACGTTGTCGAAAAGTATCTTGGATGTGCCTTAACCGGTTCTAAAGGCTTGCTATGCTTTCAAAAAGGTTGCCATGGGGCTGCTAATACTTGCTTTGACTTCTTTATCTTCTTCGAAAGGTAAGAACTCCTTGGATACTAAGAGATAAAACCTTTCAACCCCTTTGAAAGATTTGAAGCTGTTAAACTCTGATGACTGCATCCCTTCGACTCCTTCGAAAGGTTTGGTCTGAGGTTCTCTTCCTTAGTCTTTGTTGAATGACCTTTCGACTTAGTCGAAAGGTGGATTTCTTTTTTAGTAACATAACCTTTCTAATATTGTAAGAACATATGCTAAATAATGTTATAATTATCTACAATGATAAATTTGTACATTCAATAAGATTGGTAAAATACTTATCAATTAAGATATACAAATGAATTGAAGATTGACAAATATAAATATAACATATACTTACCAATAAAAGATTATTACATGTTAAGTTTCAACACCCATGCAAGTGCCTGATTTTACAACTACTGAATACATTCGAAGTTTGGTCACTTACGCATTTCTTTGGTCGAGACCATATATTGCATTCTATGAGTTTCAAACTCTGAAGGCAATACAAGACTATGGATATTTGATCCATATACAATTGCATATAAATGTTATGGTGAACGGTCAAAATTTGTAATGTACAATATTTTAATGAAATTAGTTCATCCGAAAAACCAAATAAACCTTAGTGTGAGATCGAATATTCAATCTGATTGATTACAAAAGTATCATATCATGTTAAATGTAACACTAGACAAAACTACAATGTCAATCTAAGAACTCGATTACTGAAATGTCAGTTTGACCAGTTTACGTAAAGTGTAACATATCTAATGTCCTTAAAAGCTAAGAATAATTAAATGCGCTTTTGTAAAGAGTTCGTTATGATATTGTAGTAAGGGTTTTATTTTAAATGTTTTGAACATTAAGAAATAATAACGAATGTACAATAGTAGATATGATTTAAGGTACAGTTAGGATGAAGAGAGTGAATAATCATGTCTGCTTCATAAAGAAACAATGAAAACGAGAATTGTAATAATAATGATTGATACTTAACATTGGAATAATAAATGTGATATCTATTCCGAAGTATAATTACGTATAGAAAATTATTTTCAATAAGATTTATTTCTTTGGGTTTAGGATAATTGATCAAAGA
The DNA here is from genome assembly GCA_030737815.1 of Allium fistulosum. Lineage (NCBI taxonomy): Eukaryota > Viridiplantae > Streptophyta > Magnoliopsida > Asparagales > Amaryllidaceae > Allium > Allium fistulosum. The sequence goes on along the minus strand of CM060903.1, from coordinate 706,463,450 downwards.
ATTTTTCGCTGTAAACTAGTTACAGTATAAAATAAATAAACTATATTAAGTGACTGATGGACCTCCAAATTTAATACGCTATTATAGTAATGGTGGAAATAGTGGGAGCATGTCGAGCATGCCATATAGCACTTATTGATTGCATCATATTATGAAAAATGTTTTCGTAAAACGTACCGAACATTATTTATGAAATAGTGACTATTTTTCGGTATCGACTAAGAAATAGACATAACTATATTTCAATTTGAATATTATGAATATTCGTTATAAAATAAAACTATAATATGCTATTTGTTTTCATAACAAAAGTGATGCATTGGAAAATACAGAAGTATCCAATATTATTTATAGTTATTTTGGAATTATATGTTAAGCCATAGTTTTGAGAAAATAATTTTATTATATGATTTTGAATCATATGATGCTAGTTAATTATATATCAAACAATTAAGGGCTATGCACCCATTCGGTGGGAGCATCATAAGAGTTGATGAACTCTCCGATTGATACATATAAATGTATGCAATCGTAAGTCTATTAATACCAAAACGATTCCACGTACTTCGTCATATTCACCAATGAGTTATCACCGACATGAACATGTGTATTTGATACGTGCGTAGTATGTCTATGGTAAACTCATAGAGTATAAAATAGAAGTAAATAAAATAACATGCAATAGAAATGATTCGATTTGATCGAATGAGTGAGTGAGTATATTGGAAAAAGTTTGAACGTACCTAAAAATGAATGAAGATTCAATCTCAAAAGTCACTCCTCCATGTGATATATAAATGCATCGATAAGGAGTAATCAAATTTTGTCGGACAATGTACGATTAATTGTAAGTGAAGTTGAGTTAGTTTCTTTCTATAAAGTCATGTACTTAAGGGTAGTACACAAGGTTAATACTATTTCATTTAAATAACAGTTTACAAGACCACACAAGATGAGGGTTATAAGAAACTCCAACATATCCTAGGCCAAGGAGTTGGCGGGTTGTCGAGTCGAAAGATTGCACGTAATAATTGTTCATAAGGGATCTTATATAAATCTCCCCAAAAGAATTTTTGGAAAACTGTTATTGGATGACATATTTATGTTTTGAATATACGTTTTATAAACTAAAACAAAATCAGTTTTATAAATAAAGAAATTCAGAAAACGTTTATGAATACCTATTATGTTGCATCGAGAAACCATTGTTGTTTCAAGAAATACCAGCTTCATTGTGAAGAAATTTCTTTAAGGAATTATTGGTAGTAAAATAGAATTAGATACGATCCATAGATAGAACTGATTAGATGAGATGAAATGAAATTAACTAACCTAAACGAACACAATGCATTAGAGTGTCTAATAATTATTCTCGTACATTGAAGTGGAACTATGAGTTTCTTATCATCGTCGATAATATATACTCCTCAATTGTTTAAACCATTAAGCGTGTTGACTCTATGATATGGTATGATGTGCAAATCCTAAATAATTCCAAGTACGCTATCAAAATATGATTTTGGTAGTCATAACCTAAGTGATGTGGTTCATCGGCTGTGATTATGTCTTATGAGCAAGACTAATGCAGTTAAAATTAAATGACCAACGTTGATAAAAATAACGTCACAAATTTCAATTGCTGAAATTAGCGTAATAGATTCGGTATTCAACGTGCTCAAGTTAATTTGGATTTACTCACAAAATTACCACTTGATATGACTTTATGTTTGGTACGTATGTATTAAAATAGAAAATTCTAAATAATATTACACATAATAACCAAAATGTCTCGAAGTCAGTGGGAGCGATATTGAGTTTGTGAGTCTGTGGATATGATCCAAGAAATGATAGAAAGTATCATTTTATAAGCATCAAAATTGAAAAAATATTTTGATAGAAATATCAAATAGTCTGATTATCAATCAAAATGTAGAGGAAGCGTATGTTCATAAAAAAGAACGTAAAAGGTACATTGATATTTCTAAACTATAAGTAAACAACACGTTGTTGATTTTAAACGATGTCCTTGTGTTAAAATCAACCTTAGTTGTTTTAATGCTTAATTTTGGATTGTAAATGATGTCTTTTATAGCAAGTATTAAAGGTATTAGGAATGTCCCAAAACGATATGCAAAGACACCTTATTAAATTGTTTAACATGGAACATGTGAGATGAGTTCCTTATGCGTTGGCAATAGGAATTATCATACATGTTACGTTGTCTACGAGATCGTGATTTTTTTGTATGTTTGATACATGAAGCAAATATCAAATCCAAAATGATATCACTAAATGGTTGTTTGAAGTGTTCTCATGTATTTATGTAACACAAGAGAATTAATTGCAAAAACAAAAACACCTTATGAAGGAGTGTTCAGACTCGCAATTCATAAGTGATATAGAGCATAATGTATCAATGATAAATTCAAGTTAAGAATCTTTAAGTTGGAAATGTTCCAAATGAAAGACCATGGTTGATTCAATGAAAAAGGCTAAGTACATCGCCTAGAATAGCGCCACAATAAAGATAATGTATATAAAAATATAGTGTATAATTTATAACCGAGCCGATTCCAAATGTTGAGAAACTCATAACATTGTTATGTGATAACAATGTCGTGATATAGTTCATAACAGAACTTAGAGCTCACTAGAAGTCAAGTGACATACTCTGAATTGTTCCATATGATAAAACAGTTTATCACCGTCGGAGAGAGTTGATTGACAGAGTAGATAATTAAAACATAATAGCATACCCATTCACAAAGGGACTAACCCAATTGGTTTTGATAAAACCGATTAGAGAAGTTGGAATAAGATTCCATAATTGACCCCAAGTGCAAGTGGGAGATTGATAGAGTTGAGGGTATGCTCTAGGGGCAATTATGTAATTTGTTACATATATATAACTCGTTGATCAATCTTGTTCGAAATAAAGATGTTTTCTTTCTATTATATACTTGATAGAATGTAGTTATATTAATTAATTAATTTAATTTAAAGTATATATAATAGAAATCCATAGATGGTATGTTTTGTGACTATCACGAAGTGTTGTAACCGTGAGTAATTTATCACAAAACATACCATTTATGGATTTCTGTTGAATATACTTTTAATTAAATTAATTAATTGATATAACTACATTATATCAAGTATATATTTAAAAGAAAACATATTTATTTCAAACAAGATTGGTCAATGAGTTAGATATATGTAACAAATTACATAATTGCCCCTAGGGCATAACCCCAACTCTATCAAAGACCACTTTGAGCATTTGAGTCAATTAGCTCTATGGATGTCAGGTTCAAGGTTAAATTATTGGTAGCTGCATTGCCTTGGCACTAGTGCCCCGCCCTGCTAGAGGGACAGATAGCATCACTGGTGAAAGAATCGGGACCATGGCATGGATGGTCATGCCATTTGTTCGTCGATGCCTTCAGCATGGAAGGGAGTGCTGCTTGGCTCGCACATCCTCATAAAGCAGCACTGCTAAGGCCGGATTCGGAATTACAACATGGATAATCATGCCCATCTTGGCATCAGTGCCTCGTCCTATTGGGGGAACAGGTAACATCATAGGCGAATGAATCGAGACCATAACATGGGTGGTTGTGTCATTAGTTCATCGATGCCTCAAGCACGGAATGAAGCATTGATTAGCTCATGCATCCCCGTGGACCAATACACCATGGATGTAGGAATCAAGACCGTAACATGGACGGTTACGCCATCCTTATGATGATTTCTTCAAAATGGATGGGAGCATTGTCTGGCTCATGCATCCTCATGGAGCAATACACCACAGACGTAGGAATCGAGACCATGGTATAGGTGGTCGTGCCATCCTTATGATGGTTTCCTCAGCATGAACGGGAACCTTGTCTGGCTCATATATCCTCATGCATCCATTTTTGGGTGTTTCACGGTTGTAGAAGAGTGCCTCTTAAGGCTCATCTTCTCTATATAGCCTTGTTGTAGATACTTGAGTGATTAATGCTTGCAATTGCACTGTTCTCATTTCATACTAAGGTTCCATTACAAAAGTTCTTAGCCTTATAATTCTGGCTTACAACATTTTACACATAGTATGATCGTAGATGCTTCAGATTCAAAGTTTTGGGCATAGGTGCCATAGGTTGTGAGGGGCAGTCGATGTAATTGGCAAGCGTGGCACTGATTAACATATGGACCTTCCCCAGTTTGGCCTTAGTACTCTTTGGCTGGGTTTTTAGCATTCATGAAGACTCGGTGCAAAACTAAGTAACCGACGATGAGTTAGCAGAGCTTTACCCTAGCATTGTAGTGTTTGGCTACTTCTCTTTTGTATGTTTTGGTGCGGAGCACTGCCTCCACTCATCTTTCCACTAAGGCATTGATCCTTAGCCTTAGTAGTTATTTGTTTTGTTCAGAATCGTAAGTAAGGTGCTGAGATGATGGGATGTTATTTTCGATGAGCAACATGGCTTTATACCTATATGTTAAGGAGAATAGGGAGTGCCTGGTTGAGTTGGGCTTGAGTTCTTGTAGGAGTAGAGCACGAGCGGAAGGTCTTCAACCCAACTTCCCTTTTCCTTAGTGAGACGCTTCTTCAGTGTTGACTTGATGGTTTTATTCACAGCCTCCTCTTGCCCATTTCTTGTAGGTGGGCAACCAAGGAGAAGCACTTCTTGATCTTGTTTCTTTTGCAGAATCCTTGGAATAGACCGCTTTCACACTGTTTGTCGTTGTCTATGATGATCTTTTTCGACAAATAAAAGTGGTAAACGATGTTATTAATCAAAAAATTTAGGATTTTATCCACGGTGACCCTATTAAGGGGCTCTACCCCAACCCATTTTATGAAGTAGTCGATGGAGAAAATGACATGAATGTATTCCCTTTTAGTATTAAGGGCTTCTAATCATGTCAATCCCCTAAGTGTCGAACGGTCAAGGGGATGTCATAGTGGTTAGAGGATTCAGATAAGCTCTGGGGATCTTAGCAAACCACTGCTATAGGTCACACTTCTTGATGTAGTACATTGCATCTTTAATCATAGTTAGCCAGTAATAGTCTTGGTGGATAGCCTTTTTGTTAGGCTTTTCCCCTCAAGGTGATCTTTGCAGAAGCCTTCATGCAATTCTTCTAATATATGATTGGATTCTTTATTTGTTACACACCGTTGAAGGGGAGTTGAGTACCCCCTCTGATAGAGCTTTCCATTCATAATTGTGTAGTAAAGTGCCCGGTAAATGATTTTTTGGGCTTCATTCTTGTCCATTGGCAATTATCGTCCAAGAGATACTTCAACGGTAGGGTTATTCAAATGTCGGCCCAGACTTCATCAATTTCCATGGTGTTTGCCTCAAGTTCAAAACAGATGATGGTTCAGACCTCTAAATTGACCCAAGGAATGCTTTCTCCAAAATTGCTTGCTGCTTTGGCTAGCTAGTCAGCCTTAGCAGTGTTTTCACATGGAATTTGCTCCAGTTTGAAGTCGAAAAATATGTTGAGCATTTTGGATTCCTCAACATATAGAGTCAATGTCTTACACTTTGCCTGTAATCTTTCACCAATCTAATTAGCGACTAATGAGGAGTCACTGAACATATGTAGAAAGTCAACTTGTAACCCTTTGGTCATCCTAAGACCGACTAGGAAGGCTTCATACTCTGCTCCATTGTTACTGGCCTTGCAGCTAAGGTTTAACGACCCGTCTTTTTGACCCTAAATGTTGACACTAATACATCCATGGTATTCACGTGCCAAGCACTCAAGTGTCGAAAAGATGGATTGTTAGGGTAAAATTAATAGAAAAGGAAAACAAACAATAAAGAAGGGAACTAAACATCAGAATCTCACAGCGGAACGATAATATATAATATCAAAAGGCAATTCAAAGTGCTACTCTAAGATATATAGCATTTCAGAGTTATAATCCTAAGTATTGTCATTAGCCTGGACATTTATAACAACATATCCTCACAAATGCAGACATATACAAAATAGTAGTGCAGCGGAAACAAAATACAGCTTTAGGAAAATGGAAGCATCCAGCTCATTTCCTGAAGCTTCAGAATATCAACAAAAACCTATCTTTCTTAAACTGCCCAATAGGGCACCCATGGAATTAAGGAAAAGATAAAACCTCAAGTCAGACATAATCATGGTGTGAGAAACTTTAAGAAAAATCTATAGATATAAATGTATCCTTTGAGACCGTTCAAATCACCGTAACAGTTTTCTCCTCAAAGGAACCAAAATTATCTAATAGGTAAATAAGGCGATATAATAGATGGTGTCTTGGGTGCAGTATATAACTCATAAAATAGCTGTGCTCCTTGCATCTCATAACATAACAATATTAGAAGTATAACTAAAACCACTAAGGTACGTTTGCATACAGATTTCCCTTGGAGGTGCCTCAGTACATCCAGGATAGGCCTCTTGAAAAGGGCCAGAATCTACCTTCCGAAACCATGCATATCTCTAGATAAAATATGTCATAAAGGTAAACATAGCTGGTCCATGCTCGAACATGTGAGACCGCATACCAAAAACTCCCACACACCTCAACCGAAAGCATCTCTGAATATTTGGAGTTGATGTATCCTTTTGGTTAGCTATACCCCCATCGCTATGCGCCTACTTTGTTTTCTGTCATTACCGATGGTGAAGTTACGTTCAGCATCTCAACACATCGCTCATAGATATCTCGAACCACTTCCCTTGGACTTAATCTTATGATATACAGTTCCACTCTAAAGCATTCCACTATGCAACCGCTTCCAAAACATAAAACCTTATATCAGTTTTGAAGTGGTTTTTAGTAAGTAATACACTTCTCCGATCCCGGATTCTTCAAAACTAAATCATTGAATTTTTAGTTAACTCAATTTCGGTTCTGTTAGAATTAAGCAAATGATATAAAGGAGTCCTCCTGATGGGATCTCTTATATATACATTCTTGACGCAAGAGACGATATGAATCCTCCCTAGGATCTCAAATTGTATCAATGTGTGATGCTTACATATACTTTCTAGGTTATTTTGGTCAAATTCGATAGTCGACTAATTGACTACCTAGTATGAATAGAAAACGATCGCATATGGAAACCAAGTCTTGTATACTTATCACGTTTCCGACCTTCTCAACTTACACCATTCCTCGATCAAGAGTGAAGCTAGTTGGTTAGAGCACTGTTTGCTTTTAAACCCTTTTTGAACTTCATTCATAACTCTCACAGTTAAAGCAAGTCTACTTTGTCATCTTTTAGTCCTAAATATAGGATTAAATACTTTCCATAAACAAGTAAACATACAAAGCATGATTAAGTCACGCTACTTCTAATCCAACTTTTTATGTAATTAATTCTTGTATTAATTAAAACTTCTTTGTACATACTTGTATATATATTTAAAATACCTTTACAAAAGATATATACATGTATACTAATATTTCCTTTCATTTCTACTATTTTCAATACCTAGAAATGTACTCATATTTTTATCCCAAAGGCATAAGAATATTCATAAATCTCTTAACGAGATTTCACATTTTCAAATATATAATTAGATGGGTTAAAAACAAATTTTACTAAAAAATGTTACTATAAATCCAAAACCATTTTATACTTAACATTATCTTTAAAACATTCTTTCCAAAGATACATTGATTTAACAAGGAAATGTACTTTTAATTAACTTTTCAAAATCATTCATTATAACTTAAGGTGATAACCAAACTACTGTCATCCTTTTATAAATTTACTTAACTTAATTTTCCAAATTTATATATACTTTAAAAATACTTATAAATAGATTTTAAATATCTATACAAAATACTACTTAAGAATAACTAATTTCAAATTTAACAATAATTCATCAATAATTATTAAAAATATATTTAAACTTAAAATCACTTTTAAAATACTCTAATTAATTTTATTAAACATTCCTAAAACGATTGTAGAAAAATACTTTATTTAAATATATCATTTTTAACAATTTTAAAGTCTCAACAACAGCATTTACAAAAGTGATGTCTAAAGTTTAGAAACACGCAGAAAGTATTTCGGTTTAATTGTCATTTTAAACCATTTAAAGTTTCAAACAGCAAACAATAGCATTTACAGAATTGCTATCACAAGTTCTGAAACACCCAAAAAGAGTTTCAGATTCAAAGTGTTGCAGATTTCTGCTTATGTCACAAAACTAGTTTTAAACCCTTCAATGTTCGATTCATTTTCAACATGCTATCAAGTGATATAAGGTCCAATTTTTTTATAGCAAGTAATATACTCATAGTATGTCATAACCATACTAAGAAAACCCTAAGGATGTCTACAAAATAATATTTAAAATCATCGAACACATGGCATTGACTAAGTGCATCCATAGCGACAAATTCGCATCTATCTTCTTTTCAACTTCGTTCAACCAGTTATGAAATGATTTAAACTTTGATATTTCTACAATAAAAGTAAAACATAAAGTATTTATTAAAACAACAAAGAACTCCTAAGGATGTCTCTCAAAATTATATTAAAAATCGTCGAACATGGGGCATTTTCTAAGTGCATCCATATTGACTATTTTGCTTCTAACTTTTACAACTTTGTTTCACAAGTTCTACAACTTTCAAAACCAATTCCTTGCTGTCATATACACCTATATATATGTAGAGAACAACCAAAATATATTATATCACAATATATTAACCTATAAAATGAACAAGTTTAACCACTAGGGAATTCAAAGTGCTTTCATAGAGACTATCGCTATATGGACCATTCCATATCCATTCCAATTTCAATACACAATCCAACAACCATATATACACAATGTTAAGGCCATGCCACATGTAACAGAAAGTTATATAAGTGACGATATACATATTATAGTTGTCATTTGCTTTCAAAAGCAGGTAAGGTCCAAAGTTATAGCTTTTATTAGCTAATGAACTTTGTATTTTTAACAAGCAAACCATATCACTTTACATAAAATCAAATGGTGAAAAATATCACTCCAAACCAAGAACAAGCCAATAAGAACACTAGATCACTTCCTACCATCACCAAACATCTAAAGATACCACTTTTGCTCCAAAATGCCCTTGACCACTCTTCCACCTCTCTCTAATGCTCGCGGCCCAAGAATGTTTAGGGGTTTGTGCTCCATTTCTTCAAGCTTCATTTTTCTTTTCTTTGTCTCTGTATTGTGCTAAGCCTTATATTTGAGTTTTGTGAAGTTTGGAGAAGACTTTTTTTTATTAAGGATTGATTATTGAATATAGATATAAATTAATACTAATTTGTTTCTACCTTTTTTAATTTTGTAAAAAAGTGATTGATGTTATCTCATGAAGAGCCTTATGTAGAAGTTTCCAAGTGATAACTGCTCACCTTTTACCCTTCATGTAAGGTCACCATGCATGCTTCCTTCCATGTGCCCACTTTGCATCTCATTCGCTAAAAAAAAATTTAAACATTATTCACCAAAATATATTCTCCTTAATCTATTTGCTAATCTTTTTACTATTCACATTTAGTTAGCCACAAACACTAAAATATTCTAAATTATTAATTAATTTCACATTAATATATTAAACAAGCCCAATAAGTTCAAACAACATTATCAATAAAGCAACCGTTTATCGATAAAATGATTTTGGCTACATTATCGATACATCTTCAAAGTATTTATTTTTGTAAACATTTTTCAAAAACAAGTTTACCATTATTATTTATTAATTAAAAGAGGGTTAAAAGGTTGTAAAATCCATTTAATCGTATTTATTAAAGATTCAAATATTTAAATAATTCTGATATTTAACTGCGAAGTGTTTGAAATTTCAGGTATCGGGCCGGACTTCATAAATTTCCATGGTGGTTGCCTTAGATTCAAAACAGGGGATGGTTTGGACCTCCAAAATGACCCAAGGAATGCTTTCTCCAGAGTTGCATGCTTCTTTGGCTAACTTTCAGCGTTGGTAGTGTTTTCACATGGAATCTGCTAAAGTTTGAAATCGAAGAATGTTTTGATAAGCGTTTTAGCTTCCACAACGTATAAAGCCAATGTCTTACCCTTCACTTGGAACCTTTTGCCAATCTAGTTAATGACTAATGAGGAATTACTGAACACAAGTAGAGAGTCAACTCCTAACTCTTTGGTCATCCTAAGATCGGCTATCGACTTCATACTCTGCTTCATTGTTGTTGGCCTTGAAGCTAAGGCATATGACAAAGCAAAGTTCATTTTCATCTAGAGTTACTTGGACCATGCCAGCCCCAGCACCCTTCTCATGTGATGCACTATCCACATACAACCACCATGCTTATTGCCTGATGATTGTGTCCTTTTCATCGATGTCCAAGCTCGAGCACTCCACTATGAAGTCGGTCATAGGTTAACCTTAGATGGAAGTGCATAGGTGGAAGGTGATGTGATGTTGTTTGAGCTCCACAGACCATTTCAAGTGTCGGCTCGTTGTGTTGGGTCGGCTCAATACTTTAGCAACTGGTTGGTGAGTACCTTGACCTAGTAGGCTTGGAAATATGGCGGAGCCGTTGGGCTACCATGAGGAGGTAAAAAGCTAACTCTCCAGCTTGATGTATATTGTCATCAGGCTTGACAACCTTTTTCTTACATAATATATTAGCTGTTGGACTTTCTCTTTATCTTGAATCAGGGCAACACTGATCGCATGGTCAGTGACTACGAGGTAAAATATAGGTCTTCCTCCTCTATGGGCTGGGAAAGTAAGAAGGTGATGCAAGGCGTTGTTTCAACTCTTCAAAGACCATAGTAACACTTCGTTCCAGACAAATGATTTCCCTTTCATGATGTGGTAAAAGAAGGGTACGAATCAGTCGGTTGTCTTTGACATAAAAGGGCTTAGTGTCATGATCATTCCATACGAGATCTGCCTTTGTTTTGCTGTGTGGGGTTTTTAAATATCTCGGATAGCTTGAACCTTGTCGGTATTAGCCATTATCCCCTTGGTGCTCACCAAGAATCCTAAGAATTTTCTAGACCGGACAACAAAGGAACATTTCTTAGGATTCAACTTCATGTTATATTGGCGATCTCTACCAAGTTTTTTATATCCCCCGGCTTTCTTCAACTTTACAAGCATTTCATTTACGTAAACCCTCATTGATCAGCTAATTTATCGGGCAAACATTCTATTGACGAGCCACTGGTAAGTTGTGCTTATGTTGCGAAGACTGAACGACATGACTCTATAGTAGTAGAGCCCTACATTTATAATGAAAAAGGTGTGCTCTTGGTCCAGACCATGCATGATGATCTGGTTGTACCTGGAATAGGCATCCATGAAAGTGAGGAGCTTATGTCCGCCGATGCGAGGCAATGGGAAACTGCCTTTCAGGCAAGCCTTGTTGAGGACTAAGAAGTAAATGCACGTTCTCCAAGCTCTACTTGGGTTACAAACCAGTACTGGATTAGCCAGCCATACCAGGTATTTTGTTTCATGAATGAACCCATCAGCAAGAAGTTTTGTTACTTCTTCTTTAAGCCCCCTATATCTTTCTAGGTTGAACGTCCTTCTTTTTTGATGGACAGGATAAGCTTTTGAATTAATGTTAAGGGTGTGGAAGATGATTGAAGGCTCTATGTCGATCGCTTCATCATGCCCTTAGGAAAGCACATCTTTTCTTTTCTTCAAAAAACATATCAACTCATCTCTTATCTGTGGGATCAGTTCCATGCCTCTCTGGATGACCTTAATGGGATCATCGTTGTCAACTAATATTGTTCCTAGCAGAGTTTCTAGCCTACCTTCGGGGTTTGAATCTCCCATAGGTGATCGAGCAGATTGTTATTATTTTCCATCATGCTTTTTTCTAGATCACACTAGTCCAACGCATGTATCATGGACTCTATGACTTCCTCGGACAGATGTACATGCTCGAACCTCGGAGTTATGTGTGAGATTATAGAATAGGGATCTTAAGGCTAAATTAACACAAGAGGGGGGTGAATACTTTTTTTTTAATTTATATGAATCTTTTTAAATTATACTTAGAATAATTAGATTAACAATCACAGAAACAATCATAGAATCTGTTAGCACCAAAATTGGTCACTAACCTCGTAGAGAAAGATTGTGTAGAGATATAAGTGATGAAAGTAAATTAAACAGAGAAGACAATGCTAATCTAACTGCAGAAAGTAAGAACACCAAATTTATAGTGGTTCAGCGTAATTGCCTACGTCCACTTTGAGGTTAAACTTTATTGATCTTCTTTATAGTTGATTACAAATACAATTCGTGAATCAAATGCTTGAATGAAGTTGTTAAGTAGAGAAGATGAGTCTTGAAAATGGCAGAGTCTCCCCAGTGTTCTCTCTCCCAAAAAAGGATCCATTTCACTGTGACCCTGCCCCTCTATTTATAGGCAAATATGGGCTGGACTTCCCAAGTGGGCTGGATAGCCGAATGCTCCAGCCCCAGTACAGTGGTCGCTGTATGCCGAACCAGGTGTGCCGAGCGCCCTGATGCCGAACAGTCCCTTCTATGTCGAACGATGTGGTTGATGTTTGGGAAGTGCAGGATGTTTGTCAGTCGAAGCCGAACGTTCTTCTAGATGCCGAGTACTCTTGTTGCCGAGTACTCCTGATGCTACCGAGTACTACGCCGAGTACTCCTGTATGCCGAACTCCAGATGCTGCCGAGTTCTCCTTAATGCCGAGCGCTCTTGTATGCCGAGCAGTCTTGTATGCCGAGCACTCTCGTATGCCGAGCAGTCTTGATGCCGAGCACTCTTATATGCCGAGCACTCTTGCTGCCGAGCGCTCTTGTATGCCGAGCAGTCTTGTATGCCGAGCAGTCTTGATGCCGAGCACTCTCGTATGCCGAGCAGTCTTGATGCCGAGCAGTCTTGATGCCGAGCACTCTCGTATGCCGAGCACTCTTGATGCCGAGCACTCTTGTATGCCGAGCACTCTTGCTGCCGAGTATTGGTTGATGCCGAGCGCTCTGTATGCCAAACATTATGGATGCTGTGTACTTCGCCGAGTATTCCTAGATGCTGGACATTCTATGACGCCGAGTTCCACTAGGAAGCCGGGTACTTCGCCGAACACTCCTAGATGCCGAGTACTCTCTGACGCCGAGTGCTACCTGATGCCGAGCACTGGTTGCCTGGTCAAATCTCCAGGAAACACTTGCCCCCCAAAGTGTATCATGTGACCGAACGTGATGCGCTTTGAATCCGGTTCAATTTCCCTTGATGCTGCCTTCTCGAGAATGCCTGTAACGGAGGTGTGTGGCGAACGTGGCCTGGATGCCGAACGATACGTTCGAAGCCGAACAATCCTCATGTGCCGAACATTACTCTGCTATGATGCCGAACACTCTGGTATTGACCGGTTCTACCGGGTATAGCCTTTTCAACTTCTACCTTCCCCCTATATAACCGCTCCTCTTCTTCTTCTCCCCTTTTACTTTTTACTTCTACCGTTCTTGCAATTCTGTCCAATCGTCCGAATTCGAGACTTAACTACACCATCTCAATCTCCGAACTGCAAACTTAGGTATTTTTCCTCGTACATTCAAACGAGATGTTCGAACGATGTCGCGTAGAAGGTTTTTGTGTAGCTCGTCTGTATTGTCGAACGACATAGCGAGGAAGAGTGATTAGGAGTATGTCCACTTATTGTCTTAGCTTCTTCGTGTCGAACCGAAGTTAAGGGGAAGAGGATCGAATGAAGGTGTTGGAGGAGGTAAAGGTGCTGTTCGCTACTTCGGCGTATGTCGTCATGCGCCGGTCGGTGGAATGGGAAGCTGCCGAGCACTACCTTGGCCGAACAATCCCAGGCCAAACGCTTACCAACATGTCAAACTATAATTGAGCCGAACGAAGTAAAGCCGAACAATACCCAAATGCCGAACAACTGACATGTCGAACATTGAATTCAGCCGAACAATCCTTAGGTCGAACCCTGACTTTAGCCGAACAAAACAATTGTCGAACATTCCTTGGTCCGAATAATGTCTTTAGCCGAACAATACAATTGCCGAACATTCCTTAGTCTGAATAATGTCTTTAGCCGAACAATACAATTGCCGAACAATCCTTAGGTCGAATAATGTCTTTGGTCGAACACTTGACGATGACTCAACCGGACAAACATACATGCCGATCTATTCTTAGGACGAACAATGCAATTGCCGAACAACATTTAAATGCCGAACAGTTATAAATGTCAAATTAGACTTAAGCCGGATACTTTACAAATTACATGTTTCCTAGATCTGGAACTGTAACCACCACCAGGCGGGCTCTTTGAGACGGTCAGCGATGACGGTCTTTGAAGGCAACGATTCGAAGCTCATTTTTATATCTTTGAAATCTTATTGCTTGTACACAATTGCTTGCACTAGTTCACACACCACGTGGGGGGGAAACTCGTGTTGCTAATTCTAACGTTCAACGTTTTTTAAGTATAGTTCTCTCAAGCACTTAGCCAGGTTCGTTATTTATTTGGGATGTCGAGAAAATCTAGCTCCGCCACTATATCCGACAGGCCTGGGCCGTCATCAAGGCAAGAAGCCGTTGATACTTCTAATCCGTCGACTTCTCCTGCTCATAACTTGGCACCTGATGCTCTGGAGGCAACAATCTTACTAGACAATCCGATCGATTCACAAGCTTCGAAGATCAATGAAGCTGCTCTGCGACGGATATGCTCCATTCATGGGATTCCTTTCGCCGACGTGCTAGTTCCTTCGCGACACGACCGTCCCCATCTGCCCCCAGTCGGGTATACTGCCTGTAACAAGTTCATGTGTTGGATGGGCAGCGTGCCTCCGTTCAACTTATTTCTCCGGGATGTACTGCAGTACATAGACATAGCTCCGTCGCAGCTGCACCCGAACGGCCATGCATTTCTATATGGGACTTACTTACTTTTCATGGCCGTCTTCTCCAGACCTCCAACCGCCGGTGATATCAGATACATTTATATGTTCAAGAGACGGAAAGACAGTCCTTCCTTTATGTTCCTCGAGCCATACCACAAATGCCAGATCTTGACAGGGGCATGTAGTAAATTCGCCATGTACAAACAGGAATGGTTCTATGTGCGCTGCCCTTTCGGTTTCGCTAGGAGATGGGTTGAAGGCAGTAAGTCTCTCTGCCGAGTCACTATTCGTATTTGATCGGAGTCATGCTTTTCCTAACTCTTCATTTCATCTTTTCAGGTATCAACCCGCGTCCGGAAGGCCGAGGATATTCTGAGGCTGTTGAAGCCATTAGAGCTCTTCCTGCTGAGGATCGAGACATCCGGACTATCATTTCAAATGAATCGCTGTCGGGGTTTGGCTTGCTAGCCCCTGGTCATCAGATCAGCCTTCCAGAGGGTGTCACCATTCCCAAACCTCCGTCTGGTAAAGGGAAAAAACAGGATGGGTCGTCGTCGCGCCGCACCCCCGATACGCACGGAGAAGGCGAGCGCAAAGAAGACGAAGCTCTTGAGACTCAGGGCGAGAACGTGGGTCCCGCTTGGAATCTGGCAATCGAAGTTCAGGATATTGAGACATCATCCTCCCCTTCGAATGGAAAGAAGAAGTTGAAATATACAGTTCAAAAGGAGAAAGTTGATGGCACTTCAAAAGTTACGCCTACCCCACTTGAGAAAGAGGCTTCTTCGCAGCATCTGGAAAGTTCCTTGAGGGGTCTATCGAACCTTTCTATTCCCGAAGACATACTTAATTACGGGTTTGATGATCCTGAAGCCCTCAAATTCTCTTCACCCGCGAAAGGCAATGCAGGAGTTCAACTCCTGGCCCAAGGAGATACCACTCCGATTAGCAAAGATAAACGAACGGGTCCGTCGGGGGGAACACTAGGACACACACGCACATGCGCATTCCATAATATACTTCAAGTCTTTTTTCCTATCTCGTGAATTTCCCTTAACTCGTTGTTATCTCCATTCTTTGCAGGTGATATGGGGCGTTCTCACGGACTCGATCGCCTTCAGGGCTCTTCTATATTTCATCACTCTGAACGAGATTCTGGTTCAGGCAGACGCAGGGACAGAGGCGACTATGAAGATAGGGACAATCGCCCCCGCGAGTCGTCTCACCGCAAGAAGGCACACTCTCAATCTTCCCAGTCCCGTGATCTTCCTCCTCCAACTGAGCCGGATAGGGAGAAGTCTTTACAGAAGGGTTATCAATCTGATGCTCCTCGAGAACAACATTCCAGTTCATCGAGTACAAGGCAAGTCCGAGAGCAACGGAAAAGAGCGGAATTCTCAAAGCCTCCTCCTCCTACTCCTGCGGTGGACCCAACTGTTGCGGAAAAGATGGTCGATCTTAAGGCCAAGTTTCCAATTTGCTTCGATGGTCTGAAGTTCCTCCCGGCCATTCATCATATTCCCGGGCATGTGAAACAGAGTGCCATTGCCTGCAATAACGACGTCTATGTTCAACATGACGCGTTTGTGCGCTTGGTAGAGAAGATCTCGGAAGTATCCGTTGAGCGTCAACACGAGATTGATCGTCTGAATCTCGAGGCCGACAGCGATAAGAAAATCATCAAACTCCAAGACGAAGAGCTCGCTTCGTATAAGTCGAAGCTAGAAGCCGCTGAACAAAGCGCAAAAGATACTGCAGAGGCAGTTACTCGTTTAGAGGTGGCTCACAAAAAAGAGCTTGACGAAGCAGTCCAGCGCAGCGGTGCCCTCGCCCTAGAAAAAGACTCTGTCCAAAAAGAAAGGGACGCGCTCGCCACCCAAGTCAAAGAGCTGAAAGAATTACTCTCCAAGGAGAAGGAGGATAAGGTAGCTGCTCAAGAAGAATCACAACGATACTGTGATGAGATCGTTGCTACCCGACTCCTGAAAACAAAGCTCGATGACGAACTCGCTGGGGTTGAGAAAATGAAGGATGAGGCCCGTGAGGAGTGCAAAAGAGAGGCTGCGGAGGAGATTGATTCTCTCCTCGAGGCGGCCGCGGAAGCCGGCAGGGATGAGGTCAAAAACATGTTCGACCCATTGATTGCTGAATATGGAGCCCGCATCCTTATGCATCGTGACTTAACATTCTTGGGCGACGGCTACCTTGAGTCCCTAGCTGAGGCCTGGGAAACCTTGATAAGGATCAGGAAGATCGAGTCGGGTTCCGAAGAGGTTGATGAGGAGGCCTTGGTGAAAGAGTTCCTTAGGGGGAATGAGCCATCGGATTTATCCGCAGCATTGGCACTTTACAGCAAAGGCTCTCCCCTTCCAAAAGAGAAAGATGATGAAGCTGGCCCGTCTGGGGCCAATATTACTGCTCTTCATACTGCTGCTCAATCCGCTGTCCAATCGGCCGGTCGGCCGACACTTGATCCATTCGAGCAGCATGTCGGTTATGACCCCGAAGACCCCAGGCTCGGTGCTCATGTGCTATCACCCATCCTGGAGGGTGAAACCCCACGCGCCACCGATAGCCAACCGGAACTTGGTAGGAAATTCTCCTTTCTCTAGAAGTTGAAAGGTCCCGTCTTTTTTCAGCAGTGGCTAATCGTTCTAACGCTCATTCTCTATGTTCCCGTGCAGGTTGTTCTGACGCCGAGCCAACTCCGAAGAGCGATGACGTCAAGGAGGAGGCTGGGAAAACAAGTGACGCTGTCCACGCGGGAGTACTCCCCGATCCCGATGCTCAGGTGATCGGGGCGCTGGATGATAATAAGCTCGACGCTTCATCTCCTGCCGAAGGGGACAATGAAATTGAAATCACCGGCGCCACTGAGCATACCTCGCATATGAGCATGAAGGACCGCCTTGCCGAAGAGGAGAAGAAAAAGGCCGAGGTCAAAGTTGAATCTGGAATCCTGGAACTTACCGACCCGCGGAACAGACCTTTGAAAATCATCCTCCCGGGCAGGTCCAAACCGCTAGATGTTCCGTCTCCTACTCCTGACTCTGCTTCCTTAGCAAGTAAGAAGTCCAAGAAAAGGCATGAGGGAGAGGAGTCATCGGAAAAGACGAAGGAAGACAAGAAGAAGAAATCGAAGAAATGATCGATATACTCGTTCAACGAGCTTCTTGCTTAAGTCTTGTAATTGCTTTTATCTTCCGTAGCTTGTAGTTTGTATAGACAGGTCTGGATTTTGTAGGAGTGATCATGTAATCCCATTTTGAATTTATCGAATAAAGTTTAGTTTCTTTTTGTTTGAATGATTCTCTTGTCTTTCTTTGGTTTGCTGACTCTGTGCTCCGGGGACTTGGAGACTTGAAACCGTTTATACTCTAGTCCGTGCTCTGGGGACTTAGAGTACTCCGCTCCGCACTCTGGGGATTCGGAGATTTGAAATCGTTTATACTCTAGTCCGCGCTCTGGGGACTTAGAGTACTCCGCTCCACACTCTGGGGATTCGGAGATTTGAAATCGTTTATACTCTAGTCCGCGCTCTGGGGACTTAGAGTACTCCGCTCCGCGCTCTGGGGATTCGGAGATTTGAAATCGTTTATACTCTAGTTCGCGCTCTGGGGACTTAGAGTACTCCGCTCCGCACTCTGGGGATTCGGAGATTTGAAATCGTTTATACTCTAGTCCGCGCTCTGGGGACTTAGAGTACTTCGCTCCGCACTCTGGGGATTCGGAGATTTGAAATCGTTTATACTCTAGTCCGCACTCTGGGGACTTAGAGTACTCCGCTCCGCACTCTGGGGATTCGGAGATTTGAAATCGTTTATACTCTAGTCCGCGCTCTGGGGACTTAGAGTACTCCGCTCCGCACTCTGGAGATTCGGAGATTCGTAATTGTTTATACTCTAGTCCGCGCTCTGGGGACTTAGATTACTCCGCTCCGCACTCTGGGGATTCGGAGATTTGAAATCGTTTATACTCTAGTCCGCACTCTGGGGACTTAGAGTACTCCGCTCCGCACTTTGGGGATTCGGAGATTTGAAATTGTTTATACTCTAGTCCGCGCTCTGGGGACTTAGAGTACTCCGCTCCGCACTCTGGGGATTCGGAGATTTGGAATTGTTTATACGAGTCCGTACGTCGTACAAGATAATGTAGTTCGTCATTCAACTGAAATAAGAAAGGAAACATGCTAAATGTAATAGTGCCGCAGATGCTCACTGTTCCATGCTCGGGGGAGTGTCGTGCCATCAACGGTCGCTAGCTTGAATGTTCCTTCTCCAAGCTTCCGTTCAATGGCGTACAGACCTTCCCAGCTGGGATTCATGCGTGATGGTACCGGGAAGACTCGTTTCAGAACGAGATCACCCACATCAAAGATTCTTGGGCGGACTCTGCCGTCGTAGTAACGCTTGACTCGATGTCTGTGCACTGCCACCCTTAATTCAGCTTCTTCACGCTTTTCGTCGATGCAGTCCAGTGATTCCAGCAAGAGGTTTTGGTTCGTCTTGGGATCATAGTATGTCACTCGGTGCGACGGAACTTCAAGTTCCACGGGTATAACGGCTTCAGAGCCGTATGCCAAGGCGAATGGAGTGTGGCCGGTCGCGGACTTGTGGGTAGTTCTATACGCCCATAATGCTGTCGGGAGTTCATCTACCCACTTGCCTCCAACCTTCTCCAGATGCTTCTTCAGTATGGACTTGATTATTTTGTTAACGGCCTCGACTTGTCCGTTAGCTTTCGGGTGTGCCACGGCGGCAAACTTCTTCTCGATGCCATACTTTAAATAGAACTCTTTGAACTCTCTGCTTTCAAATTGCATCCCGTTGTCCGTAATGATGGTGCGCGGAAGGCCAAAGCGGCATATAATGTTTCGTACAACGAAGTTAATGACCTTCTTAGAGGTGATTGTGGCTAAAGGTTCTGCCTCAGCCCATTTTGTGAAATAGTCGACTGCAACTATCGCATATTTCGCGCCACCTTTGGATATAGGCAAAGAGCCGATTATGTCGATTCCCCAGATCGCAAATGGCCAGGGACTAATCATTTGTGTGAGTTCCGTTGATGGAATCCTCGGGATTTTCGCATATCTTTGACACTTGTCGCATTTTCTTGCGTAGTCCGCGGCGTCCCGGTTTACGGTGGGCCAGTAATATCCATAGCGGAGGATCTTCTTTGCTAGCGTTTGCCCCCCAGTATGGTCGCCACATTCCCCTTCGTGAACCTCTCTTAAGACCCGCTTTGTCTCATCATGAGCGATGCATCGCAATAATGGGACTGAGAATCCTTTTCGGTACATCGACCCATCCTGCATTACGTATCGCGCGGCCTTTCGAAGGACCTGCCGTCTTTCGCTTCTTTTTTCTGGTAAAGCCCCGGTCGTTAGGTACAGTTTCAATGGGGCTATCCACGATTCCTTCTCGATTCCTGTTTCCAACACGAGATCGACTTTCATCCCGTCTATGCTCGGGGCATGCAAGACTTCGACGGGATACAATCCCATTTGTTGCGCATCGCCGGTACTTGCAAACTTAGCCAATAAGTCGGCTTCTTTGTCCTGTTCGCGCGGGATATGTGAAATGTCATAACACTCAAGATTTGATAGTAGCTCTTGGACCTGAACGAGGTACGGAGCAAGCTTTCGTCCCTTTGCTTGGTAGTCCCCCGTACTTGGTAAACCACCAATTGTGAGTCACAAAAGATTTCGATTGATTCGATTCTGAGTTCTTTGATGAGCTTCAAGCCAGCGATCAGTGCTTCATATTCGGCTTCGTTATTTGTAGCCGGGAAGTCGAGCTTCAGGGCATAACAGATTGATCGGTTTTCCGGAGTTATGAGAACTACGCCCGCGCCGGAGCAACGGTCGTTTGATGCACCGTCGGTGTATAATTTCCATCGAACGGGGGGAATGATGTCGTCGTCATCCGGTTTGATGGGTATGGTAAACTCAGCGATGAAATCCGCTAATGCTTTCCCTCGGATGGCTCTCCGCGGTAAGTATGCGATATCGAATTGGCTCAACTCGATGTTCCATCTTAGCAATCTTCCAGAAGTTTCCGGCCGTTGGAGTACTTGCCTCAGGGGTTGATCGGTATACACGCCGATTGAATGTGCTTGAAAGTATGGGCGAAGCTTTCGTGATGCAATCACCAAGCAATAAGCCAATTTCTCGATTTTAGGGTAATTCCTCTCTGCCCCTGTTAAACGCTTGCTAACATAATACACCGGCTTCTGGACTCGATCCTCCTCACGAACCAATGCAGCACTTATCGCATGCGGGGATACAGCCAAGTATACGTACAACATCTCGTCGTCAATTGGTTTTGCTAGCATTGGTGGACTCTCCAGATGCCTCACCAGGTTCCGGAATGCTTCCTCACAACTAGACGTCCATTCAAAATTTCTCTTCCCTTTCTTTATGATATCGAAGAATGGGATGCACTTGTCAGTTGCCCTAGATATAAATCGACTTAGCGCAGCTACTTTTCCGTTCAAGCTTTGTACTTGCTTTATAGTCTTGGGCGCTTGCACATCTCGAATAGCTTGGATTTTTTCTGGGTTGGCTTCGATTCCCCTAGCATTGACGATGAATCCCAAAAACTTCCCTGATGCGACGCCGAATGAACACTTCAGAGGGTTGATCTTCATCCCGTAAAACCTGAGTATGTCGAACATTTTAGCCAAGTCTCGAATGTGGTCGTTTGACCGTCGTGACTTCACGAGCATGTCATCCACATAGACTTCCATCGTTCTACCCAGCTGGTCCTTGAACATCCGATTCACTAAACGCTGGTAAGTTGCTCCTGCGTTCTTCAATCCAAAGGGCATCACTACATAGCAATACAGCCTGACATTTGTAACGAAGCTGGTGTGTTCTTGGTCCGGAATATGCATTGGGATTTGGTTGTATCTTGAGTGCGCGTCCATGAATGACAGCAGCTCGTGTCCTGCAGTGGAGTCGACCAACTGATCGATCCTAGGCAGCGGGAAACTGTCCTTAGGGCATGCTTTGTTCAAGTCGGAATAATCTACGCAAGTCCTCCATTTCCCATTCGCCTTTTTTACTAGCACGGGGTTGGATACCCACTCAGGGTAGAGGGCATCGCGGACGAACCCATTTGCTTTGAGTTTGTCCACCTCCTCTCCGAGAGCGGCGGACCTCTCCGGATCCATTCCTCTCCTTTTTTGTTTAACTGGGACGTATTTCGGATCTATGTTCAACATATGACTCGTGATGGCGGGAGAAATCCCACACATATCAGAATGCGCCCAGGCGAAAACATCAAGATTCGCCCGGAGGAAGTCGCTAAGGTCTTCAGTCATCTCGGGACCAAGCTGTGATCCGATTTTCAGAATTCGCGAAGGGTCGTCACGGCTAACTGAGATGTCAATTGTTAATTCAGCCGGTGCCGCCTTCTCTTCCCTGGGTTTCTCATCGTCGTCTCTCGGATCTATATCTCCGAAGATCCGAGAACTATGCCCGAGCTAGGGCTCGGGCACTACTTGTTAATTATTCGCATTAAGGATGCGGACGGGATTGTCCGCAACCTTCCCCTTCTCCCTCCGATGGGCTTCTCGGAGCTCAGCCACATAACAGGA
The DNA here is from genome assembly GCA_030737815.1 of Allium fistulosum. Classification (NCBI taxonomy): domain Eukaryota; kingdom Viridiplantae; phylum Streptophyta; class Magnoliopsida; order Asparagales; family Amaryllidaceae; genus Allium; species Allium fistulosum. The sequence goes on along the minus strand of CM060903.1, from coordinate 706,440,976 downwards.
ACGACCAGCTGCTTGGTCGCCATGAACAATACCTACTCCTTTGTCAGTTGGGAACTTCAAAGTTAAACACCACGGGGCCAATGCTGCCCTAAACTCAGCCAGGGCCGGCCGGCCCAAGAAAACATTATATGGAGAATCCACATCCAAAACTACGAAGGGTAGAATTCGCACCCTCCGACGCTCGCCTTGCCCCAGTTCAACTGGTAACTCAACGTACCCTACGGCATCGGTTGCTACGCCGTTAAAGCCGTGTATACGAGCCTTGGACGGTTTCAGGTCTTTTGTTTCTAGTTTCATTTGATCGTAAGCCTTCTTGAAGCTGATGTTGACTGAACTTCCACAATCAATCAGAATTCTTTTCACATATGCTGGTCCGATCGTTGCAGATATGACCATGGGGTCGATGGTCGGAGCCTCTATCTGATCAGCGTCTCTACTTCTAAACACAATATCGTCTGTCATTATGCGCTGCTGCTTAGCAGGGGCCCCATCCTCCGTGTTCGAACAGCACTCAAAATCTGCATGCTTCAGGGAACTTGGATATCGCTCCATCTCTTGCCAATTCTTATCTGCGGGGTGAGGTCCGTCGATAATTGTATTTATGACTAGTCTACCTACGGTTCGGGCAGGCTCCTCGGGATGACGCGGAGCTGGTGCACGACCAGGGTTGGACGTTCCCTGTCCTCCTTCCTGAGGATCCTTCACAAATTCTTGCAATTTCTTCTGCCTGATCAACTTTTCAATAGCGTCGTGTAGGTGTCTACACTCCTCCGTATTGTGCCCATAAGTCTCATGGAAGCGACAATATTTCTCGGTCCGTTTTTGTTCCTCGGTTGATTCTTTCGGACGTGGCTTTCTGTATTGAAAAGTATTGCAGGTGGATAGGTAAATGTTCTCAAGTGGCGCGTTCAGCGGAGTATACTCGCTGTAGCTTGGAATTCTCGACTTCCACTTCCCCGCTTCTATTCTTTTCCCTTGACTCCTTCCTTCGGACTCCTTGGGTTGCCCAGGCTTGTTCTGGACATTGACCTGGACCTAACCCGAGCTGTCTCCAGACTGCTTCACAACAATGTTGCTCTTTATTGATTCTTGGATAGGTCCTGGCGCCTTATCCCATCGTACCCACCTAGCTTCCTCTCTTCTTATGAACTGGTGTGCCTTTGAGTAGAAACGCTCTAGCGTAGCCGGAGGTTTTCCTGCCAGCCAGTCTCCAAACTCAGAGTCTGGATCCACACCTCTCATTACAGCCATTAGAATTGCATGGTCGTTGGGATTACTGACTTCAGTTGCTGCAACGTGGAATCTTTGCAAATATTCCTTCAACGACTCCCCGGGATTTTGGATTACACTTGACAGAGACATCACGTCCTTTGGGCGCGTAGTGTGTATCCTGAACTGCTCAATAAACTTCTTTGCCAACTCCTCGAAATTTGATACGGATCGCGGAGGAAGTCGGGTGAACCACATAGTAGCGATCCCAGATAGAGTAATCGGAAAGCACCTACACTTGGTGGCATCATTCGCTCTAGCTGAATCCATCATCCATTCGTACCTCATGACGTGTTGTCTGGGGTCAGTCCTCCCTTCATACGCAGGGATAGTAGGCATACTAAACTTCCTGGGGTACGCCGCTTGCAACACAACATCCGTGAACGGAGTATGACTTCTTGACACTCCCCAATCATCATTCGATAAACCCTGATTTTCCTTCATCAACTGCCTGATCATGGCTGTCAGATCTGGTGTCTGTATGGAAGGTGGAAGGTTGGTGTCTGTTCTACACGCCTGTCCATGCTGATGCCTCCTCTCTTGGCGATCTTCCAATCGTGCGTCTTGAGGTTCGACATCGTTAGCATTTTGATGATCCGGGCCTCTGTCCTCCATCTGTACCCCGGTCCTGAAGTTTCCAGCTCTTGCTTGGTCATGGTCTCCAGTTGTTTGAACAGCAGCTTCTGCTCGTGCAACGTCAGTCTTGCGGCGTCTGCGCTTGGGAGGTTCATCAGAGGAAGTTGAACTGTCAGATGAAGAGTAAGGAGCGGGATTGCCCCCAGCATTCTGTTGCTGTTGTTGAGTGAGTTATGCCATCCGGTTGGCGTTAGCTTGCATCTGCTCTCCTAGTTGTCTCCAGCTTTCCCTGAGTTCTCTCATCAAGTCATTGAACTCTATTCTGGTGACAACTGGAGTCTGTTCTTGAGCGGCAATTCCTGCACTCGGAATCGCTGGTTGATTGCTAGGTCCTGCTTGTTGCACACTAGCAGTTTCGTGGGCATCCGCATTATGAGAAGCTGACCTGGTACGTGGTCTTGCCATTGTAGAGTTATCGGTATGAACTCTGAGTAGAATCAACGGATGTCCTATCAGTGAGTCGGATCTTCTTTGGGGGATTTGTTCAATCCAGTAGCTTCAAAGCAGATCCTTGAGGTCTGAGAATTCAATTCTCGGTGAAAGCACCAAAGTGTTAGCACCAAAATTGGTCACTAACCTCGTAGAGAAAGATTGTGTAGAGATATAAGTGATGAAAGTAAATTAAACAGAGAAGACAATGCTAATCTAACTGCAGAAAGTAAGAACACCAAATTTATAGTGGTTCAGCGTAATTGCCTACGTCCACTTTGAGGTTAAACTTTATTGATCTTCTTTATAGTTGATTACAAATACAATTCGTGAATCAAATGCTTGAATGAAGTTGTTAAGTAGAGAAGATGAGTCTTGAAAATGGCAGAGTCTCCCCAGTGTTCTCTCTCCCAAAAAAGGATCCATTTCACTATGACCCTGCCCCTCTATTTATAGGCAAATATGGGCTGGACTTCCCAAGTGGGCTGGATAGCCGAAAGCTCCAGCCCCAGTACAGTGGTCGCTGTATGCCGAACCAGGTGTGCCGAGCGCCCTGATGCCGAACAGTCCCTTCTATGCCGAACGATGTGGTTGATGTTTGGGAAGTGCAGGATGTTTGTCAGTCGAAGCCGAACGCTCTTCTAGAGGCCGAGTACTCTTGTTGCCGAGTACTCCTGATGCTACCGAGTACTACGCCGAGTACTCCTGTATGCCGAACTCCAGATGCTGCCGAGTTCTCCTTGATGCCGAGCGCTCTTGTATGCCGAGCAGTCTTGTATGCCGAGCACTCTCGTATGCCGAGCACTCTTGATGCCGAGCACTCTTGTATGCCGAGCACTCTTGCTGCCGAGCGATCTTGTATGCCAAGCAGTCTTGTATGCCGAGCAGTCTTGATGCCGAGCACTCTCGTATGCCGAGCAGTCTTGATGCCGAGCAGTCTTAATGCCGAGCACTCTCGTATGCCGAGCAGTCTTGATGCCGAGCACTCTTGTATGCCGAGCACTCTTGCTGCCGAGTATTGGTTGATGCCGAGCGCTCTGTATGCCGAACATTATGGATGCTGTGTACTTCGCCGAGTATTCCTAGATGTCGGACATTCTATGACGCCGAGTTCCACTAGGAAGCCGGGTACTTCGCCGAACACTCCTAGATGCCGAGTACTCTCTAACGCCGAGTGCTACCTGATGCCGAGCACTGGTTGCCGGGTCAAATCTCCAGGAAACAGAATCAAAACACAAATAAACAGTAAAAGTAAAGGGAAAGAACACACCAGGATTTTATGCTGGTTCGAAGTTACCCTACATCCAATCTTGTACAATTCCTTTTACGGATTTCTTTTCAATCATTAAATGCAAACACAATCTCGATTTCAAAGCTACGAGACAGACCATCCAAAATCCCGGCCTCTGGGTAGAGCTATGTGACGACCCAAACTCGATGTCCGACAAACAACATCAAATTCGTATAGCCGGAGCTTATAACAACATCAGATGAAAATAAACAGCGGAAACAAAATGAATATCATTGATCATAACATAGGTAAAACATAGATACAATATCCATTACAACATCGATTACTAATATCAGAGTGATACATAACAAAAGATACAACAATAAAGTGAAAACTCCACAGCTGAACAACAGATACTCCAAAAAGTTTCCAACATACTTCAACTTGATAAGGCCTTCAAAAACTCCAAAAACTCCAAGCACTTCGAAAGACTTCCAAATCCAAAAGCTTTCCAAAATCTGACAGCTTCCAAAATACGGATAACCTGCTTCTAGGCTGCCCGTGTGGAAAATTATGGGCACCCAGAGTTTAGGAAGGGAACAATAAACTCCAGGTCAGTCATGGGACTGGTATGAGTAAACAAGAACAGTTTATCTTTAAAACAAACAATAAAAGAATTTTAAACATTGAAATCCACAATGCTTTTGAGAAATGAAACTACCATAAGGCCTCCCGCCACGCACACCATGCAATCGCACACTTGGGGGAGATTTTGTCTTATGACAGTCAAACATGCTTACTACGCAAAAATCCTTTTGATATTATTATTAGTGCATAGTGTACAAAATAATTTCGAAAATACAATATTAATCTTAGCCAACATAGGTACCATTATATTATGCCTGCTATAGCTGCCGCCTGAGGAGACAGGTTATACAAATTGCAATCGTAAAGGGCTCGTATTGTTTCTTTGGATTTTCCAACAAATGGTCAGGCAAAGGAACTTCCTTACCGAAATGGGAACGCCTCTGGAAGGATGCCCCTGAGAACCTAACCGAATCTCTACTAAACAAGGCCGACGCTACCTCACGCTTTAACCAAGCTATAACTAGGTAACTACCACACGAGTATGCCATTCCCGGTCGTTACCAGCCTTTATCCGAGGGGCCCCTCAACCAACAAAGCAACATCACACAGTAATAAATTTACAGTGTCCACACGAGTTAAGTATCTGGGCTTCATACCATGATACCACCCTTTATCTAGAAGAAAATGGACATACCCTAGGGGCGCGACCCCTAAAAACCTTGCCGCAACATTCCTGTTTCGACCCTTACCGGGTTGTGAGGCTTGACGAAGTCTCGTCCACAAAGCTATGCTTTTTCATAAAGCCATGCTTCAGTCAACAAATGATCTGCAGCACTTCGTATGCCACATTACCAAATTGGGAATGTATCACTAGTAACCATCAACTACATAACCTCTGAGATCGTATGTCTCAGAGAAGGGTGTTAAGCTAAGAGAATAAATCTCCGCCACCAATAGAAATGTATTTGATAGAAACCAACTTTACATCTCAAAGTGTAATGTCAGACACACATCCATACAAGTCTATTCCGGGTTCGAACAGAACCGAAGACACTTCCGAAGAAGCCCTTGCAATCCGGGTATTCACAATCCCGATCGGACTTCCCATCACTTAGGGAATCTCTATACCGTAGCTACTCAGTGCAGAGACAATCGATAGGTCATCCTATCGCTCTCGCAAATACCCAGTCTTCACCACCGGTCTTCAAATGCTATCCATATCGTCGTATCACTATTCGGAATGGGTTATATGACACAAAGGTCCTCTCCCGGCTAAACCGAATAACGAGCGCAATTAAAAATCATATGGATACTGGGGTCTCAGTTAAATCACAGCTTAAAGCCCAAAACTTTTCATTCGAATGGTTAAAACAAATTACCATTTCCAATCTTTTAAACAAAAAGATTCATTTCAACAACCTTCAATGGTTTAAACAAATTTCCAAACTTTTAATCTTTTAAACAAAAAGATCCAATTCACAAAGTTCACCCCATTCACAAAGATCCATTCATGGATTTCAAAACAATTTCAATTTTAATTGAATAGGTTTACTGGTTAAATCTTTAAATCAAGATTTAACTTATAGCTTTCAAAACTCGTTTCCAAAGATTCATTCATAGTCTTTCAAAACAATTCCATTTCAAGTTGGATTAACTCATCCGGTCTTTGAATTAAAGACTCATTTCATATTTTTCAAAACATTTCAATTCCATTTCAAACTTGAAACCTTTCAACACAATTTAGAAATCCTTTCTTAAAATGAAAGCTATTATTATTTGAAAACAAATAGTTTTAGTTTCGGAAAAATTCGATCTCATTTATACAAGTTGAATCTTTGGGTTAGTTCAAATTCCCAAAAACAACACTTTAAAAATGGTTTAAAACCCTTATAAACTTGTATAATTCTTTTTAAATCATAAATACCAATATAGGATTCAATTTCAGATATTGAATTCCAATTTAAATCAAATTATTCAAATTTCAAATCTTTATTAAGTTATTCAAAATAACTTACATTTTTAAAACACCCTTTCAAAGGCTTTTTACTTTAAACCCAATCCATTTCTAACCCATTTGAATTTTAAATTCAAATTGAAAATTATTTTAAAAATTTGGGACTTAACCGATTTCCACGTGCAATCCATATTTGTGTGTGTATGGTGTGGTCCAAGGATCTTACACCATAGTGCACAACATCAATCATCACAGATATACCAATATCGATCAGCGGTATAATCGATAACGCTTATCTTCATTCACAGTTTCACAGATAAAATAAATTTATCAGTCACAAAGATTCATCATTACAATTCGATGTGGGTTTCGGATAACCAACTGGAATCCGATTCCCTGTCGCATCGAAGTTTAAATGCCGTTTTACGGGCGAAAGGGTTTTCACATACATATAGGAACAAATCACAAGTCACAAAGCAATCATAGTATCACAACAGAAATATCAATCCAGTACAGAACATTTGATGATAGTCAATCATCTCCAATTAGGGTGAATATAATTAAGTGTATTAACCACACAATTATTTAATAAATTTTAAATCGATGATTAATTATTATTTTCTATACATTGATTCAATCCTAATTAACTTTATCAATTAATTTTTTTCTTTTCTTAATTTAATTGTCTTAATTCATTAATCCTTAATTTATAATTGATTAAATCTTATTTACTTTCATAAATTAACATTCTTTAAATTAATCAACCTTTAATTATACAGTAATCACAAATTTTAATTTGCTTAAATCTTTATTTAATCATTATAGAGGAATTTGTTTTTAAGTTAAAAATTTAAATATTTGATTTACTCTTCAAATCTTTTATCAAGTTAAATTTTTAAACAGTTAAATTTTCAAAATCAAAATTTTTAAAACACTTCATTTATTTCAGCTACTTATTTCAAAGAAAACCCAAATTTTAAAATCATGTTTCAAAATTTCCAAAAACTTGAGTTTTTACCGTTTTTAAATTTGTCCCGAGGCCTCCCCGAGTCATCCCCCATGTGCACATGCACCGGCACCGGAGGCGACTCCGACCAACGGCGAACATTTCGGCATGTCAACCACCAACCCAGCCACAATCTCTAGTCATTAAAACATCCTAACTTTCCTCGAATTAAAATCGAACCCTCCCATTCAAAAACTGGAACCCATTGCTTTGCTAAATCCGCCTCGACCTCGCGACGCCGACCATCGGAGGTGCTGCAGCTCCGGCCTCATCTCGTCGAACCCTCGTACTACCCTCCCCTGCAATACTACGCCGCTCGATCCACCAAAGGTGGAGAAAACACCTCATTTACGACCTCGACTACAAACAACTGTTAAACCCTAAAGTTGCTTCAATTCGACATCTCCTTTAATAGAAAAATTGTTTGACATTTTTCCCAATATCATCGATTACTAGGCTTGCTCCCTGCAAAGTTTCAACATCAAAAAAACTTCCGATCGCTGGAAATTGGGTAGAACCCATTTTCCGTTCATCTACAATTTACTGATGATATACTCAATGAAAAATCACAATTTTTGTTTTAAAATTCATGTTTTCGAATAACAATTCACAATATATACTTGAATTGATGGTTCATCATATTCGAATTTTTACTTGATTTGAATAGTGGCTGTGTTTAACAGGTTCCAAAAAAAGAAAACAACATTGCTTTGCTCTGATTTATTATTAAACACACTACATGATTAAAACAAACACTTTGGTTTGTTTACAATCCAATTTCAAAAGAAAACAGAGGGAGAAAAATGATTTAAGTTGCCATTGGTTTACTCTGTAAACCAGAGAGAAGAAGAAAAAGAACACAGAGATGAAATCCTAAATATAAACATTCCCAGGCAAAATTACACATACACACTAACTTGTTCATAGGTTAAGGTTCTCAACATTATCCAGGCATGCATACGACAACAAGAAATTTGATTTAAACAGAAGTTCACTCACCTGGAACAAATTTGAACAGAACACTTTTGTGTTGAAAATAAATGTAGTTTTGAACTTCCTGTTTTTGTTCAGCAGATTTTTTTTTGAGTTTATAAATGTAGTGATACTTATATATATTTTTTATATTTTTTTTTTACTTTCCTCTGATTTGCTATGTTATGTTTTAAACAAGCAAGACTAATATGGATGTGTATATATAAGGAAGAGGTGTATACGAGGGAGTATTTACTGGTACCAGACTTTTTTCTTTGTGTTGTACTGGGTATAATTATTGTGTACATTTTCTTTATATTGGTTTTGTACAACCAGAGACTTTTTCCTTCTTTCAATGGTGGCTGAGAAGAAAGCATTTAATGCTTATGCTTCCCTTCTTGTTTACACACTTATACTATTTGAATTTTGTTTTCCATAAGTACAATTTTGTTTTATTTGTAGAGATATTTTTCTTATCTACATTTTTGTTTTACCATTCCCTTGTTTACATAATCCATATGTAATTTGTTCTTTTGTTCATAGATATCCATACTTATTTCTTTTATCTTAAGCCATGCTTTATAAATGAAGTTCTACAATTATCATATTGTTTGAATTTGTATATATATATATATATCTATTTTATTTTTATAATTCATATTCTTTTCTATTTAAGTTTATATATTTATTATACTTATGAAATTTTCATAGTTTCTAGGGTTGAGATATATGTTGTTTGTATTATATTTGTAAGTATATTTATTTATATTTTCTTTTACTTCATATATTTATTTCTATTTTTATCTTAAAGTTCAAATTAAATATATATATAAGATGTTAAATCCAAGTGATTTAAATTCAAAAGAATTTAGAGTTTTATTCTTTTAAATCAACACATATTTTATTTGTTTTAAAACTTTTCAAGTTAAACTTCCAAAAATTCAAATAAGTCACTAAATTCAAATTAATAATTTCTGGGATGTTACAATATCCCCTCCTTAAGAAAATTTTGTCCTCAAAATTTGGCATGGAGATAAAAAAAAGAACAGATAAAAGATATAGAAATATCTTTTCAGATCAAACCGGATATCAATTCTGCATTTGGTTTACCAAATCAGAATTATCAATAAATATGAGAACAAACTCAATCAACTATGTAACAATTGGGTTATCTGATCTACGAAGTATACATGGTATTGGTTAGTTCGAAGGGATAACTAACCATTCGTAGATTATATCGAAACCCAATGAAGCAGACAGAAATAGATTCGATTACGATCTCAGATTCAAGATTTTAACTCACTTACGATTTGCTGAGAAATAAAACTATGGGTAGTTTCCGTGTCGGACAAAAATCCGAGAATTTTATCGTAAATGAGAAAGTTACCTTCCAAAATTCCTTTTCCCTTATCAGCCTTTGAGGTTGAAGGATCATCTTTGATTGCATACACCTTTGCTACATGAGCTTGCTTCCTTTTCAGGCAATCTTTAACATCATGTCCTGGTTTGTGACAGTAATAGCATTTCTTAACTCCCTGACCAGTCTCCATAGGTTGTTCTTTCTTAACTTGTTTCCTTGGATTCTTGTAGTTGTTTGCATAGTGGCCTTTTTCTTGGCAATTATAACAAGTTATATCTTTCACCGGGTTTCCCTGGCTTTCCTTCTTTTCCTTGCCTTGATATGATTTCTAGTTCCCGAACTTTCTTTTCTTCCAATTTTGATTGCTCGTATCTCCTTCTTCCCTTGGGGTTTCTTGCATATCAAGTGTAGCATATCGGTACCGCATATCAACCAAATCTAAAAAGGATTCCTTAACGTGGCCAGTCATCCTTTCGTGGAATTTCTTATTCATCCCACGAATGAACCTTTCGTTCTTATTCAAAGGTGTGTTTACCAATTCGGGACCGAAACAAGACAATTCATTGAATTTGTTTAGATACTCCTCAAATGACAAACTTCCTTGCTTCAAGTCCATAAATTCCTGGTACATTCGAGAAATCCCAGCTGATGGCATATAGCGCTTCTCAAATACTTCTTTAAATTTCTCCCAAGAAAACTCGTCTTCTGGCTTATCTACAGTGGCTATCTCCCACCATGCTAAGGCTTCTTCTTGAAGTTGCCAGGAAGCTATTAGTCGCATTTGATCATCTTCCAACTTTAGCCCTTTAAAAATCCTTTCACTCGATCTGATCCAAGCTTGGGCCTCAACAATAGACTCCTTGTCGGTGAACGGCTTACCACCAAGCTTCGAGAAATTCTTATATAAATCAGCTAGATTCGGCTGATGCTGAGTAGGCATTGCTGCTTCTGCTGTTGGGGGGATTTGATTAGCTATTGTGGCATTTCCTTGACCCCTATCTCTTCCTCTTCGTCCACTCATTCTTACTATCTGTAATTAGTAAGAAAACTGGATTTAGATCCACGGACAAAATATCTCAAGGAATATCAGCAGTAAAAAGAAATAGACTAGGAAAATTCAAGGTTTCGGGTTATACTCATTCTAGGGTATACTTCACCCTATCTCTAATGAGCCATCTAATGTGTTATACTCCATAGCTAAAGTTCTTACTCAACCTTTAGCTTTGATACCACTTGTGACGACCCAAACTCGATGTCCGACAAACAACATCAAATTCGTATCGTCGGAGCTTATAACAACATCAGATGAAAATAAACAGCGGAAACAAAATGAATATCATTGATCATAACACAAGTACAACATAGATACAATATCCATTACAACATCGATTACTAATATCAGAGTGATACACAACAAAAGATACAACAATAAAGTGAAAACTCCACAGCGGAACAACAGATACTCCAAAAAGTTTCCAACATACTTCAACTTGATAAGGCCTTCAAAAACTCCAAGCACTTCGAAAGACTTCCAAATCCAAAAGCTTTCCAAAATCTGACAGCTTCCAGAATACGGATAACCTGCTTCTAGGCTGCCCGTGTGGAAAATTATGGGCACCTAGAGTTTAGGAAGGGAACAATAAACTCCAGGTCAGTCATGGGACTGGTATGAGTAAACAAGAACAGTTTACCTTTAAAATAAACAACAAAAGAATTTTAAACATTGAAATCCGCAATGCTTTTGAGAAATGAAACTACCATAAGGCCTCCTGCCACACACACCATGCAATCGAACACTTGGGGGAGATTTCTCCTTATGACAGTCAAACATGCTTACTACGAAAAAATCCTTTTCATATTATTATTAGTGCATAGTGTACAAAATCATTTCGAAAATACAATATTAATCTTAGCCAGCATGGGTACTATTATATTATGCCTGCTATAGCTGCCGCCTGAGGAGACAGGTTATACAAATTGCAATCATAAAGGGCTCATATTGTTTCTTTGGATTTTCCAACAAATGGTCAGGCAAAGGAACTTCCTTACTGAAATGGGAACGCCTCTGGAAGGACGCCCTTGAGAACCTAACCGAATCTCTACTAAACAAGGCCGACGCTACCTCACGCTTTAACCAAGCTGTAACTAGGTAACTACCACATAAGTATGCCATTCCCGGTCGTTACCGACCTTTATCCGAGGGGCCCCTCAACCAACAAAGAAACATCACACAGTAATAAATTTACATTGTCCACACGAGTTAAGTATCTGGGCTCCATACCATGATACCACCCTTTATCTATAAGAAAATGGACATACCCTAGGGGCGCGACCCCTAAGAACCTTGCCGCAACATTCCTGTTTCGACCCTTACCGGGTTATGAGGCTTGACGAAGTCTCGTATACAAAGCTACGCTTTTTCACAAAGCCATGCTTCAGTCAACAAATGATCTGCAGCACTTCGTATGCCACGTTACCAAATTGGGATGTATCACTAGTAACCATCAACTACATAACCTCTGAGCTCGTATGTCTCAGAGAAGGGTGTTAAGCTAAGAGAATAAATCTTCGCCACCAACAGAAATGTATTTGATAGAAACCAACTTTACATCTCAAAGTGTAATGTCAGACACACATCCATACAAGTCTATTCCGGGTTCGAACAGAACCGAAGGCACTTCCGAAGAAGCCCTTGCAATCCGGGTATTCACAATCCCGATCGGACTTCCCATCACTTAGGGAATCTCTATATCATAGCTACTCAGTGCAGAGACAATCGATAGGTCATCCTATCGCTCTCGCAAATACCCGGTCTTCACCACCGGTCTTCAAATGCTATCCATATCGTTGTATCACTATTCGGAATGGGTTATATGACACAAAGGTCCTCTCCCGGCTAAACCGAATAACGAGCGCAATTAAAAATCATATGGATACTGGGGTCTCAGTTAAATCACATCTTAAAGCCCAAAACTTTTCATTCAAATGGTTAAAACAAATTACCATTTCCAATCTTTTAAACAAAAAGATTCATTTCAACAACCTTCAATGGTTTAAACAAATTTCCAAACTTTTAATCTTTTAAACAAAAAGATCCAATTCACAAAGTTCACCCCATTCATAAAGATCCATTCATGGATTTCAAAATAATTTCCATTTTAATTGAATAGGTTTACTCGTTAAATCTTTAAATAAAGATTTAACTTATAGCTTTCAAAACTCGTTTCCAAAGATTCATTCATAGTCTTTCAAAACAATTCCATTTCAAGTTGGATTAACTCGTCCGGTCTTTGAATTAAAGACTCATTTCATATTTTTCAAAACATTTCAATTCTATTTCAAACATGAAACCTTTCAACACAATTTAGAAATCCTTTCTTAAAATGAAAGTTATTATTATTTGAAAACAAATAGTTTTCGTTTCGGAAAAATTCGATCTCATTTATACAAGTTGAATCTTTGGGTTAGTTCAAATTCCCAAAAACAACACTTTAAAAATGGTTTAAAACCCTTATAAACTTGTATAATTCTTTTTAAATCATAAATACCAATATAGGATTCAATTTCAAATATTGAATTCCAATTTAAATCAAATTATTCAAATTTCAAATCTTTATTAAGTTATTCAAAATAACTTACGTTTTTAAAACACCCTTTCAAAGGCTTTTTACTTTAAACCCAATCCATTTCCAACCCATTTGAATTTAAAATTCAAATTGAAAATTATTTTAAAAATCTGTGACTTAACCGATTTCCACGTGCAATCCATATTTGTGTGTGTATGATGTGGTCCAGGGATCTTACACCATAGTGCACAACATCAATCATCACAGATATACCAATATCGATAAGCGGTATAATCGATAACACTTATCTTCATTCACAGTTTCACAGATAAAATAAATTTATCAGTCACAAAGATTCATCATTACGATTCGATGTGGGTTTCGGATAACCAACTGGAATCCGACTCCCTGTCGCATCGAAGTTTAAATGTCGTTTTACGGGAGAAAGGGTTTTCACATACATATAGGAACAAATCACAAGTCACAAAGCAATCATAGTATCACAACAGAAATATCAATCCATTACAGAACATTTGATGATAGTCAATCATCTCCAATTAGGGTGAATATAATTAAGTGTATTAACCACACAATTATTTAATAAATTTTAAATCGATGATTAATTATTTTTTTCTATACATTGATTCAATCCTAATTAACTTTATCAATTAATTTTTTTCTTTTCTTTATTTAATTGTCTTAATTCATTAATCCTTAATTTATAATTGATTAAATCTTATTTACTTTCATAAATTAACATTCTTTAAATTAATCAACCTTTAATTATACAGTAATCACAAATTTTAATTTGCTTAAATCTTTATTTAATCATTATAGAGGAATTTGTTTTTAAGTTAAAAATTTAAATATTTGATTTACTCTTCAAATCTTTTATCAAGTTAAATTTTTAAACAGTTAAATTTTCAAAATCAAAATTTTTAAAACACTTCATTTATTTCAGATACTTATTTCAAAGAAAACCCAAATTTTAAAATCATGTTTCAAAATTTCCAAAAACTTGAGTTTTTACCGTTTTTAAATTTGTCCCGAGGCCTCCCCGAGTCATCCCCCATGTGCACATGCACCGGCACCGGAGGCGACTCCGACCAACGGCGAACATAAGGAAGAGGTGTATACGAGGGAGTATTTACTGGTACCAGACTTTTTTCTTTGTGTTGTACTGGGTATAATTATTGTGTACATTTTCTTTATATTGGTTTTGTACAACCAGAGACTTTTTCCTTCTTTCAATGGTGGCTGAGAAGAAAGCATTTAATGCTTATGCTTCCCTTCTTGTTTACACACTTATACTATTTGAATTTTGTTTTCCATAAGTACAATTTTGTTTTATTTGTAGAGATATTTTTCTTATCTACATTTTTGTTTTACCATTCCCTTGTTTACATAATCTATATGTAATTTGTTCTTTTGTTCATAGATATCCATACTTATTTCTTTTATCTTAAGCCATGCTTTATAAATGAAGTTCTACAATTATCATATTGTTTGAATTTGTATATATATATATATATATATCTATTTTATTTTTATAATTCATATTCTTTTCTATTTAAGTTTATATATTTATTATACTTATGAAATTTTCATAGTTTCTAGGGTTGAGATATATTTTGTTTGTATTATATTTGTAAGTATATTTATTTATATTTTCTTTTACTTCATATATTTATTTCTATTTTTATCTTAAAGTTCAAATTAAATATATATATATATAAGATGTTAAATCCAAGTGATTTAAATTCAAAAGAATTTAGAGTTTTATTCTTTTAAATCAACACATATTTTATTTGTTTTAAAACTTTTCAAGTTAAACTTCCAAAAATTCAAATAAGTCACTAAATTCAAATTAATAATTTCTGGGATGTTACAAGCTACTTGATTTTCGAGCTATAAGTACACCCACTAGATTTATGGGCTATTAAGCACACCTAATTGATTTCACAGGCTATGATCATACCCAATAATATATTGGTTTAATTTGATAGAGATTTACAAACTCATAACTTCAATCTTGATTACAAATGATCCTATAATCCATGAATAGCACTTAGATCTTGATTGGAGTAAGAGAGATGATAGAAAGCAAAAATCAAATGATAGAGAATCAAACTAATGGTGATTGAATTTGATTCCGGTTGAAATTCGGCGGAGTATGGTTATATTTTTGTTTAGAAAATGAAAGAGAAGAAGGAGGATAGAAGAAAAATGAAAAGTGATAAAAAAATTCGTTGGAAACACAGGTATTTATAGAAGAATAATGGTAATGTCTATTCGTGAAGAGATACAATGAATAAACACTTCTTTTGAAAATTGAACTTTGAAATTCACGGCTAGATGTCAACATATAGGGTTAGGGTATGTCGACATACTCTTTGTAATTTTGAAAAACACTTTAAAATATTATTTTGAAAATGTATTGTTTTTTGAAATAATTTTATACTTTATAAGTATGTTTAAATATAATATATATATATATTATAATCATAATAAAACTTAAGTAAAACTATATGATAAGAATTTTGTAAAATAAACTAATATAAATCAAAATCTAATAAAAACAATAACTTGGTAAAATATTAAAAACTAAAATAATAAGTATGAGAATTTTAAAAACTATTAAAAGCTATTTTGAAAAGAATATTTAAAAACCAAAACATTTTAAAACTATTTTAAAACTTAAAATAGAGAGAGAGAGATCAAATACTATCAGAACTTTAACAAATATTCTAAACTCTACAGCTTATCTGGAATATCCTGGAATCTTAAACTCTTGAATACTCATGAGTCTTCATTCTTGAGTCTCTATATTAGCATCTTTAACTCTTTAATCTTTACTTGATACTATACAGTCTTCTTATATCAACACCTATCTAATATCCTGCACTATATACTATATACCTTGATAAAACATTAGTATTTATATTTTTAATATGATTTCCTAAAGTTGTTTCCATCAAAACCAAATCCTTAGGTACTAACAATCTTCTCCTTTTTTATGATGACAACTTTGTATATAAAATATAATATAACTCCCCCTTAATCTATGCCTAGTATTTTACATATTTCTCCCTCTTTGGCATCAACCAAAAATAACTAACTATAACTATAATTATAACCCTAACTCTTAATACTAATTCTAACTCCCTTTTAAATAAACATTATATACTTACAATGATATAAATATATATAAAATGATAAGTGATATGATCATGAAATGCAAAATGACAAGAATGATATATAAGAAATGATAAGTGAAGAAAAAAATCATTAATAGTAACCAAACCATATTATATATTCATTTAATTATCATATTTATAAACAAATCAATCCATACACACAATAAAGTCAAATTAAAGTTAAAATACACACTATTCTTAAATTCCTATTCTAACGAGAGTTCTTAATAATAGGAGACTTATGAATGGAACAATGAGGATAAAGAAGACAAAAGTTTCCCTTTTGTTCGACGAAATTTCCATCTCGGTCGAACCTCTTCATCCTCCTCCATATAGTGTTCCTCTTCTTCTTTCTCCTTTTCTTCTTCTTCCTCTTCTTCTTCGCTGCTTTGAAGAGGATTGTGAATGGCTAGATTCACGGAATCATTTTTAATAATTATTGGGTTCGTAGGGTTATCCAATAGATATTTTTGAAGATTACGCAGAATCGTACATTGTTTCTGTTGTTCCTTCGACATACGAAGTTGTACGACTTGAATTTCAGTCAACATCTCCAGAACATTCTTCATATCTTCCTCCAATTTGATAATTTTTTCTATAGTAGTGTTTTGGAAGGGTCCGGGGGTAGGAGAATGGTAGGAAGATGTTGAATTATGGTTTTGATTCGAAGAGGATGCCATGATTTATTTATTTCAGAAGTTAAGAACAGTAAAAAGGCATAAAATGAAGAAGAAAGTTGAATTTGGTGTTTATATAACCACCAAATTAAATTTTATAGGGAAAATTTAAAACAACGACTTTTGCCGTTATATGTCGACATATAGTGGTCGTGTATGTCGACATACATTGGAAAATTTTGTTCATTTTATTTTTTCTTATTAATTATGTAAATTTATGTTATAATTTTTAAATTTCCGATAAAGAACAAATACCTAATTCTCTTCTTAACTTGTAAAGGATGTTTGATTCAATGGTTTCGTCAAAATATCAGCTACTTGATTTTCAATGTTTATAAATTCAAGTGATATAACTTCTTTATTTACATTATCTCTTAGAAAATGATATCTTATATCAATATGTTTAGTTCTAGCATGATAAATCAAATTTTAGACAGATTAATCACACTCGTATTATCGCAGTATATTGGTGATTTAGTAAATTTAAACCAAAATCTCTTAGAGTTTGTTGCATATAGATAACCTGTGAACAGGCTAATGCTGCTGAAATATATTCTGCTTCTGTCGTAGACAAAGAGATAGTATTTTGCTTTTTACTAAACCAGGAAACCAGAGAGTGTCCCAAAAAGTGACAAGTTACACTTCTACCTTTTCGGTCTGATTTACAACCAGTATAATCAGCATCACTATATCAAAATTAATTCAAACGAATCATCTTTTGGATAAAGGAGTCCATAGTCTAATGTGTTATTAACATATCTTAAAATCCGTTTTACAGATTTCAAATAAGTTTCTTTAGGTTGAGATTGATATCTTGCACAGAGACAAACACTATGCATTATAACAGGTCTACTAGCAGTTATATAGAGTAGTGATCCAATCATTCCTTTGTATAGTTTTTGATCTATGTCTTTCGATTTTTATTTTTTTTATTTTTCACTAGTTGCCATAGGAGTTGGTTTACTACTGGTATTTGCCCTACCAAAATTTTTAACTAAGTCTTTAGCGTATTTTTCTTGATAAAGTTCCATTACTTAGTTGTTTAATTTATAATCCTAGAAAATAATTTAGTTCTCCTATATGACTCATATCAAATTTTTTAGTCATTAATTCTAAAAATTCTTTATTTTGATTTTCGTTAGTAGATCCGAAAATAATATCATCTACATATATTTGTATTAATTAGATATCATTTTTATTTCTTTTAATAAAGAGAGTACCATCTACTTTTCCTATATCAAAATTTAATTGTAATAAATAGGATTTATGTTTGTCATACCAAGCTCTGGGAGCCTGTTTTAAACCATATAAAGCTTTCTTTAATTTGTAAACATGATTTGGTAATTTTTCATCTTTGAAAAGTGGGGGTTGTTATAAATATACATCTTCTTTAATGATTCCATTTAAAAATGCACTTTTAACATCCGTTTGATATAATTTGAAATCAGTATGGTTAGCGAAAGCAAGTAAGATTCTTATAGCCTCTAATCTTGCTACAGGTGCAAAAGTTTCATCAAAGTCTATACCATCCTCTTGACAATAACCTTGTGCAACTAATCGAGCTTTATTTCTTGCAACCTCTCATTGTTCATTCATTTTATTCCTATATACCTATTTAGTGCCTACAATAGACTTATCCTTAGGTCTTAGGACTAATTCTCATACATCATTTCTAGTGAATTGATTTAATTTTTCTTCCATAACAAGAATCCATGAGTCATCAGTTGATGCTTCCTTTGGATTTTTAGGTTCAGTGGTTGAAATAAAAGCTACATTGCTCATTTTATTTAATTGATTTCTAGTTTTAATATCAGATTCAATATTACCAAGTATATTTTCTATAGGATGATCTCTTAAGTATCTAGTTATTTTATTTGAATATAATTTTTCATTATTATTATAAGTTTCAGTGTTCTCATTACTTTCAATTTCATTAACAATGTTTTCTTCTTCATCAATATTTTGATTATGAATTTTGAAATTTTCATCAAATGAGACATGTAGTGTCTCTTCAATAGTATTAGTTCTAGTATTAAAAACTCTATAAGCTTTACTTCTATTTGAATATCCAATAAAAATTCCTTTATCCGATTTAGTATTGAATTTATCTAAATTATCTTTAGTGTTTAAAATAAAACATTTACTACCAAAAACTCTAAAATATGATACTCGAGGTTTCGTAGTATAAAATAGTTCATAAGGAGTTTTCTTAGTTAATGGTCTTATTAAAATTCTATTTAGTATATAACATGTAGTACCAACTGCCTTAGCCCAAAAATTCTTAGATAAATCACTATCATTTAGCATAGTTCTAGCGCACTCTTGAATCGTTCTATTTTTACGTTCTACTACTCCATTTTGTTGTGGTGTTCTTAGAAATGAAAAACTATGGATTATACCTTTTTTCACATAAATTCTCAAAAATTTTCATTTTCGAATTCTCCACCATGATCACTTCGAATAGTTTTAATTTTTCTACACATTTGATTTTAAGTTCGTTTAACAAAGATCTTAAACATTTCAAAAGCATCACATTTAAGTTTTAAGAAAATAGTCCACGTAAACCTAAAATCATCTATGATTACAAATACATATCTACTATGATTTATAGATTGTATTTGAGAGGGACCAAAAAGATCTAAGTGAAGAAGTTCAAGGGGATGAGAAGTAGAAATCATATCTTTTGATTTAAACGAACTTTTTCTAAGTTTACCTAATTAACACGCATCGCACAGATTATTAACTTTAAAGTTCATTTTGGGAAGACCTCTAACTAAATAATTTTTAGCAATTTTAGAGATAAGTTTGAAATTCAAATGACCAAATCTTTTATGCCAAATCCAAGTGTCACTTGTTTCAGCCAAAAAACATAAGTTATCATTTGAGATTTTCATACTTAATATATAAATGTTTTGTTTCCTAATACCTTCAAAGATAATGTTTGACTCATTATCTTCAATGTGACATTTACCTTTTACGAATCTAATTTTAAAACCTTTATCACCAAAATTGACAGATCCTCCATCTTTGTAAACCATATCTTTCAAAATCTCCGGATTTCTAGTCATGTGTCTGATTATCAGATCTTTGTAAACCATATCTTTGTAAACCATATCTTTGTAAACCACTATCCAATATCCTTTTATTCTTTTTGATCCGTAGTGTCTGATTATCAGATGTTTGTTCATCAAAAGCCATGTAACTCATCTGTTCCTGCAATTTATTCCTTTTCTATAGATCACATGACTTTTCATAATGAATAAATGCAGATCTATGAGACATTGTAATAACAATTTTACAAATTATCCTTTCGAAAATAGTGTTAAAAATATCATTGAAGAATGCCATTAAAACGTTTCAAAAATCATTTTATGAATACTTTGAAAATCAATCCCTGATACCAAATGTAAGATTGCGGAATAGAGATCTTAAGGCTAAATTAACCCTAAAGGGGGGTGAATAGTGTTTTCTAATTTATATGAATCTTTTCATAATCTTTTGAAATTATATATAGAATAATGAAATTAACAATCACAAAATCAAAACACACATAAACAATAAATGTAGTAAAAGTAAAAGGAAAGAACACACTAGGATTTTATAGTGGTTCAGAGTTACCCTACATCCAGACTCGTACAATTCCCTGTACGAATTTATTTTCAACTAGTAAATGCAAATACAATCTCGATTTCAAGGCTACGAGACACACCCTCCAAAATCCAGGCCTCTAGGTAAAGCCGATTAATTTTTAGGCTACAAGCACACCCACTAGATTTCATGGGCTATAATCACACCCATAAGTATATCGGTTTGATTTGATAGAGATTTACAAACTCAGAACTTCAATCTTGATTACAAATGATCCTATAATTCTTGAATAGCACTTATATCTTGATTGGAGTGAGGCAAACGATAGAAATCAGAGAGAAAACGATAGAGAATCAAACTAATGGTGATTGAGTTTGATTCTGGTTGAAATTCGACGGAGTATGGTTATATTTTTGTTTAGAAAATGAAAGAGAAGAAGGAGGAGATAAGAATAATGAAAAGTGATTAAAAAAATTGTTGGAAACACAGGTATTTATAGAGGAATAACGGTCATGTCTATTCGTGAAGAGATACGAAGAATATACACTTTTTTGAAAATTGAAATTTTAAATTCACGGCTGGTATGTCGACATATAGGGTTAGAGTATGTCGACATACTCTTTGTAATTTTGAAAACACTTTAAAATATTATGTTGAGAATGTATTGTTTTGTGAAATAATTTTATACTTTGTAAGTATGTTTAAATATTATATATACACACATTATAATCATAATAAAACTTAAGTAAAACTATATGATAAGAATTTTGAAAAATAAACTAATACAAATCAAAATCTAATAAAAACAATAACTTGGTAAAATATTAAAAACTAAAATAATAAGTATAAGAATTTTAAAAAGTATTAAAAGCTATTTTGAAAAGAATATTTAAAAACTAAAACATTTTAGAACTATTTTAAAACATAAAAGAGAGAGAGAGAGAGATCAAGTGCTATCATAATTTTAACAAACATTCTAGGTTCTATAACTTATCTGAAATATCTTTGAATCTTGAACTCTTGAATACTGATGAGTCTTCATTCTTGAGTCTCTATATCAACATCTTTAACTCTTAAATCTTTACTTGATACTGTATAGTCTTCTTATATCAACACCTATCTAATATCCTACATTATATACTATATACCTTGATAAAACATTAGTATTTATATTTTATATGATTTCCTAAAGTTGTTGTCTTCAAAACCTAATCCTTAGGTACTAACATTATGGTTGCCCACCGCTCTCATAGATGAGTCTATCGACGTTGAGGAGTTGTAGTGTCTGCTATCCCACCTTCCAGCATGGCTAAACCTGCTCATTCCATGTTTTTATAAGTTCTTTTGTCTAGCGTGGGATGGACAGGAAAAGATAGCCCCCGACAACCCTGTCATCTTTAGGATCCTCGGCACAAATGGGAGCGTCGATTAGCTCGTGCATTCTCTCAGGAGCGGCGATGGTTATAAATGCTTTGAGTTTATGGCTATGAGCGATCCCAGCATGAATGGGAGCATTGGGGACTCTCGTGTTCTTTCGGTCATACTGCCATTGAGCGTTGTCAACTCTTGTTGTATCAAGAGAATAACCTTTTTTGCCTGCTGAAGTGAGATGCAATAACAGTCTCTTGTAGCTAATTGGTTGTTTCAGATGCATCCTGTTCTCCTTTTACTAAGAACTACATTGTAAGCCATCAATAGGATAAGACCACGTCCAGGTCGGCCTGAGCTGGTCTACCTATCAAGATACTGTATGCGGACGGGTAGTCCACTACAACAAAATTTACTTATACCTTGGATTCAAGAGGTTCTTTGTCAAAGGTGACTATATGTGAAGTTTTTCCCAGGTATACTATACCAACACCCTCAAATTTGCAGATGGGTAGTGCATAAGGAGTGAGGCTTTTAGTGGGGAGCTTCATTTTGCTAAAAGCTTCCCTGAACATTACATTGACGGAGCTGCCCCCATCGATGAAGACCCGGTGTACCTTTGTACTGGAGACATTGACTGATATAACCATGAGGTCATAATACAGAAATCCAATCCCTCCTCCATCCTCCACGGTGAAGGCGATGTCGGCTACTTCTTCCTCAACCATAGAAGCCTTAAAGGCCAAGAGGTTGACTGAGTACACTTGGGTATCGGAGTTGAGCTCTCTTATGTATCAAGCATGAGCCCTCCTGTTCCTCCCGGCCATGTATGGGATGCCATAAATTAATAGTATCTCTGTGCTAATTAAGACCACGTGGTTATCGTCCACCCGCTGGGGTTGGGCAGGTGGATTTGGTTGGTTGTTGCATTGTTCTACTTATTTCCTTACATTATGCACCCATATGCCCTCGTGGAATAGCTGCTCTATTTCACCCTTCAAATGTCAAAGCTCATTAGTGGAGCGACCGTTGAACTAACAAAATTCATAGTATTTCCCATTACCCATGGGCATCTCCTTTGCTTGCATGGAAAGATAGATTGTTTCCATGTTATGATTCAAAGTTGCACAATTTGTATAAGTAGGATTAAAGCGGTACCCGTCTTTTATATGTTTCTTGCTGTTTTCTTGTCGATCGTTTCTTCAGCGCTTTTCTCCTCTTGAGCCAGCTTTGTTACTTTACCCGTTCTTCTCATCACTGTAGGAGTTGTCGGCTTCTTCCACCCTCATTATGTCGTGCGCCCTTTGGAGAAAATCGGTCAAGGATGAAGCAGGTTGTTTCTACGGTTCCTTCCACATCTGGGACTAGTACCTTACTGTTGAACAAATGATAACTACAAAGCTATTTTTGTCCACTCCCCTAGCATGAGTTGATTCTTTATTAAAGCGGCTAACATACGAGCAAAGAGACTCGACCAAGTCTTGTCTTATGTTATCTCACTCGCTCACCATCACGACTTCGGTCTTTGATGCGAAGAAGCGAGTCTTGAAGTCGAAACATAATCCATCCCACCATTGGACACTACCAGCGTGGAGATGTAGAAACAAGCGGGAGTCAATCCGATCAGCATGGAGGGAAAAAGAAGGCAGTAACATAACTAAAGAGCTGGCCAGTATGGGTTATCGAGTTGAAGCCGCAAGGTGGTCAAACAGGTCATGCTTTTGCCGTACTTATTTGTAAAAGGAAAAAAGCATACCTTCAGTTGGTATAGATGCTTAGGATTTATTCAAAGGATGGTTCTCCATTAGCATCGTTTGACAGACCCTCACCATTGCCTCTCTAGCTTGGGTTTTGTAGATTTTCTAGCATAAGGCTACCACTTCTTCTTGTATACCAGCTTTGCATGCCATGGATGGCATTGGCCTCTTGTTGGGGAGGGACTCCTTCATCGTCTATTTAGTGATGGGGATCTATAGTGGCGGTATGACAAGAGGGAGCAATGATGCTAAACTGGTGTAGGAGACCTTGTTTTGATGATTAAGGGTAATCTAAGTGGATGGTCTCATCCTTTACGAGAACTAGGCCGGGGCACCTCCCGCTGGGGCTAGGAGTTGACCGATGGTTCTTTAAGTTTGAATTTCCACCTTGCTTCGGCCACTGAGACAGTCAAAGCATGGGTCATGTGCCCAATCTATTGTCTGAAGGCGATGAAGCTATATAATCTTTTTGCTAAAGGGGAACAGTGATCTGCTTGGACTTCTCGGTACACTGCTGGTTCAGGCTCCGGTAGTTGCGGGCGTTCCCCTACTCATGGGTAGCATGCACATCCTGGTGGTGAACAAGAGTACCTCTAATGGGGGTGTCCAACATGATCCTCTCATGGGCATCATGCATTATGTTGTTTGTACTAGGAATAGCAGGCTGGACGGGGGTTCAATCAGTCGATGGGGAACACTGAACCGAGATTTGCAGTTGTATGGGCATCCATTTTAGCTCTGAGGCTGTTCACGTCATAAGCAAGTTTTCATATGCTAGTCAAGCCATTGATCTAAGCCACTTGTCATTGCTCAACCCAGGGATGTGGCATACATCACTAGCCTGGGGGCCCCATTGGTGTTGTATCCATTTGAGTTATTAACTTCGTTCTCACTGGGGGCTGCAAGGTATGAATGTGGAATGATCTTTAGTGAAGGAAAATAAAGGAAAATGAGAGCTTTCAGGAAAAGCCCTCCTTTTAGTGCCAAAATGTTACTAAATATTAGCGGACCTCGGAATTATGATTAAGGAGCAATATTGGCACTGGTTATTTGCTTATACCTTGGATTAAAATGTAAAACGAGGAAGTAAAATATGTGAAGAGAAAAGAGACATAAAATTTAGAGTGGTTCGACTAAGTCGATCCACGTGCACTATGAGGAATTTCATATCACTTTGCTTCTCTTACAATAGTTTGAATTACAAGAGACAATAACAAGAAATTAATTGCTTAAGAGCTTGTGTTGTTCAACCTTTATGAAAATGTGTATCTTAATGTATATATAGCAATTGGAATCTGTGTTGAATGGCGAAAATTGCACTGCCAAGGCCCAAAAATCACTTCGGACCGTTGATTTAGCTGATTCGTGTGAGAAATACGGATTAAGGATCTTAAGGCTAGAATTAACACTAGAGGGGGGTGAATAGTCTTTTAAGAAATTTGTTAATCTTTTTGAGTTTATCTTACTTTGTTAACAATGTATACACTAATCAGACACAGATATGAACACAGAATCAAACACAGATGCAAATATAAAGTAAAAGCAGTAAAGGAAAGAACACACCGGATTTTATACTGGTTCAGAGTTACCCTACATCCAGTCCCGCACAATTAAGTACGGATTTCCTTTCACTATAAATTCAACAATTACAACCCTCGGTTTCAAGGCTACGAGGTACACCCTCCAGAATCACAATCCTTTGGGTAGAGATACTTGATTTTCGGGGCAACAAGTTCACCCAATTGATTTCCAGGGCTAAAATCACACCTTCTCTCGCTTGATTGATTTCCAAGGCTACAATCACACCTTTTCTCGCTCAATTGATTACAAAAAGTCTATAACTCAAATTAGCACTTGGATCTTGTAGAGATATTGGAGAGAATCAAAACCAAAAATAATCGAGTATGATTCGATGTTGATTTCGGCAGAGTAATGGTATGATTTTGTATTAAGAAATGTGGAAGAAGAAGAGAAGTGAAAAAGTAGAAAAATATGTTCTAAAATTCGTTGAAACTGACCCCTATTTATAGAAGAACAACATCCATGACCATTCATGAAGAGCTATGGCGAATAGACACTTCTTTTGAAATTTGAATTTTGAATAAAACTGTCACCATGTCGACATGGTGCCTATGGGCATGTCGACATCCCTCAGCCAAATTTGATGATTTGAATTTCTATAAAAATAATATTTATCTTATATAAAAACTATTTAAAACTTTATAAATATACTTGAATATAGTTGAAATTCATAAGTAAATATAAAGAACTATATATATATTATTTAACTATAATTTAAATCAAAGTATAAATAATTTAAAAGTTAAATATATTATTTGAAAAGACAGTTTAAAATCAGGAGAAATTTTGACTCTGAAAATAAAGATGTTTTGAGGCTAAAATTATTTTAAAAACGGAATTGAGAGTTTTGAATCTTTTTAAAAGGAGAGTTTTGAAATCATTTCGAAAACAAGATAATTTTGAAAAATCATTTGATTTAAGCTTAGTGGATACAAAACAATGTCCCACTAGATTTTCGTAGGTTCCATCCTACTTAGGGTTCCATCCCTTTAACGGGCTCGAAGTGGATTCCGTTCCACGAATAAATTGGATATTAAGATGCCAGTGCTTTTCTATGAGTTTTAACAAATATTCCTAATAAAACAAACTTAACCTTGAAATCTTGAACTCTTGATAATCTTGATACTCATGAGTCTTCTATCTCTATATCTTGAATCTCTATACTGTACAGTCTTCATTCTTGATACCTGCATGGTTAGATCCTGCATATACATATATATCTAAACTTGTAATGTTAGTATTTATATTTTATAATCTATTCTAAGGTTGTTGTCATCAAAACCATCATCTCATGGACTAACAATCTCCCCCCTTTTGATGATGACAACCTTTGTTTATAAAATATTCCTTCTATCCTAATACTTTTAATAACTCCCCCTTAATCTATGCCTAATTATCCTATTTTATACTTCTCCCCTTTGTCATCAACAAAAAAAACTAACTCTAAACTAGATAACTCCAAACTATATAACTCCCCCTAAAACTTATCACTCTATGACGTGTGATTATAATGATAGTGTTATCATAAATAATTAACACTTAAATCTAATACAAAAATATAATCCTAAACTATTAACTATCCTAACTACGAATTCACAATAATACTAACACATATAAAAACACGAGTTTATTTATTACGAGTATGGTTGTACTTACATTTGCATTTGAAAAACATAAAAACATAAATAACAACGGAAAGAAAGAGAATAAACTAATGTGTGTTTCTGAACATAGGAGATTTATGAATAGAACAGTTTGGATAGTGGAAACAGAAATTTCCACGTTGTTCGACAAGATTCCTATTTTTGTCGAAACACACTTCTCCAACGCATACTACTTGGTCATTATCCTCCTCGTGTGCTTCTTCCATTGGTTCTTCTTCTTCTACGTCGCTGACCTCATGTTCTTGATTGAGTGAAGAGTCTTCATCGATCAAGATAGGGTTGGCCTAGTTATCCATTAGGAATTTTTGTAAATTCCTAAGAATCTTGCCTTTCCTTTATTGCTCTTTTGCCATACGAAGTTGAGTCACTTGAATTTTAGTCAACATCTGAAGAGTATCCTTCGTAGACTCCTCCAATTTAGTTATACGTGCATGAGTAGTGCATTGGAAAGGACCACAAGTAGGAGAGGGGAATGAGAAAGTTGATTTTATGTTTGATTTAGAGGAAGATGCCATTATTTTATATATTTCAGAATAGAAAATGAAGAGAAAACAGAGAGAATGAATAAGAATTCGAAATAGAGAAGAATATATAACTAAAATTTTGAATTTTGGTGGGAAAATTTTTTAAAAATAAAAACGTTACATGTCGACATGTCTTCCTAGGGGATGTCGACATGGTCCTTATACTTTAACTCTATGATTTATTTTAATATTAATTATTAATTATACTTGTTATATATATTTTATATTTCAGTTATAGAACAAATACCTAATTCTCTTCTTAATTTAGTAAATATAGATTCATTTAATGGTTTTGTTAAGATATCAGCAGTTTGATTCTCAGAGTTTATATATTCGAGAGTAATTACTTCTTTAGTTATATTATCTCTAAGAAAATGATGTCGAATATCAATATGTTTAGTTCGAGCATGATGAGTAGGATTTTTAGATAAATTTATTGCACTAGTATTATCACAGTAAATTGGTGATTTTGAGATATTTAATCCAAAATCTCTTAAGGTTTGTTGCATATATATTACTTGAGAACAAGCCAAAATAGCATAAATATACTCTGCTTCGGTTGTTGATAAAGAAACTGTATTTTGCTTTTTACTAAACCAGGAAACCAGAGAATGTCCCAAAAAGTGACAAGTTCCACTTGTACTTTTTCGATCTGATTTACATCCAGCATAGTCATCATCACGGTATGATATTAAATCAAATGAATCATTTTTAGGATAAAATAAGCCATAATCAGAGGTGTGTTTAATATATCTTATGATACATTTTACAGCTTTTAAGTGAGTTTCTTTAGGATGAGATTGATATCTTGCACAGAGACATACACTATGCATGATATCAGGTCTACTAGCAGTGATATAGAGCAATGATCCGATCATTCCTCTATACAACTTTTGATCTACATCTTTCGAGAGATCTTCTTTACTTAGATATTCATTGGTTGCCATGGGAGTAGGTTTTCCACTCGCAGTAGTCAAACCAAATTTATTAACTAATTCTTTAGCATATTTTTCTTGACTAATAAAAATACCATTATCTGACTATTTTATTTGCAATCCTAGAAAGAAGTTTAATTCACCCATATGACTCATCTCAAATTCTTTTGTCATTATTTCAGAAAATTCTTTATTCATTTCGAAGTTAGTTGAACCAAAAATGATATCATCTACGTATACTTTAACTAGTTGAATATCATTTTTATTTCTTTTAATAAAAAGAGTATTATCTATTTTACCAATTTCAAAATTTGATTGTAATAAATAAGATCTTAGTCTATCATACCAGGCTCTAGGAGCTTGTTTTAGACCATATAAAGCTTTCTTAAGTTTGTACACATGGTTTGGAAAATTTTCATCTTCAAAAAGTGGTGGTTGTTCAACATATACTTCTTCTTTTACAAATCCATTTAAAAATGCACTTTTAACATCCATTTGAAATAATTTGAAATTACTATGATTTGCGAAAGCAAGTAGAATCCTAATGGCTTCTAATCTTGCTACACGAGCAAAGGTTTCGTCATAATCTATACCTTCTTCTTGACAATAACCTTGGGCGACTAATCGTGCTTTATTTCTAACGACCTCACCTTGTTCATTCATTTTATTTTTATAAACTCATTTAGTTCCAATTATAGTTTTATCTTCAGGTCTAGGAACAAGTTCCCAAACTTCATTTCTAGTGAATTGATTTAATTCTTCTTGCATATCCATGAATCATTAGTTGATGCTTCTTTAGGATTTTTGGGTTCAATAGATGATATAAATGCTACATTACTCATTTTACTTAGTTGATTTCTAGTTGTAACAATAGATTGCATATCTCCTATTATATTTTCAATAGGATGATCTTTTAAAAGTTTAATTAGGATGATTAATTTCATTATTAATTTTGGTTGATTCCTGACTTTGAGTAATTAAATCTTCTTCATCATTTGTAATTTCAAAATCTTTTAAATTTTCATCAAACGAAACATGCATTGTTTCTTCGATGGTGTTAGATCTTAAATTAAAAACTCTATAAGCTTTACTTCTATTAGAATATCCGATAAAGATTCCTTTGTCGGATTTAGGATCAAATTTATCCAAATTATCTTTTGTATTTAAAATAAAGCATTTACTTCCAAATATTCTGAAGTATGATACCTTAGGTTTCTTTCCATGAAGAAGTTTATAAGGTGTCTTATCAGTTAAAGGTCTAATTAAAATTCTATTCAAAATATAACAGGCGGTAGCAACAGCTTCTGCCCAAAAGTGTTTGGTAAATTACTATCTGAAAGCATAGTTCTCGCACACTCTTGTATCGTTCTATTTTTACGTTCAACTACTCCGTTTTGTTGTGGAGTTCTTGGAAATGAGAAATTGTGAGTTATTCCCTTCTTATTGCAGAATTCCTCAAACTTTTCATTTTCAAATTCACCACCGTGATCACTACGAATAGTTATAATTTTTAAAGATAATTGATTTTGAATCCTTTTTGTAAAGTTTTTAAAACATTCAAAAGTATCACTTTTATGTTTCAAAAATATTGTCCATGTAAATCTAGAATAATCATCTACAATTACAAAAACATATTTACTATGATTTATTGACTGAATTTGAGATGGACCAAATAAATCAAGATGAAGTAACTCAAGGGGTTTTGAAGTTGAAATCATATCTTTTAATTTAAAGGAACTTTTTCTAAGCTTTCCTAATTGACATGCATCACATAAACTATCTACTTTAAAATTCATTTTAGGGAGACCTCTTACTAGATCATGTTTTGACAGTCTAGATAAGAGTTTGAAATTCAAATGTCCAAATCTCTTATGCCAAATCCAAGGGTCACTTGTATTTTCCAAAAGACATAGGTTATCATTTGAAACTTTCATACTAAGAATATATATATTCTTTTTCCTAGTTCCCTCAAATATTATGGTTGAGTTATTATCTTCAATATGACATTTATCTTTTTCAAATTTAATTTTATATCCTTTATCACATAGTTGACTTATACTTAGCAGATTGTGTTTCAGATTCTTAACTAGCAAAACATTAGTAATAATAGGAGTTTCAGAGTTACCAACATTGCCGATGCCAATCACGTATCCTTTCGAGTTGTCTCCAAAGTTAACCAGTCCTCCGTCTTTGTATATAATATTATTCAGCATATCCGAATTACCAGTCATGTGTCTAGAGCAACCACTATCAAGTATCCACTTATTCCTTTTGATCTGCACAGATTGTCCATTGTGGATTGATTCCTTAATACCCATAAAGCATCTTTCCTGCATATTATAAAATTTGGGTAGACAACTAGAATTTGAATAACATTTATATGTAGACTCATGGAACAATGATAATTTAAACAATTCTAAACTAGTTTTAACAGATTTTTCAAAAATAGCCATTTTAAAACTTTTCAAAATTCAGATTATGAAACTTTTGAAAACAAAGCTCCGATACCAAATGTGAGAAATGCGGATTAAGGATCTTAAGGCTAGAATTAACACTAGAGGGGGGTGAATAGTGTTTTAAGAAATTTGTTAATCTTTTTGAGTTTATCTTACTTTGTTAACAATGTATACACTAATCAGACACAGATATGAACATAGAATCAAACACAGATGCAAATATAAAGTAAAAGCAGTAAAGGAAAGAACACACCAGATTTTATACTAGTTCGGAGTTACCCTACATCCAGTCCCGCACAACTAAGTACGGATTTCCTTTCACAATCAATTCAACAATTACAACCCTCGGTTTCAAGGCAACGAGGTACACCCTCCAGAATCACAATCCTCTGGGTAGAGATACTTGATTTCTGGGGCAACAAGTTCACCCAATTGATTTCCAAGGCTACAATCACACCTTCTCTCGCTTGATTGATTTCCAAGGCTACAATCACACCTTTTCTCGCTCAATTGATTACAAAAAGTCTATAACTCAGATTAGCACTTGGATCTTGTAGAGATATTGGAGAGAATCAAAACAAAAAATAATCGAGTATGATTCGATGTTGATTTCGGCAGAGTAATGGTATGATTTTGTATTAAGAATGTGGAAGAAGAAGAGAAGTGAAAAAGTAGAAAAATATGTTCTAAAATTCGTTGAAACTGACCCCTATTTATAGAAGAACAACAACCATGACCATTCATGAAGAGCTACGGCGAATAGACACTTCTTTTGAAATTTGAATTTTGAATAAAACTGTCACCATGTCGACATGGTACCTATGGGCATGTCGACATCCCTCAGCCAAATTTGATGTTTTGAATTTCTATAAAAATAATATTTATCTTTTATAAAAACTATTTAAAACTTTATAAATATACTTGAATATAGTTGAAATTCATAAGTAAATATAAAGAACAATATATATATATTATTTAACTATAATTTAAATCAAAGTATAAATAATTTAAAAGTTAAATATATTATTTGAAAAGATAGTTTAAAATCAGGAGAAATTTTGACTCTGAAAATAAAGATGTTTTGAGGCTAAAATTATTTTAAAAACAGAATCGAGAGTTTTGAATCTTTTTAAAAGGAAAGTTTTGAAATCATTTCGAAAACAAGATAATTTTGAAAAATCATTTGATTTAAGCTTAGTGGATACAAAACAATGTCCCACTAGATTTCCGTAGGTTCCATCCTACTTAGGGTTCCATCCCTTTAACGGGCTCGAAGTGGATTCCATTCCACGAATAAATTGGATATTAAGATGTCAGTGCTTTTCTACGAGTTTTAACAAATATTCCTAATAAAACAAACTTAACCTTGAAATCTTGAACTCTTGATAATCTTGATACTCATGAGTCTTCTATCTCTATATCTTGAATCTCTATACTGTACAGTCTTCATTCTTGATACCTGCATGGTTAAATCCTGCATATACATATATACCTAAACTTGTAATGTTAGTATTTATATTTTATAATCTATTCTAAGGTTGTTGTCATCAAAACCATCGTCTCATGGACTAACAATTCGTTTATATGTATGCTAACTAAAATGCCAGCTAGACTATGTGGTGCAGATAAAGCCAACTAATGATCCATACTTCAATATGGATTAGTAGGGATATGCGACATGGGATCAGGAAGTGGTTATGTAGTGACACTTTGCTAGGGTGATAGAAAAAGACATAGAGTGGTTACTACATAGTGACGCTTTTGTTAGTTGAATAGTGTCGTATGCGCTAGTCTTTTTAGAGGAGCAATGCATGCGAGCTTCTTTTTGCAGAGGCAGTTAGGCGTCTATGGCCAAAGCCCACCAAATGAAAATAAGAGGGGTTCAGATGGTGCGGGCGAATGTGGCAGAAGGGGGACATGAGCCTTGTGGGAGAGTAGGTAGTTGGTTGGGCTGCTCGGTTGTTGAGAGTCACCATGCACATTGGGCCGCTGTCTATTTTTATCATTTGTTGATGTCCAACATGGGCTTTGCTTGATTGGCGCACACGTTGGTATCGAGTGGGCCACTTTAATAGGAGAACCGGACGCCTAAGTCGATTGTGGGCTTTGTCAAATGGGTGAGCTAAGAAACTAGTTTATAGAAATAGGCAAGCCAAAGTACGAGCCTAGATGCAAGCCAAGATGTTGGCTGTTTGAACCATGCCGATCGGTAGGGCTACACAGGCCGACCCCATTCTATACATGTGAGAAAATTGAGCAATACATTTTTACATGTTTATGATAAACTGTATAAGATGATGATGATGCTTTGTTGATTTATGGATGTTAGTGGCATATTCATTTATATGCTAATTTGACTGAGTTTTATGTGTAGGGAGTTGTACAAATACCGATATTTATTCGTGTACTTTTATCTTTGTTTGTGTATATTTATATAAGCCATTTGTTGTGAGACTGTGTTCGAGTTGTACTTTTTTGTCATACTCGTTTTTTTAAAATACCACATACATGCATACATATATGTGTGTGTATTTATATGTGTACCCACACACACATACATACACACACATACATACATAAAGAATAACCTTGCTTTTGTTAAGACAGTTTATCCAATTCAGAAGCATAAAGTTTCCCATAACTTTTCATGTTCTTTGATCTTTCTCTTCTTCATCTCTTTGACTTTTCCTTGTTATTTGTCATGTTTTCTCTCAAAATGAGGTGTTCCAAGTATCTCTTGAATTCCAAGATTTTTCTAACCCTAAACTCTAAGTGTGGAAATCTAACTAGAAATTGAAAAAGGTACGAGGAAGATACAAAAATATGTATATGCCTTATATTAACCGATGGTTAATGGCTGATGTGCTTAGTAGCCATGACTAAATAAAATATATTAAGATTTTACTGTTTATCTCGGTCTTTAACATAATAAAAACAATTTTCTCACTCTTAGCACTTAGACTTGTATTTCTTAACTACTCGAAAGTACGAGTTCTTATAGTCTAAAGCACATAAAGTGATTGGATGGGTTTCACCATTAGTTTCACTTGGCAGCGTCGCTTCTATTCGCAGTTGAATCCAACCTTAAGTTATAATAAATCACATATAAGTTGTGGATTACGAAAAAAAGAAATAAGAAAATTATGGAAATAGACGAACAAGACAATTTTACATAAAAATAATTCATATGAATTGATTTATCTTCATTGGATAAAAATATGTTATTAATAAAGGTAACTATGTAACTAAATGCTTATGGGTACATATACACCAGTAAATATGAGGATTATTTAACGTAATATTAATTTGAATCGAAATAAAATTGAATGTAACTAAAAAAGAGGCGTGCAAGTCCATAAGTTGGGACCATGCACATGTTCACCGCACATTTTTCATTTTCCAGTGGTATTTTTACCTTGGATAAAACAAAGTTTATATCGTATTTGTTTGTTGCCTAAAAAAATTTAAAATAAAATAAAATTGGACAAGCACCACATTGTATATTACTAGGTTTAATCAATGTTCTCGATGGTACTTTTGTTTTAGAAAAGAAGTCTAATTATGAAATACTTATATATTCACAATCATAAGTTTATTTTTACTAATTGTAATGTAGTACTAGCATTAAGGTCTTATATATGCAACTTAAGTGTGCTTAATGTCCAATCTTTAATTAAATGTAGCAATAATCTAACGATATTATATGTTTTCTAACAAAAAAAGATAAAGCCAATTGTACTTTTGCTAGAAACAAAATGATCCCCAGTTATCTAATACTGCGAATAGTAATCACAAGAATAGATTATATAACATATGTAAGTTTAAACTAATATTATTAGTAACAGATTAAAAGTATTTTCCTCTGAAACTGAAAGACTATAAAGCATCAAAACTTTGTTAATTTTCACTATCAATGAGTGAAAAAAAATTACATATAGTTTCCAATGGATACTAAAACTCCGTTTGGTTTGACATTTCTAATTTTCACTACAAAAAAACGTACGATTTCCGACGATTGAAAACTGTCGGCTACCGTCGGTAGCCGTAGGAAACTGACGCAAAAAATCGTCGCAATCCCGTCGCCGCACATTTTTTTCCAAGGCTTACAACAGCCTCCATCGTAAACTTTCCAACGGTTGCCGACAGAAAACCCTACAACTCTAGACGGGCGTCGAAGACGCGTGGCCGATCAAGAGCAAGTAACAAATCCGCCACTAGCCGTCGGAAGCCGTCGGAAATGTTGACCTGTAAGTCATTGCCAGCCGTCGGAATACCTGAAGCAATTTTTAGATTTCTACTACAT
This sequence comes from Allium fistulosum, assembly GCA_030737815.1. Taxonomy (NCBI): domain Eukaryota; kingdom Viridiplantae; phylum Streptophyta; class Magnoliopsida; order Asparagales; family Amaryllidaceae; genus Allium; species Allium fistulosum. Next base: position 706,405,915 of record CM060903.1, on the reverse strand, counting down.
GCTAGCCTCACATACATAATTCAAAAATATAATATAGTCACACACAAGCACATATCGAATTCAGATATTCAATATAATCTCAAATCATACAAATATACTCAAATTACATTAAAAAATTAAACCAACCATAACTCATATAACATCAAACCAACCAACACTTCGTTAATATAATATACATACATATTATCATACAATATATACACCGTGAAACATCAACAAATCTCACGCCATCAACAACTAAAATGTCATCATCAATAACTCACCACCATCAACTCACAGATGTCAAACTGACCATCACCAAATGTACCATCAAATAATATACAACACATCTCAAAGTATCCAACCGCACCATTCAATGTATCATCAAACAATACTAAACAATGTCGCATAACAAAAAAACATACATATTACTTCCGTCAATCACCTCCAGAACCTCCGGAACCAACTGAAGATGGAAAGTGGCTACCATACTGCTGTATGTACTAGCAATATGCTGGTCCGGCAGCTGTGTCAACTCAATGGCCTGCCGATGGTTCTGCACCTCCAGTTGCGCCACCCTAGCTCTCAATTTCTCGATCTCTGCTAGATCGATCTGAGCTTTGCTTTGGCTGGCTCTCCTTTGTCTACCCTGCAATACTTATTTAATTTAGTAAAAGTTCAATTACTATAATCTTACTATCGAAGCTACAACATAATATTTTAATTGTTTTATATATAAACTTATTATCGAAACTAAAGCGATGTGAAGTTCTTTAGAACTGAAAGATTACTAAATTGTTATATCTAACTATATTATTCATTACTGCTTGATTGCCAAAACCGTAACGCTTGTTCCGTGAAGGTGGGTCCATGACTGACTCAAAAATGACATCCGTCTCGTCCGTAGTCAGCTGCTCTCGACCTATTTCCTTAGGAGTTTCTGCCTTTGTTCCATAAACCGTGCCAGCATGAACAAATAAAAATACATTTGAAATTAATAACATAATATCTTAATTTATTATACTTTCATAATTAAAACAATTTCTGACTCTTAAAGCCAAATTCGTTACCAACTCTTTTAGCCTTCTTTAACAAGTTCTTTATGGTTTCTTCACTTTTTAGCTCATTTTCCCTGAGCAGATTGTTGTCATTTTCCAATGCAGTCAATTTCTCTTTGAGACTCATGCATTCATCTTCTATGGCTTTTATTTTGAGTACATAGGGAGAATTTTGATTTCCATCTTCGTTATTCATGGAGTTTGCATCCATAACTTCAAATGTGTGCTTTGACTGATGTTTGATTAAAAAATTTAATAACTGGATTGGAGGTAGTTGAAAAGTTTTCAGTACATTCAGAAAACAAATCAAATTTTCATATAAATGTCTTTATGGCGAAAAATATGACAGAGAAACTCCAGTGTCATCATTGCAAGCTTGGTATCTATTTTTTGATATGGTAAACCAATACCTGGTAACAAATACATCAAATATTTACACCTACTACACGGACAACGAATTTCTACATCGTTTCCATTATTACTGAAAGCGAATTCAACAAATACGTTTACGAATTGATATTTTATTTTTCAATTTATTGATACATAATCTTATACGCGTCAATTTAACCCAACTTAAGAATACAACATTGAAATGTTGGTTTATGGTTTTTTATTTTGATGGTCAGTCATCCTACTTTCCATTACAAACACAGTAAACAATTGTAATTCGTAAATTATTTCGTTTTAAACGATTCAACAACATTTCGGCAGTACTTCCCCTTTGTTCCTGTATTGTACACAAATGTGTGTATACAGGAAACAAAAAAAAAAGCGACGGCGAAATTTTGTGAACCATTTAAAACGAAACAATGTACGAAATGTAATTGTTTACCGTGTTTATAACATGTCCAATACAGAGACAAATCTAGCAAGTATTGTACCAGATGAATATAAATGTTCGTTTTATGATAAAAACGAATATCTATATAACGATCATGTACAACACTTGTCGGACGTGGCCAAAAACTCTCTAAGGGACGTAATAAAAAAAAGTAGTTTATACAAAAATTTAAAGTTTTATAGTTTGACTTCTTATTTATTATATAATATATATTATTGTTTGTAAACGGTTGAAAATTTACTAATTTTATATAAATCAAAAAATTATTAATTTACCACATTCCGCGTATTTTATCGAACAAGGTTAATTCAGCGTATTATAGTAGATATGTAAATTATTATTTTACGACGTTTTTGATAGAAAACAATTTATTTAATTATTAGTATGCGTGTGTGTGTATATTGGTTAACACATATACACACACATATATGAACACATAAACACCCCAATTAACACATGACAATGCTAAAAATAATACATATATAATGGTTTACACATATACACAAATTCACGAATTATACCTACTTTTCACTATTTAAAGCTAACAAATGAAATAGGTATTCCATTGGGATACTATAAACCATCATTAGGCTATTAAAAACAATTAAAATCACTAATTAACCATAATTTATCAAATTAGACAAATCTAGATTTAGGTTAAAAATTAGGTTTTTTGCAAAAATTAGATATTATACCTGAGATTGGAAGCAATCGAGAGTGATTAAGAAGCCGTGCAAGATCCGGAAGCTTGAATTTGGGGTTTGGAAGCTTGAAAATGAATTTTATGGATTTTAGAAACTTTTTTTTCGTTCAGTTGGATTGAGGAAGAAAGGTGTCGGTCGAGATCTATATAACGCGAATTTCTGACGGCTTTCGACGGTTCGTCGTAAACCGCCGTCGGAAGCTGTCGCCAAGGGTCGTTGGTATTTCAAGCTATTCTTATAGTGTTTGTGTTTTCGTCAAAAAAAGGTGCATACGATGCATGTATTTTTGAAAATCATCCGATTTGGAAAACGAAACTAATATATAAAATAAAAAAAGAAATTATTTTGTTTTTCTTGTTTTAAGACATAACAAAAGAAATAAAAACAATCTATCTCCCCCGCCGTTCATCCATTCCCTCCATCGTCTTCCATAGTTGTCTTAGTGGTCTAAAATTTTATATCTCTCGTCGGTTATCCTCGTACTTTGTTATGAATATTGAAAACAAACAACTAAATAAATATAAAATGAAACCAATTAAACTCTGCCATTTTTCATCGTTTTAGTGCATTGTTACTCTGTCCTAAAACATGATCCACGGACATAGAACATCACCATGAGCCACACACAATGTGATTTTAGTCATGTCCACCAGAAAAAATGGAGCAGCCTCCACATGGCAAAAAGGCATTGGATGGTGGAGCCCACTTGCCTTATCCAATAAGAATAAGCCAAACCCACCCTCATGATATATACTTCCTTTTATTTTATTCTATTATCAATGAGTGGATAAGCACTAGCGTGCGTGACCTTAACAAGACAGAGCGAGAAGAGAAGTAATTAGGGTTTCATACTTCAAGCCGCCATCTATTTAGCTGGTAAATTTCTTTTATATTTCTATTTCTTGAATGGTTTGTTAAATTTGGCGTGGTTCTTACGATTTGTAGTTGGAAATTTAGCGAGTGACAACTGTTCTACTTAATTTTGAGCATCCATAAATGTTAGAATCATAGATCCATACGGATTTTGTAGTGATCTGATACTGGATTATTTAATAGTTTGGCTTCTAATTGTTTTTTTTTTCCCGATTGAGTTATTAAATCACTTAAGCTTTCCCCAATATAAATAATTTAATATATTCATCTACAACATATTGATTTTCTTTCTTAATGAACATGTTTGGTCAAATTGCATGTTGTCAAATAGCAAACTAATGGAAACATGATTTAAAAATTTAATAGATTATGTGATGTGTCTACATCTATGATAGACTAAAAGGCGAGTATACAATTTGGTGTAAAATGGAGTTCTTATAGATTGTAAAACGTTTTTGATTTAAACCCTGACACTTACAAATTATTTTTTTGACATTTTTGCAATGTATGTCACTTTCTTTGGAGTACTTCAAAGATGAATTGGTATGCTAAAAAGCAGGGAAGGAGTTGGAAAATATATTCAGTCAGGGCTGCTTGGACTGCAATTCAGTATAATGCGATGAATCTTCCTAAAGCATAAGGGAAAAAAGTCAAGTCAATTCATAATTTCATATAATGTGACAAAAATTACATTAAGCTGTATAACCTGGGTAACTTGCAGGTTCATTTGCTTTGGGCAAAAGGGTTAATATAACAGTACTTGTCATTTAAGTTGTAAGTTGAATGTAACACATTTCTACTGCAACAGCTCAGATACTCATGGCCGGGCCAGCCGGCTTTACCATATAGCAAATTAAGCAAGTGTTTTGGGTCGCTATAGGGTAGGGGCTCCACGATTACTTAAACAAATGAGCTTATGGTTATTATGAGTAATTTACATTACTTCTCATAGATTTTAACTTATTAATAGTATGCATCTACCATTTTAATGGTGCATGAACTGTTGCATGTATTATGTTTTGAAATTAGTAGATAAAATAGTTTTTGATTCAACAAAAAGAACATTCATATTTTGCACTTGACAAAGTTACATTGCAATTTTGTGTGCGTTATCTCGCATTTGTATAACTAAAATTATTTTGGCGGCATCTTTCTTATGTTGTATTCAACTTAGTTCTGACATGGAACTAGTCAAAATTTGAACTTTCATTCTTTGGAAGACATTGATTTGATATTAAAGTCAAGTCGCAACGCACCTTCTGGAATATTAATATTGTGTCTCACTTAGTCAAGTGATGTTGGACTATGTTAATCCTTGAGAGTATCATGTTTTATGTCTTGGTTTTAACGATAAACTATGAATTTATTTGTTAAGATGAACCTGTTTACTCATCAACTCATGTCATAATGATCTGATGCTTGTGATTCAGAAGAAAATGCAAGGAGCAATGCAAGCAATATTATCACGAGGAAGCATTCTCAAGCGTGCTGTTCTACAGCATGCACGTGTTATGAATCCGACCATGCAACCATTTTTGTTTTCACGTGCAGAATCCACATCCACTGCTCAACTTGAAGAGCATGGGTTCGAGAGCACCAAAGTTGCGGACATTTTGAAATCAAAGGGTAAAGGTGCCGATGGATCTTGGCTTTGGTGCACCACAGATGACACTGTGTTTGATGCTGTGAAATCTGTAAGTAATCTTTTGTTGTGTATAATTTGGACTATTTACACTAAGTTTTCATGACTATTCTTGGATTATGTTACAGATGACTCAGCACAATGTTGGTGCACTGGTTGTGGTAAAGCCTGGAGAGGAGAATGCGATTGCTGGCATTGTCACTGAAAGAGGTTACTAAATTTAAGAGTTTGTTTTTATAACTTTGTTGTTCTGCGACTATGCATGACGATCCACGGTAAAACTTTTAAGTATTTAAATATTACAGAGTAGTAGAAATGTGTCCAATGAATTTTGAGAATTATCCATTAACTCATTTAATAATTTTGGTTGAATACATTGTAGTATATGTGTTGTAAGCAGTAAGAGCATCTTCAATGCACAAATAACATATTGTCTTGTAAAGCTTATTTTTCAAGCACCTTTTCACAATGTACAGAGCACTTAACAATATTATGTATCTTTCCTCCTCCAATGCTTAATGTGTTAGAAACTAATTTTGCATATGTGTCAACTATTCTATGGATAATGAAAATTACGTTTTAATAATAATAGAGTACTTTATGCATTATTATATCAAACTAATTAATAACTGATGGTGTGTCATACTTCACACTGTGATATTCAATGTGTAAAGCTAGATGTTATACTTCATAATGTCATTTTTAATTTGTAATTAACATTTGCATTGGAGAAGAACATTTTCTACAATTTTGGTAATCAGTAGGTGGCTTTCACTTTACACTCAAAATATGTATGGGTTGGATATGCTCTAAGAGATATTGGATGGGCATTAGCTTTATTGAGTTGTATAAGTTTTAGGAAAAAAACCCTGAAATTTTAGAACATTGAGGTCCCTGTATCATAAATATACGCAGCTTGAATTTGGTGAAAACCAATACGTATTCGAGTGATTAAAAATTTGTATAGGGGACGGAAACTTTGAGGTTTATTATAATGATAATTAATTTGTTAAATACATTATTGATATCTTTATATGCTTTAGTATAGTCATTGAATTATCATGATGCATTCACACTTTTGAATTCCGCCACTGAGTTATCATGGCATATTGTGCACTTATATTGGTGATGTTTATTGGAATCTGCGTTCAAAACTAATATGATGAAATATTTGAATGCTAATTTGGCAATAGAAGTGGTGCGATATATTGGCGATAATTTAAAAATGTTTTATGAATATTTACTGAAGCATAATAATTTTTGTTTGTCATTTTTATCTGAAGAGCGATATAATTTAATATTCAAAAAGCATAAATTATAAAAAAAACTGATGAAACTTTAGTTCTCAAACATATCTTTTCATTTAATTGACGTAGAAGTATTGTTCAGAAGTACCTTTCAGTTTGTTTCCACACCCTGAATGAAGGATAAAGTTTGATTTGGTGCTGCATAATATATGCTATTTGTTATTTTGTCAAAAAATAATATGTAATTAACTTGTAATTTCTATTTATAAAATATATATTTAAACATTCAATTGTTTTAATGATAGAAATTGTTGATGATGTGTTCTTTAATTCTTTCATCACCTATTTTAAGATTCTTGATTACAGAACCTATTTTGTGACATGTCTAAATTCTTTAAAGAATTTGTGTCTCTTAGATTATCTCAGAAAAATAATTGTGCAAGGGAGATCATCAAAGTCAACAAAGGTCGGAGACATCATGACTGAGGAGGTATAGCTATATAAACCGATGCCTTTTATAAGCTAACAATGTCAAATTCTCTTTTACTTCAATCACCATACATCATCATTGTTTGAAACTTCGCCTCTCTGTTTATAGAATAAGCTTATCACTGTTACCCCAGAAACCAAAGTTCTTCAGGCCATGGAACTCATGACAGGTTATTCCCATTCTTCATTAAATCTTCTACAGTTAACATTGACAGACATAATTTATGCCAATTTATGTATATAATATTGACAGAAAATAGAATCAGACACATTCCTGTGATCGATAACAAAAACATGATTGGAATGGTTTCAATTGGAGATGTTGTTCGTGCTGTGGTGAGCGAGCATCGTGAGGAACTGAACCGGCTTAATGCTTTTATACAAGGTGGCTACTAGTATGCTAAGATGATGATGATGGCGAAAATCATAATAATAATAGCTTGAAGTGCTTTTTTCAGTTCATGAGTTGTGTATTTTGGTATATGCCTTGATAACGCAAACTCTTGGACAAGTCTAAGCTTATGTAAATATGTTGTGTATGTTAATCGTTCCTTTCATGTTTCTAAAAAAATCTTCTGCATCTTGTATGACTTTTAAGATATGAGTGATCAATAAGTTGCACCGTTCAGTATTGCACAGAATGAATTACAATTAATATTTACAAGTACGAGTACGAGATATGCTATCTATTTTTTTATCAACCAAGCCTTTTCGAGCTGTTGGGCTGAACTTTCTCCAGAGCATTTAGCCTTAGCCAAGCAGAAATGGGTGCAGTATCCAAGTTCAGATTTGATTCTACATGTATTGAGAATGTAGCATGAAGCAACCCTATCTGCTGCATGGCATTGAATTAGCAGTCCCCAAGTTTTGTTAATGTCTTCTTTGTCATCGTTGTTGAGTTCTTCTACTAGTATAATGCCTTTGGGTATCGAAGTGTTCTTGTTCCATGTGTTTTGAATTAGAGGCCATATTTTTGAGGACGCTTGTTGTTTCTGTAGTTTTAGGATTGAAAGTCCTTGGGAGTATATTTGTACCAGCAGTGGAGCTTCTTCTATGTTCTTCACTATCTGAAAAATGGTCTTTTTATCAACATGTATGTATATTCAAAAAGGTGTGTGGATGATATTATGACATAAAATATGATGTCCTTGGACATAACGTATCTAAATTTCTCCTAGAACTGAAGTGTGTTGAAAAAAAACAATATTATGTCGCATTAATGCTTGTGCTTCGATTGATTGTTAACTAGACTATAAGAACACGTAAATTAACAACCCTACTAAACTTATTCAAATTAGGAAATCAAAAGTGGATATGTCAATGTATCAGATTTTGATTCGAATTCAAATTGAATAATGATCTAATTTGCTGTCCGATGGTTTTCTTTATCAAGCCACGCCTATGAATTGCATCAATCTAATGTTTTTGTTAAATGCTTTGTATTGCTCTCCTTATTTATTTAACTATATAAGTTCAGCTATAACTATCCTAACCGAATTGTGAGCCCAATCCGTATAAATTTAGGATTGAGTATATTTTTTCACGAAAAAATGGATTTGAACACGATAATTAGTTATTCATATAGAACATATTTGAGTACCATATTTGTGAACCATTTCTTGTTTGTACACTTTGCGTGCGTACTTTTATTTGTGAACCCTTGTCATTTATATCTAAAATATTTTCTAAAGTGTCTCGCTTTATATAAAAGAATGGTTTGAATATCAATGCACTAGACCGTGTATTCTAGGTTTTATACTAGTACTCATGGATGATGGAACGAGCTTGAGTAATGAACTCAAAGAATTTGGCAACTTGTGATCTTTGCATCCGAAGTTGGCTGTTAAATTATTGCTGGGGCCCTTAGTTAAAATTATATGCCAATAAGTTTCTAAGTAAGTTGATATATATTCTCACATTTATACAAGAAAAAAAAAAGTAGATTACAGATACCTCTAGAATGGAATTGTTGATCCATTCGTCCATCTTCTCTGCAGGAAAGAAGTCTCCCTTCTTGTCCCCCTCTTTCTCCGTTGTAAAAAGAAAGGCTAATGGTGCAGCAGCGTTAGACTGATTTTGATAGCATTTCACATTCTTCACTCTCATATTGCTTCTCCGCATGTACATCGAATCCTTATTCTTCGTTCCATCAAATAATCCGTCAGGGCTCAATATATTACAACCTGAAGCGATCCCCATAACGATTTTACATGGAAATCGACACGATCACAAATTTAAATTTGAAGGAATTATATTTGGAGGAAAGGAATGTGGAAAACGTAAGAATATAAGCAACGGAAACAGCAAAAGAATCCTTTTGTAGATTATGCTGAATTGTGCAGTTAAACGCGGGATCCACACCCCGGTTGCTTACGTGGGAATATGTGATTGGGTGTTTGGAGGCAATGTGGGATCCAACGTGTTCTGGCTCGTGGTTGATGTAGGCGTTCTTGCGAAGAATGCGTGGATCAGTGAGAGAGGCACATCTGCTTTTTTTAATAAGATCGCCGAATTCTGATTATATTACATTAAACAATAAACATAAGTGAATCTGGCAAGGATATAGGATTACGTTGTTAAAATGTCAACAAAAGTCGTACCTAAATCCACAGTTACTTATTGAAAGAGAGAGAGAGATGAATTGGTTTGATCTTTCAAGAATTTGATTTATTTTCATAGAGAGATTAGGAGAATAGCCCTTTGTTTAAAATAGACGAAATTAGTTTAAAGGAAAAAGTTTAATAAAAATTTATTTTAACGGACGTTAAAATACACCTTCCGTCTCAAGGACAAGCGCGAAAAATTTCACGATCGTTCCTGCTTTTTTAGTCTGTTTTCCTCTGTAAACAAAATTTCTTCTCCATCAAGCAATGACATTCCAAAACCAAATCAATTTTCTTCCTCAAGCTGATTTACAAGCGCAATCAACTTCCGAAGCTAAGTCAATGGACGTAAATCCACAAATTTCAACAAATCCAGAACAAATAAACGATCAAACTGGAATTTCAAAAAGTAGGGTTTCGACTGCAATGCGTACAGATATAAAGAGAAGACGAAAAAATAATCCATCCACGGTTGTTGATTCGCCTGATGTTGAACAACAAACAAAGAGAACGATAAAATCTAGGGCAGCAAAAACTGTAAAAGAGGACGACATGAAGAGACAACAGCTTTGTGATGAAATCGTCAGTAGAAAAAGAAAGACAAAGGTATAACACCTGATTTATTTTTCTTCAAAATAATATTTCAGTATTTATTAGACAGTAAATGATAATTAGATCGATAGTTATTGAATGATACTTCAATACATCATTTGATTTATTGCATGCATCATATTGAAGTGTTAGATGATGATGAACATAGCATTCAGTCTTTGACAAAAGTCTGACTACAATAAGATGCATAGTTATAGAATGATAGACAAATATAGCATTGAAAAAAATGATAGAAAAACATTGCATTATAGAATGATAGTTGAATATATCACTTTATTTACTGTATGTATAATGATGCAATGATAAGTGAAAATAGCATTTCCATATTCGATATACGGCAGACAATAATTAAATAGATAGTTATTGAATGATAGTTCAATATATAATTTCATTTGTACACACAATATTGAAATATGAGATGATAGATGAACATAACATTCAGTTTTTGATGGTTGATAAACAACAATAAAATGCATTGTTATAGAATGATAGACAAATATAGCATTGGATAGAATGATAGACAAACATAGCATTGGGTCTTTAAACTGTAGGAGCATACATTGAAAAGGAGTAATGATAGACAAATATAGCATTGGATAGAATGATGGACAAACATAGCATTGGGCCTTTAAACTGTAGGAGCATACATTGAAAAAGAGTAATGATAGACAAATATGGCATTGGATAGAATGATAAACAAACATAGCATTGGGTCTTTAAACTGTAGGAGCATACATTGAAAAAGAGTAATGATAGAAAAATATAGCATTGGATAAAATGATAGACAAACATAGCATTGGGTCTTTAAACTGTAGGAGAATACATTGAAAAAGAGTAATGATAGACAAATATAGCATTGGATAAAATGATAGACAAACATAGCATTGGGTCTTTAAACTGTAGGAGAATACATTGAAAAAGAGTAATGATAGACAAATATAGCATTGGATAGAATGATAGACAGACATAGCATTGGGTCTTTAAACTGTAGGAGCATACATTGAAAAAGAGTAATGATAGACAAATATAGCATTTCTACAAATAATGATAGATGAATATAGCACTAGAAAATTGTGCATTCATGCTTGAGAAATAAGATTATAGTTTGTTAAATACTGAATTATTCATTCATAATTTTTTGTACAGGAATCAAAAGGCAAAAGATCAAAGAAAGCAAAAAAACAAAAGGGAACAAATCAAAGAAATTATCTCAGGATTAAATTCAGTATAGATGCAGCTTGCTTCCGATGATAAAAAATTTCCGAAAAATTAAGGAAAAAGGAGGTTATCTTGTTGATCAACTGAATTATTTAAAACAAACACCTTTTGAAAAATTTATGCTTGTGTTTTTCAAAGAAATTTTATCCATAGCTGCTTTTACAAAATCATCAAAAACCTTAGATGATATCATAGAAACATTTTCTATCACTGACGAAGCTTTTAAAGTGGGGAATGTTTTTTTAAAGATCAAACCTGAAGATATTTCAATTCTCTTTAGCTTACCTTTGTCTGGAATTAATATTTTTCCATTACCTAAAATGAGTTTACAAATACTTCCAGACAATTGTAAGGATTTTGTACTAAGAAATTTTGGAACAGTAGAGCACATAACAAAGGATCTTACAGTTTCAAAAATAAATAATGTACTAGAAACACAACAATTTCAAAATGAAACTGATTTTCCAAAACTGATTATTATTCTTGCAATGATAACCTTCTTCTTTCCCGACAACCAAAGATACTTACCATGGGGATATATTCCTTATATTATTGATCACAACAAAATGAACTCGGTATCTTGGCCAGTTTCAATTCATCATTCATTGATTAGAGCTTTGATGACTTTCAAAACAAAGCCAAGAAACATGCCAGGTTGTTCCATGCTCCCAATTGTAAGTACAACATTCTAACTTTATGTTAATACATCTATGTCTATAAATTAAATTATATACATTATATATTTTAACAAGTAATATTTTATTTGTAGTTTTTCCTATGTGAGCATGTCAATTTGATATCTCCATTAGCAACATACTGTTCTACTTTACCTAGATTTGGGAGGTGGAATATAGGAAGCTTGAAAAAAGTCATTTCAAGAGAAGCTTTGATAAACATTGACAAAAGAAAGGTATTATTTCTCACACAAGTACAAGAAATGTATACTGATAGATAGATATATCATAACATAATGTATATTAACAGTTTTCATTTTGTTATTCACTACACCACAGATAGGATTTTGGTGCAACCGTAGGCGGGGCATTTGATACGGCTATAAGTCATATCAAATTTTAATACGGCTTATAGCCGTATCTATATTATTTAATACGGCTGTAAGCCGTATTAACATTTGATACGGCTTATAGCCGTATCAAAATCTGTGCCTCTTTTCGTGGGAAAATTTTCCCCAAAACGCACACCCTCTCCCTCCTTTTTTTTATTTCCAGATTTCCTTTTTCCTCGTGCTTACTTAGGAGTTAAATCGCCAGAGCTTCCACCTCGATCGCCAGAGCTTTGACGCCGTCCATCAGAGCCTTCCACGTCTTCCACCCCTTCCACGTCCAGGTAATTTTGTTATGAAATTGTGTGCTTAATTCCGTTGTTTTTGTTATGAAATTGCGTGGTTAATTTTGACGTTGGAGTTCAAACTACGGACTATATTGTTGTTTATTCGACTTGCACATTTGGCGATTGCTATATTTACCTTCTGTTTTGCAGTCTCGGTATTGGAAATTATAGTAAATAATAATAATAATAATAATATATTGTAATAACGTATAAGTTTTAGTTCACGAAGTACAACATATTTATGGGATACAGGAGTTCGCTGTGGCATCTAGGTTGAACCAATGACTTTTGGTTTGTGAGTTCAGTTTGTTTCAACAAAATTTTGATGTTAAATGATATGTTTGGTGAATTAATTGAAGCAGACGGTTTAGTTGATGGAATCTACTCAAGCAGTTAATATATATTTTTCAAATTTTGTTTATTTTTCTATTTTCAAATAAATAAGTGAAACATTGCATGAGTTTTTTTATCCATACGTGAATAAATATGTATGTTAAAGTCAATGTTTGTTTAGCTCAAGGGGAATACTACTATCTTTTACTTAAAATTATTCTTCACTTTTATTTATGTTCAACTATGTACTGTAAAATTTGCTACTGCTCAATGTATATTAACATCTATAGTCATAACATTTATTTCAGTGCAAATTATATAAGTAGTATTTTTGATAGTGTATTATAACGAAACAATATTATATGTTTGTATTTTTGGAATATATTTGTCTTATGAACACAAGACCTAGATGCAGAGAAGATGCAGAGAAAGGTTTACACACATAAGATTGTATTGAACATGTTTTACATTTAACTATTTGTGCGTTTGGAAGAGAGTGCATAAATAGGTTATTTTTAGCAACTGAAAATATCATTTGAATTTTAATTTGTTACTTCTATATTTTATATTTTCTTAAATGTGAAACAGAATAATAAATGCCTTATGTGAACAAAGCTATGTCATATCAAACACAATCTTATCCTACATTCACTTTCACGCAAGCAGAGATTTATTGCATTTTAAATCCGTGTTTTCGATTGTAAACGTAACGGACGTGGGAAAAGGTGTTGATATCAAATGCTCATAAAATCTTACGAGTAACAGTAAATATATAACTATCATTAACCATAAATATATTATTCACCATTTCCTTCTCTATTTAGTGTATTGTTGTTTATATGTCAGTAAATATGTTGTTCTGACATTGTATATGGTTTTGACATTGTTGTATAAGTGGATAAAATTATTGTTAATGGCGCAAGCCAAGTATCAGGAGAGGGGTAATGCATAGACATTACTCCGGTGCTACAAAATAGCGCCGTTGTAATGACAAATTTTTTTGGAAACAGTTTGGTGCTAATGTTGTATATTGTTCTGACATTGTTGTATAAGTGGATAAAATTGTTGTTAACGGCACAAGCCAAGTATCAAGAGAGGGGTAATGCATAGACATTACTCCGGTGCTACAAAATGGCGCCGTTGTAATGGAAATTTTTTTGGTAACAGTTTGGTGCTAATGTTTAAAATAAACCCTATATTTTGAGTTCCATTTATTGAAATTTAAATAGTCCATATATTTTAACTATTTAAAATTAATTAAATGTCTATGCATTACCCCTCAATGAATGTCCACGTGTTTTGCTGATGATGCTGAACAACTCATCAACATACATTATATTTATATATATTATGCCAAACAACTCATTGTCGTACATTATATTTGGTAGTACTTGCACCATATTAGAACTAATAAGAAGCATCAAATTTATTGAAACAAACATATGGATTATGATAATTATACTTATTTTTAAGCATCATCATCATCTAAACTTTCCAATGGAAAGTTAGTAAAAACATAAGTTGACAGTCTGGCTTAGTATAAACTAATAGTTTGAAAACCGAACAATTGCACTTAGTTTACAAATGGAGCAAATGCTCGGTATTAAAAACTAAGCAAATGCTCAGTTTTGTACGGCGAGAAAATGCTCAATTTTTAACCAACTGGGTTAAACTCAGTTGAAAACTGAGTTTTAATAGCTGGAAGAAGAACTCTTGGTGTTTCAAGTATACATTCGGAAAGGCAACATAAACATTTTCTTATGCTATGCTCTTACTTTTATTCACTACGAATTTTGAATATGAATTATAAAACAATTTTTATATGGCACCAACGAACACTCTTTTTGTATGGGCAAAGAGTTTGAGGTTAATGCTCTTTCTGCTCCATGTTAATAGTGTGAGTTGCAACTCTGAACTAAAGCAATAGAACTTCACTAATATCAATTATTCCAATCAAAACAGCTTAAAAATATCATATTTTTAAATGGATATCTTACATGAATTGCAGTAATAAATCTTACAGGAACCGCAATAATACAAATATAAAATAAGTATGATGATCTTGCCATTAAACTCCGACATCATGATGTTATACTCTGATCATCAGATTATTAAAATACATCAGACATGAATCATATTATTACATATATAAACTAAAAATGGTGATCATGCTTTCAGCACAATTTTTGCCTACCCGATCTACTGATATGTTGTGCTTGCTTCCCTTTGTTAGCTTATTTGTGTTCCACTGTTACTGCTATGAAAGAAAATGGAGCAAAGATGAGGACGTATGATTCCACTGTAGTCAAAACTGAGACATTTGGCTGGATAATAAATGTTGTAAGGGACAAAAAAATTGAAAGATAAGGGATGTTCTATCTGAAGGTCTTCCAAAAGTCTAAATACTTTCGTTGATTTCATACCTTCGGCATAAGCCTGGAAAGGCTAGTAGAAATAATTTAAACTTGTAATAAAATATCAATGAAGGACCTACCGAATAATCTGAAGTAAGCCGAGAAGTGAAATGTTATATACATATATATTCTAAAGGACCTCAATAAATTATGTAAAATAATATGTGTTTAAAGGGGTACCCCTTAGAACCATTGGTGAAGATTGACTCGGGGTAGCCCTTGAGTTATTTCTTGCTTGCCTTCAAGCAGCATAATAAGTAGGTTTTTATGCAAGGGTCAAGACCTAGAAGGGAACCAAAATGTTCATGGGATATACTAACTAGAGATGACCACTAATTAGGGAGTTTCCGTTAATAAAAAAAGTGAATTAAAATCCAAAACAAAAAATATCGAGATAAATGAAAGACTCAATGCTTGGGAAATATCCATATGGTATGGCTTGACTCAGGGTGGCCACTTGAATTGTTACTTTTTTTCCTGAAG
This sequence comes from Allium fistulosum, assembly GCA_030737815.1. Classification (NCBI taxonomy): domain Eukaryota; kingdom Viridiplantae; phylum Streptophyta; class Magnoliopsida; order Asparagales; family Amaryllidaceae; genus Allium; species Allium fistulosum. Next base: position 706,390,069 of record CM060903.1, on the reverse strand, counting down.
TAAAATAATTAGATCTCTAAGGGCATGTGCCCTGAATTGAAAGAGATCTAGAAATGGTGAATGGGTTAGAAAAAAAGTTGGGTTGCTTACTTTCTGAATAGGGTCCAAACCCAGTTATTTAGTAATCACTAAAGTCAAGCTTGATTTCAGATAATAATAGATTAACTCTGAATTGAAACTTCATTGGTTGGTTGGGAGTTGTAAATTAAAGTATAAACTCTTTTAACTTTTGAAGTGAAAGTAATTGTTATACAAATGGAACAAATCAATGGAAGCAAGAAAAGAAGAAAAATATAAGGCAACAACATTCTTATTATATTAAATCAATAAAAGAAAAAAATGAAAAAATCAACTAAATTTTATAAGAGGGAAAGAAAGAAATTATAGAAAATGAGAAACAAAATTGATTCTCTTACCCTTGGATGCAATGAAAAAAGTAACGTTTTTTTTATTTTTTTGCAGTGTCTGCTTTTTCTTAGGTTCCTTCAAATAAGGCTTCAATTATTAGAATTATGATTTACAAGGGATTCGATTTTGGAACTCAATTTGATGTAACTAAAATTCAAAAGGGAAAAATGATGTTAAGAATAAAGGTCCACAATTCAACAGTTCAAGTGGGGCAAGGATAATAAGGAATTATGAAGTTTGCTAATCATAGAGATTAAAGAAGAAAAACAACCCGTTCGTATACTGTGTTTGATGTTTTGCAGGCTTTAATAGCTTCAAAATCAAAGTAAGATAATATACCTACAACTTAAACTTTACTATAGTATGCTCGAATTTTAATTTTTGTATTATTATTATTATTTACTTTTTGATTAGCAAAGTATTATGGAATAATTATAAACTTTCATTTAGCAAATTAATATTAAGTGAAACATGTCTATTTTTTCATTTAGTTGTCTAGTGAGTAAAAGAAAGAGGTTGGTAAATGGAAAGTCCTATTCAAACTCCTTCAAGCAGCAAGCAACCCCACCAAAAAGGACAAAATTAGTATATCCCTTAATTATCTAAGTTAACCCTCTAATGTTACTATTTTTTACCATTCCTACCCCTCAATATATTGAACATAAGGTAAACAAAAATATGAAGAGGTTTAAGCCTCTGTATGGAATGCGTAACCTCTGTTTGGAACCTTTGTCATAATCACTAGCCTCTGCTTGGAACCCTAAATCTACGCCTCTCCTATTTTAACTACCGTGAGAGGTACCACAACATTTATTATTATTTTTTCATTGCTCGTTCGATCGTATATGTAGTAATTTGGGTTGACGCTAGGAATTGACCAAATAAGGTTCTACAAATTGTTGATATTCTAAAGTTAGGGTATTGATTATGATATTGCTTTCCATAATTTAAATTACTAACAATAATGATTTTGATTTTGAAGTTGAGAAATTTGTGAGAAAAAACAATATTAGGTATTAGAGTAACTGGAAAAGAATGAAGAATTTTGTGATGTGCTGTGTGGAGTGTGTTGACTGATGAATGTTGCCTAAATAGATAGCAAATCAAACCTAAACTTGATGTGGTACTTATTTAATTCGTGAATTAAATTTTCAACTTAATACCGTGTTTGAATTATCTTATTACTACATAACATCAAGTCATTGGGAAATTTAATCTAAGGGAAATTTAATCTAACTGAATTATGATTAGACGACTTTGATGATCCTTAAAGATTATTTTATAAGGCTGAATTTAAACTATGAGGAAAGGTTGAACTTAGTGTTTTTTATGAATCATTACTAATCGTTAAAGAGTAAGTACCAACTGAAATTATATGTATATTTAAGTTTAGGTAAACACAACTATAAGGTCAAAATACATAGATTGTTAATGTCAATACAAGTTTAAATTGGTTCATCAGATTAAACAAAAATGATAACTTGCATTATTAAATGCAATTTTAACTTTCTAAATCATTTTTTTCCCTAATCCTATTTTTGATTTTTAATTGATGGCATACCGTCTTATATATGGCAGAACTTGTAGTTGGAAGTGGTTCATTTGGTGTCGTGTTTCAAGTAAACTAAACTTATTCTTAACGCTTATCAAATTAACATCTTTGTTCTTTAAACCAAGTTGACGTCATTCCATATATTTCTACAATATTTAAATTTGAACTTGTTCAGGCTAAGTGGTTTGAGACTTCAAAATTAATAGCCATCAAGAAAGTGTTATAAGACGAGAGGTACAAAAACAAAGAACTACAGATAATGCATTTAATCTTCATTGCGTTTCAATGCTTTAATAAAATGGATTATACTCAACTTTACCACCTTGCAAACACTTTGAACCAATTTGCATAACTACCCATTCCATAAATTTTTGCTTCTCAAGCTCGTACTTAAACTTTCTTTTTCAATTCAAAAAAAAATCGTACTTATCTACATAGTATTTTCATATTGTTTTCCTTTTGTATACCTGAAGTTACTGATTAACCTTCGAAAAACAAACAAAAAACTAAGAGCACGTTGAACTTGAAAACGATACCTGCACCCGTTTTGTCATGGATAAAAATTGACTTTCCTAAAAGGGAAAATAATTGAAAACAAATAAACTAGGAGTAACATGAATATTGACAAAAAAATAGGACGTAATTTTTATTGACTTAGTGGATTGTCTTAGCACTAATAGCTCAATTTTATAAATTTTGATATACAAAGGGTTTAAGATATGTATCCTTCTTATATATATTTATAGTAAGAGTTTCATACTTATCATCTAGTCGAAGGCATCGCAAATTAATTATTGAGAAACAATTACAAATTAATATTGATGACCCTTATATGCCAACAAAACAAGCTTGAGCATATTGTTCACTATGTTGCATTTTATCATTGCCTGGCACGCCGTAATGGTAGATTTAGGTCTGGGTTTATTTATAGAATAGTGTATTTTGTAAACATACTCTTCTGGTTAATTTAGATGGTCATCTACTATTCTGTCCATGGTGATACAGTGTATACAGATTTATCTCTATGGGTTCCTATTAAGATAATTAACATTAAAATTGTATTACCTCCTTTTTGTTCCATATAATTGAGTTTATTTGAAACTAGATAGAAAAGAACCTAGTGCATTAGGAAATTACAATTTCGTAACCGACTATATTTCTTGATGGTATTGTGGTCTTTCTCCTAATACAAAATCTGGGATCTATTTGATCTAAATGATAAGATGTGACTTGATTTAGAGGTTTATTTAGGCATAAGGATCCCAGTTCACTCTTAGTTATGCAGTCTGTATATCCTTGTATGTAATGCTAACTATTCACGTATCTGAACGGCATTCCTTTCTTTGATTGCTTTTCCCGACTGAGACGGATGAGTATGGGTGTGTGATCACTTACCAATGAACAGAGGGCAACTATCGAAAATTGTGGAAATATAGATAAGAAGTCATAATTGACTGAAACCTTATCTATATTTGATGCAATACCCCTTGCTTGCATATTCAGTTTGACACCCTATAACCACATACCATCACATACCACTCAAAACTACTGCACTAATCACTTTTCACACCACCATCACAACCTACCTGTCACAGTTCAACCATTGACATACCAAACAACAAAGTCTACCTGTCATAAACCATCTGCCTCAATTTATTTACTCTGTGTACAGTTCTACCAGTCACAGTTCTACTTGTCACAGTTCTACCAAACAACAAAGACATACCAAACAACAAAGTCTACCTGTCATAGTTCTACCAGTCTATATGTACTATGTGTACTCAATTTATTTTCCACCAAGCTCGGTACAGTAAGCTTGTATGTACATAGAAGCATGAATGCTTGATTAATTTTCTCATCAACATTCATACCTCTAATATTTCATGATATAATTCATTTACCCTTCATCTGAGGATGATACAACGTCTTCTACAATCAGAGTGTCATATAAACTTGCATGTGTACTTGCATTATGATTAGTTTTAGTCATAACATCCAAAGAAATTTCATCTGTGTGTGAATATTAATGCAAAAGGACATAATTTTTACACCCTCTTAATCTTAAATTACAAACCATAATTGTAACTAATTTATTTTCTTCATATTTTGAATGTCTTCAGCAGATTATGTGCAATTATGGTCTTCTACTTGCAGTCTGATACGTATCGTTTGGCAAGATATAGTGCTGGGATCACTGGTGGTGATGGTGAAGAAATTGGCAAGATATAGGCATTGATGGTACTATCTGAACTTTGTAATTGCTGAACTTGCCGAAATTTGCGTTGTATTACTAATGTTATTCATGTTGTTGAACTACCTTGTTGAAGTTTTGTTGTATGTATTGTCGTTGAACTTTGTACCGTATGTAATGTTGTTGAATTGCATGAAGTATTGTAATTGTAATGTACTTAGTGTTGACTATTTTTTGAGCTGCAAGATGTACGAACTGTGAACTATTTATGCAAATATAATTTCAAAATTTATTGTTAACTATTTCTTCTTTATGTTGAATCGTAAAAAAAGAATTAGATACGGCTTTTAGCCGTATCTAATTGGTTCGTAGAAGCTACATATTTGTCAATTAGATACGGCTTCTGGCCGTATCTACTGTGTCAATTAGATACGGCTAATGGCCATATCAAATTGCTTCATTAGATACGGCCAAAGGCCGTATCAAATTGCTTCATTAGATACGGCTAAAAGCCGTATCAAAATATTAAGCTCGGCATATTTTGATACGGCTTTTAGCCGTATCAAAATATCGTTTATGGTGTAGTGATTATACAGTCATAATTTAAATGATAGTTACATATATCATTTCTGCACAAATATAATTTTCTATAGTTGCTACTAAAAAATGATAGTCAGATATAGCATCACATGAGAAATGAAAATTATAAATAAAATTACTTCATTCATTGTATCTTAGCTCATTCATTACTATTTATGTTATTACATAGATTTTTGTTGAAATAAGAAACCCGACTGAAGATGAAAAAGCACTTCTTCAATAAAAAACCAACAAAAATTTGTACAGATGGATACAAATGAGAATATTATGATACAAAAAGTAGAAAACTTGGAAGAGACATCAAAAAAGCAAGTTGACTCAATGAAACAGTACATTGAAGATTTGGAAAATAAATTAAAGAAGAGTGAAAAAGAATTAGAAATGGAGAGACAAAAAAGAATAAAAGCAGAAGGCACTATCATACAGTTGAGAAAAGAAATCAAAATGTTGAAATCAAAACCAAGAGAAGATATAGAAGCACCATCATTTGATCTGAATATAACCCAGGAAATAAAAAGGACGCAGGAAGAGAAAAAACAACAGCATCAGAAGGAACCTTCAGAGGAAACAGAAAAATCCCCGACAGTGAATGAAAGAACACAGAAAAAACCAAGCTCTTTAGTTTTGAGGGTTAAAAAGCGCCAACGAAGGAATAAAATTTATCCCAATTGCCAGTATGAAATTGTTCACAGAAAAACAAAGAAAAATGCTGACAATGAAGACCAAAAGGAACAACCTGAAACTGAAGAAGGTCAAAAAAAATACAAGTGAACAGAAACAAGAAGAACAAAATGAAGAATCTGATTATGAAGAGGAATCTGAAACTGAAACAGATGAGGAAGCCACTACAATTGAAAATGAAGAAATAATTGATGTTGATGGATACTCGCCATCAACTAAAGCTTACAAGAGTAAAGATATAACAAAAAGCAGTATTCTAAAATTATTGAATGAAGAACAGCAAAACAAAATTCTTACTTTCTTCAAATTTAATGAAAATGAGAAGTAAGATTTCTGATCTTTTTTCTTTCATTATATTTGTAATTAAATAAAACTTAAAAAAAACCAACTTGTCAATTATTGATTTTCAATTACATCACTGTAGCATATGAAAAAGATGAAGGGAACAAAGGAGGAGTCACGATAGTGAAATCTATGCTGGAAGCTGTTCTATTTGAGGGGGTTACAGATGGACAGGTATGCATCAACTCAGAATTATGATAGTAAAAAAATGTATATAAATGTATAAAATGAAAGAATGATAGGTAAACCTAGCATTCAACTTTCAAAGTGCATATAAATGAATTGAATGAGAGAGTGACAACAAAAAGCAGCATTACTATTTGTAAAATGCAGATAACTGTATAGGATAGGAGAATGATTGTTACAACTAGCATTCATAATTTTTTAAGTGCATATAAATGTAAAAGATGAGAGAATGATAGTTAAAACTAGCATTCAAAGTTTCTAACTGCATATAAATGTATTAAATAAAAGAATAGTATTTAAAAACAACATTGGTATTTGTAAAGATCATATAAATATGTCGAATGTCAAAGATGATTGTTTAAACTATCATTTGCATTTTTCAGTGCATACAATGAAGTAAACATGTAAATGATAGTGAATACTAGCATAAATATTCCTGGTTCAAAAACAAAATATCCAATAAAACTTACAACCTTTTTTGTTTTCTTAAACAGATTATTGATTGGTTTTACTACAATCAGGAGATGTATGAACACAGTTACTACTTCACTACAATGATGATGGTAAGTATAAGCTTTTCATTATAAATGTTAAAAAATAATACAAAGTATTCTAATGCATATGAATGTGCAGAATGCTATAGCACATGATCATCAAACTGTGATCAAAGACATAGTCATACCGGCAATAGATGTGATTGTCAAAGATGAATTTACAGAGAAAATTTTCTTCCCTCTACATTACACAAACCATTGGAGCTTGTTGATGCTAAACTATGAAACAATGCAGTGGAGTCATTATGATTCAACAAAACCAAAAACTAGATCAACAAGGACTTCAAACCCCAGCTATAACCAAGCCATCATTCTTGTAAGAAAAGTATAATTTTTATATCAGTCTAACATTAATATACAACACTAATTTTTCTTCTTGTAGAAAGACAAAATTGAATTAATGTTCAAGAAGAAATGGGCAGAAGTAGGAATACTGAACAAAGAATTTCACAAACCTAAAGTGTTGCAACCAAAAAACCCACCACAGGATTGTGATTCGTAAGTAACTAATTCCATTTCTTCTCTTGTCATTGTAGTTTGTATATTCATCCAACTTTTGTTATTCTTTTTTAAATTACAGCTGACTACATCTAATGATCAAAATGATAGTTAAACCTACAACTGAAAATTTTAAAATGCATAAAATTGTGAAAATGAAAATAAAAACGATAGTTCAAACTATCATTTATATGTTTTCAGTGCTTATGAATTTATCAAATATCGAAAATGATTATTTACACTAGCATACATATTTTTAAATTCTTTTGGACTAGACTAAACATGCAAAACAATAACAAAATATCATTTGTATTTTTAAATTGCACTAGAATGCATTAAATATGCAAAAATGATAGTTAAAACTAGCATTGCTAATTGACAGTTCATTGAACTGCATCTATTGAACAAAAAGATTATGTATAAGATGTACAGTACAAACACATCAATGATGTCTTTATGAATGCATTGATTAATAGTGTGATAAAAATATAAAGCTATATTTTAGAATTCTAGTGTAAAGAATGCTATTTTATTTTAGCATTAGCTTATACTGTAATATTAACTAATATTTCCATATCTGAAGCAGGCTTGATTGTGCATTCTTTGTCATGGCAAACTTGAAAAAACTGGACAAAGATGAGATGCCAGATAAATATTCAAATGAAATGCTTAGAAACCTAAGAGCTGCAGTGGTGCTTGACATACTCAATGATCCACAATATAGTTGGTCAATGCAGAAATACTGATACAAATATTCTACATAAGAATAGCTGTTGCATTTTAACTTCTTTGAACTTTAGAATTATTTGAACAGAAACACTTCTGCTAATTAAACTAAGATGGAGTCTGAGATGGAGTCTGACATGGAGTCTGAAATGGAGTCTGAGATGGAGTCTGATATGGAGTCTGAGATGAAGTCTGACATAGAGTCTGAGATAGAGTCTTATTTGTTATACAACGCTTGTATTTTGTTCTCAGTGCATAAACTGCTCAGATGTATTTGAACTTCTCGATTTGAATTTGACTTGATTATAATTGTCTGTTTTCAGTACATGAACTACAATGTATAAACTAAAGATATATTCAACTGTCATTTTATGTGTTTTCTGATGCTTTTACTGTATTTCTGAAGTGGTAAATAATCATTTACACTGAAATGCTACATAAAACTAGCATTATGCGAAAATACATTTCTTGGTAATTGAACTGTGATGAATAATGCATGGATTTATCCATATATCATTTATATATGATTTCCAATGTATGAACTCTGTTTCAAGAGTCATGACTACTGTTTACACTGTAACTTGCTTTTAACTGAAATGCTAGATACAACTAGCATTCAACTGTACATCATCATAATGTCAATTAATCACAAAACCACTTATGTAATCTCATTAGATAATCATATAAACAGTATATCATCATCATCAGATACTTCATTCTTGCACAACAACATTACTTAGTTCTATACAATAACAGATTATGGGTTTCAATGTTGAAATTGTATTTCAGGTGAAATGCATACTGATTACAATGAAATGCTAGTTACAACTAGCATTGGACTAAAATGATAAGTACATCTAACATTGAATATAAATGTTAATACTGAAGTGCAGAGCTAATACAGTTCTTCAATTCATATTATATATTTTGCAATACGATTAAATAATAGATTCCTAAAAAAATCAACAACAAAAGGAAAATATAAGAACATCAGATATTTCAACTTAAAACAAAATAACCAAAACAGTTCACATTTTATTTTCTAATGAATTCACAAAGTATGACTTCATTCTTCTATAAGCTTTACCAGCTTTACAGTTATAAAACTATTCTATTACACTAACAAAACACATTTTATTTTCTTAACATTTTGAAGAAGCAAGGCAATTCCTTTTGTTGTGGCCAACTACATTACACAGGCTACATCTGTTTCTTTTACTTTGAGAATATCCAAATCCATCACGCCTCTTTGTAGATAGTCTTCCTGCACCACGAACTTCTTTAGGAGGCCTAATCAAAACATCATTTTCAGCAGCAACTGGTTTATCAAAATCTGGAATTGGATTGATAGCATTAGCATACGAAGATCTGAAAGCATTAACAGTAAAATATTCCTCCACAAAATCATAAACTGATAATCTAGACTTGTTAATGCACCTAATTGCATGCGCACATGGAAAACTAGTAACTCTCCATTGATTACAACTGCATAAACGATTTTTAAGATCAACAACCTGTGACTTAGGTGATTTAACTTCAAACACAAATTCCAAGGACTTATAAACATCCCAACCAAAGCCATCATCTACTAACTTAGACAAACGTTCCTCCATAACAGGACAAAGATTTGTTATCCACAAACAACATTCCTCTCTTCGTCTCGCCATTTGCTCCATAACTTTTACTCGAATACCATCCAAACAAGAAGTTATAGGCATAACTCTATCTTCCAAAATCCATGAGTTGAAACTTTCTATGACATTTGAAGAATATTCACCATAACGCTTTTCTTGAAAAAACAAATCTTCCCAATGGTCAAAAGGTATATCTCTAAGAAAATTTTCTGCAGATGTACCACCAATATCCTTAAATTTAGAAAGATATCGCTCAAAATCATACATATTAGAGGCTTTAGCACAAAGTTTGAACAACTCCATAATAGATGAATCACCTTTAGCTGACTTGACAACAGTACCAATATTCTGTTCCATGTGAAGCAAACAATAGCTATGATATGAAGAAGGGAATATTTTCGGAACACCTAAAATGAGACCCCATTGACGATCAGACATAAAAACTAAAGACCGATCTTCATTAAGCATTCCTTTCAAATGTGATAAAAACCAAGACCAATTAGATTCATTTTCATGTGAAACAATACCCATAGCAAGAGGAAAGAAACCTACAAAATAAACAATTAATGACAGTTGAGTAGTAAGAAACATGAATTATAGTAAACATCAAAACCTGTATTAAATGTTAATAATTTCTATTATACACAATTAAATTAGGTTCAAATGATATATGAATATAGCATATGTTATTTTAAAAGTCTTCCAGTTACTGCTGCATAAAATTTTAGCTCTTGTTTTTACATTTCTACTATAAAACATTTCTACTGTAACCAGCTCAATCATTAAACAAAATGAAGAAACAATTCTAGTGTAAACATGGATGCAGTAAAAATTATGTACAACTTTGAACAATGATAGTTTAATATATCATTACCAGAAAAATAAATAAGTAAGTAAAACAAAAGTAAAATGAAACTCATACCCTGGTTACCATTTTTACAAGTAGCAGCTAACAAAACACCTGGTCTTCCCTTCAAAGCAGCAGCATCTAAAAATATTAGTGGCCGACAGTGTTTAAATCCAAGTAGACAAGCACTAAAACCAATACAAACTCTCTCAAACTGATTAGTTAAAGCATTAACTTCCATGGCCACGTAACTACCAGGATTATACTTCTGCAACGCCTCCAAATACCAATTTAAATCGTTATATGACATAGCATTATCCCCATATATTTCTTTTAAAGCCAACTGTTTTCCGCTATAAGCATAATAATATGACAGATTAAAATTGTACTCTCGTCTAAATTCGTTCATAATATCCTTTGGCTTCTTCACAGGAGCATCTCGAATTTGATCAACAATCAAAGATTTAACAAATCTACTTGAAATATTAACTTTATTAACATCTCTAAGACCGGCTCCACATGAATAATGAAAATTGTACGTTCTAATAAAAACCGAGAGAGTAGACTAGGATCCGAAGAAGCATTAAGATAAAACTTACAACCATCCTTCAACCAAGAGCAATTAACTGAAATTCTATCAGGAGAGTTTCTTACAAAAATCAAATCATAACCATTTTTAATTTGATATGCCATTAAAAACTCCCGAAAATCCTCAGCTCCATTAAAACAAAAACCAAGAAAATCCACAATAGTTTTTTGAGAACCTTTCTTCAACATATCTTTCAAGTAGTAAGAAGAATCAGCATGTGAATCACTATTAGCACCAGAATTACTACCAAGTGAAGTACTTTGAATACTTGCATAGCCTAATCCACAGCCAGCATTATCATCTTCCGTACCATAAACATTTTCCTTAACAGTGAACTTAAAATATTCACGCTTCTTGAAAATTAGAAAACACAAAATACTAATCAAATCTGAATCGGTATCAATGATTATATTCTTATTCTCGAGAACATAAGATATCTCAGTACAAAATGGACTAAGATGTGGCCAAACTTCATAGATTTCGGTCTTAACAACAAACAAAGAAGAGCCTGTCGTAAGTCGAGTAGAATAACAATTCTCATTATGTTCAAAAATAACTAGCAAACTATTTGCTTCATCATTGTAGATATCAATACTGCAAAAGAAATAAAAAACCAGTTAAAAATGCTAAATTAACATAGAATAACAGATGGATATCAAATTAACTGCTAAAATGAAAGAAATATAAATGACATGAAAAAGCAAATAATAAATGAACATAGGATAGTCAAATTAAAACAAATTATGAATACAACAACAAAGAATGCTATATAAATATAGCATAACGAAAAAAATTACATAAAAATTCAGTACAATGATAGATGAACATTAAAATTGTAAAACAATAAACCGTGCCGAATAAAAATAACAGTACATAATAAAATCTTACTTTACCATTTAAACAAATCTAAAATAGGTACCCAAATCTGAAAGAAGACAAAACTGTGCAACCTACAGAAACAAAAATATACTTAATAATCGAAAATTATTAGATCAGAGGAAGATAAGAATAAGATCGGAACAAATAAGAGCAACATACCTGAATGTAAGAAAATTGTTTAATAACGATCTAGAGGACGATGAAGATCAATGATAGAGAAACACGATGAAGATCGATAGACGATAGAGAAGATCGAACATAAAAATAAAGAAACACGCGTCGTTGAATTGAAGATCGATGAACCAAGATTGGTAATATCAGAATTAGATCAACGAGAAACGAAGAAGCAAAATTTAAATTTTACAGAAGTTTGTTCTTGAAACGAAAATAAAAAGCCCGCGTCCTTTAAACGAAAAAAAAGATTTCGCGTCCGTAGGCCCAAAAAGAGAAGTAAAAACTTCCTCCAGCCCATTTTCCTGTTTAAAATATTAGCATTTTCTAAAGAGGGAATTAGTTTAAAGAACAAAAATTTGTATATTTTTAACCTCAAGGACATGACTTCAATATTTTAATCACAAGGACAAACATTAATATTTTAATCACAAGGACAAACATTCTCCTAAAAATTATTTATAAGGACAAACATTCTTGCAAAATTATTAATAAGGACAAACATTCTTCCAAAACTGCTACCAAACTAAAAACCGATACTTAAAAACTGCTATCGATAACTACAAACTGATACCTAAAAACTGCTATAAATAACTAAAAACTGATACCTAAAGAAAGTTGTCCTTCAAGCTAAAATACTGAAGCTCTGTCCTTGAGACTAAAACGCTGAGAAATTTTGTCTTTGACAATAATTTCCTGTTTTCTAAATTGGTCCTTCAACAAATTAGAATTGCTCTGCTATCTACATATTGATACCATGACAATTAAACCTTCAAGTCTTTTAACTTTAATTCATAATTTGATTACTTTAATTAGACTTCACACTAAAATAACACAACACATTTTATTTTACATATGTGCCCCACATGTTGGAATTTTTCAACAATCTCCCCCCGAGCCATATATATAATAACCTTATAAATGTGTGTAATTTTATGAGCTTCAAAATTTGCTATTTATAGCATAAGGTGTTTATGAAACAATCTCGTCCATTAATTATGTCGGTAAAGGATCAAAGCGGCTTTTGTTACTATTAGCGTAACTAAACTCATCAGTGGTCACATATACCAACATAATCAAACGACATAGATCAATCATAAATACGTAACATGAAAATTACATGAGACGTGATCTATACATGCCTATTTTCAACCGGTCCTAGTTTAATGAGATCAGAAGTCAATATTTGAACAACCTATAGTGCAAACAAAACTTTATTACTTTATTTTTGATCAAAAAAAAACTTGATATATGTCTATAACCGAAGTATAGAGCAATGTGTCATATGATAGTACCAAATACAAACTTCCCCTGAACCAAAATATCCTTACAAAAAAATTACACTAATTGAGCAACATACTCATAAAAAACATTGGATGACAATTCTTTTGTAAGCGGATCCACCATAATGAAGTTTGTCATAGTATGCTCTATGAATTACAATCTATTTTGCACTTCCCCTTATTGGAAAATAATATGTCGTTTATTGTCGCAATATTACTTTAATGGTCTTTAAATTTCTTTATTCAACAGTCCATAACTTCATGACAAAACTTTACAATTATTTTCCATCGTTGGATGCCTCATAACAGAAAATATTAAAGAAAGTTATAAGTGTCTGTATGACAACTTTCCTTATATAGCTTCATCCAAAAAAAAAACAATATTATTATTATTATTATTATCTGAAGTGGATCTTTTGTGCTCTTGACATCCAAAATATTTGGATTGTAATGCTTTATGATCTATGACCAATCCAATTTTTTTATCTTTGAGCATATATTCTTTTGTTCCTTAAAGATATATCGTAACCATTTTGATTACTAACCATTGATCAACTTTCAATGTCAGTAAGATATCTACCAAATAATACATGCAATACCCATATGTGTATATGCCTTAGCATGCATTAGACTCCACACCGCAAATGCATGATGAATCATTTTGCATTTATTTAGCTTCAAGGATGTTCTTATATTACTATATAAGACAACATTTGTCTATTTTAGCAAAGGAGAATCAATTGATTCGCAGTTTGCATACCAAAACTTTTTTTAAGCCTTATATGCATAGCCTTTTTATGATAATCCAAATATCACCCCATGAATAATAATAGCATATTTGAATCCCTAATACAAAAGAGTAAAATATAAGTGGGTTACTTAAGTTGTTTCATCAATATCTCCACGGAGAAACACGACTTAAATATCCATCGATATATCTCAAAGTTACAATATACAACAAATCCCAAAGTGATTCTAAAGAATCTTTCACTAAAACCAAAGAGAAAGTTTAAAAAAATTATTTTCCTTTAAGAATAGTCTTTTCTATAAAAGAACCTTATACCTTTTCATATTATCCACTTGATTCCTTCTGGTTTTGAATAGTTATTCATAACTAATGATCTTGTTACTTAAGTTAGGGGGAAAATCTCAAACTTTATTGTCCTTATAGATTTACACTATATATACATACCTTAAATCCACATTTCAAATTAGTACCTTGTATGGATTGATGTAAGTCAAGAGAATCATCTTCACCAATCCATTATTTATCTTTATGGAGAAATACTACATAGTCATCCGGAGTAGTATTTCTTCATTTTCAAGTGGAATTCCTTAGTGACCTTGCACTTTGAGGTTGTTGAGTTTGTTTTCTTGAAACAGTAAACTTAACTTGAAGAAAATTTTGTTTGACATTGTCTTATTATGATTCTTAATTTATCTCTTGTTAATGAAAGGAAAAAAATCCTATACATTATCCGAAGAAGTAACTGTAGTTGAATGAAAAATAATGATTCTTCTTAAAGACAATGATACATACCTTAAAATTTTGTTTAACATTCTCTTACTAAGGTTCTTAATTTACTTCATGTTGATGATAGAAAGCAAATTCTATACATTATCCGAAGAAGTAACTGTAGTTGAATCGAAAATAATGATTCTCCTTAAAGACAATGATCTGTACTTTATTTCTCCTTCAAACTCAACATCCTCAAAAATTGCAGCATTTCCCATTTTAATTTTTTTCCTTAATACGAGTTTACAAAACTTGTAGCTTTTAAGTCACTTAGAATATCAATAAAGTATTTGCTATCTTTAGTGCTTCAATCTAGAATTATTTAGTAAGCTGAAAAAATAATCATATCAATTACCAAATCAAAATTTGAGACTTCATTATAAAAGGTATTTAGTATCAGAAGATATAAGCTATATTTTAAACATTAGGAGTTTTAATTCCAACAATGTTTGAATTTATTCATAAATTAATCTTATTATTTCTAAAAGAACAATAATAACCAAGCTTGTTCATATCAAAATTAGAAACCGAAATATGTCTAAGTGATAGTATAACAACAATATCAAATAAATCCAAAACAATATGCATATCTTTTTAGACATGACATGTATGACGTCTAGTAAAATTCTTTTTATACGTCCACATATTTCATAAAAGAAACAACTATAAATATATCGTTATGTTATTTCTTTTGTTTAGGTCCTTAGTGACTTCTTTATCCTTATTTATACATTTATTTACAATGTACGATAAATGACTACTTCCTATCTTATCATGCTCCAATCTCTCTTCTTCTTGCCAAAATGTGAAATAAACTCAATAAAAGGTCATTTTATTCTTAAGAAAATTAATAATAATCTTAAAGCGGTTATATTGTGAATAAAGACAATACCAAAAAAATAACAATAACTTGAGTGCCTTTAACTTTTGAAGCAATAATTTTCATATAGTACTCATTCGTATTTCTTTTAATTTGACTTTACGGAATCAAGCAATATAAAACGTGCTTGTTTTTTTTACCATTTTGACAAAACGCTTTTCATTCTCAATAAAGAACTCCTTAAAATTGGTTATCCCTATGGATACTACATCCTTAAAAGCTTCTGAAATATTTTACTTTATGATCTTTTGACTCTTGCTTTTTGAATTATCCCACCTCTGGATGTTCTTCATAACATCATAAAAGCATTCAACCATAATATGGGTGGTGTGACCCTCCTAATTGCAAGAGCTAGATTCATGAAGTAAAGAACAAACAACACGTTCTCTTAATAATCCTTAAAGTTGGTCTCAAACAGGATATGAACATTAAAATTGGCGGACACTTTAGTCAAATTAGTTGAAAATTATACAAAAATTAATGATTGACCGTATATGCTCATATCTAAATATCAGCCATAGTAAATTCAAATAATTCATAAGTCTCTTCTCAAGATACCTAGCACAACATTAATATCAAGTCTTTGGACAATAATATTAACTATAAGTGATATTTTTGCTGTAATGATCAAAAATTAACAATAAATTCAAGTCGAATAACAATTTCCTTTGTACCGGTTAGTTATTCACTTGTAAAACCTTATAATTGTCACATATTTATCATTACACATGCGTAAGTTATTCAGCCAAATATTAGTCTTCTTTCGGGTCGTTCAACATCCGCATGAATAACATAGATATCAAATATTTTCACGAACAACTAAAATAAGAGAGGTCACTTTGGTGACATGTTATTTCAATTAGCTCAGTTGGAATATAGGATATTTATAATTAGTTTGCAAAGAGACACCAAAAATATATTTGAATTTATTTCTTAATATATGTACAATATTTCGAGTGCTATAAAATACTCTTAAAAGTACTTTAAGTCTATATAACACTTGAAAATCTCAAAATTATAACCATGGTACAACATGTTTTAATCATAACTGTTATAATCTTTTATTTTAAGTATGTGGTTACATTCATGAAATTTCCTATATGATACAAGGCATCATAAATAAATCACATAACAAATGTCACAGATGAACGTCATAATTAAATGTCACATAAAATTATACATAAATGACATAGTAAATGTCGTACAAAATAAAGTAGCTATGATGTATATTTGAACCATAATATAGCCATATAGAATGCTATTGTATTACTTTATCTTTAATTTATTATTTGAATACTTAATTAAGGTCAATAACCATGCATTTTGGTGAAATATGAAAACTGATGCTCCTTATATTTTATCATAATCAAAACATGAAAGTGAAACATGTTTTCAACGAGCATGGATCAAACATATAAAATATCTGTAACTATCAAACATAATTGTATCAAATAATAAAGCATATGTCTTTTCTTATTCCAAATACAAATATGCTGCATCATTAAATTAATTGTAATTGACGCATTTAGTGCATTTATGATAACAAACTAATTCATTTATTACCATAACAACCACATTTAATGCATTTATGATAAAAATAAATGCAATTGATCATCATACGATCCAAAATGTAAATTTGTGTCATGTTAAAATTTGTTTCAATAATAAAATAAACACAAACACTTTAAAGGAGCATACTTTATTTCTAATTAATCAAAATTTCTGAAATAACGAAAATATCCTATATATATCCAAACTACTTAATCAAAAGTTGATTAATGTAAAATAATCATAGAACCAGATTTATATTACTTGCATAAATGGTTCTAATTATATATATATATATATATATATATATATATATATATATATATCTCCCCATACCATTTATAAACATTAAAGAAAATGACTGTACATATCAGATCATAATGTATTCCTCACAAATTCATTAACTTATTTACAAAATATAAAATAGTAAACATGTGAATGCTTTAATCAACATAAGTTGTTTTCGAAATTTAGAAAAATTTAGATTATTTCCCATAATTTAATGATTTCAAAATTCTAACATATTTCATAAATAACTTGCAGATCATTTAGATCTATATTTCTATACCAAAACAGTTTCACAAATCAACCTTTCAAATTACAATATACATAAAAAAGTTATACTAAATCAAATCCAAAATCATCACAAAAAAGTCCTTGGTACATAGATCAAGCAGATCTGAAGCTTAAGTTGAATTTAATGACTTCTAGATAAAGTTTAATAGAACCTAATCATAATTAAAAAACAAAAAAAATTTAGCAATGAAATAAATTATGGGTGGCTCTGATACCACTTGTTAGGATTTCAACATACCTTAGAATTGTTTAATCATGAAACCCTAAATCCGAATAGGTGACCCGTATTGATTTGATTAAGAAGAAATTAGAGGAAGTTAAATAAAGTGAATATTAGGTTCAGGTTCCTAATAAGTTTCAAAATACACAAAAACCCCAGTAAAAAAAAGTACGTAAATTAAGTCCTTGGAATTAAGTCACTAAGTAATTGCATACAGTTATGCAATTATTCACCGAATAATTGCAGACATTTATGCAATTATATACAAAAGTTGCATAAATTTATGCAATTTTTTTGGTGAATAATTGCAAAAATTTCCGCAATTTTTTTGTTGAATAATTGCGGAATTTTCCGCAATTTTTCAGTGAATAATTACGAAAATGTCTGTAATTTTTTGATATAATTGTTTAAATGTCTGCAATTATCCACTGAATAATTGCATAAGTGTATGCCATTATTCGGTAACTTAATTCTAGAAACCAAGTTTACAAACTTTTTTTTACTAGGGTTTTTGTATATTTTGAAACTTGTTAGGGACCTGTGCCAAACTATCCCTTAAATAAATTAGCGGAAGTCGTACTTGAATCCATAGTTGCCAATTGAAAAAGAAGAAGAAGTGGTTTGATCTTCCAAATTGACACAAACCTTAGATCTGATTTATTTCTATAGAAGAGATTAGGAGAATAACTAGAGTTTGTGTAATTTAATAACCATAACCACTTATTTATAATGTTGGAATTTTCTAATTTTGCCATTCAACAAACTAGAATTGATCTGGTATCTACACATTAATACCATGACTATTAAACCTTTAAGCCTTTTAACTATAATTCATAATTTGATCACTTTAATTAGGATTTACACTAAAATAGCACAACACATTTTATTTTACATATGTTGTCCACATGTTGGAATTTTCCGACATTTTTAATCATATTAGTTTTTTTGCTGGTATTTGTTGATGTCATATCAAATTCAAAACTTAGGCTAAATTCAGTTTTTTCCCATGTTGTAACCAGTTTTGAATGGCTCGTATAATTCTTACTTGTAAATTTTTTTCATCGGTTCCAACTAATTATAAAAATGATGAAAATCAATATAGTGTAATTTTGATAGTGACTCTCAAGTCATCAAATTTGAATGTTTTAAAGAATTTTTCTTTTCCAATTCTATATCTAGTAATCATATTAAAAAATTAACATGAAACATTTGAATTAAAATTACAAAATAAATGAATGGACACACGCACATGTATGTAAGTGTTTGTATATGCGTACGCACGTATATATATGTCTCCGTGTATGTGTAAAATATACATTCTTACAACCAGAGTTTATTAAACTATCGAACATGTATTGATCGACTATAAAAACACTTTATATAAACCAATCAAAACCACTGCAACTATTGACGGTAAAAACTAATACTTTAAAGATTTCTCATAATCGGTAATACAAAACTCCCAAACAGAACCTTAAGGATCAAACCTAATGATAAACCGGATGAACTAATTTTCCTTACATAATATTGGTTCATAGATACTTAATAATTACATTAGTTGGCATATGTTCATTAGCTTAAGCTCATAATAACAACATTGATTTGCCAATTTACATTCAATATCAAAATTAAAACCGCCTCCTAAAGATAGCTCGTTTAGTCAAACCTTCAAGGACACAAGATTCAAACCTTGATGGTGTAAATACTTTTCATAGCATGTAATACAAGTTGTAAGATCGATGTAAAGCCTTTATGGTCAACGTTTTCCCAATTTTAGTTTACAATGTATTAAAAACAAATATGAAAAAATATACTACATGGCTTTTTTGTATTTCACACGTCTTATTAGCTTATTAACAAAATAATTTTATGCTATTATAACTTTACAATAGAGTTGAGATGCATAAAAAAAACCAAATGTTTAAAGGTTTAAAATAACTTTGGTAACCACGCAACTTAGAAAGAAAAGGTAGGGTTTTCCAATAGTTGGGTTTTCCAAAATTTTATTTATAAAATCTATTTCTAGTGGCATCTTCACATTCTAAATTTTACAAGGATTTTCTTATTAATATAGCTCACTTTTTCAAAACGATTAACAAATTATAATTTACATTAGAACTTACTATGAACATTGATCTTTTTTTTCCCGTTATTTAACAATTTCTTCAAGCTAACTTTAAGATTGCGTCAAACCATATTTAGTTCTAAAAAATATTCTTTTATCATAAGTAGTCCAACGCAATTACATCGTGAGTTGAAAATTACTAGCAACACAACAAATAATAATAATAAAATAAAATAAATTTGTATCTGTATTTATATTATAATCAACATTTGCATTTTGAAAGTTGAGAAATTCATAAAAAGGTTATTATTCGAGCTCTATGCTTACGGTCTTAACAAAGAGAAAAAACCATTACACATCCCCGTTCTATCAACCTTTGATACACTGAAACTAAGCTTTTGGCATATGCCATAAACTACGAAAGTTGGTCAATCAAATTAATGTTTACATGTATCAAATTTCAATTTATGGTACATTTATCAACTGTTAATTGTTAAGGTTCTCTATCAAATTTTTGATAGTTAACAGTATCAAAGTTGAGTTTCCAACATAGTGCTTTTTGCTTTAAAGCATCTCCAATTCATTTTTGATGTATTGTCATATCAAATCTACGTGGCAAAGATAATACACATTGTTAAAAGGATGTTAAAGCACTTACATTCACGAGTTATGTTTTTAATCTAGTGCAAAAGTATAGATGCACAAAAAAATGCTTAGGTGTAATATTTTCATAATTAGAAGAAAATATATTTGAGTTAAACCCCACTTATGGATAGAAAAAAAAATGATGCGTCATGTGAAGTTGAATGTCTAGAACTAGACATTGGAGACAATGTCAAATAATTTTTCAACTACATCAATAGAAAACATTAGCATTAACGACAACGTTTTAATAGAAAATGTTAAATAATGATGTGATATTCAAATTAGAATGAATTCATCTTGGTTGAAGTTGCTCTTAGGAAGACAAAGTAATGACATGTTTTCTACAAGTCAGACGAGAAGACTGTATTACGTAATCACACATTACAAAACTATATATATGTAATTCTTACACTCTCAATCAGTGGAAGCTTATTGTTTCTATGTAAGACCAAAACTTCATAAACTTCTTATCTGTTTTAAGTACAAAATTGAAGTATGTCAAGAACTTCAGAGAATCCAATGCACCAATCACCAAATCACCGCCTCCGCAGCATAAATCAAATCATCCAATAAACGTAAATAATCACAACAAAAGTATCATCTTGCTACAAACTCATCATCTCCATGATCATAAGCAACTCTAGCCTCAGCAATAGCCATTTGCAGCTCTTCATACATAACCACAGACTTCTCGGCAAATGACTTCAGTCTATCCAAAAACACCACCAACCCAGATTGCATACTATCATAATGTATAATCCAATCAACTGTAGATTCAGTCGCGTGCAACTCCTCATAACTCAATCCTCCTCTTTTTGTTCCATGGCCTTTTTCTAGCCTAGGCATAAAATGAGTTGTGATATCGATCAAATCTTTAATGGCTTCTTCAACTTCCTTGGTGGGTAGTCCTTCTATTAGCTTCAACCAATCTCTACATGTTACGAAAATAGGAGGGGCTATGCTTCTTCTAGGGGAAAATGGAGGCAATCTTTTTCTTGAAAACCTTTGCCTTGTAGGAGTAGGTAGGAAAATGCATTTTAGGAGCCATGCATTGATGGACTCTAGGTATGATTTATGAGAGGATATCCATTTGCTGAAACTTGCACAGAGGGAGTTGAGCTCGGCTTGAAGAAGGATAGTTGCTTGCTTGTGGGATTCGGAGCGCATTGACAAGAGTTTAGCGGTGCCTATGTATGTTGTGGATGTGATGATATTGTATTGATTTGTGTGACAGTCTAGCATTGTTATCCACATTTTACCCAAGCTGTAATTTCATCAAAGAATTAAAGACAAAAGGATGTGAGTCGTCAAATGGGAACGTGGATGTGATGATATTGCATGATGTGGAAGCATTATTTTAATAAATAAGAACCGTTGGATTATATGATCCAACGAGCCTTATTCAAGGAAGAGCCCTTCTATAGTTTTGAACTAGAGAATGATGTCTGATTTCCATGAGAATGTGATGAAATTAACTGTCACAAAACTACTTGTACTATATGTCCCATGTGATCACTTCGCATCCGTTTCGCTAAATAAATTAATTAAAAGCGTTTACAATAAGACTGCTTGCATTTAAAGTGAGCAACACATTAGCTGACATGATACGGGTAGTTTGGAATTCATGGGGAAACCAATAGTGTCATGCCAGCCAATGAGATTCTCTTTTTTTTTCAAGTATAAATGTATTTAGCACAAACATATCTCCCTTGATTAAATCAATTAATTGATGAAGGGTTGTGATTCATTGGGGACCAAGGACACATGTATAGGGACATATTTGGTCCCTTAGGAGTGGATCATCTTCTTTGGTTCAAAAATCAAACGAGCTTACAGGCTTCACTCATTGTTTTTAACCACTAGACCAAAAGTTTGATAGTTCAGATTGCCATATGCATTTAAAATTATTTAGAAAGGCAAATATTTTCTAAGATGCATCTAATGGATCTGAATCATCCAAAAATTAGTGAAAATAATGAATGAATTTCTCCTCATAAATCAGAATAGCCAATCCACTCCTAGCATTTTAAACTTGTTATGATAAAGATTAGACATAGAACATGCTTGAGATACAAGTAAGTATTTGACAAGGAAACAAGACCAATAGCCGGTAATGAATTGAAGTTATCTAAAAGTCTATCGACCCTATCATAACTATCATTTTATAGCTAATTGCAGAAAAAAGTAACGTGTTGCTTCGGCCTATTTTATTATAATTAATAAAGCTTGTACAATTTAAAGAAGTGTAGGATCCAGTTTTGAAAACAATTTGTTACCTAACTTCATAAACTCATGAACAAAAAGATATTATAATTTTGGTTAGAGAATATTACCCTTCAATTAACTCTTCGAGCTGTGGTTGTAGTTCTTTGTCCCTTATTTCTTCAATTCCCTTTGATATCGAATCAATTCTATGAATTGCGATTCGAATTCTATAATGCAAATCCTTGACAGAAGCACGGGTTCTCTCAACCCTGTAAGCATGCTCATCTCTGGAATCCTGGTCTCGTAGAAGCTTACACTTCATATCATACTCACTTCGGATGATACTACTCACCTAAAATACAAAATTACATAATTAGCAAAAGATAAAAGCTAAAGCTTGAACTTTGGTAATGAGTCGCTCATCTAGTACCAACTAATGGTGCATGGTCAAATCATCTCTTTGTTTTCAGTCTTAAGAGTGGAGACTTTATGGTACACTGTCTCAGAAACTAACAGACATGGCTAGTTTGCTTGGGTTAACCAAAAAAAATTAAAAAAAAAAAAAGAAAGAAAGAAAGAAAAGAAAGAAAGAAAGAAAGAAAAGAAAGAAAGAAAGAAAAACAATCGGTTACCTTAATTTCATCATAAAGCTTTCTTTCCCAAGCATACAGCCTTTCAAGAGTTGAAGCATGACTTCCTGAATTCATACATATGCTACCAAATAGATTACTGCTAATGTTAGCTGCTTCATTTTTAGATGTTGGACCAAGAGGATATCTTGTGGATGAAGATAGTGATGATGATGATCTATGCCATGTCAAATACTTTAATTCATTTGGGATAGGAGCTGAGCATAACAAAAAATAAGGTGGAAGAAATATCATAAGTAGTTGCCAAAAAATTAACTGAGATAATAAATAAATCAGGATGTGCACTTTTGCTAAATCAAACTCAATGTCATTAATCAAGTACAGGAAAACAAATATATTTTATCATGCAAACATCGATTTAAATAGGAACCATACCTTGTGAATGTATGGATTCTTCTGTGCAGCAAGTAAACCATGCATTAAGATAAGTTGATATCTTCGATCTATGTGCTGCATATGATTTTAAAGTTGATAATTTTTATCGGTATCAAAATCTCATAAAACTATTGTAATCATACAAAAGATACGTTTCTATATACCTATCCCTTGATGGAATAAAGGTCTAAACTGGATTTTATTAGCCTCTAGCATCCTTGGAATCTCTCCTCCAGATTCATAAGCCTTCAAAAAAAAATCTTCAATCTCTTTCACACACGAAAAGAAATCCTTTGTTGGAGCCTTTTCTTCTGAACCAAATTCTCTATATTTTCCATCAACAGACAGGGTAACAACTGAAGATGTTGCCATGGTTGGTGTCACATATGAAGTGTCGTTAATGTTCCTGTACATTTTTACAAGAACTTCGCTAGATGAATCGTCCTCAAATTCATCATTCATATCATTAGATTCATCATCGCTATCCTTTTCATCAAGAAAAGTCTTCTCTCCTTCATCTTCAAGAAGTGATTTTTTTCGATCTACAGGACTAAAGGAGTTGAAATAATCCCATGGCGGTGGAGTGCAAGCAGCATCACTTTGTCCCACTTTTTGTGAAACATGTGATTTTTCTTCAACCTTTCTCGAATTTATGTTACTAGACTGCATGCTATCAACACAAGAAGTAGTTGGGGAGTAAATATTGCTAGTTTCCACATGCTGAGAAGCAGATGGAGAAGAGTTCGACGAAAGCGAGTTTTCAGTTGAAGATAAAGGCTCCGGCGTTGCAAAATTTGATGTGGCATATGGAGATGATTCTGAATGCAACTCGGGCTGTACAAATTTCCTAAGGGCAGTCCCTGTGTTTCTAAGTGAGTGTATGTATGCAACATGAGTAGCTGCTAGTGCACTCCTACAGTCTGTTGCTTGTCTAATGAAGTGCTTTCTATCGCGGCATAGTATTAAGGATCTGTCATCATCAAGTTTTGAACATGAAGACCCCATTTGAATATGACAAAGAAACTTGTAGCTTATTGCATTATCCACCTGTTACAACAAGCATTTATCTTGTTTAACAGATTTAATATTTAACGAATTGGTATAGAGTAATTGCAAAGCTATAGCTATATATGTATGTAGATTATTGGACGGGAAAGGGAAATCAGAGCTGAAATTGAACATTCTATAACTATAGCTGAAATTCAGATGTTAGCAACCAATAATAGCGCAACCGGGTAGATTAATTAAGAAGAATATTACCCTAAAAACATAGGAGATGATAAATCAAACCCAACTGAAGAAAAAATGCAATTCTAAATAAATGATCGGAGAAAAAAAAGTCAATTTTGAAAACTTATTCGACACTCTGTCACAGAAGCAACGAAGAGGGGAAGGAAGGAGGCATTTTGAAGCGATTTTGGGTGTAATAAACAAAATTCGAAGCAGAAAAGGATCACAGAAAAAAAAATCAAATTTACGGATTAAAGAGATTAACGTATATTTATGAGAATGAAGAACGTACGAATTAAACAGCTTTGGGGCCCCATTAGCAGCTGAAAAAGGAAGAACGCAGTATGTGCAACGTAAAATAAAATAATATGATCTGATGAACGAGTAAAACAGATAAAATTATATGATTGAATGAACGAGTAAAATGTTGTGGTGTTGTACCAACTACAATACATTTAACATTTTAACCAACCACAATTCAATTAATATTTTGTTTTATTAAATCCGGAATAAAATAATGGCATGTGGTTTCATTTTGCCTACTAATAGTTTTTACAAAATGCTCCTTCAACCTTCAACCGTCGATCCATGTGCGGATCCGAGAGAGAAAAATCATATTCATTCAATGTTTTAGCAACCCCTATTTTCCTACTTTGGTTCAGAGATCCATACATCCCATATTTGATTGAGCCGGTGAAAAGCAGCATTACCCTAGTTTTAAGAGTTGCCGTGGAATGATGCTACAATATCAGAAAAGGAAAAGTATAGGAATTGAGGAGTGTTGGGTAGCGTTTGCAGTTTTTTTTCTTTTTCCGTTAACATTGTTGACACGTCCGACGCCTCAACGTTACTTCCCTCTGTCCTTGCTCCGTTTACCGAACATTGGGAAGTATAACGTTGGCGTCCGACACGTCGGACGGCAACGTTATTATCCGTCCAACCGTTTCCTTCTTTCCTCCCTCTTCCTCTATAAATCAACTTCATCCTCCTTCATCTTCTTCATACCATTATTCTTATCTCCTCTCATATCTACTATCATCTTTCCTCCACTCTAAAAAATATCTAATTCGAAAACAGAGGCCGATTACGAAGATGTACAAGATTTGATCATTATATCAAAATATCTACGTAGAAGAAGAAGTCATATCATCCGAATGCACACGTCAGAATTTACTGGTTTAATGCGGGTGGAAGACATGCTAAATGGACATCAAAAATGTTGTCAACGAAATTTTCGAGTGAAAATGCTTTGTTTTCTCTTACTATGTGATAGGCTGTAAAATTATGGCCTGACGACAACGGAAGGAATTACTATCAGAGAAACAGTTGCTATATTCATATACAGCATATCTGTAGCGCTCTCAAATCAGCAAATGAACGAAAAGTTTCAAAGGTCAGGTAGCATAATTTTAGTTTGTTTTCATGCTGTTTTAGATGCTGTACAATTAATTGCTACAGATATAATCAAGTCAGATGGTCCTCAATTTAATACTGTTCCAGATCATATTAGAACTTCAAACCGGTACTACCCATATTTTATAAACCGTGTTGGTGCTATAGACGGTACACACGTAATGATACACTTACCTCAAGATCGAGTTGTTTCATATATATGACGAAAAAGTTATGCTACACAGAATGTCTTAGTAGCATGCTCATTAGAATTACAGTTTACTTATGTTATGACTGGTTGGGAAGGTGTTGTGCATGATAGTAGAATTTTTAATTCAGTTATAAATGATAGAAACTCCAACTTCCCCCACCCTCCATCTAGATAGTATTATTTAGTTGATTCAGGATTTCCACTTCAACCTAGTTTTTAACTACCTTCTCGTAATATTAGATATCATATTCCTCATTTTTGTGAAACCGCACATCAACCAAAATCGACCAATGAAAATTTTAATTTATACCATTCATGTTTACGCCTGACAATTTAGAGAACCTTTAGAACATGGAAGAAAAAGTTTTTCGTTTTGAAGAATATGCCAACGTACTCATTTGAAACTCAAGTAAAAGTTATCGTATCTACAATGGCAATAAACAATTTCATATGAAAACACAATAGTGGTGATCTAGATTTTATGGCTTATAATGATGATCCCGATCTTATTTCAAAGAAACCAGGAGGAATATTATAGTATGAAAACTGTACCGAACAGAGCAGCTGAACTGGTACAACAACACACATGCCATGAAATGACAACAATTCGAGATAACATAAGTGATGAAATTGTTGCATCAGAGCCGCACTGAAATATTGTATGATTTTATATGTACTTTCTACTACTGTATAATTAATTTCTGTTTATTTAACTTTTTGTACTGTTCTAACATTTTAATTAAACGCATATTACACATCAAAACAAATAATTAGTTACATACAAATCAATTGAATTAAAAAATCACAACTTAAATACTCCGCTTAAATATCCTGTTCAAATACCCCGTTCGTAGTCTCAAACGCATTCCCCGTTCACTCGAATATCCCGCTCAAATACCCCCATTTTCTTTTGTCGCAAACGCACCCTTGGTTTCAGTTATTAAATTAAAAAGTAACGGTTGAATGGGCTTTCCAGTCTGTTTTCATATTAATTTTCAGGACTTTTAAGCTATGTGTGTTATCGTACCCTAAGGTTTTGTTATCGTTCATTGGATGAACGTAACAAATATTGGAGAAACTATCAAAACACAAAATAAAATATATAATTTAACACAACAAATATTAGCCACAAAATTTCTATTTTTAAACGAGGGGTGGAAATTAGAGGAGATTTAATGGTTGAGATTGTTTGTATCAGATTTTGCGTCATCAGTTTGTAGAACTTCTTACTTTTTTTCTGCCATTAAAGTTAGAAAGAAATAATTTTGGATAGAGAACAACTATTCGAACACAAAACAATGATGCTAATAACTTCAAAAACTTCAAATATACACCAACACAAATTAGATGTCAACAAACTATTGATTAACAAACAATTATTTACCATTAATCTTACAAATAACCATAAGCAAAATACAAACCAAGTTAGTAAATCCGATTTGAAATGGAACCTTGATTCCTATGACAATGGTTTCTTTATGTTTGGATAATTACAATTTAAGGATGAGGGAAATCTACATTTTCCACACTCTAATTACTAAATTGGCGGTTGTATAAATATAATAACAATGCTATTATTATTATGACAATCAATTACTTGATATTCAAGTTATCATGTATGACAATAGATAAATTGTTGCAACCAATTAGAAAGTGTGGGAGTCTTTATTTTTGTTATATTATGCATCTCCATACATAAGATATTAATTTGAACAAGTCGATTTTGTTGGTTAAATTTTTATATTTTTCTTACTCTTTTAAATGTTGTAAAATCACAATATTTATATACAAAATCACAACATTTCGATACATATTCGATCTTCACCTTAGACTAGTTCGTCAGCACAAAGAGAACATACAAAGATGGCTACATTGAATAAAATAACATACAAACCTTTGTCATTTTTAGATGAATCGCAACTCTTTTCTTCCTATCACATCAGATAACAAAACTCTACCATCTACGATTGATGCATCTTTCACCATAAGATACACCACACAGATCGACATCAAAAGCATATATAAGACCTCATTATAGTCTTCTTTGATTTTCTAACTTAACATCTGCTTTATCACTTAATCATAGCTCACTACATATATAATCCAAAACATTACCTCGAACATTATCAACATCAAGACCCTCATCGAAAGCATGATCATGATAAACGGTGCACACCTTAACCTCTCTAATTAATTATGGACTAGGCTCACTAACTACCACTCGCTTCCTACTATCGACCAAATGACCGACTAGTCTACAAAGGTTTCCGTCATTTAACACTTTCGTCATCGCAACACAACCACCTTTCTTAAAACTTCACATCGAATCTCATAAGTGCAACTATGTCAATCCAACTAACCAAGAGAAATAGAATTACGCAAAATAATAGGTATATATCTCCCGTGTTATAAATTTTAAATTAATTTAGAATGAATTATTTATCAAATTGTGAAATGAATGAACCCTATTGACTTCAGTGAGAATCAATGTGGAAATAAAGTTAATTGCGGAGGCCATATCCAATTTCATGAATTGATTAAGAGAAATAAATGGATTTGAAAGTAAAAAAGATGGATCCTATCTTCCAAATCAACAAAAACCTACATCTGTATTTCTCCTTAGAAAGGGGATAGGAGAAAAATAGAATTTGTGTAATTTAGGGATCATCATCCCATATATATATAATATTGTGATAGTTTCAATTTAGCCCTTCAACGGATTGAAAATCACTTCGATCTCTACGTATTTTTTCCATTACAATTACATCTTTAATTCTTAAATGTTTTATTTCTTTATTTGATCATCTTAGTAAGACTTGTTTATAAAATAGCAAGGCACGTTTCATATTTACATGTGTGGCCCCACATGTTGGATATATCCAACAATCTTTCCCTTGGCTACATATGTAAGCTTATAAATGTATGTAACTTTATGAGCTTTAAAATATTTTGTTATTCACAACATAATGTATGTTCAAAACAATCTCATCCATTAAGTATGTAGAAAATGGATCAAAGCAGCCTTTTACATTTAGTGTAACCAAACCCATTAATGGTCATATATACCAATGCAATTAAATGATATAAATCAATCATGTATGCGTAGCATGTGAATTGCATGAAGTATAGTCACATGTCTATTTTTGACTGGTCTACTTTACTTAAATGAGTGAAAAAAGGAAGCTTTATTAATTCATTCTGATCAGAAAAATAAAATACCAAAATATGTTCATAACCAAAGTATAGAGCAATGTCATATGACAATACCAAATACAAACACCCTTGAACCAAAAATCATCAAATGAATGTACGCCCACTTGAGTAATATATGCTAACGAAACACCTTAGATGCAATCATTTTGTAAATGGATCCTGTAACACCCCCTAAAATTTATGGTAATTAAAAAATAACTATTATGGCTCAAAAATATAATTTGAGCAAACATCGAAACTTAGCCATGAAACTTACACCATTGCGTTTGTGGTGATTTTCTAAGCAACTTTCATATTTGAAGTTTTGCGATCGGAGTTCAAGAAGTTATCAGTGCTTGAAGTTTTCAAACAAAAATAATAAAAAGGGAAAATATGAAATAAATAATAATAAATGCAGGACCTCACCGGCCAACCCCATTACTTGGGCCGGTCGACGCTAGTAGTCGACCGCTTATAGCGGGCGGTCGACCGATCCTGTAGGTGGCGGCTAGGGTTGAACCTTGGTCGAACGATTCAGATTTAATTATTTAAATCTAATGGATACTATTGATTCGAGCACCTATAAATAAAGGCATAACCCCTCACTTCTCTTCTCATATTTTCTTATCAAAGCAGCGAAACTCTATCATTTTCCCTTCTCCACTATTTTTATTAACTATAAAATATTATACTATGTGTATATATAATTAGAGAATGATAGAAAATAAAAGAGAATAAGAGAAGGAGTGAATCAATACTGCAAAAAAGGTAAATTTTATAATTATAAATCTATATTCCCCTTAATCCTAATTCTCTTCTCAGATATGTAATTCTAATAGTATGTGGATATCTTTATGCATATTCTTTTGGATTAGAATGGAAAAGGAGTCAAATCAAATGGATGAATTCGAATTTTGGAGATTTGGAAAGCTTGAAAGGTGAGTGGGAAATTATATGATTTATTTATAACATTGAAATTTATATGTTGAATTTTATTTAATTATTATGTCTATATAAGATCTGATGAGTTGTAGACCCAAAATGAACGTATAGGAATATCCCTTACATATTCTATAAGATAGGTAATTGAAATAGAAATGGTATTTTCAGCCTAATCTAGAAATTCGGAAATCAGTCCCTAAATTTGTTAAAATTGAATGTTCACAAAGTTTAAAGTTTATTCCAGATTTTTAGTTGGGTGATAAAATGTTAGTATTAGTTTAAATTAGTTTAGATTGCTCTAATTTGACCGGGAATGTTAATTTCTATGTCTTAATTTATAGAGAGCGGGGTACAATTTACTTATATCTATTTTCGTGTAATTTCCATAAATTATCTAATTGCAAAAATGTATAAAAAGTGCGTCGTTTGAAATAATAAGAAATATACCAAAAATGAAAGAGATGTATAAAGTATGGATGCTCTTTCTCATAGTTTGCACTGTCTATTTCAATGAAAGAAAAGAGATAATTCTTTGTAATTTCAAACGAAGCAAATGCCTCACTTTTGGTTAATTTATGAAAAGTAACAACGGTAATCCTTTTTGAAAGGATAACTTTAATAAATTAAAACGTGGAAAGGAATGTTTTGGTTTAGGAATTGATGGTTAGAAATATATATATATATATATATTTCAATGTAATATATATATATATATATTTATATATATAGACACAGACACGTATAACCGCGCTTACCGATTAAAAATAAAAGTATATTTATGTAGTGTTTTATACGTCGATGTTCCCATTACTTATAAATAGGACATCTATTTATAAATAGCATAGAAAATCATAGGATTAGGAGATGTAGATGGAAAAGGATAGTAACTCCAAAATTAATAGAGCAATAACCGTGTAGTTGATAGGGAGTACATGAATTAATGGGGATATAAATGTGTTTAATGGGACTAGTTAAAGGATTAAATACGACATTTATGGGCAAATGAAATAGGCATAATATGTTTAATTAGAATGAATAAATAAATATTATCGAAGATTGTTCAATTAGAATAATAATGACCATTTATTACGGACAATTGACATTTATGGAGTATAGTAAATAAGCGTATAAGATAGAAATTAAATTCTAGAAAAAAGTATAATTTTCATAGCGAGAAATTATACAACCTTAATTATACATATTGAATGAGCGTGAATTAGTGGGCCTAACCCAACATTTAAGCTAAGGACGGTTGATTTGGTTTATTGGATTGGGATGCGAGGTCAGTAGAGTTACACAATAAAAGTCTGCCCTTTACCTAGAGGCTACCCACAGTTATGTATACTTACCATTGATGTGGGACATCTCCAACCATAAGATCCATGGGAAAGGGATACATGGTTGCGTATAGGTAGAGGAAAATATACCAAGGATTTGCCTTAGATTTGAAGTATTAAATGGTCTAGTACTTTTAAGAAAATAGGTCTTCTTCATTTCTAATGAGAAGTATTAAGTTACCGGAATGCCATTTTCCTTATCTTGTATTAGGATAGTCTAAACAGGATTTCGGCCGTGGGAGGTCGATGGGCTATGTCAGTACTGTTGTTGAATCGTATTTAGTAGTAGGACTGACATATAGGCTATGACCACCAGCAGTTCCGAAAGGTCGATAGCAAAGACTTGGATTATGCCCTGATGGATTTCACTTCCTACTATTGTAGAATTCGTATGGGGTATGCACAAACCTCAAAGTTTAATTAGTTAGTTGTTTTTTTATCGGAGGTAGGCCAGTTGACCCTTAGACGAGTCTTTGAGATGTATTAGTAATACGGTAATTAAATTATTATGTTGTATCTAGGGGGTCATCGGTCTCTGTAGCTAGAATCAATTGACTAGCGATTATGTATATAGGCATATATATATGCAGAGTTATACCTCGAAGGAGGTTAGGCATATTGTATGCACACATAGGATTGAATGGATTAGCCGTAAATAATAAACATAACTAATTTGAAAATCAATTGGCATAAATTAGTGTTATGGATAAAGTATGTGATTTTCAATCACTAAAATGTTGTTATAACCCCCTCCTTATTATAACCCATATGACAGATTAGAGGGACATGTTACCAGAGTAAGACGGGAATGGTGGATGGAGAAGTCTTCTTATTCATGCAAGGCACTGACAAGGAAATTAGATATCCAAGGAATACTATTGATTCCAAGGTCGTAGCCTCAGTCAGTATTTATGTTCTATTATATTTTTCTATTCCCTTATGAGTTTATATTGATCGCTCTCTGATATACTTATGTTTATTACAAGTTACCAAAACCAACGATCCATGCCCTAATGGACTTGAGTTTCGATTTAGTCAAAATTCGAGCCATTGAGGTGTTGGTTGTTACATTTGGTATCAGAGCGACGTCGGTCGATCATAGGAATTAGGATACGTTGAGAGAATTTATCTGTATTTTTACCTATAATTATATATATATGTGTGTGTATGTATGTATTATACACCAAACTCTATGAATTCTGACTATGGAAGTAGTTGCAACCATATTCTGAAAAGATGGATAAGGCAATTATGAGTTGGAACAATGAATAGAGTTAAATTCATATACCTACCCTGATTACCCCATGAAGTGTAGGCCGTATTGCAAGGCGTTGATCAAGAAGAGCATGAGCACGACATATAGAAGGACCTCAGAAGTTGGATGATACTTGACTCCAGTGTTGGGCCCGGACTGCCCTATGACTGTGGATTTTGATGGTTTGCCAATTGAACACATACATTTCATCCAGACAAATGGGAAGTAAGAACCTATATGTTGCACGCATCTGGAAGCAAGACGTGATAAAGGATGGAGCAAGTTTCCTCAGAAGACGTGTATTAATCACCATAAGAGGATAGTCGGATTTTTATTTTATACTCTTAATAAGAAGAGTTAAGAGTAAAAGGATAGTCCATTTCTTAATCCGACTCCATGTGAAAGAATTTGACAAAAAGATTTTGAAAGTTTCTTGAAATGTTTTGAATGGTTTTTCAAAGGGTTTATTTTGTAAAGGTATTTTTTTGAAAAAACAAGGAAATTTTAAGTGTCTATTTAAAGATTTCTAGTGAAGTTTAAAAAATTGGTTAGATCAAAAAGTTTTGATTTAAAGGTTTTTGGTAAAAGAGGCTTTCATTTTTAAAATGAATGGAAAAGATAGCATGTGTTGGGTTCGATGATTTTCTTATTTTGTAAATTTGGAAGTTCCTTTTTAAAATTTCTTTCTAAGGGATGGACAAATGGAAATGGTACTTGATTGAAATGGGGTAAAGATAATAGAAGGGTAAGAACGCCCGATAATGAAGATAGGAAAAATATTCCCTATAAGAAAAATACAAAGAAAAGCAGTTGAAATAGATTTATACATATCTATTTTCATTAAAGAAAAGCCCAATGACTAAAGTAGTAGTTGAACGCACTACAATAAGTCAATAAGGATGACGATAGAAGAGAAAATGAGCTATGTAAGGAGAAACCACTTAAAGGCAATTTAGGTATGAGAAATTTCAATATTAGTAGTATTAGGAAATTTGAATAGAAGCAGCGTTGGGAATTTATATTAAACAAGATTAGTAATCTAGTTAAAAATAGTATAGGAAATAGACAATAGGGATAAGATAGGAAAAGTGGGAAGTTCCTAGAAATATATGCAGTAATTGCGCATATCTTTTAGACGTCCCCCTTACGTGCTATTTAAATCTCTACTAAGCTCGAAAGCGGAAATAGTATGAGTAGTAGAAAAATAATAGAATGGAAGTTATCTTTGTCTGCTCCAATTTTCATTGTTTAAAAATGTTTTTGAAAATAATGGTTTGGTATGACAAATGGGTTTTTGAACGCAAATAGATGTTTTAAGTTAAAATCCAATTTTTAAAGAAGTAAATTTCTATTTTAGAAACTCTTTGAAAAGAGAAAGATGTTTAAAATAGGAAATTTTTCATGGATTTTTTTTGAAACCAAGCAATTTTTGAATTTAATAAAAGGTTTCTAAGTTTATGTTTTCAAAGATAAAAGTTTTGGATTAAGTACATCATAACTGTGAAGTTTTATTTTTTTTAAGGAGTGTGACAAACCAAACCAATTTTTGATATGGAGTAGATATGATGAATGCCTAGGTAGGACATGGTAAAGGTCAAGGTTAGGAATAAAAAAGCCATGAATGCTCATTGGATAGCAGCAAGGAACCCTCGTTGAATATATGGTATGAACCTAGGAATGTTGATTAGATATGTGTGAAAGCCACAAGAAGAACCCTCAAAGGAACGATGAATGATATCAAAGTATACTTTTATGAGTAGTAAGGTATACTCGCATGAAAGATTAAGGATAAAGAAGGTATATACTAGAGTTTGAGGATACTATCAAGAGAATTTGATTGAAAGAAGGTAGTAATATGATTGAAGAAGATGGTGATAAAATGGTAAACACACATAAGGGATGTTGGTTAACTCAAGGTAAAGAAGACAAGATAGATGGTAGGAAATTATTTCCACCAAGAAAATTTTTCGATGAATTATTTTAAATGTGCATAGTTTGTATTTCTTATTCACTACAGTGTGGGAATGCACAATTTATCCCTTAATCGGGTGTAATGATTGAAGTAATGAATGGACCTTATTTACTGGGAACCAATGAGGTAAGTTAAGACATATGGATAATAGTTGAATGGCATGCTGGAAATGATCATCTTAATTGAGTAAGGAGTGATAGAGCTACAACATCATTAACACTAGTTGATAATGAAGGGCAGCTTGTAGCAATTGTTTCTTTTAGGTTATTTGGGTTGTAAGCACTAGTTATCTCCCTTCGGGTACTAGAAAAGCGTACGATATAAGATAGTTCCTATTTTATTACTGTATTGATTTTCTAGATGAGCTTAGATCGCTATATATATATATATTGGGAAATAGTGCAAATAAAGAAATCTCATAAAGACACTTAACTAGCGATAAAATGTAGGTAAGGCCAGAAGTTTATAAAACAAACTAGGATTAAGTTAGCAAATGCTTAAAACCCAAAAAATTTAGAATTTTAGGAAAAATATATTTGCAAGCGAAGGATAGAGAAATCCTGTTGCGAAATCACAGGTCACTATCCCTATGTCTTAAAAGCTAAAATATATAAATATGCTTGAATGTTGTTCGTTATTTTGAAGTAAAAGGAAAGGTTTCCCCAAGTCTAAGATTAACTGCATAATGCTAAAGTCAATCATATGTATTAACTCACCGATCGAGTCTCGATTATGTTAAGATGTGCGATTTGTGTTCAAATACTTTTGGAAAATTTTGTTCAAGTGCTTTTGAAAAAAATGGCGTTTAAATGTGTTTACATCAAAAATTAGTACAAACACCCAAAGATTGATATAAGAGAAAAAATAAAGAAAATAAATTAAAAACGAGAAAAAGAAAACACAAGACAATTATAGTGGTTCGGCTAATCAAAGGCCTACATCCACATGAACTTTGTTTATGTTTCCGCTGTGTTTTACAAAGTTGATCTTATGGATTGGTGGCTATGGATTGTTTGTGTTTCTGCTGTGTTTTACAAAGTACATAAATTTGTTAAACAAGCCAAAAGTCCCCTAAACAATGCCCCTCCTCCTCTATTTATAACTGCAGGTCAACGGAATTCTCTCCACCACGTTCTTTCCCACGTTCCTCACGTCTTGAAAGATCCATTCTTAGAAGATCATAGCCAGCTCATCAATGTTCAGGGATCAGTACTGAACCATGCTCCATGGATCGGTATCGATCCATAAGATTGCTCTGAGAATCTTCCTCAATCTCTCGTGGACATTTGGCTGAATTGTATCCTTGACCTTAGCATTTTCTTGCATCGATATGGGGTTAAACTTGAGTGAATTCCTTGGTTCAAAGGTTGGAAAAAAAACACTTGACTTATCCATTAATTGTTTTGGTTAAGGATTGTGAGCGAACCATCATCTATGGTGTGCATCAACTGATAATTGATAAGGCCTTTTATGGCATGAACTTTGGCACGGAGTTGTGCAAGAGTTAGGGATTAGTACCGATCAAGACTTCACTTAGTGTTTTTGGACCTTGAACCTTGCACTTGGAATAGGATGCTGTGTGGGATATTCTCGAAGGTCCTTGGTAAGTTTATGATTTTGCTTCTTGGATTTGCTTGATATTTGAGCTCGATAGTTATTGCTCTGGATTCTTGCTTGGTTATTCTCCTGTTTGACCGATCTGACTAGTTCGAATATGGCATAGTCACAAGGCTGGATAACATTTACCTCCTAAAGTACATCTTGTTTTAACAAGATGTGATTTGGATCGACACAAGCTGTTGATTCCATACTACTTATCATAAGTTTTGCTTCGAATAAACACTACCTTTCCTTCAAACTATGTAATGACCCAGAATTTTATAGCCTTAATTTGCGAATATTTAACAAATTTTAAATATTTAAAATTATAGGTTTTATAATTAAAATATAACTCTTTTAAATAATAAAAAATGCTGGTAAAATAGATTTGTAATGACCCAGGATTTTTCCACTTTGAAATAGGGTATTTAAATATATTTTATATAATCAATAAATGGATTTTTATTAGCAAATAAACCTATTTTAATTATTTAATAGTGATGATAAAATAGTTTTCAAAATTTGATTACCAAAATAGATAGTTCAAATAATAAAAGAAAATGTGACCAAAGAACGTTTTTCGAAATTTCAACTTTTCAATACCCGAAAATCATCGGGAACGTTGTGCACACTTGGTGCAACATGCACACATTTATATATGTTAGGATTAGTATTAATTAAGCATACTTATGTATATTAACTTATATATATATTTATACCTAAGCTTGGATGTGACAAATTATGTTATAAAAGGCATATATATACATATAAACACACTTTTATATATACAAATCCTATGCCATACCTTAAGTACCCTACAACATGGCTTCGGGGGAGGGGGTAATGTGTACAAGAGAGAGAGAGAGGAGGTATGGAGTGCATGGATGTGTATATATTTAATTATAAGCACTTTATATTTTAAAACTATTTTCCTAAGCCTATAAATACTCCCTCCATTTCATAATTTTCATTTTACAATCCTCTTCTCCACTTTCAAATTCCTAAAAGCTTGAAAATATATATCCATGGCTTCTCTTCATAAATTTTAAAGTAAGAAAAATCACTTTTTACTCAAAATCTCCTCTTTAGTCCACTAAACCACTTTTACATGCACTACAACACCTTTCTTCAAAGTATAAGTCCACACCCTCCACAAATATTCATGGCCGAGCCCAACACATGCATGGCCGAGCATAATTTAGGTGTAAAAGCATCCAAAGTCTTCTCATTTGCAAGTTAATACCAAGATCTAGGTTGAATTCAAGTTTTAGTGAAAGTTGGTGAGTAAAGTTCATGCTTTTAAACTCAAGTTACTAACTTTTAAAGCTATAAAATTTATGAGTTAAAATGTTGCTCAAGTATGTAGTGATGTTATAAGTTGTTTATGCATGCATATATGTTGATTTGGTGTTGATTGCTTATGCCGAAGTTTGACTAGGTGATAAAGATTATAACTTGAATATTGGAAAAGTTAATTAGTATTGTAAAGTAATACTTTGTTTATGATGGTGCTATAATGTTATGATGTGATATTATATTGGAATGTTATATTTGTTGTATGTGGGTTCATGACACAAAAGTAGCGATTTGCTAACCAAAATCGACGTAGAAATCCGTTTTGTCGAAAATTTGATTTTTGTTTCAAAGTGAAAATTTTTCAATTTTAAAACTTTGATTTGGTTTTCAAAAGTTTATTTTCATGTTTCAAAGAGGATAAGAGTTAAAAAAAAGGAATGTTTTAAAGTTAGAAAAGGAAGTTTCAAGTTTTTGAAACTACGGATCCGTATAGCGATAGTCGTTATACGCGCAGTTCGCAAATACCAAACTATTTCCAAATCCGAAACTTGTTTCCACCTGGAAACTTTTTGAAAAGTGTTTTCTAACTTTGTTATAAGTTTTAAAGTGTAAAATAGAGTTTTGAAGTTAATTTGCTTAACAATCAAGTTTTGAAATTATGGGTCCGTATAGTGATAGTCGCTATACGTGCGGTTCGGAAAATCTAACTATTTTTTTAATCTAAACTTGTTTTTACTCAAAATATTTTTAGAAAATGTTTTCTAACTTTAATTTAGTAATTAGCGAGCAATTATTTAAGTATTTATTTATTTAATTATTAATTAATTAATAAAGGTAATTTGTACTTAATCATTTGTTAGTAATGGGCTTTAAACTTAAATGTTAATCAATTAAGTTAATCCTGATTTATCACTTAATTAAAGTTAATTATTATGTAATTATTAATTAAGGACTAACTAATTATTATTTAATTATTTATTTTAGATAATTATTAATTAATTATTATTTTAAAAAGGGTTTTATCTAATTAATCTTTGATTAAAGTTAATTATGTTTTAATAAGGTTTAATTACCTTTAACTAGAGTTTAATTACTATTTAACAAGGATTTGATTCCCATTTACAAGGTTTTTAATTTATTTTAATATCGCTTTGAGTTTAATTAATCAGTTTTTTTAAACTGTTTTCTTTTTAAATTTGTTTTAAATCAAGAGATTTCTGTGTCACTTACTCTTAAGTAACCTCATATGATTAGGGAAACTAAATGACATCTATTAGTAGAAAAAACACCATTCTGCTCTCATAATTAACTTGGACATTTTCTTAAGTTAGTTGATTGTTATATGTTGATCCCTTATATACCTGTTGTTATGTGATGCCATGTTAGACTGGATAAATAAAACCAAATTAAAAGCACAATTGTGGTCATTAAGCCTCCATTTGATTTTGTAAGGATAAATATTTTATTTTCTTTATGAAATAGCTTCAAAGTTATTGCATTTTGAATAAGATATTTAAAGGATGAGCTGGTAAATGTTTTTACTAAAGATGTTTTTAACTAATGAGAATGGTTTTTAATGTTATAAAAAGTAGTTTTTATAAAGAGCATTATAAAGGAAAGTGGAAATTTATAAGGTGCTTTGGTTAAATGGATTTGAATTTTTAAGCAAAGAAGATTTCATTAATAAGGGAGATTTATAAAATGGATTTGCTTATTAAAGGAAGCAAATTTGATTTAAGGATATTTAAGAAGTTATTTAAATAGGAAAGGTTTATAAAGAAGTTTTATAACTGATTTTGTGGTATTTATAAAAGAAGTTTTAGAAAGTGATTTGGATATTAATAAAGGGAGTTTATAAAAAGGTTTGGATATTTATAAGAAATTTATATAAAAAGCTTGGATATTTATAAAAGCAATTTATATAAATGATTTTGAATATTTATAAAAAGTGTTTATAAATGAATTTGGAAGTTTAGAAAGCATTTTGAAATGGATTTGGATTTCAAGTAAAAGAGATTTCATAAATGAAATAGATTTGATTAAAAAGGATTTATCAAAAGAAGTATAAAAAAAGAATTTGAGATCTGGGTTTCTCTAAACTGACTTTTTAAAAATGGTAGTATGGAATATCCGTACCACACTTAACACCGAGAGAATAATGTTTAGGGTTGTCCTTACCTCCAATTTAAACAACATTTGTTTAATCTTTTTAACATGATTTGGAAGTAAGAAGTTATTCACAAATGTTTTGTGTATATACTTATGTCAGAGAGATAAGTATATGAATGTTTTAGATAGACGTTTTTGAAAAGAGATTTATTAAATAAAGATTTGTTTTAAGGCTTAGCAGTTGCTATGGAAAAATAAATCTCAATTGGAATTGATTGATGTTTTTTTACTCGATAGTTAAATAACCGACTATCGAATTTGGACCCAAAACGTAACTTTGGAAATATCTAGGAGAAACATGTGAGTTATATGGCATAGTCATCTCTGATGATGTTGTACTGTGCATACAAATCTTGTTTCATTCTCCTAGGACAAATGATAAGGAAATACGTCCACTAACGGTTAGGAGGTGATCTCCGCTCTTATCTTTGACTGTTTATTTCCTAAAGAACCGGGGTTGAGTTTACCAGAAACTATCGAATGTTGTTTCGAAGAGATTGGGATTAGATATGTTATCTGAAAACCACTTCGATCCAACTCAAGTGTTTCAAAGTGTAGACATCTTAAAGATGATGGAATTGAAGACAGAGCTCTTTGAAGTGCAAGGGCTGCTTGCTGCTAATCTTGAAGGTGATTCCAAAATGAATGTAGTAAAAGTAATGCCTTCGGTTTGTTCATCTCCTGAACGACTTGTATGGATGAATGCTGACATTATGTCATCGACTGGAAGGCAATTTTTTATTCCAAGTCGGAAGTGCTATATGAGAAGTAAAACGTAGCCTCAAGCCTCATCAATCGGGATATGATAAAAATCGGGTATGTAGCAGGGCTTTATGGGTCGCTCTCATCAGGGTATGGTTATTCCTAAATCTAAATCGATTACTATCTACTCATGTATCCATCGGGGCCCAAATTGGGGTGATTATATTCGGTACTATTAGTCAAATTGTCGGCCAGTCCTTTGTGGCAGAGGTACAAGATGATCTTGTCAGACTCTGGTGCATTTTATCTACAGATGTACCATTGAAAGGTAGTTTCTATTAGAACCTCAGTTCCTAATATTTTGATAATAACAATTATATTTTTTTATCTAACCAAGTTTTACAGGAAAATATTGATGACCGGATTCCAGATTGATGGATGCAATCGTTTACAGGTTATAGAGTCTGTGTCTAGGCAGTAATATATGTTAAAATCTCTCCAAATTGGTATAAATGCACAAGCTATTGAATACACGACTTATTTTCAAAAGAAGTTTTAAAGTTGTCTGGATTAACAGAATTCAGATGTCTGAATCATAAATTCAGACGTTTGACTGCTGAAGCAAATATTTTTTCAACAGCAAAATCAAACGTCTGAACATAATATTCAGACGTCTGAATAAGGTCTAAAATGAACTATTTCGGCGCTGCCTTATTATTTCCTACATTCAGAAGACTGGATTTTAAATTCAGAAGTCTGAGTTAAAATTAACGGCTAGTTTTTTGAAAGGTTGCTTCTCTTTATTGAACAGAAACAATGTTAATTTCAATAGTTGCTTCTATTCTGATTCATGGCAACTCTTCACCAATCATTGCAACCTTTAACAACTATAAATAGAAAGCAATTTCAACACTATTCTTCACCAATTCTTATTTTGATTTTTAAACTCTATATTCTTGCTATTTACTTTCAAGTTTTACAAATCAAACTATTTGATCACCAAACACTCAAGCATAATCTTGTGTGGTCAACTAGACTTCCTTTCTTCACAAATTACACTATATACCATAAAGGAGAAGATTATAGGAAGGGTGTACTTATATTGACTTATCAGTGCTATTACAGAGCATATTTAGTCAGAAACATTTCCACTTGTATTTGAAGTTCTGTTGTAGTACCCTCAGGCAGTAGAAGTTTTATTCGGTTGTCTAGGCGAGAAAGTCCTGTTCGGTTGTTCAGGCGGTGTAATACCTATTCCTCCGGGTGAAGCGAGGGTGTCGATTGAATTCCAGAAGGAGTCTGGGACTGGACGTAGAACGGGAGTTCGAACCAGTATAAAAATCTCTGGTGTCATTTACTTTACTGCTTTTACTATTTACTTACTTATTCCGCACAAGTACTTTATCCATATTACACGATCCTATAGCACATAGTGTCTTTCATTTGGTATCAGAGCAAGGTTTCCTATAACCATAACACAGTTATTTGATATTTTTAGTAATATGGAAAATAACACCAACACCAGTTTTACTAAAGGTCAGTCCACTGCACGACCACCACTTTTCAATGGTTTGAACTATAACTATTAGGCTACTAGAATGAGAATCTATATGCAAGCTAATGGTTATGACACATGGAATATCTGTCAAACTGAACATCACATACCTACTACTGAATATTCACAATGGTCTAACACACAAAAACTAGATGCTACTGCAAATGCTAAAGCTATGAATATGTTATTTTGTGCACTAGATAAAAATGAGTTTAATAGAGTTAGCATGTGTACTACTGCTTATGAAATATGGCGCACATTGAAAGTTACACATGAAGGCACTAACAAAGTTAAACAAAGCAAGATCTCTATGCTTAAGAATCAGTTCCAAAACTTTAAAATGAAGCAAGATGAATCTATAAATGATATGTATTCTAGATTTCAAGACATATATCATTCACTTTTGGCATTAGGAGAAAAATTCACTGATTTTGATATCGTCTCAAAAATCCTAAATTCTCTAACGGATGAATGGGAACGAAAAGTCTTAGCAATCGAAGAAGCTAATGACATTTCAACCATAAAACCGGAAGAGTTGATAGGAAATCTAATGTCTTATGAAGTTAATCTCCAGGCTAAACGAGTACAGGCACAAGATAAAAACACAATAGCATTCAAGGCTGAAAAGGAAGAACCCGATTCTGATGGAGAAGATATGGCTCTTATCACAAAAAATTTCAAGAAATTTTTGAAGTTCAAAAAGAACAATAGATTTGGAAATAATAAAAGCAGCTTCAACAACAGTAATAACAAGCCATCGACTTCAACTATCGAGTGCTATGAATGTCACAAGAAAGGTCATATGAAGAAAGTTTGTCCTGATCAAAAGAAAGATAAATTCAAAAACAGAAGAGAGAAATTCAAAAAGAAACAAGCATTCTCAATAACATGGGATGATTCAGAATCTTCCTCATCAGATAGCGACAGTGACAGCGACAGTGACAATGAACAAGCAAATGTTTGCTTTATGGCTACAAATGATGAAGTAAGTGATTTAACTTTTGATAGTGGAAATAAATTCTGTTCTATTAGATAAAATGAAAAACATCAAAAGGAAATATAAAGAGGCTAGTGAAAAGTTAAACAGAGCCGAACTTGAAGTTGAAATGCTAAGGGATGAAAAGAATATTTTAGAAGAAGAACTTCAAGCTTCTCAAGAATCTTATTCTAATACAACTTCTCAAATTTGTATGCTGAGTCAAGAAATCGAAACTCAAAAAGAAAAGAATAACTCTCTCCAAGTTGAAAATCATGATTTAAAATCAAATGTTAAAATATTAGAATTAGATATCTCTAGTCTCAAAACACAGTTAGAAGGTATTACCAAAAATATTTCAAATTTTAATAAAGGAAGAGAGAATCTTTCTAAAATTTTGGAAAATTCTCAGACTGTGTCAGATAAAAAGGGCTTAGGCTATAAGAAAGTTTCAAATAGTCTACCTAAGAAAAGGAACTCTTTTGAAAATCATTCTCAGAAAAGTAATCCTATTATAATCAATAATGTTCCAAATATCCCAAAACATTCTAAGAACATTAAAATTTTGGTTCCTAAAACCAACAATTATTTAATTAGGAACAAGTACATAAAATATTTTATGGAAAATGTTCACAATAATAAAGATTTTATTTACAAAGGGAATGCTGAACCCGCTTGGGTTTGGTTTCCTAAGATCTAACTCTTAGGATCCTAACAAAAAGTGGGTATCAATATCATTTTCATATTTCTTGCAGGTACCACTTAAGAAAAGAGGGAAATGGATATTAGATAGTGGTTGCTCAAAACATATGATAGGAAATAAAGACATGTTGACTAACATTATCTACTCTGATGGAGGTTCTATCACTTTTGGAGATAATTCCAAAGGATACATCATCGACAAAGGCGATGTGAGCAATAACGGTACATCTAATTTACCTCTTATTACAAATGTTTTATTAGTTAAAAATTTGAAACATAATTTACTTAGTATCAGTCAACTTTGTGACACAGGTTTTAATATCTCTTTCTCTGAAGATAAGTGTAGCATTTTTGATAAAAATAAAAATCTTATTTTTGAAGGTAATAGAGATAGAAATATATATGTTTTAAATATGAAAATTATTCATGACTCAAATATATGCTTAATAGCCAAAGAAAATGATCCTTGGTTATGGCACAAAAGATTTTATCACATAAATTTCAAAGCAATTAGTAAACTTTCTCAAAATGATTTGGTAAAAGGTTTACCTAAAATGAATTTTAAAGTAAAAA
The DNA here is from genome assembly GCA_030737815.1 of Allium fistulosum. Lineage (NCBI taxonomy): Eukaryota > Viridiplantae > Streptophyta > Magnoliopsida > Asparagales > Amaryllidaceae > Allium > Allium fistulosum. The sequence goes on along the minus strand of CM060903.1, from coordinate 706,345,145 downwards.
GTATCTGTGATGCTTGTCAATTAAGAAAATTATCAAAATCATCTTTTAAATCAAAGAAAAACATTTCTACATTAAAACCACTTGAATTATTGCATTTGGATCTTTTTGGACCAACACAAATTCAATCTATTAATCATAACAAATATGTGTTTGTAATAGTAGATGATTTTTCAAGATATACTTGGACTATCTTTATGAAAAATAAAAGTGATACTTTTGAAAATTTTAAAATATTTGTTAAAAGAAAATCTCAAAAGTTTGAAAATTAAGAACATTAGAAGTGATCATGGAGGTGAATTTGAAAATGAGAATTTTGAACATTTTTGTAATAAAAAGGGAATTTCACATAACTTTTCTTTTCCTAGAACACCACAACAAAATGGAGTTGTAGAAAGGAAAAATAGAACTTTACAGGAATGTGCAAGAACTCTTTTAAATGGAAGCATTTACCAAAGCATTTTTGGGCAAAAGCTGTAGCAACTGATTGTTATGTTTTGAATCGTGTCTCCATTCGACCACTAACAAAACATACACCATATGAACATTTTAAATGGAAGAAAACCAAATATATCTTATTTTAAAGTCTTTGGTTCAAAATGTTTTATTCTTAATACAAAAGATCAGCTTTGCAAATTCGATCCAAAATCCGATGAAGGAATATTCATAGGATATTCGGAACGAAGTAAAGCTTATCGAGTTTTTAATAAAAAAACTAACATAATCGAAGAAACACTTCATGTTTCATTCGATGAAAATTTCAAAATTAATCATAAAATTGATGATGATGAGATAATTACTAAGATTGTCACAGATACTAATACGGAAAAATCTTTTGATAATTCCATTACGCAAAATGAAAACATTACTAATCATGAAAATGAGTTAAGATCTCCTCCTAGGAAATTAAAAGATCACCCTGTTGAAAATGTTATTGGAGAAATTAATACAAATGGTAGGACTAGAAGTCAACTTAATCAAATGGGCCATGTAGCATTCCTTTCAAATATTGAACCTAAAAATGCTAAAGAAGCCTCTACTGATGACTATTGGATTATAGCTATGCAAGAAGAGTTAAACCAATTTGAACGAAACGAAGTTTGGGATTTAGTTCCTAGACCAAGTAATCAAACTGTCATTGGTACGAAATGGGTTTTAAAAAATAAAGCTGATGAATAAGGTAATATAACTAGGAATAAAGCTAGATTAGTTGCACAAGGATATAATTAGGAGGAAGGAATTGACTATGAAGAAATGTTTTCTCCAGTCGTCCGATTAGAAGCAATACGAATCTTACTGGCCTTTGCATGTTTTCATAATCTTAAACTTTATCAAATGGATGTTAAAAGTGCATTTTTAAATGGATATATTAAAGAAAATGTTTTTGTTGAACAACCACCCCTATTTACACATGAAAAATTTCCAGACCATGTTTATAAACTTAAGAAAGCTTTATATGGTTTAAAACAAGCACCACGTGCTTGGTACGAACGACTTAAAAGCTATCTTATAAATTCTGGTTTTGAAATAGGGAAAGTTGACTAGACACTTTTTATTAAGAAAACTAAAAAGGATATTTTAGTTGTTCAAATTTATGTTGATGATATTATTTTTGGTTCTACAAATAATAAATTATGTCAAGATTTTTCTAACATAATGACCAAAGAATTTGAAATGTCACATATGGGAGAATTATCATATTTTCTTGGATTATAGATTAAACAACTGGAAAATGGAATTTTTATTAACCAAGAAAAATATTGTAGCAATCTAATTAAATGCTTTGGTATGGAAAATACTTCTGCCAAACCAACTCCAATGAGTACAACAATACATCTTGAACGAGATGAGGATGGCAAAAGTGTTGACCAAAAATTATATCAAAGTATGATTGGATCACTACTTTATTTAACTACTAGTAGACCTGACATAATGATGAGTGTTTGTCTGTGTGCTCGATTTCAAGCAAATCCTAAAGAATCACATATGCGAGCAGTGAAACGTATATTACGATATCTTAGCAAAACCAAAGATTTCGGATTATTTTATCCGAAAGAATGTCCTTTCGAATTAGTATCATACAGTGATGCTGATTTTGGAGGATGTCGGACGGATATAAAAAGTACGAGTGTGACGTGTCACTTCATTGGACATTCCTTAGTATCGTGGTTTAGCAAGAAACAAAACTGTGTTTCACTCTCGACCTATGAAGCAGAATACATTTCTGCTGCTTTAGCATGCGCTCAAGTCATATACATGCAACAAACACTTCAAGATTTTAGAATAAATTTATCTAAATCTACTATTTTTTGTGATAATACTAGTGCAATAAACTTATCTAAAAATCCAGTCAATCATTCACGAACAAAACATATCGACATTCGTCATCATTTTCTTCGTGATAATATTGAAAAGGACATAATAAAATTAGAATTTGTTTCCTCTGAAAATCAATTGGCTGATATATTTACAAAACCTTTGAATGAAAATATTTTTATAAAATTAAGAAGAGAATTAGGTATTATTTCTCAAAAAGATTTATAACGGGATTCGGTCTCTGCACTATTGGCTGAAAGTTCCGTGTAATTACCATTTTGCTATTTGTATCTTTTGTTTATAGATTATACTTCAGTTGATTTTATAGATTTTATTATTATCTATTTTTAGCAAGATGATTGTTATACAAAATTGTCTTTCAACCAGAAATTTCACTGGTTGTGCGTTTAATTGGTTATAATCATTTCTACCTGAAACATCTTGTTATTTTAAGCTATATATATTCACTATATATTTGGCTTCAAAAAATTATTTCATATTCAATTCTTTTAATTTTCAAACCAAAATTTGTTTTATTCTCAAATATGTCTTCTCATGAAGACTCTGAATATTCTTCTGGCTATTCATCAATCAACTTTGAATCTCCTAGTTCGGGATCATTGTCAATACCTACTCCTACTCCTTATCATGAAAAGGCTCCGATTAACCATAGTGGTTACACTCCGGAACCAAAACGACCAAGGAAACTTCAGTTTGGTTCTCCATCAACCAAAGAAAAGATTAATGATATCCATCATTATCAACAGGAAACTTTGAATATTCAGAGAGAACTTTACTATGAACAAAAAATTCAAGGACAAAAACTAAATTGGTTGGAGAAAATGTCTGTCAAATTCTATGGCTCCACTCCGGTTTAAAATCACACAATCGTCCATTCACCTCAACGTACTCATGTGTCACCAAACTCATGGGAACGTGGACAACTGGTTGGATCACCGGCTCGTCAGAACTACTGGTCTCCTCTCAAACCACTCAAAGAAAACACTAAAGTCGAACCAAGGAATTTTGATGACTCTCCTTCCAACTATTAGTTTCTATTTTATTCTCTTGTTTTGCATGTTGAATTTTACATAAAATCTTGTTTGTTGTTTATTTTTATGATCATGTTTTATAAAAAGTTGAATAAAGCTTTTTTTATATATATAGACAGAACTGATATTAGCATCATGTGCTAATTCAGACGTCTGAATTACCAAATCAGACGTCTGATTTGTCAATCTGGAACAAAATTTTACCCAGATTCAGACGTTTGTTTCTATATTTCAGACGTCTGAATCAAGCACGAAATACACTATTTTCTTGATGCTTGACAAAATTGATCAAAACAGAAGTCTGATTTATAAACAGACGTCTATTTTAACCCAGGCATTTTTTTTACAAAACTGTTGCGGGGCCTACATCTTGTCATTCACCTACTTTTTCATCTTTCCTCTCTTATCTACTCATTTTATTACCACATTCCTTCATTATTTACTTCATCAACCAATTCTCAAAACCCTAAAACTCCATTAAAAGTCCCAAAATCTTCCTCCACAAAATCAACACACAATGCCTCCTAAGACCAAGAGATCAAGAGAATCATCAACCGGACCATCCGAAGCACAAATTAGATCATGGCTTCATAATGAGACGGCTATTGCAAGATTTAACACAATGAAGAACTCCAAAATCTTTGAAGGAGCTTTTATGCAATTTCCAGAATTCAACGGCTATAGAATTAGAGAAATGGCTGAATCAAATCACTTCGATTCATTAATTGGGTATGATTTCAATAACTTGAAAATCAATCATCTACTTATCAAGTTATTTTATGCAAATATGAATTTAGATCACCACAATCCCCAAAATAGAGAAGATTGTGTTTGGACGATGGTATGTGGTGTCAAAATCTTTCTCCCATTACAAAGATTAGGTTATATTTTAAGATGTCCTTACGAAGGAATAGACATTGACCATGTTGATGCGGATATGTATGAACGAGACGAAGTTTCTCATAGATTTCTTTCCGACGACATGACAAATTTGATTTCCACAAAGTTGCGTCCACAAGCTCGAATAATCCATCGTGCGCTCATTCGATCTCTTCAACCCCGAACCGGTAGCTATGAGAAAATTTACAAAAGGGATTTCCAAGCACGCTATGCTATCTATTCTAATCAACAAGTCAATTGGGGGAAAATTATATTAGACGAATTTCAAAATGTGACAATTCGTAAGACATATAAGTCTTTTCATTATGGGGCTTATATCATGAGGATATTAATGCAATGTGGAGTTTCGATACCCGATTCTGAATGCTCATCTATAAGTGTGCTTGGCTCTAAAACTTTAGGGCTAATACAATTACTAAAGTGACCGCCATCTCATGATATCATTCTCTTTCAACAATGGATTGAAAACCGAAATCGTGGTATTCGTCAACCATCTTATCCAAACATAGCTTCATCATCTTCATCTCAACCGCATCAACAAGAAGAAGAAGACTATAATGAAATTCAAGAAATCCGAGAGGATGCTACACCAAAACAAGCCTTACGAACTCTTTCTCAAAATCAAAAGAGGCTTCAAAAGCAAATGATGAGCATGGAAAGAAACACGAACAGGAAATTCAACTCCATCAAAGGTTTCTTAAACAAAATTTGGGATAAGCTTTCGTGTGTATCTTCTTCATCTACCAACGTGCAACATAATCCAGCACCATTCACTTGGTCTTCCGACCAAGAAGAGGAAGAAGAAGGTGATGAACAAACCGAGGATAGTGAGGATTTCTGAAGTGGTATGGATATTTTTCTATTTTGTTATGTTGTGTTATCTTAGTACTGAAGTGGTCTGGATGTTTTTTCTATTTTCTTTGTTATGTTGTGTTTTGAGTTTTTTGTTATGTTCTACGATGTTGTCACTTTAAACGTTGTGTTCTACTTTAAATTAGCTATTTGTTTCTTTCCAATCATTCTCTGTGATGTTATCGTATTCTATATAATTCCTTTTAGTAATGACAAAGGGGGAGAAAAAAGTAAAAATATTGATGCATAAATTCTTTTATTCAGGGGGAGAAATTATACTAACCAAGTTTTATTGACAGGAGAAGTTCTTATCTACTAACCAATATTTTCATAGTTGTCATTATCAAAAAGGGGGAGAATGTTAGAACCTTAGTTCCTGATATTTTGATAATAACAATTATATGTGTTTATCTAACCAAGTTTTACAGGAAAATATTGATGACCAGATTCCAGATTGATGGATGTAATCGTTTATAGGTTATAGAGTCTGTGTCTAGTCAGTAATATATGTTAAAATCTCTCTAAATTGGTATAGATGCACAAGCTATTGAATACACGACTTATTTTCAAAAGAAGTTTTAAAGTTGTCTGGATTAACAGAATTCAGATGTCTGAATCATAAATTCAGACGTCAGACTGCTGAAGCAAATATTTTTTCAACAGCAAAATCATACGTCTGAACATAATATTCAGACGTCTGAATAAGGTCTAAAATGAACTATTTCGGCACTGCCTTATTATTTCCTACATTCAGAAGGCTGAATTTTAAATTCAGAAGTCCGAGTTAAAATTAACGGCTAGTTTTTTGAAAGGTTGCTTCTCTTCCCTGAACAGAAACAATGTTAATTTCAATAGTTGCTTCTATTCTGATTCATGGCAACTCTTCATGAATCATTGCAACTTTTAACAACTATAAATAGCAAGCAATTTCAACACCATTCTTCACCAATTCTTATTTTGATTTCTAAACTCTATATTCTTGCTATTTACTTTCAAGTTTTACAAATCAAACTATTTGATCACCAAACACTCAAGCATACTCTTGTGTGGTCAACTAGACTTCCTTTCTTCACAAATTACACTATATACCATAAAGGAGAAGATTATAGGAAGGGTGTACTTATATTGACTTATCAGTGCTATTACAGAGCATATTTAGTCAGAAACATTTCCACTTGTATTTGAAGTCCTGTTGTAGTATCCTCAGGCAGTAGAAGTCCCATTCGGTTGTCTAGGCAGGAAAGTCCTGTTCGGTTGTTCAGGAGGTGTAATACCTGTTCCTCCGGGTGAAGCAAGGGTATCGATTGAATTCCAGAAGGAGTCTGGGACTGGACGTAGAACGGGAGTTCGAACCAGTATAAAAATCTCTGGTGTCATTTACTTTACTGCTTTTACTATTTACTTACTTATTCCACACAAGTAGTTTATCCATATTACACGATCCTATAGCATATAGTGTCTTTCAGTTTCTTATCATGTCATAGTATGGAATCCATTCTCCAATACGTGCCTTTACGTTTTTAGATGTACCCAACTATGTTGAAATGTGTAATGCAAGCATTTCAACTATATTCATATTTTACTTTGACCCCTAGACATTATTATAATATCACTGGATTTTATATACAAATGTTTTGGTTATCGTAAGATAAAAAGCCATCCATGTTTATGTGTGGCGTGGTCTTACGAGATGCCTTTGATTTAAAGGTTTTTATAAAGTTAAAGACTTATACTTTACTCACACCAGACCCATGTTTGATCCAGAGTTTATTTCTTTTCCTAAACTCTTGGGTGCTCAAATTTGAATGGGCAGCCAAGTAGTTCAGGTTTTTCCGCAGATTCATTTGGAGGAGCTTGGAGCAGGTGTCTATATTGATAGCTAGTTATTTTTCTTATTTCCACTGTATTATATTTATATTGTATCTTTTAGGTATGGACAGGCTGTTATAACTGTCCTAAGATAGAATTTGTATTAGTATGACTCTAATGTAACATTTGAAATGACTTTGTAATATATTATGTTAAGTAATATATATTGTTTCGTTGCATTGTGAGACTCTGTGTTGTTTAGTTTTTTCTGTTCTATCTTTCTTTCTTTCACCCCTAATGACCTATCTTTTGGACGATTAAATGATCGGCACACGAATACCGAGGATGTATTAAGTGTCATCTTTGGTAGTAAGAATAGCGGATCGTTGCATTTGGTATCAAAGCTTAGGTTGAGCGAAGACTTAGGCTTTGGTGGGGTAAACTCATTATAGATAGGGTCAGTAGTGTTCTAGAATGAGTCTGAGTGTAATATATATATATGAGTGCACATTTGTTAGTGAATAAAATTATTTTACATTGTATTATTTGACATGTTGAGTGGCTTAAGAATTCTAGTCGATGCGCCTAATCAACGTTATCGATAGGGATTTCCTAAACACTTGACCAAGTTAAATTGACACAATATTGTTTTAAGCTTGGTAAATGAAATAATTTTACCTAGGAATATATTTTCTATATATAAAAGGGGATGATTTTCAAAACTGATGTAGTTATCTATGAGGAGAGTGGGTTAGGAGTTAATAATATTTAAATTATTAGCATTTAGGGTTTTACTAGTAATGCTCGTCCAGTTTTATGCATTGACTATTTTCAGATTTAATAGCAGGTTTCCTTTTTCCATCATAGGTTGGGTAGATAGAATTTATAGGAACACTAAATCGAACACCTTGTGAATTAAGTTTCACAATTTGACTATAAGGCGTTCGAAGATATGTAGGGGTAAAAAATGAATTTTAATAAAGGTGTTTATTAAAAGAAAATCTTTAGATAGTTTTATAAGATGAATTAAGAGAGATGATTTTACAAATCAGAACGATTAAATGTGTTTTAAAAATGAAAAGGGTTTTGAGAATGTTAAATCCCGGTGGCTTTTATAAATTCCAAATGATTTATGAAAATAGTAGTAATCTTTCTTAAGGATATTTTAAGATATAGATATTTTAAAATAAGGTTGAGAGTAAGGTTTTCTTTAGACAGTTTGGGAATAAGTCTTGATCTATTTTGTGATGATCAGAATAATCTTCTAAGTGACAATCAAATGTTTTCCTAGGCAGATAGGATAGTGCACTTGGTAAATTATTCTTTTTTTCATTGTACAAATCGAAACAAGTTCAAACCCAAATGAATCCAAAGCTAGTGGATGATTTTGTGAAAAAAAACCATTTGTCTATAAATGGTATTGTTTCGAGAAGAAATTTGGAAAAGGAAGAAATATTTTTATAAACTAGTTCGAGTGTCTCGGAAATGACTAAAAATGGGTAAGAGATGTGTTCGGATGGCAAATACTTCTCTTGAGTATTGCCCTTCTTAGTGAAGGGGTATATAATACTATTTGGTAGCACCTAGTTCCTTGACATCATTTCGAAGTTACTCGAGCTATATGTATATTTTTAAAAGGTTTTTGAAATAAACTTGGTATTGTGTTCTTGGATCCCTTAAAAGGAAGAGTTTTCTAAATAAAAAGATATTTTGAAGGAGAGTTAATAAATGAAGTTTTAATTAGGTTAAATTTAATAAAGAGTTTGATTTGATCGATTTAGTTTCAAGACCCAAATTACTTTTGGCCTGCGTCTAATAGTTAAAACTAAATAGAATTAAAATTCAGATGTTTGTATATACTCTTATGATGTAGAAGAGTATTATATAAGTTAATAAATTTAAAATTTATTCTTATGAAGCATGGTGGGAAGGTAGAAAGTAGTTAGATAGTAAGAATCGTTAGATAAATATGTAGGTTGTATGAGGATCATTTCTCCTTTTCACATAGTTCTCGATTCTAGATTCGAGTATATGACTAGAGGTGTTTTACACCATTCCGAATAAGGATTTATCACTCAATTTTTGACGACGAGCATTGGTGAGGGTTCTTATGCGGAACCAAAAGTTGTCTATCATAGTTTATGGCTATGCAAGGAGAATAGAGGTTTCTAATTAAGAGGACCGATCAAAGTCTGCACTATTGGGTATTCGAGTGAATGATCAAATCAGATTTTACATAGGAATGATCTATGTACATCATACAGATTGATTAGTAGTTTAACTGTTTCTGGGGATTAGGGTTGTGGTACAATTTTGGGGATGAAATTCTTTTAAGAGGGGAAGAGTGTAACGAACCAGAATTTTACAGCCTTAATTTGTGAATATTTAATAAATTTTATATATTTAAAATAATAGGTTTTATAATTAAAATATAACTCTTTTAAATAATAACAAATGATGGTAAAATAGATTCGTAACGACCTAGGATTTTGCCACTTTGATATAGGCTATTTAAATATGTTTTACATAATCAATAAATGGATTTTTATTAGCAAATAAACCTATTTTAATTATTCAGTAGTGATGATGAAATAGTTTTCAAAATTTGTTTACCAAAATAGATAGTTCAAATAAAAATAGAAAATGTGACCAAAGAACGTTTTTCGAAATTTCGACTTTTCGACACCCGAAAATCCTCGGGGACATTGTGCACACTTGGTGCAACATGCACACATTTATATATGTTAGGATTAGTATTAATTAAGCATACTTATGTATATTAACTTATATATGTATATATATTTATACCTAAGCTTGGATGTGAAAAATTATGTTATAAAAGACATATATATACATATAAACACACTTGTATACACACACACACACACAAATCCTATGCCATACCTTAAGTACCCTACAACATGACCTAGGGGGAGGGGGTTACATGTACAGGAGAGAGAGAAGGGAGGTATGGAGTGCATGCATGTGTATATATTTAATTATAAGCACTTTATATTTTAAAAATATTTTCCTAAGCCTATAATACTCCTTCCATTTCATAATTTTCATTTTATAATCCTCTTCTCCACTTTCAAATTCCTAAAAGCTTGAAAATATATATCCATGGCTTCTCTTCATAAATTTTAAAGTAAGAAAAATCATTTCTTTTTACTCAAATCTCCTCTTTAGTCCACTAAACCATTTTTACATACACTACAACACCTTTCTTCAAAGTATAAGTTCACACCCTCCACAAACATGCATGGCCGAGCCCAACACATGCATGGCCGAGCCTAATTTAGGTGTAAAAGTATCCAAAGTCCTCTCATTTGCAAGTTAATACCAAGATCTAGGTCGAATTCAAGTTTAGTGAAAGTTGGTGAGTAAAGTTCATGTTTTAAAACTCAAGTTACTAACTGTTTAAAGTCATAAAATTTATAAGTTAAAATGTTTCTCAAGTATGTAGTGATGTTATATGTTGTGTATGCATGCATATATGTTGATTTGGTGTTGATTGCTTATGCCGAAGTTTGAGTAGGCGATAAAGATTATAACTTGAATATTATTGGAAAAGTTAGTTAGTATTGTGAAGTAATACTTTGTTTATGATGATGCTATAATGTTATGATGTGATATTTTGTCGGAATGTTGTATTTTTTGTATGTGGGTTCATGACACAAAGGTAGCGATTCGCTAACCAAAAGCGACGTAGAAATCCGCTTTTTGTCAAAAATTTGATTTTTGTTTCAAGGTGAAAAGTTTTCAAGTTTAAAACATAGATTTTGTTTTTAAAAGTTTATTTTCATGTTTCAAAGAGAATAAGAGTTAAAAAAGGAAGTTTTAAAAGTTAGAAAAGGAAGTTTTATGTTTTTGAAATTACGGGTCCGTATAGCGATAGTCGTTATACGCGTAGTTCGCAAAAACCAAACTATTTCCAAATCCGAAACTTTTTTCCACCTAGAAACATTTTGAAAAGTGTTTTATAACTTTGTTATAAGTTTTAAAGTGTAAAATAGAGTTTTGAAGTTAATTTGCTTAATAATCAAGTTTTGAAATTAAGGGTTCGTATAGCGACAGTCGCTATACGTACAGTTCGGAAAATCTAACTATTTTTTTAATCCAAACCCGTTTTAACTAAAAATCTTTTTAGAAAATGATTTCTAACTTTAAATTAGTAACTAGAGAGCAATTAATTAATTAATTATTTAATGATTAATTGATTAATTAATTAATAAAGGTAATTAGTACTTAATCATTTGTTAATAATGGGTTTTAAACTTAAATGTTAATCTATTAAGATTTGTTACTTAATTAAAGTTAATTATTAATTAAGGATTAAGTAATTATTATTTCACTATTTATTTAAGATAATTATTAATTAATTATTATTTTAAAAAGGGTTTTATTTAATTAATCTTTGATTAAAGTTAATTATGTTTTAATAAGGTTTAATTACATTTAATTAGAGTTTAATTACTATTTAACAAAGATTTGATTCTCAATTACAAGGGTTTTAATTTATTTGCTTTGAGTTTAAGTAATCAGCTTTGTTTTAAAATATTTTTTTCCAAATTTGTTTTAAGTCAAGGGATTTTTATGTCACTTACTCTTAAGTAACATCATATGATTAGGAAACTAAATGACATCTATTAGCAAAAAAATCATTCTGCTATCACAATTAACTTGGACATTTATTTAAGTTGGTTGATTGTTATGTGTTGATCCCTTATATACCTGTTGTTATGTGGTGCCATATTAGACTAGATAAGTAAAACCAAATTAAAAGCTCCATTGTGGTCATCAAGCTTCTGTTTGATTTTGTAAGGATAAATATTTTGTTTTCTTTTTGAAATGGTTTCAAAGTTATTGCATTTTGAACAAGAAATTTAAAGGATGAGTTGGCAAATGGTTTTACTAAAGATGTTTTTAACTAATGGGAATGGTTTTTAATGTTTTAAAAAGAAGTTTTTATAAAGAGCTTTATAATGGAAAGTGGAAATTTATAAGATGCTTTGGGTAAATGGATTTGAGTTTTTAAGCAAAGAAGATTTCATAAATAAGGGAGATTTATGAAATGGATTTGCTTATTAAAGGAAGCAAATTTGATTTAAGGATATTTAAGAAGTAATTTAATCAGGAAAGGTTTACAAGGAAGTTTTATAAATGATTTTGGGGTATTTATAAAAGAAGTTTTAGAAATGATTTGGATATTTACAAAGGGAGTTTATAAAAAGGTTTGGATATTTATAAGAAATTTATATAAATTTTTTGGATATTTATAAAAGTAATTTATATAAATGATTTTGAATATTTGTAAAAGAGTTTTATAAATGAATTTGAAAGTTTGGAAAGCATTTTGAAATGGATTTGGATTTCAAGTAAAAGATATTTCATAAATGAAATAGATTTGATTAAAAAGGATTTATTGAAAGAAGTATAAAAAAAGAATTTGAGATCTGGGTTTCTCTAAACTAGCTTTTTAAAAATGGTAGTATGGAACATCTGTACCACACCTAACACCGAGAGAATAGTGTTTAGGGTTGTCCTTACCTCTAATTTAAACAACATTCGTTAAATCTTTTTAACATGATTTGGAAGTAAGAAGTTATTCACAAATGTCTTATGTGTATACTTATGTCAGAGAGATAAGTATATGGATGTTTTAGACAAACGTTTTTGAAAAGAGATTTATTAAATAAAGATTTGTTTTGAGGCTTAGCGGTTGCTACGGATAAATAAATCTCAAGTGGAATTGGTTGATGTTTTTTTATTCGATAGTTAAATAACCGACTATCGAATTTGGACCCAAAATGTAACTTTGGAAATATCTAGGAGAAACACGTGAGTTATATGGCATAGTCATCTCCGATGATGCTGTACTGTGCATATAAATCTTGTTTCGTTCTCCTAGGACAAATGATAAGGAAATTCGTCCACTAATGGTTAGGAGGTGATCTCCGCTCTTATCTTTGACTGTTTATTTCCTAATGAACCGGGGTTGAGTTTACTGGAAACTATCGAATGTTGTTTCGAATCAGGATCAGATATGTTATCCCAAAAAAACCACTTGGATCCAACTCAAGCGTTTCAAAGTGAAGACATCTTGAAGATGATGGAATTGGAGATGGAGCTCTTTGAAGTGCAAGGGCTGCTTGCTACTAATCCTGGAGGTGATTCCAAAATGGATGTAGTAGAAGTAGTGTCTTCGATTCGTTCATCTTCTGAATGATTTATATTGATGATTACTGACATTGTGTCATCGACTGGAAGGAAATGTAGTATTCCAAGTGGGAAGTGCTATGTGAAAGGTAAAACGTAGTCTCAAGCCTCATCAACCGAGAAATGAAGAAAATCGAATATGCAATAGGGCCAAGTGGGTCGCTCCCATCAGGGTATGGTCATTCCTAAATCTAGATCGATTACTATCTACTCATGTATGCTTTAGGGCCCAAAGTAGGGTGATCATATTCTATACTACTAGTCAAGTGGTAGGCCAGTCCTGTATGGTAGGGGTACAAGATGTTCTTGTAAGACCCCGGTGCAATTTGTCTAGAGATTTACCATCAGAAGATAGTTCCTTACCTTGTCATAGTATGGAATCCATTCTCCTATATACGCCTTTAAGTTTTTTGATGTACCCAACTATGTTGAAATGTGAGATGCAAGCATTTCAGCTATATTCATATTTTACTTTGACCCCTAGACATGATTATAACATCACTGGATTTTGTATACAAATGTTTTGGTTATCGAAAGGTAAAAACCTGTCCATGTTTATGTGCGGCGTGGCCTTACGAGATGCCTTTGATTTAAAAGTTTTTATAAATTTAAAGACTTATACTTTACTCACACTAGACCCATGTCTGATCTGGAGTTTATTTTCTTTTCCTAAACTCTTGGGTGCTCAAATTTGAAATGGGCAGCCAAGTAGTTTAGGTTTTTCCGCAGATTCATTTAGAGGAGCTTGGAGCAGGTGGCTTCATCGATAGCTAGTTATTTTTCTTGTTTCCACTGTATTATATGTATATTGCATCTGTTAGGTATGGACAGGCTATTATAACTGTCCTAGGGTAGAATTTGTATTAGTATGATTTTAATGTAACATTTTGAAATGACTTTGTAATATATTATGTTGAGTAATATATATTGTTCCATTGCATTGTTAGATTCTGTGCCGTTTAGTTTCTTCTGTTCTATCTTTCTTTCTTTCACCCCCAATGATCTTTCTTTCGGACGACTAAATGATTGGCACACGAATACCGAGAATGTATTAAGTGTCGTCTTTGGTAGTAAGAAAAGTGGATCGTTACAAACTACGTCCACGAAGTATAGCATCTTTTATCAATCGTTATTTCGCTTCTAGTGATTTTGAACTTGTTACTTTCGTGTAGTATAAAAAACTAAAGCATGTTCTTCAGTTCCATCATTCTAGTTTCGAAAGGCTTTCAATGATTTCCTTCTTCGCATTACTCAGGCAAGACCTTGGTTTCTTAGAACTCTAGATTTTTAGTGTAATGCATGCACATGTAATACATGCACATGTGTGTGTGTTTTAATTTCATGGGTTGGTACTAAGCCATAGGCCATGGTTTGGTACCGTTCCATGGTGCCTGAGAATTAGGTGATTCTTCTGCCTAAGTTTATGGGTCGGCTGTTACTTATATACCGAACCCTCACTTCTTTATTTCCGCTTGCTTTTATTTCTTTTTTCCTCGAGACTTCAACTCTTAGATCGCCATTGCTAATCCTTAGCTCGTCGAACCAACTTCTAGCTCTGCCCTGCCGCATCGACCACTGACATCGGCCCATCACCTCAAATCAGCATCTCCATCTTCCTTTGCTGTCAATGCCCTCAAAAGTATCGATTTCCTACCTCGACATATGAGTAATCTTTGTTTCAGATCTAAATATACTTGAACCCTATTTGCTGATTCATCTCAGGTTGGTAGCGGCACGACCTGGAGAGAGTTCGCCATCGATTTGAGCATTAATCACATGCGATCACTTGTTAAACCCCATGGACAATCCCTTATGGATCGGTGTCGAACCCACACTTAAGAGAACTTGCACCCAAAATTGAATTATAAAGAACACCATGAGAAAACTTGGGACTGACTCGGAGTAATGGGCATATCTCTTGGGCATGACTCGAGTTTGAGTTCTTGCGAACCTAATCTTGAGTTGCCTTTGAGTCCTACTCACGAAAAGCTTGAGTTTTCTATAGTTTCTTAACTTTTAATGCAAATTTCTCTAAACATCACTGAAATTCTTAAATGGAGTTCTATAATAAATTTGGTTGAGCCATGGTTGATGACTCACGATTTGTTAGGATGGTTTCTGATAACGGTAACTTCGAATACAAATCGACGATCGAATGAATTTTCAATCTTTTTACTATATGATAGATTTAAATTGCATGATGTTAGATGCACACACTGCATGATTTTAAATTCATGCACCGTAGAATTTAACTACACATTGTTGCCTCCGTTATTGTACGAGACCCAATCGATCAACACACATTGATATCCGTCGGGTTTGGTATATTGACTATACAAGGCTCTTTTTCCAGCATGAAGATTACAGGTTTTAATATGCTTGACATCTCTTACGTTAAGCTTTGATAGCTATGGATCGTAGACACTCCTCGTATCTCTTTGCTATGTCTATAGGTCCTTTGACATCAGTGTATGTTGAATCCAATACGGAATCCAGTTCTCCTATATTACCTATAACGAGACCTACTCCCATACCTTCGAGATCTCAGTTAATTGGTCACCCAACGGTACATCCCCTAGAAATAATCCCATTTGGGCTGGCCGAAGGACCTGTAGTTGGGGTTGCCCTGATATTGATATGGGTGATGCTATTATTTTGGATGATTCCCAAGATTCCCCGGCTTCGAAGGTTGACGAATCATCCCTTAGGAGGATATATGAAAGGCATGGTATTCCATTCGAAGATATACTATCTCCTACACGCCATCAACGAGCGCATCTGGCCCTAGTGGGGTATAAAGCCAACAATCGGTACATGTGCATGGCTAGCTGTGTTCCACCGCTCAATCACTTTATTTGCATGGTTCTACAGTTTATGAAGCTAGCTCCGGCCCAACTACATCCGAACAGCCATGCTTTTCTGAATAGCATGTATATGGTCTTCATCCACTATCTGGAACGTGAGCCTAGTGCCCAAAAGATCCGTTATCTATACAACATTAAACGCCGAAAAGGATCTCCCTGGCTTACCTTCTTGGAACCTTCAGGGGGTTGCCGAATAGTACTGAACCTTTGGAATAAGTTAAGCTACTTCAAAGACGAATTCTTTTTTGTACATTGTCCACCTGGCTTCGCATAAAGGTTGTTGTTTGGACGTAAGTCTCGTTTTCACCTTCTATTTCTTCATGTTACGGATATTAGAGTCTCAACTATTCATATTGTCAATCCTTATAATTGCAGATAACTCGAGAAGGTTTGGCGGCAGGGCCTTAGAGAGTACCCTTACGGATCTCCATCGAGTTCCGCTCGAAAAGAGGGAAATGAGAACGTTTCTCACAGATGAGAATCTGCATGCTTACAACTTATTAGAGGAAGGCCATAACATCGGCCATATTTTGGAAGTTAGGGATGATGATGGCGACGATTCCTTGCAAGAACACGATGCCGCCGCAGATGTCGATGAAGATCATGATGTGCCCCTTGTTCCGAGTCCCATTATCGACCCTGGAGCAAATCGAAGGGGCGAAGGTAGAGAAAACAAGAGTGGGCATGTTGAGGAAAGAGAAAATGATGGTAGAGGCAATAATGATGCCGATATTGCTCACGAGCCCTATGATAATGGAAGCGATGATAACCATGTATTCATCATAACTCGATGACCCAAAATAAAGATAATTTCATCTCGAACGTCTTTGCAACCTTCAACAACTACTTTGGTAGCAGAGAACCCCATCCCGCCTTCCAAGGATATTTCGAGGTCTCTTGGGAGTATCCCGAACGAATTTGGGTTTTTTGGTCTTGGCAATATCAACATTGGAGATATTGGATCTCCCATACGTTTTCCCGATGAAGTGCCTACTACTCAAACGGGGGAAATAATCCTTGTTAGCAAGCTCTAAGTCCACGGTTCATGAGGGGACACTAGGACACATTCACACTTACATGACACTACACCTTTGCTTTGTTTACATTGGGTTTCCATATCGTTGGTGCTAACTTGTTCATGTTTCTTTTACGTATTCAATAGAGCGTAGGAACTTATATGACATTGTGCAGAGCCAGGGGTACAAGTACAAAAAACTCGGATCGACCGGCATTCTCATGGTTCATCTCATGATTTTGATCCAGGAAGGCACTTTGACTAAGACTATAGGATTCGAGACAAAATTTATAGGTCTCGTGAGTCATCCCCATAGCGCAGGTCTCATTCACCCTTGCCACATAGTATGGATCCGTATTTGATGAGACGTGATCATGTCCCATCCATTGAGATATCGATTGCCCCCATTTCAGTTCCTCCATAGACACGACTGACGATATCATTTCATGTGCCATAATGCTTAGAGCAGTCATCTGGGCTGGTTACTTCTGATACTTTCACTACAACAAAATTCACTTTTGACAGCAATTTTTGTCAGCGTTTCAACAAAAAATGCAGTTAATGGTATTTTAAAGGAATAAGATTGATTAATAAACGCTGACATTTTAGGTTAGAGCTGAAATTTTAACGCGGGTGATAAAAATTCTTTTTAGCCGCCTTTTCTTCTTACCCTCATACTTCATCCCCAATACTGCATTTCATTCTTCATGCATTTATCTTAAAATCTAATCTTAGTTTTACATTTTACTTTATTCATGTTCATTCTTTAATTTTAAACCCGATATCCCCAAATACAAAGCTTAACCCTAAATCGCCATCGCCGGCATCTGTCCAACAACAACTTCAATTCTACCACCACAACATGCGAAAGGCTGCTTAGATGGCCATTAGGAGCACTAGTGTATCAATCGCCATTAAGATCTGGATGATGATTCGGTAATTTATACTTCTAATATAATAGTTATCACAATCAGGAATTTGATAGTTTCTTCATCCTCTAGAATTTGATTATTTCAGTGAGTGTAGTTTATACACCAAGGCTTAAGTTTTATTTCAGGTTTAGATTGACATGACATTGAAGACTGTGTATAGTTTGCAAAAGGTAACTAGGTATGCATATAAAAATATCGTGTTGATTTATTTATATTTTATTTCAGGCTTTTCATTTTCTCTACAAATCAGTTTCATGTATCAATTGTTCTACTAATGATACTTATATGCTTCAAGAAGCTTTAATTTTTTTATTAAACACACTTAAAACTAAACTGTGGGTATATCTGTATGAGATACTTAGAGCAATGGAATTGATACTTGAAAAGTTAGTAAATGAGGCAGAAGAGAGTAGTGATGCTGAAAGTAGATCAAAAGTAAGGCTTGTTGTTCCAAACAGCTCATGTGGTGGCATTATTGGAAAAGGAGGTTCTAATATAAAGTCGTTAATTGAAGAATCACAACCTGACATTAAGATATCACCTCAAGAACATAACTATGTCGGGGTTAATGACAGACTTGTGACTGTGATGGGGACCTTTGATCAACAGATGAGTGCAATATCTCACATTCTGTCAAAGCTACTTGAAGATTCTCATTATCCACAATCACTAAACTCACCTTTTACATATGCAGTTTCTGGTGGTTATCCTGGTGGTTATGGTATGCCTTCTCCAGCTTACAATCCAAATTATGGTTTGAATGGTTATGGAGCGAGATATCCAAACAATAAGGGGCGATCACCTGCTGGTCCTCAAGAGAGCAATTCAGTTATAATTGGTGTTGCAGATGAGCATATTGGGGCTGTGGTTGGTCGTGCTGGAAGAAACATAATGGAGATTACCCAGATTAGTGGTGCTAGAATCAAAATTTCCGATAGAGGAGATTTCATGCCCGGGACTACTGATAGGAAAGTAACAATTACTGGAGCAACAGAAGCCATTCGTTCAGCAGAGAACATGATTCTGCAAAAGGTTTCCGCTAATTCCGAGAGGGATCAATAGTGCGTTGTTGCAAAAACATTGTCGGTAATATGTACGAATGCCTTGTTTTATTTATTTGTTTTGTTGTGGGTTTATTTTTGTTGATTTAATATGAGGAAAAATTTGAAAGTGCAAGCAAACTCTTTTACAGTGTACTGATGTTTTATGATGGAAAATGAATGACAGCTATGTAGTTCTTATTAAAAAAAAAACACATGTATATTAGCCACTAGTATTATATAATAAAAAACTAGTTAAAATTAGTTACTATTAATATTATGTTTCATACAAATTAATGTGTCTTGATGCTTATTTATCAATAAATTTTGTTTATGGCAGGATTCTCTTAGGGGAAATAGCAAAACAATAATGATTGGTAAGTTGTGCATTCTTCTTATTTGTACTATCATGTTCTAATTAAAAAAAATAGTACTTTGTAGATACTAATATCGTGCTGATGGCTGTTATATGTTTGATGTGTAGCTTGCATTAGTCATGTAGGAACTAATGCTAAAGAGACAATAAATACTCTCTAATATGCAAACCAAGCCAGAAACATTTGAAAACAAAATAATTTTATGCCACTTTATAATCGTTAAATATTTTGAATAATCTCATTATCATATTATTATTATAGATTATATAGATAATTTTGATGTCGCTTACTTTGTAGATTGATGGTGATCCCGTGAGTTCTGAAATGCAAAGATTGAGTAGTCAGTTAGAGCACCTACAGATTGAGCTTCTTTTTTCTCACGGTGGAGGTCCTTTTGAAGAACTTCAAGTATGTTGATTGTGTTTATAATTTCTTGTTTGTGCTTCTTTCCTACATGAGTTCAAGTTATCTATGTGATTCAGATTCTTCATTATAAAGTTTCTTTACTCGAAGCTAGTAACATTTAACTATGAAAGGAGTTAAAAGAACGTCAAGTTCCTTGTGATTATTTTACTCAACGCGCAATTGATGCCTAGCTTTAGTTTCCACATTCAACTAGTAGATAGTTTGATATAATAATTTAACATGTTGTTTACTAGTTCTTCTTATATCCACTAGCAGACTATGAATCATGCAATTGTCTGAAATCGCTCTAGCTTGTATGTAAGTAAAGCAAGAATTTATTAATTGCGAAGGAACCGCATGATATGTTAGGTGGTAGTTGGTTAAGCATAACATTTTCAAATACCAGCAAATGCATACCTGCTTTTATCATTAACTATGTGTGAAATATGAAAGTCCTAATAAGGTAGCAATCCCACTATAGGCATTTTGAAAGTACCTGGCATATTTTTTCATTTGTCATTTTAAATTGAATGAAGAGAAAATAAAGTCTAGCGATAAATATATTATATAGGTTAACAAGTAAAAATATTCTATTGGATTTGAAAATGTACAATAGTAGTTTCCATATACCATTTGCTATATGACACAAATTTGAAATTCGAAGTTGTTAGTTCACATATGCACAAATTGATGTAATGAGAAAAAAAATCCAAATTTGCACTCTTAAGAGCAGAATAATTATTAGTTTACTATTATTATTCAGAGGAGATAACAGTCTCTTTCTTTAATGTTAAAGCAGTCTTACCTGACTTCAGCGATCACTGAATGATCATAGGCACCTTATTAAGGCTTCTTGGTGCTTTTTTTAACTTTAAAGTTCTTACTTTTGTTTACCCATGCCAAACTTTCATAATCTCGATTTTAACATACATTCCATTCAGTTAGATTTTCTTGCACTAGTCTCCCTGCTTGGATTGTCTTTTGTTGTAGGTAAAGACGAAGGATGAACTAAGGAAAGGTGCATCGCTTCTGCATGCTGATGTGCTCGGAACATAAAGTAGTATTCAAAACCTTATTTTGTAAAGTCTGGAAAGGGATACCGTGCTCTGTTAATTTTTGGTTTTATATTTATAGATGTTGATGTTCTTTGTTTGGGTTAATTTTTTAATTCAGTCGAGCAACTAAAAGGTGCAGTTGACTTAAATAGCATTGGTTTCAAGGTGAGTTCCCTCTGTTCTATACTTTAGTTATTAATTCATATGTTGTATGAATTTTTCAGTTAACGTTCAAGTCTGACCAAAATAAAATGCACTTAATTTTGATAAGCATAAACTAAGAGGGATGTTTAAGCTGGTATACTATAATATAAAACGGTGAATCCTTTTTCTACCTTATTTCATTGTCACAAATTAATATCCTTGCCACATGATTTATTTGAATCTAGAATCAAAAATCATTTTTTTCGATCCTTTTTTGGGTTGTGTGGATAGAGAAGGAATAAGTTGTGTCATACAAATTGCATACATACCAGGTGAAATATCTTTTGTACTGATCCAAACAAAAGTAATATCAAGTATTTTTTGATTAATTGGACTGTCTCTAGTCATATAGTAAAGGATATATACTGTGCTGAAACATATTCATATATCTTAGCATAATATATACTTACACATAATCTATATTCAATGATATACATCTTCTCATGAAAAGGATATTTGCAATTTGTGTTGTTACTCATGTTTTTCCTTGTGGTGCAATCATATCATATTTACCAGCAGTAATCATTAGTTGATCATATTGCATCATGTATAACCTATGCACAATGGCTATACTACCATGCAGATGGTGTAGGTAAATCTTTTTGGTCGTGATATTACAGAAACTGTAGTTTGTCAATGCAAACTCCCTTTTGCACTTAATGCAAACTAATTTATGTATGACGTGAAGCATTGTAAAACTGGTTCTTCTTCTTCTCTTTTCTCAATTTCTCTATATTCCTTCGATTGTATGATTGACCTGAAGGGGTTGATTTGCTAGATTTTAATTTAAATGCTCTAAACATTTCATTTGTTAAATTAAATTTTATAAGAATAATTGAAGCCATGACTTTTCAACCATATGCAGCTTGCTTTTATTCTTGGCCTCAATTAGCCCTGATGAAACTGCTGTGTGCAATTTGGCTTCAATAGCTCTAGCAAGATTTGTTAGAGAGAAGGTACTACTACTTACATCAAATAATACACTTCTTTGTGTACTAGCTTCTTACATGCTAACTATAAACAAAATTATGAATTTTCAAATTGTTCCATTGGAATCTCATCCATCTAAATTGGTTGGAAGCATTGGATCTAAGAACAGATATTTTGATTTTGACAAGCTAGCTGAGGTTAGAATATTATTTTAATATGCATAATTAGTTATTTTTGTAATTATGTGTCAAGTGTTGCTGAATATGCTCATAATTTTGACAAATAACAGCAATTGTTACTGCATACCTCAACAAGATAATTGATGTTAATTATTACCTAGTTGAGACGAGCAGGAGGTCAAATATGAGGCATAGACCAATTGGTTTAGGTGTACGAGGCTTGGCAGCTGCATTTATGTTGCTAGGTATGCCTTTTGATTCGGAAGAGGTATTTGGTTGTCTTTAACTTGTATGAATAATTTTTTTCCTTTGTGCCTCATCCGTTAACTATTCAACTGTTTGTTCAGGCTCAATAGCTAAATAGAGATATTTTTGAGACAATATATTATCATGCTATAAAAGCTTCTTCAGAAATTGCGGCAAGGGAAGGCACTTATGAAACTCATCAAGGTTGTCCTGTCAGTAAGGTATGTATATCTTATCTGTCCTCTTATTAGAACTCAAATTTTTTATGTACAATTTATTTGTTTCAAGATAATAAGTATTAGTTTCTCATTTTATCATTTGTGCCATTGCATCATGTTTATGCCTATGCTATGATATGGTTTAATTTTGTAACAATAGAGTTATATTATGATGGTTTTTACATTTAAAACCCATTGTTTATTTAAAATAAACCCAGGTAAACAGAATGTTCAAGTATGTATTAAAGAGTGGATAAAGCTGACGTTATAAAGGTTGTGTCAGTTTTATTAAGCCATGTAATGAGAATGTGTGATTTTCCTTGATTTATTTTAAGTCCAGTGACTGATTCAAGAGTGGATAAACAGTGGTTGATGGTAGTAATACTCTTCGTATCTGGTTTAGAGAATACGACTAAATCATTTGCAAATATAAGACTTATGATATCTGGCTTCTTGCATCATGGGTGTAGTGTAATGTTTTTGTTTCTTACTTGAAGGCTCAAGATACTGCTGAAGTACTCCATTACAATGATAAAAAGATACGATGATATAGGATCACCTTGTCTCAAACCATGAAGTGAACCAAAATAACATGTGATTTTCCCATTATACATGATGGAGTATTTTGGTGTTGTTATGCAAGTGTGAATCCATGCTATACATGGCTCTGGAAATTTCATTTTAGTAAGATAACTATTATAGAATTCCAATGCAAACTGTCAAATGCTTTCTGGATGTCTAATTTCATCATGCAACAAGGTGAGATGTTCTTATTATTATAACCTCCGAGAAGCTCATGTGTTAACAGTATATTATCTGTTATGTTCCTACTAAGCAAGGAAGTTGTTTGATTTGGTGAGGTTATTCTAGCAAGAATAGGTTTCATTCTAGTAGCTAAAATCTTTGTGATATTTTTATATATCACAACACAACATGATATAGGCCTGAAGTGATTGACATAGGAGGAATTTTCAATTTTCAGGATCATTGGTAAAATTAGTGGATTTGATGCCACCTAATAACTTGTTGCTGTTGAAGAAGTGGTGTATGGCTTTAATAAAAAAGGGCGAGACAGTATCCCAACAGTGTTTAAAAAAAAGTGCATTAAATCCGTCTAGTCCACTAGTACTTGAAGCTTTGATTTCAACTTTAGTAACCTTATTAACTAAGGCATAAGCTTCCTGTCTGTCAATGGTTGATGGGTTTGCTTGTATAAATGAACTAAGCATAGGGGTTACTGCAGAGGTATAGTTTCAATTCTCAATAGAGTTTGGAACCATTGCTATAGATATTCTTTAACCATGTCTTTAAAGCTTCTTTAGTGTTTTTGAGTTTTCCATGAAGCATGAACATTAAACAGGCTGATTCCATCCCTGCAAAACAACAGATTTAAAATTGATATAGTTAGTCCAAATGTTAAAAAACATTCAAATGTGGTTGCCTAGCCATGGAATTCTCAAATCGGGATATGATGAGTGGGGAGTGGTCTGATATTCCTGGTGATGGGATGTGTGAGGTAAAGGATGGCCAGTGATCAAAAGCTACTATGTTCGCAAAAGCATGGTTAATTTTACAAAAAGTTCTCCCCCCAACTTTCCTTTTATTATTCCAGGTGTATGGAGAGCCTGTAAAGTTTATTTCGTATAGGGAGGAAAGGAATAAAGTTTGATTAAGTGGGGCAGTCTCTCTTAGGGAAAGTAAGTTGCACCTGTTTTTGAGAAGCCTTGTAAATGCAGTTGAAATTTCCAAGTCAAAACCATGGCATATTGTTTGGTTGTAGTGGGAAAAGTACTAGCTTTAATTTTTACATTCAAGTGGGAAACATACTAGCTTTAGATTAATTTTTACATGCAAGTGGGAAATATGGTTGCACACTGTCATCCTGCTCCAGTGCCATGCACCGCAACTTGTATAGCAATCTCTTACTCTAAACATGCTCAGCTCTTCAGTTCTCCTTTCGAAAATGCATTTAATGTTACCATTGTTTCAACACTTTTGTATCAGATAGTTCGTTTGGTTTCAGCACTTCCTTTGTTCCATACTGCATTTCATGTTACTGTTGTATTAATTGTATTTTTGATTTATTTTGCTAACTTTTGAACTTTTACTCTATAGGTAGGTGGATATCTTACATGCGGCAACAAGTTATGGATTCGAAGTAATTTTTGATGCCAGAACTATATTTTGGTTAGTATACTTGTATGTATTACTTGATTATACTGGTTGCTTGATAACTTGGTCTACTGTGTTATTTTTGTTTATGGATATTATTGAAACTTGATTTATAGATGTTTTTTGTATATTAATATTGTTTTAGCTAGTTTATTTAACAGATTATTATTCATTAAAACATGTTATATATACTGGTTGCTTGATTATACTCAAAATGTAGTTCTGGAATATGCAAATATAGTGGAATGTTAATGCTGTAAAAATCATATAAATAGAAGACAACATCTATTTTAATGCTGTCAATGAAGAAACAACAGCGTTTAATTCGTGCTGTAATTATCTTGAAACTGTCAATAACAGCGTTTATTACATGCTGTCGAAATAGTTGATGATTCAATCACAGCGTTTTTAACATGCTGTCGAAATTGTTGATGATTCAGTAACAGCGTTTAGAAAAAGCTGTTGTAAACAGTTAAAGTAGAATTTGAACATCTTCGACAACTAAATTATAAACGCTGTTGAAACATAATACAGCATGTCTGAAAACGCTGTAAAAAGATTATTGACAGCTCGTAATAAACGCTGTCACAGAGATGTTTCAACAGCGTTTATATAAAAGCTGTTGTAAGTTATGTATATACGACAGCATGTCGTTATACAGCGTTTGTAATAACGCTGTTGTATCATATTACAGCGTTTATCAAACGCTGTTAAAAGCCTTTTGTGGTGTAGTGTTTTCATTTGAGAGCTGACAAGAGGCCAATTCTACCCCATGTCGCTGCTGTAGAAACAGAAATTGTTTCCAATCCTCAAATAGACTCTATGAAATGTACGTTCCTAAAAATTTTTAATGACATCTTTTTTGTTCCTCAAATTAAGTATATCCCCCCAAAGATAGGGTTCGATGTCGTGGCTTATGTAGACGATGTATACGATCAGTGCTTCAAATGGAAAAGATTAGCTGAGGTTATTTCCGAAGGTGCTTACAAGTGAAAATTGGAGCTTGATGTGGTGAAACAATTGTAAGAACATGATAAGCGCATCATCTCCACTCTCGATAAGGAGGTTAAAAAGCTAAATGCATCATTGGATGGAGCCAAGAAGTAGGTGGAGGATCCAACTAAGTCGGTTGTGGAGGAGCGTCAAAACCAACATAGGCAACTTGAGGCAGCTCACCATAGAAGCCATACTCTATCGTTGGAAAACGAGCAACTTAAGAAAAATTCAAAGGAGCAAGGCTCAGAAATAGCTCGGTTGAAAACGTTGCTGGAAGACAAAAAGAAAGAAAAAGACGATGCCCTCACCCAGGCTTAGAGTTATTGTGAGGAGTTGGTAGATGCTCGTCAAGTGAAAGATGACGCAGAAGCCCGAGCGAAGGGTGTTTAGGAGCAGGTAGAGGCCGCGAAGAACAGAGTTAAATCCAAGCTTGAGCCTATTCTGGTGCGGTTCAATGCAAATGTCATCAAGTTTGGCAATTTGAAATGGTTGGATGAGGGATACCCCCAGGCCTTAGCCATGGCCTGGGAAGGAATAATGAGATAAGATTAAGAGAACTCTGATGGAGTTAAGGTTAACAAAGAGGAACCAAAGCTTGACCTTTTGGATGCTGAAGAGCTAGAAGCGCTCAAGCTCGATGAGCGTATCCTATATCCTGAATTGATTAATGGTGACTAGAAAGATTAAGGAGAGAGTTCCATGTCTACTCTTCATGATTCAACAGTAAACATTACTACTCCCTTGACTTTGGAGCCGTTGGTTATTCAATAGTAAAAATTACTACTACCGTCTCTACTTCTTTTTCTGCTGCCGAGGCGGTTTCTGAAGTTTCAACTATTTCGACACCCTCGTTGAACACTTAATACAGCCCTGATGAGCCCTTACTTCTAAATTTCCCCATCTTATCTCCCAATCTAGAGGGAGGCTCTAGTGGCACTCCAACTCATGTTGAGTCCATATCTCTCGGAGGTATATCATTAACCTCGCCTGTATTTGAGATGGCTCATATGACACCATTCAACGTCACTAATCTCTGCTTTTAAATTTCTCAAGTTTCAGTTCAACCTCTCATCGTTCTACTGCCTAAGGCAAGCATGTTAGTATCTTAGGTTTTTGGTTTTGATGATAACAACTATATGACATTATATAAAATATAGATACTATTGTTTTATCAAGATATATATAGTATATAGTGTAGGATATTAGATAGGTATTGATTAAGAAGACTGTACAGTATCAAGAGTAGATTCATGATGATGATATTTTAAGACTCATGAGTATTGAAGAGTTCAAGATCTCAAGATATTCCAGATAAGTTATAGAGTCATAGTATCTATGTTAAAACCTTGATAGCACTTTCTTGATCTCTCTCTCTCCCCTTCTCTAATTTTGTTATAAATTGTTGTTCAAAAATCCTGGTTTTAAAATAATCTTTTCAAAATATTTCTCAAAATGATTTTCAATCTCTTATATATACTTATAAAGATATTATCTTAGTGTTTTTAAGTTTATATATATTGAATTTTTGTTTATACTTTAATAAGTTATAATCATATTAATTATATATATATATATATTATTTACATTATATTAAAATTTTCAAAATTATTATATAAAGTTTTATTATGATTAAAATATGTATAAACTATGCTTAAATGATTTTACAAAGCATGACATTATTTTACAAAGCAACGGATTTTCAAAATAATATTTATAAACTGTTTTTCAATTTTATGAACGGTATGTCGACATATCTAATTCCTATATGTCGACATAGTGGCTGTAATTTTCAAAATTCAAATTTAAATGGAAGTGTCTTTTCGTCGTATCTCTTCGCGAATGGACATGACCGTTGTTTCCCTATATACACCAGACTTCCAAACGAATTTTAAACCATAACTTTCTTATTCTTCTATCCTCTTTTCATTCTCTCATTTTCAAAATCAAAATATACCCAAACTCTACTGAAATTCAACCAGAATCAAATTCAATCATCACTAGTTTGATTCTCCTTCATCTACTCTCTGATTTCTCTCATCTCTCTCACTCAAACCAAGATCAAAGTGATACTCAAGAGTAATAGAATCAATTGTAATCAAGATCAAAGATCTAAGTCCGTAAAATTCTATCAAATCATACTGCTATATTTGTGGGTGTGATTGTAGCCCGTAAAATCAATTGGTGTGCTTAGTAGCCCGTAAATCTAGTGAGTGTGCTTGTAGCCTGGAAATCAAGTGACTCTGCCCAGAGATCAGGATTCTGGAGGGTGTGTCTCATAGCCTTGAAATCAAGATTGTATTTACATTTACTAGTTGAAAAGAAATCCGTACAAGGAATTGTGCGGGACTGCATGTAGAGTAACTCTGAACCTGTATAAAATCCTGGTGTGTTCTTTCCTTTTTACTTTTACTGCATTTACTTTTATCTGCACTTTTATTCTGTGATTGTTTTTGTGATTGTTAATTACATCATTCCAAGTAGAATCTTAAAGAATTTGAAATGTATTCTTATAATCAATTAAACATTATTCGCCTCCTCTAGTGTTAATTTAGCATTAAGATCCCTATTATGTTGACTCATATTTGGTATTAGTGCATTGGTTTTCAAAGTATTCATCATCTGATTTTTGAAAAAGTTTAAATAGCTATCGACACTGGTAATAATACTGTTAGTAACACTGTTAATACATTTGTTAGTAACTCATTTGTCGAAGGACAATCTACTGCTAGACCTCCATTTTTAATGGTAGTAATTGCACATATTGGTCATGTAGTATGAACATTTATTTACAGTCGATTGGTTTAGACACTTGGAATATCACACAAACTGAGTACACCGAACCCGAGACTAATTTTGCACAGTGGACTGCTGACCAAAAAGAAGTTGCATAAAGTAACTCTAAGGCTATGAATATATTATTTTGTTCACTAGGTAGAAATGAATTTAATAGAGTATATATATGTAAGTCTGCGTTTGAAATTTGGAGAACTGTGCAAGTTCACATGAAGGCACAATAGATTCCAAGATATAGTACACTCGCTTATTACACTGGGTAAAAGTTTTTATGAGGAGGATCAAGTTAGATAAATTCTCAATTCACTTGAGCCTGAATGGGATCAAAAAACACTTGCAAACGAAGAGGCTAATGGCATTAACACTCTAAAAATTAACGAGTTAATTGGTAATTTAATGTCTTTCGAAGCACAAATGTAGGGCAGGAGAGAAAGAAAAGCAATAGAGAAGAAATCTATAGCTTTTAATGCAATGATGGATAATGTGGATTCAGACAGCGATGACGATGAAGAAATTGCTTTCATGACAAGGAATTTCGAAAAATTTCTAAAATATAGGAAGATGAACAATTTCAAAATAAATGACAACAAAAATCCAGGAAGTGGAAGCAGAAGCGGAAGCATTAGATGTTATAACTGCGATGAACTTGGCTATTTAAAATGAGACTGTCCACAACTCGATAAACTAAAAACTACACCAAACACCGACTCATCCAAAAAATAGAGAAGAGCATATACTACAACATTAGACGATTCAGACACATCCTTAAGTGATAATGAATCAGATACAGAAATTGCTAACATGTGCTTCACAGCAATACATAATTCAGAACAAAATGGAGAAATGGATCATAAAAAGGTACGCTTTTAATATATCAAAAGTTTTAATTTCTAGAATGAATTTTTTTGGTTGCTTGATTTGTTGTTACGAATACCCTATAGATTAATAATAATATTTGTTGAATATTGCATGATTATATTTTAAATATTCTAATAATATAATAATAATATAAAATATATTTAAAATTATTTTTCTACAAATAGAATAACTATATATATATATATGTATAATAAACTAGGATATATTTAAACAAAAATCATATTTGAAAAATTCGTTATGTATGTCGACATACACCTCTAGCATATGTTGACATACTCAGGCAGATTTTGAATTTCACAAACTTTGAATTTTCCTCCACCTCTTCACTAACTCCTATGTTCTAAAAAGA
The DNA here is from genome assembly GCA_030737815.1 of Allium fistulosum. Taxonomy (NCBI): domain Eukaryota; kingdom Viridiplantae; phylum Streptophyta; class Magnoliopsida; order Asparagales; family Amaryllidaceae; genus Allium; species Allium fistulosum. Next base: position 706,315,346 of record CM060903.1, on the reverse strand, counting down.
TGTCTCTTAACTAAAGAACATGTCCTTTGATTCTCTATCTATTTACTGTATCTCCATCTATTCATTTTTCACTTTCATTTTCAAACTCAAAAATCGTAATCTCTCTTATTTCTTCAAACTACTCTTCAATGGTGTCCTCAAACAATATTAAGGCAACCACGAGGCTTTCTAATAAAATGAAAGAATATCTTTTTAATGATCAAGAAGCCATGCAAGCCTATATTGAGTATATATCTTTCGAAAAAGTTTTTCCAGAATGATTTGCTATTTTCAAAAAATTTCCTACTTACGATCTTATTAATCTTTGTTTGCAAAATGAAATTCTTGGTTTAATCGATGCTTCTCAAAATAATTTCGTTTGTTATCCAAAATTGGTGAAGATGTTTTATGCAAATTTAAAAGGAAAGTTTTATGATGGAAGATAAGGATAAGTTTGGAGTAATGTCAAGGGGACACAAATTGTTTTAAATTGTGAGCTTTTGGGTCATATTCTTGGATGCAAATCTAGTGGAATGGACCTTTCAACATTTCAAATTGATTTTCAAATCATGAAGTGATTCATGACATTTTCATACGTGACGATGATTTTGAATTTAAAAACAAAAACTTGCATCCAAAAGCAAGAATTTTAAGCTTTCTTTTGCAACAAAGTATCACTACTAGAATGGGTAATTATAATAACCCAACATAAAAAGTTTTCAAAGCTCTTTTCACCATTTATGGTCAATATGACATAAATTTGTCTCAATTCATTTTGGATGAACTTTTTCCTAAAAATCTTTCTAAACATGAAAACACGCTATTTCATGGTTGTATCTTACTTGTGTTTTCAATTATTTTTGTGTTGACCTTAAAGGAGAGGAAACAATTCCTCAAAAAATATCTGACAATGCCAACATTTCACTTATGCATATTTCACCCTTTTTTGAGCCTTATGAAATGCTTGCGGAAAAGGAATAAAGGTTGGCTTGGGAAGAGGAGCAAGAAATAAGAGAAGAGGAGGAAGTAGAAGAGGAAGGAGAGGAAATGGAAGTCGAGGAGAAAGAACAAGAAGAGGATGAGGATACTTCCTTGGAAAGTATCAACATGCCATATAATCCATCCAACAAAGATCTTCTCGAAAATCAAGAGAAGATCATTCACAACCAAAGAAAGCTTAATAAATTATTCTCAAAGAGATTTACCTCAATTTTCAATAAAATTGATAAATTTTTTGGAAAGATCATCCGCAAGCTTGGTGGTTCTTCTTCATCTTCATCCACATCTTTCTAGTTGTTTGTTTAAGATATCTTTGTATTTGGATTTTCTAGTTTAAAGTTTATGTTGAATCTCATGTATCTTTCTTTTATTCCTTGTACTCCTCCTTATTATCAATGAACATTCTATTTCTCGCTGTTATATATTGTCAATTATCTCTGGAAAGTTATATAAATATAATAGTATAGGCCAAAGCAATAGAATTGTAAAATAAAGTAGTTTTGAAAAATATACTGCAAATGTCGACATATGCAAATCATATATGTCAACATATAACAGCCAGTTTTCAAAAAAATTTAAATTTATAAAAATAATAACTACCAAACACCAATTCATTTCAAATGACTTCTTACCCCTATATATACCTATTCACTCCAGAAAATCATTATTTTCAGTCTCTATCTTCACTCTTTTGAATCCTTATACTTATGCCCGGATACACATATTTCTTTTTTTTGAGATCATGGGGAACCTTAAGATCATGGTATTCATTGATACTCACTTAAGTAAACCCCACGCCGTGTGTCTACCCCGCTTTTACTTATTCGTCGCACACGGATGCGTAACGTTGAAACTCCCACTGATGGTTTGGCGCTGGGATTCGAACCTGCCCGGACACAGTCCTTTGGTTCCCATCTCCCATCTCCCAAACCAACCGAGCTACGAACGGCGGGTCCGGATACACATATTTCAACCCTTATACTTAAATAAATACATTATACATATATATATATATATTGAATTTTATTTACGACTTCCAAAGTTTACCATCATAAAACTCAATTTTCAAAATCACTTTCATTTCATATGAATTTCAAATAAAATTCCCATAATCATTCAGATATTAACTATTTTATTTACTAGTTCAATCTCCTTCAACTTGTCTATCATTCCAATTAACTTTTCATCAAATAATTATTAAATTTCATATTTGTATCATTACTAATTACAGTCCAAAATTGGTAATCATCAAATTTATCCCAAACTTTATTTATATGCCACAATCATCCTAGAACTAGATGAGACTGAATAAAATATATAGAAAATTAGGCGAAAACCACTCACCTAGGTTCGATTTCCCCTAAATTGTTCGCTATCCAAAAAAGGCATCTGCTCTAATCGATGTATCCGCGACTTTGATCAGTATTAAAATGTAGCCTTCAATTTGCTCTTTAATCTGATATTTAATTTTTTAAATCTCATGAAGAATTGAGATAGAAATTTGATCTTGATTGAAAATGGTTTCTAGTTTCCGAGATAGAAAGAAGAAGGTAGAAATACATATAAAAAGAAAAATGAATTTAAATTTTCAAAAGTGATAAATGGCTCTACTAGTTAGAGCAAAAAAATAAATGTTTGTTCAAGTTAAGTTGGGCTTATCCTACTTAAAATTAAAATAAAGATTTACAAATATGCCCATAACTTTATTGTCTGAACTTCGATTCGAATAAACAAATATACAACATGCATCAGAAAAATGAGACGGTTGTAATGGCATCAGTTTCATTTCCAAATTCAAAAGTTTGAAAAAGATGCTTTGTCCAATTGGTCAAAATTATTAAACTTATTTCATATTATAAATTACCAAAAATACAGGTTATTACACTCTCCCCCTGAAAAGGAAATTCTTCCCTGAAATTATGAACATAACATCTAAGTCATACGGTTCACAACAATCATTCAATTTAAACCACATCAATACATACATAATATATATATAAACATATATGAATGCATGATCATGTCCTATAATACTTGACTAAATGCAAGAATGCAATGCGGTAGCCGGTCTCCTGATTTACTCGGCCTTCTGAATGTATGCAACATAAATATTTAATAAGTATGATGCAATACAATCCTAATTTAGCATAGATAAAATCTATATGAATGGAGCTATATACATCATATCACAGGTCAAGGGTTCAACCATCCTATCAGTCTATACTAATCTAATTCTATCACAAAGCAACCAAATCCTAAGCATCCAAAAATCTAACATCCAAACGTAGATCCTAAGGAAACAAATCAGAATGAAGGAACATACCGGTGAAGAGATTAGGATGAGAGATCCTCATCTTCTCCTTAGACTCCCATGTGCTCTCCGCCGGTCATTCCTCCACTGCACTCTTACCAACTTCACTACCTTATTCCTAAGTCGCTTCACTTCGTGCTTGACTATACGGGCTGGGCCATGGGACGAACATGGCTCAGGTTGCAACTCCACATCCTCTAACTAACTTAACTTGATAACAATGGTTGAATTATTCACACATTTTCGCAAATGTGATACATGAAACACATTGTGAACTCCTGCCATCTTCTTAAGGAGTTCCACCCTATAAGCTAGACTTCAAATATGCTCCAATATCGAGAAAGGTCCAACAAACTATGGTTCTAATTTTTTCGAATTTCCAAACCTCGTTACTCTTTTCGATGGTGAAACCTTCGCAAATACCAAATCTCCGGTTGCAAACTCAAACTCAGTCCTTTTTTTATCGACCTTTGTCAATCCTATGCGGCCTTCACTCTTTTCCTTGTTAGCTCCACCTTCTCTGAAGTATCCTGTATCATCTTTAGTCCAAGAATTACTTTATCTATCGACTCCCACTAACATAAGGGTGACTTACACGGCCTTCCATACGATGTCATTCCAATACTAGCCTGGTAAGCATTATTATATGCAAATTCAACCAAAGGTCGAGGGTCCTCCTAAGCTCCACTAAAATCAAGTATACAATCCCCGAGTAGATCCTCTAGAACTCTATTCTCCCTTTCCATCTATCCATCCGTATGAGGGTGATAAGCCATACTCAAGTTTTGTTCCATTCCCAAAGAATCCTGTAGACTTTTCCAAATTTAACTCGTAAAAAGTGGAATGCGATCACATACTATACTAACCAGAATTTCATGTTACAGAACTATCTACTTTATATACAAAGTTGCCAAGTTGTCACTATCCTTGTGCTCTTCACTGGGATGAAATGTGCGCTCTTGGTTAATCAGTCCATGACTACCCAAATGCTCTCATTACCCCTTTTGCACCAAGGCAATCCATTGATAAAATCCACAGATATATTCTCCTACTTCCACTGTGGAATCTCTAATGGGAGTAATAGCCCACTCGACTTCTTCTATTCAACTTTTATCCTTTATCATGTCAAACACATTTCCATAAACTCTGCTATATCCCTCTTCATTTCTAGTCAATAGAATTTTCTCTTCATATTGCAATACATTTTTTCTCCGCCCAGATAAATGGTCACCTTAGAATGCTGGCACTCTCTTAGACTTCTACTATCATTTCCTTGACCTGAGGTACACACAACATACCATCTCACCTAAGATATCCTTACCAATCCTTGGAGTAACAAACCAATTGGCTCAACTGTTCACCCCGTTCCAATTGTTCCAAAACTTCAACTAACACTACATCATGTCATTGACTCAATCTAATTCTATCCATTAATGCAAGTCTAACTTTCATCATAGCCAATAAACACGGTGTATATTCTAATGAAGTTTGAAAATCAAAATCAGAAATAAATTCCAGACTCTTCCATTTCAACAACAAACAGTTCACCGTGGTATGCTTCCTACTTAATGCATCAGCAATCACGTTCCATCTCCAGGAGTATAAGTAATTCCAAATTCATATGATGACAGAAACTCCATCCTACTTTATTTCCTCAAATCCAAATCCTTTTGTGAAAATTGATACTTAAGGGACTTATGATCCAAGAATAGCTCAACTCTTTCTCCCAATAAATAGTGTCTCTAAGATTTTAATACAAATACGATGGTAGCTAACTCAAGGTCATTTTTTGGGTAATTCTTCTCATGTAACTTGAGATGTCGGCTAGCATACGCCACCACCTTTCCTTCTTGCATCAAGATAACACCAAGACCGGTTCCACAAGTATTTGTGTAGACAGTAAATGGTTTGGTACCATCGGGGATGGTTAAGATAGGTGCACTCATTAAGAACTCCTTCAACTTAACGAACGCCTTCTCACAATCTAGGTTCCAAGGAAACACCATATTCTTCTTAGTAAGCTTAGTCAAAGGTGCAGAAATCTTTGCAAAGTCCTTAATAAAATTTCCTATAGAAGTTGTAACAACACGTAAATTAATCGTTTTGTATTTGAATATTTAAATCATTTTTAAATATTTAAATAATAGATTTTAATGACCAAATCAACATATTTTAAATATTAATTAATGATAATAAAACCATTTTCAAATTTTGTTTACCAAAATAATTAGTTCAAATGAAAATAAAGAATGTGATAAAAAATCTTTTTTTGAAATTTTGACTTTTCGGCATTGGAAAGTCGTCGAAAAACGTTATGCACATTTTTTAAACTCATATACACATGCACACATATGTACATATGTCATGTGATAAGTTAATTATGTGTTAAAGCTAATAACCATTCTTAATTTAAAATAAAACATGATTCGACTACATATGCATATAAAAAACCTAAATGAACCTAAAGAAGTACACATCCAACACCTTAAGCACCTAGGTAAGTACATAAAAAATTGCTAAGAGGGGGGACCTAGCGGGGTAACATGTGTCAGAAGGAATGGAGGAGGTATGAAGCTCCATGATACATGCACACTTTATATTATTTAATTCCTAAGTCAATTTACTACAATACCCTCCTCATTTGCCTATAAATACCTCCATCCTAACACATTTCTTCACTTTAAATTCTCTTTCCCATTTTCTAAAACCTTTTTGACATATTCTTAAACACCCATGGCTTCTTAGTTTCTAAAAATCCAAACTTTCCACTTTTTTCTTAAGTTAAATTGCTAAAACTAGCTATTTCCTTCTCTACTTCACTTTACATTCAAAACAACAACCATAACTCCCCATTTTTCATCATGGTTGTGCCCTATAGCCTCTAGGTCGAGCCTTAAAGCACCTTCAAGGCCCACTAAGTCAAGTCAATTGTATAATAGCGCATTGTTCTAGTCGCATTTGGGAAATTAGCGCAAGTTTGGTTAAATTAGTAAGCAATTTGGTGAGTAAAACTTTCATCTTCAAACCAAATGTTTTCAAACTATATTTGTATCATGTTATAATTATTGAATGCTTTTTGTATTGGTGAAGTAATAGTTTGGTTGTTGGAATTGGTTTATTGCTTGAAAGTTGGTCGCTTTGAAGAGTTAGTAAGTGAATCATAAGTTATATGAAAATCTAGTAGTTAATTAATTCCGTTGTTAACAAATGCTTGTTACATGTTGAATCATTGTAAACTACCATGTATGTTTGTTCATCCCCTTCCTTTGTGATGGTTGGTTGTATTGAGAATGTCATATACTTGAATTCCGAACTGCCAGTACAACGATAGTCGCTATATCGGCACTTTCGGAAAATCACCTTTTATCGAAACTGTTTGGTTTCACTATCGTGCTTAGAATTATTTTGCAAGTTAAGAATTTTTTTAATTAATGATGTTTTCAAAAATAATTAATTATTTTAATAATGATTATTTAATTTAATCAATTATTTAATTAATTATTTAATTAATAACGATTAAAGTTAACTAATTAACTTATTAACGATGTGTTTAAAATTAACTAATCACTTGGTTAATGATGTTTTGAAATTAACTAACCATTTTATCTAATGATGTTTTAGGTTAATTAATCTTTTAATAATGATGGATTGAAGTTAAATATTCAATTTACTAATGATGTTTATAAATTAATTAATCTTTTTAATTAATGACTTTTAAAAGTTAATAAATCTGTATAACCTTAAATAAATTTTTTCTTAAATAAAGTTTAAATTATTTATTCACATTTAAAATAATGATATTTAATTATTAATTAGTTAAATTAATTATATTTAAATATTATTAATTAAATTAATTATATTTAAATATTATTAATTAATTTAATTAATGATATTTTAAAAGGTAATTTGCCCCTATTTAATTAACAGTTATTGAAGTTAATTAATTAACTTAACAAAGTTTTAAAGTTAATTAATTGATGTAATAAGGATATTTTAAGTTGTTAAATCCTTTTTGTAATGATGTTTCAAAGTTAGTAAACTCTTTAACAAAGTGTTTTAAAGCTAATACTTGTAATGTAAAACCAAGTACGAATTCAGTTTTTTTAAAAGAAAAAGTTTGATTCATTTATGGAAATTAATTAATTTCCATAAAGCGATTCACTTATATGGAAAAGATTTATTTGTATAATTAGCACTAAACATCGAAGAAGTAGACTTGTCGCTATTTCGAAAGTTAAGAATAAACGTAAGACATGACTTTGAGGTAACACTACCTTGACTTGTCCGGTATTATTGTTAACCAAGAAATAGTACAAGTTTGAATTCGATGAGTGGTGGTAAGTATACAAGACTTAATTTCCATATACGATCGTTTTATATCCCCGATAGTCGGTTTCTCCGCTATCGGTTACTTCAGCTTCTTTGTTATCGTTATTCTAAGATGATTTATTGCTCCGTTGAGTATTGATATCCTTTGTCGAAAATGACTAAAACCAAAGCGCAAGAGGAGGCCAAGCTATGTGGGGTTGCTTCCATTAGGATACTTTAACATCTTATCTAGATTGGATTCGGTAGCGCTACTAGATGTGAAATATTCGGACACTCAGTATGTTTGGCGAGGTCTGGCTTAGAGGGTTCCGAGAAGTTTCACAGAGTAAATGAGATTCTTAGAAATATATTACTAGAGGTATACTTCAAGGGGGTGCACCTTTCTGGTCATTTATTGGAGATTTTCCTTTCTTATTTGATTCGAACCTTTAAATTTATTTTCTTATTTGCATCGGGAAGAGTCAACCACTCTTCGTGGTGTTTAATTATTTATCCATTCTTTATGTTTAGATGTTGATTTATGTAGGAGTAAACCTATTCCATGTCCAGTGGCCTGGTCTCACATGTTTTGTGTTTAATTTCACACCTATTGTTTAAAAAGTTTTACACATACCAGACATATCATCTGACCTGATTTGTTTGTTTTTCCTAAACTCTCGGGTACTCATTTTATTTGAGTAGTTCGAGAGTTGCAGGTCTTTTGTGGGCTCTTTTGAAGATGGTGTCTGAGCATGAGGCTTTTCATCTTCTTGGTTATCTATTCCGCTGTATTATCTAGTTTTTGTAAGTGTATTTTGTTTCAGCATATGTAAAGGTAGGATGTTATAACTGCCTAAGCTGATTTGTAGTACTTTTGTGTAACTCTGATAAATCCCTGTTAACTAGTAACCTGATGTACTATTGACTGTTATGGTTTATTTTGCAGTTTCATTGTGAGGTTTTTATTTTGTTCTTTATTTTACCCCATGACGATTCGTCTTTTCGATGCTTGGGTAACGACACACGAACACCGATGATGTGTTAAGTGTCATTCCTAAGGGTCAGAAAGGTGGGTCGTCACAGTTGGTATCGGAGCTTTGGTTGAGCAAACACCATAGCCTGATTGGGGAACAACTCATTAGAGATAGGGTGATTCGAGCCCTAGAATGAGTTAATCTTGAGAGAGCGTTTTCTTTTTTCTCCTCTTAAAGTCTAGTTTTAGATCCATTGTTGCAGTTTCCCTTTTATCATCTTTGACCCTATCTTTGTATTCTAATGATACCTATCACTTATCTAGGTTATTGAAAATGAGTACAAGAGAAAGAAGAGGGAGAGGATCTGGAACCAACACAGATACAAATGGAAGAACTCCTAGAAATGAGCTAGTTGTAGAGCTGGTAGTAAAAGCTGTAATGCAAGTTCAACCGCCTCAGAACTTTGCGACCATGTATAAGATTTACACTGCTTTAGGTGGTAAGCCTTTCTATGGAACCGAAGATATTTTGGGAGTTCAGACATGGCTCCGCTCTTGTGAAAGGATATCCGAGGATCTTTAGTTAAGGGATGCTAGAAAGATACTGTTGGCATCGCGTCAGCTTTAGTAAGCAGCAATAGATTTGTGGGATTCAGTCACCATGAATACAACAGAAGTAGATTTCTCTTGGGCGCAGTTTAAGGAGGTTTTAGAAGCTTAGTTTATCCCAGAGGCAGGAAGGACTCAGTTGTTCAGAAGTTTCATGGATTTAAAACAAGGTGAGATATTAGTGGCACCGTATGAGCATAGGTTCAATGCATTGTCCTGCTTTGGACCAGGATTGATTGATACGCCACTCAAAAAGAATGGAATGTTCATGAAAGGAATGCGACCAGAGTTTCATCGGGAATCTGATTGGTATGGATTTAAGGTTTGAAGCTCTTGATATTGAGCAAGGGGTTCAGAAAGGAGTAGTGCCAATAGTTAATGCCCAACCTTTATCGGTGATACCAGTTGCTAGTAAGCCCTTTTTCAAACGCAAAGGGAAGAAGAAGTGGTCGGGAAAGAAGCCTGGAGGTGGAGCTCCAGCACAAAACAAGCAGTTAGACTTGACCAAGATCCTTTGTTATAAGTGCAACAAAATAGGCCAATTTGCAAATAGTTGCCTAGAGATTAGTCTACCGTTATGCTACAATTGCAACAAGCATGGACATATGAAGAAGCAGTGCCCTTTTCCAAAGAAGGTATCACAAGAACAAGCTTTTACTATTAAGAAAATACCATCTACTTCTACAGGCCCAAAAGGAAATCAGGTGTTGCAAGGTACAATATCCATCTCTGATATTCCTATTAGAGTATTATTTGACACCGGTGCATCCTATAGTTTTATCTCATGTGACCTAATGATCCAGTGAAATCTTAAATATGTTATTGTCCATAATTCTCTTTGTGTGTAAAATCCAATCGGGGGTCCGACCAATCTTGACTCCATATGTTTGAATGTGCCTATTTCTTATCGAGATTGGCCTTTCTTTTCTGACTTATTTGTTCTTGGGTTGACGGGTTTTGGGGTAGTATTGGGTATGGATTGGTTGTTTAAATTTAGAGTGGTCATAAATTGTAATCAAAGGATTGTCAGAATTAGTGATGCTTGAAATGTTGGTATGGATATTTATTATGGGGAGCCTAATAAGTTGATGAGCAGTTTTCTCTTTTCACTCAAAATACCCAAAGAGGAGATAAGGAATATACCAATTATCTGGGACTTCAAGGATATTTTTGAAGAAGTGTAAGGTTTACCTCTTCACCGGGAAGTAGAGTTCCGCATTGATTTGATTCCAGGAACCAGACCGATTGTTCAACCTCCTCGAATGTTGACTCTAAAGGAAAGAAGAGCGTTGAGAAGTAGACGTTTGATTTATTGCAGAAGGATTTTATTAGACGTAGCACATCGAGTTGGGGATCGCCAGTAGTGTTCGTTAGCAAGGCCGACGGTTCTCTTAGATTATGTGTGGATTACTGAGAATTAAATAAGAGTACTATCAAGAATAAGTATCCTTCACCTAGGATTGACGACATGTTTGACAAGCTCTACGGAGCTCGGATATTTTTTCAATTGGATCTTGCCACTAGTTTTCACCAATTAAGGGTAGCATATGAGAGTGTACCCTTAACAGTTTTTCGAACCCCTGCCAGTTTTTACAAGTGGTTAGTCATGCCGTTCGAATTGACTAACGCACCGGCTTATTTCGTGGATTTGATGAATAGAGTGTTTCGGGATTTTCTTAACAAGTTTGTTCTCGTATTCATTTATGACATTCTCGTTTATTCTAAAATGGAGAAAAAGCATAAGTACCATCTTCAAGTTGTTCTAAGTACTATAAGAAGTCATGTTTTAAAGGCAAAGTTTTCTAAGTGTCATTTCTGGAAATCCGAAGTTAGATTTCTAGGGCACGTAGTTTTGGGAGAAGGCATATCAGTGGACCCAACTAAAGTAGTTGCGGTCCAAGATTGGAAGAAACCTGAAAAGCGTCGGAGGTCAGGAGTTTCTTGGGATTGGCAAGTTTCTACAGAAGGTTCATTAAAGATTTCTCGAAGAATGCTTCTCATCTAACAAAGCTAACAAAGAAGGATGCTAAGTTTGTTTGGACACCCAAGTGCGATCAACCATTCAACGAGTTGAAGGAGAAGTTGACAAGTGCTCCCGTTTTAACTATTCCAGATGGGAATGAAGGATTAATAGTTTACACAGATGCTTGTAGGACCGGATTAGGAGCATTTTTGATGCAGAACAGTATAGTAATAGCGTATCTGAGTCGACGGTTGAAACCTCATGAGAAGAATTATGCTACGCACGATCTGAAGCTTTTGGCAGTTGTCTTCGCATTGAAGGTATGGAGGCACTATCTTTTGGGTGCAAAGTTTGAGTTACATACAAATCATAAGTCATTAAAGTATCTTTTTACCCAAAAGGACTTGAACTTGAGGCAACAAAGATAGCTGGAATTTCTTGCATCTTATGACCTAGAGATTCTTTATACCCTAGGAAAAGCAAATGTCGTGGCAGATGCAATGAGTAGGAATGTGGCAACGATTGCAAATTTGGAAGTTAAGCCAACATTAATGGAGAGGCTTGCATATTTCTAAGAAGAAGACCCTAATCTAGCTCAGCTTAAGAAGGATGTTGAAAATGGAATTATTTCTAGTTTTCAGATTGACTCTTGAGGCATTTTAAGAACGAGTGGGATTTGTGTGCCAATGTTAATGGAATTAGACGGATGTGATGAGAGAGTGTCATCGGTCAAAGTTATCTATCCACCCGGGAGTAACTAAAATGTTTCAGAATATGAAGAAGACCTTTTGGTGGAAAGGGATGAAGACATTTCGATCTTCGTGAGCCAGTGTGCAAATTGTCAATAAGTCAAGAGTAATCAGCAGAAGACTACTAGGTTAATCCAACCATTGGAGATACCGATTGGGAAGTGGGAGTAAGTATCCATGGAATTTATCGATGGGTTTCCCAGAACAAGAAGAGGTAATGAAGGCATTTGGATAATTGTAGATCAATTAACAAAGAGTGCACACTTTATTCCAGTGAAGTCAACTAGAATTGCAGCTTCTTTGGCAGGGATTTATTTGAGGGAGATCGTTCTAATGCATGGAATTCCAGTAAGTATAGTCAGTGCCGAGACCCCATCTTCACCAGTAGATATTAGGGGGCATTACAAGCTGCTTTAGGAATACAGTTGAATTTGAGAACAACCTATCACCCGTAGACAGACGGACAAACCGAAAAGGTGGACCGGATTTTGGAAGATCTCTTGAGAACATGTAAGTTGGATTTTGAAGGATCATGGGAATATCACCTTCACCTAGTAGAGTTATCCTATAATAATAGTTTCCAAGCTAGCATTGGCATGGTGCCCTATGAAGCTTTGTATGGACGACCATGTAAATCACTTTCATGTTGGATTGAGACTGGAGGCCGATTAGTTCTTGCACCATAGATAATTCGAGAAACATTAGAAAAAGTGGCTGTGATCAAGGAAAGAATGAAAGAAGCCCAGGATCGACAAAAAATTTATGCCAATCAACGGAGAAGGGACTTAGAGTTTGCGATCGAGGATTTGGTATTTGTGAAAGTTTCCCCGATTAAAGGAGTTGTAAGATTCAGAAGAGCATGAAAGTTGGCACCCAGATTTATTGGACCATTTAGAATCCTTGAGAGAATTGGATCGTTAGACTATAGAGTAGAACTGCCAGAAAGATTGTTAGAAGTTCATAATGTCTTTCATGTATCTCATCTGAGAAAGCATGTTCGTGATCCATCTTTGATTGTTGAGACATCTGTTTAGAAAGACTTGGAAATAGAACCGAATTTGACGGTAGTCCGACACCTAATTCATATTATAGATCGATATAAAATGAGATCGAGAAACAAGGTGGTGAAGCTTGTGAAGGTTCAGTAGAGTGATGATCCCCGCGATTGTACTTGGAAGACCAAGGATCATATTAGAGAAACTTACCCTGATGTAGTGTCAGATTAGTTGTTTGTTGTTTAAATGCATTATGTATGTTCTTTCATGGCATAGTTGTTATGCATTGTCATATGAATTTCTTAGTATAATATATACCTTTTGGAGTGTCTTTTTGTGTAGTAATTTCGAGGATGAAATTCTACTGTGGGGGGGAGGGAGGGAGAGTGTAACGACCCATAAATTAATCGCTTGGTATTTGAATATTTAAATCATTTTTAAATATTTAAATAATGGATTTTAATAACTAAATAAATATATTTTAAATATTAATTAATGATATTATAATCATTTTCAAAAATTTTTACTAAAATAATTAGTTCAAATAAAAATAGAAAATATGATCGAAAAACGTTTTCCGAAATTTCGACTTTTCGGCATTGGAAAGTCGTCAGAAATGTTGTGTACATATTTTAAACCCATATACACATGCACACACATGTACATGTGTTATGTGATAAGTTAATTATTGTGTTAAAGTTAATAACCATGCTTAGTTTAAAATAAAACATGATTTGACTAAATATGCATATAAAAAACCTAAATAAACCTAAAGAAGAACACAACCCCTTAAACCCCTAGGTAAGTACATAAAAACATGCTAAGGGGGGACCTAGGGGGTAACTTGTGCAGGGAGGTATGGAGCTCCATGATACATGCACACTTCATATTTTTTAATTCCTAAGTCAATTTACTAAAATACCCTCCTCATTTGTCTATAAATACCTCCATCCTAACACATTTCTTCACTTTAAATTCTCTTTCCCATTTCCTAAAACTTATTTACATATTCTTAAACATCCATGGCTTCTTAGTTTCTAAATCCAAAATTTTCACATTTTCCTTAAGTTAGATTGCTAAAACTAGCTATTTCCTTCTCTACTTCACTTCACATTCAAAACAACACCCATAACTCCCCATTTTTCATCATGTACATGCCCTATAGCCTCTAGTCCAAGCCCTAAAGCATTTCCAAGGCCTACTAAGTCAAGTCATTTGCATAATAGCATATTGTTCTAGCCGCATTCGTGAAGTTAGCGCAAGTTTGGTTAAGTTAGTAAGAATTTGACGAGTAAAGCTTCCACCTTCAAACCAAATGTTTTCAAACTATATATGTGTTCATGTTATAGCTATTGAATGCTTTTTGTATTGGTGAAGTAATAGTTTGGTTTTGGAATTGGTTTGTTGCTTGAAAGTTGGTCACTTTGAAGAGTTAGTAAGCGAATCATAAGTTATATGAAAATCTAGTAGTTAAATTAATTTCGTTGTTAATAAATGCTTGTTACATGTTGAACCATTGTAAACTACCATGTATGTATGTTCATCCCCTTGCTTTGTGATGGTTGGTTGTATTGAAAATGTCATATACTTGAATTTCGAACTGCCCGTATAGCGACAGTCGCTATATCGGCACTTTCGGAAAATCACATTTTATCGAAACCGTTTGGTTTCTTTATCGTGCTTGGAATTATTTTACAAGTTAAGCAAGTTTTTAATTAATGATGTTTTCAAAAATAATTAATTATATTAATGTTTAATATTAACTAATCACTTGGTTAATGATGTTTTGAAATTAATTAATCATTTTATCTAATGATGCTTAAGGTTAATTAATCTTTTATTAATGATGGATTAAAGTTAAATAATCAGTATACTAATGATGTTTTTAAATTAATTAATATTTTAAGTTAATTACTTTTAAAAGTTAATAAATCTATTTAACCTTAAATAAATCTTTTCTTAAATAAAGTTTAAATTAATTAATCACTTTTAAATAATGATATTTAATTATTTATTACTTGATTAAATTAATTATGTTTAGATATTATTAATTAATTTAATTAATGATATTTTAAAAGGTAATTTACCACTTTTTGATTAACAGTTATTGAAGTTAATTAATTAACTTAGTTAACAAATTTTTAAAGTTAATTAATCATTGTAATAAGGATGTTTTAAGTTGTTAAATCCTTTTTGTAATGATGTTCCAAAGTTAGTAAACTCTTTTAACAAAGTGTTTTAAATCTAATACTTGAAATGCGAAGCCAAGTACGAATTCAGTTTTTTTAAAAGAAAAGGTTTGATTTGTTTATAGAAATGAATTAATTTCTGTAAAACGATTCACTTATATGGAAACAATTTATTTGTATAATTAGCACTAAACATTGAAGAAGTAAGCTTGTCACTATTTCGAAAGTTAAGAATAATCATGAGACATGACTTTGAGGTAACAGTACCTTGACTTGTCCGGTATTATTGTTAACCAAGAAATAGTACAAGTTTGAATTCGATGAGTGGTGGTAAGTATACATGACTTAATTT
The DNA here is from genome assembly GCA_030737815.1 of Allium fistulosum. NCBI lineage: Eukaryota > Viridiplantae > Streptophyta > Magnoliopsida > Asparagales > Amaryllidaceae > Allium > Allium fistulosum. The sequence continues at coordinate 706,299,919 of CM060903.1, read as the reverse complement.
CCATATACGACCGTTTTATATCCCCAATAATCAGTTTCTCTGCTAACGGTTACTTCAGCTTCTTTATTATCGTCATTTTAAGATGATTTATTGCTCCTTTGAGCATTGATATCCTTTTTCAAAAATGACTAAAACCAAAGCCTTGAGAGGAGGCTAAGCTATGTGGGGTTGCTTCCATTAGGATACTTTCACATTCATCTAGACTGGATTCGGCAGTGCTATTAGATGTAAAATATTTGAATACTCGGTAAGGTTTGGTGGGGTCGGGCTTCGAGGGTTCCAAGAAGTTTCACAGAGTAAATGAGCTTCTTAGAAGTATATTACTAGAGGTATCTTCAAGGGGGGTGCACCTTCCTAGTCATTTGTTAAAGATTTTCCTTTCTTATTTGATTCGAATCTTTAAATTTATTTCCTTATTTTCATCGGGAAGAGTCAACCACTCTTCGTAGTGTTTAATTATTTATCCATTCTTTATGTTTGGATGTTGATTTATGTGGGAGTAAACCCGTTCCATGTTCAACGGTGTGGTATCACATGTTTTGTGTTTAATTTCACACCTATTATTTAAAAAGTTTTACTAATACCTGACATATCGTCTGATTCGAGTTGTTTGTTTTCCCTAAACTCTCGGGTAATCATTTTATTTGAGTAGTCCGAGAGTAGCAGGTCTTTTGTGGGCTCTTTTGAAGACGGTTTCCAAGCAGGAGACTTTTCATCTTCTTAGTTATCTATTCTGCTGTATTATCTATTTTGTGTAAGTGTATTTTGTTTCAGCATATGTAAAGGAAGGATGTTATAACTGCCTAAGCTGATTTGTAGTACTTTTATGCAACTCTGATAACTCCCTGTTAACGAGTAACCTGATGTACTATTGACTATTATGGTTTATTTTGCAGTTTTGTTGTGTGGTTTTCTATTCTGTTCTTTATTTTACCCTACGATGATTTACCTTTCCGATGCTTGGGCAATGACACACGAACACCGGTGATGTGTTAAGTGTCGTTCCTAAGGGTCAAAAAGGTGAGTCATCACAGAAGCTATCCAATCCTAAGAAACTATGAACCTTCAAAGCATTTTTCAGTTTCTTCCAATCTCTTACTACTTCTGCTTTCCCTGGATCTACATCCAATCATTCTCTAGATATAATATGCCCAAGGAACTTGACTTATGTAACACCCCACCACTGTACCCATATCGCCAAAGAGTTTTACTATGAAATACTATCTAATAATACGGAGAATTAGGCAAATTGGGTTGTCACATGCGAATATTCCCTTGGTCTAATACTGGTACGTATTTGAAATCATAAACAACTCACCTATACATACTCAGCGTCGACACAAAGCAAGAAACACGTGCGTCTCCAGGATAGAATAATACACAATATGTAACGACCCGAAATTTCCGATCCCGAAAATTCCAGATAGTTATGAAAAGAAGAAAGAGATAGAAGGAGAAGAAACAAGAAACAAGTAACAGAATCTCACATTCGCAGCGGATCAAAATATAATATCATATAATACCATTTATACAAAGAACTGTATCAGTTAAATTACACTTTAATACATCAGAGTTACAATATATACACAAACACTGGACATATATAATCAACATGTCCAAACATACAACAATATATCACAGCGGAATACACTCCATACGTTCCTGCCATCCAGCTCGTCTCCTGAGCTCCAGAACGTCCTTACCTGAAAATCTGTAACACTCGGTCTGACCCGAGCATTATCAAAAAGTAACACCCGGGTCAGGCTGGAAACCAGCGTGAGTAAACCCATCTAACATGAAATACAACAGCATAAACCTATATAAAACCCGGGGTAACTCATGTCAAATTACAAATTCATAATTTGTTATAGACATCACTTATTTCACACATCAATTTCTAAGTACACAAACTTAGATTAAATGGTCTCATTCACTTAAATCATTCCATACGAGCCTATTGATTTCGCATATCAATCTATACAGAATCAAAGTGGTTTCGGGTATTTACTGATACCCGACTCCGGTCTCTTCGAATCCAATGTCATCTTAACTCAAGTTATTCAAATGAAACACAATTCAAACCTCAAATACAGGGTGTCACCTATGCCCATTTACTCATATCGATAAATAACCACATTATCTCAATTTAAACCCAACATTTCATAACATATAGCATCAACAATCACATATCCCAGATATCAATCAATCTAAGGCATGCTATATTATTTAATCATAAGCAAGATAAATTAGTTACACCATTTCCAATTAATTTAAACAAATTAAATTTATTACTTCAATCACCCCTTTATCCTGCTTACTAACAGTAATTAATTACAAATAAATTAATCAACCATCCCTTAATTATACATTTTAATTAATCATCCTTATCTATTTATCTTTAATTACATAAATTAATTATCCTACAATACAATTATTCTTAACCATTTGCAGTAAATAAATCTTTAATTACTTTCATTTATTGCATAAATTAATTACATAAATTAATTGCTGCTATTAATCAACCTTAATCAATCATAACGGTAATTAACCCTTCTGTAATTAATTACCTTAATTTATTAACTCCTTAATTAATTATATTAATTCTCTAATTCTTGATTTAGTAATTCTTCTTTAATTAATCCCATCTAATAATGTTTAATCATTACTAAAAATTTACTTTAAACCTTTGATTTACTATTCAAATTAAAATTCAAAATTTAATTGAGTTAATTACCAGAAATCGTCTTAAACAATTTGAATTTGAAAATAAATCCAATTAGCACTTAAAAAAAAATTGATTAACTTTTATTTCAAAGAACAAGTTTAAATTTGTAAACTTTATATATATATATATATATATATATATTTTGAAAAAAAACTTAGCTTCAGGTTGAACAGATGCTTCTCTCGGGCCAAACCCGAGTTAACTCACAAACAACTCGAGTCACTCTCGAGAACACACTCACAAGCCAGCCCCTACTCGAAAAGCTCCGAGTCGACTACAGGGATAACACGAGAAAGACTTCGAGTCACTCTCGTTTTCCCCCAAACCCCTATTTTCTGTGCACAAGGTACACGCGTACACGTGCGTAACCCATCCAAACGATTCCGATGCTACCTCCGGCCATCACCAAGTCGTCGTTAACCCCCCTACTCCTTGCGATAACCCAGATTTATGAAATCGTCAACAGATCGAAATTGAGCCATCTCGATTGAAACTGGAAAAAATCACCATCGGACAACCCACCAACCCCCGATGTCTCCGGCCTTGATGGACCTCGCCGACCTCACCGATACTTCACCCCAAACTCCAGCAATGATTTCCCCCCATCGCGAACGATTCCGATGCTTCACCGTTGCCGAAACACTCGGCAACTCCGACTACCCAAAACCCAACGCTAAACCCTATCTTGACCCTTCCTGGCCACCACTGTCACTAGAAAAATCTGTAGTCATTTTTCTTGTATCCGTCCACCTACCAGCTTTCTTCGACAACCGCCTCGACGCTGTCCACCACGCCGATCGCCGAAATATAGGTTAAAAGCATATCCTGATCATCTACGAATTTCTCTAAATATACCATATTTAAAATCATGATTTTTGTATTAAAAATCCTAATTCTCAAAGACATAACAGATTATATACTTGAATCTACAATTTAATCACGTTGGAATTTTGATAGAATCGAGTTATTACTGTAATGTATATATTCTGGTTAATCACTGTCTTCAATTCTTGCTTGAATATTTTTAAAATTTAGATCTTGTGGTTTTTAAAACTTTTATTTAAACACCATAACATAATACTGATCAGAGAAGAAGCAGTGGACCATTTCATTTAATATGTAACTTGAAATTGAAGAACAGAGGAATTAGACTATTGTACAGACATACATACAATTATCTGTACACCTATATATATACATTCAGTTTTTTTAAAAAAACATCACGCAAACATATATTCACACAAGACATACTTACTGATACTTTTTAATACTTGGTTTTTGCTAAAACTACACTATCTTGTTTTTAATCCAAGTCCTACCAACGATTAAATAAAAAGATATCAAATTTTGGTTTAGTTGTAGACACTGTAACCTGGAAACAAGGATATAACCACATGTACAGTTTGACACTAATATACAACAGTGTTCATACATATATATACACATGCAAAGATACTTCATTTCAGAAAATCACATGAATCAAGTCTAAATTCACTTCAGGTCATGAAATAAAGTATTTACTCACCTGAGAACAAGTTGGAACAGAGAAGAGTTTCTTGGTTTTCGAAAAGTTATTTGCCTGGATTTGTACATCCCCTTGCTTATTAAGTTGAGATATAGTTCCAGTATCAGTTGTAAGATTTATCTAGTTGCTGAGTTTAGTTTTCAGGTATGCCATTTTTTTTAAACGAACTAAAACTAAAAGATGTACATATATGTAAAGAAATGGCTTTAAACAATGGTAGTAGCTTCTAGTACAAGCTTTCATTAATATGGGTCAGCTATTTTTTTTTTTACTCTATGAGGCTGAGATGATAGTATTTTATGCGTGCTGAGATTTGGCATTAATTGCCTTGTACAAATTTACTTGTTTTACTTTCTTTTGCTTCTTTCATTCGGCTGAAGGTACTTGTATAAACTATTGTTGTCATTTCCCCCTTTTCTTTTTGCTTGTTCTAGCTTGTCTCGGCTGTACCACGTTTCATTTATAAACTTTATTTTTGTATTTGATCAGAGATTTTCTTTATCTAAGGAGGCTGATGTGATATTTATTTGTGCTAGCATTAATTGAACTTGTTTTGTTTCATAAGCTCAACTTATATTTGGATAATATTATCTTTGTACAAATCAGGTCAAAGATCTGTATATTTGTACAAATCAGGTAACTAATAGATTTCTTCTTGCCTTGCCTATCTATATGAATCACTAGGATCAGCTGATGTATTTTCTTAATTTGTTTATGTAACCATATAAGTTATCTTACATACTTATTTATATTTCTAATCCAAATCTTTATTTTCCTTTCTATTAAAGCTTCACTATCAAACGCTCAATTCATATTCATATATATATTTTTATACTTATACTTAGTATTGATAAAATTTAATTTTATTTTAAACATTATCATCTATATTGCATTTATATATATATACCAAATGATAACAAGGTAAAGCATTTTAATTCACTTATGTAAAATAGATTATATATTTCCAAATCAAATTCCCTTTTCAAAATACCAATGTCTATAAATAAATGGAAAATATTTCCAAAAGACTTATTTATTTAATATGATAACTTTATTCATATGTAACCATATATTTATATTATATTCTTAGCCAAGGCTTAAGTACTTAATTTATATTCAGATATTTTAATTATCAAAAATTCAATTGTTCGACCCATCAAAAATTAATATCTCGTTAATAAAATCAGTTAATTTTCCGATTAACAGATATTAAAAAATCCAGGTCGTCACATTCCTCCCCCCTTTGAATCTTTTCGTCCTCGAAAAGGAACGAGGCCAGAATTATTAAAATGCTTAAAATCAGATAAATTTTCTTTGATCATTTTAAAACACTTTAAAAATCTATATAATATTTCTAAAATAGTTTTTATACAATACCTTATAACTCGATGTTTCGACAAGTCCATCCTTGTCCTCACAGAAATTCGGTCATACATTGATCAGGCGTAGGACTGAAAATCTATAAGTACTTGGTAAACTCGTTTCCAACACCCAGTGAAATTACCTTGGAAAATAATTTTATAGAAAATGATTTCGAAAATAGAGGAAATATCTTTGGTGAAAATGCTCTGGAAATCATCACCCCCATCCATGGTCGCAGTTAACCCGATGGTTACGTTGCCGTCTCGGCAAAATCCACAGATAACTGTAGTTCTCTGTGCCACTCGATTACGCCATGGAACCCGCTACATATCGCAGTTATACCCGGGCTATACGTTGCTATCACAGCAAAGACCCATATAACTGTAGGCATCAGCGCCACCGAATTTCGCTGCCAAAAGAATGAAACTCCTCCACTTGACCATAGACCGCAGTCTACCGATGTTGCGTTGCCATCCCGGCAAAATCAAGTGTAGACTATTGGCACTCATCCTCCACACGATTTTCGCTATGGTCCCCACACAGTAGATCGCATCGACATCGAATTACACTGTCGTCACAGCATAACCCAAATGCCCCTGTAGGCATCAGCGCCATCGACTTTCGCTACCAAATAATCCTCAGGAACTAGTTTGTCCGGACTCCTCACAGGATCAACTTTAGAACCTCCCCTTTAGAGGCTCAAGGCAGTACCACTCAGTGGCACTCCTGAGAAGTTCATTCAAGGGAGCGCCTTTTTCCCCAGAGCCAAATCTAAAAATACTTTATACTATACACATATAGTATTTTCCAAATCATACACCAAGTATGAATCTCATATAAAGCTCTTTTCTCAAAATCGATTCCCAAAATCGATGATTCTCAAATTAGGCTTTTCCAAATTTCAAAAATTGATTTTTCCCAAAATCAAAAGCCTTTCCAAAATTCAAAGGATCCAAAAACCTTTCCTCAAAATCATTTTCACAAATCCTTTTTATAAATACATACATATAAAAGTTTTGAAAAATCTTTGAATCAATTTGTACTTGTATAAATCCACTTTTATACTTCAAATACTTTCAAAAATGATTTTCTTCTGGCAGTAGATCCAACAAGGTGATTTTATTATATATAACGAATATAAATAACTTTGTTTATTCCAAATCAAATATTCAAATTAGATTACTTATAAAGTCAGTTGCCAAATTACTTATTTTGATAAAGTAAATTTTAACCATAAAGATATTCCATTTTCACTTTTATTTATTGTATATTTCTCAAAATTTACTTCCATTTTAAAATCATATTACAGTCCTTATCTCCAATTCAATAACAATTTCATTCAAACACGTACGATGTCCACATATCATCCGTACGCAATATCAATCTGATCGCTCACTCGATCACACAATTTCACTTCCGAACTAGCATCGTCCACCCGACTTCCTAGTGCGGACTCAGATCTGGTTTCTTGATCAGAAACCGTCATTCTCCTTGCATAGTCACAACTATGATAGAGAATATCCAGAACCAATCAAAAATCCATACCCAGGTTCACCGTCGAAAATCAAGCGAAAAATCCCAACTCGGATCGATAATATTATCTCGAAATTCTATGCTCGAATCTGGATCAAATCTCCATGCGAATAGAATAATATACGTACATCCTACGTATTATCTTTATTGATTATCAGTTAAATCAATTTCCTTTCTATTCATCCTCACTTTGATCTTATTCACTTATCCACAATTACCTTAATCCCCATTTGGATTATCACATCAATGCTTATCTCAGTTGGGTATTTAAACAATAACAGTTTGAACTCCGACCAGTTTATATTTAGAAAATAGCTTGAAAATTTTGAAAAATAGATAAGTGATTGAAAAATAATTATTAGTTGAAAAGTAGATGGTAAAATAGTTAAGTAGTTGTAAGATAGTTGAAAAATAGTAAAACAATTACAAATTAGTTGTAAAATGGTAACTAGTTATAAAGTAGCTAAAAAGATAGTAATTAGTAAATAAGATGGTTGTAAAATAGCTAAATAGTTTCAAAAGTAGTTATAAAATAAGTATAAGATAGTTCTGGAATTGTTAAAGAAAAATTGTATAGTAATAGTTAGGAAAATAGATTTAGAACAGTTCTTATCAAAATGATTTACTAAAAAAAAATAGTCCAGAGCCAAACTGTTTAATACCCCATCTCCATTTCCATCAATTCAATTTAAATTTCCACTTTCATCTAAATTGACTCAATCCCAGTTTGAATAACTTCAATTTTATTTCAAATTAATCCAATTCAAATTTCCTATTTGAATTTTATACTCATCCATCATAAATCACAATTCTCATTAATTCAAATCAAATTCAGTTTGAACTAATTCAATTTTTAAATCTCAATTTTAAACCATTTCGAATTATATAAATTCGAGCTAAATTTTTTTTTAATTTAATCCCTTAATCAAATTAACCTTTATTTTTAAATCAGTAATCCCAATCTTTAAAGAATTTAATTCTGAGTTCAATTCTCAAAATTCCATTTTAAATTATCTTTACTTAACATATTTCAAAGTTCAAATAAGAATTCAAAAACAATTTAATCTTTAGATTCAAATTTATTATCCATTTCTAACTTCAAACCAATTCCCAGCTTCATAGATTATTTATAACAATAGAATGATACCAGGATAAATAAACATCCCAAATTTATCCAAACACCCATTTACAGCATCCATTTCTATTTCCAGATCTCAAACCCATTTTGAGATCACTCATAACTCCCGTTTAAAATCAACTATTTAACTTTCCAAGTTAAATTCCAATTTCATCTTAAAATTTCCAATTCAGGTTGTTTGTTCCAAACTTATTTAACTTCCTTTAAGTTAAATTCAATTAAATCTCGTCAAACTTACCCAAATTTGAATCCCCACTTCAAATTTTAAACTTCACATTATTAATCTTATAAGTTCAAAAACTTATCACCTTGGATATCACATCTCATTTCCCAAATTTAAAACTCAACATTTAGAGTTTATTTCAAACCATCTTTGTATCCATATATACATGTTTATTTCTTAGCCCACCAGGCTATACTTTTAAAATTTAAACCACCTTTGGGTTTAATTTAAGATAGATCTTTTATTATTATTATTATTATTATTTAAGTTTCAAACAACTTCTTATTTTAAAATAAGATTACATTCAAGTATATTCAGAACAGTATTATTTATTCTTTTCTTTTAACACTTTGAAACAATTCAAATGTTTCTAAACTTAAGTTTAAACTTCGCAATTTAAATCCGTTCTAATTTACAAGTTACACTCATCTAAGTTTATATCCTTAACACGTTTTATTTTGTTCACTCATTAGTACACATCTTATAATTAAACACAACAATCATTTATGATAATAACCAAGATTATCATATCTGGAAACCAATTTACTATTATCTTTATTCTAGAAACATTTCTACAAATTCAGGATTTTAATTTCAGTTTGGATCCATTTCAAATTTATCTTCATTCAATTTCAATTTGGTTGTATTACTATTACCACTTAATTCTCATTATTTTATTTAATTCCAATAATTTTTTAACAACCAATTACTTTAACATTTATTAGTAAGAAATATTGCTTTATATATATATATCAATATATATTCTTACATAAAACCATTTAAAATATTTATATATGAAAATAACAAGTACGCTCTCATATATATAAACACTCAACTCATCCTAGGGTAGTATTGACTCTATCCCTGATGAGTAAACCCACCAGAGCCAAGGTTCTCGCTTAACCTTCGCTCTGATACAACTGTAACGACCCGAAATTTCCGATCCCGAAAATTCCAGATAGTTATGAAAAGAAGAAAGAGATAGAAGGAGAAGAAACAAGAAACAAGTAACAGAATCTCACATTCGCAGCGGATCAAAATATAATATCATATAATACCATTTATACAAAGAACTGTATCAGTTAAATTACACTTTAATACATCAGAGTTACAATATATACACAAACACTGGACATATATAATCAACATGTCCAAACATACAACAATATATCACAGCGGAATACACTCCATACGTTCCTGCCATCCAGCTCGTCTCCTGAGCTCCAGAACGTCCTTACATGAAAATCTGTAACACTCGGTCTGACCCGAGCATTATCAAAAAGTAACACCCGGGTCAGGCTGGAAACCAGCGTGAGTAAACCCATCTAACATGAAATACAACAGCATAAACCTATATAAAACCCGGGGTAACTCATGTCAAATTACAAATTCATAATTTGTTATAGACATCACTTATTTCACACATCAATTTCTAAGTACACAAACTTAGATTAAATGGTCTCATTCACTTAAATCATTCCATACGAGCCTATTGATTTCGCATATCAATCTATACAGAATCAAAGTGGTTTCGGGTATTTACTGATACCCGACTCCGGTCTCTTCGAATCCAATGTCATCTTAACTCAAGTTATTCAAATGAAACACAATTCAAACCTCAAATACAGGGTGTCACCTATGCCCATTTACTCATATCGATAAATAACCACATTATCTCAATTTAAACTCAACATTTCATAACATATAGCATCAACAATCACATATCCCAGATATCAATCAATCTAAGGCATGCTATATTATTTAATCATAAGCAAGATAAATTAGTTACACCATTTCCAATTAATTTAAACAAATTCAATTTATTACTTCAATCACCCCTTTATCCTGCTTACTAACAGTAATTAATTACAAATAAATTAATCAACCATCCCTTAATTATACATTTTAATTAATCATCCTTATCTATTTATCTTTAATTACATAAATTAATTATCCTACAATACAATTATTCTTAACCATTTGCAGTAAATAAATCTTTAATTACTTTCATTTATTGCATAAATTAATTACATAAATTAATTGCTGCTATTAATCAACCTTAATCAATCATAACGGTAATTAACCCTTCTGTAATTAATTACCTTAATTTATTAACTCCTTAATTAATTATATTAATTCTCTAATTCTTGATTTAGTAATTCTTCTTTAATTAATCCCATCTAATAATGTTTAATCATTACTAAAAATTTACTTTAAACCTTTGATTTACTATTCAAATTAAAATTCAAAATTTAATTGAGTTAATTACCAGAAATCGTCTTAAACAATTTGAATTTGAAAATAAATCCAATTAGCACTTAAAAAAAAATTGATTAACTTTTATTTCAAAGAACAAGTTTAAATTTGTAAACTTTATATATATATATATATATATATATATATATATATTTTGAAAAAAAACTTAGCTTCAGGTTGAACAGATGCTTCTCTCGGGCCAAACCCGAGTTAACTCACAAACAACTCGAGTCACTCTCGAGAACACACTCACAAGCCAGCCCCTACTCGAAAAGCTCCGAGTCGACTACAGGGATAACACGAGAAAGACTTCGAGTCACTCTCGTTTTCCCCCAAACCCCTATTTTCTGTGCACAAGGTACACGCGTACACGTGCGTAACCCATCCAAATGATTCCGATGCTACCTCCGGCCATCACCAAGTCGTCGTTAACCCCCTTACTCCTTGCGATAACCCAGATTTATGAAATCGTCAACAGATCGAAATTGAGCCATCTCGATTGAAACTGGAAAAAATCACCATCGGACAACCCACCAACCCCCGATGTCTCCGGCCTTGATGGACCTCGCCGACCTCACCGATACTTCACCCCAAACTCCAGCAATGATTTCCCCCCATCGCGAACGATTCCGATGCTTCACCGTTGCCGAAACACTCGGCAACTCCGACTACCCAAAACCCAACGCTAAACCCTATCTTGACCCTTCCTGGCCACCACTGTCACTAGAAAAATCTGTAGTCATTTTTCTTGTATCCGTCCACCTACCAGCTTTCTTCGACAACCGCCTCGACGCTGTCCACCACGCCGATCGCCGAAATATAGGTTAAAAGCATATCCTGATCATCTACGAATTTCTCTAAATATACCATATTTAAAATCATGATTTTTGTATTAAAAATCCTAATTCTCAAAGACATAACAGATTATATACTTGAATCTACAATTTAATCACGTTGGAATTTTGATAGAATCGAGTTATTACTGTAATGTATATATTCTGGTTAATCACTGTCTTCAATTCTTGCTTGAATATTTTTAAAATTTAGATCTTGTGGTTTTTAAAACTTTTATTTAAACACCATAACATAATACTGATCAGAGAAGAAGCAGTGGACCATTTCATTTAATATGTAACTTGAAATTGAAGAACAGAGGAATTAGACTATTGTACAGACATACATACAATTATCTGTACACCTATATATATACATTCAGTTTTTTTAAAAAAACATCACGCAAACATATATTCACACAAGACATACTTACTGATACTTTTTAGTACTTGGTTTTTGCTAAAACTACACTATCTTGTTTTTAATCCAAGTCCTACCAACGATTAAATAAAAAGATATCAAATTTTGGTTTAGTTGTAGACACTGTAACCTGGAAACAAGGATATAACCACATGTACAGTTTGACACTAATATACAACAGTGTTCATACATATATATACACATGCAAAGATACTTCATTTCAGAAAATCACATGAATCAAGTCTAAATTCACTTCAGGTCATGAAATAAAGTATTTACTCACCTGAGAACAAGTTGGAACAGAGAAGAGTTTCTTGGTTTTCGAAAAGTTATTTGCCTGGATTTGTACATCCCCTTGCTTATTAAGTTGAGATATAGTTCCAGTATCAGTTGTAAGATTTATCTAGTTGCTGAGTTTAGTTTTCAGGTATGCCATTTTTTTTAAACGAACTAAAACTAAAAGATGTACATATATGTAAAGAAATGGCTTTAAACAATGGTAGTAGCTTCTAGTACAAGCTTTCATTAATATGGGTCAGCTATTTTTTTTTACTCTAGGAGGCTGAGATGATAGTATTTTATGCGTGCTGAGATTTGGCATTAATTGCCTTGTACAAATTTACTTGTTTTACTTTCTTTTGCTTCTTTCATTCGGCTGAAGGTACTTGTATAAACTATTGTTGTCATTTCCCCCTTTTCTTTTTGCTTGTTCTAGCTTGTCTCGGCTGTACCACGTTTCATTTATAAACTTTATTTTTGTATTTGATCAGAGATTTTCTTTATCTAAGGAGGCTGATGTGATATTTATTTGTGCTAGCATTAATTGAACTTGTTTTGTTTCATAAGCTCAACTTATATTTGGATAATATTATCTTTGTACAAATCAGGTCAAAGATCTGTATATTTGTACAAATCAGGTAACTAATAGATTTCTTCTTGCCTTGCCTATCTATATGAATCACTAGGATCAGCTGATGTATTTTCTTAATTTGTTTATGTAACCATATAAGTTATCTTACATACTTATTTATATTTCTAATCCAAATCTTTATTTTCCTTTCTATTTAAGCTTCACTATCAAACTCTCAATTCATATTCATATATATATTTTTATACTTATACTTAGTATTGATAAAATTTAATTTTATTTTAAACATTATCATCTATATTGCATTTATATATATATACCAAATGATAACAAGGTAAAGCATTTTAATTCACTTATGTAAAATAGATTATATATTTCCAAATCAAATTCCCTTTTCAAAATACCAATGTCTATAAATAAATGGAAAATATTTCCAAAAGACTTATTTATTTAATATGATAACTTTATTCATATGTAACCATATATTTATATTATATTCTTAGCCAAGGCTTAAGTACTTAATTTATATTCAGATATTTTAATTATCAAAAATTCAATTGTTCGACCCATCAAAAATTAATATCTCGTTAATAAAATCAGTTAATTTTCCGATTAACAGATATTAAAAAATCCAGGTCGTCACACAATATAAACTAATTTATAGAGAACACAGAGTCATCCATGAAATGATAATATATAATAATAAATATACACGAGTCCAAGAGGGTCTACAAAAATAGTTAAATGCCTACTATCATAAAAAATACACATAACATGTCCAATATATACATCTCAATAACACATGAACACATGCAGCTACAAATATACAAATAGATATAAAATACTCTATCCTCCATCTATGCCCAACATCCACATACTGGTCAACTTTTCCCTGAACCTGAAATGTCTCGGACTGACCCAAGTAATATATGAATAACACACAGGTCAGACTATGTCTAGAATGTTCATAGCAATATAAAATATCATCCGACATGGTATAAATAAGTATAACATAAGAGGCACGTGCATACCTCAAATGTCAACAAATCTCAAAACCATGTACATAAAAAATAACTCATCCCTGAATAAAGTTGATCAACATATCAAACGAGCATATAGTTAAGTGGGTAAATAAAACACCGTGTAAAATCAACCACAAATAAATTGGATAAATTAAATTAAATAAGATGAGGATAAAAATGGAAATTTTGCAAAAGTTGAAATTTGAACACGTAAGTTATTCCATTGCGTTCATGGAAAAATTCTGATCAAGTTCCATATATAATATGTTGAAAACGGAGCTCAAACGGAAAAAATAAGGACTTTGAAGTTTTCTGGTTTAAAATTATTTAAATAGAATTCAAATTCAAACAAATAATTAATTTTAAAATTCAAAAGTTAACAATAATTAAACTTAAGGGTTAAGTAAACGTTAAAATTAATGTTAACCTTAAAATGTAATTAAGGAATAAAATAATTGAAAATCAATGGCAATACAAACTTCCCAAAATAAGAACGCACCGGTCGACCACTCCTCTTAGGCCGATCGAACGGTGGGAAGCGGCGGTTGACCGATCGAGAACATTAGTGGCTAGGGTTTTTTGTATGATAAACATACCAGATTATATAATATAAAACCGACTTAAATACGATGGTTTTGGTACATTTCAACTACTATAAATATGAGCCTAGCCACTCACTTTTATTCATAAAATATTTTAGGAACATTAGCGAAGCTCTGTCAATTCGTCTCTTTACAGATTTAGAAAACTCCATTATGGTTTCAGGTAAGAAATCCTATATATCTATCTTTGTTTATTGTTTACTTTCTCAACTTCTTCTTCTCCAGACCTCTAATTTTATGAATCTAACGTATATCAAATCCCTTACTGTGTATACATATCAAAGAAGAAATCTAATAGAGATTGTCAAAGGCATGTCAAATCCAAAGAAGGCAAAGCTAAGGATATATTGTGAGTGAAAATCTTAGCTTTTATATTTTAGTAATTGATTATATAGTTTGGATTTGAATATGCCTTGGGGAGTTTTGGTTTGCGAAAATATCATATTATAAACCCCCAGAACTCCTTCAATGCAAAATGTCAATTTTATGTTGGAATCTCAATTGTTTATGCCAAAATAATGGAAATTGTGTAGATTTGCAGTTTTGATAATTTTATCTTATATTCCACTTCTTATTCTTTTGAATTTGGTCAAAGGATTTTGATTAAGGAATAGTGTGTAAGGTACGAATTTTATTTATAGTTTGCACAGCTTGTTCCCATGATTTAAATAGAAATTCTTTTGTTTATTTGAAAAAGGAGTCGAATAGTGTAAAAATTGGAATTGTAAGTTTCTATTATCAAAATATTCCATTATTTTAATGTAATAAGTTGGGTTTAAATTTTAATTGTATATAAGTCTGTTGATTGGAACTTTTGATATGAATGTTGTAATTTTGGTATTGTTGGTAATATGGAATGAGACTTGTATAATTGCTTAAAGAGTTGATATTTAAACGCTAGTTTAGGGCGTATATTCTGCACGCTTAGTAATTACTAGGTGTGTATCTTTATATGTATATTAGCGTAATTAACGTATAATTGCGTAGTTAAATAGGTTATTAATTTTATTAAAATCCCTCTTAGGAAGGTAATTAATGTTAAAGGTGAAATAAGAAAGATTTCTTATAAGGCCTTGATTATGGAAATGGTGAGATGTGTGATAATATATGTAGAGTGTGATATAGATTATGACTAAGTTATAGAGATGCGAGGTCAGTCAAAAGCACATGGAAGTCTATCCAACTAGTCTAGCTACCGGTAGTGTGACTTTGGGGTTGATATGAGACATTGCCTATAATGAGTAACTACAATGACGCAAGATTAGCCCCAAATTCTATAAGGTAAATATGCCTATCTAATGTGGCTAACAGAAGCTACGAATAGTCAGGCTAATGTGAGATGTCACCATGGGGTACGGTTCATAATACTATGAATCTGCTTTAGAGATTGAAAGTAATAAGTGGTTGTGTAAGGGTCCACCTCTTCTTTATGTAGGGAGTAGTAAATGCTCTGGATTATGGGTTAGGAACTGTAGAGGATATCTCGAGAAAGGTCCCACTTCAATAGGAAGTATTAAGTGGATGAAGAGATTTCGTGCAATATCAGCTAGATAGTTACTAGTGAGGAGTCCGCCATGGGTTATAGATAATAAATGACATGGACCTGCGTTAAATAAGGATTAAATGGTTGAAGCCTGCCTAATTCCCATTTAAAGGTATTAAGTGACTTGAGTACTATCTCTTACATTGATATGACATTATGGATGATAGATATGGGTTATTGGGTTGACAACAAATTGGTTATGGGATTATATTTGGAAAGCCTTTTATTTAAGTTTGAGAAAAGCCCTCGAGCTTATATTTGAAAAGACTTACGATGTAGGTAGAAAACGTAAGATATATTCCTATTTAAATTATACTACCCAAGTACTAATATAGTAAGGCTCGATATTTTTATTCATCGGACATATGTTATTTTAACTTCCTTCCCATTACAACATAGGTTAGGAACGAAGACGCTGAAGGCGGAGACGTTGATGAGACTTGTGGTGGTAGTCTATTTATTTTCTTGTTATTTTCTACAGTTTTTGATGTACCCATGAAATAAAAACAATGTTGTAATTTTGGAATCATGGATATGTTACGATTATTGTTGGGTTTTAGTATTATGGATATTTTGTTATGGTTTTAAATGATATTTTGAAATTTGTATAAAATGGCTATTGTTGTTGTTATTATATTTTATCTTTCCACTATGAGATCTGAATGTTTAAACAAATAGCTATGTATTGTATTTTACTAACCAACAACTAGCTTTGAAATAGTTCTAAGTTTCGATGGGCCTTTTCGGGGTTAGAATTTAGGTCCATTTGAGGGAGAGTTGTTATATTTGGTATTAGAGCCTAGGTTACCCATTCGACGGGAAAAAGTGTACATATAAGAGACGTACTTGTTATTTCTGAAAATATTTTTCCAAAAACCTCTATTATATATATTGTTTGCAGCTAAAATGGTCACAAACACCCAAGAATAGTTTTTGTAGAGAAGTAAGTGAATAAAAGCAAAATTAAACTGAGTAGATAAATAAGTAAGCAATAGAGAATCGGCAATAACCAAAGACACGGAAATTTATAGCGGTTCGGCGTTGTATGCCTATGTCCACTTTGAAGATTATCCTTTATTAATTACTTTTGAATCTGATTACAATGATAGAAAACAGGTAGTACTTGATTACAATGGAGCCTAGAGTAACAAGTAGAGTAATGATCCTCAGAATGACCCATCATGCCAGTATTTATAGATGAAGATGACCAAATATCTCTCTGAAATCTCGGTCGAAGGACATTCTAAACCACATGGGCCCACTAGAGGGATCGCCAGGCCCAATTCCCAAAGAGGAGGGATCAGTACCGATCCCTTCTTTGGTCGAATTTTAGGAAGCGATCCCTATGGTGGCTTTCTCATGCAAAAATATGTTTAACCTCCAATTTCTATGTCATTTGGATCATTGGAGCTCGAGTTATTGTTTGAATCTTTGATTCAACATTGCTTGCATGCTGCTCTCTGCTGATCCCTTCCAACGGATGTATACCGGTCCCTCCAAACTTTTCCTTTTGATGTACGATCCCTAGGGTGAGTTCCCTAGGCTCCTTATATCTTACTCCTCAAATTTCATAGGGAATGGACTTGTAGATCTTGAGATATTGATTATTTTCCTTAAGAATGCTCTTGTACTTTGAAGTATGCCAATCCCTTTTGTTGGTGCCAATCTATGCCGATCCCTCCTATGCATTGAACCATATTTCATACTTCAAACATTCTATATTGCACATCTATCAATTCCATTCAATTCTGACTTCATATTACCATATGTACTTGACTTCTGGGCCCCACAATCACCACTCAAGAATCATGGACCTTGATGGCAGTCGAATCTGACTTGTGCAATCGGTTCAATATAACCGGGTAAAATGCCGGATAACACTTGTCTCCAAAAGTACGTCTTGTGGTGAACATGACATGCTTTGAATCGAAGCAAGCTAGAGTCATTGACAAGAAATCTATCCAGTTTTCTTAATAGTTGCTATCCACCTACTGAATTATTTTTCCAAGGTGCTGTATTTCTCATTGATCGTTATGACGCTTGGTCAATTTCCAATAGTATAAATCCAAGGCTATATTCCACCAGTTAATATATGCAAGTCTAATTCCACAAGTCTAACTAGTTTTGGTTATTTGGTCCAGCTTCGATCTTGAAAGCTTCAGGTTTGATTCCAATTTCTATCGATTTCAAAAAATTGAAATTTCTAGGTCATATATGTGTATGCTCGTATATACTTTCTTGTCGTTGGCTCCCGGACATGCTTGTACATCCATGGGTTACCGCCAACTTTCCCTGCATTTTGTATGTTCATGTTTTTTACAATTTTCATGCTTATATTTACTTGCGTACATGTTCATGGTCGATCCCTCACTCTCTATTTTCTTCCTCTCTTTTTTTAGAAACATTTGTAGGGATCGACATACATTTAGTCAATCCCTTTTTTGTGTGCACGCTAATAGGGGTCGGTATGCTTTTAACCGATCCCTCCCCATCTAATGTCAAACGTACATCCGATTCCCCCGCTTCCTTATATAAGCTAACTCTAACATTCCATCCTTCTACTGTTCTTTTATTCCTTTGCTTTCCATCTATACTCCCACAACAGAACTCTCCTTACTTTAAAAAAGAAAAGCCCGATCCCTTCCCTTCCACTCAACCATCGCTCTAACCAATTGATCCATTTTCCTACTTAATCTTAGATCATCGTTCCACCTTCCAATCAAATGTAGCCTAATCCTTTTTCCTTTTCATAGTTCGCCTTCGATAAATTTAGGTAAGCTTCCTATTTTGTTTTTGATTTTAAGATGAGGTAATGGATTCTACTTCATCGATGATAGTTTGACGCGTGACGTAGTGGAAGACTGAGGGCATAGGTTGTTTGGGGAAGACGAGGTATGGAAAGGAGTAGGGCTCGGTAGAATGATGAAGGAAGATGAAGAAGAGGGAGTGGATGAAGGATCGATGTTGGAGGTTTTAATATAGACCGATCCCTCGTTTGATGATAAGGGATCGGTATGGAGGCATGATGAGAGGATGGTAAGGTAGAGGGATCGGCTAGCTTTGTATTAGTAGAGGCAATGGCGTAATGGATCAACTTGGTGGGATTAGGGATCGGCAAGCCTTTGCTAAAGTAAAAGGATCGGTAGTGTTTGTTAGGAGAGAGGGATTGGTACTACTAGATTGAGGAGAGGGATCGGTTGAAACGCTTTGGGATAGTGTAACAACCCGTATATTTGGACCATTTAAATTGACAATAATCCACACATGTCAACTTAAATAGTACAAAACACGAATCATAAATGGAGTATAAGTATATAAATGAGAATCATCACAGAATCACAGAAAAATATAACATAACAGAATAGTGCAGCGGAATTACAACAATGTCATAATAGTAGTTCATGAAGCTACTAAGAAAATACAACAATGTCTCAAGTAAAAGAAATACAACAACAGAGATGTCCAAATAGTCCAAATGGAAAGAACAATACTGATAAAGATAAGATAGTCTTCAAGTCTTCAGCTCCAAATAAGCAGCAGCAACAATCCTCAATCTGATCCGAGCATATGCACAAACAAACACTCGAATCAGGACATATATTCTTATACAGATAATATGGTTAGAAATTTTGAAATAACAATAACTCAAAGATGATTGGAATAAGCATCTTTCAGGATCCGATAAACTATCTATATATAGTAGAGTACGATAGGTAGATAATGTCTATCAGTAATAATAAAGGTATCAAAATAGTGTTAAGTCATGGCCCATTCCACCCTTAACACATTTTTATTCCCAAAAGCATATACAAGACCGTAGTTTCCCCAAAACCGGAAGTCACCAGAGGGCAATACATATACTAAAGGTACAAATCAAAATCGTAGTGGTCGCGCATAAATGGAATACAAGTATGACAAGGCACATGAGGCTATACCCAAGATAGTGATACTACCGTTCGCCTGATCCGGGCTGGTGAGAACGCAACGCCGCAGCGCCCGCAACACCGTGAGACAACACTCCCAATTCAAGGGTGCGCACCAATCAATCACAAAGTAAAAGAATAGTTTACGAAGAAGTGTGTCCACTTGAGGTAGCTAATCCTCCATTGGCCCGGCACAGCTCCTGTTTTAGTCATTTCAAATTTGACACAAGTGTCAAGGCTATCCATTATCGTTCACTTTCTTCAATCATCAACGTTCGCCAATCCAACCACTTCATTCTGGATCATCACTTCGCGTATAGTTATTAAAGTGGTTTCCGGTTTAGACAGTGAGTATGCCCCAAACCGACTCCGGTTCCTTTAATAACCTTTCGTGATTATAACACCGATTGGTCGTTAATATATTTCAAAACCAAACAATTTCAATTTGAATTCGTAAATCGACAATTCGTTAGTCTTTTGAAATCAATTTCCAAAATTACGTTTCGTAACTTTCCAATTTCAATTTCAACATTTCTATATTTCAATTTCAAAGTTTCAATTAAACAATTTCAATATTCATTGCATTTCGTATATAAGTTCATTCCAAAATTGTTTAACTAAATTTACGTTCAAAACGATTTAAATCAATTATCGCTTTCATTCGATATTCATTAGATTAATTTAACATCAATCAATTTCAATTCAATTTCTAATTCATTTCGTTACATTTAAGTTCGATTACATTATCAAAGTTTACAACTTATTTACAATTTACACTTATCAAGTCCAATTCTTTAAATTACAATTCTTCCATTTGTTTCGACAAAGCGCATTCAATTTCTTATCAAAGATATTTCTTTCAATTTCAAACTTAGTTAAAACTTATTTTCACTTGTTCAAAAATTCAATTTTTCTTAATAAAGATATTCAATTCAATTTAATTTAAAATTCGATCTCATCAAAATTTCAATAAATTTCAAATCTTAATTATTAATTTTTCAAACTCATTCATTAATAATTTCAACTTAATTGTTAATAAATTCAAAATTTCAATTATTAATTATTTCAAACTACGTTATTAACAATTTCACACTTAACTATTAATAATTTCAAAAGTTAATTTATTAATAATTTCAAAACTTAATTATTAATAAATTTCAAATTTATTTTCAACTAATTCTAAATTTAATTATTAAATAATTAAATTTTAAACAATATTCCTTTGTCAATTACTACTTTAATATTCGTTCCAAATTCAAATATTCACATTTACATTTATTCCAATTTAAATTCCAAATTATCCAAAACTTTGTTATTCGTCAAATAAAACTTTATTTTTTTTATTTAAATCAAAACATTTGACCAATCGGGTTTTATTTTAATTTTCTATCCTAAGTCAAAATTATTTGGGTATTTATCATTTCAACCCGATTCCATTTAAATTCAAAAATCAAAACATACAAAGGGAACTTGCAGTGTGATAGCTGGGATGGTGTCAAAGTAAATAAACAAGCAATAGCATCCATTCACAACAATTCAATCAATTTCAAATAATCCCGAAATAATCGTATTAATTCGCGTTTGTTATTTACGCCAATTAATATAACTATTTCTAGAATCTACTCTATCATTTCAAGTAGATTAAAGATTATAATAATTCAGTTTCACTTGTCATTCAATTTCAATTACAGCAGTTAATTCAATACGTTCAATAGTCCAAAGTGACATTTATCAAATTCTACGTGTCAATTTAAAGGGTCAATTTAATTAATCAATATTCATCATATATAAAGGGGTCGAGTTAACAATCAAAATTTGACATATATAATTCTTTTTAAATCGTTAATCATCCTATATCCAATTTTAACTTGCAATTAATTTATCACTTAACAATAACAATTTACATCCAATTCCACATCACATAGCAATCATTTATCAATTCAAACTTGCATAAGAATATAGTCGTGAAAATTAATTCACCTTCCGTGGATAAGAAATTTGGCGGCGAAGCACGAAGAAGCAGAAAAGAGACGGTACAGCACAAACAACGGACACTGTAATATCGACAAAAGAAAACGATATTAATACAATGAACGTTTGTATATAATTTATAAATTTATATAAATGCGCTTACCGAAGACGGAGAAAAGAACGAAGCTGAAAATTTGCTGCTGCGAAAGAAGTCAGTCGGTTGCTTCTGCACACAACGAAAAGAAAAAGTCGGTTACACTTAAACCCATACGTCAACTCATATACACCAATATATAAATAATGACGACAAAGAAAACGGTTTTTTTTTTTTTTTTTTATAAACAAAGCCGTGACTTCAAGGAACGCAACATGCATTCAATTTCACGCGCGCATATACAACATCGCACACGTTCCCATCTACCTCCCTTTCCCCTACTTGCTGTAAACCTCCAACTCAAGCATATTTTCTTCTTTTCTTTTTTTTTTTTTTTTTTTTTATACAAACCAAGACTCAAAAATGCGACAGCTCCCCTACACTTTCACGCATGCAACTTTGCTTCCCTACACTACACGTATGCAACTTTGCTTCCCTACACTACACACATCACACAAAGCACTACTTCCCTACACGTAACTTTATTTTTCCCTTTCTATTGCATGCCAACATTTACATCCTCCCACTTCCCTCACTTCTTGCAACCCTCCAACATATGCATGCAACCACAACATATGCACGCACACTTGTTTCCTTTTTTTTTCTTTTCCTTAGAACACGTAAAAGTGTTCCATAAGCATATACAGCCTATATATAGGCATGCGTTTTTTCAGCCATTCACGGCCAACGCTTTTTGTTTTTATTTTAATTTTTTCTTTCAGGCGAAAATTATGAAGAAGAAGAGAATACGAGAGAGAAGAGAAAGAAGTACCTGAAGAGATACAAGTTTGAGATGGAACAGTCTGAAGTGAAAAACGAAATGTTTCTTTTATATTTACTATCTGAGTACAGTAAAAAATTTCTATTGAACTTTGTACAGTCACATTCATTTCCAATTCTCACCGAATTCCCAAACGTCTCTATCAATTCCCAAAGCAACTTACTAGCTTCCAACCAACCAATTTAAACGTTAGTTCAGATTATATTTTCCAATTTCTTTTGTAAATGGGCTGAGATTTTATTTAACCGGTCCGTTCGGAACCGTTAAATCAACGCGACGGATTTTTGTCGGACCTCGATACGCCCAAATAAATATACCGTTATGATCAGTGCGACGACGCGCTTCCAACGGTACACAGATTATTGCGTTACGATGATTTTATAAAATTTGCATTTACGCCGCTTAAATTGTACGCTATGCAAAACAATATAAACGGAGCAGGCGATGACAGTTTTAGACGAAACGAATCATAAAATCTTGATCAGAATAATTTTTACAAGCGGACTGTGTAAAAATATTTGGATTTGAAAGATAAATTTTACGCAGCTTTATATGGACTGATATACAGTAAAACGCGAACGGACTTTACTGTAATATTTTTCAACGAAACTTTTTCTATGTCCATATCTAACTAGACGTATGTCAAAAAATAAAGTTTGGGCGTAAATTGAGATCGTTATAATTTCAA
Organism: Allium fistulosum; assembly: GCA_030737815.1. Classification (NCBI taxonomy): domain Eukaryota; kingdom Viridiplantae; phylum Streptophyta; class Magnoliopsida; order Asparagales; family Amaryllidaceae; genus Allium; species Allium fistulosum. The sequence goes on along the minus strand of CM060903.1, from coordinate 706,276,351 downwards.
AATTTTTATTGAAACGATGAATTTAAAATTTAAAATTGGGTCGAAAATTAGGGTCGTTACAATCTCCCCCACTCAAAACTTTTCGTCCTCGAAAAGGAACGAGAAGAGTGAAGTAGAAATGAAATAAGTAGGAAAGTTAAGATAGATTTAGAGAAATTTGAATAATACCTGAAATTAATAGTTCGGGGTTTGAATCCCGAATACTATCCTCAGTTTCCCACGTGCAATCTCGTTCATCTGCACTCCACTGTACTTTGACGAGATTTACCGACTTCCTTCTGAGTTGTTTTGTCTCACGATCAACTATCCGTAGTGGCTTTCGTTCGATAGTCAAATCAGGCTCAATAACTATCTCATCCAACTGAGCAGTGGGGATGGTCATCGATGGATCGTGTACAACTTTACGGAGATGTGAGACGTGGAATACGTTGTGAACACCAGCGAACTTCTCTGGTAATGCAACTCTATATGCTAATGTTCCGACCCTTTCTGTAATCTCAAACGGACCAACAAATCTGGGAGCTAGCTTTCCCTTCCTTCCAAATCGAACAATATTCTTCAAAGGCGACACTTTCAGAAAATACTTTGTCTCCTACACTGAATTCGAGATCTCTTCTTCTTTTGTCAGCATAGCTTTTCTGTCTATCCTGTGCCGTCTTTATCTTCTCCCTGATTTCTTCGACTTTTTCAGAAGCTTCCATAATCATTTCTGGTCCAAGCACTAATCGATCTCCAGACTCAATCCAACAAGCTGACGATTTGCACGGCCGTCCATATAAGGCTTCGAACGGTGCCATACCAATGCTTGCCTGGTTTATAAAGGATAATTAATTCAAATTCGAATATACTTATTCAAATTTGAAATTCAAATTCTTTACCTGGTAACTATTATTATAAATGAATTCAACCAAGTGAAGATGGTCTTCCCAAGATCCACCAAAGTCAATAATACAAGCCCGGAGAAGATCTTCCAAAATCTGATTCACCCTCTCAGTTTGGCCATCTGTCTGAGGATGATAAGCTGTGCTCAGATTCAGTTTGGTGCCCAAAGTATCCTGAAATGCTTTCCAGAATTTACTGGTGAAAATAGGATCTCGATCGCATACAATACTAGATGGTACACCATGAAGTTTAACAACTTCTCTCATGTATATCTCGGCCAAACTCGAAGCTGTACGAGTGGTCTTGACTGGAATAAAATGAGCGGACTTCGTCAGTCTGTCGACAATCACCCATATGCTTTCATTACCCTTTCTAGTCCTTGGTAGCCCATCAATAAAGTCCATAGAAATCTGCTCCCATTTCCAACCTGGAATCTCTAGCGGTTGGAGCAATCCTGCTGTCTTTCTGTGATCAGCTTTAACTTGTTGGCAAGTGGTGCACCTGCTAACATAGATAGAAATATCGCGCTTCATTCCACTCCACCAATATAGTTTCTTCATATTCTAGTACATTTTAGTGACACCGGGATGAATTGAAAGCGAAGACTTATGATTCTCTCGCAGTACTTCCTGTCTAAGACCATCAACATTAGGAACACAAATTCGATTATCAATCCTCAAGATTCCATTACTATCAACATGTGCACCCACTTTATTATCAGCATTTTCAACTCTGCCAAGAACTATTTCTTTCATGCGATATAGCAAAGTGTCCTCGTATTGTTTAGCTATAATACGATCCACAAGAGCTGGGGAGACGGAAAGCTGGAATAACATTCCTTCAACAAGATTACAACATATCATAGCTTGGTTTCTGCTCAAAGCATCGGCTACGGCATTAGCTTTCCCCGGAGTGTAGTTAATATCAAGATCATATGCAGCTAGAAATTCGAGCCATCGGACTTGCCTCTGGTTCAAGTCCTTTTGCGAGAAGATATACCTCAATGACTTATGGTCAGTGAATAACTCGAATTTTGTTCCCAATAGATAGTGCCTCCATAGCTTAAGAGCAAATACAATCGCAAGAAGCTCTAAATCGTGGGTTGCGTAGTTTGTTTCATGGGTCTTTAACTGACGACCAGCATAGGCAATAACCTTTCCTTTCTGCATTAAAACAGCACCAAGACCATCTCGACAGGCATCTGTGTAGACGGTCAATCCTTCGCTACCATCAATAACTGTAAGAACTGGGGCAGAGGTCAACTTTCGCTTCATCTCATTGAAAGCTGCTTCGCACTTTTCGCTCCAAATAAATTTCACATTCTTTCTGGTCAGTGCGGTAAGTGGTGCGGCAATACGAGCAAAGTTTTCTATAAATCTGCGGTAATAGCCGGCCAAACCCAAGAAACTGCGGATGTCTGTAGGAGTTTTGGGAGTCTCCCAATCCTGCAAATTCCAAAGATTCGAATTAAGAAAAGATAAGTTGTTTTGATAGAATTTGACGAGTAAGAATAGAACTTACATTGATTACGGCGATCTTAGCTGGATCGACCGAAATCCCATTCTCTGAAACAATATGGCCGAGAAATCGAACTTCATCTTTCCAAAAATGGCATTTTGAAAACTTGGCTTTAAGCTGATGGCTGCGTAGAGTTTTAAGAACAAAAGCCAAATGCGACCTATGCTCTTCCACATCCTTAGAGAAGACGAGAATGTCATCGATGAAAACAAGAACAAACTTGTTAAGAACATCCCGGAAAACTCTATTCATCAAGTCGACGAAATAAGCTGGAGCATTAGTAAGACCGAACGGCATAACCAGCCATTCAAAGAAACCAGTCTCAGTGCGGAATGCTGTCTTAGGAATACTCTCCTCGGCAATTCTGAGTTGGTGAAAGCCAGTAGCCAGATCGAGTTGAGAGAATACTTTAGCTCCATGAAGCTGGTCGAAGAGATCGTTGATGCGGGGCATCGGATATCGGTTCTTGTGTGTGAGTTTGTTCAGCTCTCTATAGTCCACACACATTCTGAGAGAACCATCAGATTTTGTGACGAACACCACTGCAGCACCCCATTCTGAATGACTTCGCCGAATCAAGCCTTTAGAAAATAAGTCTTCAATTTGAGCATTCAGTTCAGCTTTTTCTTTAGGAGCCATTCTCCGAGGAGGGAGAACTACTGGTCGGGCACCAGGAATAAGGTCAATGCGGAATTCGATTTCCCGCGGTGGTGGTAGAGAATTGACTTCTCCAAATACATCAGAAAAAGATTGGACCACTGGAGTAGAGCTTAGTTCATTTGGATGGGAGTCAAGTGAAAATATAAAACTCCCAGCATATTCTTGAGGTGATTTTCCTTCTATAACCAAAGGCATGCCCTGGTTATCGATGAGAGATACTGTTCGAGCTTTGCATGAGATATTGGCTTCGAACTTCCGTAGCCAATCCATGCCCAATAGTATATCGAATGCTTCAAATCCGAGGACATAGAAATCCCAAGTGAAGTGGTGAATGCCATGCATAAGAGTGACATATTTACAAACCCTTTTAAGGTTAGCAGGCCCTCCAATAGGGTTTGATACACATAAGAAGGTAGATGAAAGAATGGGTTCCAGACCAAGTTTATTGCACAAATCAATAGATATGAAACTATGTGTTGCTCCGGTATCAAATAGAACTTTAACTGGTAAAGTATGCAACATAAAAATACCCTGTAATGTACCTTGGTCATCAGTAGGAGCAGGTGGGGTAGGTGGATCATGGGCTGAAGAAGTCATAGCAAAAACCCCGGCCGTCTTTCCCTTTTTATACATAGGACAATCCTTCTTGAAATGGCCTGGCTGCAGACATACGTGACAGAGATCGTTCCTAGTATTCTGAGGAGGCGGAACAGCGGCACCGGCAGATGTTGGACAGCTGTTGGCATAGTGACCCCTCTGGTCGCACTTGAAACAAGTGATGGAGGATATGTCAATAGGCTTCTTCTGAGAATAGCCAATTCCAGATTTCTGCTGCCAATTCTTCTTCTGTTGCTCAAAATTTTGCTTCCTCTTTCCCGACTGATTAGCTGGTGTCTGAGTAACTGGGGCTTTGGGGACAGATGTACCTTTAGGCTTTCCCTCGTATCGAAGAGCAAAATCCATCAACTCAGTGAAAGTTCCATGGACATGAGCGGTGAGGAGCTCGTAATACTCTAGGCGTGCGCCATGTATGAACTTCTCGTTCTTCAGTAGAGGTGTGTCAATCAAGCCAGGTCCGAACTTGGAGAGTTCGTTAAACCTCCTTTCGTACTCAGTAAAGGTCATGCTACCCTGCTTGAGATCCATGAAAGACCGATAGAGTTGGGCCTTCCCAGCAGCTGGCATCCATTGAGCCATGAAAGAATCCCTATTACAAATGATATGAAACGAATCAAAATTTTGACGAGATAAGAGAGAATTTATTTAGTAGGAATTTTAGATAGATTACTACCTAAACTGGGCCCAAGTGATGGTTTCCTCATCAGTTCGAGAAGTGACTGATTCCCACCAATCTTGAGCAGCATCCTGAAGCTGCCAAGCGGCTAACTTGCGCTTCTGAGCATCTGCGATCTCTAAGCCAGAAAAGATCCTTTCCAAACTCTTTAGCCATTGTTGTGCTTCGATGATACTCTCGGAGCCAGTAAATTTGACTCCTCCAAGCTGAGTATACTCTTTGCTAAGAGTGGAGAATCGGATAGCGGGAGCTGGAGCATGTAGACCAGGAGCATTTCCACCCCTGCCTCTAACATTTCTTCTGGTAGCCATCCTGGAATACCAAAAGTGATTTAGAATCAAAGATAGAAATTTATAGAACTTAAGGAAATTCTATTCAACGAATTCAATAAGAAAGATGAATCAAGAAGGTGGATTCTGAAATGATTCTCCTCATTCTAGGGTATGTTTACCCTATCTCTAAAGAGCTTTAAACTCCACAGGCTAAGGTTATCGGGAACCAAAGCTCTGATACCAACTGTAACAACCCGTATATTTGGACCATTTAAATTGACAATAATCCACACATGTCAACTTAAATAGTACAAAACACGAATCATAAATGGAGTATAAGTATATAAATGAGAATCATCACAGAATCACAGAAAAATATAACATAACAGAATAGTGCAGCGGAATTACAACAATGTCATAATAGTAGTTCATGAAGCTACTAAGAAAATACAACAATGTCTCAAGTAAAAGAAATACAACAACAGAGATGTCCAAATAGTCCAAATGGAAAGAACAATACTGATAAAGATAAGATAGTCTTCAAGTCTTCAGCTCCAAATAAGCAGCAGCAACAATCCTCAATCTGATCCGAGCATATGCACAAACAAACACTCGAATCAGGACATATATTCTTATACAGATAATATGGTTAGAAATTTTGAAATAACAATAACTCAAAGATGATTGGAATAAGCATCTTTCAGGATCCGATAAACTATCTATATATAGTAGAGTACGATAGGTAGATAATGTCTATCAGTAATAATAAAGGTATCAAAATAGTGTTAAGTCATGGCCCATTCCACCCTTAACACATTTTTATTCCCAAAAGCATATACAAGACCGTAGTTTCCCCAAAACCGGAAGTCACCAGAGGGCAATACATATACTAAAGGTACAAATCAAAATCGTAGTGGTCGCGCATAAATGGAATACAAGTATGACAAGGCACATGAGGCTATACCCAAGATAGTGATACTACCGTTCGCCTGATCCGGGCTGGTGAGAACGCAACGCCGCAGCGCCCGCAACACCGTGAGACAACACTCCCAATTCAAGGGTGCGCACCAATCAATCACAAAGTAAAAGAATAGTTTACGAAGAAGTGTGTCCACTTGAGGTAGCTAATCCTCCATTGGCCCGGCACAGCTCCTGTTTTAGTCATTTCAAATTTGACACAAGTGTCAAGGCTATCCATTATCGTTCACTTTCTTCAATCATCAACGTTCGCCAATCCAACCACTTCATTCTGGATCATCACTTCGCGTATAGTTATTAAAGTGGTTTCCGGTTTAGACAGTGAGTATGCCCCAAACCGACTCCGGTTCCTTTAATAACCTTTCGTGATTATAACACCGATTGGTCGTTAATATATTTCAAAACCAAACAATTTCAATTTGAATTCGTAAATCGACAATTCGTTAGTCTTTTGAAATCAATTTCCAAAATTACGTTTCGTAACTTTCCAATTTCAATTTCAACATTTCTATATTTCAATTTCAAAGTTTCAATTAAACAATTTCAATATTCATTGCATTTCGTATATAAGTTCATTCCAAAATTGTTTAACTAAATTTACGTTCAAAACGATTTAAATCAATTATCGCTTTCATTCGATATTCATTAGATTAATTTAACATCAATCAATTTCAATTCAATTTCTAATTCATTTCGTTACATTTAAGTTCGATTACATTATCAAAGTTTACAACTTATTTACAATTTACACTTATCAAGTCCAATTCTTTAAATTACAATTCTTCCATTTGTTTCGACAAAGCGCATTCAATTTCTTATCAAAGATATTTCTTTCAATTTCAAACTTAGTTAAAACTTATTTTCACTTGTTCAAAAATTCAATTTTTCTTAATAAAGATATTCAATTCAATTTAATTTAAAATTCGATCTCATCAAAATTTCAATAAATTTCAAATCTTAATTATTAATTTTTCAAACTCATTCATTAATAATTTCAACTTAATTGTTAATAAATTCAAAATTTCAATTATTAATTATTTCAAACTACGTTATTAACAATTTCACACTTAACTATTAATAATTTCAAAAGTTAATTTATTAATAATTTCAAAACTTAATTATTAATAAATTTCAAATTTATTTTCAACTAATTCTAAATTTAATTATTAAATAATTAAATTTTAAACAATATTCCTTTGTCAATTACTACTTTAATATTCGTTCCAAATTCAAATATTCACATTTACATTTATTCCAATTTAAATTCCAAATTATCCAAAACTTTGTTATTCGTCAAATAAAACTTTATTTTTTTTATTTAAATCAAAACATTTGACCAATCGGGTTTTATTTTAATTTTCTATCCTAAGTCAAAATTATTTGGGTATTTATCATTTCAACCCGATTCCATTTAAATTCAAAAATCAAAACATACAAAGGGAACTTGCAGTGTGATAGCTGGGATGGTGTCAAAGTAAATAAACAAGCAATAGCATCCATTCACAACAATTCAATCAATTTCAAATAATCCCGAAATAATCGTATTAATTCGCGTTTGTTATTTACGCCAATTAATATAACTATTTCTAGAATCTACTCTATCATTTCAAGTAGATTAAAGATTATAATAATTCAGTTTCACTTGTCATTCAATTTCAATTACAGCAGTTAATTCAATACGTTCAATAGTCCAAAGTGACATTTATCAAATTCTACGTGTCAATTTAAAGGGTCAATTTAATTAATCAATATTCATCATATATAAAGGGGTCGAGTTAACAATCAAAATTTGACATATATAATTCTTTTTAAATCGTTAATCATCCTATATCCAATTTTAACTTGCAATTAATTTATCACTTAACAATAACAATTTACATCCAATTCCACATCACATAGCAATCATTTATCAATTCAAACTTGCATAAGAATATAGTCGTGAAAATTAATTCACCTTCCGTGGATAAGAAATTTGGCGGCGAAGCACGAAGAAGCAGAAAAGAGACGGTACAGCACAAACAACGGACACTGTAATATCGACAAAAGAAAACGATATTAATACAATGAACGTTTGTATATAATTTATAAATTTATATAAATGCGCTTACCGAAGACGGAGAAAAGAACGAAGCTGAAAATTTGCTGCTGCGAAAGAAGTCAGTCGGTTGCTTCTGCACACAACGAAAAGAAAAAGTCGGTTACACTTAAACCCATACGTCAACTCATATACACCAATATATAAATAATGACGACAAAGAAAACGGTTTTTTTTTTTTTTTTTTATAAACAAAGCCGTGACTTCAAGGAACGCAACATGCATTCAATTTCACGCGCGCATATACAACATCGCACACGTTCCCATCTACCTCCCTTTCCCCTACTTGCTGTAAACCTCCAACTCAAGCATATTTTCTTCTTTTCTTTTTTTTTTTTTTTTTTTTATACAAACCAAGACTCAAAAATGCGACAGCTCCCCTACACTTTCACGCATGCAACTTTGCTTCCCTACACTACACGTATGCAACTTTGCTTCCCTACACTACACACATCACACAAAGCACTACTTCCCTACACGTAACTTTATTTTTCCCTTTCTATTGCATGCCAACATTTACATCCTCCCACTTCCCTCACTTCTTGCAACCCTCCAACATATGCATGCAACCACAACATATGCACGCACACTTGTTTCCTTTTTTTTTCTTTTCCTTAGAACACGTAAAAGTGTTCCATAAGCATATACAGCCTATATATAGGCATGCGTTTTTTCAGCCATTCACGGCCAACGCTTTTTGTTTTTATTTTAATTTTTTCTTTCAGGCGAAAATTATGAAGAAGAAGAGAATACGAGAGAGAAGAGAAAGAAGTACCTGAAGAGATACAAGTTTGAGATGGAACAGTCTGAAGTGAAAAACGAAATGTTTCTTTTATATTTACTATCTGAGTACAGTAAAAAATTTCTATTGAACTTTGTACAGTCACATTCATTTCCAATTCTCACCGAATTCCCAAACGTCTCTATCAATTCCCAAAGCAACTTACTAGCTTCCAACCAACCAATTTAAACGTTAGTTCAGATTATATTTTCCAATTTCTTTTGTAAATGGGCTGAGATTTTATTTAACCGGTCCGTTCGGAACCGTTAAATCAACGCGACGGATTTTTGTCGGACCTCGATACGCCCAAATAAATATACCGTTATGATCAGTGCGACGACGCGCTTCCAACGGTACACAGATTATTGCGTTACGATGATTTTATAAAATTTGCATTTACGCCGCTTAAATTGTACGCTATGCAAAACAATATAAACGGAGCAGGCGATGACAGTTTTAGACGAAACGAATCATAAAATCTTGATCAGAATAATTTTTACAAGCGGACTGTGTAAAAATATTTGGATTTGAAAGATAAATTTTACGCAGCTTTATATGGACTGATATACAGTAAAACGCGAACGGACTTTACTGTAATATTTTTCAACGAAACTTTTTCTATGTCCATATCTAACTAGACGTATGTCAAAAAATAAAGTTTGGGCGTAAATTGAGATCGTTATAATTTCAAAATTTTTATTGAAACGATGAATTTAAAATTTAAAATTGGGTCGAAAATTAGGGTCGTTACAGATAGGGATCGGTATAAAGGGTTCGACACATAGGGATCGACATACATGCTCTTTGAACTTGAAATCTAATCTAAACTTACTTGTTTGAATAATTACTACCAATTCAACTCAACGAACTTGAACATATGATGAAGATGAACAATAGAACTTGCATATTCACTATCGAACTTGAGATTGAACAATCAAATCCTTGGAACTTTCAACATGAACTTAAACTTAGCATATAGATTTGAATGACATATTTCACACTTTGATATGCCGATAGTCGATCCCAAAGCTTTCACAACCGATCAATCTCCTCGCCAGTTGAGACGGTCAACGATGACGGTCACTCTGGTCGGAATCCAAAGTCTCGTCATTTAACTTCGTTCTCTTATTTAAAGTAATTTATTTCTGTTATACACTACACTACACTGCACTAGCTCACACTTAGCATGAGGGGAACAGGTAATTTTTCTAATCTCGATTGTCTACTGAGTATAATTAACATGGACTTCAGACGCTCAGAGCATTTATCTTTAATGTCTTCTAGACCAACCTCATAGCATAGCAATCCTGAAGCAAAATTGAGCTCCGCATCTATATCTGGTAGGATTTCTCCTGGTCATCAGGTTGAACAAACGGAAGTTTCTGGCCCTTCAATCAACCTTTTTTCAAATGTTCCCGTCCTCCCAGTGAAGGATGTAAGTCTTGCACCCGACGCAGTAGAAGGCACCATTCTCTTAGATAACCCGATAGATTCTCAAGCCTCTCGAATTGGTGAGGCTGCCCTTCACAGGCTATGTTCCATACACGGAATTCCATTCGAAGACGGTTTAGTTCCTTCATTAAATAACAGGCCTCACTTGCTCCCGGAGGGGTACGCAACGTGCAATAAATTCATGTGCTGGGCCGGATGCATGCCGCCCTTCAGTTCGTTTATTCGGGAAATGTTAAGATATCTTGGAATAGCTCCCACTCAACTTCACCCGAATAGCTACGCCTTCCTCCATGGAACTTTTCTACTATTCATGTGTGTTTTGTTTCGCCCGCCAACTCTGAGGACATAAGGTTCATTTATAACTTTAAATGACGGTCAGGAAGTCCTTCCTATATTTTTCTTGAGCCTTCACCCAATTGCCAAGTCTTAACGGGTGCTTGGAATAAACTTTCTCTTTTTAAACATGAGTGGTTCTATGTTCGGTGTCCGCCTGGCTTCGCAAAGCGATGGTTGGAAGGTCGTAAGTGTTGTATTCACTTCACACTTAAGTCCATTAATCCAAGTCATATATTTGAATCAACTAACATCCTAAATATCTACAGGTGTTCGCCCACGTCCTGAGGGCATTAGATTTTCAAGAGCGATCCCTCTATTCGTACCACCACTGTCGAAGACAGGGACATTAGACTTCTTATAGCTGACGAGTTATTATCTTTATTCGGGCTGCTAGAAGAGGGTCGTAGCATTGGGCTCCTCAGAAGTGCAGCATTACCGAGAAACGTCGTAGAGCAAGAAAGGGATGTCAACAATCATGTCGTGCCCCCAGTCGAGGGGACTCAGGATGTCATTGAAGAAGACGAAATTAGGGATGCCCAGACCAATGAGCCGGGCAATGCTGATGTAGGCCCATGCAAGGCTCCTGTGGTCGAATCGTCACAAGGCACGCAATCCCAAACACCAACTAAGAGAAGGAAGAAACTGGCATATAAACTTCACAGAAGAATAACTGCTGAAGACCTAGAATTTGTTATCACTTCTGTTGACGAAGAGTCATCTTCCCAACACTTAGAAAGTTCAATGAAAGGAATTTCAAATCTCCAGATTTCCGATGACATTATGACCTATGACTTCCCAAACATCAATATCGAGGGGCTCAATTCTTTCGATAGGAGTGGTGAACGCATTCTTCCTACCGACAGAGGAGAGAAAACGCTTATAAGTAAGGCACAACTACTGGTCTGTCAGGAGGGAACACTAAGACACTCACAATCATGTACACTCTACTACACGCTCTTCATCAATCTTTTGCATAATGGTTACTTACATGTTCTTATTTGGTCTTTACAGGTGCAATGACTCAGTCTCGAGCTTTTGATCGCCTAAAGGGCTCTTCGATGCATTATAGATCTAGCCGCGGCTCAGAATCTTATTGGCGTAGGGAAAGAGACGATGGACGACAAAAATGCTATCGTTCAAGGGAACCTTCTTCTTCCAAGCGTAAGTCCCGGTCTCAGTTATTCCACCAGGGAGATCAGCCCAATCTTCCTGATTATAGTGGAGATCAGACTTCCTTCCATGGACCTCAAATTGCCATATCACACGAGCATCACTCTGGTTCCTCTAGCTTTGGGCAATCTAATGACCGTAGATCGAGCAAGCATCCAATTGCCACTTCTGATCCATCCTTACCAATCGCTGCTTTTGATACTTCAACAGCGGAGAAATTGGCTGAACTTAAGGCCACTTTCCCAAAAATTTGTTTTGACGGGCTTAAGTTCCTTCCCACAATTCATATGATCCCGAGGCATGCGAAAGTAAGCTCTCTCGCATGTGTTAACGACGTTTTCGTACAACATGAGTCATTCCAGCACTTAGCGGAAAAAATCTCTGAGGTATCAATCGAGTGACAATATGAAATAGATCATCTCAAGCTAGAGACGATCCGAGATAAAGATATAATCAAGCACCAAGATAATGAGCTATCAGAGTTAATAACAAAACTTGCTGAGGCAGAAAAGAGTGCTAAGGAAACGTCAGTGGAAGTAAGTCATTTGGAAGCTGCCCAGAAGAAGGAACTCGATGCTACCCTCAATTGCAGAGGCGCACTCGCTCTGGAAAAGGATTTCTTACAAAAGGAGAAAGATATCTTAGCCCGTCGCGTTAAGGAGCTTGAAGAGCTTCTTAGGAAAGAAAGGGAAGAGAAGGTTGAGGCTTAGGAAGAATCACAGAGGTATTGCGAGAAGGTAATTGAAGCCAGGAGTCTAAAAATCAAACTTAACGAGCAACTTGCCAAAATAGAAGCCCTCAAAGAAGAGGCAAGAGAGGAAAGCTGCAAAGAGATGATGGAACAAATTGAAGTCCAGGTGGATGATGCTAAAGAGTCCAGTCGGGGTGAAATTAAGGACATGTTTGATCCACTGATCATCGAATACAATGCTAAAGTACTCAACCACCGCGACTTGAGTTTTCTTAGTGAAGGTTATCTTGAGTCACTCGCCGAAGTCTGGGAGTATATTATCGAGATGAAAAACAGGGAGCTGGGCGAAGCCGAGTTGGATGAAGAGAAATTGGTGCGGGAGATCCTTCATGGAAATGAACCCCTAGAACTTGCCGCCACGAGACTCCGATATTTCGATATTTTAGCGCCTTTCGGTAAAGGGAAAAATATTGCTGAATCCTCGGAGTCTGAGACCAAGGGCCCTTATTCTTTCCAAGCAGTTGGAATGTCAGTTTCTTTTTGCTCGGGGCAAGATTTAAACTATGATCTTGATAAAGCCGGTTACCAATCTAAGGTGCTAACCCTTATTTTGGAAGGGGGCACTCAAACGACAACCGAGAGCCAGCCGGACATAGGTATCCCACTTTACTCTCCACTCTTCGAGAGGTTTCGTTCTTCATGTCCAATGGTTTTAGGCTTATTTCCTTGTTTTGATAAATCCACAGGTCTTTTGGGTGCCGGCAAAACTCCAAAAAGTGACACTGCCATGGAGCAACAAGCGAAATCAACCGATATTCCAACGGTCATCGATGTTTTGGGGCCTGATGCTCAAGTCATCGGAGCACTCGACGATGATATGGCTGAAGATCCACTATCGGTGGATGAATCTGATGATGTTGTGATTACCGGCACCTCGGAACGCACTGATGAGATCAGCCAAAAGGAGCGCATTGAGAAGGAAGAGTTGCTGAAGAGAAAGGCCAAAGCTGAGCCCACCAAGGTGGACATTGATGATCCACACCTCATCCCACTACAAGCCATTCCGCTCGATGGGTCGATTCCCAGAGAACTCCCTCCAAGTTTCAAATGCTCTCCCGCCAAAGGCAGTAAAGGATCAAGAAAGAAAACAAGCGAAGTTTAGATAGCGCCACTCTCGAGAAATCTAAAAAGGAGAGAAGATCAAAGAAATAGCCGTCGCTTCGGCTCGGTGTGTACATAGTTTGTACAACTATTCTTTTTTTGTTAGTCGTGGTTGTACGGGTACAACCTCCGATTTTTTGAATAAACTGGTTCCACTATTTTGAAACTTATCATGTGAATAAAAGTTTTTGTTTTCTATTGAGCTCTCGTATGAACTGTTATTTAAGTAGTTGAACTATTACTTTCCATTCAAGGTACTTGCAATTCGTTGTTCGTTAATTCTGATAACAATCCACTAGCTCTATCCCAAGGTCTCTATGTGGTCGTGGCCTTGAGTCGCATCAAACACTGGGCCCAAGCCTTAGTGTTACGCCACCGAATTCAGCATTTTGAGTAATTATACTCCTTCCCCCAATCTTGGGTTAGCGGGGTTAGACGTTGGATGGTCGAACTCCATCCTTAGCGAGTTTATACTCCTCCTATCGGTTTCAGGCCGGAATTCATGGAATAGTGAATGGTCGAGACACACTCATCTATCTGTTTATACTCACATTCGCACATTGGGGATAAGAGTTAGTTGGAGGGTGGTCGAACCGCACCCAATTTATGTTTATACTCTAATCCACACTCTAGGGACTTAGAGTTATTTCGTGGGTGGTCGATTCACACCCGATTTATGTTTGTACTCTAGCCACACTCCGAGGACTTAGAGTTATTTCATGGAGAGAAGTCGGATCGTACTTTCCTTAATTGATTAATTTTCCCCCAAGGTCCATGATTTTATTTAGCAAGCGATCGGTCGTATCACGATCGCTCTTATTTTATTTCAATCCCATTGTTCGGTGGGATTTATTCGATCATCAGATGGTCGAGTCACATCCATTCCTCATTGTGTATACTATCCATTGGATTATGAACAAGAGTTATCAAATGAAGGATTGGACCACGCTCATCTTGTTTAATCTCATTGGGAACTAGCGCAATTGATTAATTCCAAACTCTGGGAACCTGTCCGGACATATCGACATCAATCATTTTCGTCATGTAACTAATACATAATGCTACAACAAACATAAATATAAAGGAAACTCAAAAATTTATTTGCTAAATGGAAAGGAATGACATAATCTGGCTTATTACATATCTGGAAAGTCAAATGCTAAAGCAAATTCTGAAAGCAAATACAACCGAATGAAAAAGAAAAAACTAAGTGAAATAGCATCGCAAATGCTCTCTATTCCATACCCTTGGGAGTGTGATGCCATCAACAGTCACTAGCTTGGAAATTCCCTCTCCAAGCCTCAGTTCAATGACATACGGTCCTTCCTAGATTGGATTCATGTGCTATGGGGTAGGAAAAATCCGTTTCAAGACAAGATCGCTGATTTAAAAGGTTCTAGGTTGGACTTTAATGTTGTAGTATTGGGCGACTCGGTGTCGATGCGCAACTGCCCTCAAATCGGCTTCCTCGTGCTTCTCATCTATAAAGTCGAGAGATTCCAAGAGGTGATCTTTATTCGTTTTAGGATCGTAGTAAGTCACTCAACGAGAAGGAACTTCAAGCTCAACAGGAATGATGGCTTCGGAACCGTAAGCAAGGGCGAATGGAGTATGGCCAATCCTGGACTTGTGGGTGGTCCTATAAGCCCACAGTGCCATCGGGAGTTCATCCACCAACTTGCCTCTAGCCTTTTACAAATGCTTCTTCAGAATACACTTTATAATTTTGTTCACAGCTTCAACCTGTCCATTTGCTTGAGGGTGAGCGACTACTGCAAACCTCTTTTCAATATGATACCTCCGATAGAAGTCTTTGAATTCAACACTGTCGAATTGAGCCCATTATCAGTTACAATAGTTCCTGGAAGACCGAAATGACAGATGATGTTCTAGATAGATTACTTTCTTGGTGTGGTCGTGGCTAAAGGTTTTGCTTCAGCCCATTTGGTGAAGTAATCAACTGCGACGATAGCGTACTTTGCACCACCTTTAGAGATCGGTAAGGAACCAATAATATCTATACCCCACATGCAAATGGCCATGGGCTGACCATTTGCGTGATTTCCGTTGGCGGAGCTCTTGGAATTTTTGTATATATCTGGCACTTGTCACATCGTCTTACCTAGTCAACGACATCTCAATTGATAGTTGGCCAATAATACCTGTAATGAAGTATTTTCTCTGCTAGAGTTTGCCACCCCAGTGTGATCGCCACATTCCCCTTCATGAACTTCTTTTTGGACCCGTTTTATCTCATCATGAGCGATTCACCGGAGTAGGGGAACAAAAAAACCCTTTCTATACATAGCTCCTTTTTGCATGATATATCGTGAAGCTTTACGGAGAACTTGTCTCTTTTCATTCCTTTGTTCGGGTAGGACTCTTTGTAGAAAATAATTTTTAATCGGAGTCATCCACGATTCCCTCTCAGGCTCTGTATCTAGTACCTAGTTGATTTTTATTAGGTTTATACTTGGGGCATTTAATACTTCGACCAAAACCAAGCCCATCTATTGTGCGTCGCCGGTGCTAGAAAACTTTGCCAATGAATCAGCCTCTCTGTTTTGATCCCGTGGAATATGTGAAATGTCATTGTACTCAAATTTAGTCAACAACTCTTGGACTTGAGTAAGGTATGGAGCAAGCCATTTTCCTTTAGCTTGATAATCTCCTCTGACTTGGTATACTACTAATTGTGTATCAAAAAAGATTTCAAGAGACTTTATTCCCAGTTCTCTAGCAAGTTTAAGTCCAGTAATCAGAGCCTCGTACTTAGCTTCGTTGTTTGTCATTAGGAAATCAAGCTTTAAAGCATAATAGATTGACCGATCTTCAAGAGTTACAAGCACAATTCCAGCTCCTGAACAATGATCATTGGATGCTCCATCAGTATATAATTTCCATCATTTGGTAGGGATTTCGTTGCTCTCCGGGGAATCATCCTACGTAGTAAATTCCGCTATAAAATCTGCTAGTGCCTGACCCTAGATAGCCCTCCGAGCGAGATAAGTGATATCGAATTGTCTAAGCTCAATATTCCACTTGAGTAATCTTCCAGACGTCTCAGGTCACTACAAGACCTGTCATAATGGCTGGTTGGTGTAAACATTGATCGGGTGTGCCTGGAAGTATGGGTCGAGCTTTCGTGATGCAATCAGCAAGCAGTATGCCAGCTTCTCTATTTTCGGATAGTTTCTTTTTAGCTCCCGTCAATCACTTGCTGACGTAATAAATCGGTCTCTGGATTCGATTCTCCTCACGAAGTAATGCGTCACTTATTGCATGTACCGACACGGCCAAAGAGATGTATAAATCTTCATGATCCATCGGCTTTTACAAGATAGGGGGTCTCTCCAAGTGATTCACCAAAGCTTGAAATGCGTCTTTACAATCTTGTGTCCATTCAAAGTTTCTTTTTCCTTTCCTAATCAAGTAAAAGAAAGGAATACATTTGTCGGTAGCTCTGGAAATGAATCGGCTTAAGGCAGCAACTTTCCCATTCAGGCTCTGGACTTATTTGATAGTCTTTGGCACTTGGATATCACAGATAGCTTGAATCTTCTCGAGATTAGCTTCGATTCCACGGGCGTTAACAATAAAACCCAAGAACTTCTTTGATGCTATGCTAAACGAACACTTCAGAGGATTAATTTTCATCTTGTAATGTCGGAGGATGCCAAACATTTCTGCCAAGTCTCTAATATGGTCGCTTGATCGTTGTGACTTCACAAGCATATCATCCATATATACTTCCATCGTGTTTCCAATCTGATCTTTAAACATCCTATTTACTAAGCACTGGTAAGTTGCTCTTGCATTCTTTAGTCCAAACGACATCACCACATAGCAATATAATCCAATAGCAGTAATGAAACTGGTGTGCTCTTGATCGAGAATGTGCATCGAGATTCGGTTATATCCTGAGTACGCATCCATGAAAGATAGCAATTCGTGTCCTGCGGTTGAGTCCACCAACTGGTCGATCCTCGGAAGGGGAAAACTATCTTTTAGACACGCCTTGTTCACGTCTGAGTAATCAATGCATGTTCTCCATTTCCCTTTCGTCTTTTTGACAAGCACATGATTAGATACCCACTTAGGGTAGAGGGTGTCATGGATAAACCCGTTGTCTTTGAGTCTAGCCACCTCCTCTTTGAGAGCGGCAGATCTCTACGGATCCATGCCGCATCTTTTTTGTTTCACCAGGACATGCCTCGGGTCGATATTCAATGCATGGCTCGCAATGGCAGGCGAGATGTCACACATGTCAGAGTGAGTCCAAGCAAACACATCTAGATTCGCTCAGAGAAATCCAGCAAGTTACTTCATCATTAGGGGGCTGAGCTGTGATCCAATCTTTAGGAACCGTGACGGGTCATTGTGGCTAACTGTGATGTCAATCATCAGCTCAGCCGGTGCAACCTTGGTATCTACGGGCTCCTCCTCATCATCTCTTGAATCTATATTTCTATAGAACCGACTGTGACGCTCGAGCCAAGGCTCAGGCAATAGTTGTCAATCTTCGGTAGCTTGGATGCGGACAGTTTTGTCCATACCCTTACCTTTCTCTTTGCGTTGAGCATCCCTCAACTCAGCTACATAACATACACGTCCAGTCGCCTGATCATCGTGAACAACGCTAACACCATTATTTGTCGGAAATTTCAAAGTCAAACACCATGAGGCAAGGGCTACCTAGAATTCGGCTAGGGTAGGTCGGCCCAGAGAAACGTTGTAAGGAGAGTCAACATCCAAAACAACAAACAACAAGATTCGCACTCTCCTACGGTCACCTTCTCCCAACTCTACAGGTAATTCAACATAACCAATGGCTTCGGTTGCAACACCGTTAAAACTGTATATGTGGGCTTTAGGTGGCTTTAAGTCCTTGGCTTCCATCCTTATATGATCATAGGCTTTTTTGAAAATTATATTTATAGAACTTCCACAATCAATCAATATCCTTCTCACCAAAGCAGGGCCGATCAAGGCCGAAAGGACCACTGGGTCGATCATCGGAGCCTCCACCTTATCCGCATCTCTATTTCTAAACATGATGACATCTTCCATTGTACGTTGCTATTATGCCAGAGCTCCATCTTCTGTATTCGAACAATATTCAAAATCCACATGCTTTATCACGCTAGCATAGTGATCCATCTTATGCCAACTCTTATCTGCCGATTCGGTCCTCCGACTATTGTATTTATTACCAATCTTCCACCAGTTCATGTAGGCTCCTCAGCCCTACACGTTGCTTGTCCTCGGTTGGGGTCGGATGTCCCCTGTCCGCCATCCTGTAGGGTTTTTACAAATTGCTGTAACTTCTTTTCTCGAATCAGCTTTTCGATAATGTCCAGGAGATGCCTGCATTCATTCATGCCATGTCCATAACATTCATGGAACCGACAATATTTTCCAGTTTCTTTCTGCTTCTCGGTTAATTCTTTTGGAGGTGGCTTTCTGTATTTCATGGTACTGTAGGTAGACAAATATATATTCTCCAAAGACGTATTCAACGGTGTGTAAGTATCATACATCAAAATCCTAGGCTTCCCTCTTCCAGAGTCCCACTTTCATTCTCGGTCCCTATTGCGCCTTTCTTTTGCTGATTCGGCTTGTTTTGGACATTCACTTGAACTTTTCCAAAACTAACATCAGATTGTTTTACTGCAACATTAATCTGTACTCCCTCTCCGCTCGGTCCTGCAACATTCTTCTTCCTAGAGGACCTGGCTTCCTCCTTCCTCAAATACTGAACCGCCTTTGCGTAAAAGCGTTCTAACGTTGTGGGTGGTTGCCAGCTAACCAATCGCCGAAATCAAATTCTGGATCTATCCCTCTCATCACGGCCATCAATATTGCATGGTCGTTTGGATTACTAATTTCCGTAACAGTTGTATGAAATCTCTCCAAATAATCTTTCAATGCTCTCCTGGAGCTTGAATCACGCTGGACAGGGACATTACATCCTTGGGATGAGTTGCATGCATTCGGAACTGCTCCACAAACCTCGTTGCCAAATCATCGAATCTAGAAATTGATCTTGGGGGTAACCTTGTGAACCACATCATTGCTATTCTAGAGAGTTATGGGAAAGCATCTACAATTGGTTGCATCATCCGCTCGTGCAGAATCCATCAACCATTCATATCTCATGATGTACTGCCTGGGGTTGGTTTTTCCCTCTTAGGCGGGCATCGACGACATGTTGAACCTCCTTGGATACTCAGCATGTAGAGCATTATCAGTGAACGGGGTATGGATTCTCGAGATTCCCTAGTCATTGTTATTCAAGCCCTAGCCCTCTCTTACTAATTGTCTGACCATTGCCGATAAGTCCGGCGTTTGGATAGTTAGTGCCAAGCGGTGGTCGTGCTCCACCTCAAATGAATGGTCCGGTTGATGTCTATGAGCCATTCCACGCCTTCTTGGTTAACCATCTACCCGATGTATACCTTGTAAATTCACTTCATCATCATTTCGAGGAAGCACTTAGTCAACATTTAATTGAACTCCAACATCCAAACCAACTGAAGCAGCTCCAGCCTGATTCCCATGATGGATGGGTTGATTTCCTCTTCTGGAAGAGGGATCAGTACTGACCCCTATGAAGGGATCATCATCGATCGATCCTGGCAAACCACGATGGTCTGCCGATTGATGCCCCAAAGCTTCTACGCGATATTCGTCTATTTTGCGATGCCCATGCCTGTGATACTCATTTGATGAGCTAGAACTCTCCGATGTCGAGTAAGGAGTAGGGTCCCTCCTTACTTTCCCTCACTGTTGCTGATTGAATTGGTTCATTAAGTTGATATTGGTCTGAATCTATTGATTTAATTGTCAACGGCTCTCCATCAGCTCTCATTAGATTATGAAATTCAGCTCTTGTAATAGACTCAGTGGGATTCTAAACTTCAACTGGTTCAACATTCACATCCATTAGTTAATTGCTTGGACCTCCGTGCTGGATGCTAGTGTTCTCATTTCCTTCCAAATTCTGAGAAGTAGATCTAGTATTCCTTACGATTTTTGATAGTTTTGCTTAGATTTCTGCAAATATGAGTAGTATGAGCAACTCCTTGAAGATAACTGCATATCTCTTTTAGGGGATTTATCCAATCCAGTAGCAACAAAGGGATCCTAATAAGCTGAGAATCAAGATTCTCGATGAAAGCACCAAAATGTTTGCAACTAAAATGGTCACAAACAACCAAGAATAGTTTTTGAAGGGAAGTAAGTGAAGAAAATCAAAATTAAACCGAGTAGATGAATAAATAAGCAACAGAGAATCAGCAATAATCAAAGACACAGAAATTTATAGTGATTCGGCGTTGTATGCCTATGTCCACTTTGAAGATTATCCTTTATTAATTACTTTTGAATCTGATTACAATGATAGAAAACAGCTAGTACTTGATTACAATGGAGCCTAGAGTAACAAGTAGCGTAAAGACCCTCAGAATGACCCATCATGCCAGTATTTATAGATGAAGACGGCCAAATATCTCTCTGAAATCTCGGTTGAAGGACCTTCTAAACCACATGGGCCCACTAGAGGGATCGCCAGCCCCAATTCCCAAAGAGGAGGGATCGGTATCGATCCCTTCTTTGGTCGAATTTTAGGGAGCGATCCCTATGGTGGCTTCCTCATGCAAAAATATGTTTAGCCTCCAATTTTCATGTCATTTGGATCTTGAAGCTCGAGTTATTGCTTGATCTTTGATTCAACATTGCTTGCTTGCTGCTCTTTGCTGATCCCTTCTAATGGATTTATACCAATCCCTCCAAACTTGTCCTTTTGATGTGCAATCCCTAGGGTAGTTCCCTAGGGTCCTTATATCTTGCTCCTTAAATTTCATAGGGATTGGACTTATAGATCTTGAGATATTGATTGTTTTCCACAAGAATGCTCTTGTGCTTTGAAGTATGCCGATCCCTCTTGTTGGAGCCAATATATGCTGATCCCTCCTATGCATTGAACCATATTTCATACTTTGAACATTCTACATTGCACATCTATCAATTCCATTCAATCCAGACTTCATATTAACATCTGTACTTGACTTTTGGGCCCCACAATCACCACTTTGGAATCATGGACCTTGATGGCAGTCGAATATGACTTGTGCAATCAGTTCAATATAAGCGGGTAAAAACGTCGGATAACATATATACCTTATTATGAACATATGCATTTATACTAAGCAAATATTTCTTTCAACGTATAATACTATCTTAGGAAATCATAACTAAAAGTTTAACCTACAGATAGTAGACTATGGCCAAAAATCCTTCTTCTTCTGAGACAGGGAACCCCGCCAGAGGAATGCCTACCATTCGAGGGATGTCCAAATGGTTTAAACAATACCTCAGGCAAATAGTACACGTCTCTGTTCCCTAGTAGACTGCACCAACGGCACCCTTTATTCTGCCTGCCAAGGCAGCATCTCATCCTATTGATTTTTCCAAAATGTATAAGGATTTTATGAATAAGGGAGGAAGAGTATATTCTAGAAAGGAAAGCTTCGTGGAGACTAAGGCATGGATAAATGGCTGCAAGAGGATATTTTGGGAGTTTGGTTAGGAAGGTCGAGTGAAGTAGAGAATGGGGCAGCTTGGCACCTTAAGGGATATGCCGTAGATTGGTGGAATATGGTGGCCGAGGAGGATGCTGGTAGGACTGTCACTTGGGATGAGTTCAAAAATCGATTTAAGACAAGTTTATGCCAAGAGAAGAAGTGAGCTTGCAACTAGAGAAATCTATATAGCTTAGGCAGGGAGTGTCCACTCTAAAGGAGTACATTAGTAAATTTATAGATCTAGCTAATTTCAGAATGAGTTTGATTGATACACCCATGAGAAACGCCACAAAGTTTGTCAAGGGCCTAAACTCCCTGCTTAGGGAACGACTGTTGACTCAAATACCCACTGGAGCTATCTACGAGATTCTTATTGAGATGGCTTTACTGCAGATGACTAATGCTGAGGAGAAAGAGATGGAGAAGGAGAAAGCTGGACCCACACAGAATTAAGAAGGGGCCAAGATAGGAAATTGTTGGGCGAATAAGAAGTATAAAGGGAAATTTAGAAAGATGGTAAAGGGTGTAATAGATTCCAAAAGAAAGGACACCTTGTAAAGGATTGTAGAGTGAATTTGTTGAAGGAAGCTTTTAAGGGAAAGTGTTACCACTGCCACAAGGAAGGACACTTCAAAAATCAATGTCCGAAGATGGCAAAAAAGGGCAGAGTGGGCAAGCCTACGCCTTTTAGGCTACCCCTATTTCGAGTAGACCATACCCCAGAGACAAAGGAAAGGCAGCTATGGAAGGTATAACTCTTATTTCTGGGAATAAAATTCGTACTCTATTTGACTCCGGAGCTTCACATTCATTCATAGCTAGGAATCTGATTTACTCCTTAAATCTTCAAACCCAAACTATCACCCACCTAATAGTAGTTTCAAATCATATTAGGGGAACGACACATCTTTTCTTAATTTGCAAAGACCTAGTGTTAAACATATGTGACGTTGATTTCATATGCAATGCGTACATTTTAAATTTTGAGGGGTATGTACTTATATGGGTATGGATTGGTTGTCGCACTATAGGGCAGTCTTAGACTGTGATAACAGGGTAGTATGGCTTAAGAGTTGTAAAGGGTGAGACCCAGTTGTTCGTTGTATACCCCAAAATTTAGTCAACTTAAGTTATCTATACTCGGTGAACCTACCACAAAATGAACTTTCATCCGTACCCGTAGTTCGAGAATTCTCTGATGTCTTTGAAGAAGTGTCGAGGCTTCTGCCCCGAAGAGAGATTGAGTTTAGGATTGATCTAAAGAAGGACACTAGACCAGTCGCTCTGCCATTAAGACACATGGCCCTCAAGGAAAAGAGAGAATCAGATAAGCAGATCTCAGAGCTATAGCAGAAAGGATTCATTCGACGAAGTATCTTGGAATGGGGAACCCCTGTTATCTTTGCCGCTAAGGAAGATGACTCACTGAGGTTTTATGTTGATTATAGGGAACTCAATAAGTTGATGAAGAAGGATAGGTATCCCTTACCTAGGATAGATGATTTGGTTGCTTAACTTGTGGGAGCTAAAGTCTTCTCCTAATTAGACTTGGCAACCGGATTTCATCAGTTAAGGATTGTAGAGGATAGCAAGCCAAATACCGCATTTTGCATACTAGATGGACTCTATGAATGGGAAGTGATGCCTTTTGGATTGACAAATGCTCCTGCATACTTTGTAGATTTGATGAGTAGAGTATTTAGGGGACAGTTAAACAAATTTGTTATAGTTTTTGTAGATGACATCTTGTTATTTTCCAAAAGTTAAAGGGAGCATGAAAGTCACTTAAAGGAGATACTACGAACCTTAAGAAGGCACTAACTTAAAGCTTGGAAGACCTTAAAGAATGCCACAGAGGTTAGTAGTTTTCTAGGGTTAGCAGGTTATTATAGGAAATTCATAAAGGATTTTTGCAAAAATAGCAGTTCCTCTAACTCGTTTGACCAAAAAGAATATAGTCTTCACTTCGGATGAGAAATGCATGGAAGCATTTGGGAAGATGAAGGAACTATTGACAAGTGCACCAGTACTCGTCATCCTCAATGGAACGAAGCTTTTTACGGTTTATATAGATGCATGTAGCATAGGATTAGGAGCAGTTCTTATGCAAGAAGGAAGAGTGATTGCATATGCTAGGAAGCAACTAAAGAACCATGAGAAAAAATACCCAATGCATGACTTTGGAGCTGGCAGCCGTTGTTTTCGCCTTGAAGACGTGGAGGCACTATCGTTTGAGGGAAAGAATTAAGTTGTTTACTGACCCTAAATCACTCAAATAACTATTTTCCCAAAAGACTTAAATCATAGACAGTAGAGGTGGATGATGTTTATAACATCCTATGACTTTGGGATACGATATACCCCTGGAAAAGGGAATGTTGTCGCCAACGCCCTTAGCCGGAGGCATGCTACCTTGGGTGCTATATATGATTGGAGGTAGTTGGAGTTCCTCTTGATTTTTAACTTCCAACCGCCAATAGAACCCACTAAAACTATTTGGCAGCAATGGAGGTTAAACCAGTGTTGATGGACCGTATTGTACTTGAACAAAATAAAGATGAAGGGATAGTTGATACCTTGGATAAGCTAAGGAGAGGAGAACAATTTCCCCACGTCAATAGATATGCAGTTGACGAGAAGGGATGTTTAAGGAGAGATTGATGCCTCTACATCCCAAGGATTGATAGTATATTGGAGGAAGTACTTACAGAATGTCACCATTCATGAATGACTATTCACCCCGGAGGAGATAAGATGTATAAGGACAAAAAAATTGATTAAATTTTAATTGAATCAATAGGTGTAGTTAGTCAGAAGTAGATGGTTAAAATCTCATTTATATCAGATGATAAATAAATGGAAATCCGAACGATTTTCTTCATCGTACTAATCGCACTTGAAAATATAAATATGATAAAACCTTAACTAGACTAATTAATTCATATAAAAGTTGCATACCTTATCATTGAAAAATTCTATGAAATACAGAAAAATGGAGCCGAAGGTGGAAATTTTCAAATAGTTTTTTGGTAGCACTTCAGATATTTTACAAACAAAACCTGTCAAAATCCCAATAAAATCCGAATACAAAATCTAGTAAATTACAAACCTGAAGAATCAGCTCATCCAGCTCGAGATGTGTAGAAGCCCCAACTTCAGTTTCGTTTGAATTGGGTGTTGCACTGTCGACGGTATTAGCAGAAGCATTGGTGGTGGTGAGATGGGATAGCGAATTGGAGAGTTACTGCCATTGTTGGAGCTTGAGCTCGTACTTGCATTTAAGGGAATTAGAGTTTTCTTCTTGCAGGAACAACGGGTTGCAGCTTGAAGGCATTGAGTAGAGGAGGTTGGAGATTAAGGCGGAGGATGGTCGGAAAGGAGGTTATTTGACTTCCCTTAGTAATGGGATGGACTAGGTATTATGGTAGAGAAAGGAGGAAATTGATTTTGTTTTGGGATTGCATAATGGAATTTGGACTCTAAGGTTAGGGAAAAATTGGGTAAGCACCAAATGAAAATTGAGGGTGGGAAACGAAAATTGAACTATTGTGCTAAGCGTTAATTCAAACTATTGTGCTAAGCTTTAATTTTAAGGATATGAAGACCAAAATGAGGGAATAACAAATATTATTATAAACTTTTATTTTGGAATTTTAAAAAAATTCAAAATTTTGTGTTACTACTATAGTTATCGTCAAAGGAGTTCGATGTGCCACCTAACCACGGCGTCGCGCCAGTAAGCAGCGCCAAAGTAATAGTGGCGATACTAATAATTGCTCTTTTTTCACATCGCATGCCATCGTTGTTATCGAAGACATATGAACAACGGTACGCTAATAACGCCAATGGTCAACATTGAAGACATAAGGATAAGTTAGCGTCGGAGGAATAGAGTACCGCACTTTATCAATAACAGAATATATACAGTGTCGTGTGTAACCAAAGAAGCGAAGGAATCAAGTACAATCAACTTAGAAAGCCATCAATGAGTGTTGAAGTGACCCATATCGCATTTCATTGATGCTAAGTTCTATCAGCACCGCTACTCACCTATTGTAATCAAACAAGCTAGTCGTCGATAACCGTGAAAGATATCAATGTTATACTAAAGCGGTACTACACTTCATATCGCTTCAAAGATATTGATCTATGATGACGCCAAGGATCATCAATGCATCTCAACTTTCATATAGCACACCTCATCCACATTTAGAAGCACGCCACCTGTTCGTGAATGTGGTGTTGATGACTAACGTTGTCGACATCCACCGAGGCTATCAACGTCTCCAATCATCAATAATATACTTCGTTAACATCGTGCTTCTTTCATATAGCAATCAATTGAAGTTGCTTCTTCTCCTATGTCGACTTTGCCCCAAGCTGCCGAACTCCAATGGTTAATCTCAAGTAATGTTGTATTAATTGGAGCCGCAGTTCAACAATACTTAAGGGATGTCACTACATGATGGTCGTCGAAGTCAAGCATGTCAACACTAAGAGCGCCGAAGACAACTACCAGGCCGCATTTCTTTCTCTATAAATATGGACCTAGGGATGCCACTTTGGGTCAATTTTCATTCTCTTTCCACTTCTTATATTTTCAACTTTGTAAACCCTAAATCAATTCGGAATTTTTTTTTCGATTGTAATACTTGAACTTTGTACACATAAGGATTTGGATATTGAACAATTGCATATCCTATTGACTCGATTTGAACTTGTGACTTGCATATTTGTTTGACTTCGAATTTAGCTTGAACATTGACGTGCATATTGACTTGAATATCCACATGCATATTGACTTGCACCTTAACTTGTCTATTGACTTAAATCATCAATGATGCTTTACATGACTTTGATGACTCAACTAAGAATTGATATGGATGCATACTCACTACAAGAAAATGGTTCATCAATAGCAAAGGAGGATGGCAATACAGCACCACTTGTTGTAATTAATCTTTTATTACCTGTCTAGAGTTAAATATGACGCAGCATTCATGCTATTTTTCCCGTTTCGCCGCATTGAAACCAGTGATGAAAAGTTAGCGGTAAATGTTTTCGTCTCCCTCTCATTTTCCTATTCTACCGCGAACCTCTTCTTTTCATCTTCACTCCGAAACCCTAAATCACTCTCCCCTTTTTCATATTTCTGTTCCAATCCATTCAAATATCACTTTTCTTCTTTGATCTAACATAATCTGGAATTTTTGACCCAAAATTTTATCGTCTATGATGTTTTCGCGATCGATTTTTTTGCAGATAAAATATCCTTCATTGTTTAAAAAGCAGACCAATTCTTCTTCCATCCATCAAAATTATCTTCTTCCCAAACCCTTTAATACCAACTTCACCTTCTGCAGTCCATTCCAATCCACTACCCAATTCTTCCATGATTGGTATAAGCTTCTCCAAGTTACGAACGCTCTCCAGGTAACGAACGCTCTCTTTATTCGTGATTGCATTCGATCCTTATGTCGTTTAATGTGAATTTCTAATGAAATTGTATTGAAATATAACTATAATTGATTTCCTAAACAAATTTATGTTTTGGAGTATTTGAATAATTTGAAATTTAATTTTTTACAGAGGAAATCTATAAGTGTCCTTGTAATACATGACTTTCAGTTGTACTTTGCTTTTTTGGTCTCCTTGTTAATAACTGTAATATTGCAATTAGCATCATTGTGTCCGTAGACATTACATTTTGAATATGGTTTTATTCTCTGTTCATATTCAATCTGAATAGTGTCCACATCCCAATTATATAACTCCATATCTATTTCAGTAGGGTAGGAAAACTATACATCAACTTCAATAAGAACACGCGCATAATTAAGTTTGGTTTCCAGAGCAGTAGTTATATCCATGCGTATTGGATAACCAAGTACACTAGCGATCCTACTAATTCCTTCGTTATTCCAATATTCCAATTTTAAATCTGTAAATCGTACTCAAATTGGAACAGTAGAAAATAAATCCTTGGTGATACTCATACCCGGTTTCTATTTCTTAATGATCAGAATCCGAGATCCAATGGTGTATGGGCCTGCCTTAATGATTTTAGCACAATCTTCAGAATTATAAAACTTAATAAAGATGAAGCCTTTCTTCCTATAATACATCTCATATGATCCACTTGGCTGCCAAATTTTTGTCTACAAATCCCTTAAGATTATTATACAATGGCCTTCTGCCCAAAACATAAATAACTAAGGTATTCTTCCATTTATCTTCAGAAGTTGTGATAACCGATTTAGGCAACTGTCCATGCATTCTGTCTCCATTCTTAATTGGTGAGTAATAAGCTAAATCTATGATTTCCTCTCCCCTATCAATTGAGAACTCCTTGACCATGTCTGCCCATGTTCTGGACCATGTTTGTTGGTTATGCTCCACTGTATACAACTGTATGTGTTCATGTAAGTTAAAGGTCAGTTGGTGCGGACTGTTGAGGACGAGTTGTGATGGCTGCTATGTTAGCTACTGACCGCTACCGTGTAACTGCCCTCTTTTTTCCAAATTTAAATATGTTTTTATGCTCTTCTAACTGAATCTTCCTCCACCACCTCAACTGTCGTGTAGAGAAGACCATTGTTGAATTGCTGTTTTTAATTTTTAACCCCGACTGCAAGCAGCCTGCATACCTAATATGAAGTTGACAGTTCGGTAGAACACAGGGAGGTTGTATGTACGAATGTTCTGAACATATATGGCCCATAAACTTAAGTTCGTAATCCAATATTGTGTGTGACCGAGATTACGGAATATGCAAACATAACCTATAGCTTATGTAGCAGTACACAAGGGGTGAGTTTCAACACAGTTCAGTATGATTAGGGAGACCTGTCCGTACTGACTCAATGTTACATATTGCTTTTCATCGTTTACCCTTTCCCTCTGTTTCCGGTTTGACGATTTTTCGTTCTCTTCCCTCTTTCAGTTTTAGTAACATGACAGAAATTTGTTTCACTGCGTCTCCCTGTCTGTCAACTTTTGTTACTATTCTTATATTTATGATTATGTTTATTCATACCCCATGATTTTTTGTCCTCTACAGCAGTAGGTTTTCAAGTCCGCTCCGTATCGTGGTGGTTCAAAACAACAGCTGTCTGTCTGCCTGTGGAAGAGGCATTCCTGATCCAAAGTGCAGTATGTAACTGGACAAAAGGACGTTCAGGTATACCTACCGTTTTGTGATATAGCACTTGTGCTTATCACATCGTACTGTATAAAATTTGAATCGATGTGTACTTCAGAATAAGGGTCTGACGTTGCATGTTACAATACTTCATCATAACTGTCATTCCTCTCCATTTGTAGACAGAAAAACCTGGATCCTTGCTAATCGCTTCGCTTCGTTACCAACACTGGCTTGCTAATTGTCGTCTCCGATTTCGATAAGGTTTAACTTTATCTCATTTTTTATTTTAATTTTTACCATTATGCGTTTATTTATCATCATATTCCAACTCAATATTCTATGGATAGTCAGAGAATAATTTTGTTAGGTTTTTTCTTCTTTCCAAATAAGTTTAATGTTCACCTTTTATTTTCGTAAAATCTACTGTTCAAAATACGAACATGGATTTACATATTCATCTGTGCTTTCATTAATTTGACCAATTATACAATAATGCTAATTGATGTTCAGTTGCTCCATCGAAGGAACGGACGAAATTTTCAAATTTCAAGTGATAATGCTAATAGACATCAAACCAATGCTAGGAACACTTGGCAGGTTCAAGATTTAGTCATGATTTTACACCTGACAGAGAGGTTTTAGCAGGGGGAAAAAGCATAAAATAGAAGTGTAGCTTTAAGACTGTGTACTGTCAATTCCATAAGCGACCATACATTAATCTCTTTTTACTGAATATCACTACTTGCCTAGATTAAGACTGTTTTAATTTTTTCTTTTTGCTAAACTTTAATTTGTATTGTTTTCTCCTTTGTGAAGATTGGTTATCTGATCATATGAACAATTGTTCTTAGTTTTCTTTACTTCACCAGTTATTGTTATAGCATAGACCAGGTAAGATTTTTATCAACCATTATTAATTAATAATTCTGTTTTCTTAGTTTGTAAATAGTTTCTCATTTGTGGATCAAATAAAAATTAGCTGTAGGATGAAGTTGTACTGAGAGGAGTCAAAATGTGTAAATCATGATAAGTAAATTGTAGTTGGAGGTTGAAGCATGGCAGTTTGCTAATTTGATCATGGAGATGGGCACTAATCATCTTTAAGAAAAATTACTTTATGAATATGAATATAGAAAACTAGAATATAATTTGCTATATTCTGCTCAACCTGCATATTTTGCATCTAAATTGGCTACTAAAGTAATATCAATACCACTGTCGTTGGATTTCAGTCAGCTTTTGACGTTATGCGGTTAGTTAAATGTTTAAATTCCTTTTGACTGATGGTTCCCATATCAACTATTCCTATTTTTTTACTGGTTGGTAGATTCAAAGCTGAAACTTCAATAGATCAAATGGTAGCCATACTTTTCAATTTTTGTTTTTGTACTTAATATAATGGTGGTGACTTCCAGTTTTATCAGTGTTCAATTTATGTTGTAATTTTTTTTGTTTAATCTGACCTAAGTTTTGATTGTTGGTATTTTATATGAATTTGGTATTTAAGTTTTTGTTTATGGATTCAACTGAATTTTCATTTCCTACAGCTGTATATGTTTCCTGATCCTGCATTTCCCGTCAGTATTTTAGAATGCAAACATGTAAACTGTAAGTTACATCAATTCTATCTACATGATGTGCAATTAGTCATCCCACATGTTACTTTCGCAAGCACAAACTTGGATTGGTGAGTAGTATTTTTGTGAAGGTTGTTTGATAGCATCAAATATGAAATCCTTTCGCGATGAAGAAATTGATGCTTCAAAACAAATTGAGTGTTTGGTCATCCATGGCCAGGCATAGCAAGTGCAGTTCGGCACTATTTGCAACTTAAAAGCAGTTAGCTTCTCCACTGGTATGTCAAATTCAAAACCTTAACGTGAATAGAATATACATTACCTTATTGGATAAATACCATCTTATACATTTTTATATTTACATAATTGATGATGATAAAAAACTCTAGTTTTGTCATGTTAATCTCGATAGAGTTATATGAATCAGAGTTACAAAACTAAAATTTACATGTATACCTCATACCCAGACTAGTATTCATACAACAATATAAACTAAAATTTACATGTTTAATCAATAATCCATTCATTTATATTGCTCAGTGGTGGAGCATACTACAAAGAGCGGTTGGCCCACTGACTTTCAAATTATCTGCATAACATGCATGTTTCTTGATTTCTTTGCTTTTTCTTTCTTTTCTTTTTTTAAAAATTTACTCCATTGAATTTTTATCCAAAATCTACCACTAATATAGATAATAAGTATAGCTAAATTAAGGATATCCATGAGTAAATTACTCAAACAATCGACCGTCATAATCAACAAATTAAATCGCTATCTTGGTGCTTGAAATTAGAAAATTGTTGGTTGAGTAACTTATTTATTCAAATAAGTTTTAATTATGCATCACTTTATAAAATGCAAGAATATATGCTTTTGCATCATTGTTGTTGAATTTGCGTATTCTATAAACTTAATTTTTTAATCAAAAAATAAGTTTCTTTAAATTCTAATTTGTTATCTTGATATAACATTACCTTATCAACTTAGAAAGGACACATATCCATCTTCATAACATTACCTTACCTGCATGCGTAGGCACTGATATTAGTCATTGGTTTGATACATGGAATCAGTTATTGTATGCAAGTCTTATATAGTGGAAACAACTTTGAAAATAATGAAAGAAGATGAGCTGCATAGTACATATTCATGCTTGTAGAAGAAAATAAGTTGTACAATCCAATCCTTGATTATATAGCCTTATCTAATATTCTATTTGACTGTACATTGGCATTAAATGCAAATCTGCACTTTCAGTCACAATCTTAACCACCTGTGATATAAATAAAAGTAAAAGGAAGGCATAACATATTAAAATATGAATCTTACATAAAAAAATATATACACAAAGTTTCCTTCGCGAAAAGATAGGAAGACTGGGATGTTCATTCAGTTATCAGTTTGTTTTGTTTGGATCACTCATGACTGGAAGACTGGGATGTTCATTCAGTTCAGTAATCAGCAGTCGACTCTCTCGTTCTTCCAGTTGTAGTTGTAATACTGACATTATGGCTTATTATGGAAGACTGGGATGTTCATTTATGTTTAATTCTTCATGTATGAAATATTATGGATATATATATATATATTGTGATTTGGCTTATGACTCAATTTGTGTACTTATGTTAATGTGATGAATGTGGTTTTTTGAGTTATAATATATAAGTAGAATTGAAAATTGTAAGCTTTGAATGTTATGGCAGCAAAAAATGTGCAATAGAATTTTTTTATAGCGTTCTAACTATGCAATAAAAAGAAAAATTATTCAGCTTTGTTATACTATAGCACCATGTTAGTGCTATACAAAATATTTTGCAAAGAGTAAATAGTTTTCATAGCAATAGGACAGTGCTATAATAGATAGTAATGAATTTTCTATAGCATTTCAATGTGTCATAAAAGGTTGACATGATGATTCCATAGCGCGTTCAAATGCTATAATAATATAGCATGTCGACATATTTATAGCAATTAAAATGCGTCATAAAAAGTTCTATAGCACGTTTCATAATGCTATAGAAAAGCAGTTGCACCAATATGGCCTATTTTAGATGGCAAGAAAAATACGTTTTCCATTGCAAGTATGACACGCTATAGTATCTACCAGACTTTTTACAACATGTTGATCTATGGCGATTATAGAATCGCTATAGAAAGTTTTTATAGCGGTTTTTACACGCTATAAAAAGTCCTTTTTGTTGTAGTGACTTCACCTTGATGACCTCGATTAGCTTCGACAAAGCCTCTACTTGATTGACTCTACTTTCTACAAAGTTTTGGGGTTATGAATTTATTCGTTAACATTTTGACGCTAGAAGGAGGGCTCGAACCTCCGACCACATTAAAGTCCCAAGTGGAACTACCCTAGCTTACATTGAACTACCCTAGCATGCATATTTAAGGCTTAAAGAACTTGCCCAACCAAGCATATCCCAAGCTAACCTACCTTATCTCTTCACACCATGCCAATTAATCATGTTAAGATGTCCAAACAAGGATCCTCCAAACCCAGAATAGCTAGGCCCATTTATCAAACCACTAATGACCCCCGACTTCATGAGGCATAGGTGTTAAGAAGCAAGGCACTGTAGATCATGGAAAATAAGAGAAGACAAGCAACATCTTACAAACCAAATAAATGGAGCTTGAATTCGTTCCATCTAGGGCGATCATCGATTTTTGCCCTAGGAAAACAGTGTAAGAGAGATAATGTCTTCTCAAGAATAAGAAAAGAGATCCAACTTAAAGCCAAGGGGACCATTTTTGAAAGAGAAACGACAAAGGATATCGAACAATTCACTGGAAAGTGGGAAAGTATCCTTAGCCACTCCAAAGACAAAACGAAACTCGAGATTCTTTGATAAGGAAGCTTGTTATGGAAGCTAAGGAACTTAGTGTAAGCAACAAAAGAGCTAAGCATCAGCTAAAAGGGCTAGCCTCTAAATCACGACTTACAAAAGATTGCATTCTCACTACTTCTATTGAAAACATCTATTTCTTGACTAAAAATGAGCTCAACTATTGGCCTTCGCAAAAGAGGAGATCCAAGTTTGAAAGGAATCGTGGAAGACCATATTGTCATTATCATCTTGTAAACGGCCATGACACCAACCAATGTAGGAGCCTAGAAGGGATGATCGTTAATTTTCTATGGCAAGGAAAACTCAATGAATTTTTAAAGAGATGTTAAACGAGTTTACAATAATGGAAGTTTCTTCAAATAAGTGAATCTACATGGTTAAAGAGTAGGATTCTCCTAAGATAAAGAATATGGCCATCAAAGGCCTTGACCATCAAAGGTCCATAGCCATTAAAGGCCTTATAAAAGCCTTCAGTACCATCATCAAAGGCCCCACTGAAGCGCCTCCTAAAGGGAGGATGGACTAAGCCTTTAGTGCCGCCATCAAAGGCCTTACTAAAGCACTGACCAAGCCTTTAGTGTCATCATCAAAGACCTCACTGAAGCGCCTCCTAAAGGGAAGACGGAGTAACCCTTTAGTGCCGTCATCAAAGACCTCACTAAAGCACCGACCTATCCTTTAGTGCCGTCATCAAAGGCCTCACTAAAGCGCTTCCTAAAGGAAGGACGGGTAAGCCTTTGGCCTGTCCAAAGCACCAAACAAGCCTTCAGTGCCTTCATCAAAGGCCTCACTAAAGCATCTCCTAGAGGGAGGTCGGGTAAATATTTTGTTCTGCTCGAGATAGCAAACCAAACGCACCGGAAGATAGACCTAAATCATCATCTAAGACGTTGATAAAAGGTCATTCCAAGTAGTGATCATGACCTAAGATGGTGCCAAACAAATCAATCAAAATTCGAGCCTAATAGTGCTCCAAATCAATCAGTCTTCTAAAGGAAGATTTATCGAAGATCCGAGCCAATTAGCGCTTCAAATAAAACAAATCTTCCAGAGGAAGTTTCATCGAATATGAGCTATTTATGCTCCCCAACAAATGCAACGTCCAGCTACTGAATAAAGGTTTCCGGTCTCATATTATTTTTGCCAGATAAGGATTTCCGGTCCTCTATTATGGATTTCTGGTCTTCTATTATTATTGTCAGATGTGGATTTCTGGTCTGTCTTCTATTATTATTGCCACATTTGGATTTTTGGTCTTCTTCTATTATTGCCAAATATAGATTTCTAGTCTTCTATTATTATCGCCAGATGTTGATTTCTGGTCTTCTATTATTGCTAGATATAGATTTCTAGTCTTCTTCTATTATTGCTAGATGCGGATTCTGGTCTTCTATTATTATTGCCAGATTTGGATTTCTGGTCTTCTTCTATTATTACCAGATATGGATTTCTGGTCTTCTATTATTATCGTCAGATGTTGATTTCTGATCTTCTATTATCGTTAGATATGGATTTTTGGTCTTCTTTTATTATTGCCAGATACGGATTTCTGGTCTTCTATTATTGCCAGATATGGATTTCTGGTCTTCTTCTATTATTTCCAGATAAGGATTTCTGATCCTTTATTATGAATTTCTACTCTTATTTTATCAGATATGGATTTCTAGACTTTTTTTATCAGATAGATTTTTGGTTATGTTATTAACTATCGAACAGGTTTCTTGGTCTTTTAAGAGAAAGAAAATTCTAATATGAAAATTTCAATTAGTGGAATTTTCAGTTATCTTAACAAGCAGGATGTTGATCTAGACATCAAAAGCTCAAAGTACAAAAAGCAAGATAATCAAACAATTCGATTCAATGCCACATACTTTACATTTGAGGTAACTTTCATTCCAATACAAGTTCATTCATAACTAATATATTACATACAAAATTACAGGTGCAAAAATTAGGCAAATAAGAGGATATGTTCAAAGCAAATCTTCGCTAAGGTTCAAGGTTCTATGTAGCTTATCTAAGTCCTTGGCAGTTAAAGGATTAGTGTTGTAGCGAATGGCCACATCGAGAAGTTCTTTGATTTTATTTCCCTTTCTCTAAACAGTGTTTGAATCATCAACTGAATCAATTTGAATCATACTCTTTTATTCTTCGACCTTTTGTTTAAGAGTAAAATTTTCACTCTCAAGTCCTTGAATTTTGCTTTCATATTCGCTGATACGTTGAGATACTTTTTCATCCCATTTCCTGCTAAAGTGTTCCATACATTCAAATTTAACTTTTCTACTCCACTTTGAGATCATGTCATCGCTTAAGACCAGACGAAGGTTTAATAAAGCAGGGAATTCTTGGCTAACCAGAGATCGAGATCTAGTCATTCTCCCAAGAATAGGGGTAGGAAGGCCAACTTCACCTTCACTTGCAATAAGCTCTAACGATTGACGGTAGACTTGGCTTTTCATTAGCTCCACTTCAAGATCATTTACTAGTTGATGTAATTTAGCTATTTCAGCATCAAGTTCAACTGGAGGTTTGGATTCTAAGATCGACTCAATCCTCTCTATCAATTGTTGAACTCTTTCATCCTTCTCCTTCATTTCTCCTTCCAAGCTGGAAGTTTTCTCTTTCAGACCTTTAAAATTCACTCTTAGTTAAAAGTATTTCCTGTGCTATTTTTGTGCCTCCAGATTATTCGGAAATAGTAAAGCTGAATCGTCTTGGGAAGATTTCTTCTTTTCCATATCTACTAACAATTTATCTCTGATTTCTACAACTCATGAGAAGGCGTCAAGAGGATCAGACATACGCGCTAACTAAGTTTCCTATTAAGAATAGTGAAATAAGAATTAATATACGAGGAACAAATTTTTCTATTGATAATAAGCAAAGTTTACAAGTAGCATGGAAGGTCAAGATTACATCACAACTCTATTTCTAAACATTCAGATAACACTTAGAGTTTCAAAACTACGGTTTTAGCCCTTTCGAATGACCTAGCCGATAAAGTGAGTGTAGAACAAAAAGAAGCATTAATTTCTTCTGAGGTGTAAATAGTAGGGAATCGATGATAATCCCATTCCTCAATAGGAGGGCTATCACGACCACATATTAGTTTAGCGCGATAGGATCGAATTCTGCTAAGTAACTTGTCCTTTTCATCACCCAAAAAGTTAAAATAGAGGTGGGGAAATTGCATGTAAACTACTTGTAAATCCCTGAGGAAGCAGTGTATCGCTAGTTGTGATGTTTTAAGAATCGAAGTTTTCTCCTTAAATTCCTTCTTTAACTCGACAAACTTACTAAAGAATTCCCTAGAGGCTAGACTGCTTGATAAATCTATTGTCTATACAATATGCTAAAATTAGACTAAGGATAAGAATGATAAAGTCCATAAGTAAACCAAGTTGCATATTACAATTATACAATCATTTAGGTTCGTACAAAATTGATTTCTTATACACTTCAGAAATGAATCTCTCATATTATATCTAAGTTTTTCTTGGGGAAGAGAACGAGAAGAAATAAGAATTGGGGCAACTCTAGGGAGATTCCAGCATACCCCAGGATGGGGATCGGCCCATGTTTATCCAGGTATCTACAATAAAAATGTCTAAGGAAACCTCCACAGTTGTCGCCTAAGTACGAGAAGTCAATGAATTTACCCTCGAGTAAGCTCTATAAGAAACTCTTCCAATGCACTCCTATCGTCATTTACCATCTAGAAAAGAGTCATTAACTCAGCATTCTCTGCCAAGAGCTTTTCCTGATAGTGGCATGCTCTCTTCATCCAGGAGCGACTTTTTTTTTTGAAATATCTTAATTTCGATGTACTCTTGGCAAGCTTCTTGTACATTTCAGACAATTTGTTATACTCTTTCAATTGCCTATCCATTTCCCTGTTTAATCAATCTATATCCATCTATTTTTTTCGACCATAACATCATAATGGTATTTCGATTTTCTTCTTAACTAAAACATTCACTGTATTAACTAAAAGTTACTTGATAGCTTGAGGCATTAGGATAAAGAGGCCACACCCGAGAGAGTGGAACTGAAGTAGATGAGATGTTTCCTCTGTCTTTGGATTTTTGGCCTTGTGAAGCACTATTCTTCTTAGGAGAATCTTTCTTTGAAGGATCAGGCATATCAGTAGTTTCTACATCTTGGACAGTTAAATCCAGGTTGGCGTCACCAAAACCATCCTTATCATCTGGCTGCTTGGAAAGCCCCTTTTCATCACCTCCATCATTATAAGCATCATTGTGACCATCATCATCGTGGTCATCACCACCCTGGCCACCATCGCCTTTTTTCCATCATTGTCCTCCTCTTCCTCATCCGACTCTGTCTCCTCGTCAACGGGGGATCATCAAAGCTTAATAGCTTCTTAGCATCAATCTTTTCCTCTTTCTTGGAGGGACCTATTTTAGGTGCTTGAGATTTATTTGACATTGCTTCAAATTTACCCATATACTTTTTGTTCCATGCTGGAGGGAGAGAAGGGAAGCCAAAATCTGAGCATTTGTGGGTGTTATCAGCATATGCGGTAAAGACCGGATTCTCATGAGAACTCTTGATAATAGTATCGAGGGGATTTCTGAGGAAATGAGACACATGTTTTGCATATATAATTATGTCGGATCACTTATCTAAAAGAACTCATTTTTTAGCCTTTTATTGAGAGAAGCACTCTATGCTACAAGCTTGGCCTCCTTCATTCCAGCCTCCTCGAGTGCTAATTCTAAGGCCTTCACTCTATCGTTTGAAATTTGCTTATCCTTCTCTCTTTAAGGAGTAATGCGTTTGTTTCTTTAAGAAAGGTAGTTAGCTTTTCCTTTTCTTGCACAACTTCGTCTCTCGCTGTTGTGATATCAATTATATGATGGATAAGTAAGGAGTGCCTGGGAATGTGATACGGAGAAGTGGATCCCAGGAATGCTCTGCTTTAGCCATCTGTTTGGCCTCATTTCCAGTAATATTAAGATTTGAGGTCTCAAGATTTGAATCAGTGCCAACCAATTATGACTTGTTTTTGGGAGCATCAATTATGGCTTCCTTCTCTATAGGAGCAACTATCAAAGCAGATGAATTCTGAATCAAGGGAATAAGCTTATGGGGTGGCATTATAATAGATTTTGAGTGAATGTAATGATATCTTACCGGGTATCCCAGGTTGAACGGGGGAGTTAGATGTAAAAGATTCGGGTTGCCCATTACCAACGAGCTTTTGCCTCGAGCATTGTGCTTTACCATTAAAGGCTCTCCTAGGACTTTGTGGCAATCCAGAATGATAGAATATTGAAGAAGCTTAGCTGGGGTTAATAGTCTAAGCATGCTTCCCATTTTCCCTACTGCTTGAATTAGCGACAGCATGAGTTATTGATCCTCAAGGTTTAACTTCTTAGGGGCAGGATTTGAAAGAGAGACACCTATTAGTAAAAAATAATAAACCAACATGAATAAGCAGGAATAAGAAACTTACCAGCAGTAGAAAATGTTCCTCTAATATTAGAGAAGCATTTGACAAAGAAGAATTGAGTTTCACATCCTTTCGCTTTTTTAACACTCTCAGAAATCAAGCTTTTTGGGTGGGTATGAATTCGATACAATTGATGGCCTAGTTGTTCACCAACCTTAGAAGGACCAGCTACATAATAGAGAATTTTATCACTAAGAGATGTGAGTCCTGCCTCTCAAGCAAAGACTTCTAAGTAGGTCAAATATGTATAAAATTTGATAAATACCGAATCAGTGCAATATTCAGATGCTTCAAATATCTTAGTAGAAACCTAGGGCAAGGAAGGTAGCATGTATACCAGATATGTATGGCAGAGAAAGCAAAGCATCCCTCCGATGGGTTATAAATGTTGTCTAAGGGGCCAGCGAGAATGGCTTCAACTTCGGTGACTCCAAACTGTTCAAGAATAGAGTCCACCTCGACATGGGTAGTGATGTATGATGGGTTCGAAATGATATCTCCCTTCTTGCTAGATGAAGGTGAAGGTTTAGGCCCTTTACTATATTTCTTAGTGGACTTCTTACTGGATTGTTGACCTTCGATTTTCCTGCTAGGTGATATTATTCCAAACTTAAGAAATTAACATGATTTATATTATATAAAAATTTAGTACATGCTAAGTCTAAAATTGTTTCTTAAGTAATCTATTTACTACCAAAGAGATAAGGTATATGTTAGTCACAAGACAACAACACATAAATAATATATGAAAAGTTGGTTAGAAAACGTGAATTTCAATCTCAGCAAAGGAACCACATAAAAGAGCTATACAAAAAAGGGAGTTAACATGCGACGTCCATAAGCAAAATGAGCTCATGTATGCTCGAAATCATAGAACAATGGTAAATGTAATAAGTTGGCTAATGTCAAAAATAATGAAGTTATCGACATTAACAAATAAGCAT
Source organism: Allium fistulosum (assembly GCA_030737815.1). Taxonomy (NCBI): domain Eukaryota; kingdom Viridiplantae; phylum Streptophyta; class Magnoliopsida; order Asparagales; family Amaryllidaceae; genus Allium; species Allium fistulosum. Next base: position 706,236,470 of record CM060903.1, on the reverse strand, counting down.
CAGTATAAATCAATAGTGTGTTAATCAGTTAAACAGTTCGCAACGTGTTAAAATAGCAATGTCGTGAGTAGCAGTATCGTATAAAGTTCCATTTATGATATTAAGGCTGGTAACAAGCAATAAAGCTGTTGGCATCAGTAAGCCCACATCGACAATGTCATAAAAATTATTCTATAAAATACTAACAAGCCTCACAACCATGACTAATGTCGAGGTAATAAGGATATCAACATTGACGAGTGGCGGCGGCGTGAATTGGAAACATATTAATTCGTTAAATAATTTATAACGTGTCAGAAGCAATAGTGCCGAGAGTAGCGATTTCATACAGAACACCGTTTGTGATGTTATAAATGATTATGGGAAAAATGAAGAAAAACAGTAAGACCATTGCTATCAAACCATGCTAGTAGATAAACGTCGAAGATGAGCGGCTTCATCCTTAATTAACGCCGAGTTTATTAACATCGCATCTCATTAGAACACATATTATCGATGACCTTCGTATTCTCAACTAAGGGTTGCTGTGCTTCGACTTAATCGATAAGATGTAAAATTACTTTGGCACTATTGATGTTAGTTAAACAATAAGGAACTCTACTAGTGTCGACTGTCACGACATAAGAGGTAGTTGCGCCTCATTAAAATTAAAGTTTGTGTTGTCATGGAAGTAAGAATTGTAGGATCGATTTCACCCTAGAGGGGGGTGAATAGGGTGATACTATCAATCATAAGAATTTATTGCGGAAGTATATAAAATAATTTCAGCACAGATAATAGTCGTGTAACAGCAGCACAGATAATAGCAGAATAATAAAAAATGCAGAAATAGAACACACAGATTTACCCAGCTTCGGCAAAACCCTGCCTACGTGCTGCTCCCAAGGTTTCTACTAGAAATTAAGTAGTCAGACGCTTACACATGTAAACTTGCGACACCCACTATCGACTAACCTTAACTCTACACTCAAAACCCTGCCACAATTCAGCCACTGAGTTGCGAATTCTCAAACTACGCCACGTAGTTTGTCCCCATATTGACATACTATATTGGATTTTGGTGAGTGATGGTCGATAGAAATATGATAGAAATAGAAATGGTCATGGAATTTTTGCCAACAAAAAGTTTTTATAACTCTTGTTTAAATTTCTAAAGAAATTTACTAATTATACTGCCTCAAGTTATAATATATGATTAATATCAACACTCATCACTTTTTCAATCACTATTTATCTTTTCAATAATTAATAAGGGCTCGGATTAGTTAATGTAGTCATTTAAAATTAAATTCAAAAATAATTATCAAATTTTTCAAAATGACTAATCTGAAACAAGGTCAACAAAAATGATTTTCTAGAAGGGGTTTTAGAAAAATGTCTGCTATTTGAAAAGTTATTTCAAGTGAAAAATATGCAGATATTTTCTTTGAAAAAAACGATGCAGCTACTGAATGTCTCAACATAAATCACGTTCCACTAGTAATTTTTCTATCAACTATATTACCAGTGTAATCTGCATCTGAATTTTCCTTCAACTCAAGATTATCATTATCCTTTTTAACAGCTTTTAAATGAAATTGAATTGAAGCCGTGCAAGTTTAAATATAGTGACCATAGTGTCAGCCGTAAAGTAACCAATATATCCACGTGTATCAAGATTAATCATCAATCATCATCAATAGTCCATTCAAAGATGGTTGGTTAACAATTTTGAATAAGTCAGAATCAAAATCATCATTCATTTCTTTATCAATAACTGGCTAAATTAAATCAAATTATGGTGCAGATTTTCACATATATCGTTCAAGATACCTTTACCTATTTTACCTTTGCAGATAATTTTTCGTTGTTGCCCACTGTGATTCTGCCACCTTTATACTAGGCTAAGGAACTTTGATTTGTCGCCCGTTGTGTTTCTGGAACATCCAGAATCCAGATAACACTGTTGTTGCTCCTTAGCCTGCCACCACACCTACACGGTAAAAGATTTTTGTGACCTATTTGTTTTCATAGGTCCATGATTGTTAGTGGCAAATGATTTTGAAAAAATCAAAATATTTTTCTCATCTATTCTATCACACCCATTTTCAATAATATTCCAACATTTAACATTAACAGATTTTAAATAAAATTCCATTTTTAATTTCCAATTCAAAAAATCTGTTCCATCAAAATTAGAAGGAATAATATTGGACCGACCCTCAGCAAAAATATTATTCAAAGAAGCCATTTAAAAATTCAAGTTTGTAAAAAAAAATTGGTCTTTGAAAAATCAAACTTTTTAAATCAAAAATTGACTTCTATTCCTAGCTCTGATACCACTTGTAGGATCGATTTCACCACAGAGGGGGGGGGGTGAATAGGGTGATACTATCAATTGTAAGAATTTATTGCGGAAGTATATAAAATAATTTCAGCACAGATAATAGTCGTGTAACAGCAGCACAGATAATAGCAGAATAATAAAAAATGCAGAAATAGAACACATAGATTTACCCAGCTTCGGCAAAACCCTACCTACTGCTGCCCCCAAGGTTTATACTAGTAATTAAGTAGTCAGACGCTTACACACGTAAACTTGCGACACCCGCTATCGACTAACCTTAACTCTACGCTCAAAACCCTGCCACAACTCAGCCACCGAGTTGCGAATTCTTAAACTACGCCACGTAGTTTGTCCCCCAGTCACACGACTAGAAATTACAATGTTTAAACACTTTAAAACAATAAAACAAATAAACCCTAATTTTAAAAATTAAAAGCCCAAGATAATTTAGCCGGTCCAAATTTAAACATAGTGATAAAAATTATCCTCTTTTCCCTTTTATATGTTCGGCCCGACTTCTTTGAAAATAGCTGCTTCTTTGTGGCTCGTTCGTTCCTAAAAAATTAGGGTTTTTTGATTATTTGAAGACGCCGACTTATGTAGCTCGATCAAATGATGCTTCTTCGAATTTTGTTCTTTGCTTAACTTCGGCTACTTCAAATTGTGTCGAGCGTGTATACTGGATGAAAATTTTGTAAGTGATATTCCTTTTTAATTTCGATTGTGCTCGACTTTGATTCGAGTTGAATGATAATTCTTTGTTACTTGAACTCGAATACTCTTTACGGCCGATGACGATTGGGTTTAAATAGGAATCGAATTCCTATATTCTCGTTCGTTTTGATAATTTGAATTCGTCAATTATTTTATCTCTGGCCGTTCGATGTTGCTTGGATGTTTATGATCTCTCTGACTTCGTCACTTCATATATTTAATGTTACTTGATCTTCACGGTGTTTATTTCTCACTTGGTTGATTTCCTTGATTGCCACGGCTTCGATTTTGAGCTGTTCGATCTTTTCCTGGTCACCACGTTTATGACTTTGATTTGAAACACAGCTTTCTTTGACGATGCTCTGTTGACATCGGCATGACTGTTCATGTCTGTAGCATACTCGACTTTGTTCCAATTGTCAACTCTAGTGCTTGCTGGTATAGTGCATTTCAGTAGTTTATCTGTAACGACCCGATATTTTCAACCATTCGCATCCATTATAAGTGTATAGGTAGACACTCATGCCGGAGTTGAATTGCTCAAAATACCGCGTTGTAATTAAAATTTGGCAAATCTCAGAATATACAGTAAATAAATATAATCACAGATCACAGACACAGAGTAAAATAATGCAGCGGAAGTAAAAGAAATAGTAGTTCATGAAGCTACTATATAAATATATCAGAGTACATAAGATACAATAGAAGAAATAGAGTACAACGGAAGTATAAATAAGATAACCAAGTACAAGCTGAACAGAGCAACATAACTGAAGTCGATAAAACAAGACTAGCAGATAATCTCCAGCGATTCAAATCTCCAGAAGGTGGAAATCCAAATCTATGAATACTCAGGCTGACCCGAGCGTAAAGCAAAACACAAACACTCGAGTCAGGACAATATATACTTATATAATATAAACCAACTCAAGTGAACTGTAATAAGGTACAAGTAACTTAAAGAATGCTTGGGACCGCCCATTCTTTAAGGATCCGTTAAACTATCTACTATGTAGTAATATTCGCTATTATAATAATGTCTAATCAGTAAAGTATAATCATATAGAAAATAGCGTTAAGGGGATGGAGAACCTTAACGCGGTCGGATCTTAAAATCATAATCGTAGTAAAGCTCGATATGGTAGGTGACACGGCACAACTAGGCAATGCCAGGGTAGATATACCAATTACGCATCCGGACTAGTGGTGACGCATAGCAGCCACTACCGCCCACCTCGAACAACACTCCCAATCAAGGGTGGCCACCAAATCAATCACAAGTAATAGAATGGTATCGAAGAAGTGTGTCCGATAAGAGGTGCTACCTCCTTGGTCCGTCAATCGCTCCTGTTTTAGCCACCTTATGCCAACTCACGGGAGTTAGGTCCACGTATATACCTTAGGATCGTCGCCACCATCCTACTTCATTCTGGAAACTCCACCGCGTACACAGTTGTCAAAGTGGTTTTCGGTATCGACAGAGAGTATGTCCATATCCGATCCCGGTCTCTTTAACAACCAATCGTTATTATAACCCGTGGTTATAATTTAAAAACAGTTTATACCTCAACATAGAATATCATTTCAAATCCAAATCTTTATCAAAATAAATATCAAATCATTTCCAAACCATTTAATATATCAAAATGTCATATCTTTCCAAAGCTTCATTTCAAATCATTTTAATACATCAAAATATTATATCTTTTCAAACTTTATTTCAAATCATTTTTATATATCAAAATATCATACCTTTGATAGTTATACTTCGAAACCAAAATCATTTTATTTCAAAACTATGTTCATTTCAAAACAACATCATTTCCATTTCAAACATATATTCACCTTTCAAATAGTCTACACTTTCAAAGTTATAACTCTTTTGAAACAAAACATTTGAAATCATTATACTTTGAAAATCACAGCATTTCGAAATCATATATTTAAAATCATCTTTTAATTCTATACATTTACAAACTTATTAAATTCAAACCATCAAATTTCAATTCAATTACAGTTTACCAACAAACCGTTTCAAATCTTATCAATTCCCAATATAGATTAAATCCACAAAATACAATATTCAATCTTCAGTATATTTCAAAACTTTAAATCTCCCACATTTCATAAATCCAATATCATTTAAATAAACTCAATTAATATATACTTCAAATATTCATTTATCAAATAAATTAAATAAGTCAGAAATCAAGTATCATATCAAACTCATTTCACAATATCAAAATATTATTCAAAACACCATTCATTTTTATTCATTTAAATACCATTTAAATCCATTCATTTTATTAAATTTAAATACCATTTTAAACTCACATTAGAAATCAAATTCTTCCACTTAAATATCTCTTCATTATCTTTAGAAATTTAACATTTAATTTCCCAAAATTATATCATTTTCCAGAGATTATTTTTCATTAAAATTAATTTAAAACAACAAAATATAGTTTCCGTAGCACTTATAAAATGCTACGTAAAGTTATAGTTTAAAACAGTTAATTAACAAAAGACAGCGTTAAATGCTGTAATAGATTTCTTTTAAGTTTCAATTAACTTACATGTTAAGTTTAACCACTATAGCACTTACAAAGTGCTATAATAGCCTTTATTTCAAATTAACCTTTTAGTTCATTTAAAACACTACAACATTTACAAAATGCTGTAATATCCTTTACATTACATTTCAAAATGCTGTTAAATCATATTCAGAGTTTTATTTACAATTCCACAAATAATTAACTTTTAATATAAATCATTTTAACTTATAAAATCATATATTTCACATTTAACACAATCATTTAAATACCTTTATTTCTATGATTTTATAAAGTCAAATTTCCATACAAAAATCAAATTTAATAACAATTAAATTTTCATTTCTTTAATTAAATTATTAACTTAACAACTAAGTTTAAATTTCCAAAAATATAGCTTATTTCCATTTATTTTACTTAATTAAAATTTCACTTTTAAACAAATTTCACAAAATTCAATTTAAGTTATATTTCCAAATTCAGCTTAAATGTTCATTTATTCCATATTTTAATTTATACAAAATCATTAACACCTTTAAAACATTATTATTACTTAATAAAAATCATTAAATTCATCTTTAAATCAAATTTGTCATATTTTCTTACTTTACAAAAATTCCATTTATAAACAAAATCATAAATTCCAAAATTAACTTATATTTCAAATTCTACTTCACCATTTACTTAATTCACTTATTTAATTTGTAGAAAATCACAAATACTTTATAGAAATCATTTTAATGAAATTTAAATCAAAATACCATAATATTTACATTAAAAAGTATTTTAAAATTTTTAGAAAAATATATAAACCACGGGTCTGTATATAATTTTCTAGCCTAGGTCAAGTGATACGGATATGTATCATTTCAATCCGCAGTTTACAAAGAAAAACCGGGTTTTATCATTTCAAACCCGCAATCCCAAGTAATATAAATAAATAAATAAAAACCGTTCAGGCCTATCATTTCAGCCCATAACGATTTTTCCTTATTCTAAAGTCCGTTCGGGTATGTATCATTTCAACCCATAGTGATTCTAATCTACAGGGAACTTGCAGTGTGATAAACTGATATAAATAAACAGAATAGCATGAGATAACAGTAATAGATGATATAACATATGTAATAATAGGGGTAAACATTATATGATCATAATATAATAGTTACAACAGGATGATATAATTTTACAGATTCAAATGGTGTCAGTTTACTAGTTATATAAGTACACATTGTCTGGTGAGAATTACTCACTTGTTCAAGCTGGAGATGACAACCACAAACGCACAACAAAGATTTCCAGAGGCACGAGAGCACGATAATTATTTGAGTGTGGGAGAGCCAAAGCTAATTGCCTTGTCACATTCAAACCAAACAATTACAAACAACATAAGATTTCAACCCAAAAATTCAATAAACAATGCTAGAAATGGATGCATAAACAAAGTCAATGTGTTTGCACTTGCTTCCTACAACCTATGCTTCAGCTCCAGATCTGAAATGGCACGGCTAAAGGCATGGTTTGGATCAGGTATGGTCTGGAAAAGGTGCGGCTACAAGGTGATGAAGGTGAGTGGAAGTTACAAGGTGTTGAAGGCAATGGAATACCAAAGGGTTTCAAGGCAAAGTGTGGCTTTTGTTGCACCATAGGGTTCGGCCCCTTGCTGATGTGGCTTGGCCATGGTATGTGGTGGTCAGGTGGTGGCTGGAGTGTGGGCCAGAGGTGGTGGAAGGTCAGGTCAGAGGTGGTGGTGGTGGAGGTAGTGGTGGCAAAAGGTGGTAGAAGGAGGAGATGACAATTCTAGGTCATAAGCGATAGTTTGTGATGGTTTTTGGCGGATTTTGTGTAGATCTTGGACTTGGATTGGTTAGGCCTGAGGAGGAGGGTTGCTAGGATGGGTGATGGTCAGAGGAAGGGGGTCGTGGTGGTCGGCCAAAGCCTGGAGGAGGAGGAACCAAACTATGAAGGTAGAGAGCATATGCAGTTTCAATAGAAAAAACATAGAAAACAAGGAAGAAAGAAGGAATTTTTACCCAAAATTTTGAAGCCATGGCCGTGATTTTTTTGGAGGAGAAAGAGAAGTGTTTGCGTGAAAAAAATGAAAAGAAGTCCGCTGAAAAGAATAGGGTATGCATGGCCAAAAACATTGAAGAGAGGAGTTGAGAAAGTGAAAGGTCGGGAGGTGAAAAGCCATAGGGATTTCAATAGTTTAAAACTTTTCATATTTCCTCTAATTTCTTTTTAAGTTTTATATAACTGAAATATATATATAAACTCAGATAAAATACGAAAATTTAGTAAATAAACAAAAATAAATTAACTAATTATTAATTATATAAAATTTAATTAAGTAAAACAGCAAAAATTGCAACTAGTCTTGAAAATATGAAAAATAAATGCAATGAACTTTGGAAAAAGTTTATGGACTTGTAAAACATTTATAAACAAAGATAATAACATAAAATAAAAATGCATTCACAAAATGAATAAATAAATTTTAATTAAATATAATTTAATTGAAGAAAATAGCAGAAAAATAGAAACTAGCCTTTAAAAATAGAAAATAAATTCAATACGCTTTGGAAAAATTATATAATCACTTTAAATTATTTAAAAGACAAAATTATACATAAAATAAAATACTAACACATATTAGAACAAAACATGACAAATAAAATATAATTTAAAATAGACAATATTGCTAAATACATCAGTTTACACACAATATTGAAATATACATAACTTTCACAATTTAACTCCGTTTCCAACGAAACGAAAAGCTGTATCCATGGAATTAAATCTATTTTCATAATAAAAGATAAAATTTAAGAATTTGAAATATTTAAATTTAAAGTTCAAAAGTCAAAGTTTGACCAGTTTAAATAGAAATTCACTTTTCAGTGAAATATCCAATTTATACTAGTTTGAACTATAAATCACTTAATAGTCAACATTTATATTTAAAATGAAATGTTTGAAATAGAACAAGTTTAAAATAATTTAAAATAAAATAAAGTCAAAATTTAAAATATAGGCCAAAATCTAGGGTTGTTACACTCTCCCCCACTCAAAACTTTTCGTCCCCGAAAAGGAATGAAGTACGGGAAAACACAGGAAAGATAAAATTGAAATGAGATTAAGACAAGATGACAAAAGGTTGAAATTATACCTGATAACTGTGGTTATAGGTAAGTTTAACAAGGTGGAGCTGGTCTTCCCAAGATTCTCCAGAATCAGGAACACAAGTACGAAAAGATCCTCTAGAATCTGATTCACTCTTTCCGCTTGACAGACAGTCTGTGGGTGGAAAGCAGTGCTCAGATTTAAAATGAGTACCAAAGATTATAAAGATTATAGAAAGATTTCTAAGCAAAAAGATTATAGATAGATGCCTATACCAGTCTGTAGCAAGATAAGGAAAAATAAGGACAACTAACATATAGTTTGAAAAACAAAATTAGGTAATAAGTTTGAAAAAAAATAAGATAATAGGTTTGAAATTTCCATGGTTTCAGCTTAACTGATAATTAATTTTACACAAGTTAAATAAATCTTAACTATCTCTAATTTCATTATCTTATCATCAAATTTTCTTAAACAAACAATCTCTAAAATCATGATTTGATTAAAATTAAGTGTATAACATTCAATAAATTTAATTCTTCTTTATTCCTAATTATAATTAAATTTATCCCTCTCAAATATTTTATCACATATGTTAAATATGCTTACACTTATTATAACTGTTTTAATTTATTCCTAATTCCCTTAACATCATTTGTATTGTAAATTATTCAATTAACCTTTTAGTCTATTTACCTGTGTTAATCTTTTTATAACTAAAATTTAAGTGTATAATATTTATTATAACCACTCAAATTTTATTTATAAAAATCTTTTTATATTGTATATTATCCAATTACATTGTTAACTTCTAAAAATTAAGGTAAGTTATATTGGAATGCAATTGAGAATTATTCAAATAAAACTTTCTAAAATTAATATACACTATAAACATCCTAATTCAATCATTTCAAGCTTGAATCATCTATTCAAAAATTTTGATTTTCTTTTTATACTTGAAGTTATTATTTAAGATAGAATTTAAGAATAAAATCTCCGATTCCTTTCAAACCATTTAGAGATAGATAAATGTATGTACATAATTTGTCAAATCAAATTTAAATCATATATCTATATATTTTATAAATCAATCAAATTTTAGAAATTTATATCAATCAAGTTTCCCAAAACAAAGCTGTAGCAAGACTACAGAATGGTTTCTTCACTTCGAAACTCGAAAATGAACGTCGATGATGCTGCAGTCATCACCGAAATTATTTTCCAACGACAAAGAGAAGAGCACTTAATTTTTAAACTTTAAAATCCTTTAGAGACAAAAAAAATTATTCAAAAATACTTTAAATAATATCCTTTTAAAAATTTTAAACACAAGGTTTGAAATCCATCGGAAATTAAACTCTTTAAATTTCTTGTTTTAAATTCATTTCAGTTCCCAAATAAATTTATAAACAACTATTTATAAATTCCTTTGTAGAATAATAAATGATAAATCAAGTATTATCATTTTAAATAATCAATTTAAACCAATTTATTAAGTTTGGTTAATTAAATAAATTTTAAAATAATATTGTATCGGTTTGTTCTGTCAAAGTGTTTTAGAAATCCTATCGATAGCGTTGATCAGACGAATCGATCAGAAACCCAAATCGACATCAACAACTCAAACAACACAATATATAATAAAATATAGATTTAAAAGTACAGTTCAAAATGTTGGAGATAGTTTAGAAACAAAGACAAGATGATTAATTAACAAAATATGAAGATGGATAATCTTAGATAAATCGCGGGCAACCTTAACCGGGTCAACCGTGACTTAATGAATAAGAGCAAATGTGGATTTTCCTGGGGTAAATCTACATCCGATCTCAAGAGATAGAGTTTGGAATAACAAAAGATATTAGCATCTAAACCAAGGATAAATATAAATCTCTGGTGAATCGATGAAAATTTGTAAAGGAGTTTTCCCCCTTTTACAAGTCATTAGAATATTGGCGAGACCACCAATTCACTATAAAGCTCATTCGAAGCGGAGTTATGGGATACTCCAGAATCAAATGAAGATGAATAGTGAGGGACAAGAATGAATTTTGGAACCGCAGGGAACGTTCCAAAAATTAAAAGGAAATTCGAATCAAGAGGAAAAGATTCAAACTCGAACGAAAGTGATTCTGTAAATAAATCTACTCTATATGCTGAGTTTTGCCTCAAAGCCAAAGCTCTGATACCAACTGTAACGACCCGATATTTTCAACCATTCGCATCCATTATAAGTGTATAGGTAGACACTCATGCCGGAGTTGAATTGCTCAAAATACCGCGTTGTAATTAAAATTTGGCAAATCTCAGAATATACAGTAAATAAATATAATCACAGATCACAGACACAGAGTAAAATAATGCAGCGGAAGTAAAAGAAATAGTAGTTCATGAAGCTACTATATAAATATATCAGAGTACATAAGATACAATAGAAGAAATAGAGTACAACGGAAGTATAAATAAGATAACCAAGTACAAGCTGAACAGAGCAACATAACTGAAGTCGATAAAACAAGACTAGCAGATAATCTCCAGCGATTCAAATCTCCAGAAGGTGGAAATCCAAATCTATGAATACTCAGGCTGACCCGAGCGTAAAGCAAAACACAAACACTCGAGTCAGGACAATATATACTTATATAATATAAACCAACTCAAGTGAACTGTAATAAGGTACAAGTAACTTAAAGAATGCTTGGGACCGCCCATTCTTTAAGGATCCGTTAAACTATCTACTATGTAGTAATATTCGCTATTATAATAATGTCTAATCAGTAAAGTATAATCATATAGAAAATAGCGTTAAGGGGATGGAGAACCTTAACGCGGTCGGATCTTAAAATCATAATCGTAGTAAAGCTCGATATGGTAGGTGACACGGCACAACTAGGCAATGCCAGGGTAGATATACCAATTACGCATCCGGACTAGTGGTGACGCATAGCAGCCACTACCGCCCACCTCGAACAACACTCCCAATCAAGGGTGGCCACCAAATCAATCACAAGTAATAGAATGGTATCGAAGAAGTGTGTCCGATAAGAGGTGCTACCTCCTTGGTCCGTCAATCGCTCCTGTTTTAGCCACCTTATGCCAACTCACGGGAGTTAGGTCCACGTATATACCTTAGGATCGTCGCCACCATCCTACTTCATTCTGGAAACTCCACCGCGTACACAGTTGTCAAAGTGGTTTTCGGTATCGACAGAGAGTATGTCCATATCCGATCCCGGTCTCTTTAACAACCAATCGTTATTATAACCCGTGGTTATAATTTAAAAACAGTTTATACCTCAACATAGAATATCATTTCAAATCCAAATCTTTATCAAAATAAATATCAAATCATTTCCAAACCATTTAATATATCAAAATGTCATATCTTTCCAAAGCTTCATTTCAAATCATTTTAATACATCAAAATATTATATCTTTTCAAACTTTATTTCAAATCATTTTTATATATCAAAATATCATACCTTTGATAGTTATACTTCGAAACCAAAATCATTTTATTTCAAAACTATGTTCATTTCAAAACAACATCATTTCCATTTCAAACATATATTCACCTTTCAAATAGTCTACACTTTCAAAGTTATAACTCTTTTGAAACAAAACATTTGAAATCATTATACTTTGAAAATCACAGCATTTCGAAATCATATATTTAAAATCATCTTTTAATTCTATACATTTACAAACTTATTAAATTCAAACCATCAAATTTCAATTCAATTACAGTTTACCAACAAACCGTTTCAAATCTTATCAATTCCCAATATAGATTAAATCCACAAAATACAATATTCAATCTTCAGTATATTTCAAAACTTTAAATCTCCCACATTTCATAAATCCAATATCATTTAAATAAACTCAATTAATATATACTTCAAATATTCATTTATCAAATAAATTAAATAAGTCAGAAATCAAGTATCATATCAAACTCATTTCACAATATCAAAATATTATTCAAAACACCATTCATTTTTATTCATTTAAATACCATTTAAATCCATTCATTTTATTAAATTTAAATACCATTTTAAACTCACATTAGAAATCAAATTCTTCCACTTAAATATCTCTTCATTATCTTTAGAAATTTAACATTTAATTTCCCAAAATTATATCATTTTCCAGAGATTATTTTTCATTAAAATTAATTTAAAACAACAAAATATAGTTTCCGTAGCACTTATAAAATGCTACGTAAAGTTATAGTTTAAAACAGTTAATTAATAAAAGACAGCGTTAAATGCTGTAATAGATTTCTTTTAAGTTTCAATTAACTTACATGTTAAGTTTAACCACTATAGCACTTACAAAGTGCTATAATAGCCTTTATTTCAAATTAACCTTTTAGTTCATTTAAAACACTACAACATTTACAAAATGCTGTAATATCCTTTACATTACATTTCAAAATGCTGTTAAATCATATTCAGAGTTTTATTTACAATTCCACAAATAATTAACTTTTAATATAAATCATTTTAACTTATAAAATCATATATTTCACATTTAACACAATCATTTAAATACCTTTATTTCTATGATTTTATAAAGTCAAATTTCCATACAAAAATCAAATTTAATAACAATTAAATTTTCATTTCTTTAATTAAATTATTAACTTAACAACTAAGTTTAAATTTCCAAAAATATAGCTTATTTCCATTTATTTTACTTAATTAAAATTTCACTTTTAAACAAATTTCACAAAATTCAATTTAAGTTATATTTCCAAATTCAGCTTAAATGTTCATTTATTCCATATTTTAATTTATACAAAATCATTAACACCTTTAAAACATTATTATTACTTAATAAAAATCATTAAATTCATCTTTAAATCAAATTTGTCATATTTTCTTACTTTACAAAAATTCCATTTATAAACAAAATCATAAATTCCAAAATTAACTTATATTTCAAATTCTACTTCACCATTTACTTAATTCACTTATTTAATTTGTAGAAAATCACAAATACTTTATAGAAATCATTTTAATGAAATTTAAATCAAAATACCATAATATTTACATTAAAAAGTATTTTAAAATTTTTAGAAAAATATATAAACCACGGGTCTGTATATAATTTTCTAGCCTAGGTCAAGTGATACGGATATGTATCATTTCAATCCGCAGTTTACAAAGAAAAACCGGGTTTTATCATTTCAAACCCGCAATCCCAAGTAATATAAATAAATAAATAAAAACCGTTCAGGCCTATCATTTCAGCCCATAACGATTTTTCCTTATTCTAAAGTCCGTTCGGGTATGTATCATTTCAACCCATAGTGATTCTAATCTACAGGGAACTTGCAGTGTGATAAACTGATATAAATAAACAGAATAGCATGAGATAACAGTAATAGATGATATAACATATGTAATAATAGGGGTAAACATTATATGATCATAATATAATAGTTACAACAGGATGATATAATTTTACAGATTCAAATGGTGTCAGTTTACTAGTTATATAAGTACACATTGTCTGGTGAGAATTACTCACTTGTTCAAGCTGGAGATGACAACCACAAACGCACAACAAAGATTTCCAGAGGCACGAGAGCACGATAATTATTTGAGTGTGGGAGAGCCAAAGCTAATTGCCTTGTCACATTCAAACCAAACAATTACAAACAACATAAGATTTCAACCCAAAAATTCAATAAACAATGCTAGAAATGGATGCATAAACAAAGTCAATGTGTTTGCACTTGCTTCCTACAACCTATGCTTCAGCTCCAGATCTGAAATGGCACGGCTAAAGGCATGGTTTGGATCAGGTATGGTCTGGAAAAGGTGCGGCTACAAGGTGATGAAGGTGAGTGGAAGTTACAAGGTGTTGAAGGCAATGGAATACCAAAGGGTTTCAAGGCAAAGTGTGGCTTTTGTTGCACCATAGGGTTCGGCCCCTTGCTGATGTGGCTTGGCCATGGTATGTGGTGGTCAGGTGGTGGCTGGAGTGTGTGCCAGAGGTGGTGGAAGGTCAGGTCAGAGGTGGTGGTGGTGGAGGTAGTGGTGGCAAAAGGTGGTAGAAGGAGGAGATGACAATTCTAGGTCATAAGCGATAGTTTGTGATGGTTTTTGGCGGATTTTGTGTAGATCTTGGACTTGGATTGGTTAGGCCTGAGGAGGAGGGTTGCTAGGATGGGTGATGGTCAGAGGAAGGGGGTCGTGGTGGTCGGCCAAAGCCTGGAGGAGGAGGAACCAAACTATGAAGGTAGAGAGCATATGCAGTTTCAATAGAAAAAACATAGAAAACAAGGAAGAAAGAAGGAATTTTTACCCAAAATTTTGAAGCCATGGCCGTGATTTTTTTGGAGGAGAAAGAGAAGTGTTTGCGTGAAAAAAATGAAAAGAAGTCCGCTGAAAAGAATAGGGTATGCATGGCCAAAAACATTGAAGAGAGGAGTTGAGAAAGTGAAAGGTCGGGAGGTGAAAAGCCATAGGGATTTCAATAGTTTAAAACTTTTCATATTTCCTCTAATTTCTTTTTAAGTTTTATATAACTGAAATATATATATAAACTCAGATAAAATACGAAAATTTAGTAAATAAACAAAAATAAATTAACTAATTATTAATTATATAAAATTTAATTAAGTAAAACAGCAAAAATTGCAACTAGTCTTGAAAATATGAAAAATAAATGCAATGAACTTTGGAAAAAGTTTATGGACTTGTAAAACATTTATAAACAAAGATAATAACATAAAATAAAAATGCATTCACAAAATGAATAAATAAATTTTAATTAAATATAATTTAATTGAAGAAAATAGCAGAAAAATAGAAACTAGCCTTTAAAAATAGAAAATAAATTCAATACGCTTTGGAAAAATTATATAATCACTTTAAATTATTTAAAAGACAAAATTATACATAAAATAAAATACTAACACATATTAGAACAAAACATGACAAATAAAATATAATTTAAAATAGACAATATTGCTAAATACATCAGTTTACACACAATATTGAAATATACATAACTTTCACAATTTAACTCCGTTTCCAACGAAACGAAAAGCTGTATCCATGGAATTAAATCTATTTTCATAATAAAAGATAAAATTTAAGAATTTGAAATATTTAAATTTAAAGTTCAAAAGTCAAAGTTTGACCAGTTTAAATAGAAATTCACTTTTCAGTGAAATATCCAATTTATACTAGTTTGAACTATAAATCACTTAATAGTCAACATTTATATTTAAAATGAAATGTTTGAAATAGAACAAGTTTAAAATAATTTAAAATAAAATAAAGTCAAAATTTAAAATATAGGCCAAAATCTAGGGTTGTTACATTATCGGTGTAGATGAACCTGTTGGCCGAGTTTGCACCGCATATACATGTTTATGTTATACTGCTATATATATTTATATATGTAGTATGTTTGTAGCCTTGGCAGTTTGGTTATGCTGCACTGCTCTGTGTCTTGCATTTTGAACTTTGATTTTTGGTCATCCTGCTTTGCCTGGATTGTGTATGGTTGTTTCAGGTACATGTTCATATGTCTGATATTGGTCGTTGGTTTACTTTGAACTTCATGTGTGCTTGAGTGTTCTTGCTTCACTTGGGTACTTACAGTTTTGCTTTGCATGTGTACGGCTTGGTTGAAGTTGTTGGTTCTGTTCATATGTGCATTGTCTATGTACATTTGCATATTGTATCCTGTCTTTAAGCTGCAGTGTTCATTGTACATTGATGTTGTATGCATGTTGTTCATTAGCTTGCATTTGTAAGTTTGGCCATTTGAACCATTCCTTTGTAGCATGTATTTTGTACTGTGCACTGCATGCATACATGTTGTACCTGTTATTGCTTCGAGGCAGATCATATTTTCAAGTTGACGGGTATTGGTCTCTTGATGCATTCTGGTGAGTTGCTCTGACCAGTTGACTGTGACTTGCTTATGCTCTATACTTCAGTTTGGTTGCCATGTATGGGATGCATGTTTTGTTGATATTGTTTGCTGCCTAGTCGACATGTATATATGCATACTTTGATCATAGCATTCATGTGTACATTTGAGTTGCACCTGTGTTGAATCCAACTAATAGCTCGGGTTTGACCTTGTGCTAATATTGTGACTTTATTTGTGTTTCACTTGAGTTGAACCCGGCTTTTAATTTGGGTTTTACCTTGTGCTCACCTGTCCTTGTAAATTTATCAAGTGTATATTGGTGTGCACGGCCTTGTGGCATGTACAGTGATACACTGTGCGTGTCACAAGCTGTTCGTGTATGATGAATTCAGAGTTAAATGATGACGAAAAACCCAAATAACTGAGGCAAATAAAATTTTCAAAATCATATTTTATTTTATACTGCAAAAATATTTCTTTTTCAATTTTACTGCGTCAATGTGTATTTTTGCAGATTACTCAGATGCTGGATTCAATCTGGAATAGAGTTGAAGATAAATAAGAGTGTGAGTGAAATGTAGTGAGGTGCATTTGTAGATGAGAATTGTGATGTAGTCAAATTTGTATTGAAAATTGTATATATATAGTGAGAGCTTGAATTTGTACTATTCAAAATTGTAATAAATATTTGTTTGAATAAAATATCTGTTTGACTTTAAATTCTGTGTTATTTATTTTTTTCAGCAAATATTTATTTAATCTGTGAAAATAAAATAGCACATTAACAAATACATTTAAATGTATATATATATGTTTATTATCATCAAACAAAAATCATATACTCGCATATTCAACAAGAATGTTATTAGTGCTGAGCTTATTAGTGTTACATTCAATTCACTCTTATTATTTACAATATGAAAACTTTTGGCTAATAAAACAAAAAGATCATATGAGGTCTTTTTAACTTCGAGAATCATAACAACATTGGTGATGATTAATGTCGATATGATGAAAGACGAAGTCGAGGTCATCTTTATCGTTAGTAAACCAAGACTATATCAGTTTTCACATCAACATTGATTAATATCAAGGCATATTTATTAGGGGTGTAAATCGGTCGAACCGGACCGGACGGAGGTATGTTCAGTTTATGTCCTAAATAAAATCAGACCGGACATGGACCGGACGAGATTTATGTTCGTACAAATTTTGTTGTCCTAGCTCGTGTCCTAAATGAAATCGGACGGACTCGTACATACATTTTTCGGACACGGACCCAAACGGACACGGACGGACAATGTTATTTACATCAAATTTTATGTTGTTTAATAGAATTTCCATCAGATATACTGAACTATAAGAAATTCGAACGAATTCGAACGAACTCGGACCGGACAATATTTTTTCTCGTACAAATTTTCTTGTCCTAGCTCGTGTCCTAAATGAAAATCGAACGGACTCGGACGGACGTATTTCGGTTACGGACACGAACGGACATCGGACACTCGTACAAAATTTACAGCCCTAATATTTATGCGACATGAAAGCATTACGCCAATGGATTAGTAACTATTAGGTTAATCAACCCACATTGAGCTTATTAATAGTATCGTGAATGACAACACTAACACAAGTCTAAATAGTAATGGGCCCGGGATTGATATGATACCCGTTTCAACATAGAGCAGGAAATGCCCAAATTCCTAAATCGGTACCACTAAATAACCAATCAATCTAAAATTAATAAAACGATGCCATATGTCAACACTAACAGAACTAATAATCACAAATGACAACAAAATTTGAGTGTTGGAGTCGAATGATTAAACTTCGATTCAGATTCCAAAAATAATAAAATCTGAGCTAAAACCAAGTTACGATTTCAACATGAAAATCATGTAAACTAATTTAAAATTTGATTAAATGAAAGTAGTACCTTAGTTTAGAGAATCACTATCAAAGAACTTAGATTTGCAGCCAATTTTGAAAGTTTGATTTCTTGTTTGAGTTTCTGAATCGCAGGTAAAAGAGCAAAGGAGGAGAGGCCTATGTATTTATAGGAAGAAGTAAACTTGCGGGAGCTGTTGGATTGATTTTAAATAAATGGTTAAATCTGTAAGAGAAAACCAAAAGGCAGGAAAAGAACAACGCCAAGACTATTGACTTGAAAAGTCAATAGCTTCTCTACACTAAGGGGGAAAATATTACTACTATAATTATCGTTGAAATAGTTCGACGTGCCACCTAACCACGGCGTCACGCTAGTTGTAACATCCCTATCAAGAGGCCCAAAGGCAAGCGCTACTGATGTTGCAGCCGTCTATAGTATTAACTTTCGGCGACTAAATACGACTATGTTAATGGTATTTATAATATCAGAAGCACTTGAATATGAAACCAATCACAGATTTCAAAACAACTTTTTTCCATTACATTTCAAAACAGATGTTCCATATTCATATTACATAATCCCAAATGTCTCCCAGGCAATGATAAAATATACTTATTACAAAATACGCCAAGAGCGACATATGAAGATGCCCCTTTGGATGATTAGAGTCATAAATAACTTAATACACAGTGGCAATAAACACAAAACAAAGAACAACAACTCCTAAATAGCTATCCATTAGCTTCCTGCTCGCCTCCAGTAGCTTTATTCGTCATCCTACTAAAACCCGAAAGAACCTCAACCATCAGCCTACTCAAAACAATTTTGAGCACCCGAGAGTTTAAGGGGAAAACATAAACTTCGAGTCAGACATTAAGCCTGGTGTGAATATTACTTTACATCCCGGTTGTTAATGTTAAGTGAGACCACGCCACTTAGCGGAATGGGTTTCCCCTCACTAACATTCTTTTAAAACATAGCTTTTGCAAATCTTTTCCTACAAACAAAACTAGTTAAATACTGTAAAGCATTATTATGTAAACATACATATCAGGTAATAAAAGAACTATCTGTTCAAACACTTTAGTTTTGTTTGGCAGACTATTAACCTTTGGCTGATTTGGGCCTACCAAACAAAATAACAAAATAATCTAACATCTGTTAGACACACCTCTTCTGGACGGTCTGTCCTTAACTATATATTAAATACTTCTCTTCTGGACGGTCTGTCCCTAACTTAACATCTCCCAGGGTCACCTGATCCTAATGGGTTTGCGGGCTCACCTATCTGTATACAAATATATATTCCCTTCTGTGTGTAATCATAATTTTAGTCTTACCTGTGACAAAGCCCTACACACTGGAATTTTGGATTAAAATTGGCTAGGGCTATTAGCTAATGTATAGGTTAAGACCCTATACCAGTCCTATCTGGTATTCTAGTATCTGAGTCATTTTACTTAGGGATACCTTCCCGTAATTTTCCTTGAAACCTTTTCAAAATGATTTAAACCTTTAAATCAAACTCACACAAGGAAAATATATAATCTCTATGCTTTATTCAAAATCACCTTACCATATTATCTATACACTTTACTCAAATCTCTGTTGATGAAAACATTTAAACATTTGAAAGTACTCCTTTCGATCCTATTGAAAGTACCCCTTTCGACCATGTAAAACCCTTTCCCTTATCTAGGCCGAAAGGCTAAAATCTTCCTTTCGAAACCATTCATATAAACCTTTCAAAACCATTGAAATTTATTTTCCATCGAAAACTAAAAACCTTAGGCATCCCTCTTTAAAACCAATAAACATTGTCTTTCGAAACCATAGGAAAAACCTTTCCTTTAAACTTATTCAAAACCATTGGAAAAACCTTTCCTTTAGACCTTTCGAAAACGTAAGGAAACCACCCATTCAAAAACCATTCTTTCAAAGCCTTTCGAAAACATAGGGGAACCACCCCTTCGAAACCTTCTTTAGAACCTTTCGAAGGTATTAAAACTTCAAACCCTTCGAAAGCATTTGGGTTCAATTTCAAACATGTAGAAAACACCTTTCGAAATCATTCAACACTAACTAGTCGAAACCTTTGGGTTATTCTTTAAAAATCACTAAGGGTCACAAGCAACAGGGTCGAACGCTTACACTTTCAAAAGCTATAACTAAGTAGAGAAGTGATGGTGTCGAAACCACCCCTTCCGAAAGCATAGGAGAAGCGACAGGGTTTTTATAAAACAAAACAACCCCTTCGAAAGCTCTGTTTCGAAAGGTGGAAGGCGGCAGTAAAGGCTTCGACATAGTCGGAATCTATTATTTAAAAACAAAGGAGCTACTGTTTCGAAACCATCTTTTGAAACCGTTGACTTAGTCGAAATCAACATAGGCGAAAGCAAGCAAGCACTCTTTTCTTTTAAAACTAAAAGGTGCTTCTACCCTTTCGGAACCCCTTGGTTTCGACTCTTACTTCTGCCCTTTTCCAATTCAATGTGTATTAAGATGTTGATACTATGTGCATTGGTTTGTGGAAGGAGGTGGAGGGTCTTAGTCAAAGCTACCTGAGTGAAACCAAAACAGGCGAAACATGCTTTTGGTATAAATTTCTGATTTTAAACCTTTTTAAGTAAACTTTTTAACTAACCTGCCTTGTTTGTCAAACTCTTATTGGTTGCTAATTTTTCTTTTCTAAAAGTACTGCCATAATTTTAGAATTAATTAATTTAAATTATTTGCAAAACACCCATTTTCCTTAATTAAATATATAAAACATTTAAGTCCCATACCTTAAATAATTTTGTATATTCTTCAAAACACTTAGGAAAATTCTGTAAAAATTCCAGAAAATCCTATTTAATATGTTTTCTATCATATATAAATTTCAGACCCAAATAATTGTTTATTTTTCCGTAAATAATTTATAACCCAATAAGTCATTTTATTCACTAGAAAATTAATATAAAATCCACTTTAATTCAGAAAATTATGAAAATTGAAACCCATCTCTAAAATATCATTTCTGGTCTATATCAAAAATCACAGGGCATTAGGATGTCATTAAATAGGGTTTTTACATCAAAACATATCATAAAATTCTATATGAACAAGCTTAAATCATCAACATGTATATATAAACATTTTGCTCTTCAAAATCATGGCTAAATCATGCAAGATAAATTCGGATTTCATCTTAAAACCGAAAACATATAGAAAAGTGAGATGTAGTCATTATTCACCTTAGCTTTGTGATTAGGATGTGAGATTTGATCTTGATTAAGTTGATTTGATTTTCCTCTTAAGAACTTTAGCTTTCCTCTTCTTCTCCTTTGCTAATGGTGGCCGGCCTTAGTGTGGTTATTTTCGTTTGTGATAAAATGAAATGAGGGTGTGTTAATTTTCCCTAAGGGTTTAGGGTATTAGGACATCCATTTTTCCTATTTTTCCCTCCCTTATTTCCTAACACTGAAGTCCATTTTACTTCATTTATCTATTCATTAATATGGTACGGCTACCCCATGATTTATCCGCAATTCTCAATCAATTAATCAATCCCACATTATTTAATTTAATTTAACTAATTAAATTTCCTAAATAATGTCACTAAAAATATGGGGTGTTACAATCTCCTCTCCTTAAAGAATTTCGTCCTCGAAATTACGATAAGGAACACATCAAAACAATCAAAGGTAAAACATACCATTAAAACAAATCAGGATAAGCGTCTCTAATCTTGCTCTCGGTCTCCCAAGTACAGTCTCTCTCATCGTCACTCCACTGAACTTTCACTAGTCTGACTGTCTTGTTCCTCAACTTCTTCTCATCTCTCTTGACTATCCGAATAGGTTCCTAACTATAGTCATGTCTGGTTCCACTACTAAATCCTCTAACACAGTTGGTGCTATAGTAGTGTTTGGATCCCTAACACACTTCCTCAGATGAGGTACATGGAAAACATCGTGGATTCCTGCCAAACTACTCGGTAATTCCACTCTATATGCGAGTTTCTCGATCCTCTCAATAATACAGAAAGGTCCAACGAATCTTGGTGCTAACTTGCTTGATTTCCTGAATCTAATCACACCCTTCATCGGCGAAAC
This sequence comes from Allium fistulosum, assembly GCA_030737815.1. NCBI lineage: Eukaryota > Viridiplantae > Streptophyta > Magnoliopsida > Asparagales > Amaryllidaceae > Allium > Allium fistulosum. The sequence continues at coordinate 706,213,865 of CM060903.1, read as the reverse complement.
CTTAACAAACACATGGTCTCCAGCAGAGAACTCCAAATCTTTTCTTCTTTTATCCGCATAACTTTTCTGCCTAGACCGAGCCTTCTTCATTCTAGCCCAAATTAACTCAATCTTCTTTGCAACTTTTCTCACTAATTCCGGACGAAGAACCAACCTATCCCCGGTCTCTAACCAACATGTAGAGGATTTGCATGGTCTTCCATACAAAGATTCAAACAGTGCCATCCCAATACTAGTTTAATAACTGTTGTTATATGAAAACTCGACTAAATGTAGATAATCTTCCCATGATCCTCCAAAATCCAGTACACAAGCTCTTAACAAGTCCTCCAAGATCTTGTTAACTCTTGCCGTTTGCCCATCAATCTGTGGATGGTAAGCGGTACTCATCTTGAGCTTGGTTCTCAAAGCTTCCTGTAGACTCTTCTAGAACTCACTAGTGAACAAAGAATCTCTATCACTAACAATACTACTAGAAATTCCGTACAGTTTAACCACATTCTTCATGAACAACTTCGCCAAAATAGGTGCTGTCCTAGTTGACTTAACTGGAATAAATGGGCACTCTTGGTCAGTATATCCACTATGACCCATATGCTTTCATTTTCTCTACTAGATCCAGGCAACCCATCAATAAAATCCATAGAAATAGAATCACACTTCCATACTAGAATATCCAATGGCTGAAACAACCCACTTGGCTTTTGATGTTCGGCTTTTACCCGTTGACAGTTCAAACACTGTTTCACCCACCAGCCAACATCCCTCTCCATGCCTTCCCAGAAGAAACTTCTCTTCATATCTTGATACATCTTCATTCCTCCTGGATGAATAGTTAACTTCGAACAATGACATTCCTCCAAAATTTCCTTCCTTATGTCTCCCACATTTGGAACACATAATCTACCCTTCTTTCTCAGCCATCCACTTTGCTCAAGACGGAAATCCTTTAAGTCATCGCTTCCATTCCATTCCTTAATTTCCAGATCCTTTCAGCTAAGACTAGATCCTCTTCCAGTTTAGAAGCAATCTTCTCAATCAATACTGGTCGGACTTCTAAACAAGATAACCTAGCGGATCCTCCACTAGACCCAGCCTCGGATCTCCACTACACTCTGCAAGCTGTCAAGGCTTCCAAGTCTTTCCATTCTGCTACCATAGCCAGCACTACATTCTGATGCTTCCTACTAAGCGCATCTGCAACCTTGTTGCCTTTCCCTTGTGTGTACTCTATTTCGAAATCATAAGAACCTAAAAACTCTAACCACCTTTTCTGTCTCATGTTCAGCTCCTTCTGAGAGAACAAGTACTTCAATGACTTATGATCCATATAAAGCTCAAACCTTTCTCCCAAAAGGTATTACCTCCACACTTTCAAAGCAAATAAATGCCGCTAATTCCAAGTCATGCGTTGGATATCTAACGTCATGCGGTCTAAGCTGTCAAGAAGCGTAGGCAATCACTTCACCCCTCTGCATTAGTACAGCTCCCAACCAAGTACCGCACGCATCAGTATAAACAACTAAATCTTGATTCCCCTCCGAAATCACCAACACAGGTGCATGGGTCAACAAATGTTTCAAGCTATGAAATGCTTCCTCACACTTATCAGATCACTCAAACTTTACATCCTTTCACGTTAGCTTGGTCATTGGCCAGCTATCTGTGAGAAATCCTTTATAAACCTTCGATAATATCCGGCAAATCCCAGAAAACTCTTTATCTCGATCATTGTCTCAGGTCTCTTCCAATTATTCACCGCCTTAATCTTTGTCGGATCTACAGACAACCCTTTTTCTGAGACTACATGACCAAGGAACTTCACTTCCTTCTTCTAGAAATGGCACTTCGAAAATTTTGCCTTCAGCTGATGCTCCCTCAACGTCTCAAGCACAACTCTAAGATGAACTTCATGCTCCTTCCCATCCTTAGAGTATATCAGAATATCATGTATGAAGACTAACATGAACTTGTCCAAGTGCTCTTGGAAAATCCGATTCATCAAATCCACAAAGAATGTCGGTGCATTAGTTAGTCCGAATGACATAATTAACCATTCGTACGATCCATACCTCGTCCTAAACGCCGTCAATGGTATACTATCTTCTGCTACTCTAAGCTAATGAAATCCTGTCGCTAAATCTAACTGAGAAAATACCTTAGCTCCACTCAGTTGATCGAACAAATCGTCAATTCTTGGCAATGGATATCGATTCTTTATTATCTTCTCATTCAACTTACGATAATCGATACACGACCTTAACGATCCATACGGCTTCTTAGCAAATACTGCGGCTATTCCCCAAGGCGAACTACTCGATCTAATAAAACTCTTGCCTTCCAAATCCACCAACCGAGCTTTCAACTCCTTCATCTCTGTAGCTGTCATCCTGCTTGGCGGCCTACTCACCGTTCTGCTCCAGGCACCAAATCAATCTGAAACTCAATGACTCGTTTCGGTGGTAATACAACTACCGGCTCAAAAACATCTACGAATTCTCTAACCATGAAGACGTGATTCAGCTCATCTTCTAACTCCATAACACCCAACAAAGCATTCACCTTACAACTAGGATTTTCTACGATTTAAACTATCCGATCAGTACAGTCTGGGTGTCTAAGTGATATTTTCCTATCGTGGCAAAATATCCTAGCATCGTATTTACTTAACCAATCCATGCCCAATATAATTCCGAACCATACAAAGTCAAATACATTCAAACTGCAAACAAAGGTGTAACCTAGCAAGTCAAACTCTAAGTGGTCACACTTCATCCCAAGCCTCGCATACCCTCCTATCGGATTTGCAACTCTTAAGGAAGTAACTAAGTATGTGGATTCTAGGTTAAGTTTATCTACAAAACATCAAGATATAAAAGAATGAGATGCACCAGTATCAAACAAAACACTAACAAACATACCATGAATCTGAAGGGTACCATCTAACACCACCTTTCCCTTCTACTGCACTGTTGGCCTCGAAGTAGCGGGCTCCAATGCATACACTTGGCCTTTTCCATCCTTTGCGGGCTCCTTGCATTGATTCTTGTAGTGGCCGATCTGATCACAATTAAAGCACCTAATGTTCTTCTTTCCAATCACCTCCTTTCCTTTTCCTTTTCCAGTACGACACTCATGAGCATAATGTCCTTTCTTGTCGCGCTTATAGCATATCACCTCAAACTTTCCTTTCTTCGCTACTCCTCCTTTTTGAGCATTCTTCTTGTGGAAAAACATCCTCTTTTGGCCTTGTCCGGCCTGGACCTCCTTTTCCTTCTTCTTTTCCAAACAAGCTAACATCTCTTCGTGTCTCAGTGTTATCTTCACAACTACATCACATGGATCTCTAATGCGCGGTAATGTAGCCCTAGCCAATTCTGGCTTCAAACCTCTAATGAACTTCCCATTCCTTTTCATCACTGTATCAACAGTGGCATACTCATATCTAGCCAATTCTTCAGACCTGCTAGCATACTCCAACACAAACATTTCTCCTTGTTCTAGCTCAGCAAATTTCCAAATCAAAACCGACTGCACCATTACTGACATGAACCTCTCCTGGAACCTTCTCCAAAACTCCACCCATGTCATCTCCTCTTCGTTTACTCCAGCTGTTACAATATTCCACCAAAACAAGGCTGCCCCTTGAAGCTGTCTCGAGGCAAGTCTCCTCTTCTGCTCGTCATTGAGCCCTAAGTCAGCAAATATCCTTTCACAGTGTAACAACCGGTTCTCTACTTCTATAGCATCCTCTGTTCCAATAAATGGTTTCCCTCCAAGCCTAGCATAGTCTCTACTCAAGTTAGCATACTGGTTGACTACTGGAGCTTCTTGAACTCCTCCCGCAACATTTCCTCCAACAACCCCTGCAACGATCCCAGCTTGCATCATGTTTACGAAGAACTGATACATAGCTCCTATATCTACCTGTGGGACTCCAGCACCAACATTCTCAGCTTAAGCCTGACTCTGAATCCTCCTCGTATTCAATCGGGCATTTCCATTGGTAGTGGTGTTGTCTCCTCCTAGATTAACTCTGCCTCTTCTTCTGTCCATATCTATATTCAAGCCTACTGAGATACAGAAGAATAGCCTAACAAAGGTAGGGTCTAGAGATAAAGCGTATACTTATATATCGTAAATACAAGTACGTTACTATAGCGTTATCCCATACCCCGATCTTAACTCTAATTCCTAAGGATTATGTTTTCAAAAATCATTTTTAGTTAAAGTATTTCATAAACCTATGCTCTAATACCAAGTTGTAACATCCCCTATCTAGAGTCCCAAAGCTAAGCGCTACAGATGTTGTAGTCATCTATAATATTAACTTCCGACGACTAAATACGGCTATGATAATGGTATCTATAATATCAGAAGCACTTGAATATGAAACAAATCACAGATTTCAAAACAATGTTTTTCCATTACATTTCAAAATAGATGTTCCATATTCAGATTACATAATCCCAAACCTCTCCCAAGCAATGATAAAATATACCTATTACAAAATACGCCAAGAGCGACATATGAAGATGCCCCCTTGGATGATCAGAGTTATAAATAACTTAATGCACAGTGGAAATAAACACAAAACAAAGAGCAATAACTCCTAAATAGCTATCTGTTAGCCTCTTGCTCGCCTCAGGTAGCTTTATTCGTCATCCTACTAAAACCTAAAAGAACCTCAACCCTTAGCCTACTCAAATCAATTTTGAGCACCCGAGAGTTTAAGGGGAAAACATAAACTTCGAGTCAGACATTAAGCCTGGTGTGAATAATAGTATACATCCAGTTTATTAATGTTAAGTGAAACCACGCCGCTTAGCGGAACGGGTTTCCCCTCACTAACATTCTTTTAAAACATAGCTTTTGCAAATCTTTTCTGCAACCAAAACTGGTTAAATTCTATAAAGCATCATTATGTAAACATACATATCAGGTAATAAAAGAACTATCTATTCAAACACTTTAGTTTTGTTTGGCTGACTATTAACCTTTGGCTGACTCGGGCCTACCAGACAAAATAACAAAATAATCTAACATTTATTAGACACACTTCTTCTGGATGGTGGTCTGTCCTTAACTATCTGTTAAATACTTCTCTTTTGGACGGTCTGTCCCTAACTTAACATCTCCCAGGGTCACCTGATCCTAATGGTTTTGCGGGCTCACCAATAACCTATCTGTATACAAATATATATTCCCTTCTATGTGTAATCATAATTTTAGTCTTACCCGTGACAGAGCCCTACATACTGGAATTTTGGACTAAAATTAGCTAGGGCTATTAGCTAATGTATAGGGCATGACCCTATACCAGTCCTATTAGGTATTCTAGTATCTGAGTCATTTTACTTAGGGATACCTTCCCGTAATTTTCCTTGAAACCTTTTTAAAATGATTAAACCTTTAAATCAAACTCACACAAGGAAAATATATAATCTCTATGCTTTACTCAAAATCACCTTGCCATGTTATATATACACTTTACTCAAATCTTTGTTGATGAAAACATTTAAACATTTGAAAGTACTCCTTTCGATCCTATTGAAAGTACCCCTTTCGACCATGTAAAACCCTTTCCCTTATCTAGGCCGAAAGGCCAAAATCTTCCTTTCGAACCCATTCATATAAACCTTTCGAAACCATTGAAATTTCTTTTCCATCGAAAGCTAAAAACCTTAGGCATCCCTTTTTAAAACCAATAAACATTGTCTTTCGAAACCATAGGAAAAACCTTTCCTTTAAACTTATTCAAAACCATTGGAAAAACCTTTCTTTTAGACCTTTTGAAAACGTACGGAGACCACCCCTTCGAAACCATTCTTTCAAAGCCTTTCGAAAACATAGGGGAACCACCCCTTCGAAACCATCTTTAAAACCTTTCGAAGGTATTAAAACCTCAAACCTTTCTAAAGCATTTGGGTTCAATTTAAAACATGTGGAAAACACCTTTCGAATCATTCAACACTAACTAGTCGAATCCTTTGGGTTATTCTTTAAAAATCACTAAGGGTCACAAGCAACAGGGTCGAATGCTTACTCTTCCAAAAGGTATAACTAAGTAGAGAAGTGATGGTGTTGAAACCACCTCTTCCGAAAGCATATGAGAAGAGCAGGGTTTTTATAAAACAAAACAACCCCTTCGAAAGCTCTGTTTCGAAAGGTGGAAGGCGGCAGTAAAGGCTTCGATATAGTCGGAAGCTATTATTTAAAAACAAAGGAGCTACTGTTTCGAAACCATCCTTTAAAGCCATTGACTTAGTCGAAAGCTACATAGGCGAAAGCAAGCAAGCGCTCTTTTCTTTTAAAACTAAAAGGTGCTTCTACCCTTTTGGAACCCCTTTTTTCGACTCTTACCTTCCTCCTTTGTTCAATTCACTGTGTACCAAGATGTTGATACTATGTGCATTGGTTTGTGGAAGGAGGCAGAGAGTCTTAGTCGAGAGCTACCTGGGCGAAAGCAAAACAGGCGAAACATGCTTTTGGCATAAATTTCTGATTTTAAACCTTTTTAAGTGAACTTTTTAACTAACATGCCTTGTTTGTAAACTCTTATTGGTTGCTAATTTTTCTTTTCTAAAATTACTGTCATAATTTCAGAATTAATTAATTTAAATCATTTGCAAAACACCCCTTCTCCTTAATTAAATATATAAAACATTTAAGTCTCATACCTTAAATAATTTTATATATTCATCAAAGCACTTAGGAAAATTCTATAAAAATTCTAGAAAATTCTATTTAATATGTTTTCTAACATATATAAATTTCAGACCCAAATAATTGTTTATTTTGCTGTAAATAATTTATAATCCAATAAGTCATTTTCTTCACTAGAAAATTAATATAAAATCCACTTTAATTCATAAAATTATGAAAATTGAAACCCATCTCTAAAATATCATTTCTAGTCTATATTTAAAATCGCAAGGGATTTGGATGTCATTAAATAGGTTTACACATCAAAACATATCATAAAATTCTATATGAACAAGCTTAAATCATCAACATGTATATATAAACATTTTGCTCTTCAAAATCATGGCTAAATCATGCAAGATAAATTCGGGTTTCATCTTAAAACCAAAAACATATAGAAAAGTGTGATGTAGTAATTATTCACCTTAGCTTTGTGATTGGGATGTGAGATTTGATCTTGATTAAGTTGATTTGATTTTCCTCTTAAGAACTTTAGCTTTCTTCTTCTTCTCCTTTGCTAATGGTGGCCGATCTTAGTGTGGTTATTTTCGTTTGTGATAAAATGAAATGAGGATGTGTTCATTTTCCCTAAGGGTTTAGGGTATTAGGAAATCCCTTTTTCCTAATTTGCCCTCCCCTATTTCCTAACACTCAAGTACATTTTACTTCATTTATCTATTCATTAATATGGTATGGCTACCCCTTAATTAATCCACAAATCTCAATCCATTAATCAATCCCACGTTATTTAATTTAATTTAACTAATTAAATTTCCTAGATAATGTCACTTAAAATATGTTGTGTTACATTAATAAGCAGCGCCAAAGTAATAGTGCCGATACCAATAATTGCTCTTTGTTCACATCACATGCCATCAATGTTGTCGAAGACATATGAACAGTGGTACGCTAATGATGCCAATGGTCAACATCGAAGACATAAGGATAAGTTAGCGTCGAAGGAATAGATCTTTTGGGGTTAACGAATTTATTCGCTAACATTTAGTTTCTAAATTTTATATATCTTTTTAATTTTTTTTTGAATTTTTTTTTGAAATATTAAATATAGTTATTAATTATGACTATTAAATATCAAGTACTAAATAGTAAATGTTAGTTAATTATTAAATATTAATTAATTATTAACTATTAGTTATTAAATATTAGTCTTAATTATTGCCTATTAATTATTTAATAGAAATTATTAAAAATTTATCATTAAGTATTACTACTTATTTGTTAATTATTAACTATCAATTGTTACTTATTACTTCTTAATTATATTTTAATATTAATTATTAAATACAAATTATTATGTATATATTATTAATTATTAATTATTAATAGTAAATATCAATCATTAATTATTAATTATCATTTTTTTAATATATTATTAAATATTAAAGTAATTACTATTATTAATTATAGGAAATTATTGTCAAGGACAAAATTTTTCGAGATTTTAGCCTCAAGGACAGATCTTCAGTAATTTAGCCTGAAGGACAACTTTCTTTAGATATCAGTTTTTAAGTTTTTAGGTATCAGTTTATAGTTATCGGTAGCAGTTTTTAGGTATCAGTTTTTAGTTTGGTAGCAGTTTTGGAAAAATATTTGTCCTTATGAATAATTTTGAAAGAATGTTTGTCCCTATGAATAATTTTTAGGAAAATGTTTGTCCTTGTGGATAAAATATTGAGGTCGTGTCCTTGAGGCTAAAAATATAAAAAATATTGTCCTTTAAATTAATTCCCCCTATTAATTATTAAATATTAAACTATAATAAATTATTAAATATTAATTATTCAAATTATAAATTAGTTAAATATTAAGTATTATATATTAAAATTCATTATAAAATATCAATTATTAAAAGTTAATTATTAATTATTTAATAGTATTTATTTAATATTTATTATTCAATATTAATTATATTTATTATTATTAAAAATATTTATTAATTATAAATCATAAAATATTAGCTGTAATTTACTAAATATTAATAATTAACTATAATAAACTATTAAACATAAAAAATAAATATTGATTATAAATAATAATTTGTAATTATAAATTATTTATTAGTAATCATTAATTATTATAAATTATAAATAATGACCTACGTATGTTGTCATTTATAATTATAAATTATAAATAGCCATTTATAAATTATTAAGTAAGTATTTATAAATAATTGAAGATAACGATGGTCGGTTAAGAGTTGTTGAAAATTGTCATTTATTACAAGTGGTAAACTAAAAAGTTTGTAATATGTTTTTATTACAACTAGCAAAAAAAGAGTTGAGAAAATCGACATCTATTACAACTGGAAAAAGAAAATTATTGTAATAGAATTCTATTACAACCGGCAAACAAGGAAGAGGTATTGATGAAAATTAGCATCTACTAGATCAGACAAAAAATAGTTATAATAGGCATCTATACAATGAGCATATGAAAAACGTTGTAATAGGTATCTATTAGGACGAGGAAAGAAAAAGAGTTGTTGAAAAGTGGTATCTATTACAACATGCAAGAAAAAATCGTTGTAATAGGTTTCTATTACAACATGTATTTTTTGACCATTTTAAAACGCCGTTGTAATAGGATATTTTTGTTGCAGTGTATGTATGTATATAAAATTATATTTATATACATGTATGTGTGTCGATCTAATTGTTTGGTTGAGTTCTATTTTCAAATTTAGATATATAAATGCTTGGATGGATTTACTATCATTGATGGTTAGCTGATATTGAAGCATATTTTGAGCTTAGCTTAGGTTTTTTCTGTTTTTCCTTTTTATCACATCATTTACATTATTGAATCTAGTCATTAAGATTGGGGGTTTAGTTTATTTTATTGCACGAGGGATTTTTTGCTACCTGTCAGACTTGTTGGCAACATCATTGTGTAGAATAAAATACATGAGTGCTCTCCTCGTCAAATAGAGGATCACTCATTTTTCTCAAAAATTTAAACAACCTATTAAATGATATGATCTATTTTAACTTGATGAATTAAAACCAGAATTTATATTTTCATAAACTATGTTTTAGTTCATGAATTTATTGTTCAATATTACCTATAATAAAATTCTAAACATATATACAATTAAAACTTATTTATATCATATATCGTCTCTTGTATAAAAAATAAATGAAGTATCAATTTAATGTTTGCAAAAGGGGAAGGTGGAATCAATTAATGACATCACTTTTATCTCTTTCCTTTAGATCTTGATGTGATTATATCAAGATCTAATTTTATGTTTGTTCCCATCTTTATACACCAGGCAACTATATGTTTCACATATATGTCACACCATTTAGAAATATGAATATATTTGATATATTCATACTTATTCAAATAACTGCTTAATTAACATAGATTTTATTAATTAAGAATTAGACAATATCAATAAAATATGATTTTATTAAATCGCTAAATGGATCTAGTATTAAATATTAGATTTCATAGACCCACTAAGGTCCAATTAGGAATTTTTTTGAAATTTACCTATTTCACCCATTACAAAATGGACCGGGTTCCTTCGATACACACACACGCACACACACACACACACATATAATAAACAAAACATTAAACTAAAACAAAATAAATTAATTAGAAATAATAAACCCTCTGTGTTTCAAATATTCAGTAAATATGATTCAATGCATATGAATTATTCATGAAAACAAAAAACAAATATCTAGTGCAAATTAGTAAAATTTTTTTGAAAATTTCCCTTTAACCTCGATGATAATGCACCTAATTCAACAATGGTATCAGAGCCTTCATCGTGTTAACATGAACAATAAACCTACATGTAGGGAGTCCACTTGAAAATCCAATTAGATGGGTGCCTAAGGCAAGGGTGTCACTTGAAATATTCAATTAGATGAGTTACTCTGGTTACGGAATGTTCTTGTGAACGAAAAACGTCTCATTTTCTGGCCATTACCTACCTCATCCGAGCAGGCTGTTTCTAAGGTATGGCCATATGGAAGGCCCAAAATTGTTTGATGCCTTAAATTGATTCGAATATGCACATTTGAATATTATAAATTTAAACTTAAAATTGTTTTGAATTTAAATAAAATAAATTTTTATAAAACTAATAAATGAAAATTTAAAATTATTTTAAACTTTACGTAAACATACAAGTTATATTTATAGTAATTAAAAGGTTTAATTAGTGACGGAATATATATGAAGGTATATACATATATACAGATATACATACATACATATATATAGCTTTATGAACTATAAATGCTATAATAGAATAAAAGTGTGTGTGTATATATAAGAAAATGGAGGTTAAATGAATTAAAACCCATATAGACTCAAGGGAGTACACATAAGATGTAAAAACATACGATGTCGTGAGATATTACACTCTTCTTTCTTAAAATGTCGATAATACTCAAGTATTTTTTTAAATTATGAATTTCAAATAATGTTTCTCTCTATCATTTACAATATAAATAGAGTACTATACATACTTATCGTTGTTTGGAACCCTCAAGCCATAAAATACCTATCGTGATGTTTATATTGTTCCCAAATAAATAAGAATGTTTGTAACTCTTTTGAGCACCCTTAAGGGTTATAAAATTACCGTTAGCATAACAACCCTTCATTCTGATACCGAAGACCGACACCTAATACCGTACTCTTTACTTTAGTGCCAATACTTAAGCATCCGAATGCAAAATCATTGGGGTAAAATTAAAATAACAGAACTCTGAACAATAAAAACTATGCTCACATTGTATCGATGAAATATAATATAACATGGTCAAAAACAGATAGTACATATGGCCACTCCTAAAATAGAGTTCTCATAGTTACAACATCAACCACATAAGTACTTCACTCAACTATGGGTAATTATAACAATATGTTATCACAATGCTGATACATATAAATGTACTAATGCAGCGAAAATAATAAATAGCATATCTATCTAAAGCCTCTTGCTCAACAGTCAACTCCAAAACGTCAAGCCTAATCTTATACTGTTAATATACTCAAATGAGCATTTGAGAGTTTAAGGCTAGTGTAACAACTCACTCCAAAATAGATCTAAAAGCTAACACATAAAAGACCCATCGAAACTTAGACGAATTCCAAAGCTGGTTGTTGGTTGGTATAAAGAACAATACAGAGCTATTTATCTACACATTCAGAACTCACAATTGAAGGATAAAATATAATAACAGAAACAGTGCCCATTTCATTTATAATCCAAATGCCATAAATTCCATAACACAATACCAATAACAACCGTCACATATCTATATTACAACATTTTCAATATACATCATTATTCTTTAATGGGTACATCAGAAAATAACATATGTAGATAAATAGGTATACTGCCACAAGTTTCCTCCTCGCGCCTTCAACATCGCCTTTCTGAATTTATGTTGTAATAAGGAGGGAGTCATAACAATATATGTCTAGTAAATAAAAATCTCAAGCCTTACTATAATAGTACTTGGGCTGTATAATTTAATTAGGAATATGTCTTTCGTATATTGGCTTTATTCTAAGTCATTCCAACTTTAAGCCTTAAGGCCTTCTAAATTCCAATTCCATAACTATTACTCTTACAACCTAATAACCTATATCTATTGTCAATATTGCCCTACCAATATAAGAGATAATTCACAAGTCACTCAATACCTTTTTAATAGAAATTAGGCAATGACCATTTAGTACCTCATTTAAGGCAGGTCCCCATCATTTAATACTTATCCCAAGGCGGACTCCTTACCGGTACTTATCTGGCTGACATTGCATGGAATCTCTACTGTAACTTAATACCTTATATTGAAGCGGACCCTATCCAAGATATCCGCTACAGTGCCTGACCATTAACCCCGACCATTTACTACTTCTTACATAGGGAAGAGGAGGGCACTCACACAATCACTTAATACGTTCAATCCCTGAAGCAGGTCCTTCGTATTATGACCCATACCCCACAGTGATCTCTTACATTAGTCCGACTATTCGTAGGTACTAGTAGCAAGATTAGTTGGGAAGATTTACCCTATAGAATTTCGGACTAATCTCGCGTCATCCATAGTTACTTATTATAAGCGATGTCTCACATTAGCCTCAAAGTTACACTACTGGTAGCCAAATTAGCAGGGCATAAATCTATGTACTTTTGACTGACCTCGAATCCCTATAACTTAGTCATAATTTATAATACTCCCTTGATATATTATAACACATCTCACCGTATCCAATATTAAGGCTTTATAAGAAAACTTATTATTTTGCCTCTATAATCAATTACTTACCTAAGGAGGATTCAATAATAATTAATTACCTATTAACTACGTAATAAATATGTAATGGCCCGCCTTTTCGACCCTCTGAAGTTGACACTAATACATCCACGGTATTCACGTGCCAAACAACCAAGTGCCAAAAAGATAGGTGGTTAGGGGAAAGAATAAAAAAGAAGACAAGAAGAAACTAAACAACAAGAATCTCACATCGCAATGGATAGTCTATAATATAACAGTGATCTTTACAAATGAAAACTTTTATATACATACATCCATCAAAGTACTAGCATATCATCTACCTAGATAGTTATAACACATGTCCTTTTAATTTCTAATAAATACAACAAAGCTATGCAGTGGAACATAGAGAAATACGTAGATACATCTTGGCCTCCAGCTCGTCTTATGAGCTCCAATGCATCCAAAGCTAATTAGGAAAATATACTCGGTCTGACCCGAGCATTATAAGAAAACAATGCCTAGGTCAGTTTGGTAAAACCGACATGAGAAACTCAAATCATAAGGATTTTATTTAATATAACTTGTAAATCTTTAAAATCAAAGGTATCTCGTAAGGCCACGCTGCACATAAACATGGATGGGTTTTTACCTTACGATAACCAAAATATTTTTATTATAAAATCCAGTGATATTATAATAATGTCTAAGGGTTTAAAGTAAACATATCAAGCTGTGATGTGTATACATGATAGCAATTATAGGTATATAATCAAAAACCGAAGGCGCTTATTGGAGAATGTATTTCCAACAATGGCAAGGTAAGGGACAACCTTCCAAAAGTTTGTACACCTCTAGATAAAATGTACAGCGAGATCGAAAACCTTTCGACCTCTGTCAACACAGGAGCGGCCTACCCCTGAACTGGGTAGTACCGAATAAGATCACCCCTTAGCTATGATCACCAACCAAAAATGGGCCCCGAAGCATACATAGAGATATCGACACTATATATTGGGATGATCATACCCTAATGGGTGCGACCCACATAGCCCTGCCACAACTACCCTATTCTAACCATTACCGGGATGTGAGGTTTGAGAGACTACACTCTTAACATTTAGCAAACCATCTTGGAATGCTAACACTGCCCTCCAGGCAGAAATGCAATGCTAGAATTCATCCATACAAGTTAGTTCTGGGTCTGAATGAAACCAAAGCCTCTTCAAGGAGCATCGTCTTCGATCATCTTTAAGATGTCTTCCACTCAAACACATATGTTGGTTCGGAATTTTTTTCTGATAACATATCAAATCCCGGCCTCTCCAAACCATCAACAATAATTTCTGGTCGAATCATTCCTGGTTCTTTTGGAAGTATACAATAAGTATTCGAGTCTCAATGGGGAACTCGCATATACAATCATACTTCCTAAGTCAAAGCTGGCCAATATTTGATAGTAGGTTATTTAACTATCAAATACACAAACAATCAAAAATTTAGAGATTTAATTACCCATAGCAATCACTAAGCCTCAAAAACAAATCTTCATTTATTAAATTTCTTTTCAAAACTTTTATTAAAACATTCATACACTTATCTCACTAACATAAGTATATTTAAAAAACAGTTGCGAATGATTTCTTATTTCAAAATCATATTAAAAGGATCAATAAATGTTATTTAAATTAGAAATAAGAATAACCCCAAACACTATTCCTTTGGTGTTAAGCATGGAACAAATGTCCAGACCACCATAATTAAGAAGGTCGGTTAAGGGAAATCCCATCTCAATTCTTTTATAATTTTTTTTCAATAAATTCTTTTAATAAATCATTTCCATTTACAAATCTCCTTTGCTTAAGTTCCAAATCCATTTATAAAACTCTTTTATAAATATCCAAAAATCATTTATAAAACCCTTTTATAAATATCCAAAGTCATTTATAAAACTTCTTTTATAAATCTCCAAAATCATTTATAAAAATTTTAATAAATCATGTTACTCAAAAAATTCACCTTCCGCCTAAGTCAGAAAGTCTTAAGAAAAGGACGAAAGGAAAAGAGTTCAGATCGGACCTTCCGAAGAGGTTGAAGGGATGCAGTCAATAATATGAAGTAGCTCAAGACCTTTCGAAGGAAACAGTGGGTATTATTCCACAGTATCCAAGAAGCTCTTACCTTCCGAAGAAGGCAAAGAAGTCAGGACAAGGGCATGCGACCCTATAACAGCCTTTTTGAAAGCATAATAATCCATTCGGGCCGGTTGGAAAACCTATTGAATACCTTTCGACGGTGTCGAAAGGTTTACGATGAAGGCAACATTCATAAGTCAGCAAAGAATGTAAGGCAACTTTCCGACAATGTTCAAGGGAGGCTTGGCTCTCGGCAACATTCAAGTAAAAATCAACTTCCCGACAAAGTCGAAGGGTTCACAATAGCCGAGTAAGAAAGAAACCCTTCGGCACCGTCGAAGGGTTCACATACCATATAGATGATAGACCTTCCAACAAGGCCAAAAGGTTCCTAAAAACAAATGGAAGAAAAGACCCTTCAGCAGTGCTCAAGGATCCATGATGACATGCGAGAGGAAAACCTTTCGACGAAGTCGAAAGGTTAGCAACTGCACATAAGAGGGGAACCCTCCGACTCAGTCGAAGGCATGAGGACGAAAGCATGGCCACCGACATCTATAAATAAGACCAAGGGGGTCTTGTTTTAGGGCGGATTTTCTCTCATTCTAATCTTGTAACTTCTTAATTACAGCTTTGTGGGATTTGGGGAATTTAATAAAAGGAAGTCTTTTCTTGGATAAAGAGGGAAGTCTTAAGATTTGTGAATTACTTTACTGTTTACTTTAATCTTTGCTGGCTTAACTCCAATTTTTAGGTACAGTTTCTCCGAAAGGGTTTGGTCACCGAAGACGACGATATTTCTTCTTAGACGATCTTTACAACCATTCGGGGACCTCTATCCTGCACTCTAAACCCTTCGGCTATATGGGAAGATTATTTGAATCGACATTCATAAAACCTTTCGGTATCATAGACACTGTGGATAAAACCTTTCAACAAGGTTAATAACCTATCATATTTCGATAACCTTAATAACGCTTCGAATCCTAAACAACTACTTGCTTAACCTTCCGGCAAGGATCCAGATCAACTCTCTATATAGGGCAAGCTAAGGAAATTCGATCCTAATTAAGGAGATAATTTACGGGGGAAATCTTATAAAGGTTCAAATAAATCAATGATCATTTCGTATTAACTCAGCCAAGCCGAAAGGTTTCTTTAATCTTGTGCCAATATCTTTTTGACCACGTCGAAAGGTTAGGTTCAATGTCTAATCCCAAGTAGAGATACATACATGATTCTACAGATTATCAACCCTTCGGTATAGATTGGCTTAATCTCATCACTTGGTGTAACTCTGAGTTACCAACGGGACATTTACTGATCTTCTTTGAGATTCTAATTTCCACCATTTTCCAATAACTTCTTCTACTTAAGTCATTTATAAAACTTTTTAATAAATCGCTTATAAAATATTATTTGTAAATACCTTTATTGAAATAATCGAATTACTTACAAAATTATTTAGAACACTTATCCTCAAATTGATATAGAATTAAAGTCAATTTAAAAACCATAATTTTACAAATTTGAAAGAAGGCTTAGTGACCACAACGGTACTAAATCAAAATAACATTTCAATTAAACGTCTCCCAAATCATATAACTTAAAGATGTAATTTTTTAGAAGAGGATGTGAGTTTTTACTCACCAAACTTTAGAAAATCATTTTAAAACTTGAAAAGAGCCTAGATCTTGGATTTTCAAAACAAAACTCAAATTTTGGACCTTAAAACATGCTTTTTAGCTCAGCCATGACCAACATGGGTTCGGCCATGGTCATCATGGGCTTGGCCAAGGGTGTGTGGGGTGAGCATGGGTTGATTTTGAAAGAAGAAGAGAGGTAGAAGAAATAACAAGGGCTTTAAACAAGTTATACAGGATTAAAAGGGAAAAGTTTTGATTTTTAAACTTTTGAATTTTAAAGAGAAGCCATTAACGAGTTTAGAAATCTTAGTGAAGAAGAAACAAAAGTTTTGAATAAAGAAGTGAAATTAAAATGGAAATTAGAAAAAAGAAATAGTTTTATATAAAATGGAAATAGTAAATTACCAAAATGGCCCTAAAATACTTACCCTTCATTCAAATCATGCCACATCATCACCTCCACCTTCTTTTACATGTTAGCCAAGGGTGAAATCCTTTTATCTAATGTGTAATGCATGGACTTGTACTATGGTGTAAGAGATGAGAGTAATAAGTGACTTTTCGTATTTTATTTTGATTTAAAACTTGAAACACATCTTATCCTTTAACTTAAGTAACCATATTATTAACGTTTATTATATTACTAATCCATGATTATATTATTTGTAAATGTCTACATGTGTTAACTATGATGTTCACAACATTTTAAACAACTTTTTGATGGTGAAAATTTGAAAATTTTCAAAAAGCTTTTCGATCACGTTTTCTAATTTCCTTTTAACTAAATACTTTTGTAAACCAAATTCAAAAATGAATTTTCTATCATTAGTTATAAATTAAAAAAAGGGTATTTTAATTATTAAAACCATTATTTAAATACTTAAAAGTAATTAAATATTCACAAATTAAAGTGATAAAATTCTGGGTCTTTACATTCTTCCCACCTTAAAAGAATTTCATCTCGAAATTTCACCACATGAACACCCAATACTATTCATAAGTCCGCATGATGTTAATAGATCATCCATATGAAAAACTTGAATTAATGTCCACTCGAAAACATAACTTCACTTCCAAGCTAGTATCACTCACTCGATTCACTAGTGCGGACTCCGATCAGGCTTCTTGACTAGAAACCTCTGTTCTTCTTATATAGCCATATACTATGATAGAAAACTTTAAGAACCCTCATCAAGTAATCTCCGTAAAAATCGAGTGATAAATCCTTATCTGGAATGGTGTAAAATACCTCAAGTCATGTACTCGAATCTTGGATCGAGAACTATATGAGAAAGGGAAATGATCTACATACAACCTACGTAATCATCTAAAGGTTCTTATTTACCCATTTACCTAATTCTTACCCTCCCACAAATATTTATGAAATCATTTCATAACAGTTCCAAGTTCCAACTTAGGTTCAAACATTTTTAAAAGATACAACTTGTTTATGAAGCATTTCATAAAATCATCTAAATTTATTAACTTGGATAATACCCTCCTACATCCTAAGAGTGTGTGTGTGTGTGTGTATATAACATCTGATTTTTAACTCTATTCACTTTTAAATATTCAGATGTAGGCACAAAATAATTTTGGGTCTTTAAAACTGAGTCGACTAATTCAACTTCTTTACCCATTTGGTCTGGTAAGTAGCTAAGGAGAGTAGGATGATGGTATCCAAACTCCGTCCTAGAGTCACTTTTTCTTGGATGCCTTTAAGGTAAAAGTGTTTGTTAGCCGGCCCAATAACATTAAATACTATTTAACCTCCTAAGTGTTAAAATCCAAAAGACACTATTTAATAAAACCAAGTTTATTAAACCTTCTTATTAAATTAATTTAATTTTAAAACTTTATTTATTAACCATTTTAAATCAAGATACCTTTACATCCTGAAAACTTAGGAGCCAAATACTTGGGTTTTTTTCAAAACTCTTTTAAAATAATACTATATATCTAATCCATAGAAAATACACATATAGCTCGAGTAACACCAAAATGATACTAAGGAATTGGGTACTACCAAACAGTATCATACATTCCCTTACCAAGAAGGGTAATACTCAAGAGAAGTGTTTACCATCCGAACACATCTCTTCCTCATTTTAAGTTATTTTCGGGCCACTCGAACTAGTTAACTTAAAATACTTCTTCTATTTCAAATACCAGTTGAAACAATATTATACATATTTCCAAAATATCTATCACCAACTTGCTTTGGGTTCGTTCAGATTAGAACTTGTTTCGATCGTACAATGATAAAGAGAATAATTTCCTAAGTGCACTACAACGTTTGCCTAAGCTAACATCCTATCATAACTTAGAAGATTATTCCAGTCGTCACAAAACAAATCGAAACTCGTTACCCAAACCAATCCTCAAAATTTCCATACCCAAAAATTTCTCTTTTCTTAACAAAAATACTTCCAAATAATACTATTATTACTTTTCAAAACCCTGAAAACCATTATTCAAAAGCACCGAGATTTAAGTCCTCAAGTTTTCTACTTAAATTCTTTTTATTTATAAGTCACATCTTATAACCCAATTTTATAAATTCATTTTCTTATATAAAATCATTCCTAATATTCTAACATTTAATAAACATCTTTTATTAAACCAAATCCTTAGCCCAACATTAACATCAAACACCTTATAGTAAAATTATGAAACTTAATTCACAAGATGTGCTTTTTAATGTTTTCTGATTTTCTATTTACCCAACCCATGTTTCAAAGAAAAGAGCTACCTATAACACTCAACAACAATCAATGCTCAAACTGGACGAGCATGACTAAACCAAACCCTAAATGATAATAATATAATATTATCATTTCCTATTCAGCATGCATCTCAAAAATACTATACAATTTTTTTGAAAATCATTTCTATATGTATAAAATTTATTCCTAGGCAAAATTATTTCATTTACCGATTTTAAAACAATACCGTGTCGGCTGGTCTTGTTTAAGTGTTTAGGAACCCCTATCGATAAACTTGGCCAGACGCATCCACCAGAATTCATAAGCCACTTAACAGATCAATTAACATAATATAAAACATTTTTGTATCACTAACAATTACGCGCTTTTATATAATACACTCAAAATCATTCTAGAGTGTCATTTACCCTATCTCTAATAAGATTACCCAACCAAAGCCAAGGTTCTCGCTTAACCTTCAGCTCTGATACCAAATGTAAGTGATCCGCCTTTTCGACCCTCAGAAGTCGACACTAATACTTCCATGGATTCACATGCCGAACAACCAAGTGCTAGAAAGACAGATGGTTAGGGGAAAGAAAAAGAAAGAAGATAAGAATAAACTAAATAACCCAGATTCTCACATCGCAACAAATAATCTATAATATAACAATGATCTTTACAACAGAAAACTTTTGTATACATACATCCACCAGAGTACTAGCCTATCATCTGCCTGGACAGTTATAACACCTGTCCTTACAATTTCTAATAAATACAACAAAGCCATGCTTCAGAATATAAAGAAATACATATATACGTCTTGGCCTCTAGCTCGTCTCCTTAGCTCCAATGCATCCGAAGCTAATCTGGAAAATATGCTCGGTCTGACCCGAGCATTATAAGAAAACAACACTTGGGTTAGTTTGATAAAACCAGCGTGAGAAACTCAAATCATAAAGAATTTTATTTATCATAACTTGTAAATCTTTAAAATCAAAGGTATCTCGTAAGACCACGATGCACAAAAACACGGATGGGTTTTTACCTTACGATAACCAAAACATTTTTATTATAAAATCTAGTGGTATTATAATAATGTCTAAGGGTTTAAAGTAATATATCAAGTAGCTATGATGTGTGTACATGACATCAATAATAGGCATATAATCAAAAACCAAAGGCACTTATTGGAGAATGGATTTCCATCAATGGAAAGTTAAGGGACTACCTTCCAAAAGTCTATACACCTCTAGATAAAATGTACAGCGAGATCGAAAACCTTTCGACCTTTGCCAACACAGGACCGACTTACCCCTAAACTGGGTAGTACCGAATATGATCACCCATTGGCTGTGATCACCAACCAAAAATGGGCCCCGAAGCATACATAGAGACATCGATACTAGATATTGGAATGATCATACCCTAATAGGTGCTACCCACATAGCCAGCTACATCTACCCTGTTCTAACCATTACCGGGATGCGAGGTTTGAGAGGCTATGCTCTTAACATTTACCAATCCATCTTGGAATGCTAACATTGCCCTCTAGACAGAAATGCAATGCTAGAATTCATCCATACAAGTTTGTTCTAGGTTTGAATGAAACCAAAGGCTCTTCAAGGAGGAGCATCTTCAATCATCTTTAAGATGTCTTCCACTCGAACGCATATCTTGGTTCGGAGTGTTTTTCAGATAACATATCTGATCCTGGTCTCTCCAAACCAACAATAATAATTTCCGGTTGACTCATTCCCGGTTCTTTTGGAAGTGTACAACAAGTATCCAAGTCCTCACTAGGGAACTCGCATATACAATCATACTTCCTAAGTCAAAACTGGCCAAGAATTGATAGTAGGTTATTTAACTATCAAATACACATACAAACAAAAATCTAGAGATTTAATTACCCATAGCAATCACTAAGCCTCAAAAAATTCTTCATTTATTAAATCTCTTTCAAAACGTTTATCAAATCATTCATATACTTATCTCACTGACATAAGTATATTCACAAAACATTTGCGAATGATTTCTTAGTTCAAAATCATATTAAAAGGATCAACAAATGTTATTTAAATTAGAGATAAGAATAACCCCAAACATTATTCCTTCGGTATTAAGCATGGAACAAATGTCCACACCACCATAATTACGAAGGTCAGTTAAGGGAAATCCCATCTCTAATTCTTTTATAAATTTTGTTCTATAAATTCTTTTAATAAATCATTTCCATTTATAAATCTAGTTTGCTTAAATTTTAAATCCATTTATAAAACTCTTTTATAAATATCCAAAAACCATTTATAAAACTCTTTTATAAATATCCAAATTCATTTATAAAACTTCTTTTATAAATCGCCAAAATCATTTATAAAACTTCTTAATAAATTCCTTATAAAATATTATTTACAAAATATCATTTGTAAATACCTAAATTAAAATAATCGAACAACTTACAAAATTATTTAAAACATTTATCCTCAAATTGATATAGAATTAAAGTCAATTTAAAATCTACAATTTTACAAATTTGAAAGAAGGCTTAGTGACCACAATGGTGTTAAATCAAGTTACCATTTTAATTAAATTTGTCTACCAAATCACATAGCGGTTATTTACATAAACCAATATATATGTAAATAAAATTCATAACTAAATCAGGGAATAACATGTCAATATAAACCAACTGGCAGATACATATCCAAACAACATAATAGCAGGATGATGATTTGTCCTGCTAAATAGATGTCCATACAATCTATTAAGTTCAATTTTAGTGGAACGGGGATTTATTCTGCTAAAAGATGTCCACATAATTAAACAATTGAGTTATAGCAGAATGGAGACTTATTCTGCAAAACAGATGTCAAGTTTAGTATAACCTATTCACATTTGTATGGTTAGTTAATAGTATCGACAATAGAATCCCTTGTGTTCAAAACTATTCTTTGGAAAGAAAGTTGTTTTTAAACAAATTGATCTTTGGAAACAAAGTAATTAAAAACTTAAACCCCTTTTAAAATCATTAAGTACAAGTTAAACCATTTATTAAATCATAATTAAATCTTAATTAAGTCTTAACTTAACTTAATTATTAATTAAGAAATAATTAACTTATAATAAATAATTTATTTATAAATTAAAACACTTAATTAATTTACAATTAAAAATAATTAAACACTTACTTAGTAATTAACCCTATACTTAATTAATAATTAATTAAAAATAAATCATATACTTAATTCATAATTAGTTAAAAATTAATCTTACTTAATCAATAATTATTTAAAATTAATCTCACTTTTAAAAGATAATTAATTAGTAATTAATCTTTACTTAATTATAATTAATAAACCTTGTTTAATACTTAATTAATTATTAATTACCAAACTTGATTAAAAAAATAATTAATTAATAAATCCTTAACTAAGTTCTTAATCGTTATTAATTAAGTTTTATAAAACATTTTCAAAGTGTTTTAAGTATAAAAACTTAATTTGCAAAAAGTAGACTTTTTCATGAAACTGTATCCACAGCGACTATCGCTATGGATACCATAACTAGAGAATACTTTTCTTAGCTTCCTTTTTGAAAATGTAACATTAGAAAGCTTACTAACTTTTCCAAAACATAAAGTAAGAGTTTGTAAAACCAAAATAAAACTTGAAAGTTGAAAACGCCTTTGATTTTAAAACTAATAACCATAGTTTCGCACAAGTATTCTAAATTGCCAAACCATGCAAATGTGCCAACTTTTCTTATCATACTATTACATACTAGTGAGAACCTGTGCTATGCACATGGTGTTCACAACATAACTTATTTAACGTACATTTTTTATTTTTGTAGCAATATGAAAATGAAAAGGTATGTTTATGGACTGAAATTATTTATATTAGCACCTTTTCTAAACGCCATTGGCTCACTTTCATTAAAATATCCACTTAAATAATTATAATGCACACAAAATACAATAACTCTTTTTAGAGAATAATGGACATATACAAAATACACTAATGTCAACTACTGATTATCCTTTACTTGTTAAGCATTGTATTAATGAGCATGCCTATTAATTTAAGTAATGCATAAGCTCAATAAAGATTCATCTTATATAAAATATAAATCCAAATATGTACGCATTTAGTGTGATAAATGTGTTCCATATATGACATAAAGAAGTCATGATAGAAGAAAAATAATGTTTCAAAGTCAATTTGAATAAATAATATTCTAACACTATTTCACACTATCCAGTTTTAACTGAATTAGAATAATATTTAAGTGGCATGAAAAGTTATATTTTAATACATGTAACATAATATAACATGAGAAATATATGCTATTTTTGAATACCTTGTTAAACCAAACCGTTTCATTAACTCTTAGGTGAGTATGCCATAGAATTCCTATACTCTGGGTAATTAACAAAATGACTTAATCTTGCAGTTGGAAATCAATCCTTACACTACTAATATTATTAATGTCATTAGTCAATAAGCTAACACTCAAGACATCATAGTCTAATTTCTAGGACAAACAAATAACCTTTTCTTTTATTTCAAATAATCATACCACCATAATAATTAAATAATACAAACTTTAGCATAATTCAACAAAAATAATACATCTCCATAAGTAAAATTACATGTGAATACACATAAAATATATAGATAACATAACATTGAAGATAACTATAAGAATAAATGACATAAGAAAACGTAGTCAGCGCAACGAACTATTAGAATATCATGGAATCATATGCCATTACGAATGCTTACAATTTTTTTATATGTACATCAAACACATACATTTTATAATATTTATAACCCTATACTATTGTATGCATGTAAAGACCAAAATTAGAAATTTTGTATTGAAATATATTGAATATATAATGTTTCCTTTCAAGCATAAAAAAATATTTCAAACATATCATGTTGCCATAAAAGCATAAGTACTAATCAAATATTAGTTTGGTAAGTTTGTTAAGAAAATTATCTATAAATATATTCATTCTCAATCATTTTAGTTTTCTATATTCTCGTTCGTTCTGATGATTTGAATTCGTCAATTATTTTATCTCTGGTCGTTCGATGTTTCTTGGATGTTTATGATCTCTCTGACTTTGTCACTTCGTATATTTTATGTTACTTGATCTTCATGGTGTTTATTTCTGACTTGGTTGATTTCCTTGATTGCCACGGCTTCGATTTTGAGCTGTTTGATCTTTTCTTGGTCACCACGTTTATGACTTTGATTTGAAACACGGCTTTCTTTGACGATGCTCTGTTGACATCAGCATAACTGTTCATGTCTATAGCATACTCGACTTTGTTCCAATTGTCAACTCTAGTGCTTGCTGGTATAGTGATTTCAGTAGTTTATCGGTGTAGATGAACCTGTTGGCCGAGTTTGCACTGCATATACACGTTTATGTTATACTGCTCTATATATTTATATATGTAGTATGTTTGTAGCCTTGGCAGTTTGGTTGTGCTGCACTGCTCTGAGTCTTGCATTTTGAACTTTGATTTTTGGTCATCCTGCTTTGCCTGGATTATGTATGGTTGTTTCGGGTACATGTTCATATGTCTGATATTGGCCATTGGTTTACTTTGAACTTCATGTGTGCTTGAGTGTTCTTGCTTCACTTGGGTACTTGCAGTTTTGCTTTGCATGTGCACGGCTTGGTTGAAGTTGTTGGTTCTATTCATATGTGCATTGTCTATGTACATTTGCATATTGTATCCTGTCTTTGAGCTGCAGCGTTCATTGTACATTGATGTTGTATGCATGTTGTTCATTAGCTTGCATTTGTAAGTTTGGCCATTTGAACCATTCCTTTGTAGCATGTATTCTGTACTGTGCACTGCATGCATACATGTTGTACCTGTTATTGCTTCGAGGCAGATCATATTTTCAAGTTGACTGGTCTTGGTCTCTTGATGCATTCTGGTGAGTTGCTCTGACCAGTTGACCGTGACTTGCTTATGCTCTATACTTCAGTTTGGTTGCCATGTATGGGATGCATGTTTTGTTGACTTTGTTTGCTGCCTGGTCGACATGTATATATGCATACTTTGATCATAGCATTCATGTGTACATTTGAGTTGCACCTGTGTTGAATCCAGCTAATAGCTCGGGTTTGACCTTGTGCTAATATCGTGACTTTATTTGTGTTTCACTTGAGTTGAACCCGGCTTTTAATTTGGGTTTGACCTTGTTCTCACCTGTTCCTGTAAATTTATCAAGTGTATATTGGCGTGCACGGCCTTATGGCATGTACAGTGATACACTGTGCATGTCACAAGCTGTTCGTGTATGATGAATTCAGAGTTAAATGATGACGAACAACCCAAATAACTGAGGCAAATAAAATTTTCAAAATCACATTTTATTTTATACTGCAAAAATATTCCTTTTTCAATTTTACTGCGTCAATGTGTATTTTTGCAGATTACTCAGATGCTGGATTCAATCTGGAATAGAGTTGAAGATAAATACGAGTGTGAGTGAAATGTAGTGGGGGGCATTTGTAGATGAGAATTGTGATGTAGTCAAATTTGTATTGAAAATTGTATATATATAGTGAGAGCTTGAATTTGTACTATTCAAAATTGTAATAAATATTTGTTTGAATAAAATATCTGTTTGACTTTAAATTCTGTGTTATTTTTTTTTCCAGCAAATATTTATTTAATCTGTGAAAATAAAATAGTACATTAACAAATACATTTAAATGAATATATATATGTTTATTATCATCAAACAAAAATCATATACTCGCATATTCAACAATCTCCCCCTTTTGATGATAACAAACATATATTTAAGATTTTGAATTTGTTAAATGTATTTGATCATTCAATTTGCTTCCCCTATTTGAATGCTCCCTCTCTACACAAAACTCCCCCTTCATATATGCATATGAATAAAAATATGCAAATGAGCTTAGATGCAAATAGAAAATATTTGACCTTTATTTGGCAAAATCTTAACTTTTCTCACCCCCTTTTGTTATCAGCAAAAGAATAATAGTATTAGAAAAATAGAGATAAAGTGATAAACATTAATACTTAATTGAGTATAAATATTAAATTTCAATAAAAAATCAAACAAAAATCATAAATACTCTGTTTGACGCATATTCCATTTTAGAATGGTAGGGATGATGTCATCATATAAAACCATATAGTTTTGTCTATTTGTGGTATATTTATTTCAGGAATTTGAATATCTACTAACCATGCATAACCGTTAGGACTTTTAAATGAGATTAGTAGTATTCCAAATTTTTTTTTAAAAATAAATGAATTCAAGTATCTTCTAACCACGCATAACCATGAGGACTTTTAAATGGGATTAGAATCAACTTGTCTATTTAATTAATCAATTTTGATATGCGTTCCATACATGCATAACCGTGAGGACTTTTAAATGAGAGTGAATACTTTGGATGTTTTTATTTGTTAAAAATATAATAAAATGAAAAAAAACGAATGATTCCCGTTTAAAATACCACATATTGACATACTATATTGGATTTTGATGAGTGATGGTCGATAGAAATATGATAAAAATAGAAATGGTCATGGAATTTTTGCCAACAAAAAGTTTTTATAACTCTTGTTTAAATTTCTAAAGAAATTTACTAATTATACTGCCTCAAGTTATAATATATGATTAATATCAACACTCATCACTTTTTCAATCACTATTTATCTTTTCAATAATTAATAGGGGCTCAGATTAGTTGATGTAGTCAGTTAAAATCAAATTCAAAAATAATTATCAAATTTTTCAAAATGACTAATCTGAAACAAGGTCAACAAAAATGATTTTCTAGAAGGGGTTTTAGAAAAATGTCTGCTATTTGAAAAGTTATTTCAAGTGAAAAATATGCAGATATTTTCTTTGAAAAAAACGATGCAGTTACTGAATGTCTCAACATAAATCACGTTCCCCTAGTAATTTTTCTATCAACTAGATTACCAGTGTAATCTGCATCTGAATTTTCCTTCAACTCAAGATTATCATTAACTGAATGTTATAGACCAGATCATGAAGTGTGCAACAAAATATCTCAAAATCCTTTTTAACAGCTTTTAAATGAAATTGAATTGAAGCCGTGCAAGTTTAAATATAGTGACCATAGTGTCAGCCGTAAAGTAACCAGTATATCCACGTGTATCAAGAGTAATCATCAATCATCATCAATAGTCCATTTAAAGATGGTTGATTAACAATTTTGAATAAGTCAGAATCAAAATCATCATTCATTTCTTTATCAATAACTGGCTGAATTAAATCAAATTATGGTGTAGATTTTCACATATATCGTTCAAGATACCTTTACCTATTTTACCTTTGCAGATAATTTTTCGTTGTTGCCCACTGTGATTCTGCCACCTTTATACTAGGCTAAGGAACTTTGATTTGTTGCCCGTTGTGTTTCTGTAACATCCAGAATCCAGATAACACTGTTGTTGCTCCTTAGCCTGCCACCACACCTACACGGTAAAAGATTTTTGTGACCTATTTGTTTTCATAGGTCCATGATTGTTAGTGGCAAATGATTTTGAAAAAATCAAAATATTTTTCTCATCTATTCTATCACACCCATTTTCAATAATATTCCAACATTTAACATTAACAGATTTTAAATAAAATTCCATTTTTAATTTCCAATTCAAAAAATCCGTTCCATCAAAAACAGGAGGAATAATATTGGACCGACTGTAACGACCCCGGATTTTTATTAAATTTAATTTGATAATGTATTGAATTTTTGAATAAAAATTTGTGAAATAAAACGATAAATAGATTGCGAGTTTCCACGAGACGAATAAATTTGTGTTAAATCAATTAAATTTAAATATTGTATATATGTGATTTAGATTTAAATTTCAAGTAAATGGTTAATAATGATTTGAATTTATGAAATAAATACAAGACGATAAGTATTAAAGTAAAATAATAATATCTGAGTTAGAAATAGAAATAGAAATGAATATTGTTGATTTGAAATCGCTAAAATGAATATATTGAGAATAACATTGGATTCATTAAACTTTTATATATAGTTAATTGTTAGTAATGAAAGATTTGATTTCATATCATTTGTTATAGAATTGTATTAAGTACAAAATAAAATGTAAATAAGAATTTATGAAAGTTTTAAATATATGTGTATATCTTTTGCAAGTATAAATGCATATGTAAATATAAAAGTAAGGCAAGTGCAAGAACATAGACAAAGTAAAGAAAAGAAAGTAACATGTACAAACTATCATCATATATATGCAAAGTAACAAAGTCAAAATAAAATAAAAGATATACAAGATTGTACCTACAAATGAATGGTTTAGTAAACTTGTAGATATGCTAGGCTGAATCACAAGGAAGATATCTTCCTTATTTGTACAGATATGTGTACACGAATTGTAATAAGAAGATTTAAGTTAAGGTAAAAATATTTGTACTATGGCACTATCTAGATTGGCAGGCAAAAAGAAGTAAAAATATACTCAAGATGTACAAAGTTAAATAAATATATGTACCATGGCAATGAAGCTTTGCGGGCAAGAAATAAAGTAAAGATCACATAAGTACATACGAAATTTAATAAGAGGATATGTATGACATTGCTAATTAATGCTTGTACCCAAATGTTTCATTTCAGCCCAGGTATGAAAAAAGATCTCTGATCAAAACATAAAATCTTGTACCAGCTAAGATTATTTTCTTTGTACTAGTACAACTTAGCCTCTGCGTTGTTTTATTTTATATCAAAGTTCCTTTTTCATTTTTCGATCATCAAGCAAGCAAAAGCATTTCAGTCTTTAAAGAAAATCAAAGCTGAGAATCTAAAGCAAGCATCATCTTAAATCTTAAACAAGTTCAATTCATTCAATAAAAACAAAACATAAAAAGAGATTAAAGGAAGAAAAGTTGCCAGGCTTCATTCTTATTTTAGAAAACCATCAGGAGCTTTCTAACTACAGGCAGAACTCTGTCTTCCTTCCTACTTCATGTGAGTAACACTTTTTAATAACTTGAGTTTTAAATATAGTTGCATGTTAATATCTAAAAGTATGTTTGTGTGAATATTCATATATGCATTGCTCTGTGTATGGTGAAAATTTATATCTGCTTATTGATAACCCGTAAAAATTTACCTCTGATAAATTTTCAAGTTCATGCCTTACTTTCAAAAAAAAAATCATTTCTACTTGATTTCCTTAATGTTTGGACTCAGGACCAAAACAAAAGATGTATGTTTGATCACGAACTAGTTTTTAAACAAATTTATTTAAGTTAAACTACATTGGTTTGCCTCTAGGAATCAGAGAACTGAGCAAGCTTTAATTTTTGTCAAAATTCAAACTCCTTAAAACATGAATTCAGATACGCAGACCGAATGCTTACAATTAATCATGATTTTTAAAACAAAGATTTAGATTTTTAGAATAAAGATTGGAGAGGAATTTGGGATTGTTTGAAAATCTTTGCTTTGAGTGTTTCCGGTGATCTCGAGATCGAGGGAGGTCGGGGCTCTTGGAGATGTTAGAGGGATGATCGGAGGTTGGAGGAAAATAGCCAAGTGTCGATCAGAGGCCGGTGGTGGCAAGGGGAGGTTGATGAAGTCTGGTGACCTAGTTTTTACTGGGTCGAATGGATTAACCACCACGGCCCCTATAGTTGATCGAGTTCGTCGCGATTCTAGGTGAAGGTAGAGGAGGGCATAGTCGAGGTCTGGCCAGAGTTTCATGGCGTCAGGTGGTCGGCGTTAGTAGGTGGAGGCGATTGCCTTTGGGTGTGTTCGAGCTCCAGTTCGAACAGATGGGTACTTTTCGATTTCGAGTACTACATGTCCAATTGGGTGTTGCTTTCGATTGTGAGGATAGTTTACGACTTGCCGGAATCGGGGATGTTGACCGGAGCGCCGCCGCGTCCATGTGCACGTGCACGAAGTCATCGCGTGTATCTGATGGTTTTGGGGCGGTGAGGAAGAAAGGGCAGGATCGGGTTCAACTCGAAGTATTCATTTGATTGTTAACAGTTTGGAAGTTAAACCATTAAAGTTTAAAAAGAAAAGGCAAAAAGAAAGAGGAACTGTATTTTGCTCGGGAAAAAAAGAAATGGAATTAGGCTCAGATAGGAATAACTTGAAGGTATAAAGTTAACTCGTTTGTTGATGATAATCCATTTTTAAGATTATTTAAAATAAGGTTTCAATGATAAAAAAAATGGTTTATTTGAAATTACGATTTTGATTATCAATTAACTTAAAAAGGGTTAAGTTAAATTTTATGAAATTAATTAAGATAAATGTGTTATTTTAAAAGATTATTAATTTTAATATCTAGGGATAATTACTTAATCAGAGTTTAATTGAGCATAAATTAAAGATTGATTAATTTGTTGAGGGCTAAATTAACTTATGATTAAAAATTAATTTATCAAGTGATATTAATTAGTAATTCAATAATATAAGTGATTAGGATAATCACTTATTGTATTAATTAAGAATAAATGATTAAAGATTTATTTATTTAATGAATAATGATAAGTAATTGAGGAATAGTTAACAAAAGAGTAATTAAATAATTAAAGATTAATTATTTAATGATTAAGGGTTAATCGATTTATTAATTAAAGTTAATTAATAAATGATTAAAGATTAATTAAAATGATTTTTTATAAATTAATGTTAATAAACAGGGTTAGTAATTTATTAATCTAGTTAAATTAAGATATAACCAGGGTGGAGTAATTAATTCATGAGTAATTAATTTAATTGAATTAAACAAGTAATTAGTCATGCTTATAAATGATCATCGAATGCTTGGATGTTTGAATTATATGACATGTCTTGTATTGTTTAATATCTTTTTATATGTGCCATTATGTGATATGAATTGTATGTTTAAACTGTGATTTGTGACTCATTATCTATGATGCATTTATATATCTATCTGTGAATCTATGAATGAACGATGAGCATTATAGTTTATACCTCTTATCAACTATATTTCTGTATTCTGATCTATGATGATTGAATGATATTGCACTACTGTGTGAAACCCCTGGACTACACCTTTACACACACAAATATGGATTTCACGTGGAAATCGGTTAAGTCATAGATAATTTAAATTTGATGTTTTGAAATTGAAATTTTAATTTCAATTGATTTTGAAATTTGAAATTTGGATTTAAAGTGAAAAGCTTTTGAAATAGAATTTCAATGATAAAAGTTATTTTGAATAACTTAATCGAGTTTTGAAAATTTAAATAATTGGATTTTAAATTTGAATTCAAGTTTGAAATTGAATCCTATGATTTGAAACTAGGGATTAAAGATGTTGTAATAATTATATATGGGTTAAACCATTTTAAAGGTTTTTGATTTGGGAATTTGAATTTAAATTCAAAGGTTTTAACTGGTGTAAATATAACTGGATTTTTCCAAAACAAAAACTACTTGTTTTCAAATAATAATAGCTTTCATTTTAAGAAATGAATTTCCAAATTGTGTTGAAAGGTTTCAAGTTTAAAATGAAATTGAAATGTTTTGAAAACTATGAAATGAGTCTTTGATTCAAAGACCGAATGAGTTAATCCAACTTGAAATAAAATTGTTTTGAAAGGCTAGGAATGAATCTTTGGAAACGAGTTTGAAAGCTATAAGTTAAATCTTGATTTAAAGATTTAACGAGTTAATCCAAGTGAAACGGAAATTGTTTTGAAATATATGAATGAATCTTTGTGAATGTGGTTAACTTTGTGAATTAAATCTTTTTGTTTAAAAGATTTGAAAATGGTAATTTGTTTAAACTATTTGAAAGAAAGTTTTAAATTATTAAGTTGTGACTTAATTGAAATCCCAATATCCATATATTTTTAAAATATTACGCTCACTATTCGGATTAGCCGGGAGATGACTTTTGGGTCATATAACCCAATCCGAATAAGTGATACGTCGTATATGGATAACATTTGAAGACCGGGAAGACCGGGTGTTTGTGAAAACGATAGGATGACCTATCGATTGTCTCTGCACCGAGTAGCGACCGGTATAGAGATCTCCTAAGTAATGGGAAATCCGATCGGGATTGTGAATACCCGGATTTGCAAGGGCTTCTTTGTAAGTGCCTTCGGTTCTGTTCGAACCTGGAACAGACTTGTATGGTTACATGTCTGACATTACGTTTTGAGATATAAAGCTAATTTCTTTCAAATACATTTCTATTGGTGGCGGAGAATTTATTCTCTTAGCTTAACACCCTTCTCTGAGACGTACGAGCTCAGAGGTTATGTAGTTGAAGGTTATCAGCAATATACTCCCAATTTGGTAATGTGACATGTTGAGTGTTGCTGTGTGATGATCATTGTTTGATCATTTGTGATATGATCATTTGTTTGATCATTTATCTTTGTGATCATTACTTTGATCATCTGTTGACCCAAAGCATGGCTTTGTGACAAAGCGTAGCTTTGTGGACGAGACTTCGTCGGACCTCACAACCCGGAAATGGTCGAAACAGGAATATGCGGCAAGGTTATGAGGGTCGCGCCCTTTAGGGTATGTCATTTCCTTCTGGAAAAGGGTGGTGTCATGGTATGGAGCCCAGATACTTACTCATGTGGACACACTTTATTTATTATGTGTGATGTTGTTACCGAGCGCTCGGATAAAGGTCCCAAAGGACCGGGGGGTGGCATATTCGTGGGTTACCTAGTTACAGGGGTAACCCGGCCTTGTTTGGCAGAGAGCAGTTTGTCTCTCGGGACGTCCAACCAGAGGCGATCCCATTCGGCAGTAGGAAAGGAAGTTCCTTAGCCTGACCATTTGTTGAAAATCCATTTCCCAATACGGAACTTGTACGGTTTTAGTTGTAAAACCTGCCATTTACTTATGGTGGTCACCACTATTTAGGTGGTAGCTATAGTAGGCATAGTTCGGAATGTCTATGTTGGCTAAGATTAATATTATACTTTCGAAATGTTTTCTTCACTATGCACTAGTAATAATATCCAATGATTTGTTTTGCGTAGTAAGCATCTTTGACTATCATAAGGAGAAATCTCCTCCGATTCTGCGTTTGCATTGTGTGTGTGCGGGAGGCCTTATGGTAGTTTCATTTTCCAAAAGCATTGCGAAATTCAATCTTACTTTGTTTTAAAGATAAACTGTTTTTGTTGCTCACACCAGTCCCACGACTGACTCGGAGTTTATTGTTCCTTTCCTAAACTCTGGGTGCTCATAATTTTCTACACGAGCGGTCTAGAGTTGGGGTTTTCAGATATTCAGGTTGAGTAGATTATCTGGAGCTAGTCAGTCTTTGGATGACTGACCTTGCTTTCCGCTAGCTATGGATCGGAGCATTCTATTGGAGATATTCTATCCGCTGCTGGTGTTATCTATTTTCTTTCCGCTGCTATTTCTTGTATCATTATTTATCTTTGATATTGTTGTATCATATTGATATCATTGTTGTATATCATACTGGATATTGTATTCATTGGATTGTATATGATATCATCTATTTTTATTCCGCTGCGTTGTTATACTTAATGGTGTTATAAGCTCCGGAGAACCAGATTCGGCGTTTGAATCTACGGCATTTTGAGTACAAGTGAAGTACGGATGCCGATTTTCGAAGGTCGACTTTTGGGTCTTTACATTTGGTATCAAAGCTAAGGTTGAACTTTAGCTCAGGAGTATAACACATTAAGTAGCTCATTAGAGATAGGGTGAAGTATACCCTAGAATGAGTATTCCTCATATATTCGTCCGTATGCCTCAGTAAATTCTCTTGCTATCCACTGATAGTAAGAATGAGTGCGAGAAGAGGATGAGATAGGGGACAGGGGAATACCACTATGAAATGGTCAATATCCTGTAACAACAAGGAAGCAATCTTTTCTCTATCAATCTCTTTTGTTCAATATCTTTTCTCAATTCTTCGATGATTTCTGGTAGATCCAAGAAGAAGATTCGATATATTAATATGGGACATAAACTCCGAATAAACCAGACTTGTTTGTTTGGATGTATTGATTGCTTTGTTTGCTATGGTTGGTAGGTATACTTTAGTTTCTAAACTAAAAGATTTGGAAATTGTATCCATATATCTATCTATTCTTTGGGTCTCAATATGTTCTACGAATGGTTAGTTATCTCTTCAAACTAACCGATGCCACTGCATATTTCGTAGATCTGGATAACCCGAGTATCTTGCGAAATGTTAAAACAGGTTCGTTCTTGTATATGTTATTGATATTCTGATTTGGTAAGCCAAATACAGAATAAATATTCGGTTTGATTCGATGGAATATTCTTCATCTATCTTTTTGTCTCCTTAGCAATTTCAAGGACGAAATTCTTTTAAGGGGGGAAGTCTGTAACGACCCCGAATTTTTATAAAATTTAAATTGATAATTTATTGAATTTTTGAATAAAAATTTGTGAAATAAAATGATAAATAGATTGCGAGTTTCCCCGAGACGAATAAATTTGTGTTAAATCGATTAAATTTAAATATTGTATATATGTGATTTAGATTTAAATTTCAAGTAAATGGTTAATAATGATTTGAATTTATGAAATAAATACAAGACGATAAGTATTAAAGTAAAATAATAATATCTGAGTTAGAAATAGAAATAGAAATGAATATTGTTGATTTGAAATCGCTAAAATGAATATATTGAGAATAACATTGGATTCATTAAACTTTTATATATAGTTAATTGTTAGTAATGAATGATTTGATTTCATATCATTTGTTATAGAATTGTATTAAGTACAAAATAAAATGTAAATAAGAATTTATGAAAGTTTTAAATGTATGTGTATATCTTTTGCAAGTATAAATGCATATGTAAATATAAAAGTAAGGCAAGTGCAAGAACATAGACAAAGTAAAGAAAAGAAAGTAACATGTACAAACTATCATCATATATATGCAAAGTAACAAAGTCAAAACAAAATAAAAGATATACAAGATTGTACCTGCAAATGAATGGTTTAGTAAACTT
The DNA here is from genome assembly GCA_030737815.1 of Allium fistulosum. Lineage (NCBI taxonomy): Eukaryota > Viridiplantae > Streptophyta > Magnoliopsida > Asparagales > Amaryllidaceae > Allium > Allium fistulosum. Next base: position 706,178,349 of record CM060903.1, on the reverse strand, counting down.
GTAGATATGCTAGGCTGAATCACAAGGAAGATATCTTCCTTATTTGTACAGATATGTGTACACGAATTGTAATAAGAAGATTTAAGTTAAGGTAAAAATATTTGTACTATGGCACTGTCTAGATTGGCAGGCAAAAAGAAGTAAAAATATACTCAAGATGTACAAAGTTAAATAAATATATGTACCATGGCAATGAAGCTTTGCAGGCAAGAAATAAAGTAAAGATCACATAAGGACATACGAAATTTAATAAGAGGATATGTATGACATTGCTAATTAATGCTTGTACCCAAATGTTTCATTTCAGCCCAGGTATGAAAAAAGATCTCTGATCAAAACATAAAATCTTGTACCAGCTAAGATTATTTTCTTTGTACTAGTACAACTTAGCCTCTGCGTTGTTTTATTTTATATCAAAGTTCCTTTTTCATTTTTTGATCATCAAGCAAGCAAAAGCATTTCAGTCTTTAAAGAAAATCAAAGCTGAGAATCTAAAGCAAGCATCATCTTAAATCTTAAACAAGTTCAATTCATTTAATAAAAACAAAACATAAAAAGAGATTAAAGGAAGAAAAGTTGCCAGGCTTCATTCTTATTTTAGAAAACCATCAGGAGCTTTCTAACTACAGGCAGAACTCTATCTTCCTTCCTACTTCATGTGAGTAACACTTTTTAATAACTTGAGTTTTAAATATAGTTGCATGTTAATATCTAAAAGTATGTTTGTGTGAATATTCATATGTGCATTGCTCTATGTATGGTGAAAATTTATATCTGCTTATTGATAACCCGTAAAAATTTACCTCTGATAAATTTTCAAGTTCATGCCTTACTTTAAAAAAAAAATCATTTCTACTTGATTTCCTTAATGTTTGGACTCAGGACCAAAACAAAAGATGTATGTTTGATCACGAACTAGTTTTTAAACAAATTTATTTAAGTTAAACTACATTGGTTTGCCTCTAGGAATCAAAGAACTGAGCAAGCTTTAATTTTTGTCAAAATTCGAACTCCTTAAAACATGAATTCAGATACGCAGACCGAATGCTTACAATTAATCATGATTTTTAAAACAAAGATTTAGATTTTTAGAATAAAGATTGGAGAGGAATTTGGGATTGTCTGAAAATCTTTGCTTTGAGTGTTTCCGGTGATCTCGAGATCGAGGGAGGTCGGGGCTCTTAGAGATGTTAGAGGGATGACCGGAGGTTGGAGGAAAATAGCCAAGTGTCGATCAGAGGCCGGTGGTGGCAAGGGGAGGTTGATGAAGTCTGGTGACCTAGTTTTTACTGGGTCGAATGGATTGACCACCACGGCCCCTATAGTTGATCGAGTTCGTCGCGATTCTAGGTGAAGGTAGAGGAGGGCAGGGTCGAGGTCTGGCCAGAGTTTCATGGCGTCAGGTGGTCGACGTTAGTAGGTGGAGGCGATTGCCTTTGGGTGTGTTCGAGCTCCAGTTCGAACAGATGGGTACTTTTCGATTTCGAGTACTACATGTCGAATTGGGTGTTGCTTTCGATTGTGAGGATAGTTTACGACTTGCCGGAATCAGGGATGTTGACCGGAGCGCCGCCGCGTCCCTGTGCACGTGCACGAAGTCATCGCGTGTATCTGATGGTTTTGGGGCGGTGAGGAAGAAAGGGCAGGATCGGGTTCAACTCGAAGTATTCATTTGATTGTTAACAGTTTGGAAGTTAAACCATTAAAGTTTAAAAAGTAAAGGCAAAAAGAAAGAGGAACTGTATTTTGCTCGGGAAAAAAAGAAATGGAATTAGGCTCAGATAGGAATAACTTGAAGGTATAAAGTTAACTCGTTTGTTGATGATAATCCATTTTTAAGATTATTTAAAATAAGGTTTCAATGATAAAAAAAATGGTTTATTTGAAATTACGATTTTGATTATCAATTAACTTAAAAAGGGTTAAGTTAAATTTTATGAAATTAATTAAGATAAATGTGTTATTTTAAAAGATTATTAATTTTAATATCTAGGGATAATTACTTAATCAGAGTTTAATTGAGCATAAATTAAAGATTGATTAATTTGTTGAGGGCTAAATTAACTTATGATTAAAAATTAATTTATCAAGTGACATTAATTATTAATTCAATAATATAAGTGATTAGGATAATCACTTATTGTATTAATTAAGAATAAATGATTAAAGATTTATTTATTTAATGAATAATGATAAGTAATTGAGGAATAGTTAACAAAAGAGTAATTAAATAATTAAAGATTAATTATTTAATGATTAAGGGTTAATCGATTTATTAATTAAAGTTAATTAATAAATGATTAAAGATTAATTAAAATGATTTTTTATAAATTAATGTTAATAAACAGGGTTAGTAATTTATTAATCTAGTTAAATTAAGATATAACCAAGGTGGAGTAATTAATTCATGAGTAATTAATTTAATTGAATTAAACAAGTAATTAGTCATGCTTATAAATGATCATCGAATGCTTGGATGTTTGAATTATATGACATGTCTTGTATTGTTTAATATCTTTTTATATGTGCCATTATGTGATATGAATTGTATGTTTAAACTATGATTTGTGACTCATTATCTATGATGCATTTATATATCTATCTGTGAATCTGTGAATGAACGATGAGCATTATAGTTTATACCGCTTATCAACTATATTTCTGTATTCTAATCTGTGATGATTGAATGATATTGCACTACTGTGTGAAACCCCTGGACTACACCTTTACACACACAAATATGGATTTCACGTGGAAATCGGTTAAGTCACAGATAATTTAAATTTGATGTTTTTGAAATTGAAATTTTAATTTCAATTGATTTTGAAATTTGAAATTTGGATTTAAAGTGAAAAGCTTTTGAAATAGAATTTCAAAGATAAAAGTTATTTTGAATAACTTAATCGAGTTTTGAAAATTTAAATAATTGGATTTTAAATTTGAATTCAAGTTTGAAATTGAATCCTATGATTTGAAACTAGGGATTAAAGATGTTGTACAAATTATATATGGGTTAAACCATTTTAAAGGTTTTTGATTTGGGAATTTGAATTTAAATTCAAAGGTTTTAACTCGTGTAAATATAAATGGATTTTTCCAAAACAAAAACTACTTGTTTTCAAATAATAATAGCTTTCATTTTAAGAAATGAATTTCCAAATTGTGTTGAAAGGTTTCAAGTTTAAAATGAAATTGAAATGTTTTGAAAACTATGAAATGAGTCTTTGATTCAAAGACCGAATGAGTTAATCCAACTTGAAATAAAATTGTTTTGAAAGGCTAGGAATGAATCTTTGGTAACGAGTTTGAAAGCTATAAGTTAAATCTTGATTTAAAGATTTAACGAGTTAATCCAAGTGAAACGGAAATTGTTTTGAAATATATGAATGAATCTTTGTGAATGTGGTTAACTTTATGAATTAAATCTTTTTGTTTAAAAGATTTGAAAATGGTAATTTGTTTAAACTATTTGAAAGAAAGTTTTAAATTATTAAGTTGTGACTTAATTGAAATCCCAATATCCATATATTTTTAAAATATTACGCTCACTATTCGGATTAGCCAGGAGATGACTTTTGGGTCATATAACCCATTCCGAATAAGTGATACGTCTTATATGGATAGCATTTGAAGACCGGTGTTAAAGACCGGGTGTTTGTGAAAACGATAGGATGACCTATCGATTGTCTCTGCACCGAGTAGCGCCCGGTATAGAGATCTCCTAAGTGATGGGAAATCCGATCGGGATTGTGAATACCCGGATTTGCAAGGGCTTCTTTGGAAGTGCCTTCGGTTCTGTTCGAACCTGGAACAGACTTGTATGGTTACATGTCTGACATTACGTTTTGAGATATAAAGCTGATTTCTTTCAAATACATTTCTATTGGTGGCGGAGAATTTATTCTCTTAGCTTAACACCCTTCTCTGAGACGTACGAGCTCAGAGGTTATGTAGTTGAAGGTTATCAGCAATATACTCCCAATTTGGTAATGTGACATGCTGAGTGTTGCTGTGTGATGATCATTGTTTGATCATTTGTGATATGATCATTTGTTTGATCATTTATCTTTGTGATCATTACTTTGATCATCTGTTGACCCAAAGCATGGCTTTGTGACAAAGCGTAGCTTTGTGGACGAGACTTCGTCGGACCTCACAACCCGGAAATGGTCGAAACAGGAATATGCGGCAAGGTTATGAGGGTCGCGCCCTTTAGGGTATGTCATTTCCTTCTGGAAAAGGGTGGTGTCATGGTATGGAGCCCAGATACTTACTCATGTGGACACACTTTATTTATTATGTGTGATGTTGTTACCGAGCGCTCGGATAAAGGTCCCAAAGGACCGGGGGGTGGCATATTCGTGGGTTACCTAGTTACAGGGGTAACCCGGCCTTGTTTGGCAGAGAGCAGTTTGTCTCTCGGGACGTCCAACCAGAGGCGATCCCATTCGGCAGTAGGAAAGGAAGTTCCTTAGCCTGACCATTTGTTGAAAATCCATTTCCCAATACGGAACTTGTACGGTTTTAGTTGTAAAACCTGCCATTTACTTATGGTGGTCACCACTGTTTAGGTGGTAGCTATAGTAGGCATAGTTCGGAATGTCTATGTTGGCTAAGATTAATATTATACTTTCGAAATGTTTTCTTCACTATGCACTAGTAATAATATCCAATGATTTGTTTTGCGTAGTAAGCATCTTTGACTATCATAAGGAGAAATCTCCTCCGATTCTGCGTTTGCATTGTGTGTGTGCGGGAGGCCTTATGGTAGTTTCATTTTCCAAAAGCATTGCGAAATTCAATCTTACTTTGTTTTAAAGATAAACTGTTTTTGTTGCTCACACCAGTCCCACGACTGACTCGGAGTTTATTGTTCCTTTCCTAAACTCTGGGTGCTCATAATTTTCTACACGAGCGGTCTAGAGTTGGGGTTTTCAGATATTCAGGTTGAGTAGATTATCTGGAGCTAGTCAGTCTTTGGATGACTGACCTTGCTTTCCGCTAGCTATGGATCGGAGCATTCTATTGGAGATATTCTATCCGCTGCTGGTGTTATCTATTTTCTTTCCGCTGCTATTTCTTGTATCATTATTTATCTTTGATATTGTTGTATCATATTGATATCATTGTTGTATATCATACTGGATATTGTATTCATTGGATTGTATATGATATCATCTATTTTTATTCCGCTGCGTTGTTATACTTAATGGTGTTATAAGCTCCGGAGAACCAGATTCGGCGTTTGAATCTACGGCATTTTGAGTACAAGTGAAGTACGGATGCCGATTTTCGAAGGTCGACTTTTGGGTCTTTACACCGACCCTCAGCAAAAATATTATTCAAAGAAGCCATTTAAAAATTCAAGGTTGTAAAAAAAATTGGTCTTTGAAAAATCAAACTTTTTAAATCAAAAATTGACTTCTATTCCTAGCTCTGATACCACTTGTAGGATCGATTTCACCACAGAGGGGGGGGTGAATAGGGTGATACTATAAATTATAAGAATTTATTACGGAAGTATATAAAATAATTTTAGCGTAGATAATAGTCGTGTAACAGCAGCACAGATAATAGCAGAATAATAAAAAATGCAGAAATAGAACACACAGATTTACCCAGCTTCGGCAAAACCCTGCCTACGTGCTGCCCCTAAGGTTTCTACTAGAAATTAAGTAGTCAGACGCTTACACACGTAAACTTGCGACACCCGCTATCGACTAACCTTAACTCTACGCTCAAAACCCTGCCACAACTCAGCCACTGAGTTGCGAATTCTTAAACTACGCCACGTAGTTTGTCCCCTAGTCACACGACTAGAAATTACAATGTTTAAAATAGAAATTAAAAACACTTTAAAACAATAAAACAAATAAACCCTAATTTTAAAAATTAAAAGCCCAAAATAATTTAGCCAGTCTAAATTTAAACATAGTGATAAAAATTATCCTCTTTTCCCTTTTATATGTTCGGCCCGACTTCTTTGAAAATAGCTGCTTCTTTGTGGCTCATTCGTTCCTCAAAAATTAGGGTTTTTTGATTATTTGAAGACGCCGACTTATGTAGCTCGATCAAATGATGCTTCTTCGAATTTTGTTCTTTGCTTAACTTCGGCTACTTCAAATTGTGTCGAGCGTGTATACTGGATTAAAAATTTGTAAGTGATATTCCTTTTTAATTTCGATTGTGCTCGACTTTGATTCGAGTTGAATGATAATTCTTTGTTACTTGAACTCGAATACTATTTACGGCCGATGACGATTGGGTTTAAATAGGAATCGAATTCCTATATTCTTGTTCGTTCTGATGATTTGAATTCGTCAATTATTTTATCTCTGGTCGTTCGATGTTGCTTGGATGTTTATGATCTCTCTGACTTTGTCACTTCGTATATTTTATGTTACTTGATCTTCACGGTGTTTATTTCTGACTTGGTTGGTTTCCTTGATTGCCACGGCTTCGATTTTGAGCTGTTCGATCTTTTCCTGGTCGCCACGTTTATGACTTTGATTTGAAACACAACTTTCTTTGACGATGCTCTGTTGACATCGGCATGACTGTTCATGTCTGTAGCATACTCGACTTTGTTCCAATTGTCAACTCTAGTGCTTGCTGGTATATTGCATTTCAGTAGTTTATCGGTGTAGATGAACCGGTTTGCCGAGTTTGCACTGCATATACATGTTTATGTTATACTGCTATATATATTTATATATGTAGTATGTTTGTAGCCTTGGCAGTTTGGTTGTGCTGCACTGCTCTGTGTCTTGCATTTTGAACTTTGATTTTTGGTCATCCAGCTTTGCCTGGATTGTGTATGGTTGTTTCAGGTACATGTTCATATGTCTGATATTGGCCGTTGGTTTACTTTGAACTTCATGTGTGCTTGAGTGTTCTTGCTTCACTTGGGTACTTGCAGTTTTTCTTTGCATGTGCACGGCTTGGTTGAAGTTGTTGGTTCTGTTCATATGTGCACTGTCTATGTACATTTGCATATTGTATCCTGTCTTTGAGCTGCAGTGTTCATTGTACAATGATGTTGTATGCATGTTGTTCATTAGCTTGCATTTGTAAGTTTGTCCATTTGAACCATTCCTTTGTAGCATGTATTTTGTACTGTGCACTGCATGCATACATGTTGTACCTGTTATTGCTTCGAGGCAGATCATATTTTCAAGTTGACTGGTCTTGGTCTCTTGATGCATTCTGGTGAGTTGCTCTAACCAGTTGACTGTGACTTGCTTATGCTCTATATTTCAGTTTGGTTGCCATGTATGGGATGCATGTTTTGTTGACTTTGTTTGCTGCCTGGTCGACATGTATATATGCATACTTTGATCATAGCATTCATGTGTACATTTGAGTTGCACCTGTGTTGAATCCAGCTAATAGCTCGGGTTTGACCTTGTGCTAATATCGTGACTTTATTTGTGTTTCACTTGAGTTGAACCCGGCTTTTAATTTGGGTTTTACCTTGTGCTCACATGTCCTTGTAAATTTATCAAGTGTATATTGGTGTGCACGACCTTGTGGCATGTACAGTGATACACTATGCATGTCACAAGCTGTTCGTGTATGATGAATTCAGAGTTAAATGATGACGAACAACCCAAATAACCGAGGCAAATAAAATTTTCAAAATCTCATTTTATTTTATACTGCAAAAATATTTCTTTTTCAATTTTACTGCGTCAATGTGTATTTTTGCAGATTACTCAGATGCTGGATTCAATCTGGAATAGAGTTAAAGATAAATACGAGTGTGAGTGAAATGTAGTGAGGTGCATTTGTAGATGAGAATTGTGATGTAGTCAAATTTGTATTGAAAATTGTATATATATAGTGAGAGCTTGAATTTGTACTATTCAAAATTGTAATAAATATTTGTTTGAATAAAATATCTGTTTGACTTTAAATTCTGTGTTATTTTTTTTCCAGCAAATATTTATTTAATCTGTGAAAATAAAATAGTACATTAACAAATACATTTAAATGAATATATATATGTTTATTATCATCAAACAAAAATCATATACTCGCATATTCAACAAGAATGTTATTAGTGCTGAGCTTATTAGTGTTACATTCAATTCACTCTTATTATTTACAATATGAAAACTTTTGGCTAATAAAACAAAAAGATCATATGAGGTCTTTTTAACTTCGAGAATCATAACAACATTGGTGATGATTAATGTCGATATGATGAAAGACGAAGTCGAGGTCATCTTTATCGTTAGTAAACCAAGACTATATCAGTTTTCACATCAACATTGATTAATATTAAGGCATATTTATGCGACATGAAAGCATTACGCCAATGGATTAGTAACTATTAGGTTAATCAACCCACATTGAGCTTATTAATAGTATCGTGAATGACGATACTAACACAAGTCTAAATAGTAATGGGTCCGGGATTGATATGCTACCCGTTTCATCATAGAGCAGGAAATGTCCAAATTCCTAAATCGGTACCACTAAATAACCAATCAATCTAAAATTAATAAAATGATGCCATATGTCAACACTAACGGAACTAATAATCACAAACGACAACAAAATTTGAGTGTTGGAGTCGAATGATTAAACTTCGATTCAGATTCCAAAAATAATAAAATCTGAGCTAAAACTTAGTTACGATTTCAATAAGAAAATCATGTAAACTAATTTAAAATTTGATTAAATGAAAGTCGTACCTTAGTTTAGAGAATCACTATCAAAGAACTTAGATTTGCAGCCAATTTTGAAAGTTTGATTTCTTGTTTGAGTTTCTAAATCGCAGGTAAAAGAGCAAAGGTGGATAGGCCTGTGTATTTATAGGAAGAAGTAAACTTGCGGGAGCTGTTGGATTGATTTTAAATAAATGGTTAAATCGGCAAGAGAAAACCAAAAGGCGGGAAAAGAACAACGCCAAGACTATTGACTTGAAAAGTCAATAGCTTCTCTACACTAAGGGGGAAAATGTTACTACTATAATTATCGTTGAAGGAGTTCGACGTGCCACCTAACCACGGCGTCACGCTAGTTGTAACATCCCTATCAAGAGGCCCAAAGCCAAGCGCTATAGATGTTGCAGCCGTCTATAGTATTAACTTTTGGCGACTAAATACGGCTATGTTAATGGTATTTATAATATCAGAAGCACTTGAATATGAAACCTATCACAGATTTCAAAACAACGTTTTTCCATTACATTTCAAAACAGATGTTCCATATTCATATTACATAATCCCAAATGTCTCCCAGGCAATGATAAAATATACTTATTACAAAATACGCCAAGAGCGACATATGAAGATGCCCCCTTGGATGATCAGAGTCATAAATAACTTAATACACAGCGGAAATAAACACAAAAGAAAGAACAACAACTCCTAAATAACTATCCATTAGCCTCCTGCTCGCCTCCGGTAGCTTTATTCGTCATCCTACTAAAACCCGAAAGAACCTCAACCCTCAGCCTACTCAAATCAATTTTGAGCACCCAAGAGTTTAAGGGGAAAACATAAACTTCGAGTCAGACATTAAGCCTGGTGTGAATATTACTTTACATCCCGGTTGTTAATGTTAAGTGAGACCACGCCACTTAGCGGAACGGGTTTCCCCTCACTAACATTCTTTTAAAACATAGCTTTTGCAAATCTTTTCCTACAAACAAAACTAGTTAAATACTGTAAAGCATTATTATGTAAACATACATATCAGGTAATAAAAGAACTATCTATTCAAACACTTTAGTTTTGTTTGGCTGACTATTAACCTTTGGCTGATTTGGGCCTACCAAACAAAATAATTAAATAATCTAACATCTGTTAGACACACCTCTTCTGGACGGTCTGTTCTTAACTATCTATTAAATACTTCTCTTCTGGACAGTCTGTCCCTAACTTAACATCTCCCAGGGTCACCTGATCCTAATGGGTTTGCGGGCTCACCTATCTGTATACAAATATATATTTCCTTCTGTGTGTAATCATAATTTTAGTCTTACCTGTGACAAAGCCCTACACAATGGAATTTTGGACTAAAATTGGCTGGGGCTATTAGCTAATGTATAGGGCAAGACCCTATACCAGTCCTATCTAGTATTCTAGTATCTGAGTCATTTTACTTAGGGATACCTTCCCGTAATTTTCCTTGAAACCTTTTCAAAATGATTTAAACCTTTAAATCAAACTCACACAAGGAAAATATATAATCTCTATGCTTTACTCAAATCACCTTACCATGTTATCTATACACTTTACTCAAATCTTTGTTGATGAAAACATTTAAACATTTGAAAGTACCCCTTTCGATCCTATTGAAAGTACCCCTTTCGACCATGTAAAACCCTTTCCCTTATCTAGGCCGAAAGGCCAAAATCTTCCTTTCGAAACCATTCATATAAACCTTTCGAAACCATTGAAATTTCTTTTCCATCGAAAGCTAAAAACCTTAGGCATCCCTTTTTAAAACCAATAAACATTGTCTTTCGAAACCATAGGAAAAACCTTTCCTTTAAACTTATTCAAAACCATTGGAAAAACCTTTCTTTTAGACCTTTCGAAAACGTACGGAGACCACCCCTTCGAAACCATTCTTTCAAAGCCTTTCGAAAACATAGGGGAACCACCCCTTTGAAACCATCTTTAAAACCTTTCGAAGGTATTAAAACCTCAAACCCTTCTAAAGCATTTGGGTTCAATTTAAAACATGTGGAAAACACCTTTCGAATCATTCAACACTAACTAGTCGAATCCTTTGGGTTATTCTTTAAAAATCACTAAGGGTCACAAGCAACAGGGTCGAACGCTTACTCTTCTGAAAGTTATAACTAAGTAGAGAAGTGATGGTGTTGAAATCACCCCTTCCGAAAGCATAGGAGAAGAGGCAGGGTTTTTATAAAACAAAACAACCCCTTCGAAAGCTCTGTTTCGAAAGGTGGAAGGCGGCAGTAAAGGCTTCGATATAGTCGGATGCTATTATTTAAAAACAAAGGAGCTACTGTTTCGAAACCATCCTTTAAAGCCATTGACTTAGTCGAAAGCTACATAGGCGAAAGCAAGCAAGCGCTCTTTTCTTTTAAAACTAAAAGGTGCTTCTACCCTTTCAAAACCCCTTTTTTTCGACTCTTACCTTCCTCCTTTGTCCAATTCATTGTGTACCAAGATGTTGATACTATGTGCATTGGTTTGTGGAAGGAGGCAGAGGGTCTTAGTCGAGAGCTACCTGGGCGAAAGCAAAACATGCGAAACATGCTTTTGGCATAAATTTCTGAGTTTAAACCCTTTTAAGTGAACTTTTTAACTAACATGCCTTGTTTGTAAACTCTTATTGGTTGCTAATTTTTCTTTTCTAAAAGTACTGTCATAATTTTAGAATTAATTAATTTAAATCATTTGCAAAACACCCCTTCTCCTTAATTAAATATATAAAACATTTAAGTCTCATACCTTAAATAATTTTATATATTCATCAAAGCACTTAGGAAAATTCTATAAAAATTCCAGAAAATCCTATTTAATATGTTTTCTAACATATATAAATTTCAGACCCAAATAATTGTTTATTTTGCTGTAAATAATTTATAATCCAATAAGTCATTTTCTTCACTAGAAAATTAATATAAAATCCACTTTAATTCAGAAAATTATGAAAATTGAAACCCATCTCTAAAATATCATTTCTAGTTTATATTTAAAATCGCAAGGGATTTGGATGTTATTAAATAGGGTTTACACATCAAAACATATCATAAAATTCTATATGAACAAGCTTAAATCATCAACATGTATATATAAACATTTTGCTCTTCTAAATCATGGCTAAATCATGCAAGATAAATTCGGGTTTCATTAAAACCAAAAACATATAGAAAAGTGAGATGTAGTCATTATTCACCTTAGTTTTGTGATTGGGATGTGAGATTTGATCTTGATTAAGTTGATTTGATTTTCCTCTTAAGAACTTTAGCTTTCTTCTTCTTCTCCTTTGCTAATGGTGGCCGATCTTTGTGTGGTTATTTTCATTTGTGATAAAATGAAATGAGGATGTGTTCATTTTCCCTAAGGGTTTAGGGTATTAGGAAATCCCTTTTTCCTAATTTGCCCTCCCTATTTCCTAACACTGAAGTCCATTTTACTTTATTTATCTATTCATTAATATGGCATGGCTACCCCTTAATTAATCCACAAATCTCAATCCATTTATCAATCCCACGTTATTTAATTTAATTTAACTAATTAAATTTCCTAAATAATGTCACTTAAAATATGTTGTATTACATTAATAAGCAGCGCCAAAGTAATAGTGCCGATACCAATAATTGCTCTTTGTTCACATCACATGCCATCATTATTGTCGAAGACATATGAACAGTGGTACGCTAATGACGCCAATGGTCAACATCGAAGACATAAGGATAAGTTAGCTTCGAAGGAATAGATCTTTTGGGGTTAACGAATTTATTTGTTAACATTTAGTTTCTAAATTTTATATATCATTTTAAATTTTTTTTTGAAATTTTTCTTTTTTGAAATATTAAATATTAAATATAGTTATTAATTATGACTATTAAATATCAAGTACTAAATAGTAAATGTTAGTTAATTATTAAATATTAATTAATTATTAACTATTAGTTATTAAATATTAGTCTTAATTATTGCCTATTAATTATTTAACAGAAATTATTAAAAATTTATCATTAAATATTACTACTTATTTGTTAATTATTAACTATCAATTGTTACTTATTACTTCTTAATTATATTTTAATATTAATTATTAAATAAAAATTATTATGTATATATTATTAATTATTAATTATTAATAGTAAATATCAATCATTAATTATTAATTATCATTTTTTTAATATATTATTAAATATTAAAGTAATTACTATTATTAATTATTAAATATTAAACTATAATAAATTATTAAATATTAATTATTCAAATTATAAATTAGTTAAATATTAAGTATTATATATTAAAATTCATTATAAAATATCAATTATTAAAAGTTAATTATTAATTATTTAATAGTATTTATTTAATATTTATTATTCAATATTAATTATATTTATTATTATTAAAAATATTTATTAATTATAAATCATAAAATATTAGCTGTAATTTACTAATTATTAATAATTAACTATAATAAACTATTAAACATAAAAAATAAATATTGATTATAAATAATAATTTGTAATTATAAATTATTTATTAGTAATCATTAATTATTATAAATTATAAATAATGACCTACGTATGTTGTCATTTATAATTATAAATTATAAATTGCCATTTATAAATTATTAAGTAAGTATTTATAATTAATTGAAGATAACGATGGTCGGTTAAGAGTTGTTGAAAATTGGCATTTATTACAAGTGGTAAACTAAAAAGTTTGTAATATGTTTTTATTACAACTAGCAAAAAAAGAGTTGTGAAAATCGACATCTATTACAACGGGAAAAAGAAAATTGTTGTAATAGAAATCTATTACGACCGGCAAACAAGGAAGAGGTATTGATGAAAATTAGCATCTACTAGATCAGACAAAAAATAGTTATAATAGGTATCTATACAATGAGCATATGAAAAACGTTGTAATAGGTATCTATTACGACGAGGAAAGAAAAAGAGTTGTTGAAAAGTGGTATCTATTACAACATGCAAGAAAAAACCGTTGTAATAGGTTTCTATTACAACATGTATTTTTTGACCATTGTAAAAACGCCGTTGTAATAGGATATTTTTGTTGCAGTGTATGTATGTATATAAAATTATATTTATATACATGTATGTGTGTCGATTTAATTGTTTGGTTGAGTTCTATTTTGAGTTCTATTTTCAAATTTAGATATATAAATGCTTGGATGGATTTACTATCATTGATGGTTTGCTGATATTGAAGCATATTCTGAGCTTAGCTTAGAATTTTTCTATTTTTTCTTTTTTATCACATCATTTACATTATTGAATCTAGTCATTAAGATTGGGGGTTTAGTTTATTTTATTGCACGAGGGATTTTTTGCTACCTGTCAGACTTGTTGGCAACATCATTGTGTAGAATAAAATACATGAGTGCTCTCCTCGTCAAATAGAGGATCACTCATTTTTCTTAAAAATTTAAACAACCTATTAAATGATATGATCTGTTTTAACTTGATGAATTAAAACCAGAATTTATATTTGCATAAACTATGTTTTAGTTCATGAATTTATTGTTCAATATTACCTATAATAAAATTCTAAACATATATATAATTAAAACTTATTTATATCATATATCGTCTCTTGTATAAAAAATAAATGAAGTATCAATTAAATGTTTGCAAAAGGGGAAGTGGAATCAATTAATGACATCACTTTTATCTCTTTCCTTTAGATCTTGATGTGATTATATCAAGATCTAATTTTATGTTTGTTCCCATCTTTATACACCAGGCAACTATATGTTTCACATATATGTCACACCATTTAGAAATATGAATATATTTGATATATTCATACTTATTCAAATAACTACTTAATTAACATAGATTTTATTAATTAAGAATTAGACAATATCAATAAAATATGATTTTATTAAATCGCAAAATGGATCTAGTATTAAATATTAGATTTCATAGACCCACTAAGATCCAATTAGGATTTTTTTTGAAATTTACCTATTTCACCCATTACAAAATGGACCAGGTTCCTTCGATACACACACACACACATACACACACGCACACATAATAAACAAAACATTAAACTAAACTAAAACAAAATAAATTAATTAGAAATAATAAACCCTCTGTGTTTCAAATATTCAGTAAATATGATTCAATGCATATAAATTATTCATGAAAACAGAAAACAAATATCTAGTGCAAATTAGTAAAAAAAATTGAAAATTTCCCTTTAACCTCGATGATAATGCACCTAATTCAACAATGGTATCAGAGCCTTCATCGTGTTAACATGAACAATAAACCTACATGTAGGGAGGCCACTTGAAAATCCAATTAGATGGGTGCCTAAGGCAAGGGTGTCACTTGAAATATCCAATTAGATGAGTTACTATGATTACGGAATGTTCTTGTGAACGAAAAACCTTTCATTTTCTGGCCATTACCTACCTCATCCGAGCAGGCTGTTTCTAAGGTATGGCCATATGGAAGGCCCAAAATTGTTTGATGCCTTAAATTGATTCAAATATGCACATTTGAATATTATAAATTTAAACTTAAAATTGTTTTGAATTTAAATAAAATAAATTTTTATAAAACTAATAAATGAAAATTTAAAATTATTTTAAACTTTACGTAAACATACAAGTTATATTTATAGTAATTAAAAGGTTTAATTAGTGACGGAATATATATGAAGGTATATACATATATGCAGATATACATACATACATACATATAGCTTTATGAACTATAAATGCTATAATAGAATAAAAGTGTGTGTGTGTATATAAGAAAATGGAGGTTAAATGAATTAAAACCCATATAGACTCAAGGGAGTACACATAAGATGTAAAAACATACGATGTCGTGAGATATTACACTCTTCTTTCTTAAAATGTCGATAATAATCAAGTATTTTTTAAATTATGAATTTCAAATAATGTTTCTCTCTATCATTTACAATATAAATAGAGTACTATACATACTTATCGTTGTTTGGAACCCTCAAGCCATAAAATACCTATCGTGATGTTTATATCGTTCCCAAATAAATAAGAATGTTTGTAACTCTTTTGAGCACCCTTAAGGGTTATAAAATTACCCTTAGCATAACAACCCTTCATTTTGATACCGAAGACCGACACCTAATACCGTACTCTTTACTTTTGTGCCAATACTTAAGCATCCGAATGCAAAATCATTGGGGTAAAATTAAAATAACAGAACTCTGAACAACAAAAACTATGCTCACATTGTATCGATGAAATATAATATAACATGGTCAAAAACAGATAGTACATATGGCCACTCCTAAAATAGAGTTCTCATAGTTACAACATCAACCACATAAGTACTTCACTCAACTATGGGTAATTATAACAATATGTTATCACAATGCTGATACATATAAATGTACTAATGCAGCGGAAATAATAAATAGCATATCTATCTAAAGCCTCTTGCTCAACAGTCAACTCCAAAACGTCAAGCCTAATCTTGTACTGTTAATATACTCAAATGAGCATTTGAGAGTTTAAGGCTAGTGTAACAACTCACTCCAAAATAGATCTAAAACCTTACACATAAAAGACCCATCGAAACTTAGACGAATTCCAAAGCTGGTTGTTGGTTGGTATAAAGAACAATACAGAGCTGTTTATCTACACATTCAGAACTCACAATGGAAGGATAAAATATAATAACAGAAACAGTGCCCATTTCATTTATAATCCAAATGCCATAAATTCCATTACACAATACCAATAACAACCGTCACATATCCATAGTACAACATTTTCAAAATACATCATTATTCTTTAATGGGTACATTAGAAAATAACATAAGTAGATAAATAGGTATACTGCCACAAGTTTCCTCCTCGCGCCTTCAACATCGACTTTCTGAATTTATGTTGTAATAAGAAGGGAGTCATAACAATATATGTCTGGTAAATAAAAATCTCAAGCCTTACTATAATAGTACTTGGGCTGTATAATTTAAATAGGAATATGTCTTTCGTATATTGGCTTTATCCTAAGTCATTCCAACTTTAAGCCTTAAGGCCTTCTAAATTCCAATTCCATAACTATTACTCTTACAACCTAATAACCTATATCTATTGTCAATATTGCCCTACCAATATAAGAGATAATTCCCAAGTCACTCAATACCTTTTTAATAGAAATTAGGCAATGACCATTTAGTACCTCATTTAAGGCAGGTCCCCATCATTTAATACTTATCCCAAGGCGGACTCCTTACCGGTACTTATCTGGCTGACATTGCATGGAATCTCTACTGTAACTTAATACCTTATATTGAAGCGGACCCTATCCAAGATATCCGCTACAGTGCCTGACCATTAACCCCGACCATTTACTACTTCTTACATAGGGAAGAGGAGGGCACTCACACAACCACTTAATACGTTCAATCCCTGAAGCAGGTCCTTCGTATTATGACCCATACCCCACAGTGATCTCTTACATTAGTCCGACTATTCGTAGGTACTAGTAGCAAGATTAGCTGGGAAGATTTACCCTATAGAATTTGGGACTAATCTCGCGTCATCCATAGTTACTTATTATAAGCGATGTCTCACATTAGCCTCAAAGTTACACTACTAGTAGCCAAATTAGCAGGGCATAAATCTATGTACTTTTGACTGACCTCGAATCCCTATAACTTAGTCATAATTTATAATACTCCCTTGATATATTATAACACAGCTCACCGTATCCAATATTAAGGCTTTATAAGAAAACTTATTATTTTGCCTCTATAATCAATTACTTACCTAAGGAGGATTCAATAATAATTAGTTACCTATTAACTACGTAATAAATATGTAATGACCCGCCTTTTCCACCCTCTGAAGTTGACACTAATACATCCACGGTATTCACGTGCCAAACAACCAAGTGCCGAAAAGATAGGTGGTTAGGGAAAAGAATAAAAAAGAAGACAAGAAGAAACTAAACAACAAGAATCTCACATCGCAATGGATAGTCTATAATATAACAATGATCTTTACAAATGAAAACTTTTATATACATACATCCATCAAAGTACTAGCATATCATCTACCCAGATAGTTATAACACATGTCCTTTTAATTTCTAATAAATACAACAAAGCTATGCAGTGGAACATAGAGAAATACGTAGATACGTCTTGGCCTCCAGCTTGTCTCTTGAGCTCCAATGCATCCAAAGCTAATTAGGAAAATATACTCGGTCTGACCCGAGCATTATAAGAAAACAATGCCTAGGTCAGTCTGGTAAAACCGACATGAGAAACTCAAATCATAAGGATTTTATTTAATATAACTTGTAAATCTTTAAAATCAAAGGTATCTCGTAAGGCCACGCTGCACATAAACATGGATGGGTTTTTACCTTACGATAACCAAAATATTTTTATTATAAAATCCAGTGATATTATAATAATGTCTAAGGGTTTAAAGTAAACATATCAAGCTGTGATGTGTATACATGATAGCAATTATAGGTATATAATCAAAAATCGAAGGCGCTTATTGGAGAATGGATTTCCAACAATGGCAAGGTAAGGGACAACCTTCCAAAAGTTTGTACACCTCTAGATAAAATGTACAGCGAGATCGAAAACCTTTCGACCTCTGTCAACACAGGAGCGGCCTACCCCTGAACTGGGTAGTACCAAATAAGATCACCCCTTAGCTATGATCACCAACCAAAAATGGGCCCCGAAGCATACATAGAGCCGTCGACACTAGATATTGGGATGATCATACCCTAATGGGTGCGACCCACATAGCCCTGCCACAACTACCCTATTCTAACCATTACCGGGATGTGAGGTTTGAGAGACAAAACTCTTAACATTTAGCAAACCATCTTGGAATGCTAACACTGCCCTCCAGGCATAAATGCAATGCTAGAATTCATCCATACAAGTTAGTTCTGGGTCTGAATGAAACCAAAGCCTCTTCAAGGAGCATCGTCTTCGATCATCTTTAAGATGTCTTCCACTCAAACACATATGTTGGTTCGGAATGTTTTTCTGATAACATATCGAATCCCGGCCTCTCCAAACCAACAACAATAATTTCTGGTCGAATCATTCCTGGTTCTTTTGGAAGTATACAATAAGTATTCGAGTCTCAATGGGGAACTCGCATATACAATCATACTTCCTAAGTCAAAGCTGGCCAAGATTTGATAGTAGGTTATTTAACTATCAAATACACAAACAATCAAAAATTTAGAGATTTAATTACCCATAGCAATCGCTAAGCCTCAAAAACAAATCTTCATTTATTAAATCTCTTTTCAAAACGTTTATTAAAACATTCATACACTTATCTCACTAACATAAGTATATTCAAAAAACAGTTGCGAATGATTTATTATTTCAAAATCATATTAAAAGGATCAATAAATGTTATTTAAATTAGAAATAAGAATAACCCCAAGCACTATTCCTTTGGTGTTAAGCATGGAACAAATGTTCACACCACCATAATTAAGAAGGTCGGTTAAGGGAAATCCCATCTCAATTCTTTTATAAATTTTTTTCCATAAATTCTTTTAATAAATCATTTCCATTTATAAATCTCCTTTGCTAAAGTTCTAAATCCATTTATAAAACTCTTTTATAAATATCCAAAAATCATTTATAAAACTCTTTTATAAATATCCAAAGTCATTTATAAAACTTCTTTTATAAATCTCCAAAATCATTTATAAAACTTTTTAATAAATCATGTTACTCAAAAAATTCACCTTCCGCCTAAGTCAGAAAGTCTTAAGCAAAGGACGAAAGGAAAAGAGTTCAGGTCGGACCTTCCGAAGAGGTCGAAGGGATGCAGTCAATAATATGAAGTAGCTCAAGACCTTTCGAAGGAAACAGTGGGTATTATTCCACAGTATCCAAGAAGCTCTTACCTTCCGAAGAAGGAAAAGAAGTCAGGACAAGGGCATGCGACCCTATAACAGCCTTTTTGAAAGCATAATAAGCCTTTCGGGCCGGTTGGAAAACCTATTGAAAACCTTTCGACGGTGTCGAAAGGTTTACGATGAAGGCAACATTCATAAGTCAGCAAAGAATGTAAGGCAACCTTCCGACAATGTTCAAGGGAGGCTCGGCTCTCGGAAACATTCAAGTAAAAATCAACTTCCCGACAAAGTCGAAGGGTTCACAATAGCCGAGTAAGATAGAAACCCTTCGGCACCGTCGAAGGGTTCACATACCATATAGATGATAGACCTTCCAACAAGGCCAAAAGGTTCCTAAAAACAAATGGAAGAAAAGAACCTTCGGCAGTGCTCAAGGATCCATGATGACATGCGAGAGGAAAACCTTTCGACGAAGTCGAAAGGTTAGCAACTGCATGTAAGAGGGGAACCCTCCGACTCAGTCGAAGGCATGAGGACGAAAGCATGGCCACCGGCATCTATAAATAAGACCCAGGGGGTCTTGTTTTAGGGTGCATTTTCTCTCATTCTAATCTTGTAACTTCTTAATTACAGCTCTGTAACCCTAATTGGGTATTGATTTGGGGAATTTAATAAAAAGGAAGTCTTTTCTTGGATAAAGAGGGAAGTCTTAAGATTTGTGAATTCCTTTACTGTTTACTTTAATCTTTGCTGGCTTAAGTCCAATTTTTAGGTATAGTTTCTCCGAAAGGGTTTTGTCACCGAAGAGGACGATATTTCTTCTTAGACGATCTTTACAACCATTCGGGGACCTCTATCCTGCACTCTAAACCCTTCGGCTATAAGGGAAGATTATTTGAATCGACATTCATAAAACCTTTCGGTATCATAGACACTGTGGATAAAACCTTTCAACAAGGTTCATAACCTATCATATTTCGATAACCTTAATAACGCTTCGAATCCTAAACAGCTACTTGCCTAACCTTCCGGCAAGGATCCAGATCAACTCTCTATATAGGGCAAGCTAAGGAAATTTGATCCTAATCAAGGAGATAATTTACGGGGGAAATCTTATAAAGGTTCAAATAAATCAATGATCATTTCGTATTAACTCAGCCAAGCCGAAAGGTTTCTTTAATCTTATGCCAATATCTTTTTGACCACGTCGAAAGGTTAGGTTCAATGTCTAATCCCAAGTAGAGATACATACATTATAGATTATCAACCCTTCGGTATAGATCGGCTTAATCTCATCACTTGGTGTAACTCTGAGTTACCAACGGGACATTTACTGATATTCTTTGAGATTCTAATTTCTACCATTTTCCAATAACTTCTTCTACTTGAGTCATTTATAAAACTTTTTAATAAATCGCTTATAAAATATTATTTGTAAATACCTTTATTGAAATAATCGAATTACTTACAAAATTATTTAGAACACTTATCCTCAAATTGATATAGAATTAAAGTCAATTTAAAAACCATAATTTTACAAATTTGAAAGAAGGCTTAGTGACCACAACGGTACTAAATCAAAATAACATTTCAATTAAACGTCTCCCAAATCATATAACTTAAAGATGTAATTTTTTAGAAGAGGATGTGAGTTTTTACTCACCAAACTTTAGAAAATCATTTTAAAACTTGAAAAGAGCCTAGATCTTGGATTTTTCAAAATAAAACTCAAATTTTGGACCTCAAAACATGCTTTTTAGCTCAACCATGACCAACATGGGTTCGGCCATGGTCATCATGGGCTTGGCCAAGGGTGTGTGGGGTGAGCATGGGTTGATTTTGAAAGAAGAAGAGAGGTAGAAGAAAGAACAAGGGCTTTAAACAAGTTATAAAGGATTAAAAGGGAAAAGTTTTGATTTTTAAACTTTTGAATTTTAAAGAGAAGCCATTAACGAGTTTAGAAACCTTAGTGAAGAAGAAACAAAAGTTTTGAAATAAAGAAGTGAAATTAAAATGGAAATTAGAAAAAAGAAATAATTTTATATAAAATGGAAATAGTAAATTACCAAAATGGCCCTAAAATACTTACCCTTCATTCAAATCATGCCACATCATCACCTCCACCTTCTTTTACATGTTAGCCAAGGGTGAAATCCTTTTATCCAATGTGTAATGCATGGACTTGTACTATGGTGTAAGAGATGTGGGTGATAAGTGACTTTTCGTATTTTATTTTGATTTAAAACTTGAAAATTGTCACATCTTATCCTTTAACTTAAGTAACCATATTATTAACGTTTATTATATTACTAATCCATGATTATATTATTTGTAAATGTCTACATGTGTTAACTATGATGTTCACAACATTTTAAACAACTTTTTGATGGTGAAAATTTGAAAATTTTCAAAAAGCTTTTCGATCACGTTTTCTAATTTCCTTTTAACTAAATACTTTTGTAAACCAAATTCAAAAATGAATTTTCTATCATTAGTTATAAATTAAAAAAGGGTATTTTAATTATTAAAACCATTATTTAAATACTTAAAAGTAATTAAATATTCACAAATTAAAGTGATAAAATTTTGGGTCTTTACATTCTTCCCCCCTTAAAAGAATTTCGTCTCGAAATTTCACCACATGAACACCCAATACTATTCATAAGTTCGCATGATGTTAATAGATCATCCATATGAAAAACCTGAATCAATGTCCACTCGAAAACATAACTTCACTTCCAAGCTAGTATCACTCACTCGATTCACTAGTGCGGACTCCGATCAGGCTTCTTGACTAGAAACCTCTGTTCTTCTTATATAGCCATATACTATGATAGAAAACTTTGGTTTCCTATTAAGAACCCTCATTAAGTAATCTCCGTCAAAATCGAGTGATAAATCCTTATCTGGAATGGTGTAAAATACCTCAAGTCATGTACTCGAATCTTGGATCGAGAACTATATGAGAAAGGGAAATGATCTACGTACAACCTACATAATCATCTAAAGGTTCTTATTTACCCATTTACCTTCTTACCCTCCCACAAATATTTATGAAATCATTTCATAACAGTTCCAACTTAGGTTCAAACATTTTTAAAAGATACAACTTGTTAATGAAGCATTTCATAAAATCATCTAAATTTATTAACTTGGATAATCCCTCCTACATCCTAAGAGTGTGTGTGTGTGTGTGTGTATATATAACATCTGATTTTTAACTCTATTCACTTTTAAATATTCAGATGTAGGCACAAAATAATTTTGGGTCTTTAAAACTGAGTAGACTAATTCAACTTCTTTACCCATTTGGTCTGGTAAGTAGCTAAGGAGAGTAGGATGATGGTATCCAAACTCCGTCCTAGAGTCACTTTTTCTTGGACGCCTTTAAGGTAAAAGTGTTTGTTAGCCGGCCCAATAACATTAAATACTATTTAACCTCCTAAGTGTTAAAATCCAAAAGACACTATTTAATAAAACCAAGTTTATTAAACCTTCTTATTAAATTAATTCAATTTTAAAACTTTATTTATTAACCATTTTAAATCAAGATACCTTTACATCCTGAAAACTTAGGAGCCAAATACTTGGGTTTTTTTTCAAAAATCTTTTAAAATAATACTATATATCTAATCCATAGAAAATACACATATAGCTCGAGTAACCCCAAAATGATACTAAGGAATTGGGTACTACCAAACAGTATCATACATTCCCTTACCAAGAAGGGTAATACTCAAGAGAAGTGTTTACCATCCGAACACATCTCTTCCTCATTTTAAGTTATTTTCGGGCCACTTGAACTAGTTAACTTAAAATACTTCTTCTATTTCAAATACCAGTTGAAACAATATTATACATATTTCCAAAATATCTATCACCAACTTGCTTTGGGTTCGTTCAGATTAGAACTTGTTTCGATCGTACAATGATAAAGAGAATAATTTCCTAAGTGCACTACAACGTTTGCCTAAGCTAACATCCTATCATAACTTAGAAGATTATTCCAGTCGTCACAAAACAAATCGAAACTCGTTACCCAAACCAATCCTCAAAATTTCCATACCCAAAAATTTCTCTTTTCTTAACAAAAATACTTCCAAATAATACTATTATTACTTTTAAAAACCCTGAAAACCATTATTCAAAAGCACCGAGATTTAAGTCCTCAAGTTTTCTACTTAAATTCTTTTTATTTATAAGTCGCATCTTATAAACCAATTTTATAAATTCATTTTCTTATATAAAATCATTCCTAATATTCTAACATTTAATAAACATCTTTTATTAAACCAAATCCTTAGCCCAACATTAACATCAAACACCTTATAGTAAAATTATGAAACTTAATTCACAAGATGTGTTTTTTAATGTTTTCCGATTTTCTATTTACCAACCCATGTTTCAAAGAAAAGAGCTACCTATAACACTCAACAACAATCAATGCTCAAACTGGACAAGCATGACTAAACCAAACCCTAAATGATAATAATAGAATATTATCATTTCCTATTCAACATGCATCTCAAAAATTCTATACTATTTTTTTGAAAATCATTTCTGTATGTATAAAATTTATTCCTAGGCAAAATTATTTCATTTACCGATTTTAAAACAATACCGTGTCGGCTGGTCTTGTTTAAGTGTTTAGGAACCCCTATCGATAAACTTGGCCAGATGTATCCACCAGAATTCATAAGCCACTTAACAGATCAATTAACACAATATAAAACATTTTTATATCACTAACAATTACGCGCTTTTATATAATACACTCAAAATCATTCTAGGTTGTCACTTACCCTATCTCTAATAAGATTACCCAACCAAAGCCAAGGTTCTCGCTTAACCTTCAGCTCTGATACCAAATGTAAGTGATCCGCCTTTTCGACCCTCAGAAGTCGACACTAATACTTCCATGGATTCACATGCCGAACAACCAAGTGCCAGGAAGACAGATGGTTAGGGGAAAGAAAAAGAAAGAAGATAACAATAAACTAAACAACACAGATTCTCACATCGCAACAAATAATCTATAATATATCAATGATCTTTACAAAAGAAAACTTTTGTATACATACATCCATCAGAGTACTAGCCTATCATCTGCCTGGACAGTTATAACACCTGTCCTTACAATTTCTAATAAATACAACAAAGCCATGCTTCAGAATATAAAGAAATACATATATACGTCTTGTCCTCTAGCTCGTCTCCTTAGCTCCAATGCATCCGAAGCTAATCTGGAAAATATGCTCGGTCTGACCCGAGCATTATAAGAAAACAACACTTGGGTTAGTTTGATAAAACCAGCGTGAGAAACTCAAATCATAAGGAATTTTATTTATCATAACTTGTAAATCTTTAAAATCAAAGGTATCTTGTAAGACCACGCTGCACATAAACACGGATGGGTTTTTACCTTACGATAACCAAAACATTTTTATTATAAAATCTAGTGGTATTATAATAATGTCTAAGGGTTTAAAGTAATATATCAAGTAGCTATGATGTGTGTACATGACAGCAATAATAGGCATATAATCAAAAACCAAAGGCACTTATTGGAGAATGGATTTCCATTAATGGAAAGTTAAGGGAATACCTACCAAAAGTCTATACACCTCTAGATAAAATGTACAGCGAGATCGAAAACCTTTCGACCTTTGCCAACACAGGACCGACCTACCCCTAAACCGGGTAGTACCGAATATGATCACCCATTGGCTGTGATCACCAACCAAAAATGGGCCCCGAAGCATACATAGAGACATCGATACTAGATATTGGAATGATCATACCCTAATAGGTGCTACCCACATAGCCAGCTACATCTACCCTGTTCTAACCATTACCGGGATGCGAGGTTTGAGAGGCTATGCTCTTAACATTTAGCAATCCATCTTGGAATGCTAACATTGCCCTCTAGACAGAAATGCAATGCTAGAATTCATCCATACAAGTTTGTTCTAGGTTTTAATGAAACCAAAGGCTCTTCAAGGAGCATCATCTTCAATCATCTTTAAGATGTCTTCCACTCGAACTCATACGTTGGTTCGGAGTGTTTTTCGGATAACATATCCGATCCTGGTCTCTCCAAACCAACAATAATAATTTCTGGTTGACTCATTCCCGGTTCTTTTGGAAGTGTACAACAAGTATCCAAGTCCTCACTAGGGAACTCGCATATACAATCATACTTCCTAAGTCAAAACTGGCCAAGATTTGATAGTAGGTTATTTAACTGTCAAATACACATACAAACAAAAATCTAGAGATTTAATTACCCATAGTAATCACTAAGCCTCAAAAAAATCTTCATTTATTAAATCTCTTTCAAAACGTTTATCAAATCATTCATATACTTATCTCACTGACATAAGTATATTCACAAAACATTTGCGAATGATTTCTTAGTTCAAAATCATATTAAAAGGATCAACAAATGTTATTTAAATTAGAGATAAGAATAACCCCAAACATTATTCCTTCGGTATTAAGCATGGAACAAATGTCCATACCACCATAATTACGAAGGTCAGTTAAGGGAAATCCCATCTCTAATTCTTTTATAAATTTTGTTCTATAAATTCTTTTAATAAATCATTTCCATTTATAAATCTCCTTTGCTTAAATTTTAAATCCATTTATAAAACTCTTTTATAAATATCCAAAAACCATTTATAAAACTCTTTTATAAATATCCAAATTCATTTATAAAACTTTTTTTATAAATCGCCAAAATCATTTATAAAACTTTTTAATAAATCCCTTATAAAATATTATTTACAAAATATCATTTGTAAATACCTAAATTAAAATAATCGAACAACTTACAAAATTATTTAAAACATTTATCCTCAAATTGATATAGAATTAAAGTCAATTTAAAATCTACAATTTTACAAATTTGAAAGAAGGCTTAGTGACCACAATGGTGTTAAATCAAGTTACCATTTTAATTAAATTTGTCTACCAAATCACATAGCGGTTATTTACATAAACCAATATATATGTAAATAATATTCATAACTAAATCAGGGAATAACATGTCAATATAAACCAACTGGCAGATACATATCCAAATAACATAATAGCAGGATGATGATTTGTCCTGCTAAATAGATGTCCATACAATCTATTAAGTTCAATTTTAGCAGAACGGGGATTTATTCTGCTAAAAGATGTCCACATAATTAAACAATTGAGTTATAGCAGAATGGAGACTTATTCTGCAAAACAGATGTCAAGTTTAGTATAACCTATTCACATTTGTATGGTTAGTTAATAGTATCGACAATAGAATCCCTTGTGTTCAAAACTATTCTTTGGAAAGAAAGTTGTTTTTAAACAAATTGATCTTTGGAAACAAAGTAATTAAAAACTTAAACCCCTTTTAAAATCATTAAGTACAAGTTAAACCATTTATTAAATCATAATTAAATCTTAATTAAGTCTTAACTTAACTTAATTATTAATTAAGAAATAATTAACCTATAATAAATAATTTATTTATAAATTAAAACACTTAATTAATTTACAATTAAAAATAATTAAACACTTACTTAGTAATTAACCCTATACTTAATTAATAATTAATTAAAAATAAATCATATACTAAATTCATAATTAGTTAAAAATTAATCTTACTTAATCAATAATTATTTAAAATTAATCTCACTTTTAAAAGATAATTAATTAGTAATTAATCTCCACTTAATTATAATTAATAAACCTTGTTTAATACTTAATTAATTATTAATTACCAAACTTGATTAAAAAAATAAATAATTAATAAATCCTTAACTAATTTCTTAATCGTTATTAATTAAGTTTTATAAAACATTTTCAAAGTGTTTTAAGTATAAAAACTTAATTTACAAAAAGTAGACTTTTTTGTGAAACTGTATCCACAACGACTATCGCTATGGATACCATAACTAGAGAATACTTTTCTTAGCTTCCTTTTTGAAATGTAACATTAGAAAGCTTACTAACTTTTCCAAAACATAAAGTAAGAGTTTGTAAAACCAAAATAAAACTTTAAAGTTGAAAACGCCTTTGATTTTAAAACTA
The DNA here is from genome assembly GCA_030737815.1 of Allium fistulosum. NCBI lineage: Eukaryota > Viridiplantae > Streptophyta > Magnoliopsida > Asparagales > Amaryllidaceae > Allium > Allium fistulosum. The sequence goes on along the minus strand of CM060903.1, from coordinate 706,150,718 downwards.
ATAACCATAGTTTCGCATAAGTATTCTAAATTGCCAAACCATACAAATGTGCCAACTTTTCTTAGCATACTATTACATACTAGTTCAAACCTTTGCTATGCACATGGTGTTCACAATATAACTTATTTAACGTACACTTTTTATTTTTGTAGCAATATGAAAATGAAAAGGTATGTTTATGGACTGAAATTATTTATATTAGCACCTTTTCTAAACGCCATTGGCTCACTTTCATTAAAATATCCACTTAAATAATTATAATGCACACAAAATACAATAACTCTTTTTAGAGAATAATGGACATATACAAAATACACTAATGTCAACTACTGATTATCCTTTACTTGTTAAGCATTGTATTACTGAGCATGCCTATTAATTTAAGTAATGCATAAGCTCAATAAAGATTCATCTTATATAAAATATAAATCCAAATATGTATGCATTTAGTGTGATAAAAGTGTTCCATATATGACATAAAGAAGTCATGATAGAAGAAAAATAATGTTTCAAAGTCAATTTGAATAAATAATATTCTAACACTATTTCACACTATCCAGTTTTAACCGAATTAGAATAATATTTAAGTGGCATGAAAAGTTATATTTTAATACATATAACATAATATAACATGAGAAATATATGCTATTTTTGAATACCTAGTTAAACCAAACTGTTTCATTAACTCTTAGGTAAGTATGCCATAGAATTCCTATACTCCGGGTAATTAACAAAATGACTTAATCTTGCAGTTGGAAATCAATCCTTACACTACTAATATTATTAATGTCATTAGTCAATAAGCTAACACTCAAGACATCATAGTTTAATTTCTAGGACAAACAAATAACCTTTTCTTTTATTTGAAATAATCATACCACCATAATAATTAAATAATACAAACTTTAGCATAATTCAACAAAAATAATACATCTCCATAAGTAAAATTACATGTGAATACACATAAAATATATATATAACATAACATTGAAGATAACTATAAGAATAAATGACATAAGAAAACGTAGTCAGCGCAACGAACTATTAGAATATCATGGAATCATATGCCATTATGAATGCTTACAAATTTTTTATATGTACATCAAACACATACATTTTATAATATTTATGACCCTATACTATTGTTATGCATGTAAAGACCAAAATTAGAAATTTTGTTTTGAAATATATTGAATATATAATGTTTCCTTTCAAGCATAAAAAAATATTTCAAACATATCATGTTGCCATAAAAGCATAAGTACTAATCAAATATTAGTTTGGTAAGTTTGTTAAGAAAATTATCTATAAATATATTCATTCTCAATCATTTTAGTTTTCTACCAACCTTGTTAAAGTAAAAGGAAACTATTTGTTATGAATAGTTAATGAGTTCCAAAATTACTATTTCTCTTTGATACACATATTTCTTAAATCTACATAACACTTCAGGTTACTTTTGTTAAATCTACATAACACTTCATATTACATGTTCCCTAATATGATAGAGTTATGCATCTAAAACGTATGGATAAAAGGAATAAATAAAAAGAATTAATTGATTACATATTAATTTTATAATTAATTTGCACTAAAGAAAAGCGATATGTAATAAATTCTCTCATTAATTTGAATTAATGTTATAGTTTAAATTAAAATTGATAAAATTAAAAGCAATTAATTTCATTCGTTTATTGCTTGGTAATTATGTATGGTGTAACGACTCGTATTTTTAGCTATTTTAAATTATTAAATTTAATATGATTATTGAATAGAAATGGTTAAAAAAAATTTAATGTTTTATTTATGTAAGTTATTGAATATGAACCTTAATAAAATTTTGAAATAACCAATTTCAAAGATTTGGCAATAATTTGTATTGAAATGGAATTCTATATATTGAATGTGTTTTAATCAATAGCTTGAATTGAATAATGATGTTGAATGGCTATAAAATGAAAGTAGTTGTTTTATTATTTGAATTCGTTTTAAAATTAAATAACTCATATTGAAAAATGGTGATTTATTGGATAATTAAATTGTTTAAAATTTAATATTGCAATTATTTAAAAAATTGAATTCTGAATTGAATGTGAATGAAAATAGTATCGAAAATTGATTTAAATTTTATTTAAACAAGAATGAAGATTGTTAACATTTAAAATTGGATATAAAAGTGAATAATTAGAAATTGGAATTTTTTTATTATAATTAAAGAGTGAAAATATCCATTTTGGCCACTGTCTTAGATTTTGACTAAACTAGTTTCAGTAGATCCGTAATAGTGAATTATTATAGGATTTCAAGTTTCATAGCGATCAGACTTGTTGTTTGGCCGTGCGAGCTTGAAATGCATAGACCTTAATTTAAGGAATTCGATTAAAATTAATTGATTTTGAAAAGCTATCTTCTGAATATGATCGAATTAGGCCTCGAAACTAGTTCCATTGTGTTTGGAATGAGGGTAAAACATTAGGAACGCCAAGCGGCACGTCGCATTTGGAGCTCGAAAATTGTCGGACGTTATGTAGCTAGATATTTTCAAATTAAAATAATATATATTGACTTTTAATACTCGACAATACGTACAAGCCGCCCACACTTTGTCTTCCCCGTACCCCTATCCTCTCTATCATTTCAAATTTTCCCAAATCGATCAAGAAACGAAAAAAATCGAGCAAACGAGAAATATATATATATATATATATATATATATATATATATATATATATATAACCAGCGATCGAACCAATTTTCGGCCATGGAGAGCTTGCGAGGCAGCGGCTTTGGAAGGGTCGTGACTCTACGTCGATGAGCGCGAGGTCAATGATTGAAGGGAGGCGGAGCCTAGCATGGTCGCGAGTTAGGTTTTGGGACTCTGATATGTGTTCTGGCGATGGCGAGGCAGTGCGTAGAGGGACGCGATTACAGTGAGGTCGGCGGCAACTTGGCTGAGTAGTGAATCGATCGTACGTAAAAAAAAATAGGTACGTTGTAGGTCGCGAGCTCGTTAGGGAAGAAGGGTAGCAGGCCTGGGCTGTGCGTTGAGACGTAGAAGGTTGTGTTTTATTATTATTAATTTTGTTAATTATAGTTTAATATCGTTATATTAATAAACACATATTTTTGTAAACGAGGTTTGTTTCGAGTGAAACGAGCCGCGTTATGACCGTATCGACGTCGTCTGCAGCACGGAATGGAAATTGAAATTTATTTGAAGCTGGAAAATTTCCGATTTCAAATAAAAGGTGAGTGTTATAACGCTCACAACGTACTAAAATATTTTGTGTTTGTTAAATTGATATCATGAAGTAAATCAATTTTATTGACTGTTATTTGGTAATTTAAATTGACATCTAAAGTGTCATCTGAAATGATTGTTAAAATTAAAATGGACAGTTAAATTTGAAACTGGAATTTATTTGCCAGTAAAATACCCGATATTGATAACTACGTAATTGTTGTGAATTATTGGATGAATTGGATGTTGATTGAAATTGAATGCTTTTGGTTGATATGTTGGATGGTTGGATGTTTATTTATTTTATATATATCCTGTTATCGTCTTGTATATTATTTACAGTATATAAAACTGTAAATCGAATTCTTTCGAATAAATTAAGAAATAGGTTGAAATGATATATACCCATGACATTTATTTTGGATTGAAATGATATATATCCATCCCTGAATTAAATTGAAATAACTGGTTCACTTGGTCATAGAATAGAAAATTATATACGGACACCGGATTGTTTAAATTAAATGATTTCAGAAATTTTATTTGAAATTATTTAATTGATTTTGATTTAAAGAAGTAAAAATCGAATTTATGGAAATCGAATTATTTTCGAACTTGAGCTCAAAATGTTGGAATCAGAATTTGTTAATGAAATTGTTTAAAAATGAAATTTGAGATTTTGAAGTTATAATCGAAATATGACTTGAATTACGGAAATTGATTTGTTTTCAAAAAATGTTGTGAACTTTTATTCGAACTTTGAATTATTGCTAAGTAAAAGTAATATAAATGAATATATAAAATTGGACTCGAGAATGGAAATTTTTTTAAGATTTGAATCTAAATTCGAAAATTGAAGGTTAATTTGAATTCAATGATTTAAATCGATATTTTGAAATTGAACTCAAAATTGATATAAACTGAATGGTTTGAAATTAGAATTGAATGGAAATTTAAATCATTGCCTCGAATTATTGAATTGAATTTGAAGTAAAAAATGAAAACCGAAATTGATTTGAAGTGAAGATGGAATCGAAGTTAATTCGAATTGAAATCGGAATTGAATTGATCAAATTGAAATGGAAATTGGAATTGATTTGAATTGAAATCGAAATTGAATCGATTAAATTAAAATGGAAATGGAAATTGATTTGAATTGGAAAAATTTGGAATTGAATTAGTTTGACTTTGAAACTATTTTCAAATAAATTATTTTAATATATAAACTATTTAAAATCTATTTTTTTACATATTCAATTTATTTTGATTTTCCATACTATTTTACCTTATAAAACATTTTAAATACTTAAATCATTTTATACCAAACTATTTAAAATATTTTTAAATAATTTAAATTTTAAACTATTTTTCTAAAATTCAAACTGGTCAAAGGCTGGAAGGTTCATATTTAAATCGTTGATTCAAATACGAATTGGGTTAAATTGAAGTTATAACCCGAATGGAAATTCGAAGCAATTTTGAATTGGAACTGGAATCGAGATATTAAGGCGAAAATGATTTTTAAGTGAAATGGTATATTTTGAGTGAATATGATGATTTCGAAATGGATTTGATTTTGAAGCGAATATGATATTTTGATATCAAGTACGAATTGTTTTTGAAGTATAAAAGTATCACCGGTGTCTAAAACGATGTTTGGTTGTTAAAGAGATCGGGGCATATTATTGGCATACTCTCTGTCAATATTGGAACCACTTTAACAACTGTGTACGCGGAGGAGACTCCAGAAAGAAGTGGTTGGATTTGGCGTCGTTTACCGGATTTGAAGAAAGTGAACGATGATGGATAGACCCCGGCACTCGTGCCAATTTGAAATGACTAAAACATGACGGCTTGACAGGGCCAAGTGGGTTAATTACCCCTAGCGGACATCCGTTCTTTGATTTTCTTAGACTAAGTCCATATTATTACTCTTGTTGTTCGTTTCAATTGGTGCACCTTGATTTGGGATAGCCTCCCTTTGACTCAATATGGGATGGATGGACGCGGTGGGCGGTCGTGGCTACGATGTGTTACCACCAGCCCTACGACCTAAACTGGTAGTATCCTACCTTGGGCATTGCCTCACATGCCTTGTCATACTTTTTTCCCTATCGAGACCCCTACGATTTTGGTTTAGTGTTTTCGTATCACAGCGCATCACTGACTAATGACGTGCTACTGGTTGTGTTAAATGCAAACTGTATGCCAATGCTTAAAAACACGTTAAGGGGGATCAATGTAAAGCCTTAACGCTAAGAAAAATATTTATTTTACCGATTAAACATTTTATATGTAGTGTATTCTACTATATATAAATAATTTGACGGATCCTTAAGAGATGGAAAATCCCGTAACATCTCTTGAGTTATTGCACGCACGTTATACACTAGATAGGAGATGTGAAACCCCGTAAACATCTCTGACGCCACGACACTCTCGTTATATGCGATATCGATTTGACGCACATAAGAATATTTTAGTCCTGACTCGAGTGTTTTGTTTTTAATTATGCTCGTGTCAGCCCTGAGTTTTTCAGCGCATTGAAGATCATTTTTCTGAAGGACGAAGACGAAGACGAAGACGAAGATTTGGTATATTATTACTATTATTATTCTCTGCATCATGCTGTTATGCTGCATTATTTATTTATCCCTGATGTATATATAACTCCGATAAATGTTGTATATATTATAATCAAATGTATAATATAAATAGCTTCATGAACTGTTTATTTGATTATTTTATTTGTCGTTCCGCTGTGAGATTCTGTGTTTATTTTCTACTTCTTTTCTTATTTTTCTTAATTAACCCAAATGATTGTCTATATTTCGGATTGTTTAAGTCGGACATGTGTGAATTATTATCGATTTAAACCTTCCGAAATGTGGGCCGTCACATATGGTATGACCTTTCTACTTAAAATTGTTTATTAGAACCATTATGAATAATAGAATCTCTAATTTATAGTTATAAGTTGTCTATAAACAGTTTAAAACTCCAAAAAATTCAAAATAATGTGACATAAAACCAAATTTCATAAAAATAATCATATATAATTATCCAACTGTTGCATAAGAGCACTCGGACTTTGATGATAACCATGAATGTGTGTTGCCTATGGACATTTTATAACCCACTAAATAACATAGTTGAAAAATATTAGAAGCCTAGATTGATTAAGAAGGTCAATGATAGAATTTATTAAAGATTAAATTTACATTAACTAAGTTTTCTTAAAGCATTTCGAAAATAAATAAATTTTCAAAACATGTATTTAAAATTAGATTCTTAACGAGACTATAAAATTATATGCTATAGGAAGAACAAAAGTATTGTTTATATTTGACCTTTCCTAAAAATAATGTATGAAATATGTTTGAATATTATTTTACTTCAAAGATAATTTTTTCCTTCCAACTTGATTTTCTTATATACTTATGTGTGAGAATGAAATAAAGATCATTTAAACCTCTATTTGATTATATGGAAAAAATATAAGGCTTTTTTGTTTATATGTAATAATCAACCAATAACTACGTACAAAATATATGAAAGAACCAAAATTCCTAGTCTGACTAATAAAAAAAATATTGAAAGGGAATTTGATATAAAACGTGAGAAAATAAATAGTTCAACTTTACCTGCAGTAGATTTTAAAGAACTATAGAAACTTCTAAGGTTGTTACACATTTGAAATGTTGCTGATAAATGGGAACAATAACAATAATTAACTACAGTTAGTCTTATAATTGATCAGCATTAAAAAGACTAAATATTTAATTGATTCTCTCCTTAGATTGGATTATAGTTTGATTTTGAAATTACGATGGATTCAGATTAATCTAAATTAAAAGCAATTAATTACTTTCTTTTATTGCATGGTAGAAATATTTGATACGATCCTTCCTATTTGAGATAGTTCACATATAACCATTTTGATTAACTATACCTCTAATTTATAGATATTTATAGAAACTACCAAACTACATAAAGTTCAAAACATCTCACTGTTGCATAAGATCATGGAGATTTTGATGATGACCATTGATTTGTTTTGCATATGAAAGATTTATAATCTATCAAATAACACAATAGAAAAATATTAAAGCCTATATTGAATAAGAAGAACAATGGTAGAATTCAGAAGAAAAAAAGTTTAGATTGACTAAAACTACATAAAACATTTAAAGTAAATAAGTTTTTAAAACACGTATTTAACACCAAAGTTTTACCAAAATTTAGAATTGTGTACTGGAAGCCGAAAAGAACTGTTGCTTATACATTCATACTTCTTCCCATAACACAGTTTGAAATTTCTTTTAGTAATATTATGCTTTTTTCCAACTTGATTTTCTTATGTACGTATATTTGAGAATGAAATAAAAACAATGTTACATTTATATGGTTTTGGAAAACATTAAAGATTGTTTCGGTATGAATGTATTAGAATTAATAGACCAATAAATCCTTGTAAAATGAAAGTGGGAGAGAGAACAAATTAGTAACTCCCTTTATAAGGTATTACCTTATAAAGGAGGTTATTATTAGAGTCATGACAAAAATATGATTGATATAAAATATGAGAAATAAGACATAACTCAAAACATTACATATAATAATATTATAAATTAAAAGAAGCTTCTATGGTAGTTGTAAATTAATAAATTCAATAAAATTCTATGAAATAAATGAAGAAAACAAATTCATAACCGTACTAATCAAAATAAAAATAAGAGGAAAACAAAAATTTAGGATAGAGAATTCGAATCAAAGAAGTAAAATAAATATCTAACCTTTATATCGAGCTTGTTGATCCAATAAGCTAAGGTCTTCTGGAAATATTTAGGTAATTTATCCATAGGAATCTTATCCCTAAAGCAAAATGTAGGAATACAACTATTGCATCATGTGAATAAAATAAAAAACAATCAAGGTGAATATAAATGGTGAAGAACTATTGATGTATTCGGTCAAATTATAATCATGTTAAAAAAATGAGAGATAAGTAAATAAACTATTTGGAAAGAATTTCTAATTTGTTTCTAATTTAAAATCGAATTTTTTATGTGAAGCCGTGGATGGGGAATAAATACAATTGTGAAAGGAGGAAGAACAAATTGAAGATGGAGAATTGGGGGAATAAGAATTTTTCTAGTATTGAATGAGCTAAGAAGAGGAAAAAAACCTCAGTTGGATTAAGTTAGAATAGATAGATTGATGCATTTATCGTGAAATAAATGTATTTATTACAATATTATGAGCAAATGTATGTATTATTTATGAAATAAATAAATTAAATTATGATTAGTTACAATGAATAGTAATGGTCATACTATTTATAAGAAATTCTCTATTGTTATTTTACATCTCTCCCTTCGAACCAGCAAAAATGGAATTGATGAAAAACCAACCCTAATGTAAAAAAAGAAAGAAATTAAGACAAATGTTTGAATAAAAAACTGATAAAATTAAAAATCAGCAAATACAACCTAAGTTAGCAAATAAAAAAGAAAAAACCTTAGAAAAATTCAATCATATACAATATAGGATAGTATCTATAGCAAAAATAAGTGACTTATATATCTCATAATAGATCACAACAATTAGTAAACATGATTATCAAAATTTATATGATAAACACCAAAAATACAAAGTAAGAATATAAAAACTAAAATAACACACAACTTATGAGCAATTAGTATTTATAGACATCTATCACCACCAAGGTATATTTTTATTTAGAACAATAGTTCAAATATAAATGGATAATAGTTAAAAGTGGTTAACATGAAAGAAATAGCAAAGCCAATGATGCATATAAGTAGATGATACGATAGGAAACACAATCGTGAATAAACCTAACAATAAATTTCAGTACAAAATCACAAAAATCATGCAATCAACTAATAAAAAATTATTCACTTGGTTTCACAAAAATAAAAAGTTACCGGGTGAATAAATTTTTATTAGTTTATGACATGAATTTTGGTTTCACGTAAATGGATAATAGTTAAAAGTAGGTATAATAAAACAAATAAAAAAGTCAACAATCTGATTGTGGATATGATAGAGAATGATATACAATTGCTAAGCCATAATATATATATCAATGTAAAATTATTTGTTTATAAAATTCATCCCATAATCCAAGAATAAATAGTTGGACTTACAAACTTATCGTTCAAGTTATTTATTTTTATGAAGATATTGACCTAATTACTCCAAAAGAGAAAGCAAGCATAACAAAATATACAAATTGGAAAAACAGAAAGTCTTATCTTGAGATGTTCTTATCCACTTCATTACTCGATGTTGAAACATTTAATACTAAGAGAATAAGGAATTTGAGTCTTGAAATGACTTTGATTTGATGAGAGATATGAAATAAATGATTTTTAAGTTTGAGTTTAAGAAAAATAGAAGAAGAAATAAACATGATAATATATAGATATGAAATAAGGAGTATGGAGAAAAAAATAAATGTATGCATAATAATTACTTGTTATGAAATAAGAATATTGATATCTTCATGGTGAAAAGAAAAAATGATATGAAATAAGAAGTAAATGAAGAATATTGATACGAAATAAGAAGCATGGAGAAACAGGGTAAATGAAAGCTGAATAATCACTTGAATTATGGAAATGAATCATTATATGAGCTGAGAATGAAGAACAAAGGAGAAGATACTTGCATAATTGGTTTTGTAACATTTTGAGGTGTATCATAGGAATTCTAGAAGGTATGAATTAATATCTTCACGGTGAAAAGAAAAAAAATGACAATATATAGAGGGTTAAAATGAAAAATTGATGCTAAGACAAAGGAGAATTGAGTATATTGACTGAGAGTGAATGAGAGAGTAGAATACTAACGGTCAATTATTCAATTTCTTATATAATATAATAGATGCTTGTCTGTAGAACATACAATACAACAATAACCATAAATAACCTAAAAATCCAATCTTTATTACATCCATAACACATTTAGACTTATTTATCACGTCTAAGGCAATTTCCAAGCACAAGCACATATAAAATCACATACATGCATGTAAGTAACCAATAACCAAGCAATATCACATACTAACGCTAACATAACTCAAAGATGTAATATTTTACAAGGGCATGTGAGTTTTTACTCACCAAACTTTAGCGAATCTTATTAAACCTTGAAAAGAGCCTAGATCTTGGATTTTTCAAAACAAAACTCAAATTTTGGACCTTGAAACATGCTTTTTGGCTCGGCCATGACCAACATGGGCTCGACCATGGTCATCATGGGCTCAGCCATGGTCATCATGGGCTCGGGCATGGGTGTGTGGACGGTGAGTATGGGTTGATTTTGAAAGAATAAGCGAGGTAGAAGAAAGAACAAGGGTTTTAAACAAGTCACAAAGGATTAAAAGGGAAAAGTTTTGATTTTTAAACTTTTGAAATTTTAAAGAGAAGCCATTAATGAGTTTAGAAAGCTTAGAAAAGAAGAAACAAAAGTTTTGAGATGAAGAAGTGAAAGTAAAATGGAAATTAGAAAAAAAAGAAATAGTTTTATATAAAATGGAAATAGTAAATTACCAAAATGGCCCTAAAGTACCTACCCTCCATCCAAATTATGCCACATCATCATCTCCACCTTATTTTACACATCTGCCCAGGGTGATATCCTTTTATCCATTCTATAATGCATGAACTTGTACTATGGTGTAAGTGACGTGAGTGATAAGTGACTTTTCATATTTTATTTTGGTTTAAAACTTGAAAATTGTCACATCTTATTCTTTAACTTAAGTAAACATATTATTAACCTTTATTATATTACTAGTCCATGATTATATTATTTGTAAATTTCTACATGTGTTAACTAAGCTGTTCACAACATTTTAAACAACATTTTGATGGTGAAAATATGAAAATTTTGAAAAACTTTTCGGTTACGTTTTCTAATTTCCTTTTAACTAATTACTTTTGTAAACCAAATTCAAAAATGATTTTTTATCGTTATAAATTAAAAAGGGGTGTTTTGGTTATTAAACCATTATTTAAATACTTAAAATTAATTAAATTTTCACAAATGAAAGCTATAAATACTTTTCGGTTACATAATACGTTATAATCCGGCGCTATTTATGCTAATTTATATATATATATACGCACCTAGTAAATTTCTAAACGTGCGTAGATTACACTCTAAACTAGAGTTTAAATGTCAAATCTTCAAAAATTATACAAGTCTCATTTCCATATTAACAAATATATCATAAATCAAATATCCATAATTCAATCAAAAGCCTGGTATAAAATAGAATCCAAACCTAATTTATTTTATACTAAAACAAACGGAATAAACTAATATTAGAAACTTACAATTTAAATACTTCTACGCTCTATTCAACTTCTTTTTACATGAAATTTGTAACGACCCGTATTTTTCCATAATTAAAAATATTAAATTAAATAAGATTTTGAAATTTAATATTGGGAGGAATTAAAAATTCATGATTTATTTATGTTGTATGAATGTTATTGACAACTATTTTAATGTAATTTCAATCAATTGAAATAATTGTAAAGTTAATTTGGTTATAATTGTAAATATGGAATTTAATTTGGTAATTAATGGACTTAATGCAATTGAAATATTATAGTTAATATGGTAAAGGATGATAATTGTAGAATAAGAGTGCAATAAAATGTAAACTAGTGTCAAATGAATTCATATGGCATTGGATGATTCAATAATAAGAGAGTAAATCGAAATAAAAGAAATTGATTGAAATTAAAATATAATTAACTCAAATTTTATTACAATTGCAATTGAACTCTGAAATTAATGTAATATTTAAATAGTGGATTTAACATGGAAATTTTATTTTAATAGGTTATTAATTTCTATGTAATCAAGAATGATGAAAATGGTTAACTTTTAAATTTGAATTTAAAGGTGATTAAATCAATTTTATAATAATTTATTTAATTAACGTGAAAATTTGCCATTTGAGCCACAGTCTCGGATTTCGAGGAAACCAGTTTCATCGGATCTATAACAGTGAATTATTATAGGATTTCAAGTTTCGTAGCGATCGGACTTGTCGTTTGGCCGTGTGAGCTTGAAACGCATAGAAATCGATTAATATAAATTGAATGAATATAATCTGATTTTAAAAGCTAATTTCTATATACAATGGAATTAGGGTTTGAAACTAGTTCCATTGAATTTAAAAATATCGAAAACCTATATTTCGATATATTGGATGACCCACTTTCATTTCGAAAACGAAACAGGCTTTTCGGGTCGTTATTATCGTCCGATCCAATTCGATCTGTCCATTCATTCTCATCTATCTCTGTCTATATAAATAGTTTTTTTCATGAAACCCTAGCAGTCTTTTCTTATTTCGGTACGTACTATTATTCCCATCTGCTCCATTCCTTCATTCCCAATGGCAGAAACCCTAGTTCCTAAATTCAATTCCAAATCAAAATCAAATCGAAATTCAAACTCCTCAAACTATGTCATATTATATATATTGGAAAGCTCTCGACGAGCGTAGTCCAGATCTGCAGTTTGTTTTTGCTATTGAGTCTTGGATTGGCCAGAAATTGGCGAAGAAGTCTCGGCTGTCGAAACTAGGGTTTGTTATTCGATGGTGGATCTTCGACCTTGGTGCGATCGGGAGGCACTATATCATAGAGGGCAAGGAGATGAGTGCATCCATACGGTTGGAACTTGCCGCAGTTGACAAGGTTCACCAGAATTTGGCCTTGAGAGTGGCAGCGGCGCTGGCATTTTCAGGTGGTGGTAGCGGTCGCGCGACTGGGGATAGGGCGGCGTGGCACGCGCATACGAGGGTGGTCGTGGATCGTGGCGAGGTCGCCTCTGGTAGCGGCAAACTGGAAGCGATCGTGGCAGCCTGAGTTGTTGCATGGGTTCGATTTCGTGTACGTGACGAGGGTTAGGAGGTAAACGAATTTACAATATTGCCCTTCCGTTCATTTTAATTTAAAATCTAAAATTCAAACGTTCTAACTATCATAACCTATTCATACGAGCTCGGATTCACACGCGGTTTTCTCTGTTGCGATCGTGTTGAAATTCTGGACATTATGGAACTAGTTTGGCTGCATTATAAGAATGCTAAATTTTGGGCCTAATTTGGATTTTAAATTGACGACGAACCAAAGGTGAGTGATTTAACCCACTCACAAATACTAAATTATCTTATGTTAGTTAAATTAAATTTATGATGTGATTAGAAATTGATTGATTGCTGCTGGTACTTTAATTTTTCATTCAAATTTAATTTGAATTTATATTGAATTTAATTGCCATTTAATTTAATATTGAATTTAAATTGTTAATTAAATACCTGACAATGATAACCAGTTAATTGTTGTGATTTATTGGCTGATTTGAATGATGTTTGTGATGGATGCTTAATTGCCGAACTTTTGGATGATTCGATGTTATGTTTATTTTATATGTCGTTATCACACTGCAAGTTCCCTTAGTTATTGTTAGGAAAATCACTATATGTTGAAATGATACATACCCTAATGGTCTTATAGATTAGGGAAAAATCGTTATGGGTTGAAATGATAAACTCGAGCGATTTTATGGATGTTGAATTTACTCGGGATTGCGGGTTGAAATGATATATACCCATAAATTTAAATTTATTACGGATTGAAATGATATATATCTGTATCACTTGACCATAGGATAGAAAATTATATACAGACACCGGATTGGTTAAATCAAATGATTTTAAATCCTTAAATTTTGAATGTAGCTAAATGATATTATAAAATAAAATTAGATTTATATGAACTGAATCATTTCAAAAATCCAAGCTTTAAAATGTTGAAATTGAAATTGGTTTAAATGAATTGTTTAAAGAATTTAAATTGGAATCTTAAAGTTGAATTTTGAAATATAAATGAAATTTATCAAAATTGAGTTATTGTAAATGTTTGAATATTTAAACTTTGAAACCTATTGAATTTAAAGTGGTTTAAATTTGTAGTTCAAACATGGATTTGTAATCGATATAAATTGAAATGGTTTTTATGAGAATTTGAATTGAAACCTTTAGACTTTTGAATTGAAGTCGTTGAACTGAGATTTATTTAAATTGAATTTTTGGAGCTAAAGTTGACTTGAATTGATTTGTGAAATTGAAAGAAACAATTCTAATTTGAAACTATTTTCGATATAAACTCTTTTAATATACAAACTTTTTTAACATATAAACTATTTTTCTCATATAAACCATTTTAAAGTATTAATAATTTTTAATACATTAACTATTTTTAATATATAACCTATTTTGATATATAAACTATTTCTAGTATAAAAACTATTTTAATCTACAACCTATTTTTAAAATATAAACCATTTAATATATGTTATTTTAAATTTATAAACAACTTTTAATATATATTCTAATATATAAACTATTCTAATATATATACTATTTTAATCTATAACCTGTTTTTTTAAATATAAACTATTTTAAATGTATAGCTATTCCAATATATAAACTACTTTTAATATTCAAACGGTTTAAAGTTGGAACTGTTATGATTTAGATTTAATTGATTTAAGTGCAAATATTTTGATATGATGGTTTAACCTATTTTGTGGTTATGATTTTGAAAGGAACATGATTTAAAGTGAATAATGATTTCGAAAGTGAATATGATTTCGAAAGTGATATGATTTTGAAGTGAATATAATATTTTGATATCAATCATGAATCGGTTTTGGAAATGTAAAAGAACAAAACGGTGTGAAATAAGCGTTTGGTTGTTAAAGAGACCGGGATCGGATATTGTCATACTCTCTACCAATATCGAAAACCACTTTAACAACTATGCACGTGGTGGAGAATCCAAAACGAAGTAGGATGGTTTGGCGAACGCTACTGTATGGGGTATGAATGCAGCCATGACCCCCTTGGTTCAGCTTGATATGACTAAAATAGGAGCTATACCTAGGCCAAGTAAGGTCACTCCTCCAATCGGACATGCTTCTTCGATACCATATCTGTTACTTTGTGATTGATTTGGTGGCCAGCTTCGATTTGATTATGGGAGTGTGTTTCGAGGTGGGCGGTAGTAGCTACTATGCGTTACCACTAGCTCGATCTGCAAAACAGTAGTATCCTACCCTAGGCATTGCCTCGTGTGCCTTGTCTTATGCCTTATCGAGCCCACTATGAGTTTGGTTTGTGTCGTACACTATGGAGTGCCCTCTAATAGCCCTCCAGTTTACAGAGGAATTACGGTACTGTATAGACTATGGCATTTATAAAAATGTGTTAAGGGGGATATGGGTAACGCCTTAATGCTATTTTAATACTTTACTTTACTGTAGACATATTATAATAGCGTATTGTATTATGTATGTAGATAGTTTAACGGATCCTTAGGAGATGGAATCTCGAACATCTTTTAAGTTATTGCATGCACGTTAGACACTAGATATGAGATGTAAAATCCCGTAAACATCTCTGAAGCCGTTACACTCATATTTACTTATTTGATTTAATTTACATAAGATCTTTTAGTTCTGACTCGAGTGTTTTGTCTGTTCATTACGCTCCGGTCAGCCTGAGCTTTTCAGTGTTGAAGACTCTATTTCTGGAGGACGAAGACGAAGGTTTGTGTACTATATATATATATATATATATATTCCACTACATCATGTTGTTCCGCTGCATTATCTATTTATTCCTGCTGTATGTATAACTCTGATTGTATTGTAAAAGTGTAATCAAATGTTATTTTTAAAACAGCTTCATGATCTGTTTATTTGATTATTATATTTTGTCATTCCGCTGTGAGATTCTGTGTTTTGTTTTTTTCCTTTCTTTTCTCTTATTTTCTTATTTACCCCATTAACAATCCTCCCTTTTGAATGGTTTGAGTTGACATGTGTGGTTTATTGTCAATTTAAACCGTCCAAAAAGGTGGGTCGTTACATTTGGTATCAGAGCTTTGGTTTAGCGATAACCTTAGCTTTGTGGGGTTTAACTCATTAGAGATAGGGTTATTAATACCCTAGAATGAGTTTGTTTGAGTGTATATGAGAGAACGTATTTATCAGTGTTATAAAAACATTTTTATATTGTGTTAATTTGTTCTGTTTAGTACTTATAAATTTTGGTTGGTACATAGGACGATATGGCATCGGTAGGGATTTCTAAACACTTAATAGGGTAGACCGACATAATATTGTTTTTGAAATATAGGTAAATGAAATAATTTTACCTAGTATTATATTTTGTATATAAAAGAATAATTTTTATAAATAGATATAGTTGGATGTGATATGTTGTTTGTTAGGAAGGGAAATTTTATAAATATAGATTTCAAAATAGGATTTAAAAATAAAATGAATGTAATTGGAAATTTGAGAAATTAAGTTCCGGGGGTTTTGAAATTTGTTTTCAAAGGATTTTTGGAATATAATATTAGTATTATTTGGAAGTATTTTTGGATAAATATTCTCAATGTGATTTGAAAGAAATGTTTTAAAGAAAATTTAAAAGGGAAATAAGTTCTGTACTCCCCTCTTATGTCTTTGGAAAATAATTTTCGTGATGACGGCCGCATCATCGACATTCATTTTCGAGTCTCAAAGTGGGGGAGGCCACTTAGTAGCTTTGCTACGCATTTGGTTTGATAACTAGATTTTGATTTAAAATTTCTTAAGTATGATTTGATATATATAAAAGGTATGAATATATATATATATTATTTCAAAATGATTTGAAATGATCCCTGTAATTTATTTCTTAAGTTCCTATTAAATTAATGATTTTTAGTTTAGAAATAAAGTGAAGTTTTAATAGTTGGAAACTTTTAAAATGAAAACTAAGAAATTAAGAGTTAAGTGATTAATGAAATGTAAAGAAATTGGAGATTTGTCACTTGTGAATATAAGGGTAATGA
The DNA here is from genome assembly GCA_030737815.1 of Allium fistulosum. Classification (NCBI taxonomy): domain Eukaryota; kingdom Viridiplantae; phylum Streptophyta; class Magnoliopsida; order Asparagales; family Amaryllidaceae; genus Allium; species Allium fistulosum. The sequence goes on along the minus strand of CM060903.1, from coordinate 706,133,516 downwards.
AATTAGAAGATGTAAATTATTGAATACTTTTGCTAACTAAAATGAATAAGATAAATTTGTATAATATTCAATTTGCATTCTTAAAAACATGGATATAACTTACCGGAAATGTTTAAAAGTTGAAATGTTAATAGAAATATGTGATAGAATGTTATACAAGTACAAGTAAAAGCTTAATGATAGAAATGCCTCAAAAATGAACATATGTTTCTAAATAAAAGAGTTAAGATGTTACTAGAATATTATGAACTTAAGTTATGTTTTGAGGTGATTTATAATTAAATTGAATAGTTAAAAGGGAATATTATTTAAGTAAATAATTATAAACTTAAAGAAATGATGAGATGATTCATAAATAGTTTAATAGTAAATGATACTATATATGAAGGAATGAATGTAGATTTAAAAAGTTAAGAAACTTAAGTATGAATTTATTCCCTAATGAATATTAATATTAAATGGAAATCAAGTATATAATTAAATAATAAGTGTGAATTAAACTGCAATAAAATGTATGTAATCCTTAAATAATGAATTCATTGATTATTTTAAATATTAAATGGAAAATAATTTATGTAAATAAATGAATATAAATAAATAAAAGATGATTCAGTATGAATGAATGAGAATTAAAATAAGTGAAAAGTGAATAATGTGAAAGGAAACCAATAGAATAAACTTAAATAATATTTAAAACTCTGTATTGTTTGGCTAATGGGAAGTTTAGGAAAGGATACTTCAAATTGTTTAAGGTTGTATATATAATCTATTAAGTAATTATCCAAGGCTGTTGAGCGAATGGTACACTTGATAGTTTATTTATCATCCTTGGACGATGAAAAGTTTCTGAACCTGAACAAATCATTAGTTTGGTTGCTATGGATGCATGGTTGATTTCTTTGTTGCATATGATGGTCATGCTATTTTGTTTGCATATGTTTTGTGTTGATTTGCTTTTGTTACTAATTGAAACAACTAAATATTTCTCTTGTACATAATTCTCACTATTTTGGATTATATAAGTGAAATACAGGTTTATGGAAGCAATAGCTACTGCTTTTGGTTTCATAAATAAAGTTTGTTTGCCCGATAAAGAGGTACGTTTTCAGATTACGGTTTTATAGTGATATTTTATTGTTTTTCCCGTGGTTTGGGTTGTTTTATTTTTGAAATATGATATATATATATATATATTGTAATTATTGATATTATTATTTTTCCGAACCTATCCGTACAAAGGAGACTCTGCCGAATTTTTTTTTTGAATTTAAGACTTAGAAATTTTTTTTGAAAGTGAAAATATTTTCAAACTTTTATTAGACTTGAATATGAAAGATTTAATTGTTTATAAATTGATATTATTTAAAATACTTAATCATGTAAATTTAAAGTGTTTATAAATTGAATATTTTGAATAAAATTATATCAAGTTTCTTAATTCCTTCTCGTTCCTTTTCGAGGACAAAAAGTTTTGAGTGGGGAAGAGTGTAACGACCCATATTTTTTTATAATTAAAAATATTAAATTAAATAAGATTTTGAAATTTAATATTGGAAGGAATTAAAAATTCATGATTTATTTATGTTGTTTGAATGTTACTGACAAATATTTTAATGTAATTTCAATCAATTGAAATAATTGTAAGGTTAATTTGGTTATAATTGTAAATATGAAATTTAATTTGGTAATTAATGGAATTAATGCAGTTGAAATGTTATAATTAATATGGTAAAGGATGATAACTGTAGAATAAGAATGTAATAAAATGTAAACTAGTGTCAAATGAATTCATATGGTATTGGATGATTCAATAATTAGAGAGTAAATCGAAATGAAAGAAATTGACTGAAATTAAAATATAATTAACTGGAATTTTATTATAATTGCAATTGAACTCTGAAATTAATGTAATTTTTAAATAGTGGATTTAATGTGGAAATTTTATTTTAATAGGTTATTAATTTCTATTTAATCAAGAATGATGAAAATGGTTAACTTTTAAATTTGAATTTAAAGGTGATTAAATCAATTTAATAATAATTAATTTAATTAACGTGAAAATTTGCCACTTTGGCCACTATCTCAGATTTTGACGAAACCAGTTTCATTGGATCCGTAACAGTGAATTATTATAGGATTTCATGTTTCGTAGCGATCGAACTTGTCATTTGGCCGTGTGAGCTTGAAACACATAGAAATCAATTAATAGAAATTGAATGAATATAATCTGATTTTAAAAGCTAACTTCTATATACAATGGAATTAGGGTTTGAAAATAGTTCCATTGAATTTAAAATTTTTGAAAACCTATATTTCGATATATTGGATGACCCACTTTCGTTTCGAAAACGAAACGGGCTTTTCGGGTCGTTATTATCGTCCGATCCAATTCGATCTGTCCATTCATTCTCATCTATCTCTGTCTATATAAATAGTTTTTTCCATGAAACCCTAGCAGTCGTTTCTTATTTTGGTACGTACTATTATTCCCAGCTGCTCCATTCCTTCCTTCCCAACGGCAGAAACCCTAATTCCTAAATTCGATTCCAAATCAAAATCAAATCAAAATTCAAACTCCTCAAACTATGCCATATTATATATCACTGGAAAGCTCTCAATAAGCACAATCTAGATTTGTAGTTCATTTTTGCTATTGAGTCTTGGATTGGCCAGAAATTGGCGAAGAAGTCTCGGCCGTCGAAACTAGGGTTCGCTATTCGACGGTGGATCTTCGACCTTGGAGCGATCGGGATGCACTAGAGCTAGAGGGCAAGGAGACGAGTGCATCCATACGGTTGGAACTTTCCACAGTCGACAAGGTTCGCCAAAATTTGGCCTTGAGAGTGGCGGCGGCGCTGGCGTTTTCAGGTGGTGGCGGCGGTCGCGCGACTAGGGGATGGGGCGGCATGGCACGCGCAGCACGAGGGTGGTCGTGGATCTTGGCGAGGTCGCCTCTAGCAGCGGCGAACTGGAAGCGATTGTGGCAGCCTGAGTTGTTGCGTGGGTTCGAATTCGTGTATGTGACGAGGGTTAGGAGGTAAACGAATTTACAATATTGCCCTTCCATTTATTTTAATTTAAAATCTAAAATTCAAACGTTCTAACTATTATAACTTGTTCATACGAGCTCGGATTCGCGCGTAGTTTTCTCTGTTGCGATCGTATCGAAATTCCGGACATTGTGGAACTAGTTTGGCTGCATTCTAAGACTGCTAAATTTTGGGCCTAATTTGGATTTTAAGTCGACGACGAACCGAAGGTGAGTGATTTAACCCACTCACAAATACTAATTTATATTATGTTAGTTAAATTAAATTTATGATGTGATTATAAATTTATTAATTGTTGTTGGTACTTTAAATTGTCATTCAAATTTAATTTGAATTTATATTGAATTTAATTACCAATTAATTTAATATTGAATTTTAATTGTTAATTAAATACCTGATAATGATAACTGTAACAAACTGAGCTTTTGTGAAAATTTAATATCGTCATTAAACGATTAAAATGCCAGCTAATTGTTGTTTGAAGTTTTTAACACCCGGTTTAAACTCTTTTATAAGTTGTTAAAAATTGCTAATTGGGCTTTATAAATATTTTGGGCTTTGAATGTTGGCCCATGGGTATTGTACTGTGTTACTTGAGTGGATGTCATCCCCTTTCTTATTTTGTTTGACCCGGTCCCCTTCTCTTTTCATTCATTCGAAGCCTAACCCTAAATCAAAACACGTACGAGAATAAATGGCGGCTTCAAATCTCGTACTCGTTCGTTCCTCCACCGGATTCAGTTCTCTTTCGAGAAAGAAAAAAAATGGTGGCTTCGTGATTCCTTTCTTCCTCTGATCGACTTAATTGCGTTCGTTCCAGTGAGGGTTTCGATTGTCTTTATGTCGCCACGGCTTCGACTGGAATGGCTCGAGCGATTGATGACTTCGCCTCCTCGCTTGGCACTCGTCTACTTCGTCTGTGGCAAAGGTGAGTGATGTATTTCGCTCACATCTAATTCAAACAGCTGTAGCTCGTTCGTTTATTCGTTCTCGTTGGCTTCGACCATTCTTGTACATGGTTGGCTTTAAGTGATGATTTTGTTTAAATTGGGCTTCGGCCATAGGGTTTTGTTTTGAGGCCTGAGATGATTCTCTGACTTGCTTTAAACTGCTAGTACACCTGGTTTCATGTGTTTAACTGAATTTGTTTCTTTCTCTTGTTCGAAACTGCTATGGATTTAAATCGACATTGAAAATTGTCTGTGGCTTTACCTTGTGACTTCGGTTCTGAATTGCTGGCATTCTTGGTTTTCTTGTGAAATTCTGTGACTTCGGAATTGATTTTTGTAATTGCCTTGGCCACACACTGTTTGCTTGACTTCGGTCTGGATACTTGTAATCCTCGGGAAGTTTTGCATTGTTTTGCTTTGAGCTTTGATATCGAAGTTGATATGATACTTGTTGCTGCCTATTTCCTAGCTTTTACAGTGAACTTGTTTCTTGAGATTATGCTTATATAAAATAGTTACACTGGTTCTCTGTCTTGCTCATAAGTGATACTTCCATTTAGGCCTTCATGTATGCTTGTCGAGTCTGGGTTATGAGTCTGGGATGCTTTAGTCTAGCCTCATCCTCTATATTTGTTATGTGCATACTGTATTGATTCTACCTCTGTCCTCTCTGTTAGTATTACGGTGCGCTGGTAGTTGATGTACTGGTAGGGTTTAGCATGGTTCACTGACAAGTTCATTTGCATTTGCATTCATCCTATCACGTTGGTTGGGTGGTTTAGAGTTTGATCTGCACTGAACTTATGCTATCTGGTTTTGCAACACTTTCATGCACACTATTGCCTTATGCTGCAACTGTAGTTAGATTGAGCTCGTGGTGTTACTAGGACTTTTGAGTCAGTGACTTGAACCTTTTAGCTTCTGATTTCACGTACTTCATTGAGTCTCATTGGTATTATTTGTGTACCTTGTTATCAGCAGTTACCTGGTCTACCTGAAATCACATAGTTTTGAATGTGATCATAATTGTCTGCACTTGCATGGTCTTTGTAGTTTCACTTGGTTTGAATTTGTGGTCTTGCTAGCATGTCTGCACTGCCTGTTATTTTGATCAGTGGCTTTTGAGTTACTTGTTATATACATGTTGGCTTTGGTATCACCCTGTTTCACTGGTACATGTGCCTTTGTGGTCTTCACTTTTGTATAATCTGCACATGTTACTTGTATCACTCGTCCTGCCTTCACCCATATGTTCCTCTGGTACATTTGTCCTTGTTAGAACCTTGGCCTTTGTGCATTCATTTTGTTGCAGTTTGCCCCTTATATTCAGTTGTGCCTGCAGTTGGTTGTATATGCAGTTTTGTTCTTGTTGTTTTGCATTACATTAATGCATTTGGGTCTGTTTTCAAATTTACTTGAGTTGAACCCGATTTCGGGGTTTGACCCTGCGATCATTGTGACTTTCATTGAGCTTTTGTGTATCCCCTGCGATAGTGGCGAGGCAGTACACGCGTGCGTGTACTGCAGCCCTATCAGATTCGACAGTTTTAGATTGATTTAGTCGATTTGATAAATTGTTTATTATCTCTGTTGATGATTTAAATCTGCTGATTTTTGTTAAACACTGTTAAGTGTTTTATTGACCGTTATCCGGTTTCTTTGTTTAAAGAATCGGATAGACGGGAATTATTGTGACTGTCGTCTATTTAAATTATTACTGCCTATATGCACTAATAAACTGGTTTGAATTAGACTGACCCGGGTATTATTTTCTTTTGAATGTAATACTCGGGTCAGACCCGAGTTATTTCAGGTTGTAGATTTTCTTCTTTGAGTTGCTGTTCAGGATATGAAGACTTTTCACATCTTCTGAAGTTGTCAGTGTCATTTTATAGTGGTCGTGTCATTGTATAGAACGATATGTATTCATGTATATTAGTCGATAATGTACTTGTATATATAACTTCTAGAGTCGACAGTTGTAGTTGTATCATATGTATTGTGTCAACTATGTATTAACTGACATCAGTTATATATATATATGAGACTTTTGTTTTTATCTGTGTTCCGCATTTATATTATCTGTGTTATTGTTATATCTAATGTCCTAAACTATTATGAACCGTCGTAGTTCGTTTTATACTAGTATTGGGTGTGTCGATGGGAGTAAATAAATAATTTGATGAAAAATAAAAAGTATGTACCGTTCCTATCGAGATAACCAATATTAGTGTAAGGCCAATTACGGATGGTCGCTCCTATCCAGCCTTATTCTTCGTAATAATAGACAGTATTTCCTTTAATACTCTTTGTTATTATGAGCATAGAGGTGGGGCGTCACAATAACCAGTTAATTGTTGTGATTTATTGGCTGATTTGAATGATGATTGTGATAGATGCTTAATTGCGGACATTTTGGATGATTCGATGTTATGTTTATTTTGTATGTTGTTATCACACTGCAAGTTCCCTTAGTTATTGTTAGGAAAATCACTATGGGCTGAAATGATACATACCCGAATGGTCTTGTAGATTAGGGAAAAATCGTTATGGGTTGAAATGATAAACTCGAGCGATTTTATGGATTTTGAATTTACTCGGGATTGCGGGTTGAAATGATATATACCCGTAAATTTAAATTTATTGCGGATTGAAATGATATATATCTGTATCACTTGACCATAGGATAGAAAATTATATACAGACACCAGATTGGTTAAATCAAATGATTTTAAATCCTTAAATTTTGAATCTAGTTAAATGATATTATAAAATAAAATTAGATTTATATGAACTGAATCATTTTCAAAAATCCATGCTTTAAAATGTTGAAATTGAAATTGGTTTAAATGAACTGTTTAAAGAATTTAAATTGTAATCTTAAAGTTGAATTTTGAAATATAAACGAAATTTATCAAAATTGAGTTATTGTAAATGTTTGAATATTTAAACTTTGAAACCTATTGAATTTGAAGTGGTTTAAATTTGTAGTTCAAACATGGATTTGTAATCGATATAAATTGAAATGGTTTTTATGAGAATTTGAATTGAAACCTTTAGCCTTTTGAATTGAAATAGTTGAACTGGGATTGATTTAAATTGAATTTTCGAAACTAAAGTTGACTTGAATTGATTTGTGAAATTGGAAGAAACAATTCTAATTTGAAACTATTTTCGATATAAACTCTTTTAATATACAAACTCTTTTAACATATAAACTATTTTTCTCATATACACCATTTTAAAATATTAATAATTTTTAATACATTAACTATTTCTAATATATAACCTATTTATATATATATAAACTATTTCTAATATATAAACTATTTTAACCTATAACCTATTTTTAAAATATAAACTATTTAATATATGTTATTTTAAATTTATAAACAACTTTTAATATATATTCTAATATATAAACTATTTCTAATATATATATACTATTTTAATCTATAATCTATTTTTTTGAAACTATAAGCTATTTTAAATGTATAACTATTCCAATATATAAACTACTTTTAGTATTCAAACTGTTTAAAGTTGGAATTGTTATGATTTAGATTTAATTGATTTAAGTACAAATATTTTGATATGATGGTTTAACCTATTTTGTGGTTATGATTTTGAAACGAACATGATTTAAAGTGAATAATGATTTCGAAAGTGAATATGATTTCGAAAGTGATATGATTTTGAAGTGAATATGATATTTTGATATCAATCATGAATCAGTTTTGGAAATGTAAAAGAACTAACCGGTGTGAAATAAGCGTTTGGCTGTTAAAGAGACCAGGATCAGATATTGTCATACTCTCTGCCAATACCAAAAACTACTTTAACAACTGTGCATGTGGTGGAGAATCCAGAACGAAGTAGGACAGTTTGGCGAACGCACTGTATGAGGTATGAACGCAGCCCCGACCCCCTTGGGCCAGCTTGATATGACTAAAACAGGAGCTATACCTGGGCCAAGTGAGGTCGCTTCTCCGATCGGACATGCTTCTTCGATACCATATCTGTTACTTTGTGATTGATTTGGTGGCCACCTTCGATTTAGTTATGGGAGTGTGTTCCGAGATGAGCGGTAGTAGCTGCCATGCGTTACCACCAGCCCGGTTCTGCAAAACGGTAGTATCATACCCTGGGCATTGCCTCGTGTGCCTTGTCATATGCCTTATCGAGCCCACTACGAGTTTGGTTTGTGTCGTACACTATGGAGTGCCCTCTGATAGCCCTCCAGTTTACGGAGGAATTACGGTGTTGTATAGATTATGACATTTATAAAAATGTGTTAAAGGGGATATGTGTAATGCCTTAACGCTATTTTAATACTTTACTTTACTATAGATATATTATAATAGCGTATTGTATTATGTATGTAGATAGTTTAATGGATCCTTAGGAGATAGAATCCTGAACATCTCTTAAGTTATTGCATGCACGTTAGACACTGGATAGGAGATGTAAAATCCCGTAAACATCTCTGAAACCATTACACTCATATTTACTTATTTTGATTTAACTTACATAAGATCTTTTAGTTCTGACTTGAGTGTTTTGTCTGTTCATTACGCTCGGGTCAGGCTGAGCTTTTCAGTGTTGAAGACTCTATTTCTGGAGGACGAAGACGGAGATTTGTATACTATATATATATATATTCCACTTGATCATGTTGTTCCGCTGCATTATTTATTTATTCATGTTGTATGTATAACTCTAATTGTATTATAAAAGTGTAATCAAATGTTATTTGTAAAACAACTTCATGAACTGTTTATTTGATTATTATTTTTTGTCTTTCCGCTGTGAGATTCTGTGTTTTGTTTTTTTTCCTTTCTTTTCTCTTATTTTCTTATTTACCCCATTAACAATCCTCCCCTTTGAATGGTTTGAGTTGACATGTGTGATTTATTGTCGATTTAAATCATCCAAAAAGGTGGGTCGTTACAAAATTAGACAAAGAGAATTTCTATTCAAATTGTGGAAATAAGCGATGAAAACTACAAATAAGAATTCACACCTTACACACCATTTCCTAATCAAAATCCTTAATCAGATCCAAAGAAAAAGGTAAGAAGTGGAATAGAAAGTAAAACTTTGAAATTGTAAAATCTACACAAATTCCATTATTTTATTATATAAAAACAATTGAGATCCAACCTAACAATTGACATTTCGCTTTGAGAGAATTTTGGGTGTTGTAGTGTGATGTTTTTGTAAACCAAAATTCCCTAATGCATATATGAAATCCAAACTATGCTGTTCAATTACTAAAATAAGAAAGACTATAATTTACTAAGATTTCCACTTACAATAGGTCCTTAGCTCTTTCTCTTTTTGGATTTGTCATGCCTTCAATAATCTCTATCAGATCTTCCCTTTTGATATATACAACAAGCAATTTGTATATAGATTAGTTTCAGAAATTTAGGGATTGGGGATGAATATAATTAGAAATAAAATAATAAACATCTATAATATGTTACCTAAAACCCTAAAGATTTTTTTTTAATTTTTGAAGAGAAAGACTGATAGAACTTCGCTTGGTTCCTAAAATAATTTGTAAATAAAAGTGAGGGGGCTAAGCTCTTATTTATAGTGGTTGGAATGTAGCAGAACCATCGGATTAAAGTCGATTAAAAAATAATAAATTCTGGTGCGTTCGTATGCACAAAACCCTAGCCACCACACATAGGACCGGTCGACCGCCCTTACCCTACTGGTCGACCGCTGGCGATCCATCTGCCCAGGGTAGGCAGTTGACCCATGGTTCTATTTTGGGAACGTTTTTATTTATCGTCGATATATTTATTTTATTCATTTACTACTCCTTTAGCATTAACTTTAGTTTTAAAGATTACTTAACCCCAAAGTCTTATTACTGTTACTTTTCAAATTTGAGAATTATTTAATTATTTGAATTCTGTTTAAATTATTTTAAATCTGATAACTTCAAATGTCCATAACTTTTTCGTTTCGAGCTCCGGTTTTAGAACATTATATATGGAGATTGATCAGAAAATTGCCACGAAAGCAACGACACAACCTCCATGGCCAATCCAACTTTTGGAAAATTTCCATTTTTAGCCTTATCTTATTTAATTAATTCAACTTATTACTTCTTATTAATTTTTATGGGATGTTACATTCTTCCCCTTAAAAGGATTTCGTCCCCAAGATCTTTCCAAGAGGCAGACAACGTATGTAACAACCTGCATATTTATCGATTTTATATTTAAATATTTTATCTAAATATTTCGCCGTTCGTCGGATTTTAGTCCGAAAAGCTACTTTTTGCAAACAGTCGAATTGGGACTCGAGACCACCTCCATTGAGTTCAAAACGTCGTTTGCGATCTTTTTGAGTGTAAGCTTCGATATGTTTGGAGCTAGTCAAAAATTTGACCATTTGCACTTTGGGTTTGGTTTTGGGTTCAGCCCCTTTGCCAACTTAAACCCCAAACTGAACCATCCTTCCCCATTCACTCTCACTTCCTCCTCTTACTCAGTTCTAAAGCAAAAATGGTGGGAGAGATGGGAAATTAAAACTCCCAAACCCTAGTTTCATCTTCAAATCAAGTTCTAGCTCCAAATTCAAAGAGAACCCATTGGTAAGCATCTCCTTCATCTTCTCCAACCCGTTCTCCTTTCAATTTCAGAAATTCCTAAACCTAACTTTAGGAATATTCTTCTTTTTGAGCATAGATTCAAGCTCATTTGGGTTGTGTTGAAGAGGAGTTGATCTTAGCTTGTTTTAAAAGCTTCGTCTTCATTTGTTTGGGTTCAAAGGTGAGATTTTTATCTCACATTTTAGTCAATAATTATCTTCGATTGTTAGGTATGAATTCCTAACACTTATCCTTGTGCAATTGATTTTGGTTTGGATCGATTTTGTGTATATTCCAATTTTTGGTGTTTTGATTTAATTTTTGTGAAAATCCTATTATGGATATTTGGATATTAATATTCGAGGCGTATCGAAGAGCCATTAAGGCTGGGTTGCCGCTAGGCATAATTCCTTAGTCGTTGTTGCTCGACCGATCGTTATCGATGTCGTTTGGCCATTTTTTGGCCTAGGTTCAGGGAATGCCCTGAACAACAGTTTCAGACGTCTGAAACGTATGGTTCAGACGTCTGAATGGAATACTGGGAATTTTCTTCTCCCAGCATTCAGACGGCTGAATCAAAATTTCAGACGTCTGAATTGGTTCGTTTTGAACCAGAAAAGGAATAGGCTAAAAAGTGCCTATTTCAGACGTCTGAAATCTAGGATTCAGACGTCTGAAATCTAGGATTCAGACGTCTGAAATCTGTTCTGGAAAATAGTTTATTTTCCAGATTCAGACGTCTGAATTCTCGATCTCAGACGTCTGAATCTGCTGTGTTTTGCCTATTTGCCTTTTTAGCTTGAATATCCAACTCTAATCAAGTCGGGTTGATTCCCTTTTTGTGGTTATCATTTATTATCGGCCACTTTGTTAAGTCGCCCACCTTTTTAAACTTAGGTCGCTTGTCTTCACTAGGTCGAACCCCGTATAACTCTGCGTAGGCAATCTTATCCGAAAACCATTTATCAGAACTTCCTACTTTGATGGTTTTGGGAATTGATTTCTTTGGATTTTGTTCACGTCTTTGAATGTGAACTTTTATAATTGATTGTTTCTACAATCACTTCTATGACTTGTCACTTTAAAAATATAAAGGTTTCAATACTAGTAGTAAATATCAAAACTCTTTCATCAAAACGATTTCAACTCTATTTTCAATATCAAACTCGTTTATAAAACTGTTTTCCAATCTTCTAGTATATACAAACCTTTACCTCATTCGTATGAGAAAATATAATTAAACGGCTTAGCAAAACAAGTGGTATGAAACGCTTGCGTTTACTTCGTCGGTTAATTTATGGACTTGTTCGATTGAATCTCCTGTGACAATTTTCTAGTGCAGATCTACAAGTTGTTCGTAAATATTTGAGTTAAGTAAGTGGTTATGGGACATGAAGCTAAACTCTTATATTTACTAGCTTAGTGTAATCGACACTTCCTTATGATCATAATGATCATTCTTGTGATTTAGACTAGCGATTGAGCGATGTCTCTTTGTTTGCGAGGTTAGACTAGACACCATTTGTGTGATTTCGATTCACACATATCTCTTTATCTTCAAGGTTAATCTATACCTCATTGGTGTGATTTCGATTCACACATATTGAAACTCTTGTGACAATTTCCTAGTGCAGATCTACAATCTGTTCGTAAATATTTGAGTTAAGCAAGTGGTTATGGGACATGAAGCTAAACTCTTATATTTACTAGCTTAGTGTAATCGACACTTCTTTATGATCGATGACGATCATTTTTATGATTTAGACTAGCAATGTGCGATGTTTCTCGTCCGTGTGTTCGGACTTGCCTTTCTCGTCCGTGTGTTCGGACTTGCCTTTCTCGTCCGTGTGTTCGGACTTGCCTTTCTCGTCCGTGTGTTCGGACTTGCCTTTCCCGTCCGTGTGTTCGGACTTGCCTTTCCCGTCCGTGTGTTCGGACTTGCCTTTCCCGTCCGTGTGTTCGGACTTTCCTTTCTCGTCCGTGTGTTCGGACTTGCCTTTCCCGTCCGTGTGTTCGGACTTGCCTTCGGGCCATCCGTGTGTTCGGAAAATTAAATGGATAGCCTCCATGAGATAGCTTCTCGTCCGTGTGCTCGGACTTCCCCCTTTTTGTGATTTCTAAATTTCGTGTGTTGATTTCTGAATTTAATGTTTCACCAACTTTTACAATTGGCATTAATATGTATGTCATTTATTGTGGCTTGGTGAATTAAATAAAGAATATGACATTCTTTTTAATCTTTGAGAAGATTCTTGTGGTATTGATTAATCTCTTGTTGATTTTCAATTACGTACTTATCACAGTACGCTATTATGGTTATGATACGTTTTTGTCATATCTCTTATTCTATATCACTTTATCTGATATTTATAGCTAGACTGATCTGTTTATTATTTTCTTATAAATAATACTCGGGTCAGACCGAGATGTTACAGGTGCTTCTGCTTGACTTCTCTTCAGGACTATTCTGACTTTTGGCTAACTACATAGATTGTAGTTTTTGGATGTACACATTTGAGATATAGACTCTATGTTGTGTACTTATTCTTTTGTATAGCACGTGATGCTATTCTTTTGTATTATCGTGGATCTTTCTGACCACTACTCTGATGTACACTTTCATGTGTTGTATATTTATTCATATCTATTTCCGCCTCTGTGATATGAATTGTCTGTGACTGATTTATGTTACGTTTATTTCTATATTTGTTTCCGAAGATTATATATAGCCACCGTGTGATAGCTTTGTGTTTGTATCGGTATGTCGGATTTCCTCCTTAAAAGATATGCATTCTATTCTATCTGACATATCGGTGCTCGCACAAAGAAGTTACATGGATGGTCGCTCCTCAACAGCCTTATTCTCCGTGCTAATTGACAGCACTACACCGTAGTGTTCTTGGTTAGCGTGGGTATAGAGGTGGGGCGTCACAACGTAACACGTAATAAATATCCATGTTGTACAACCAAGTTATCTACACAACCATCTACTCAACCAAAAGTGTAATGTGGTTATGTATGCATACACACTATAAGTGAGCTCAATTCTAGCGTGAGTGTATGATCATGACATGTAGGCATGTATGCAACTATTATAAACATGCATAGAAGTTCTATAGTGCAAAGTGATAGTAAAAAGTGTAGTAACCATCTCCTGCAATCTAATCTAGAAACCACAATGCAATTAAAACCTAATACTGGAGAGAAAAGTTTACCGGTGAAAAGCTTAGGATGAGAGAAGCTCATCTTCTCTTCATTTTCCCATGTGCTTTCCATTGCACTCGAACTAACCTAATTTCTTTGTTGCGGAGCTTCCTAGTTCCATGCTCCACAATGCGTGCAATGGCACGGGATGCTATTGGCATCGTCTCAGTATCCCTTAATTGATTAGACTCTACAACTGTAGCTGTGCTATGAAGGCATTTCCTCAAATGCGAAACGTGAAAACTGTCGTGGACACCAGCCAATCTATCTGATAGATCTACGCAAAAAGCAAGTTTTCCTACTTTTCCAAAACTTGAAAAGGCCCAAGAAACCTTGGTGCCAACTTTCCCGATTTTCCAATCTCATGACTTTCCTAAGAGGGGAAACTTTGATAAACATCCTATCTTCAACCTTGAATTCCAACTCTTTTTTTCACTTATCCACGTAGGATGTCTAGTGGTCTTGCGCTGCTTTCATACGTTGCCTAATCAACTCTACCTTTTTCGAAATTTCACAATTAAATCTGGTCCGAGTAGAATTTTTTCGGTGATTTCACAAATTCAAAAGGCGTTATGCCAATCGTTGATTGGTAACTATTATTATACACGAAATCGACTAACGGTAGGTGCTGCTCCCAGTATTCTCTAAAGTCCATGTGCAAGCTCTTAACAAATCCTCCAAGACCTTATTTATTCTTTCGGTTTGCCCATCGGTCTACGGGTGGTAAGAAGTGCTTAGATTCAATGAAGTTTCTAAACCTATCTGCAAAATTCTCCAAAATTAGCTGGTAAATAAAGGGTCCTTATCACTAACAAAGCTAACCTGAATATCATAATGAAGCCAAACCACCTCCTTGATATTAATCTATACTAGCGATGATGTGGTCCTATTGCTCCTATCCACTACAACACAAATTGCTTCATTTCCACTTCTACTACTAGGCAACCCATTTATAAATTTCATCGATATATGATCCCATTTCCAATTTGGAATCTCTAGTGGTAATAACAATTCTCCAGGCTTTCCTTGCTTAGTCTTAATCCTTTGGCACATCAAACATCTGGAACGAATTCAACGACTCTCTCTCCATCCTTGACCAATAGAAAATTCTCTTCATATCTCTATACATCTATCTCCTTCGGGGTGATGGTGACATTCTGAAAGCAAAAAATTATTTTTCCCAAAATCCCAAAGTTTTTAGGATTGAAGCAATCTTTATCTGTAGTTGCTAACCACATTTCTTTATTACCATACCTATAGATTATTACAAGCTAAGTGTCCCTAAGAGGTTTCCTAATTTACATTGTTTCTCAATACATATATATTTATCCAGTAGTCTAATCCCATCCATAAAATGACGCACTGATAAAACAGAAACATATCTCATACCATATTGTATGCTTTTCCAATAACGTAAAGGAGACAACTAGCGATTATAACCCAAAAAATCTAAAAGATAATTTTTCTGGAAGCTACCGTTTATCATCAACTAGTGTTAATGATATCAGGGTCCTAATAATCCTTCCACCATCACCCACCTTCTTCAATTCTCCTTCTTAGTTTTTAATAAATGTCCATCGCCTATAATAATTGGTCATTAATATCAACTTAGACGACCTGTAATCAATTATAACGACCCGTAAATTAATCGATTTGCATTTGAATTTTTAAATCATTTTTAAATATTGAAATAATGGATTTTAATAACCAAATAAACATCTTTTAAATAATAATTAATGATATTAAAATCATTTTCAAAGTATGTTTACTAAAATAGTTAGTTCAAATAAAAATAGAAAATGTGACCGAAAAATGTTTTCCGAAATTTCGACTTCTCGGTATCATAAAGTCATTGAAAACGTCGTCCACATTTGTATCAACATGCACACACATATACATGTCATATGGTAGGTTAATTAAGGTATTAGTAGTAATAAACCATGCTTACTTAAAATATAAACATGATGTGACACATTATGTTTAAAAGAAAAGGAAAAAGAAATAATAAAATATAAAATTAGCTTTCATGTACCACCATACCATAGGATCCTAGGTTGTACATGAAGGCAGGTGCTTGCTTGTTTTAAGGGGATGGAAGGGCCATTACCAACGTGTATGGCATGGTGGAGGGAGAGTGGGGTGGCATTTTGTGAGTGGAGGGAAGGTACTAGGGTTATTTTTGGTAATTTTGCATTTTCTATGTATATATATACCCATCCACTCTTCACATTTTTAACTTTAAGCTACCATTCTCATTTTCTAAATCCTTCATCTCTTCATATATGAACATTCATGGCTTCTTAGAAAAATTCTTAAGTCAAAAAGTTAGTCCATCCACCTTAAAACTAGTTTCTATATTTCTAAAACCAAGTTAAAACCATTCCACTTCACTTTACATTCAAAACAACACCCATAACTCCCCATTTTTCATCATGACCATGCCCTATAGCCTCTAGACTGAACCTAAAGCACCTCCGAGGCCCACTAAGTCAAGTCATTTGCATATCAAAGTCTAGTTCTAGTGTTGTTCGAGAAGTTAGTGCAAATTCGGTAAAGTTAGTAAGTGTTTCGGTGATTAAAACTCTACCCTTATAACCAAAGTTTTTAAACTATTTTAGTGCTCATATTATTGACCTATGATGCTTGTTGTACATGTGTAGTGATGGTTTGGTAGTTGGTTTGGTTCGTTGTGACACCCCACCCCGAGACCTACACTAAGCGAGTTAGGAGCGACCATCCATGAATTTTGTTTAAGTGAGTATCGAATATGTCGATTAGGTGTCTGGATTTATTATTATTATTCTTTCTTCCTTCGAGGATCGAATTACTCAATTCAGGCTTAACACAAAATTACGGTGGCTAAGGATCAATTTAGAACAATATATAATAACATAACAGTTCACAAATCACAGAACATGTACATATATGTATACAGACAGCGGAAACATGTCAAGCGTTACATAAGTTTGTGGCTCTTATGAACCACATATACAAAACATAGCCACAACAATAGAATATACATGAAGGAGTCTAGCTCGGAAATGAATGACTACTAATATACATGTACACTAAGTAGACTCGATAGTGAACATCCAAAAGCATAAGCTAAACCAGATGAGATCCATAGCATCCAAAAGCCTAACCTAAAATGACTCAGACTTAAAATAATAAACGGGTCAGTCTGGCTTCAATAGAGGGGTTAGTTCATATGTGAGGAGGTAAAACTCAAGTGTAATCAATAAGCCCATAGTGGCAGGTAAAAGCATGGTATTCAATATCATACATGCAAGTGGTAAATGCATTGAGCCATAAAAATGCATAGTAATGAAGTCCTCAATAGAACATGAGTCATTGCATAAGAGTGTTCACCAAAATCCAATTATCAAGCATAAAAACGATTAAAGCTTTCTAAAACATTTTGGTGAAAACAATTCAATGCAAACTCAAACGCCCAAAATGGCGAAACTCTTAAAAGGGTCTTAAAATTCCATAAATATGTAATCACCAATATTCAGTTTACAAGTAGCTTCAAAGCTAATTGCCTTAAAACATATTTAATAAGATTGGTGACAACATCAATTCATAAATTCTAGAAACTATCGAAGAAACTCTGGAAAATCATCATAAAAAGGGGCCGAAACTAGAATAGTTAGCTTATGCTACGTCGCACATGCAAATAGACTAAAGGCTATAATTCAGCCAAATGGTATTTTGGCGATGGCGTGGTGACCATCCTTATTATGACTAAGAAGTCGTGCAAAGGCTAAGCTGGTATTCTGGCGATGGCGTGGTGACCATCCTTTATTACGAATAAATAGCACTAAGGTTATATCATGACTCGAAAGTCCTCGAAAGGCAAGTGTCATAAGCTTTCAGGTAATAACCAAATAAGTGACAACAATGCGACCCATACCACACGTTCTCACTCAAATGTTTATTACGAGTTATCCAACTTCACTTGTGTATGGCCTTAATCGAACAACTCCGGAATTAACCGAAAAAGTAAACGCATGTGTCCCATACCACATGTTTTACTAAATCGTTTAAATCACTTTCTCGTTCACTCGAAGAGTGCAAAAACGTGTGATTATAAGAAAATATTTTATTTTAAGAAAACTAGTTCTAAAACGATTTTTCGAAACATTATAGAAATTCTTTTCTTTCAAAATCTCTTTATTATTGAGAAATATAAATATATATACATAAAATATTCTTTGGAAAAATATTATTACTAACAGAAATTGATTTAGAAAAATATTAATTCAAAACTAGACCTTAATCGAAAATTTTCTTAAGAAATCGTTTTCAAAACACGTGCACGAAAACATCGAATTCAAGAGCAATTCAATTCAAATCTTTTACAACAAATGCTCATGAAAAACCATAAATTCACAGCTTAAAATATTAACAATACTTAGCTTCTAAATTCATAAAGAAATGATCACGAAACAACAATTAAAACTGCACAAAACTTAGCAATAGAACTCAGAACTATGGCTTAATTAGCCATTTCGACCCTTTAAAATCCAAAATCTGATAAAATATAAAAGATAAAAGTTGAAGGTTATTGCCTTAGATCGAAGGTAGAAAATGAATCACCTAATTCGGACTTATGGATCAAAAATTATGGCAATTTCATTATCAGGACATAAAATTACAAAACTCTGAATAATTAGAAAATTGACGGGACTGTGGCTTAAAGAGCCAATTAAACCCTTTAAAACCCAAAATCTGATCAAACATAAAACATGAAATTTGAAGATGATTGCCTTAGCTCAAAGTCAGAAAAATAATCACCTAATTTGGACTTACGAATTAAAAGTTATGGAAATTTCATTATCATGACATAAAATTATAATACTCTGAATAATTGGAAAATTGACAGGGCTGCGGCTTAAAGAGCCAATTAAACCCTTTAAAACCCAAAATTTGATAAAACATAAAACATAAAAGTTGAAGATGATTGCCTTAGCTCAAAGTTAGAAAAAAACACCTAATTCAAACTTACAGATCAAAAGTTATGACAATTTCATTATCAGGATATAAAATTACAAAACTCTGAATAATTGGAAAATTGGCAGGGCTGCGGCTTAAAGAGCCAATTAAACCCTTTAAAACCAAAAATCTGATAAAACATAAAAGTTGAAGATGATTGCCTTAGCTCGAAGTCAGAAAAAGAATCACCTAATTCAAACTTACGGATCAAAACTTATGGTAATTTCATTACCAGGAAATAAAATTACAAAACTCTGAATAATTAGAAAATTGACAGGACTGTAGCTTAAAGATCTATTTCGACGCTTTAAAACACAAAATCTGGTAAAAATCAAAACATAAAAGTTAAATATGGTTACCTTAGCTCTAAGTCAAAAAAAGAATCACCTAATTTAAACATACGGATCAAATGATATGGCCGTTTCATTTTCAGGCCATGAAATTACAAAATTCAAAAAGCTTAAGGAAAAATCAACCTAAGACAGGAAATATACTATAACCATTTCTCAAGCAAATTTGCAGTATAGGAACATACAGAACTTCACAAAAATGCATTTCCCATACAAGCAAGAATGTGAGTAAACTCACCTTACAGCAAAGATAGATGAAGGTTACAGCAAAATTGGTAAGCTCTAGCTTCACTTTTGGCCTCTAGAACTTGGAATAGGAAGAAAACATACAAGCAGACCCAAAAAAAAGAAGTCACGGTAAGAATTGCTTTTGATTCTTGATTCATGATGAAATGTTTTAGGTTTTGAGATGATTACCTATTAAAATCTCTCAACATTCTTTAATTTTTCACTTAATTTTGATTTGTTTTTGGGATTTGATTTTGCAATTGAAGAGCGAATGGGGAAATGGAATTTCTGGAAAAGAAGAAGAAGAGGATGGATAGGAAAAACGTACGTACTGAAAGAAGTCAGTACGTTCATTCCTCTCTTATTTGCACTAATGGTATGGGTTTAGTTTCTCAAACCTACCCAATAGCCTAAACACCCTTATTTAATCCTAATTACATTAATTAATATATGTTTTAGCCTAATCAGCCTATTTATTTACAACCTTTTGTATGTTGTAACCAATAGAAAGTTATTAAACATCAAGACAAAAATGTTTCAACATGAAACATACATTTGGACAAAAATATAAATATTTTATTATTAAAAAAATTATCATTTTTAATTAAATGCTTTTAATTATGTTTATTTAATAAACTGACATAATTAATTCCAAAAATTACTTAAAATTCATCTTTTTGTCCATATTAACATAACAAAGGATTATAAAAATAATTACACACTTTATAAATCAATTTTTAACAATATTTTACATGTTTACTTCCCATAATTAAAAAAATTATATTTAAACATGCCTTTAAAATAACAAAAATCACTATTTAGCAATAATTAACAAAATTATTGCTCTTTTCCAAATTAAAATCCTTTGTTATTCTTTTAATACAAAACTAACATGATATAGGCTTAAGACTTTATTCTTTTTAATGTAAACATATTCCAAAATTATGTTTTGGAAATATATTCTTTTATTTCTTTTTATTTAAAAGAAATTTACGATGATTAACTTTTTAATATAACCAGAAATAACATTACTTCTTCTGTAACAATTCCAATACCTTGTTTGTTCAAAATAAACAAGGTTTAACAATATTTCTCCCCCCCCAATTTTATTTTATTATCCAATACCAAATTAAAATCATTGTTTTGATTTATTTACAGGTAATCACAAAACCAGGGTTATTACAGACTCCTCCCTTTATAAAAATTGCATCTCCGCAATTTCTAGAGAAGGGTCGTTAACAACATAGTTATTTCATCTCTAAAATGAAATCAGCTATAGGAAATAGATTAGCTCGAGTCAAGATAACTCACCCTCAAACAACCGTGGAGAGGAAACTAGGATATGTCCGCTTGATAAATTCTCTGGTTTCCCAAGTACAATCCTTGGGATTAGTAGACCATTGAATCATCACAAGCGGAACATCTTTGTTTCAAAGGCGTTTAACCTCCGAAGCAAGCACTTGAACGGGGTTTTGCACGATAGTCAAGTCGGGTGAGATCTCGAGCTCTTCTAAAACATGAGGCTCTAAGACTGAATCTGAGTCATGAAGATATTTCCAAAGCTGGGATACATGAAATATGTCGTGAATGCCCGAAAACTGAGCTGGAAGTGATACATGATAAGCAACTGTGCCAATGTGCTCAGTAATTGGGAATGGTCCTATATATTTAGGAGCCAATTTCCCAGTCCGACTGAAATGCATTACCCCTTTCAACGGAGAAACACGAATGAAGACTAGATCCCCAACAGAGAACTCTAATGGCTTCCCATGGTTGTCCGCGTAGGATATCTGTCTGCTCTGAGCTTCTTTCATTTTCTGTCTGATAAGATCTAACTTCTCAGAAGCTTCGCGAATAGAGTCGGGGCCTAAAATCAGCTTCTCCCCGGACTCTAACCAACAGGATGGTGATCGACATGGCCTTCTATATAAGGCTTCGAATGGGGCCATACCGATACTTGACTGATAACTATTATTGTAGACGAACTCAACAAGAGGTAGGTGGTCTTCCCAATTACCACCAAAATCAAAGATGCAAGCACAAAGGAGGTCTTCGAGAATACGGTTCACCCGCTCAATCTGACCATCAGACTGTGGAAGATAGGCTATGCTGAAGTTAAGCTTTGTACCCAAAGCTTTCTGGAGACTCTAGCAGAGTCCACTAGTGAAAAGCGGATCTATGTCACATACAATAGAGCTAGGAACCCCATGAAGTCTCACAACTTCCCTAATATAGAGCTTGGCTAGCTAAGAAGCAATTCGATTGGACTTAATAGGAATAAAGTGTGTTGATTTGGTTAAATGATCAATAATCACCCACACACTGTTATGGCCAGACCTCGAACGAGGTAGACCATCAATAAAGTCCATTGAGACCTAAAGAGAAAAAGATAGATCGAAATTATAATCGATATAAAATGGATACAAAAGATAGAATATGAACTTAAAGGATTAAGTTCACTCAACCTGATCCCATTTCCACAACGGGACTTCAAGAGGTTGCAAGAGACCACTCGGACGATGATGCTCTGCTTTAATGAGTTGACAAGTCATGCAATTGCTCACATAACTTGCCACATCTCACTTCATACCTTCCCAATAGTATAAGTGTTTCATATCAGCATACATCTTACTACTACCGGGGTGTATAGTATACTTAGAACGATGATACTCTTCGAGAATGTCCCTTCTAAGATTATCATGATCAGGCACAACCAACCTTCCCTTCTTTCGAATACAACCATGAGCATTAGCATCGAAATCCCTCAACTCATCACCATCGGATTCCGACCTACAAAGCTGAACAAGATGGACAAGATATGGATCTTGCCTCTGAGCATCGGCAATACAATCCAAGAGACTAGGACGAGCTTTCATGCTGAATAATAGAATAGGAGAATCATATTCTGAAGCACGGTCACGAATATCACAAGAAGATAAGATTTCTAACATCTTCCACTTAGCTAACATCACAGAAACGATAGCTTGCTGCTTGCGGCTCAATGCATCTGCAACTCGGTTCCCCTTTCCAGGAGTATACTGAATATCAAATTCATAGGAAGCAAGGAACTCGAGCCAACGTTATTGCCGCATATTAAGCTCTTTCTGAGTGAATAGATATTTCAAGGATTTATGGTCCGTGAAAAGAACAAACTGCTCACCCAACAAATAATGTCGCCAAATCTTTAAGGCAAAGACTATGCGGCTAACTCCAAATCATGGGTAGCGTACCGAATCTCATTCGGCCTCAAATGCTTAGAAGTATAAGCAACAACCTAATCTCTCTGCACAAGGATAGCACCGAGACCCAACCTACTAGCATCAGTGTAGACAACAAGGTCTTGATTCCCTTCGGGAACCACTAAGATAGGAGCGTGAGTAAGGAGTTCCTTCAATTTCTGAAAAGAAGATTCACATTTATCATACCATATAAGCGAACTCCCTTCTTCGTATGGCTAGTAAGGGGTAAGACAATGCATGAAAAATCTTTAATGAACCAATGGTAATAACCCGCCAATCCAAGAAAGCTACGAATCTCAGAAACATTCTCCGGCCTCTTCCAATTCTGAATAGCTTCGATCTTTGAAAAATCGACAGAGATACCATTAGCAGAAACAACATGGCCGAGAAACTTCACCTTCTTCTCCCAGAAATGACACTTGGAGAATTTTTCCTTAAGCTGATTTTTCTAAAGAGTGCTTAAGATAATTCTCAAGTGCTGGGAATGCTCTACTTCGGATTTAGAATAAACAAGGATGTCATCGATGAAAACCAAGACAAATTTATCGAGATATTCCCGGAATACTCGATTCATGAGATCGACAAAGTAAGCAGGAGTGTTCGTTAAGCTGAACGGCATCATGAGCCACTCATAAGATCCATAACGAGTGCAAAATGCGGTAAGAAGTATGCTATCCTCCGCAACTCGCAACTGATGAAAACCGGTGGAGAGATCGAGCTGAGAGAAAACTTTGGTGCCGCATAATTGATCGAACATGTCATCGATCCTAGGCAATGGATGCTTGTTTTTGATAGTTAACTCATTAAGCTTGTGATAGTCGACGCAAAGTCTAGGAGTACCATCAGATTTCTTAACGAACACAATAGCAACGTCCCAAGGAGATGAACTAGATTGAATAAATTTTTTAGCTTCTAGTTCCAATAATTGCTTCATAAGCTCCTCATTCTCCTTGGCATACATCCTCGTGGGAGGACGACTGACAAGCTGAGCACCTGGAATAAGATGAATGCGGAACTCAATTGCCCGCTTGGGTGGCAAACCCGAAATAGGCTCAAAGACATCAGGGAACTCACATATGACTGAAATCCGGGATATGTCATCACTTTCCCGAGATTTGAGAGAAAATAGTGGAGCTTCCGAGTCATAATCAACATCTTGGAGAATAATAGATAGCCGCTTGTTAGAATCGGGATGCTTGAGGTATAAGATTCTTTTGGGGCATAAGATTCGAGCTTCATATCAGACGAGCCAATCCATCCCCAAAATCATATCAAAGCCAAGATTATGGATAACATGCAGATTCACATAGAAGGAATAATCACAAAGAACAATCTCAACATCTTCACAAAGCATACTAAGGGTTGCGGACCCTCCTATGGGATTCACAATCTTTAAACAAGTCATAAGGCAAGTTACATCCAAGGGAATAGCATCAACAAGTTCCTTCGATACGAACGAGTTTGACACACCCGTATCGAAGAGAACTCGAATAGATCGACCATGAAATAAGATGAAACCTTCAAGGATAGAAGAGTATGTACCTCTGGGCTGAGAAGATCCACCAGAAGCATCAATAACATTAAGCTTTCGCGTAGCAAAGCCTTTGGCAGCTTTGTGGCATGAAGAAACCCAATGGCCTTCCTTCTTGCAATAACTACAAACAAGAGGTTTCAGACATCTTTTTACAAAATGATCACTATGACCACGATTGTAACAGGACTTTGAGTTGGAAGGTGTCACACTAGGATGAGAACTGAAACCACCTTGCTTCTTGAACTTCTTGTTGCGCTGAAAGGATTTGGATTTCTAGAAAGGAAACTTCTTTTAATTGGGATTCTTTCGAACCTCAATCTCATCACTACTGTCTTGGTCTTTCTCGAAAGCTTTGAGACGAAGCATCGAGTCAACAAGCTCCTCAAATGTGACCTTAAGCTGAAGCATTAAGGTCTTCCTCAGATATTTCTTTAAACCATAAACAAATTTGTGATTCTTTTTGAACGGTGTGTTGATGTGCTCGACACCATATTTAGATAAAGCTTCAAAAGAAGATACATAGTCAAAAACAGAAGATTTTCCTTACTCCAACTCAAGGAAACGACGGGTAAGGAGGGATTTCTCTGATTCAGGAACAAACTTAAGCTCGAAACGTTCCTTGAATTGATCCCAAGAAAGTGCGGATTCATCAACTTCCGCAATCAAAAGCTCATTCCAATCCAGAGCCAGTTCTTGCAACATACTAGATGCTACGAGAACGCGATGGTGGTTAGATAAATCCATGCAGGATAATATGCGCTCATAAGTGCACAGCCATGCCTGAACTTCCAATACACTTTCCGATCCCTTGAAAGGCTTGCCTCCAAGGTGCGAAAAGTCGTTCGCGCTGCACATGCGAGCGAAGGCATATTTACGAGGAGGAGATGCATGAGTGGGATCTGGAGGCTGAGTGTTATGGAACAACTCCATAAACTGATCAGAAGACATATAAACTCCGATCCGACGAGGGCCACTAGAATGCCCTACGTCGACACGGCTCCCTCTGCCTCTTCCATCCATTAGAATGCTGGAAAGAATAAGATAAGATAATGATTATTCACAGGGGTATAAAAATCGATAATAGCATTCAATGCATGGAATACTATGGAATTTAGAAGACACATTCTTGTACGTATTCCTAAAACCTATTATCTACCCTCAAAAGACTCATAAGGTTGATGGGAAAGGGTTTAAGGATAACAGACATGATATCCCAAGGATGCGCTGTAGCACATGTATTATTCTGTTTATGTTTTGTATTTATCATATTTCGTTCTAAACACAGCTCTAATACCAAGCTGTGTCGCCCCACCTCGAAACCCACACTAACAAAGAGTATTACTATGTAATATTGTCTGCCAGTGCAGAGAATAGGGCTGGTAAGGAGCGACCATCCGTGAATTTTGTCTTAAGAGAGTATCGAATACGTCGATTAAGTGTCTGAATTTTTTTTATTTCTTCGAGGATCGACGTACTCAATTCAGGCTTAACACAAAATTACAGTGGCTAAGGATTGATTCAGAACAATATATAATAACATAACAGTCACAAATCACAAAACATGTACATATATGCATACAGACAGCGGAAACATGTCAAGCATTACATAAGTTTGTGGCTCTTATGAACCACATATACAAAACATAGCCACAACAAAAGAATACATGAAGGAGTCTATCTCAGAAATGAAAGGCTACTAATATACAAGTACACTAAGTAGACTCGATAGTGAACTTCCAAAAGCATAAGCTAAACCAGATGAGATCCATAGCATCCAAAAGCCTAACCTGAAATGACTCGGTCTGACCCGAGTATTATTTAAAATAATAAACAGGTCAGTCTGGCTTCAATAGAGGGGTTAGTGCATATATGAGGAGGTAAAACTCAAGTGTAATCAATAAGCCCATAGTGGCAGGTAAAAGCATGGTATTCAATATCATACATGCAAGTGGTAAATGCATTGAGCCATAAAAACCCATAGTAAGGAAGTCCTCAAAAGAAATTGAATCATTGCATAAGAGTGTTCACTAAACTCCAATTACCAAAGCATAAAGCTAACGATTAAAGCTTTCTAAAACATTTTGGTGAAAAAAATCAATGCAAACTCAAAAGCCCAAAATGGCGAAACTCTTAAAAGAGTCTTAAAATTCCATAAATATGTAATCACCCATATTCAGTTTACAAGTAACTTCAAAGCAAATTGCATTAAAACATATTAAATAAGATTGGTGACAACATCAATTCATAAATTCCAGAAACTATCAAAGAAACTTTGGAAAATCATCATAAAAAGGCACCGAAACTCGAATGGCTAGCTTATGCTACGCCACACGTGCAAATAGACCAAAGGCTATAATTCAGCCAAATGATATTCTGGCGATGGCGTGGTGACCATCCTTTATAAATAGAGTCGTATGTGGACTAAGCTGGCATTCTGGCGATGGCGTGATGACCATCCTTATTATGACTAAGAAGTCATACAAAGGCCAAGCTGGTATTCTGGCGATGATGTGGTGACCATCCTATATTACGAATAAATAGCACTAAGGCTATATCATGACTCGAAAGTCCTCGAAGGGTAAGTGTCATAAGCTTTCAGGCAATAACCAAATAAGTGACAACAATGCGACCCATACCACACGTTCTCACTCAAATGTTTATTACGAGTTAGCCAACTTCACTTATGTATGGCCTCAATCGAACAAGTCTAGAATTAACCGAAAAAGTAAACGCATGTGTCCCATACTACATGTTTTACTAAATCGTTTAAATCTCTTTCTCGTTCGCTCAAAGAGTGCAAAAACGTGTGATTAGTAAGAAAATATTCTACTTTAAGAAAACTAGTTCTAAAACGATTTTTCGAAACATTATAGAAATTCATTTCTTTCAAAAACTCTTTATTATTGAGAAATATATATATTTATAAATACATAAACTATTCTTTGTAAAAATATTATTGCTAATATAAATTGATTTAGAAAAAAATTAATTCAAAACTAGCTTTTAATCTAAAATTTCCTTAAGAAATCGTTTCCAAAACACATGCACGAAAACATCGAATTGAAGAGCAATTCAATTCAAATCTTTTACAACAAATGCTCATGAAAAACCATAAATTCATATCTTAAAATGTTAACAATACTTAGCTTCTGAATTAATAAAGAAATGGTCACGAAACAGCAATTAAAACTGCACAAAACTTAGCAATAGAACTCAGGACAGTGGCTTATTTAGCCATTTCGACCCTTTAAAACACAAAATCTGATAAAACATAAAAGTTGAATATGATTGCCTTAGCTTGAAGTTAGAAAAATAATCACCTAATTTGGACTTATGGATCAAGAGTTATGACAATTTCATTATCAGGACATAAAATTACAAAACTCTGAATAATTAGAAAATTGATAGGGTTGTGGCTTGAAGAGCCAATTAGACCCTTTAAAACCCAAATCCGGTAAAACATAAAAGTTGAAGATGATTTCCTTAGCTCGAAGACAAAAAAAGAATCACCTAATTCGGACTTACGGATCAAAAGTTATGGCAATTTCATTATCAGGACATAAAACTACAAAACTCTGAATAATTGGTAAATTGACAGGGTTGCGGCTTAAAGAGCCAATTAGACCTTTTAAAACCCAAAATCTGATAAAACATAAAAGTTGAAGATGATTGCCTTAACTTGAAGTACAAAAAATAATCACCTAATTCGGGCTTACGGATCAAAGGTTATGGCAATTTCATTATCAGGACATAAAATTACAAAACTCTGAATAATTAGAAAATTGACAGGACTGCAGCTTAAAGATCCATTTTAAAACATAAAAGTTAAATATGGTTACCTTAGCTTGAAGTCAGAAAAAGAATCACCTAATTCGGACATACGGATCAAAAGATATGGTCGTTTCATTTTCGGGCCATGAAATTAGAAAATTCAAAAAGCTCAAGGAAAAATCAACCTAAGACAGGAAATATACTGTAACCGTTTCTCAAGCAAATTTGCAGTACAGGAACATACAAAACTTCAAAAAAATGCATTGCCTATTCAAGCAAGAATGTGAGTAAACTCACCTTACAACAAAGATAGATGAAGGTTACAGCGAAATTGGTAAGCTCTAGCTTCAGTTTTCGCATCTAGAACCTGGAATAGGAAGAAAACATACATGCAGACCCAAAAAAAGAAGTTACAGTAAGAATAGATTTTGATTCTTGATTCATGATGAAATGTTTTCGGTTTTGAGATGATTACTTATCAAAATCTCTCAACATTCTTTAATTTTTCTCTTAATTTTGATTTGATTTTGGGATTTGATTTTGCAATTTGAAGATGGAAAGGGGAAGTGGAGTTTCTGGAAAAGAAGAAGAAGAGGATGGACATGAAAAATGTACGTACTGAAAGAAGTCAGTACGTTCATTCCTCTCTTATTTGCACTAATGGGTATGTGTTTAGTTTCTCAACCCTACTCAATAGCCTAAACACCCTTATTTAATTCTAATTACATCAATTAATATATGTTTTAGCTTAATTAGCATATTTATTTACAACTTTTTGTATGTATTAATCAATACAAAGTTATTTAACATCAAGACACAAATGTTTCAACATGAAACATACATTTGGACAAAAATATAACTATTTTATTATTAAAAAATTATCATTTTTAATTAAATGTTTTTAATTATGTTTCATTTTATAAAATGACATAATTAATTCCAAAAATTACTTAAAATTCATCTTTTTGTCCATATTAACATAACAAAGGATTATAGAAATAATTACACACTTCATAAATTAATTTTTAACAATATTTTACATGTTTACTTCCCATAAATAAAATAATTATATTTAAACATGCCTTTAAAATAACAAAAATCACTATTTAGCAATAATTAACAAAATTATTGCTCTTTTCCAAATTAAAATCCTTTGGTATTCTTTTAACACAAAACTAACATAATATAGGCTTAAGACTTTATTCTTTTTAATGTAAACATATTCCAAAATTATATTTTGGAAATATTTTCTTTTGTTTTTTTTTATTTAAAAGAAATTTACAATGATTAACTTTTTAATACAACCAGAAATAACATTACTTCTTCTGTAACAATTCCAATACCTTGTTTGTTCAAAATAAATAAGCTTTAACAATATTTCTCCCCCAATTTAATTTTACTATCAAATTAACAAATTAAAATCATTGTTTTGATTTATTTACAGGTAAACACAAAACCAGGGTTGTTACATTCATGTTGCAAAAAGTTGTCACATTTGGAAGTTAGTTTGCATGTAGTAAGTGATATGAAAAGTTAGTGGCTAAAGTTAATTATATTGTTAGCAAATATTTGATATATGTTGTATTATTGTAAGTCACCATTTATATATGTTCGTACCCTTCTATGTGATATTTGGTTGTATTGCAATGACATATACTTGATTTCCGAACTGCCTATGTAACGACCCGGATTTTTAGCCATCGAATATTGGAGTAATAAACTAATTGTAATTTGAAATATTGATTTTTATAGGTCAAATAGATAAATTTTCTGATAGTTAAAATATCTGTATCTATAAATTGATTAAAAACTATATTCAAATTTAAAATAAAATTTCTGGATATGATAAATATTATAGAAATGTGTATATAAACTCCACCATTGAAAGAATTAATTAAGATAGAACATCCATATATGTGTGTATGTATATATACAACTTTATGATGCTTAAAAATATATATACAAGTATATAAGTGTGTATATATATATGTATATATGCCTATATGAAGTAATGTATATGAAAAATATGTATAAATGTAAATGTATGTATATGATGACAAACATATGTAAGTAAATGTATGTGTATATATGTTATAAAATATTGTATATGCAAATAAATATACATGAATATATGACTTCATAATGACAAGATTTTAAAACTTATGACTATGTATATATATAGGATAAACATGTAGAAAACATGTATATATATATATATATATATGAAGATATATGTATATGTGAGTGTGACAAAATATATTTATAATATGAAAATGTATGATATAATGACAAGAAGATATATATATATATATAAGTAGTTATATATGTTATAAAAAGTGTATATGTATAGAGGTAAAATATGAAGTAATATATATATATATATATATCCATGTGAATTTATGCATATCTATATATGCATACAAATGAATATATGTAACGACCCGATATTTTGGACCATTCGCATCCACACATATCGGACATGAATTGCTCAAAATACCGAATTGCAAATATAAATTTGGCAAAACTCAGAATATACAGTAAATAAATCACAGTCCACAGACACAGAGTAGTATAACAATGCAGGGAAGCAAAGAAATAGTATTTCATGAAGATACTATATATATATATATACATCAGAGTTAACAAGATACAACAGAAGTAACAAGATACAATATGATAATCAAGTATAAATCAGAATACATCACTGGAATCAACTGGATAACTGAAAGTGAAATAGAAAGCTGGATCTCCAAGAAAAGCTCCAACCCCAAAGGTGAGTCTCGAATGCTGTATCACTCAGTCTGACACGAGTGTAAAGAAAAACACAAAACACTCGAGTCAGGACATACATACTTATACAATGTAAACCAAATCAAGTGAACTGTAATACAAAGGTACAGGTAACTTAAAGAATGCTTGGGATCGCCCATTCTTTAAGGATCCGTTAAACTATTTACTATGTAGTAATATTTCACTAATATAATAATGTCTATAGTAAAATAAACTTACTTTTAAATAGCGTTAAGGGGTTACCCATATAGCCCTTAACACATAATAGTGCCAATAGTCTATACAGTACCTGCATACCTCCAGATCGGGGGCTACAAGAAGATACTCCATAGGTACGACACAAATAGAAACTCGTAGTAAAGCTCGATATGGTAGGTGACACGGCACAACGAGGCAATGCCAGGGTAGATATACCAATTACGCACACGGGCTGGTGGAAACGCATAGCAGCCACTACCGCCCACCTCAGAACACACTCCCAAATCAAAAATCGAAGGGTGGCCACCAAATCAATCACAACGTAATAGAATAGTATCGACGAAATGTGTCCGATCAGAGGTGCTACCTCATTGGCCCGAGATCGCTCCTGTTTTAGCCACCTTATGCCAACTCATGGGAGTCGGGTCCACGTTCATACCTCAATAGGATCGTCGCCACCATCCTACTTCATTTTGGAATCTCCACCGCGTACACGGTTGTCAAAGTGGTTTTCGGTATCGACAGAGAGTATGCCCATATCCGATCCCGGTCTCTTTAACAACCAATCATTATTATAACCCATGGATATTTATTTCAAAATAATTTATACTTCTAACCAAATATCATATCCATTTCAAACTAGTTTATACTTCAAAACCAAAATATCATATCCATTTCAAAACTAGTCTATACTTCAAAACCAAAATATCATATTCAAAACTAGTTTATACTCCAAAACCAAAGTATCATTTGAACAAACCCAAATTTCCAATCACTGAATATTTCTTTCAATTTATTAAAACTTGAAATATTCCTTTTTTTTAAATCATCTTAAACCAAAACCACTTTATAAAGCCATATTCTTAAATCTTAAATTGCAAATCAATATATTCAAAACAATTCTTAATCAAATACTATTTCAAATAAATTCATTTGCAAAATCATAGTACCTTTCAAGGTTATAACAACTCTGAAACCCAACACTTTGAAACCATAATATTTTGAAATCGTAACAATTTAGAAATGTTATTCTTTGAAAATCATAATACTTAGAAAGTCATAACACCCCTTTAATTTAATATTCATTTAAACCATTTAAATTCAATGTCAAATATTATTCATTTCAAAGTTGTAGCATTTCTAAGTTCATTCATTCAATTATAGAATTTCCAAAAACATTGTAAAATTCAGTGACAACAGCACTTATAAAATGTTACGGTAGATATAGTAATATTCCAAAACATTGTCAAATTCAGAAACAGCAGCACTTACAAAGTGCTATAGTAGATATTTGGTTATTTCAAAACAGTTTAATTTCAGAAACAGCAGCACTTATAAAATGCTGTAATAGATATTGTTATTTTCAAACAGCTTAGTTCCAGATACAGCAGCACTTATAAAGTGCTATAATAGGTATTTAGTTGTTTCAGAACATAGTTAAATTTCAGAACAACAGCACTTAACAAATGCCATCTTAAAATGACGGCATTTTATAGATGATACCAATAAAATTCCAGATTTTATTATAACTTTTCAGAAACATTAAAACTTCAATTTTAGCCATTTTTAATATATAAAAAATCATATTTCATGCTTCAAAAACATTCATTTGGATATCATTTAACTTATGATTTAATAAAATAATTTTTTTTAAATAAATATCCAATTTAAACCATAATTCATTTATTAAGTCAAAATACACTATTTTACTTAACTTTTATTTTTAACCACTAACCTAACACTTTATTTTAAAATACCTATTTCATAAATAAAACTAAATTTCTATTTATTTACTTAACTTAAAATTTCCATTTGAAAAACCAAATTTCCAAATCAAGTTAGGTCATAATTAAAGTTACATTTTTCCATTTAAAAATCATAACTATTTATTTTACAAAACATAACATTTCACAAAAGAATATTTTATTATAGTTAATATAACAATCAATTTTTCTTTTAGATCTACTCATTTAGACATTAATTAACTATGATTTTTTTTAGTCAAATAAATTTTATTACAAATGTCCAATTAAAACTGTATTCCATTTTATCAGTTCAAAATACATTATTTATTACACAAAACATGTCTGTTTCATAAAGTAAAATTCATAACAATTACTAGGTTAGATTTAAACTTCCATATTAAGTCAAATTCAATTATTAAGTTATTTATCATCAATAAAGATCCTTAATTTAACTTAAAACCAATTATTAACTTATAAAATTTTAACTTATAGAAAAACCAATACACCTTTATAATTTAAAGCATTAAATCAAAATTTAAGTTAAAATTTCATATATCTATAAAACTCAAAATACTTAATAATCTTTTAGGAAAATATTATTTAAAATACTTAATAAATTCTTAGAAAAATATTATTTAAAATATGACCATGGGCCTGTATAATATTTTCTAACCTAGGTCAAATGATATGGATATGTATCATTTCAATCCGTAATTTAAAAAGAAAAATCCGGGTTCTATCACTTCAAACCCACAATCCCAAGTCAAATAAAATAAAATAAAGTAAAATCGTTCAAGCCTATCATTTCAGCTTATAACGATTTTGCCTTATTCTAATGTCAGTTCGGGTATGTATCATTTCAACCTATAGTGATAGGGAACTTGCAGTGTGAGAAACAGAAAATAAATGAACAGTGGAACATATAGTATCATATCAGATGATGTAACAAATATATAAACAGAATTTAACATCATATAATCATATCACAGGCATATATGAACATAGCATATTAGTTTCTACAATTCACATATCATTGTTTCACAATTCTATAAGTACGGATGTCGAGAGTGATAAACTCACCTTTTTAAAGCTAGAAGATAACAATTCAAGACACACAACTAGACTCCGAAAAGCACGACAAAGCACGAATAGATTTGAGGAGAAGATGATGAGCCAATATTCAGATCTTGCACCAAATAAAATAAAACAAATATGAATATGATTCAATACAAAAGAATAGATGAATTAAACAATGGAAATACAAGAATTAAATGACATAACCTTTGTTACATCAAAGCAAGAGGCTCGGCCATGGTCAAGTGGGCTAGACCACATCATTCTATGCTCGGCCATGTCATGATGGGCTCGACTATGATGGGTTCAAGCAAGCTAATGCACGGCTATGGTCATGTAAATGAAGTAATGGCAAGTTACAACACTTGGAAGGCAAAGAGGCAAAGGCAAGTGGAAGGTTCAGGTCCTATTGGTTCGGCCCTAAGGCAAACATGGTTCGGCCATGGCTTTGTTTGGGTCAAGTGCATCTCTAGTCACGGCAAGGAGATGATAAGGTCATGGCAAAGCAAAAAGATGGTGGAATTTGTTGTGGCCGAAGTACATGAAGAGGAGGTGAAGGAAAATAAGAGTTTGTCTAGGTTTTCAACAAGTTTGGTGATGGAGTCTTCATGGTGGTCACGGCCATGGATGGTGGTGAGGAGGAGTGATGATGGTGGTCGGTCATAGGGTGGAGATGGGGTCGGCTTGGAGGTGAGGCCGAGCAACATGAAGAAACAAAGAAAGAAAAGAGAAAAAGAAAAGGAGAAAGAAGAGGAAGAAGAAGCCATGACTTGTGATATTTGTTCTCTTTGTACGCAATTGAAGAATGAGGGAAAAGTGAGAAGTTTTGTACGGCTTTGGAAATGTAATACACGGCTAAGAAAGGAAAAATAAAAAAAGAAACGGCTAAGAGAATGGCAAGAGATAAAGAGGCTAGTGAATGAAGGCTTTATTTCCTATTTAACAAAAGAAACGTATGCAAAGTCTTCAATCAGAAGAGGCAAATGAGGAAAATATATTTGGGAAGATTTGTACGTGATTTGATGGGAGTAATACACATCTAAACAATGGTGTACGGCTATGGTAGGAAATAAATAGGCCAAGCAAATAAAGGCAAGCAATAAAGCAAATGTAACCTATGCCAAATTAAAACAAAGTAATCATACGTCTAATTGATTTGTTTCCTAGCCATTAAATAAAAGATATATACAAAAGAAACCTTCAATAAATAAAAATAAAGTTTATACAAACACAATAGAAAAATAAAATAAGGAGATGGATATAGAAACATATAAAATAAATGCAGAAATTAATTATTTTTAAAGCGCTGTATGTTATCCAATTTACAAAGTATAAATCAGAATTTAATGAAACGAAAAGCATAACGGATATTAGAATTATATACAGCTTCAAATAAAAGATTAGAATTTAAAATTCTAATTTAAAAATTTAAACTGAAATTCAAAATTTGACCAAATTTGACCAAAATATAAAATTTACAGAAATTGTTTATTTTATTGTCTTTGGAAAATAAATTACAAACAAATTTCAAACTTACATTGGAAAATTCCAAAATTCATATTTCCAACTTTCCTTTGTATTAACTATTATTTTAAATTATTGAATTTGTCAAATACATTTATTATAATTAAAACCTTAATCAGTTTATTCAATTTGGTTTCTTCCCTCTATTTTTATCTATGAATAAAATATACATTTCCATCTATTTCATTACATTCTCAACTTTTACCATTACTGTCTTATCTCATATTAATGAACATTTACTTACATTTAAATGTAATTGATTTCCTACTTTAAATTTAGCAGCCTAAATAAAATGTAACTTGCAATAAATGTTATCATTATCTTTATATTACACTCAAGTTTATTATGTCCACTAATTATCATAATTGCTTACATAATGTTTAATTCATTCAATTACCATAAATTATATACTAATTCATTTATCCATACAACACTTACATTTATTTACTTATATTCAGTTTTATACCCAAATGTAACATTTACAACTAGATTAATAGACCAATTAAATAGTAACTTACAACCGTTACTATAACTTTTAATCACACTTTTAAATTCATTGTTCACAAACATATGTTACCATTCTTATATACCTAATCTTTATACAATGGTCATTTATTTCATACTAAATCATTTATAAATTTTAATGTTTGCATTTGTTTTCTTACATAAATTTATAGCCAAGTATAACAATTTACATTACTTCAATAAATTGTAATTTCATTTCAATTGTTAATAATTAGTTTTTAAATACATTGTTACATTTCATTTTGGCATTCATTTCATTATTAAATTACCAAGTTTTTTTATTTCTTCCAAATTTATTTACCAAAATCTTATTAAATTGACAACTTTAATTATTAAAAATGTACGGGTCGTTACAATATATATATATATATATATGAGACATCATCATGGAAAACATTAAATTCAAAGCTTACAAAACATTGAATCAATGTCAAAACAAAATCAAAGTCAAGCCTTAAATCAAATCAACATATAATATATCCGATCACCATTTTCAAATCAAAATCAAAATAAAATAAAATAAAAAGTCTCAGCCTGTACATGTGCAAGCTTGCACTGTACACTTCCACTTCCTATAGATACACATACATATCACTTCCTTGTATATACATCCTAGTTCACTAAAACAAAGAAGGAAAAAAAGCTGCTATTGATAACAAAAAGCTTGGAGGAGGAATTAAACTAAAAAAGCAGTGTTCATTCTTTTGATAACAGTGAGTACAACACTTACATTTTCAACTGGTTATATATATATATAAACATACAATTGTGCCTGTGAATGAGTTGTTGATCTGGGCTAAATGTTTATATGTTTTGTTGGGTACATATGTGTATGAATAAGAGTTAGACATGAGGAAGCTTCACTTACAAAAAAGAAAAATATACTATGTTCATAGTTTTAGTCAAAAGTAGTTAAACGTCCATTTCAAAAATCAATATCTTCTTATCCCTTTTGATTTAAGCTTTGATTCCAAGACAAAAGTAGTTCGTTTTGAGTGTAGATCAATTTAAATTTTATTTCATTTGATATCATGAGGGATAGAGGAAGAAAAGACTATATTACAGTAAATAACTGAAGTTTGGTTGAAATTCGAACATCAAAATTAAATGTATGGTTTATATGTATGTGATCGTCATTGAAAATTTTGATTTTTGGAGGAAGTTTGGTAATTTTTAGACGCATGTGGTAGGAGAGATGTTGGGATGAACGGAATTGGGAATGAGGGCAAATTCCGACGTCGTGGCAAATATCATGGCGGTAGGTTTGGCGTGGAGGGGCTTTGGACAGTGGCGCACCTAGGAAAAATGTTGTGTGTTTTTTTTATGGCCGGTAGTGGCCTGGCAAGGCGGAGGTAGGGATTTAGGGCTTAGTTTCTGGTGGTTGGTTTTCGAGTTGACTACGGCGGCGATGAGCATGGGTGGACATGCGGTATCGGGGGAATGGCAAGGGGAAGTGGTGGCGGTCTTGTTGGCAGAATTTGGTGAAGGATGGTGGCGTACGGTGGCAACGTGAGGTGTCTGAGTGGTGGTGGGTTCTTACAGTTTTGAGTTGGATGCTTGACTTTTTCGAAATGAGGAGTTTGTCGAGTTTTCCGGGGGTCGAACAAGGTATGGAGGTCGAACGTAACATGTAAGGTCGAACGGCGACGATCGACGTCGACCGAAGTACGTGTGCACGTGCACACGTACGTGCACGGTGGTTGTGAGCAAATTGAAGGAGGAAAGAAAGGAAGGGAAAGAAAAACTAGAAAGAAAGGAGAAGGGGGAGAAGAGGGATGGGCCGGGTATGGGCCAAGGAAAGGAAAAGGAAAAAAAGAGAAAAGGAAAAAAAACAGAGAAAAGTAAAAAAAGAGAAAAGGAAAAAAAACAGAGAAAAGGAAAAAAAGAAAAGGAAAAGGAGGAAAAAAGGAAAAAGAAAAAAAAAGAAAAGGGAGGAAAATAAAGGAAAAGGGAAGAAATGGAACTTATATTTTCTTTTACATAATAAATTAAGTTATTAAAAACTCCAGTTCTATTTTCATTTAAATCCAAACCAACATGAATATTTTTGTATCTTAATCCCATTACCCGGTATTATAAATTAAAATTGTGGATTTTCCGTAATTTAAAGTTCAATAATATTTATAATTAAATGGGAAAGTAATTAATTATATTATTATTATTTGACTTAAAACTTATGTAAATTAACAAATTAGATGTTAAATAGAGTGGTTAATTTTTTATTAACTAAAAATAAATTGTCTTACAATTTCCTTAATTTGTAATTAAGTTGGATAAAAATATAAATGGGTTCAGTTAATTAAAGTCAATAAAATCCTGACTTGCAAATTGTTTAATATTGACTATTAATCGTTAAATTAGTTAACGATCTATATCTTGGCTTAATTCTATTGGATATTTATTTCAATTATTCTTGTCTGTGCCGTCAAGTGGCCAAACGAGTATAAATAGTTAGATTTAAATGATGATACGTTTTTATTTGAAATAAAAATCTGTAATAAATGCCCATATGTGAATATTTTCACCCTAAATACAAATTGTTTATTTTAAACAATTTAACCATTTAAAATTTATTTATTGGATCATCGATATCAAATCATTGTTATCCAGAACCACTTCGATTTGATAATCACTACAAACCACTACGGTTTTGATTATAGAGTTAAACATGCTGGAATTGGATTAATTTCACAAATTCAACTATTTTAAATAAGAAGTTGTTTTTAGACATGGTCAAAATATCGATGGATTCTGTAAAAAGCGGTTGGGTTAAAATAAGATGATAACTCGTCGTGTTTGAACGAGTTACCTTGGTTTTCAAAAAAATTTATAACTTAGGTATTTCAAATTTAAGTGTGTTTACTCATGCTGGTTTCTAGCCTGACTCGGGTGTTACTTTATTGTAATGCTCGGGTCAGATCGAGTATTACAGAATTTCAGGTTAGGACGCTTGGAGCTCAGGAGACGAGCTGGATGGCAGAGACGTATTGTACGTAATTGACTATATTCCACTGTGTATTGTAGACTGTATATTCAGCATCTGAGCACAAGTTATGATAAATGTCCAGTTTTATATATTGGTGACTGTACTCTGATAACTTGTGTTTATAATAACAATTCTAGCTTCTTTTGTATAAATGCTGTTATTGTATATTATATTTTGTTCCGCTGCGATTGTGAGATTCTGTGCTGTCGTTTCTGTTTCTTATTCTATCTCTTTTTTCTTAAACCCTAACAACCTGGTATTTTCGGCACTCGATTGCTCGGCACTCTATACAGTGAACGTATTAGTGTCGATCTTCGAGGGTCGAAAATCGCCTGGCCATTAAACGTGGTATCAGAGCCGAAGGTTAATTGAGAACCTTGGCTCTGGTGGGGATTACTCATTAGAGATAGGGTCAGAAGTACCCTAGAATGAGTTGAGTGTATTATATATGAGGGCGTACTTGTTATTTTCTTATATAATGATTTAAAAAAAAAAAATTTATATAAGATTATATTTTGATATATAAAGAAATAAAATTTCTAAATTATTATAGTATATTAAGGTGATTGGTTGTAATTATTATAATCAAATAAGATTATAAATTTAAGTGGTAATA
This sequence comes from Allium fistulosum, assembly GCA_030737815.1. Taxonomy (NCBI): domain Eukaryota; kingdom Viridiplantae; phylum Streptophyta; class Magnoliopsida; order Asparagales; family Amaryllidaceae; genus Allium; species Allium fistulosum. Next base: position 706,094,127 of record CM060903.1, on the reverse strand, counting down.
TGTATATAACCAAATAGAAATATGGGTAAGGATGAATTATACAAATAAGTTAAGCTAAAAGTAGACTAAAACCAGAATTTAAAATTCCAAAAATTACGGAAGTGTTTTTCAAAGTGTTTGAAATATAATAAGTTTACCTAGATTATATTTTATATATAGAAATAATTTTTTCAGGAAATTATTATGGAATATAAAGTATGTTTGGTTTCTAGATATGATAATATTGATTATTATCATAAAATTGGTTGTTGTGTCTTAATAAAGGATGTTTATTGCAGAATAAACAATGATAAAACAGCGTGAAATGTTTTAAGGAAGTGAGATTTTATAAGCATAAGTTATAGATGTGACTTATAAATATGTCTTATAAAAATGAATCAAAATTGTGAGGATTTGAATCTAGTCCCTGAAATTTTAACATTGTTTCAAAGTGTTGAAGGGATAATAAATAATATTATTCAGAATATTTTTGAATATGGAGATCTTTGTTTTAAAACAAGAGTTGTTTGAAAATGAATTTGTTTTGGATTAAAAACCAAAGATGGTCTTAAGTTTAAAGTGTGATTTGGTATGTAGATGGAATAAATATGTATATATGTGGATATATATATATATATATATATGATTTCCAGTTGATTAGAAATAAATACTGGTGTTTGGGTTCTGAAATCCCTCTTTGGAAATGAGAAGTGTAACCCAAAGGAAAATAAGTTTTGAACTTACAAGTGGGAAGTGATATTGATAAGAAATTTAAATTTGGGAGGTAAACATTTAAATTAAGTAAGTTTAAATGGATTGAACGAATTGGGAATTCAACTCAGGGCAAGTTAAATAAGTTTTGAACTTATAACCTGAAATTGGAAATTTTAAGTTGAAATTAAAATTTAACTTGTGGAAGTTAAGGAGGTTAAATTGTAAAAGGAAAGGTATAGATTTGATAAGGGGTGCAAAAGAAGTTATGTATGTATGAATGATTTCAAAACGATTTTTGAAATAAAACAGGTTCCGAATTCTAGAAATTTGTGATGGATGCTATTGATTGATGTTTTAGATGATTTGGATGTTTATTTGCTATCATTCTGTATATTATTTACAGTGTATAAAACTGTAAATTAGATTATTTCGAATAAATTAAGAAGTGGATTGAAATGATATATATCCAACCCTGAAATTAAATAGAAATAAAATCGAATTTATGGAAATAGAATCATTTTGAACTCGAGATTAAAATGTTAATAATGAACTTGTCAACTGAAATGGTTTAAAGAATCAGATTTAAAAGTTTGAAGTTATAATTGGGAAATAAATTGAATTCCGAAAATTGATTTGTTCTAAAAAGATTTGAACTCTCACTCAAACCTTGAAATAAGTTTTAGTACAGGTAATTTAAATGAATATTTGAAATTTGGGCTCAAAATTGAATTATTTTAAAGACTTTGGTTGTTAAATTAAATATTAAAGGTTAATTTGATTTAAGTTATTAGATCAACATTTTGAAAATCGAACTCGAATTTATATGAAATCAGAACGGTTAAAATTGTGAATGGAATTGAAATTAATTCAAATTGGAATTGAATTGAATTAATTGGAATTGTAATCGAAGTTGAATTAGTTTGAAGTCGAAATGGGAATGGAAATTGAAATTGATTTGAATAGGAGAGGGAATTGAATCAGTTTGACTCTGAAACTATTTTCAAATAAATTATTTTATATAAATTGTCTTAAATCTATCTTCTTAAATATTCAAATTTATTTTGATTTTCCAAGCTGTTTTACTATACAAACCATTCTTTTTAAAACTCAAACTATCTTATATTAACCATTTAACTATTTTAAAAACTATTCAAGCTATTTTCTAAATTCAAACTGGTCAAAGTGAAATTTGTCTATATTTAAATTCTGGATTTAAATACGAATTAGGATAAATTGAAGTATTAAATCGAATGGAAATTCGAAGCAATTCTGAATTGGAACCGAAATCGAGATATTGACGGAAAAATGATTTTTGAAGTGAAATAGTATATTTTGAGTAAATATGATGATTTTAAAATGAAGATTGAATAGTTACTATAGCTGAAACTTACTTTGTAGGAAGTAAGAAATGTACAAATAACTTTGAAAAGGTAATCGAACTGGGAAATTTGATTTGGCATTAATGAGAATATAAATGTTAGTTATATATTCAAACTTCCTTGTTGAATTCATAACTAGGAAGAAATGATCTTAGAAGATATTTGAAATACTAAATAAGAGTTTATATAAGTATGAGATGGACTCGGAAAATTATTAATCCGAAAGTTATTCGAGTGGAAAGGAATGATTTTATATGTATATGAGAATGAACTGAAAAGGTTTTGGAACCCATTGTTTTTAAAAGACCTTGATTTCGGCAAAAAGTCAATTTTGGAAAGTTGGTAAACCAAATTTGAAAACTATCGATTTTGAAGGTATCGATTTTATATAGGTAAAGTTTATATGTGATACATATAAAGAGTATGATTCTGAAAGGTACTATATACATATAGTATGATATGTTTTGAGAAAAGAATGGAAAGGCACCCCATGAAAGTCGAAACTTATAGTCGGAGATTCACTGGGTGGTTCTACCTAGGAATCCAAAGAGTGGGTTCAATGAGAATTGGGATCCCAGAGGACGTCCGGACCAAACTCAATGAGTTCCTGATGATCATTTGTTGGGTAGCGTAAGTCGTGTGGTGCTGATGCTTACAGTTACATTGGGTTCTGCTGTGATGGCAACGTAACCTTTGTGTAACTGCGATCTATCGCAGTTCCATAGCGTAAGTCGGGTGGCAGTGATTGCCTACAATCTACGTTTGATTTCACTGGGAGAGCGACGTAACATCGGTAGATTGCGATCTATGTGGTTTGGTTCCATAGCGTAATTCGAGTGGCAGCGAGTGCCTACAGTCTATACTGGGTTCCACTGGGACAGTGACACAACCTTGTGTAGCCTGCGATCTATGTGGTATAGTTTCGTTTGACATCGTAATTCGAGGGGCAGTGATTGCCTACATACTACTTACGGTTTTGCTGTGATAGCAACGCAACCTTGTTGTAGCTGCGATCTGTGGTGTTCCCATGGCGAAAGTCGAGAGGTGCGGATGCCTACGGTTTTCTTATGATTTCGCCAGGATGGTGATGCAATCATCGGGTTAACTGCGATCCATGGTGGTAAAGTGGGGTGATACTTTCCATAGCATTTTTTGTTAAAGTTATTTTAAGTATTTTCATTGGGTGTTGGAAACGGGTCTACTAAGTACTTATAGATTTTCAGTCCTATGTCTGATCAACGTATGACTAAATTTCTGTGAGAACAAGGATGGACTTGTTTGGACATCGAGTTATGAAAAATATTTTTATAAAAATAATTTGGTAATACTATGGGATTTAAAGTGTTTTAAAATGTATAGTAAAAGAGTAAGGAGTTAAAATGTCAAAAGAATGATTTATTTAAATAATATACATCAAAATTAAAATTCTCACTTCGTTCCTTTTCGATGACGAAAAGTTCTAAGGGGGGAGGAATGTAACGACCCGGATTTTTAGCCATCGAAAATTTGAGTAATAAACTGATTGTAATTATTGAACTATTGATTTTTATAGGTCAAATAGATAAATTTTCTGATAGTTAAAATATCTGTATCTAAAAATTGATTAAAAACTATATTCAAATTTAAAAAAAAATTCTGGATATGATAAATATTATAGAAATGTGTATATAAACTCCACCATTGAAAGAATTAATTAAGATAGAACATTCATATATGTGTGTATATATACAACTTTATGATGCTTAAAAATATATATACAAGTATATAAGTGTATATATATATATGTATATATGCCTATATGAAGTAATGTATATGAAAAATATGTATAAATGTAAATGTATGTATATGATGACAAACATATGTAAGTAAATGTATGTGTATATATGTTATAAAAATATTGTATATGCAAAAAAAAATACATGAATGTATGACTACACAATGACAAGATTTCAAAACTTATGACTATGTATATATATATATATGAAAAACATGTATATATAAATAAACATGTATAAATATCTATATGAAAACATGTGTATATATATAGAAAGATATATGTATATGTGAGTGTGACAAAATATATTTATAATATGAAAATGTATGTATATGATAACAAGAAGATATATATATAAGTAGTTATATATGTTATAAAAAGTGTATATGCATAGAGGTAAAATATGAAGTAATATATATATCCATGTGAATGTATGCATATCTATATATGCATACAAATGAATATATATATATATAGGAGACATCATCATTGAAAACATTAAATTCAAAGCTTACAAAACATTGAATCAATGTCAAAACAAAATCAAAGTCAAGCCTTTGATCAAATCAGCATATAATATATCCAATCACCATTTTCAAATCAAAATAAAATAAAATAAAAAGTCTCAGCATGTACATGTGCAAGCTTGCACTGTACACTTCCACTTCCTATATATACGCATACATATCACTGCCTTGTATATACATCCTAGTTCACTAAAACAAAGAAGAAGAAAAAAGCTGCTATTCATAACAAAAAGCTTGGAGGAGGAATTAATCTAAAAAAGCAGTGTTCATTCTTTTGATAACAGTGAGTACAACACTTACATTTTCAACTGGTTATATATATATATAAACATACAATTGTGACTGTGAATGAATTGTTGATCTGGGCTAAATGTTTATATGTTTTGCTGGGTACATATGTGTATGAATAAGAGTTAGACATGAGGAAGCTTCACTTACAGAAAAGAAAAATATACTCTTTTCATAGTTTTAGTCAAAAGTACTTAAACGTCCATTTCAAAAATAAATATCTTCTTATCCCTTTTGATTTAAGCTTTGATTCCAAGACAAAAGTAGTTCATTTTGAGTGTAGATCAATTTAAAATTTATTTCATTTGATATCATGAGGGATAGAGGAAGAAAAGACTATATTACAATAAATAACTCAAGTTTGGTTGAAATTCGAATATCAAAATTAAATGTATGGTTTATATGTATGTGATCATCGTTGAAAATTTTGATTTTTTGAGGAAGTTTGGTAATTTTTAGATGCGTGTTGTAGGAGAGATGTTGGGATGAACAGAATTGGGAATGAGGGCAAATTCCGGCGTCTTGGCAAATTTCATGGCGGTAGGTTTAGCGTGGAGGTGCTTTGGACAGTGGTGCACTTAGGAAAAATGTTGTGTGTTTTTTTATGGCCGATGGTGGCCAGGCGAGGCGGAGGTAGGATTTTAGGGCTTAGTTTCTGGTGGTTGGGTTTCGATTTGACTACGGCGGCGATGAGCATGGGTGGACATGCGGTATCGGGGGAAAGGCAAGCGGAAGTGGTGGCGGTCTTGTTGGCAGAATTTGGTGAAGGATGGTAGCGTACAGTGGCAACGTGAAGTGTCTAAGTGGTGGTGGGTTCTTACAATTTTGAGTTGGATGCTCGACTTTTTTGAAATGAGGAGTTTGTCGAGTTTTCCGGGGGTCGAACAAGGTGTGGAGGTCGAACGTAACATGTGAGGTCGGACGGCGGCGATCGACGTCGATCGGAGTACGTGTGCACGTGCACATGTACGTGCACGATGGCCGTGAGCAAATTGAAGGAGGAAAGAAAGGAAGGGAAAGAAAAACTGGAAAGAAAGGAGAAGGGGGAGAAGAGGGATGGGCCGGGTATGGGCCAGGGAAAGGAAAAGGAAAAAAAGAGAAAAGGAAAGAAATAAAAGGAAAAAAAGAAAAGGAAAAGGAAGGAAAAAAAAGAAAAGGAAAAGGAAGGAAAAAAAGGAAAAAGAAAGAAAAAAAGGGAGGAAAATAAAGGAAAAGGGAAGAAATGGAACTTATATTTTCTTTTACATAATAAATTAAGTTATTAAAAACTCCAATTCTATTTTCATTTAAATCCAAACCAACATGAATATTTTTGTATCTTAATCCCATTACCTGGTATTATAAATTAAAATTTTGGATTTTCCATAATTTAAAGTTCAATAATATTTATAATTAAATGGGAAATTAATTAATTATATTATTATTATTTGACTTAAAACTTATGTAAATTAACAAATTAGATGTTAAATAGAGTGATTAATTTTTGATTAACTAAAAATAAATTGTCTTACAATTTCCTTAATTTGTAATTAAGTTGGATAAAAATATAAATGGGTTCGGTTAATTAAAGTCAATAAAATCCTGATTTGCAAATTGTTTAATATTGACTATTAATCATTAAATTAGTTAACGATCTATATCTTGGCTTAATTCTATTGGATATTTATTTCAATTATTCTTGCCTGTGCCGTCAAGTGGCCAAACGAGTATAAATAGTTAGATTTAAATGATGATACGTTTTTATTTGAAATAAAAATCTGTAATAAATGCCCATATGTGAATATTTTCACCCTAAATATAAATTGTTTATTTTAAACAATTTAACCTTTTAAAATTTATTTCTTGGATTCGAAGAGACCAGGATCGGATATCATTGTTATCCAGAACCACTTCGATTTGATAATCACTACAAACCACTACGGTTTTGATTATAGAGTTAAACATGCTGGAATTGGATTAATTTCACAAATTCAAATATTTTAAATAAGAAGTTGTTTTTAGACATGGTCAAAATATCGATGGATTCTATAAAAAGCGGTTGGATTAAAATAAGATGATAACTCGTCGTGTTTGAACGAGTTACCTTGGTTTTCAAAAAAAATTATAACTTAGGTATTTCAAATTTAAGTGTGTTTACTCACGCTGGTTTCTAGCCTGACTTGGGTGTTACTTTATTGTAATGCTCGGGTCAGATCGAGTATTACAGAATTTCAGGTTAGGACGCTTGGAGCTCAGGAGACGAGCTGGATGGCAGAGACGTATTGTACGTAATTGACTATATTCCGCTGTGTATTGTAGACTGTATATTCAGCATCTGAGGAAAAGTTATGATAACTGTCCAGTTTTATATGTTGGTGATTGTACTCTGATAACTTGTGTGTATAATAACAGTTGTAGCTTTCTTTTTCTATAAATGCTGTTATTGTATATTATATTTTGTTCCGCTGCGATTGTGAGATTCTGTGCTGCCGTTTCTGTTTGTAATTCTATCTCTTTTTTCTTAAACCCTAACAACCTGGTATTTCCGGCACTCGATTGCTCGGCACTCTATACAGTGAATGTATTAGTGTCGATTTTCAAGGGTCGAAAATCACCCGGCCGTTACAACCCATATAGCGGTAGTCGCTATATCGGCACTTACGGTAAAGTTCACTTTTTATCGAAACTGTTTAGTTTCATCTTCGTGCTTGGAATTCTATGTCAAGTATAGCAAGATTTTGATTAAAGATATTTTAAAAAGTAATTAACTATTTTAATAATGATTATTTAATTTAATTAATTATTTAATCGACAAGTATTAAGGTTAACTAATTACTTCGTTAATGATGTGTTTTAAATTTAACTAATTACTTGGTTAATGAAGGTAAATTTAATCAATCATTTTAGTTAATGATGTTTAAGGATAATTAAACATTCATTAATGACGGATTAATGTTAATTAATCAATTTGCTAATGATGTTTTTAAATTAATAAATCTTTTTAATAAATGACTTATTTAAAGTCAATCAACTTATTTTAACTTTAATTAATCTTTCCTCTAATGATGTTTATAATTAATAAATCATTTTTAAAAATGATATTTAATTACTTATTAATTAATTTAATTAATTATATTTAAATATTACTAATTAATTGAATTAATGATGTTTTAAATGTGATTTACCCTTGTCAACTAAAGGTATTTAAAGTTAATTTATCAACTTAGTTAATGAAGTTTCAAAGTGAATTTGTCAAAGTAACAAGGATGTTTTGACTTTGTTATTCATTTTAATTAATGATAATAAATTATTTATTTATTCAATTTAATTAATTATAATTAATTTTTAATTAAATTAATGGTGTTTAAAAATGATTAACTTCTTTTGGATTAAAGGCTATTGAAGTAAATTCATCAACTGAATTAATGAAATTTTAAAGTTAATTAATCAATATAATAAGGATGTGTTTAAGTTACTAAATCCTTTTTATAATGATGTTTAAAGTTAGTGAACTCTTTTAACAAAGTTTTTTAAAGCTAATACTTGTAATGTTAAGCCAAGCACGAATTCTGTTTTTTAAAGAAAAGGTTTGATTCATTTATGGAAATGAATTAATTACCAAAAAGCGATTCACTTATATGGAAATGATTTATTTGTATAATTAGCACTAAACATCGAAGAAGCAGACTTGTCGCTATTTCAAAAGTTAAGAATAATCATGAGACATAACTTTTAGGTAACACTACCTTGACTTGTCTGGTATTATTGTTAACCAAGAAATAGTACAAGCTTGAATTCGATGAGTGGTGGTAAGTATACAAGATTAATTTCCATATATGATTGTTTTTGTCACGACCCACTTTTCTGTATAGTTCGAACTGACACTTTACCACACTTGTCTAGTCCAAATTGAACAGAAAGGCGGATGGTAAGAAAAAAAAGTAGAAAGAAGATAGAAAAATGATAGAAAGAAAATAAAATAACACAGAATCTCACAGCGGAAACAAATAATCTATAATATAGAACAAATCTTTACATAAAACAAAACTGTAATGTTTATAGTACAGATATCAATCAGAGTACACCAACCTATACAGCACGGACAGTTATAACACATGTCCTTACAATTGCTGATAACACAACTAAAATGCAACGGAATATAATCATCTACGTGAATACGTCTCTGGGCCTCCAGCTCCTCTCCTGAAGCTCCAATCCTTCCATCCAAACTTGGAAATATGTTCGGTTTGACCCGAGCATATAGGAAAAACCACGCCCGGGTCAGTCTGGTAAAACCAGCGTGAGAATTTAAATCACAAGGAATTTTATTCTTTTTAACTTTCAAAATCCTTTTAAAATCAAAGGTATCCCGTAAGACCACGCCACTCATAAACATGACGGGTTTTTCCCTTACGGTAACCAACACCCTTTTTATAGAAAATCCAGTGATATTATAATAGTGTCCAGAGGTCAAAGTAAAATATAGAAATAGCTGAAATGCATGCATCTCACATTTCAACATAGTTGGGCACAATCAAAACCGTACGGCGCTTATTGGAGGATGGATTCCATACAATGACTAGGCACTGGGGTACCACATATCACAGTACACGTCTAAAAAAACGTACCGAGGACCTCGCCGGGATCCCCTACAATACAAGACCGGTTCTACCCCTAACATGGATAGTACTAAATATGCTATCACCCCGGGTGTTCCCACTCTTACCGAGTTTTTCCCATGCACCGGAGTAATAATATCCAAGGGTATCTAGAAAGGTGATAAACATACCCTAATTGGGTGCGACCCACTTAGCCTTGTTGCATCTCCCCTGATTTTCAGTCATTTCGGTTGATGAGGCTTGAGGCTATGATTACCTTTTAAAGGAATTTATACTTGGAATGCTCATTTTCCTCCAGTGACAATGTACTGATAGCATTCATCCATATGAGTCCGTTCCGGGTTGAACGAAACCGAAGGCACTATTCCTACTACATCCGTTTTGGAATCATCCTCAGGATTAGTAGCGATTAGCCCTTGCACTTCAATGCTCCAACTTCGATTCCATGCTCTTGTCTTCATTTCGAAAATGTATTCGTTGGATTGAAGTGGTTTTAAGATAACTTATCTGATCCTGGTCTCTTCGAAACAACTTTCGATATTTCCGGTAAACTCAACCCTGGTTCTTTAGGAAATAAACAGACGAAAATAAGATCGGAGATCATCTCCTAACCGTTAGTGGACGGATTTCCTTATAATCGTCCTAGAAGAATGAAATGAGTTTATACATACAGTATAACACCTCAAACGGTAACTGTACCATATAATCCCCGTGTTTCTCCTAGATATTTTCAAAGTTACGTTTTGGGTCCAGATTTTGATAGTCGGTTATTTAACTATCAAATAAACGATCATTCAAACAAAGATTTCATTTCCACTGAAATCACTAAGGCTTATTTAATTCAAATTTCAATAAATTAAATCTCTTAATCAAAACAGTATATACTTATCTCACCGGATAAGTATATTCACAACCCTTTTCTTCAATAATATTTGAAAACCTTTTTAAATAAATATGGAAAGTACTCTACGGTACCAACCATGGATTCACAGCTCAATGATTACGTCTCTATCCCAGAGAAATCCAAACTCAACTGTAGGCAATCTCTGCCTCCAATTACGCCATGAAAGTATACCATTACTTTCCGAAAACTTTATTTAATAATTACCTCAAAATAATACTTATAAAGTTTCTATATAAATTTTCCAAGTTTAATTTAGGAAAAATACTCTTTTATAAAAGGTTTACTATATAATATATTGCTTTTAAACATTATTAATATTTGAACAATTTATCTTGAAATAAAATACTTTAATGCTAATCAATCCTTAAGTAATAATTTACTTTAAACAAATCACTATAAAATAACTTTAATTAATAATTTATATGCTTTTAAACAATTAGAATAATTAAATAACTTTTGAAACAATAATTAAATACTTTAAATAATTTTTAAGGATAATAAAATAATTAACTTTAAATCATTTTCAAATAATTATTAATTATCTTTAAAATACCAATAATAAATAAAAATTATCTTTTAAATAACTTTGATTCCAAAATCAACTTCCAAATTGGAAAAGAGGCTTATTAGTTTCAATGGTACTTAATCAAATTTCCATTCATTCCATAACAATCCAGAATAACAGATACAGATATTCATATCAATCTATTTTTAACAATCAATCCAACATCATATTGCCCAATATAATTATCAGGATAATAAATAGATGTCTGTACAAAAGTAATAGTAGAACGGAGTTTATTTTCTGCTAGTCAATGTCCAGAAACACATATATTCAGTAATAATGGCAGAACAGTGATTTATTCTGTTAACAGTTGTGATATCCCGGAATTTTGGCAATATCAATTTAATAATCTTTATTTATAATTAAATTGATTTGTTGATTTTATTTTATAAATTGACAAGTTTGATTCTTTTAAAGGTTAATAATATTTTAAATTGGCAATATTTATTAATATCTTTTCTAACAATTTAAAATTGGTAAGATTTATCTTTCAAAACTTATATAAATGTTTTCTATTTATAATGTATATATGTATGTTGGTATATATATAGGAAGTCTTTAATTTAAATAAAAGTTATGTTTTCAAATTATGATATATATGTATATATATATTGTGGTTTGGAGTTATGTTGTAAAATTCAATATAGTAATTATCAAGACTAATGTTAAATTATTTTCCATTTAGAATGTATATATTGAAATGGAAAAGTATTGGATTTGAATTTAATAAAGATGTTTTCAAACTTTAAAAATATATACATAGATTGTAATTTGGAAACTATATTTTAACATAATACTTTTCAAGTGATAATTTCTTATTTATTATAAATATATTCTAGCTTAAGTTTTAAATAAGATTTAAATTAAGAAGTTCATTTGTTTTAATATTCTTTCATTTTTTTTAAAATTCAAACATAAGACAAATTTGGTTTGTGGAAAATATATAAAGTAAAATAAATACTCAAGCATATAAATATATGATACATTAAAATTTATCAAAGCATAAGTTATTTTAAATAATTGTTTTTCACATTTGTATATTTATTATAAAATCTTAAAGCTTAAATTATAAAAAGATAAATACATTATATACATATAAATATTTCATAAATACATATAAATGACTTAAATGAATTAATTAAAAACAAGATTAACACTTGTAAGCATATTAAGATGGTGTGGAGACATTTGTAAAAATAAGTGTATAGGTGTAAACTAATTAACACCTAAGAGGACAAATGTCCACATTTCCTTTTGAGAATTAAAATAAATAAATTAAAATATAAAAGAAGAAATCTATTTTTACTTTCAGCTGAACTCTTATTCTCTTCATTTTCAACTAAAAATAAAATCGAATCAAAAGAAAGGATAAAGACTGGAAATCAAATTGCAAAAGAGAAATGAAAATCTGGGAATCTAAGATCTGAAATAAGAAGATCAAAGGCAAATTAAAACAGCAGTTTCAAATCTTCAATTGAATCTGAAGACATGCAATCAGAGGAATTAATCAAACAGCAAGATTATAATTCAACAAGCAAATGGAAAAGCAAGTTCAAAATGCAATCAGAGAAATAAAGTCTGGAATAAACCTGGAAACAAAAACCTGTCATATGTTCTCTGTTTAAATAACAGGTGAGTAAACTTTTCTTAAAAACAGTTTAAATTTGTATCTATAATGCATGTGTTGATCTGTGAATTATTGATGTAGTGATAAATACTTGATGTTGATGCTATATATCTGGTATGAATATGAATATGCGTGTGTATATATATGAAATAGATATGCATCCCTGTCTATGTACAAATAAGTTCTGATGATAACAGAATAGTCAAAACTCAAGAAAATTCGTATCTCAGATTATAAATAGATTTAGGTAATGATTTCTAAATGAAAATTGATCATATCAGTATAATACTAATTCTAAAAATATTTTCGAATGTATTTATGGAGTGGACATTCTAAAATTTTAGAATTACAGTAGGAAAATTTTATATATGATAAAATCAACCAATTCAATTTTTGATTTGAATTGCATGAGTGTATTCGTGATTGAAAATCATGAATTTTAGTATACGTTTCATAATTTTTAGGATTAGGATTATCAGGAATTCGTGAGATGAACGTTTTGGGTATTTTCGTCAATCACCAGCGATCGACGTGGTGGTGTTTGTCGAGGTTTGGCATGGAGGTGGCCGATGAGTTGAGGGTCATAGGAAAAATGGTGAGGCGATTTATTAACGGCCATGAAGGCCAGGCAGTGGCGAACTAGGGTTCGATGATCAGTTTTAGTCGAGAGTGTTGTCGGAGCTTGTGCGACGACGAAAGTGCATTGGAGACGATCGCATATGGGTGATTAGAAGCGTGGGTTGAGGACGCAGCTATGATCATGACGGCGAGGTCTCAGATGGACGTAGGCGGCAGCGTGGGGGAAATTTTGACGATCGTTCTGGTTCCAGTTTTTGACTTTTGTGCTCGAATTTGAATGGGAGGCGATATCGATGATCTGGGTTATCGAATGGAGTAGTGGGGTTGCCAACGACTTGTAGGTGGTCGAGGCGTTGATCGATGGTGGCCGGAGCTTCTGTGCACGTGCACGTTTGTGCTATCGGTTTCGTTTGCATTGGGGAAGAAGGAAGAGACTCGGGACGCTCTCGTGTTGTTCGCGTGGAAGACTCGAAGCAGAGACGAGTGTGGGTTTACTCGCGAGTGACTCGGAGTTTTAGTGTGGTTTACTCGGGTGTTTTAATTTAAGTAACCTGGTTTTTGAAATTTTAAAAAGCAATTCATATCTGGGTTTTAAATTTAAAGCATAAACAAGTTTTTAAGTATTTGGTAAATTTGGAAATGATTTATAAATGCTTTATCTCCAAATAAGGTTGTTATTATTATGATTTTGTAAATCAAGTTTAATAATTTGTTTTGAATATTAAGATTTAAGTAATTCAAATAATTTATTTATGAGAATAATAAGGTTAAATTAGTATTGATATAAATTTAAGAATACTTAATTTAAATATGGTTTGTTAATAAGTAAAGTTTAATTAAGAATAATGTTTCCATAATTAATTTAGGATTTTTAAATATAGAATGTTAATTAATTTAATTGTTTAATTAATTTTAAATAATTAGTTAATTATTTATTTAATTTTAAATAATCACTTAATTATGGATTAATTAAGAGTAATTACTTAATAAAGTAATTATTGGTTAATTATTGAATGAGATTATTAATGGAAGTAATTAATAGGAAAATTACTCATGGGGTAATTAGTTAAAGTGATAAAAGGGTAATCACTTGATGTTATTAATCTAAGGAATTGATTAATATAATTGTTGAGATTAATTAATTATGGAATAGTTAATTAATGAATGAATTAAGGATTATTTAGTAATGGAATTACTTATTTGTTAAGTAATTAATTAAGAAAGTAATCAAGATTATTAATGGAAGTAATTAGAAGATAATTACTTATGTAAGTAATTAAAAGTTAAATTACTTAATTATTTTAGTTAAGTAATTAAAGTAATTAATTAATTAAGGAATGTGATTAATTTGAGGATAATTACTAAGGGTAATTAATTAAAAAAGTAATTAATTAATAAAGTAAATAAATTAAGGATTATTTGTTAATATAATTGATTAATAATTACTTAATGAAGTAATTAAAGATTAATTAATTAGATTAATTAATCAAGATTAATATAAATAAATTAAGATAAGTAATTACAAATTGTTAATTACTGTTTATGATTAATTAAGACTAATTAATGAAGTGGTTGATTAAAATTAATTAATTAATTAAAAGGTTAATTAATTAATAAGGATTATTGTAATTAATGATAGTAATTAAAGGTTAATTATTGTATATGGTTAAGGATAATTACTTGATGTAATTAAAGATAATTAATCAAAGGAGATTAATTAAGGAAGATCATTTAGATGTTTAATTAATTAATTTGTAATTAACTAATGATAGTGAGCAGGATTAAGATAATCCAAGTAATTAAAGGATAGTAATTAATTTAATTAAAGGTTAATTAAATTGATTAGAGTAAATCAATTCTGTTTAAATAATTGATTAATACTGGATGTTTGATATTGGGTGATTGGTTGATATTGGATGATTTGTATGTCTCTGATATATATATGATATATGCTGCTTTGTGAGATGAATGTTGATATCTCTGATAAGAGATGTGCTGATCTATGATATAGATGTTTGGTTGGATTGAAATGATAATATGAATTATCTGTTTGGATGATAATATGGATTATCTATTGTAAATTATCTATCTGTGTGTAGTATAGATAAGAATTGAATTGTTTTAACCTTAAAACAACTTGGCCTTAAAAGATACGTTTTGGATTTCGATGAGACCGGGATCGGGTTTCCGTATACCGGAATTCCAGGTCTGGAGACCCGAATACCACATCGATCCAAATTAACGATAGGTCGTGAATCTCAAGTGAAGATGAAGATTTAGAGTGCAAGGGTTATTGTCGTTAACTCTGAGGGTGATTCCAAAACGAGTGTAACGAGATAATGCCTTCGGTTTCGTTCGAACCCGGAACGAACTTGTATGGATTGAATGCTTTCAGCACATCGTCAGGCGGACGATGAGCATTCTAAGTGATATGTTCTGATTAAAGGTAATCGTAACCTCAAGCCTCATCAACCGGGAATGGCTAAAACAGGGGAGGTGCAGCAAGGCTTCGTGGGTAGCACCCACTGAGAGCAAGATAGATCCCTGTCTAGAGGTCCCTTTTCTTTTATTCGGCTTAGTGTGTGGTTGGTCGCGCCAACTACGGGGTTATCTTGTTCGGAATTATCCAGTAAGGGATGGTTCCGGCTTTGTGTTGCAGGGGAGCGGGCGTACTCCTCGGTACGGTGATCTAGGCCACGTACTGTGACGGGCGGTACCCCAGTAGCCCTGCCATTGTATGGAATCCAAACTCCAATAAGTGTCATACGTATTAGTTGTGCCCAACTATGTTGGAATGTGAGATGTAAGCATTTCAGCTATTTCTGTATTTTACTTGAAAACCCTAGACCTATTATAATATAACTGGATTTCCTATCAAATGTTTTGGTTAGCGTAAGGTAAAAACTTTTCCATGTTTATGTGTGGGAAGTCTTACGTGATACCTTTGTTTTCAAAAGGTTTTGAAGTTAAACAATTTTAACCCGTTTACTCACACCAGACCCATGTCTGACCCAAGTGTTTATTTTCTGTTTTATTAAACTCTTGGGTACTCAATTTTTACGAGTAGCCAAGGGATTCAGGTTAGCTTTGACGAATCTATGGAGGAGATATGGAGCAGGAGGCTTCAGCATTCGTAGATAGATAGTATTCCGCTGTGTTGGTTGATCTGAGTCTTTTGTTTGAATTGTATCTTGAGTTGTATAATAGACAGAAATTATAACTGTCTATTTTGTTGTATAAGTTATGTAACTCTGATTATGTAAAGACTATGTAATAGTTATGTGATATATTATATTTTGTTTCGTTCCGCTGTGAGATTCTGATATTGTTTAGTTCTTTCTTTCTCTTCTTTTCTCTTTTCTATCCCTTTCTTTCTTATTAGCGATACGACTTTCTGTGGAGAGAAAGTCGTGGTCGTTACAGTGGTATCAGAGCATAGGTTGAGCGAATGCCTAAGCTTTTGGTTAAGTGAATATCAGAACACTAGGTTGAGTGAATACCTAGGTTCGGAAGGATTGTTCATTAGAAATAGGATCTGTAGCAACCTGTTTGAGTCCGAGTGTGTATATATATATGAGAGCGCGTATTTGTTAGTTATATAAAATGGTTTTATATTATGTTAATTGATCGGTTGAGTGGTATATGGATTCTGGTCAATACGAGTAGCTAACGTTATTGATAGGGATCTCTAAACACTTAGACCAGGCCAACGGACACAATATTGTTTTAAAAAAAAAGTAGATGAAATAATTTTACCCAGATATAATTTCTATATAAAAAAGTATCATTTTAAATGTATATGGTATTTGTGATGATTGGTTGAGATGATAATAATTTATCATCTAAGATTAGGAGTCTGAGTGTTGAGGTTGGAAGTGTATTTGTCGAGACTGTAAACCTAATACCGTCTCGAGTGAACTTTACAGTTGTGTAAGGATTTCATAATCTTTGAAGGAAACCTGTTAAGGTTCGGAGTTTGTCTTTGAAGTTGGATGAATAGAGTTAGATCTATTGGATGAGCTGAAGCAAGTGATGGTATCTTGGCAACTTCAGGAAGTAGTAGCTGTCTGGTGAGATGCGGTGACTATGGACGTTTCTGAAGATGTTTCTTCTGAAGCAAGTTTAAGGAAGTAGATCTGTTTCGGTGTTGTGGCTGGGTCCAGCGGGGTGTTTCTTTTTGCTTTGAAGTCCGAGTTTCTCAAAGAGTTTCGGATAAGAAGTCTTTGGTATCTGTGACAGCAGTGCGGCTCGGAGTGTTCTGTGGGTTAGCAGGAAGTTTCTGGCTGAGTGAATCCATTTCTTCGATGAATTGGATAGTTAAGTATGAGCTGTTCTAATTTGTGAAGAGAAGAACAGTATCTGTGGAAGTTAGGTCGAGTTGATCGCAAAAGAGACTTGCGATTGTTTGAGTGTTCTCTTGGGTTATTGGAGATTGAGATTCCGTATCGACTTGATTCGTGGAGTTACTGGTGGTCCAGCTTAATAGAAGGATGTCTCCGAGAGAAGAATTTGGTGAAGCAGCTAAGGATTCTTTGGAGAGGGATTGATCATACCTAATTTTCTGGAAGGAATTCTATTGGGATGTTTTTGACCAAGTGGAAGGGTTCACTAAGATTTTATAGATATGGTGAATTGTGGATGATCAAGTTTGCTCGAGTTTCTCCGATGGCATTCTCATATTCCAGATCAGAGTTGTGCAGCGGAAGCAAGATAACAGCTATTCTAGAGTGGGAGCAACCGAGAGTGTGATTTTCTTGGAGTAAAGGATTTCTATAGGAAATTCAAGTGTATCTCTAAGTGTGAAGGAATTTTCAGGATTTGGAGACAAGATTGTCAAGTGCAACTGTTTTGGCTATTTCAGATAGGAGAAGTAGTTCGAAGTGCTCTAATGTTTATGGAGTAGAGTTATATTTTGAATTTTGGTGAATTTTTGGAGAACAATTTTGTTGAGTAGGATCCAGAAATTGATTTGATGTTGGTCTAGATTATTTCAAGAGGCATCAGCAAGAGTTAAGCTGATCAGGAAGGATGAAGTGACTCAGGATCGTCAAAAGAGTTAAACAGTTAAGAATGGATGGAATTTGGAATTTGAAATTGAAATTTGGATACTGTTTAAGTTTTCTCCAATCAATGGAGATATAAGATTTGGAAAAATTGGAGAGTGAGCTCCAGAAGTATTATGAGATTTTTCCTATGTTCCCAAGAGGATTAGTTCTTTGATCTATAGGATTAAATGGCCAGTTCGGATAACTGGAATTCATTTTATTTCACGTATCTCTGAGGGAATACGTGTTTGATCTGTCATTGGTTGTGGGATCAGCAGTTCAGAAGGATTTGGTAGTTGAGATGGTTTTGAGTTTAGTCTGATATTTTGTTCAGATTTGTAATCTAGATGGGAAGGAGTTCTAGATTATTGTAGTATAGTTTGTTAAGATTCTGTAGAGCGAGTATTCCAGTATATACCTGGGAACTCTAGATAGTATTAGGTAGACCTATTCTGAATTTGTATCAGAATAAGTTTGATTTGGTTGTTAGAAATAAATGGTTGCTATGATTGATAGTGTATGATTGATATGTATGGTTGCTGTTTAAAATTAAAATTTGCTGGGTTATTAAATTATCTTTGCTTTTAAATTTCGGGGACGAAATTATTTTAAGGGGGGAGGAATGTGATATCCCGGAATTTTGGCAATATCAATTTAATAATCTTTATTTATAATTAAATTGATTTGTTGATTTTATTTTATAAATTGACAAGTTTGATTCTTTTAAAGGTTAATAATATTTTAAATTGGCAATATTTATTAATATCTTTTCTAACAATTTAAAATTGGTAAGATTTATCTTTCAAAACTTATATAAATGTTTTCTATTTATAATGTATATATGTATGTTGGTATATATATAGGAAGTCTTTAATTTAAATAAAAGTTATGTTTTCAAATTATGATATATATGTATATATATATTGTGGTTTGGAGTTATGTTGTAAAATTCAATATAGTAATTATCAAGACTAATGTTAAATTATTTTCCATTTAGAATGTATATATTGAAATGGAAAAGTATTGGATTTGAATTTAATAAAGATGTTTTCAAACTTTAAAAATATATACATAGATTGTAATTTGGAAACTATATTTTAACATAATACTTTTCAAGTGATAATTTCTTATTTATTATAAATATATTCTAGCTTAAGTTTTAAATAAGATTTAAATTAAGAAGTTCATTTGTTTTAATATTCTTTCATTTTTTTTAAAATTCAAACATAAGACAAATTTGGTTTGTGGAAAATATATAAAGTAAAATAAATACTCAAGCATATAAATATATGATACATTAAAATTTATCAAAGCATAAGTTATTTTAAATAATTGTTTTTCACATTTGTATATTTATTATAAAATCTTAAAGCTTAAATTATAAAAAGATAAATACATTATATACATATAAATATTTCATAAATACATATAAATGACTTAAATGAATTAATTAAAAACAAGATTAACACTTGTAAGCATATTAAGATGGTGTGGAGACATTTGTAAAAATAAGTGTATAGGTGTAAACTAATTAACACCTAAGAGGACAAATGTCCACATTTCCTTTTGAGAATTAAAATAAATAAATTAAAATATAAAAGAAGAAATCTATTTTTACTTTCAGCTGAACTCTTATTCTCTTCATTTTCAACTAAAAATAAAATCGAATCAAAAGAAAGGATAAAGACTGGAAATCAAATTGCAAAAGAGAAATGAAAATCTGGGAATCTAAGATCTGAAATAAGAAGATCAAAGGCAAATTAAAACAGCAGTTTCAAATCTTCAATTGAATCTGAAGACATGCAATCAGAGGAATTAATCAAACAGCAAGATTATAATTCAACAAGCAAATGGAAAAGCAAGTTCAAAATGCAATCAGAGAAATAAAGTCTGGAATAAACCTGGAAACAAAAACCTGTCATATGTTCTCTGTTTAAATAACAGGTGAGTAAACTTTTCTTAAAAACAGTTTAAATTTGTATCTATAATGCATGTGTTGATCTGTGAATTATTGATGTAGTGATAAATACTTGATGTTGATGCTATATATCTGGTATGAATATGAATATGCGTGTGTATATATATGAAATAGATATGCATCCCTGTCTATGTACAAATAAGTTCTGATGATAACAGAATAGTCAAAACTCAAGAAAATTCGTATCTCAGATTATAAATAGATTTAGGTAATGATTTCTAAATGAAAATTGATCATATCAGTATAATACTAATTCTAAAAATATTTTCGAATGTATTTATGGAGTGGACATTCTAAAATTTTAGAATTACAGTAGGAAAATTTTATATATGATAAAATCAACCAATTCAATTTTTGATTTGAATTGCATGAGTGTATTCGTGATTGAAAATCATGAATTTTAGTATACGTTTCATAATTTTTAGGATTAGGATTATCAGGAATTCGTGAGATGAACGTTTTGGGTATTTTCGTCAATCACCAGCGATCGACGTGGTGGTGTTTGTCGAGGTTTGGCATGGAGGTGGCCGATGAGTTGAGGGTCATAGGAAAAATGGTGAGGCGATTTATTAACGGCCATGAAGGCCAGGCAGTGGCGAACTAGGGTTCGATGATCAGTTTTAGTCGAGAGTGTTGTCGGAGCTTGTGCGACGACGAAAGTGCATTGGAGACGATCGCATATGGGTGATTAGAAGCGTGGGTTGAGGACGCAGCTATGATCATGACGGCGAGGTCTCAAATGGACGTAGGCGGCAGCGTGGGGGAAATTTTGACGATCGTTCTGGTTCCAGTTTTTGACTTTTGTGCTCGAATTTGAATGGGAGGCGATATCGATGATCTGGGTTATCGAATGGAGTAGTGGGGTTGTCAACGACTTGTAAGTGGTCGAGGCGTTGATCGATGGTGGCCGGAGCTTCTGTGCACGTGCACGTTTGTGCTATCGGTTTCGTTTGCATTGGGGAAGAAGGAAGAGACTCGGGACGCTCTCGTGTTGTTCGCGTGGAAGACTCGAAGCAGAGACGAGTGTGGGTTTACTCGCGAGTGACTCGGAGTTTTAGTGTGGTTTACTCGGGTGTTTTAATTTAAGTAACCTGGTTTTTGAAATTTTAAAAAGCAATTCATATCTGGGTTTTAAATTTAAAGCATAAACAAGTTTTTAAGTATTTGGTAAATTTGGAAATGATTTATAAATGCTTTATCTCCAAATAAGGTTGTTATTATTATGATTTTGTAAATCAAGTTTAATAATTTGTTTTGAATATTAAGATTTAAGTAATTCAAATAATTTATTTATGAGAATAATAAGGTTAAATTAGTATTGATATAAATTTAAGAATACTTAATTTAAATATGGTTTGTTAATAAGTAAAGTTTAATTAAGAATAATGTTTCCATAATTAATTTAGGATTTTTAAATATAGAATGTTAATTAATTTAATTGTTTAATTAATTTTAAATAATTAGTTAATTATTTATTTAATTTTAAATAATCACTTAATTATGGATTAATTAAGAGTAATTACTTAATAAAGTAATTATTGGTTAATTATTGAATGAGATTATTAATGGAAGTAATTAATAGGAAAATTACTCATGGGGTAATTAGTTAAAGTGATAAAAGGGTAATCACTTGATGTTATTAATCTAAGGAATTGATTAATATAATTGTTGAGATTAATTAATTATGGAATAGTTAATTAATGAATGAATTAAGGATTATTTAGTAATGGAATTACTTATTTGTTAAGTAATTAATTAAGAAAGTAATCAAGATTATTAATGGAAGTAATTAGAAGATAATTACTTATGTAAGTAATTAAAAGTTAAATTACTTAATTATTTTAGTTAAGTAATTAAAGTAATTAATTAATTAAGGAATGTGATTAATTTGAGGATAATTACTAAGGGTAATTAATTAAAAAAGTAATTAATTAATAAAGTAAATAAATTAAGGATTATTTGTTAATATAATTGATTAATAATTACTTAATGAAGTAATTAAAGATTAATTAATTAGATTAATTAATCAAGATTAATATAAATAAATTAAGATAAGTAATTACAAATTGTTAATTACTGTTTATGATTAATTAAGACTAATTAATGAAGTGGTTGATTAAAATTAATTAATTAATTAAAAGGTTAATTAATTAATAAGGATTATTGTAATTAATGATAGTAATTAAAGGTTAATTATTGTATATGGTTAAGGATAATTACTTGATGTAATTAAAGATAATTAATCAAAGGAGATTAATTAAGGAAGATCATTTAGATGTTTAATTAATTAATTTGTAATTAACTAATGATAGTGAGCAGGATTAAGATAATCCAAGTAATTAAAGGATAGTAATTAATTTAATTAAAGGTTAATTAAATTGATTAGAGTAAATCAATTCTGTTTAAATAATTGATTAATACTGGATGTTTGATATTGGGTGATTGGTTGATATTGGATGATTTGTATGTCTCTGATATATATATGATATATGCTGCTTTGTGAGATGAATGTTGATATCTCTGATAAGAGATGTGCTGATCTATGATATAGATGTTTGGTTGGATTGAAATGATAATATGAATTATCTGTTTGGATGATAATATGGATTATCTATCTGTGTGTAGTATAGATAAGAATTGAATTGTTTTAACCTTAAAACAACTTGGCCTTAAAAGATACGTTTTGGATTTCGATGAGACCGGGATCGGGTTTCCGTATACCGGAATTCCAGGTCTGGAGACCCGAATACCACATCGATCCAAATTAACGATAGGTCGTGAATCTCAAGTGAAGATGAAGATTTAGAGTGCAAGGGTTATTGTCGTTAACTCTGAGGGTGATTCCAAAACGAGTGTAACGAGATAATGCCTTCGGTTTCGTTCGAACCCGGAACGAACTTGTATGGATTGAATGCTTTCAGCACATCGTCAGGCGGACGATGAGCATTCTAAGTGATATGTTCTGATTAAAGGTAATCGTAACCTCAAGCCTCATCAACCGGGAATGGCTAAAATAGGGGAGGTGCAGCAAGGCTTCGTGGGTAGCACCCACTGAGAGCAAGATAGATCCCTGTCTAGAGGTCCCTTTTCTTTTATTTGGCTTAGTGTGTGGTTGGTCGCGCCAACTACGGGGTTATCTTGTTCGGAATTATCCAGTAAGGGATGGTTCCGGCTTTGTGTTGCAGGGGAGCGGGCGTACTCCTCGGTACGGTGATCTAGGCCACGTACTGTGACGGGCGGTACCCCAGTAGCCCTGCCATTGTATGGAATCCAAACTCCAATAAGTGTCATACGTATTAGTTGTGCCCAACTATGTTGGAATGTGAGATGTAAGCATTTCAGCTATTTCTGTATTTTACTTGAAAACCCTAGACCTATTATAATATAACTGGATTTCCTATCAAATGTTTTGGTTAGCGTAAGGTAAAAACTTTTCCATGTTTATGTGTGGGAAGTCTTACGTGATACCTTTGTTTTCAAAAGGTTTTGAAGTTAAACAATTTTAACCCGTTTACTCACACCAGACCCATGTCTGACCCAAGTGTTTATTTTCTGTTTTATTAAACTCTTGGGTACTCAATTTTTACGAGTAGCCAAGGGATTCAGGTTAGCTTTGACGAATCTATGGAGGAGATATGGAGCAGGAGGCTTCAGCATTCGTAGATAGATAGTATTCCGCTGTGTTGGTTGATCTGAGTCTTTTGTTTGAATTGTATCTTGAGTTGTATAATAGACAGAAATTATAACTGTCTATTTTGTTGTATAAGTTATGTAACTCTGATTATGTAAAGACTATGTAATAGTTATGTGATATATTATATTTTGTTTCGTTCCGCTGTGAGATTCTGATATTGTTTAGTTCTTTCTTTCTCTTCTTTTCTCTTTTCTATCCCTTTCTTTCTTATTAGCGATACGACTTTCTGTGGAGAGAAAGTCGTGGTCGTTACAACAGTGGTCCAATTCAATACAATTGGTGGAATAGTGTTTTATTCCGCTAAACAGATGTCAAAACATTGTAATTAATTTAAATTATTCATCACTATTTTTATCTGGTAAATAACTCAATAGAGAGGTCATATGAATTTAAACGACGATATTTTTTTAAATCGGGTGATTAAATTTCTATCCGTTTAAATATACCATAATTTTTCACTTATTCAAACTCGACAACAATTCATATGACGACGTAGTGTTCGTCAATACGAACCCATCGCAATAAATTTCGCTTCAATCGGAATTCGTATGCATTAGTTATGACATTTTTAAAATTTACAAAATATATATATATAATTTACATTTTATATTTAAAACTTGACCGTTTTAAAATACCATATATTATCACTAAGTCAAATCAAACAACGAGCTTCATGAAAATAAAGTACTCGATGATACGAACTCATCGCAAGGTAGCGTGTAAATCGGGTTTTGTATGCATCGGCTATATCATTTTAAAATTTACAAAATATATATAATTTAACATTTAAACTTAAAAGATCCCTCCATCCTTTTCCTGGGCCGAAGCCCATAACCATACATGTCTAACATTTCAATTTATCTTATATATATATATATTGTGTCTCTAGGCCGAATCCCATTTTCTACTTCTAAAAAAAAGAAAATACACGTTTCCCTTCCTTCCCTTTCCCTTTCTTTCCAAACCCATTAGGACCTAATTTTTTCGAAGACACAGCCTCACCTTCGCCCTCGTAAGCCTGCCTCCACCGATCACCTAACCCAACATTCGTAAGCCACCAAATTTTCAACCAAAAACTAATGCAACCCAAACCCCTCGCTAGATTCGACCATTACCCATTCGCTTGAACTTTTCTCGTGCACCCACCCATGTGTGCACGTGCACACGTTCATTTCATCATCGATCAACAAACCACCGCCGCCAGCAAGCTCACTTTCCAACCCTCATCACGATGGGCTCGCTCTCCCCTGCTCCATCCCACTAGAACAAAATCGACCACCCACTTCGAAAAGCCGAGACTCCAGTTCATCCACCCAGTCAACACAAATGATCCCGCCACGCTGTTTCCCTCTGCTAGAATGCAAGCCGCCACCACCAACGTGACCCCACGTCACATGCCACCCCCAACCGAGTGTGGCACCACTCGGTCAACGCCGCCATCCCCAGTAACGCTTTTGCCGAACCCAAAAAAAAGTGACTTTAAACCCTAAGACCACCACGTCAACTCCAATCAAGACCAATTTTGAAATTCTGCCACGGTGAACCCCTTTCTCACACCCCCAAGCTCCTTTCAGGCTAGGCCGCACCTCCCCTCGATGACGAGATCGCCGGATTTTATTTTTTTAACAAAAATTGATCATCTCAAGATTTCGCACAACCTAGGCCATTAAAAATGATGATTCTTTCACTAAAAATCCTAATTTCATATGTTGATCACGATTATAATCTTGATTCGATGATCTAAAATGTCAAATTTTGTCAAAAACTTGTTTTGTTACTGTATTTTTGAAATATCACCCAATATATATAATAAACAAGCTTTAAACCATTTTTAACATGATCTATACACAAAAACAAAAGTTTCATCAGTTGGCATCATCGGAAAGTTTAAACCAGATTGAGAGAAAAAGATTTTTAAAAGCTATGCAATCATCAAAATTTGCTCTGTTAAAAAAAATAGAGAAGTATTGGCCATGTAAAGGCATTTCAAAAACTAAGTTCTCACCTTAATCATGCTTAGCTCCTTCTAAAAACTTCCACTGGAATCTAGGAATTTTTGAAATCTTTTCAAATTAAACATAAACAGATGCAATTCACAAATACAGAGACAATCACAGAACCAGACACAGATGCAAATAGTAAATAAAAGCAGTAAAGGATAGAACACACCAGAATTTTAGGCTGGTTCGGAGTTACCCTACATCCAGTCCCACATAATTTCTTGTGCGGATTTCTTTTCAAATATAATGTCGTTATTACAACCTCGATTTCAAAGCCACGAGATACACCCTCCTGTCTCCGAGTCCAGGGCAAACTCTCTTGATTTAACCAGGCTACAAGGTCACCTAATTGATTTACGGGCCACAATCACACCGTTTCCAATCACACTTTGATAGAGAGACTCGATACACTTCGATCTTTCGATCTTTGATTACAAATGATCCTATAACTCTGAGTAGCATTAAGATCTTTGAGAGAGAGCGGCAGGGAATCAAACTAGAGATGATCGAGTTTGATTCACTTAGGATTTCGGCAGAATTTTGTTAAAGCATTTGAAATATAAGAGAATATTTGAGTGGAGAAGAAGGAGTGAAGAAATGAAGAAAAACTAACTTAAAATTCGTTGAAAACAACTGGTATAGATAGGAGAACAACGGTCCTGTCCATTCGCGAAAGGTTATGACGAACAGACACTTCTTTTGAAAATTTGAAATTTGAAATCTACGGCTACCATGTCGACATGGGGCGTATAGGGATGTCGACATGCCTATGTTATTTTTGAAAATTGATGTTGCTTTAAAATGATTTCTATTCTAAAACTTGTCAAAACAATTTCTAAACTTTGTAAACCATTTTGAATATAGTTTAAACTTATAAAAGAGTTTTAGAAAGTAATCTTAAAATATATAATCTATAATATAAAAGTAATATTAAAAACTAAGTACAAACTTCTTTAAAATATATTTTTTAGATTTAAAGCTAAAATATTAAAATCAAGAGATAGTTTAAAAAACAAGAGATGATTTTGAGATCAAAATATTAAAAGATGATAATAATTTTGAATTAAGGCTAAAATATTTAAATTGATAGATATGACTTTTAAAAAGATAGATTTTGGAAAAATAGTTAAAATAAATTATTTTGAATATTTCGTGGATTACATTCCACGAGAGAAGGTCGTGGGTTCCATCCCACTAAAGAGGTCGTGGGTTCCATCCCACTATTAAAGCGAGAAGGTGGGTTCCATTCCACAATTAAAATCCGAATAAAGATTGTAGTGCTATTATGGAGTTTTAACATAAATCTAGACTCTATTACTTATCTTGATATCTTGAACTCTTGAACTCTTGATACTCATGAGTCTTTAGTCTTGATTTCTTCAATCTTGAATTCGTCAGCCTTGAATCTCTATATTGTATAGTTTTCATTCTCAGTACCTGCATATATATATTCTGCATATACATATATATCTAGACAAAGATATTAGTATTTATATTTTATAACAAGTCCTAAGGTTGCTGTCATCAAAACCATCATCTCAGGAACTAACAATCTCCCCTTTTTTGATGATGACAACCATTGTTTATAAAATCTACTCCAACAAACTTCGATTCTACTCCGACTCCCCCTTATTCAAACAACTCCCCCTTAATCTACTAACTCCCCCTTAATCTAAGCCTACCTAACCTATTTTGTAATTCGCCCCCTTTGTCATCAACAAAAACTAATCCTAAACTACATAACTCCCCCTAAATCTTATACTATAGCACCGTATATGATAATAACATAGTATAGTAGAATGTAAATGAGACAGATAATAATATGAGTAAAATATAGTAAGGTAAATGTGAGAGATATGAAAATTTTAAACATAATCAATCAATATATACATCATGTTCTTATCAAACCACACCATGTTCAATCATATATTACACACCATATTCAAATCAATCCAAACCATACCAATCTAAACCAAATCAAACCAAACAATTCAAACCAAATCAAAGTATATCAAACCACATATGTCAAATCAAACATTTCTTGGAACTTGAAGCCATCCTTCTTCACCGAAGATAGGAATTGCCTTTATAGCATCTCATTCTTCATTATCTTTGTTCAGAGTTCCTTCTAGATTCGCTTCAAGTTCTTCTTTGTTAAGGGCGGAGATCATCCATTGAATGGCATCGAAGTACCTTTCGTGTTCCTTTATCATCTGCATTTGGCTTAATTCTAAGTGTCGTTGATTGCGAAGGATAAAAGTAAGTATGTTCTTGAAGGAATTGAGAGTTTCTTCAAGATTCTCGCTTAGATTATGAATAGGAGAGGCCATTTTTTGATAAAATATGAAGAAATTTAATGGAAAATAAAGAGAATTGAAAGTATGCATTTTTCTGGAAGAAATAGGTATTTAAAGAGTTAGAAAGTCATTTGAAATGAAAAGACACAGGGTAGTTATGTCAATTTCAAAACAAAACAAAAAAACAGTTTTTGGCCATTACATGTCGACATGCGGGTATGGGGATGTCGACATGCCCCTGTTAATTTTGGCAATTTGCTTTGTTTCTTTATATTATGTACAAGTCTATATATATAAACTTATATAATATAATAACAAACATTTCAGAGATATGTTAGAGCTAATAAACAGAAATAAAGGATTTTCATTGATAATTTTAGTTAACATTACATAAAACGATACATAACATTAACTGAAGAGAGATAAAAACTAATACAACATGAAATGAAACAAGTATTAGTTAGAGGATGATGAAGATGATGATAATCCAAGCTTGCGACTCACATTCCAAAAGAACTTGTTCATTTTGGTGGAAATCTTGTTCAACTTTTTACTAATGGGTCTTTTGAGAATCCGTTGGCTTTCCACAATAATCTTTTGGTTCTTGAGAAGCATTTTGTTGGATGGATTGGTAGGAGTGATAGGGTATTCGATGCTTTCCAATGAAGTCTCTTCCTCATCCTCTCCTTTTTCTTCAATTTCCATCACCTCCCCTTCTTCCTCCTCCTCCTCTTCTTCTTCCCTCTCTTCATGAGCCAATCTCTCATCCTTTTCGACAAGTGTTTCATATGGTTGAAACATAAGCGGAATTCTCATGAGAGAGATGTTAGCATGGTTAAACACTTTTCTAAAAATGAATCAAAGTAGTTGAAAATCCGAGTGAGGTAAATTCCATGGTATAAAGTGTTTTCACTTAAAGTAAATTTTTTGGGATGAAGTTCATCCAAAATCACTTGCGCCCAATTAATGTTATAGTGCCCAAAAATAGCAAAAGGAGCCTTACAAACTTTTAAGGTCGGGTGATTGAAATTTCCCGATCTTGGAGTTTTGGTATGTTGCAAAACAAGGTTTATAATTCTAGCTTTAGGATGGAAATTTCGGTTTATAAACTCAAAGTTATCATCCCCTTCAAAAATGTGATGAAATGTCTCATGATCATGTTCATCAATTTTAAAATCCGAAAGATCCATTCCCGTACTCTTACAACCAACAATGTTACCCAAAATCTCACTATTTAAAACAATGCGCGTTCCTTTAGCGCTACTCCACACTTCCCCTTCATTTCATTCATAAAAAACACAATTCAAATTTGCATAAAACATTCTGACATGATTCGGATAACAAACAAAATCATTTTTAGAATCATCAATTAAGCTAAGAATTTGATTCTCTTAGAAAAGAACATTAATCTCATATGAAGGATAATCACTAAAGATAGCAAATTTTCCCGTATGGACCTTTCCAAAGTTTACATAGCTAATGTAAGCTTAGATAGCTTCCGGATCATTGTAGAGGAACTCTTTGGTGGCCTTGAACAGTCTCATAGTGGATGGAGTGCTTGAGGAAGCCATTTTTGAAGAAAGTAGAGAGCTTGAGAGTTTGAAAGAGAGTTTGAATTTTGAATGAAAGTGAAAAGATAGGATAAAGTTAAGGAGATAAATAGATATCTAAGAGCCATGTTTTCTGGTCAAGAGATACCTTTTCAGAGCTTTGGAATTAGTGAAAAGGTGGAGGGAAATTCAAAGTTTTGAATTCAAATTTGAACTTCAAATTTCTAGTAGGGATGTCGACACGGGGGGTAGGGTCATGTCGACATGGGTCCCCTAAATCATGTGACTTATTTTACTACTTTATTTAATATCTATATCCATATATCCTATAATCTAATTTATATTTTATCTGAAATAATATTAAGTATAATAACACTTTAATATTAATATTTTAATATTAAAATATTATTAAAATAATATTATTTTGAAAATCAAAATTTTAAATTCAAACAACAAGCAATTTCAAAACATGCAAACAACCAAACATTCAAACAAGCAATTTCAATCAATATAATTTAAATGCGTACCTATTTTTAGATCCATATTTCCGAGATCATTAGACTCGTGAATAGTTGTAAAGCACATGTTTGAATTTTCCGTCTCTTGATCTTCATCACTAGAGGATGAGTATGAATCGTCTAGTGTAGCAGTATATGCTCTCTTTCTTTTCTTTGGCGAATCATTACTTGGAGAAAATTTATGTTTATACAGATGCGGACAATCTCTTTTTAAGTGGCTTGGCTCATTACAATTGTAGCATTTGACGTTGTTTTGAGTCTCATTACTATATCCCGAATTCTTGTGATCATTTCTCTTGTAATTGTTCATCTTTCTGTATTTCAGAAACTTTCTAAAATTCCTTGTCATCAAAGCTATTTCTTCATCATCGTCACTGTTTGAGTCTGAACCATCTGTTATTGCATTGAACGCTATTGACTTCTTTTATGAGGCCTTGCTTTCCTGTGACGCCCCACCTCTATGCTCACAATAACAAAGATTATTAAAAGAAATATTGTCTGTTATTATGAAGAATAAGGCTGGATAGGAGCGGCCATCCGTAGTTAGGCCTTACACTGGTATTGGTTATCTCGATAGGAGTGGTATATATATTTTTTCATCTCTTTGTTTATTTACTCCCATCGACATATCCAATTCTAGTATAAAATGAACTACGATGGTTCATAATAGTTTAGGACACATATATAATAATAACACAGATAAACTAAATGTGGAACACAGATAATATAAAATCTCATATATATAACTGAAGTCAGTTACAATACATGTGATACAATACATATGATACAACTACAACTATCGACACTGGAACTTACATATACAAGTACATTATTGTAAATAATATACATGAATACATATCATCCTATACTATAACACTGACTACTCCAAAAGATATGAAGAGACTTCATAGCTCAAGCAGCAACCCAAAGCAAGATATCAACAACATGTAATAACTCGGTCTGACCCGAGTATTAATTCAAAAGAAAATAATACACGGGCCAGTCTAATTCAAACTCAGTTATTAGTGCACGGAAGCAATAATAATTAAGTAATCAATAGACGACATCACAATAAATCTCGTATATCCAACCCTTCAATAAGAGAATCAGATAACGGTAGATATAACACGAAACAGTGTTAAACAACAAATCAACAAATTCAAATCATCAACAAAGATAAATAAAAAGATTATCAATGAAGATAATTTAGAAAACAACAGAATTGCCCAAACAGCAATTAACAGCAAGTGGCCAAAGCAAAACTCAAGCCAGTAAAGCAACAGAAACAACAATATCTAATTATCGATACGATAATTAGAAAACACATAATCTAATTATCCAGTAGATAATTAGATAGCAACAATATGAGAAAATTAAATCAAATCAAAATACAATTTCAAAATATTGAATTGAACACACGAAACAATTCAAGCAATTGAAATATCAATTAAAACGTCAATTCTGATAGGGTTGCAGTACATGCTCGCATGTACTGCCTCGCCACTACAGCATAAGATGTCATCACAACTCTAAATATTACAGCAAGTCGAGACTGCAAAGTGTACAGAAGTACAAAACAGAAATGCTCACAAATATACATGAAGTCAATGCAGACACAACATGCATCAAATCAGGTCAAAGTAAACCAGATCCTCAAATGAAACAAAGACCAGACACAGTACAACCGAGGTGCAACTCAATACAACAAGTTACAGCATAACACAAATGCTCAAAGCAACTCGAACTAGATAAATGAACCAGCTCACAAGTCCAGACCACATGAAGTATGAAAACAATGAACCAGTACAATGTGAACTAGCTCGAATGAGCAAGTGCACTAGGGCAGTACACTTCAACCACAATGCATACTGAAGCACACGTCATTACTTACCGATGTCAACAGAGTGAAGAACAGAATTAATATCTAGTGTTCAAAGTCAAAACTGTCAAGTACAAGTGACTCGACAAACAAGAACATAGACTCGACCAAATCACTTCAATTGAAACAATAACAGGTACAACAGTTTCAAACATGCAGTGACAACAAAAGTATAGCCACAGCAGTTCAAAACTACTCCAAACGGAGATGTACAAGATGAAAGCACATATATACATACATGAATGCATATATAAACATGGATGCAGTGCCAACAGATCAGAGACAAAGTGGATAACCAATCTGAAGTCAGCAATGCAAAAGCAATGTGCACAGGTATGCAACAGAGAAACATACAACATGAAGACATATATATCAGTGAACATATATATGTATAAGCACTGAAACAAAGAAGCAACCAAGTTTAAAATGACCATGTTCAAGCGCACCAGTACAAAGCAGTGAGTGTTTGAACAGAGTCAATGTCGAGTCAAGTTTCAAGATACACATCAGACAGATTAATACAAACTGAATACAACATGGAAGCAGTGACAGTGTCGAAGTCACAGAGGGAAAATCAATAACCATGGTGGCAAGTTTGAACAAAGTCAATCAAGTCGAAGCCATTCAAATAAAGGCAAGGCAAAAATCGAACAGCAATTTCAGGTCAAAGCCGAAGTCAGGGATGAACACAAATAACCAGTGCCGAGCATTGAAAATGTTTCAAAGCCAAAGTCAAAAAGAAATATGCAGTCCAAAATCAAAGCTACAGTTTTTGAAATCAATGCTACAGAAAAACAACATCGTCAAACAAGATTCAAAGCCGTGGCAATCACGACATCAACCCAAGCCGTGAGTATCAAGTAATGGAACAACGAAAAAATATACGAATAGAACAAGTTAGAATCAATCTCAAACATCCAAACGAAGATCAATGGCCAACGCAAATCAATTGACGAAATCAAACAACTGTATTGAATTAGAGGCGTGAGTGAAAATCACTCACCTTGTTCGACGCAAATTGAAGGAGCCGAGCACACAAGAAATCGAGCGAAGCCAAAAAATGAAACCCTAGCAGCCATTCGACAGAGCAAGGAAATCAACATCAATCGATTTAATTCGGCTTCTTCAAATTTCTCCAAAACCCTAATTTTTAAAAGAAGAGGAACGAACAAGGGACGAGCCGCCATCATCGTATTTTGCTTTGGGCTTGCGAAAATGAATGAAGGGAGAAAAAATGGGTATAGATAATTATCACGGCAACAAAAAGAAACGTGGGCCAATAATCAATTTTTAAAGCCCACACAACATTTAACAAGTTTATAAAAGAATTTTAACCGATTAAAACGCCCAACAGCAATTAGCTAGCAAAATTAATCGTCCAATGACGATAATTAATTGATGCGAAATCCCGGGTTGTTATATTTCCCTTCTCCCTTGCATTTGTACTTCAAATGACATCAAATTCCCAATCAATTCTTCAATTTTCAGTGTACTAATATCATTAGCCTCTTCAATTGCTAGAGTCTTCGGATCCCATTCCGAAGTGAGTGAATTCAGAATTTTTCTAACTTGATCTTCTTCGGAAAATTTCTTTCCTAATGCAATTAGTGAGTGCACAACGTCTTGAAACCTACTGTACATGTCTGAAATGGACTCATTTGGATTCATCTTGAATAATGGAAACTGATTGGTCAAGATAGATAATTTAGTCAGTTTATCTTTTCTTGTTCCTTCATGAGTAACTTGCAAAGTTTTCCAGATTTCATATGTAGACTTACAGACAGACACTCTATTAAACTCATTCCTATCAAGTGAACATAATAGAATATTCATGGCTTTGGAATTGTTTTGTGCAACAGTCTTTTGCTCAGCAGTCCACTATGCAAAATCAGTTGTGGGTTCAATGTACCCAGTTTGTGTGATATTCCAAGTGTCTAATCCTATTGATTGTAAATAGATTTTCATCCTACATGCCCAATATGCATAGTTACTGCCATTAAAAAGTGGTGGTTTGGTAGTAGACTAACCCTCTACAAATGAACTAGTGATAGTGTTGACATTACCAGTGTTGGCAGCCATTTGAAAACTTTTCAAAAATCAGATTATGAAAACATTGAAAACCAATGCTCTGATACCAAATGTTGGAAATGCGGATTACGGATCTTATGGCTGGATTAACACTAGAGGAGGGGTGAATAGTGTTTAATGGATTTTACGGAATTTTTGAAATCTTTTCAAATTAAACACAAACATATGCAATTCACAAACATAGAGACAATCACAGAACCAAACACAGATGCAAATAGTAAATAAAAGAAGTAAAGGAAAGAACACACCAGAATTTTATACTGGTTCGGAGTTACCCTACATCCAGTCCCATACAATTTCTTGTGCAGATTTCTTTTCAAATATAATGTTGATATTACAATCTCGATTTAAAGGCCACGAGATACACCCTTCTATCTCCGAGTCTAGGGCAAACTCTCTTGATTTAACTAGGCTATAAGATCACCTGATTGATTTACGGGCTAGAAGATCACCCAACTGATTTACGGGCCACAATCACACTGTTTCCAATCACACTTTGATAGAGAGAGACTCGATACACTTCGATCTTTCGATCTTTGATTACAAATGATCCTATAACTCTGAATAGCACTGAGATCTTTTAGAGAGAGTGGCATAGAATCAAACTAGAGATGATCGAGTTTGATTCACTTAGGATTTCGGCAGAATTTTGTTAAAGCATTTGAAATATAAGAGAATATTTGAGTGGAGAAGGAGTGAAGAAATGAAGAAAAACTAACTTAAAATTCGTTGAAAACAACTGGTATAGATAGGAGAACAACGATCATGTCCATTCGCGAAAGGTTATGACGAACAGACACTTCTTTTGAAAATTTGAAATTTGAAATCTATGGCTACCATGTCGACATGGGGGGTATAGGGATGTCGACATGCCTATGTTATTTTTGAAAATTGATTTTGCTTTAAAATGATTTCTATTCTAAAACTTGTCAAAACAATTTCTAAACTTTGTAAAACATTTTGAATATAGTTTAAACTTATAAAAGAGTTTTAGAAAGTAATCTTAAAATATATAATCTATAATATAAAAGTAATATTAAAAACTAAGTACAGACTTCTTTAAAATATATTTTGTAGATTTAAAACTAAAATATTAAAATCAATAGATAGTTTAAAAAACAAGAGATGATTTTGAGATCAAAATATTAAAAGATGATAAGAATAGTTTTTGAATGAAGGCTAAAATATTTAAATTGATAGAGATGACTTTTAAAAAGATAGTTTTTGGAAAAATAGTTAAAATAAATTATTTTGAATATTTCGTGGATTCCATTCCACTGGAGAAGGTCGTGGGTTCCATCCCACTAAAGAGGTCGTGGGTTCCATCCCACTATTAAAGTGAGAAGGTGTATTCCATTCCACAATTAAAATCTGAATAAAGATTTTAGTGCTATTATGAAGTTTTAACATAAATCTAGACGCTATTACTTTATCTTGATATCTTGATATCTTGAACTCTTGATACTCATGAGTCTTTAGTCTTGATTTCTTCAATCTTGAATTCGTCAGTCTTGAATCTCTATACTGTACAGTTTTAATTCTCAGTACCTGCATATACATGTATATCTTGACAAAGATATTAGTATTTATATTTTATAACAAGTCCTAAGGTTGTTGTCATTAAAACCATCATCTCAGGAACTAACATCATCATCATTCTAAGATGATTTATTGCTCCTTTGAGCATTGGTATCCTTTATCGGAAATGACTAAACGCAAAGCATGAGAGGAAGCCATGTTTTGTGGGGTAGCTCCCAGTAAAAGGGTATGTTCATATCTCATCTAGTTTGGATTTGATTGTGCAGTTAGATGTGGAAATATTCGGATTCTCGATATGGTTTGGCGGGGTCCGGCTTGGTATTGTCTGAGAAGTATCACGGAGTATATGAGCTTCTTAGAAGTATATTATTAGAGGTATACTTCAAGGGTGGTGCACCTTCCTAGTCATTTCTAGGAAAATTTCCTTTCCTTTTTTGATTCGAACCTTAGAATTGTTTTTCTGTAACTGCAATGGGAAGGGTCAACCATTCTTCACATTTAATTATAGGTTTTGTCTATTCTATCAAGTTCAAATTGTTATCTTGTTTTATCCATTCTATCCAGTTTGAATTTTGTTCATATTATTTCCATTCTTTCAAGTCTGGATCTTTATAATATTTTTCCCCATCATCTATGTTTGGATTTGTTTCCTATTGTTCTTTTCCATACTTATGTTTGGTTGTTTTTTATGCGGGAGAAAACCCGTTCCGCGTTAATGGCGTGGTCCTTCGTATTATTGTTAAATACACTTCCTTTTATTTTAGAGTTTTACTTATACCAGATATTTTTATCTAACCTAAGTTGTTTACTTTCCCTAAAACTCTCGGGTACTCAATTATATTTGAGTAGTCTGAGAGTGGTAGGTTTTCTTTGGAGCTCTTTGAAGATGTGATCGAGCAGGCGGCTCTTTAGTTATCTAGTTGTTTATCTCTACTGTATGATTATGTTGGTATATTTGGTATCTGAAATATGTAAAGTCATAATATATAGCTACAAATCTATTAGATGTAGTACTTTTGTTTAACTGTGATAGCACCATGTAAAGAGTAACCTTTTGTACTATATCATTTTGTATTATATGAAACCATTCCATTGTGTGGTTTTTCTACTCTGTTCTTTCTGTTATCTATTTTACCCCAAGACAACTTATGTTTTAGATGCTTGGGCAACGACAAATGAATACCGAGGATGTATTAAGTGTTGTTCCCAGGGATCAGAAAGGTGGTTCGTCATACTTGGTATCAGAGCTTAGGTTTAGCGAACCCCTAATCCCTGGTGGGGTAAACTCTCTAAGGATAGGATTAGTAATGTCCTAGGATAAGTTTGAGAGTATTTGTGTGTGTGTGTATTATGTGCGTATTTGTTAGTGTTATAAAAATGTTTTATACTGTGTTGTTTGATCCGTTGAGCGGTATATGAATTATGGTCAATGCGTCTGATCAGCGTTATCAATAGGGATACCTAAACACTTGAACAGACCTATCGATATAGTATTGTTTTACAATGGTAAATGAAATAAATTTACCTAGGAATATATTTTACATATACAAGAATGATTTTCAAAAATTAATATAGTGTATTGATGAGTGGATTATTAGGAGATGATAATATTTTATTATTATCATTTAGGATTTATTAGTTATGCTCGTCCAGTTGGAGTATTAACTATGTTTGAATAAGTTCATAAGAAATTTCCCTTAGTAAGGTATAAATTAGGTAAGTAGGATTTATGGAACCTTAAGAACGAATCCCTTGTGAATTAAGTTTCACAATTTGACTATAAGGTGTTCGGTGAAAGGGTTAAGTTAAAAGTCATCTTTTAACAGTGTTAAGCTGAAAGTAAACTTTTAATAAAAAGTTGTTTAATATAGTCTAAATAAGGATAAATATTTGAGAAAATTTAATTATAATAAAGGAGAATTATTTAAATATGAGTTTAACTCACATTCAAATTTGCTATATCATATATGTGATGTTATAAACTATAGTTGATTTCTTAGATGATAGTTAAATTATTTGATTGATTGTTTAATTGAAATTAATTTGGATATTCTATTTAAACTGTTTAAGTGTCATTATAACAATTTTCGCTATACCATCATTTATTGAATATCATCCCCCAAACCCTTATATGTGTGTTTGAACTTGAGCTTGTGTTTTCACAAACGTGGATGTTTAAAATTCACTAATCGTTATGATTAATGATATTTTAAATTAATTAATCATTTTAACTAATGATTTTGGAATTAATTAATCAATTTAATTAATGATGTTTAAAATTGGTTAATCTTTTTATTTAATGAGATTTGAATTTAATTAGATCAATTTAAGTAATGGTTGTTTAAATTTAATTAATTGTTTTAAATAATAATGTTTTGAAATTTAGTTAATCATCTTAATTAATGATGGTTGAATTTAGTTAATAATCATTTTAATTAATGATATTTAAAAGTAATTATTCATTTTAATTAATGATTATTTGAATTTAATAAGTTATATGATAAATAATATTTAAGTTGGTTAATTGATTTAATAAATGAGTTTAAGATAAATTAATTGATTTAATAAAGTGTTTTGGAAGTAATTAACTATTTTATTAAAGATAATTGATTTTTTAATTAAAGGAAATTGTAAATTTGATTAATTATCTTTTGGGATAGTTAATATTGTTTTAGATTTATAAAAGAAATTATAAATGTGATTTATTATCTTTCAGGATAATTAATGTTATTATAAATTTAATAAAAGAATTTAAATTTGATTTATTTTCTTTGGGAAATTTATATGGTTTTAAGGTTTTTAAAAAGAATATTATAAATCATCCCCTAGGACCGATTAACATTGTTTGGAATTTATAAAAGGTATTTAAATTATTTTATTACCCTTTGAGATAATAAATATTGTTTTAAATTAATAAATGATGGTTTTTAAATGAGAACTTTTAAATAGAATTGTTTATAAATAAAGCAAAGTGTAAATTGTTTTTGGATTTAGTAAACGATGTTTAAAATGACATTTGTTTTTTACCAATGTTTTAATACACTTAATATTATAAATTTGTCTTTCAAAATAACATTTTAAAGAGTTTTTGAAAAGTTAAAATCCCGGAATTTGTTCAAAATGGTTTCAAAAGATTTTGAGAAAAAGTAATAGTGGTATTATATTTGGAAATATTTCTAAAGTATAAATATTTTGAAAAAGAAATTTTAAGTAGAATGATTTTTCTTTGAATAATTCGAAGGAAAACATTTTGGTTAGTTTTGTGGTAATCTAAATAATCTTCTAAATGACGATCAGATGTTGCTTAGGCGAACATTGTGGAGTACTTAGTAAATTATTCTCTTTATCATTGTGCGATCTAAATGAGTTCAAATCTGAACGAACCCAAAGCGAGTTTTAGTAAACAAATTGTTTGAAGTTATTTCATAAAGAAATATATGTAGTAAGCTTTCAAAGATGAGTTTTGAAATTTATAACTGGGTATTTAATCTTTACGTTCCCTTAGTAGGGAATTTATTTAAAAAATAAAAAATAAAAAGTATTTTTGGTAAAAGATTGTTTTGGATAAATGAATTTTTACCCTTAGATAAAGGAAGGGATAAGTTAACACCGACTTAATTGGTTAGATTGGATAGAAAGGTTTTGATAACATTATTTTACCAAAACCATAGATATTATTTAAGCATCTAAGTAGTGTAAACTATTTGTTGTTTTGGGTCAACCCAGGAACATCGTCCTTTTTAACACTCTAAATTAAAGAGGCCGAGAGGTCGACTCGGTTATAAAAGAGCCAAATTTAAATTAGATCTTCACCTAAATCATGAAAAGTAAAACAAAATTTGTATTTGTATGTACTCTTAGGATATAAAAATGTATTATACAAGTGAAGTATAATAAATTATTATTTCGTGTTTTATAAAGAAATGACTTTATAAAAAAAATTAAACTTAGGTGAAAATTTATGAAATAATTCATAAATAATTTTGGTATTGAATAAAATACTAAATGCAAATTTAAGTGATTTAGAAATTTGGTATAATTAAGAAACCAATAATTTTAGAAAGTGACTTTCAATTTTGTCTGAAGGAGCATAGGTAATCCTCTAAGCAATAACCAAAGGCTAATGAGCAAAATGGTACGCTTAAGAAATTATTTTTATTCTTAGGA
Source organism: Allium fistulosum (assembly GCA_030737815.1). Taxonomy (NCBI): domain Eukaryota; kingdom Viridiplantae; phylum Streptophyta; class Magnoliopsida; order Asparagales; family Amaryllidaceae; genus Allium; species Allium fistulosum. The sequence continues at coordinate 706,054,438 of CM060903.1, read as the reverse complement.
AATCAAGAAAGTTTTGAACCTGAGTTAAGTATTTGTTAATCATTTGAAATGTTAAATAATGTTGAGTGTTAGATGTTCCTTTATGGAATTTGATTGATTTGATTTAATTGAACTTGACTGATCGATTGTATGATCTTATATACCATTGTCTATAAAGTTAAAATTTATAAACCAAGGTTTTTGAATTGTTGTTTATTAGGACTTAAATCCCGGTGCTTTTGGAAATGTGATTTTGGAAATTTTTGGAAAAGAAATAAATAGATTGTTTGCTCTAGTTGTTGTTTCAGGAGGAATCAGAATATCACTAGAGGCTCCATATTGTTTCGATTCTAGAATTTAACATGTTTTGTTAGAAGGAGCTCCATCTTGACATTTTTTATTTTGGTTTTGATTTACTTCCCTTTTTGAGTAATTCGAAAATAAATTTTGAAAATATTTTGAATAAAAAAACCGGGTATTTAGTTCTAAATTTTGGAATTATTTTGAAAAATATTGGATGCATCTTATCGGTTAATTTCTCACTTGTCATTTTGATCGTTTTGACCTTCGGGTCGTGTTTACCGATGAGATGAGGTAAACATTTTACTACTTTCTAGTGTGGCATTTACTAGATGTTAGTAAACCGTTGGGTGCAAACATGTGGTATGTGACACATGCGTTTACTAAATCGTTTAATTCTCTTTCCCATACGCTTGAAGAGTGCAAAAATGTGTATTTTATATAGAAAATACTTTGCTTTGAGAAAACTAATTTTTAAAACAATTTTTGAAAACCGTTTGCAAAACATTCCTTTCAAATTCTCTTTATTATAGAGAATATATAAATTTTAAAATAACTTGGCTTTTGAAATAATTATTATATAATATTTTTTAATTATTTCCAAGTTATAAAATCTATATATTCTCTATAATAAAGAGAATTTCAAAGGAATGTTTTGCAAAAGGTTTTCAAAAATTATTTTAAAAATTAGTTTTCTCAAAGCAAAGTATTTTCTATATAAAATACAAATTTTTGCACTTTTCAAGCATATGAGAAAGAGAATTAAACGATTTATTGGTGCATATGTTTGTTACATTACTTTTGGTTGCATCATGTTACCTGATTGCATATGGTTGTAATAGTGTTTATATTACATATGTTTACGATAGAAATAATATAACTAAGAAAAATATAATTAATCAGGCTTACTGAAAACCAAGTAAGTAATCAATTTTCTTAGTTTGGTTATTACTTCTTCCACTCTATAATAATTTCGAGGATGAAATTCTTTTAAGAGGGAGAATGTAACGACGCGTAAATTAATCACTTTGTATTTGAATATTTAAATCATTTTTAAATATTGAAAAAATTGATTTTATTAACCAAATAAACATATTTTAAATAATAATTAATGATGTTGAAATCATTTTCAAAGTATGTTTACTAAAAGAGTTGGTTCAAATAAAAATAGAAAATATGACCGAAAAATGTTTTCCGAAAGTTCGACTATTCAGTATCGAAAAGTCGTTGGAAACATCGTGTACATTTGTATCAACATGCACACACATATACATGTCATATGGTAAGTTAATTAAGGTATTAGTAGTAATAAACCATGCTTACTTTAAATATAAACATGATGTGACACATTATGTTTAAAAGAAAACGAAAACGAAATAATAAAATATAGAATAAGCTTTCATGTACCACCATATCTTAGGATCCTAGGTGGTACATGAAGGCATGATGCTTGCTTGATTTAAGGGGTTGGGGGGCCATTACCAACGTGTACGACATGGTGGAAGGAGGGTGAGGTGGCATTTTGTGAGTGGAGGGAAGGTGCTGGGGTTATTTTGGTAATTTTGCAGTTTCTATGCCTATATTTACCCATCCACTCTCCACATTTTCTAACTTTAAGATACCGTTCTCATTTTTAAATCCTTCATATCTTCATATATGAAAATTCATGGCTTCTTAGGAAAACTCCTAAGTCAAAAAGTTAGTCCATCCACTTTAAAACTAGTTTCTATATTTGTAAAACCAAGTTAAAACCATCCTACTTCACTTTACATTCAAAACAACAACCATAACTCCCTATTTTTTTATCGTGGCCATGCCCTATAGCCTCTAGGTAGAGCCCTAAAGCACCTCCAAGGCCTAGTAAGTCAAGTCATTTGCATAGCAAAGCCTAGTTCTAGTGTTGTTCGAGAAGTTAGTGCAAATTCAGTAACGTTAGTAAGTGTTTCAGTAAGTAAAACTCTACCCTTATAACCAAAGTTTTTAAAATATTTTAATGCTCATATTATTGACCTATGAATGCTTTTTTTTACATGTGTAGTGATGATGATTTGGTAGTTGGTTTGGTTCATGTTGCAAAAAGTTGTCGCATTTGGAAGTTAGTTAGCATGTAGTAAGCGATATGAAAAGTTAGTGGCTAAAGTTAATTATATTGTCAGTAAATGTTTGATATATGTTGTATTATTGTAAATAACCATGTACATATGTTCATACCCTTGCTTTGTGATGTTTGGTTGTATTGCAATGACATATACTTGATTTCCGAATTGCCTGTATAGCGATAGTCACTATATCGGCACTTACGGAAAAGTTCACTTTTTATCGAAACCGTTTGGTTTCATCTTCGTGCTTGGAATTGTATTACAAGTTAAGCAAGATTTTGATTAACGATGTTTTCAAAAGTAATTAACCATTTTAATAATGATTATTTAATTTAATTAATTAATTATTTCATTGATAAGGATTAAGGTTAACTAATTACTTAGTTAATGATGTGTTTTAAATGTAACTAATTACTTGGTTAATGAAGGTTTAATTTAATTAATCATTTTATCTACTGATGTTAAGGATAATTAATCATTCATTAATGATGGATTAAAGTTAATTAATCAATTTTCGAATGATGTTTTTAATTAATAAATGATTTATTTAAAGTTAATCAACTTGTTTTAACTTTAATTAATCTTTCCTCTAATGATGTTTATAATTAATAAATCATTTTAAAAAATGATATTTAATTACTTATTTATTAATTTAATTAATTATATTTAAATATTACTAATTAATTGAATTAATGATGTTTTAAAGGTGATTTACCCTTGTCAATTAAAGGCATTTGAAGTTAATTTATCAACTTAATTAATAAAGTTTCAAAGTGAATTTATCAAAGTAAAAATAATGTTGTGACTTTGTTATTCATTTTAATTAATGATAATAAATTATTTATTTAATTAATTTAATTAATTATAATTAATTTTTAATTTAATTAATGGTGTTTAAAAGTGATTAATTGCTTTTGGATTAAAGGCTATTAAAGTGAATTCATCAACTGAATTAATGAACTTTTAAAGTTAATTAATCAATATAATAAGGATTTGTTTAAGTCATTAAATCCTTTTTATAATGATGTTTAAAGTTAGTGAACTCTTTTAACAAAGTGTTTTAAAGCTAATACTTGTAATGTGAAGCCAAACACGAATTCGGATTTCCGCAAAGCGATTCACTTATATGAAAACAATTTATTTGTATAATTAGCACTAAACATCGAAGAAGTAGACTTGTCGTTATTTCGAAAGTTAAGAATAATCGTAAGACATGACTTTGAGGTAACACTACCTTGACTTCCGGTATTATTGTTAACCAAGAAATAGTATAAGTTTGAATTCGATGAGTGGTGGTAAGTATACATGACTTAATTTCCATATATGATCGTTTTATATCCTTGATGGTCGGTTTCTCAGCTATTAGTTACTCCAGCTTCTTTATTATCATCATTCTAAGATAATTTATTACTCCATTGAGCATTTTTATCTTTCGTCGGAAATGACTAAACCCAAAGCGTGAGAGGAAGCCGAGCTATGTAGGGTTGCTCCCATTAAAAGGGTATTTTCACATCTCTTCTAGTTTGGATTCGATTGTGCACTTAGATGTGGAAATATTCGAATTCTCGGTAAGGTTTGGCGGGGTCTGGCTTGGTATTGTCCGAGAAGTATCACAGAGTATATTTGCTAGAGGTATACTTCAAGGGTGGTGCACCTTCCTAGTTATTTGTTGGAAAATTTCCTTTCCTTATTTGATTCGAGCCTTCGAGTTGTTTTTCTGTAATTGCAATAGGAAGAGTCAACCACTCTTCACGATGTTTAATTATAGGTTTTTTCCATTCTATCAAGTTTGGACGGTTATCTTGTTTTATCCATTTTGTCCAGTTTGGATTTCATTCAGACTATTTCCATTCTTTCAAGTTTGGATCTTTATACTATTTTTGCCAATCATCTATGTTTGGATTTGTTTCCTATTGTTCTTTTTCATTCTTATGTTTGGTTGTTGTTTATGTTGCAGAAAACCTGTTCCGCGTTAGCGGCGTGGTCCCACATATTATTGATAAATACATTTTCTTTTGTTTTAGAGTTTTACTAACACCAGACATTTTATCTGACCTGAGTTGTTTACTTTCCCTAAAACTCTCGGGTATTCAATTATATTTTAATAGTCCAAGAGTAGTAGGTTTTCTTTGGTGCTCTTTGAAGACGGTGATCGAGCAGGCGGCTCCTTAGTTATCTAGTTATTTATTTCCATTATATGATTATGTTGGTATATTTGGTATCTAAAAAATGTAAAGTCATAATGCATAGCTGCAAATCTATTAGATGTATTACTTTTGTTCAACTTTGATAGCTCCATGTAAGGAGTAACCTTTTGTACTATATCATTTTGTATTATATGTAACCATTCCATTGTGAGGTTTTTCTACTCTGTTCTTTCTGTTATTTATTTTACCCCAAGACAACTTATCTTTCGGATGCTTGGCAACAACACACAATACCGAGGATGTATTAAGTGTTGTTCTCAGGGATCAGAAAGGTGGGTCGTCACATAAATCCTCATTTAATCCCATTTCTATTTACCAATTTCAAAATCCCTCTGTTATACCGATTCATATCCTCTACAAATGTCATATTAAATTCCTTAATTAGTTCTCATTTAATTCCTTTAATTCCCTATTAGTTACAAATTTATTGCTCATTAAATATTTAATTAATGTCTACAAATCATAATCAATTAATTACTAACTAATGAACATATGGTCGTAAATTATGCTATTTATACTTATATTTTGTACGTTAAGTGCGGTTATATTTATATATCTTATTTCTACTAATTTCTAAACTACAACATTCCTTTCCACATTTTAATTTATCAGAGCCATCCTTCCAAAAAGGGTTACAGTTATAATTTTCCATGAATTAACCAAAAGTGAGATATTTTCTGCGTTTGAGATTACAAGGAATTATTTCTTTTCTTTTACTAAAATAGACAGTGTAAACTACGAAAACGAGTATCCATACCTTACACATCTCTTTCCCTTTTTGGTATATCCCTTGTTAATTCAAACGACATGCTTTAATACATATTTTGTAATTAGATAACTTATGGAAATTACATGGAACCTGCTCCAATATATCAAAACATAGAAATTCACATTCGTAGTTAACTAGGGAAACCTAATTTACAACCCAATTATAGATCTGGAATATCTTTACAACTTTACCATCACTCAACAAATAGATATTTGGGACTGATTTCAAATTTCCAGATCAGGTTGTACATACTATTCCTATTTTATTCATAGCCCAAAATCTTTACCATGTCTTACCTAGGTAGTGACCCTATCTACTCCATATATATATATATATATATTGGTTTAGTCCTCATCATTCTTTTATAAAACCCAAATTTCACAATCATGAAGTACCTAATCCGAAACCTTTATCTTTGGAAATATAAACTTAGAAACCCTCATTACACTAGTATGTGACATTTTAAATTCAAAAAATTTCTCGTTTCAAAAGAAATCCTTTAAACATATTTTCCAAAATAATTTCCAACTTGCAAAACAGTTTGAAAAATCAAATTCCCAAAAGCATTTAAATACCATATTCTATTTTATTTTCATTTTATTTCAACTACAAAATCTTCTAAAAACATTTGAACTCAACTTCTCAAAAGCATTTAAACAAAAAATTTCAAAAGCATGCGAACATAATTTTTCAAAACATTCGCCACTTTATTCTTATCCCCAAATTCAAAATTTTCTTAACAAAATATTTCCCCTTCTCAAAGACTTTTACCTCGAAGACTTACTTCTTTAAAAGTAGGAGTTTTAACCCTAAACATTTCAAACTCATTATCAAACCAAACTATTATTAAAATCGAAAATTCAAAAAGGAGCAAAATATTTTCCTTCTTTCAAAAAAATTTTACATCAAAGATTTATCCTTTTGAAAGTCGGTCTTTAATTCAAAACATCTTCTATAATTTTAAATAATGAAAAATTGAGTAGACAAGGTAAACTTATATCCTATCATTTTCCTATCCCTTCTCTCCTATATTATCCCTAACTAGATTACTAATCCTATTTTATATAAATTCCTAACTTTATTTCTATCCAAATCTCCTAATATTACCACTATTTATATTCCTCCTACCTAAATGGCTTTAACATCATTTTAATTAAATTCCATTTCCAATTATCCCCTTTTTTTAAAAAGAATAAAAAAAGAACTTCCAAATTTATGAGATAGGAAAAATCATCAAGTCCAACCTACGCTCTATTTTACATTTATTTTAAAAAAGAAGAATCCCTTTATTGAAAACTTTTTAAACTCAACCAATTTTAAACTAGCATTTCAAAAATGAAAAGTCCATTTTACCAAAAAAATAATCGGAAATTTTTGACTCAACAAAATTTTAAATTATGAGTTTTCAAATTTCCTTACTTTTCTAAAACAACTACTTCCCAATGTTCTTTGAAAAATCCATTCAAAACATTTCAAAGAATTTTTCAAAAACCTTTTACCAAGTTCTTTCTCATGGGGTTGGATTTAGAAATCGACTTTAAATGTCTTTTCTATTGAACCATAACATCCCGTAAATTTTAGGTTAATAATTTAATAATTTATTAGGCTCAAAAAAGGGAATTTGAGCAAATGGTAGAATTTGGCAACGAAACTTGCACCATTGCATTTGTGGTGATTTTCTAAACAACTTTCATATTGGGAGTTTCGTGATCGGAGATCAAACGAAGAAGTTACGAGCGTTTAAAGAGTTCGCACGAAAATAATTAGAAAAAATATATACTATTAAATATAATAATTCACCGAGACCCACCGGTCGACCCCCCTCCCCACTATGGATAGGTCGACCGCTAGCGATCGACCGGTCATGCAAACGGCGGTTAGGGTTGAACCTCGGCCAGCGGTCCAGATTTAATATTTTTAATCGAGTGGATACGATTAATTCAAGCGCCTATAAATTCAGGCCAAACCTCTCATTCCTCTTCTCATATTGTCTGATTGAAGCAGCGAAGCTCTGCCATTTTCTCTTCTCGACTATTCCTCCTAACTATAAAAAGAGCATAAAATAATAAAGAAGAAGCGAATCAGCGTTGTGCAATAACAAGGTAAATTTCGATATTATAAGTTTGTATTCTTTTTAACCCTAAATCTCCTCTCAGATTTTTAATTCTAATAGTATATGTACTCTTTTATACATATTTTTTGAATTAAAAAGGAGATGGAGTTGAATCAAGGAATCAGATTCAGATCTGGAGCTAGGAAAGCTTAAAAAGGTGAGTGAGAAATTATGTAATTTGTTTATAACATTGGAATTTATTTCGTTGGATTTTTGTTTAATTACCATGCCTAAATAAAGATCTAAGAGCTGTAGGTTCGGATTAACGCATAAAAACATTACCTACATATTCTTCAATTTAGGAAGATCGAATATTAATATTATTTATGCCCAGGTCAGGAAATCAGTCCCCAAGTTATTAAAAGTCAAATATGGATACAGATGTAGAATTTATTCTAAATCTATAATTGCGGTGTAAAGATGCTAGTATAATTTAGATTTGCCATAATTCTATTAGGATGTGAATTTTCGTATTTTAATTTATTGGAAATATTATCCGTTTAACCTCCATAAATTTGTCTTATTTCTTAACTACATAGAAAAAGTGCAGTGTTTGATTTGACAAGGAAAATACACAAAAAGGGAAAAGAGATGTGTAAAGTATGGATTTTCTTTCTGTAGTTTACACTGTTCATTTCAATAAAAAGGAAAATAAATAATTTCTTGTAATTTCAAACGAAGCAAATCTCTTATTTCAAGTTAATTTATGGAAAGTTATAATGGGAAACCTTTTTAAAAGGATAATTCTAACGGATTAAAAAATGGAATAAAACATAATAACCGCGCTAAAATATAATAATAAATTTATGGAAAGATAAGGATTAATAACTAGAACATAATAATAAATTTATAAACATGTATAATCACGCTAAAACATTCAAAATAAAAATATAATTAATATAGCATAATACACGTTTATATTCACAGTATATGTAAATTGAACGTTGGAATAGATCGAGTAATAAATGGTAGGATTAGGAAATAAAGATGGAAAGATTTAACTTCAAAAATGAATAGGCAATAAATGTGCAATAAATTGGGAGTTACAAGAATTTAAATAGGCTATAAATGGATGAAATGGGATTGATTAATGATATTGGTAGGTTAACAGAAAGATAAGGAAGAAATAATGGGTAAGATTTGAATAAGTAAATAAATGTCTTTAGGAAGCGTCCGTTAAGATAATAATCATTTATTACGGACAAAGGGACATTTATAGAGATGATAAATAAAACATTCTAGGTAGTAATTAAATATTATAAGGCAGTATGATTTTCATTAGAGTGAATTATATAGCCTTAAATATGTAAATAGAGATTAGTGGGTTGTGCCTAATATTAAAGCTTAGAATAATTAATTTGATGTAGTGGGTTGGGATGCGAAGTCAGTAGAGTTACGGTGTTACATGATAGAAGTCTGCCCTTCACTTAGAGGCTACTAGCAGTTGTGTACACTTGCTACTAATGTGGGACATCTTCAACCTTAGGACCCATGGAAAAGGGATCTACTTTGCGGAAAGATTAGAGGAAAATATGTCTGGGGTTCGCCTCGGATTTGAAGTATTAAATGGCTTAGTACCTTCTTGGGAAATGGGGTTTGCTTCATATCCAAAATAGAGGTACTAACTAAAAGAGGTATTTTCCTAGACTTACTTAGTCTAAATAGGGATGTCAACTGTGGAGGATTGGCGGACTATGTCAGTAGTTGGTACCAATATCTTTACTACTAATCTTTACTACTAATAATGAGAATTCCTTGAATAGGAATTCAACCGTGTCTTTTTGAAATACCAAAATTGCCCTTTGCACATATATGGTAGAACGAGCAGGCTAAAATATTTTATTGTAGAAAATTCATCAAACATTTCTTAATTGGAACATCAATTTGCATCTGCCACCCAGAAAAGTGGCATGCTAACTTTTTCAACATCAACTGATTGTTGGTTCATCTCTTAGGTTATATACACCAACAAAAGTTATATATTGGACGATGTGGGACTAATATTGATTGCTGGCCGTAATAAGTTGTAAATAAATCCGGGTCATGGAATAATTGTTATATAATTACTATATTGTTTCATGCACACAATAAACATTCTGTAAACTGTTTTTAGATCTCTGATCCGTAAATTGGAGCAAATAATGAAGCATAAAGACGGGGGTTTACTTCAGCCAAGTCCTCGGTGGCTACGTCATATAAATGAGTTTACCCAAACAAGTAGGAATTGCTTCATTACTGGTGTAAACTAACGTTAATTCTCTTCTCCTATGATACTCATCTTCTTAGTACGATTATTTTTTCCTAATCATTTTATTTTAAAAAACCTAATTTGAACAATACGAACTTCATAGGAAAAGCGACATTTGAGATGGCTATGGAGAGTCAGCAACTTTATAGGAAACTAACCCACGAGGAGAGGGGTTAACAGATACAAAATTGGGGAATTATTAAACAGGCGATGTTCAAAGCCAGGTATCATCTCTTATATATTTTTGGTATCAATAGTTTGTTTTTTCACATGGTTTGTAATGGTTATCTGCATTTGAGAAGGTAATTGTCCCTAAATTATATAATTTTTTTAATTGATCACGGGATGAAGATTTAAATTTAGGACTAAACACGTTTTGCTGCAAATTTGATACCAAACTAAAAAAAATGAACTATTCTCAAACATGAATTTATATTTAATTTAAGACTATTTTGGGATTGAAGTTGATCAGATCTTTTAGGACCCGGTTAGTTTAACTTTTCTTTTATTTCTTTATTTGGCACTCATAAAGCAGGTAACCCATTTAAACCATTATTGGTTCCTACAGACATTTAGAGATAAATCGTTGATTATAGATCAAAATTAATTGGCTTTGATTTAATGGATTTTTTTAGTGATTGTTTATGTTGATGAAGAGTGTTGCATAACATTTGCAATTCTCTTCGGATTGTCGTCTACATTATTTCATTTTTTAACGTCCTATTATTTTCAAAGAAACCATTTGCTATTAATGGCGATGAAGGTGTCTGAGCTATAATATTTCATTTAATGTTGTGATCTACATTAATAATTAATACATACACACACACGTACATACACACACGGACACACAAACACACACATACATTCATACATACATACACACATACATACATACAATTGTATGTATGTATGTATGTATGTGTGTGTGTGTGTTGGTATATAATCAAGTTTAATAGGCTTAATTGTATGGATGGCCAACTGTGAGTTTTTTAATTACATCATAGTGCAAAATGTACCAAAGAAGCTTATTTATGATTGGTGATCTTTTGTAAAATATAATGAATATATTTATATTTGGTATGTAATTTTAATGACATTAGGTTTTACTCTTCGTCTGTGTGTGTATTTGGTACATAATCACATCAAATTTTCATGAGATTGGGTTTGGTAAAATATAATAAATATATTTGGTATATAATCACATCATATTTATATTTATAATACATATATTTGGTACCAAAGAAGCTTATTTATATTTATATTTGGTGCATAATACCAAATAATATTTTTTACGTGGAGTGAAGTATTTGCCCTCTTATCATGCTTGAAACTATAGCGTGATTTGGATGTGCATAGCTATATGCATGTTACAGAAATTATTTTGTATATGTGCACAGCTATGGTCATGATTCAAGTTGTAGTAAATGAGAGTAAAGTGTATGCCATGTAAAGTTAAGTTGGCTTAAGTGCTGGAACTGAAGTTTGTTGAAAACCTTTTAAAAACTGTACGTCGCTTGATGAAGTGGGTAATTGTGATGTATGAAGCTTTGTGCACAGACTACAAAAATATAAAGTTGTTTAGTCAGGGTTTAATGAAAAGCGGTCATCTATTTTAAGTGTAATTAGTTGATTTATTTATGTAGTTGTCTATGCAATATGGTACTATTAATTTTATTTGTGCTATTGTGACAATTGGGAATTTATTTTTAGTTATATGGTCCGAAACTTTTGAAATAGTAAGTGAATACCAGGTGACATACTACTTTTATAATTTTGTTATATGGAATGTTTAAGAATGTTATGTAAATGGTTAGGAGAGGAGTGTGGAACTGAAGAATGTACTAATGTATAACAAGGATACAGAGTACGAGTTTATTTTGTGATTTGTCTGACTTTTCGAGCAAATGAAATAATTTCTAGTGAAAGTGAACTTTTAAATTTGTGAATAATAAAACTAATATTTTGTTTCTTTTAATGATTCTATATCATGCTCTCATTTTATGCAGTTGTATCATTATACATAGCTATTGGGTCAAGTGAAAGAACAACATTTTGACGTAAAGAAGTTGACTGTTTCAATAGTTATCTAGCTCAATTTATTTAATAGTTACGTGTACTTTCTATTTAAACCAATTTGGTAAAACATTTGAATGGTTAGGCTATTAAATTGTAAACCTATGTTTTCATGGGATGTAGAATTTTGCATTAGTAAGGATATGTAAAATCATAAATTGCTTAACCTTCAAGCACTTGACATTTGGTAACCACATACAGATGGCAACATGTATAACATTTCAGAACAAGATAATTTTGAGCATAAGATATAAATGATCTTCACTATACTGAAATAAGATTTTATTTACATAGTATGATTTCTTCTCCTTTTGATTTTGTATACGACTTTATTGGTCCATAACCGATTTTCCTTTTATGTTATTAAATCTTTTCTATATTATAAATTAGCAGAAGCATTTGATTTTATTTTTTATATCATTCAGACAAATGTTATATTGCCAAAATATTAAGGTACATCGCATTTAACCAGTTCAGTTCAGAACATATATGATAACCTTGATATCTAATTATAAACGATAAGGCTAAGATGAAAAAATGATAATCTATCTAGATAATAATAGGTAGATGGAAAATTACATAACATTGAAACAAATCATTCATGATACACATATTAACACATAGATGTAGAGTATTTTCTTTATTTCATGAACTAAACAATCATTCAAATGGAATTCCTAAATGATGGATTAGAGAAAACTGATGGGATGTTTTTGTTAAGGATGTCAGAACAACATTTTATTGTATTTCTACTTTAGTTTGTATTTGGACAAAAGATTTAAATTATGTTTTTTATCATTAGGATATTCATATATAACCATGGCTTTGATATTCTATTTATGCATTTTTGCTAATATTTAACACTAAATTTGAGTGGGAAGTTTAACAAACACTTTCTTTATAATGAAATAAATCGATGTTTGCATGATATGTGAGGTGTGATGGGGACATGCACAGAGGTAAGGTGTTTAGGTGGAGTGGGAGATGCAGATGCAGATGAAGAATCTTGAAAAGTATGCGCAGTGATGTTGCAACTATTGTGGTTGGTTTTCCTAGCAATCGTATGGAGTAATCATAACATATTGCTCAGTTTACATGTACCATAATATATGTCAACCTTACCATTGCATATTGAATTTAACAAAACTTGGATTTCTTGGTAAAACTAAAGCAGCCTTCATCATGCACTTCCATAATATCTTTACTACTAATAATGAGAATTCCTTGAATAGAAATTCAATCATGTCTTTTTGAAATACCAGAAATACTTCTCATTATAATTATGGAAATCGTTCACTCTATCTTTATCTTTACTACTAATAAAGAGAATTCATTGAATAGATTTACTCAGTGTCCTTTTGAAATTCCAAATATACCCTTTTACATCTTATAGAGAAATAGTATTCAAATATGGGAATATAGCCTGTTATTTTCTAAGTACAACTGTCAGTCCTCATGGAGAACTACAGTGTATGTTCACAAGATGAAGTATCCGAGTGTTTCATATTGTCCGTAATTTAGGTTGGAGTTAATCGGTCGAAGTCTCGCCGGATTCTGAGTTAGTATGAAGAAAATATTGCAGTCTGAACAAAAAAAATAGCGGCTTCTACACTAGGCGGAGTTCAAATATGGAGATGTGATATCCTGTTATTTTCTAAGTACAACTGTCAGTGCCCATGGAGAACTATAGTGTTCGTTCACAATATGAAGTATCTGAGTGTTCCATATTGTCCGTAATTTAGGTGGGAGTTAATTGGTCGAAGTCTCACCGAATTATGAATTAGTATGAAGAAGTTATTGCAGTTTGAACAAAAAAAAATAGCGGCTTCTGCACTAGGCGGAGTTCAAATATGGGGATGTGGTAGCCTGTTCTTTTCTAAATACAACTGTTAGTCCCCATGGAGAACTACAGTGTACGTTCACAAGATGAAGTATCCGAGTGTTTCATATTGTCTGTAATTTAGGTGGGAGTTAATCGATCGAAGTCTCGCCGGATTCCGAGTTAGTATGAAGAAAATATTGCAATCTGAACAAAAAAAATAGTGGTTTCTGCACTAGACGGAGTTCAAATATTGGGATGTGGTATCCTGTTATTTTCTAAGTACAACTGTCAGTGCCCATGGAGAACTACAGTGTGCGTTCACAAGATGAAGCATCTGAGTGTTCCATATTGTCCGTAATTTAGGTGGGAGTTAATTGGTCAAAGTCTCACCGGATTCTGAATTAGTATGAAGAAGTTATTGCAGTTTGAACAAAAAAAATAGCGACTTCTACACTAGGCGGAGTTCAAATCTGGGGATGTAGTAGACTATTATTTTCTAAGTACAACTGTCAGTTCCCCTGGAGAACTACAATGTGCGTTCAGAAGATGAAGTATCCGAGTGTTCCATATTGTCCGTAATTTAGGTGGGAGTTAATCTGTCGAAGTCTCGCCGGATTCCGAGTTAGTATGAGGAAAATATAGCAGTCCGAATAAAAAAAATAGCGGCTTCTGCACTAGGCGGAGTTCAAATACAGGGATGTGTTAGCCTGTTATTTTCTAAGTACAACTGTCAGTCCCCATGGAGAACTACAATGTGCGTTCACAGGATGAAGTATCCGAGTGTTCCATATTGTCCGTAATTTAGGTGGGAGTTAATCAGTCGAAGTCTCGCCGGATTCCAAATTAGTATGAAGAAGTTATTGCAGTCTGAACAAAAGCGGCTTCTGCACTGGGCAGAGTTCAAATATCGGGATGTGGTAGCCTCTTATTTTCTAAGTACAACTGTCAGCCCCCATGGAGAACTACAGTGTGCGTTCACAAGATGAAGTATACGAGTGTTCCATATTGTCCGTAATTTAGATGGGAGTTAATCGATCGAAGTCTCGCCGGGTTCCGAATTAGTATGAAGAAGTTATTGCAGACTGAACAAAAAAAATAGCGGCTTCTGCACTAGGCGAAGTTCAAATATGGGGATGTGGTAGCATGTTATTTTCTAAGTAAACTGTCGGTCCCCATGAAGAACTACAGTGTGCGTTCACAAGACGAAGTATCTGAGTGTACTATATTGTTCGTAATTTAGGTGGGAGTTCATCGGTCGAAGTTTTATCTGATTCCAAGTTAGTATGAAGAAGTTATTGCAGTCTGAACAAAAAAATAGCGGCTTTTTCCTAGGCAAAGTTCAAATATGAGGATGTTGTTTGTTATTTTCTAAGTACAACTATTAGTCACCATGGAGAACTATAGTGAGCGTTGAAGTGGGGATATAGCATATTATTTTCTAAGTACAACTGTCAGTCACCATGGAGTACTATAGTGTGCGTTCACAAGATGAAGTATCCAACTATACCGTATTGTCTGTAATTTAGGTGGGAGTTCATCGGCCGAAGTATCGCCTAATTCCAAGTTAGTATGAAGAAGTTATTGCAGTCTGAACAAAAAAAATAGCGGCTTCTGCACTAGGCGGAGTTGAAATATGAGGATGTGTTAGCCTGTTATTTTCTAAGTACAACTGTCAGTCCCCATGGAGAACTACAGTGTGCGTTCATAAGATGAAGTATCTGAGTGTTCCATATTGTCCGTAATTTAGGTGGGAGTTAATCTGTCGAAGTCTCGCTGGATTCCAAGTCAGTATGAAGAAAATATAGCAGTCTGAATAAAAAAATAGCGGCTTCTGCACTAGGCGGAGTTCAAATATGAGGATGTTGTGCCATGTTATTTTCTAAGTAAACTGTCAGTCCCCTAGGAGAACTACAGTGTGCGTTCACAAGATGAAGTATCCGAGTGTACCATATTGTCTGTAATTTAGATAGGAATTCATCGGTCGAAGTTTTGCCTGATTCCGAGTTAGTATGAAGAAGTTATTGCAGTCAAAACAAAAAAATAGCGGTTTCTGCCTAGACGGCGTTCAAATGTGGGGATGCTACTATCAAATTTACTTCCACATGTACAAATAAAATGCATGCACATTGTGGTTAAACGCAGGCCCACCTGGGCGTGCATATGTACTCGTAGTTATAGTAGGTCTGGCATATAGGTTTTGACGTCCAGCGATCCCAAACGAGCGATAGCAAAGACTTAGGTTATGCCTTAACGGATTTCACTTCCTACTAATGTAGAATCCGTATGGGATACGCATGAACCTCATGGTAGATGATTGGATGAAAAATTAGTTTAGTGGAGGTGAGCTAGTTAACCATTAGATGAAACTTTGGGTGGCGATAGTAGTACGACAATTAAATTATATATTATATTATAAAGCCATGTGCAGGAGTCATCGGTCTTTGTAGCTAGGACCGATAAACTAGCGCTGATAATGCGAAGGGCCCACTTCATATTTAAGAAATATAAAGTGGCTAGGGTTTTGCTTAGAGAAGCGATTAGAATGTATATATGTATATAGGCATATATATATATGCATAGTATACCTTGGAAAATATTAGGGTAGATATATTGTACGTGCATATATATATATATATATATATTCAATGGATTAGCTATAGATAATAGATATGACATTTAGATGGAAACCAAACGGTGTAAATTTATGTTATGGATAAAGTATGCAAATTTTCAATCACTAGAACGTTGTTCTGACCCCATCCTTATTACAATGCACATGATAGAGTTAGAGGAACATGTTACTGAAGCAAGACAGAATGGTTAATAGAGAAGTCTTCTTATTCATGCTCGATACTGACAAGGCGATTGGGTTTTCAAGGAATGCCATTGATGCCGAGGTAGCAACCTCAGTCGATATTTATATCCTATTACATTTTCTATTCCGTTGTGAGTTTAGATCAATCGATCTCTAATATACCTATGTTTATTATAGATTACCAAAACCAACGATCTATACCCTAATGGACTTGTGTTTTGATTTTTGTTGAATTAAGGTGGGGGTTGTTGCATTTGGTATCAGAGCCTAGGTTAGTGGATCATAGGGATTAGGATATAAGAGAACATATTTGTATTTTTCTGCCTATAAATATATTATACGCCGAATTCTATAAATTCCGACTATAAAATAGTTGCGACCATATTCCGAAAGAATGGACGAAGCGACTATGAGTAAGGAAGTAAAGGAAGTTGAGATTTATTATAATATTGAAATATTATACAAATTTGTTGAAGATATTAGTTACCTCAAGTCGAAAGTAAAGGAAGTTGAGATTTATTTGTCCGACGACGATTTCAGTGAATTTTTGGGGATAACTGCGGAGGTAGGGGACTAATCCGAAGATTCTACAATGGAATTTTCTAGTGATATTGGTGTCTGGAGGCCAGATAATCTACGACCTATAACCCGCCTCATCGTTCACATAGTTCAGCATAACGTCATTTCGAAGACGAGGAGCTTCGATCAGATTTATCCATTGGTATTGAAGACCACCTATACCATCATGGGTGGTATGGCTGTCAATTGGGCTCGTGCTATCATGAGCAACTATATTAGTCCTGGAGTTGGTACTCCCCGAAGCTACTTTCTGTATTGCCATCTCTTCACTCGTGTCTTTAGGCGATACAAAGTGAACCTCTATGGAGAGTAGGTCCAGAGGAAGGTCCCCACCCCATTAAAAAGAGCCTCTCTTAATATGATGGGGATCCTTGAGCCACTAGCTGAGGTAGCGTAGCCAGCAGCAGAAGAGCAGCCACAGCAAGAGGCAGAGCAAGGACAAGGTCTGTAGGATATGAGAGCCCCGAGCTAGTCGCTATCCGACAGGTCCAGGCAGAGCTCCAAGAGATTCGAGTCAAGCAGTGGCGCCAGAGCCACGAGATTGGGTGTATAGCTGCCATGTACACCTATTCCTGGGTCATGGCAATGGATCAAGCTCTTGTAGGGGATCGAGATCATCCCATAGTCTATAGTTAGTATTTTAGGTTCAGTATTGTTGTTGTTGTCATTTCCCTTCTAGCATTTGTTCTTTTCTTTTAGTTGTTTAGGTTGTAACCATTGGTTGTCTCTTGTATAAAAGACGCATATGATATATTATGATAAATATTCCTATTTATTTACTATATTGTTATTTCTGGATATGTAGACAGCTCTTGTAATGTGTATTTGGAAGAAACGAAATAAATATGGAAATCTCATAAAGACACTTAACTAACGGTAACTGTAATGTAAGACTAGAAGTTTGTAAAATAATAAATTTTAGAAAGCGAAGGTGTAACACCCATACCTCTATACCCATACTATCCAAGAGTACCACAGTGTAATGCTATTGGATAATACAAAGAATAAAGCAATATGGTGTACACATGTGAATATTCCCTTAGGCTAACACTGATACGTATTAAAACATCAAATAAATAACTCACCTATATGTACACAATATCAGTACAAAGAAATAAACACGTGTGGCTCCTGGATAGAATAATACATAATACATAATATATAATATATAAACAGAGAACATAGAGTCATAATCACAACGATAATATATAATACTAATATGCAAAGTATATCCAGCATATATCACATGAATATACATACATGTAATTATATAATTATCAGATAATATGCAATAATACTACATCCTAGTCTCCTCTATACCCAGAACAACACAGGCCAGTCTCATTGTCCCTGTACCAGAAATGTCTCGGACTGACCCAAGTATGATATAAATAACACACGGGTCAGACTATGTCTAAATAAAGGGAAATAAACATATGTGACTCAATATATGCAAAGTATAGTAACAATATGGTAACATTCATAATATCAATAAAGATGTGATAAGATATGCATGGTATGTAATTAACATATATCTCAGATAGTCATAAATGTATCACATAACATCAAATACCACAATACCATGTATAAAGATGTCATCACCTATGTAGAAGCAACTCAAATCAGAAACCACAAAATCTATATCAAATGGGAGAATCATCCAATAGAAATCATCATCAATTCTAGAAATCATCAATAATGAGATATCCTCATGTAAATTCGGGCAGTGACGAAGAAATACCCACAATATCTCTCAATCTCATATTATAAAATAACATCATTAAATCACTAAAAACAATAAGTAAGATTTGAGCCAGCTCATAACAATGCCCAAATATAATCAATAATAAGCAGGTCGTCTGCCTATAAAGAATAGGTCATTTACCTAAGAAGGATACGGGGTTGACCATACTCTGGACACAGTCCCAGATATAATCTCATCTCATATATGCATATCTACCATAAGCAAACCGAAACCAGATAGGGGACTGATAGTCGCATGCCCGCTTCAGGAACTCGGGGTCTACTGGCTGCATGCTATGTAGCTAGATATGTTCTTATAGCCTTAGTTTTCTTGATGGAAATTGTGACTCATATCCACCATTGGCTCGTCTATGTGTAGCCACGGTCATGACCCTGCACTGCCCCTATAGGTAACAGAATGCTGGCCTAAGCAACACAAGGGGCTATAGGGTAACTACCCTATAGAAACCTGTGATGCGCATCAAATATAATATACAATAATGGTGTCGCAGATCTAGGGCGTGACCCTACAATCAGGCCGCCATGGTGGATACTGGCCAATCTGGTTCACTTCCGAAACAAAACGTAAGCTGGACAAAGGTAGATAGACACATAGTATAATATATATACAACGGCCAACACACGGCTTAACATATAGCCCAACGCATGGCTCTAAGGATACTTAACGCAACGAGTATCACATACAACATAATCCTGTATGAGTGTTAACCATGAGCAAATGAATAATCGAAGGAATATCACAACGGCGTCACATACCACCTCGCTCACTATAACACTTGCTCTTTCAATATTCTATATAACGAGTCCAAAGAGTAACCGGAGAAATATTACCGAATGCCGCATCCCAAACAGTATTATAACTCAATTTATTAAGATTCCTCACTATATAGAATTAAATAACAAAATCAATATAAAATGTCACAAATCCTTATAAAAGGATGTCATCACCATATTATATCAAATCACTAATCAAATCAATATCAACAATGAATCATTCGTATAATTCAATTCAATATATAAAAAGAAGTAAAATCAGATAAGCAAAATAAAATAGATCAACCAAAATTACACACACACACATATACATATATAAAACAATCAAATCAACGTTCTATAATCAATCGCAACATATAATCTTGTATATATAACAAAAAAAATTCCTAGAAATGGATAACAAATATGTACTTAGAATTAGCTAGTTAATTAACTAACTCAAATATATTTTATTCTATACAATAGATAACAAATTTCTCAATCTTTTATAAAATTAAACAGTAAATTAGTACTCACCAATAACATTAGAAATCCCATTTCTTTCTCTTGAAAGCCAATTATAGTTTATAAAACTAACTGTTACGCATACCACTTATTTTATAACTTTCTCTAATCAAATATTACTTTTAAATAATTCTATAAAACATCCAAATAAATTTATATGTGTGTATATATATATTCATTCAATTAAATATGTTATTAAAACTTGAAATATATTTTAGAATTTCATACAAATATATCTTGAAAACTATAAGATATCAATTAAAGACCAATTTTATTTTTTTCCATTTAAATAATACAATTAAATTCATTTTATTGATTTATTAAACTCATATTTGCATTCATACATAGTATCTAAAAATAAATAAAAGATTTTAAGGTTATTTATTTTCATTTATTTTGAAATATAAATATACAAATATATGTGTGTGTGTATTCTACTTGAAAATCAAATGCTTGTACTCACCCAGAGTTGCACATACACACTGTCATTTTTACACTTACACACACAGTAACAAACACTTGTACACAGCAGCTCACGCATCAACACACATAAAATTGCACATATACACATGCAAAGCAATGCACACATGCACACAAAAACTTTACACACACACATGCACACATACGAAAGCTACACACAAAACTGCACACACGCTCACATTTGCACTATCTCACAAACATAACAGCAATAATACACAAATGATTACACACTCATACACAAGGCTTCATAAACACACACAGAAACACATATACACATTCATGCAGGCTGTCAAATACACACACCCATGCACAACTACTGATGCATCAGTCATCCCAGACCAGTCCACTGGTCGGTCATGCCTGGAGCATCGAAGCTTCAGGCCGTTCATTTCTAGATCCACATCAGTGCCTTACATCATCACTCCTAATTCGAAGGTCACCACGTTATACACACAAATATCATTCAATTCATATATATATATATATATATAATTATATATAATTAAGAGATTAGACATAGAATTCGTGAATGAAATACTCGCCTGAACACTGTGTCACCTCCTCCTCCTTCTTCTCTCTAATCGCACTTGACAAAATTCAATCGCTTACGCATGTAGGTGAACTACGGTGTCCTGATGCTTCTGCTCAACTATAAAGAATTATATTGCTACAACAAAAAAGAACTTTCGTAGCATTTTAAAGTGCTGCCATAATTATTTGCAGCGTTTCGAACAACGCTGCTTAATGCAACGCTGCAATAAAGTTGGGAAATACTCCAGCATTTTCTAAAATGTTGCTAAAAAAGGCTATCGAAGCTTTTACAAAAGGCTGCAGTAGATTAATTTCGCAGCGTTTATTAAACGATGCAAACCCATTTAGCAGCGTGTTGGAGACCGTGGTCTAACAAGAGTTTCAATAGAACAAGTAATATAGCATCAATTTTGAAAGGCTGCATAAATTATTGTTTTGATAATTGCAGTTTTTCATTTTGCTTTGGTTTGATTTTCTGCAGCATTTTGTTACTTCAGGTACTACAACTCTTTTGAAACGCTGCGGTATATTAACTTTTCTGCATTTTACTACTACCGCAACGGTTTTAAAATAATTATAAAAATGAATAATGTATTCAAAAACAAACTAGTTAATTTATAAAACACTAATATATATAATCTAATATTATAAGAAGTTATAAATATTAAACATAATCAAAGCTACATCAATTTCATACACCATAAAATTCAGTCATATACAACATTTCATATGTTTTAAACACAAATGTCATGAACATAAAATCTTACAAAAAGAGCTTGCTAAAAATGAAAATATAAATTGTGGAAAATCCAAACTCAACTCTTTCAAAAGTCCAACAAGCCTATAAGAAAAAAAAATGCAATTAGAGATTAGCGGTAGAAGAGAACAAATATGAATTTATTATGTAAAAGCCAAAAAGAAAGTAAGATACAGATAGTAATCCATTATCATGTCAGTTTTCACATATTCCAATAGGACTAGCAAGGATGACGACCCAAGCAAAAAAGAAAATGAGATACGGATAGTGATTCATTATCATGTAAGTTTTCACATATTCCAATAGGAAAATGCCAATTCTGTTCACATTTCTAATAGTCAATTTCCTACCTGTTCAAATCAATGCTATAGTCTGAATCATCGTGCATACACACACTCCTTCCACATATATAATAAAACTGTATCAGGTAAATTTCACTATCAAACATTCTAAACTCACAATGTAATTCTTATGTTTAACTTAATCGTCCATTTACTTTATTGCTAAGCACTATACAAATAAAACTTGTTTTGCAACATTATGAGATTTAGTCATCCGGAAATATTCTTTAAAAAAAGCAGATGTCGAGAGTGCAATTACTTAAAAATATTTGTCAAATTCAATTTCTTCTACATGGAACAATGGTAACTTAACAAGAACAAGTGTGTGTGTATCATTGTTGTTAGAAGTTGGAACATAATCAATGAGAAATTCTCACTTAAAAGTTAAAATGATACATATGTACTTGAAAGAAAAAAAGCAAAGCAAAGCAATACACCCATTGTTTATGAAATTCAATTATATATCCATTATTGTTCAATAAAAACTAATCTTCGTTCTAAAAAATAGCTAGTCCAATGTATCTTAACATAACAAATAGTCTTGGGAGCTAGTATATTTAGTGTTATATAAATGTTAAGAAAATTGCTTTAAAGCATATTAATTTGCAAAGCAAAGAATAGATCATGAAAGAAAGAAACATGAAAGAGTAGACATCATGATATAATATATAAGCTCAATAGAAAACTTCTATTCCATTGGCCTGTCATTCCATAAGAGCTTCAGGAACATCCTCAAAAGCAGCCTCTTTTAGTTCATAATTGTCGTTTCTAGTTCCCATGTATACCCCTACATATATAATAATAAATAAATAAAGAATTAAAACTAAAATTATGGTACATACATACATAAGTACAGTTCTGGTGAATTCTGTTAAGGTAATAAATAATTTACTCTCAACAATCCAAGATTGCTGTTTATTCTTGTGAATTATTTATTATTATAAGTCAACTACAGCCGCAAAAGCATAATGAATGTTGCTGTACATATTCTGTTTCTTTTTTCTTCTTCAATTCTATGTATCATATATGAATTATGATAATCCAAAACGATAGTACCTGAAATAGTTTCTAACATTTTTGTGTTACTGAAGCATTGGCTATAAGCTAAAGATAGGTTTGCTGAACTCACTTTTTCACTACTATCAACAAACAAGATTCGTGATTTCAACCATTCAAGCAAGCTAGGGAGAAAATCATTAGCCAATAGCCATCTATTTTTTCTACTACTCATTCTATGCAAGTCGATACTATAGTCTGAAAATCCACCACTCTAAACATTTTCAAACTTTTGGACATCAAATTTTCTGCTTCAATGTATTTTATTGTGGCATTATGGTTTTAATAATCATCATAATGTGTGTTTCAGATGTATTATTGCTTACGCCTCAGATCTTATATTTGGTGGAGTCAGTTTTGAGCCA
This sequence comes from Allium fistulosum, assembly GCA_030737815.1. Classification (NCBI taxonomy): domain Eukaryota; kingdom Viridiplantae; phylum Streptophyta; class Magnoliopsida; order Asparagales; family Amaryllidaceae; genus Allium; species Allium fistulosum. The sequence continues at coordinate 706,030,859 of CM060903.1, read as the reverse complement.
CATCGCAAAAAAAGGCCAGAAGGCTTTCAATCTCAGTCTTGATCACTCGTACATCTCAAATAGTTCCCTATTTCATTCCTTTATGTATTATGACTATATCTTATATTAGAAAACCTGCAATATGCTATGTCATATCGATTGTTTCTTGAAAACTGAAATTTCATGTAATTTCTTTTTGATTTCTGATTGCCAGGATGTGGTTCCACGGGCTTGTTAGAGCCGATGATTGGATATTATATGTGGTAAGTACATAAAATGACGTAAAATTTGCCTACCATTAATTTGTTTGTGAATAATCATATTGCATTATCCTATTCCATAGATAGAGAGCTTATGGAGATCGGGGATTCAACGTTTGTCGCATGTTTAATCGTAAAGGAGAGGTAACTCTTTAAGTTTTAAACACAATCGCATGTTCAAAATATATAATTAAGTTAATTTATTGGTTCTCAAGTTCAAGGGTAGCCAAAATCACCAGTGTGCTGTGTTATAACTTAGACCATTACCAAAATACCTGTAGACTCAAACTGAATTTCAATTGTACCACGAGGATATTGTTAGCACCAAAATTAATCACTAACACCCAAACGCTGCCGAAAGCACCAATTCACGGTTACAGATCACAGATATAATGTATGTAGAGAGGATAAATATGATGAACAATCAAAAATAAAAAAAAAACAGTAATAACACAGGATTTATAGTGGTTCGGCTAACTCTGGCCTACGTCCACTCCAGAAATTTTTTTTTATTGATTAGAGAATTGATTACAGTTACAATTCCAAGTTTTTTAAAACAAAAAATGGCAGAGTAACTTGAACAGCCTTTGTAGAAAAAGTTATGGAAGAACAAACTGAGAATCCTTTTTCTGAAGCTCCGCCTGCCGTATTTATAGGCAAAATCCGAGTTACTGGGCTTCCTGAGATATGGGCCAACCAAAACCATAGTCGAGTGCATACTGTCGACCACTGATTTCCTGGAGTATAAAATATACCGACCCCAAGAGACCCGGGTAGTGACCCGGAGCAGCCTCCATTTTGACCCGAAGCAGATTGCAATGTGACTCCAAGTAGAAAACATGCCGACCTAAGAATCCAACCATGCCGACCCTAAGTGACCCGAGTCATGACCTGAAGCAGGTTGACCAGTGACTCGGAGCAAACTGCCTCCTGACTCCATGTAAAAACATGCCGACCCCAAGAATGTTGCCGACCCGACCTCCTAATGCCGACACGAGAAATACTTTAGCCGACCCCAAGAAAACAAGTTGCCGACCCGAAGCAAGCATAAATGTGCTGACCCGAGTTTCCCTAGGTGATGACCCGAAGCAACCTTACATCTGACCCGAAGCAAACTGCCTCCTGACTCCAAGTAAAAACATGCCGACCTGATTAATGTTGACGATCCCTCCATTCTTGCCGACCCGAGAAAATTCACTTGCCGACTCGAAGTCCATAGCTCGCCGACCCGAAGTAGGCACCGATCCCTCTGAAATGCACCGATCCCAAGTGACCCGAAGTAGCCATTCAAGTGACCCGAAGTAAACTGCTTCAAAACCCGAAGCAGACCCACAAGCGACTCGAAGCAAACTCCAAACATCTCGAAATGACTCATTTTTTGTCGAAACTCATATTTTAAGTATCCCACGCCTTTTGTCCATCGACTATGTCGAATCCGGGCTTCATAACCATATTTATCATCCATGATTGATCGTCTATCCTTCCAGTCGAGTCAAACCCATAGTATTCCAACCTCGACAACTGTGTAGTCGATTGGGTTAAATCCGCCTGTACGCTGCCTTGCCAAAAGGTGGGTTAACACTTTGTCCCCCAAAACATGCCTTGCGATAGGAAGGTGTGTTTTGTAGCGTGATAAGCCTGATGTTCGAAATCTGATGATGACCTGTGAAGAGATTAATGATCTTACCTGATTGTGAATAGCGATCGTTCGAGATCGTATGTCGTTCGAGGCAATATGTGACAGTTCGTGGTCGAGTGCCATTCGAGGCGAATTGTGACCGTTCGAGGTCGGGTGCCGTTCGGGGCGAATTGTGATCGTCCGAGGTCGGGTGTCGTTCGAGGCGAATTGTGACCGTTCGTGGTCGGGTGCCGTTCGAGGCGAATTGTGACCGTTCGTGGTCGGGTGTCATTCGAGGCGTATTGTGACCGTTCGAGGTTGGGTGTCGTTCGAGGCGAATTGTGACCGTTCGTGGTCGGGTGCCGTTCGAGGCGAATTGCGACCGTTCGAGGTCGGGTGATGTTCGGGGTGAATTGTGACCGTTCGAAGTCGGATGCCGTTCGAGACGAATTGTGAATATCAGACATTACATTCAAATGAGTCTTATAATTGAAATGTCCAACTAACAAAATCAAGTCTAGATACAAAGAAAAGAAAAAAAAAAGCAAAACTAAAACATCAAAATGCAAGCATATCCACAGTGGCGGTTTATAGTCATCTCAGAGCATGCTTGAGAACCGCTCATAATCCCGTGCATGTGTAAGTGACTTAACCATTTCATTGTGGAGTTTATTATTTATTCTTCATTGTTCCAATCAGTTGATGACAAGATGACGTCTCGATCCGGGGTCGTCTTTGTTTAATGCCGATGGTGGCTGCTCCTGCTCCACCGTCATCGCTCGCCTTTTCACGTACTATAACAGCATGTCATTTCGAATGTGTCCTTCGATCTCATCCCTCAAGTGCCTACAATCTTTTGTACTATTGCCGCCTAGCTCGTTGAATAGGCAGTATTTGTCTGACTTCCTTTCATTATTGGTTCGCTCCTTCCTGATTGGCCTTCGGTAGGGAACCTGCCCTTAGTGTCTTGGTATATTCGCTCTAAAGTCTCGCTCAAATCCGAATAAGAAGTGAATCTTAGTTCCTTTCGTGGCCGCCTCAGTTCATTAAGGCCACCCTCTGCTTTTCACTTCCCTTTATCTTTATTTGAATCTTTCCCGGACGGATCTTCGCCTTTGACTGCATAAACTTCAACTTCATCTCCTTCCTCTCTTTCAGCTTTCGCGTCTTCCTGTCGCAGAAACCAATCTACCTCATGGTAAAACTCTCCTAGATCCATAGGTGGATCCCTTGTCAATGAATTCTTGAATTCCGTGCCATCAGCTATGCTAGATACAGCTGCCATCAGGACCATGGATGGACCTGGGCGATCAACCGATGCAGCCGCTGCATTAAATCGCGTCAAAAAATTCCTTAAAGACTCTCCGATCTTTTGTTTTGGTGTTGTCAAACTCATCACGTTTTTAGGTCTTGAGATATGAACTCTAAACTGTCTCATAAATCTCTTTATCAACTCGGTCCATGTTCCAATGGAGTCGCTTTCCAATTGCCTAAACCACGATGCTTCTATATCCGTCAAATACAAAGGAAAACACCGGGTCATGACCTCCTCCAATGCCCCAGTACTTCCATGTGCCTCATATACCTTGTCAGATGAACAGCAGGATCCGTTCTTCCATCATACGTCTCCAATGTTGGTAGCTTGAATTCAGGTGGATTCCTAGCCTGCCTAATTGCGGGGCAAAGGGGCTCCTATTCACATCCTCTAAATCTTTGTTCACCAATCCTCCTCTCATGGCCCGTCTGAATATTTCTGCCAATCTGTCATTGTCTCCAAGCGGTAGTCTTTGTTCGTTGCCTCCGACTTGCCCACCGAGTTCTCGAGGGAATCTTGAAATCTGCTTTCCTGGACGAGCATTCATTCCTCTATCGACACCAAATTGCACAGCACCGCCTGGTATCCTACCGGGAATTGAGCCAACGTGACCCAGAGGCATGCCCCCTAGTTCAGGGGCTGTTCCTGATGGTCCCGCTCTGTCCTGAATCCCGGTTGTTCTGATTCCCTGATTCTGGTTCTGGATTGCCTCCATTCCTGGTGCTCCAGCTTCGCGATCCTCATTTCCAGCATTCCCTGCAATTCCATTCCCTTGACTTTGCATTCCGGCTTGTCCAACCTATCAGAGTAGGTTTTGTATCATGTCCTCCTGTCTTTTCAACATCGTTTCCATCTCGTCTCTAGTAATATAGATTGAGGCCTGATTAGCTCCTAAGGAAGCCTCCTGACTTCCTTCCTGCTGACTTCTTTCCGTTCTCTGTCTCCTGGTTGATTGCTTTGCCATAGTTTCCAGAATCCGGGTTCCTAAGCCTTTAAATCCAAAATCCAAGCTTCAGAATCCCTGAGAGCTAGCTCTCTCAATGAAAGCACCAAAATTGGTCACTAACACCCAAAAGCCATTGAACGCACCAATTCACAGTTTCAGATCACAGATAGAATGTATGTAGAGAGTATAAATATGAAGAACAATCAAAAATTAAAAAGAAAGCAGTAATAACACAGGATTTATAGTGGTTCGGCTAACTCCGGCCTACATCCACTCCAGAAATTTTCTTTTTATTGATTAGAGAATTGATTACAGTTACAATCCCAAGTTTTTTAAAACAAAAAATGGCAGAGTAACTTGAACAGCTTTTGTAGAAGAAGTTATGGAAGAACATAATGAGAATCCCTTTTCTGAAGCACCACCTGTCGTATTTATAAGCAAAATCCGGGTTACTGGGCTTCCTAGGCGATACGGGCCCATAAAAACCATAATCGAGTCCATACTGTCGACCACTGATTTCCTGGAGACCAACCCCAAGAGACCAGGGTAGTGACCCGGAGCAGCCTCCATTTTGACCCGAAGCAGATTGCAATGTGACTCCAAGTAGAAAACATGCCGACCTGAGAATCCAACCATGCCGACCCTAAGTGACCCGAGTCATGACCCGAAGCAGGTTGACTAGTGACTCGGAGCAAACTGCCTTCTGACTCCATGTAAAAACATGCCGACCCCAAGAATGTTGCCGACCCGACCTCCTAATGCCGACACGAGAAATACTTTAGCCGACCCCAAGAAAACAAGTTGCCGACCCGAAGCAAGCATAAATGTGATGACCCGAGTTTCCCTAGGTGATGACCCGAAGCAACCTTACATCTGACCCGAAGCAAACTGCCTCCTGACTCCAAGTAAAAACATGCCGACCTGATTAATGTTGCCGATCCCTCCATTCTTGCCGACCCGAAGTCCATAGCTTGCCAACCCGAAGTAGGCACCGATCCCTCTGAAATGCATCGATCCCAAGTAACCCGAAGTAGCCATTCAAGTGACCCGAAGTAAACTGCTTCAAAACCCAAAGTAGACCCACAAGCGACTCGAAGCAAACTCCAAACATCTCGAAATGACTCGATTTTTGTCGAAACTCATATTTCAAGTATCCCGCGCCTTTTGTCCATCGACTATGCCGAATCCCAGCTTCATAACCATGTTTATCATCCATGATTGATCGTCTATCCGTCCAGTCGAGTCAAACCAATAGTATTTCAACCTCGACAACCGTGCAGTCGATTGGGTTAAATCCGCCTGTACGTTGCCTTGCCAAAAGGCGGGTTAACAGATATTTAGGTCAATAATTATGTTATAACTTATAACACAAATTCAAGTATCTCCTTTCGTTTATCTGAGTCGGTATTCAAAATTTGTTATCCATTACTTCTGAAATAAATTAATAATTCAAATTTCATTTTTCTCTTTCTTTTATAATGGCACAGACTATCTATAATCGCTAGTTACAAACATAGTTATTTGAAAATCGTGCTCATAATTTTTGTAATTCTAATACATTGAATTTATTTTTATATACATGTTTCGTACATGTCAAGATACGACAACCTTTTTCTTGCACCATGAACTAACTCAACCATTCTGTTGTATCGTTTTTCATTATAAAAATGTTTAATCATTCATGCCATATGTGCATGGAATAAATAATTATTTTTTCTCATTACCTTTACCATAGATCTCTGCATTTACATGGATCATAAGCACTTTAATCATGACCATCAACACATATTATATCGTATCGGGATTCATAAATTTGCTTATAAAAAGCAATATGGTGATGGCATTAAAAGTTTTTGCTAGAATAATAGGCTTTTCAGGCATGCTCGTCTACGTAGCTGCTATATTATACTTAGTAATTAGGAAAAATAGAAAAGCGACTCAACCTTCCTTACCTAAATAGGTTATGCATTATCATGTTTCATTCAATTTCGAAATGGCTATGGATGGATATCGTATTTGATTATGTGACTCAAATGAAGTTATCATGAAGTTACCTATATAGAGGAAAGCCGTCATCCCAAATGCATTGCATAGAAGTTTAACAATTACCTATATGAAAAAAACGATAAGCGCATTTATTTATGATTATTTATTTCAATTAAATGTAAAAAAGAAATAAATGAAATATGATCCTTCTAAATGTAGACATAAGCATAATAAATTATATCTAAAAAAAGATAACTGCTTACTAGATGTTTTAAAGATTATTTTCAACCAAAAGTTAAACTCATGTAAAATAAGTAAATGTCTCACCATATCTGCAGCTAATCGAGTCATTCCTTTACGACCGCATGTATCAAGTAATCCTCTTCATTTCCTGTATTAGACATTAAAAAAACAGGTATAAGATTCTTTAGTTGTTACTTGAAGTCCTACACATCTATATAAGTAACATAATTGAATATACAAAAATAAAATTCATTTTCAGCACTAAATTCACATGTTCTGTACATTAAAATGCTAGTTTTCAATAACCTAAAAATTACAGGCTGAATGAAGCTCAATTGTAGATGCCATACAACTATGAAAACTATTCATGTATTAGGTATGGTCAAAATGTTTGCTAGATTTAACATCAAGTAATAATTTATAGGAACCAAAACTTTATGCCAGGTTTCTTTAGTGTGCATTTGATGCAGTTAACGTTATGTATTTTCTTGTTCTAATACCTTACATAAAAAACTAAATTTCCAATGTAACAACAACAACTAAGCCATTATTCCCAAACAAGTTGGGGTCAGCTAGAGATAGAACTCAAAACTAAAAGACAAAGTCAATTTAAAAGTCATAATAACAATAACAATAATAATAAAAACCATGATAATAATACTAAAATAAAGTCAAATAAGTAAACAAATAATAAAATAATAATAATAATAACAACTAAGTAAAAATATTAAAAAAAATATTAAAAAAACCATGATGATAATGATAATACTACTAATAATAATATTGATCGAAGACTAAATACTATGTCTTAGGCTCCTATTCACTGGTCATATAATCTAAAACTTATAACACTGCCCCTAAGCCGCCCTTAAGCAAAAAAACAAAAAAAAACAAACTCCTAGCTCATGGTTCTGGTACGTGGATCGCTAATTTCCACACGCACATGTCTGACACTAGCTCTTCGGATATATTCCAATCCTTCAAGTTCCATTTTACTACTTCCTCCTATGTCAACCTTGATAGACCTCTACCTCTCTTTAAGCATTCGACGCGGCCTAAATTCCAACGTGCACAGGTGCCTCGGGAGGCCTCCATTGGAGATGTCCAAACCATCTTAAGCGGTGTTGGACTACCTTCTCTTCAATTGGTGCTACTCCAAGTTTATCACGTATATCATCATTTCTAATCCGATCCCTTCTTGTATTACCACAGCTCCATCGCAGCATACGCATCTCTGCAACACTTATCTTCTGTACGTGTTGCCTTTAATAGACCAACATTCTGCACCATACAACATCGCAGGCCTGATTGCCGTCTTTAAGCTTCTATGGGACTTTCCTGTCACAGAGAATACCAGACGCTTGTCGCCATTTTACCCATCCCGCTCGAATTCTAAAACTAACATCTTCATTAATCTCACCATTATACTGCAACATTGATCCTAAGTATCGACATGATTCCTTCTTAATAGATTACACTGTAATTTTCCATAAGAATTAAATACTCTAAAAAGTAATAGGGAAGCAAAAAAAAGAAACTAATGTTTCAAAATTACTAAAACTACCTTTAACATTTAAAAAATACAATCCGTGACAACACAAGTTTCAGGCACAAAAACAACTTTTAATCAATGATTAAGAGTATTATGTACAATTCATTCCAAAAAGCAAGCTCTACTTGAGAAAAATGAATAAATAAGAAATAAATGGATATCAAACACCAACCCTACACTCAAATGCACATGAAGGGTCATATGGTACAACAGTGGATATAATACCACAGGAAGCAAAGCTTCATCAAGAAGTATCTTTTATGACATGTAAATACCAAAATTTATTGAGTTACTTTTCCATGGACAAATAATGACTAATAGTTATGTCAAATTGTGTAGAATACAATTTGGAAAGAAGCTTTTATGAAAAAATATTTGGTAAAAAAAGATAACTTAGCGAAAATTTAATGAATAGACAATCAACCATTTACATTTGTATCTAACATAGCAAATTGTCAAATATAAGTTTAAAACAGAACTGATACATTGGTCATTAACTATTTTAGTTTAATTAGGGAAATTTTCATATCATAACCAAGTATGGATTTCAGTTGAAACTCTTTCCACTTTATGCGATTAAAGCATAATGACGTGCACATATGCAACTCACATAAAACTAAACCAACATATAGATGGATATACTCTAGTAAACTAAATTGCAAACTGAAAAAAATAGTCTCAATTACTATGTAAAGTTGTTTGCATATAAGAGAAATGCTTTTTCACTAAAAATATTAATTAAACCTATATTATCAGAAAAATATTTGTTAACATGATACCTTCATAAAGCCAGAACCAAATTTGTTATATTTAATTTTTGCTACCCATCAGAAACAACGTTACATATTTCATGCACTGAATCATTTCAAATTCACAAAGAGAGGAATAATTATTATGTTGTGCAATTTCAAAATGAATATGACTTCAATAGAATTTCACATAAAAAAACATATTCCTACTTCGGAAAATTATTAATAATGGACAACAGCCTCACCTTTAGACCTACAACCAATAACTGAGCTCCTTCACCAATCACAGATCCACCGCCACAACAAACACCAGCAACCGACCCAAATTCACTAACTAAGCATGCGCAAACCTCCATAGAAAGTCGTCTATCTCAGCATCATACCACAAACCAAAACACAACCAACTAGGGTTGTTATGGTAATGGTTACCGTTACCATTTTGTAAATGCGATTACCGTACCATTTTTACTAGTAAACTAAAATTGTTTACCGTTACAGTTACCGATTGACTGGTATACAGATGACTGGTATACCGATGAACTGGTATACCGATGAACTGGTAACCGTTACATTGGTAATGGTAAATTACCGTTTGTCTAGAAAAATAATAAATTGATATATTTTTACACTGAATGATGCTTCATCATATATCTCATTGGGTCATTTAATAAAGGACATAGAAAAGAATTGTATTTATCATCATTTGAGTTGACTTACTGAAATAAATTTAACTGTTTTCTTATTTCTAAATTCCTGTAATACAACATCTTACATCAATATCATGTATTATGAATGGACTGGTAACTTGCCATTACCATTGGTTTTGAAAAAATATTACCGATGTTTTACCGTAAATGGTAAATTTACCGTTACCGTACCGATAATGCTGGTATACTGACTTTACTTTAAAATGGTAACCAATTGACTGGTAATGGTAACATAACAGCCCTAAACCTTACCTCATCAAAACTCATCACCGATGCTAGAACAGTTCCTCAAGCACCCCTGCCAACCACCTCCTTCCACAACCCAAGCCAACTCTATCACCTGAACCCAACGCCATCAAATTAACATCCCTAGATCTCCACCGCACCACAAAATCCAACATCGACTCCCTCCTTCACCAAAACCCGTAACCCAAACACTCACCAGAAAACCCAACTGCACCCAAAGTCGAACTCACAGCCCTAATTGTGCAACGGTAAAACACCATTCTAAACCCAATAACTCATCACTGAACCTACGACACAAAATCGAACCGTGAAACAACCTAAAATCACCTCCCCTTCGACATAGCCTACCTCCACTATCACCAGCAGTCCAACTTGTAGCAGCAAACTTTTAAAAAAAAGGACGGATGTGAAAAGGGAGAAGAAAGAGCAGTGGCGGCTCATTTTATGACGTAGGGCAAGACTGTATTCTTGATTAAGGAAAAAAATGGATTTGGGCTTAATAAAAGGGAAAAAAAGAGAAGAAATGGAGGGTTGAGATCGACGATGGAGTTGTGGTACACGTATTATGGAGATCGACAATGGAGAGAGGGAGAGAGATCAACAGATGAGCGTGTTGGAGAGTTTGATTTTTAACTAAATTAGGGATAGGGATATGTGGGAGAGAGGGTGAGAGGTCGATGTTGAGTGGTAAAGGGGCGCAACATATTTTTATTTTCTCCCCTTTTCATGTTCACTCATAGGCAACGTTTTGGAGTTTTTTTGTTTTATTTTAATAATCCATTCACATAATCGCAGCATTTTTATTAAAACACTGCGTAATTGTGCCGTGAAAAGTAGATTTTGTTGTAGTGTATAATTTATTTTGTATTTAATTTGAATTTATAGAGTGGTGGAGTGTAGGGGTTGTTTTGTGACTATTTTCTAAAGCTAAAAATGAAATCAATCACGTTGTATTTAATGATGAGGAAGAAAACTCTGGAGATTTAAAAGTCTAGAGAAAGGAAATGTGAGTTTTAGGGTTTAGGTTTGCTGGATTTGGGCTTAGCAAATCAGGTTGTTTTATTATCATTTTATTTCTTCTTCCTTCTTTCTATAGTTTGTACAACAATTCTAATTCAAGCCCAAATACAAATCAATTCTATCTCAAAATTTCTTTCTAATAATTCATTCCATTATTTATTTTAAAATTTTATTTTCCATACTTTTACATATTTAATCGATCATTTTTATTTAAATCATTTACTAATTAATTTCTAAACTATATTAGTACTTTACTTTCCTTATCAATTTTTTTTTAAATTTATCATTATTTCCAAAATAACTAATTCATATTAAATTTAAGTACCCAAAAATTCATATTTTTAACCCAATATTAAACAATTTCTGAATTAATTTATTTCGCAATTCTCAAAACACCCATTATTCACAAAATTATTTAATTCCATTATTATTTAGCTCATTATAAAATTCCAATATTCTAAAATAAATTTAAATTATTTATTTTACATTCCAAAAATCCATTTTTAATTAATTAAACAGTTATTATTAATTACCCTTAAAAACCAGGTTGTTATAGAAGGACAGGCTAAGGTTGTTGTGAATCATGGGTCAGTATTCATGTTTCTTAAAAGCTAAAATTTATAAATAGGGTAGTGTATCGTCGTTTTAAAATAAATGAATAAATAAAGAAAAAGAATAAGTTTTAAGGTCTTTAAATAATTGTGAAATACCAGGATAAACATATGCATTAACTCATAACTAAATTCTGACTATGTTGAAATGTGTCTTGATTTATCTAAAAATAAAAAGATGAATGTTTGGAAAATTTTACATCCGATGAAAAAATAATTAAATTTTAGTGTTAAAATAATCTTTGGAAGTCTTTGCCCCGAATATTTTAAAATAAAATGGTGTTTAAATGTTTTTGGAAGTTGACTTTTTAAACTGCGTGCAAATTTGATTGAAAAGTGAAAAAGATTTTTATTGAAATTTTTTATTTTTACATGCCAGATACTAAGCATAGGGAAGATAGATGGGTTAATAAATATGAATTTAGTGGTGCATTAAGGCCAATGTTAGGATTAAACACGGATGGTAACAAGGGAAAAGCTGTTTTACCCTTGGAGTTTCTATTTCCATACCTTATCAACGACGTACGAGAGTTCGTTTTTGGATTCAATTCCATTTTAGAGCTTGGAAACAAGCCTTCTTATGCATATTGTACATGGATTTTTGGAGAAAATCCGAGGCAACGAGGAAAATTCCAATGTACAATGGGATTGGTACCTAATAAAGTGGTAAGAATGTGAAATTTTCCACACAAATTCCTTTCCCAACATAGGAGTGAACGTCTAGGAAACGAAAATACGACGCGTTAGATTTTTGGATGGTAGGAATTGGATGCAAAATTGGATGAACCATGCTTCGCGTGGAAAAGTTTTTCAAAAACCTGTATACGTATAAAACTGCCAGTATATATAGGTTGTTTGTATCATATTTTCAAAACGTTTTTAAGAGAATGCATTCATATAGGATGGCCTGATTTAGAATCATTATGCATATATGTTTTCCATGTTGTGATACACTATGCACTTGTGTACATTTGACTACAAAATTTAATGTACACTAATTAGTTGGATAGTTTAGGATGGTTACTGATTATCCTATGATTTAACCATTAGAGTAATTTCAAAGATGAAACTCTTTTAAGGGGGAAGAATGCAACACCACGTACAATTTAGGTTAATAATTTAATAATTAATAAGGCTCCAGAAAGGAAATTTGAGCAAACGGTGGAATTTGATCATGAAACATGCATCATTGCGTTCGTGACGATTTTCTGAGCAACTTTTATATTTGGAGTTTCACGATCGAAGTTTAAACAAAGAAGTTACGAGCATTTAACGAGTTTAGAATGAAAATAATTAGAAAACAAAATATACTATTAAATAAAATAATTCACCGAGACCCACCGGTCGACCCCCCTCTATGGCCCAATCAACCGTCAGGGGTCGACCGCTTATAAATGTGCGGTCGATCGATCGTACAAATGACGAATAGGGTTGAACCTCGGCCAGCGGTTCGGATTTAATATTTTTAATTGAGCGGATACGATTGATTCGAGCGTCTATAAATTCAGGCCTAACCCCTCACTTCTCTCCTTATATTTTCTAATTCAAGCAGTGAAGCTCTGCCATTTTTTATTCTCCGCTATTCCTCCTAACTATAAAATAATTTGTGTTTATGCAAATTAGAGAAGAGCATCAAATAATAAAGAAGAAGAGAAGAAGCGAATCAGCGTTGCGCAATAGCAAGGTAAATTTCAATATTATAAGTTTATATTCCCCTTAGCCTCAAATCTCCTCTTAGATATGTAATTCTAATAACATGTATATACATTTTTATACATATTTCTTGGATTAAAAAGGAGATGGAATTGAATCAAGGAATCAGATTCAGATCTGGAGGTTTGGAAAGCTTAAAAAGGTGAGTGAGAAATTATGTAATTTGTTTAGAACATTGGAATTTATTTCGTTGGTTTTTTATTTAATTATATGCCTAAATAAAGATCTAAGAGTTATAGGTTCGGATTAAATGCATAAAAACATTGCCTACATATTCTGCAATTTAGGAAGATTGAATAGGAATATTATTTATGCCCAGATCTGAAAATCAGTCCCCAAGTTATTAAAAGTTGAATATGGATAAAGAAGTAGAATTTATTCCAGATCTACAATCGAGGTGTAAAGATGTTAGTACAATTTAGTTTTTCCCCAATTCTATTGGAATGTGAATTTTTGTATTTTTATTTGTCGGAAATATTATCCGTTTAACCTCCATAAATTTGTCTAATTTCTTAACTACACAAAAAAAGTGTAGTGTTTAATTTGACAAGGAATATACACAAAAAGGGGAAAGAGATGCGTAAAGTATGGGTTTCCTTTCCGTAGTTTACATTGTCTATTTCAATAAAAAGGAAAATAAATAATTTCTTGTAATTTCAAACGAAGCACATCTCTTATTTCATGTTAATTTGTGGAAAGTTACAACGGAAAACCATTTTAGAAGGATAATTTTAATTGATTAAAATATGAAATACAATATTCTAGTTAAGGATTAATAACTGAACATAATAATAAATTTATAAACATATATAACTGCTCTAAAAAATTCAAAATAAAATATAATTAATACAACATAATACACGTTAATATTCACATTAGATGTAAATTGAATGTTCGAATAGATCAAGTAATAAATAGTAGGATTAGGAAATAAAGATGGAAAGATTATAACTCCAAAAATGAATAGGCAATAAATGTGCAATAAATTGGGAATTGCAAGAATTTAAATAGCTATAAATGGATGAAATGTGACTGATTTATGAAATTGGAAGGGTAATTATGGAAAGATAAGGAAGAAATAATGGATAAGATTTGAATAAGTAAATAAATGTCTTTAGAAAATGTCCGTTAAGATAATAATCATTTATTATAAATAAAGAGACATTTATAGAGATAATAAATAAAACATGCTAGGTGGCAATTAAATAATAAGGTAGTATCATTGTCATTAGAGCAAATCATATAGCCTTAAATAAGTAAACAGAGATTAGTGGGTTGTACTCAATATTAAAGCTTAGAATAATTTATTTGATTTAGTAGGTTGGAATGCGAGATCAGTAGAGTTACACAATAGAAGTCTGCCCTTCATTGAGAAGCTACCAGCAGTTGTGTACACTTACTACTGATGTTGGACATCTCCAACCTTAGGACCGGTGGGAAAGTGATCTACGCTGTGGATAGATTAGGGAGAAATATGCCTAGGTGTTCACCTCAGATTTGAAGTATTAAATGGCTCGGTACCTTCTTGGGAAATGTTGGGAAATGGGGTCCGCTTCATATCCAAAAGAGAGGTAGTAAGTAACTAAAGGGGTATTTTCTTAGACTTAGTATAAATAGAGATGCCAGCTGTGGAGGGTCAGTGGGCTATGTCAGTAGTTGGTACCAATATAGTTATAATAGGCCTGGCATATAGGCTTTGATGCCCAACTATCCCGAACGAGCAGTAGCAAAGACTTGGGTTATTCCCTAACGGATTTCACTTGCTACTAGTGTAACATCCATATAGGATACACATGAACTTTATGGTAGATGATTAGATGAAAAATTAGTTTAGTGGTTAGTTAACCCTTATATGAGTCTTTGAGTGGGGTAGTAGTACGGAAATTAAATTATATATTATACTATAAAGCCGTATATAGAAGTCATCGATCTCTATAGCTTGGACCGATAGACCAACGTTGACGATGCGAAGGGCCCACTTCATATTTAAGAAGTATTAAGTGGTCAGCGTTTTGGGTTGAGAAACGATTAGAATGTATATATGTACATAGGCATATATATGCATAGTATACATTGGAAAAGGTTATGGTAGATATACTGTACGCGCGCGCGCGCGTGTGTGTGTGTATATATAATTCAATGGATTGGCCATAAATAACAGACATAACATTTAAATGGAAACCAAACAGTTTAAATTTATGTTATGGATAAAGTATGTAATTTTCCAATCAATAGAACGTTGTTCTGACTCCCTCCTCATTACAACCCATAGGATAGATTTAGACGAAGGGGTCACTGGAGCAAGATGGAACGGTATATTGAATCCCGACCATTTACTACTTCCTACATAGGGAAGAGGTGGGCTCTCACACAACCACTTAATACATTCAATCCCTAAAGTAGGTCATTCGTCTATGATCCGTACGCCACAGTTACGTCTCACATTAGTCCAACTATTCGTACGTAACGATAGCCAGATAAGCTGGACAGATTTACCCTACAGAATTTGGGACTAACCTTGTATCATCAGTGGTTACTTATTATAGGCGATGTCTCGCATCAGCCCCAAAGTCACACTATTGGTAGCCAAATTAGCTGGGCAGACTTCTGTGTGCTTTTGACTGACCTCGCATCTCTTTCACTTAGTCATAATTTATAACACTCCTTAACATATTATCACATATCTCATTGTATCCATTATTAAGGCCTTATAAGAAAACTTCTTATTTCTCCTCTATAATTAATTACTTGCCTTTGAGGGATTCAATAATAATTAATAACCTATTAACTGCGTAATTAATGTGTTATTTACGCTAATTTATATATACATATATACGCACCTTGTAAATTTCTAAGCGTACGGAGATTATGCCCTAAACTAGCCTTTAAATGTTAAATCTTCGAAAATTATACAAGTCTCATTTCCATATTAACAAATATACTATAAATCCAATATTCATAATTCAATTAACAGACTTGTATAAAA
The DNA here is from genome assembly GCA_030737815.1 of Allium fistulosum. Lineage (NCBI taxonomy): Eukaryota > Viridiplantae > Streptophyta > Magnoliopsida > Asparagales > Amaryllidaceae > Allium > Allium fistulosum. Next base: position 706,014,928 of record CM060903.1, on the reverse strand, counting down.
TAGAATCTAAACCTAATTTTTTATACTATAAAAATGGAATAAATCAATATTAGAAACTTACATTTAAATACTTTTATGCTATATTCAACTTTTTTTACATGAAATTAGACAAAGGGAATTTTTATTCAAATTGTGAAAATAAGCGGTGCAAACTACGAATAAGAATTTGTACCTTGCACATCATTTCCTAATCAAAACCCTTAATCAGATCTAAAGAAAAAGATAAGAAGTGGAATAGAAGGTAAAACATTGAAATTGTAAAATCTACGCAAATTCCAATATTTTAATATATAAAAACAATTAAGGTTCCAACCTAAGAATTGACATTTCACTTTAGAGGAATTATAACGATACGCATTAATGTTTTGAATGGGAATATTTCATTTATTTAAATATTCAAATTTGATTTGAACGTGATAAATAATAAAAAAGAAATTGTTAATAAAATGACTTGATTTTCAATGTTATTTTTAAATGAACTTATAGGATTTTTCCATAATTTTTAATTTGGAAAATATTTAAATTATCGTTGTCGTATTATTCGGCAAATGTTGGTATTTTTCAAATTTCACAGAATAAGATAACCATTGTATTTTATTGTTGTTTTGTGATCGTGTCGCATTGTTGTACGTGATCGTGTTTTTATTTCTGTCGTTAGTGGTTCATACGCAAATGGTATATTGTATAGTGAAGTGTCGGTATATTTAAATTAAATAACCCTTACTTTCACTCTACTTTTCTCACTCTTGATTACTCCTTCCTCCTCTTCATTTTATTTCCCTATAAAAGAAAAATCAATCCACCTCATTTCCATAATCTTCCCCGGAGATTTAGGCAACAAAATCGAGCGTCGTCGGATCCGTTAAACTCATGGCGAGGTGGGGATCAAATCCATGTGAGTGTTGTCGAGTGCAGTAATGGTTGGGGTTGTTTAACGTTGCAAGGAAGAACTAGGGTTTCATATTTTATGGCTAGAGGCGACGTTAGGCTTCGGTGTTGGTGGCATTGGGTTTCTCATGTGGAGGAGCATTGGCGGTGAAAGATTGGTGAGGTGCAATTATGATTTGGGAGTCGCGACATGTTGGAGGTGTAAGGAAGGGTGCAGGTCGGAATTTGATAGGCTCGATCGAGTTGGGGTTGGTCAAGTATGTGGCGAAGCACTCGTAAAGAGGAGTGTGGTGGTGAAGGCGGTTTGTCGATTTGTCGCTTGTGGCAGGAGAATTGGTGGAAGACATGCACGGCTTTGGGTGGGTTCATGTACGCATGCATGTTTATGTATAGGAGGGAGATTTGAATTAGGGAAGAAGGGTAATTAGTTCGATAATTAAGTTAATCGATTGTTTTAATTAATCCAAAAACTTATAAAATCAATATCTTCTCCGTATGAGGTCCAATCGAGAAATGGTCTTTTACGTTATGCTCGTGGGAGCATTATCTACATGTTGGAATTGGTTTTGTCGGGTTTGGAGCAAGTGGAAATTTTAGCTAAAAACAAACACCATTCGATTTCGGATCGAACGGGAATGCTTAAACGTCGGCTAGAATTTTAGTGAGTTAACTCACCTTTGATTGAAAAATATATGATAAATAGTAGATATAAATAACTGTTTGCATGCTTGAATGATTTATTTTTTTGGTTTGGATGAATTTCCATTTTTTGGAAAAATGGATGACGTATAAAATGATATACATGGAATACAAGGAATTTGTAGAGGAATCCGGATTCCTCACCGTTGTGATTTTAAATTTCAGTTATATATATGTTGTACAAGTTGTTGAATGTCAAAACTTGGTAGTTTTGGCCATATTGGATATGACTTTAATATGTTGAAAAGTTGAACCCTTTTAATTATAGATATATGGAAGCACTTGTTAAGTACTATGGTAGTTATTGACCTGATTATAGTATTTTGAAATACTATTATTTGCTATTTTGATTTGAAAATGGTTTTGATTCGGAAAATGATTTTAAATCTGACTTTTGGATTTTTCTGTGGTATTTTATTTAGAAATAGTTTTTGAACTTCTTTATTTTACTCTAACCTTTTTGGAAATGTTTTAAATGTATTTCGAGAAGTATTTATTTTATAGAAAGTTAATATAATAATGAATGTTTATATTAAAGGAAAATAAAGGGGAAGTTATCTTTTATAATAAAATGATTCTGTTTTTAAAGAAGATAAAAATATTTTGGAATACATATTTGTGAAATGATTTATATAAAATGTTGTATGGAAAGAGAGATATATAAATGGTATTTCATAAATAAAAGAATAGATTAAATAATATTTTATAAAAGGGAAATGATATCGTTTTGATAAATTGGAAAATAAATCACACTTGTGAAATTATAGTGATATATGTAATGATTGTTTATGGAAAGTATTTAGTCCTATCCTGAAACTGAAGATTTGTAATAAATATATGAGCTTTAAAATCAAGGGATTTATAAAAGAAGTTTTACAAAAAGGAAAGAGATTTATAAAAGAAGTTATATAAATAGAAAGGAGATTTATAAAAGGAGTTTGTAAATATAAAAGTGATTCATAAAAAGTAGTTTTATAAAAGGAACGAGATTTGATTTCCTTAAATGATCTTTATAACTTATGGTGGTATAGAAAGTATTGTTTTCATACATAACACCAAATTCCGATGTATGGAAACTCATCTCTATCTATAAGAGGTTAAGAATGTACATCGAGGCCAGAATAGTATGCTTACTTGTCCGACTACATTGTTAATCGATGGATAGTGCAAGTTTAAAACTGAAAAGTGGTGGTAAGTATATTTGGTATAATATCCATGCTATCAATTTACTTACACCAGAAAATGAGTTTGGGTTTATATTAAATAATGTTTTAAGTTATATTTGTTTTTGACCCATTTAAGTATGCTTTTGAAAATATGAAATATTTCTTAAGATTAGTGAATATATTTATACCGTGGATATAAGTATATGGAGACGTTTTCTAAGTATTGAAAGTGAAGTGGTTTGTGAATATACTTATACCATGGAGGTAAGTATATGAATATTTCCTAGTATTGAAAAAGTATAGAAGATTTGTGAATATATCTTTGTAAAAGTATTCTAATACAAGTATTTACAAAGTGGTTTTAATTAATGAAATGATTAACTAAAGAGGCTTAGTGGTTGCATATGTGCTTGACCATGCTTGGTTTCCATATGAAATTAAATCTCTGGTTTGATTGTTTGATTATTTGATAGTTAAATAACTGACTATCAAAACTTGGCCGGTTATGAAACTATTGATTGTTGGTTCGAAGAGACTGGGATCGGATAAGCATGAGTTATCCGAAAACCACTTCCAACTGGCATTAGCATTCGAATTGAAGACATCTTGAAGATGATAGAATCGAAGATGAAGTTCTTTGAATTGCAAGGGCTACATGCTTCTAATCCTTAGGATGATTTCAAAATGGATAAAGTAGAAGTAGTGCATTCGGTTTGTTCAGTCCTAGAATAACTTGTACGAATGAATGCTGACATTGCATTGTTGCCTGGATGACAGTGTTTCATTCCAAATGGTATTTACAAAAATGGAAAACGTAAACTCAAGCCTCACACCCAGAAATGACTAAAACAGGGTAGATGCGGCAGTGCTATATGGTTCGCTACCATTAGGGTATGATCATCACTTGTATCTAGATTAATATTTATGGAGTATATAAGGTAGGCCCTTGGAACGGTTTATCAAGTTGGCCGCCGGGGTAGTGATCATACTTGGTACTACCCAGGAAGGGGTAGGCCGGTTCTGTGTTGGTAGAGGTGCAAGGTTTGCAGCATCGGTAGATTTTTTCTAGAAGTGTATTGTACGGAAGGTAGTCCCTTATCTTGTCATTATTGGAATCCATCTTCCACTGCACAACTTACGGACTTAGTTGTATACCATTTATGTTGTAATGTGAAATGCAAACATTTCAGCTATGTTATATATTTATTTTAAACCAGAGACATTATTATAATATCATAAGACTTCCTATAAAATGGTTTGGTCATCATAAGGTAAAAACCCATCCGTGTTAATGTGCGGCATGGTCTTACGAGATACCTTTACTTTTGAAAGGTTTTATGACATTAAAAATCTATATGATTTGTGTTTCTCACGCTTGTTTACCAGACTGATCCAAATGTTATTTTTTTTATTGCTCGGGTCAACCCGAGCATATTTTCCGATTTAGTTATGATGCTTTGGAGCTTCAGGAGATGAGCTGGATGCCTCCAAGACGTATTCACGTATTTTATTTTCCGTTGTAGTTGTTGTTTTGTATTTATCAGCATTTATGAGGACATGCCGTTATAATAGTCAAGGCCGATGATAGGTTTGTTTACTCTGATTGATGTATGTATATTACAGTTTTCTTGTATAAAGATCATGCGTATATTATATATTACTCGTCACGATATGAGATTCTGTTCTGTCTTTTCTTTTGTTTCACCCCAAAAATTTGTCTTTCCGGGACTTGAATGCTCAATACGTGAATACCGTGGATGTATTAGTGTTGACTTTTGAGGGTCAAAAAGGCCGGTCATTACACGTGGTATCAGAGCTTAGGTTGAGCGAACACCTAGGCCTTGGTGGGGTAAACTCATTAAAGATAGGGTTAGTAACACCCTAGAATGAGTTGAGTGTATTGTATACGAGTATATATGCACGTCCAGATGGGCTTGCATTTAATCACAATGTAATGCATTTATAGTTGTACCTATGGAAGTAGATTTGGTAGTTGCATTGCAAGCATAAACTAAACCTGAAGCAATGCCCGAGAAGACCGAGATAATTGAAGAATATTCATGGAACCAGTAACTTGAAAGCATTCATAGTTTTATCATTCATTTCTTTTGTTTTAGTTTATTTTATACTATTGAAAATGGAAATAATACTTGTACTTTTACATGCATATGCTTTTTTAGTTAATGTGGGCTGTGAGCAAAAATGTATCTAAATACATCAATGATTAATTGTTTCCGCACCGCTCTTTTGTACATCAATGACCTATACAACACATGATTTATTTTAAGGTCATTCGTCTTTAGTTTTCCATTATGAACAAATAAATCATGGACCTTAAAATAAAGTTCACGCAGCAAAATCAAAAACAGTGCATGCTCAATCAGAACATCAATGCCTTGTTCATTTCAGAAAAAACAGTTTATTTATTATTCAAAGAATTTGGTATAATTCATGCTTTTACCATAAACTTATAACCATTTTTACCCTATATAAACCAAAAATCCACAGCCAACATACATTCAAAAATCACAAAGTCGGCAACGCTGCATAAGGAACTAAATAGCAGCAGCACCATTGGAACCACCATCATCGGTCCAGTTCATCTCTCCCTAGTGCCACAACATACTCTCCCAAAAGCAAAACTCTTCAAAACAAACATTCAACCTACTATCACTTATATTCCTTCTCCAATGTCCATCCACATACTTCCCTTTCACAGCTTGCCTTCTGTCCCACTCCAACTACGCCTTCTGCTTCGACCTCAAAAGGCAAAACCTCTGTAGATTCTTCGGCATTTTATCATGCACCTTCCACCATCTCTCATGCTCTACATCCCTCGCAAACTCCTGTAATATGTCCACATTCTAGTTGTAGTCATAGTCCCTAAAGCACAGCCATGACTTAATCCCCAAGTAATGAATCACGTACAATTCAGGCGGGTCTACCCCAAATAGTCTTATCTTCTTTGCCTTTATTTGATCGTCATCTCCTACCCAGAAGTTCTTCAAGAAGTTCATGTGTTTGGAGATTTTGTGTCACCACATGAAGATCTCATTAAGGTACCGTTGGTCCCCACCATTGTAGGACTCTATTTTGTTGATGTGGCCCATTAGAAGGTTGAAGGTGCGGTTGGAAGGTTCTAGAACTATGACGCCGGAGTTGAATAACGCGGCGTTGTTGCCTATGGCGGTAATTTCTGGAAAGGTGATGTAACACCCCTATTTTTAGTAACATTATTTAGGATATTTAATTAGCTAAATTAAATAAAATAATGTGATGATTAGGAGATTGAGATTTGTGATTAATAGGGGTAACCATGCCATGATAAAAAATGAACTAAAATAAAATGGTTAAGTATAATAGGTGAGGGCCAAATAAGAAAATGAGCATTCTAATACCCTAACTCTTAGCCATGTATCCTCAAATTCAAACCATTTGCAAAAATTAAACAAAGAGGTCGGCCACCATTAGAAGCAACTAGAGGAAGATAAAAGAATCAAGGGGAAACTTAATCAACTTAAATCCATTCAAATGTCAAACTCTTTAATCTCAAAAGCTAAGGTGAATAATGACTACATCTCATTTTTCCTATTATTTTCGGTTTTAAGATGAATCCGAAGTATTTTGCATGATTATGCCATGTTTTTGAATGATTAAATGTTTATATATGCTTTTTGATGATTTATACTTGTTCAAATAGATTTTATGATATGTTTTAATGTGAAAACCCTAATTAATGATATCCAAATGCCTTGTGATTTTAGATTTAGATCAGAAATGGTATTTTAGAGATGGGTTTGGATTTTCATAATTTTCTGAATTAATGTGGATTTTATATTAATTTTTTAGTGTAGAAAATGATTATTTGGGTTTTAAATTATTTATGGCTAAATAATTAATATTTTGGGTCTAGAATTAATATATGTTAGAAAACATATTAAAAATGATTTTCTGGAATTTTGTAGAATTTTCCTAAGTGTTTTCATGAATATATAAAATTATTTAAGGTATGGAACTTAAATGTTTTATATATTTATAAAAGGAGAATGAGTATTTTATAAATAAATTAAATTGTTTGTTTCTGAAATATTGGTAGCACTTTTAGAAAAGAAAATTAGCAACCAATAATATTTTGACAAACAAGGCAGGTTAGTTGAAAAGAAATTCTTTTTAAAGTAAAAATTGGTTTTTACATGCTTTAGCATGTTTCGCCACGTTCGACACAGGGGTTTCGACCAAGTACTGTTGCCTCCATGCCATTGAAACCAATGCACATAGTATCAATAACTTGGTACAAAGTGAATTGGACTAAGGCGGAAGGCACTAGGTCGAGACCAAAGGTTCCGAAGGGGTCGAAGCGTGTCTTAGCTTTTAAATGAAAACGCGCCTGCTTTGCTTTCGAAGGATATGCTTTCGACTTAGTTGGCTTTTAGTTGAGTCAAATGTTTTAAAGGAAAGGTTTCGAATGGGTTGCGCCTTTTGTTTTAAGTAAATGCTTTCGTCGAGGTCGAAACCCCTAGCTGTCGCTTCTCTTCCTTTCAACGCCAATGGTTTCGGAAGGTATACTTTGTTTTTAAAACTTAACCGCTTCTCCAATGCTTTCAGAAGGTTGGTTTCGACACCGTCTCTTCATTAGCCCTATACATTTTATCTGAATTTGGGAAACGATTAAGGGATTATGTAATTTGAATATGAAATGTTGTTTTGAAATGCAATCAGAAAAATGTTTTAATCTGTGATGTTTTTATTTCATATTCAAGTGCTTCTGATATTATGGATACCATTAAGATTACCGTATTTGATCACCAGAAGTTAATACTATGAATGACTGCAGCATCTATAGCGCATAGCTTCGGGCCTCTAGATAGGGGATGTTACAACTTGGTATCAGAGAATAGGTTCATGAATAACTTTAACTAAAATGATTTTTGAAAACATAAACCTAAGGAATTAGAGTTAAGATCGGGGTTTGGGATAACGCTATAGTAACATACTTGTATTTGCTATATATAAGTGTACGTTATATCTTTAGTTTCCTATCTCTCTTAGGCTATTCTTCTGTATCTCATGAGGCTTGAATACGGATATGGACGCTAGAAGTGGAGGAGTTAATCTTGGAGGAAGCACCACCACAAATGGAAATACTAGACCGAATACTAGAAGGAACCAATATCAGGCACAAGGGGGAATGTTAGTGCAGGAGTCCCACAAGTGGATATGGGAGATATGTATCAGTTTTTCGTGAACATGATGTAAGCTGGAATTGCTGCTGGAGTGGTTGGAGGAAATGCTGGAGTAGGGGTTCAGGAAGCTCCGATGGTCAACCATTATGCTATGTTGAGTAGAGATTATGCTAGACTTGGAGGAAAGCCATTTATTGGAACTGAGGATGCTATTGAGGTGGAGAGCTGGTTGTTGCATTGTGAGAGGATCTTTACAGACATGGGGCTCAATGATGAGCAGAAGAGGAGGCTTGCTTCGAGACAGCTTCAAGGAGCAGCTTTATTTTGGTGGAATAGTGTGGCGGCTGAAGTTAATAAAGAGGAGATGACATGGGCTGAGTTTAGGAGAAGGTTTCAGGAGAGGTTCATGTATGTGATGGCGCAGTCTGCTTTGCTCAGAAAGTTTGCAGAGTTGGAGCAAGGGGAGATGTCTGTTTTGGAGTATGCTAGAAGATTTGAAGAGTTGGCTAGATATGGTTATGCTATTATGGATACCGTGTTGATGAGAAATGAGAAGTTCATAAGAGGGTTGAAGCCTGAGTTGGTAAGGGCTACCTTACCTCATATCCGAGACCCTTGTGATGTGGTTATAGAGATGACTTTGAGACACGAGGAGATGCTTGCTTGTCTAGAGAAGAGTAAGGCGAAGGAGGTCCAGGTTGGGAAAGGCCAGAAGAGGAAGTTCTTTCATAAGAAGAGAGCTCAGAAAGGTGGAGCAGCAAAGAAGGGAAAGTCTGAAGTTGTGTGCTACAAGTGCGATAGGAAGGGGCATTTTGCTAATGAGTGCCGTACTGGAAAGGCGGAGGAAGTGATAAGGAAGAAGAACATCAGATGTTTTAACTGCGATCAGATTGGCCACTATAAGAATCAATGCAAAGAGCTCAATAAGGACGGAAGGGGCAAGGTGTATGCATTGGAGCCTGCTACTTCGAAGCCAACAGCGCTGGAGAAAGGAAAGGCAGTGTTAGGATGTATGCTTCAGATCCATGGTATGTCTGTTAGCGTTCTGTTTGATACTAGTGCATCACATTATTTTATATCTCGTTGTTTGGTAGATAAGCTTAACCTAGAACCCGCATACTTAGTTACTTTCTTAAGAGTTGCAAATCCAATAGGAGGGTATGCGACACTTGGGATGAAGAGTGACCACCTAGAGTTTGATTTGTTAGGTCATACCTTTGTTTGCAGTTTGCATGTGTTTGACTTCGTAGGTTCCGGAATTATTTTGGGTATGGATTGGTTAAGTAAGTACGATGCTAGGATATTTTGCCAAGATAGGAAAATATCGCTTAGGCAACCAGACTGTAGTGATCGGATTGTATATACCATAGGAAACCCTAGTTGTAAGGTGAATGCATTGTTGGGTGTTGTGGAGATAGAAGACGAGTTGAATCGAGTTTTCGTGGTTAGAGAATTTGCGGATGTTTTTGAGCCTGTAGTAGGATTGCCACAGAAATGAACTATTGAGTTTCGAATAGATTTGGTGCCTGGAGCAGAACCGGTGAGTAGACCACCAAGTAGGATGACACCTACCGAGATGAGGGAATTGAAAGTGCAGTTGGTAGATTTAGAAGGCAAGAGTTTTATTAGACTGTGTAGTTCACCTTGGGGAGCAGCCGTAGTGTTTGCTAAGAAGTCGGATGGATCGTTGAGGTTATGTATCGATCATCATAAGTTGAATGAGAAGACGATAAAGAATCGATATATGTTGCCTAGAATTGACGATTTGTTCAATCAGTTGAGTGAAGCCAAGGTATTTTCTCAGTTGGATTTGTCAACAGATTTTCATCAGCTTAGAGTAGCAGAGGATAGCATTCCTTTGACGGCGTTTAGGACAAGATATGGATCGTATGAATGGTTAGTGATGTCGTTCGGACTAACTAATGTGCCAGCATTCTTTGTGGATTTGATGAACTGAGTTTTCCGAAAGCACTTGGATAGGTTTGTGTTGGTGTTCATAGATGATATTTTGATATACTCTAAAGATGAAAGGGAGCATGAAGTTCATTTTAAAATGGTGCTTGAGACGCTGAGGCAGCATCAGCTGAAGGCGAAGTTTTCAAAGTGTCATTTCTGGAAGAAGGAAGTGAAGTTTCTTGGTCACGTGGTTTTAGAAGGGGTTGTCAGTCGATCCAAATAAGATCGAAGCTGTTAATAATTGGAAGAGACCCGAGACAGTGATTGAGATAATGAATTTTCTTGGATTTGTTGGATATTATCGGAGATTCATAAAGGATTTTTCGAGGATAGCAGCACCGATGACCAAACTAACGCGAAAAGATGTGAAGTTTGTTTGGACCGATAAGTGTGAGGAAACATTCCAGAGTTTGAAACACTTATTGACCCATGCACCTGTATTATTTGTTCTGGAAGGAAATCGGGATTTGGTAGTATATACGGATGCATGTGGAACTGGATTAGGAGTTGTGTTAATGCAGAGAGGTAAAATGATTGCATATGCTTCTCGACAGCTTAGACCGCATGAGGTTAGATATCCTACGCATGATTTGGGTTGGCTGCAGCGATTTTTGCTTTGAAGGTGTGGAGGCATTACCTTTTGGGAGAGAGGTTTGAACTATATACGGATCATAAGTCGTTGAAGTACTTGTTCTCTCGGAAGGAGCTGAACATGAGACAGCAGAGATGGTTAGAGTTTATTTCTGCTTATGATTTCGGAATTAAATACACACCGGGGAAAGGTAATAAGGTTGCAGATGCACTTAGTAGGAGCATCAGAATGCAGTGTTGGCAATGATAGCAGAGTGGAAAGATTTGGAAGCGTTGTTGACTTGCAGAGTGGAGTGGTGATCTGAAGTTGGGTCTAATGAAGGATCTGTTGTGTTATCTTGTTTAGAAGTTCGACCGGTTATGATCGAAAAGATTGCGTCTAAACAGGAGGAGGATCCAGTGTTAGTTGAACGGGTCAGGAAGTTAAAGGAAGGAACGAAGAGCGATGACTTGAAGGATTTTAGTCTTGACCAGAATGGGTGGTTGAGAAGGAAAGGAAGGTTATGTGTTTCGAATGTGGGAGACATAAGGAAGGAAGTTTTGGAGGAATGCCATTGTTCAAAGTTCACTATTCACCCAGGAGGAACTAAGATGTATCAGGATATGAAGTGGAGTTTCTTCTGGGAAGGTATGTAGAAGGATGTAGGCTTATGGGTGAAGCAGTGTTTGAATTGTCAACAGGTAAAGCGAACATCAGAAGCCAAGTGGGTTGCTACAGACATTGGATATTCCGGTATGGAAGTGGGATTCTATTTCTATGGAATTCATAGACGGGTTGCCAAGATCTAGAAGAGGAAATGAAAGTATATGGGTCATAGTGGATAGACTGACCAAGAGTACCCATTTCATTCCGGTTAAGTCAACTAGGATGGCACCTGTTTTGGCTAAGTTATTCATGAAGAATATAGTTAGACTTCATGGAACTCCTAGTAGTATAGTAAGTGAAAGAGATTCCTTGTTCACTAGTGAGTTCTAAAACAGTCTACAGGAGATTTTAGGAATCAAGCTCAAGATGCCGCTTACCATCCACAGATCGATGGGAAAATGAAAAGAGTTAACAAAGTCTTGGAGGATTTGTTAAGAGCGTGTGTGTTAGATTTTGGGGAATCATGGGAAGACCATCTACACTTAGTTGAGTTTTCGTATAACAACAGTTATTAGACTAGTATATGGATGGCACCATTTGAAGCTTTGTATGGAAGGCCATGCAAATCACCAGTTTGTTGGTTAGAGAATAGGGACAGGTTGGTTCTTGGTCCAAATTTAGTTAGAGAAGCTGCAGAGAAGATTGAGTTGATTCGAGCTAGGATGAAAGAAGCTCAGTCTAGGCAGAAAAGTTATGAAGACAGAAGATAGAAAGACTTAAAGTTCTCTGTTGGAGATCATGTTTTTATAAAGGTATCACCAATGAAGGGTGTGATCAGATTCGGGAAATTTGGGAAGTGGGCACCGAGATTCGTAGGACCGTTTCCTATTGTAGAGAGGATCGGGAAACTCGCATATAGAGTAAAGTTACCGAGCAGTTTGGTAGGAGTTCACGATGTGTTTCATGTTTCTCATCTAAGGAAGTGTGTTAGAGATCCGGAGTCTACTATAGTATCGACTGTGTTAGATGACTTAGTAGTAGAACCAGACTTAACTATAGTTAGAAAGCCAATTCGGATAGTTACGAGAGATAAGAAGAGGTTAAGAAACACGACAGTTGGATTAGTGAAAGTCCGGTGGAGCGACAATGAGAGAGACTGTACTTGGGAGACTGAGAACAAGAATAGAGATGCTTATCTTGATTTGTTTGATGGTATGTTTTACCTTTATGTTTTATTTGTTGTGTACCTTATCATAATTTCGAGACGAAATTCTTTAAGGAAGGGAGATTGTAACACCCCATATTTTTAGAAACATTATTTAGGATATTTGATTAGCTAAAGTAAATAAAATAATGTGATGATTAGGAGATTGAGATTTATGATTAATAGGGGTAGCCGTACCATGATAACAAATGAACTAAACTAAAATGGTTAAGTATAATAAGTGAGGGCAAAATAGGAAAATGAGCATTCTAATACCTTAAACCATTAGCCGTGTATCCTCACATTCAAATCATTTGCAAAAATTAAACAATGAGGCCGGCAGCCATTAGAAGCAACTAGAGGAAGATAAAAGAATCAAGGGGAAACTTAATCAACTTAAATCCATTCAAATCTCAAACTCTTTAATTTCAAAAGCTAAGGTGAATAATGACTACATCTAATTTTTCCTATTGTTTTCGGTTTTAAGATGAATCCGAAGTATTTTGCATGATTATGCTATGTTTTTGAATGATTAAATGTTTATATATGCTTGTTGATGATTTATGCTTGTTAATATAGATTTTATGATATGTTTTAATGTGAAAACCCTATTTAATGACATCCAAATGCCTTGCGAGTTTAGATTTAGATCAGAAATGATATTTTAGAGATGGGTTTTAATTTTCCTAATTTTCTGAATTAATGTGGATTTTATATTAATTTTCTAGAGAAAATGATTATTTGGGTTTTATATTATTTACGGCTAAATAATTAATATTTTGGGTCTGGAATTAATATGTATTAGAAAACATATTAAAAATGATTTTTTGGAATTTTTTAAAATATTCCTAAGTGTTTTAATGAATATATAAAATTATTTAAGGTATGGGACTTAAATGTTTTATATATTTATAAAAGGAGAAGGGGTATTTATAAATAAATTAAATTGTTTCTTTCTGAAATATTGGTAGCACTTTTAGAAAGGAAAATTAGCAACCAATAATATTTTGACAAACAAGGCAAGTTAGTTGAAAAGAAATTCTTTTTGAAGTAAAACTCAGTTTTTACATGCTTTAAGCATGTTTCGCCACTTTCGGCACAGGGGTTCCGACCAAGTACTGCCGCCTACATGCCATCGAAACCAATGCACATAGTATCAATAACTTGGTACAGAGTGAATTGGACTAAGGCGGAAGGCACTAGGTCGAGACCAAAGGTTCCGAAGGGGTTGAAGCGTGTCTTTGCTTTTAAATGAAAACGCGCCTGCTTTGCTTTCGAAGGATATGCTTTCGACTTAGTTGGCTTTTAGTTGAGTCAAATGTTTTAAAAGAAAGGTTTCGAATGGGTTGCGCCTTTTGTTTTAAGTAAATGCTTTCGTCGAGGTCGAAACCCCTAGCTGCCGCTTCTCTTCCTTTCGACGCCAATGGTTTCGGAAGGTATACTTTGTTTTTAAAACTTAACCGCTTCTCCAATGCTTTCGGAAGGTTGGTTTCGACACCGTCTCTTCATCACTTAGGAAATGCTTTCGAAAGAATGCTTTCGACTTACATGTTTTATGACCCTTTTGCTCTGTTGAAGGTAGAACCTAAATGGTTTCGAATGAGTTAATTTTTAATGGTTTCGAAAGGTGTTTCCACATGTTTTACTTGAACCCAAAGGCTTCGAAAGGATTAACGTTTTATTCTTTCGAAAGGTTTTAAAGAATGGTTTTGAAGGGGTAGTTCCCCAATGGTTTCGAAAGGTTTGAAAGGAAAAGTTTTCCAATGTTTTTGAAAGGAAAAGTTTAAATGTTTAGAGATAGGATGTCTAAGGTTTTAATGCTTTCGAAGGAATGGTTTTTAAATGTTTTTGAAAGGAAGATTATGAATGGTTTCAAAAGGAAAGCTTTGGCCTTTCGGCCTAAGTGAAAGAAGGGTTTTATTTGGTTTCGAAAGGGGCACTTTCAACGGATTCGAAAGGGGTACTTTCAAAGTTTTAAATGTTTTCAACAACAAAGATTTGAGTAAAGTATATATAACATGGCAACGTGATTTTGAGTAAAGCATAGAGTTATATTTTCCTTGTTTAAGTTTTGTTTAAAGGTTTTAAATCAATTTGAGATGAAAAGGTTTTCAAGGAAAATTTAAGGGAAGATTACACTAAGTAAAATGACTCAGATATTAGAATACCAGATGGGACTGGTATAGGGTCGCGCCTTATACATTAACTATTGGCCCCAGCTAATTTAGTCCAAAATTCCATTGTGTAGGGCTTTATCACAGGTAAGACTAAAATTATGATGACACACGGAAGGGAATATATGTTTGTATACAAATAGATTATTGGTGAGCCCGCAAAACCATGAGGATCAGGTGACCCTGGGAGATGTTAAGTTAGAGACAGACCGTCCAAAAGAGGAGTATTTAACAGATTGTTAAGGACAGACCGTCCAGAAGAGGAGTGTCTAATAGGTGTTAGATTATTTTGTTTATATTGTCCGGTAGGCCCGAGTCAGCCGACGATTAGTAGTTTGCCAAACAAAACTATAGTGTTCGAACAGATAGTTCATTTGTTACTGATATGTATGTTTACATACTAATGCTTTATAGTTTTAACCAGTTTTGGTTGTAGGATAAAGATTTGCAAAAGATATGTTTTAAAAGGATATCAGTCAGGGGAAACCCGTTCCACTAAGCGGCGTGGTCTCACTTAATTTCAAATAACCGAGATGTATAGTATTATTCACATCAGGCTTTATGTCTGACTCGAAGTTTATGTATTTCCCCTTAAACTCTCGGCTACTCAAAATTGATTTGAGTAGGCTGAGGGTTGAGGTTTTACAGGTTTTAGTAGGTTGACGAATAAAGCTTCCGGAGACGAGCAGGTGGCTGACGGATAGCTATTTAGGAGTTGTTGTTTTATTTTGTTTGATTCTATTATGTTGTATTTAAGACAGTTATGTCTATATAGTACTGTGTTCAACCGAGGGGGCATCTTCATATGTCGCTCTTGGCATATTTTGTAATAATTATAGTTTATCTGAACTTGGGAAACGATTAAGGGATTATGTAATTTGAATAAGAAATGTTGTTTTGAAATGCAATCAGAAAAATGTTTTAATCTGTGATGTTTTTATTTCATATTCAAGTGCTTCTGATATTATGGATACCATTAACATTACCGTATTTGGTCACCGAAAGTTAATACTATGGATGACTGCAGCATCTGTAACGCTTAGTTTCGGGCCTCGAGATAGGGGATGTTACAGGTGAAGAGAACGCCGATGCTTCTGAGGAAGAGGAGGTCGGCGTCGATGTAGATGACGGTGGAGTAGTTGGTCAGCTGCCAGAGGCGAAACTTGCTGTAATTCCACTCGTTGTAGGAGTCGGTCTCGGCTTTTGGGTTCCGGATCCTTTGGATGGTCTGGACCTTCCAGCCCGTTGCTTCAAGCCCGCTTCTTTGATGTACGGTAATGGAGATGTCTACCAATATGATGAAATCATAGGTGGAGCCTACCATACGAATACTTTGGGCTGCTGTTATGGCACCGTAGACATATACGTTTCCTGAGTGGAGAATTGTTGCATATGCTTCTCGATTCTTTTTAGCATTGGAGAGTGGTCTTACTGTAAAGAAACATATAAATTCACTCAGAAAATTTTCGATTTTCAAAGATCACATATCTACATTGAACCATATAAATTGTCGCATTTGCTGCTTTTCAGGATTATGGACAGAGCTTAAGAAATGAATTATGCCACAGTATAAGAATGTAGACGTGAAAAACGTCTAACGCTAAAAAATGAATAATTTTTCATTTAAGCTGAAGTAACCAAAAATTTCTCCACTTGCTATGGATTTAATTTATACCATGTTTAATTGGAAAAACAATTGGTGTCGTAATGCAGGGATAATTAAATATGATTTAATGACAGTGGTTGATTGATATATATTAATCTAACATGAACCATATAGACTTATTCCCATACCCCTAGAATTAACAGCAAGCAATAATTGATTGAGGCTGTTTAACACTTGGAATTTCATCAGTAGCACTAAGTACAAACTTATTCCCTACTCTTCCAGTAATAACAACAGTATTGCTCCCAATAACCAAAGTTTCGAATATAACTCCATTAAACAATGCTTTATTTTTTACCATTCACTAAGCTTGTCTTCTTTTACAACTTTCATGAAACTCAAAGTTTCATGAAATCCAAAATAAAACAAAAATGAAACCAAAATATCCAGCACTAATTATTCTCACCTGAAAATACAATGCCAGTAAGTCCAAGTGTTAAAATCATTGGTACAGAAGCTTTGAGATGATCCCATTCTGCAGTGTTGTCTCCAGTCCAAACTGCCCCATAATGTTGGCTACCAGCAAAGAAAGCTCATGATAAAATAACAGGTCTATCATTTTCATTACCACGTTTCAATAGACCATTAGCTGTAGCCAAATGAAAATAACATCCATATGCATTCCGTACCTCACACAAATATGGTGTCCTGACATATTTCAACACAAATAAATATTTTTCACCAATTAACAGAAGAGGATAACAATATTATTTTACCACACAAATTTAAGATTTTTTCAACTCTACGATAAAAACTTTAACATATGATTAACTGGTGTATATCTCACTCGTCGTATTACTGATATTTCAAATTGGCTTACATAATTAATCAAGCTCAACCAATATCAAGGAGACACATATGAGGACAAAATATTCTTCTCATACACAATTTTTGTAGAAAAACCTACAATTGTCAAAATAAAATGAAACTTGCCTTTTCTCCATCATCTTCGGGTACACTGGTGTGATATTCAAACATCCAATCCAAGATATAAAAGTAAACAGACCTAGTAGAATTTACAGAAAATAAAAATATTCATGGTGTTAGTATCTCAATGAAGTATGCTTCAAATAAAGTCGTCTGAAGAACATGTAAAGCCCCTCGAATGATCATTTCTGATATATGAAGTAATGTAACATCACCAAACCCTTTTAAGTCCATCTATTAGTTCCTATTAAGCATTCAAAGAAGTGTGAACGCAATATGAAAAAAAGACATACTAAATAATGTCTAATAACAACATTAAACATAGTCAAAATCAAATACTTCTGTAAATTTATTTGACAAATCTAGAAATCAAATAAAGAAAGGAAACCCTGAATTAAGGCATCTTTAGATTTAGCTCTTTCAAATCACCATGCCTCCGAGATATATTTATTCATTTCTTCAAGTTGCTTCTCAATCTCTTCGCTGATATAATGTTTAAGTCAGAGAAATAATTTAGGGTTTCAGCGTGATCTGATTTGATGGGCACATTGATTGGCAATTTAGGATGAACGAACGTGAAAATTGACCATTGAGAATTATTCGAGATGTAATAGCTAGGTTTTATATTCTACGAATTAAACGAAAGAAATAGATCGTGCAAGGATACACGTTAGGACATTACACATTCTAATTGTTTTACTTAGTCCTACATCGTCCAAATATATTGATTGTTGTAGTATATAAGCTAAGGGATGAAGAAAGATGTTGTTTCAATAACATCTAATTCGGTTCATATGATGTTCCATGAACATATGGCCCTCGGATTGAGGTATGGTTCAGTTCAAACAATTTTAGCACGCTACTGCTGTATTATAATTTGCTCCCCAACCAAGGATCCATTTGTCATCTATAATCCCATCTATAGAGATGGAAAGGGTATTTTGGGAAATTCAAAAGGACACGGTTAAATTCTATTCATGGAATTCTCATTATTAATAGTAGAGATGAGAGTATATATTTTTTAGTGCTATAAAAATGTTTTATACCATGTTGATTAGTCTGTTGAGTGGTTTATGAATTCTGGTCGAGACGCGGGATGCCATGGTATCGATAGGGTTTTATGAACATTTGGACAAGGCAAGCCGACACGGTATTATTTTGAATTTGGTAAACTAAATAATTTTATCTAGGTTTTATATTTTATATTTAAAAGAAGATATTTTAGAGATTGATATGGTTATATATGATGTGTTTGTTTGTTAGGAGATGATAATGTTCAGTTATCATCATTTATAGTTTGATTAATCATGCTCGGCCAGTTTAAGAGCATCGACTATTATTTGTCGATTTTTGGAATTGTGCTCAACTAGTTTATGAGCATTTATTGTTTGATTAAATTAAAAATAAACACCGTGTGAATTCAGTTTCACATTTGATATAAGGCATTTGGTGATAATGTTGGGTCATAATTTAATTTTAATAAAAGTTGTTTATTATAGTCTAAACAAAGATATACATTTGTGAAATGATTTTATATAAGAAGTGAAATTATATAAGTATAATTTATAAAGTATGGTTTATAAATAAAAAGGATTTTAAATTGAGAATTTGAGAACTTAAATCCCGATGTTTTTGAAAAAATAATTTTTTAAGTTTTGAGAAAAATAATAATAGTATTATTTGAAAATATTTATTAATAGAAATCTTTTAAAAGGAGTTTATAGGACATAGAAAGCACCTAACTCACTTATGTCGTTGTAAAATAATTCTGGTGATGACTGCAGCATCTTTGGCATCCATTTCCGAGTTTCTAAGTGTGGGATACTACCATGGTAATTTGTTATATAGTTGTTTTGGGAAAACATATCTTGATTTAAAATCCCAAAAGTATGATTTGATATACAAAAGGAGATATGTATATCATTATTATTATTTCAAAATGATGAAATAAAACCCGATGTTTAGTTCTTAAGTTTT
The DNA here is from genome assembly GCA_030737815.1 of Allium fistulosum. NCBI lineage: Eukaryota > Viridiplantae > Streptophyta > Magnoliopsida > Asparagales > Amaryllidaceae > Allium > Allium fistulosum. Next base: position 705,995,911 of record CM060903.1, on the reverse strand, counting down.
TTATTAATTAATTTTATGGATGAATGTATCCTATACATTATGATAATTTTGTTTGTGCATCTTATTATGATATGTTGGTTGGTAGTTGTTTGCACCAAAAGTTGACACAAACACCCAATAGATTTTATGTAGAGAAATAAAGTGAAGAGCTAAACTTAAAACAGAGGAAACAAGCAGAAAACAAGAACACGCAGATTTATAGTGGTTCGGCGTTGATTGCCTACATCCACTTTGATGAAATTTCTTTATTAATCACTTATTTTTATGAGAACAGAGGGGATTGGATCAGATTGATCTTTGATTACAATGAAGTACAAGTAAAATAGCAGCGTAAAAATCCCTAAAATGAACAATGACCTCTGTATTATAGAGGTAGATGACTGAATATCTTCCTAAAATTTCGCCGGCATAATCTCATGATAGACGAGGTCACCTAAAAAATTTCACGGCCCTAGAGGCCACGTGGCAGCTTGCGATCGATCATGTGGGTCCCCTCCATGCTAGCTTCATAGTTCCAAAGTTGTTTTCATAGTTGCCTTCATTTTTATAGAGATAACGATCGATTGCCATTGAGTTGAACTGTTGGTTGATGTTGTTCGTTGCCATAGTGATACGATCTGATCCCCTGCCTATGGGAGGCACTAATGCATACTTAGAATATTCCTGAGAGTCCATCTCTTGGTCTCGCTTGATCGTTGCATCATACCATTATCTATGCCTGATCTCTAGACTCCATGATCACCTCTTTGGGGTGCCTGCCTTATCTATCATCGAGTCTAATTTGTCCGATCAATCTGGATATAATCAGGTCAAAAGGTCGGATAACGATAGTTTTCATTTGCTGAAATGAAATGGAATTTTTTATGATTACAGTCGAAAACTTCCAAATTAGTTGAGAACTTGAAGCTAATTGTGTGTGAAAATATAAAAATAGAGTTTTGTAACTCTAGAATGGAAAAATAGTAAGTTAAAACAAGTTTTTAATTTTTGAATATCCTGGTTAAGTAAAACAAATCTGATATTGTATAGATACTCTTAGGATGTAGTGGAGTATTATACGAATATGAACTTAAGTATGGAATAGTTCTAAATGAAAGATGTGTTATGGAATGGTTCATAAATGATTTTAGTATTAAATGAAATACTATTGGTGTACATATATGTGATTATAAATGAAGAATAATTGGTGTAGTTAAGAAACCAATGGAATAAGTACGTAAGCTGTATGGTGGTTATTTTATTTGCATAACTATTCTTGATACAGATTCGAGTACATAATTTCAAGGTGATTTACACCGGTCTGAGTTAGGATTTTTCACTCGACTCTTGACGATGAACACTTAATATGATTTTTGATAAGATTCTAAAGATTCCTATCATAGTATATGGCCATGCAAGAACGAAGGTTTCTAATCAAGGAACCTGATCAGTGTCCGCACTAGGGAAGTCGAGTGAGCGATACTAGTTCGGAAGTGAACTTTGTATGATCGAGCGAGTGATCGAATTTGATATTGCGTATGGATGACATATGTACATCGTACGGGCTTTAATGTAGCTGTATCCTTCTTACATTAGAAATGAAAGTTACATGGTTTGATAGGGCATGCTTATGTGAGGTGATTGCTATATATGATTTAACAGGCTTAGATTCATGATATATGATGAATGAGCTGTTGTATTGTTTCATTTGTTATGTTTAACTCTCTTTTGGTTTATAGAAGTGAAATTCAGGAATATGAAAGCAAAGTCTAGCTTGTTGCTTTTGGTTTCATGAGTAGAGTTTGATTGCTCGACTAACGGTATATGTTTATGCATAACGGGTGTGTTTTCTATGTGTCATACACACTCTATAAGGTATATTATAAGTATACATTGTTGTTATATTGTCCTCATATATGGGAGGTCCCAAATATGAGCTTATATTGATATTATGATTTTTTCTCCGGATTAGCCGCGCAAAGGAGGTGCAGCCGAAATTTTCTATAACATAAGAGTTTTTAAAAGCTTAAGGTTAGAAGTCATTTTCTTCCTTTGGAGAATTTCGGGGACGAAATTCTTTTAAATAGGAAGAATGTAACGACCCGTAATTTTTAATGTTTTGAATGGGAATATTTAATTCATTTAAATACTCAAATTTGATTCGAATGTGATAAATAATAAGAAAAGAAATTGTTAATAAAACGACTTGATTTTAATGAAGTATTTGTAAATGAATTTATAGGATTTTTTCATAATTTTTAATTTGAAAAATATTAAAATTATCATTTGACATATTTTTCGGCAAAAGTTGGTATTATTGAAACTTTACAGAATAAGATAACAAGTGTATTTTATTGTTGTTTTGTGACGTGTTACATTGTTGTGCACGATTGTATTGTTATTTATGTCGCACGGTTCGTTCGCGAACAGGATATTGTGTAGTGAAGTGCCAGAAAATTTAAATTAAATAACACTTACTTTCACTCCACTTTTCTCACTCTTGACTTTTCCATCCTCCTCTTCCTTTTATTTTCCTATAAAAGAAAAATCAATCCACCTCCTTTCCATAATCTTTACCTGAGATTTGGGCAACGAAATCGAGCATCGTTGGATCCGTTGAACTCATAGCGAGGTGGGGATCGAATCTATGTGAGTGTTGTCGAGTGCGGTGATGGTTAGGGTTGTTTGACGTTGAAAGGTAGCAACTAGGGTTTCAAATTTCGGGTTGGGGTTGTTCGACGTTGCAAGGCAGCAACTAGGGTTTTGGATTTTGGTGGCTAGAGGCGACGTTAGGCTTCGGCATTGGTGGAATTGGGTTTCCCATATGGAGGAGCATCGACGGTGAAAGGTTGGCGAGGTGCGGTCGTGATTTGGGAGTCGCGACATGTTGGAGGCATGGGGAAGGGTGCCAAGTCGGAATTTGATAGGCTCAATCGAGTTGGAGTCAGTTGGGTTCGTGGCAAAGCACTCACGAAGAGGAGCGTGGTGGTGAAGGCGGTTTTTTGATTCTTCGCTTGTGGAGGGAGAATTGGTGAAAAACGTTCACGGTTTTGGGTAGGTTCATGGATGCTTGCATGTTTGTGTACAGGAGGGAGATTTGAATTGGGAAAGAAGGGAATTAGTTTGATAATTAAGTTAATCGATTGTTTTAATTTATCCAAAAACTCATAAAATCAATATCTTCTCCATACGAGGTCCAATTGAGATGCGGTCTTTTATGTTGCGCTCGTAGGAGCTTTATAAATGCATTAGAATTATTTTCATCAAGTTTGGAGCAAGTGAAATTTTGGGCTAAAATTGAACGTCATTCAATTTTTAGATCGAATGGGAATGCTTAAATGTCAGCTGGAATTTTGATGAGCTAACTCAGCTTTGATTGAACAATATATGATATATGATAGATATAAATTATTGTTTGCATGCTTGAATGATCGATTTGTTTGGTTTGGTTGAATTCCGGTTTTTGGAAAAACAGATGACATATTAAATGATATACATGAAATTTATAGAGAAATTTGGATTCCTCGCCGTTGTGATTCTAAATTTCAGTTATATACATGTTGTATAAATTGTTGAATGTCAAAGCTTGGTAGTTTGGCCATATTGGATATGACTTTGATATGTTGAAAAGTTGAACACTTTTCATTATAGAACTATGAAAGCACTTGTTAAGTGCTATGGTAGCTATTGGCCTCATTATAGTATTTTGAAATACAATTATTTGTTGTTTTTATTAAAAATGTTTTGATTTGGAAAATGATTTTAAATCCGACTTTTGGAATTTTCTGTGTTATTTTATTTAGAAATAGTTTTTGAACTTCTCAATTTTACTCGAACCTTTTTGGAAATGTTTTAAAAGTATTTCGAAAAGTATTTATTTTATAGAAAGTTAATATAAAAATGAATGTTTATATTAAAGGAAAATAAAGGGGAATTTATCTTTTATAATAAAATGATTCTGTTTTTAAAGAAGATAGAAATATTTTGGAATAAATATTTGTGAAATGATTTATATAAAATGTTGTATGTAAAGAGAGATTTATAAATGGTATTTCATAAATAAAAGAATAGATTTATAAATAATATTTTATAAAAAGGAAATGATATCATTTTGATAAATTGGAAAATAAATCACATTTGTGAAATTATAGTGGTATATGGAATGATTGTTTATGGGAAGTATTTAGTCCTATCTTGAAACTAAAGATTTGTAATAAGTGTATGAGCTTTAAAATCAAGAGATTTATAAAAGAAGTTTTATAAAAAGAAAAGAGATTTATAAAAGAAGTTTTACAAATAGAAACGAGATTTATAAAAGGAGTTTGTAAATATAAAAATGATTCATAAAAAGGAGTTTTATAAAAGGAACGAGATTTGATTTCCATAAATGATCTTTATAACTTATGGTGGTATGGAAAGTATTCTTTTCATACTTAACACCAAATTCTGAGGTATGGAAAGTCATCTCTATATGTGAGAGTTTACGAATGTACGTCGAGGCAAGGATAGTACGCTAACTTGTCCGACTACATTGTTAATCGATGGATAATACAAGTTTGAAATTGAAAGTGGTGGTAAGTATATTTGATCTAACATTCATACTATCGATTTACTTACACCAGTAAATGGGTATGGGTTTATAGTAAACAACGTTTTAAGTGATATTTGGTTTTGACCCATTGAAGTATGCTTTTGAAAATATGAAATATTTCTTAAGATTAGTAAATATACTGATACCATGGATATAAGTATATGAAGACATTTTCTAAGTATTGAAAGTGAAGTGGTTTGTGAATATACTTATACCGTGGAGGGTAAGTATATGGAGAAGTTTTCTAAGTATTGAAAGTGAAGTGGTTTGTGAATATACTTATACCGTGGAGGTAAGTATATGAATATTTTCTAAGTTTTGAAAAGAGTGGAGAAATTTTATGAATATATCTTTGTACAAGTATTCTAATACAAGTATTTACAAAACGATTTTAGTTAATGAAATGATTAATTAAAGAGGCTTAGTGCTTGCTTATGTGCTTAACCATGCTTGGTTTCTGTATGAAATTAAATCTTTGGTGTGATTGTTTGTTTATTTGATAGTTAAATAACCGACTATCAAATCTTAGCTGATTTCGAAACTATCAATTGTTGATTCGAAGAGATCAGGATCAGATTGTTGGAACTAGGTCAGCCCGCAGCGGAAGAAATGGGTGAATTTCAAAAAAAAATACCATTTTGGATCTTTAATGAGCCTATGATGCCTAAATGTACATTTGATCCAATCTAACAAAACATTAAATAAAGTCTTATTTTATTCAAAGTTGGTTAAAAGGAAGTTTAAAATTATAGTGCATCAAATACACTCAACAATTGTTTATAAGAGTTAATTTAAGAAAAGAAACCTTTCATTTCTTTCCTTAAAAACATGTAATTAATTGAGAGTATAATAAACATTATATGAAGAGAGAAACCTTCCATTTTCTCTCTCTCTCTCTAATTAAATTGATTGGGTCATTAAATGATATTAATTGGAAATTTATTCATGGCATAAAATGTAACCATTGTCCAAATGTACATTACTGTAAATTATGTAAGTGCAACAAATAAGATAGTGTATAGAGATGATATTTCCTACATATGTGTCTTTATTGTCCATGGTATTATTTAAAATACATATACATACATATATTTGTATTTATATACAATATACATATAAATGAGATAAAATTAAGTGTCACTTTTATAACTCCAAAAGGTCAGCAATTTTGAACCTAGTATCAAAACTAAAAGTTTTTAAGATTAAAAATTATGGTTTTACATTAAAGGCCATCACATAAATTCAATTCAAATTATATATATATGTATGTATGTATGTATGTATGTATGTATGTATGTATGTATGTATGTATGTATTTATGTATGTATGTATACACACGCACATAAATATGTGTGTATATATACACATACAAAATTCACTGTAAATAATGTTTTAAACTTGATACATCTTTATGTTAAAATTTATAATTTAGTATATGTTCCAATATAAAGTAACAACTAAAGCCTAACTTTAATTTTAAAAGGAAATCCAAGGGTTTATGATATTTTGCAATAAAGTCCAGTTATGTTTATAAAGAAAACCTTTTTTATAACTTTAAACAGAAGTATGCAAAAACCAAAAGATTGAATTAGAAATATTGAACACAAAACATACATGCAAACACAAATAAATTACATATGTTTTCTATTTGAATCAATAATAGAAGTATTTCATTAATTAAGATTTAGATTTTAATCAAAAAATGTTTTTTTCAATAACAAACTTGAAACAACAACAAAATAGATAGGACAAATCATATATATATGTATATGTTGCAAAGGTTCCAGATTTAAACAATTAAGCAATATGAAAATAATTAAATATGGGATCATATAATGTAGATCTAATAGTGACAACATGAATTGGCAAACAATCAAAATATATCTTAAAACGGATTCAAATTGAAATAACATGGTGAACATATATAAATAATTAAGATGGAGCAAAAAGGGATCTAATTTATTTGATCAAAATAAACAAATACACAGATGAGATGAAATAGGAGATGGATCTAAATTACATAAACAACTTGAATGATGAATATATAAAATTAGAATAACACCTTGAGATGCTGCCAAGAGAATGCACCTTGAATGATGAATCAAAATCTCTTAGATTCCACGAATCAATCTCCAAATTTTGCAAGAATTAAGAGATTAGAACCACCTTTTATTATTAATTTTATTTGGTATTTTATTTTGGAAATTTAGAGGTTAGGAAGCCATGAAAGTTCGAAATTCTCTGATAGAAGAGCAAGAGGGACGATTATGACAGAAAAATAAATCAATCGTTTAAGAAAATAAAGGGAGATGTGTTTTAAAGGAATGATAGAAACCTTTCCTATTCCTTCCTTAACACTTTCCCCTATTAATTCATTTTTAAATGTTAATCAAATCATCTCTCTCTTCTACATGCATGGCTAGCCATAGATGGTGCCACATGGGCCCTCAAAAATTTTCAAAATCTCATTAGCATCAATCCTATTTAAATCCAATTCAAACGTGTGTGCGTCTATAACTTTTGTATAGCACACCATTAAATACTAATGTTATTCAAATAAATTAAAATAAATTTTTTATAATTAATATTTGACAAATACTAATAAATTTAATTTATTTAAAGCCCCCTTTTTAGTATTTATCATGTTTAAATCAAATTTAAACACTCTAAAGATACCATATATCAATATTCGTGTTTATAACTCATATATACGCACTTTACTAAATGCTAAGGGCATTCAAACAAATTAAATAAAAATTTATTAATTAATATTTCATAAATATTAATTAATTTAATTAATTTACAACCATTATAAATTAATTAAATCATGTGGTTCGTTTAGAGCATTCATCATTTCGGTTGTGCGACTCAAAGGTGTAAATTCAGTCAGCGATTAATATCGAATTGTTTGAATATTAACATTCACACATCACTTAACAGGTGGTGTGACATTTTGGCTGAATTTATTGCTTACACATCTTTTAGTAAAATTTAATTTACTTATTATAAGCAGTACCCAATAGTGACAATTATTTACACCAATTCTCTTTGTCAAAACTATATCACTTTGGATTTATGGAATTTGGTAATGGTCAAAATTCCAATATCATCCACATTCAACTTTACAGTCCAAACACAAAATCCTCGGTTCAATAATAACAATTATTATTAACCGAACTGCTTTGGCCAGACACTTTGACTTGGAGTTGACTTTAGTTGACCATGATACTAACCTCGTATAACTGAGGAGACGAATCCTCTCTTAAATAGTGTTTCACTTCCAATGTTTTCACTCGACCCAACTATAGTCGTTCGATGGACATCGTGCCATGATTTAACTATAATCAAAGCGGAGCTTCCACATTGAAGATCAACAATATCCTTAATTCAAGAGAACTGTGTAAATTAGTCACATCGATATTTTCTATTTTACCTTAGTTATATTAACCAACGGAAAACTATCAAGTGAGTCGTTCCATAGTTATCCAATAACTATCAGTACGTGACCTCTAGGTGCCACCAGCAGTCATGAGTAATACACTGCCCAACATTTGGAGAGCGTTACCTATAATCTCAATGGATACATCGATATCCAATCTCGATGCATCTTGACTAGGAACATTTAAAATGGTATATTTAATTTTATTGTGATAAATTACTCACGGTTACAACACTTTGTAACCACTATCACAAAAACATACCATTTATGGATTTTCTGTTAGATATATTTTAATAAACATTTAATTATTTATAACACATTATAACAAATATATAACAGAAAGAAGAAACACCTTTATTTCAAACGAGAATTGATTTCAGAGTTATTTATTTACAATAAACTACAGAATTGACCCAAGGGCATACCCCTAACTCTTTTAATCTCCCACTTGCACTTGGGGCCAATTATGGAATCTCAATCCCATCCCTTCAATCTCTTTCTTGAGAACTGACCAAGTTAGGCCTATAGTGAATGGATCTGCTATGTTGTCCTTGGTATCTACCCTTTGAATCACAACTTCTTTCTTCTCAACGAATTATCTAATTAGGTGGAACTTTCGAAGGATGTGTCGTGACTTCTTGTGTGCTCTTGGTTCCTTTGCGATTTGTATCGCTGCATTGTTGTCACAAAACAATGCCATAGGATTCCTGGTATCGGGAATCACTCCATGCTCACTCAAAAACTTGTGCATCCAAACTGCCTCTTTTGCTGCTTCATTGAGGGTGATGTACTCGGCCTCCATCGTGGATCAGCAACTATTTCTTGCTTGGAACTTTTCCAGCTAACAGCTCCACCATTCAGTGTAAATACATAGCCAGACATTGATTTACTATCATTTATATCACTTTCAAAGCTCGAATCTGTATATCCTTTCATAAGGAGGTCTCCATTTCCATATATGAGGAATAAGTCCTTAGTATTTCTCAAATACTTAAGTATACCTTTTACAGCCGTCCAATGTTTTTCTCCGGGATTAGACTGGTATCAGCTTACAAAATCCATATGCCACATCCGGTCTAGTACATAGCACAGCATACATTATGGATCCTATGGCTGAAGCATAGGGAATCCTCTTCATACGCTCTTTCTCCTCATCGGTATGAGGAGCATCCTTTTTAGAAAGGGCGATTCCAGATTGTGTTGGAACACTTCCACGCTTGGAATTCTCCATACTAAACCTTTTTAGTATGGTGTCTATGTATAGGGATTGAGACAATCCCAACAACCTCTTAGATCAATCTCTTTAGATCTTTATACCAAGTATATAGGCTGCTTCTCCCAAATCCTTCATGGAGAAGTTTTTGGAAAGCCAAGCTTTCGCTGATTGCAATAATAAAGTGTCATTGCCAATTGATAATAGATCATCGACATAGAGAACAAAGAAAACAATAGCATTGCCATGTTCCTTTATGTATATGCACGCTTCCTCTGTGTTCTGATAAAAACCAAACTGTTTGATTACTTTATCAAAACACTTGTTCCAACTCCTTGAAGCTTGTTTGAGTCCATAAATGGAATTTAACAACTTGCAAGCTTTGCTTTCACTCCCGCTGACCACAAAACCCTCTGGTTGCGACATATAGATGGTTTCTTCTAAATCACCATTTAGAAAAGCCCTCTTTACATCCATTTTCCATATTTCATAGTCATAGAATGCAGCAATGGCTAGCATAATCCGAATCAATTTAAGCATAGCTACGGGTGAAAAGGTTTCGTCATAATCAACATCTTGAATTTGACGAAATCCTTTCACAACTAGTCTTTCCTTATAAGTCTCCATTTCCCCATCTGCATTTAGTTTTTGCTTAAAAATCCATTTGCAGCCGATGGGTTTTATCCCATCGGGTATGTCTGACAAAGTCCAAACTTTGTTTTTGTACATGGAGTCCATTTGGGATTTCATAGCTTCAAGCCAGAGTGCAGAGTCTTTACTCTGCAATGCTTATTGGAAAGTCAGAGGAGTGTCATCATCTAAGACACAGTCCTCCTTTTCGCCATCCACAAGAAAACTATAGTATCTCTCTAGTGCACAAGATTCCCTACTAAACCTTCTAATAGGTTGCGTGTTTTCGTATACGAGTGAGCTTGTTTCTCCCACTGTTTCGGCCTAAGTGTTAGTTTCTTGGATCTCATCCAAGTCTACAACATTGTTGTTAAATTATTTTAACAGAAATTCCTTTTGTAAAAAGACAGTGTGTCGAGAAATAATGAACTTTCGTTCCTCGGTATTGTAGAATATATATCCCATCGAGTTTTTGGGATATCCTATAAACTTACACAGTACCGATCTTGCCTCTAGTTTATTTGGACCAACGTTCTTAACGTATGCTAGACAATCCCATACTTTAAAATATTTGAGTTGGGGTTTCTTACCAGACCACATCTCATATGGTGTTTTGGGCACAGACTTAGTGGGTAACAAGTTCAACATATGTGTTGCTGTTTCTAGCGCATTTCCCCAATAAGACGGAGGTAATTCAGCCTTACTCATCATGGAACGAACCATATCTAATAGGGTTTGATTCCTTCGCTCTGACACAACATTGTGTTGCAGAGTATATGGTGGAGTAACCTGAGAGATAATCCCATTTTCTTTTAAGTATTATTGGAAATCCTATCCAACATACTCGCCTCCTCGACATGGTCAAAGAATTTTAAACTTACGGCCTGTTTGATTTTCTACTACATTTTTGTACTCAACAAACTTCTCATAGACGTCAGATTTGTGCTGCATAAGATATATATATATATATATCCTAGTCTTGAGAAATCATCAGTGAAGGTAACAAAGTAAGAACTATTATCTTTGGTAACAATAGGCATTGGGCCACATACATCACTATGTATCAGCTCTAAGAGTTCATTAACTCTTTCATTACTCCCACTGAAGGGGTGCTTGGTCATTTTATCTTTGAGACATGACTCACACGTGTAAAATGATTTAGAATCAAGTGACGGAAGAAAACCTTCGGTTTCAAATTTGTGAAGCCATTTCTCACTAATATGACCTAGCCTATAGTGCCAAAGATAATTTTCATTTATATTGTTAGAAGATTTATTCACAGAACACACAAAATTAGTATTGATCGCATAAATTCCATTTTCAAGAACACCAACACAGATCTTATTTCCATTCAAACTAATGTTCATAACATTGTTCGCATAATGAAAAACATATCCAGTCTTAGACAATCTAGACATGGATACAATTCCACAAATAAAGTCTTTCACAAAATAGCAATTATTTAATATCAATACTATACCACTAGGCAAAACTAAATGATAATCTCCTACCGCTGTTGCATCTACAATAGATCCTTCAGCAACTTGGAGGCTCATTTCTCCTTTTGCCACGCGGCGCCAGTTCCTAAGCCCCTATAATGAATTACATATATGAGTCCCAGATCCAGTATCTAAAACCCAAAACATTTTATTGATTGCAAAACAATTTTGAACCATAAATGTACCTGATGGAGCTGCAGAACCATTCTGTTTCCTTTTCCTAACAATCTTTAAGTACTCAAGACAGTTCCTTTTCCTAACAATCTTTAAGTACTCAAGACAGTTCCTTTTTCTAGTGACCTTTCTTATGGCAGTGGTGACATTCACTATTGTCATCGGTCTTCTTACTTTTCTTTTTCTTACCATCTCTTTTCCGCTTCTTCGAACCTTTCGAAGATGATGCATTACCTTTCGCAGCAAGTACGACACCTTGATCCTTAGATGCAGACTCGGCTGACCTCAACATATTGAGGAGCTCCACGAGATTCACATTTAATTGGTTCATTTTGTAATTCAATATGAACAGTTCATACTGAGAAGTGAGAGAACCAAGGATCAAGTCTACTTGCATTTCGTTGCTTATTTCTACATCTAATTGTGCAAGTCTATCAATATAGCCTTTCATCATTAGAACATAATCGTCCACTTTATGTCCCTTGGTCATTTTGGTGTTGAACAGTTTCTTCAAAAGTTCGTACCTTGCGGAACGGGGCTATTCAACAAAAAGAGCTTTAAGACTATTAAAAATCTCATGGACAGACATGTTTTCATGTTGTCTTTGCAATGGTTTGTCTAAGGTGGACAACACGAAAACTTGGGCGATCTCTAGGTCTGATTGCCACTTTAAATAAGCAAGTCATTCTTCAGGGTCTGCGTCATTAGCGGGTTCAGTTTTGGATTCACATGTAATAGAAGTCCAAAGGCGCTCATAAGTTAACGCTATCTTAATTGATCTTAGCCAGTCTGTATAGTTAGGTCCAGTGAGCTTGTCGTTTTCAGAAAACAGTTTTGGAGTTGACATTTTCTGCAAGTTTAAGTGGTAGATTATTAGGACAAATCATAGTGGATGTTCTTATAATATTAGTAGGGTCAAACTTTATGTTTCATTTTACTAATAAGCTCCCACTAGTCTTATATATTTCACCAAACCCTAAGTTGAAACATAGAAGTCTTTTGACTTCATTAGTAGGTGTTAGGACTCGTCCGTCTTGGAATTCTGACCTTGAGTTTGCTCAACATGTCATAGCTCCATAAACGATGGATAACTCTTTATCAGTTGTATCAAATACAACTCCTAACTCTTGGTGCCATGTCCTAATTTCACTTCGACCTTGAGTTTGCTCAACAAATCAAAATGAAAATTATTCACTTGTACCTACCATATCGTGATGGCCTAAGTATAGTATATGTACCTTGAGTTTGCTCAACAAATACATATAGTTATCTTACCCCAACTGTTTAATATATTAATAAAGCTACACATAACATCACTAGCTTGAGTTTGCTCAATAGCTAAGTAGTATGCAAGTAATTTATTAATATATATATGGTAGAGGACAATATTAAATTGAGTGATATCGACTTATATGAAATAATATAATTCTTATGAACTACCCTCGTGATTAAAGTGTCAAACACATCTGAAATCACGATATACGTACGATTACGTATATATTTATTTCTTAAGTCTGTTAGGGGTTTCTTTTAGGTTCCACCTTTAGTTTATATTATCATATTTAATTAATTTTACTGATTAACACTTTAATTAATTTGAATTGATATAACATTTATATCCATGAATAATTATACTTTATAACTGTTATAGTATAACACATGTATTATATACATATGTAATTTAATTAACTAACCTTTTAATTAACTTATTTAATTAAACTATTTTAATTAAATCATATTAATTTCAAAATTCAATTCATACACATACATGTATACTTATGTTATTTTAAACAATTTAAAACAACATAACATATATCTCGATATATAATACATGCACATGTTCATTAATTAATTAACTTGTTCAATTAATTTAATTCTATTAATCTATTTAATAAAATTGAAATTTGAAAGTAATGTGAATAGATTTTCAAACATTTTGAAAAATTATGTTATATTATAACTTTTATAATAAACATATTTCATTTTAAATTAAATTTAAAATCCTTAACTTTAATTTTCAAAACGACTTTGAAAATTAGTCCAAGGCCCAATTCAAGTTAGGCCTTTTCTATTAGAGGCAACCTTTGGGCTCACTTCACCTTTTAGGCCAGGCTGGTAACCAGGTAGGACAGGGTACTTGATTACCCAATTCCAATCCTAGACATTACCTTTCTAGACATCGTACTAAGTGGGCAAGCTTAATTAGTTAGCCCTAATATGAGTAATTTAGACCACATAGGCTATTTGGCTCTGATACCATTATTGGAACTGGACCAGCCCGCAGCGGAAGAAATGGGTGAATTTCAAAAAAATTTGCCATTCTGGATCTTTAATGAGCCTATGAAGTCTAAATGTACATTACATCCAGTCTAATAAAACATTAAATAAAGTCTTATTTTATTTAAAGTTGGTTAAAAGGAAGTTTAAAATTAGTTTATTTTAAATTATAGTGCATCAAATACACTTAACAATTGTTTATAAGAGTTAATTTATGGAAGAAAACCTTTCATTTCTTTCTCTAAAAACTGGTAATTAATTGAGAGTATAATAAACATTATATGAAGAGAGAAACCTTCCATTTTCTCTCTCTCTAATTAAATTGATTGGGTCATTAAATGATATTAATTGGAAATTTATTCATGGCATAAAATGTAACCATTGTCCAAATGTACATTACTGTAAATTATGTAAGTGCAACAAATAAGATAGTGTATAGAGATGATATTTCCTACATATGTGTCTTTATTGTCCATGGTATTATTTAAAATACATATACATACATATATTTGCATTTATATACAATACACATATACATATAAATAAGATAAAATTAAGTGTCACTTTTATAACTCCAAAAGGTCAGCAATTTTGAACCTAGTTTCAAAATCGAAATTTTTAAGATTAAAAATTATGGTTTTACATAAAAGTCCATCACATAAATTCAATTCAAATTATATATATATGTGTTAACGCTAAAAAGTGTAACGCTAACACCATGGTGTCTGGAGTAATCTAGTGAAAGCACCACCCGTCTACACGGGAACTAAAAGTAAACAGAAAAAGGGAAAAAACAGTAAAAGAGACAGCAATTTTTATAGTGGTTCGGCCTAAAGTTAAGCCTACATCCACTTTACATCCTTCATTATGTTCTTTGAGCACACTTTTACAAGATTATAACACTTTTACAACACGAATTCTCGGTTACAACACCTTTACAATACTTTTCAACGATTACAACACAATCGAAGCAAGAGATCAGAACTTTGATGACGGATTGCTCTTTGGATCCATGTTGAATGAAGTAGAACTGCTGATGAGGAATCTTCGATGATTGAAGTGTTGGAGGAGTCCCCAAAAAATGGCAGAGTATCGACGCTTTTCAAATCCGGAAAAATCCCCTCTTCAAGTGGAGTTGGCGAGGTATTTATAGGGAAGAAACTGGGTCTAGGTCGTAGGTCGTGAGCGACCTAAGGGATAGGTCGTAGGTCGTGAGCGACCTAAGGGGTAGCAGGAGAGGGAATGTCGACCTAAAGAGCAAAGGCACAGGGCGTGGTAGGTCGTTAGCGACCTAAGGAGGTGCGGTATAAAGAAGTGGCGACCTAAGGGAATGACGACCTAAAGGAGTGGCAACCTAAGGGAAGAGGTAGTGTATGGATTAGGTCGTTAGGCTACTAGGTCGCGAGGAAGTTAGGTCGCGAGGAAGTTAGGTCGCGGAGGCTAGGTCGTTGCTATCTTAACTCGTTACAAGCTTAAGTCGTTAGGTCGTTTGTTCTTTATCTCATTAACTCGCTGGAGGCTTTGAACTGTTAGGTCGCTGGGACCTTTAGGTCGTAGGTCGCTCTTCAGTAGGCTAGGTCGAACCCCGTAGCGGGGGTGTTGCCCCCGCACCCCCACCTTGGGGGGTTGCCACCCCCCTCCGTAGGGGATCTTATTTGAACAAACAATCAGCAGGACTTGCTCTGTTGAGATGTTGAATTGACCATTCTTCGAGATGAATTGTCTTTGGCTTCTCGGTCGATTTTGTGGTATCACGGCTTTGCTAAAAGGCGGGATAACAATATGTATGTATGTACGTATATATACACACGCACATAAATATGTGTGTGTATATACACATACAAAATTCACTGTAAATAATGTTTTAAACTTAATACATCTTTATGCTAAAATTTATAATTTAGTATATGTTCCAATATAAAGTAACAACTAAAGCTTAACTTTAATTTTAAAAGGAAATCCAAGGGTTTATGATATTTTGCAATAAAGTCCAGTTATGTTTATAAAGAAAACCTTTTTTTTATAACTTTAAATGAAAGTATGCAAAAACCAAAAGATTGAATTAGAAATATTGAACACAAAACATACATGCAAACAGAAATAAATTACATATATTTTCTATTTGAATCAATAATAGAAATATTTCATTAATTAAGACTTAGATTTTAATCAAAAATGTTTTTTTTTCAATAACAAACTTGAAACAACAATAAAATAGATAGGACAAATCATACACATATGTATATGTTGCAAAGGTTCCAGATCTAAACAATTAAGCAATATGAAAAATAATTAAATATGGGGTCATATAATGTTGATCTAATAGTGACAACATGAATTGGTAAACAATCAAAATATACCTTAAAACGGATTCAAATTAAAATAACATGGTCAACATATATAATTAATTAAGATGGAGCAAAAAGGGATCTAATCTATTTGATCAAAATAAACAAATACACAGATGAGATGAAATAGGAGATGGATCTAAATTACATAAACAACTTGAATGATGAATATATAAAATTAGAATAACACCTTGAGATGTTGCCAAGAGAATGCACCTTGAATGATGAATCAAAAGCTCTTAGATTCCACGAATCAATCTCCCAATTTTGCAAGAATTAAGAGATTAGAACCACCTTTTATTATTAATATTTTTTGATATTTTATTTTGGAAATTTAGCGGTTAGGAAGCCATGAAAATTCGAAATTCTTTGATAGAAGAGCAAGAGGGATGATTATGACAGAAAAATAAATCAATCGTATAAGAAAATAAAGGGAGCTGTGTTTTAAAGGAATGATAGAAACCTTTCCTATTCCTTCCTTAAAACTTTCCCTTATTAATTCCTTTTAAAATTTTAATCAAATCCTCTCTCTCTTCTACATGCATGGTGTAACGACCCGTAATTTTCGATAATTTAATTTGTTAATTTGATAAGATTTTGGTAATTTAATATTGAAAGAAATAAAATTTGTAATTCAATAATGTAATAAATACTAAAATGAAATGTAAAAATGTTAATTAAAGCAAATTATTAACAATTTGAATGAAATTCCAATGAATGAAATAATGTAAATGGTATACTTGGTTATAAATTGAATATAAGTGAATAAATGAAATATTGGATTAACCAAGGAAATAATAGATGGTTTATGGAAATTGAATGAAATTAGTATTATGAAAATAAATGGTAACATTGATTTGTAAGTAATAAAAGCTTATTAAGGTGACTAAAGGTTAACTGTGGCAAATTATGGTATATTACCTATTTATTTAGCCTGTTAATTTAAATTGGAAATAAATTTCAATAAATGTAATTAAATATTATGTTAATATAAATTAAGGTAATAATTGGAAATAATGTTAATTCTATTCATAATATGACAATTAGTTGAATAAAAAGAATGGATATCAAGATATATCAATTTATTGGAATTTAAATTATGATAATTGGATTAATTGCAATTAAATAAAATTTAATATTTAATTATTACGTAAATAGAAATTAAGATGAAATTGGGGAATATTAATGTACTAAGATATAAACCAATTTTAGTTATATCCTTATTGTAATTAAGACTTGAATAACAAGGTTTAAAAATTTAATAAATGGATTTTTGGTAATTTTAATTTATAATTTCTGAATTTAATGAAATTGAAATTTAATGCTGAAATTGATGAATTAATCAACGTTAAATTGACATCTAAATTTGTTTAAATTATTGTAAATGATTAAGAAATCAAAAATGATAGAAGTTGTAAATTATTAAAATTTAAACTGAAAAGCGATTTAATTAATATATTATTAATTTATTTAATTAACGTGAAAATAGCCATTTTGGCCACTGACTCGGATTTCGATGAAACCTATTTCATCGGATCCGTAACGGTAAATTATTATAGGATTTCAAGTTTTGTAACGATCGGACTTATCGTTTGATCGTACGGGCCCGAAACGCCTTGAAATCAATTGAAATCAATTTGAAATAAATTGATTTCACCATAACTTCTTCATACGATAGAATTAGGACTTGAAACCTCTTCCATTGAATTTGAAATCATCAAAAATATCTATTTTGATATATGGGATTGCCCATTTCCGTTCTGGAGACAGAACGGGCTTTTCGGGCCATTTATCGTTCAACGTTATAATCAAATCTTATCCGTTCTTTCTATTTTCTGACCTATCTATAAATATCCTGTTATAAACCCTAGGGTTTCTCAACTCAGTTTGTATGTACGTACAATTTCATTTGTTCCTCTCTTTCTATTGGCAGACAAACCCAAAATTATCCAATTCAATTTCAAATCAAATTTCAACTTTAAAAATTCAAACTCCTCAAACTATACCATATTATATATCGATTCGAAGCTCTCGACGAGCGCAAGCTAAATATGCTGTTTGTTTTTTGATTGGAGTCATCAGTTGGCCATAAATTGTCGATCATTCACGGCCGTTCATAGGCCACAAATTTCGATCCAACGGTGGATCTTCCACTAGGGGACGATCGGGAAGTTCTGACTTGTAGAGGCCGTGGAGTAGGTCGTAGATCTAGCCTTGGTTCGTCATTTGGAAGTTTAGAGTTCACCAGAAACGCCTCAAATGGCACGACGGCGAAGACGTGCTTGGGGAGTGGCGAACGGTCGCGCTTGGACGTGGGGAGGCGGCTCGGCTAGCCAGGCACGGCGGCGGGCTCTGATGAGGTCATCGGCGAACGTGGCAGCGGCGGTCTGAGGATGGTTGAGGCGGCTGTTAACGTGCGATATGGGTTTGCTACCTGTAGTGCGTGAGTTAGGGTTCGGTGAGTTGTGCATATTACAATTTTGCCATTTGATTTAATTTAAATTTAAAATTTTAATTATACAATGTTCTGATATACATAACTTTTGCATACGAGCTCGGTTTTGGACGCGGTTTGATCCGCTGGGATCGTAGTCAAATTCCGGACATTTTGACGTTGGTTTGGACGGATTCTGAGACCATTCAAATTTTGGGCTTATTTTGAATTTAAATTCAAAGGTGAGTGTTTTAACCCACTCACAACTTCTATAATTTCTTATGTTTGTTAAACTAAATTGTTGATATGATTAGAAATTTATTTATGACTATTTGGTATATTTAAAATATCATCTCAGTTAATTTGAATATATTTGAATTAAATCGTTATTTAATTTATTATTGAATATAAATTGCCAGTTAAATACCTCTATTGAATATAAATTGCCAGTAAATATCCGTTATTGATTATCAGTTCTATATTAATATTTATTGATTGATTTGGATGATGGTTATGATGGATGTTGATTGTTGATATTGGATGAATGGATGTTGTATTTTATACCGTTATAAACTGCAAGTTCGTTATGGATTTTCATTTATTTCGAGATTGCGATTTCAAAGGATATACAACCGTAAAATGTTTAAATTACGGATTGAAATGATAAATATCCGTATCACTTGACCCTAGGATAGAGAATTATATACGGACACCGGATTGGTTAAATTAAATTATTTTAAAATCCTTAAATTTTTGAATTTAATCAATTGATGTTTTAAAATAAAATTTGATTTATATAAATTGAAGTATTTTTGGAAAAAATCAAGTTTTATGATGAAATGTGAATTGGTTTAAAAAGGAATTTCTTTAAGAAATTAAATCGGAAGTTTAAAGTTAAACTTTTAAGTATAATGAAATTCTATCGAAATTGAGTTATTGAATTTGTTTGAAAATAACTTTGAAATATGTTGAAGTTGGAGTAATCCGCATTGATATTTTTGAACATAGATTTAAACGATATGAAATTCGATAGTTTATTGAAATTTGGTTTGTCGATTTGGAAATTTGAAATGGTCCACATATGTTGAAATGAAATGAGTAGTTTAAACTCATATTTTAATATAAACTGTTTTAAAAATATATTTATAATTATTAAGGTTTTCAAATTTATTAAACTATTTAACTAATATTAACTATATAAATTATTTAGATCTATTTAAAACCAATTTAATTTATTTTAAACTAATTAAACCATTTTAAATTATTTTAAATCTAATTAATCTATTTTAAAGCTATTTAATCTAGTTTAATTATATTTAATCTAAATTAAATCTATTTAACTATCTTAAATCAATTTAAAGGTACTTTACCTAGAATTAAAACTATTTTGGAGTATTTCAACTATTTATAATTATTTAAACTATTTCTAAATTTCCAAACCAAGTAAAGTGAAAGTGTTTAAATTCAATTCATTGTTTTAAAAAGAAAATAAGGCCAAATGATGTTATAACCTAAGTTGGAATTTAAATGTATAATGAATTGAATGATGATTTTGAAGTAAGAAATTTAACCTGTTTTGGAACTATGATTTTGGAAATGATATGATTTGGAAGCGACATGGTTTTCGAGAGCACGATATTTTGATATAAATTGTGAATTTGACTCTGAAAGGAAATATAATTATTGAACTATGATTTCAAATGCGATATGATTTCAAAGGTGAATATGATTTCGAAAGTAAGTAATGATTTCAAAAGGGATATGGTTTGAATTGAATATGATATTTTGATATCAATTATGAAACAATTTTGGAAATGTAAAAGAACCATCCGGTGTGTAATAAGCGATTGGTTGTTAAAGAGACCGGGATCGGATATTGTCATACTCTCTGCCAATACCGAAAAGCACTTTGACAACTGTGTACACGGTGGAGATTCCAGAATGAAGTAGGATGGTGGCGACGATCCTATATGAGATATATACGTGGACCCGACTCCCATGAGTTGGCTTAAGGTGGCTAAAACAGGAGCGATCCTCGGGCCAAGGAGGTAGCTCCTCTAATCGGACACATTCCATCAACACTATATTCTGACTTTGCAATTTATTTGGTGGCCACCCTTCGATTTTTACTCGGGAGTGTGTTTCGAGTTGGGCGGTAGTTGCGGCTATGCGTTACCAACAGTCCGGATGCGTAATTGGTATATCTACCCTGGCATTGCCTAGTTGTGCCGTGTCACCTACCCTAGCACGCCTTCTACGAGTTTGTTTTATGTCATACCTATGTGGTATCCTCTTGCGGCTCCAGTTTACGGGGAGTTACGGTACTGTATAGACTATTGGCATACCTATAAAATGTGTTAAGGGAGATATGGGTAACGCCTTAACGCTATTTTAATAGTTTATCTTACTGTAGACATATTATAATAGCGTATTGTACTACATAGTAGATAGTTTAACGGATCCTTAGGAGATGTGAATCCTGAACATCTCTTAAGTTACTGCACTCATGTTAGACACTGGGTAGGAGATGTCAAAACCCGTAAACATCTCCGACGCCGTTTACACTCATATTTATTTACCGTTGATTTAACTTACATAAGATCTTTTAGTTCTGACTCGAGCGTTTTGTCTTTTCAATTCGCTCGGGTCAGCCTGAGCATTTCAGGATTTGAAGACCTTATTTCTGGAGGACGAAGACGAAGATTTGTACTATTATTATTTACTATATTTATTCCACTGCATTCATACTGTTCCGCTGCATTATTTGTTTATCACTGATATGTGTAACTCTGATTCTGTATTGTATAAGTATAATCAAATGTTTTGTAAACAGCTTCATGAACTGTTATTTGATTATTATATTTTGTCATTCCGCTACGAGATTCTGTTTTGTTTTATTTCTTTCTCTTTTTCTTATTTACCCCCAAATAACAATCCATCCTTCTATATGGTTTGAGTCGGCACGTGTGTCTGCTTAAAGCGTACAAAAGGCGGGATGTTACACATGGCTAGCCACAGATGGTGCCACATGGGCCCTCAAAAATTTCCAAAATCTCATTAGCATCAATCTCATTTAAATCCAATTCAAACGTGCGCGCGTCTGTAACTTTTACATACGCACACCATTAAATGCTAATGCTATTCAAATAAATTAAAATAAAATTTTAATAATTAATATTTCACAAATACTAATAAATTTAATTTATTTAAAGCCCCCTTTTTAGTATTTATCATGTTAGATCAAATTTAAACACTCTAAAGATACCATATATCAATATGCGCATTTATAACTCATATATACGCACTTTACTAAATGCTAAGGGCATTCAAACAAATTAAATAAAAATTTATTAATTAATATTTCGTAAATATTAATTAATTTAATTAATTTACAACAATTATATATTAATTAAATCATGTGGTTCATTTAGAGCATTCATCATTTCGGTTGTGCGACTCAAAGGTGTAAATTCAGTCAGCAATTAATATCGAACTGTTCGAATATTAATGTTCACACATCACTTAGCAGGTGGTGTGACATTTTGGCTGAATTTATTGCTTACACATCTTTTAGTAAAATCTAATTTACTTATTATAAACAGTACCCGATAGTGATAATTATTTACACCAATTCTCTTTGTCAAAACTATATCACTTTGGATTTATGGAATTTGGTAATGGTCAAAATTCCAATATCATCCACATTCAACTTTACAGTCCAAACACAAAGTCCTCGGTTCAATAATAACAATTATTATTAACCGAACTACTCTGGCTAAAGACTTTGACTTTGAGTTGACTTAAGTTGACCATGATACTAACCTCATATAACTGAGGAAACGAATCCTCTCTTGAATAGTGTTTCACTTCCAATGCTTTCACTCGAATCAACTATAGTCGTTCGATGGACATCGTGCCATGATTTAACTATAACCAAAGAGGAGCTTCCACATTAAAGATCAACAGTATCCTCAAGTCAAGAGAACTATGTAAATTAGTCACATCGATATTTTCTGTCTGACCTTAGTTATATTAACCAACAAAAAACTATCAAGTGAGTCATTCCATAGTTATCCAATAACCGTCAGTATGTAACCCCTAGGTGCCCCCAGCAGTCATGGATAATACACCGTCCAACATTTAGAGAGCGTTACGTACTCTAATCTCAACGGATACATCGATATCCAGTCTCGATGCATCTTGACCAGGAACATTTAAAATGGTATATTTAATTTTATTGTGATAAATTACTCACGGTTACAACACTTTATAACTACTATCACAAAAACATACCATTTATGGATTTTCTGTTAAATATATTTTAATTAAACATTTAATTATTTATAACACATTATAACAAATATATAATAGAAAGAAGAAACACCATTATTTCGAACGAGAATTGATTTCTTAGTTATTTATTTACAATAAACTACAGAATTTCTCCTAGGGCATACCCCTAACTCTATTCGGATAAGCATGAGCTATCTAAAAACCACTTCGAATCGGTATTAGCATTCGAATTGAAGACATCTTGAAGATGATGGAATCGAAGACGAAGTTCTTTGAAGTGCAAGGGCTACATGCAACTAATCCTGAGGATGATTCCAAAATGGATGTGGTAGAAGTAGTGCCTTTGGTTTTTCAGCCCCAGAACAACTTATATGGATGAATGTTGATATTGCATTGTTGCCCGAAGGGAAGTGTTAGCATTCCAAATGGGATGTGCAAAAAGGTGAAACGTAAACTCAAGCCTCACACCCGGAAATGACTAAAACAGGGTAGGTGTGGCAGGGCTATGTGGTTTGCTACCATTAAGGTATGATCATCACTTGTATCTAGATCGATATTTACGGATTATGTATGGTGGCCCTCAGAACGGTTTATCAAGTTAGCAGCCGGGTAGATGATCATATTTGGTACTATCCAGGAATGGGTAGGCCGGTTCTGTGTTAGTAGAGGTGCAAGGTTTGCAGCCTCTATACATTTTATCTAGAGGTGTAATGTACGGAAGGTAGTCTCTTACCTTGTCATTGTTGGAATCTATCTTCCAATACATGTCTTACGGACTTAGTTGTATACCAAATATATTGGAATTTGATATGCAAGCATTTCAGCTATGTTATATATTTATTTTAAACCCTAGACATTATTATAATATCACAAGACTTCCTATAAAATGGTTTGGTTATCGTAAGGTAAAAAACCATCTGTGTTTTTGTATGGTGTGGTCTTACGAGATACCTTTATTTTTGAAAGGATTTATGGCATTAAAAATCCATATGATTTGTGTTTCTCACGCTGGTTTACCAGACTGATCCGGGTGTTATTTCTTATAATGCTCGGGTCAGCCCGAGCATATTTCCTGATTTAGTTATGATGCTTTGGAGCTTTAGGAAACGAGCTGGATGCCTCCAAGACATATTCACGTATTTTATTTTCCACTGCAATTCTTGTTTTGTATTTATCGGCATTTGTGAGGGCAGACTGTTATAACTGTCCTGGTTGATAATAAGTTAACTAACACTGGTTGATATGTATATTGCAGTTTTCTTTTGTAAAGATCATGTGTATATTATATATTACTCGTCACGATGTGAGATTATGTTCTACCTTTTGTTTTCTTTCACCCAACAATCTGTTTTTCTAGCACTTAGATGCTCGGCACGTGAATACCATGGAAGTATTAGTGTAGACTTTTGACGGTCGAAAAGGCCGATCGTTGCAGGAATTTTAGGGGTTTTAATGTGATGTTTTCATAAACTAAAATCCCTAAGGCGTATATCAAATCCAAACTATACTATTCAACTGTGCAGTTAAAGCCCCGCAAAATCCCCACTATAGCATGTAGCACTCTTCGACCGCTATGTTTTTTCAATATAGCGCTAGTGAACAGCAGATCCGCTCTAAGCCCTGCTATTTTCCGCTACACCTGCTAAATCAAGACTTTTTAGTATCTGCTAGCAACATTAATATAAAAGGGTTGATTTAACTAGTTCTTTTTTAAACCAAATCAACGAAGTTATTGTAAAGACTTAATTTTAAGGCAAAAGTGCTCAATATAAGTTTGAAATCTATTGTAGTCACCAAATCTAAACTGCATAAATTATGATATTCTTCGATTTTGTTATATAAGATTAAACAATATTTATTTTTCCTAAACAAATGATGTGAGAATGAGAATAAATTAACTTTAAATACTCGATTTTATATCTAACTAAGCTATTTGCACATCCATTATATCTCCGCTATAAATTTTTGCATCTCCCCTGCTATGGAACTGCTAAGCGCTTTAACTGCACAGCTATTCAATTACTAAAATAAGAAAGACTAAGATTTCCACTCACAATAGGTCCTTTGCTCTTCCTCTTTTTGGATTTGTCATGCCTTCAATAATCTCTTTTAGGTCTCTCCTTTTTGATATATACAATAAGGTATTTGATATAGATTAGATTCAAAAATTTAGGGATTAGAGATGAATAGAATTAGAAATAAAATAATAAACATTTAGAATTTGTTATATGAAACCCTAAAGAAGTTTTCTGAATCTTTGAAGAGAGAGACTGACAGAGCTTCGCTTGGTTTCCAAAATAATTTGTGTATAAAGTGAGAAGGCTTGGCTCTTATTTATAGTGGTTGGAATATACCAAAACCATCGGATTAAAGTCGGTTAAAAATAATAAAATATGGTACGTTCGTTTGCACAAAAGCCTAGCCTCCCTACAAAGGGACTGGTCGACTGCCCCTACCCTACCGGTCGACCCATTGTCCTATTTTGGGAACGTTTTTAATTGCTGTTGATTTATTTGTTTTGTTCCTTAACTACTCCTTTAACGTTAACTTTAATTTTAACGATCACTTAACCTCCAAGTCTAATTACTGTTACTTTTCAAATTTCAAATTTGAGAATTATTTACTTATTTGAATTTGAATTCTATTTAGATTATTTTAAATCTGAAAACTTCAAACGTCCATTACGTTTCATTATGTTCTCGTTTGAGCTCCATTTTCAAAACATTATATATGAAAATTGATCAAAAAATTGCCAAGAACGCAATAGCATAACTTCCGTGCTCCAATTTTGACTTTTGCAAAATTTTCATTTTAACCTTATCTGATTTAATTAATTTAACTTATTATTTCTTATTAATTTTAAGGAAGTATTACAGGAAGAGATAAACTTTGGATCAAACATAAATCCGATGTAGGAAACTCGAGTAATGTGCCCATACATATCACAGTACATTATGAGACCATGCCACTAAAACAAGATATGGGTTTTTCCCCACATAAGTACCAAACAATTAATATTAAGTAAATAAGTTCAACCAAAGGTGTTTACGACTCTTAATATATATGATAGAACTGTAACATGCCCATGCACATTATAATTCATTTTTGGTAATAAAAATTGACATGTGTCTACATTTCATAATATACATATATATGCATTTATATACTTAACTATAATCATGTGTTTTTTCTATTGAAAATAATAATGCATCTAAAATAGATGACAGTTGCTATCTTTTGATTCTGAGTCATCTGATACTTGCAAATCATGTCTCAAATATAAAATAGCCAAAAGCAACCATTCAGTGGTAGCAATGAAAGAGTTATTGAACTATTAGGACTAGTACATACAAATGTATGTGGTCCTATATCTATAGCTACCAAAGGTGGATCCTTATACTTCGTTACATTCAACGGTAGATATGGATATGTGTATATCATGAAATAGAAATCAAAGGTCTAAGATAAATTCATAGAATATAAGAATGAAGTTGAAAACCAGACATGCAAGAAAATTAAAACACTTCAATCTGATCGAGGTGGTCAGTACATTGGATATGAGCTCCAAGGGTACATAAACGTGAATTGGATTCCCTCTCAAATCATCCTCCATATATTCTTTAACACAACAATGTTTTGAAAAGGAGAAATCAAACTATGTTAGACATGGTTCAGCCAATGATGAGTGATACTGAGTTTCCTCTTTCCTTTTGGGTATATGCACTTGAAACCATGGCATATTGTTTAATTATGTACCATCAAAATCTGTGTCTAAGACACCATAAGAATTGTGGAATGGTTAGAAACCCCATCTTAATTATCTTAAGGTATAGGGTTGTCCAGCTTATGTTAAGAATATAAACCCCGATAAATTGGAGGCAAGATCGGCTTTATGTACGTTTATATGATATCCTAGGAATTCTTATGGATACATCTTCTATCATACCGACGAACAAAATGATATTAGTTTTGACACATGCCACCTTCCTGGATAAGAAGTTTTTATCTCGAGAAATTAGTGGAAGTAAGATAGACTTGGATGAGATCCAAGAAACACTCATAGATATTGAGAATTTAGATAGTAATTCCACGTACAAGAACAAACTTTGGATTTTAGAAAAGTACCCATAAGGTTAAAACCCATCGGCTGCAAACAGATCTTTAAGAAAAAGATCGGTGCGGATAGAAAGGTTGAGAACTATAAGGTAAGGTTGTTAACGAAATGTTTCCTTTAAATTCAAGGTGTTGATTATAATGACAGTTTTCTACAGTTCTCATGCTTAAATCAATTTGGATTCTACTTGCAGTCATTTATTATTATGGCTATGAAAAATGGCAGAAGGATGTTAAAACTGTATTTCTAAATAGTGATTTAGAATAGACTAATTATATGTCGTAGCTAGAGGGTTATGAAGTCAATGGAAGTGATGATAAGACATTTAGACTTTTAAGATCAATTTATGTCTTAAGAAAGCGTTAAGGAGTTGGAAAAAATGTTTTGAAAAAGTTATCAGACATTTTGGTTTCAGTCAAAACACAGAGGAAGAGTGTATATAGGAAAAAAAATGGTGTTATAATATTTTTTGTTTTCTACATTGACGATTTGCACCGGATTGGTAATGTATCAATGTTACAATCAGTGAAAGCTTGGTTGTCTAATAATTCTTTGACGATAGATTTAGGAGAGGCATCCTTTATATCAGATATAAATATCTATAGAGATAGATCTAAAAGGATAATGTGATTGTCCCGATCAATGTATATAGATAACGTACCAAAAAGGTTTAATATAGGAAATTTCAAATGCAGAAATGTTTAAGTGCGGGATAGAATTGTTCTTTCTAATTAATTAATATATTATATTAGTTAAGTCCAAAATAATGGGATTAATTACCTAAGGGGTCAGCCATATACACGAGGGGATAGAGGTTTGAATGCTTTTCTTTGACCAAGATCAGGTCTAGAGTTAAAAGAGGAGGAAAAGGTAGAGATATTTTGATACCTTGTGGCTATAAATAGGGGTGAATGTTTTGTTGGTTTGGTTGGTCCAATGATGAAAATTGTTAAATCGAACTAAAACCAATAGAAATGAGAACCGAACCGAACCAATCGAGTTAAGTTTGGTTGGTACGGTTGGTTATCCGGTTTGATCGAACTAAAAATGATTCACATTTTATGTTTGGAACATTCATCGTACTTTAAAATAAAACATAAATATATGGTTACAATATTCTTATTTAGTGTTTTTATTTTATTTAATAGTAATTTTGATACATATATGCTAAATAAAATTTATTCAGACCATGAAGCTAATCTAACAAAAATCATTATAACATTAGTAGTTTTGACAATATTAAAAAAGTTTGGCTAATTTGGTTTAAACGATAACTGAACTAATTTTTTTTTGGGCCGATTATAAACTAATCTAGTTTCAAAACCAAACCAAACCGACCAAAATAAACTGGTTTGATTGGTTTATTTGGTTTAACCAAAGATTGCTCACCCGTAGCTATAAATAGCCACACCTTCTCTCATTCAAAACACCAGAAAATAACCCTACCCCTCTTTAAACTTGTTAGAGCCTTAAAAATTAAGATTTGCACACCAAGCTAGAAGGAAGAAGGAATTATAGTCCGAGGAGGAATAATTATCAACACAATGAGTCAACTGCTGGCAGATCAGAGGTAAATATTTACTTTAAAATATTTTATACATACACATACCATGTTGCTTTTGGCCATATAAAAAAATCAAAATTAAATTATTTTAAAATATATTTACACATATTAATAAATATGTGTATGCATATATATAATTATTTTTTAGGTTCGGCCTTTATAGTAATATATACATACATTTCAAAAATAATACAAACACATACATACACTTTTGCTCATAGGTTTTAAAACAAAAAAAATTGTTCGACCTTGACACTAACATAAATAAACACACACATATACATATATGTATGTATGTATATTATAATGACATAAATTTAAATGATGTATCTCGAGCTGTATAAAAAAATCTTTCTGCCTTGTTTATAAAAAACTATTATACATATATACACACGTGTGAGTGTATGTATTAACTTGGATTAGATTATATTAAAATTTTCAAATTTGTAGATACACACACACACACATACTCGTAAGTTATATATATATATATATATTATAGCTGGAAATAACCCGATTTTTATTTTATTTCATTTTATATGTATAGCCGAAAATATGTTATATATACAAGTTATATAAATACACACACACATTATATATATATATATATATGTATGTATGTATATTAAGAAGATATTATATTAGATATAGATATTTTGTTTTCATTTTATACTATGTGATTATAAATCTCAATGATCACAAACTCCCTACATTGTTCATCATATATTTTTAAGTTTATTTACATCATATGTTGACATTTATATTGTGAATATGAATGTTTAACAAAAAAAATAAAACTAATTAATTTTAAATTAAAATAAAATAAATTAATATTAAATAAAATAAATATTAGACTAAAATAAAACAAAATAAATTTGAAGTGATAAACCCTCCTTTTATCAAATATTCACTGAATATGACTTAGTGCAGATGATTATTCATGAAATAAAAAATAATGATTCAGTGTAAAATTAATAAAAGGAATTTTTCTTGATATTTCCCTTTTCTACCCCGTTGCCAATACATCTAATTCAACCTACATCAAATAGGATTGTTCAATCGCACAACCATACAAATCAAAAGCATAAAGATAGGTTCAATCATTCACCAAAATTGCGCCAGTTTTAGAAGGGTTATTTTGAAATTTGGTTGTCCCACCATTGTTAAAATATGATCCGGCGTAAAGTAGAATTATCCCGTCTTTGCATCATGTAGTCCATTTCACGTTTTCATTGACAGCTTAGAATTGGACACGTGAAAAAATTCTGATGGCGGATGCAAAATCCAACAAATTACGTAATCAATCCACATGCTTCTCCCCCTTATACATAGAAAATGTGAGGTAAAAAGGAACCTTAAAAAATATAAAATCAATGTCAAAATGAAAGCATTAACACCCACCTTCTTATTCTCAAACTTAATATCTGGAAAACTCTTTAGAACACCCCTATTAGCATTTTCAACAAAAATATGCAGTGTAAACTGCAAATATTTACAATTCTAGCCGCACATGTTTACAAAATATTTGTAGTGTAGATTGTAAATATTTATAGTGTAGAGTGTAAATATTCATAAAATAAATATTTACAGTAGAGACTATAAATATGTGCAGCGTAAACTGCACGTTTTCATTGAAAATAATGACAGAAGTTTTTCATGAAACCTGTTTTTAACAAGAGGTGAAAGTGAATTTTGAAACTTACGAAGGATGTTTGAAAAAACATCCCAAGAAATTGTCCTACCTCAAAACTTGTACTTGTAATCATAAATAACGAAATGAACGGTTGTTCCGTGGACGTAGGACTCATCTACGCTGAACATGTTTGATTTGTGCATGATTTATTTTTTTACTCTATCTGTCATTTTTATGAAGTTAGTTTTATAATTTCGCATTTCATCAAACAATTGATTTGCTATTTCATATATGACAAAAGCATACAACATTGCATTTACTACAAGTCATGTGGTAAGATCCAAACATCTTATATCAACTAATTTCAGTCAACTAACTTATCTACAATACATATACACTCAAAACAAATTTCAATCAACAAACATTAGGGTTTAAAGACTCCATGGTTTAGAGATTACCTATAAACTTCGCACAAGTTGATGATGATGCTAATACAAAGAGGTAAAAGGATAACAAAGAGAAGAAATAAAAATTTGTTATTTTGGAAATTTGAGATTAGAATTGTAAGGGATTCTGAGTAAACACTCAAAGTGATGGATGAATGAGTGGTCTGGTTAGAGTTAGTATGTGACGCCCCACCTCTATACTCACGCTAGCCAAGGACACTACGGAGTAATGCCGTCAACTAGCGCGAAGAATAAGGCTGTTGAGGAGCGACCATCCGTGTAATTACTTTGTGCGAGTACCGATATGTCAGATAGTGTAACATGCATTTCATTTCAAGAGGAAATCCGACATACCGATACATACTCAAAGCTACTTCATGGTGGCTATAATATCTTCGGAAACAAATATAGAAATAGATATAACACAATCAGTCACAGAAGTTCATATCTCAAAGGCGGAAACAGATATGAATATTACACATAAAAGTGTACATCAGAGTAGTGGTCAAACAAGATCCACAATATCACAAAGAATAGATACAAGTGCTAGACAAAAGAATATGTATACATCATAGAGTCTATATCTCGAATGTATAACAACAAAACTACAAATCTAATGTAGTTAGCCAAAACTCAGATAATACTCTCAAATGAGAGGTCAAGCTGAAGCGCCTGTAGCATCTCGGTCTGACCCGAGTATTATTTAATAAGAAAATAATAAACGGATCAGTCTAACTATAAATATCAGATTAAAATGAGATAGAATATAAGATATGACAAAAGACGTATGATAACATTAATGCCTTACTATAACTAGTATGCATGTAAAACACCAAAATCATACTATACCTCAATAATCTAAAAACACAGAAAAGAACGCCATATTCTTTAGTTTATTCACCAAACACAAAAGTATTGACTATAATATCAATGCCAATCACAAAAGTTAACGACACACAAATTCACCAATACACAAATATTGATAGAGCTTATCAATGTAAATCACAAAAATTGGTGAAACACAAATTCTAGAAATCATCAACAAGAAATCCAGAAATCACAATAAAAAGAAAGGGGGGGAAAGGCCTATCACAAAACGAGAGCATGAAAACTCTCAACACGTGTATCACAAAACGGAACGCTAATTCCATGGTTGCTAACCATTAATTTTTGAGCCGAAGCTCCACTAAAACGGTCCGAAGACCATGGGTCGCTACCCCACAAATTTGAGCTGAAGCTCCACAAGATGAGGTACAGTCCCCCACGCGGACAAAGAGACATCGCACATCGCTAGTCTAATTCACAAAAATGATCATCATCGATCATCAAGAAGTGTCAATTACACTAAGCTAGTAAATATATGAGTTTAGCTTCATGTCCCATAACCACAAGCTTAACTTAAATATTTACAAACAAATTGTAGATTTTCACTCGAAAATTGTCACAAGAGATTTTCAATCGAACAAGTCCATAAATTAACCGGCGAAGTAAACGCAAGCGTTTCATACCACTTGTTTTGCTAAGCCGTTTAATTAGATTTTCTCATACGAATGAGG
This sequence comes from Allium fistulosum, assembly GCA_030737815.1. Classification (NCBI taxonomy): domain Eukaryota; kingdom Viridiplantae; phylum Streptophyta; class Magnoliopsida; order Asparagales; family Amaryllidaceae; genus Allium; species Allium fistulosum. Next base: position 705,963,721 of record CM060903.1, on the reverse strand, counting down.
TAAAGGTTTGTATATACTAATAGATTAGAATATTTACTACTAGTATAGAAAACCTTTATAATTTTAAAGTGACAAATCACAAAAACGATTGTAGAAACAATCAATCATCAAGATTCACATTCGAAGACGTGAATAAAATCCCAAGAAATCGATGCCGAATCCATCAAAATGAATATTCTCAAAAATCCCGAAAAAGAAGTCATCGACGTCAACAATAGATGATAACAACAAATGGGAATCAACACGAATCGATAAAATTTGGAAATCAAGCCAAACAGGCAAAAATAGACATAATAGGCAAAATAGGAGCAGGTCGGTCGACTGCCTCACTGAGTTCGGTCGACCGAACTCAGACCTGGAAAAATCCGCGGGATGCTGGTCAGTCGACCGGACTCAGTATTCCAGTCGACCGAACCAGTGCCAGAGAAGTGCTCTGGTAGCAGGTCGGTCGACCGGACAGGAATTTCGGTCGACCGTAACCTGTTTCCTGCACTTCCAAGCCTAACTAAATGAAGAGCAAACTCTACCACTTCGCAACCGGACGAGCAATGGCGCTAAGGATTTATGCCTGCCGACTACCCGGCCCTATAAGCTCTCCGATGCACCACAAAATCATGATCAATCACCAAAGCTATGATTTTTAAAGATTTAACTTCGAAACACCAAAAATTGGAATATTTACAAAAACCAATCCAAATCAAAGCAAATGCACATGAATAAGAGTTAGGAATTCATACCTAACACTCAAAGATAATTATAGACTAAGATGTGAGATAAAAATCTCACCTTTGAACCCAAAAGCAATGAATGAGAAGCTTGAAGACTAGGGAAGATCAACCACACTTCAATCTCAACACAAGAAGCTTGAATCTAAGCTTAAAAGAGAAACACTTCCCAAATTAGGTTTAGGAATTTTCTGAAATCAAAGAGAGAATGAGTTGGAGAAGAAGGAGATGAGGCTTACCAATGCTTCTCTTTGAATTTGGAGCTAGAAGTTGATTTGCAAATGGAAACTAGGGCTTAGGATTTTTAATTCTCTTTCTCTTCCCCCATTATTCTCTTTAGAACTGAAAAGATAAGGAAGAGGGGATGAATGAAGAGAGGTGGTTCAGTTTTGGGTATTAAGTTGGCTAGTGGGCTGAACCCAAACCTAAACCCAAAGTGAAAAGGGTCAAATTTTTAGCTAGCTCCAAACATATCAATGTTTATACTCAAAAAGGTTGCAAACGGCATTTTGAACTCAATGGAAGGGGTCCCGAGTGCCAATTCGACTGTTTGCAAAAAGTAACTTTTCGGACTAAAATCCGACTAACGATACAATATTTAAACAAAACATTTAAATAGATAATTGTAAAATATGCGGGTTGTTACAGACTCCCCTCCTTAAAGAAATTGCGTCCTCGCAATCATAAGAAATATTTGAACAAAAAGTAACAACCATAAAAGCATATCAACACAAAAGAAGAAATTGAAATAAGAAGTTCACCTCAAAGAGCTCAAGAGAGTAAGTCTGGATGTGTTCGCTCGATGAATTCTCTAGATTCCCAAGAGCAATCCTTAGGATTTGAGGACCATTGAACTTTCACAAGTGGGACAATTTTATTTCAAAGGCGTTTAACCTCCGAAGCAATAACACGAATAGGATGTTGCTCATATGTTAAATTAGGCGAAACTTCAATTTCTTCAACAACACCGGGCTCAAGAATAGTGTCGGAATCTCGAAGGCATTTCCGTAATTGAGAAACGTGAAACACGTCATGAATAGCAGAAAATTGAGCCGGTAATAAGAGGCGATAAGCCACGGAACCAATGCGTTCGGTGATGGGAAACGGGCCAATATATCGAGGTGCTAATTTTCCCGATCGACTGAAACGCACAACACCCTTCATAGGTGAAATACGGACGAACACAAGATCTCCCACAGAAAATTCTAATTTCCTTCTTCGATTATCGGCATAAGATTTTTGTCTACTTTGAGCTTCTTTCATCCTATGACGAATAAGGTCAATCTTTTCTGTGGCATCCCGGATAAAATCTGGACCTAAAACCAATTTCTCATCGGCTTCAAGCCAACACGAAGGAGATCGACATGGCCTTCCGTATAGTGCCTCGAAAGGTGTCATACCAATACTAGATTGAAAGCTATTATTATAGGAAAATTCAACAAGAGAAATATGATCTTCCCAACTTCCACCAAAGTCAAGAACACAAGCACGAAGAAGGTCTTCAAGAGTTTGATTCACACGCTCGGTTTGTCCATCGGACTGTGGATGATAAGCGGTGCTAAAATTAAGCTTCGTTTCCAAAGCTTTTTGAAGACTCTTCCAAAATCCACTAGTAAACAATGGATCACGATCACTAACAATAGAAGTAGGGACTCCATGCAATTTAACAATTTCTTTAATAAAGAGTTTGGCCAAAAGAGGAACGGTCTGATTAGACCGAACGGGAATAAAATGGGAGGATTTAGTAAGTCTATCAACAATCACCCATAAGCTATCATGACCAGAAAGAGAACGGGGAAGACCGTCAACAAAGTCCATGGAAATTTGATCCCACTTCCATATTGGAATTTCCAATGGTTGCAATAACCCACCGGGCCTTTGATGCTCGGCCTTTACAAGTTGGCAAGTCATGCAACACTTAACAAAGTTAGCAATATTAGATTTCATTCCCTCCCAATAATAAAGTCGCTTCATATCCGCGTACATTTTACTACTACCGGGATGAATGGTAAATTTAGAACGATGGGAATCTTCTAATATGTCTTTGCGAAGATCACTAATATTTGGCACGACAAGTCTACCAAATTTTCGAATACCGCCACGAGAATCAATACCAAAGTCTTTCATACCCTCAATATCAATTTTATCCCTAAAATTTTGGCCAAGAGGAGCCAATTCGGGATCTAGCTTTTGAGCTTCAAGAATGCGGTCCAAAAGAGATGGATGAGCTTCAAGGCTACATAAAACAAGAGATAAACATAAATCGGATACACGATCTCGAATCTCACAAATAGACAAAGTCTCGAGATCGTTCCATTCGGAAATCATCATAGAAACAACCGCTTGTTGCTTTCAGCTAAGGGCGTCGGCAACACGATTTCCCTTTCCGGGAGTATAAAGAATATCAAGATCATATGATGCAAGGAACTCGAGCCAACATTGTTGACGCAAATTAAGTTCCCTTTGAGAAAATAAATATTCTAAAGATTTATGATCGGTGTAAAGAATAAATTTTTCTCCCAAAAGATAATGACGCCAAATTCGAAAAGCGAAAACAATAGCCGCGAGCTCTAAATCATGAGTGGCATATCTAGTCTCGGCTGGCTTCAATTGCCTAGAAGCATAAGCAATAACACGTTCTCTTTGCATAAGAACGGCACCCAAACCAACGCGACTAGCATCGGTATACACAACAAAATCTTGGTTTACTTCGGGAATCACAAGAATAGGAGCATCGGAAAGGAGTTCCTTTAATTTTTGAAAAGAAGCTTCACATTTGTCAGACCATATGTATTTAACTCCCTTCTTTGTCAAACTAGTAAGAGGTACGACAATTTTAGAAAAGTCTTTTATGAAACGGTGGTAATAGCCCGCCAATCCGAGAAAGCTACGGATTTCTGTCACACTCTCCGGTCTCTTCCAATTTTGAATCGCTTCAATCTTTGAAGGATCCACGGAAATTCCGGATTCGAAAATAATATGACCAAGAAACTTCACACGAGATTGCCAAAAGTGGCATTTAGAAAAATTTGCTTTCAATTGATTACTCCTAAGAGTTTCCAACACAATCCGAAGATGCTTTTCATGTTCTTCCTCGGTTTTTGAATACACAAGAATATCATCAATAAAGATGAGAACAAATCGATCGAGGAAATCTTTGAAAACTCGATTCATGAGGTCAACAAAATAAGCTGGAGCATTCGTCAAACTAAATGGCATAACAAGCCATTCATACGATCCATAACGAGTACGGAATGATGTCAAAGGAATACTATCCTCTGCAATACGAAGCTGATGAAAACCAGTTTCTAAGTCCAATTGTGAAAAGACTCTAGCACCACTAAGTTGGTCAAATAGATCATCAATCCGAGGCAATGGATATTTATTCTTGATAGTGAGATCATTAAGCTTGCGGTAGTCAACGCAGAGCCTAAGTGTACCATCGGATTTCTTCACAAAAATTGCCGAAGCTCCCCAAGGTGAGGAACTAGAGCGAATAAATTGCTTCGTCTCCAATTCGGATAATTGTTTGCGCATCTCCTCATTTTCCTTATTGGACATGCGATAAGGAGGACGAGTGATATGTTGAGCTCCAAGGACAAGATTAATTCTGAACTCAATTGCTCGCTTAGGTGGCAATCCTAGAACGGGCTCGAATATGTCGGAAAATTCACGAACAACGTGAATAAGAGAAATGACATCTTCCTCATCATCATTATCGTCATCACGAGGGTTTAGAGAATATAAGGATGCTGCCAAAGTAGAATCCGAATCTTTAAGAAAAATAGAAACCTGCCTAACAGATTGAGGATGTCGAAGATAAATAGTCCGCTCAGGACATAGGATATGAGCTTCATAACGGTTAAGCCAATCCATTTCCAAAATCATCCCAAAGCCTAAGTAACGCATGACATGCAAATCGGCTAGGAAAGAAAAATCACATAAAACAATCTCGACATCTTTACAAAGTAGACTGAGTGTTGCGGATCCACCAACCGGATTCGCAATTCTCAAAGAAGTCATCAAACACATAACATCCAAAGAAAAAGTATCAACAAGTTCCTTTGAAATAAAAGAATGGGACGCACCCGTATCAAAAAGAACTCGAATAGGATGATCACGAAACACAATAATACCATCAAGGATAGAATGAGAACCTTGACCACGAGAAGTGTTGCAAGGAGCTTTGGCCACATTAAGCTTTCCCTCCTTCTTGTCTTGAAGTTTGGGACACACAGATATATAATGGTCCGGGCTTTTGCAATAGCGACAAGCATGGGGCTTTGAACTCTTATTCGCATAATGGTCCTTAGAACCACAGTTGTAGCATTGCCCACCACTAGAGGTAGAAGTCTTAGTTGCCGGAGATGCTTGTTTCCCTTTCTTATTGTTGGGATAAGGACCTTTGAACTTATTAGGCCTTTTCTTGTTGGTGAAGTTCGGTTTAGCACTCCCAACCTCAACATCACTTGCTCTATCTGCCTCTTCAAGTCGAAGAGCGATGTCAATGAGTTGATCAAAAGAGACTTCTAATTTTAGAAGTAATGGCTTCTTGAGATTTTTGTTTAAGCCATAGACAAATCTTTGGTTCTTCTTCAATGGGGTGTTGATGTACTCAACCCCATATTTAGAAAATGACTCGAAAGAAGCGACGTAATCTGCCACGGAGGATTCACCTTGAACAAGGTCTATGAAACGACGAGCCAAAGTCACCTTCTCAGCTTCTGGCACAAACTTTAATTCGAATCATTCCCGGAATTGCTCCCAAGTAAGATCCGTTTCATTAATTTCGCAAATCAGAAGCTCGTACCAGTCTAATGCTCTTTCTTGGAGCATACTAGAGGCCCCTGAACTCGGTGAAGATCAATAAGATTCATGCGAGAAAAGATGCGGTCGCGTGATCTTAGCCAAGCTTGGACTTCAATAATGGTTTCAGAACCTTTAAATGGCTTTCCACCCAAGTTGGTATAATCGTTGCACAAGCGTGCAAATCTAGACTTAGGGTGAGTAGGCTCCGGAATAGAACCGGCTGCTTGAGCATTCTTTACAATATCAAGAAGCTACTGGGCAGACATAAAAACTCCATCCTGGGGAGTAGCACTGGATTGACCGGCGCTGGGTCGGCCTGGTCTAGCCATTTCCCTTCTTTAAGAAAGAAAGAAAGAAAAAGAAAAGGTTACTCTCAAAACAAATATCAAGCAAACTTAATTGATAAAACAAGGAATCATAAAAGAAAATAGGATAAAGCGGGTTCAATTGACTCGAATAAAATCCTAAGGCACGACTCCTAAGAAGGACTTAGGACAATGATCCTTGTTAGATTATTCTATATAGTTCCGAAGTTTGGCTCTGATACCAAGTTGTGACGCCCCACCTCTATACTCACGCTAGCCAAGGACACTACGGAGTAATGCCGTCAACTAGCGCGAAGAATAAGGCTGTTGAGGAGCGACCATCCGTGTAATTACTTTGTGCGAGTACCGATATGTCAGATAGTGTAACATGCATTTCATTTCAAGAGGAAATCCGACATACCGATACATACTCAAAGCTACTACATGGTGGCTATAATATCTTCGGAAACAAATATAGAAATAGATATAACACAATCAGTCACAGAAGTTCATATCTCAAAGGCGGAAACAGATATGAATATTACACATAAAAGTGTACATCAGAGTAGTGGTCAAACAAGATCTACAATATCACAAAGAATAGATACAAGTGCTAGACAAAAGAATATGTATACATCATAGAGTCTATATCTCGAATGTATAACAACAAAACTACAAATCTAATGTAGTTAGCCAAAAGTCAGATAATACTCCCAAATGAGAGGTCAAGCTGAAGCGCTTGTAGCATCTCGGTCTGACCCGAGTATTATTTAATAAGAAAATAATAAACGAATCAGTCTAACTATAAATATCAGATTAAAATGAGATAGAATATAAGATATGACAAAAGACGTATGATAACATTAATGCCTTACTATAACTAGTATGCATGTAAAACACCAAAATCATACTATACCTCAATAATCTAAAAACACAGAAAAGAACGCCATATTCTTTAGTTTATTCACCAAACACAAAAGTATTGACTATAATATCAATGCTAATCACAAAAGTTAACGACACACAAATTCACCAATACACAAATATTGATAGAGCTTATCAATGTAAATCACGAAAATTGGTGAAACACAAATTCTAGAAATCATCAACAAGAAATCCAGAAATCACAATAAAAAGAAAGGGGGGAAAGGCCTATCACAAAACGAGAGCATGAAAACTCTCAACACGTGTATCACAAAACGGAACGCTAATTCCATGGTTGCTAACCATTAATTTTTGAGCCGAAGCTCCACTAAAACGGTCCGAAGACCATGGGTCGCTACCCCACAAATTTGAGCCGAAGCTCCACAAGACGAGGTACAGTCCCCCACGCGGACAAAGAGACATCGCACATCGCTAGTCTAATTCATAAAAATGATCATCATCGATCGTCAAGAAGTGTCAATTACACTAAGCTAGTAAATATATGAGTTTAGCTTCATGTCTCATAACCACAAGCTTAACTTAAATATTTACGAACAGATTATAGATTTTCACTCGAAAATTGTCACAAGAGATTTTCAATCGAACAAGTCCATAAATTAACCGGCGAAGTAAACGCAAGCGTTTCATACCACTTGTTTTTCTAAGCCGTTTAATTAGATTTTCTCATACGAATGAGGTAAAGGTTTGTATATACTAATAGATTAGAATATTTACTACTAGTATAGAAAACCTTTATAATTTTAAAGTGACAAATCACAAAAACGATTGTAGAAACAATCAATCATCAAGATTCACATTCGAAGACGTGAATAAAATCCCAAGAAATCGATGCTGAATCCATCAAAATGAATATTCTCAAAAATCCCGAAAAAGAAGTCATCGACGTCAACAATAGATGATAACAACAAATGGGAATCAACACGAATCGATAAAATTTGGAAATCAAGCCAAACAGGCAAAAATAGACATAATAGGCAAAATAGGAGCAGGTCGGTCGACTGCCTCACTGAGTTCGGTCGACCGAACTCGGACCTAGAAAAATCCGCGGGATGCTGGTCAGTCGACCGGACTCAGTATTCTAGTCGACCGAACCAGTGCCAGAGAAGTGCTCTGGTAGCAGGTCGGTCGACCGGACAGGAATTTCGGTCGACCGTAACCTGTTTCCTGCACTTCCAAGCCTAACTAAATGAAGAGCAAACTCTACCACTTCGCAACCGGACGAGCAATGGCGCTAAGGATTTATGCCTGTCGACTACCCGGCCCTATAGGCTCTCCGATGCACCACAAAATCATGATCAATCACCAAAGCTATGATTTTTAAAGATTTAACTTCGAAACACCAAAAATTGGAATATTCACAAAAACCAATCCAAATCAAAGCAAATGCATATGAATAAGAGTTAGGAATTCATACCTAACACTCAAAGATAATTATAGACTAAGATGTGAGATAAAAATCTCACCTTTGAACCCAAAAGCAATGAATGAGAAGCTTGAAGACTAGGGAAGATCAACCACACTTCAATCTCAACACAAGAAGCTTGAATCTAAGCTTAAAAGAGAAACACTTCCCAAATTAGGTTTAGGAATTTTCTGAAATCAAAGAGAGAATGAGTTGGAGAAGAAGGAGATGAGGCTTACCAATGCTTCTCTTTGAATTTGGAGCTAGAAGTTGATTTGCAAATGGAAACTAGGGCTTAGGATTTTTAATTCTCTTTCTCTTCCCCCATTATTCTCTTTAGAACTGAAAAGATAAGGAAGAGGGGATGAATGAAGAGAGGTGGTTCAGTTTTGGGTATTAAGTTGGCTAGTGGGCTGAACCCAAACCCAAAGTGAAAAAGGTCAAATTTTTAGCTAGCTCCAAACATATCAATGTTTATACTCAAAAAGGTTGCAAACGGCATTTTGAACTCAATGGAAGGGGTCCCGAGTCCCAATTAGACTGTTTGCAAAAAGTAACTTTTCGGACTAAAATCCAACTAACGATATCATATTTAAACAAAACATTTAAATAGATAATTGTAAAATATGCGGGTTGTTACATAGTAGCTTTAAGGATCTAGTAGGGATGGTTTGGTTGAGTATAAACTTATTTTCCCGCTCTTCGGTTTTCCTTTGTTATCCTATTACGTACATAACAAAAAAAACCAAGCACAATTCTTTTTTTTACTGTAGCAGCACCAACAAACCTTACTAATACTACACAAAGCAACTACATATAAAGCTCAATGATATTACACATACGAGCTAGTGAATAACGTAGACAATGAACAACATTTCCGAATCGTCCATACGAGTTTGAAAACCTGTAATTTCTATGTAGTATAGAAAGTCTATTCACGTCGCATTGCTTTTTGGAATCATTGTTTTCCAACTTTCTAATGTACATTTTCAACTCCTCAACTTCCTTTTGCATCTCCAAACCTTAATCCTTAATCCGCTCCTCTATGACACAATGGATGATTAATTCACTCGAAAGAAATTCAAGTTGACCAATATTTGAGATGTTTTTTGTAATACCAGTACCGCTTGCACCCATAAAAACGACGCCTTTTTACAACGCAATACAAGATTAGTGACTTTTTGAATCACCACCTCCACATCACTGCAAACCTCTTTGCCAGCTCTTTGAATCATATGCTCCATATCACAACTGAGTAATTCACTGATTCCATATTGAAGATATGCGACACAATATTTGTTTTATATATTAGTTAATTTGTTGGTTTACTAATTAACTATGGAAAATATTAGATTTGACTTAATAAGAGATATTTACGCATGTAATCTCTCAAATATCTTCATTTTTATGAAAATCAAATAAATAAATATATGGTCAAATATATTATTTATTTGGCTGATTATGAAAGATATATTAGCAAATATATCTGTACGTTTCTATTGATTGGTAGTAGCTATAAATATGTATGTTATGAGAGTCATTTTTTACTAAAAGTTTTGGTATTGAGATTGGTTCTTAATTTTTAGGTTTTCTTGTAACCTTTTGGTGAATTAATAAAGGTTTTGTTTGAAGGAAAAAATTATTTTTTTTACTTCATATCTCTTCTAAAATATAATTGTGTAGAGATCCTAAAAAAAACCTAACATTCCATGCACTTTCAAACCTCTATTCTGAATTATTAATTTACTAAGGTTTCCACAAAATTCATGAAATCGGTATCAAAACAAAATCATAATCTTCATCATTGCTAATAGTGTTGGTTCAGTTGGTTGGTAGTTCAGATTGGGAGATTAGAAGTTACAAGTTCGATCCTCGAGATCGACACTTGCTGAAAATAATGAACCATGTTAAAAAAACATAATCTTCATCACAAATTTTCCATTTGATAAGCATGAAAGAATGAGGTATTTGGATTAGAGCTAGTTGCTTTAAGGCATATAAAAATCTGAACTTCAATGACCCAGCAACGGCGATTCAAATTGATATCGATATTCCAGTAGTATATCAATGATGGGAAACAGATATAGATCGTATTATATTCGCATATGATTCTAAAATCAATTTTAAATATTAAACATATGTACCCACGGAAAGTGGACAAATATCAAATATTTGTCATTCGTTCAAAATTGATAAATCTAAAAGAATAAATAGAAAAATTGGATTCACCAAAACCAGTCTTATAAAAATAAAGTAAATAAAAAAAAGAATTAGCCAAAAGAACAAATATTCAAAGAATCGGGATCTAGGACATGTTTTAAAATTTAGTTATAAGGACAAAATTATTCTTCAATTTCACTTTTGGTGCCTCAAATTTCGATCGACAATTCAAGCCTAGAATTTGTTGTTGCCTCGCCACCATCGCCGTGCCACGACCTGCCATTGCTGTCGCGCCACCACATGCCTTCCTATCTCTCTCATCGCTAGCTGCTGCCACCACAGCCAACACAAATATCAACCTTGACACCTCCAACTCATAAATCTCACCACCACGGCCAAATCTCCGTAGCATTGCACCACCATGCCACGCTGCCTCATCACAGCCTTAGTAGACCTTTACGATCAAGCATCGCTTGAAAACGGTAGCAATGAATAACGAAAATGCTAATTTAAACTAGCATTATGAATAGAATAATTAAAACAACAACAAATGATAATAAAAATGATAATTTAAACTAGCATTATATGAATATCATGGTATATTTACAGAAAATGCTAAAATTAATTAACATTCATATACTAAAACTTCATGAAGAAAATAACACCGTTGCCGCCACCGCCAGCAATCGGTCTGGTCAACTGCCACCTCCAGTCGTGTCACCGTTTTTGTTTCTGAATGTCTATTCTTTAGACCAAAAATGAAACTCTATCTCTTGAAGCCAAAAAAATTCACAAATTTACCTCTACACCTATATTCCACTAGATTAAATATATAATGACAATAAATAGTTTCGAGCAACAAATATCATTTAAATACACATATATTAATTATTACCTCAATAAAACAGTAAATATCGATCATTTTATGTAGTAAAATACAAATAATATTAATTATTATTTTGATAAAAACATGATTGTATTTTTGAATTGCGAATATTATCATTTCCCGCATATGTGTCCCTTTTCCAAATATCGGATATTTTCTTCCATATTTGAACACAGGAGAAAACAAATTTTGAATTTTTTGAGCATCTAGTTTGTGAATGCGCATATGATATATTGGTCGTGCACAGGTTTTATATGAAGTTCTCTGATGATGAGAAGTCTACTCTGAAAGATGTAATTTTCAACAGCAGGTTCATTAATTTCATTTAGCAAACAAAAAAGCTCTCCGTTCATTTAGCAAACGCAAAGCCCTCTGAAAGTAGGAGGCCGTGGAGGCATCGAGCTTGCGTACAGGATTTTGCATCTTGAAAACTTTCGATTGAAATCTTTGGCTAGTGCGGGATGCATCCATACAGTCTAGTATTGCTTTGAATCTTGCTTTCATCTCGTCTTTGCAAAAATCCCACACCACTCGCCTTAGATACGCAAAATTCCAGTGATATAAGAACCATTCATTCATTTACTTCTTTTTTCTTTTACAAAAAAAGACGTTGCAAGGTAAATACTAATGTCAAAATTACACTTAGAGAAGTAATATATCAACATTATTATATTACAATTCACTATTTCAAGCAAATGAATAAACAGAAGAGGCATTTGTATCATTTCAAACCAATTGTTGATACTTGGACTTCAACGACTTCATCAATTACTGATCATATTCTGCACATAGTATAAGCTCCAAATATGGTGAATAAATAATCATCATCATCATCCTTATTATTTCTTCATCCTGAAACTGGTTCGATCGGCATTCAAGAGAAGTCAAATGAATTAAAGCAAGAAGAAAATAAAAATAAAAATAAAGGTACCAATGAGACCCAAGGAAGTCAAATACATCCTACATATCACAGTAGTACAAACACATCAGTAACCCATAACATTCATTCAGGTGGAGTATAAACCTAAATCATACATACTATCTACCCTTCTATCAAACAGAAACTATCAAGCACCAATTTAGTTTGTACACTACAAAGGGACATACAGGCAAGGTGATACATATATTCACTAGTAATCTTGAACAATCATAGGCTGACAGTTCAGTAAATCTAGAAGTTTCAGTACAAATGCTGGAGATATCTTCACAAAAATTAACTGTAAGATGGAAATGATTCACGATGGCTCATGCTCATGCAGTCCAGATGCACACCCAACCGTGCTTCACAAAATTAAGGAAGAGATTATGTTAGTGTTTTTCATCTGCATCTGGATACTAAATCATGCTATGGCTTATCAAACTTATTTGAAGCATAGTAACTAACCATGTGGCAGTATAAATAAAATCGATAAACAAACACTTCCAGTCAAGGAAGAAATTAATAATTTCTGACCAACAGGATTGCCGTATCTGAAATTATATTCATTGACCGCAATACGAACAATAACTAAAAGCCATACAACAATAGTAATGCAAATTTTTATTTCGCAGTGTTGCTAAATTTGATGCGGAGGCGACAATAATATTATTAGTAATGTTCAACATACCTTAAATGAGTTACTATATTCCTTACCCCTCTAGGTATCATGTTAGAAATAAAAATAAATAAATTATATAACGCTAAACCAATAGGGGCTGAGAATAAAAATATATATTATGGTTCAGCCTGTTATGATCATTGTTACCATTACCATTTTGCAATTATCATTACCACATCGTTTTTACTTGTAAGCTAAAATTGTTTACCGTTACCGATTTACTAGTACCAGAGGTTGGTATATCGATCAAGTAGTAACTACTACATTGGTAATGTTAAATTACAGTTTGTTTAGAAAATTCAAAAACTTGATATATTTTTATATTGTAATGATGTTTCATCGTTCATTTCATCGTGTTATTTAATAAATGACATCAACAAGAAAGAAAATAAATGTATTTATAATCATTTCAACAGAATTCTTAAGTTAAATTTAATCATTTGATTGCTTCTAGGTGCATGTAATTGATATATTACATGAATATTCATATATTATAAATGGAATGATAAATTACCGTTATCATTGGTTTTGAAAAAATATTATCGATAATTTACTATTGAAAATAATAATTTTAAAATTACCATATCGAATATACTGGTATACCTCTTTGGATAAAAATGACAACTGATTGACGGGTAATGGAATGGTAATGAAAATTTTATTGTTACCATAACAGTCCTATATTATACGTCACGGTCAAACAAAAATTATGAAGAGTGCAATTCAAACTGAGAACCTCATATGTACATGTATGTACATATAATATGTACATGTATGTACATATAATATGTACATGTATGTACATATATATATATATATATAGGAAAACCTTCATTTGAAGCTTTTGTAATTACCAAAATGTTTATTAACAACAACAACAACTAAGCCATTATTTTCAAACAAGTTGGGGTCGACTAAAGATGAAACCTAAAACTAAATGACAAAGTCAAGTCATAATAAAAATAATAACAATAATAATAATGAAACCATGATAATAATAACAAAATAAAGTCAAATAAGTAAACTAATAATAATAATAACTAAGTAAAATAAAATAAAGATAAAATTATATCTAAAAGAAACAATGATGATGATGATAATAATACTAATAGTAATAATGATAATAATAGTAATATTGACCGAAGATCAAACACTACGTCTCAGGCTCATATTCACTAGTCCTATAATCTAAAAGTTATAACACTACCCCTAAGCCAAGCCTAAGCAAAAAAACTCCTAGCTCATGGTTCTGGTACGTGTATAGTTAGTTAACTTTCACACGCTATTGTCCGACACCAGCTCTTTGGATATATTCTAATCATTCAAGTCTCTTTTTACTACTTCATCCAACGTCAACCTTGATCGACCTCTACCTCTCTTTGAACATTCGACGTGGCATATAATTTCAACGCGCACAGGTGCCTTGAGAGGCCTCCGTTGGAAATGTTCAAACCATCTTAAGCGATGTTGGACTAGCTTCTCCTCAATTGGTGCTACTTCAAATTTATCACGTATATCAATTTCTAATTCGGTCTTTTCTTGAATGACCGCAGCTCCATCACAACATACGTGTCTCTGCTACACTTATCTTCTGGACGTGTTGGCTTTTAGTAGGCCAACATTCACCATACATCGCAGGTCTGATTGCCGTTTTGTAGAACTTTCTTTTAAGCTTCTGTGGGACTTTCCTATCACAAAAAATGTCGGACGTTTGTCGTCATTTCAACAATCCCGCTCGAATTCTAAAACTAACATCTTCATCAATCTCACCATCATACTACAACATTGATCCTAAATATCGAAAGGATTCCTTTTTGGGCGCTACTTGTTCGGCCAGAGTGACATCTCCATCCTCCGATCTGACACCGCTGAACTCGCACTTCATATACTCTATTTTAGTTCTCTTAAGCCTAAAACCCCTTGATTTTAAAGTCTGTCTCCACAGCTCCAGTTGTCCATCAACCCCGATCCTACTTTCGTCAAATAACACATCATCAGCAACGAGCATATACCAAAGAATCTTACCTTGTATACCCTTCGTAACCTCATCTATCAATAGGGCAAAAATATAGGGGTTCAAAGCTGACCCTTGATGTAATCATATCTTAATGGAAAAGTCACTGCTTTCACTCTTACATGCTCTGACACTAGTCACAACATCATCGTACATATCTTTGATAAGGGTAATGTACTTTGTTGGGACTCTTTCCTTTTACAGAGCCCACCACATAACCTTTCTCGGTACATTGTCATATGTTTTCTCCAAATCGATAAATACCACGTGTAAATCCTTCTTTTGCTATCTAAATCTCTCCATAAGGTGTCTTATCAAGAAAATCGCCTCTGTGGTCGACTTCCCAGGCATGAAACCAAATTGTGTTTCAAAATCATCATTCTTAATCGATGTTCAATGACTCTCTCTAAGCTTCATTGTATGACTCATAAGCTTAATTCCTCTGTAGTTTGTGCAACTTTGAATATTTCCTTTATTTTTAAAAATTGGAAATAATATGATTCTCCTCCACTTAGTCAGACTAACCATTCATCTCTAAGGCATCCCTACACCTCAATGGGAATGTCATTAGGCCACAATGCCTTGCCCGCTTTCATTCGTTTTAGCGCCTCCTTTACCTCGGACTCTTGAATTCTCCAAACAAAATGTCTATTGGTGTCTTCAAAAGAGTCGTCCAGCTCGATCGTAGTGTTATCACCTTCTTCATTGAATAGTTTGTCGAAGTAATCTCTCTATCTATTTTTTATCTCATCGTCCTTCACCAAAAGTCTATTACTGTCATCATTGATGCTAACTTGGTTGAAGTCTCTCGTCTTCCTCCCGCGGAGCTTAGCTATCCTATAGACGTTTTTTTCACCCTCCTTCGTACTTAGCTTTTGATATACATCTTTATATGTCCGACTCCTTGCTTCACTCACCGCTCTCTTTGCGTTCTTTGCCACTTTATACTTTTGTATGTTGTCCTCGCTCATGTGATGATGCAAGCACTTATAGCATTCCTTCTTCTCTTTAATAGCCTTTTGCACATCACTGTCTCACCACCATGAATCTTTAGGTTCGCGTTTATTTTCTTTCGTTATCCCAAATACCTCAGTAGCCACTTTCCGAATGCATTTTGTCATCTCATCCCAAACACCAAAATGCTTATTAACATATGCAGAAATCGAATACATTTAGAGGACTTTTCGGTCATTTTCTCCATTACCACTTTGCAAATCGAGGCTTTTTCGGTACATTCAGACATAATCTTCCTCGTTATTTGCTTATGAGCTACAGAAATATCTATAACAAGTTAATTTCATCATTTCAAACCAATATGTGCCCATTAGTCCCTCTTTCCACAACACATTCCCATTTTATCTCTCTCGCTATTTTAACTACAACGAATACTTCAATATAATGGTAGAAAATGATCGTGTCGGTTCTTATCTTGAGCAAGACCACAAATCTATGCATCTGAATCTTCAGATCCGTTTGGTTTATTTTGTATTTTGGGTTTTCAACATTAATCATAAAATACGAGAAAAGTTGAGGGACGACGAAGGGAATGGAAGAATGATGGAGGAGACGACGGAGGGGATGAAAGGACGACGTAAGGATGAATTGTTTCTCATGCTTCCGTTATTTCTCAAAACACGAGAAAAAAATGTTTTCTATGTTAACTTCGTTTTTCCAAATTGGTCATTTTTCACAATATACATGCGTCGTGCGCATTTTTGTATGTATGAAAACCCGAAACTAAAAACGGTAAACCAATCGCAGCCTTCTCTTTTACCAAGAGAAAGAGTAAGACTCGGTCACCATCTTAAAGAAGCTGCTGAAATCAACAGAACTTGAAGAGTACTAGGTAAACTTCATAAATTGAAGCTTCATTTCGATTTTTAAAAGGTTAATTAAACTTAATCAGATGCATACATATACATACATACATATATACATACACACACATACATACACACACACATACATACATACATACATACATATATATATAATTGTTTTAATCATAGATACGTTAAGAGACAAATATACAATTACAGCTAAATCCAACAATCTTTAACAGGCTATTGGAAGATCACTTATTTACAATTATTAGATTCATACATAAAATATATAGAATTTTTTTACCAAGAGGAAGCTGTAGATTTAAATATATTAGCTGCCCTAATGAATTTTTTGATCACCAAATAATTTATAGTGGTGTATTTGCGAAAAAATCCCAACTCTATTGAATTGTTCTAACATACTATAAGATTGAAAGCTGATTTGTTAAAGCTGTAAATTTTAGTTCTTTCCAATATGGATTCATATCTCTTTTTGTTTCCATATATCCCTCTTTATTAAATCTTTATAAGTAGTAAGAGTGTAAGACTAAGATGATAGTAAAACTTAGTGTTTGTGAATAACTTGGTCAGTATTCGTAGTTGATGCCATTTTATTGCTAGATAAACACATATATTTTGTTTTAACCATACTACAGTCACTACCATTTTTTATGTGCCTTACATATAGTTACTATTACGAAGATATAAAAGTGGAAATGAATCAATTCTGAGATTGATTTAAACTGATTCGAAATTTGGGGTTTGAAAAATGCAAATTTTAAATCTAACACACGCTTAATCCAAATTTTCGACATATAGGTATCAGATATATTTATACATTTGTCAAATATACGTAATTGATTAACGAATTGTGTTGTAGATTAACTTTACAAATATAATATTTATTTCTCATCATGAGTTAAATACTGTTATCGGTAAATTTTAACCTTAATAGACAAACTTACATATTGTGATATTAACTTAATTTTATATGCAAGTAACGTATCTACTTGTATTCAATTTGATATCAAGTTATGTGATCAAATTTTTTTGCCCCGTGGATGCAGCAAGCCTTCTTTCTGTGCTTTTAAACGAAGTTCAATAGTCAAAATTAATTTGGGGCTGATGAGCAATGGAGGTTTAACACTGCTTTAGAGGTAAATATATAAAGTTGAACATTTCCTTGCAGAATTAGCAATGAAGACGCGAAGATTGTGATGGATTCGGCAATTCCCTTCAATCTAACTATAATTTTGTCATACTAATTTTGTAAGTGACATCATCTTTGTTTGGTGAAAAAAATCTATTAACATTTCCTACCATTTTACCAAGGAAGATACGAAGATTGTGACAATTAGGCGATTCCTTCAAATTAAGCATAATGTTGTAACTCATTTTGTGGGTGATATCATCTTTATTTGGTACTTTCTTGACCTTCACTTCATAAACAAACCAGAACTGTTTGTAAAAGTATTGGATCCTACTGTGGAATTTGATGTGAATGGTATTTTGATTTGACTTTGAAATCAAGGAAAGTTAAAGCGGCATGTCGACTTATCATTGTAGGATTTTATTTACAAAGTGCACAACAAATATACAAAGATCATTACGGTTTTATCCAAATGTTATTAGTAAAGTTGGTTTAAGTGGAAAATAATTGTGGATTATTTATAACTATCGAAATACAAATACAAAATTATATATTTATTTTTGTTTGTATTTAATCTTTTTCCTATGCTCTCTAATTTTATTGAGAAACTCTGGGTTTATTTGACATATCAAGTTTGTCTATAATCATTAAGACAAGTTATTTGATTGATAACGGAATCAATTTTGTTTATAGAACATAGATGATTTTGGAGATGGTCCAAACTTTAACTTAGGACTGCGTGATTGCATAGCAATTGGCTGTTTAAATATATCCTTCTTGGCATTACAAGTGACCATTTTTTATAATCGAGATGTTAGATGTGTTAACTTATGATAAAGTACTCCCAGAAAGTGCACTGAAATGTACTAATTCGGTTATGTAGTTTGCGATGAATTGTAGTGATTCGCTTATCAGATAAAATCTACTAATTAATTTGGTTTTTTGATAAAATGTACAAATTCGATTATGTAGCATTGAAAATTTATAGAGGTGTATGTTACTATTGTGTAATACCATGTTTTAATCTTGCATTCTACTACTTAAATCTAGGCATGTCAACGGATACGTTTGGATCAAGGTTCGAGATTCCGGCCGGCACGGCGGAATTCCGGCGGTATCGCCCCGGTTCCGCCGTTGGATGGACCGAAATTCGTCTAAAAACCCAATTTCGGCCAAGACTAGATAAAATTATTGTAAAATGAAATAAAACTGAAAATAAACAGCAAAATTTTGAAGGTAAAAGTAGAGGCTTTATAAAAGACAGAAAGATTCAAGTTCAAAGATGTAAATTGAACAAAAAATATTAAAGAACTTGAGAATCAACATAGGGCTAGGGCTGCATCGACGTTTTGATTGATCAAGACTTCTAATGTTTGGATTCCCATCTATTCGATATTGATGTATTCAAAAGTAGTTTGAAGTTAGGGTTTATGCAGTATGAGTTAGGACTTGACTAGAAAGAATGGACGAAACGATATTGATTTCTACAGGGCTGTGTACAATATGCTTTGTTATTAAATTTATTGATTGGGCTTTAGGCTCAGTGGGTTTGGGCTAGACGACTTAATATATTTCTTTGGGTTTAAGCATATTTATATGATAAAGAGATGTTATTTGGACTGTAGAGCTTTGGCAAAATGTAAAATTATTGTATTTATTAAAGTATTTTTATAGATAAAAAGTAACGAAATTCGGAACCGAAAATATAACGGAATATCCAAAATTTCCGAAACGGAACTGAAATTTTTTAAAAATTTAATGACCGAAACGGAACCGAAAACCAGAATTTTGAACCTTGGTTCGGATGCGGATAGCGTCATATCCACATCTGCAGATACGGACAAACATCATATATTTGTCTTATCCGCTAACGATCGATAAATCAAGAAATATAAATAGAATAATTTGATTTGGTTTGAACATAAATTTTTTGATACCATTGATTATATAATAGTAAAATATAAATAAATATGATGATGATAAATAGTTTTGAGTGATTAATATACATTAAACGCATATAATATAAACTATGAATTTAACGATATAATAAATGCAATGCATAACTTTCATTGTATTAAAATACACATAATATATATTATATTTTTGACAAAGTCGAATGAATAATATTCGAATGTTGATGTATTCGTATCTCCATCCGTATCCATTTTTTGAAATTGGATATTTATCCGCTTTTCGGATACGGATGTGTACGGATTTCAAATTTTTCCAGTATCCATTGACAGACTTACAACAATAATGATCCTTTGATAAGCTAAAATTTAATATAGACACGCCGTCTTCCTTAGCGACAACAAAGAAGTTGCATTTGTATCCATATATGCTTAACTGACGAGGGAGATAAAAACATTAACTTATTTCAATATTATAATTAAACCAAAACACGAATTTGCTCACATTTTTTTCACACGTCCAACGATCGTGTTTTCGTACTAGTATGTATGTATTTATAATGGAAAAACCTTCTTTCCGGGCTTTTGAAATAACCAAAATACCCCTAAATTAATAACATAGCAAGGACACCACCGCCCACCCCAAACCTTTATTGTTCCCATGTTTATTCATATTTGTTCCCACATCATTTTTATCAATATCTGTCAGCTCCTATTAGTTTTTTATCCTCTTTGATCGTGCTCTTTATTTCATATTTCAATTAATCTCAAGCAAGCATAATTTTATGTTTTTAAATTATAAGTTAAAGGTGCACTCGCACAATCTTGAATTATCTCTTTCTTCCGTTAATTTTTAAAATAATCTCACACAATCAAATTTGTGTTTTATAATTGCACATTAAAGATATCACTTAATTTACTTAACTATTCAAACATATGCGCTTATGATATGCAATTCAATCATGTTGGTGAATTAAAAGCCAATAATTCATTTGTGATTTGTACAAGTAACCAATGATTTAAATCACACCTTCAAATTGCAGATTGCTATTAGTAACAAATTTCATTAAACGTAAGCATAAATTAAAGGTATTGGTTAATTTAAAGGTATGCATAGTCAAATTATATTTTGTTTTAATTGAATATTGATGTAAGTTAACCTTATTTTATCTTTAATTTGCAAATTTACTTCCCGTGTAGTGTAACAACCCAAAATTTTGTAAATATTTTATTTAATTTTTATTCTGAAACTTTGATTTTTAAATCATTTAAAATTGAATTTTTAGAATTTTTCAACGTAGTTATGGATATTGTTTGTGATTTATTTTCCAAATATAACAAAATAAACATTTTCTGAAAATTTTATATTCTGATCAACTTTGGTCAAACTTTGACTTTCAGTTGAAAATTTTAATTTTTAATTTTTAATTTCTAATCTTTTTCTTCGAAGCAGCATAAAATTCTGATATTCGTTCTGCTTTTCGTTACGTCAAATTTTGTTTTGTACTTTTCAAAATGTGATTAATACAGCATTTTACACGCAACTATTTTCTGTAATTTTGTCTATTTTCTATGTCTATTTTCCTAGGTTCATTTCTCCATTTTATTTTATATTTTATTTTGTTTAGTCTTCTATTTTATTTATTGGTTTTTGACTTGTTTATTTTGATAAATTGGCTTAGGAAATTCAAAGAGTCTTAGGTTACTTATTTTAATTGTTGCATTTTCATTGTCTTTCCTTAGTCGTTCATTTCTTTCCTTTAGCCATGCCTTTTACTTGCAAATCACGTACAAAACAACTTCTCATCTCTTCATTTCTCATTCACGTTCAAAAGAAAAAAATATACTAGTTTCTCATGTCTTCCTCTTTCTCTTTTCCTTCTCTCTTTTGTTTTGTTTTCTTCCTCTCATGTTATGCTCGGCCTCCACCATCACATGCTCCTTGCCGACCATCTTCCTCCTCCACCACCACCTCCTGACCGGCCACCATCACCTTATCACCTCTCCTATGCCTTGCCGTGAACATGAGATCCAAATCCATCACCAAAGTTGATAACAAACCCTAACCAAGCCATGTTTCCATCCATCCCCTTCCTCTATTAGCCTCGGCCACAAATTGAAACACCTCCTCCTTGCTTTGCCATGACCTCACCATCCACCAAGTCGTGCCTTTGTGTTGCCTTCACCAAGATCCAACCCATGGTCGAGCACTCTAGACCCATGGCCGAACCAATAGGGCACAAATGCTTGACCCTTTGCCTTCCTTCATGTGTAACTTCCACCTCTTCAATTTCCAACCATAGCCGTGCATCAAAACTCTTCATAGCCGAGCCTAGTATGTCCTTAACCCACCATGGCCGAGCCACATGATGATGGTCTAGCCATGGAAGCCCATGGCCGAACCCACTTGCTTGGTGATTGATCATCTTGCTTTGCTTTATCAAAGGTTATGTCACTTGGATTCATATTGTTCATTGTTTTGATTCATAATCTTGTATGTTGAATTATACACTTATAATTGTTGTATTTGTTTGTGTACAAGATTGAATCTTGACTATTCATCCACTCAAAATTCTAGTCGTGTCTTTGTTGTGCTTTTCGGAGTTTGTTCTTGTGTCTTAATTTGTCAGCTCTAGCTTTAAAAAGGTGAGTTTATCACTCTCGACATACGTACT
The DNA here is from genome assembly GCA_030737815.1 of Allium fistulosum. Classification (NCBI taxonomy): domain Eukaryota; kingdom Viridiplantae; phylum Streptophyta; class Magnoliopsida; order Asparagales; family Amaryllidaceae; genus Allium; species Allium fistulosum. The sequence continues at coordinate 705,941,319 of CM060903.1, read as the reverse complement.
TTTATAATTGTGAAACAATGGCATGTGAATTGTAGAAAATTTATATGTTATATTAATATGTTCATATATGTCTGTGATATGATTATATGATGTTAAATTATGTTTATATATTTGTTACATCATCTAATATGATTATATGTTCTACTGTTCATTTATTTACTGATTCTCACATTGCAAGTTCTCTATCACTATGGGTTGAAATGATACATACCCGAACGGACATTAGAATAAGGAAAAATCATTATGAGCTGAAATGATAGGCTCGAGTGATTTTTATTGTATTTGTTTTACTTGGGTTTGCGGGTTTGAAATGATAGAACCCGGATTTTTCTTTTTAAATTACGGATTGAAATGATACATATCTGTATCACTTGACCTAGGTTAGAAAATATTATACATGCTCATGGTCATATTTTAAATAATATTTTCCTAAAATTTATTAAGTATTTTTAAATAATATTTTCCTAAAAGATTATTAAGTATTTTGAGTTTTATAGATATATGAAATTTTAACTTAAATTTTGATTTAAATGCTTTAAATTATAAAGGTGTATTGGTTTTTCTATAAGTTAATTTTTTTTAAGTTAATAATAGGTTTAAGTTAAATTAAGAACCTTTATTGATGATAAATAACTTAATAATTGAATTTGACTTAATATGGAAGTTTTAAATCTAACCTAGTAATTGTTATGAATTTTACTTTATGAAACGGACATGTTTTGTGTAATAAATAATGTATTTTGAACTGATAAAATGGAATAAAGTTTTAATTGGATATTTTGTAGTAAAATGTATTTAATTAGAAAATCATAGTTAATTGATAGATCTAAAAGAAAAAATGATTGTTATATTAACTATGATAAAATATTCTTTTGTGAAATGTTATGTTTTGTAAAATAAATAGTTATGATTTTTAAATGGAAAAAAATGTAACTTCAATTATGACCTAACTTGGTAATTGAAAATTTGGTTTTTCAAATGGAAATTTTAAATTAAGTAAATAAATAGAAATTTAGTTTTATTTATGAAATGGGTATTTTAAAATAAAGTGTTAGGTTAGTGGTTAAAAATAAAAGTTAAGTAAAATAGTGTATTTTGACTTAATAAATGAATTATGGTTTAAATTGGATATTTATTTGTAAAATTTTGTTTTATTAAATCATAAGTTAAATGATATCCAAATGAATGTTTTTGAAGCATGAAATATGATTTTTATAAGTTAAAAATGATAAAAGTTGAAGATATATTGTTTTTAAATTGTTATAGTAGAAAAACTTATAATAGTATTTGTAGCATTTCTGAAATGCTATGGGTTTCAGGTAACATTCTATAAGTGCTACCGTTGCTGGAAATGAACTGTTTTTGAAATACTAATATATCTACTGCAGCAGTTTATAAGTGCTGTTGTTTCTGAAATTAAACTAGGTTTTGAAATACTAAAATACTTACTACAACAGTTTATAAGTGCTGCTGTTTATGAAACTAAACTATTTTGAAATACTAATACCTACTGTAGCACTTTATAAGTGTTGCTGTTTTAAATTTGACAATGTTTTTGAAATGTTAATATATTTACCGTAACACTTTATAAGCGCTGTTGTGGCTGAAATCACAATGAACTTTGGAAATGACTATTATTTTTGGAAGATTTTGACATTGGATTTAGCTGGTTTAAATGAATATGTTTGAAGTGAAATATAAACCATTTGAAATGTATAAGTTAATACAATGATTTGAAATTTGTATAATGGAATGAATGAACTTAGAAATGCTATAACTTTTGTAATGAATATTATTTTAAAGGTGAATGATTTTCTAAGTATTATGATTTCCAAATGATAACATTTCAAAGTGTTATGATTTCAAGGTATTATGCTTTCAAAGTGTTTTGGTTTCAAAGGTGTTATAACTTTGAAAGTACTATGATTTTGAAAATGAATTTATTTGGAATAGTATTTAATTAAGAATTTTCTTTGAATATATTAATTTGCAATTGAAGATTTAAGAATATGACTTTATAAAGTGGTTTTGGTTTAAGATGATTTAAAAAGGAATATTTCTAAATAATTGAAAGAATATTCAGTGATTTGAAACCTTGGGTTTTATGAAAATGATATTATACTTATTTGTTTTGAAATGGATATTTGTTTTGAAATGGATATGATATTTTGGTTTTAGAGTATAAACTAATTTGAAATGGATATGATATTTTGGTTTTGAAATATAAACTAGTTTGAAATGGATATGATATTTTGTTTTGAGGTATAAATTATTGTGAAATAAATATCTATGGGTTGTAACAACGATTGGTTGGCAAAGAGACCGGGATCGGATATGGGCACTCTCTGTCGATACCGAAAACCACTTTGACAACCGTGTACGCGGTGGAGATTCCAAAATGAAGTAGGATGATGGTGACGTTCTATTGAGGTATATACGCGGACCCGACTCCCGTGAGTTGGCATAAGGTGACTAAAACAGGAGCGATTCTCGGGCCAATGAGGTAGCCCATCTGATCGGACACACTTCTTCGTATGCCATTCTATTACCTTGTGATTGATATGGTGCGCACCTTTGATTTTGGGAGTGGCTCGAGGTGGGCGGTAGCTGCGGCTATGTGTTACCACCAGTCCGAATAGCGATTGGTATATCTACCCTGGCATTGCCTAGTTGTGCTGTGTCACCTACCCTAGCGAGCCTTGTACGATTTTGGTTTTCTCCCGTAGCCCATGGAGTATCCTTTGGTGGCTTCCCGATCAGGAGGGACTATGATACTGGATGGACTACTGGGACTATTATGTGTTAAGGGCTATATGGGTAACCCCTTAACGCTATTTAAAAGTAAGTTTATTTTACTATAGACATTATTATATTAGCGAAATATTACTACATAGTAAATAGTTTAACGGATCCTTAGAAGATGGGCGGTCCCAAGCATCCTTGAAGTTACTTGTACCTTTATATTACAGTTCACTTGAGTTGGTTTACATTGTATAAGTATGTATGTTCTGACTCGAGTGTTTTGTGTTTTGTTTTATGCTCGGGTCAGACTGAGTTGCACCAGTATTCGAGACTCACCTTTGGAGTTGGAGCTCCACTTGGATCCATCCATTGATTCTGCTTTCAGTCATTCAGTTGATTCCAGTGATGTATTCAGATCTTGTATTTGACTATTGTATTGAGACATCTTTGTATTCATAAATTCTGCTGTAATCTTGTTTAACTCTGTTATATATATAGTAGCTTCATGAACTACTATTTCTTTGCTTCCGCTGCATTGTTATATTACTCTGTGTGTGATCTGTGATTTATTTACTGTATATTCTGAGTTTTGCCATGTTTATATTTACAATTTATTGTTTTGAATTATTCAAGTCCGACATGTGCGGATGCAAATGGTCCAAAATAGTGGGTCGTTACATGTAGTGCTCAAGATGAATTGCTATCAATGTCAAAGACTTGCATTCATGCATGCCCAGGTAATATTTGTTTTGTTGTAAATTTGCAATCAGTTGCATTTGTTGTTTGAGCATTTTTCAAAGGGAGCAAAAAACACCTATGATTAGTCTAATATTTAAGTTTTGTATGATATTTGTGTAGAAGGCATTTAGACGTGTGGGATAAAATATTCTCCTTCCAAAATTTGCTTTTCTTAACTCTAATCTTACCTTTAATTCCTTGACGTTGATTAGTTATTTTTCATCCCCGATTATTTTGTTTGTCTTTCATATAAGCATTCTTTTGACTTCATAGTTGAAATCTGAATTGTGCTCTTTAGTGTTCATATTTTAAATAAGATGAAGATGTTTGTTTGTTGTTTTCTTTTCATTTATTATTATAGTAACTATTGATTAATATATTTTTTGAAATATTTCAAAATTTTAGGTTCTTAGAAATTATTCGCAAAGAAATTTTTATCATTAAATCATACATATTGATGTTTCAATACACACACATAAGGGTCCCTTTGCTTTATCAATGAATGGTTTTTAAATTTGAAATAGTCTGGCCAGTAATATAAAAGAATGTATATTTCAAACCAATAATTCACAGAAACTTTGTCCGAAAATTATGATGCGACAATATTATTGCTTCACCCTTTTAAATCCGAGCTGGCACTTATTTTGCCTGAACCCTGAAGATCAACAAGGAAACAATCAATAGCAAACATGCTGCAAACTAATTGATCTACATGAATCACGATAATATAACATTTTTATTACTTGTAATCTTTGTCTCATTTGTAATAATACTGACTGTGAGTTGTGACTAACAACGAAGGTATATTTAATCTGTAACATCTTTCCTAATCTCTAATGTGCTTCTAAAGTTAGCTACCAATGCTGAAACGGGTGTGTACAAAATAATAATGCTATACAAGCATAAGATTTTCATTATAGTATTAATATAGATATTACACATGCATATAATGTTATTCATGCATGGAAAACCAGTTTGATCACAATTCTTTGAGATTACATATGGTGAAGGCTTTCCAGAAATATTGTTCAAGAGAAAGTGTCAACAGATTTGTACTGAGTAGGAAAAAGTACAAAAATATTGAAAATAATTCTTGAGCTTTCTTAAATATATGTTTGGATTTGCCATGAAAAAAGGTCACCTAGCATCTTATTTGTTTAAGTTGGTAATAATCAAGGAACAATGGGACATGTAGTTTTGACATGCATGTTTCAGTAATACACACAAAAGCTTATCCAATTTCAGGACAAAAGTAGTATGTTTATGGTCTCAACAGCACTACTATATCAATAAAAAAAATTCCAAAATAAGCAACAAATCTAACAAATAAAAAAAATGCAAAAATTAACGTAAGTTTACCTTAAGCATGGTGTTTGAAGAGTCAGCCAAAGACTCCTCGACACTTTGATGATCCACATAAACATTTCTTTGTTCTCCGTGATACAACAAACGGATCTCCTTTAGTCAAACCATAATCATACGTAAGTTCAGTCATAGGAGGAATGTGCTTCATTGCAAAAAACATTATATGTGGATAATCCACGTCACTATGATCATGCAAAACAGGCTGCCAAAATACATTAGGAGAGCAACTGTGGTTCATGAACCTTGCTATATTGCCCATATTCTTTGCGTTTATAACAAAAGGCAAGGGCTTAGGAGTTTCACTCGGTTCACCACTGCTAGGCTCGTCAAATAATTCAGGAATATAATTCCATCTGACCTTTTTATCCTCAATAAGCCCGTGAAATATGTACTCATTATGTTCACTATTCAAGTCCGCTGTGATTTTATCAATGACCTCACCTGTGTATTCGCATACAAAAGAGCCAGCACGAATTGGGTGCCAAGAACGAAGACCCCAACCTCGGTCATTAGTCTTAAACACTTCAAAGTTTAGCTTAATACCACGTTGTGCTAGTCTATTTCTACAATTACTAGTACAACAGCATAAATTGCTGCATTCATATATAAGAGGCATACGACTCACAAGGAGACCATTAGAGCTATAAGGAAGATCTCCACCATTCTCTTGTGCACAAGAGCAGTTCCCATCTCTAGGGAGACATACACCATGACACATGCATTTATGCACAGGTTTTAAAGAGCTGATACGACTTAAATAATTAACTTTAGTTGCATATTTGAAATGACTCGGTCCTTTCTCACTATCTACTTCATTGACCAAACAAACAGGAATACTTTCACTTCCCGAGGACAAATCGGGAAGAAGAACTCTGCCTCTTGATGAAGGGTTTTCTATCCATTTTTCAGTCATTTTCCACACCGCATATCCAATTGGCTGCCCTGGTTCTCTTAGCAACTTGAATTTAAAAATGTTAAACCCGGTTTTCCCTTTATCTACCCACGACTCATGAATTTTATAGATACCATCGTATATGTAAATCTTTCCATTAGCACATGTGAAATCTTTTGCACTTCGAATAACTCTTACTTCACTGCCTCTATGCAAACTTCTCTCCAGAGCAAGATTACCTCTTTCGAGCTTTTGATCGTCTTTACCTGAACCACCTTGACCACTATAAATAATAGTCTCTGCATCTTCAACGTGATTTTCATAATATCCAGAAGAAACAATGCAAGTAGCCACGGTGTCCTCCTCATTGCCAAATTTAATGGTAGCCGTATCAATTCCACCCATGATCTGATGGTGAATTCCTATCAAATTCATCTCAAACCTAAAATAGAAAATATCACCAACTTCAACTCCCGGAACTGGACCCACCATCTTATGCTCATTTATCCTTAACCCATGATCGGTCATAATGGGTCCCACCTTAAGATCCGGACGCTTAATTCCTTCACTTCCATCTTCCAACTGTTGTGCTCTTCTCCTGAGTGCATCAAAAAGAATAAGGATTGCCTCAACCGATTCTCTCGGATCATTAGAAAGAGGAAGAACCAATGAACGGTCATAAACTTGTGTCGGCTTTCCACGCTTTGGTTTCCTTTCATCTGTACCTTTTGAACCTTTGGAACGAAAACCAATAGAGACGCTCTTTCCATTAGAATCAATTATGACATGTTTACTTCTTGTATTAAGCGGAGTAGCATACACTGCAGTCTGATTTTTGGTTTGTGCTACATTGGGAAACATGGGTAAAAAACTTGGGGGTACTCTAGAGTCAGAGTTAGTAATGTATGATCCAAATGGTGTGACACAAACTAATGGAGTAGAGTCAGTGGTAGGAGACGCATTTGTACCAAGTCCAAGTGATGGAGGTCGCATTGGAGCTAAACTTCTTAATGGTTTAATGTCTAAAGGAGCATTCTGTTCGGATGAACTAGCATTAGAATTTGTAATACTATTCATTTCAGCACTACCAGCTCGATTTTTACGCCGAATTTCCTCCCTGTTCAACAGTAGCAGTACGTGCAATCAAAAAAACAGCAACATTAACCATTATAAGCAAATGAACACCAAGTAAAATGAAGTTTATGAAAGACCTAATCGAACTTACAAGCAAGGTCAAGTTTTGATTTTATGGGCTAGACTGAAATCAAGTGAATCGAAAAGGATCGAGACCAAATTATTGCAAGATGAGAAATACCTTTGCGGAGATTGAGAATGAAATTGAAATTGGAACTCGCTCCGTCTCAATTGACTAACAGATCCCTATAGATACTTCCTTCCCACTGTTTTACTGAAAAAACAACAAATTATTGAGACAAAATTTAGGGCTCTTTATTCTGTCCTGACACGAGTCAAGGAAAGTGGCAAAGATTTTCGACCGTTGGATGAGTTTTTTAATTAGAGCGGTCGTGGGCACAAAAATCATGTTCCCTCTCTCACGGTACGTGGAAAATATAAAAGGTTCCTCCCTTAAAAAAAAAACAAAAAACAACAACAATTTCAATCGAGCAACTCTTCTTGAGTTTTCGAATTATTTTTTTTTAGTTGTTTTTCAGAATTTTGACCTGTTTATTTTATTGTTATTATTTATCTAAAAAAAATAAAACATAATTTTTTCTTTTAGAATTTTCACAAAAAATATTTTTAATTTAAACTGCAAATATTTACAAAAAAAAGATTGAATTTTTTTTAAATGTTACTCGAATTTTGTGTCGTTGCATTGCATATTCAAAATGTGATAAAAATTATGAAAAAGGTTTAAACTTTAGTTGATATAAATTTTATTTGACCATCTCTAGCAATATCTTTACTTTTTTTAATCGTTGATTATTTAGTGATTATATATGATAGTTCTATGGGCACAATAAAATCAAATGTTATGTGCAATCTCCAAGCCGTGGGGATTTTTCCAACTTGAGAAATATTGTTGCAATGACGTTTTAAAAAGCATTGCATATTTGGCATGGTTTTATAAAAGCCATAAAAAAATATGTATGGTTTTAAGTTAGAGGTTTTGCACATAAAGTCCTTATTTCTGATATTATTATAAGAAAAGTCTAGTGGTAATGAGTATGTAAATTAGGTTCTTATTTTTTTTAACAGGAAAATATTATAGAGAATAAATTTAAAGACTTTTTTATTATCAAGGTAAACCCACTAATATTTTATTTTCAAGGACAAAAAGAACAAAAACATTAAAATATTTTTAAAAGCCCTAACCGTCGCGTGAGTTTTTTTTTTCTTCTTCAATACTCCTTCGCTTTCTCTTTTGCGTGTTCAAACTTAAATTTTCTTCTTCATTCTTCTTTATTGTCATGCGCGATCTATTCCTGTTAATCTGATTTCGATTTTCGTCTCTTTGAACGTGGTAGTGGAAATTTTCGAATTCAGGTATGATTCAATGTTTTTCCTCCTTTCTCTTCTATCATTGTTTTAATTTGGTTATTTCTAACATTTCCATTTTTTTCTTTTTAAAATTAATTTCAGTTTTGTTGCTATGTTTTCTTTTTCATATATAATGGCAAATTTGGACAGTAGCAGTAGGTATGTCTGACTTTTTTTTCTAATAATGCAGCAATGTTTTCTTATTTGTTTTAAATTGAATGTTGTTTGGTTTTTGTTCACTTATGTATATCTTGGGTTCATATTGGTTTGGATGAAAATTGTAATGCCCCTGAATTTTAATTAACATTATTCGGGATATTTATTGGATAAATTAAATAGAATAATGTGAATAATTAGGGAGATGAGATTAATAAATCCAATGGTCATGTCTTAAGGAATGAACTAAAATAAGACTTAACTAAATTAAGAAGGAGGAATTTCCTAAGGGGTAAACTTGGAAATGAGGCTACATTTCTTAGTATAAATCTATTCATCCACCTTAATAAACTTCCACTTTTTCATTCCTAACTCCTCACCTATATTCAGCCGGCCATTAAAGAACTCAAGGGAGAGCAATAAATTGAAGAAGAAAAGGCTAAGGAATTAAAGCTAAGAAATTATCTCATTCTCCAATCAACTAATCAAGATGAATAATCATGTTTATCATCTCGTTTTTCTGTGTTTGGATCGGCTATGAGTAATACCCGATTCATGTTTGTGTTTTGGTTAGGATATAACCATTTAAACCTTTGTTTGGATAAGACATAGGTGTTTTTAAACGTTAATGGCTAATTAACATGTTTTATTCGGTTTTGGTTAAATTTCGAGTTGTTTTGATCTTCATATGCTTTGAAATTTTAATATGTTGAAGATAACATATTAATTGATTTTCTGGAATTTTTCCAGGATTTTTCATGATGTTTTAATGGTTATAAAAAATTATTTAAGGAGTGAGACTTAAATGTTTTGTATAATTATAAAGAAGAAATGGGCTTTTTCAAAATTATTTAAATTTCCAAATAAGGAAAGTAGGCTGCATTTTTTGAATATAAATTCTGGCAACCAATCATATTTAAACAAACAAGGCAGGTGAGGTACAAAAGAGCTGTTTTAAAGTACAATTTTCACTATTTCGACTCTTTCGGTAAAGGCTTCTGCCTTCATTCCAGACCTTCCAACAAGGTCGAAAGGTATCAAACCTTTCGATTAGGTTAAAAATCAATGCACATGGTATCAGGCAACTGGTACGTAGTGAATTGAAAGGGGTCGAAAGTATTAGGGACGAATGGTTAGAGCTTTCGAAAGAGATGAAATTTTGTTTTGGTTTTAAAGAAAATACGTCCGCTAGCTTTCGACAAAGAGCTTTCGATATTGTCAAATGGTTTAAAAGAAAAGGTTTTCGATTGGTTTGCTTTCTTGTTTTAAATGAAACATTTCGACAAAGTCGAAAGGTATAACTTTCGACAGGATCGGAAGCATAGTTGCCGCTTCTAAACCTTTCGACCCAGATGGAGTCAAAAGTTATCTTTTGTTTTCTAAAACTTGCTCCTCTCTCCATTGTTTTCGAAGGGTTGGTTCAAACACTAACACTTCATTGTTTTTGAAAGGTTTTAGATTTTGAAGGGGTTACCTTCAATAATTTCGAAAGGATTTGGTTTCGAAAGGTTTTGGTTTCGAAGGGTTTTGACTTTGAAAGGTTTTGACATCGAAAGGTTTCTATTTTCGAAAGGTTTTGTCTTCGAAAGGTTTCATTGCTTTCGAAAGGTTTATAAATGGTTTTATTGGGGGGATACCCCAGGCTTTCGACAAAGTTGAAAGGTAGATCCTTCCGACTAGGTCGAAAAGAAACCTTCCGACAAGGTTGAATGGTAAGACCTTTTGATAAGGTCGAAAGGTATGGCTTTGTGATGCTTTCAAAAGGAAGGCTTCCGAAGGGACTAACTTCGGATGTTTATTTACTTTCGAATGGGATTTCATTCGAAGGGGTTTAAAGAGCTGTTTTTGCCATTTTTTCCTGAAGTAAAATTTTGCTAATGCCACATTCGGTCGCCAAGAAATAACAACTACGGATGACTACAACATCAGTAGCGGTTAGTTTTGGGCCTCAGAAGGTGGGATGTTACAAGTTGGTATTAGAGCATGGTTTATGTACTTAAAAGGAATTTAAATCTTAAAAGATTTTTAAAGCATAATCTAATGAATCTAAAATATGGTTGGGTTTGGGTAAGCGTTATAGTAACGTATGTGTACTATGCTATAAATACCTAAGTATGTATTCCCTACTCTCTTAGACTATTCTTATGTATCCTACCAAGATTGGATTTCAGGTAGTAGGGAAGTAAGATATGGAGGCAAGAAACGGAAGAGTGAATCAAGGTGGAAGACGCACCACAACAAGTGGAAACGTTCGACCCAATACTAGGAGCAACCAGGGTTGACAGGCGAATGCAAACCTAGATGCAAATGCTAATGTTGGTGTTGAGATCCCGTCGGTTGATATGGGGATAATGTATCAGTTCTTCGTGAATATGATGCAAGTTGGAGATGTTGCAGGAGTGGCTGCAGGGAATGCTGGAGGAGCTAATCCGATGGTCCCAGTTGGCAATAATTATGCCAAGCTGAGCAGGGATTATGCTAGCCTTGGAGGGAAGTCTTTTCTGGGAACCGAGGATGCAATAGGAGTGGAGAACTGGCTATTGCATTATGAAATGATATTTGCATATCTTGGCTTGACGGATATGCAGAAGAGGAGACTTGCTTCAAGGCAATTGCAGGGAGCAGCATTGTTTTGGTGGAACAGAGTTACTGTGGGAGAGCCAGAGGAAGACTGACTTGGGCTGAATTTCGAAGGAGGTTCAAAGAAAGATTTCTATCAGATGTTGCCAAGTCTGCATTACTCACGAGATTTGCAGATTTTGTCCAGGGGGATAGATCGGTAATTGAGTATGCTACAGAGTTTGATGAGCTATCCCGTTATGGATATGCTACTGTAGATACTGTCATTCGGAGGAATGATAAGTTTATCAAGGGGTTGAATCCTGAGATTGCCAGAGCAACCATGCTAAACCTTCGGGATCTGTGTCATATTGTTATTGAGATGGATATTCGAAATGAAGAGATGCTTTCTACTTTTGGAAAAGGGAAACCAACTGAGGTTCAGAATTTTCAGGGTAAGAAGCAGAAGTTCTTCAAGAAGAAAGGTGTCCGGTCGGGGGTAGCAGCCAAGAAGAGCAAGCTAATATTGTCTGTTACAAGTGTGACAAGAAGGGGCACTATGCTAATGAGTGTCGCTCGGGTGATGGAAGAGCAGCTGCAGTGAAGCTGAATGTGAAGTGCTACAACTGTGGCCAGATGGGGCATTACAAGGACAAGTGTCCCGAGGATGTTAAGGCTGGAAAGGAAAAGGTCTTTGCATTGGAACCATCATCCTCTAGACCAACGACTGCTGAGAAAGGAAAAGTTGTGATGGAAGGTATGCTTATGATTCATAGTACTCCGGTTAGGATACTATTTGATACCGGTGCATCGCACTCATTTATATCTCAGTATTTGGTAGATTACTTATGTCGGGAACCTTTATACCTTATTACTCCTTTAAGGGTTGCGAATCCTATAGGAGGGTATGCAACTCTGGGAATGAGATATAACCAGTTAGAACTTGATTTTTTTAGGTCATATGTTTGCATGCAGTTTATATGTTTTTGATTTCATGGGTTTCGAGATCATATTGGGTATGGATTGATTAGATAGATATGATGATAGGATATTTTGCCAGGAGGGGGAAATATCATTGAGACACCCTAATAGCCGTAATCGAGTTATTTACTCAGTAAGGAGTTCGAACGAAAATGCTTATGCGTTATTGGATGTCATGAGAACGGAAGCAGAGTTGAAGCAGGTTTATGTTGCAAGAGAGTTTGTGGATGTGTTTGAACCAGTTTTGGGTTTTTCGCCAAAAAGAGCAATCGAGTTTCGGATAGATCTCGTACTGGGAGCTGAACCCGTAAGTAGACCACCTAGCAAGATGTCACCAACCGAGATAAGGGAATTAAAGGTGCAACTAGTGGAATTGAAAGGAAAGAATTTCATCTGGCCAAAGCAGTTCGTCTTGGGAACGACCACGATATTCGTGAAGAAGCCAGATGGGTCGTTAAGGATGTGTACGACTATCGTATGTTGAACAAGAGGATGATCAAGAATAGGTATCATTTGCCAAGAATTGACGACTTATTCGATCAGTTGAGTGGAGCCAGAGTGTTTTCCTAGCTGGATTTAGCAACAAGTTTCCATCAGCTAAGAATGGCAGATGACAGTATTCCTTTGACGGCGTTTAGGACCAGATATGGGTCTTACGAGTGGTTGGTTATGCCATTCGGGCTTACTAATGCGCCAACTTTCTTCGTGGATTTGATGAACCAGGTTTTCCGAGAGCACTTGGATAGGTTCGTGTTGGTTTTTATTGCTGACATTTTGGTATATTCTAAGAATCTGAAGGATCATGCAGAGTGTCGGAGACACTAAGGCAACATCAGTTGAAGGCGAAGTTCTCCAAGTGTCATTTCTGGAAGATGGAATTAAAGTTCCTTGGTCATGTAGCTTCCGAGGAAGGGTTAGCAGTTGATCCGGATAAGATCGAAGCTGTTAACATTTGGAAGAGACAGAGATGGTAAGTGAGATTAGAAGTTTTCTTGGTCTTGTAGGATACTACCGAAGGTTCTTAAGGATTTCTCGTGGATAGTGGCATCCTTGACTATGCTAACCAGGAAGGACGTGAAGTTTTTTTGGTCTAACAAATGTGAGGAGGCATTCCTTAAGTCGAAACATTTGTTAACCAATGCGCCCATGTTAGTTGTTCCATATGGGAATCAGGGGTTGGTAGTTTACACCGATACATGTGGTACTGGGTTAGGTGCTGTGCTGATGCATAATGGGAAGGTTATTGCCTATGATTCTAGACAGCTTAGACCACATGAAGTGAGTTACTCGACTCATGATTTGGAGTTGGCGGCGGTAATCTACGCATTGAAGGTGTGGAGACATTATCTTTTGGGAGAAAGGTTTGAGCTATTTACGGATCATAAGTCTCTATGGTATTTATTCTCTCAGAAGGAACTGAACATGAGACGGTAGAGATGGCTGGAGTTTGTTGCAGCTTATGATTTTAGCATCGAGTATACATCGGGAAAAGGAAATAAGGTGGTAGATGCGCTTAGCAGGAAACATCAGAATGTGGTGTTAGCTATGTTGGCGGGCTTAGAAGAATTGGCTGCTTGCAGTGTGCAGTTGAGGTCAACTGCTGGATCTAGTCGGAATATCATCATGATGTATTGTTTGGAAGTTCGATCGGTTTTGATTGAATGAATTGCTTCTAGGAAAAAAGAGGATCCAGTCTTAGCCAAGAGGATTATAAGGTTAGAAGTTGGAACCTAGATTGATGATTTAAAGGATTATATTCTTGACCACAGGGGTTGGTTGAGAAAGAAGGAACAGTTATGTGTTCCGGATGTTGGAAACCTTATGAAGGAAGTTCTTAGGGAGTGTCATCGATCGAAGTTTACGATTCATCCTAGGGGAACCAAGATGTATCAAGATATGAAGAGAAGTTTCTCCTGGAAAGGAATGAAGAGGGATGTTGGCTTATGGGTAAAACAGTGTTTGAACAGTCAGCAAGTAAAAGTCGAACATCAGAAGCCAAGTGGTCTGCTTCAGCCTTTGGATGTTCCAGTTTGGAAGTGGGACTCGATATCCATGGATTTTATTGATGGGTTGCCAAGGTCAAACCGAGGTAATGAAAGTATATGGGTCATAGTGGACGGATTGACCAAAAGTGCCCATTTCATTCCGGTAAGATCTACCAAGACGACATTTGTTTTGGCTAAGTTGTTCATGAAGAACATCGTTAGACTGCATGGAATTCCTAGTAGTATCGTCAGTGATAGAGATGCTTTGTTTACTAGCGAGTTCTGGAAGAGCCTGCAGAGTGTGTTAGGCAATAAGCTCAAGATGAGTACCATATATCATCTTTAGACGGATGGGCAGAGAGAGTCAACAAGGTACTGGAAGATCTGTTGAGGGCCTGTGTGCAGGATTTTAGTGGTTTTTGGGAAGATCACTTGCACTTAGTGGAGTTTTCCTATAATAATAGTTATCAGACTACTATAGGAATGATGCCTTTTGAAGCTTTGTATGAAAAGCAATGCAAATCACCAGTATGTTGGTTAGAGACCAGAGACAGGTTGGTCCTTGGTCCAAATTTGGTGAGAGAGGCGACGGAAAGGATCAAGTTGATGCGGAAAAGAATGAAGGAAGCACAGTCTAGGCAAAAGAGTTACGTAGACAGAAGGCGTAAGGACCTAGAGTTCTCAGTTGGAGATAGAGTTTTCATCAAGGTATCGCCGATGAAAGGTGTGGTTCGGTTCGGGAAGATCGGGAAGCTAGCACCGAGATATGTTGGACCATTTCCTATATCAGAGAGGATTGGGAGACTCACGTACCGAGTAGATTTACCGAGCAGTTTGGTCGGGGTCCACAATGTGTTTCATGTTTCTCATTTTAGGAAGTATGTTCATGATCCAGAAACTACTATCACTCCGATGGCACTGGAGGACTTAGTGGTGGAACCAGATATGACTTTTGTGAGGCAACTGGTTCGTGTTGTGGCAAAAGATGAGAAGAGGTTAAGGAACAAGACAGTTAGGTTGGTTAAAGTTCAGTGGGGCGACAACGTGAAGGACTGTACTTGGGAGACAAAAGACAGGATTAGGGCTACTTTTCCTAAGTTGTTTTAGATGGTATGTTTTATATAGGGTTTATATAGAATTTGGCTGGTAGATTATAGTAGCTTTGCTTGCATGGGCTATATGCTTATTGTTTTGTCCTTACTGAAATTTCGGGGATGAAATTCTTTAAGGGGGGAGTCTATAATGCCCCTGAATTTTAATTAGCATTATTTGAGATATTTAATTAGATCAATTAAATAGAATAACGTGAATAATTAGGGAGATGAGAATAATAAATCTTATGGCCGTGTCTAAATGAATGCACTAAAATAAGACTTAACTAAATTTAGAAGGAGGAATTTCCTAAGGGGTAAGCTTGGAAATGGGGCTACATTTTTTAGTATATATCTCTTTCTCCACTAGAATAAATCTCCACTTTCTCATTCTTAACTCCTCATCACTTCGGCCGGCCATTAAAAAGCTCCAGAAAGAGTATAATTAAAGAAAAAGCTAAGGAATTAAATATAGGAAATTATCTCATTCTCCAATCAACTAATCAAGGTGAATAATCATGTTTATCATCTCGTTTTTCTGTTTTTGGATCGGTTATGGGTTATATCTGATTCATGTTTGTGGTTTTGGATAGGATATAATCATTTAAACGTTTGTTTGGATAAGACATGGGTGTTTTTAAATGTTAATGGGCTAATTAACATGTTTTATTCGATTTTGGTTAAATTTCGAGTTGTTTTGATTTTCATATGCTTTGAAATTTTAATATGTTGAAGATAACATATTAATTGATTTTCTGGAATTTTTCCAGGATTTTTCATGATGTTTTAATGGTTATATAAAATTATTTAAGGAATGGGACTTAAATATTTTGTATAATTATAAAGGAGAAATGGGCTTTTTCAAAATTATTTAAATTTCCAAATAAGGAAAGTCGGTAGCATTTTTTGAATATAAAATTCTGGCAACCAATCAGATTTAGACAAACAAGGCAGGTGGGATATAAAAGAACTGTTTTAAAGTATAATTTTCCCTATTTTGACTCTTTTGGCAAAGACTTTCGCCTTCATTCCAGACCTTTCGACAAGGTCGAAAGGTATCAAACCTTTCGACTAGGTCAAAAATCAATGCACATGGTATTAGGCAACTGGTACGTAGTGAATTGAAAGGGGTGGAAAATGAAAGGTTAGTGCTTTCGAAGAGATGAAATTTTATTTTGGTTTTAAGGAAAATACGCTTGCTAGCTTTCGACATTGTTAAATGGTTTAAAAGAAAAGTTTCGATTGTCTTGCTTTCTTGTTTTAAATGAAACTTTTCGACAAAGTCGAAAGGTATAACATTCGACAGGGTTGGAAGCATAGTTGCCGCTTCCAAACCTTTCGACCCAGATGGAATCAAAGGCTATCTTTTGTTTTCTAAAACTTGCTGCCTCTCTCCATTGTTTTCGAAGGTTTGGTTCAAACACTAACACTTCATTGTTTTCGAAAGGTTTTAGGTTTTGAAAGGGTTTCCTTCAATGATTTCGAAAGGTTTTAGTTTCGAAAGGTTTTGGTTTCGAAGGGTTTTGACTTCAAAAGGTTTTGACTTCGAAAGATTTCTGTTTTCAAAAGGTTTTGTGTTCGAAAGGTTTCAGCTTTCGAAGGTTTTATAAATGGTTTTATAGGAGGATACCCCAGGCTTTCGACAAAGTCGAAAGGTAGATCCTTTCGACTAGGTCGAAATGAAACCTTCCGACAGGGTCGAAAGGTATGGTTTTGTGATACTTTCAAAAGGAAGGCTTCTGAAGGGACTAACTTTGGATGTTTATTTGCTTTTGAATGGGACTTCATTCGAAGGGGTTTAAAGGGCTGTTTTAGCCATTTTTTCCTTAAGTAAAATTTTGCTAACTTGAAGGGGTTACTTCGAAGGGTTATAACATAAAATACTTATTTTTTTTGAATATGTAAGAGGGATCCTTATATAAATTTGATGTTATTAAACCTTGGGGACACTGGGGTGGGTTTTATGTTTTCGATACATAGAGTGGGGTTACAAACAGAAATATGCTTTTGAAAATATACATTGGGGCTATCAATGTGTTTCTATTTAATTTAACCTAATTGGAGTTACCAATGGGAATAGGTTAAATAGGTGGTATACTTGGGGAAAATAATTAATCATGGGGATCATGAATTTTTATAAATAATCATTGGGATTATGATGTTTTAATTGGCCAAGTAATGGGTTCTTGGTTAACCTAGGAAAACCATGGAATGTGCAGTAGATAGCCCGCATCAAATTTCTGAAGTAAAGAATGTTTTTCCTGAGGTGGTTAGCCTCGGGATTTGGCACCCAAGGATTCATAGTCATCCTAGGAAAACTATGGAGTGTGCGGTGGATAACCCACACCATCTTTTATAAAACAACGTACGATGGATAATCTGCATTTATTTTGAATGGATTTGAGATGGATGGTCCTATTAAATTACGATGGATGGTCATTTTAAAGAATTTAGAGGGGAACTCTAATAAATTGATTTTAGATGGGAAATTTAATAAATTGCTTTTAGATGGGATATCTAATAAATGGGTGGATGGGATATCCAATACATATGATTTATGGCTTTATTTCATATCATGTTAAGACTAATCATTTTGGATGCAGGAGCATAGTAAACGATTTGCATGTTTTGTTTTGGACACCAGTGAGGGGAAAACCCGTTCCGCTAAGCGGCGTGGTCTTACTAGATATCTATTTATGATAAGGGATGATATGGGGATTATTCATACTAGACTTATTGTCTGACTCGAAGTTTGTGTTTCTCCACAAACTCTTGGCTACTCAAAATTAATTTCAGTAGTCTGAGAGTGGGAGACTTTCAGGTTTTTGGACGAATAAGCTTCCAGAGATGTGCAGGAGGCATTGTTAGCTATATAGGAGCTATTTTGTGTTTTCCGTGTGATGTACTAAGAACTGTAAAGTTCATATTATTAGTTCTCTGATCATCATAAGGGGACATCTTCATATGTCACTCTTATCGTATTTTGTACATGTATATGTGATCTGAACGTGGTTAACGTCTGAGATTATGTAATTGAATCTGAATATTATTCATAAGAAATGAGAAATTCTGTTTTGTCGAAGTTTAAAAATTTTCATGTTCTTGTGTTCTTGTGTTCCTATGTATCAATATTAACAATGCCACATTCGGTCTTCAAGAAATAACAACTACGGATAATTGCAGTATCAGTAGCGGTTAGTTTTGGGCCTTAGAAGGTGGGATGTTACAAAAATGTATTATTGTGTTTATTTCAATAAAGATTGGTTTTTATGTATCATTTTTAGGTTTTTTAGTATCATTTTTCATAGTAATAAAGTTTAGAAGTGTTTTATTGTTTTTTTGAGTAGATATAACAATGAAGTTGTTACTGAGTAAATATGATTATATCCATCAAACATCCTATGAATTTAATTATTGTTTCGTTAGCATCAAACATTCAATTAACTTTGTTTGAGTATCATTTTTGTTGCTAATTTCAATATCAGATTTTAGGTATCAGTTTTACAGTTTGTAGGTATCAATTTTTTTTAAAAATTGTTACTTTTTTGTTTCTGATATTTGAGTCTATAAAACATGACGTTGTTACAGATTAAATATGATGATAAATGGTTGAATTAGTGTTTTATCACTATCAAACATTTACTGAAGTCTGTTAGTATCAAATATTCAATTAACTTTGTTTGAGTATCATTTTTCTTATTAATTTCAGTATCAGATTTTAGGTACCAGTTTTACAGTCTGTAAGTATCGTTTTTGAAAAAAAATTATTACGTTTTTGTTGTATAAAGAAAATTATCATACTATAGTAAAATGACAATCCGAAGCAAACATTTTTTGATTGATATTTTTCTTCTTGCATTCATATTGGTTTGATTGAAATGATAATCAAGGTATATTTTTATTTTACGTGTTTGTAGGTTATTTGGTGATGTTGTGTCATTATTGTGGAAAATAACCAGTATCGGTTTCTGTTTATGTTAGTGTCATTTTTTAATTTCAGTAACTGTTATTTTGAGTTTGTGTTAGTATCATTTTTAGTTTAGCATCAATTTTTCTTAGTCTCGGTTTCTGTTATTATCCTATTGTACAATGATGCAGATACTGAAATAAGATTTGATATTAAGATTTTTAGTTTAACATCAGTTTCGGAGTAACATATGCGCTGCTTGGTGTTAGAAAGTATTAGAATTTGATATTAAGATTTTTAGTTTAGTATCAGTTTTGGAATAGCATATGTGTTGTGTGGTACCAAAACGTATTAGAATTTGATATTATGATTTGAAAAAAGTGATATTTTGTAGCGTTGTAGTTTTTCATTGGTTTGTCTTAGATTAGTGCTTATTATCAGTTTTTAGGTATCGGATTTTTAAAATATTTTACTGCATAGTATCAGAACTTAGTTCTTGGTTTTTAGGTATCAGTTTTTAGTTATCGATAGCAATTTCTAGGTATCAATTTTTGAGTTGACAGTTGATTAAATTTTGTTTTGATATTTTTTAAATTATTATTTGCAAGTTTTTTTTCTATGGGTATAATTTCTCTTGAAAATGTGGATAACTGGAAATGGTTTCTGAATAACTTAAAACAAATGATTCAAGAAGATCGTGATTTAGTTTTTATATCGAATCACCATCAATGTTTGATTTTAGATGTTCGTGAAGTTTTTCCTTCAACCTTTCATAGTTACTGCTATCTTCATATGGAATAGAATCTACTTTCAGCAGTAAAGGCAAGAATTCGAATATGTCTATTGTTGATTTGTTCAAGATGTGTTCCATAGCTTCTAATATGCTAATGCTATAAATCATATTCCTAATTTCGATAAGCCTATTGTTGATGTAAGTGTTGAAAGATGTTATTAAGCTACCTAAGGAGAAATGTGGTGCCGGTAGGCCTACTACTAAACGGAAAGGAGGATTTGCATATTTTCAAAATAAGCAAAATAATGCGGTGTATGCAAGCAATATGGTCACAATAAGCGTAACTGTCAAGCTTCTAAGAAAATATGATTTGATTTTCATGTTTTTATAATTTGTTGAGAATTATACTTAGTTGTACGTCGTTTTTAGCAATTTTATATAATTGAACTTGGTCTTATAAGTATTTTGGTTTAGCATATATTAATATGTACATTGATTTGCTTTTTGTAATTGAACTTGGTTAGTTAATTTTTATGTGTTGAGAATATATAGGTGGCATGGGAAGTGGTGAGTTATTCTGTTTTTATGTTGGTTAGTGTAACGACCCGTAAATTTTAATTAATTTTATAACGTATTTTTGAGAAATTTTAAATCGTAATATTTGGAAATATAAATTTATTATTTGGAATACGTCTATTTAAACATAGCAAATGGTAAATTTTCATCTGATAATATGAAAATAATTTTCTTATGTAATTTTATTTCAATTCAAATCAGTTAATATTTGATGATAATAAAATGTTTTCCAAACTTGAATATTTTTATACAATAAATTTGTAAATCATCTTCTGAGTGAGATGTCATATTTCGTTTCTCCAAATTTGGACTTCTCTACCTTTCTTTATCTTATTTTCAGCAGATTTGTAGCATTATTTCCGGTACCTATTATCGACTCTTGATCGGATGATCGTACCACTAATATTTGTATACCATTTTGATCGTCTCATCGTGCTGATCTCAGCGGTATATTCATTTTTGTATTTTGAGGTCTGGTACACGACGGAAACAATAAAATGTTCGTTGTATCGGTACCAAAAAAAATCATGACTTTACTATTTCTTCGGTTTCAAAAATTTGAAAGCATGTTGTCCAATAAAGCCATTAATTGCTTTAATAATTTTTCCGGGATCAATGCTTCTGACCGTTGCTATTTCTGTACTTGACCTTCACTGTTCCCGCTGTTCCACTGTTCACTTTATAACAGTGCTGACTCCTCTGTCGCTATTTCTATTAACTGTAACCGGTGTCTTTTTCCTTCTTCTTTATACTTACGTTTCAAAAATAAATAAAGTTTATATAATAACCGAGCTTGCCTACTTCCCAGATCTATTTCTTTCCTCTTTCCCTTTCTTTTGCTCTTAATCTTTTCTAGAGTAACGTAACCGAAGCCGCACCCTGTCTTCTACCTTTCATCTTCCTGCTCTCGCTTTCGAAAAAATAAAAGTCTGCATCACCTTCTCTTCCTCTCCTCCTTCCCCGATCACTTCTTGCCGTGACCACCTCCCCTCGCGCACTGACTCTCTCTCGCCCGTCCTCCTCTGGCCGAGACCCACCGCCTACTCATCTCTCCCCCTTCTCTTCCATTGCCTTCGCCCATCACCTCGCAGCTCCGCCCGCCTTCCTCCATCTCCCTGGCGAACTCGCTCAGCCATCCGGAGCAGCTGCATGATTTTGTGTATAATGTGAGTTATATATATATATTACTAGTTTATATAAATTATATAATAGGCTAGTTATCTAAATTTTTCATATGTCAGTTATATGTATATGTGGTAGCTAGCTGTTCTAATACATATATAAGTTTGGTGTGAAGTCAGTACTTTTTACAGAGATATATATGTTGCCCGAGACATATATATGTTAGGCTACATGTATATTATTATATACAGAATTGTTAATAAGTGTTTATTCGTATATGTTAGTATGTATGGTTTTGTTGTAGTATATTATTACTAGAAGAAGTATATTATTGTATAAGTATATAACTTATCTAACCATTTCATAAACCAGATTATTTTTGTAAGTCCATATATGTATTAGTATATATGCAATTTACGGTCTATGTTTGTTATATATATAGTTAGGTACGGTAAGCATATTTATTGGATGGTTTGATTTGAAGTGATTAAATGGATATTTCAGGTTTTAAAGAAATCAAAGGGAATATTTAGTTTAATGTAATTTAAGGTTATTTAAATGATAATGGATTTATTGAGTGAATATTTCAAAACTAAATAATAATGAAGTTAAAACAAGATATATATAAAATTATCGATTTAGTTTTGAAAGTGCTATAATTTGGATATATATATATATATTGAAATGGAAATGATATTTTGGTTTTGAAGTATAAATTATTTTGAAATGACCACGGTGTTATAATGACGATTAGTTGTTAATAATGTATATTGCTACATTGTAGATAATTCCACGGATCCTTAGAGGATGGTTATCCCAAACATCCTTTGAGTTACTTGTATTTCAGTTGATATTTCACTTGAGTTGGATTTATTGATATAAGAATGTTAATCCTGACTCGAGTGTTTATGTTTTGCTTTACGCTCGGGTCAGACTGAGTGGTACAACAATTGAAACTCACCTTTGGAGTTTGGAGCTTCGCTTGGAGATCCAACTATCGATTCAGCTTTCAGCTTTTCCAGTTGATTTGTTCAGAGATGTCATCAGTCTGTATTTGAGATATTCTATTGCATTTCATTTCAACTTTGTTATTGTAGTAGCTTCATGAACTACTATTTATCTATTCCGCTGCATTATTATATTACTTTGTGTCTGTGATTCTATGATTATTTTATTTACTGTATATGCTGAGTTTTGCCAAATTTTAAATTAACAATATGATATTTTGAGCAATTCAAGTCCGACATGTGCGGATGTGAATGGTTGAAAATATCAGGATGTTACAATTGGTATCAGAGCTCTAGTTTTAGGCAAAACTTAGCCTATAGAGTAAATTTAATTATGGAATCACCTTCGTTCGAGCTTGAATTCCTTCTTCTTTGATTTGGATTTCTTTCGAACTTTGGAACCCTAACTTGTTCTGAGATCCATTCTTGTCTCTCCTTATCTGTATTCTTTTTATTCTAGAGTATCCCATAACTCCACTTCGAATGACCTCTATAAAAATCGATGATCCCGCCAATCTTTGAATGATTTGTAAAGGGGTAAAACTCCCTTACAATTGGCATTGATTCACCAGAGATTTCTACACCCTCGGTTTAGATGCTGCTATCTCTTGTTATGCCGAATTCTATCTCTGGCGATCAAAGGTCGATTTGCCTTAGAATTCTGCATCGATTATATTCCTGAATTCACGGTTGACCCGGTTAAGGTCGCCCGCGATTTATATAAGTATATCCATCTTCTATTTTGAAATTTAATTATCTCATCTTCGTTCGAGCTTACCTTCGAATCAGAATTCTACCTGATTAGAGTTCCTCTAATTTGGAATCTCTGTCTTTGTTTTGAAATCCACTCTTGCATCATCCTTTGAAAAATTGAGCTTGTTTGTATTTTAGAAATTGTTTTATATATCGAAATTATTATCTTAACAAGTATGATTTTATTCTATATATAAAAGTGAAAATGTTTCAGATAAGAATTATATACCTTTTAAAACAAGGATTTGGAGTTTCGAAAGGATTTGAAATTTTGAAAATTTTATATGAAATTTGATTTGTATAAAAATGATTTATAACGGAAGTGTAACGACCCGACATTTTGGACCATTCGCATCCATTTTAAGTGTATAGGTAGACACTCATGCCGGAGTTGAATTGCTCAAAATACCGCGTTGTTAATTTAAATTTGGCAAAACTGAACATATACAGTAAATAATAATCACAGATCACAGACACAGAGTAATAAATGCAGCGGAAATAAAAGAGATAGTAGTTCATGAAGCTACTATACGAATATATAAAATACATCAGAGTTTACAACAGAAGAGAAATATGATACATCAGATACAAATCAGAATACATCACAGGAATCATCGAATACTGAAGCAGAATAGATGGCTGGATCTTCAAGCAAAGCTCCAACTCCAAAGGTGAGTCTCGAAAGCTGAACCACTCAGTCTGACCCGAGCGTAAAGCAAAAACACAAGACACTCGAGTCAGGATTAACATTCTTATATTAATAAATCCAACTCAAGTGAAATAGCAATTGAAATACAAGTAACTCAAAGGATGTTTGGAATAACCATCCTTTAAGGATCCGTTAAACTATCTACTATGTAGTAGTGTACGATAAGTAGATAATGTCTATCAGTAATATAAAGATATCAAAATAGCGTTAAGTCATGGCCCATTCCACCCTTAACACATTTTTATTCCCACAAGCATATACAAGACCGTAGTTTCCCCAAAACCGGAAGTCACCAGAGGGCAATCCATATACTCAAGGTACAAACAAATTCGTAGTGGTCGCGCATAAATGGAATACAAGTATGACAAGGCACATGAGGCTATACCCAAGGTAGTGATACTACCGTTCGCCTGATCCGGACTGGTGAGAACGCAACGCCGCAGCGCCCGCAACACCGTGAGACAACACTCCCAAAAATCAAGGGTGCACCAATCGACAACAAGTATAAGTAGTTCGAAGAAGTGTGTCCACTTGAGGTATCAATCCTCCATTGGCCCGGCACAGCTCCTGTTTTAGTCATTTCCAATTTGACACAAGTGTCAAGGCTATCCATTATCGTTCTCTTTCTTCAGTCAACGCGTACATCATTTCAACCACTTCATTCTGGATCATCACTCCGCGTATAGTTATTAAAGTGGTTTTCGGTTTAGATAGAGAGTATATCCATAACCGAATTCCGGTCTCTTTAATAACTTTCGTAATTATTACACCGATTGGTCATTTATTTATTTCAAAAACCAAATCAATTTCAATTCAATTTCAATTCGTAAATCAACATTTCATTTGTCTTTCACAACCAATTTCCAATAATTTACGTTTCAAAACTTCCAAATTATCATTTCAAAACCTTATAATTCAATTTCAATCTTTATTTTAAACAATTCAAATATCAATTTAAATTCGTATATAAGATTCAATTCCGAAATCATTTAAATCAATTTAATTTAACATTAAAATCAGTTTAACTTCATTTATCGATTTCATTCAATATTCGTTAAGTTACTTTATCATTCAAAACAATTTCTATTAAATTTCCAAATCATTAAATCAATTTCTTAAGTTCAACTTCATTAAATCAAAACTTAAAATTTTGAATTAAATTAAATTCGTCAAATCAATTCTTTCAATTACAAGTCTTACATTAATTCCAAAAATATCACATTTCCATTTCTTGTTAAAGAAATTCAATTTCACTTATTTACTTTCTTAAATAATTTTCCAAAACTTACTTAATCAAGAAAACTCAATTTCAATTATTTACAAAGTAAAATTCGCTTATTCAAAAGTTCAATTTTTCTGATTAAAGAATTTCAATTCAATTTAATCATTAAATAATTCAATCTTATTTAATTATTAAATAATTCAAAACTTAATTATTAAAAAATTCAAGGTTTAATGATTTCAAACTTAATTATTAAATCATTTCAAAGTTTAATAATTTCAACTTAATTATAATTTCAAACTTAACTCAATAATTTCTCAAATTAAACAACATTCTTTCATCAATTACATTTTATATAATTTGTTTCAGATTATTTAAACATTAACATTTTCCTTTCACTTAAATTCAAATTTCAACTTCATTTCAAAACCATATTATTTATTCAAATAAAATCTTCGTTTTATTCTTAAATCAAATTATTGACCAATCGGATTTTATTTAATTTTCTATCCTAGGTCAAAGTTCAACTTGGGTATTTATCATTTCAACCCGATTCCAATTCAATTCAAAATCAAAACATAACAAGGGAACTTGCAGTGTGATAACTGGGATGGTGTCAAAGTAAATAAACAAGCAATAACAACAATCAATAACAATCCAATAATCAATTCAAATAATTCCGAAATAACCGTATTAATTCGCATTGTTATTTGTACGAATTAATATAATTATTTCTAGAATCTACACTATCATTTCATGTAGATTAAAGATTATTACATTACAGTTTTCACTTGTCATTCATTTAAAATTTCATACATCATCAATTTTACAACATTCATACAGTGGTTCAAAGTGTAATCAAACAAATCCTACGTGTCAATAAATTTAACAGTTAAAGGGGTCATATTATACAAATGTCAGTTAATCAAATTTAACATTTAATTTATCCTATATTAAGTTCAATTTCATACTATTTATCATTTTAACATTAACAATTTAACGTCCAATATAAACATCAACAATCAATCAATTTCAGCCAAACTGTATTATCATCGCATAAATAATTAACAGATAATGGTGTCAGATGTTACAAGTGAACTGATACAGGTAATAATAGTGTAAATATCTAATAGCAGCATATTTCAATTGTCGTTTCAATTGAAATCAAATTTAATAAATAAAAGAACGTTAATCGTGAGTGAGTGCTCACCTTTCGAGGCTAGAACAGGAGATGACACAGATACGAACACAGATACTGACACTGGAATTGATTTACGGATCCAAGCACGAATTTCCAAAACAATAGCTAGATTGGCTCGAATCGATGAACTAAGCTGATAGACTGGGAATCAAGAACAAAATCAGATTGATATAACCGAAACAAAATGTGTATTATATTATTATTATTATTGTTATTTTACTAAAATTAATTTAAACATATATCTCAAATTAATAATTAACAAGGTCTTTATATATTTTTGAATATATTCCTAGTATGTGTTTTAAAACGATATTTCTTAAAATCAAAATAACTTACATTATCATAATATCTCTATAAGTATAACAAGTCATGTACAATTATATAAACTTGTATATATTTTTTTTTAAAAATCAGATGGACAAATATGCAGAACAATATCTATATACGTGTATGCCTCCCACAGTATTATTACTAACATATTCTATAAAATATACATCTCAGTACCTTAACAAACAAGTTTTGTAAACAATAAACACAACACATATATACTATAACTTATGTAGAAAAAAATATATATTACTTTATAATATAATACAATGTCCTTTGTAACCGCGCCTAGCCCATATATATAAATGTAAAATGTATACATAAACATCTAGATATCTTACTACTATATATTTTAAACTGATCTACATACTAACATCTAACTTTTATATTCGGCTAACAAAAAATATATATACACCTATATCTTATTAACTGATATGAAAGTTTATGTATAATACATCTTATATGCAGACTGTCTAAAAAAATATATATATATATTTATACCATATTTATATAAACGAAAAGCAACATACTTTATATAAATTAAACTTATATATATATATATGCTGACACCCCACTAACCTGTTACACATAAAATTATTTTACTGATGCAAATGAATGGGTACTCAATACCCATATAAAATTATCTACCCATTATATATATAAAATAATATTTATTATTATTAACAATATAAACATAAAACCTGTATATAATATAAACAAAATATAATATACTAATACAACCCGAAAAAAAAAAATAAAGTAAAGCGAATATATTTGTTTCAAGTTCTGAATATGTAAGCAAGAGTATGAACAAATAAGAGTACAAGAAAAGCAGAGGTTTCTTTCATAAACGCATAGTACAGCAACTAACACAAGCTGCAAAAAGAAGGAGGAGGACGCTTACGTTGGTTCTTGGCTACGGAGTGGCTGCAAAGCGGCCCGGAAGGAGGTAGATGAAGGTGGTTCAGATGGCGAAGGCCACGGCCATGATGCCGGATCGGTGTATGTGGGAAGGGCCGAGACAGCGAGGCCGTAGGTGGAGTGGGAGACAAGAACAAAGCTATGGGTGAGAAAGTACATCATAGGAGAAGGAGAGGAGGAAAAAGCAGTGGTTGGCGACGATTCACGGTGGAGTGTCGCTTGCGGAGAGGAGGAAGGCGCTCGGGTAGGTTACGCGTCGGAGGGGAGAATGCTGGCCTCGACAGTAGGTAGCTTCGGTGGCTTCAGTGATTGAGATGGCCGAAGTTTGGCCTAAGCATGGTGGTGATGTTAGAAAGTGGCTCGGGTGAGGTGGCAGCACGAGCAAGGAGGGTGGATGTAGGCGGACGAGGTGAAGCGGGAGGGGATAGGTCGGGGTTCAGTCGAGCGTTGGAGGTGGCTTCCTCGGTGAAGGCTGAGTTGGTGGCGTTGTTGTGGAGAGGGAAGGAGATCAAAGGTGGAGAAGTGGGTGTGCGTGACAAGGAAGAGGAGTATGCATGGGTTACAGGCAACCTCATTTTATTTAACTTTCTCAGAATCAAAATTTAGAAGGGAAGAAAAGGAAGGGGTATGGAAGAGTCGGATACACAGTGTAAGCCGCATGGGAAATAAGATTTTACGTTGGAAAAGAGGAAATCAATGTGCTTAAATTCGAGGCTACTGGTATATTTTTTTGAAATAGTGAAAGTTTATGACTATTCCTATCAGTTGAGGAAACGAATGGACAGGAACAAAAAGGTTAAACGGTACCGATACGGTAGGCGTTACGCAAAGTGCAACGTTCACTGGACTTCGAATTTGATAATCGAATATACTGTAGAGATCAGCACGACGAGACAATCAAAACGGTAGACGGATATCAATGGTACGATCATCTGATAAAAATCGATATCGGTACCAGAATACTGCTATTTTGCAGAAAATAAGAACGACGGAGCCAAAGATGTCCGAATTTGGAAAAACGACAAACTGAAATCTTGCTCAGAAGATGATTTAGAATTTTTCTATGTAGAAATATTTAGGTTTCGGAAACATTTTATTTTCATCGCTTTTTAACTGATTAAATTGAAGTGAAATTACGCGCGAAATAAACTTTCATATTTTCGAACGAAAATTTACCAGTCGCTATGTTTAACTAGACGTATTCCAAATATTAAATTTTTATTTCAAAATTTTATCGTTTAAAATTTTTACAAAATTTCAACTAATTACGTATTTAAAACAGTTGAAATTTACTGGTCGTTACACTCTCCCCCACTCAAAACTTTTCGTCCCCGAAAAGAAACGAGGTAGGAGAAAATAAACAACCAGAAAGAAAAACAGATTTGAAATACAAAATAACAGTTAATTTAAACCATAAAAGTTTCGATTTAAATAAATTTATATTCACTAATTGCTTTTAAATTCAAGGTATTTTCATAGGTTGATCAAATTTCAATTTATTAATTCTTTCAAACAAATTTATTAATTTTTCAAAACAATTTATTTCATTATTAACTGAGTTTACATATTATCCTATCTAACTCTATTAACATCTTTATAATCAAATTTAGTGTATAACCTTTATTATAAGCACTCAAATTTTATTTATAAATTCAATTTATCCTATATATTATCCAATTACATATTCAACTTCTGAATGATTTAGGTAAGTTGTATTAGAATGCAGTTGAT
Source organism: Allium fistulosum (assembly GCA_030737815.1). Classification (NCBI taxonomy): domain Eukaryota; kingdom Viridiplantae; phylum Streptophyta; class Magnoliopsida; order Asparagales; family Amaryllidaceae; genus Allium; species Allium fistulosum. Next base: position 705,912,099 of record CM060903.1, on the reverse strand, counting down.
CAATATACAAATAAAAATTTTCTCAATTCAATTATTCAGGATTAAATATTTATTCCAAAATTTGGTTTTATTTATAATTAAAATCATCCTTTAACAAAATTTAAGAATTTGATTTCCGATTAACTTTAAACAGTTTAGAGATATGTATAATATATTTATCAAATCAAATTTAATTTTAAAATAAAATACCTATATATATATATGTAAATCAAATTATACTAAAGAAATTTAAATCAAAATATTTTTCAAGACAAAACCGTAGCAAAGCTACAGAATAGTATCTCCACTTCGAGACTCGAAAATGAATGTCGATGATGCGGCCGCCATCACCGAAATTATTTTCCAGCGACAAAGAGAAGAGCACTAATTTCAACATTTAAGAAAAATTCTTTGAAACGATTTCTATTCGAAAATATTTCCAATAATATATACTTTAAAATTTTAAAACCAAAGTTCGAAATCACCGGAAACTAAATTCTCAAATTTCTGAATTAAATTCATTCCAAATCAATTTATAAACCGTAATTATAAATTTATTTAGAACAATAAATGAAAATCAAATATTATCATTTCAAACAAACAATTTAATTAACCTATTAAATTCCAGAAAATTTTACTTATATTTTCACAATATAATCAAACAAGTTTATTTCATTTTCCAAATTTGAAAATAATATTGTGTCAGTTTGCTCTGTTCAAGTGTTTTGGAAATCCTATCGATAACGTTGATCAGACGAATCGATCGGAAACCCAAATCAACATTAACAACTCAAACAACACAATATACAAAACATTTTAAATATTAGTTTACAAATACATTTCTTTGCTCGACGATACAAGAATAGATTTCAAAACAAAGATAGAGATTCAAATTTGATGGACTCAAATCAAAGAGAATTTTGATTCGAAAATAAGTTGGAAACAGAAGATAAGATAATTCGATTACCACAATCAGGAGATGGATGAGTTTATTTAATTCACGGGCAACCTTAACCGGGTCGTCCGTAACTTCAAGAATAAGATCGTTGTAGAATTCCGAGGTAAATCGACATTCGATCTCAAGAAATAGAATTCAGGTATGGCAGGAGATAGATAGCATCATAAACCGAGGATACAGAAATCTCCGGTAAATCAATGCCTATTGTAAAGGAATTTTGCTCCTTTACGAATCATTCGAAGATTGGCGAGACCGCCGATTCATTATAGATATCATTAAAAATGGAGTTATGGGGTGCTCCAGAATTGAAAGAAGACGAATAGTGAAAGACACGAATGAATTTCGGAACCGAGGGGAACGTTCCAAAATTCAAAGGAGTCGAGTCGAAAGGAAGAGATTGAAACTCGAATGAGAGTGATTCTGTAAATAGATTTACCCTATATGTTGAGTTTTGCCTAGAGCTACCAAAGCTCTGATACCAACTGTAACGACCCGACATTTTGGACCATTCGCATCCATTTTAAGTGTATAGGTAGACACTCATGCCGGAGTTGAATTGCTCAAAATACCGCGTTGTTAATTTAAATTTGGCAAAACTGAACATATACAGTAAATAATAATCACAGATCACAGACACAGAGTAATAAATGCAGCGGAAATAAAAGAGATAGTAGTTCATGAAGCTACTATACGAATATATAAAATACATCAGAGTTTACAACAGAAGAGAAATATGATACATCAGATACAAATCAGAATACATCACAGGAATCATCGAATACTGAAGCAGAATAGATGGCTGGATCTTCAAGCAAAGCTCCAACTCCAAAGGTGAGTCTCGAAAGCTGAACCACTCAGTCTGACCCGAGCGTAAAGCAAAAACACAAGACACTCGAGTCAGGATTAACATTCTTATATTAATAAATCCAACTCAAGTGAAATAGCAATTGAAATACAAGTAACTCAAAGGATGTTTGGAATAACCATCCTTTAAGGATCCGTTAAACTATCTACTATGTAGTAGTGTACGATAAGTAGATAATGTCTATCAGTAATATAAAGATATCAAAATAGCGTTAAGTCATGGCCCATTCCACCCTTAACACATTTTTATTCCCACAAGCATATACAAGACCGTAGTTTCCCCAAAACCGGAAGTCACCAGAGGGCAATCCATATACTCAAGGTACAAACAAATTCGTAGTGGTCGCGCATAAATGGAATACAAGTATGACAAGGCACATGAGGCTATACCCAAGGTAGTGATACTACCGTTCGCCTGATCCGGACTGGTGAGAACGCAACGCCGCAGCGCCCGCAACACCGTGAGACAACACTCCCAAAAATCAAGGGTGCACCAATCGACAACAAGTATAAGTAGTTCGAAGAAGTGTGTCCACTTGAGGTATCAATCCTCCATTGGCCCGGCACAGCTCCTGTTTTAGTCATTTCCAATTTGACACAAGTGTCAAGGCTATCCATTATCGTTCTCTTTCTTCAGTCAACGCGTACATCATTTCAACCACTTCATTCTGGATCATCACTCCGCGTATAGTTATTAAAGTGGTTTTCGGTTTAGATAGAGAGTATATCCATAACCGAATTCCGGTCTCTTTAATAACTTTCGTAATTATTACACCGATTGGTCATTTATTTATTTCAAAAACCAAATCAATTTCAATTCAATTTCAATTCGTAAATCAACATTTCATTTGTCTTTCACAACCAATTTCCAATAATTTACGTTTCAAAACTTCCAAATTATCATTTCAAAACCTTATAATTCAATTTCAATCTTTATTTTAAACAATTCAAATATCAATTTAAATTCGTATATAAGATTCAATTCCGAAATCATTTAAATCAATTTAATTTAACATTAAAATCAGTTTAACTTCATTTATCGATTTCATTCAATATTCGTTAAGTTACTTTATCATTCAAAACAATTTCTATTAAATTTCCAAATCATTAAATCAATTTCTTAAGTTCAACTTCATTAAATCAAAACTTAAAATTTTGAATTAAATTAAATTCGTCAAATCAATTCTTTCAATTACAAGTCTTACATTAATTCCAAAAATATCACATTTCCATTTCTTGTTAAAGAAATTCAATTTCACTTATTTACTTTCTTAAATAATTTTCCAAAACTTACTTAATCAAGAAAACTCAATTTCAATTATTTACAAAGTAAAATTCGCTTATTCAAAAGTTCAATTTTTCTGATTAAAGAATTTCAATTCAATTTAATCATTAAATAATTCAATCTTATTTAATTATTAAATAATTCAAAACTTAATTATTAAAAAATTCAAGGTTTAATGATTTCAAACTTAATTATTAAATCATTTCAAAGTTTAATAATTTCAACTTAATTATAATTTCAAACTTAACTCAATAATTTCTCAAATTAAACAACATTCTTTCATCAATTACATTTTATATAATTTGTTTCAGATTATTTAAACATTAACATTTTCCTTTCACTTAAATTCAAATTTCAACTTCATTTCAAAACCATATTATTTATTCAAATAAAATCTTCGTTTTATTCTTAAATCAAATTATTGACCAATCGGATTTTATTTAATTTTCTATCCTAGGTCAAAGTTCAACTTGGGTATTTATCATTTCAACCCGATTCCAATTCAATTCAAAATCAAAACATAACAAGAGAACTTGCAGTGTGATAACTGGGATGGTGTCAAAGTAAATAAACAAGCAATAACAACAATCAATAACAATCCAATAATCAATTCAAATAATTCCGAAATAACCGTATTAATTCGCATTGTTATTTGTACGAATTAATATAATTATTTCTAGAATCTACACTATCATTTCATGTAGATTAAAGATTATTACATTACAGTTTTCACTTGTCATTCATTTACAATTTCATACATCATCAATTTTACAACATTCATACAGTGGTTCAAAGTGTAATCAAACAAATCCTACGTGTCAATAAATTTAACAGTTAAAGGGGTCATATTATACAAATGTCAGTTAATCAAATTTAACATTTAATTTATCCTATATTAAGTTCAATTTCATACTATTTATCATTTTAACATTAACAATTTAACGTCCAATATAAACATCAACAATCAATCAATTTCAGCCAAACTGTATTATCATCGCATAAATAATTAACAGATAATGGTGTCAGATGTTACAGATGAACTGATACAGGTAATAATAGTGTAAATATCTAATAGCAGCATATTTCAATTGTCGTTTCAATTGAAATCAAATTTAATAAATAAAAGAACGTTAATCGTGAGTGAGTGCTCACCTTTCGAGGCTAGAACAGGAGATGACACAGATACGAACACAGATACTGACACTGGAATTGAGTTACGGATCCAAGCACGAATTTCCAAAACAATAGCTAGATTGGCTCGAATCGATGAACTAAGCTGATAGACTGGGAATCAAGAACAAAATCAGATTGATATAACCGAAACAAAATGTGTATTATATTATTATTATTATTGTTATTTTACTAAAATTAATTTAAACATATATCTCAAATTAATAATTAACAAGGTCTTTATATATTTTTGAATATATTCCTAGTATGTGTTTTAAAACGATATTTCTTAAAATCAAAATAACTTACATTATCATAATATCTCTATAAGTATAACAAGTCATGTACAATTATATAAACTTGTATATTTTTTTTTTTAAAAATCAGATGGACAAATATGCAGAACAATATCTATATACGTGTATGCCTCCCACAGTATTATTACTAACATATTCTATAAAATATACATCTCAGTACCTTAACAAACAAGTTTTGTAAACAATAAACACAACACATATATACTATAACTTATGTAGAAAAAAATATATATTACTTTATAATATAATACAATGTCCTTTGTAACCGCGCCTAGCCCATATATATAAATGTAAAATGTATACATAAACATCTAGATATCTTACTACTATATATTTTAAACTGATCTACATACTAACATCTAACTTTTATATTCGGCTAACAAAAAATATATATACACCTATATCTTATTAACTGATATGAAAGTTTATGTATAATACATCTTATATGCAGACTGTCTAAAAAAAAATATATATATATTTATACCATATTTATATAAACGAAAAGCAACATACTTTATATAAATTAAACTTATATATATATATGCTGACACCCCACTAACCTGTTACACATAAAATTATTTTACTGATGCAAATGAATGGGTACTCAATACCCATATAAAATTATCTACCCATTATATATATAAAATAATATTTATTATTATTAACAATATAAACATAAAGCCTGTATATAATATAAACAAAATATAATATACTAATACAACCCGAAAAAAAATAAAAATAAAGTAAAGCGAATATATTTGTTTCAAGTTCTGAATATGTAAGCAAGAGTATGAACAAATAAGAGTACAAGAAAAGCAGAGGTTTCTTTCATAAACGCATAGTACAGCAACTAACACAAGCTGCAAAAAGAAGGAGGAGGACGCTTACGTTGGTTCTTGGCTACGGAGTGGCTGCAAAGCGGCCCGGAAGGAGGGTAGATGAAGGTGGTTCAGATGGCGAAGGCCACGGCCATGATGCCGGATCGGTGTATGTGGGAAGGGCCGAGACAGCGAGGCCGTAGGTGGAGTGGGAGACAAGAACAAAGCTATGGGTGAGAAAGTACATCATAGGAGAAGGAGAGGAGGAAAAAGCAGTGGTTGGCGACGATTCACGGTGGAGTGTCGCTTGCGGAGAGGAGGAAGGCGCTCGGGTAGGTTACGCGTCGGAGGGGAGAATGCTGGCCTCGACAGTAGGTAGCTTCGGCGGCTTCAGTGATTGAGATGGCCGAAGTTTGGCCTAAGCATGGTGGTGATGTTAGAAAGTGGCTCGGGTGAGGTGGCAGCACGAGCAAGGAGGGTGGATGTAGGCGGACGAGGTGAAGCGGGAGGGGATAGGTCGGGGTTCAGTCGAGCGTTGGAGGTGGCTTCCTCGGTGAAGGCTGAGTTGGTGGCGTTGTTGTGGAGAGGGAAGGAGATCAAAGGTGGAGAAGTGGGTGTGCGTGACAAGGAAGAGGAGTATGCATGGGTTACAGGCAACCTCATTTTATTTAACTTTCTCAGAATCAAAATTTAGAAGGGAAGAAAAGGAAGGGGTATGGAAGAGTCGGATACACAGTGTAAGCCGCATGGGAAATAAGATTTTACGTTGGAAAAGAGGAAATCAATGTGCTTAAATTCGAGGCTACTGGTATATTTTTTTGAAATAGTGAAAGTTTATGACTATTCCTATCAGTTGAGGAAACGAATGGACAGGAACAAAAAGGTTAAACGGTACCGATACGGTAGGCGTTACGCAAAGTGCAACGTTCACTGGACTTCGAATTTGATAATCGAATATACTGTAGAGATCAGCACGACGAGACGATCAAAACGGTAGACGGATATCAATGGTACGATCATCCGATAAAAATCGATATCGGTACCAGAATACTGCTATTTTGCAGAAAATAAGAACGACGGAGCCAAAGATGTCCGAATTTGGAAAAACGACAAACTGAAATCTTGCTCAGAAGATGATTTAGAATTTTTCTATGTAGAAATATTTAGGTTTCGGAAACATTTTATTTTCATCGCTTTTTAACTGATTAAATTGAAGTGAAATTACGCGCGAAATAAACTTTCATATTTTCGAACGAAAATTTACCAGTCGCTATGTTTAACTAGACGTATTCCAAATATTAAATTTTTATTTCAAAATTTTATCGTTTAAAATTTTTACAAAATTTCAACTAATTACGTATTTAAAACAGTTGAAATTTACTGGTCGTTACAGGAAGGGTTTTGAATTTGAAATTTGAGGAATTGAACTCCGGTATTTTGAAATTTGGTCTTAAGATTTTGAAAATATATAATAATATGATTTAAAAGTATTTTCCGAATAAGAAATGTTTTAAACGACTTCAAATGAGTTCCAATGATTTCGAAGAAATTTCAAAGAAGTGTTCAAGAAAAAGAAGTCCAGAACTCACTTATGTCGTTGGAGAATAATTTCGGTGATGAGTGCACGCATCATCTAAATTGATTTTCGAGTTTCAGAGTGGGGGATAGGCCACTCTAGTAGCTTTGCTATGCGATTGATTTTGTTAAACCAATTTTGATTTCAAATTCCGAAGTATGTTTTGATATTCGAAGGATATATGTATTTATATTTGAAACGATTTGAAGTAAGCCCGGTGTTCAGTCCTCGAGTTTCGGATTTGGTTTGGTATAACCCTATCTTTTGGAATTGATTTACTGATTTGTTGATGATTTCCAACTCTTGGATTTTAAATATGATTTCTCCGACTATTTTGAATGTTCAAACACTTCCAAATCAAGGTTTAATTTTTCAAAGTTAAGTGATTTTGAAAAGTATAAATTATTGGATAAAGTATATAAGTTTAGTTTGTATGTTTAAAGTATGAAGTAATATGATTTAAATAAGTTTGAACTGTTTTGTTGAGTAAATGAATAAGACTATTTTGAATTATACTAATATGCAATTTAGTTTTTAAATATTTTTGAATAAAATTTAGTTTTAAATGTTTTAACTTAGTAACATCTTTTATAAAACTATATATAATAATAATAATAATCTTCAAAAGGGTAAATTTGATCTTTTAAATAGAAATAAATAGTTTAAAGGTTTTGAAGGGATGATTATAAACTGGGTAATTATCTTTGGGTATAATTGATTTTGAGGAAAATATTTGGTTTCGAAAATGGATTGGAATTTAAAACCCAATATTTATATGATGATTTTGGAAATGAATTGTTTGACTTAAATTATGTTGATTTGGAAACTGGGATTATTTCCTAAACCTATTATTTTGGAAACTTTGAAACTGAAGATATTTAGTTTGGAAGAAATAATTTGGTGAAATCGTATATGATTTTGAAACTAAGTTGATATTGAAACAAATTGAAATTGAGAACCTTATTTTACTAAATACTTGATTTGGGAGTTATCGAACTTATATAAAATTGATTTGTATAAGTATGAAGTTGATTCGAAACTGTTGATTTGGAAAGGTACTCAATTTGAAAAGCGAAATCTTATATAATCGAAGTCTATATAAGTGTGATTTAATACATTATTGATTTGGAAAGTATTCGATTTGAAATGAAATCTTATATATAATGGAATTTATATAAGTATGATATTTGAAATTGATTTGAAATGGTACTATATGATACATATTTTCGAAGTAAAGATATGGAAAGTGCCTTCTGCTTGATATCCGCTTTGTGGCCACATTGTGGATTCATTCTATCGATATTATTCTCTCTGATTTGGGTTTTTCGGATATGATACTCGAGTGTCCATCGAATTCCATGGCGTTACCCATGGTCTTACGAACTCGACTACATAGCATAATTCGCAAGGCAGTGACAGCTTAAAAGGTACAGATGTTTCCTGGGGGATCCAGGCGTAACCATTGTGAATCTGCGATCTATGGTCGTTTAGTAGCGTAATCCGCAAGGCAGAGATTGCTTAAAGGGTACGGATGTTTCCTGAGGGATCCAAGCGTAACCATTGTGTATCTGCGGTCTACAAGTTTTGTTTCCGTAGCGTAATCCGCAAAGCAGAGATTGCTTAAAGGGTACAGATGTTTCCTGGGGGATCCAGGTGTAACCATTGTGTATCCGCGGTCTACAGTTTTTGTTATCATGGCGAAATTCGCAAGGCAGCGATTGCTTAAAAGGTACGGATGTTTCTTGGGGGATCCAGGCATAACCATTGTGTATCTGCGATCCATGATTCGGTTGATTTGTTTGGATTGTACTTTCCATATCGATTTTGAAGGTTTTTCAAGTATTTTCACTGGGTGTTGAAACAAGTCTACTAAGTACTTGGAGAATTCTAGCTTTGCGCCTGATCAACGCATAGCCAGAGTATGCAAGAACGAGGATAAACTTGTTGAGACATCGAGTTATAAAAGTATTTTCGAAGGGAAAATTTGTTTCGATATAAAAGTATTTTATTATAAAAGTATTTTTCAACAAAGGAATTCTATATTAATATTTGAAATTGAAATTCTTATGGTTCTAAATTTATTATTTGTGCCCGATGCTATTCTTTTGAATCTACCTTATCTGCTCAGCTTTATTTATTCACCTATATTCTGTTTTTCCGAATCTACCTTCTTTTCCTTTTTGAATATATCCTTTTAAAATATTGTTTATTTATATACCACATGGTTTAATAGTAAACTATTAGGGTTGTAAATATTTTAGAAGTTATTAATTAAATAAAACATATTTAAAGTAAATGATTATTGATTTATTAATAATGTTGAAAGTATCTTGAGATAAATTAAAATTTATGAATTATGGATTTAATGTTTTCAAATAGCTTCTTTGTAAATATAAGTAATGATATAAATAATTGTTTTCAAATAGTTTTCATATATTTATAAATGTGTTATTTAAACATATAAATGGTATTTATAAAGGAAGCAAGAAATTTTACAAATGGGTTTTGGAAAGTATTAATGTATTAAAGATAGATTTGCAAATGAAATCTTTAAATGAATATTTCAAGTAGAATTTGTATAGTTTTAAATTATTTGTTTATCCTGTCTTTCAATCTATTTTTCTTTCAGGTTGCTTCTATTCTCCTACCTCCTTCCTATTCGGGGATGAAAAGTTTTGAGGGGGGGAGAGTGTAACGACCAGTAAATTTTAATAAATTTTATAACGTATTTTTGAGAAATTTTAAATCGTAATATTTGGAAATATAAATTTATTATTTGGAATACGTCTATTTAAACATAGCAAATGGTAAATTTTCATCTGATAATATGGAAATAATTTTCTTGTGTAATTTTATTTCAATTCAAATCAGTTAATATTTGATGATAATAAAATGTTTTCCAAGCTTGAATATTTTTATACAATAAATTTGTAAATCATCTTCTGAGTGAGACGTCATATTTCATTTCTTCAAATTTGGACTTCTCTACCTTCGTTTATCTTATTTTCAGCAGATTTGTAGCATTATTTTCGGTACCTATTATCGACTCTTGATCGGATGATCGTACCACTAATATCTGTATACCTTTTTTATCGTCTCGTCGTGCTGATCTCAACGGTACATTCGTTTCTGTATTTTGAGGTCCGGTACACGACGAAAACAATAAAATGTTCGTTGTATCGGTACCAAAAAAATCGTGACTTTACTATTTCTTTGGTTTCAAAAATTTGAAAGCGTGCTGTCCAATCATGCCATTAATTGCTTTAATAATTTTTCCGGGATCAATGCTTCTGACCGTTGCTATTTCTTTACTTGACCTTCACTGTTCCACTGTTCACTTTATAACAGTGTTGACTCCTCTGTCCCTATTTCTATTTACTGTAACCGGTTTCTTTTCCCTTCTTCTTTATACTTACGTTTCAAAAATAAATAAAGTTTATATAATAACCGAGCTTGCCTACTTCCCATATCTGTTTCTTTCCACTTTCCCTTTCTTTTGCTCTTAATCTTTTCCAGAGTAACGCAACCGAAGTCGCACCCTGTCTTCTTCCTTTCATCTTCCTACTCTCGTTTTCGAAAAAATAAAAGTCTGCATCACCTTTTCTTCCTCTCCTCCTTCCCCGGCCACTTCTTGTCGTGACCACCTCCCCTCGCGCACTGACTCTCTCTCACCCGTCCTCCTCTAGCCGAGACCCACCGCCTACTCATCTCTCCCCATTCCCTTCCATTGCCTTAGCCCATCACCTCGTAGCTCCACCCGCCTTCCTCCATCTCCCTGGCGAACTCGCTTAGCCCTCCGGAGCAGCTGCATGATTTTTTGTATAATGTGAGTTATATATATATATTACTAGTTTATATAAATTATATAATAGGCTAGTTATCTAAATTTTCATATGTCAGTTATATGTATATGTGGTAGCTAGCTGTTCTAATACATATATAAGTTTGGTGTGAAGTCAGTAATTTTTACAGAGATATATATGTTGCCTGAGACATATATATGTTAGGCTATATGTATATTATTATATACAGAATTGTTAATAAGTGTTTATTCGTATATGTTAGTATGTATGGTTTTGTTGTAGTATATTATTACTAGAAGAAGTATATTATGGTATAAGTATATAACTTATCTGACCATTTCATTAACCAGATTATTTTTGTAAGTCCATATATGTATTAGTATATATGCAATTTACGGTCTATGTTTGTTATATATATAGTTAGGTACGGTAAGCATATTTATTGGATGGTTTTAAGAATTATATTTTTATTGTTTTAAAGTGCATACGTGTATATATCTATTTTGTCAAAAGCTGATCGAAATCTGCTCTTGTATATATATGTCTAATATATATTTGTTCTGCATATGACTGGTTTTAAAATGTAAATTTTATACTTTGATTTTATTGTATAAATCATAAGAAACGATGTTTTGAGATATATATGTATGTATACAGACTTCAAAATATGTGTATTATAACAAAGAAAAGTTATATTGTACATGTTGTTTATATATATGTTTAGATATATAGGATTTTTGTTCATAAAGCAATAAATTATAAAAAGTTATACAGTATATATATATTATATTTATACAGTTGTTATAGTACTTATTATGTGTAGTGTAGGTTTATATATATATATATATATATACGATAAGATATTCAATTTTATTAAATATGTTCTAAGAAGAATCAAAGTGATATATAAGTATGTATATATTATTAAAGGTTATTTATTGGTTTTAAATATATATATACAGATTTATATGAAATATGTGTTTCAAACTTTATATTGATTTTGAGTAATATGTAATGTGTATAGTTGGTCGGTTTATACCAAGCTAACTTGATTTATTTCCATCGGCTCCTTATATATCAGTTTTGTCCATCTAATTCGTGCCAATCTAGCTTTGTTTGGAACTCATGCTTGGATTTGTAACTTATCTCATTCTCGTTCTTCTCTAGCCTCGAAAGGTGAGTAATCACTCATGATTACCATTCTTATATTTATTAAATTTGATTTCAATTGAAACGACAATTGAAATATGCTGCTGTTAATTATTTAATTGTTACACATACTATTATCTGTAACGTTTCACCTGTGGGATATGACACCATACCCTGTTGTTTATATTATATTGTTATTGATATATGCTTGTTATTATATTATCATATTTGTTCTCACTCTGCAAGTTCCCTGTTAGTATAGAATTCACTATGGGTTGAAATGATACATACCCGAAAGATCTGTAGAGTAGGAGAAAATCGTTATGGGTTGAAATGATAAACCCAAGCGATTTTTCATTTGAATTGAATTTGGGATTGCGGGTTGAAATGATATATACCCGTATATATATAAATTACGGATTGAAATGATAAATATCTGTATCACTTGACTATAGGATGGAAAATTTTATACCGTTGGTCTATATATAAATATTTTGAAAATGATTTCTATGATTTTGAAAAAGGAAATATATATGTGGTTTTATTTAAATTTGAAAATATTCTGTATATGAATAAGTTTTATTATAAAATAGATTGAATAATAAGCTTTAAATTTAGTAAAGTTTGATTTAAGTAAATATGTTTAAGTATTTATTTAAAATTACATTTAAAATAGATTTTATAATGATTTCTATAAGTTAAGGTTGGAAAGGTAAATTTGAATTTATTTGAAATTGTATTTGATTAAGAATGTTGTTTAATTAAATCGATTTGAAACTTTTTGAATTTGAGGGTTTAAGATATGATTTTATAACTTGGTTTGATTTGAAGTGATTAAATGGATATTTCAGGTTTTAAAGAAATCAAAGGGAATATTTAGTTTAATGTAATTTAAGGTTATTTAAATGATAATGGATTTATTGAGTGAATATTTCAAAACTAAATAATAATGAAGTTAAAACAAGATATATATGAAATTATCGATTTAGTTTTGAAAGTGCTATAATTTGGAAATATATATATATATATATATATATATATATATATATTGAAATGGAAATGATATTTTGGTTTTGAAGTATAAATTATTTTGAAATGACCACGGTGTTATAATGACGATTAGTTGTTAATAATGTATATTGCTACATTGTAGATAATTCCACGGATCCTTAGAGGATGGTTATCCCAAACATCCTTTGAGTTACTTGTATTTCAGTTGATATTTCACTTGAGTTGGATTTATTGATATAAGAATGTTAATCCTGACTCGAGTGTTTGTGTTTTGCTTTACGCTCGGGTCAGACTGAGTGGTACAACAATTGAGACTCACCTTTGGAGTTTGGAGCTTCGCTTGGAGATCCAACTATCGATTCAGCTTTTAGCTTTTCCAGTTGATTTGTTCAGAGATGTCATCAGTCTGTATTTGAGATATTCTATTGTATTTCATTTCAACTTTGTTATTGTAGTAGCTTCATGAACTACTATTTATCTATTCCACTGCATTATTATATTACTCTGTGTCTGTGATTCTGTGATTATTTTATTTACTGTATATGCTGAGTTTTGCCAAATTTTAAATTAACAATCTGATATTTTGAGCAATTCAAGTCCGGTAATTTATTATTTGGAATACGTCTATTTAAACAAAGCAAATGGTAAATTTTCATCTGATAATATGGAAATAATGTTCTTGTGTAATTTTATTTCAATTCAAATCAGTTAATATTTGATGATAATAAAATGTTTTCCAAACTTGAATATTTTTATACAATAAATTTGTAAATCATCTTCTGAGTGAGACGTCATATTTCATTTCTTCAAATTTGGACTTCTATACCTTCGTTTATCTTATTTTCAGCAGATTTGTAGCATTATTTCCGGTACCTATTATCGACTCTTGATCGGATGATCGTACCACTAATATCTGTATACCATTTTGATCGTCTCGTCGTGCTGATCTCAGCGGTATATTCATTTCTATATTTTGAGGTCCGGTACACGACGGAAACAATAAAATGTTCGTTGTATCGGTACCAAAAAAAATCGTGACTTTACTATTTCTTCGGTTTCAAAAATTTGAAAGCGTGCTGTCCAATCATACCATTAATTGCTTTAATAATTTTTCCGGGATCAATGCTTCTGACCGTTGCTATTTCTTTACTTGACCTTCACTGTTCCCGCTATTCCACTGTTCACTTTATAACAGTGCCGACTCCTCTGTCCCTATTTCTATTTACTGTAACCGGTGTCTTTTCCCTTCTTCTTTATACTTACGTTTCAAAAATAAATAAAGTTTATATAATAACCGAGCTTGCCTACTTCCCAGATCTGTTTCTTTCCTCTTTCCCTTTCTTTTGCTCTTAATCTTTTCCAGAGTAACGCAACCGAAGCCGCACCCTGTCTTCTTCCTTTCATCTTCCTACTCTCGTTTTCGAAAAAATAAAAGTCTGCATCACCTTTTCTTCCTCTCCTCCTTCCAAGGCCACTTCTTGCCATGACCACCTCCCCTCGCGCACTGACTCTCTCTCACCCATCCTCCTCTGGCCGAGACCCGCCGCCTACTCATCTCTCCCCCTTCCCTTCCATTGCCTTCGCCCATCACCTCGCAGCTCCGCCCGCCTTCCTCCATCTCCCTGGAGAACTCGCTTAGCCCTCCGGAGCAGCTGCATGATTTTGTGTATAATGTGAGTTATATATATATATATATTACTAGTTTATATAAATTATATAATAGGCCAGTTATCTAAATTTTTCATATGTCAGTTATATGTATATGTGGTAGCTAGCTGTTCTAATACATATATAAGTTTGGTGTGAAGTCAGTAATTTTTACAGAGATATATATGTTGCCTGAGACATATATATGTTAGGCTATATGTATATTATTATATACAGAATTGTTGATAAGTGTTTATTCGTATATGTTAGTATGTATGGTTTTGTTGTGGTATATTATTACTAGAAGAAGTATATTATGGTATAAGTATATAACTTATCTGACCATTTCATAAACCAGATTATTTTTGTAAGTCCATATATGTATTAGTATATATGCAATTTATGGTCTATGTTTGTTATATATATAGTTAGGTATGGTAAGCATATTTATTGGATGGTTTTAAGAATTATATTTTTATTGTTTTAAAGTGCATACGTGTAGGTTGTGATATATATATATCTATTTTGTCAAAAGCTGATCGAAATCTGCTCTTGTATATATATGTCTAATATATATTTGTTTTGCATATGACTGGTTTTAAAATGTAAATTTTATACTTTGATTTTATTGTATAAATCATATGAAACGATGATTTTGAGATATATATGTATGTATACAGACTTCAAAATATGTGTATTATAACAAAGAAAAGTTATATTGTACAGGTTGTTTATATATATGTTTAGATATATAGGATTTTTGTTTATAAAAACAATAAATTATAAAAAGTTATACAGTATATATATATTATATTTATACAGTTGTTATAGTACTTATTATATGTAGTGTAGGTTTATATATATATATATATATATGATAAGATATTCGATTTTATTAAATATGTTCTAAAAAGAATCAAAGTGATATATAAATATGTATATATTATTAAAGGTTATTTATTGGTTTTAAATATATATACTGATTTATATGAAATATGTGTTCCAAACTTTATGTTGATTTTGAGTAATATGT
Source organism: Allium fistulosum (assembly GCA_030737815.1). NCBI lineage: Eukaryota > Viridiplantae > Streptophyta > Magnoliopsida > Asparagales > Amaryllidaceae > Allium > Allium fistulosum. The sequence goes on along the minus strand of CM060903.1, from coordinate 705,896,489 downwards.
AATGTGTATAGTTGGTCAGTTTATACCAAGCTAACTTGATTTATTTCCATCAGTTCCTTATATATCAGCTTTGTCCATCTAATTCGTGCTAATCTAGCTTTGTTTGGAATTCCTGCTTGGATTTGTAACTCATCTCATTCTCGTTCTTCTCTAGCCTCGAAAGGTGAGTAATCACTCACGATTACCGTTCTTATATTTATTAAATTTGATTTCAATTGAAACGACAATTGAAATATGCTGCTGTTAATTATTTAATTGTTACACATACTATTATCTGTAACGTTTCACCTGTGGGATATGACACCATACCCTGTTGTTTATATTATATTGTTATTGATATATGCTTGTTATTATATTATCATATCTGTTCTCACTCTGCAAGTTCCCTATTAGTATAGAATTCACTATGGGTTGAAATGATACATACCCGAAAGATCTGTAGAGTAGGAGAAAATCGTTATGGGTTGAAATGATAAACCCAAGCGATTTTTCATTTGAATTGAATTTGGGATTGCGGGTTGAAATGATATATACCCGTATATATATAAATTACGGATTGAAATGATAAATATCTGTATCACTTGACTATAGGATGGAAAATTTTATACCGTTGGTCTATATATAAATATTTTGAAAATGATTTCTATGATTTTGAAAAAGGAAATATATATATGGTTTTATTTAAATTTGAAAATATTTTGTATATGAATAAGTTTTATTATAAAATAGATTGAATAATAAGCTTTAAATTTAGTAAAGTTTGATTTAAGTAAATATGTTTAAGTATTTATTTAAAATTACATTTGAAATAGATTTTATAATGATTTCTATAAGTTAAGGTTGGAAAGGTAAATTTGAATTTATTCAAAATTGTATTTGATTAAGAATGTTGTTTAATTAAATCGATTTGAAACTTTTTGAATTTGAGGGTTTAAGATATGATTTTATAACTTGGTTTGATTTGAAGTGATTAAATGGATATTTCAGGTTTTAAAGAAATCGAAGGGAATATTTAGTTTAATGTAATTTAAGGTTATTTAAATGATAATGGATTTATTAAGTGAATATTTCAAAACTAAATAATAATGAAGTTAAATCAAGATATATATGAAATTATCGATTTAGTTTTGAAAGTGCTATAATTTGGATATATATATATATATATATATATATTGAAATGGAAATGATATTTTGGTTTTGAAGTATAAATAATTTTGAAATGACCACGGTGTTATAATGACGATTAGTTGTTAATAATGTATATTTCTACATTGTAGATAATTCCACGGATCCTTAGAGGATGGTTATCCCAAACATCCTTTGAGTTACTTGTATTTCAGTTGATATTTCACTTGAGTTGGATTTATTGATATAAGAATGTTAATCCTTACTCGAGTGTTTGTGTTTTGTTTTACGCTCGGGTCAGACTGAGTGGTACAGCAATTGAGACTCACCTTTGGAGTTTGGAGCTTTGCTTGGAGATCCAACTATCGATTCAGCTTTTAGCTTTTCCAGTTGATTTGTTCAGAGATGTCATCAGTCTGTATGAGATATTCTGTTGTATTTCATTTCAACTTTGTTATTGTAGTAGCTTCATGAACTACTATTTATCTATTCCGCTGCATTATTATATTACTCTATGTCTGTGATTCTGTGATTATTTTATTTACTGTATATGCTGAGTTTTGCCAAATTTTAAATTAACAATCTGATATTTTGAGCAATTCAAGTCCGACATATGCGGATGTGAATGGTTGAAAATATCAGGATGTTACAGTTGGTTTGTTCAAGTATCAATTTTTGGTACTATTAGTGTTAGTTTCAAGCATGTAAAATATGATATCAGTTTTTGTATGTATTAATATCACTTTTAAGTATTACAAATTAAGGTATTGGTTTTTGCATGCTTTTAATATCAGTTTCAGGTGTAAACAATTATGGTATCAATTTTTTGTATGCTATTATTATCATTTTTATGTGGAAATGTTTGTTTCCTTTTTAGTTTTGAAATGACTGCAATGATTTGTTTGCTGAGTTGTCACGTGCAAAGCTACGAGAAGAACTATAAGCTTAGATGTCAATATATAACTTAGACTATGTTATGGTGAAATGTTGACAACTCAACATATGATGTAGAAGTGTATAAAAGTTGTTTGGTCTTATTACTATTGTCAAATTATATCAATGAGCTACTGGGTATTATTTTTGCATACATGCAGTTATCGGTTTTGTTGGAAATAACATTTAAATTAATTTATATAATAACCGAGCATGAATTCGAATCAAAAATCTAACACACACACAATATATATATATATATGAGTTTGCATTGTTGGTATCAGTTTTGTCATACATAATAGTGAACTAAATAATCAAATTTATAGAGCATCACATTATATCAAACTGCTATTGGGTATTATTTTTGCATATATGTAGGTATTGTTGGAAATAACATTTACAGTAATTTATAAAATAACTAAGGATGAATTCGAATCAAACAGCTACTAGATATGAATTTGCATTGTTTTGTATCAGTTTTTTCATACATGACAGTGAACTAAATAATTAAATTTATAAAGTATTATATTATATCAAACAGCTACTGGGTATCATTTTTGCATATATGTAGGTATCATTTTTGTTGGAAATAACATTTAAAATAATTTATAAAATAAGCAAGCATGATTTTGAATCAAACAGCTACTAGATATGAGTTTTCATTGTTTTTATATCTCTTTTTCCATGCATGACAGTGAACTAAATAATTAAATTTATAGTGCATTATATTATATAACATAGCTACCGGGTATCATTTTTCTGTATTTGTAGGTATCAGTTTTGTGGTAAAAAACATTTAAAATAATTTATAAAATAATCAAGCATGAATTCGAGCCAACCAGCTACTAGATACGAGTTTTCATTGTTTTGGTATCACTTTTGTCATGCATGATAATGAACTAAATTAAATTTATAGTGCATTATATGATATAACACAACTACTGGGTATAATCGTTATGTATTTGTATGTATCGGTTTTTTGGTAAATAATATTTAAAATAATTTATAAAATAACCAAGCATGAATTCGAATCAAATAGCTACTAGATATGAGTTTTCATTGATTTGGTATCACTTTTGTCATGCATGACAATGAACTAAATAATTAAATTTATAGTGCATCATATTATATAACACAGCTACTAGGTATCATTTTTGTGTATATGTGGGTACCAGTTTTGTGGTAAATAACATTTAAAATAATACAAACATTTTCTATAGTGAGACAAAGAAAATACAAATAATTCAGGAAATAGTCAATGTCTTAGGAGAGAAAATTTCATCAGGTGTTCATATTACTTGAACTGAACACTTAAATGTATATTACTTGAATTGAACTGAACATCAATTTTTACAATAGGAGCTAAATTCAAATAGTTCTTACTTAAATAGTCCTCCCTCAACCTTCAACTATATATTACTTGAACAAAACATCACATCAATTTTTACATTAAATTCACTTCTTAATGTTTTCTCTTTGTTCAAGTGTAGACATAAAATCGGCCAAATTCCAACAGTGGTCATTGTCTGTGTTGCAGTTCAATTTCATGTTGATGAATTTCGTGTTCCTGTTCAATTTCAGGCTGAGCTAGGATTTTGCGATTGTTGATGAATTTCACATTGCTATACATCGATCATTGATGTTTGCGGTTGTGTTGGAAATGATTTGCTTGTGGTTTCTTTTAAGATGAAGGTTGAGAAGGAGTATGAAAATGAAGATGAAGATTTAGTTCCGTGGAAGAGAAAAGTAGAAAGATGATTTTCAAGTAACGAATGGGCTTTGGGCTGTCCTGGAAAAAAAATAAAGCACATGTCTTTTTTCCTAATTTTGAGTTTAATTTGTCCTTTAAAAAATTTCCTCCTTTTTTTAAAATCAGAAAGCGCAAATTAGTTTGCGCTAAAAAATTTCAAAATCAGAAAGCCAATCCAATTATTCCTATATAATGCAATCTAATCTAGTTCAACCGATTCATCTCAGTAACAAAATCAAACTTAGAAATATCCGATAACTTTTTTCCAACGTGTTTAATCCAAGATTCTTGCAAAATCATGGTAAGCTTGTTTCACCAACCCAGTCTAATTTTACAATCCATCCAAAAAACATTGCAAATCAAACTTTCATTCAATCAAATTTTACACAACTTATATAATATGCTCCTCTATTTCAATACTCATCAAGATTAAACTCCTAATGCGCTACTGATAATGGTGATAAGAAAACTACTATTGAAAAAAGGTGGGATATGCTCTGCAAGTTTTCAAACTCCAAGTGTCATGAGAAATTGGATTGATTATTCTTATTATGAAATGATTGTCACAAGCATTAAAGCGCGTAAAGCTTTTAAACTTTAGTAAGTGAACCTTAATCTACTATAGGATGTCATAAAGAAGAAATTTTAATTAGGAATGCTGCTTCAAAAAGGTTGGTTGAAGATTCGATAATAGATGATGCTGACATCAATGAATCTGATTTAAATGAATCAGTTGTTTTAAATGTAAGTGATGCTACAGTTGTTCGTAAAGACATAGTCAAGTAAAATTCATTATATGAAAATGTAAAAATGCATATAAGAGAAAGATATTATAAAAAAATATGGTTAAAAGTAAGCAGATGATGAAAGTAAGCTACAGAATACATTAGCGTTGTTTTGTTGAAGTATGGTGGGGAAAAGAATCCAAAAGAACTTGATCGTCAATTGACTAGAGAACGTGAAGAACGTCAAATCATGTATCAAGATCAGACAATTAGTTACCTCGTTTCTCCGTTGGAATTTCTAGGATGAAATTCCTAAATGGTAAAAAATATACTGATTCATATAGCTGAGTTAGGGAATTCTGATCAGGTTTATCGATTTTGATGAATATATTTTACACATTTTTACCTATGATTCTATTTCCTAATTATAACCATTTCATCAAAAACAAGCATTGATTCAATATAAATGAATAATCAAATACAAGCAAACGTGCATCCATATCTAAATAAAAAGGAATATAATACATGCATCAATTCTTTCATTCAAACACTTATATCATATCCAGCATTCAAGTTAAACCTAGGTGTCCATATGCATATTCCCCAAATCATAGCATCTCAATTTATAGTACACTACACCGTTTATAGTGTTCAATCCCCTCCCCCCCCACACACACACATTTGATTTTTATCTCAATTTATACTAAATCACAGACTTATAGGATCTAATGATATATATTAGGTTTTAAGTGATATCTGATTATGGTCTAACATTTAATCAACAATACTTCGTTTAAGATATGAATCTAGCTTTATCCCTCGGGTCAATTATATAAATAAGCATATGCATAAATATAGACCATAATACCATTGAAATGATTTCTCACTCACCTTAGCAAAAGTCATCCAAAACCATGTCATGTCGTATGGAATCCAAATATGAGTGCAATGCAAGAAACCATGTTCAAGTTGGACACAAAAGATATCAGTGATAAAATATGCGGGGCTTACCCGTAAATAAATAAGCAATATAATATAATATAGTTTATATCTTACCAGCAATTATGGTAATCTCAAGGGCTTATTTAACTCGTTTCTTCCACTACAGCTCCTTATATACATATCTCGTTAAAATCATCCAAGCTTGCCCAAATAGCCTCCTTCCGACCAACTCCTACATACATGCCTACACTCACATTCTCGAATGCTAAAACCAAATCCAGAAAAGATATCTTTCTTCCCCTTGCGCCCACCACCGCATCCATCTTCGCTTCCGATGATCTATCCTATTGTAATCCTTGTACAAATCCACGAAAATCCATTTTAACAAATGTGTCAATGGCGAGTTACTGGAAAAGTTCATCAAAGATAATCTTTAGTTGGAATATGCTTTTTTGATCACTCTTGGCAACTAAACACCTTGAAACCAGCGCCTTTCATCACCTCTTGTCACTATGAACATAGCCGTACCCTCCAAATTCACTTTGTTTCACCTCGAGAAACACCCCTTTTGCCTAACTTGCATTTTCTAGCCACCACATGCGGATTTAGGTCGGACTAGACCAGGGTTGGGTTCCTCTTGAACAAACAGTGAGAACTTTATTTCATTTTATCTAAAATAGTTGCCTTTGCTTGAAAGAGGAGGAGAAAGGGAATATGGGAGATGTGTCTCATAGAGGAAGAGAAAGAACATATGGGTTGGAAGCGCATGAATTATAACATGTGTCTATAGAAGAGAGTTAAGGTTCACCATTTTATTTTTATGTATTTCTTTAATTCATTACACATTTTATGATTGTACGACTTATAGGAACATCATATCACGATGATTTTTCAATGAATCGACTCGACTTATTTTTTCTCAATTCAATGATATAAAATATGTCAACATCCAAGACTGTACCCGAAAGGTCAATTTTGCGCGTTTCTAAATCGTACGAGCTATCGGAATGTTCGATCTTAATAATTCTTCGATCGCGCGGTTTGCGTGATTTTTTGCATCTTGAGATATTTTCTATTCATCTAAATTCTTTGGTGCACATATATAGATAAAATACTATAACCACCAAAAATCCTGAAAATATATTATAGAAAATTTTAGGTCGTTGCATTCTTCACCCCTTAAAGAATTTCATCCCGAAAATACTAATGGAGAAACTAGGTAACTATATATATCCTAGCAAGCATAGTAAGGTAACATGCACATCCGATAACAAATGTTTGGACACATAACACATGACAAACAAAATTACTATGATCACCTCTAGGAAACCCTCGAGCAAAGAGCTCAAACACTATATTTTTTATCTTTACATACAACCATTTATGCCTTTGAGTTCATTCGAATTATCTTAATGTCTAAGTATTATACAGTCTCTATTAAGTGAGTTATATGAGAGATATAGTGTACACTTGCTCTCTTATAGGTTAAGTTAACTCAATATTTTAGGTTATCGATTCTTTCAACTATCTGATGACCCTAGCAAATCCTACATTAACTTCCATAACCTAACAAACTGAACTCCATTTTTCTATGAAGAAAATTTAACATCTTCTAAAACATTAGGAGAAAAATCCAAGTCTCAACATTTACTTGAAAGTCTCGCTCAACTAAATCTGCCCCAATTATCAGTCATCTCCAAACTTCAGCCTAAAAAATTGATGATCAACACGACCACACATATGTGAGTTTGGACGTTACCATGTCTATGCTTGATCGATAAATACCATTGTATGTGAACTTTATCATGGACACAATGATCCTACCCATCTATAAATAACAAGCCTCGATCATCACCAATACTCTTTGTTTCACACACAACCTACCCAGTGTTTTTATGGTCCTTGTAAAGCCCTTGAATTATAATTAGCATTATTCGGGATATTTAATTGGATAAATTAAATAGAATAATGTGAATAATTAGGGAGATGATATTAATAAATCCTATGGCCGTGTCTAAATGAATGAACTAAAATAAGACTTAAGTAAATTTAGAAGGAGGAATTTCCTAAGGGGTAAACTTGGAAATGGGGCTACATTTCTTCGTATATATCTCTTTCTCCACTTGAATAAATTTCCACTTTCTCATTCTTAACTCCTCATCATTTCGGCTGGCTATTAAAAAGCTCCAGGAAGAGTTTAAATTGAAGAAAAAGCTAAGGAATTAAAGCTAGGAAATTATCTTATTCTCCAATCAACTAATCAAGGTGAATAATCATGTTTATCGTCTTGTTTTTTTGTGTTTGGATCGATTATGGGTTATACCCGATTCATGTTTGTGATTTTGGTTAGGATATAACCATTTAAACCTTTGTTTGGATAAGACATAGGTGTTTTAAAATGTTAATGGGCTAATTAACACGTTTTCATTCAGTTTTGGTTAAATTCCAAGTTTTTTTTATCTTCATATGCTTTGAAATTTTAATATGTTAAAGTATATGATTTGTTAGATTTTTGGTGATTTTTGAGGATTTTTCCTTAGTGATTTACTAAGATAATTAAATTATTTAAGCCCAAGGGCTAAACTGAAAATTTGCTTCCGAAATTACTTAAATTCGAAAGGAAATTGCCTTTGGAAATATTTGAGGAAGAAGTACAGTGTTTTAAGAAAAATGTTGACTTTTGTATACTTTTTACTATTTGGAAGTACAGAAGAAGGTTCCTCGGCCAATCAAAATTAGACAAGCAAGATAAAAACATTACTTCAGTAGGCCCAGTTCCGCTTTCGACTCCAACAAGCCCGCTTTTACCATTTTGATGAAGTCTAAAGGTACCTTCCGCTTAAGATGGAAGGTAAACCATTACCTTCTGCCAAAGTCGAAAGGTAGGCACGGTGTCGAAGGGAAGAGGAGCAAAGGGATGGAGAGGCTGCTTCCTTTGCTTTCGAATAGAAACATAATTGCTTTTGAATTAGTTGAAGGGGGATCCTTCGACTCTATCGTTTTATAAAAGATTAAATTTTTTATGTATTCAAGATGGGGTTTCGAAGGGAATCTTCGAAAGCTTAAAACTTCAAGAGTACTATTTTAAAAATGTTTTCTGAAAAGGTATTTTAATAACTTTCGGCAAGCCGAAGGGTTAACCTTCCGACAAAGTCGGAAGTATACTTTCGAAGGGTTGGTCCCAACACTAACACTTCATTGTTTTTGAATGATTGCGAAAGGTTTTGAATTCGAAAGGTTTTGATTTTGAAAGGTTTGATTTCTAAAGGTTTTGAAGGGATTATCTTCAATGATTGCGAAAGGTATTGAATTCGAAAGGTTTGATTTCGAAAGGTTTTGAAGGGGTTATCTTCAATGATTGCGGAAGTTTTTGAATTTGAAAGGTTTTGATTTTGAAAGGTTTGATTTCAAAAGGTTTGATTTCGAAAGGTTTTGAAGGGGTTATCTTCAATGATTGCGAAAGGTTTTGATTTTGAAAGGTTTTGATTTCGAAAGGTTTGATTTCGAAAGGTTTTGAAGGGGTTACCTTCAATGATGCTTTCAAAAGGAAGGTTTCCGAAGTAGCTAACTTCGGAAGGTTATTTGCTTTCGAATGGGACTTCATTCGAAGGGTTTTAAGGGGCTGTTTTTAGCCATTTTCCTTAAGTAAAATTTTGCTAATTTGAAGGGGTTACTTCGAAGGGTTATAGCATAAAATACTTAATTTTGTTTTAACATGTAAGGGGGAACCTTATATAAATTTGATGTTATTATGCCTTGGGGATACCAGGGTGGGATTACTGATTTCGATACATAGTTTGGGGTTACAAACAGAAATATGCTTTCAAAATTATACATTGGGGCTACCAATGTGTTTTTATTTAATTTAACCTAATTGGGGCTACCAATGGGAATAGGTTAAATAGGTGGTATACTTGGGGAAAATAATTAATCATAGGGATCATGAATTTTTATAAATAATCATGGGGATCATGATGTTTTAATTGGCCAAGTGATGGGTTCTTGGTTAACCTAGGAAAACCCTGGAAGGTGCGGTGGATAGCCCACATCAAATTTCTAAAGTAAAAAATGTTTTGCTAGAGGTGGTTAGCCTCGGGATTTGGCACCCAAGGGTTCATAATCATCCTAGGAATACTATTGAGTGTGCGGTGGATAGCCCACGCCATCTTTTATAAAACAATGTATGATGGATAATATGCATTTATTTTAAAGGGATTTAGGATGGACAGTCCTACTAAATCATGACGGGTAGTTATTTTAAAGATTTTAAAGGGGAACTCTAATAAATTGATTTTTAGATGGAAATCTAATAAATTGCTTTTAGATGGGATATCTAATAAATGGGTGGATGGGATATCCAATACATATGATTTATGGCTTTATTTCATATTATGTTAAGACTAATCATTTTGGTGCAGGGGCATAGTAAATGAATTGCATGTTTCATTTTGGATACTAGTGAGGGGAAAACCCATTCCGCTTAACGACGTGGTCTCACTAGCTATCTATTTATGATAAAAGATGATAGTGGATTATTCATACCAGACTTATTGTCTGACTCGAAGTTTGTGTTTCTCCATAAACTTTCGGGTACTCAAAATTAATTTGAGTAGTCTGAGAGTGGGAGACTTTCAGGTTTTGGACGAATAAGCTTTCGGAGACGTGCATGAGGCAGTGTTAGCTATATATGAGCTATTTTGTGTATTCCGTTGTGATGTGCTAAGAACTGTAAAGTTCATATTTATTAGTTCTCTGATCACCATAAAGGGACATCTTCATATGTCGCTCTAATCGTATTTTGTACATGTATATGTGATCCGAACGGGGTTAACATCTGGGATTATGTAATTAAATCTTAAATTGAAATTCATAAGAAATGAGAAATTTTGTTTTGTTGAAGTTTAAATTTTTTCATATTCTTGTGTTTCTGTGTTGCCAATAGTTTCAAGATTCCAATTTCGATCACTCAGAAATAACACCTATGGATGACTGCAGCATCCGTAGCAGTTGGTTTTGAGCCTCCGGAAGCGGGATGTTACAAGTTGGTATCAGAGCATGGTTTATGTATTTAAAAGGAATTTATACCTTAAAAGATTTTAAAGCATAATCTAATGAATCTAAAATATAGTTGGGCTTGGGTAAGCGTTTTAGTAACGTATGTGTACTTTGCTATAAATACCTAGGTATGTATTGCCTACTCTCTTAGACCATTCTTCTGTATCTTACCAAGATTGGATTTCAGGTAGTAGGGAAGTAAGATATGAAGGCAGGAAATGGAAGAGTTAATCAAGGTGGAAGACGCACTGCAACAAGTGGAAATGTTCGACCCAATACTAGGAGTAACCAAGGTCAATAGGCAAATGCAAACCCAAATGCAAATGCCAATGTTGGTGCTGAGATTCCGCCGGTTGATATAGGGATAATGTATCAGTTCTTCGTGAATATGATGCAAGCTAGAGCAGCTGCAGGCGTGGCTGTAGGGAATGATGGAGAAGCTAATCCGGTGGCTCCAGTTGGCAATAACTATGCCAAGCTGAGCAGGGATTACACTAGTTTTGGAGGAAAGCCTTTGCTGGGAACAAAGGATGCAGTATGAGTGGAGAACTGACTATTGCATTGTGAAAGGATATTTGCAGATCTCGGCTTGACGGATATGCAGAAGAGGAGACTTGCTTTAAGGAAATTGCAGGGAGCAACATTGTTTTGGTGGAACGGAGTTACCGTGGGAGAGCCAGAGGAAGATTAAACTTGGGCTGAATTTCTGAGGAGGTTCGAAGAAATATTTCTATCTGAGGTTGCCAAGTCAACATTGCTCAGGAAATATGCAGATTTAGTCCAGGGGGATAGATCGGTGTTTGAGTATGCTACAGATTTTGATGAGCTGTCCCGTTACGGATATGCTACTGTGGATATAGTCATTCGGAGGAATGATAAGTTTATCAGGGGTTGAATCCTGAGATCGCTAGAGCAACCATGCCAAACCTCAGGGATCCGTGTCATATTGTTGTTGAGATGGCTATTTGGAATGAAGAGATGGTTTCTACTTTTGGAAAAGGGTAATCAGTAGAGGTTCAGAATTTTTAAGGTAAGAAGCGGAAGTTCTTCAAGAAGAAAGGTGCACAGCGGTGGTAACAGCGAAGAAGAGCAAGGCTGATATTGTTTGTTACAAATGTGACAAGAAGGGGCACTATGCTAATGAGTGTCCCTCGGGCGATGGAAAAGCAGGTGCAGTGAGGCCGAATGTGAAGTGCTACAACTGTGGCCAGATGGGGCATTACAAGAACAAGTGTCCTGAGGCTGCTAAGGCTGGAAAGGGAAAGGTCTTTGCGTTGGAACCATTATCCTCTAGACCAACGGCTGCAGAGAAAGGAAAAGCTGTGATGGAAGATATGCTTATGATTCATAGTACTTCGGTTAGGATACTATTTGATACTGGTGCATCGCACTCATTTATATCTCAGTATTTGGTAGATTGCTGATGTCTGTTACCTATACCTTATTACTCCTTTAAGGGTTGCGAATCCTATAGGAGGGTATGCAACTCTGGGAATGAGATATGACCAGTTAGAACTTGATTTGTTAGGTCATATGTTTGCATGCAGTTCATATGTTTTTGATTTCGTGGGTTTCGGGATCATATTGGGTATGGATTGGTTAGATAGATATGATGCTAGGATATTTTTCCAGGAGGGGGAAATATCATTGAAACACCCTAATAGCCATAACTGAGTTATTTACTCAATAAGGAGTTCGAACGAAAATGCTTATGTGTTATTGGGTGCTATGGGAATGGAAGCAGAGTTGAAGTAGGTTTATGTAGCAAGAGAGTTTGCAAAGTGTTTAAACCAGTTCCGGGCTTGCCGCCGAAAAGAGATACCGAGTTTCAGATAGATCTCATACTGGGAGCTAAACCCATAAGTAGACCACCTAGCAGGATGTCACCACCCGAGATGAAGGAATTGAAGGTGCAGCTAGTGGAATTGAAAGGAAAGAATTTCATCCAACTAAGCAGTTCGCCTTAGGGAACGGCCGCGGTATTCGTGAAGTAGCCAGATGGGTCGTTAAGGATGTGTATTGACTATCGTATGTTGAACGAGAGGACGATCAAGAATAGGTATCCTTTGTTAAGGATCGACGACTTATTCGATCAGTTGAGTGGAGCCAGAGTGTTTTCCCAGGTGTATTTGGCGACAGGTTTCCATCAGCTAAAGGTGGAAGAGGACCGTATTCCTTTGACGGTGTTTAGGACCAGATATAGGTCTTACGAATAGTTGGTTATGCCATTCGGGATTACTAATGCACCAGCTTTCTTTGTGGATTTGATGAACCGGGTTTTCCGAGAGCACCAGGATAGGTTCGTGTTGGTTTTTATTGATGACATTTTGGTATATTCTAAGAATGAGAAGGATCATGCGGATCATCTTAGAATAGTGTTGAGACGCTAAGGCAACATCAGCTGAAAGCGAAGTTCTCAAAGTGTCATTTCTGGAAGAAGGAAGTAAAGTTCCTTGGTCATGTTGTTTTCGAGAAAGGTTTAGCAGTTGATCCAGATAAGATCGAAGGTGTTAATATCTGGAAAAGACCGGAGACGGTAAGTGAGATTAGAAGCTTTCTTGGACTTGCAGGTTACTACCGAAGGTTCATGAAGGATTTCTCGCGTATAGCGGCATCCTTGACTATGCTAACCAGGAAGGACGTGAAGTTTGTTTAGTCTAACAAATGTGAGGAGGCATTCCTTAAGTTGAAATATTTGTTAACCAATGCGCCCGTGTTAGTAGTTCCTGATGGAATCATGGGTTGGTAGTTTACACCGATGCATATGGTACTCGGTTAGGTGCTATGATAATGCAGAATGGAAAGGTTATTGCCTATGCTTCTAGACAGCTTAGACCGCATGAAGTGAGATACCCTACTCATGATTTGGAGTTGGTAGCGGTAATCTTCGCATTGAAGGTGTAGAGGCATTATCTTTTGGGAGAAAGGTTTGAGCTATTCATGGATCATAAGTCTCTACGATATTTATTCTCTCGGAAGGAGCTGAACATGAGACAATAGAGATGGTTGGAGTTTGTTGCAGCTTATGCTTTTAGCATCGAGTATACATTGGGAAAAGGAAATAAGGTGGCAGATGCGCTTAGCAGGAAACAACAGAATGTGGTGTTAGCTATGTTGGCGGAATGGAAAGACTTGGAAGCACTGGCTGCTTGCATTGTGCAGTTCAGGTCGACTGCGGGATCTAGTCGGAATATTGCCATGATGTCTTGTTTGGAAGTTCGACCAGTGTTGATTGAACGAATTGCTTCTAGGCAGAAAGAGGAACCAGTGTTAACCGAGAGGATTAGAAGGTTAGAAACTAGAGTTGAGTTTTATGACTTAAAGGATTTTATTCTTGACCGCAGGGGTTGGTTGAGAACGAAGGAACGGTTATGTGTTCCGGATGTTGGAAACCTTAGGAAGGAAGTTCTTAGGGAATGTCATCGATCGAAGTTTATGATTCATCCTGGGGGAACCAAGATGTATCAGGATATGAAGAGAAGTTTCTTCTAGGAAGGAATGAAGAGGGATGTTGGCTTATGGGTAAAACAGTGTTTGAACTGTCAACAAGTAAAAACCGAACATCAGAAGCCAAGTGGGTTGCTTCAGCCTTTGGACGTTCCAGTTTGGAAGTGGGACATGATATCCATGGATTTTATTGATGGATTGCCAAAGTCAAACTGGGGTAATGAAAGTATATGGGTCATAGTGGACAGATTGACCAAAAGTGCACATTTCATTCCGGTAAGGTCAACCAGGACGACACCTGTTTTGGCTAAGTTGTTCATGAAGAACATCGTTAGACTGCATGGAATTTCTAGTAGTATCGTCAGTGATAGAGATGCTTTGTTTACTAGCGAGTTCTGGAAGAGCATGCAGTGTGTGTCAGCCACCAAGCTCAAGATGAGTACCGCATATCATCCTTAGACGGATGGGCAGACAGAGAGAGTCAACAAGGTACTGGAAGATCCATTGAGGGCTTGTGTGCTGGATTTTGGTGGTTCTTGGGAAGATCATTTGCACTTAGTGAGTTTTCCTATAATAATAATTATCGGACTACTATAGGAATGGCGCCTTTTGAAGATTTATATGGAAGGCCATGCAAATCACCAGCATGTTGGTTAGAGACCGGAGACAGATTGGTCCTTGGTCCAGATTTGGTGAGAGAGGCGACGGAAAAGATCGAGTTGATACGGGAAAGAATGATGAAAGCTCAATCTAGGCAGAAGAGTTTCACAGACAAAAGGCGTAAGGACCTAGAGTTCTCAGTTGAAGATAGAGTTTTCATCAAGGTATCGCGGATGAAAGGTGTGGTTCGGTTCGGGAAGACCGGGAAGCTAGCACCGAGATATGTTGGACCCTTCCCTATATCAGAGAGGATTAGGAGACTCGCATACTGAGTAGATTTGCCGAGCAGTTTAGTCGGGGTCCACGATGTGTTTCATATTTCTCATCTTAGGAAGTATATTCATGATACAGAAACTACTATCGCTCCGATGGCACTGGAGGACTTAGTGGTGGAACTGGATATGACTTTTGTGAGGCAACCAGTTCGTGTTGTGGCAAAAGATGAGAAGAGGTTAAGGAACAAGACAGTCAGGTTGGTGAAAGTTCAGTGGAGCGACAACGTGAAGGACTATACTTGGGAGACAGAAGACGAGATTAGGGCTACTTTTCCTGAGTTGTTTTAGATGGGATGTTGGTTTATATAAAATTTGGCTGGTAGGTTATACCAGCTTTGCTTGCATAGGCTATATGCTTATGGTTGTGTCCTTACTGAAATTTTGGGGACGAAATTCTTTAAGGGGGGGAGTCTGTAATGCCCCTGAATTTTAATTAGTATTATTCAGGATATTTAATTAGATAAATTAAATAGAATAATGTGAATAATTAGGGAGATGAGATTAAAAAATCCTATGGCCGTTTCTAAATGAATGAACTATAATAAGACTTAACTAAATTTAGAAGGAGGAATTTCCTAAAGGGTAAACTTGGAAATAGGACTACATTTCTTAGTATATATCTCTTTCTCCACTTGAATTAATTTCCACTTTCTCATTCTTAACTCCTCATCACTTCGGCCGGCCATTAAAAAGCTCCAGTAAGAGTTTAAATTGAAGAAAAAGCTAAGGAATTAAAGCTAGGAAATTATCTCATTCTCCAATCAACTAATCAAGGTGAATAATCATGTTTATTAGCTCATTTTTCTGTGTTTGGATCGGTTATGGGTTATACCCGATTCATGTTTGTGATTTTGGTTAGGATATAACCATTTAAACCTTTGTTTGGATAAGATATAGGTGTTTTAAAATGTTAATGGGCTAATTAACACATTTTCATTTGGTTTTGGTTAAATTCTGAGTTTTTTTATCTTCATATGCTTTGAAAATTTAATATGTTGAAGTGTATGATTTGTTATATTTTTGGTGATTTTTGAGGATTTTTCCTTAGTGATTTACTAAGGTAATTAAATTATTTAAGCCCAAGGGCTATATTGAAAATTTGCTTTCGAAATTACTTAAATTCGAAAGGAAATTGCCTTTGGAAATATTTGAGGAAGAAGTACAGTGTTTTAAGAAAAATTTTGACTTTTGTATAATTTTTACTATTTGGAAGTACAGAAGAAGGTTCTTCAGCCAATCAAAATTAGACAAGCAAGATAAAAACATTACTTCAGTAGGCCCAATTCTGCTTTCGTCTCCAACAAGCCCGCTTTTACCCTTTTGATGAAGTCGAAAGGTACCTTTCGCTTAAGACGGAAGGTAAACCATTACCTTCCGCCAAAGTCGAAAGGTAGGCACGGTGTCGAAGGGAAGAGGGGCGAAGAGATGGGGAGGCTGCTTCCTTTGCTTTCGAATAGAAACATAATTGCTTTTGAATAGAAACATAATTGCTTTCGAATAGAAACAAAATTGCTTTCGAGTTAGTTGAAAGGGGATCCTTCGACTCTAACAATTTATAAGAGATTAAAATGCTTTCGAATTAGTTGAAGGGGGATCCTTCGACTCTAACATTTTATAAGAGATTAAAATTTTTATATATTCAAGAAGGGGTTTCGAATGGGATCTTCGAAAGCTTAAACCTTCAAGAGTACTGTTTTAAAAATGTTTTCTGAAAAGGTATTTTAATACCTTTCGGCAAGCCGAAGGGTTAACCTTCCGACAAGGTCGGAAGTATACTTTCGAAGAGTTGGTTCCAACACCAACACTTCATTGTTTTTTATTGCGAAAGGTTTTGAATTCGAAAGGTTTGATTTTAAAAGGTTTGATTTCGAAAGGTTTGATTTCGAAAGGTTTTGAAGGGGTTATCTTCAATGATTGCGAAAGGTTTTGAATTTGAAAGGTTTGATTTCGAAAGGTTTATTTCAAAGGTTTTGAAGGGGTTATCTTCAATGATTGTGAAAGGTTTTGAATTCGAAAGGTTTGATTTCGAAGGTTTTGAAGGGGTTATCTTCAATGATTGCGAAAATTTTGAATTTGAAAGGTTTTGATTTTGAAAGATTTGATTTTGAAAGGTTTTGAAGGGGTTATCTTCAATGATTGCGAAAGGTTTTGATTTCGAAAGGTTTGATTTCGAATGGTTTGATTTTGAAAGGTTTTGAAGGGGTTATCTTCAATGATGCTTTCTAAAGGAAGGTTTCCGAAGGGGCTAACTTGGGAGGGTTATTTGCTTTCAAATGGGACTTCATTCAAAGGGTTTTAAGGGGCTGTTTTTAGCCATTTTCCTTAAGTAAAATTTTGCTAATTTGAAGGGGTTACTTTGAAGGGTTATAGCATAAAATACTTATTTTTATTTGAACATGTATGAGAGAGCCTTATATAAATTTGATGTTATTAAGCCTTGGGGACACCGGAGTGGGATTACTGATTTCGATACATAGTTTGGGGTTACAAACAAAAATATGCTTTCAAAATTATACATTGGGGCTATCAATGTGTTTTTATTTAATTTAACCTAATTGGGGCTACCTATGGGAATAGGTTAAACATGTGGTATACCTGGGGAAAATAATTAATCATGGGGATCATGATGTTTTAATTGGCCAAGTGAAGGGTTCTTAGTTAACCTTGGAAAACCATGGAATGTGTGGTGGATAGCCCACATCAAATTTCTAAAGTAAAGAATGTTTTGCCAGGGGTGGTTAGCCTCGGGATCTGGCACCCAATGGTTCATAGTCATCCTAGGAAAACTATGGAGTGTGCGGTGGATAGCCCACACCATCTTTTATAAAACAATGCACGATGGATAATCTGCATTTATTTTAAAGAGATTTGGGACGGACAGTCCTACTAAATCATGACGGATAGTCATTTTAAAGATTTTAGAGGGGAACTCTCATAAATTGATTTTTAGATGGGAAATCTAATAAATTTCTTTTAGATGGGATATCTAATAAATGGGTGGATGGGATATCCAATACATATGATTTATGGATTTATTTCATATTATGTTAAGACTAATCAATTTGGGTGCAAGGGCATAGTAAATGATTTGCATGCTTCGTTTGGGATACTAGTGAGGGGAAAACCCGTTCCGCTAAGCGACGTGGTCTCACTTGCTATCTATTTATAATAAGAGATGATAGGGGATTATTCATACCAGACTTATTGTCTGACTCGAAATTTGTGTTTCTCCATAAACTCTTGGGTACTCAAAATTAATTTGAGTAGTCTGAGAGTGGGAGACTTTCAGGTTTTGAATGAATAAGCTTCCGGAGACGTGCATGAGGCAGTGTTAGCTATATAGGAGCTATTTTGTGTATTCTACTATGATGTACTAAGAACTATAAAGTTCATATTTATTAGTTCTTTGATCATCATAAGGGGACATCTTCATATGTCACTCTTATCGTATTTTGTACATGTATATGTGATCCGAACGGAGTTAACGTCTAGGATTATGTAATTAAATCTTAAATTGAAATTCATAAGAAATGAGAAATTCTGTTTTTTTGAAGTTTAAATTTTTTATATTTTTGTGTTTCTGTATTGCCAATAGTTTCAAGATTCCGATTTCAATCACTCAGAAATAACACCTATGGATGACTACAGCATCCATAGTAGTTAGTTTTGAGCCTCCGGAAGCGTGTTGTTACAGTCCTCGTAAGATCTATGAATATGAAATAAGTTCTTTGTTCCAAATCATATGAGGTGTTCTATGAAATCCATAAACATATTTTAAGTGGTTCAATTGAACTTTTCCATCTAAGAAGGTGAAGGGGTTTTGCTAGTTCTCACATTTTTCCTTTGAGTAATGCTTACATGATCCAACATAGTAGGCTTTATCTATATAGATGTTGACATTCTTTTAGCTCAAGCTCTTATAATGGTTGGTAGTCCAATCCATCAATCGATCCCAACCCCCATCGTAATGCAAACATAGGGCCATGTAGCATGTTAGTTCAGGTCTGTTTGGCGGCGAATGAAATGAGATAAATTTCAAAAAAAAATTCCCCATATGGATCTTAATAGGCTCATATAAATAACTATTTAGCATTCAGATTCGGCCTACATTTAAGTTACTATTTTATTTCAATTTAAATGCTTATATTATATGCACATAAATTTAAACCTTTCACCTTTCACTTGTGAAACATCTATAATTACTAGTCATAATGAGTTATTTGTCCAATATACACATAAATTCAAACATTTCGTATTCCACTTTGAAACTACTGCAATTACAGTCATAATGAGTTATTAATCAAAGTTAATGTGTTTATGTTTCTCACATATATGGTGTATATTGCAAAATGTGATATACACACATGGTAATATAAAACAAAAATAACATGACATGTGAATGATATACACACGTACATGCGCGTGCGCACATACATACATTCATACATACATATACATACATACATATATGATATATTGCCACGTTTAAATAAATTATAATATCATATATATGTTATATATGATTTATAAATTATATATATTCAAATTTGTTGTAAAGTATCCAGTAAGTTTGACTAAATAAAAAGAACTTTATTTGGATTAAAAATCTAAAAGTTTAAAATATCTTAATTCAAATTTAGTTTAACTAGGTCAAATATATTTCATTTTGAAGCTAAAATTTGAAAATTTAAAAATACCGTATGGATTTAAAATTCAAAATCATATATATGAATATCTAATATTTCGACTAAATTAAATAAATTAAAGTCACTAAATGTAATTATTTATTTTAGTGGAAAATACTTTATGAATAAAATATACATATTTTTTTAATTCTAATATATATAAAATTAAACCTAAAAATATTTAATATTTTAAATTTTAAATATATAAAATTATTTAATATTTCATATAAAATAATTTTCACAACACTAATTTTTGTTGGGTCCCAGTCTGTTTTGCAGCGAGTGAATTGGGTAGTAAATTTCAAATAAATTCTCTATTTGGATCTTAATGGGCCTGTGAAGTCTATTACTAACATTAGATCCAATATATCTATTTAAACAAAATCATATTTATTTAAAATTATTTTATGTTCGTTAATTATTAATATTAATTAATACAATTTAGTGTTAATTTGAATATATATCATAAATATACTTATAGCGTGACATGATAACATAAAGATAAGTATATTTATAACTATATATACACATAAAATATTTGGATTTATATCCGTTGTATATACATACATACATATATATATATATGTATATATATATATTATACTTACATATACATATGAAAATTCATATGCATTTTGGGAATATATATGCATAAGTATATACATATGTTTGACTATGCTACAATATATGTATATGGTTTCCATACACATATTAATAGCACCACACATATAGTTTAGACATATATACACTTATACCTGATATTTGTGTGTGTGTGTATTTCTACTTATATATTTATATACACATATATATCTAAATACACACACACAATATATGGAAACAAATATATATAGTTAAATTTAGATATCTTCAAAAATTGGTGAATGCTTGGTGTTTTAGAGAAAATGAAGATAAGTATGTAAAAAATCTAGTTCCAATCAAATCAGTGTCCAAGAGGAATGAAGAAAACAATAACATCTTTGATTGATTCTAAAAATATATCAAATATATTGGAACTGGGCAAGCGCTCGGCGGGTTAAATAGGTGAATTTCAATTTTTTTTTACCATTTTAGACCTTATTGGGCTTATGAAGTTTAAATTGATTTAGATCCAATCTAAATTAATTTAAATAAAATCTTTATGTTATTTGATTGATTAATATAAAGATTTTATTTGTTAATGTAAATAATATATATTGTGTACATGTGTATCAAATATACATATAATGTGTATATGGTTTAATATGCTCGAATATAAGTGCTGGGATTAACACGACAATGGACACATTAGTCCCTTTATATATGTGTTTGCTATATAACATTATTTTAATAATATAATTTAAAGTTTACTTGTATATATACACATTTATACTTACATACAAATAAATATATATACACTGGAACAATTATGTATAAATATATTTTAAATATGAATCCAACTAAAATTTAATATTTAATAGCTTAAGAAATATTCAAATTTAAAATTAGATGTAGTGTAACGACCCGTATTTTTGGGTCTTCGAATTTGAATATTTAATTTGTTTGAATATTCAGATTTGAATTTATGCTGAAACTGTGCAGTGATATGCTGAAAAATTTAAATATCAACTAGACTCAAAACAATCCGTATACACATCACACCTTTTTGTTACTTGGTTCCTTCGTGTACCAATAGCAAATGTCTCCTGTAAGCTATGAAATGATATTTATATATATATATATATATATATAACACAACATCCATTGACAATAAACTATTTAAACTCACACACACATTAAGTACATAGTACATCACCCTAGCCAGCATGTTACCCCTCTTCCACCCTAAAGTTGCCATTGTCCCCTTGTCCTCCATGTCTCCTGCCTTGCTTAAATAAACGTTCATCGTTATGTCACCTTGCCTATGCCTAACCTATGCGTGTATGTATATATACAGAGAGCTCGACTTCTTCTTTGGCTCATTTTTGTTATTTTTTCTTCTTTTACTTGTTAGTGAATATAAAACTTCACCATTCCTCCATTCAAAAATCAAAACACCTAAAACCGTTAAGCTTTAGCTTTTTCCACCAAAAAGAAAGTTGTTCCTGTTCGCTCATAGAATTTTTAGAAATTGGCTTCACTTAATTTCATCGAGTATAGAGGGAGAAATCATCGAAAATCGGAGAGGTGGAAAAATGTTCATGAAATTTCAAAAATTTAATTCTCACAATCCGCTGAGAATTGATCGATGCCGTAGGCGCCATTGGGTTCGTATAGTGTCGTATTATTTTTGTGGAGGTTTCGGCGTGATTCTACATCGACGATCGTCGATTTCTAGGGTTGCATTTTTCTTTGGTTTTGGTCATCGATTCACGATTTGGAGCTTGCTGTCGAGTTCGTGGTGGGAAGGCGGGGTCGTGGCCGAAGTTCTAGGGGGTCCGGTCATGTATAGGTGGTCACGGATTTGTATTCCTGGACACGAGGTGGTTCGAATTTCATGGAATCGAATTTTGATTGGGTGGCTGGATCGTTGGTTCGACGAGTCCAGAGCGTTGAGGAGTGAAAGGAAACTCGATAGCGGGGTCGGCGATGGAGATTGGTGACTAAATTGGCGGTGTACATGCACGACCATGCACATTTATGGTTACAGGAGCTTTGCATTTGGGAGGAACGAGGGAGAAGAAGAAGGTGCTGCTCACATGGATGCAGTAGCGGGCTTTTACCGGGCTCGGCCCATTTACGTTGGTGAGAAGCCTACTTTATTTATTTACATGTTAATTAATTCTAAAACAGGTTTAGTTAGAAATTGCATATATGGCTAATATTTACAAGGATTTTTGCATTGTACTCGTGTTGATGAGTACAACATTGTAGTGTAACTTATTGATAGCTTTGGACAAGTATAAATTAATGACATATGAAAACAGAGAGGAATTTAAATTATGTTATTTTAAATAATAACGTCGTTTAAATTTATATACCTTAATAATTGATGTTTATTTGGCCAAATAAATTTAGTTGAGTTAAATTGAATTGAATATGGTAAATTGGACATTTGTTTAGCGAAAATAAACATCGTTCTGCTAATTAGATGGACCCCTATTTGGCCGAATAAATCATCGTTCTGCTATTATTAACTAGATAAATTAAATTTAGACATTTATTTAGCAGAAATAAATATTGTTCTACTATTACATTAGTGTGGACACTTATTTACATTCCAATTGGCTAGTATTGGATAAGTGTCGTATTAACAATTAATTATTAATTGTGAGTTTAATTTACATATGTGAGGTTATGCAAATACTAGGAATTTAACTTGGATAGTTAATGGAATTAATGGTGACTTGATTAAGTACCATTGGAATTACTAAGCCTTTTTCCAAATTTGGAAGTTAATTTTTGAATCAAATTTATTTTAAAGATAAATAATAATTATTTAATAATGATATAGAGTTAATTATTTTATGATTCTTAAAAGTTATTTAATAGTATTTAATTATTGTTTCAAAGTTATTTATTTATTTAAAATGTTTTTAAATTATATTTTAATTATTAATTAAAGTTATTTTATAATAATTTGATTTAAAAGCTAATTATTATTTAAAAGTTAATTAGTATTATAATGTTTTTAAACCTCCTCAAAGACGTCTGGGAAATCTCTAAAGACTAGAACTGAATCTAACTCTACTGGTGATGAATCGAGGGAATAAAGGAAGCTCAACATGAGTGACCCCTGTGGGTCGCAAGAAACCTCGAGAGTCCTACCGCTGCATGTCTCTAGTCTAACGACTCTCCTCTTGCAGTCCGATATCGCTCCATAAGGGGATAGCCAGTCCATCCCCAAAACCATCCCATATCCCGAAAATCTCAGTACATACGCATCACAAATTCGAAGCCTAATATGAAAATTTTCAAACCCCTACAAACCATGGATAAATGTGTTGATCCTCCTATGGGGTTTGAAACAACTATGGGGTCTACTACTAAAGAGATATCTAAGTGCAAACAATCAACCAAGGAACTAGAAATGAAAGAGTGTGATGCTCCAGAATCAAAAAGAGTCTAAATGGGAAAATCTGAAATAGAGATCAAACCTTCCACGATGACTTTCCTGCCTCTATCTGGTCCACTGCTAGAAGGTGCTGCATCCAAGGCCTGTAGCTGCGCTATAGGTGCGCCCGCTCCCTGCCCCGTCTTCTGAGGACAAAATCTACTAAGGTGACCGGGCTGTCCACAACTATAACACTTTCCCTTCATTCTATCCTTCTTACAGTCCTTTGCATAGTGCCCAAGCAATCTACAATTATTGCACTTCTCTTCTTTCTTGATCTGCTTTTGAGGGCCTCCTCCTTTCTCCTTGTCCTTCTTGTTCTTCCACCACTGTTTCTTAGAACTTTCCGATTTAGGGACCTCCTTAGACTCCCCTTCCTTAGCTGCATCAGACATGATGGCCATCTCCACCAGTGACTCATATGTAGCTCCCATCGGTACACGCGTCAATGCCAACCCTTGGAGGGCTGGTTCAATCCCTTAGCAAACTTCATGGCCTTCTTCTGCGGTGTATTGACAAGCTCCATCCCAAACTGTGACAACTCATTAAATTGGTTGATATACTCCTTTACTGAAAGACTTCCTTGCTTCAAACTAACGAACCTTTCCAACTGCATACTTTCTTCTACTTGTGACAAAAACTTCCTCTCAAACATTTCACGGAATCCATTCCAATAAATGTCTCTCCCTTCGAACTCAATAATCTCCCACCAATAAGAAACCTCTCCTTTCAGCTGCCAAGATGCAAGCTGAACTCTCTACGATCCTCCAATCCTAATAGCCCAAATAGCCTCTCTGTACTCCTCAACCAAGCTCGTGCCTCCACGAAATCCTCTGAACCAGAAAATGTCTTGCCTCCTAGATTAGCAAAGTCCTTGCATAGCTTAGAGAAAGTGGCCACTGCAGGTGGATTGATGGGATTTCCACCCGCTGGTGCTGCGTTGGACGTTTGCCCTTGCACCTCTGGTGTCGTAGCTTGGAGGTATCTATGAAACCAGCCTGGGACTTAGATACCCTCTGGAAGATTAGGGGCATCCGCCATTCTATGCAAAGAAAAGAGAATTTAGGCTCGAAAGAATCAAAAGAAGATTGAACTGGTATTTGAGGGGATTTTTATAAAAATTCTTTTATACTCGAAAACTATTTCTAAGAGTTTCTTTCTGAAAATACTTTTAAAGATAGGTTACTTTTTGAAAAATACTTTACTTTTAAAACAAATTTTTAGGAATCCTGTAACCTTAGGCTCTGATACCAAATGAAACACCCCACACCCCTTAGTATACCCAAAAAGGACACACTAAAGGATATGGTGCGTTATAGGTATAACTAAAGCATCACAGAGACTAAGATTCACAAGACAAATAAATAAAACAGTGGAAACATTTAAATGGTAATTCATTATTCAAAATAAAACTTCATAAATAAGTTAGAAAAACCTCACATGTCTCAAATAACAAATACACATGTCTTATGAAATTATAATATCATATATATATATATTATATGATTTATAAATTATATATATATACATTTAAATTTGTGGTAAAGTATCTAGTAAGTTTGACTAAATAAAAAGAACTTTATTCAAATTAAAATCTAAAAGTTTAAAATATCTTAATTCAAATTTAGTTTAACCAGGTCAAATATATTTCATTTTGAAGCTAAAATTTGAAAATTTAAAAATACCATATGGATTTAAAATTCAAAATCATATATATGAATATCTAATATTTCCATTAAATTAAATAAATTAAAGTCACTAAATGTAATTATTTATTTTAGTGGAAAATACTTTATGAATAAAATATACATATATTTTTTTAATTCTAATATATATAAAATTAAACCTAAAAATATTCAATATTTTAAATTTTAAATATATAAAATTATTTAATATTTCATATAAAATAATTTTCACAATACTAATTTTTGTTGGGTCCGAGTCTGATTTGCAGCGAGTGAATTGGGTAGTAAATTTCAAATAAATTCTCTATTTGGATCTTAATGGGCTTATGAAGTCTATTACTAACATTAGATCCAATATATCCAGTTAAATAAAATCATATTTATTTCAAATTATTTTGCGTTTGTTAATTATTCATATTAATTAATATAATTTAGTGTTATTTTGAATATATATCATAAATATACTTATAGCATGACATGATAACATAAAGATAAGTATGTTTATAACTATATACACATAAAATATTTGGATTTATATCCGTTATATATACATACATACATATATATATATATATATATTATACTTGCATATACATGTAAAAATTCATATGCATATTGCGAATATAAATGCATAAGTATATACATATGTTTGATTATGCTACAATATATGTATACGGTTTTCATACACATATTAATAGCACCACACATATAGTTTAGACATATAAACACTTATACGTGATATATGTGTGTGTGTATATATATATATATTTCGACTTATATATTTATATACACATATATATCTAAATACATGTAACGACCCGGAAATTTCGACCTTGAAATTTCCAGATAGTTAGAAGAAAAAGAAAAGAGATAGAAGAAGAAAACAGAACAAGACAGATTCTCACATTCGCAGCGGATCAAAATACAATATCAAATAATAATATCAGTTATACAAAGAAAACTGTATTTGTCAAATTACACTTTAATATATCAGAGTTACAACTTATTTACAAACACAAGACAGATAAATCAATCTGTCTCAGATACTATCATATATCACAATAGAAACTCTCCATACGTTCCTGCTGTCCAGCTCGCCTCCTGAGCTCCAGAACGTCCTTACCTGAAAATCTGTAATACTCGGTCTGACCCGAGCATTACATCAAAGTAACACCCGGGTCAGGCTGGAAACCAGCGTGAGTAAACTCATCTAACATGAAATTTCAATCCATAGAACTTATTTAAACCCGGGGTAACTCGTACTTTACTATAAGTAAACAACTTATATAGTCAACACTTATTTTCACAAACAATATATAAGTATCCAACTTAGTTTAACTGGTCCATATTATCCCAAACCGGCCTATTGGTTTCACACATCAATCTATAAAGAATTATAGAAGATTCCAAATCGAAGTGGTTTCGGGTATTAACTAATACCCGACTCCTGTCTCTTCGAATTCAACATTATTCATTAAACCAAAAGTTTGAGTTTAAACAATATCGTTTATACACAAAAATTTATCTCATATCACAAAGCAGCACAAATCACATATCTGAGATATCACATAATCCAATGCATTTAATATAATCCAATCATTCATAAGCAAGATCAATTAGTTGTTCAATCCCTAATTAATTCAAATTAATAATTAAATTAATTACTTATGAATTAATTACCCAATCCTACTTAATTAACATTAATTAATTACAAACCATTTGATAAAATTTATTAATCTTAATTATCCATCTTAATTTAATTATTCTTAATTAACTAATCATCCTTAATTAATAATCTAAATTAATTAACCTTAAGTTAATTACATAATTAGTTATCTCTTAATTAATTACATTAATTAATTATCCTTTAATCATTAATTAATTAACCTTTAAATTAATTAATTATCCTCAAATTAATTATTCTCAATTACTTCCATTAAGTAATTATCTTTAAGTAATTAATTACCCTTAATTACTTACATTAATTAATCTTATTTATTAATTAACTTTAATTAATCACATTAATTAATTATCTATGTAATTAATCCTTAATTACCTTTCATTAATTACTTCCATAAAGTAATTATACCCTTTAATTAATTTCATTTAGAATTTACACATTAATTACTTCTTAATTAATTATCTTAATTAATTACATTTATAAATTAATCACTTTAATTAAATCAACTTTTAATCATCCATTAATTATCTTTTAATTACTTAATTAATTAACCTTCAATTATTAATTAATTAATTAACCCTTAATTTATTATCCTTTATTTATTACACTATGTAATTAGCTTTTAAATCAATTACACAATGTAATTAGCCATCAATTAACTTTTTAACTTTAAAACATTTAATCTTTTAAAAGCTTGTTTGAAAATAACTTTGATAAATACGAAAACTTGTTTCTTAACTAGCTTTGGAAACTTGCTTTTAAAACTTGATTAAATCATTTATAAAAACTTAGTTAAAACATTCACTTTATTTTTAAAACATGTTAATACTAGGCTTGAAATCTATTCCATGCTTTCCTTTATATTTTTAGATAAAACTTGATACAATTTCACTTACACATTTTTCAATCTGTATATAAATTTACTTTTAAATTTTTTAAAACCTGCTAACTTTTAAAACCTGGTACTCACTTACAAAAACGAACCCGAGCTCGACAACAAAATCACCGAAGCAAAACACAATTTTCCCCGAGACACTCATCACTCTACCTGACTTCGAGAAAAACCCACGCATCATCTCGAGTTCTACCCGAGCACAAATCTTCTTTCCCCAAGCTCGAACAACACAGCAACCAGATACGAACAAGACACACGTGCACATGCACCGGCGATCCAACGCCCTCTGACCATCGCCGAGACCCACGACATGTCGACGACAATCATCTCGTACCGAACGACCACCCAGATTTGCGAATACGCGAGCAAGATGAAATCGAACCCATCGTTCCAAAAATCTGGAACGAACCGCATCGGAAATCCATCTATCACTGACGAAATCGTCCCTTTGAACCCACGCCGACTTCACCAAAGTTGCCTCGACCTCCAGTCATTGATTTCCCCTCCATGCGAACAGACCCGAAGCTCCATCGTTGCCACAATCACCTCGTCAACAATGACGAACCAAACCCATCACTAAACCCTAAATCATCGCCGTACGACCACCAAAACCATCTTAAAATTCTACCACTATTTTTCCCACGATCGACAACCTTCACACTTCCCCCAGCCGTGATCACGACCTCTCACTCCTCGCCGATCGCCAGAATTCACTCCAAAATGAATTCCGTTCAACTCGAGAATTCCCATCAAATACAATCTTAAAAATCATGATATGATTATCAAAATTCACCATTCTTCAATACGAATCAGATCATATAATTAAAACGTGGAATTTGGATACTTGATTTTCGGACTTTAATTGATTTTTCACTGTAATTCTCTTCTACCAGTAAAACTACCTTCAAATTTTACTTGAAAATATTTTTAAAACTAATATCTTGTTATTCCAAACATATTTGGTTTATACATCATAACCTATAGAAGATTAGGGGAAGAGAAATAGATTTTTGAACTTGTTTGGGTCTGTAAAACCAAACAGAGGTCTGTTTATATATATACAGACATGCACATCTAAGTCTACACATATATATACACATGCAAGCCTATTTACATTCATACAAACATTTTCCACAATTTTACTTCAAGTATTTATCACATACAAATCAAGATATAACAGGTTTAAACTTTTTAAAAAGGTTAGTTTACTCACCTGTTTTAAAATGTTGAACAGAGAAGCTTAAAACTGGAAAACTTTGATTAGCTTGAAACCATGCTTTAAAACTGAGATGGATTTGCTTTGATCTGCTTAGATGTTCCAGGTTTATAAAGGGTTGTTGTTAGATGATTATCTGCATTTTGCTTTGTAGCTGAATCTTGAAGTTGTGTTTTGAATCTGCATTAAATCTTTGCTTGATCTGCCCCTTGTTTTGGTTTGATAAATTGAAAACGTTGCTTGATGTTTTGAATCCTTTTCTGTTTACAGGTTTGTTTGTTTTTTAAATTTCCAGGTTTTTGAAAGAAAAATGGAAACCTGGTATTTTCTTAAGCCTTTGTTACTTAAAATTCAAAAGAAAATAAAGTTTTTGCCACTTGTTCTTTCCTAAACTAACACTTGTATGAAAACCTAACACTTGTTATTTACATAAGCTAAGTAACTTACATTTGTAAATTTATATGCTAATATTTCAACACTTGAATTTTGTATGTATAAATATATCTTTAAATGTTTTATAAACCTTTGTATTTAATTTCTATTTAGTTAATATCTTACTTAATTTATACTTAGTAAATATTTTAAAAATTAATCTTATACTAATAAAATCATATGTATATATATATATGTATATATTCTAATCCAATTTACTTTAAAAATATTATCTTTAGAATTCCAAATTCAAATTCAAATTCAACTTAAAATCACTCATATAAATATATATATATTTTAAACAAACACAAATTTAATTTGTAAATAATAATTCTATATAAAATCCAAAATAAAAATAATACATTATTATTGTTTTGGAAACAACAATTTTTACCAATTTTAAATAATTATAAAGGAGATTATCAATTACATATCTATCCAATATTTAAAACCCAGCATTATTATAATTCAGATTCTTATATATATTCAGATATATCTCAGAATTTCATTTGTTCAATTTACAAATAAGTATTTTAATAAATTTAATTCTATTAATTTCCAATTAACAGATGCCCAAAAATCCGGGTTATCACAATACACACACACAATATATGGAAACAAATATATATAGTTAAAATTAGATATCTTGAAAAATAAGTGAATCCTTGGTGTTTAAGAGAAAATGAAGATAAGTATATATAAAATCTAGTTCCAATCAAATCAGTGTCCAAGAGGAAAGATGAAAACAATAACATCTTTTATTGGTTCTAAGAATATATCAAATATATTGGAACTGGGCAAGCGCTCGGCGGGTTAAATAGGCGAATTTCAATTTTTTTTTTACCATTTTAGACCTTATTGGGCTTATGAAGTCTAAATTGATTTAGATCCAATCTAAATTAATTTAAATAAAATCTTTATGTTATTTGATTGATTAATACAAAGATTTTATTTGTTAATGTAAATAATATATACTGTGTACATGTGTATCAAATATACATATACATGTATGTGCACGTGCAACATATAATGTGTATATGGTTTAATATGCCCGAATATAAGTGTTGGGATTAACACGGCAATGGACACATTAGTCCCTTTATATATGTGTTTGCTATATAACATTATTTTAATAATATAATTTAAAGTTTACTTGTATATATACACATTTATACTTACATACAAATAAATATATATACATCGGAACAATTATGTATAAATATATTTTAAATATAAATCCAACTAAAATTTAATATTTAAAAGCTTAAGAAATATTCAAATTTAAAATTAGATGTAGTGTAACGACCCGTATTTTTGGGTCTTCAAATTTGAATATTTAATTTGTTTGAATATTCAAATTTGAATTTATGTTGAAACTGTGCAGTGATATGCTGAAAAATTTAAATATCAACTAGACTCAAAACAATCCGTATACACATCACACCTTTTTGTTACTTGGTTCCTTCGTGTACCAATAGCAAATGTCTCCTGTAAGCTATGAAATGAGATTTTAAATATATATATATATATAACACAACATCCATTGACAATAAACTATTTAAACTCACACACACATTAAGTACATAGTACATCACCCTAGCTAGCATATTGCCCCCTCTTCCACCCTAAAGTCGCCATTGTCCCCTTGTCCTCTATGTCTCCTGCCTTGCTTAAATAAATGTTTATCGTTATGTCACCTTGCCTATGCCTAACCTATCTGTGTATGTATATATACAGAGAGATCGACTTCTTCTCTGGTTCATTTTTGTTATTTTTTCTTCTTTTACTTGTTAGTGAATATAAAACTTCACCATTCCTCCATTCAAAAATCAAAACACCCAAAACCGTTGAGCTTTAGCTTTTGCCACCAAAAGAAAGTCGTTCCTGTCGGCTCATAGAATTTTTAGAAATTGGTTTCACTCAATTTCATCGAGTATAGAGGGAGAAATCATCGAAAATTAGAGAGGGGGAAAATCTTCTGAAATTTCAAAAATTTAATTCTCACAATCCACTGAGAATTGATCGACGCCGTAGGCGCCATTGGGTTCGTATGGTGTCGTATTATTTTTGTGGAGGTTTCGGCGTGATTCTGCTTCGACGATCGTCGATTTCTAGGGTTGCAATTTTCTTTGGATTTGGTCATCGAGTCACGATTTGGAGTTCGCTGTCGAGTTCGTGGTAGGAAGGCGGGGTCGTGGCCGAAGTTCTAGGGGGTCCGGTCAAATATAGGTGGTCTCGGCTTTGTGTTCCTGGACGCGAGTTGGTTCGAATTTCATGGAATTGGATTTTGATTGGGTGGTGAGATCGTTGGTTCGACGAGTCCAGGGCGTCGAGGAGTGAAAGGAAACTTGATAGCGGGGTCGGCGATGGAGATTGGTGACTAAATTGGCGATGTACGTGCACGACTATGCACATTTATGATTATAGGAGCTTTGCATTTGGGAGGAAGGAGGGAAAAGAAGAAGGTGCTGCTCACATGGATGCGGTAGCGGGCTTTTACCGGGCTCGGCCCATTTTCGTTGGTGACAAGCCTTCTTTATTTATTTACATGTTAATTAATTCTAAAACAGGTTTAGTTAGAAATTGCATATATGGCTAATATTTACAAGGATTTTTGCATTGTACTCGTGTTGATGAGTACAACATTGTAGTGTAACTTATTGATAGCTTTGGACAAGTATAAATTAATGACCTATGAAAACAGACAGGAATTTAAATCACGTTATTTTAAATAATAACGTCGTTTAAATTTATATACCTTAATAATTGATGTTTATTTGGCCAAATAAAATACCGTTGAGTAAATTAAATTGAATATAGTAAATTGGACATTTGTTTAGCGAAAATAAACACCGTTCTGCTAATTAAATTAATTGGACCCCTATTTGGCAGAATAAATCATCGTTCTGCTATTATTAACCAAATAAGTTAAATTTAGTCATTTATTTAGCAGAAATAAACTTTGTTCTACTATTACATTAGTGTGGACACTTATTTACATTCCAATTGGATAGTATTGGATAAGTGTCATATTAACAATTAATTATTAATTGTGAGTTTAATTTACATATGTGAGGTTATGCAAATACTGAGATTTTAACTTGGATAGTTAATGGAATTAATGGTGACTTGATTAAGTACCATTGGAATTACGAAGCCTTTTTCCAAATTTGGAAGTTAATTTTTGAATCAAAGTTATTTTAAAGATAAATAATAATTATTTAATAATGATATAGAGTTAATTATTTTATGATTCTTAAAAGTTATTTAATAGTATTTAATTATTGTTTCAAAGTTATTTATTTATTTATTTAAAATGTTTTTAAATTATATTTTAATTATTAATTAAAGTTATTTTATAATAATTTGATTTAAAAGCTAATTACTATTTAAAAGTTAATTAGCATTATAATGTTATTATTTCAAGGATAATCTGTTAAATTATTAATACTATTTGAAAAATAATATATTATATTAATATTGTTTGAAATTAATTAATTTAAAATATTTAAAGTTATTTTTATAATATTAAAAGTTTATTTTACTATAATTAAATACTGTTTTTTCTAAAGAATTGGTTTTAAAAGAAAGGATTTAAAAAGGAAAGTTTTACAAATGATTTGAGAATTATAAAAGAGTACTTTCCTAAATTATACTTGAGAATTTATATGGAAACTTTATAAGTATTCTTTTGAGATATTTTTTAAAATAAAATATTTCGGGAAGTAATGGTATATTTTCATAGCGTAATTCGAAGGGCAGAGATTGCCTATAGTTTGTTATGTTTTCGCAGGGATAGCGACGTAACCATTGTGCAAACTGCGTTCTATGAAATTTCATGGCGTAATTCGTGAGGCAGAGATTGCCTGCTGTTAAGTTTGGATTTCTCTGGGATAGAGATGTAACCATTGAGCTACGATCCATGATCGATACCAAATGGTACTTTCCATATCTATTTCAAAATGTTTTCAAGTAATTTTGAAATGAATGGTTTGTGAATATACTCATTCCGGTGAGAGAAGTATATGACTGTTTTTGATAAAGACATTCAATTTATCAAAATTGAACTAAATGAGGATTAGTGATTTCAGTGGGAAATGTGATCTTTGTTTGAATGTTTGTTTATTTGATACTTAAATAACCGACTATCAAATCTTGGCCCAAATATGTAATCTTTCTTAATTTTGGTGGTAGGGAAACTATTCCATACTTAACATCGAAGGATTTTAACTTTGGAAATATCTAGGGAAACACGGGGATTATATGGTACAGTTACCATCAGTGGTGCTATACTATACGTATAAACTCCTTTTGTTCTCTAAGGACAAATGATAAGGAGATCCGTCCACTTAAACGGTTAGGGGGTGATCCCCGCTCTTATGTATTATCTGATTATTTCCTAAAGAACCGATATTGAGCTTTCCGAAAAATCAACGAATGGTTTATGGAGCGCCGGAGAAGCGGAAGAGTGTACTCGTAAGAGATGACTCGAATCCGTAACCACTCCGAAACCATATATGGTTCTATGGAGGAGTTTCGTGTTATATTGAGATGTTGGAATCCATGTGTGGTTCCGAGACCCGTTAGGGTGTGGGAATCTATATGTTATTCCAATATCTATTGAGATGTGGGAATCTATATGTGATTCCAAGACCATTGTGGTGTGGGAATCCATGTGGGATTCCATTATCTATTTTGGTGCAGTCCGTAAGCTGGAAAGCCGGATGTTGCCTCATTAGCGGAAATGACTAAAACCAGAGATAGGATATATGGCCAGTAGGTTGGCAAACCCATAGGGTGTAGTCGGCTCCCTTTTCTAGCAATATATCTACCGTTTTGACATGCCAGGAGCGATGCATTCGGTCTTAGCAAGACCAGTTATGTTTTTCCTTATAGTGCCCCGACTAGACGGATACGATGCTTCAGAAGGATAACTCTGATCCTTGTGCAGGAGGACCGTTCTCGAAGTTCTGAGGGCACCTTTATGGAAATCCTACACAATTAGCGAACGACCCTTATCCAGTTTGATTTTATACATAGTATTATTGTGATGTACACTACAAGAACATCATAGCTACTTGATTATTATTATTTTTGCCCTAGACATTATTATAATATCACTGGATTTTCTGATAAAAGTTTTGGTTATTGTAAGGTAAAAACTCGTCCATGTTTATGTGCGACGTGGTCTTACGAAATACCTTTGATTTTAAAGGATTTTGAAAGTTATAATAAATAAAATTCCTTATGATTTAAGTTCTCACACTGGTTTTACCAGACTGACCCGGGCGTCGTTTTCCTATAATGCTCGGGTCAGACCGAGTATATTTCCAGGTTTACTTGGACATTTGGAGCTTCAGGAGATGAGCTGGAGGCCCTGCGACATATTCTCATAGATGGTTATTTTTCTTCCACTGCATTCATGGTTGTATTTATCAGCAATTGTGAGGATAGGTTCTTATAACTGCCCGTGCCGAATAGTTTAATATACTTTGATCCATGTCTGTATATATATAAGTTACAGTTTTGTTTTGTGTAAAGGATTGTTGTATAATATAGATTATTCGTTCCGCTGTGAGATTCTGTACTTGTTAGTTCTTCTTGTCTTCCTTCTTCTTTCTTTTCCCTAACTATCCGCCTTTCCGTTCATTTTGGGTTGGACATGTGTGGTGTATTGTCAGCTTAAAGTGTACGGAAAAGTGGGTTGTTACAGTTGGTATCAGAGCTAAAGGTTAAGCGAGAACCTTGGCTTTGATGGGGTAACTCATTAGAGATAGGGTTGATAGCACCCTAGAATGAGTTTGAGTGTATATAAGAGCGCATATTTGTTAGTGATATAAAAATGTTTTGTATTGTGTTGTTTGTTCTATTGAGTGGCTTAAGAATTCTGGTCGGTGCGTTTGGCCAACGTTATCGATAGGGATTTCCTAAACACTCGAACAAGAGCAATTGACACAGTATTGTTTTAAAATGGGTAAATGAAATAATTGTACCTCGAAATATAGTTTATATATATAAAAGAATAAATTTTTCAAAGGAAATTTAATATAGTTATTCTTGGTTGTGCTTGATTGTTAGAAACTGATAGTATTCAATCATTATCATCTACGATTTGATTAGTCAGGCTCGTCCATTTCTGAGCATTGACTATTATTCATTAATCTATCTTAAATCTTCCTTTTTGAAATCCGGTTTGGGTAGATAGGAATTTCGGGAACATTGAAACGAGTACCTTGTGAATTAAATTTCATAATTTGAATATAAGGCATTCGTTGATAATGTTGAGTTAAAATTTGATTTCTAAGGGTGTTTATTTAAAAAGAGAATTTGAACATTCTGGAATGAATATTTTAGGAATATAAAGATTGATTTGATTAGGTTTAGATAAATATTGTTTTATTAAAAGTAAATTTGGAATATTTTGAAATAATATTTGGGAATGATTGAATATAAAGGTTGGTTGTGATTAATTGGGGTTTTATAAGAGAAGTTCATTAAAAAGAATGTTCAAACATTTCTAAAATATACTTGAAGAATGATTTAGATTAAGGAAGCTATCATATTTTCACAATAAATATTCAAGGGTGATTTCCTTTAAAAGGAGATATTTTATAAATTTGATTTATAAAAATATGTCTTATGAATAAAAGGAACTTGAGAGTTTGAATCCTGGTGATTTTGGCAAAATGGTTTTCAAGGTTTAAAGGATTAATAATAGTATTGAAAATATTTTCGAATTTCTAAATAGGGAATTGTTACCATTAGGACCTTGCTATATAACTGTTTTGATAAAATAAATTTTGATTTGATTCCAAAAGTATGGTTTGATTTGCTATTAAATAAATGTGTATAATATTGTTTTGAATGATTTATGGAACATGAAATAATAATTTCTAATTGAAATAGTTTGAAGTATGGAAAATTTGGGAAGGGTAATAATAGTTTTCTTAAAAGGGGTTTGGAAATAATATACTCAGAAATATATCTAAGTATAAATACCTCTGGAAGGAATTTTATAGAAAATGGGTATTCCTTTGGATTTGGTTTGGGAAATAAATCCCGATTTGTTTTGTGATGATCAGAATAATCTTCTAAATGACGATCAGATGTTTGCTTAGGCGAACGGTATTGTACACTTAGTAAATTATTCTCTTTGTCATTGTATTGTCGGAATGAGTTCGAATCCGAGCGAAGTCAAAGCAAATTGGAATTGGATATTTTATTGAAATATTTCGTAGGAAATATGTTTATGATATTGTTTCAAAATGGGTTTGGAAGGAAAGAAGTGATTTTTAGTTAGCTAGTTTGAGTGGCCCGGAAATAACTAGAAATGGGTAAGAGATACGTTCAGATGGTAAACGCTTCTCTTGAGTATTATCCTTCTAGTAAGGAAATATATGATACTGTTTGGTAGCACCCAATTCCTTGGTATAATTTTGGAGTTACTCGGGCTATATATATATATATTTTCTATGGATTAAAATATATAGGATTATTTCAAAGAGGTATTAGAGTAGAAACTGGGTTAAATTATTAAGAGAATTAAGAATGGAAGTTTGAATTTAATAGATGTGTATACCTTTGTAACATGGTAGAGTGTTTTATAAGTTTTACAAGTTCAATGTTTTTCATAAATATTTAATGAGAAAAGAATTGGTATTAGGGATAACCAATTAAATAAGTGTGTGAGATGGACATAGATCATTTCTTCTTCCCCTATAATTTTAATCTAATATTCGAGTTCAAGGTTTTGGGGTGTTTTACACCATTCCGAATAAGGATCTATTACCCGATTTTTGACGACGAGCACTAGATGAGGGTTCTTGATATGGAACTAAGGTTTTCTATCATTGCTATAGCTATGTAAGGAGGGTGGAGGTTCCTAATTAAGGTGCCTGATCGGAGCCCGCACTGGAAAATCGGGTGAACGATGCTGGTTTGGAAATGGATTCATGTATTCGAGTAGTGATCGAATCAGATTTTGTATATAGATGATCTATGAACATCTTGCAGGCTTATGAATAGTATTGAGTGTTCTTGTGCTGGAATTTCGAGGACGAAATTCTTTTTAATGGGGGAAGAGTGTAACGACCTGTATTTTTGAGTCTTCGAATTTGAATATTTAATTTGTTTAAATATTTGGATTTGAATTTAAATTATAATAAAATCTATGTTTCAAATTTAGACTTGATTTTTGATGACGTATTTTAATTTTAATTTTTAGAACTTTTCCACAATTTTTAAATTGAAAAATTAGTAAATTTTCATTTGACATATTTTACGGCAAACACTGGCAATTTGAGACTTTGCAGAATTTGATAACCGGTCTGTTTTATTGTTGTTTTGTGAACATGGCACATTGTTGTGCGTAATCATATTTTTATTTTAGCCGTTCGTGGCCCGTACACGAATGAAAACTGTGCGGCGATATGCTGAAAAATTTAAATATCAACCAGACTCAAAACAATTTATATACACATCGCACCTTTTTGTTACGTGGTTCCTTCGCATACCAACAACAAATGTCTCCTGTAAGCTATGAAATGAGATTTAAAATATACATATATATATATAACACAGCACCCATTGACAATAAACTATTTAAACTCACACACACATTAAGTACATAGTACATCACCCTAGCCAGCATTTTGCCCCTCTTCCACCCTAAAGTAGCCATTGTCCTCTTGTCCTCCATGTCTCCTGCCTTGTTTAAATAAACATTCATCATTATGTCACCTTGCCTATGCCTAACCTATGCGTGTATGTATATATACAGAGAGATCGACTTCTTCTCTGGCTCATTTTTGTTATTTTTTCTTCTTTTACTTATTAGCGAATATAAAACTTCACCATTCCTCCATTAAAAATATCAAAACACCCAAAACCGTTGAGCTTTAGCTTTTGCCACCAAAAGAAAGTCGTTCCTGTCGGCTCATAGAATTTTTAGTAATTGGTTTCACTCAATTTCATCGAGTATAGAGGGAGAAATCATCGAAATCAGAAAGATGGAAAAATGTTCATGAAATTTCAAAAATTTAATTCTCACAATCCGCTGAGAATTGAGCGACGCCGTAGGCGCCGTTGGGTTCGTATGGTGTCGTATTATTTTTTTGGAGGTTTCAACGTGATTCCGCATCGACGATCGTCGATTTCTAGGGTTGCATTTTTCATTGGATTTGGTCATCGATTCATGATTTGGAGCTCGCCCTCGAGTTCGTGGTGGGAAGTTGGGGTCGTGGCCGAAGTTCTAGTGGGTCGGGTCATGTATAGGTGGTCGCGACTTTGTATGCCTGGACACGAGTTGGTTCGAATTTCATGGGATCAGATTTTTATTGGGTGGTGAGATCGTTGGTTCGACGAGTCCAGGGCATCGAGGAGGTGAAGGGAAACTCGATGGCGGGGTCGGCGATGGAGATTGGTCACTAAATTGGCGGTGTACGTGCACGGCTGTGCACATTTATGGTTACAGGAGTTTTGCATTTGGGAGGAAGGAGGGAGAAGATGAAGGTGCTGCTCACATGGATGCGGTAGCAGGCTTTTACCATGCTCGACCCATTTATGTTGGTGAGAAGCCTTCTTTATTTATTTACATGTTAATTAATTCTAAAATAGGTTTAGTTAGAAATCGCATATATGGCTCATATTTAACCTGATTGACATAAGGATTTTTGCGCTGTACTCATGTTGAAGAGTACAACATTGTAGTGTAACTTATTGATAGCTTTGGACAAGTATAAATTAATGATATATGAAAACGGACAGGAATTTAAATCACGTTATTTTAAATAATAACGTCGTTTAAATTTATATACCTTAATAATTGATGCTTATTTGGCCAAATAAAATACTGTTGAGTTAAATTGAATCGAATATGGTAAATTGGACATTTGTTTAGTGGAAATAAACACCGTTCTGCTAATTAAATTAATTGGACCCCTGTTTAGCAGAATAAATCACCATTCTGCTATTATTAACTGGATAAGTTAACTTTAGACATTTATTTAGCAGAAATAAACTCTGTTCTACTATTACATTAATGTGGACACTTAATTAAATTCCAATTGGCTTGTATTGGATAAGTGTTGTATTAACAATTAATTGTTAATTGTGAGTTTAATTTACATATCTGAGGTATGTAAATACTGGGATTATAACTTGGATAGTTAATAGAATTAATGTTGACATGATTAAGTACCATTGGAAATACTAAGCCTCTTTCCAAATTTGGAAGTTAATTTTTGAATCAAAGTTATTTTAAAGATAAATAATAATTATTCAATAATGATATAGAGTTAATTATTACGATTCTTAAAAGTTATATAATAGTATTTAATTATTGTTTCAAAGTTATTTATTTATTTAAAATGTTTTTAAATTATATTTTAATTATTAATTAAAGTTATTTTCTAATAATTTGGTTCAAAAGTTAATTACTATTTAAGAGCTAATTAGTATTATAATGTTATTGTTTCAAGGATAATTTGTTAAAGTATTAATATTATTTTAAAAATAATATATTATATTAATATTGTTTGAAGTTAATTAATTTAAAATATTTAAAGTTATTTTTATAATATTAAAAGTTTATTGTACTATAATTAAATAATGTTTTTGTTCTAAAGAATTGGTTTTAAACTAAGGGATTTAAAAAGGAAAGTTTTACAAATGGTTTGAGATTTATAAAAGAGTATTTTCCTAAATTAAACTTAGGAATTTATATAGAAACTTTATAAGTATTCTTTTGAGATATTTATTAAAATGAAAGATTTCGGGAAGTAATGGTATATTTACATAGCGTAATTCAAAGGGGCAGAGATTGCCTATAGTTTGTTATGTTTTCGCTGGGATAGCGACGTAACCATTGTGCAAACTGCGATCTATGAAATTTCATGGCGTAATTAAAGAGGCAGAGATTGCTTGCAGTTAAGTTTGGATTTCTCTGGGATAGAGACGTAACCATTGAGCTGCGATCCATGATCGATACCGAATGGTACTTTCCATATCTATTTTAAAATGTTTTCAAGTAATTTTGAAAGGAATGGTTTGTGAATATACTTATTCCGGTGAGATAAGTATATGACTGTTTTTGATAAAGATATTCAATTTATCAAAATTGAATTAAATGAGGCTTAGTGATTTCAGTGGGAAATGTGATCTCTGTTTGAATGTTTGTTTATTTGATAGTTAAATAACCGACTATCAAATCTTAGCCCAAATATGTAATCCTTCTTAGTTTTGGTGGTAGGGAAACGATTCCCTACTTAACACCGAAGGATTTTAACTCTGGAAATATCTAGGGAAACACGGGGATTATATGGTATAGTTACCACCAGTGGTGCTATATTGTACGTATAAACTCCTTTCGTTCTTCTAGGTCAAATGATAAGGGGATCCGTCCACTTAAACAGTTAAGGGGTGATCCCCGCTCTTATGTATTGTATGATTATTTCCTAAAGAACTGGTATTGAGCATTCTGAAAAATCGGCGAATGGTTTATGGAGCGCCCGGGAAGCGGAAGAGCTTACTCGTAAGAGATGACTCGAATCCGTAACCACTTCGAAACCATATACGGTTCTATGGAGCAGTTTCGTGTTATATTGAGATGTTGGAATCCATGTGTGGTTCCGAGACCTATTAGGGTGTGGGAATCTATGTGTGATTCCAAGATCTATTGAGATGTGGGAATCTTTATGCGATTCCAAGACCATCGTGGTGTGGGAATCCATGTGGGATTCCATGATCTATTTTGGTGCGGTGCGTAAGCTGGAATGCCGGACGTTGCCTCATCAGCGGAAATGACTAAAACCAGAGATATGAGACATGGCCAGTAGGGTTGGCAAACCCATAGGGTGTAGTCGGCTCCTTTTCTAGCAATATATCTATCGTTTTGGCATGCCGGGAACGAT
This sequence comes from Allium fistulosum, assembly GCA_030737815.1. Lineage (NCBI taxonomy): Eukaryota > Viridiplantae > Streptophyta > Magnoliopsida > Asparagales > Amaryllidaceae > Allium > Allium fistulosum. The sequence continues at coordinate 705,855,044 of CM060903.1, read as the reverse complement.
GCATTCGGTCTTAGCAAGATCAATTATGTTTTTCCTATAGTACCCCGGCTAGACGGGTATGATGCTTTGGAAGGATAACTCTGATCCTTGTGCAGGAGGACCGTTCTCGAAGTACTGAGGGCACCTCCGTGGAAATCATACACAATTAGCGAATGAGCCTTATCGAGTTTGATTTTATACATAGTATTGTTGTGATGTACACTGCACGAACGTTATAGCTACTTGATTATTATTATTTTCGCCCTAGACATTATTATAATATCACTAGATTTTTTGATATAAAAGGTTTTGGTTATCGTAAGGTAAAAACCTATCCGTGTTTATGTGCGGCGTGGTCTTACGAGATACCTTCGATTTTAAAGGATTTTAAAAGTTATTATAAATAAATTTCCTTGTGATTTAATTTCTCACGCTGGTTTTACCAGACTGACCCGGGCGTCGTTTTCCTATAATACTTGGGTCAGAGTATATTTCTAGGTTTACTTGGACATTTAGAGCTTCAGGAGATGAGCTGGAGGCCCTGAGACGTATTCTTGTAGATGGTTATTTTTCGTCCACTACATTCATGGTTGTATTTATCAGCAATTGTGAGGACATGTTCTTATAACCGTCCGTGCTGAATTGGCTAGTATGTTCTGATCGATGTCTGTATATATATATATATATAAATTACAGTTTTGTTTTTGTGTAAAGGATTGTTATGTAATACAGATTATTCGTTCCACTATGAGATTCTGTACTTGTTACTTCTTCTTGTCTTCCTTCTTCTTTCTTTTCCCTAACTATCCGCCTTTCCGTTCATTTTGGGTTAAACATGTGTGGTGTATTGTCAGCTTAAAGTGTACGGAAAAGTGGGTCGTTACATGTAGATTCAAAGTAATGTCTTATTTTAAATTCAAATTTAAATTTAACATTATAACCTTAATATATAAATATATATAAGAATTAAAATATAATTTCTTTTGAAATTATATATGATATATTCGTTCGTCTATTAAATTTTATAAAATTCTAATTTATAAATATAAATCAAAATGCAGCTTTTGTTATTTTTTTGGCCAAAAGTAGTTTTTGACAAAATCATTCTTTTAACCCATACGATTTAAAAAGATGATTTCCTTTTAATTTAATGTAATATCCAAATGGATTCCTTGTTAAAAATTCTTTTTATTTATTTTCGAATGCAGTTGTATTGCATAAACTATATACATATCTTTTCTTATATATATATTAATATATTATAACTAAAAATCAAAAATATATAAACATATCTATATGTATATTAATATATATATATCGATTTTAGTTTAGTATATATATATGTTTTTTTCGAAAATATGTGTACATAAAAGTTTAGTATATAAAGTATATAAATGAATATAATATCAATTTAAAATTAAAATTAGGTTTAAATTGTTTTAAAATTATAATTACTTTTGAAAAAATGTTGATTTTAATTAGCACAGGCAAAAAAAATATCGATGCAATTTTTTTCTTCAGAAAATACACACATACATACACATACACACACACACACATACATACATACATACATACATACATACATATATATATATATATGATATCAAACGAATACATAAATTCATGATATTATAAATTGTAATCTACATACATACAACGATAGAAACAAACATATAAATGAAAAATATAATATTAGATATTACTTAATTGTTGCCTTGATAAAGCATACTGAATGTTGAATCAGACAGACTCCTCGAATCAGATCTAATCCCTTCAAGTAATGCCACTAACCGAAGATATTGTCACACCTTGAATTTAATTTGATTTGATTTTATTTTGATTTGAAAATGAAGAAGTGAGAATGTTGTTATTTTTAGAAAAGAAAGGGACTATGGAGGCTATAAAGAGTAAACTAGAAAATGAGGGATATGTAGAGTTTAAATTGGAAAAGAAAGAGAGAAAATGGAGATCTAGATCTCAATTTTACCTCTTCCCTTAAGCCAATTCAAGCCTATATTTTCAAGTAAAATGCCATACTACCCTACCCTCCTATCATGGCTGGCCATACCTATAGGCCAATGGGCCTTCACACATTTCCAAACCTGATCAGTATTTGCATATTTAAATCCAATTTAAACATACATCGATATCGTATATATATACACATATATATAAATTTATGCACGCACTATTTTAATACCGATTCAAATAAATCAAATAAAATCTTATAATTAATATTTCACAAATATTAATTAATTTATAATATTTATAATTTAATTAAATCATATGGTATTCAAAGTATTCAACGTTTCAAGTATGCGACTCAAAGATGTAAATTCAGTCAGTGATTAATATCAAAAAATTCAAATATTGATATTCACACATCACTTTAGCTAGTGGTGTGACAGTGTGGTCGAATATATCACTTATATAATTTTGGTATAATCTAATTTTATTATTTTAAGTGGTCCCCGATAGTGATGATTATTTACACCAATTCTCTTCGTCAAAACTATATCACATTAAGACTTATGGAATTTGGTATTGGTCAAAATTCTAATATCATCCATATTCAACTTGTATAATCCAAATAAAAAATCCTTGGTTAATAATATTAATTATTATTAATTAAATTGCACTAGCAAGAAACTTTGACTTTGAGTTGACTATACTGGACCGTGATATTAAACTCATATAACTAAGGGGACGAATTCTCTGTTGAATAATGTTTGACTTCCAATGCTTCAACTCAGACCTAACTATATTTGTTCGATGGATGTCATGCCATGAGTTAATTATAATCAAAGTGGAGTGTCCACATTGAAGTCAAATAGCATTCTCAAGCCGAGAGAATTGTGTAATATTGTCATTTTGATATTCTCTATTTGACATTAGTTATATTAACCAGCAGAAAACAATCGAGTGGGTCATTCCATAGTTATAAAATAACTATATGTAACCCCTTAGTTCCCCTAGCAACCATGAGTAATACACTTTCCAAAATTTGTCGAGCATTACGTACTCTAATCTCAAGGGATGTATCAATATCCCGTGTCGATATGTCTTGACTAGGAATATTTAAAACAATATGTTATTTCATTATGATAAATTTCTCATGATTACAACACCTTGTAATTACTATCACAAAACATATCGTTTAAGGACTATCTATAAAATATACTTAAATTAAATAAATAATTAATATAACACGTTATGATAAGTATATTATAGAATGAAAAACATCTTTTATTTCGAATGAGATTTTATTACAAAGTTAATGATTTACAATAAATTACAGAATTTTCCCTAGGGCATAACCCTAACTCTATCAATCTCCCACTTGCACTTAAGGTCAATTATGGAATCTCTATCCGATCCGATTGATCAGTTTGCTAAGAGTCGACCGAGTAAGTCCCTTCGTGAATGGTTATTTAATAATCTACTCTGTCAATTAACCTTCTTCGATGTTGATAATCTGCTTTGTCATGTGAAAAATTTCAAAGTATGTTTGTCGACATCTAGTGAGCTTTAGGTTCTTTGTGATTTGTATCACAACATTATTATCATATAAAAATGATATAGGATTCTCAATACTTGGAATCATCCTTAGCTCAATTATAAATTTGTGCATACACACACACTCTTAGCTTTTATTTTTGGCACTATTCAACGTGATATACTTAGCGTTTTGTTGAATCAACCATAGCATTTTTGTTTTTAACATTTCCAACTTAAAGCTTTTTAAATAAGGATTCTCAATACTTGGAATCATTCTTAGCTCAATTATAAATTTGTACATACACAGACACTCTTAGCTTTTATTTTTGGCACTATTCAACGTGATATATTTAGCGTTTTGTTGAATCAACCATAACATTTTTGTTTTTAACATTTCCAGCTTAAAGCTTTTTAAATAAGGTTTGAACATGAATTTAATATTGATATATTATACTCGATATTACTTATAAAGTTCGAGTCTAAGGACTCCCTTATAGGGAGTTCGTTGTTTTTATAAACAATTCTTTAGTATTTCACAAATACTTGAGAATACTCTTAACTATCAACTAGTGATCTTAATTTGGATTTGATGCTTGCTTTATATCAAATACATAAGCGAAATACGAAATTGCAGACAATACAATATGTATGATAATTTCTATTGCTAATACATAAGGAATCCATCTTACATGCTTCATATTAAACATTTTAATATGGCGTGTGTCTACCATTTAAGACAATCCCAATATCATTTTATACTGATTATAAAAGATATCATTTACAAATCTAACATCAACTACTAAACAACAAAACTACGATGATTTTAACTTGGGTGCATCATTAACAATCATCAGTTTGTTGTTTACCTTTTAGATATATTCAAGTACCTTTATAGTTCTTTCTTATGGACACATGCTTCCTCTATATTTTGGCCAAAAATCAAACTATTTAATATTTCTATCAAAATAATTGTTCAACACATGTGTACCAAAACTCAAAGTTATACCAGGCAATAACCCTACGGTAAAATTCAAATTAACTTAAGCACGTTTAATGATGAATTTGTTACACTAATTTCAACAATTTAGGATGTTATTCTTATCAACATCGCTCATTATATGCCAACAACATTGGTCTTCATGAAAACAAATTTGTGGCCGATGGATTATATCCCTTCGGGTACAACTATTGAAATCATATTTGATAATGTACTTGGAATCCATTTCAGATTTGTGCATCATACCATATGGTAAAGTCAATACTCTTCATGGCTTGTTGATAACTTAGCAAGTTCTTTTATCAACATTGATATGAAACTCATGGTTTCTCTTCGACACGCAATAATACTTATTAGAAATTCTAATGCGTTATGTCTAATTAGGTTTAGTTAATTTCATTTCATCACTCATAACCAGTTTTATATTTGGATCGTATTCAAATCCATTTTACTACCAATAATTTCTAGAAAAATTCCTTTGCTACGAATTTTGTGTTTCTTGAAACAATAATTGTTTCTCAGTGCAATGGAATAAGTATTCATAAATATTTTATGAATTGCCTTTATATTTATAAAATTGATTTGGTTTTAGCTTACAAATCTTATGTTCAAAACATAAAATGGTCAATCAATATTGAAAGGTCCCAAACACTTTTAGGATTTTCCATACAAAATCCCTTATGAACAATTATTACTTTTAGTATTTTGACTCACATAACCTGTCAGCTCCTTGACCTATGATACGTAGAAGTTTTCTATAAACTCTTATCTTGTATGAACTCGTAAACTGCGCTTTAGATGAAATTAATATTAATATTATATACTTGCTCTTAAGCACATGACCTAATAGAAAGAAGTTAACTTAACTTTACTCATCATTAATCATACTTTTCCCAACAAATTTTAATTACTCTTTATCGATACATCATTATCCATCATAAGGAAGTGTGACTTTTGAGATTGAATTTTTATTCATTTTTAGGTACATTTGGACTCTTTCCAAATATACTCACCATTCGATCAAATCGTTCATTTTATTTTCTTTTGCACGTTATGTTATTTACTTCCGTTTTATATATAATGAACTTATCATAGACATACTACATGTGCATCAAATACACATGTTCATGTTTGTAATAATTCATCGATAAATTAAACAAAGTATGAAGAACCATATCTGTATTTTAAACTTACGATTGAATATATCTATATGTATCAATCTGAAGAGTTTATCAACTCTTATGTCAATCTCACTATATAAGTGCTTTGCCCTTAATCGTTTGAGATACGATTCACAGGTACCATATGATTCATAATCATATGATTAAATAATTATTTCACAAAACTTAGGCTTAGTCAACAATTCCAAAATAATTGTAAAATTTTCGATACTTCTATATTTTCTAACGGATCATTTTGTTATAAATAAATACTGTTATTATAGTTTTATCTTATAACAAATATTCATAATATTCATATTGAAATAAAACTATGTCTATTTTTCGGTCAATGTGGAAAACATTTATTATTTCATAAATAAAGTTTGGTATGTTTTGCAAAACAATTTTTGTAACTTTATGCAACCAAGAAGTGCTATATGGCGTGCTCCCACTATTTCCGCCATTACTATAATCGCGTAAGAAATACGAAGCTCCATTCAACCACTTATATAGGCTATTATTTATTCCATCTACTATATTTAGTTTATAATCTAGAGTTTTTAGATCAAATATTTTAAACTCAAAGAAATAAATCTCATAGAAAATAATGTTCTATATGAAAATACATTTTGGAATAGAAATCAAATTTCTCATTCTATGTTAAGTATATATTATTATTTTACAATTCTTGTTTTCGATGTCTCTTCATGAAGCATAAGCGATCATTCACTCTCTGTATCCCAACCGTGCCTTAAGTTACATCCACTCTCATACATCCTATTTCCTTTCTAAATGGTCAAAACATTAGAGAAGAAATCCTTACTATAATATCGAAACAAACTCTTTGCAAAAGTGCATTTGGTCTTAGTTAACAAATAAGGATATCAAATAAATTGCACTTTTTGTAAACTGATCAAACTGATATTTCAATAATCGAATTCTATCTTGTAGTCTTAGGTCTAATATTACATATAACACAACAAGATCCCTACTATAATCAATCACATTGAATACATGATCTTGCATTATTGTTTACTTGCTTATTTCGAAAAAATTAAATTCATCGAGGTTTTTTACATTACAAATTATGACCGTTCACCATATAGCATTTATATGTGATAGTATATGGATCAAATATCCATATACATGTATTGCTTCTAGAGTTTGAAACTCATAGAAGACAATACATAGTCTCAGCAAATAAATGCGTAAGTGTCCAAGTTACGAACGCATTTAGTAGTGTAAAGTTAGGCCATTGCACGGGTCTTGAAGTAATAATATGCCAAAAAAATTGAGGCAAGTATATTTTATATTTCTTTGTCAATCTTTAATCCATTTCATTTGTATATATTAATTGATAAACATTTTATCAATTTTATTAGTTACACAAATTTATCGATGTAGATTATTTAACTTTATATAGTAAATGTTTAAACAATGTCAGAAAAGTTTGATATTTTATTTTTCTAATAAGGCTCCAACTAGACTTTTATGTTTCTCAAAACCCTAAGACAAAATATAAAAGTCTTTTGACTTCTCTAGTGGGTGTTAGGACTCGTATGCCTTGGGATTCTGACATTGAGGAAAACTCAATAAATCATAGACCCACATACGATGGATAATTCCTTTTCATTTTTATCACATACAACTCCTAACCTTGTGGTCCTTGTCTTAATCTCATCTTTATCTTGAGGAATCTCAATAAATATAAAGAGATTATTCACTCGTACCTACCATTTCACGACGACTTAAGTATAATGCACGTACCTTGAGCAAAGCCCAACAAATATGTGCATGTATCTTACCTCGTCTATTTTATATATTAATTGTACTACACATAACATCCATGGCTTGAGGAAATCTCAACAATTAAGGAGTATGCAAGTAATCTATTAAATATAAATGGCAAGGGACAATAAATATATTAAAGGTTCATAATCTTTAATATATTTAATTAAGTGATATCGACTTATAAAATAATCTTATTAAATGCTCTTGTGATTCAAGTGTCAAACACATCTAAAATCATAGTATATGCACTACACTTATGTATTTATTCCTTAAATTTAATTTGGGTTTCTTCCTATTCCACCTTTTATTATACATTCATATTATATAAGTTTAATTATTATATAACATTTTGTAATTTTTTTAGAAGATCGGTACTTTATTCACACTTTTTATATACTTCAATAATATGTCTCATCAAAACCTTGCAACCTCTCTAACATACATGGACTCATAAATAGAAAAGGTTTCTTTTATTTCAACTTATAAATAGAAAAGGTTTCTTTTACAGTTCCGAAATAGGTGATAATTGAGCCATAAAAATCTCTCATACCAGAACTCATCAAGCAATAGAAACAAGTCTTATATATACTAGTATAAAACACACTAACATGCATCTAATATTCAGAGGTTTCTACTTTTTATTTAATAAAAAAATGAATGAGTAGATGTATGTTGTAAGTGCAAAGGTGTTGGTAGTCACAACACTTTTATTTCAACTTCTTTTGTTGGTGGTATCGATGGTAAATTTATACTAAAATTACGTTGATGGGTAGTTGGGAATGGGATGACGGTGAAGATTGTAAATCGGTGGTGAGATTTCGTTGATGGATGAGGGTATTTTCAAAATTTCGAAAAAAACACCATGAAAATCATGTTCACTGAATTCTCGTTATTAATAGTAGAGAAGTAGAGATAAGGGAGCACGCCAACAATTCGATATATGTAATAATAACTTATCAATGTATAAAATGAACATACAACATATCAACAATCGATTAGATATATGTTCAATACGATTGTCAACTTATACACAAATTACTTTTCCAAAGTAATAACTTGTTTCAGCGTTTTTCTTTTCTTTCAAAATCTCATTAAAATATTTAACAAAATCACCTTTTTGTTTAAGTAAAATTTACCATCAAAATATAGTGAGAATATTTCAAGTGTTATAAAATAGTCATCCTCTACGTTTTAAAACTGTGGTCTAACATGCCTTAAAAGTACACTTTTTTTAATGTGTTAAAATATAGATCGTTATGCGTTAAAATTTTACCAATGTTCGCATGTTAAAATTTTACTCTATCGTCGTGCGTTAAAATATAAGTCGTCACGCGTTAAAAATTTACTCAATCACCATAAGTTAAAATATAAGTCGTTGTGCATTAGAATATTTAATTCCTCATCACATGTTAAGATATAGACCAGAGCCTTCGTGTATATATGAACACCGCTCTGCATAATATCTTATGCATGTATTTAGGCATGCATATCACATACCTCTTTCACATGTCATGAATAATATATATTTACTTGTATAAACTTTTGCATGCATTTTTTCAGCATTAATGTACATTTTGTACAACTTGTATAATACATATTTACTTGTTTAGCATTCACCATTGTAATTGTTAGCATATCTATTTGGCCTTTTTATCTGTTTGGCCTTTTATCTGTTTGGCCTTTTTATCTGTTTTCTATCTATATAAACCTATCTCTGTAACCCTAATGTAACCAATCTTCTTGCTCAGCCGTCTTGCTGAATAATATGAATTATCTTCTTCTTCTTCTTACTTGATTTTATAAACGTTTTACAAACGTTAACATGGTATCAGAGCCTGTTCTTCTTCTTACTTGTTTTTGCTTCTTCGCTGCCTCAACCTGAAACCCTAGCCTGCCTCAGCTCGAAAACCTAGCTTCGTTGTTCAGCCCCAGCCTGCCTCAGCCCCCGATCTCCCCAGCTCCCGCTCGATCTCCCCTGCCTCCCCAGCCTCTGCCGCCACCGCCCCTACCTCCCCACCCTCTGCCGCCGCCGCCCCTGCCTCCCCAGCCTCTGCCGCCGCCGCCCCTGTCTCCCTAGCCTCTGCCGCCGCAGCCCCTGCCTCCCCAGCCCCAGACCGATCTCCCCAAATCTAGTGAATCAGGTGTGTACTCCTCTATGGACTCTCTTGCAGAACAATTTCAAAAGTTCCTTGCTAGCCAGTCTTTGTCTCAAAACATGACTACTCCTCAGTCTCAGCATTTTGCCATGTCAGCTTCCTCCATATCAGGTTTGAATTCTCCTTTGTGGATTTTGGATTCTGGTGCTTCATATCATATGTCCCATGATTGTTCATCATTTATATCTATGTCTTTTGATTCTCGCTCACCTTCTATTTTGACTGCTGATGGCACACCTTTGCCATTAACAGGAATCGGTACAATTCAAACCACACACGTTTCCCTCCCAAATGTTTATTGCATTCCTAAATTAACTATGAACCTTGTGTCGGTCGGACAACTTTGTGATCTTGGATATCTTGTTCATTTTTCTTCTACCACTTGCTCTGTGCAGGATCCCAACTCCAAGAAGGTGATTGGGACAGGCCGTAGGCAGGGCGGTCTCTATGTTTTGGATGACTTACACATTCCAAGTCATGCCGCTGCTGCCAGTATTGATCTTTCTTCTTTTCATTTAACTCCATTGTCTTCTAATTTTTATTTGTGGCATTCTAGACTTGGTCATATTTCAAGCTCTCGTCTTAAATTTTTATGTAATTATGGTGTTTTGGGAGACTTACGTTCTCATGATATTTCAGACTGTAGTGGTTGTAAACTTGGAAAATTTTCTGCTTTACCCTTTAATCAAAGTCTTTCTACTTCTACTGCACCTTTTGATTTAGTTCACTCTGATGTTTGGGGTCCAGCACCCATCCCCACAAAAGGTGGGTGCAGATATTATGTCTCTTTTATCGATGACTATACTCGTTATTGTTGGGTTTTTCTGATGAAACGTCGTTCTGAGTTTATTGATATATATACTGCCTTTCAAGCATATGTTAAAACACAACACTCTGCTATTGTTAAATGCTTTCGTTCTGATTTAGGGGGGGGGAATATACTAAGGGAGACCTTTCTAACATATTCACGGCTGATGGTACTTTGCATCAGTCTTCCTGCACTGATACTCCGCAACAAAATGGTGTTGCTGAAAGAAAACATAGACACATTGTTGAAACTGCCCATTCTATGATTCTTTCAGCTAGTGTTCCAAAAGAATTTTGGGGAGAAGCTGTTCTTACTTCCGTTTATCTTATTAATAAAATCCCAATTTCTCATAATTCTGGTATTTCTCCTCATGCCAAGTTGTTTGGTCAAACCCCCGATTACTCACACCTAAAAGTTTTTGGTTCCACTTGTTTTGTTCTTCGTCCGCACGTAGAGCGTACCAAATTATCTTCGCGTGTTGCTATATGTGTTTTTCTTGGGTATGGTATTGGACAAAAAGGCTATCGCTGTTATGATCCTTCTTCTAATAAACTATATGTTTCCCGTCATGTTTCCTTTATTGAGCATATTCCCTTCTACTCTATTCCAGCTAGTCCTCATAATATGACTAAATCTGATCTCATTCAGATTGATCCATTTCCTGCTGATAACCCTTCTGATTCACCACTCATTACCATTGAAACACCGTCATCCATACACTCTGTTCCTCCTCCTTCTGCAGGTGACACTTTATCTCCTGCTACTACGACTGTTCAAACACCTCCTGTGATGACAGATCCTGTTCAACCTCGCTATCCCACTCGCACACGTAAATCTACTCAATTATCAGATTTTGCTTACTCTTGTTACTCTCGGGCTTTTGCTTCATTTCTTGTTTCCATTGACACTTTCTATGAGCCTTCTTCTTACTCGGAGGCTGTTTGTTCTCCTGTATGGCAACGTGTTATGTCTGAGGAAATGTCTGCTTTAGACAAAACTGGTACCTGGGATCTTGTATATCTTCCTACTGGGAAGAAAACTATTGGTTGTCGATGGGTATATAAAATTAAAACCAAGTCAGATGGTTCTATTGAGAGATATAAAGCTCGTTTAGTTGCTAAAGGATTTGCCCAAGAGTATGGCATGGATTATGAGGAGACATTTGCTCCTGTGGCTAAGATGACATCTGTTCGGGTTCTTATTGCTGTTGCGTCCAGTCGTAAGTGGGACATCTCTCAAATGGATGTTAAAAATGCTTTTCTTAATGGAGATCTTAAGGAAGAAGTTTACATGGTTGCTCCACCTGGCGTTTCTCATGCTCCAGGTCAGGTTTGCAGGCTTAAGAAAGCTCTATATGGTCTTAAGCAAGCACCTCGTGCTTGGTATGAGAGATTTTCGAATGTTGTTACATCACTTGGTTTTACCTCTAGTCCCCATGATTCAGCACTTTTTATCAGATTAACTTCTGCAGGCCGTATTCTTCTTCTACTATATGTAGATGATATGATCATTACAGGTGATGACAGTAATGGTATTATGAGCATTAAAGCCACATTGTCTCGTTGTTTTGATATGAAGGATTTGGGTCATCTACGTTACTTTTTAGGCATTGAAGTAGCTTCCTCTGAAAAAGGCTATCTTCTTTCCCAATCCAAATACGCCACTGACATTATTCATCGTGCTGGTCTTACTGATACACGTCATGTTGATTCACCACTTGAGGTAAATGCCCGATATACTCCGACAGATGGGAGTCCTCTTTCTGATCCCACTTTATACCGTTCTATTGTTGGTTGCCTTGTATATCTGACCATCACTCGTCCAGATATTGCCTATGCTGTTCATATTGTTAGCCAGTTCGTATCTTCCCCTACCTCTGTTCATTGGGCTGCTGTTATGCGCATTCTTCGTTACTTGCAAGGAACACTTTATCAGAGTCTATTGTTTCCATCGACCTCATCTTTGGAGCTTCGTGCTTTCTCTGATGCAGATTGGGCTGGTGATTCAACAGATAGAAAATCCACAACTGGCTTTTGCATATTCTTAGGTGATTCCCTTATTTCATGGAAGAGCAAGAAACAGGATGTTGTTTCTCGGTCTTCTACTGAGGCAGAGTATCGTGCTATGGCCTCCACTACATCTGAGATCATTTGGTTACGCTGGCTATTGGAAGATATGGGTGTTTCGATTTCTTCTCCCACTCCTATGTATTGTGACAATAAGAGTGCTATTCAAATTGCTCACAATACTGTTTTTCATGAGCGCACCAAACATATTGAGATTGACTGTCATTTCACTCGGTATCACTTGCTGCATGGAACCATTTCTCTGCCTTTTACTTCATCATCGACGCAACTTGCAGATTTCTTCACGAAGGCTCACACTATCGAACGTCATAGATTTTTCATTGGCAAACTCTCGATGCTTCATACTGTACCATCGCGTGTTTGAGGGGGGATGTTAGCATATCTATTTGGCCTTTTTATCTGTTTGGCCTTTTATCTGTTTGGCCTTTTTATCTGTTTTCTATCTATATAAACCTATCTCTGTAACCCTAATGTAACCAATCTTCTTGCTCAGCCGTCTTGCTGAATAATATGAATTATCTTCTTCTTCTTCTTCTTACTTGATTTTATAAACGTTTTACAAACGTTAACAGTAATATGCATTTTGTTTTGCATGCATATAATATACATTATTCGCATGTCATGTGTAACATATATTTTGTACAACTTGCAATCCACCAAAGTAATATATATTTTGACAACATTACACACACAACTTGTGAATAGTAATTTTCATGTGCATCGTAACATGTATACTTATTTGTACATTCACACATGGACTGACTTGTGCATGAGAGCTACAATAATGTTAAACACATAAAGTAATTGTACTTTAAAATTAATAGTTTCAGTTAGTCGCACATTGTCCAAAATATGTTAATTGTTGTTGTATATAAGCTAAAAGGTGGAAAAGTAAGTTGTTCCAATAACTTCTAACAAAGTTGGGATGGTGCCCTGAAGTTTGATATGACCCGTGAGCATGACATACAAATTGAAAAATACAACAACAACAACAACTAAGCCATTATTCCCAAACAAGTTGGGGTCGGCTAGAGATGAAACCTAAAACTAAATGACAAAGTCAATTTAAAAGTCATAACAATAACAATAACAATAACAATAACAAAATAAAGTCAAATAAGTAAATTAATAATAATAATAACTAAGTAAAATAAAAAAAGATAAATATATATATGTATGTATGTATGTATAAAAAATGATAAAAATAATACTAATAGTTATAATGGTACTAATAGTAATATTGGTCAAAGACTAAATGCTACGCCTTAGGCTCATGTTCCCTAGTTCTATAATCTAAAACTTATAAAACTCATAGCTCATGGTTCCAGTATGTGGATCGCTAACTTCCACACGCTCCTATCGAACACCAGCTTTTCGAATATACTCCAAATCTTCAAATCCCTTTTTACTACTTCCTCCCATGTCAACCTTGGTCGACCTCTACTTCTCTTTGAGCATTCGACGCGGCCTATAATTCCAGCGTGCACATGTGCCTTAGGCGGCCTCCGTTGAAGATGTCCAAACCATCTTAAGCAATGTTGAATTAGCTTCTCCTCAATTGGTGCTACTCCAAGTTTATCACGTATATCATCATTTCTAATTTGGTCTCTTCTTGTATGACCGCAGCTCCATCACAACATACGCATCTCTGCTACGCTTATCTTCTGGACGTGTTGGCTTTTAGTATGCCAACATTCTGCACCATACAACATCGCATGCCTTATTGCCATTCTGTAGAACTTTCCTTTAAGCTTCTGTGTGACTTTCCTGTCATAGAGAATGCCAGACGCTTGTCGCCATTTCACCCATCCCGCTCGAATTCTAAAACTAACATCTTCATCAATCTCACCATTATACTGCAACATTGATCCTAAATATCGAAATGATTCCTTCTTGAGAACTATTTGTCCGGTCAAAGTGACATCTCCATCCTCTAACCTGACAGCGCTGAACTTGCACTTCATATACTCTGTTTTAGTTCTGCTAAGCCTAAATCCCTTTGATTCTAAAGTCCGTCTCCACGGCTCCAGTTGTCTATCAACTTCAATCCTACTTTCATCAATTAGCACAACATCATCAGCAAATAACATACACCAAGGAATCTCACCTTGTAAACCCTTCGTAACCTCATCCATCACTAGGGCAAAAATGTAAGGCTCAAAGGTGACCCTTGATGTCATCCTATGTTAATGAGAAAGTCACTGGTCTCACCATTGCATGTTCTGACACTAATCACAACATCAACGTACATATCCTTGATAAGGGTAATGTACTTTGTTGGGACTCTCTTCTTTTGCAGAGCCCACCACATCACCTTTCACGGTACTTTGTTATAAGCTTTCTCCAAATCAATAAATACCATGTGTAGATCTTTCTTTTGCTCCATAAACCTCTCTATAAGTTGTCTTATCAAGAAAATCGTCTCTGTGGTCGACCTTCCAAGCATGAAACCAAATTGGTTTTTTGAAATGCTTGTCATTCTTCTTAATCGATGTTCAATGACTCTCCCAAAGCTTCATTGTATGACTCATAAGCTTAATTCCTCTGTAGTTTGTACAACTTTGGATATCTCTTTTATTCTTAAAAATTGGAACTAATATGCTTCTCCTCCACTCATCTGACATCTTGTTTGATTTGAAAATATTATTGAATAACTTAGTTAGCCAGATTATCCCTGCATCTCCAAGGCATCTCCACACCTCAATGGGGATGTCATCAGGCCCAAATGCCTTGCCTACTTTCATCCGCTTTAGCGCCTCCTTTACCTCAGATTCTTAAATTCTCATAACAAAATGTCTACTGGTATCATCAAAAGAGTCATTTATCTCGATCGTAGTGCTATCACCTTATTTATTAAATAGCTTGTCGAAGTAATCTCTCCATTTATTTTTTATCTCATCGTCCTTCACCAAAAGTCTATTATTGTCATCTTTGATGCATTTAACTTGGTTGAAGTCTCTTGTCTTCCTCTCGCGGAGCTTAGCTATGACATACAAATTGAAAAATGATTCACTTAATTTTAAGTACTATGGCTATGTTCGTAAATTTGCAGCCCGACCATCCAAGTATCTGTATTTCTCTCTAGAGATGTAAATGGTATTTCGGGAAAGTCAAAAGGACATCATCAAATCCTATTCATGGAATTCTCATTATTAGTAGCAGCGATAAATAAAAGCAACAGTAAGCACAAAAAAACACACTCCAACCTCCAACCGTCATGCATTATATGAAGCTTTATTTTGCCCTGCGAGTAATCTATATAATAAAACTCCTTTGATTTAACGGAAAAGATAAAGAGGGGATCTGTGACGCCCCACCTCTATGCTCACAATAACAAAGGTTATTATAAAGAATAACGTCTGCTATTGCGAAGAATAAGGCTTGTTAGAAGCGACCATCCGTATGTTATGCCTTAGACGAGTATTGATTACATCGATAGAAGTTGTGTGAATTACTCCCAAAGATATATATTCAATCCAAGTCTAAAACGAAACTACGGTGGCTTAAGAAAAACCCAGAACAACTCATAATAACAACAACACTGATAGATATAATCACCTCAGAACAGAAATATCAGATATATAGCGGAAGACTAGTCTGTAATACATGTTACAACAACCGATAATTCACATGAACCGATACATATGCATATCCATCAATACATACATAAGACGATGGCTAATAAACCAAAAGAACTCCTCGAAGGCTAGACAAAAGATGAAGTGATATCCCAAAAGCTGAAGCTGCAACTGAATCAGAGATAGAGATTACCCTGAAATGACTCGGTCTGACCCGAGTATTATTTAAAAGAAAATAATAAACGGATCAGTCTAATTTATTCTCAGAAATAAGTGAATAATAAATGACACTTAAACAAATAATTATAGCCTCGAATGAGACTATACATCATAAATAATCAGCATAGATTAAATGAAGAAATCTCAATTTTAAACTCCATCAAAATCAGTTTTCAAATTCACAATTGAATTTAAAACAGCAATATGCAAATTTATAATCTCAGATGAGATTATACACAATCTCAACTTCCAAATTCATAATTGAATTCAAAGCAGCAATTCACAAAATCTAGAAATCAAAATAGATAACTAGACAATCAGCAGTCGCAAAATCTAGAAATCAAAACAAGATAACTAGAAAAATCAGCATAAAAGTGGATCGATCCCAGCAGATGGCGAGTTTTAGCTACGCCGCACGTGCATCAACATATGGCCGAAGCCTACCAAGTACTGTCAACATAATTTTTGGCGCCCAACATATGACCCGAAGGTCCAACATATGACCCGAAGGTCTAGTACTGGTATTTGACCCGAAGGTCCAACATATGACCCGAAGGTCCAACATAGTGGCTCGAAAGCGCACAAAATCATCAAAATCATCAAACAACAAATATTTCAATTAACGAGTCCGGATTTAACCGAAATAGTAAAAGTGTGGTTCCATACTCCGCACTTTTGCTAAATCGTTTAAATCTCTTCCTCGTTTCCTTGAAAGTGCAAAATTGTGTATTTTATAAAAATACATTTTACATTCTCAAACGGACAAGTCCGGAATTAAGCGAATCAGTAAAAGTGAGGGTTCATAGTCCTCAATTTTGCTGAAGCGTTTAAATCGCTTCCTCATTCTTTTGAAAGCGCAAACTGTAAAATTTTTGAAAACACTTTTATTTTAAAACAATTTTTAAAATACGTGATTAAAACAGCAACATCTGTAGCAATTTCGACGAGGAAATTGCGCTTCACAAAACACCGTAAAAACGGATACCAAATCAGCACTGCGGGATAACCGCTTTAAAATTCACTTTAAAATTGACGGTTACTGAAGTCAAAACAGTAATTTTTTATTCGTCAAAAATGTCACCAAAATAACACGCTTCAAAAATATTTTAGCGGCGAACAAATTCCGTTATAAAAATAACGGCAACAGAATACGTTTTAAAATGAAACGCCGGTTCAACGTAAATTAATACGCAGGTTGCTCGACTATAAATTTTCACCAAAACTAGCACTGCCTAGACTTAGTAACTATACTCATGCACGTACTAAAAGTACTACAAAAATGAGGTAACTTGGAACGCGCACACTATAAAATTAGTATATAAAGTTTGGACCTGCATTTGCATTCACGTACACAAAGTGTACTAAAAAAAATGACCTGGATACATTAATTCTTCTTCATGCAAATAGAAAAGTAAGCAAGATGACCTGGACTAGTTCATTTCTTTTATTTTTACCATACTCACGTAAAACATTAAGTAGTCTGGGCCATTTTCAAAGCACATATAATGAAATGAAAATGGACCGTAACCAACTACAACTTGCACACAATTATGTATTAGAAAAATGCAATATTATACCATGTATGCATACTCCCAGAAAATGATACGTACACACGGTTTGAACATTTTGTCCAAATTGATTACATGCAACACTTATACCGCACGTCTATAAAAAATGTGAAACGTGCAACTCATTTTTTTTCTAGACAGCATACACGTGCACAGTGACCTGGACCAAATTAATAAACGCATACCCAAAACGAAGTATATAAAATATCTGTGTGCAACACTATTCTATGCATACACGAAAAGAAAACAAAGTGACCTGGAACTCAATTCTTGCTTGGAAATACACTTTAACAACTAACTTACTTGTGTACTGCACTTATACACATGAATAAATTCTAAATCTTGTACACAAGCGTGAAATGGAAAAAGTTATAAATGAAATGTACGGACATTACTTTGCAAAATTTGTGCACGAACATGGAATGTAACCAGTTAAAGATGAATGCACGGCAAAATACATAACTTTGCACTCACATAATTTTTTAAAGCAAGAATATCTGGTCAACAAAGATTTTAAATTAGAAATGTGAGTTGAAAACTCACCAAAATGTTTGCTTCACAACTGATTGCAACCGAGATTCAAAGGAAAGGAAATAAGCTGTTATGAACCACCATTTATAATCTGTTCTCCAACAACTCAAGAAGAAAATGAGAAAAAGAGAGAATGCAGGCCTACTCTCTTTTCAAATTGGTGTATTAGTCAAGGAATATTGTGCTGGCCACTCTTTTAGTACACATGCATTTAATGAGACGTGCACTTGAGAAGAAAGGACAAGCTTTGCATAAAAATGATGATGGCTGATAAACAATGTTATGTGTTCACATTGGCTTATGAAACTTGGTGACAGCAAATAATCAACATTTGCTTTACCTTATCTTTCAACGTGTAACAAATTGAAGTGTGTACTGACTTTACAAATGAATTGCATTGCACATTTTTTTTTTCAAATTTTAATTTTAAAAATTTCTATTTAAATATTTACTTCGACCGTAACTCAAAATCACGGTCGTTACAGATTTTAAAAATATTTATTACGACAGTAATATTAAAAAAATCACAGTCGTTACAGACTCCTCCCCTTATAAAAATTGCGTCCCCGCAATTTTCATACTAGAAGTAGTCAATAAAAACAAGTAATTCATCACAACAAAGATAAAAATGAAAAAGATATATCAAGAATGCTCACCTCCACCCGAAGAGGAGAGAAAATCCGGATAAGAACGCTCGATAAATTCTCTGGTTTCCCAAGTGCAATCTTTTGGGTTTGCTGACCATTGAATTCTCACGAGCGGGACTTCTTTATTCCGAAGGCGTTTAACCTACGAAGCTAGCACACGAATAGGATTTTGCACAATAGACAAGTCGGGTGAGATCTCAAGATCTTGTTACACATGAGGATCAATAACATAATCTGAATCTCGAAGGAATCGACGAAGTTGGAATACATGAAATACGTCATGAATTCCCAAAAACTGGATAGGTAGCGATACACGATAAGCAACTGGGCCAATGCGTTCTGTAATAGGAAATGGTCCGATATATCGAGGAGCCAATTTCCCGGAGTTGCTAAAACGCATCACACCCTTCATTGGAGAAACACGAATGAATACAAGATCGCCAACAAAAAATTCCAAAGGCTTCCTACGATGATCAGCATAAAATTTCTGCCTATTCTGAGCCTCCTTCATTTTCTGTCTAATAATATCAATCTTCTCTGAAGAATCACGAATATAATCGGGACCGAAAACTAACTTTTCCCCCGATTCCAACCAACACGATGGTGATCGATACGGCCTTCCGTAAAGAGCTTCGAAAGGAGCCATACCGATACTGGATTGAAAACTGTTGTTATAAGAGAACTCAACAAGAGATAAGTGGTCTTCCCAACTACCACCAAAATCAAGAATGCAAGCTCGAAGGAGATCCTCTAAAACTTGATTCACCCTTTCAGTCTGACCATCAGCCTGTGGATGATAAGCTGTACTGAGATTGAGCTTAGTGCCAAAGCTTTCTGAAGACTCTGCCAGAACCCACTAGTGAAAAGCGGATCTCTGTCACTAACAATAGAACTAGACACACCATGAAGTCGAACGACTTCTTTAATAAATAGCTTAGCCAACAAAGGAGCAGTCTGATTGGACTTGATAGGAATAAAATGGGCTGATTTAGTCAATCGGTCAACAATCACCCAAATACTAGTATGGCCCGACCTCGAACGAGGTAGACCATCAATGAAGTCCATGGAAATCTAATCCCATTTCCATAATGGAATCTCAAGAGGCTGCAAAAGACCACTGGGACGTTGATGTTCTGCCTTAACAAGTTGACAAGTCATGCAACGACTTATATAACTTGCAACATCATGCTTCATACCCTCCCAATAGTATAAGCGTTTCACATCAGCATACATCTTGCTACTGCCAGGATGGATAGTATACTTAGAACGATGACAGTCCTCAAGAATGTCATTTCTAAGATTAGAAATATCACGCACGATCAATCTACCCTTCTTCCGAATACAACCATGAATATCAATATCGAAATCCTTCAGATCCTCACTTCGGAATTCCGATTTACAACTCTGGATAAGATAAGCAATATGTGGATCTTGTTTCTGGGCATCGGCAACACGATCCAATAAATTAGGACGAGCTTCCATGCTAAATAAAAGCACGGGAGAATCAGAAACTGAAGGACGGTCTCTAATATCACAAAGAGATAAAGTTTCCAAAATATTCCACTCTGCTAGCATCATGGAAACAACAACTTGCTGCTTGCAACTAAGCGCATCAGCAACTCGATTACCCTTACCAGGGTTATACTGAATATCGAAATCATAAAAAGCTAGAAATTCGAGCCAACGCTGTTGTCTCAAATTAAGTTCTTTCTGAGTGAATAGATACTTCAGAGATTTGTGATCAATGAAAAGAACAAAACGCTCGCCCAATAAATAATGTCGCCAAATCTTTAGAGCAAAGACTATGGCGGCTAACTCCAAATCATGGATTGCATAACGAATTTCGTTAGGCTTTAGTTGTCTAGAAGCATAGGCAACTACTATCTTTTCTCATGAGAACAGCACCGAAATCAATACGGCTAGTATTGCTACAAATAATGAAGTCTTGGTTCCCTGCGGGAACCACAAGGATAAGAGTATCGGAAAAGAGTTCTTTCAAATAATCTTCTTTCCTGAAAAGCTAAAACTTCCAAAATTACAATTATCTTTATGAAATCATTTCTAGAAATTTTTTTTTAGGTCAATTTATTGTGTCGAATTGTCTCATCAAAGCGTTTAGGAGATTCCTATCGATAATGTTGATCAAGCGCATCGATCAGAATTCTTAAAGCACTCAATGGGCAATACAATCACAAAATCATCTTCTATATGATAAACACAAATCCAATTATACTTGTAAATAAATCTTATGAAAAAGATTTGCAAAATTTTGGAATTGATGTTTCATCCAAAATCAATATTTAGGAGATTTCTTCATTTAATCTATGCTGATTATTTATGATGTATAGTCTCATTCGAGGCTATAATTATTTGTTTAAGTGTCATTTATTATTCACTTATTTCTGAGAATAAATTAGACTGATCCGTTTATTATTTTCTTTTAAATAATACTCGGGTCAGACCGAGTCATTTCAGGGTAATCTCTATCTCTGATTCAGTTGCAGCTTCAGCTTTTGGGATATCACTTCATCTTTTGTCTAGCCTTCGAGGAGTTCTTTTGGTTTATTAGCCATCGTCTTATGTATGTATTGATGGATATGCATATGTATCGGTTCATGTGAATTATCGGTTGTTGTAACATGTATTCCAGACTAGTCTTCCGCTATATATCTGATATTTCTGTTCTGAGGTGATTATATCTATCAGTGTTGTTGTTATTATGAGTTGTTCTGGGTTTTTCTTAAGCCACCGTAGTTTCGTTTTAGACTTGGATTGAATATATATCTTTGGGAGTAATTCACACAACTTCTATCGATGTAATCAATACTCGTCTAAGGCATAACTTACGGATGGTCGCTTCTAACAAGCCTTATTCTTCGCAATAGCAGACGTTATTCTTTATAATAACCTTTGTTATTGTGAGCATAGAGGTGGGGCGTCACAGCTTGGTATCAGAGCTGAGATTCAGAACAAATTATAATAAACACAGAACAGAAGCAGAATAGAACATATGTTACAACTATTCGAGGGGTTTTGTTCGTGCCTTTCTAATCGATTCCTTCGTTGTTCTTAAACTTCTTGTCCTCTCTAACAAGTTGGAATATGTCTAGAAATATATCTCATATTTCCGTAGTCCATTTGTTAAATTCCTTATCAATCTTGTTGTGGTTTCCTTGAGTTAAAACAAGGAAAGTCCTTTGCTTCTGATTGTCCTACTGTTCCTAAGGGGTCTCAAAATCTGGGAAGCTTAATGTTGGTTAAGCATCTGGTGATTCTTCTCAACCCAAAGGTTTTATTTTATTTCGTGTCCGTTCTATTAGAGTTCTTTTCGATACGGGTGCATCGCATTCATTCGTGTCAAAAGAGCTTATTGATGTTATTCCTTTAGACGTTGTTAGTCTTTGCGACCCGTTGAGGATTATAAATCCTATTGGTGGATTCGCTACTCTTGGTTTGTTGTGTGGTTATGTTGAGATTATTCTTTGTGGCTTTTCCTTTCATGTGAATCTGCATGTTATGGATCATCTTTATTTTGATATGATTTTGGGAATGGATTGGCTCCTCCGTTATGAAGTTCAATCCTATGCCCCAAAAGAATTTTATATCTCAAACATCCCGATGCTATCGAGCAGTTATCTATTGTATTTCGAAGTATGGACCGTACTTCGAATGCTTTCATTTCTTCCTTCCAATCGGAGGATGTCATAGCTAATATTCCAGTTGTTTGTGATTTTTTTCTATTGTCTTGGAGCCTATTTCGAGTTTGCCATCAAATAGGGCAATTGAGTTCCGTATAGATCTTATCTCTGGTGCTCATCCTGTCAGTCGTCCTCCCACGAGGATGTCTGCTAAGGAAATGAGGAACTCAAGCAACAATTATCTGAGTTGGAAGCCAAACGATTTATTCGTTCTAGCTCATCTCCTTGGGGCGCCGTCGTTGTCTTCGTTAAGGAGCCAGATGGTGCTCTTAGGCTTTGCATCGATTATCACAAGCTTAACGAGCTCACTAAAAAAAATTAGGTATCCATTACCTTGGATCGACGACATGTTCGATCAATTAAATGGCACTAAGCTCTTCTCCCAACTCGACCTTACCATCAGTTTTCATCTGGCTACGAGTTACGGAAGTTAGCATTCCCTTTACCGCATTCCGCACTCGTTATGATTCTTATGAATGACTTATTACGTCATTCAGTTTGCCCCGCTTATTTCATCCATTTTGTGAATCGAGTATTCTACGAATATCTCGATGACCCCATTTGTGTATTGACTCCATCAAAATCAGTTTTCAAATTCACAATTGAATTTAAAACAGCAATATGCAAATTTATAATCTCAGATGAGATTATACAAAATCTCAACTTCCAAATTCATAATTGAATTCAAAGCAGCAATTCACAAAATCTAGAAATCAAAATAGATAACTAGACAATCAGCAGTCGCAAAATCTAGAAATCAAAACAAGATAACTAGAAAAATCAGCATAAAAGTGGATCGATCCCAGCAGATGGCGAGTTTTAGCTACGCCGCACGTGCATCAACATATGGCCGAAGCCTACCAAGTACTGTCAACATAATTTTTGGCGCCCAACATATGACCCGAAGGTCCAACATATGACCCGAAGGTCTAGTACTGGTATTTGACCCGAAGGTCCAACATATGACCCGAAGGTCCAACATAGTGGCTCGAAAGCGCACAAAATCATCAAAATCATCAAACAACAAATATTTCAATTAACGAGTCCGGATTTAACCGAAATAGTAAAAGTGTGGTTCCATACTCCGCACTTTTGCTAAATCGTTTAAATCTCTTCCTCGTTTCCTTGAAAGTGCAAAATTGTGTATTTTATAAAAATACATTTTACATTCTCAAACGGACAAGTCCGGAATTAAGCGAATCAGTAAAAGTGAGGGTTCATAGTCCTCAATTTTGCTGAAGCGTTTAAATCGCTTCCTCATTCTTTTGAAAGCGCAAACTGTAAAATTTTTGAAAACACTTTTATTTTAAAACGATTTTTAAAATACGTGATTAAAACAGCAACATCTGTAGCAATTTCGACGAGGAAATTGCGCTTCACAAAACACCGTAAAAACGGATACCAAATCAGCACTGCGGGATAACTGCTTTAAAATTCACTTTAAAATTGACGGTTACTGAAGTCAAAACAGTAATTTTTTATTCGTCAAAAATGTCACCAAAATAACACGCTTCAAAAATATTTTAGCGGCGAACAAATTCCGTTATAAAAATAACGGCAACAGAATACGTTTTAAAATGAAACGCCGGTTCAACGTAAATTAATACGCAGGTTGCTCGACTATAAATTTTCACCAAAACTAGCACTGCCTAGACTTAGTAACTATACTCATGCACGTACTAAAAGTACTACAAAAATGAGGTAACTTGGAACGCGCACACTATAAAATTAGTATATAAAGTTTGGACCTGCATTTGCATTCACGTACACAAAGTGTACTAAAAAAAAATGACCTGGATACATTAATTCTTCTTCATGCAAATAGAAAAGTAAGCAAGATGACCTGGACTAGTTCATTTCTTTTATTTTTACCATACTCACGTAAAACATTAAGTAGTCTGGGCCATTTTCAAAGCACATATAATGAAATGAAAATGGACCGTAACCAACTACAACTTGCACACAATTATGTATTAGAAAAATGCAATATTATACCATGTATGCATACTCCCAGAAAATGATACGTACACACGGTTTGAACATTTTGTCCAAATTGATTACATGCAACACTTATACCGCACGTCTATAAAAAATGTGAAACGTGCAACTCATTTTTTTTTCTAGACAGCATACACGTGCACAGTGACCTGGACCAAATTAATAAACGCATACCCAAAACGAAGTATATAAAATATCTGTGTGCAACACTATTCTATGCATACACGAAAAGAAAACAAAGTGACCTGGAACTCAATTCTTGCTTGGAAATACACTTTAACAACTAACTTACTTGTGTACTGCACTTATACACATGAATAAATTCTAAATCTTGTACACAAGCGTGAAATGGAAAAAGTTATAAATGAAATGTACGGACATTACTTTGCAAAATTTGTGCACGAACATGGAATGTAACCAGTTAAAGATGAATGCACGGCAAAATACATAACTTTGCACTCACATAATTTTTTGAAGCAAGAATATCTAGTCAACAAAGATTTTAAATTAGAAATGTGAGTTGAAAACTCACCAAAATGTTTGCTTCACAACTGATTGCAACCGAGATTCAAAGGAAAGGAAATAAGCTGTTATGAACCACCATTTATAATCTGTTCTCCAGCAACTCAAGAAGAAAATGAGAAAAAGAGAGAATGCAGGCCTACTCTCTTTTCAAATTGGTGTATTAGTCAAGGAATATTGTGCTGGCCACTCTTTTAGTACACATGCATTTAATGAGACGTGCACTTGAGAAGAAAGGACAAGCTTTGCATAAAAATGATGATGGCTGATAAACAATGTTATGTGTTCACATTGGCTTATGAAACTTGGTGACAGCAAATAATCAACATTTGCTTTACCTGATCTTTCAACGTGTAACAAATTGAAGTGTGTACTGACTTTACAAATGAATTGCATTGCACATTTTTTTTTTCAAATTTTAATTTTAAAAATTTCTATTTAAATATTTACTTCGACCGTAACTCAAAATCACGATCGTTACAGATTTTAAAAATATTTATTACGACAGTAATATTAAAAAAATCACAGTCGTTACAGGATCAGATTTAATTAAAGAAAAGATATCATGCGGTTGTGAATTACCCACTTAATCAAAATTTTAACTGCCGTTATTAATTAAATATAAATACTCACGCCGTTACATTTCCCACCTCGCATGTTGCTTCAGTTTTAAGTAACTGCCCACCCCACGTTTGCACACTTATCCACAACATTCTGCTTCACACATACGAGCAGTTAACTATTCATTCTCCGTTTGTGATCAATTTCCACTTAATATATTTCAGATTTAAGGTATTTTTTCCATTTCTACCTTTTGATTCTATGTGGTATTCATTTTTTTCCCTTTTTCTGCAGCAATATCTATTCCAGAGCTAGATGGTGGATGCTTAAAGCTTGATGCCACATCTGACCACCATCTGATTTTGGATTTTAGTTGGAATACCAAAGAACTCCATGCATAGTTTTAATTTTTGGTTGGAATTTGAAACCCCACAATTGCACCTTTTTGCTAAAATTTTCAATCACCAAGATACTCCTGTAAAAGATTGTCGCGTTGCCAAAAGATGATCTATGATAAACTTGCGCTCAATGATTTCACAAATGGTGGACTCTTAATTGGCTGTGGTGGTGATCATTTTTCTAGCTTTGTTTGCTAGACATAAGCTCTTTGTTTACGATTGCAGTAAATTAATGATCTACGGTGCTCTAAGTTGATCACTGACTTGACGTAATGACCAATGGTTTTGAGAGGATGTTTATTTCGGTATTTGAAGATGATGGATGTCTACTGGAGGTTAGATTCTAAAACTGTTCTCTTTTTTTGTGCAAGATATTTTTCTGTAATTGGTTTCTAAGTTTGTCCTTGCAGATTCTCTTCGTATTTTCAAATGGATAAAATGTTTTTGTCCATTTTCTCCACTTGCTACCGATCTCTACTAAAATTTATGCTCAAATATTTTTCTTAAATACATGCACGTGCACATAAGCTGTTTATAAAAATGGAACAACTAACACTTTAGACAGCATAATGACTATATGCATACATTATTCATTTTCTTAGGGAACCGGAACAACAAATAAGTTATCTAATTTCCTCATCCTTATGCAGTTCCCTTCACTTAGAACCCATTGCACCTCATTAAAATTTCTCTGTTTATAATTGAATTTATTACTCATTTTCTAATAAGCTATCTTTGAAATTCAAGGAATTCTCCAATAATGCTTTTAGATAACTACAAATTTACGGGCTTAACCTGTTCGCTAAGATGTGTGAACTAAGACTTCTCACATCATACTGATCATGTGACTTTTGTTTCGCAGCAAAACAATATGGAATTGCCTTGATTTCAAACTGTCCAATGAGGATTCTCAGTATGCATAATGGTATGCAATTATGTTATGTCTTTTGGTTGTAATGTTTCTACATTAATTTCTTTGTAATGCATTGCAAGTTTCGCATTGATTAACACTATTCATTTTCTAATATTGCTATAAAATGATACGTTGTTCTTTACAAATTAATTATTGTATCCTGTTATTACATTGATTATAGTTTGTGCAAAATAAAATATAAATATGGGTTATTACATTTACAAAGTATAGAGCAACTATAAATATATGATTATGTATTTTTTTTCAAAAAACCTAACTGAAGATGAATATTCAGTATGTATAAATCTATAATTAACTTTTTTGTGGTTGATTATTTAGGTATTACTTAGTTACATTTAAACTTGGATTGTTTATTAGTTTTTTATAGTATGTGTTCCTGCATAGTTAACATGATAATTATATAATTGAGGATTTTATTAAAACAGATATCAAAGGTGATATTATTTATAATTATATAAGTGTAATTTATTCACATTTGTTATTTGGTAATGTTATTTGGTTTCAGTGAGTAACTATCCATTTATATAAAAAAAAAATCTACTCAATAAGACAATCTTTTTTGTCTTTTATGCTAAAAACATATATGAAGCATGCCCTCTGCTCACGATTTAAGAACAAAGCTTTGACTTTTGCTATTTAAGTAAATAATTAATTAATTTATGATCAATCAAATTTTCCATATATGTTAAGCAGCATCGTTATCTTGATTTTTATGGTAATTGTGTATATATTTGTTTCTATGGAATTTAATATATGCAATTTGTTCTCTACTGTACTATATTCAAACTACTGTACAGTACAAGTTGTATACCATATATTAAGCCTTATGTTTTCAAAGATAAAATGTATATTTTTCGATTTAATGTCTTTGTTTGAGAATCTATTTTCAGATTAGGTCAAATATTTGATAATCTATTTAGTGTAAATACTTTTTCCATCCCTAAAGTTTAATAAATTTTATATAATTTGGATTAGTTTGGGAATAAATCTGATACATCATAGATAAAACAAAGCATTTCTCCTTCAAAATTTAGTGCATTGTTCCCATACTTTGAATGTCCGGTACCAATAAATTATTTGATTATCATGTTGGTATTATGAAGGAACAAACCTATGTTATATCCTTTAGGCATCTTTAGTATAGTATGCAAAAAGTGTTTCTTACGAAAGTAAGTGATTGTTCTAATATTTGCTATGTATTCATTTTGTTTGGATGCATGGATATAGGAAAGTTGCATACCAAATGAAAGATTACACATAATTATATGTAGGATTTCATATTTATTCAAAATCAATAAAAAATTACGGAGAATAATATATTTTATTATCAAAGCATTGAAATTAAATTTTTGTTATGTATTATTATGTAAAGGACATCCTTCAAATGTATTTTAGTAAAACATTAAGTTATATATATTTGATCTTGGTAAATAATGAATGTAGAATTTATTACATCAACCAAATTTAAACTGTAAAATGTAGAAATATGTAGATTGTGTAGGCATTTCCGCTAAATTAGATCCACCAAAAATATACATTGAAAATAATGTAAACATGTAATCAAGGCTTTTAGATTAGACCTACATTGTCAACAAGGTGGCAGAGGCAAGTCCACATGATGTCTTTTGTATTTAATAATGCTTTCCCTTTGAAATTTTGTTTCATTTTTTACTCTTTACTCTATATGAAATATGACAGGCAACATATTATAAAATCTTAATGTATGCCAAATAAGAACATATAATGCCTGTATAGGAATAATCAAAATCTTTTTTCGTCATGGCTGCTCCCGCCCTTGCCCCTCCCCTCTCCCCATCTTTTCAAACTGTCCTTCTTCCTGTACCACCCATTCTTTCAACTATTCATTCTCCATCTTCTCGTTCCTGTCCTCTGCCATCATCCCCACCATCCTTACCTCCCCCTGTTCCCCCTCCTCTAGTCTCGTTCATTCCGCAACCTCCCCCAGTCTCGACCATTCCTCAACCTCCTCTTGTATCGTCCATCCCTCTACCTCCTCCTGCCCCGTCCCCCCTAACCCTTCGGTCGCTCCCGCCCCATGGTCTTCTCTTTTCAAAACCAAACCCCGTAATGCTGGGCTTTTTTCCCCTGTCGATTTTCCCCTTGTTTACGATGGCCTTGCTCTTGTTCCCCCTGACGTTGTTATTAAGGCTGGAACTGATATTTGGAGAGACTGGTTGGTGGGATTCTTTCTTGACAAACCCCTTTCTTATCTCACTGTTATCAATCACTTGAAAAAATTGTGGAAGTTGAAAGGCGAGATTGTTGTTAAATCTGATGGAAGTTTGTTCCTTTTCAATCTGTCGTGTGCGGAGGATAGAAGGAGAATCCTGGAAGCTGATCCTATCTTCCTTAGGAACAAAATTTTCATAGTTAAAGCTTGGGACCCATCAATAGGTAATAGTTGCAGTTCTATCAAAACTGTTCCTGTATGGCTAAAACTTTCAAACATCCCTATCTATGCTTGGTCACATATTGGTATTAACTGGCTAGCTTCTAGAATTGGAAAGCTTTTATGCATGGATTCGTCCACTGAGAAGCTTCAGAGGATAGGATATGCGAAATGTCTTGTTGATGTTTCCCCTGATCGAAAATTAGTTGATGAGTTCCCTGTCAAATTGCTTGATGGTTCTACACAAGTTGTCAGAGTCAATTATTTGTGGAGGCCTGACATTTGTAATGAATGTAAGGAGTTTGGTCATGTGGACATTGCTTGCCCTAAATTATGTGCAGATAAAGCTAACTTTAATGATGCAACTGGATTAAAGAGTAACAATCAGGAGGTAGCAAAACTTAACATTGGAGAAGGCACAACACATAAGAAAAGTAAACAAGTATGGCAGAAAGTAGCAATAAGGAAGAGTACTACTAAAGAACCATCCCCAAATGAAATTTCGAATTTGAATGTTAACAAGCTTCATGTTGCTGAGCCTGTTACTACCACTGTAGAGCAAACGAAAAAAGGAATGGTATGTCCGTCTGAACTTGAAAAAGACGTTAGTAAATCTCACAATTTTTTGACAGAGAAGGAGCACGACGTTCCTCTATCCCACAACAGTTTTGAGATGTTGATTGGGTTGAATGACGAAACTGGAGAAGTGAATGAAGTAAGTACTGAGAAGGAACAAGATGTAGAAACAATTTCTCATGTGGATGTAGTGGTCTGCAATGAGCAGAAACAAAGATCAGTAAAACGTAATAAGAAAGATGAGACTGTTTCTGAAGTTCCCTTACGCAATGTACACAATGACACTGCAGATACGTGTAGTATATCCGTTGTGCATGGAACATGCACCATGCCTGTTGATACCGGTCCCCACTGTTTGAACAACTTTGAATCTGTTCCACCATTAGTTAACCCCTTGAATCTGTGCCATCTTAACCCGCCTCCTCATCCCAATATCCTTCCTCTATCTGATACTGACCTTGATGAACCCTTTTGTCTGGCCTTGCAAAAGCAGATTACAGATTTGGTAATCTCCATGAAAACTTCTTCCCAACCTCTTCCCAATTCTCTCTCATCCCCATCTTCGAATCCAAATCTGACTTCCACAAGGCAATCTTATGTTTTTTCTGGAACCATTCCAGGATGGAAATCTCCACCCTTGTTGCCATGTGAAGATGCAGATCCAATTTGTGCTCCGTGCTCGAATGTCGGCACTAGGAACAAAAGAAAACCTCATAAAAATAACCATGTCTCATCCCGATCCGAATCTCCTGTTACAAGGAGCATGAGAGAACTTTCTCATCAATCTCTAGTTTAATAATGTTGCACAACATTGATACATGGAATATAAGAGGCTGTCACAACTTTGTTAAGTTGGACCATGTAAAGCAATTAATTTCTTTGCATCAATTGTCGATATTTGCAATACTTGAAACCAAACTAAATCTTCCCCTTACGATTTCTGCTGCACACTATGTCAACCCTTCGTGGACTCTGACACATAACCTTCTTGAAGCTAGCTATGGTCGAATTATGATTCTTCATAACCCTTTGGTCCTATCTCTTGATCTCATTCTTGCCACTGCTCAGATTATGCATTTCCATGCTAAGTACCATAATCCCCCTACATCCTTTTATATCTCCTTTGTGTATGCTTCGAACTCTCCAGCCACAAGACAGTCTCTCCTTACCTTGATTCCTGCTTTAAGACAGGAAACCCATCCTTGGATTGTAATTGGCGATTTCAACTGCTGCCTTGCCTTGTCTGACAAGCATGGTGGCCGTCCTCTTATGCCTAATGATATTCACCCCTTAAACTCTGCTATTTTTGATTCTTCTCTCATTCCTATTCATAGGGAAGGTGCCCTTTTTTCTTGGAACAATCGCTCCAGAAGTGGAGTTAGAACTTTTTCGAATATTGATCATTCATTCTCTAATTTCAAAGCCTTATCTTCCTGGCCTGATCTAACCACCTTTCTTCCTCCATCTATTCTATCTGACCACTCTCCTCTAATCATTTCCTCTGGTAGGAAGCTCCATGACGTTAAAAGAGGATTTAAATTTTATAATTCTTGGATCCATGATCCCGAATATAACTCTATATTACAAACTGTGTGGCCTAATCATTTTGTTGGAAACCCTATGTATATTTTTTGCAGGAAACTAAGAGCTATTAAGGATGCATTAAGAATTTGGGCAAAACAAAAGTTTGGTAATGGCAACCTCAGATCAACCATTCTTAAGGAGCAGCACAAGGAAGCTCAAGAAATGATGATGGCTCATCCTGACATAGCAGACCTTGCTACCAAGGAAGCTGATCT
Organism: Allium fistulosum; assembly: GCA_030737815.1. Taxonomy (NCBI): domain Eukaryota; kingdom Viridiplantae; phylum Streptophyta; class Magnoliopsida; order Asparagales; family Amaryllidaceae; genus Allium; species Allium fistulosum. The sequence continues at coordinate 705,823,126 of CM060903.1, read as the reverse complement.
TTTCCATGAACTTAATCAAGCCTTGGACACTGAACGTGATATGAAAAAGCAACAGTCAAGAATCAAGTGGGCTTCGGATGGTGATAGGAACACTAATTTTTTCCATGCCACCCTCAAAGCCAATCAATCAAATAACAATATTTATACGATACATGATGACGAAGGGATCCTGCATACAACTCCTGAGACTGTGATCAGAGCCTTTCAAAAGCATTTTTCTGGCCTGCTAGGGAATGAAAAAAATTTTAAGCCTCAATTGGATGATCTTTCTGCAATTTCCTTGCCCCAAGTTAATAGGATTGAAGCTGCTAGGTTAGTGGAAAAGGTTACTGATCTCGAAATTAAGAACGCTCTCTTTTCAATGAACAAAAACTCAAGTGGTGGACCTGATGGTTTCAATGTCCAGTTCTTTACATCTTCTTGGGATATCGTTGGTGTGCAATTCTGTTTGGCTGTACACAACCTTTTTGACAAATTCAAGCTTCTTAAATCTGTCAATGCCACGAATCTAGTTTTAATCCCCAAAGGCTTGCACCCTTCAACTGTTTCTTCCTTTAGACCCATCTCCTGTTGTAACGTAATATACAAGTGTATTTCAAAAATCATTGCTTCTCGCCTGGTTGTTGTGCTTGTGAGAATCATCTCTAACAACCAAGTAGCCTTTCTTCCTAATAGGAACATCCTTGATAATGTCATGCTTGCTCATGAACTATTAAAAGGATATAGTAGTGCTAATGAAACTCAAGCAGCTATGCTCAAGCTTGATCTCAAAAAGGCATACGATAGCGTACAGTGGACTACTGTGGTCAGAATAATGTCCCTTATGGGATTTCCTAAAGTGTTTGTTGCTTGGATATATGAATGCATCTCCACTCCCTCTTTCACCCTGATCTTGAATGGAGCTAACTCTGGTCATTTTGTCTCCAAGCAAGGAATTAGACAGGGTGATCCGCTCTCTTCCTATGTGTTCATTTTGGTTATGGAAGTCTTAACTTGCTACTTAAAGCCTCTGTATCTGTCCAGACAAATCCAGTACCATCCAAAATGCAAAGACTCCCAGATAATGTCTCTTCTCTTCGCTGATGATATCATGCTATTCACCAAGCCCAATCAACAGTCTCTTGAAACAATTAGACATGCTCTTCATAGTTTCTATCTGATGACTGGACTTGAATTAAATACTCATAAGTCGAGCATTTTATTTGCTGGAGTTTCTGCGGTTCGAAGTCACGATCTTTCTTCTATTGCAGGGATGCAAATCTTACATCACGACATGACGTACCTTGGGTTGCCTCTTTGTTCCTCTCAGGTATCCCTTGCTGATTGCCAACCCTTATTCCTTAAAATAACTTCATCCATGGAGAGGTGGTCCAATAGATTTCTGTCACAAGCAGGCAGGCTCACTCTTATTAATTCTGTTAGTCTTTCTATGATGATATACTGGGCCAGGGCCTTCATTTTACCAACTAAACTTTTAAATATGGTCAGAACTGCAATGTTTAGATTCTTCTGGTTTGGTTCCACCCATGCTAGGAAGCCGTTCCCGTGTTCATTCAAAGCTTTTGAAAAGCCTTATAGCAAAGGAGGTCTTGGCATCATCAATCTTCAGGTTTGGAATAAGGCTGCATATAGTTCTCATTTCCATGCGATCTTGATCAAAAAGGACTCTCTTTGGGTTCGTTGGTGTCTTCTTCATAATATTGGATCCAAGAATTTTTGGCAAATGGATGTTCCGCAGTCTTGCAGCTGGATTTGGCGGAACATTTTGAAATTGAGAGAGTTATTTAAGCCTCTAATCCAGATCAAACTCACTGCATCGAGTGGTTGCAGTTTCTGGAATGACCCATGGATCTGCAAAGGCGTAATACTTGATTCCATTCTCGGTGCTCAGGAGAAGTTTCAATCTGGAGTTAGCATAAATGCTAAAGCTGTTGATCTTATTGTTGATGGCAAGTTGTGCCTTCCTTATTGCAGCAATCAAACTGTCAGGACCTACTGGAATAGCCTAGCTAGTAATACGTATGTATTCCAAGACCAGGAAACTGTTCATTGGAATGGCAGTCCACACTCTATAAGCAATGTTTATGAATCTCTTCATGGTGTATCCTATATGCCAGATTGCAAATGGTACAGAGCTACTTGCAATGATATTTCTCCTAGCAGGGATAATTTGATCTTCTGGAAGTGTGTTAACGATGCCCTTCTAACGAGAATGAAACTTGTCGACTATGGTATGTTCGTTCCCACCACTTATCCCTTGTGTGATGCCTTCGATGAAACTGCTCATCACATATACTTTGAATGCCCCTTAGTTCATGAGATTTGGAGTGATATGTTGTTAAAAATCGGGTTAGTTGCTATTCCACAACACTTCTCCGATCAGTGGTCCCAAATATATGCTGCAACCAAGTGGAATGTTGAGAGAAAAACTTATTTTTTCTTCATACTCAAAAAATTGATGAAACTGGTTTGGGGAGAGAGGAACATAAGGGTTTTTGAAGGTAAATGCAGGTCTGTGCTTGTGCTCTGGGCTGCTCTTAAACATGATATTTTCGATGGTATGAAAGCAAGTAAGCATGAATTTCTGGACCATCAATTCGATCCATGGATCCCGTAGCTTTATTTGTTTTGGGTTTGTAATTTTTTCTTCTCTTCTGTCTGTACTCTCTTTTCTTTTTTTATAATAAATCTGGTAGGGGCCCAGTTTTCAACCCCGCTTACTCTGCAAAAAAAAAAAGAACATATAATTCATGTATAAAGAATAATGAACTCATTTTCTTATAACTTAATCCAAGCTAATGGTTGTTTGCAATACAAAAGTATGCTAAGCTTATTTCATAATAAATTATTATACAATTATTTTGTATCCATTCAATTTGGTAAAATCTAAGTTTATCTTTTTTCTGATTTAGAATGAGAAAAATTCATATTTTATGCCCATTACATCCTTTCAATTTTTACACCTTCTCATTTAGTATACTATCATTGTAATTTGGCCAAAAATGGTTGGTTTAATGTAGATAGTATTTGAAACTAGGATATGTGCCACTAAAAAATAAATTTGCATAGGTGCATTAGCTTCTTTTTATAAATTACTGCTACTATTAATTACAGTCTACAACTAATTGAAAAAATATTTGACTAACGAAAGTATGTTTGACATTTTGATCATTGTTTTTAATAAATTACTGCCCACCATTAAATATTTCTTCTATGTTTGATTTGGTTATTTTTTAAATCCTTTTATTGCTCATTTTTTGTAATATATATTTCATCCATTTCACAAGCTTATTTTTCTAATACCCCATTTTCTCCTTAATTCTTTTGACCATTCAAATTTGGTGAGGAAATTAAAATTCTTTTTTAGTACTGTAAGTTCCCATCTATGTATTCCACCTACATGGTTCTTCTCTGCCGGCTTTTACTACAACGGTTAATGGTATAAAATATAATACGCATGTTATGGATAATTTTTCATGTTTTCTTACTACATACGATGAAGTCATTTGTATCTAAATTTGATAGATGACAATATATCGTTTTTATGGTAGGGATTTCTTGGATGCATCAGATATTTTCTTTCATGGTTTTTCCATTACGATCAAACATGTTCCAATCTATGAAACCCGAACAGTTTTATATGCTTTCACATTTAGAAGTTTATGAACCGTACAGTTTCGATTAGTTTGGAAGTAAAATTGATGCATTATATTTACAGTAAATTATTTTTTACTGTTAAAATTTAGTAAATTTTTATCCAATTAAAATTAGTTTGGGAATAAATTGAATGTAAATTATTTCTTCATGCTAAAATTAATATACTGTCCCATACATTGTAATGTCTAGAATCAATAAACTTTTAGATCACTGTTGGTGTTGTAAAGAAATAATTATATGTTATATTTAGCATGCATCTTTAATATACTATAAAAATATGTTTTTGTACCAATTGAGAAGTAATTGTTTTAATACTTCATATAATAATCTGAACTTATGTATATGCAATTTTGTAAATAACACGTTTTTACACGTTCGATTATAGCATTTTTCCATATATTTTCCATATTGAAAAGCATTTCATTACACAAATGTTTGATATTGATTAATCTTTATATTTATAAAAAAAGGTATATAATGCATTTATGTAGTTTTAACATAATTTAAGGCAAATATATAGCTTGAGGGATGTAAAGCTCCATTAAAACATAAATGTCAACAAAATTTCAATCAAAATATAGTACAGATATGTTAACAAATTTATTTCGTGTACCTTCCTCAAAAAGATAATACATTATTCTCATAAATTCATTGCATTTACTAAATTAAACCATGGATTTAATATGAAATGATTAGATAATAAAGGGTTACCTTTCTATTTTGGAAATATTAGATAGTTATGTTACATGTTATCCTAGGTCGAAACATCGTGATTACTATCATTTCAGCATGTCTTTCTCATATTATTCTCCTTTTAGTAACAAAATTGAATTTTAGTTATGTTACTCGCAGTATAACCAAATTAGTATAATTCTTTTATAAACCCGATGTTACTAAAAATAATCATTAAGCAGTTTTCATTGAGATATATAAGGAGAGTTCACTATAACTATCAGTTAACTATGAAATTCAAAGATGAACGGATATATCAAAATTTTAATTTAGTGAACTTATGGCATATAGTTTCAACCAAATTCAAAGATGATAAAATATATTACAACAAAGGTGACTGTTTAAAATCTAGAGCTAAGAAAATATGTAAAGATTCAATGATTTGAATTTTGATAATATGTTGCCTTTTTATGCGCTTCTGTCCACTGTCACCTCATTGTTAATTGTATTTTAGAGTAGAGCATCTTATCCGTTGAATGATTTAAGTTGTACATTATTTGCATATAACTTTTTGTTCATTTATATGAGACTTATTTTTTCCTTTAAAATACATGTTTGTTATATTTCTCAAAAGAGTTGCCACCCGAAATGTTTCCTTTGTTTACTGCTCAAAACATTGGAAAATACCGAAAATCAATTTATTTATTGCTTTTCAAACATGTATTTAACCTCTTTACCTTCTTCATAAATTGGCTTCTATTATAACCTGCATATTATCTAATGAACATTCTACCTTAAAAGCAATGCAAATTCAAATTGATATTGCACCTTATATATTCAAACAAATTTGAAATCAGTAACCTAATGCATAACATCATATATAGTAAATACAAAATTTACACCTGTACCATCGGCACGGGCTTCCTACTAGTTGCACCACAATAAAAGAAGTCAAGGCATGTAGTTAAATTCAGTATTCAATGCATCTCAATTATGTCTCATCTCTAAACTATTTCAAATCTGATAATAATGGCGATTCATAGTTCTAAGCTTCCCAATCTACCACATAACTCACTCAAGAAGTATTAGAAATTCCCTCCGGACCCTTCTCAACTACCAGATCTATTGCCACCTTCATCATATTCAAGCTCTGTGCAGCAGCAACAGTTAAATGGGATCTGAGCTTACTGAAAGTTGAAATTCAAAGCATAGATTTTACATTGAAAGCAGGAAGAGCATTGTGGTGAAATACAATAGTTACATTGAATTTAACTCTGGCCGATTCAAGATTTTCATTTGATGATTTGAAGAATCAGATGAGGCCAAAAATTTACAAATTTGATCTCTATTATTGCATGTTGTTGATATGTGTTCAAATTTTCTTATGACTATCTTACAATCATTTAGAGTCAGATCTAATCTGACCTATATTGGCATGTTCAGGTTTGAAATATTCTCTGATTTTGCTCGATCCGTATGTGCCATATAGTTGTGCTAATTGCTACATCCACTATGTCATAAAGAAAATCGTTATTGAGTAAAGTGTTATCCAGAAACTCCAACCAATCATTAAGATTTTCATCATGATAATAATTAAGTAGTAGTTTCTATTTTATACCTTTCCAGACCAGATTAGAATATGCACAGTTAAAGAATATATGCTTATGCAATTCCTTTTCCATATTGCAAAGTTTGCAAACTGTAGATTGGATATTACTCCAGTTTTTAATTCTGTCCACTGTGTTCAATCTGTTCATGTACGCTAGGTAGAGACACATAAACATTTTAGGTGCATTACCTTATTCCGTATATGATGATTGATGTTACGAATTGGATCATGCACTTTGATGCTATTACAGGCAGAACTTAAGTTAAAATCCCCGTTCTGGTTTGGTTTCCACCACCAGAAATCCTCTTTAAAATTATTGTGGACGTGAATTTTCTTTATTTGATTATAGATACTTGATTATAGTTGGAAATTGTTGAGATTCACAATTTGCATGGTCAATTAGAGCAGATTCATCTTTATTAGCACGCCCTAAGTAGCTAAGTTGTTGCCACCTTAACATGTCGATCAATGATTCTCTATTTTTTTTGTGGGTCGAAGCACAAACTTGCATCATCCCCATTTGCAATTTTCCTTTCAATAAGGCCTTGGCATAATTTCCTTGTTTTTAGCAACAATTTCCACGTTTAAGAGGAACTATAATCCTCTTACATCACCAAAAAGATTTCCTATCACAATATCATTGTTGCATCCATAGGGACCATTAACTCTTCATCACTAAATACTTTCATAATAATTTTACAGATAATGCTTTTGCGATATCTTATAGATTTCTCAGTCCCATACCTCCCTCCTCTTTTGGTTTAGGTACATTATTCCAGTTGATATGGTTGCTTTCTCTCCTGCCATAAGAAGTTTGCACATATACTGCATGTCAATTTGATTTAGCACAGTCAATGGCACTTGACATATTTGCATCAAACAGTGCATAATAGATATGTATCACAGTTTTAGTTAACTTAATTCGTCCACTTAAAGTTAGAGTTTCCCATTCCAGCCATTCAATTTTTCTTAACTTTGTCAACTAAACCATTAAAATCAGACCTTTTCAACGAGGAGCTACTTAGTGGAATGTCCAAATAAATAATCGGTAGACTGCAAGAACTTCAAAAATTGTTGCTGTTGTATTAGAATCTTTACTAAAAAATATTTTATATTTTTTCTCATTAACAATGAGGCCTACATATTTTTCCAGTTTTGCCATTACTTTTTTCATACTGTATGCATTTTCTAGTGTTGCTTTGGAAAATACCAAGAGATCATCTGCATAAAATAAGTGATTAATCACCAGATTATTTTTATAAATGGGAGTTAATTTCCCCCCAAATGCTCCAACCCAAAAGGCAATTAGATATATTTCATAACAAAAACAAACAAGGGGACAATGGATCACCTTGCCGTAAACCCTTACTGTTGGTTATAAATCCAGGCGGAGAACCATTGATCGATATAGAGAATGTGGGCATGGTAATACACTTGTGAATTATAGCTATCAATTTACGTGGGAACCCCATAGCTTGTGAAAGTGGCATACGAATTCTCTACTAACTTTATCCCATGCCTTCTGTAAATCAACTTTAAGGCATAAATTATTTGTAGCCTTCCTGTTAAAGGTTGACCATCTCATAAGATAGCAGAGAGTTTTCGCTGATGTTTTTGCCTAGAATAAATGCATTTTGGTTATTTGAAACAAGTTCTCTCATATAGCCCGTGAATCTGTCCACATAATATTAGCAATGATTTTGTAAATGACATTGCAACATAACATGGGCCTATAATCTATATGGAATATGAATTTACTTTTTTTTTGACACTAGAGTAACGAAAGTATGATTACATCCTCTCTCACCATATCCCAGTGTAGTAAAAAAAAATTGAACCAAACCCTCTAGGCCCTGACTGTATTTGTCATCTATTTGGAACGTTGCAATAGTAATTTCCTCATCCATGCCATCTGCCTCTAGTCTAATTTTTTCCCCTGATTAGATAGGAATTTTTTGCATGTGATAGTTAGGAAGTTCCTTGGAGTATTGGTAGAGTTAAACAGTTCTGTATAGAACCCGAATGTAGTGTTTTGCAAACAATTTTGTTATGCTACTGCATTATCATTACGATTAATTGGATGTTTGATTTGTTTTCCAATTTTGGTAGTTATCATGTGAGAATAAAAGAAGTAAAACATTAATCTCCTTTCAACTACCTTATTATAGACTTTTGATGCATTTCAGTAGATTGGATGTCCATAAGTCTCTCCAAGGTTAGTAAATTGTTTTTATATTGCTGCACTAAAGTGCCAATTCCTAGGTCTGCTGGCAATTGCATCTCTACTACTAATAATGGAAATTCATTCAACTAATTTGAACCGTGTCTTTTGGAATTACCCAAAATACCCTCTTCCTCCGTTTATCCTTACGCTTCATAAAACCTAATCTGTTGTTTCTCCTTGAAATCGTCCACAATTCCAAATTCTCTTCCTCAAACCTCTGATAAACATCGCCAACATTCCAAATCCTACTCCAGAAAACCTAATCTGCTGTCAGTAGCACTTATACTGCGCAAGATGGTTTGACGTCGAACTTGGGTGAGTAGTGATTTCCACGAACTGGATCTAGGTTGAGGTGAGTTTAAAATGCTGACGAGATTCAGGCAGGGGTTCAAGGATGATGTCACGACAGACTGAGGTGCTTTTATCAATTGGTGAATTGCGCTTAGGTGGACGATCGTGGTGCACGGTCCAACAAACAACAGCCGAACCATCACCATCGCAAGCAAAATACAGTAAGTGTTATTTGAAGTTAACGATTTTTTCTTCATTGCTATTCAGTTTGTTAACAGACTATGATATATTCACCGTTAAGGTTTAATGTTATTTGTTAGATTCAGATTTTCAACTAACCATGATATATGTAACTAATACATTGTTGTTCATAATTTTAGTCATATACATGCGCACAACATGTTTGAAACAATGCCCGAGCCACAAAATCTGAGGTACCAATGTACATTTCTTCACTCACGATTCTATTCCCTACTGAATCTAGAAAACGAGGTTGAAGAACATCATGCCAACATGGATCTTTATTGTTATTTGCTCATTTTAAGCATGCTGCAAAAGCTTATAAACACTCATGGCGGTAGATAGATAAAAACAGTTCCACTGGAATGTTTTTATTCCATTTCCTTGAGCATTTATCAAAGTTTATTGCTTTTTAACAAAATAATAATAACATGCACATGCTAAAGAATCAGTATGCATGATTTATCACATATATTGATCTTTTTATTATCTTTTATTCTCATTTGGATTTAATCTATTAATGAAATAACTTCAGCATATGTGCTTGCAGCTGGCATTCGTTTTATTTGATAAGTTTATTTAATGTTTCAATCTTAATAACGGATGATTGATGGACAAACTGAGTAGAATTGAGTGAATATTTAGTAGTGGAGATAATAGAGATGTAGGGGTTTAGAGGCGATTATTGGACTGACTGAAATGAAGGATGATGAGATTCAAGAAAAGAACTCAGTAATTCCGATTTTCCTAGATCACATGATTTGGTATTTTCTCAGCTGCTACATTTATCATACCACGTTCCAACACTTAACAGCTTCCTCCTCATGCCAATAACCATATTTCCTTTCCTTTAGACAGTGACCTCAAACAATAATGGTAATCAAATATTTTGGTTCAAAAACTAAAAACTGAAAAAGAGGTAATTAATTGACTATCTCCTGCCTTTATTTGATATCTCTAAAATATTCTGTTTTAATAGTTGAACTCTAAATTGCTTTGACTTTCTCTATTTTTTAACCTTTTTATCGTAATCGAGGATGATCAACATCAACTTCAGTTTTGCAATCAAGGTTAATTAAAAAAAGGTCATTTGTATGCAGTTTATATCGAGCGCAAGCAAGTCGTCAATGATATTAAATGCGGTTGTGATTCATCAGGTATGATAAATCAATTCATATTATTTTCGTTTCAATTTAACAACGAGCAGTAAGTTCAACTTCCATGCTATTTTTACTTCTATGAACCATTAGAATGTAATAATTAGTGCTTTATTACCTTCTTTTCTATTGTAGGTGATGTGTTTACCGAAAAGGCAACAAAAATATTAAGAAGAATGATTGTTTGAATTCCATGATAAAATATTATTTCTTTTTAAGTAGCATAGAGCAATAGAAGCTTAAATGTATAGTATCTCTTCTCTACTATTAATAATGTAAATTCCATCCATATAATTTCGACCGCGTCTTTTTGAAATACCCAAAATACCCTTCCATTCCTCCGCAGTTACGTACGTATCTATTCTTTTCGCATCGTTCTCCCCTAAAATAAAAAACCCTAATCCGCCACCATTCTCAATCATTTCATTTTCATCACCGTTCAGTTCCCTAATTTCCTTAACCTTTGACGATATAGCTTCCGCCTTTTCCATTACCGAATCTTTCGACTTTCGCATATACCCCTGCTTAGTCTCCCATTTACCGCTTTGTCCTCTTTGTTCACGGTCCCAAGGTTCTACCGTGTGAGATTATAGGTTACAAACCCTTTTACTTTAACTAATACCTCCGATTACTACAAATAGTAGCTTTCTGAAGCACGTTGATGATTGTTGTTGAAGACCACCTTAAATTGTTTAATGCTCAATGAATGTCATCTCATTTGCTTAACATTCAGGTAACTTTAAATGCTTTATTCTTAGTTTTCATAGAAATTAATTATTCCTCTATTTTATTTCTATTTCAACTATTTCAATTTCATAGATGTAACATTTTCTATTTTATGAGCTGAACGCTGATATCAATTGTCTTGACTAAAGCTATAACCTGAAATTCCTATAAAAACGTTGTTTGTTTGTGTGTGTGTTTGGGCTATTAGATCTATAATTTGGTGGCAAAGATTAATGGGTGGTCTTCTGTGATTTTCAAATATACAGTGCTTCTCTTTCTGGTAGTTGAAGATGATTTGTGTTGTAATCAAAATTTGAACCACATACATATGACTTATTATTTGAATGCTTTTACCTGCTCTGTAAAAAGTAAAACGATTTTGTCTTCCCTCAGAGCCTTTTGTGTTACTTTTGAGTAAGTAGTTTTTCCAACAATCTAATTTGGTGGTCATACTGTTGAGGATCATAAATTATGTAGCTAGGTATTTATTAATTTTGCAAACAAACATGTTCAAGTACAAATTGGTATAAAGTAGAATGCTTTTTTTTAATTTGATTTCCAAAACATATTACTTTATATTTTAAATGATATTTTTTCCTACTTGATTAGCTCCAAAAACAACATCATGAAGACCATTCCACGAGAAGGAGAAATAATTTTGTAAAAATGATAAAATATTATAAACACGCAAAATTACAAATAAAAGTTAAATAATTAAGCAAACAAATTATTTTTTATTCAACAGTCAACTATTAGCGACAACATTCAAGCTACCTTGAATTTGTACTAGAAAATGGAAGAAAATTATTAGTACCTTGGCAAGCCTTCCTTAGAGCATAAGCATCTTCAGCAGGAGCAGGAACATGTTGAGGAACATTAAGGGTAGCCATTATCTGAACACAAAATTAAAGTTTATTAACTTATGAATTTAACTATGCAATAACCTTCTTAATAACATCAATTTATAGAAAAAACAGTATTATCATTAACTTACTAAATGACAACTTAGTAAGTTAGTTTTCTTCAGTTATCACTTATCACAAAGCAAAATAAACGCATTTATATATGACTTTGCATGTTTTGGTTGCTGTTGCTTTCTTACTTTATTTTACCTGCTCTATCTACTTCTAATATTTTTTATGTTTATAATGTTTAGTGACACTTACTAATGAAAAATGGGCACTGTTACTTTATTCTGCATTTGCATCTTTTACCCAAGTATAAAGTAGATTTGTTTTTGCTTATAGTTATGGTTGCATATTGCCACTGAATTGTGGCGCCCCACCTCTATACCCACACTAGCCAAGAACACTACGGTGTAATGCTGTCGACTAGCACGGAGAATAAGGCTGTTGAGGAGCGACCATCCATGTAACTTCTTTGTGCGAGCACCGATATGTCAGATAGTATAGCATGTACATCATTTAAGGAGGAAATCCGATATACCGATACAAACTCAAAGCTGTCACACAGTGGCTATATGTAATCTTCGGAAACAAACATAGAAATAAACATAACATAAATCAGTCACAGACATCCATATCACAAAGGCGGAAAAAGATATGAATATATATATATATATATAACACATGAAAGTGTACATCAGAGTAGTGGTCAGAAAGATCCACGATAATACAAAAGAATAGCAATACGTGCTATACAAAAGAATAATTACACAACATAGAGTCTATATCTCAAATGTGTACATCCAAAAACTATTGTAACAGATCTAAGTAGTTAGCCAAAAGTCAGAGTAATCCTAGAAGAGAAGTCAAGGAGAAGCACCTGTAACATCTCGGTCTGACCCGAGTATTATTTATAAGAAAATAATAAACGGATCAGTCTAGCTATAAATATCAGATGATATGGTATAAAGTAAAAGACATGACATGAACATGTAATAACCATAGTGGCATGCTACTATAAGTATGTAATTGAAAATCAACAAGAGATAAATCAATATCACAAGAATTTTCTCAAAGATCCAAACCCATAAAAAGGTAATGACACACGAATTCACCAATACACAAAAGTTGATAAAACTTATCAATGAAAATCACGAAAATTGGTGAAGCACAAATTCCAGAGATCAACACACGAAATCCAGAAATCACAAGAAAAGAGGATGGCCAATCCCATAAACTAAACACCGATGCACCTAAAAAGATACATCCCATGTAAAGTCTAACATCGATACACCTAGAAAGATGCACCCCATGCAAAGTCGAACATCGACGCACCTAGAAAGATACGACCCATGCTCTAGCATTGACGCACCTAGAAAGATACACCCCATGCATAATTAAACATCGACGCACCTAGAAAGGTATGCCCCATGTAATGTCTAACATCGATGCACCTAGAAAGATGCACCCCCTGCAAAGTCGAACATCGACGCACCTAGAAAGATACGACCCATGCATAGACGAACACCGACGCACCTAAATAGATACGCCCTATGCTCCGACTTATTGAGCCGATTGCTCCACGAAGTAAATAAACATCGACGCACCTAAATAGATACGATCCATGCGAGAAATAAACATCGACGTACCTAAATAGGTACGACCCATGCGAGAAGTGAGACGAAGCTCAATAAAACGAAGAACAGTCCTCCACGTGGACAAAGAGACATTGCACATTGGTAGTCTAAACCACAAAATGATCATCATCGATCATCAAGAAGTGTCGATTACGCTAAGCTAGTGAATATAAGAGTTTAGCTTCATGTCCCATAACCACTTGCTTAACTCAAATATTTACGAACAGATTGTAGATCTTCACTAGGAAATTGTCACAAAAGGGTTCAGTCGAACAAGTCCAAGAGCTAACCGACAAAGTGAACGCGAGCGTTTCATACCACTCGTTTTACTAAGTCGTTTAATTCGATTTCTCATCCGAGTGAAGTAAAGGCTTGTATATACTAATAGATTGGAAAACGGTTTAGGAAAAGAGCTTTGTAATAAAATAGAGTTGAAATCGTTTTGATTAAATAGTTTTAATATTTACTACTAGTATTGAAACCTTCGTAATTTTAAGGTGACAAGTCACAAAAGTGATTGTAGAAACAACCAATCTCAAAGTTCACATTCGAAGACGTGAATAAAAGTCAGAGAAATCAATTCCAAAACCATCAAAGTAGAAGTTCCCACGCGACCTAATCATGGCCGAGCTAAAGTGCTACGACTTAAAGAGGTAGCGACTTAAAGTAAGATAGGTCAAACGACCTAAATGAAGTAAGGTCCAACGACCTAAAGAAAATAAGGTCAAGCGACCTAGAGGTAATAAGATCCAGCGACCTAAAAGAGAACAGGTCAAACGACCTAGTGGGTTGCGACTTAGAGGGTGAACGACTTAACTCGGTCGAGATAAGCAACAGGGGGATGCGACCTAACAAGGTCAAGCTATGGAAAGTGTAACGACTGCGATTTTATTACCGTTGTAATAAATGTTTTTAAAATCGGTAACGACCGTAATTTTTAAATTACTGTCGGAGCGAATATTTTAAATAGAAAAAAAATGATGATGCAATTCAAATTTGTAAGAAGTGTTCACATTTTTCATAAAGCAAGTGTTAACAGTTGCACTGCTGGCAGCAAAAGCAAAACCAGTGGAGAAAGAAAAGCGTGAACACTTTAATTATATTTTTATCAACAAAATGCAAATGTCAGTAGCTATCTTGTATTGCCGTGAACATATTTTAAATATACCTTTGCATTAAATGCCATATGTACCTGAAAGATGGCCATCACCCAAATTCATTGACTTATGCCATTCGAAAGAAAGAGAATAACATTTCTCTGCAAACTTTTGGTCTCAGCAAGCAAAACTCTGAGAAGTCATTAATGGCTGCAGCTCTAAGATTTGAATCCTCTGCTCTAGCTATATTCGAGGCAAATTAAAGTGAGTATAACTCATATCTCTAATCCTTTTTGTGCCCAGTTAACTGTTCTTTCCATTGTTTGACTTTAGAATAGGGGGTAAAACATTTACTCATTTTCATTGTTCTTTTCACTGTTTTTCTGGTGATTTCGAAACATTACTTCAATGCTTCGTTCAAACTCTGTCATGAGGCACTTGTTATTTTGGAACCGTTGCTTTATGAACTACATGTGCATTTTTTAGCCTAATCTAGTTCAGTATATATAGACACTGCATGCGTGAGTTACAAAGGGGTTTCAAACATTGATTTTTGGTTCAATATATTTTCTTTGCTTGCGTGGGTATCATTCAAAGTAAATAGACTACCAGTAGCTTCAGAGCATAGGCGTGTACCCCTTAATGCATATATATGGCCTCTTGGAGCATGCCAAAGCACTACTTTACGAAACACGTTAGTTAAACGTGCATATATGTCCACGTTCTTGGTTTCAGGACATTAATACATACCTTTGCATGAAGATATTTCATGCGCAACACTTAGGATTCATGCCCAGGATTGTTTGCATTCAGTAGTGCTTGCCTGGAAAGAAAAATATGGTGAGACCAATTCACTTTCACCCCTACACGTGCCTTAGGATATTAATGCATGCACTGTAATTCTAAAATGTGTTAAGGCCATTTATTAAACACTTTCCACTAGCCTTGATGCATGTGTATAATATGGGTCAATTAGTAGAAGTATTAATTTTGTGACTTCGAATAGCAAGTATAAGTTGGCAATTTAACAATATCTTCCAATCTCCTTTTATACACGTGAGTTAAATTTATTCACGTGAATCCGGTGTTATTTTGATGGAAAAATTGGCTACCGTTATTTTTATAACGAATCTTACACCGGTATTATATTTGGATGCTAATTTATTTTGATGATGTTTTGACGTATATAAATTACTGTCATTTTGACTTCAGTAATCGTCAATTTTAAAGTGGATTTTTAAACGGTTATCCCGCAACGTTGATTTGATACACGTTTTTACTGTGTTTGGTGATACACAATTTCCTCATCAAAATTGACATAGTTGTTGCTGTTTTGTTCACGTGTTTTAAAAATCGTTTTAAAATAAAATTGTTTTCAAAATTTTTACAGTTTGCGCTTTCAAAAGAATGAAAAAGCGATTTAAACGATTCAGCAAAATTGAGGACTATGAACCCTTGCTTTTACTGATTCGCTTAATTCCGGACTTGTCCATTTGAGAACGTAAAATGTATCTTTATAAAATACACAATTTTGCACTTTCAAGGAAACGATGAAGAGATTTAAACGATTTAGCAAAAGTGCGGAGTATGGAACCACACTTTTACTATTTCGGTCCGGACTCGTTAATTGAAATATTTGTTGTTTGATGTTTTTGATGATTTTGTGCGCCTTCGAGCCACTATGTTGGACCTTCGGGTCATATGTTGGACCTTAGGGTCAAATACCAGTACTAGACCTTCGGGTCATATGTTGGGCGCCAAAAATTATGTTGACAGTACTTGGTAGGCTTCGGCCATATGTTGATGCACGTGCGGCGTAGCTAAAACTCGCCATTTGTTGGGATCGATCTACTTTTATGTTGATTTTCTAGTTGTCTGTTTTGATTTCTAGATTTTGGTGAATTGTTGTTTTGAATTCAATTGTGAATTTGAAAGTTGATTTTGATGGAGTTTGATGTGATTTCTTCATTTAACTATGTTGATTTCTTATGTTGAATAGCCTCATTCGAGACTATTATTATTTTGCTTTGATGTTATTCATGATACATTCACTTCTAAGAATAAATTAGACTGATCCGTTTATTATTTTCTTTTAAATAATACTCGGGTCAGACCGAGTTATTTCAGGATAGACGCTATCTCTGATTCAGTAGCAGCTTCAGCTTTTGGGATCTCACATCATCTTTTATCTAGCCTTCGAGGAGTTCTTTTGGTTATTTGACTCTCATCTTATGTATGTTGATGTATATGTTTATGTACATTTGGTTCATGTGAACCATCGACTGTTGTAGCATGTATTCCAGACTTGTCTTCCGCTATATATCTGATATTTCTATTCTGATGTGATTATACTATCAGTGTTGTTGTTATTATGAGTTGTTCTGAATTTTTCTTTAGCCACTGTAGTTTCGTTTTAGATTTGGATTGAAAATATATCTTTGGGAGTAATTTACACAACTCCTATCGATGTAATCAATACTCGTCTAAGGCATAACTTACGGATGGTCGCTTCTCACAAGCCTTATTCTTCGCAATAACAGACGTTATTCCTTATAATAACCTTCGTTATTGTGAGCATAGAGGTGGGGCGTCACAACTTGGTATCAGAGCTGGAATTCAGAATAAATTGTAATAAACACAGAACATAAAAATAAAAATAAAAATGGAACATGTGTTACAACAATTCGGGAATTTTATTCGTGCCTTTCTAATCTATTCTTTCCACTTAATATGTGGAGTACGTCTAGGAATAAATTTTATATTCCGTAGTATTCCATTTGTTAAACTTCTTATCAATTGTGTATTGTTTTAACTAATCCTTGCCTTCTCTTGTCTTTCAGCCTATGGCTGGAAGAGGTAGAGGGAAGCATTCTTCTGCAGGCCCGTCTAGTGGTTCTCATCCGGACGGTGTCTATATGTCAGCTGATCAGTTTATGGAGCTATTTCGAGGTACTCAGCCTCCTATTGCTACTCCTGCAGCTCCTAATCACAAGTCTTCCTTCGCCCGCATGTGTAGTGACTATTCCCACCTTGGAGGTCAGCCTTTCAAGGGATCGGAAAGTGTTATGGAAGTTCAGACTTGGTTGCGCACTTGTGAGTGCATATTTTCTCGGATGGATCTTTCGGATCATCATCGCGTTCTCGTGGCATCTAGTATGTTGCAAGAGCGTGCACTTGATTGGTATGAGCTCTTTATTTCGGAATTTGATGAGTCCGCTCTCTCTTGGATTCAGTTTAAGGAACGTTTCGAACTTAAGTTCGTTCCTGAATCAGAAAAGGCTAATCTCGCTCGTAGTTTCCTTGAGTTGAAGCAAGGAAAGTCCTCTGTTTCTGATTATGTTGCATCTTTTGAGGCTTTATCCAAATATGGAGTTGAGTTCATTAATACTCCGTGTAAGAAGAATCTTCGTTTTGTTGATGGTTTGAAGAAGTATCTGAAGAAAGTTCTTTTGCTTCAGCTTAAGCTCTCTTTTGAGGAGCTTGTTGATTCAGCTCTTTGTCTTGAAGCTGTTGAAAAGGAACGTGATAGTGGTGATGATGTTGAGGTTTCTAAAAACCCCAACAAGAAGAGGTTTCCATTTCGTAAGCCAAATTCTAATCAGAAGAAGAAGAAGCAGGTTGCCTCTAGTTCTCAGCCTAGTAGTGCACCTTCTATTCAGAAGGCGTGCTATAATTGTGGTTCGTTGGATCATCTTCTTCGCAATTGTACTAAGCCTCGCATTTGTCGTTATTGCAAGAAAGAAGGTCATTGGGTTTTTGATTGTCCTATTGCTCCTAAGGGTTTCAAACCGGGGAAGCTTAATGTTGCTAAAGCTTCTGGTGATTCTTCTCAGCCCAAAGGTATTACTCCTTCTGTTTTGGAAGGTTTCCTTTTATTTCATGGCCGTTCTATTAGAGTTCTTTTCGATACGGGTGCATCGCATTCATTCGTGTCGAAGGAGCTTGTTGATATTATTCATTTGGATGTTGTTACTCTTTGCGACCCTTTGAGGATCGTAAATCCTATTGGTGGATCTGCTACTCTTGGTTTGTTGTGTGTTGATGTTGAGATTATTCTTTGTGGTTTCTCCTTTCATGCGAATCTGCATGTTATGGATCATCTTGATTTTGATATGATATTGGGTATGGATTGGCTCGTCCGTTATGAAGTTCAAATCTTATGTCCCGAAAGAACTTTGTATCTCAAACATCCCGATGCTAGCGAGCGATTATCTATTATATTTCGAAGCATGGATCATACTTCGAATGCGTTCATTTCTTCCCTTGAATCTGAGGATGACCTAGATAATATTCCAGTTGTTTGTGATTTTTCAGATGTTTTCGAGCCTATTTCTAGATTGCCGCCAAAAAGGGCAATTGAGTTTCGTATAGATCTTATCTCCGGTGCACATCCTGTCAGTCGTCCTCCCACGAGGATGTTTGCTAAGGAAAATGAGGAACTCAAGCAACAATTATCTGAGTTGGAAGCCAAACATTTTATCCGTTCTAGCTCGTCTCCTTGGGGCGCCGCCGCTGTCTTCGTTAAGAAGCCAGATGGTACTCTTAGGCTATGCATTGATTATCGCAAGCTTAACGAGCTTACTATCAAAAATAGGTATCCATTACCTAGGATCGATGATATGTTCGATCAATTAAGTGGCGCTAAGCTGTTTTCCCAACTAGATCTTGCTACCGGTTTTCATCAGTTACGAGTGGCGGAAGATAGCATTCCTCTCACTGCATTCCGTACTCGTTATGGTTCTTACGAATGGCTTGTTATGCCGTTCGGTTTGATGAACGCTCCGGCGTATTTTGTAGATCTTATGAATTGGATATTCCGGGAATATCTCGATAAGTTCGTCTTGGTTTTCATTGATGATCTTCTTATTTATTCCAAATCTGAAGCCGATCATATTCAGCATTTGGAGATTGTTTTGAGCACTCTTCGTCAGCATCAGCTTTATGCCAAATTCTCCAAGTGTCATTTCTGGGAGAATAAGGTGAAATTTCTCGGTCACATTGTTTCTTCCGATGGTATCTCTATCGATCCTGCCAAGATCGAATCTATTCAGGATTGGAAGAGGCCCGAGTCCGTTACTGAGATCCGTAGTTTCCTTGGATTGGCGGGTTATTATCGCCGATTTATTAAGGACTTTTCTCGTATTGCTTTACCGCTTACCACTCTCACGAGAAAAGCTGTTCCTTTTATTTGGTCGGATAAGTGTGAGAATTCTTTCTTGAAGTTAAAAGATCTCCTTACTCATGCTCCTATCTTAGTGGTTCCCGAAGGGAATCGTGATCTTGTTGTTTATACCGATGCCAGTGGTTTTGGGCTCGGTGCTGTTCTCATGCAAAAAGATAGAGTAGTTGCCTATGCTTCTAGACAACTAAAGCCTAACGAGATTCGTTATGCTACCCATGATTTGGAGTTAGCCGCCATAGTCTTTGCTCTAAAGATTTGGCGACATTATTTATTGGGTGAGCGTTTTATTCTCTTCACAGATCACAAATCTCTGAAGTATTTATTTACTCAGAAAGAGCTTAATATGAGGCAACAACGTTGGCTCGAATTTCTTGCTTCATATGATTTCGATATTCAGTATACCCCTGGTAAGGGTAATCGAGTTGCTGATGCGCTTAGCCGCAAGCAGCAAGTTGTTGTTTCCATGATGCTAGCAGAGTGGAATATTTTGGAAGCTTTATCTCTTTGTGATATTAGAGACCGTCCTTCAGTTTCTGATTCTCCCGTGCTTTTATTTAGCATGAAAGCTCGTCCTAATTTGTTAGATCGCATTGCCGAAGCCCAGAAGCAAGATCCAGATCTTGCTTATCTTTTTCAGAGTTGTAAATCGGAATCCCGCAGTGGCGATCTAAAGGATTTCGATATTGATATTCATGGTTGTATTCGGAAGAAGGGTAGATTGATTGTGCCTGATATTTCTAATCTTAGAAATGACATTCTTGAGGACTGTCATCGTTCTAAGTATACTATCCATCCGGGTAGTAGTAAGATGTATGCTGATATGAAACGCTTATACTATTGGGAAGGTATGAAGCGTGAAGTTGCAAGTTATGTAAGTCGTTGCATGACTTGTCAACTGGTTAAAGCAGAACACCAGCGTCCCAGTGGTCTTTTGCAGCCTCTTGAGATTTCATTATGGAAATGGGATCAGATTTCCATGGACTTCATTGATGGTCTACCTCGTTCGAGGTCGGGCCATACTAGTATTTGGGTGATTGTTGACCGATTGACTAAATCAGCCCATTTTATTCCTATCAAGTCCAATCGGACTGCTCCTTTGTTGGCTAAGCTGTTTATTAAAGAAGTCGTTCGACTTCATGGTGTTCCTAGTTCTATTGTTAGTGACAGAGATCCGCTTTTCACTAGTGGGTTCTGGCAGAGTCTTCAGAAAGCTTTGGGCACTAAGCTCAATCTCAGTACAGCTTATCATCCACAGTCTGATGGTCAGACTGAAAGGGTGAATCAAGTCTTAGAAGATCTCCTTCGAGCTTGCGTTCTTGATTTTGGTGGTAGTTGGGAAGACCACTTGCCTCTTGTTGAATTTTCTTATAACAACAGTTTTCAATCCAGTATCGGCATGGCTCCTTTCGAGGCTCTTTACGGAAGGCCGTGTCGATCACCATCTTGTTGGTTGGAATCGGGGGAAAAGTTAGTTCTCGGTCCCGATTATATTCGTGATTCTTCTGAGAGGATTGATATTATCAGACAGAGAATGAAGGAGGCTCAGAATAGGCAGAAATCTTATGCCGATCATCGTAGGAAGCCTTTGGAATTTTCTATTGGCGATCTCGTATTTATTCGTGTTTCCCCGATGAAGGGTGTGGTGCGTTTTAGTCACTCCGGGAAATTGGCTCCTCGATATGTTGGACCGTTTCCTATTATGGAACGCATTGGCCCAGTTGCTTATCGTGTATCGCTACCTGCTCAGTTTTCGGGAATACATGACGTATTTCATGTGTCTCAACTTCATCGATGCCTTCGAGATTCAGATTCTATTATTGATCCTCCTATGTTGCAAGATCTTGAGATCTCACCCGACTTGTCTATTGTGCAAAATCCTATTCGTGTGCTAACTACGGAGGTGAAACGCCTTCGGAACAAAGAAGTTCCACTCGTGAAGATTCAATGGTCCGCAAACCCCAAAGATTGCACTTGGGAAACCAGAGAATTCATTGAGCGTTCTTATCCCGGTTTTCTCTCCTCTTCGGGTGGAGGTGAGCATTCGTATCTATCTTTCCTTTTTAATCTTTGATTTGATAAATTATTGTGTTATTGACTACTTCTAGTATGAAAATTGCGGGGACGCAATTTTTATAAGGAGGGGAGTCTGTAACGACTGCGATTTTATTACCGTCGTAATAAATGTTTTTAAAATCGGTAACGACCGTAATTTTTAAATTACTGTCGGAGCAAATATTTTAAATAGAAAAAAAATGATGATGCAATTCAAATTTGTAAGAAGTGTTCACATTTTTCATAAAGCAAGTGTTAACAGTTGCACTGCTGGCAGCAAAAGCAAAACCAGTGGAGAAAGAAAAGCGTGAACACTTTAATTATATTTTTATCAACAAAATGCAAATGTCAGTAGCTATCTTGTATTGCCGTGAACATATTTTAAATATACCTTTGCATTAAATGCCATATGTACCTGAAAGATGGTCATCACCCAAATTCATTGACTTATGCCATTCGAAAGAAAGAGAATAACATTTCTCTGCAAACTTTTGGTCTCAGCAAGCAAAACTCTGAGAAGTCATTAATGGCTGCAGCTCTAAGATTTGAATCCTCTGCTCTAGCTATATTCGAGGCAAATTAAAGTGAGTATAACTCACATCTCTAATCCTTTTTGTGCCCAGTTAACTGTTCTTTCCATTGTTTGACTTTAGAATAGGGGGTAAAACATTTACTCATTTTCATTGTTCTTTTCACTGTTTTTCTGGTGATTTCGAAACATTACTTCAGTGCTTCGTTCAAACTCTGTCATGAGGCACTTGTTATTTTGGAACCGTTGCTTTATGAACTACATGTGCATTTTTTAGCCTAATCTAGTTCACTATATATAGATACTGCATGCGTGAGTTACAAAGGGGTTTCAAACATTGATTTTTGGTTCAATATATTTTCTTTGCTTGCGTGGGTATCATTCAAAGTAAATAGACTACCAGTAGCTTCAGAGCATAGGCGTGTACCCCTTAATGCATATATACGGCCTCTTGGAGCATGCCAAAGCACTACTTTACGAAACACGTTAGTTAAACGTGCATATATGTCCACGTTCTTGGTTTCAGGACATTAATACATACCTTTGCATGAAGATATTTCATGCGCAACACTTAGGATTCATGCCCAGGATTGTTTGCATTCAGTAGTGCTTGCCTGGAAAGAAAAATATGGTGAGACCAATTCACTTTCACCCCTACACGTGCCTTAGGATATTAATGCATGCACTGTAATTCTAAAATGTGTTAAGGCCATTTATTAAACACTTTCCACTAGCCTTGATGCACGTGTATAATATGGGTCAATTAGTAGAAGTATTAATTTTGTGACTTCGAATAGCAAGTATAAGTTGGCAATTCAACAATATCTTCCAATCTCCTTTTATACACGTGAGTTAAATTTATTCACGTGAATCCGGTGTTATTTTGATGGAAAAATTGGCTACCGTTATTTTTATAACGAATCTTACATCGGTATTATATTTGGATGCTAATTTATTTTGATGATGTTTTGACGTATATAAATTACTGTCATTTTGACTTCAGTAATCGTCAATTTTAAAGTGGATTTTTAAACGGTTATCCCGCAACGTTGATTTGATACACGTTTTTACTGTGTTTGGTGATACATAATTTCCTCATCGAAATTGACATAGTTGTTGCTGTTTTGTTCACGTGTTTTAAAAATCGTTTTAAAATAAAATTGTTTTCAAAATTTTTACAGTTTGCGCTTTCAAAAGAATGAGAAAGCGATTTAAACGATTCAGCAAAATTGAGGACTATGAACCCTTGCTTTTACTGATTCGCTTAATTCCGGACTTGTCCATTTGAGAACGTAAAATGTATCTTTATAAAATACACAATTTTGCACTTTCAAGGAAACGATGAAGAGATTTAAACGATTTAGCAAAAGTGCGGAGTATGGAACCACACTTTTACTATTTCGGTTAAATCCGGACTCGTTAATTGAAATATTTGTTGTTTGATGTTTTTGATGATTTTGTGCGCCTTCGAGCCACTATGTTGGACCTTCGGGTCATATGTTGGACCTTCGGGTCATATGTTGTACCTTCGGGTCATATGTTGGGCGACAAAAATTATGTTGACAGTACTTGGTAGGCTTCGGCCATATGTTGATGCACGTGCGGCGTAGCTAAAACTCGCCATTTGTTGGGATCGATCCACTTTTATGTTGATTTTCTAGTTGTCTGTTTTGATTTCTAGATTTTGGTGAATTGTTGTTTTGAATTCAATTGTGAATTTGAAAGTTGATTTTGATGGAGTTTGATGTGATTTCTTCATTTAACTATGTTGATTTCTTATGTTGAATAGCCTTATTCGAGACTATTATTATTTTGCTTTGATGTTATTCATGATACATTCACTTCTAAGAATAAATTAGACTGATCCGTTTATTATTTTCTTTTAAATAATACTCGGGTCAGACCGAGTTATTTCAGGATAGACGCTATCTCTGATTTAGTAGCAGCTTCAGCTTTTGGGATCTCACATCATCTTTTATCTAGCCTTCGAGGAGTTCTTTTGGTTATTTGACTCTCATCTTATGTATGTTGATGTATATGTTTATGTACATTTGGTTCATGTGAACCATCGACTGTTGTAGCATGTATTCCAGACTTGTCTTCCGCTATATATCTGATATTTCTGTTCTGATGTGATTATACTATCAGTGTTGTTGTTATTATGAGTTGTTCTGAATTTTTCTTTAGCCACTGTAGTTTCGTTTTAGATTTGGATTGAAAATATATCTTTGGGAGTAATTTACACAACTCCTATCGATGTAATCAATACTCGTCTAAGGCATAACTTACGGATGGTCGCTTCTCACAAGCCTTATTCTTCGCAATAACAGACGTTATTCCTTATAATAACCTTTGTTATTGTGAGCATAGAGGTGGGGCGTCACAGAAAGGGTCGAACGACCTAACTCGGAGACAGGTCGAACGACCTAAAGGTAGAACGACCTAAGCACAAACAGGTCGAGCGACCTAGTGGAATCGAGGTCTTGCGACCTAACGGAAACGAGGTCATGCGACCTAAAAGTGATAAAGTCTATCGACCTAAAGGAAGTAAGGTTGAATGACCTAATAGAAATAAGGTCTAACGACCTAAGTGGTACGCGACCCAAGGTGGTACGCGACCTAAAATGGAACGACCTACCAAGCACGCGACCTAAGTGTGCGCGACCTAAAGCGAACGACTTAACTGGTCTCGAGATGCTTCAATGGTCAAGCGACCTAAGGACGATCAAGGCAGAACGACCTCAGCAACTAAATGTGGCCGAGCGACCTAACGAGGTAATGGCCGAGTGACCTACGACCTAAGTGCCTCATTGTGGCCAAGCGACCTATGAAGGCAATAGGACTAGTGACCTATAGGAGATGCGACCTAAGGTCAAAGCGACCTAAGGTGGAGAGATCGAGCGACCTAAAGGAAATGCGCGACCTAACATAGCAAACGACCAAACGGGCAGGCAAGGCCGGACGAGCTAATTCCCAACGACCTAGCGACCTAAAGCCACGCGACCTAAATCCGAACGACTTAACTTGCAGGCGAGCGACCTAAGCCCAGACGAGCAATTTGCAGGCCTGTCTTCTCCAATGCCGAACGACCTAAGCCCGGAATTTTGCCAAAACACTAAAAATTGGGGTTTTCACCAATTCAATTCAAACCAAGTGCAAATGCATGCGCACAAGTGATAGGGAATCATTCCCAACAGTCCAACGACAGTTATAGGCAAGATGTGAGATTAAAAATCTCACCTTTTCACGGAATTTGATGAAGATGAAGCTTGAGAGCAAAGCAAGAATCAACCACAAGCTTGAATCAATGTCTTCACTTTGAATTTGGAGTTAGATGTTGAATTTGCAAATAAACTTGAGCTTGGAATTTTAGTTTCCCATTCCCTCCACCATTTTTGAAGAAGCTTGGATGTTTTAGAAATGAAGAGTGAAGTTGTGAAGAGAAGAAAGGGGTTGGGCTGAGTTAACAAGTGGTTCAGCCCAAACTAAAGGTCCAAAGCAAAAAGTGACGAAAATTTCACTATCTCCAAACATATCGAAGTTTACACTCAAAAAGATCGCAAACGTCATTTTGAACTCAATGGGGGTAGTTTCGAGTCCTAATTTGACCGTATGCTAAAAGTTGCTTTTCGGACCAAAATCCGATTAACGATAAAATATTTAAATAAAGTATTTAAATATAAAATCGATAAATATGTGGGTTGTTACAGACTCCCCTCCTTAAAGAAATTGCGTCCTCGCAATAAATAAGATGGAAATAAAAAGTAACAACCATAAAAGCATTTCCATAGTTAAAAGACGTGGAAAACGTCTAGAACAGCAGTAAATTGAACCGGAGCATCGACGTAGTACAAAATGGTACGTCCAAGTGAACTGAAAAGCCGGTACATCGATGTAGTACAAAAACGGTACATTCGATGAACCGATAACCATAGAAGAACATCGGACACTAGTCCATAAAGGGAATGAGATGAAACTCAATAAAACGAAGTATATTGAAACGTCCGATGTTGGAAAGATGATCATTTCATTTGGACATCATCAAAGAGACAACCACTTGTTGTTTACAACAAAGTGCATTGGCAACACGATTCCCCTTTTTGGGAATATACAAAGAATATCAAGATCATAAGATGCAAGGAACTCAATCCAATATTAAGTTCCTTATGAGAAAATAAATATTCCAAAGATTTATGACCAGGGTAGAGAACAAATTTCTCACCCAAAAATAATGATGCCAAATTTTTGAAAGTGAAATCGATAGCCACGAGCACTAGATCATGAGTGACATATCTAGTCTCGGTAGGCATTAATGTTTTAGAAGCACAAGAGATCGCACATTCTCTTTTGCAAGAGAACGACATCTAAACCAACACGATTGGCATTGGTACTAAAGATAAAGTCTTGGTTCCCATCGGGAATCACAAGAATAAGAGTATCGAAAAAGAGTTCTTTTAAATAATCCTCTTTCTCGAAAAGGTAAAACTCTCAAAATTGCATTTATATTAATATAACAATCTTTCTAGAAAAACCTACATTTTTACAAATCAAACTATCGTGTCTGACTGTCTCATCAAAGCGTTTAGGAGATTCTTATCGATAACGTTGATCAAGCGCATCGATCAGAATTCTTAAAGCACTCAATGGGCAATACAATCACAAAATCATTTTCTATATGATATCAAATTGTACTTATAAATAAACCTTATGAAAAAGATTTGCAAAATTTTAAATTGCTATTTCATCCAAAATCAATATATACAAGAATGGAGTCATCGAGATCGTAGAATTACTCGATTCATAAAATGGATGAAATAAGCTGGACAAACAGAATGACATAATAAGTCACTCATAAGTTTCATAACGAGTGCGGAATGCGATAAATGGTGTTAACTCCCGCAACTCGTAGCAAATGAAAAATCGGTGGCAAGGTCGAGCTAAAAAGGCCTTATCACTACTCCAAAGATAGCTTAGGTAATAATCCTAAGACAAACTCAAAAATACCGAAAAATTCTCAAATTACATGAATGAGGGAAATAACTCTTTCCTCATCATGTGAGCTTAAAGAACAAAATGATGCCATCAAATTGGAATCAAAATCACAAGGGAAAAACAGAAATCTGCTTAACAGATTGAAAATGTCGAAGATGAATAGCCCACACGGGACAAAGGATATGGCTTCATAATAATTAAGCCAATCCTTACAAAAGTCAATTCCGAAGCATAAGTAAAAATCGGCTCGGAAAGAAAATCACATAAAAATAATTTCGACATAAAAAAAAATAAAAAGCAAATTGAGTGTTGCGGATCCACCAATCCGGATTCGCAATCCTCAAAGAAGTCATCAGACCCAGAAATGTTTTAAAGAAAAAGAATCACAAGTTCTTTTGATATAAAAATAATGAGATGAAACCCATATCAAAAAGAACTCGAATAAGATAATCACAAAATAAATATTGTCAAGGATAGAAAATACCTTGGCCAAAAGAAGTGCTAGTAGAGGCTTGCACAACCTTTAGCTTTCCCTCCTTCTTGCTTGAAGTACAGGACACGCAGATATATGATGACTTGAACTTTTGCAATAGCGACAATAGAGGGGTTGCGGACACTCCTTGGCATAGTGGTCCGTGGAACCACAATTGTAGCATTGTCCACGACTAGAGGTAGGAGTCTTTGCTACCGGAGTTTGTTGCTTCCCTTTCTTGCTAGGAGTGGGGCCTTTGAATTTAATAGGCCTCTTCATGTTGTCGTTGAAGTTCTGTTTTGCACTCACAACTTCAACATTACTCTCTCTATCGGCCTCTTCAAGACGAAGAGCGATATCAATAAGCTGATCAAATGAAACCTCGAGTTTCAGGAGTAATGGCTTCTTAAGATTCTTATTCAAGCCATAGACAAATCTCTGGTTCTTCTTCAATGGGGTGTTAATGTATTCAACCCCGTATTTGGAAAGAGATTCGAAAGATGCGACATAGTCTGTCACAGAAGATTCACCTTGAACCTATGCAGTTAAAGCGCTCGGTGGATTCAATGCGGTAGAGGTGCAAAAAGTCATAGCGGGGATGTAGCGAAGATATAACGGGATATATCAGATTACTCTAAAATAGCATAATCCCATACTTGTTGTTTTTACAAATATATAGATAATAATTATGTGAAAAATTAACATTGAATTGAATTATAATTAATACAAAAATAATTTTAAATAAAAATATGTGTAAATGTATTGTAAATGAACGTAAACTGTTATATAACTTAATTTAATTTAGTAGAATATTAGAGTATTATCATTTCTAAACATATATAAAAAATTCAATGAAATTAATTAATTTCATAATTTTTATAGCGTATAAATATCATTTTTCAATCCAATTTTTTATAGAAGATATAGCGGAAATAGCGGAATATAGCGGAAATAACGGGATATAGCGGAAATAACGGGGATTAAATCGGAAAGGCTATATGTTGGGGATATATGGAAAAATCGTAGCGGTAGGAATCCGCTATAAGATATATCGGAGTTATAGTAGGGATATAGCGGGGCATTAACTACACAGCCTTGAACAAGGTCGATAAAACGCCAGGCCAAAGTTACTTTTTCAGCCTCCGGCACAAATTTCAATTCGAATCTTTCTCGGAATTGCTCCCAAGTGAGATCCGCTTCAACGATTTCAGAAATAAGAAGCTCATACCAATCCAATGCTCTTTCTTGGAGCATGCTAGAAGCCACCTGGACTCGGTGGAGATCAACAAGATTCATGCGAGAAAAGATGCGGTCGCATGATCTAAGCCAAGCTTGGATTTCAATGACACTCTCGGATCCCCGGAATGGCCTTCCACCCAAATCGGTATAATCTCTACACAAGCGTGCAAAACCGGATCTAGGATGAGTAGGCTTTGGAATGGGTCCGATAGCTTGAGCATTCTTAACAAGATCTAGAAGCTGCTGGGCAGACATAAATACTCCCTCCTGAGGAGTAGCACTAGATTGACCGGCGCTGGGACGGCCAGGTCTAACCATTTCTTTTCTTTAAGAAAGAAAGAAAAGAGAAAAAGGTTAATCTCAAAATGAATATCAAACAAACTTGATTGATAAAACAAGGAATCATAAAAGAAAATAGGATAGAATGGTACGAAGACTCGAATCAAATCCTATGGCACGATTCCTAAGAAAGACTTAGGACAATGATCCTTGCTAGATTATTCTACATTGTTCCGAAGTTTGGCTCTGATACCAAGCTGTGACGCCCCACCTCTATACCCACACTAGCCAAGAACACTATGGTGTAATGCTGTCGACTAGCACGGAGAATAAGGATGTTGAGGAGCGACCATCCATGTAACTTCTTTGTGCGAGCACCGATATGTCAAATAGTATAGCATGTACATCATTTAAGGAGGAAATCCGACATACCGATACAAACTCAAAGCTGTCACACAGTGGCTATATGTAATCTTCGGAAACAAACATAGAAATAAACATAACATAAATCAGTCACAGACATCCATATCACAAAGGCGGAAAAAGATATGAATATATATATAACACATGAAAGTGTACATCAGAGTAGTGGTCAGAAAGATCCACGATAATACAAAAGAATAGCAACACGTGCTATACAAAAGAATAAGTACACAACATAGAGTCTATATCTCAAATGTGTACATCCAAAAACTACTGATCTAAGTAGTTAGCCAAAAGTCAGAGTAATCCCAGAAGAGAAGTCAAGGAGAAGCACCTGTAACATCTCGGTCTGACCCGAGTATTATTTATAAGAAAATAATAAACGGATCAGTCTAGCTATAAATATCAGATGATATGGTATAAAGTAAAAGACATGACATGAACATGTAATAACCATAGTGGCATGCTACTATAAGTATGTAATTGAAAATCAACAAGAGATAAATCAATATCACAAGAATCTTCTCAAAGATCCAAACCCATAAAAAGGTAATGACACACGAATTCACCAATACACAAAAGTTGATAAAACTTATCAATGAAAATCACGAAAATTGGTGAAGCACAAATTCCGGAGATCAACACATGAAATCCAGAAATCACAAGAAAAGAGGATGGCCAATCCCATAAACTAAACACCGATGCACCTAAAAAGATACATCCCATGTAAAGTCTAACATCGATACACCTAGAAAGATGCACCCCATGCAAAGTCGAACATCGACGCACCTAGAAAGATACGACCCATGCTCTATCATTGACGCACCTAGAAAGATACACCCCATGCATAATTAAACATCGACGCACCTAGAAAGGTATGCCCCATGTAATGTCTAACATCGATGCACCTAGAAAGATGCACCCCCTGCAAAGTCGAACATCGACGCACCTAGAAAGATACGACCCATGCATAGACGAACACCGACGCACCTAAATAGATACGCCCCATGCTCCGACTTATTGAGCCGATTGCTCGACGAAGTAAATAAACATCGACGCACCTAAATAGGTACGACCCATGCGAGAAATAAACATCGACGTACCTAAATAGGTACGACCCACGCGAGAAGTGAGACGAAGCTCAATAAAACGAAGAACAGTCCTCCACGTGGACAAAGAGACATCGCACATTGCTAGTCTAAACCACAAAATGATCATCATCGATCATCAAGAAGTGTCGATTACGCTAAGCTAGTGAATATAAGAGTTTAGCTTCATGTCCCATAACCACTTGCTTAACTCAAATATTTACGAACAGATTGTAGATCTTCACTAGGAAATTGTCACAAAAGGGTTCAGTCGAACAAGTCCAAGAGCTAACCGACAAAGTGAACGCGAGCGTTTCATACCACTCGTTTTACTAAGTCGTTTAATTCGATTTTTCATCCGAGTGAAGTAAAGGCTTGTATATACTAATAGATTGGAAAACGGTTTAGGAAAAGAGCTTTGTAATAAAATAGAGTTGAAATCATTTTGATTAAAGAGTTTTGATATTTACTACTAGTATTGAAACCTTCATAATTTTAAGGTGACAAGTCACAAAAGTGATTGTAGAAACAACCAATCTCAAAGTTCACATTCGAAGACGTGAATAAAAGTCAGAGAAATCAATTCCAAAACCATCAAAGTAGAAGTTCCCACGCGACCTAATCATGGCCGAGCTAAAGTGCTACGACTTAAAGAGGTAGCGACTTAAAGTAAGATAGGTCAAACGACCTAAATGAAGTAAGGTCCAACGACCTAAAGAAAATAAGGTCAAGCGACCTAGAGGGAATAAGATCCAGCGACCTAAAAGAGAACAGGTCAAACGACCTAGTGGGTTGCGACTTAGAGGGTGAACGACTTAACTCGGTCGAGCTAAGAAACAGGGGGATGTGACCTAACAAGGTCGAGCTAAGGAAAGGGTCGAACGACCTAACTCGGAGACAGGTCGAACGACCTAAAGGTAGAACGACCTAAGCACAAACAGGTCGAGCGACCTAGTGGAATCGAGGTCTTGCGACCTAACGGAAATGAGGTCATGCGACCTAAAAGTGATAAGGTCTATCGACCTAAAGGAAGTAAGGTTGAACGAACTAATAGAAATAAGGTCTAACGACCTAAGTGGTACGCGACCCAAGGTGGCACGCGACCTAAAATGGAACGACCTACCAATCACGCGACCTAAGTGTGCGCGACCTAAAGCGAACGACTTAACTGGTCTCGAGATGTTTCAATGGTCAAGCGACCTAAGGACGATCAAGGCAGAACGACCTCAACAACTAAATGTGGCCGAGCGACCTAACGAGGTAATGACCGAGTGACCTACGACCTAAGTGCCTCAGTGTGGCCAAGCGACCTATGAAGGCAATAGGACTAGCGACCTATATGAGATGCGACCTAAGGTCCAAGCGACCTAAGGTGGAGAGATCGAGCGACCTAAAGGAAATGCACGACCTAACATAGCAAACGACCAAACGGGCAGGCAAGGCCGGACGAGCTAATTCCCAACGACCTAGCGACCTAAATCCGAACGACTTAACTTGCAGGCGAGCGACCTAAGCCCAGACGAGCAATTTGCAGGCCTGTCTTCTCCAATGCCGAACGACCTAAGCCCGGAATTTTGCCAAAACACTAAAAATTGGGTTTTTCACCAATTCAATTCAAACCAAGTGCAAATGCATGCGCACAAGTGATAGGGAATCATTCCCAACAGTCCAACGACAGTTATAGGCAAGATGTGAGATTAAAAATCTCACCTTTTCACGGAATTTGATTAAGATGAAGCTTGAGAGCAAAGCAAGAATCAACCACAAGCTTGAATCAATGTCTTCACTTTGAATTTGGAGTTAGATGTTGAATTTGCAAATAAACTTGAGCTTGGAATTTTAGTTTCCCATTCCCTCCACCATTTTTGAAGAAGCTTGGATGTTTTAGAAATGAAGAGTGAAGTTGTGAAGAGAAGAAAGGGGTTGGACTGAGTTAACAAGTGGTTCAGCCCAAACTAAAGGTCCAAAGCAAAAAGTGACGAAAATTTCACTATCTCCAAACATATCGAAATTTACACTACAAAAGATCACAAACGTCATTTTAAACTCAATGGGGGTGGTTTCGAGTCCTAATTTGACCGTATGCTAAAAGTAGCTTTTCGGACCAAAATCCGATTAACGATAAAATATTTAAATAAAATATTTAAATATAAAATCGATAAATATGCGGGTTGTTACATGAATTTAGTTTTAGCGGTTAACAAGGTTGAATAAGATTCCTGAACTGCTGCAAATGTTGATCCTGTAGAGATAACTGTAGATTTTTAAGATAAATCTAACTTGATATTAATTTCAATGTAAAACAAGATTTAATGACTCATAACATTTCTGAAGAGATAATTGTCTCTGCATCAGATAGTAATTGTATTCTTTATTTTACATTAACATTTTTGAAGTTAATTTATATTACACAACAGGTTAAGGTAATGGTGATGGTTCCCTATTTGGTTTGGGCTTTGGTGAAGCCTGACACTGTTTTATTGTTATGTTTCTATCTATTTTGCAAAATTGGTTTTACCTGTGAACACTGTAAATTCATTTTATAGCCTTTAACAACTATAGTTTTAACTACTAGAAACTTATTTAACTAAGAAAATTATTCCATAGAATACGTGCATTTACCCGTTAAAACTTTCAACTCATAACATATATAGTCTTTGGTGTTTGATTTGATACCTATAACATATAGAAAAATGAAGTGTGTGATCTTTAAAAAAAGAGACTTTTAGAACGTATGATGGTTGAGAAATCTTTTATTGTTGCATTTTCTAGGTTAAAACAACTGTTGCATGTGGTAAATAAAATTGATTGATATTTGGAACAAGGTGAAAAGTGAATTAAGCATAATACGAACCATCATTGATAAACTTGGGTATTTATAGAAACAAATCATAATTTTTTTGAAACTTGATAAGATCTGCATCAGTTTTAGTTGCATTGTTTTTCTTTATTTAAAATTAGTCAATGTGTATGCCTACAGCTCAAATCCAAGACCTTTGGCTACTCATACAATATGTTCACTATGTTAGTACAAATTTATATAACCTGTTTGGCTATTTTTGTATTTATTTGATTTAAGAATTATCTGCTACTTTTCCACCTAATTAGACCTTTACATTAATTTTCAGAAAGTTAAACAAGAACTAGAAAGAAAGACGGTTAACTGATGTTGTGGAAATGATGGTGTGGATTTTCTTAGGTCAGAAATAGATGAAAAATTTTATTCATCCCCCTTGAAGTTGTTAAATTGTCACATCCCCCTTTGCTCGATTTCACAAGATGACGAGGTTAGTAAGTGTGATTTGAAATTTAATTAAACAATGGAGGTGGCCATGGCATAAACCTGATAATTTTAATTGTATAAAATTCTAGTCTATGCTAATAAGTTTCCAAAGTCAGCCTTGGATAGCTGTAGATGTAATTTAAATTATAACAATAGAGGAGTTGTATGATATGTCCTGTTGTCAAAACAGTTGCTTAGTTACTATATTTTCAAATATTGAACTCTTATGTTAGTCTATGATCATGAAACATTTTTGACAAATTTCTCACTTTGAATAACCCATATGTTTACTCAATAGTTATAAACTGCATGTGAATCAGTTGTAGATAAAAGGAATGTTGAATGATACATGCAATGGTTATGACTCTGCCATACAAGATTTAGCGTCGTCTAAAAAGCTGGTTATCTCAAGAACTGATTTCATAAAGAATTCTATTAAAACTAGATAAGTATATTGAGGTTAAATTTGATAAGTACATCAAGTTGGTCATATGCATGTGCAACATATTGTCAGAAGCAATATGCTGGTACAAAACTATCATATCCAATTGTAAAATAAGTTAAGTTCCATTCCTTTAGTAAGTATGACCAGTACACACATGGATTTTCTAAAATACATTTTGAATGAATATAGCAGGCAACAACTACTTCATAAATATGTAAATTGTCTAAGTAGACTTCCACATGTTCTAAGTGGAAGAGTAGAATGACAGATATTGAGTAAGAATTTTGACCCACTTTGAAAAGAACGAAAGTGAGTGAAAGATGAATTACAATGGAATATTGAGACAACAAAACATAGAAGTAATTAACATCTACGATCATTAGCAATAATTCGGTTAATCATTAAATTAGTTTTGCAGACGGACACTTTTGGATGCAATAGTGCAATATCCGCATAAGTATCCAAAATTATTTTCGGTCATTGAATATCAATATGCGCTTCACTCCTAATTAATAAAATAGAAAAAATAGAAAAAATAGAAATTTTAATCCAACGTAAACCCATTTAAGTAATAATGCTAATATAAATACAAGAAATGAAAAATACAATGATAAAAATCAGTTTTTGATAGTAGTACTCATTTATACATATATAATATAAATTATCAACTTGATAGAGTAGTAAATATTAATTATTTTATTATGTACTAAAATATTTATTTACTACTATTTTGATAAAAGTTAGATGAATAATTTTTGGATGCGGATATGATCATATGCATATCTGAATTTCATATTTTAAATATTTTTTCAATTTTCAGCTACAGTTGCGGATGAATTTCAAGTTCTTTGAGTATCATTGACGTACGTACATTGAATAG
The DNA here is from genome assembly GCA_030737815.1 of Allium fistulosum. Classification (NCBI taxonomy): domain Eukaryota; kingdom Viridiplantae; phylum Streptophyta; class Magnoliopsida; order Asparagales; family Amaryllidaceae; genus Allium; species Allium fistulosum. The sequence continues at coordinate 705,788,047 of CM060903.1, read as the reverse complement.
ATAATGAAAGGAAGGAAACGACTTGCTCATTGAAAATAATATTACAAATCTTATGATACATAAAGTTCAAATATCCTAAGTGACTAGATGCACGGCCACATGGACGTGCATATATACTCGTATAAGTATTACTGTTAAACATTCTCATTTGATTGATCATCTCATGTACACTAGATCTTCCCTTATTCCACTCTTTTAACTACTTTTTAGTATTATTTTTTAATTTGCATAACAATCTAAATAATGGATTGCATATCACTGTAGTGTTCCAAGCACTAGAAACCACATTGTTGTATCAATTGAAATCCTTCCAAACATTATTATATCTAAAATGGGACGTCACACTTTCTTTATCATTGTCGAATAATTTGATCAAAAGTGGACAATGATCACTCGTAGAATGGTTCATAATTTCTGCAGATGAAAAGGGAAATAAATTTTGAAAAATTATATTATAAAACACCCTGTCAATTTTACTATGAGTTGCATAATCTTTACCTTCCCTCCAAGTGAAATTGTGCAACAACCCATAATTTTACCACTTTAATTAAAGATATTTAAATTATTTTAAATATTTAAATGTAGATTATTTTTCTTAAATACTCAAGTTTTAAGTGACAAATAATAATAATGAACTTATTTTGGAAAAATGTTCACAAAAATATTTCTTTTGGAAAGATATATCGATAAAATAGTCGAAATTCATTTTATCGATAAACAGCTCTATAATCATAAATCATCGCGCACAGAGCTATATACATACATTTATTTTATAACCGAACAAGAATATGAAATAAAATTTATTTATTTTGTTTTGGAAATTAAAAGTATTTATGGCATCATCAGTGATGCCCGTATATTTAAATATTGATTATGAATTTAAATTGTAATTTAATAATTTAATATTTATTATAGCTATTCAAATAATTATTTTTAAATGATAATAATTCATTTTAATTAGTTATGGAGTGATAATAAATCATTTATAATAGTTTTATAAAGATATATGTTTGATTTGAAAATATAAGAAAATTTGTATCGCTTTATTGACATAACAGCGCTTTTTTAAATAATTGTTTAATATTTATTTATATGGTTTTACAAATAAAATGTGATCATTCTAATTATTTAAAAATTATAAGAAATTTTTTTTCAAATTTTTTTTGCATTTATATGTAAATTAATTTATAAGTGAAAATGTGACCAGGAATCGGTATTCTAATTTTCAACGGTTTAACGAATGGAAGCTATTCAAAATTGTTGCAACCTTGTTTACAAATCATGTACATATATGTACATACATATGCACACCCTAACATGCACATGAACATACACACACACACACACATATAAGTATATATATACACTTAAATATATATATATATATATTAAAAATTATTAAGATGTTTTCCTAAAATTTTAATACTTAAGCAGCCAAAAAGCATCCATCAACTCACCTCAAGTACATGGAGGAACAAGGAGAGAGAGTTTTGTTGTGCATATGGAGGTGAGGGGGGTGTAATCAAGGGGCAATTATGTAATATTGCAATTAGATATTTATTTTCAAAATTTTCCTATAAATACCCACCCCTTTCTTTATAAATTCCTGACACTTATTCTTCATCTTCTTCCTCCTTCTTTAAGCTATTCTAATGGTTTTATATATAAAGAAATTTATGGAGAAAATAATTCTAAAAAGAAATTAAATTATATTAGTATATATACATTATCCAATCCACTCAAAACCACTTCAAAACACTCCGTTCCTTCACCTAAACCCACAACCACCACCTCCTACTCCCCAAAGCCGAGTCATCCACCTCCACACCAAGGCCGTGGACTTCTAAGGGTAGGCCAAGCTTTCCAAAGGCTTTCGAGCTTGATTTCGTGGAGTTTGGTTTTGAAATAGCGGAGCTATAGCCGTTTTAAAACTAGTTCGAGCGAAAATGAAGGTGAGAAACTCTATATTTATATATAATATGATAATGTGATATGATTTTTATGGTTGTTTACTAGTTTGATCATCAAGTTTGGATGTCGATTATATGTTGTCTGATTGTATTAACAAGTCACGTTTAATACACATCGAAAATCACAAAGGAAATCACTTTCCTTTAATAAATGAAATGATGTATATGAGATTGTTAAACCCCTTTAAAATGGTTTAAAATGAATTAGAAATGTTTTATAAACATTTAAAAGTGTTTTGATGAAGTTCAAAAAGAAATTAGAAAATGAGTTAAAATAGACGCGTCGCGTAACGGTAGTTCGCAATTTCTTGCCGTAGAAAGTTAAATCCATTTAAACGATGGATTCGAAGTCGAAATTCTTTGTAATAAGAATTTCCGAACTCTTATGACTATAGTTTTCAAATAAAAAAAGAAAATAGAGATTTCATTTAATAGACTTTGAGATATGAGCAAAACAAGTTTTCAAAATAGTCGCGATTTGGCAGTTTGGAAACCAAAGCGACAAATTCTTTATAAATGATATTTTTAATTCTTTAAAAATATGGGATAAATTCTATAAATCTTTTAAAATGTTTTAAAAGAGATTTTAGTTATAAAAATGGATTTCTAAATGATCGAAAAGTTGTTTTGATCAAAAACATTTGAAAACACTATTTGTAGAACTATTCACGGCACTTTTGCAGCACTTTTTATTAACTTTTGAAATATGGCTTTAAACTTAAGTATTCTTTCCCAAATCTTTTATAAATATTTTTAAATAAATAATTAAGTATTTTAAATATAATATCAAAGTATTATAATTTATTTTAAAAGAGTTTAAATAAATGATTTAAAGAAAAGCAATTAAAATCAAGTGATTTAATCTTGGCACTAAATGTCGACAAGCAGACTGAATTATTTTATTTTTGAGATCCGGATGTGGGATGCTTAAACTAAGGAGATGTTTAGGAGCAACCAGTGTCCTGGCTCACGTGACCTCTATCCTGGATGAGGGACAGATAAGGTCGAAATGTTGAAAACGAGACAAGTATAAAAGATTCCAAATTTATAAATTTAAGTTAACCAAGTTGGGTCTGCAGGTAGGTCGGTCTTGCTAGGTGTAGAGGTTTCAAAAGTCGTTGATCTTCAGTACATCCCTCTAGAGGTGTACTGTACGGAAGGTAGTTCGTTACCTGCCATTGTATGGAAATCCATTCTTCAATAAGTGCCTTCAGATTTGATTGTAAAACCTACTTTGTAGCTAGTTTGCTGAAATTTAATCAATATAACAATTTCAGCTAAGATTCATAAGTTTATTTGAAAATTATTTTCAAAATAATGTCATTAAAAATAATGTCTCCAACTTTTGCATGGCAAATGTTTTGGTTATCATAAGATAAAAACTCGTTCCGCATTTATGTGCGGCGTGGTCTTATGAGATACCTTTGTTTTTAAAAACGCATATTTTGAGTTTCTCATACCAGTGCCATGACCGACCCGGAGTTTAATTTCTTTCCCCTTAAACTTTGGGTGTCCTATTTTTTTAGGCAGCCTAGTAGTCAGGTTTAGTTAGAAGAAATCTGTAAGAGCTCAGAGTATGGAGTTAGAAGATTCTTTTGATGATTGCTATCCATTTCCACCACACTTGTGTAATGTTGTATTCCATACTTGTTAGGACATATATTTATAACTATCCATGTTTAACTCTGAAAAATGTATTTAAAATTTTCTACTGTAAAGATTATATGTTGAAATAATATATGCTATTCCATCCGTGTGAGATTCTGTTCTGCCTTTATTTCTTTGTACTCCATGATAATCTGCCTCCCCGTTGCTTGGATTTGCGGCATGTGAATACCGAGGATGTATTAATGTCGATTTCTAAGGATCGAGGTGGCGAGACGTCATAAATTGTTCTCCATATACTTCATTTCTAGTAGCCCTGTAGTCAAAGTTGTGTTGAAAACATCATTGTCTGCAGTATACACCGAGTTATTAGGGCCTAATCTATCATCATAGTAAAACACATAATTAAAATCACCCACAATAATCCAAGGGAGATTCACTGATTTCCTTATTTCAATGATATGAATCCATTAGTGTCTCCAATCATTTTAGGTATCTAATCCATATAATATGGTGACAATAATGCAAGTTCCGTACTATTCTGAAATGAACAAGAGATAAATTGATCCCCATATGATTGTAAATTAGAATTCCAAATGAGTGGATTCCAACCTAACAATTTTAACTGCGTCATCATTTGTATTGCAAATATATTCCCAATCTGGGTTTAAAGACTTTACAAATTTCTTCACATTACCTAAATTCTGTTTGTGCTCAGTAGTTACTATAATAAAAGGCCTATATTTATTCATATATGCAATTACATCATAGCTTCTTGTAGGGGAATTAAGACACATAGCATTCCAGACTTGGAACGTCATTTATTATTGCATGAAGAGTTTCTCCTACTCACCGATATCAAGGGAGCCGCTCGTTTTACTCCTTTTACATTTTCTACCTTTGAATTTGATTAGCATAACTAGGTCTATCCATGTAGGCTTATCGATCACATCAGTAGGAGTATTTTCTTTAAACTCAAAAGTGGATTCATCTACTCGCATTCTTCTTGTCACTCGACCAGAAGAAGAGCTAGCGGGTTGATTAGGTTATGTAGCCTATGTAAATTCACTGCTCCACTGGGTTCACCCTGAGGTTATGTAGTTAAAACCCCGCAAAATCCCCACAAAATCCCCACTATAGCGTATAGCGCCCTTTGACCACTACGCTATTTCAATTTAGTGCCGTTAAATAATAGATCCCCTTTAAGCCCCGATATTTTCCACCACATCTGCTAAATCAAGGCTTTTTAGCACCTGCTTTAGCAACATTAATATATAAAGGTTGATTTCACTAGTTCACTTTTAAAATAAATAAATAAGTTAGAGAAAATACCTAAATTTAAGGCATAAGTGCTCAATATAAGTTAAGAATTTATTGTACTCACCACATCTGGTCTGCATAAATCATGATATTCTTCTATTTTGTTATATAAGATCAAATAATATATATTTTTCTACATAAATGATTTGAGATGAGAATAAACTAACTTTAAATATTTGATTTTATATCTAATGAAGCTTTTTGCAGCTCCGTTATTTTTTGTTAAATCCCCACTATAATTTTTTTGCACCTCCACCGTTGTAGAAGCACTAAGCGCTTTAACTGCACATCCCTAAGTTTTACCTCCCTTTTCTTCTAAATTGATGAGGGAATATTCCTTGTTGTTAATGTCAACAGCAGTTTCCTTGTTAACTCTAGCATATGCTTCTGTAACCATCTGATCAGCTAGATCATCCTCTGTTGCACTATTCGTAGTTGCCTTCGAACTGCTATTATCTTTTCCGATGTTATTCAATGTATCATTTTTTGGAAGAGAACCTTCTGTATCGATATTATGCATTTCCTCATTTGCTACATTATTAGAAATGTTGAAGCTTGTATAAACCAGGACTGTATATTATTTCCAAATTCATTGTGATCATTTGTTTGGCTATTAACTTTAGCATTCTGCTTGTTATCATCTATATTATGGTTTTGCAAGTTAGCATTAGTATCATCTTGCATATTGTTGTTATCAACTTGTTTAGCGACCCATTGGTTAGTGGATTTACACATCTTCCTCGAATGACCAAAGCATTAGCATATAGCACACATTTGTGACTTCCATTCGTAGCTTACTTCTTACCAACTAAGATTCCCATTCATATCTAAAATAGGAACTATTGTAGGGAAATTACAAGAAACATCAACCTCAATCAAAACCCTTGCAAATGAAATCCTTAACTTACCACTTGTGACTTCATCTAATTTAATAGGCCATCCTATGAGGGATGCAATTCTTCCAATACCTTCCTTTGTCCAAAAATCTAGATCTAGATTAGGGAACCTGACCCATGACGAGTTTAGGAAATCTCTTGTTAACTTCGACCCTAGACTCCACTTCTTAAGCTTCATTAATCTTTTATCATAGAAATAAGGTCTATCAGCAAGAACCTTATCACAATCTTCTTGTTTTTCGAAGTTAACCATATAAAAACCTTATCTTTTAAATATATTTAAAAGTTGCCGGTAGGTTTCAAACACTCTAATATATGTTTTGAAAAAAATGATAATATGGCTTAGGTCTCAAGACATAGAACAATTGCATAATACCATTTCTTCCTAACTTCTTTAGCCACTTAATGAGTCATCTGGGTACATTTTAGTTCCTTAAATGTGTGAGGCAAATAATATTGAATCATTGTGTATGTTGATAGATTTAACTCTGTCACCACATCACTCCATGCTCTTGTAGCCTCTATGCCTTTAAATATATTGCATATCACTTCAAAAACAAGCTAGAATTTCTATTAGCACCATCAACCAACTTTGGAAATTCGCTATTGCTTCCTAGGTCAATCCCCTTGCATGCATCTCTCTTATCCCATCAAACATAGCCAAACTGCCTTGGGTCCTCCCTTGCCTTTGTATTCTAGAATATCCTATACTTTTTGGGTTTCACCTATGTGAAACCTTCGTGATCTGCCTCTCCCTCATCCGGGGGCCTGTCCTTGTTGTTGCTTGTTGTCAAATCTGATGTCTGAATAGGAAACCAGTTACTTCCTTCAACTGCCGTGAAACCCTAACTTCCAATTTGTTTTTTAACTTATATAATAATCTTATGTACAATCTTGTACTAATTTTATTAATTAAATCTTATTTGATTAATTTATTGTATTCATTTTAACATTTTAAATTAAATACATAAACTATAACATTTATAATTACACACATATACCTTAATATATATGTATTACATTATTTATTAAATAATGTTTAATTTAATTAATTAATTAATTTAATTTATTTAGTTAATTACAATTTATTTCAAAATTTATGTACATTTATATTACCTTAAACATTTTAAGATAATGCAACATATATAAACATATATGTTATTTTATTTGATTGATCAACTATTTAAATAATTATTTCATAATTAATCTAATTAATTATAAATAATTTACGAAATTAATTATTAAAATTTTAAAACAATTTTGAAAATTATTTCATAACATTTATAAAATTCTACATACTTTAAATTTAACCTTAACTTACAATTTTATTTTTAATTTCTATACATATTTTGGAAAATTAGCCCAAGGCCTAAATTCAAATTTAGGTCTTTATATTAGGGATAACCTTTAGGCTTACTTCACCTTTCGAGCTAGGCCAATATTCAAGTAGGGAAGGGTACTTGACTACCCAAATAAAGCCTAAACACTACTTTTCTATACACCTTACTAAATAGGTAGACTTAATAAGTTGATCCTAATAATGCTAATTTAGACCGCATAGGCTATTTATCTCAAATACCATTGTTGGAACTTGGTTAACATGTAGTGGGTTAAACAAGTGAATTTTAATTTTTTTTAACCATTTTAGATCTTCTTGGACCGTGAAGTCTAAATTGATTAAGGTACAGTCTAAATAAATTTTAAATAAAATCTTTATTTTATTTAATTGATTAATATAAAGATTTGATTTGTTAATACATATGACATATATTGTGTGCATGTGTATTAGATACACATATATGTGTATGTTAACATGCAATATCTAATATGTACATGGTTTAATATGCCCGTATATAAATATTAGAATTTACACCGCAACGGAGACATTAACGCTTTTTATACATGTTTATTGTCCAATATTACTTTAAAATTAATATAATTTAAAGCACACTTATATTTATATATTACATGTACATATACATATACATACATACATACATATATATATATATATATGTGCTAAAACAATTATGTATAAATATAGTTTAAATATAAAACTGATTCAAAATTTAATATTTAAAATAGCTTAAGAAATATTCAAATTTGAAATCAGATCTAGATTCAAAATAATACCTTATTTGAAATTCAAATTTACATTTGACATTATATATATATACACACGAATTAAAGTATAATGTTTATTTTTGATTTTTTTTTGCGAAAAGTGTGTGATCCTCTACGAATAGAGGAGAGCACACATGCGAGTATATATATCACGAATATAAAGTGCTACCAACATGCCTGGCAGGTAACAAAAACCAAATACATATATATCAAATCTCAGGTACTCCTAAGATGAGTTCCGGCAAGGCCACCCATCACACCCCGATATCGAGCTCCGGCATGGCAATCGCCCGATATTAAGGTGTTAGAAGTACCTAAAAAACTAGAGGAAAAAAACAAAAACTACTGGATGACGTCCCAGACTAATGAGGAAGCTCCAACCAACTGAATCAGAAGAGGTGAATAAGCATCTGCTCTGAAGTGGATCTATTGAAAAGAGAAACCGCTCTGAAGCCTCTGATCAAGAGAAACGGGTACCGAACTGAAGAATATATCCTCCTGAAAAAAATACTCCATAATGAAGATAGTAGAATCCTAAATCTGAGGAGAAACTGCTAGTAGTCCTGGATGAAGATACTCTGCTCTACTGACCTCTCAACCATCTGGTGTCCAGCAATCTGAAGATATGAAAACCTGCAAAATGAACCTGATATCCTATCTCCCATACCTGTAACTGGAAAATGACTAAAGAAAAATTAGAATGATACATATATATGTATATTTATATAATAAATATACATATATATGTATTAATAAGGAAGGAAATAAAAACCTAAATAAGACTAACTGGACAATAACCGTATAAATAAAATACTTAAAAACCAATATCAAACAGAGACTAGTACAAATATTGAGACGGATCAATCTTATGAACCTTTAATCATAAGTAAGTTATGATTAGAAGTGAAATCATCATCTAAACTAGAGAAAATATTAATAATACTATTATTAATGTCAAAAAAATTATTGTTGTGTTTAAAAAAATTAATATTATGATTAACCTTGTTAAGATACCTTTTGAAAAGGATATTTTTAGCTAATTTATATTTGGGGTTAGAGATCCAATAAAAACAAAATGAAGAAATTGTAAAAATAAATTTGTTAAAATGACAATTATTATTATTGAAAATTCTTTGATTTCTTTCAAACCAAATAAACCAACTAATAATAATGAATAAAGTGTCTAGTAAAAATCTAATATTCTTTTTGAACTTGAATCTATAATTATTCCAGTAAAATTCACAATCCGAAATTTTAGTTGTTATATTAAAGTTAAAAATTTTAAGAGTTTTAATTAGAATGTAATTAGAATCCATACAATTATAGTATATATGATTAATGTCCTCAAGATACAGATTACAAAAATAACATTTATTATCATTTTGAATATTTTTTCTTTTTAAAAATTCGATTGTATTAAGTTTTCCATGAAGAATTAACCACATGTGAATTTTGGATTTGGGAGGAGCATTAGATTTCCACATATATTTAAATGAGTTATTTATTGTACCCGAAAAATTAATGAATCTGTAGAAAGAATTAGAAGTATATTTCTTACTTTTATCCCATTCCCAACTAATAAAATCATTATCATTATCAATATTATAAATATTTAATCTGGCATAAAGCAAAGAAAGTTGTCTAAAAGTTGAATCAACTAAAATTCTGTTAAAACTGAAATTCCAAGGAGGATCATTTTCTGGAGAATAAACTTCATTGATTAAAGCATACTTAAAGTTACAAATTTCATACAGATCCTTAAATTCTATCTTAAGAGGCAAGATCGAAATCCAACGGTCATGCCAAAACGAAGTACGATTACCAGAGTGAACAATTGTATTTATTCCTAAATTAAATATCTCATTACATTTTAAAATGTTTTTCCAAAAGTTAGATATATTTTGAGTGGCTGGAGAAGCAATTTGATATAAATTGCTATTTCCATTATAATAATATAAGTCAAAAGGAAGTTTTTCTTCGTCCAAAAATAGTTTTGACAATTTTTTTTTTGAATTTGTATGATTTAAACAAAATGAATTTTTATTATAACTTAATTTCCATATGGATTTTCTATTAAAAAATCATTTTTTATTTTCGAACGTAGTTATATTATATAAAATATATACACATATTTATTTATACATATATCAATAAATTATAACTAAAAATTAAAAATATATAAACATGTTTATATTTATATAAATATATATTTCAATTTCAGATATATAAATATATATTATTTTTTTCGAAAATATATATACATTTAATTTTATTAAGTAAATTATATGTGTATATATAATGAATATCATATAAATTTAAAACTCAAATTAGGTTTTAAAATTATAATTACTTTAGAAAAAATATTTATTTATTCAGCATAGCCGAATTGTTTTATAGATACACAATTTTTTTTTGAAACACACACACACATACATATGTTATCTCGCCTTTTGGCAAGGCCATGATACCAAAGAATTGACTGAAAACCGAAGATAATCAGTCCCGAAGATCAGTTACACACAGGTTTACTATGGATACTAGTAAATTTTTCCCGGATCCGGATCCGGATCGTGCTACAATCGATATAGTACAACAAGTAAAGCTATGAAAGTCAACATTCCAAATTTCAAGTCAATCAGAGTTCGTATGCACAAGATATTGATCGATCAAGTCTCAAATGGAACACATATGGTTCGTATGCATCAAATATACATTGCTCCGTATCCATCAAGCTCACCCTACTTCATATCCATCATGGTTAACAACAGTTCGTATCCTAGCACTGGTTCGTATCCATGAAAGAACACCACTTCGTATCCATCATGTCTGCCCCGTTTCGTATCCATCACCTGAGAACATTTCGTATCGCTTCCCTTCGTACCCAATTCGTATTGACCACAAGCAATCAATACAAAACAACACTCAAAAAGGCCTCGATACGAATCGATCATCAATCGATACGAAAGGCTTGAGCCTATATCGATGCGAATGTGAGTATAAACGGTCGATACAAGGTGGTCTCATACATCGATACGAAGCAACCTCTAGATTATCGATACGAAATAAAGCATTCCAGGGCGATACAAACAAAGACAACTTGGTTCGTATCGGTCTCCCACTACTTTCCTTCGTATCCATCGAACTGGAGCCATTTCGTATCCAACATGTTAGCACACTTCGTATCGGTCCTTTACTTACTTTGTTCATATCGCTCGTTACCGATCAATACGAAGAAGACCATGCATTATCGATACGAAACCATCAATCGATACGAGGTGACTACCAACGATCGAAATGGAATGCAATAAGTGCATACGAATGAAGTTACACCGGTGGATACAAACAAAACCTAAAGGAAAGGAAGACTCGGTCACTCGGCATGAAAAGTGGATCGATCCCAGAATATAGCGCCACGTCACCTGACTGATGGGAGCTTGAAGCGATACGAACAAGAGCGATACGAATCGTATCGATACGAGCTCGACAGTACACTACAAATCCAAACTTGCATCGATCATATCTCAAAACCTACAAGTCCAAATGCCACCAAATTTTCACAGGAGCTTGCGTGCAACCTCAAGAATGCTCATGATCGATCTCAGCCCAAAATGACCAAATTTGGATCGATACGAATTTCATGCGTATCGATCATGGATCGATCCCAAACGTCCAGGGATCGATCATGTAGGCCCACCCATGTGAGAAGAGGAGTTTTTCGAAGTTTGAGACAGATATTTGCAGCATACACTTATAAATAGCAGTCTTAGGCCTTTAGAAAAAGTATCTTTTTGGCTCTTCTACGCTCTTACTCTGTTGGACTCCATTGTAATTCGGATACTATCAGTTGTACTCTTGTAAATCAGTAGAAGATCATCAATAAAATAGCAACTCTTCAAAGTGGACGTAGGCTACAACACCGAACCACTGTAAATCTTGTCTTTCTACTGCTCTCTTTTTAATTTTTTGAGTGTTCTTCATATTTAATTCTACTACATATAATCTTTCTATGATCTGTGACTGTGATTGGGTGCTCTCATCTGCAATTGGGTGTTTGTGACCAATTTTGGTGCAAACAACATATACATACATACATACATACATACATACATACACACACACATGTACATACACACACACATATATATATTTGACAGCAAATGAATATATAGATTTGTGATATTATAAATTCTTATCTACATACATACAATGATATAAATAAAAATATAAATGAATAATGTAATATAGATGTTACCTAATTGTTGCCTTGATAAAGCACCCTGAATTTTGAATCACATAGACTCTTTGAATCAGATCCAATCTCTTTAAGAAAAGCTACTAACCGAGTAGATCACCGCACCTTTAATTCAATTCAATTTGATTTGATTTTGGTTTGAAAATGAAGAGGGGAGAAGGTTGGTATTTTTGGCCTAGAGATGGACTATGGAGGTTAAAGAAAGTAAACTAGAAAATGAGGGAGGTGTAGAGTTTAAACAGGGAAAGAAAGAGAGTGAAAAGTGGAGATCTAGATCTCACTTTTACCTCTTCTTTTAAACCAATTCAAACCCATATTTTCAAAATAAACTATCACACCACCTCACCCTCCTATAATGGCCAGCCATGCTTATAGGCTTGTAATAACCCTAAATTTTATAATTAATTAAATAAGTTAATTAAAGGAAAAAGGCGAGTTAAACAACAAGGGTAAAAGGAAATGAATTAATATAAGCGGATATGAGGACCCCGACCCAATTTATTGTGGGAGAATATACATTACTCATTTTTATTTATTTCGTTTTACTCAAAACTAAAATAAAAATAAGTGAAACTCTTTAATGGTGGAAGCATAATAAGGCAAGTAAAAAGAGGATACAAAAATGCAAGCTAGAAGAAACTAAAGAAGGCTAAAAGCTCTATATATTAAAGATCTAGGTGAGTAATACTTTACCCTTCTAATTTAATTTCTTATATATGTATAGGATCGGTTTAGATCTATATGTTTTTATGCATATTGGAGTGCATACGAGTTTACATGCAAAAGTATAAAAGGGTTAATGAATGTTTTGAGGGAAGATTGTGCATACATAGGATGTTTATATGTGTTTTCCCTACTCTAGTGATTTCAAACCTTAATGAAAGTTTTATATGATGTTTAAGACCAGATTTGGAAAGTGGGTTTACAATTTAAGAGATTTCTTAAGATTATATAATTCTATATGAATTTTTGAAGTTTTATTACTCGAAATAAATAAGGAAAATACCCTAAAAAGGTGAAATAAAGTTAAACTATGGAAGAACAAGGGTTTGGACAATTTTAGGGGATTCATCAGAATTATCTATAACGAAATAAAGTTAAAATTAGCTAAATACTATGCAGGGGTAGATATGACTGCGGGGGAATGTAATAAAATAAACTCCATGTAAAAATATATTAACAGAGGTTATGAAAAAGGGAGACAAGATCCAAATTGTTTGCTTAAAAGAACACTGCAAATAACAGAAAGTGAAATAAGATTGTAACACCCCTAAATTTAGTTTAGCATTATTCAAGAAATTTAATTGGACAGATTAAATAGAATAATGTAGTGGGACATGGAGATAAGATTTGATAATTAACAAGGTCGGGCCTTAACTAATTAATTAATAAAATTGTTTTAAACTTAACATAGGAAAGAATAAATAAGAAGGGCAAAATAGGAATAGATCTTCCTTTCTTCCCTTAAACCTTCACCCTCTCATTCATTTCTCATTTTAAAATTACAAATAATCAAAAGAAAACATTAGAGAGGTCGACCATTAATCAAGGTAGAGAAGGGAAAATCAAAAGATAAACCAAGGGATTCAAAGGGCAAAGCATAGGGAAACTAAACTCTATCAAATCTCAACTCCATCATCCAATTTAAGGTGAATAATAGTTAACCATCTCTATTACTTGTGTTTGAATATGATTATTGATAATTTTGAATTATTCTTGGTTATTTTGCCATATTATGGATGTATGATCATTATTTGGATAAAATAATGATTTAGGGAATTTTTATGAAATTATTTAAATAGGTTTTAGGGTAAAACCTAAGTTTTTTTTTCTCCAATTGATTTAGTTTTTTGGTATGTTGTATAAAAGATTATTTTAGAGATGGGTTTTTTGTAATGACTCTAATTTTGACTAACATTATTTAGAACATTTAATTGGTTAAATTAAATGAAATAATGTAGATAGTTAAGGGATTAAGATTTGTTAGTTAAGAAGGAGTCATGTCTTAATGAATGTATTGGTAAAAGAGAATTAAAAATAAGTAAGTAGGAGTAATACGATAAGGGTAAAATGGGAATAGCCTTTGTTCCTATACCCTAAACCCTTCTATTCTTCATTCCTCATTAATTTTAACTTTCACAAACAAAACTAAAACCCTAAAGAACTCGGTTGGCATCGATTTCCAACAGGTCATATTGACGTAGAGCGGTCATATTTGATCAGTCTTATGATTCTGAATCAAATTCTTAACATAGCTTTCAATAAGAGGCATCACTTCATGATGTGACCCTTGCCGAAAAACTTTGAGTAAGTTTTTTACAGATATTTAAAATAGACAATTGCATCATGTAGGCATGTAAGGAGCTAACTAAGTTTTGGTAACTCAGCCTTTTGATATATACCTGGCAAGCTTTGAGTAGTGTCTGGATTTGTATCTGATCGATAACTTGTGGTACACTCCATGTATTACGCCTTCTTGCTATGTTTAAAATAGGCTTCTGAGGTAGCTTATGCCCACCGGTCTTGACCCTTAGGCCGCAGTCTTTATTTGTATATTTAATAGGACATGCCCATTGCCCGGGTGCAATATCGATTTCATGCCCCTAGCTTGGCCTTCCCCGCTATTTAGGGGTAGATTATAGCTTTAGTTTTAGCACCACCATTCCTATTTGAGGGATTGTCATTGTCGTTCATGTCTTGCATAGTATATATAGTTTTTTGAATGACGACAGTGGGGCTGTGAAATTGTTTTCATGCACTTAGCACAATATGCTCCGCTATTTGGGTGCAGACTAGTATGTTTGCATTTGACTGAGAAGTCAGGTTGTGCATATACAACCCTCGCATGCGCATGATATTTTTATTGGTTGTGGCTGTCAAATATCCATACATCCAGTGTGCTATGTTGGATTAGTTAACAAAGAGGGATTTTTATACTGGTTCGAGCCGTCCAATATCCCTACAACTAATTTGGCTATGATAGGATTACTATCGTAGGAATGTTTATACTAGGGCAGGGCAATATAATATCCCTATGTCCAGTGCCATAATTTGGCTAAAGAGCCAGATTACGGTGATGCAAATCCAAGTGTTTGAGTCCAGCTTCACCGTTCTCATTGTTGAGAGTGTCGTTCTTTTCTACCGACCTTGCTTGTTGCTTGGTCAGCGACAATTGGCGGTGAACTACGAAGATATATGGTGAGATCATGTCAAAGAGTAATTAATATAGAGATTTATATATTGGTTTAGGTTGTCTAATATCTCTATGTCCAGTTTATTATATTGTTACTTTTTTATAACACTACAATATACATTACATAAGCAATGTAAATTAGACAAAATAAGGTCTGAGGTGCTTTGAGTTCTAAGTTCTTGGAACTAGGTTGCCACCGGGTCTTGATAATTGATATACCCCATTCGCTAGAGCCTTTGCTATAACCAGTGGACCTTCCCAATTTGGTCCTAATGCCACATTCGCTAGATCCTTTGTATTAGCCATTACTCTCTGCAGTACCAAGTCCACTTTGTAGAAGTTTCTTTCTCTAAGTCTTGCGTTATAATTCTTTGCCATCCTTTGTTGATATGCGGCCGCTAGCACCGCCACTTCATCCCTTCTCTCCTGGATGAGATATAGGGTAGCTTCTGTCAATCTCTTATTCTTTTCTATGGTATATGATATTCTTCTATATGATGGGACTTCTACTTCGATAGGTAGCATGGCCTCATATCTGTAGGTTAGTGAACAAGGAGTGTGGCTTATAGGAGATTTGGTTGAAATTCAGTAAGCCCATGGCATTAAAGAGAGTTCCTCTGTCCACTTTCCTTTAGGTTTTTGCAGCCTTTTCTTAAGCAGTTTTTTGATGGTTTTGTTTGCAGCTTCAAATTGTCCATTTGCTTGTGGGTGAGCAACTGAGGAAAAACTTTTTGTAATGCCATTCTCCTCACAAAGTTCTATGAATTCTTTGTTTTCAAACTGGGTATCAATATCAGAAATGATTTTGTGAGGTATTTTGTATCTAGTGATTATGTTCCTTACTACAAAAGTGACTATCTTCTTTGCAATAATCATGGCTAGGAGTTCCGCCTCTACCCATTTAGTGAAGTATTCTATAGCCACTATGGTGTATTTTGCTCCTCCTTTTAACATTGGAAGTGGTCCTATCCGGTCTATCACGCATATGTCCAATGGCTATGGGATTGCAAGTGGGATAAGCTCATGAGATGGTTGTTTGAGAATACCGGCAAATCATTGACATATGTTGCACTTCCTTACAAATTTGTTTGCAACTTGGAGCACGGTAGGCCAATAGTAGCTATGTCTCAGCACCTTTTTTGCTAATTTGTTTCCCCCAGAGTGATCTTCCCATTGGCCCTCGTATACTTCCCTCTTGACCCGTACCCCCTCTTCCTTGGAAATGCACCTAAGATAAGCAATAAAATACCCTCTCTTGTATAATATGCCATTAAAGAAGGAGTAGTACGGAGCCTGATATCTTATCTTTCGAGCCACATTTCTATTTTGAGGTAAGACTCCATTTAAGAGGAATTTTTTGATGGGAGTCATCCAGTTATTCTCTTGAATTTGTTGAAGTGGAACCAGTAGCGGGTTGCCCTTGGCTCTCTATTGTCTCCTAATTTTGTGTACCTTGAATGGCGGCCCATTAGGCCTGGGTCAAGACCAGTATTTGCTTCGATTCTATTATACTTGGCTCTGCTTAATGCTTAATTGGTATTGCCTTCATTTCATTGGCCATTTTGGTACTAGCTATTTTTGCTAAGGAGTCGATGATGAGTTACTTTCATGTGGGATTTGCTCTATCTTAGATTGGTCGAACTGCTCTAGTAATTTCTTAGATAGTTCCACATATTTAGCTAAGACCGGCTCCTTCACTTGGTAATTCCCTACACTTGATTCACAACTAATTGGGAATCACCATGAATTTTAATGTGGGTTATCTTTATTACCCGGGCTATTGGTAGGCTTGGAAAGAGAGCCTCATATTCTACCATATTGTTGGTTTCTTTGAAACTGGGCTGCACTGCTTCATGAAGATTCTATCCATTTGGAGTAATCAATACATATCCATTTCCCGCCCCTTGTTCATTCGATGCTCCATCTATGAACAACTACCAGAACTGTCAGGTGTTTGCTTCTCCCTTTGAATGATGTTTAGCTGGTAAACTACATTCCAGGATGAAATCTGCAAGTGCTTGGCCTTTGGTTACCCTTCTGGGACAATAGGTGATGTCATACTGGTAAGCTCCATTGCCCATTTTAGTAGACGACCCGATGTCTCCGGCCTCTATAGTATTTGCCTATGAGGTTTATCTGTGAAGACTTTAATGGGATATGCTTGGAAATAGGGCCGCAACTTCCTTGTTGTTAGGAGCAGGTTGTATGCAAGCTTTTCAACAAATGAGTAGTTTAGCTCTGCCCCGGATAACTGCTTGCTTGTGAAATAAATGAGCCTTTGGTCCCTTCATCCCCTTGTACCAATGCGACACTAATAGCTTAATCAGTTACATTAAATTAAATGTATAACTCTCACCTATCACCGGTTTTGATAATATAGGAGTATTGCCTAAATGACCTTTCAGGTTATGGATGGAAACTGTACACTCCTTACTCCATTCAAAGTTTTGCCCCTTCTTCACTTGGTTGAAGAATGGGAAGCACTTGTTTGTGGCTTTGGATATAAATCTTCTTAGGGCTGCTACCCTGCCATTTAGACACATCAAGTCCTTCAGTTTCTTTGGGATTCACATTTTTCTAATGGCCTTAGTCTTCTAAGGGTTTGCTTTAATGCCACGTACACTCACTATATACCTTAGAAACTTGCCTAATTGGATGGCAAAGGCACATTTTAAAGGGTTTAGCTTCATTTGGTATTGCCTCAGGACTGTGAAGGTTTATTCCAAGTCTTTGACATGGTTTGATGCCGCTTTTGACTTAACCAGCATGTCATCCACATATACCTTCGTATTCTTCCCAATCTGTTCAGCAAACATCATATTGACCAATCTTTGGTAGGTTTCCCCTACGTTCTTGAGCCCAAATGGCATTACCTTGTAGCAGTATAACCCCTTATCTATCACAAAACCGGTGTGCTCCTGATATGGTTCAAACGTGGCTATCTAATTGTATCCCTAATATGCATCCATGAATGAATGTAATTTGTGCCTACCAGTTATGTCTACCAACTGATTGATCCTTGACAAAGGGAAAACTGTCTTTCGAGCAAGCCTTATTGAGATCAGTGAAGTCTATGCAAGTTCTCCATTTCCTGTTGGGCTTTCTTACAAGTATAGGGTTAACAATCCACTTTGGGTAGTATACCTCCCTTATGAACCCATTCTCTTTTAACTTCTTAAATTATTCGTGTAGAGCATTGTATCTTTCTTGGTTTAGAGTTCTACGCATCTGTCTAATCGGATAAGCATCTGGGTGGATGTTCAGTGCATGGCAGGTGATAGCTGGGTCTATTCCTACCATGTCTGAATGAGTCCAGGCAAATACATCCATTGACCTTTTTAAGAAGTCTATCAGTTCATTCTATGACTCTCCACTAAGGTTCTTTCCTATCTTAAGCACCTTTGCGGGGTTCTCTAGATCTATTTGTATGTCTTCGAGATTATCTACTGGCTTTAGTTCTTTCTTTGTCGCCCCTAACCTTTGCTCTATTTCACTTTTCGATTCCTTTTCTGGTGGTGAGTTCACAGAAGAGTCTGTTTTTGAGCATCCTCAGAGAAATATTGCGGATAAACCGAATTATATTCGTCGGTACCAATCATGTGCATGTATATTCTTTTCTCTTTTCGTTTCTGGTTTCAGTGGCATATGATTACTCACCTCAATATTAGTCGGAGTATCCGACACCGCCATAGTTTTGAGTTCCAGTTTGACTTCTTTTTTATCATTACAAATACCAGAAGAGACAACAAAATTGTTTGGAATAATTTTATTGCTAGAGTTATGAGTTACATTGTATAGTTCCCTAGCTAAAAATAGTTTCCCTCTCACTATCCTTATTCCCGCCGGAGTGCTGAATTTAATGAGCATGCCCTTTTAAGAGATGATTTCCTCTAGGTCAATCCAAGCAGGTCTTCCTAAGAAAGCATTG
The DNA here is from genome assembly GCA_030737815.1 of Allium fistulosum. Taxonomy (NCBI): domain Eukaryota; kingdom Viridiplantae; phylum Streptophyta; class Magnoliopsida; order Asparagales; family Amaryllidaceae; genus Allium; species Allium fistulosum. The sequence continues at coordinate 705,768,759 of CM060903.1, read as the reverse complement.
TAGGATGAGGGCCGATCGATAATTAAAAAACTTGCATAAAATGACTTGTGTAATGAGGGCTATCCAGCTGTAACGAGCAAACGCGCAGACCCTACTAGAATGGTAGCAGTGTGGTTGAAACCAAATATCGGTTTTGGGTTGGATTTTAGGATTTCTGATGGTAATTTCATTTGATCATAAGCAGACTTAAAGATGACATTCTTCCAGAATCGACAAAGACTTTCTTCATAGTAATTTGATATCATGCTGTAATGATAAGTGGGTCTTAATGTGGGAATACAACTCCTGCTGCAATAGATGCTGTGAAGGTTATTTTCGGCGTAGGTTTCTATTTGATGTGGAAGATTGTCTTCAGAGTCTTGGCTTCCTGCACATACCTCTTCTGTGCCTTTTTTGCTTGCACCAGCAAGGTGTTGTCTTCCATGGATTGAAGCTATTAGGTTTGAAGGGTTGCCAACTTGGTGTTCATTAGGATCTGGGGTCAGATTTCCAGTCCTGTCTCCACCATTTCCCTCTGGAAGCTACCCAAATAACCCTTCTTGATTAACCTCTCGATCTCATTCTTTAGGCGTTGGCAGCTATTAGTATGATGACCATTTGCTCGGTGAAAGCGACAGTATGCTCCACCTCAGTTTTGTTCATGTTTCTTTCCCTTATTCAGCATGTTGTATGCTAACCCACCTTTGGTAATCTCATAGATCTGCCTGAGGGTATAAGTGAGGGGATTTTTGTAGTGAGGTTAGCTCCTACCGCTCAGCGGGTGGGTGATATCCGTCTGCCCTCATTTTTCTATCATAACTAGGGGCAAAAGTCTCTTGAGATTATGCTATTTACTCGGCTTCCTCCATCCAGATGTAACCGTCTGCCCTTTCATAGAAAGCCTTCATGCTATGGTAAGACTTCCTGCTATTTTTGTCCCATATAGCATTTCCTCTCCTAATCCTAGCATGAGCTGCCATTAGAAATGCTTCTTTGCTGGTCCCCCCAATTAGAAGAGCTTCTACCTTGAAGCGCTTAATGAAACTGCGTAGGCTTTCATTCTCCTCTTGTTTCACATACGACATGGTATTGACATCTAGAGAGGCTGCTCTTCCCAAATTGAATTGTCTCCAACATCGAACTTCTCCTGTGCATGTCTCCTGAACAACTACGGCGCTGCACTGGATAAGTATACGAAGAATAACTTGCATCGGACCATCCTTCCAACCTTCAAGATGTTTATGAAGTATTCGAGTGTGATGAGGTTATCTTCAGGGTTGGTACCGTTAAACTTGTCAATTGTGGGGATTTTGAAGTTATCGAAAAAATATGCCTGGATAACGATCTCACTGAAAGGGGTGCAAATTCCTTCTTTTGCCTTTTCTTTGATGTTCTGCCAGTAAATCTTCATTAGCTGCTCTATCCTATCTCTGAGCTAATGGATTTCGTATTCTCTTGGTTTAAACCTGGGATGAGCTACCATCAGATGTGGTGTCCTCATCATTTCTATAGATTGGGTTTGTTTTTCTAGTGGTAGGGTTTATATTGGTTTGCTTGGTTTTGATTCAAGGATTAGCATAGATTTTGTTTTTTAGCTTGGCATCAAATTTTAGTCAAGCATCACCATTCCCATTTATGGGAGAGCCGTTACCATTTCCTAGCTGAATATCCAATGCGATATAGGAACAATAGTGGTGACCTATGGAGTGAGAAGGTGAGGATGGCCCGCAAATGACATGTTGGGTCATTGTCTTTTCTAATCCTTTCGTGCGTTGGTTTATTTGGTGTGTGAAGGATTGAAGGCGACCAGGATGGGGTCTACGGGGGCGTCGGTCGAGGCCCCTGCTTCACCTTGGGTTTTCAAAGGTATAAGTGGTTTGTTGGCTGTCTTCGCTACCAAGTGTGAAGTTCTTGGATTGGAGTAATAAGTGAATCAATAGGATTCATGGTATGAGTTGTAAAGTTTTACTGGTTGTGAGAAGTGAATGGAGGTTGGCCCTCCTTCTAGCGCCAAAAGATGTTGGTGAACTTTTTCGTCCTCTAACTCCTTAATTAAGTGTAAAGTAATTAACATTCTAATTACTCTAATAATTTGAATTAGCAAAATTAAATGGTCTTAACTTTGCTGTGAAGTGATGATTATGTCGCATATGCTTACACAACCAGGTTGTTGCACTTTAACCGTTTATTAAAATGTCAAGTCCAAATAGTATTAATTCAAGTACAAATAAGGCTACATCCGGTACAATAAATCAGTATGAAAATAAAAAAGTAAGAAATAGTAAAGGACACATGGGATTTATGTGTTTGGATTTTAAGAAAGCCTACATCCATGGGGAAAATTTCTCTTTCTTCCTTTTTACAATATTTTGATGCAAATTTCCATATTAGAGAATACAGTAAAGCTTAAATGTATTGAAAAGAGAAAAGGGTAAAAAGGTCCATTTCATGCTATAGTGTTTTTTTATTTATAGCCTCGAGATGCATGCGGATTACTATAATTCTTTTCTCATTATTATCCCTCAGCCCTTGGATTCTGTCAGATGTCGTCTATCCCGTTATCTATTTGGCGTGTTCGGGTTGCTAACACGTCTTTGGTGAGAAGCTTGAGTGAAGGTGGGGACTCCAGAAATTAGATCGAGAATATCTGAAATGGTGGCGAGAGAATTCAAATTTAAATTGATCATGTATGTGAGTCCTTAGAGGGACATTAGGTGTTGTTCGTTGGTCTCAAGGTACTACAACCGTATCGGCATTAACTGATATATGGCCTTGCATTATGCTATGGTGCTTACATCTTTGCTGTTTATTAAATTTGTGCTTATTTATTTGGCCTCGTATTGGGGTGAAGTTGCATTGCCTTGCTTTAGCTTGGGCGTTAGTCTGCTGTGCTTGTGGACATCACTTGACTACGATTTGAGTTGTCCTCATTGCCATCATGTTCGGGTTGTCGATGAGAGGAACGAAGAGCTCCATATCTTTGTCATCTACTTGTAAGTATGATTCTGCGTTGAAGTATATCCCGAGTGGCCCTGCATGCAGCCCTTTAAAGCGCTTTTGACCCCTTGCGGTACTGGTTAGGTTGCCCCTGGTATATGTTGTGCAGGCCTGTTCTTGTAGGTGATCACAGAGCATGGGCTTTGGAGATGAGGTCAGCGTAGTTCAACATGTATTGCCCCCGTTTCCTTATGAGTGCAGTAATTTTGCTTCTGTCGCAGTTCCCTTGATTGCAGAGTTCATGTTAGGTTAACTACTGTAGCTTTAAGATAGCTTCCTATGCAGTTCTTGTTTGCTTGATTCCAATCTTTTTTCTTTCCGTCTAATCTTCTCAATATGAGGGAAGTCTTCCAGGTCTCGCGCCCTGCCCCGTTTTCCTTCAATGCGGTTCAGGGTAAGAATGGATGTAGCCGTCTTCTTTTGAGCATCTCAACGATAGTGCTCTAGCCATCGGCATGGAGCATGGGTTTCCCATAACACCCTCCAGATCTTATAGGGGTGTGGCTAGGGATAGGTCAAGGGAAAGGTAGGTCGGTCAATCACAGTCACCCTTTATTCGCAGGAAGAGGAGGTCTCTCACTCCAGCTCATCGTCATCATCTTCACTCCCCTTCCTGCCATCGATCCCCTACTCCACCAAGGTGCCAATTAAGCCTACAGTCGGTAGTCGGCTAGACCATCCCATAATAAGTAGATGCTTGCCTCAGGGAGGAACCAAACATCATTCACTGGCAGCTCAAAAGAAGGGTGGCTCAAAATATTAGAGGCAAAGCATTTTCTGATAAAGAGAACGGCGAGCTATTTTCTAAGAAAATATTGAATACTTACATTCACAGGTGCTATGCCTTGCTGTCGATTAACAGGTATGATGGAAGTTCTAACTCATTTGATCACATCCTGCATTTAACTCCATTACCCTTATTAGTCAACTTTGTGACCCAGTAGAATGACTACTCTTTCAACCCACTATCACTGCCCCAACCTCCCATTGGTTCTTATATCTACAACCATGTAACATCGATTCTTTGGCTCAATTATATGTTGATTTAAAGACTGGGTTCTTCACTTCAAAGACCCATGCTATGATGGATAAAGAGCTAGATAACATCAGACAGGGTCTAATTGAAAACTTGTAGTTGCCTATCAACCACTTAACTGGAGTTCACCTGGGCTAGGGGTGCCGACATGAACAGCCTGGTTGAGGCCTCCTACTCAAGGGGTCATGTATATGTCCAAAATCTGGAAAGAGCTCCAAAAGTAGCAGATGGCATCCCTGACCAACTTCTATCAGTAGGAAAATGACATAATGAGAATGGAAGATGTTGATATTTTTGATAGCGACACTGAAACCCGACGTACCACCCAGCCCATTCTTCGCAATAACACCAACCGTCAACCCAGTAGTCGGCAAAATGACACCAAAAGGCAAGCTAAAGTCAGCATTCGGTACAACTCTAGGTATGCCAACCATGCTGATTTGAACAGGGATATGGAAACATTATATCTTGTGACCTGGGACCGAGTGCAATTTCAAAGACCTAACACCACCGTGGACGGAAGAAGGAAGAGCCTTAGGTCAACAACAAATGCTGTTGGTTCCACCAAATCAATGGCCATGTAGTGAGTAGGTGTCGGGTGCTCAAAGACGAAACTGAAAGACTTATCCGGGAAGGGATCCTTCTAGAGTTTGTTCACAATCAATTAGAATAAATGAAAAACCATGACAACCGACCGATTATGCTCTAATAACCCAACAACAACGTCGTAGTAATCACTGACATCTTGATCATATGCGAAATCTTGGACGTGACCGGCAGCAGCCGGGGAGAACAATCCCAGTCTTAGAGGGAAGTGGGCTTAGCTGGACTGGTATATTTCTTAGAGCACCAAGGTTGGAATCAGATAAGCTCATCACTTTCACTACCGAGGACCGCGACGTAGTCTCATACCCCCTTCACGACCCTATGGTCATCACTCTTGCAATAACTAACTCAAATGTGCATCGAACATTTATGGATGGGGGCAGCTCAGTCAATGTCATGTTTAAACATGTTTTTTGAAGCTCTCAAGCTTCCCGCCTCACCCCCTACACCTTGCCAATTTACAATTTCAGAGGTGTGGCTATTGTTTCGATGGGCACCATCTCCCCTATGACAACCCTCGGCCAAGAACCCCTTACTACAAAGATTTAAGTAAACTTTGTGGTAGTTGGTTTCCCTTCTGCTTACAATATTTTGATATTACGAGTGACACTTGCTAAACTGGACACCATCGTCTCTTGCAATAGGCTCATCATTAAATTCCCTATATATGGTGGTATCGACGAGATCAGAGGCAATCAACAGAAAGCCTAAGAGTGTTATGAAACTTCCCTCAAACAAGTGAAGAAGGGTGTTCTTATACTTCAACAAGAGATAGCAACACTCAGGGCTGAGTCACTCAAGAAAACCATTGAGCCGATCAGTGCTCTGGTTCATGCCGAGACCGCCTTTAATTCTAAAGTATCAACATTAACTCCTTCCACCAACTCCTTTTGCCAACAACAATCCACCTAAGCAAGATGTGGTAATCAACGACGTGTCACTCGAGAGTACCCTCGAGCTGGACAATGCTCAAGGTTTTGTCAGGACCATCCTTGCCATTGAAGAAATAACCACCGACAATGTGTCACCCGAGAGTAGCCTCGAGCCTAGCAACACTAAGGGTTTTGATGGGACCACCCTCAGCCTTGAAGTTACATCAACTAGCCGCATGTCACTCATGAATCCGAGCCCAATAATGCTCAGGGTCATGCCTGGACTTTCAACCACAATGAAGATTGGGATGGTAGGAATTTTATATCCTTGGCCACCCAAAGGACTAGAGAGCTCATCATGACATAGAATGAGCAAGTCGCTCCTTATTGGAAAGAGGGGACATCTAGCACAATAACTCCTACCCTCTCAATGCTAATAGACTCGTCTATGAGAGTCAGGGCAACATCACCTCCCCGACTCGAGCACATATATCTGTCCCGGTGAGGATACCATAGAGCGCATGATTTACTTGCAAGATCAATGCGACTTAGAAAAAAGCTCAGATCCAGATGATGACATACTAGACCCTCATATGGGTGACTCAAGCATTATAGGCGGGTCATCCACCCCCTTGGATTGAATCTCTATAGAGTATGTCAACCTCAAGTAAGTAGTTTAGATTGGCATATGACTCAGCCTAGAAGTAAAGCAAAGACATCTTCGCATTGGTGAACACATACATGACCGGCATTGATCCCAGGATCATTTTCTACGCACTCAACATCGATCTAAAGACCACTTTCATCCATCAGACGCTGACCGCTCAATCCAAAAAGGTATCGAGCTCTTAAAGAAGAGGTAGAGAAGTTGTTAGCCAATAGTTTCATTTAGGAGGCATAATATCCACTTTAGGTAGCTAACCTAGTACTGGTTAGAAAGCTAAATGGGACTTAGAGAACTTGCATTAACTTCTTTGATCTCAACAAATCAAACTCCAAAGATAGTTTTCCTTTGCCTCGCAGATCAACTTGTTGATGTGACTAGTGGACATCGGCACTTCACCTTCATGGACTCCTATTCGGGGTACAATCAGATTGCCATGCATGGCCCGAACAAAGAGTACACCTCCTTGATCACAAATGTCGGCCTGTACAACTACCATGTTATGCCTTTTGGTTTGCGAAATGTAGGTGCCACTTATCAGTGTCTCATCTACCATTTTTCTATGAACAGATTGGCTGGTCTATGGAAGTTTATATGGACGACATGCTGGTGAAGTCTTGAAAGGCTAGGGGGCATGTGCAAAACCTGGCCGAAACTTTTAGCATACTATGCCAGTACAACATGAAGTTAAATTTAAAGAAGTTCTTCTTTGTCATCCGATCTAGTAAATTCTTGGGATATGTTTGAGTGCTAAGGGAAATGACGCCAGTCCCAATAAGATCCAAGCCATCAAAAACATGTAGGTCCCTTGAACTGTAAAGCAAGTGCAAAGCTTGAATGAGATAGTTGCAACATTAAGTCAGTTCATATCAAGGTTAACCTATCGGTGTCTCCCTTTCTTTGACCTCATAATAAGGGAAAGTCGTTCACCTAGAATGACGAATTCACCTAGGCATTCAAGGAGCTGAAGAAGCATTTAGCCTCTGCTCGGTATTATCTAAGCCTATTGACAGGGAGGATTTGTACCTATACTTGGCAGTGGCTGAGCATGCAATCTGTGCTGCCTTCATCAAGGAAGATAAAAAGCTTCAATGATTGGTTTACTATGTTAAAAAGAGGTTGACTGACCTAGAAACAAGATATATAAAGATATAGAAGCTTGCTTTCTACCTGCTCATGGCAGCCTAGAAACTCCTGCCATACTTTCAGGCTCATCCCATCAAAGTCCTCTCCAGCTAACTTTTGAAGCAAGTCCTTGGCCCCTCAGACACAACCTGTCAGCTACTGAAGTAGTATTTCGAGCTTGGGCAACGTCATATTTCTCTCCAACCTTGCACTTCTATCAAGAGTCAAGCTATGGCAGATTTCATTGTCGAGTGCTCAAGCCTTGACAGAGGTGAAGAAGAGATCATCACTAGCCAATAAGCTTGGTACCTATATATAGATAGAGCATCAAATGAGGAGGAGGCAGGGGCCGATATAGACTTTGTCACACCCGAAGGAAGACAGTTATGTTTTGCGATCTATTTCACCATCAATGCCACCGATAATGAAATAAAATATGAAGCTATCTTGGCTGGCCTTGGGATGGTAAGAGGATTGCATGTTATGTCCATCCATGTATTTAATGACTCATCGTTGATCATTAACCGGATCAACGAGCACTTTCAAGTGAAGGGTAAGGCACTGGTCTTGTACATAGCTGAGGCCAAGAAGATAATTAGCACCATTGCCAAGACTAAGCTGGAACAAGAACCTAGGGAGAGGAATGCTAAGGTCGATCAACCAACCAAGGCAGCAAGCAAGCTGGAAGAAGCTACTCCTTGGGTCACCTTAGAGATTCGAGGCACCTCGGCTATGAGCTAGGGCAACAACCTTAGGGATTGATGCGCTATCTATGGACAACTGGATGGTACCCCTTGTCAAATAAATAGCAAGCGAGGAAATTCATACCAATAGAAAGGAACCTAGGAAAGTCCTTTTTCGGGCTCCCCATTACATGATCATAGATAGGAAGCTCTATAAACTGGGGTATTCCATACCACTTCAGCGATGCGCATCTAAAGACGAAGCCTGCCAGATCTTGGAAGAGCCATATGAAGGATTTTGTGGGGATCATGTTAGGGGACAAACCCTAGTAAAAAAGGTCGTCCGATAAGTCTACTATTGACATGCAATAATAAAAGATTTATGGAAGAAGTGAAGAAATGCGATCGGTGTTAGTAGTTCACCAAGATCCTCAAAGCCTCTACTACCCTCCTTACTCCTATAACTTCCCCATGGTTGTTCGACACATGGCGTATCAACTTAATCAAAAGGCTACCAAATTCCAAGGGAGGGTACAATCATGCCATAGTTGTCATCGACTACTTCACCAAATGGGTCAATCTCGAGCCCCTTACCGAGGTCACCACTTCCAAGATTCTGATTTCATGATCAAGAACATTGTCTGTCGTTTTGGCCTTCCAAAAAAGATCATCACTGTCAACAACACTCAAATTGAGAGCAGCCTATTTCAAGACTTCTGCTCAAGGAGTGGAATTGAGAAGTTCTTCTCTTTCGTTGCCCAACTTCAAGCCAATGGACAAGTCGAGGCCGTCGAAAAACCGTCAAATCCATATCCAAGAAATGCCTTGCAAAAACTAAGGGGAACTGGACCGTAGAACTATCGCTCGTTCCTTGGTCCTATCATACTTCCAATTAGACTTCAAATAGTCATACTCTTATTTCACTGTCCTATGGGTATGAATCCATGCTTCCCATAGAAGTGGACATCCCATCACCTCGAGGTCTGGCCTTTAAGTCCGAGCAAAACAATGAGCTAGCTTGTACTGCACACTGTAGTAGAATGAAGAACCAAAACTGAGCTCCACACTAAGCCTACCAGAGAAAGATCGTCTAACACTACAACTCAAGAGAAAGGCTATGGAAATTCATTATCAGCGACCTAGTCTTGCACCGGGTGTTCGCTAACACAAAGAACCCGATAGAAGGAGTGCTTGGCACAAACATGGAGGAGCCATATGTCATAAGTGCCATCTTAACAAATGGTGCTTACCACCTCTCCTACCTGGATGAAAACCACATTTCCCGCACTTGGAACCCAATGCACCTCTAGGCTTATTACATATAAGAGCCAACCAAAATCATAAGGTTGTGTAATATATCTGTTTCGAAGAATACATCAAATACTCCAAAGCCACCATTGTTCAACACATTCGGTAAGGACATGCAAAGAAGGATGAGTTATTATATGCTCATTTACCTTGTTAGGGACTACCGACCTCTACCTCCAAGGACTACGCGAGCCAGTCTCCCTTCCTTGCCTGTTGGCTATCCACAAGGGTGAGTTACCATGCATTCACTTCCTTGTCGCGAATTTCCAGTTAGCATTTAGATTTGTGCTGGGACCATCTGCAGCTTCCAAATAGCAGCGTGTCACCTTAGAGAACCTTCGAACAACCCAAGCTATCCAACGAAGAAAGAGTTATTATATGCTCATTTACTTTATTAAGGACTGTTGACCTCTGCTGCCAAAGACTATGAGAGCCAACCTCCTTGTTGGCACTCTATCTACGAGTTTGATATTGATAAGTTGTTCATTACATAGTATGTAACCGATGTTGATTGAATTAGTGAGGGAAAAACCTGTTCCATGCTTCAGCGACGTGGTCTCGCTATATGATTTGTTGTTTAGGGTAAAAATATTACTCACATCAGACTTTATGTCTGATCCATGTTTTTATTATTTATCATAAACTCATGGGTACTCATTCGAGTATGTTGAGTTTATGTCTTAGACAGGTTGTTTTTGGAGCAGATGAATAAAAGACGTCGAAGACAAAACAAGAGGCTTATTTGCCAATAAAAGTTGTTTTTTGAGAAAAATGTGTGATCCTCTAGAATAGAAGAGAGCACACATGTAAATATGTATATATATTGCATAAGACAAGGTGCTGCCAACATGCCTGGCAGGTAGCTAATCATAGTACAAATAATAAAGAAAATAACTCAGGTACCCCTAGAATGAGATCCGGCAAGGCCACCGCCCATTACACCCCAATATCGAGCTCTGGCAAGGCCATCGCCCGGTATTGAGGTGTTAGAAGTACCTAAAAACTATGGGGCATCTCAGCGCCAATGTTACTAGAAACCAACATCATCTGAGAAGGGCACACCACGCTGTAGACTCGGAAGAAATGGTAATGCGAAAGATCTGGAAAGGAAAGCACCTCTCTGTAGACTCGGCAGAACTGGAGAGAGTGCCTCGCTAAAAATGAATCATCCAAAAAGTAGAACGCCATAATGAAGATGTAGAAGAACCAAGAAGAACTTCACTGCAAACCGCAATCCTGCCATCAACAATCCTGTGAACCTGCAAAAAGAATCTAACACCATTTCTGGCCAAAACCTGTATCTGTAAAAGGAACTAAAAAATTATAAGAATAATACACATATATGTATATAAATGAAATTTATATACATATACATATATATATATATGTATTAATAAAATAAAGTAAAGTACAAAAGCTAAGATAGTAGGACAGAATACAATACAAAATAGAAAAAAACAGATAAAAAAGAATCCATGATCAAAAGAAGTTAAAGATCTATAAACTATAACAAAAACAAACTAAAACTAAAACAAAAATTAAAACAAAAACAAATTAAAACTAATTCTTATGGTCCTTTGATCAAAAGGATATTATGATAAACAGTGAAATCATCATTTAAGTTTGAAAAAATGTTAACACTAGAATTATTAATGTCAAAATTATTGTTTTATGTTTAAATAACTTAATATTATTACTAACCTTATTAAGATATTCTTTAAAATAATTATTTTTAGCTAGATTATATTTAGGATTTGAGATCCAATTAAAACAAAATGAAGAAATTATAATAATCAATTTATTAAAATGACTATTATTATTATTAAAAATTCTCTGATTTCTCTCAAACCAAATATACCAACAAATTATAATGAATAAAGTATCAAGTACAAATATATTTTCCTTTTTAAACTTAAATCCAAAATTATTCCAATAGCAATCATAATCAGAAATTTTAGTTGTAAGACTAAAATTAAAGATTTTGAGAGTATTATTCAGAATGCAGTAAGTATCCATGCAATCATAGTATACATGTTTAATATCTTCAAAATGCAGATTACAAAAATAACATTTATTATCAATTTGCATATTTTTTTTCTTTTTAAAAGTTCTATAATATTTAGTTTTCCATGTATGATTAACCACATATGAATTTTAGATTTAGGAGGAGCATTTGTTTTCCAAATAAATTTAAAAGAGTTATTAGCTACACCCGAGAAGTTAAGAAATCTATAAAAGGAATTAGAAGTATATTTCTTGCACTTATCCCATTCTTAACTAATATTATCATTTTCATTATCAATATTATATAGATTCAATCTAGCATAAAGCAAAGAAAGCTGCCTAAGAGTAGTACCTACTAAAATTCTATTAAAACTTAAATTCCAAGGGGGTCATTTTCAGGAGAAAAAACATATATAATTAAAGCATTCTTAAAATAACAAATTTCGTAAAGCTCTTTAAATTCTATCCAAGAGGGATAACAGAAATCCAATGGTCATGCCAAAAAGAAGTACTATTTCCCGAATGAACCATTGTATTAGTACTTAGGTTAAAAATCTCATGACATTTTAAAATTGATTTTCAAAAATTAGACAGTTTACATATAACTGTAGGGGTAATTTGATGTAAAATATTACTACCATTATAGTAATATTTAGAAATGATTTCTTTCCAAATAAGATTATCATTAATATCCTTAAATTTCCATAACCATTTACCTAACAAAGACAAATTCATGTTACGCAAATTAATGACTCCTAAACCACCTTCCTTTTTGGATTTACAAACAGTTTCCTAATTTACTAAACATTTAATACTACTATTAGAGTTTTCCCCACTCCATAAGAAGTCCCTTCTTATTTTATCAATTTTATCAATCATTAAATCTGGAAAAAGATGCATAGACATCCAATAGATCGGGAGAGCTGATAAAACAGAGTTTATAAGAACTAATCTACCCGCTCTCCGTAAAATCTCCTGTTCCAATTAGAAATCCTATTTTTTATTTTATCAATGATAATAAACCAATCATCATGTTTAAGTTTAGCTGGTCTAATAAAAAAACCAAGATAATTAAATGGAAAATTCATAGTTTTACAATTAAGCGTATTAGCAACTAAATTTTCAACCTTTTCAAAATCATTTAAAACTAAAACTGAACTTATATCAAAATTTATTTTTAAACTTGATAGAAGTTCAAAACTATATAAAATAAATTTAAGGGTAATAACATGATTAGGCAAATGAGAGGTAAATAGCAAGGTATCATCCGCAAATTAAAGGACAGATAGACCATTTCACGAGATTTCACTACCAACACTCCCTAAAGATCCATTATCAACCGCTTTTTTAATTATATTAGCAAAAACATCTACGGCTAAGTTAAACAAAAGAGGCGATAAAGGATCACCTTGCCTTAAACCTCGTTTAGATTGAATTTTATTACCTAAAATACCATTAACCATAATACTAGAGTTGCCAGTTTTAAGTAAAGTCATGATCCAGCTAATCCATCTGTGACCGAAGCCTCTAGCATGTAACATATCAACTAGAAAATCCCAATCCACCGAATCAAAAGCTTTTGCAAAGTCCAGTTTTAAAATCGCACAAGTTAATATTATTCTTACAACAGTGATTAATGTATTCTTGAACAACGGCCACTCCATTAGTGATATTTCTCCCCTTAATGAAAGCAGTTTGAGAACAGTCAATTAGACCATTCATTCTTTTACTAAGTTTATTAGCTAAAACTTTTGAAATAATTTTAATGGAACAATTAATTAAGGAAATAGGTCTAAAATCTTTTAAATTATTAACATCGACTTTTTTGAGCAATAAAATAACATTTACAAAATTAAATCTTCCTAATTGCAATTTTCCATTATAGAATTCGTTAAACATGCTAAACAAATCGAATTTTAGAACATCCCAAAATATTTTGTAAAAGAAAATAGGGAACCCATCAGGACTCCGGGATTTATCACCAGGCATATCATTAATAGCTTTCAAAATTTCCTCTTCAGAAAAAAGATTATCAAACTCAGAAAGGTCAATGCTAGAATCAGAAGGATAAGGATCATTCCATCTGGCATTAATTCTATGCTTATTTTTATTACCGAAAATATCTCTATAATAGTCGGCAAGAGACTTATTAAGATCATTTAATCGACCAATTCCTCATTATTCACAAAAATAGAATTAATTGTATTACTACGTTTTCTACCATTAGCCATATTATGAAAATTTTAGTATTATTATCACCTTTGTTAATCCATTGAATTCTACATCTCTATTTGCGCATAACCTCCTCTTTTTGTAAAATTGAATTAAGCTCTTCTTTTAGATTAGCAAGAACATTACGCTCACCTAGATTTAGTTGTCTAGTTTCTTCTATCTTGTTAATTTTAAGCATTTCGGAAAGAATGTTATCTTTTTTAATTTAAATACTACCAAATACATTCTTACTCCAATTTTTAAGAAAGCTCCTAAGACCCCTAAGCTTTAAAACTAATATTTTTGCAGAATTATCCATATTTCTAATATTATAAAAGCTCATAGAAATCCATTTATTTTTAATTAAATTTGAAAATTTGGATTCTAATAACCACATTTATTTGAATTTAAAAGATCTATTAATAACTCTATGATGATCACACGTAAGAATGTTAGGACAATGATCAGAATAAGTGTAAGGCAAACTAGAAACTCTACAAATAGAAAATTTATCCTCAATTTCATCACTAACGAAAAACCTATCAAGAAGAGCCATAGATGGGGACTCCCTAGTATTACACTATGTAAAAGCTCTATTAGAAAGAGGAATTTCAATCAAATTAGAATTAATAATAAATTGGTCAAATTCCTCCATAGTAGAGAAATCACCTTCCCATGGTGAACGCTCTCCTATAAAACGCTTAACATTGAAATCACCCCCAAAATACAAGAACCGGGAGCTAAAGATCTAAATTTTAGACATTCATTCCAAAGAACCCGACAACCATTTTTTGAGTTTAGCCCATAAACATTAGAAATATTTAAAATAAAATTATTACTAAGATTAATGAGAATAATATGCAGTGAGTGTTTCTTAGAAATACACTGAAGCAATTTAAAAGAATTATCTCGCCACCCAATAAGTAAACCCCCAGAAGCGCCAACAGAAGGTAAATAAGCTCATTTCCTAAAATGATAACCACCTAATCTCCTATAAAAATGAATATCAGGACATTCGATTTTAGTTTCCTGTAAAAATGCGACGTTGATAGAATAGACTTTAAAAAAGCTCTTATTTTATCACACTTATTTAAATCATGCAAACCTCTGATATTCCAACTAATAATCCTCATAAACCAACAGATCTAGCCCTATCTCCATTGTTGTAAAACTAGAGTGTATAACTGGTTAAGTGTACTTGTCGGCATCTTCATATGTCGGGCATGACAGTACTATTTGTGTTTTATTATATTTACATCTACATGGGTGCAAAATGGGTCAATGGAAATGTAATGACCCAGACAAATTTTATGTAATAAAATTATTTAACTGCTATGTTTATTTAATAATGTTGATAAAAAAATTGTTCTTATTTTATCGCTTAAAAATAATTTTGGTGATGACTGCTACATCATTGATGTTCATTTTCTGATATCGAAATGGGGACGTAACAACTTCTTTATATTTGTTACCACTAAGTCAAATCATTTGCTACTATCAAGCCATACATACATGCAGGTCCAGTTTCAGGGCCAGCCAGGTGGCCCCCTAAGGCAATTCCCTAGAGCAGGGGCAATAGGGTGGAGAAGTTAGATGGTTAAAAATTTATTGTTTTGTATATGATACTGTATTTTATATTTTCTAAAGATGTGCTGGTGTACTGGTTATTGGCAAGCTTTGCAGTATAGTGGTCACAAGGTCGATTCCTCCCTTTACCACAGTTGTTAAATTTTTTCCACTTTTGCTTTGAGTTGCCTAGGGCAACCCAAGTACTAGAGCCAGCCCTGCATACATGCTGTTATTTACTCTCAAATAATTTACTGCATAATATGCCCTTTGTTATTGTTTTTCCTCTGTTTGCTACTACATAGTCAAATCATTTGTTATTGTATAAAGGATCCGAAACAGCTTAGTATGGAGCATGTGATTTTTCTTGTGTGGCACACACGCTAGTTATCCCAGTTTCCATAACTTGGTAAATCGCAAAGACTATATTTGTAGTCATTGCTTCTTTTTTATGAATAGAGACCTTCTACACTCTTTATTTTCACAATAATTGCCTTCTTAAATCTCCAAATTAAATGCGTATTTGTCCACTTTATGTACAATAAATGGCATCATCATCACAACCTACCGTCAAAGAAGTTCAATGATTCCCGTTCTTGTACTTAAAAGGAGAGGAACCCATGCTCGAAGTGAATGGCACGTTGTACTAACTTCATTTAACGATCCAAATTTTGATCATACCAAAGTCACTAAACAACTTTCTGTTAACAGTACGTTAGAGAAGTGTTATGAAAATATTACGATTACATTGCAAAATTGTAACAACTACAGAACTGTTATAAATATGTTGCAAAACTGTTATGATTATGTTGCAAAACTGTTACAACTACAGAACTGTTACAACTATGTTGCAAAACATTTACGAATAGAACTGTGCAGCAAACAGATTATGCAATAGATATAATACCGATTAGATTTTTCGAGTCCAGAATATTTGTTTCCTTGAAACAATATTGCTCCCTCTACGGCACTTAATGATATGGAGCAATTGTTTTCCAAGATGAAACAGACCTGTCTCTGTGATGCTGCGCAACAATCACAGAGCAACGATGAACTCAAGAGAATTTAATTAAGAACAGAGTTTTGTAGGAGAGGAAGAAGTGCAGTAAAACTAAATTAATTTTCCTATTTTCCTTCTATCTATATATAGGCATGGGGAGGTGCCTATTGAGTAATAAGTGCCTGTTAGAATGGTTGCGATAGTTGGAAAGGTTACGACCCTCTACCAAGCGGTGCGACCATTAGTGTTTGAATAAAGAAAATAAAAAACTATACGGTCTGAACAGCCAAGCCAACTACCAACTACAAACATTACATTACACAATTAAACAGATATTATACAATTAAAAACAGTTTATTTCATGTTATTTATTTCATGTTAGTTCATGTTATTTGCAATTATTAAACAGATATTATACAATTAAAAAATAATAATTAAATAACTATAAATCAACTAAATAAAAAATCACAACTTAAATACCTCGTTCGTACCCTAAAAGCACTTCCCGTTCACTCAAATACCTCGTTCAAATGTCCCGCTCAAATGCCATGTTTCCTTTCATCGCGAACACACTCTTAATCTTAGCCATCTCGGGATGGTAGTGGAAAATTGTGCACACATTTCATTTAAAATTTGATGAGTTGTTTGACTCCTCTTGATTTTACATGCTGGCTGAGACCAGTGTTAGATGTCAGCAATAATCACCATATTCTACATAGTAGTATTCTATTAATAAGGTAATTTTACAAAATAACATTACACAACACAATTTAATTACAAATTTTATCAAATCTTGTTCTTTCATGATTTTGAAATGTTTTCAAGTTTTCTCAAACATAGACATTTTATGAATAACAACTTGGCGATTATATTTTATAAACACTTAGTTGCATTAGATGTTTCGCTCAATGGTTGATGCTAGGAGCAAATAGAATATATTGGTCCACTATTTATTTTATAGATGATTGGGACTTTTTTTTTCCAATGCCATCACGTATGTAGATGCTTGATATATCGAAGCATAGGTTGATTTAAACAAGTATGATTAGGACGAGCCAACCATGGCTTACTAGTATGATACTTACTTGTATGATTCTAGGGGAAATTTTGGCATAGATTAGAAACATATTCAAACCATTTAGAACATATGCATGAGGTTAGGAGATGCACCTTAATCAAAATTGCATCTTAATCCAAGTAATAGATTTAAAGATATGGTCGTCTTGAAATAAGTCCTCCACTAGACCAATTTGGACCCCACTTTATAGAGCCGCTAGCTACGTCATCCAAATGGAACATCCGAAGGCATTGGAGCATTCTACTCAATAATACGAAGCAACTAGTCCAAGTTTCACTCGATTCTAACTTAAAATGAACAGAAACAGTCAGGTTGAGAGTAGTGTCAAACAAGAAAAACGATCTGGTAGTGTGCTTGCCAAACCAACTTCTACATAACCAACTTCTACCAAACCAAATTTCTACTAAATCAAATACTCACTAGACCAATCATAATCGATCAAAACAAGTCAAATATTAAAGTCGTAGTCTTTTAGGAAATCGTGAATCGATTGCTTCATAACTATGTACCTATAGATTTCTCATAGATGAACAGTAATTGTAACGATCCATATTTTGCGCATCGGATGATCATAAAATATTATTTTTAAATTTATTTGAGGTCGTATGAGTCTATAACTTTGGAAAATGCCAGTTAGTGAAATTTCCTATCTTCAAAATTTTTCCGATGATTTTTTCCCTGAAAATTTGTATTGGCTATAACTTTTGGTAGAAGACTAATTAGCATCTAGGGCCACTTCCAAAGAAACGATATAATGCTTTCTCTTTTCGCAGAGTGGTCATAATAATGATTTAGATTTTCTGGCTAGGAGATATGGTTGTTTGAAGATTGATAGGTTTTGAAGCAGCTTAGAGGGTAATTAGTGAATTTGGGGACAAGCCCACCAACCCACTTCAGGTTTGGAGACTATATTTGGTTGAACTATCATCTCCAAATCACTTTGACCACTTTCCAAATATATCTAAGCCTACATCAACCCATTTTCCACCCAAAAACTTTTCTTTCTCCTTCAAATCAAGTCTAAATCATAAGTTAAGGGTAGAATAGCAAGGGGATTCAGTAGAGATCTTTAAATCTACATTTTTAGGGAGGGAAAATTAGATCTTTGCCTTTCATTTTCGAATCTACCTTGGTTTGTGTGTAAAATTTGGATTTTGGAGCTTTTGGTGAGTAACTTATCATCTCTCACCTTATTATATGTATCTATAGGTTTTGATATGTTTTAAACTCATTTTTAAAGTCAAAATCATGTTAAAGTAAAACCTGAAGTAAAAATGAATTTAAAATATTTTAAAGTGCTTTAATTATGTTAATTTGATGTATGGTTGCCTTGGTGTGTGTTAGGCTATGTTAAAGACATATTATAGGATGATTTGCCTTGAATTATTGTATGTTTGCATGTCTAAATGTTGTTTGGTACATGCATGGCATTTGTTTGATGCTTGTATAGTTGAAAATGCTCAACGGAGTGACTTAGATTTAGTAACCGTGAGATCAGGCTTCGATGGATTGGCTCGAGATTGTTGAGAGTTGTATCATTGTATATGAAATGCACATGGGTTAAAGAATGGAGCATAGCGATGAAATTGGTGCAAAATTGAGAAGTCGAGATACCACATGATTATGGTCCAGTGTGCTTGGTTCGACATTGGTTGGCTTGGGTTTGGCTTTGGTTCGACATTGGGATGGTCCGGTAGTTGGTTTCGTTTGGAAAAAGAAGACCGGACATGAATTTTGTCTGGTACCTATTTGATTCGGTAAGAAGAGGACCGAACAGGAAATCTTATTCGATGGTTGGTTGGTTCGGTAGTGGGGTGCCAAACACGATTTCTTGTTTGGTATTGCTATTGGTTTGGTGGGTGTATGACTTCAAGCCGGACGGAGGAGGGCCAAATGGAAGTGAAGCATGGGGTTTTGGCTATAGGCTTCAGACATGGCATAGACATACTTGGGGCCAGAGTTTAGGGGTCATTAACGAGTTGAAAGGGACCAAGGGTGGATGACTCCTTGACTACTTGGGATGACCTTAGGTTCTGCGCAGCAATAGAGGAAGCGGTGTCAAAATGTTTCGATGATGACTTCGGGATTATAGTACGATGGCTCTGCGACTTATGATGGGTGTCTAGAAGCGTTTTGAAGATGATGACTTAACGATGGGAGTCGTGATGGTGATCCACATGGGCAGTTCAATGATGATGGAAAAACGATTGAGTTTCATTATGGAGGTGCGTGCAAAAGGATCATTGATAACTCGTAGGGTTCTAATGTGCTCTAAAGAAGGGGTATGTAGGGATCCCCACCTGGATTTTTGATCATGTTTGAATCTTGAGATAGTAGATTACCCTGGCTTTGCGATTGTGGGCCCGGTTCCTAGCCTTTTGAGTGGCATGGACTCGAGCACCAATGAAGCCGGGATTTCGATTGGGTCCCTGGTTTGCGGTTGTGCCATACGAGTTATCAATTATCCAATGCACACGAGTGATGGTGAGGTTTGTATGATGGATGTTATATTTGCCATAGTTATTAATCACTCTAGGGTGTCACATGATGTAAGTATTTTCAACCGCGTACCTAGACATTGGACATTTAACTTCGATAGTAGTACACTTATAGCTATGTCAGTACTTGTGTTTTAAGAGATGGTTATAGAGTTTATTTTTGAGTTTTGGATGTATAAACCTTTTATTTCAGTTTTTGTATAGTCTGCGAACCTGATGTACCCTGATGTTCTTATTTATGGTTCATTTGATTATATTACTGTCTTGCCTGTTTTACATCTATGTTATTATAATATATTTCATCTGTGTGTTATGAGATATTCTATAGGTTCTTTTCTTGGATTTGTGTTACTTTATACCCATGGCTACCTTTCTACATCAATCAAGTACCTCCACAGCGTATTATATATGTATACTGGGTACCGTAGGTGTAGGACAGTCGTCGCATTTGGTATCAAAGATTAGGTTGCATTGATGACCTAAATTGATACTTGGATCCATTAGAGATAAGGAAGGAGCTATTGTCTTAGAATGGATCAAGCGATGTATGAGAAAGCGTATTTGTTATATTTGGTTTTCAAAACTACATGGTAGTGTATATAGTATATAAGTCGCATCACATTTATGGACACCACTTATTCCATTTAGAGAGATTGATCATTTTTATTACAACTTGTAAGAATGAGCCGACTAATAAGGAACACTGCTAGGAACTCTGTTTCTCTAGTTGAGGATATGGCAGGATTAGGGGCTGTTAACCCCGACTTATTGAACATGTTCGCCGAGTTGGTGCATAACATGGTTCAAAATGCCCAAGTTGCTCCTGCTGTAGCTGTTGGTGGTGATACTCCAGTGCAAGTGCCGAGGGATGACTTTACCAAATTGAATAAGGATTATTCTACCGTCGAAGGAAAACTGTTTCTTGGAACGAAATCAGCCATCGAAGTGCGGGATTGGTCAGACACCTATGAACGCATCTTTGAGGACATGGAGCTAGTGGATGCGATAAAGAGGAAGCTGGCCTCAAGATAACTTTAAGCTCAAGCTATGGGGTGGTGGAACACCATCAAGATTACTACTCATGTGGATCAGATTATTTGGGAGCAGTTCAAGGTGAGGTTTGAAGACAAGTATATATCGGATGCTCAGAAGTTGATACTCTTTCCAAAGTTTGTTGACTTAAGACAGGGGGATATATCTGCGTCGGAGTACGTAGCTGAGTTCGGCACACTGTCAAAGTACAGCCTATCTTTTATCAATACTCCGCTTAAGAAGAATGAGAAATTCATCATAGGTTTAGATGATTATCTCGGACAAAAGTTTGTGAGTCATATCGATGAGACCTTCGAGAGGCTGGTGGAGAAGGCTCTTTAACATGAGAGTCTGTATCCTAAGCCTAAGTTGGTTGTTGGTCCTAGGGAAGAGCCAAAGTAGCAAGCTGGTGGAGGAGGCAAGATGAAGTGTGATAACAATAAAAAGAAGAAGCTATTTTAGAAGAGTGATCAGAAGAAGGGCAATTGGAAGCCTACTTGCTATAATTGTGGAGAGAATGGCCATCTTGTTAATGACTACAAGGCGGAGGGCAAGAAGTGCTACAACAACAATAAGCTGGGGCATATCAAGAAGGATTGTTTAGAACCGCTGAGAAATAAGCAAGTTGTGTCTACTTACGCTTTGACCGTTGTTCCAGCTTCGTCGAGTGCTCCAACGGCGAAGGAGAAGAGAAAGAGCGTCATTATACAGGGTATGCTTTCTATTGCTGGTGCACTTATACAAGTTTTATTTGATACCAGGGCTTCACATTCCTTCATATCTAGTGACTTGGTAGGTAGATTGAGATTGAAACCCGATATAGTTGATTTTCCTTTGATTATGACAAACCCTATTGGAGAATTGACTAGCATTTGCATGGTTTGTCGAAGCATGGCCTTATCGAGTCATGGATGTTTGTTTTCTTATGATTACTTTGTTTTGGATTTTATGGGGTTCTGTATTATTCTGGTGATGGTCTGGTTGCAGATGTTCGAAGTAGTGGTGCATTGTGAGAGGTCGTTGGTGACGATAAGGATGTACGTGGGTGTAGGTTGGAGATAGGCTACTTACTTGATGACAAGGTGATGGTTAGCTTTCTGTACTCACTTGAGATTCCGCACGATGGGCTGTGATCTGTTCCTACGGCGAAGGAGTATTTGGACATATTCAATGAGGTGACCAGATTACCACCACACAGGAAGAGAGAGTTATGTATAGATTTGGTGAAAGATGTCAGACTGATATTTATGCCTTTGAGGCGTATGGCACCCAGAAAGCAGAAGGAGTTGGAGGTGCAAGTGAAAGACCTGTTGAGGCGAGGGTTCATTCGTAAGAGCATATTTGAGTGGGGCATACCTATAGTATTTTCCACCAAGGCAGATAGCTCTATGAGGTTATGTGTAGATTACCGTGAGTCGAATAAGGCGATGAAGAAGAACAAGTATCAACTCCTACGTATTGATGACTTGTTTGATTAACTCCATAGTGCTAGGGTGTTCTCTCCATTGGACCTTACGACGGGGTTTCATCAACTAAGAGTGGCAAAGGAGAGTGTCGATTACAGATTTTTGTATGATGTCTGGATTCTATGAGTGGTTGGTTATTCCATTTGGGATAATCAACGCACCAACATACTTTGTTGAACTTATGAACCATGTTTTCAGGGATCAGCTTGATAAGTTTATACATGTGTTTGTGGATGATATCCATGTTTATTCAAGGATAGAGGAAGAACAAAAGTAGCATTTACTGATTGTGCTCAAGGTGTTAAGGAAGCATCAATTGAAGACAAAGTTTTCGAGTGTCAATTCTGGAGGAGGGAAGTGTGATTTTTAGATCATATTGTTTCTGAGCAGGGTATTGATGTAGATCCTACAAAGGTAGCAGTAGTTCAGGGTTGGGATCGACCTAAGACTGCTACAGATGGGAGAAGTTTCCTTGGGTTGGTGGGATATTATAGACATTTTATTCAGGATTTCTCGAAGGTAGTAGCACCATTAACTAACTTGATGAAGAAGAATTAAACTTTTATTTAGGACGCAAGGTGCAAGCAAGTGTTCATAAGTCTAAAGAAGAGATTGATATGCGCACTGGTGTTAGTCATTCCGAGTAGGAATAAGGAGCTAAAAGTATACACGGATACTTGTGGTACTGGACTTGGTGCGGTGTCGATGCAAAGTTATCACTTATGCTATTGATAGCTGAAACCACACGAGAGGAAGTACCCTACTCATGATTTTGAGATGGCATCAATGGTTAGAATTCCTAGCCTCATATAACTTTAACACTTTTTATACCCCTGGTAAAGGAATTGCAGTTGTTGATGCATTGAGTAGGAGACATGCTAGATTGGGAGTGATGTTCCTAGAGTGGAAGCAGTTGGAGTTTATCATTGGCTATGATTTAAGACCTTGATGTGAGCTAGAACCGGCTAGCCTGACGATTAGACCTTCCATTATTGAGTGGATTGGTACTATTCGGAGGCAAGATGCTATGCTAGAGGAGATCATGGCAAAGACAGAGGAAGGACTAGAGTCGAAGGAAATGAAGCAGTACAGGTTCGACTGTGATGGTTGGCCTTGTAAGGATGGGAGATTGTTTGTTCTTGATGTCGATAGGTTAAGGGATGAGGTGCTACGAGAGTGGGACCATTCGAGATTCACTATACATCCCAATGGCAATAAAATGTACCATGATATGAGGCTGACATTTTATTGGTAAGGGATGAAGAAGCCGAGTGGTTCACTACAATCGCTTGAGATTCTCGAGTGGAAATGGGAACAAGTTTTGATGGACTTCATCGATGGATTGTTAAGGACCATATGAGGGCAAGATAGCATTTGGATCATAGTCGATAGATTGGCAAAGAGTGCTCGATTCATACCTGTCAAGTCTAGTGGGACGGCATCCAAATTGGCCGAGTTGTTTGTGAAGTGGGTTGTGCGATTCCATGGTGTGCCAAATAGCATTATAAGCGACCTAGACCCTTTGTTCGCTAGCGGGTTTTGGAAGAGATTACAAGAGGCGTTGGGGATGGAGTTGCATCCTAGTATAGCTTATCATCCACAAACTAATGGATAGATTGAGAGGGTGAATCGTATCTTGGAGGATCTCTTACGAGCTTGCATTCTCGATTTCGGTGGATCGTGGGATGATCATTTACACTTAGTGGAGTATATATACAACAACAGTTATCAGTCCAACATCGGTATGGCACCGTTTGGGGCTTTATATGGCTAACTATGCAACGTTCCTTCATGTAGATGGGAAGCAGGCGAGAAATTGATAAATGGACTAGATATGATTAGAGAGACTTCAGAGAAGATCGAGATCATTCAGCAATGGATGAAAGCAGCTCAAGATAGGCAGAAGAGCTAGGCCGATAGGAGAAGACATGATTTAGAGTTCTCCATCGGCAATATGGTGTTTGTCAAGGTCTCTCTGTTGAAGAATGTTGTTCGATTTGTTACTAAGGGGAAGTTGGCATCGAGATTCATCAATCCTTTCCGATACTCGAGAGGAATAGGAAGCTGGATTATAGAGTTGATTTACCTCAAAAATGGCGGGCATGCACAATGAGTTCCATGTTTATTACTTGCAGAAGTTTGTGCATGGCACAGGCAAGATAGTTGAACTGAATCAACTTAATGATATCGGGATTGAACCATAAGCTTCAAGACCTTGTAGGCCTATTTGTACCGTCAAACGTGATACAAAGCAGTTTAGGAGAAAGATGGTAGAGCCGGTGAAGGTTCAGTGAGTGAGAGTGAAGATGATTATACTTGGAAGACCGAGGAGAGCATGGGGGCCATTTATACAGAGCTCTTTACTTAGTGAGACTCATGTTTATCGCATTCACTTTCACTTTTGATATCATATAGGGTGGTTT
Organism: Allium fistulosum; assembly: GCA_030737815.1. Classification (NCBI taxonomy): domain Eukaryota; kingdom Viridiplantae; phylum Streptophyta; class Magnoliopsida; order Asparagales; family Amaryllidaceae; genus Allium; species Allium fistulosum. The sequence goes on along the minus strand of CM060903.1, from coordinate 705,744,211 downwards.
AGTATCCTACATACTGCGGTAGGCATAAATATCATTTCTTGCTTTTGTATGCATGTTTGATGTTTGATATGGTTGCTCATGGAAGTTAGGCATGCGGGGTAGCTATGTTTAATTTTACGTTAGGTTGTGATGGGGATTTCGGGGCAAAATTCCTAATGGGGGTGGAGAGTACAACGACCCGTATTTTATGTATTGGAGGGTCGTAAAATGTTGTTTTTAAATTCAATTGAGGTCGTATGGCTCTAAAACTTCGGAAAATGCCTATTAGTGACATTTTCTATCTTTAGAATTTTTCCAAACAATTTTTCCCCTTAAACTTGTATTAGCTATAACTTTTGATAGATGCTGAATTAGCGTCTGAGATCACTTCCATTGGAAGGACAAGATGGTTTCCCTTTTCGCAGTGTGGTTATAATAAATGATTTGGACTTTCTGGCTAGGAAATATGACTGTTTGAAGATTAGCAATTTTTGGAGTAGCTTAGTAGGTGATTAGTGATTAGAGGGCAAGCCCTCTAACCCACTTTGGGTTTAGAGACTATATTTGGCTAAACCATCATCCCCAAATTGCTTTTCCCTCATCGCAAATAGATCTAATCTTCCATTAACCCGTTCTCCACCCAAAACCTTCTCTTTTCTCTTCCAAATCAAGTCTAAATCATAAATTAAGGGTAGATTAGTAAGGGAATTCACTAGAGATCTTCAAATCAACATTTTTATGGAGGGAAAATTAGATCGTTACTGTTCATTTTCGGATCTACTTCGAATTTGCTTGCAAAACTTGGATTTTGGAGGTTTGGTGAGTGATTTATCATCTCTCACCTTGTTATATATGTATCTATTGGTTTTGACATGTTTTAAACTCTTTTTTAAAGTCAAAATCATGTTTTGGAACTATTTTTGAAGTAAAACCTGAAGTAAAAACGAACTTAAAATGTTTTAAAGTGCTCTAATCATGTTAATTTGATGTATGGTTGCCTTGATGTGTGTTAGACTATGTTAGAGATATATTATTGGAGGATTTGCCTTGAATTATTGTATGTTTGCATTTTTGCATGTTTGAGTGTTGTTTGGTACATGTATGGTGTTTGTTTATGCTTATATGGTTGAAAACGCTCATCGGAGCAACTTAGAGTTAGAAACCATGTAACTGGCCTTCGATGGGTTGGCTTGAGATTGTTAAGACTTGTATCATTGCATATTGAATCACAAGGGTCAAAGAACGAAGCATAGCACTAAAATCAATGTGAAATTGAGAAGTAGAGATACTACAAGATTTTGATCTGGTGTGCTTGGTTCGACATTGGTTGGCTCAGGCTTGGCTCTGGTTCGACATTGAGATGGTTCAGTAGTTAGCTTTGTTTGGAAAAGGAAGACTGGATAGGAAACCCATCCAGTAGCTATTTGGTTTGGTAAGAGGAGGATCAGACATGATATCATGTTCGGTGGTTGGCTGGCTTGGCAGTGAAGGGGTACCAAACCAGAAATCATATTCGATAGTTCGTTAATTCGATAGTGAGGTGCCGAATAGGAATTCATGTTCGGTATTGCTATTGGTTTCGGTGGGTGTATTACTTCAAGCTAGACTGATGTGGACCAAATGGAAGTGAAGCATGGGGCTTTGGTTATAGGCTTCAGGAATGGCACTAAAATACTTCGGGGCAGAGTTTGGGGGTCTGTAAAGAGTCAACGGGGAGCAAGGGTGGATAACTCTGAGACAACTTGGGATGACCTTGGGGGTTGTGCGCCAATAGAGGAAGCAATGGCAAAACGCTTCGATGTAATGACTTCAGGACCACAGTACAATGGCTCTACGAATTATGATGGGTGTCTATAGGTGGTCTAAAGATGATGACTTAACGATGGGAGTCATTACAGTGATTCATAAAGGAAAGTTCAACGATGGGGGCCTGGGAATAAAATTTGTGATTATGTCCTACTATGGGAATAGCCGCTATTGAATAACGATTGAGTTCTATTACGGAGACGCATCCAAATGGATCATTGATAACTCGGAGGTTTCTAGTGTGCTTGTAAAGAAGGGGTATGTGGGGATGCATACCTGGATTTGTTATTATGTCCGGATCTTACGATAGTAGATTATCCTAGGATTTGCAAATATGGGCCTGGTTCATAGCCTATCGGAGTGGCATGGATTCGAGCACCAATGAAGTATGATTGGGTCCCTGGTTTATGATTGTTCCATACAAATTATCATATACCCAACGTACATGAGTGATGGTGAGGAATATTTGATTGATGCTATGTTTTACATGGTTGTTTATCACTCTAGGGTGTCACATGATGTAGATATTTTCAACCGTGTACCTAGACATTGGACATTTTACTTTGATCGTAGCACATTATATGGTTATGATAGTTGATTAGGATATACCGACTGGTATGTGATAACTATTTGGATGCAGGATAGGTCGGGTATGGTTCTTCATACCCTATGCCCCTATTTACTATATACGAATTTTATAGTGTTTTTGAGATGATGTATCTCTCACGCCCGACTATTGTCTGACCCGAAGTTTTGTGCTTTGCTTCTTATTATCTTAGGTACTCTTAAATGAGTGGATTTGGGATAACCAGTCCGGATAGCGCATGGACCTATATGGAGTACAAGTAAGGGGTTATGCTTTCATATATCTATACTTTGGAGCTTACTATCACTTATATTTTATTGTGTAGTACCGTGGAGCTATGTCAATACTTATATTTTGAGAGACGATTATAAAGTTTATATTGGAGGTTTGGATGTATAAATTCTTTATTTTAGTTTTTGTATAGTCTATGAACCTAATTGTTTGCACCAGAAATGGTTACAAACACCGAAGAATAGTTTTTGTAGAGAAGTAAAAGAAGAAAAACAAAATTAAACTGAGTAAATGAACAAGTAAGTGATAGAGAATAAGCAGTAATCAAAGACATAGAGGTTTATAGTGGTTCGGCGTTGTATGTCTACGTCCACTTTGAAGATTATCCTTTATTAATCTCCCGTGAATCTGATTACAATAGTAGAACAAAGCTAACACTTGATTACAATGGAGTCTAGAGTAACAAGCAGCCTCAAAGATCCCTAGAATGACTCATCATGCCAGTATTTATAGATGAAGACGACCAAATATCTCTCTGAAATCTCGGTTGAAGGACCTTCTAAACCATATGGACCCACTAGAGGGATTGCTAGGCCCAATTCCCAAAGAGGAGGGATTAGTACCGATCCCTTCTTTGGTTGAATTTTGGGGAGCAATCCTTATGGTGGCTCCCTTATGTGAAAATATGGTTGACTCCAATTTTCATGTCATATGGATTATTGGAGCTCGAGTTATTGCTTGATCTTTGATTCAACATTGCTTACCTACTACTTTCTGCTGATTCCTCTCAAGAGATGTATGTCAATCCCTCCAAAGTTGTCCTTTTGATGTGCGATCACTAGGGTGGGTTCCCTAGTGTCCTTATATCTTGCTCCTCAAATTTCATAGGGATTGGACTTGTAGATCTTGAGATATTGATTGTTTTCCATGAGAATGCTCTTGTACTTTGAATTATGCTGGTCCCTCTTGTTGGAGCCAATCTATGTCGATCCTTCCTATGCATTGAACCATATTCCATACTTCGAACATTCTACATCACACATCTATCAATTCCATTCAATCCTGATTTTATATTACCATCTATACTTGACTTCTTGGCCTAACAGTCACCACTCTTGAGTCACTGACCTTTATAGCAAACAAATCTGACTTGTGTAATCAGTTCAATATAGCTGAGTTAAGATGCCAGATAATACTTGCCCCCCAAAGTACGTCTTGTGATGAACACAACGTGCAGTGAATCGAAGCAAGTTAGAGTCGTCGACAAGGAATCTGTCCAGCTTTCCGAATAATTACTATCCATCTGCCGAATTATTTTTCCAAGGTGCTATATTTCTCATTGATCGTCATGATGCTTGGTCGATTTCCAATATTATAAATCCAGGGCTATATTCCATCAGTTAACATATGTAAGTCCAGTTCTGCAAGTCTAACTAGTTTTGGGTATTTGGTCTAGCCTCAAACTTGAAGGCCTGAGGTTCGATTTCAATTCTTGTTGATTCCAAAAATTGAAATTTCAAGGTCATATACGTGTATGTTCATATACACGTTCTTATCGTTGGTTCCCGGACGTACTTGTACGTTCACGAGTCGTCACCAATTTCATTACATTTTGTATGTTCATGTTTTTTCTCCTTCTTTTCTCCTTTTTTTGGTAAGGATCGGTGTATGCATAGACGATCCCTCCTTTCTATTCCTTGTGCTCATAGGGATTGACATATTGATAGCCAATCCCTTTTCTTTAGCTTATAACTATAGGCTGAACTCCTCTTCGTTTATTCAATGCTGATCCTTCCTATTTTTCAACCAATCCCTCCTTTTATATTCATGCTTTAAGACTTGATGCTTTTCATACCAAACCATCTTCTTTCATTTTGCATGCCAAACCCCCATCTCCTTATATAAACCATCATTTTACCTTTCTAACTTCCATTGCCTCATTTTCCTAACTTCTAACTTTGCACCGAACCCTCCTTTTCCATTCATAAAACCGAACCCTCCAACCTTGAGCTTAAAATCCATCTGCCATCCAACCTATCCCACAAACTCGCCTCTTCTCCCCTTCCAATTCGAGCATCTTCAAACACTCTCCCACACTCTAACTCAAATACTCACATAGGTAAGCTTTTAAATTATGCTCTTTGATTTTATGATGTGCAATTGGATTCCATACTATTGGCGACTTTAATGGTACTTGATGCCGCAATGGTCGAAGTGGCTTGGAGAATGTGATTCGTACGATGTGAAAGAGTTCGATAGGATAAACATGGAGGAAGAAGAAAGGAGAGTAGAGGAGGGATTAGTTGGGATGTGGCGTATGGTATGGATATGTCGATCCCTCATTTGATGATGTGGGAGAGGGATCGATAGGGAAGCTTCTTGGGTGGATGACTAAAATAGTGAGGTTAGAGGGATCAGTGAAGTGGATCCACGTGGGAAGACCAATGTTGGAGATTTGGTGGAAGGTGGTGCAGTAGAAGGATCGGTAGGATTAGGGGTCGGTAATCTTTGCCCAAGGCAAGGGGTCGGTACTACTAGGTTGAGGAAAGGGATCGGTTCAAACACTTTGGGATAGGGATCGGTGTAAAGGGTTCAGCACATAGGGATCGGCATGCATGCTCTTTGAACTTGAAACCTAATCCAAACTTACTTATTTGAACAAGTACGACTAATCCACCTCAATGAAATTGAACATATGATGACGATGAACAATAGAACTTGCATATTCACTATCGAAATTGAGATTGAACAATCAAATCCCTGGAACTTTCAACATGAACTAAAACTTAGCACACTGACTTGAGTAATAGATTTCACACTTTGATATGATGATAGTGGATCCCAAAGCTTTTACAACCGATCACAATTGAGACGGTCAGCGATGGTGGTCACTTTGGTCGGAATCCAAAGTCTCATCATTTAACTTCGTTTTCTGTTTTTTAAGCTGTTTATTTTTGCTATACACTATACTGTACTGCACTAGCTCACACTTTGGACTTGGGGGGCAAGAAATTTTTCTAATCTTGATTGTCTACTGAGTATAGTTAATATGGACTTCAAATACTCAAAGTTGTTTATGTGCAATGTCTTCTGGATCGGCCCCACAGCATAGTGGTCCTGAAGCAAAATCGAGCTTCGTGACTATATCTGGTAGGCTTTCTCCTGGTCATCATGCTGAACAAACAGAAGTTTCTAGACCGTCAGTCAATCTGTTTTACGATGTTCTCGTCCTCCCAACGGAAGATGTAAGTCCTGCGCCCAACGCAGTAGGAGGCACCATTCTCTTAGATAACCCGATAGATTCTCAAGCCTCCTAGATTGGTGAGGCTGCCCTTCGCAGGCTATGTTTCATACATGGAATTCCATTCAAATACGTCCTAGTCCCTTCAATAAATGACAGGCCTCATTTTCCACGGAGGGGTACACAGTGTGCAACAAATTCATGTGTTGGGCCAGATGTGTGCCGCCCTTCAATTCATTTATTCGAGAAATGCTAAGATATCTTGAAATAGCCCCCACTTAACTTCACCTGAACAGCTACGCCTTCCTCCATGGAACTTTTCTACTATTCATGAGCATTCTGTTTCGCCCACCAACTCCTGAGGACATAAGTTTCATTTATAACTTTAAACGACAGTCAAGAGGTCCTTCCTATGTTTTCCTTGAGCCTTCACCCAACTGCCAAGTTTTAACAGGTGCTTGGAATAAACTTTCTCTTTTCAAACATGAGTGTTTCTATGTTCAGTGTTTGCCTGGTCTCGCAAGGCGATGGTTGGAAGGACGTAAGTGTTGTCTTCACTTCACTCTTATATCTGTTAATCCAAGTCATATTTTTGAATCAACTAACATCCTGAATATCTACAGATGTCCGCCCACATCCTAAGGGCATTAGTTTTTCAAGAGCGATCTTAGCTATTTGTTCCACTCCTGTCGAAGACAAGGACATTAGACTTCTCGTAACTGATGAGTTATTGTCTCTATTCGGGCTGCTGGAAGAGGGTCGTAGCATTGGGCTCTTCGGAAGTGCAGCATTACCGAGAAATGTCGTAGAGCAAGAAAGGGATGTCAACAATCATGTCGTGCCCTCGGTCGAGGGGACTTAGGATGACGTTGAAGAAGGCGAAATTAGGGATGCCCAGACCAATGAGTCTGGCGATGCTGATGTAGGCACAGGCAAGGCGCCTGTGGTCGAATAATCAAAAGGTGAACAATCCTAAACACCAACTAAGAGAAGGAAGAAATTGGCATATAAACTTCATAGAAGAAAAACTGCTAAGGATCCGGAATTTGTTATCACTTCTGTTAACGAAGAGTCATCTTCCCAACACCTAGAAAATTCAATAAAAGGATTTTCAAATCTCCAGATTCCCGATGACATTATGACCTATGACTTTCTAAACATCAATATCGAGGGGCTCAATTCTCCTGCTAGGAGTGGTGGGGGCATTCTTCCTACCGATAGAGGAGAGAAAACATCTATAAGCAAGGCTACAACTATTGGTCCGTCAGGGGGAATACTAGGACACACACAATCACATGCACTCCACTACACGCTCTTTATCAATCTTTTGCATAATGGTTACTTACATGTTCTCATTTGGTCTTTGCAGTGCAATGAATCAGTCTCGGGCTTTTGATCGCCTAAGGGGTTCTTCGATGCATTATGTATCTAGCCGCGACTCAGAATCTGGCAGGCGTAGGGAAAGAGACGATGAATGGAAAAAAGCTAGCGTTCAAGGGAATCTTCTTCTTCTAAGCATAAGTCCCAGTCTTGGTTATTCCAACAAGGAGACCAGTCCAATCTTCATGTTTATAGTGGAGATCAGACTTCCTTCCATGGACCTCAAATTGCCATATCACATGAGCAGCACTTTGGTTTTTCTAGCTCTTGGCAATCTCGTGACTGCAGATCGAGCAAGCATCCAATTGCCACTTTCGATCCATCCTTGCCGATCGCTACTCCTGATACTTCAACAACGGAGAAATTGGCCGAACTTAAGGCCATTTTCCCAAAAATATATTTTGATGGGCTTAAATTTCTTCCCACAATTCATATGATCCTGGGGCAAGCCAAAGCAAGCTCTCTTGCATGTGTTAAAGATGTTGTCGTGTAGCATGAGACGTTTCGGCACTTAGTGAAAAAAATCTCCAAGGTGCTAATAAAGCGACAATATGAAATAGATCATCCCAAGCTAGAGGCGATCCACGATAAAGATATAATCAAGCACCAAGATAGTGAGATAGTGGAGTTGGCAACAAAACCTACTAAAGCTGAAAAGAGTGCCAAGGAAACGCCAGAGGCAGCGAATCATTTGGAAGCACTCCATAAGAAAGAACTCGATGTTGCCTTCAATCGCAGTAGTGCACTTGCTCTGGAAAAGGATTCCTTGCAAAAGGAGAAAGGTATCTTGGCTCACCGCGTTGAGGAGCTTGAAGAGCTTCTAAGGAAAGAAAGGGAAGAAAAGGTTGAGGCTCAGGAAGAATAACAGAGGAATTGCGAAGAGGCTGTTGAAGCCACGAGTTTGAAAATCAAATTTGATGAGCAATTTGCCAAAATAAAAGCTCTTAAAGAAGAGGCACGAGAGGAAGGCTGCAAGGAGATGATGGAACAAATTGAAGCTCAAGCGGATGATGCTAAAGAGTCATGTCAAAATGAAATTAAGGACATGTTTAATCCACTGATCATCGAATACAATGCTAAAGTCCTCATCCACCATGACTTGAGTTTTCTTGGCGAAGGTAATCCTGAGTCACTTGCTGAAGCCTGGGAGTATATCATCGAGATGAAAAAGAGGGAGCTGGGCAAAACCGATTTAGATGAAGAGAAATTGGTGCGGGAGATCCTTCACGAAAATGAACCTCTAGACCTTGCCACCGCAAGACTCCGATATTTCGACATTTTAGCACCTTCTGATAAAGGGAAATCTATTGCTGAATCCTTAGTGGTCCTAAGGGACCCTCTTCTTTCCAAGTGGCTGGAGCGTCGAGTTCTTTTGTCCCGGGGAAAGACTTAAGCTACGATCCGGAAAAACCCGGTTACTAATCTATAGTGCTAACCCCTATTCCATAAGGGGGCACTCCAGTGACAACCGAGAGCTAGCCGGATGCGGGTAATCCATTTTACTCTCCACTCTTCAAGAGGTTTTGTTCTTCATGACTAATGGTTTTAGGCTTATCTCCTTGTTTTGACAAATCTGCAGGTCTTCCGAGTCCCAGCCAAACTCCTAAAAGTGACGCTTCCATGGAGCAACAATAGAAATCAATAGAGATTCCAGGGGTCACCGATGTTCTGGGGCCCGATGTTCAAGTCATCAGAGCACTTGACGATGATAAGGCTGAAGATCTGCTATCAGTAGATGAATCTGATGATGTTGTGATTACCAACACCTCCGAAAGCACTGATGAGATCATCCTGAAGGAGCGCATTGAGAAGGAGGAGTTGCTGAAGAGAAAGGCCAAAGCTGAACCCAACAAGGTTGACATTGATGATCCATATCTTGTCCCACTACAAGTGATTCCACCTGGTGGGTCGATTCCCAAAGAACTCCCTCCAAGCTTCGAACGCTCTCTCTCCAAAGGTAGTAAAGGATCAAGGAAGAGAACAAGCGGAAGTTTAGACAGCGCTACTCCCGAAAAATCCAAAAAGGAGAGAAGATCGAAGAAGTAGCCGTCGCTTCGGCTCAGTGTGTACATAGTTTGCATAGCTGTTTGTTCGTTGTTTTTTTATTTGTCGTGGTTGTACGGGTACGACCTCGGTTTTTTAAATAAACTTGTACCAAAATTTTGAAACTTATTATGTGATTAAAAGTTTTTGTTTTTTGTTGAGCTCTCATGTGAAGTGTTATTTAAGTAGTTGAACTATTAATTTCCATTCAATGTACTTATAATTCATTGTTCGTTAATTCTGATAATAATCCACTAGATCTATCCCAAGGCCTCCATGTGGTCGGGGCCTTGAGTCGCATCAAACGCTAGGCTCAAGCCTTAGTGTTACGCCGTCGAATTCAGCGGTTTGAGTAATTATACTCCTACCCCCAGTCATGGGTTAGCGGGATTAGACATTGGATGGTCGAACTCCATCCTTAGCGAGTTTATACTCCTCCTATAGATTTCAAGCCGGAGTTCATGGAACAGTGAATGGTCGAACCGCACTCTGGTGGTTGCACCCAATTTATGTTTATACTCTAGTCAGCACTTTGGGGACCTAGGGTTATTTTGCTGGTAGTCGATTCACACCCGACTTATGTTTATACTCTAGTCCGCACTATGGGGACTTAGACTTATTTCGCAGGTGGTCGATTCACACTCGATTTATGTTTATACTCCAGTCTGCACTCTGAGGACCTAGAGTCATTTTGTGGGTGGTCAATTCACACCTGATTTATGTTTATACTTTAGTCCGCACTCTGGGGACTTAGAGTTATTTCGGAGAGTGGTCGGATCGTACTTTCCTTAATTGATTGATTTGCCCTCTAAGGTCCAGTGTTTGATTTAGCGAGCGATCGATCGTGTCACGATCTCTCTTATTTTATTTCAATCCCATTGTTCGGCGAGATTTATTCGATCATCAGATGGTTGAGTCATATTCATTCCTCATTGTGTATCCTGTCTAATGGATTATGAATGAGAGTTATCAAATGGACAATCAGACCATGCTCATCTTGTTTAGTCCTATTGGGAACTAGCGTAATTGGTTAATTCCAAACTCTGAGAACCTATTCGAACATATCGACAGCAACCAGTTTCGTCATGTAACTAAAACATAATGCTATACTAAACATAGATATAAAGGAAGTTCGAAACTTTATTTGCAAAATGGAAAGGAATGACATAAACTATCTTATTACATATCTGGAAAGTCAAACGTTAAAGAAAATTCTAAAAGCAAATACAACTGAATGAAAATGAAATAAATTAAGTGAAATAGCATCATAAATGCTCGCTATTTCACACCCTTGGGAGTGTGATGCCATCAACAGTCGCTAGCCTGAAAGTTCCCTCTCCCAGCCTCTATTCAATGACATACGGTCCTTTCCAGAGTGGATTCATATGTGATGGGCAAGGAAAAACATCTTTCAAGACAAGATCACTGATTTCAAAGGTTCTAGGTCGGACATTAATGTTGTAATATCGGGCGACTTGGTGTCAATGCACAGCTGCCCTCAAATCGGCTTCCTCACGCTTCTTCTCTATAAAGTCGAGAGATTCTAAAAGGGGATCTTTATTCATTTTGGGATTGTAGCAAGTCAATCGATGAGAAGGAACTTCAAGCTCGACAAAAATGATGACTTCAGAATCGTAAGCAAGGGCGAATGGAGAATGGCCAGCCGCGGACTTATGGGTGGTCCTGTAAGCCTATAGTGCTGTCGGGAGTTCATTCACCCACATAGCTCTAGCCTTTTCCAAACGCTTCTTCAGAATGGACTTTATAATTTTGTTCACAGCTTCAACCTGTCCATTTGCTTGAGGGTGAGCGACTGCTACAAACCTCCTTTCAATATGATACCTCCGCCAAAAGTCTTTCAATTCACCACTGTCGAATTGAGTCCCATTATCTGTTACAATAGTTCATGGAAGACCGAAACGACAGATGATGTTCCAGACAATGAAGTTGATTACTTTCTTGGTTGTGATCGTGGCTAAAGGTTCTACTTCGACCCATTTGGTAAAGAATCAACTACGATGATAGCATACTTTGCACCACCTTTAGAGATCGGTAAGGAACCGATAACATCTATACCCCACATGGCAAATGGCCATGGGCTGAGCCTTTGTGAGATTTCCGTCGGCGGAGCTCTTGGAACTTTTGCATATATCTGGCACTTGTCACATCGTCTTACACAGCCAGTGGCATCTCGGTTGACGGTTGGCCAATAATATCCGTAATGAAGTATTTTCTCTGCTAAAATTTGCCCCCAATGTGATCGCTACATTCCCCTTCATGAAGTTCTTTAAGGACCCATTTTATCTCATCATGAGCGATACAACGGAGTAGGGGAATGAAAAACCCTTTATGTACATAATTCCTTCTTGCATGATATATCGCGAAGCTTTATGAAGGACTTGTCGCTTTTCATTCCTTTGTTTAGGTAGGACTCCCTGTAGCAAATAGTTTTTTATTGGAGTCATCCACGATTTCCTCTCAGGCTTCGCCTTTAGTACCCGGTCGATTTCTATCAGGTTTATACTCAGGGCATTTAATACTTTGATCCAAACCAAGCCCGTCTGTTGTGCATCGCCGGTGCTAGCAAACTTATCCAATGAATTAGCCTCTCTGTTTTGATCCCGTGGAATATACGAAATGTCATAGTACTCAAATTCAGTCAGCAACTCTTGGACTTGGGTAAGGTATGGGGCAAGCCGTTGCCATTTAGCTTGATAATCTCCTCTGACTTGGTATACTACTAACTGTGAATTGCAAAAGATTTAAAGTGAATTTATTATCAATTCCCTCATGAGTTTAAGTCCAGCAATTAGAGCCTCGTACTCAGCTTCATTCTTTGTCGCTAGGAAATCAAGCTTTAGAGCATAACAAATCGACCGATCTTTGGGAGTTACAAGCACAATTCCAGCTCCATAACAATGACCATTGGATGCTCCATCAACATACAATTTCCACCCTATGGTGGGGATTTCACTACTCTTCGAGGAATCATCCTGCGCAGTGATTCTGCTATAAAATCCGCCAGTGCCTAACCCTGGATAGCCCTCTGAGGGAGGTAAGTGATATCGAGTTGACTAAGCTCGATATTCCACTTGGGTAATCTTCCAAACATCTCAGGTCGCTGCAGGACCTATCGTAATGGCTGGTCGGTGTAAACATTGATCGGGTGAGCTTGGAAGTACAAGCGGAGCTTTCATGATGCAATTAGCAAGCAGTATGCCAGTTTTTTTAATTTTCCAATAGTTCCTTTCAGCTTCTATCAATCGCTTGCTGATGTAATAAACCAGTCTCTGAATTTGGTTCTCCTCAAGAAGTAATAAGGCACTAATAGCATTTATCAACACGACCAAATAGATGCATAAATCTTCATGATCAACTGGCTTTGACAAGATGGGGGGTCTCTCCAAATGATTCCCTAAAACTTGAAATGCGTCTTTACAATCCTGTGTCCATTCGAAGTTTCTTTTTCCTTTCCCAATCAAGTCAAAGAAAAGGAATGCATTTATCTGTAGTCTAGAAATGAATCGGCTTAAGGCAGCAACTTTTCCATTCAGACTCTGTACTTGTTTAATAGTCTTTGGTGCTTAGGTATCGTGGATGGTCTGAATCTTCTTGGGATTAGCTTCTTTTCCATGGATGTTAACAATAGAACCCAAGAACTTCCCTGATGCTACGCCAAAAGAACACTTCAAAGGATTAATTTGCATCTTGTAATGTTAGAGGATGCCAAACATTTCTGCCAAGTCTCTAATATGGTCGCTTGATCGTCGTGACTTCACGAGCATATCATCCACATATACTTCCATCTTTTTTCCAATCCGATCTTTAAACATCCCATTGACTAAGCGCTAGTAAGTCACTCCTACATTCTTTAGTCCAAACAGCATCACCACATAGTAATATAATTCAACATCGGTAATGAAACTGGTGTGCTCTTGTTCGGGAATGTGCATCGGGATTTGGTTATATCTCGAGTACACATTCATGTCCCGCGGTTGAGTCCACCTGCTGGTCGATCCTCGAAAGGGGGAAACTGTCTTTTGGACACGCCTTGTTCAAGTCTGAGTAATCAATGCATGTTCTCCATTTCCCGTTCACCATTTTCACAAACAGAGGAATAGATACCCACTTAGGGTAGAAGGCATCGCGGATAAACCACCTCCTCTTTGAGAGCAGCAGATCTCTTCGGATTCATGCCACATCTTTTTGCTTTACTAGGACATGCCTTAGGTCGGTATTCAATGCATGGATCGCAATGGCAGGTGAGATTCCACACATGTCAGAGTGAGTCCAAGCGAACACGTCTAGATTTGTTCGGAAGAACCCAGCAAGTTCTTTCATCATCGGGGGGTTGTGTTGTGATCCGATCTTTAGGACCCGTGATGGGTCGTCGTGGCTGACTATGATGTCAATCGTCAGCTCAGCCGAAGCAGCCTCGGTCTCTTTGGGCTCCTTCTCATCATATCTCAGATCTATATCTCTATAGAACCGACTGTGGCGCCCAAGCCAAGGCTTAGGCACTAGTTATTAATCTTTGGTAGCTTAGATGTAGACAGTCTTGTCACCTGATTACCATGAACAATTCCAACACCATTATCTATCGGAAACTTCAAAGTCAAACTCCATGGGGCAAGGGTTGCCTGGAATTCGGCTAGGGCCGGTTGGCCCAGAAAAATGTTGTAAGGAAAGTCAACATCTAAAACAATAAATGACAAGATCTGCATTCTCCTAAGGTCACCTTCTCCCTACTCTACAGGTAATTCAACATAACCAACTGCTTCAGTTGCAACACCGTTAAAACCGTGAACATGGGTTTTAGACGGCTTTAAGTCCTTGGCTTCCATTTTCATTTGATCATAAGCTTTTTTGAAATTTATATTTATTGAACTTCCACGATTAATCAATATTTTTCTCACCAAAGCGGTGCCGATCATGGCCGAAATGACCATTGGGTCAATCGTCGGAGATTCCACCTTGTCCGCATCTCTGTTTCTAAACACGATATCATCTATAATTGTATGTTGCTATTTTTTTGGGAGCTCCATCTTCTGTATTCGAACAATATTCAAAATCCACATGCTTAAGCACGCTAGCATAGCGCTCCATCTCATGCCAACTCTTATTTGCTGGGTGCGGTCCTCCAACTATCGTATTTATTCCAATCTTCCACCAGTTCATGTAGGCTCCTCAACCTTGCACGGTACTTGTCCTCGGTTGGGGTTGGATGTCCGTCATCCTACGGGTTTTTTACAAATTACTGCAGCTTCCTTTCTCGAATCAGCTTTTCGATAATGTCCTGGAGATGCCTGCATTCATTCATGCCATGTCTATAGCATTTATGGAACCGACAATATTTTCCAATTTGTTTTTTCTTCTCAGTTGATTCTTTTGGAGGTGGCTTCCTGTATTGCATGGTATTGCAGGTAGACAAATGGATATTCTTCAAATACGTACTCAATGGTGTGTAAGTATCACACATCGGAATCCTAGGCTTCCCTCTTCCAAAATCCGTCTTTCGTTCTCGACCCCTATCTGCCTTTCTTTTGCTGATTCGACTTATTTTGGAGATTCACTTGAACTTTACCAGAGCTATCATCAGACTGCTTTACTACGATATTACTTTGTACTCCTTCTCTGTTCGGTCCCGCAACATTCTTCTTCCTGGAGGACTGGCTTCTTCCTTTCTCAAATACCGAGCCGCCTTTGCGTAGAAGCGTACCAACGTTGCGGGGGGCTTGTCAGTTAACCAATCACCAAAATCAGATTCTTGATCTATCCTTCTCATCACGTCCAACAATATCGCATGGTCATTCTGATTACTGATTTCTGCAATAGCCGTGTGAAATCTCTCCAAATAATCTTTCAACAATTCTCCTAGAGCCAGAATCACGCTGGATATGGACATTAATTCCTTGGGATGAGTTGTGTGCATTCGGAACTACTACACAAACTTTGTTGCTAAATCATCGAATCTAAAAATTGACGTGGGGGTAATCTTGTGAAACACATTGTTGCTATTCCAGAGAGTGTTGTAGGAAAGCGTCTACACTTGGTTGCATCATCCGCTCGTGCAGAATCCATCAACCATTCGTATCTCATGATATGCTGCTTAGGGTCGGCTTTTCCCTCATAGGCGGACATTGATGGCATGTTGAACCTTGGATTCTCCACATGTAGAACATTATCAATGAATGAGGTATGGCTTCTTGAGATTCCCCAGTCATCATTAGTCAAGCCCTAGTTCTCTCTCACTAACTATTTGCCCATTGCCGGTAAGTCCAGCATTTGGATGGTTGGTGCCAAGCGGTGGTCACATTCCACCTCACGTGAATGGTCCGGTCGATGTCTGCGGGTTGTTCCATGCCTTCTTGGTTCACCATCTTCCCATTGTTTATCTTGTAAATTCACTTCATTGTCATTCTAGGGAAGGACTTGGTCAACATTTAATTGAACTCCAGCATCCAAACCAACTGAGGCAGCTCCAACTTAACTACCATGCTGCATAGGTGGATTCCCTCTTCCAGTGGAGGGATCGGCACCGATCGCTCTTAGTAGACCATAATGGTCCTTTGGTTGATGCCTCAAAGTTTTTGCACGATATCTGTCTATTCTGTGACACCTATGCATGTGATACTCGTATGATGAGCTAGAACTCTCTGATGCCGAGTAAGGAGTGTGGTCCCTCCTAGCTATCCCTCGCTGCTTCCGATTGAGTTGGTTCATCAAGTTGATATTGGTCTAAATTTGTTGATTTAATTGTCGACGGCTCTCCATCGGCTCTCTCATTAAATTATAAAATTTAGCTCTTGTAATAGAATCAGTGGGATTTTGTACTTCAATTGGATCAGCATTCACACCCATTGGTTGATTGCTTGGGTCTTCTTGCTGGATGCTAGCGTTCTCGTTTCCTTCCACGTTTTGAGAAGTAGACCTAGTATTCCTCACCATTATTGATAGCTCTGCTTAGATTTCTGCAAATCTGAGTAGTATGAGCAACTTCTTAAAGATAACAACAGATCTCCTTTGGTGGATTTATCTAATCCAATAGCAACAAAGGGATCCTAATAAACTGAGAATCAAGGTTCTCAGTGAAAGCACCAAAATGTTTGCACCAAAAATGGTTACAAACACCCTAGAATAGTTTTTGTAGAGAAGTAAATGAAGAAAAGAAAAATTAAACTGAGTAAATAAACAAGTAAGTAATAGAGAGTAAGCATAATCAAAGACGCAAAGGTTTATAGTGGTTCGGCGTTGTATGCTTACATCCACTTTGAAGATCATCCTTTATTATTCTCTTGTGAATCTGATTACAATAGTTGAATAAAGCTAACACTTGATTACAATGGAGTCTAGTGTAAGAAGTAGCGTCAAAGACTCCTAGAATGACACATCAGGCCAGTATTTATTGATGAAAATAACCAAATATTTCTCTGAAATTTCTGTTGAATGACCTTCTAAACCATATGGGCCCGTTAGAGGGATCGCTAGGCCTAATTCCCAAAGAGGAGGGATCGGTACGGATTACTTATTTGGTTGAATTTTGAAGAGCAATCCCTATGGTGGCTCCCTTATATGAAAATATGTTTAGCCTCCAATTTTCATGTCATTTGGATCATTGGAGCTCGATGCTTGATCTTTGATTCAACTTTGCTTACCTATTGCTTTCTGCTGATTCCTCCCAAGAGATGTATGCCAATCCCTCCAAAGTTGTCCTTTTGATGTGCGATCACTAGGGTGGGTTCCCTAGGGTCCTTATATCTTGCTCCTCAAATTTCATAGGGATTGGACTTGTAGGTCTTGAGATATTGATTGTTTTCCATGAGAATGCTCTTGTACTTTGAAGTATGTCGATCTCTCTTGTTGGAGCTAATCTATGTCGATCCCTCTTATGCATTGAACCATATTCCATACTTCGAACATTCTATGTCGCACATCTATTAATTCCATTCAATCGTGACTTTATATTACCATATGTACTTGACTTGTGGGCTCCACAATCACCGCTTTGGAGTCAATGACCTTTATAGCAGTCGAATCTGACTTGTGTAATCAGTTCAATTTAGCCGGGTTAAGGTTCCGATAACATTGATGTACTCTGATGTTCTTATTTATGGTTTATTTAATTGTATTACTATCTCACCTATTTTACATTTATGTTATTATATTATATTTTGTCTATGCACTGTGAGATGTTCTATATGTTCTTTGCTTGGATTTTTGTCAATTTTACCCTTGGCTACCGTCCTGCATCAGCCGAGTACCTCCATGGTGCATTATACAGGTATATTGGGTATCAGAGGTATAGGGCGGTCGTGATGATGGCATACAAGTTTGGAGAACTAGAAACTATCGTATCAAATTAGCTGAACCAAATTATTAGAGTACATTTGGATAATAGGAATCATCTTAATCGTATACAATCACATTCAATCATCCAATCCACCATCAGGCATCATGTTGTGGTAGACTAACATCAAGATCTACGATATTAGAGCTTTGCCAATCATAGAGCTAGTAACCCACAATTATTGTAATTAATCATGATAGGTTAGCAAGCATTGTTGCAAGTGTAAATTGAAGAATCTAATAAAAGATATAATGTGGACGTAAGATTGTCGAACCACTATAAAAGTTTTATATGTTATTTACTTTTTTCTGTATATTACTTCTTGCTTTCTAAAACATCTGCCTATGATTTATGGTCTGAATTAGAGTAAGAACTTAAAATATTTGGTGAAAAGAGATCCCACCTCCTAAAGGATCACACTTAGGATCCTAGGCTCCACTAAATCTCTATTCTGGGGTGTTTGGTCATTTTTGATGCAAATAGTTTAGTGCTTTCACTTAGAACTCAATTCAATTCATAAAGCCACCAGTTAGAAAGCAAGGATGGAAGATGATGCTTTTAGAAGGAGATAACTTTTTTTATAGAGACAAACACGAAGAAACGTCTACCGGTTGAATAATTTACCAAGGAAGATGTGCAGACGATGATGTGAAATATGGAACCTTCTTTCTTAGCTAAGAAATAGGAGATAATGGATGTATTCCTTAGACACATGGAGCAAGCAACACTTACACAGATCAATAGAGATCGCATCAAGAATTTTTTGGCAACCCATTAGGAATGGATACTAGAGAAGGAGCAAAGGTAGGAAAGAGCCTTGGAGATAAGAACTTCCAAACAAGAGAATCGAACATGGCATGAACCTATTATGTTCAGTGTTGAATGGATCGGTACTAAACCAAATAGTGTAACCCACTACCCAACAAAAGCTTTCCCACCAAAAGTCAACATTAATGCTGGAACAACATGCTTGGATGTCGAAGTAGGACCGCCTAAGTTTAGATCAACCGGCCCATATGTGGTTGATCCATTGTGCAAGGGCATGACACAACCCACTAATCAACCTAAGGAAGCATTCCTATAGCATATGAGCATGTTGCTGAGATAATACGTTGGGTATCAGGCGATCGAAAAAAGATACAAGATGATGACGAGATGAACCGAGGTCTGTTCATATCTGATATACAACTAACCCCTACAAGTTTAAGATGCCTGTTGTGGAACCATGCATTGGAAAACCAATCTATAATGCATTTAAGGTGCTATATTCAACATATGGATGCAGCTGGAGCTACGGAGGAAGTAATGTGTCGTTGGTTTCCTCTATTCTTGTGACTTACAAGCTATGTGGTTTAGTCGTTTGGAGTACAAATCCATTATCTTAGGCTATGTTAAAGAAAAAGTTTATGAATAAGTTTATATTTTGTGTCATTCATCCTAAAAATGAGATGTGCTCAGTAGATATTAAGAAAAAGGATGGAGAAAGTTTATAGAGCTATCTTGTATGGTTTTACGCTATACCAATCGCTCTACGTCAACCGGATGAATGAAATGTCAACGTGGTTATTGTGTTTGGAACCAATTGGAAGATAGAATTTTATAGGGAACCTAAGAAGAACCCAAGCACCAACTTGGAAGAGTTCTACTATTAGTCGACAAATACATGCACTTGGAGGATTCCGATATCAAGGCAAGAGTAATCACTGTTAACCAAATTAGAGATGAAAAGCCTCGAGATAAAGGCAAGAGAAATATGGATGATAGAGTTAGAGGAAAGAAATGTTTTAAAGGAGGATGGAGCAAATTTCCTCGTTTAGAGCTTATGGAAACTATAAAAATAATATATCTCGAAACTAGATAAATCGTGGATTATGGTGAACCAATGACTGGAGAGTAAACTGCAGCAGATATGGGATCTGGAAAATACTACATCTTCCATGAGATCTATGGTCAAGAGACCAATGAATGTTGACATCCCAAAGATAACATCGAGAAGCACATTCAAGAGAAAAGGTTTTTGTAGTATATTAAAAGCCTACGGGATAGTGGTCAAGCTTTACCTGGGCAATACTCATAACAGCCAATGAACCAGGTGGTGATTACTCTGGCAGCTTAGGTGACACGCCTTGGGTGCATGGTCATCCCTTGAAGGTACTAAGGAATGGTTCTTAGAACTTGCTTCATCTATTTATTTTCTATTAATATAAATTTTAAGAATGTACCTTGGTATGCCTACATATGTATGAGATCTAAAGACAAATCGCAAAGTATGCTCTAGGCTAAAACTCAAGGCGCATTTCGATCCAAGCATCTAGATTTGATTTTTGTTCTTTCTGAACTTTGTTTGAACTACTTAGTTATGAAATTCATTTTTCTAGACCAATAGAATTGGGCCTTGTGTTTAATTTATGAAGTTATTGAACCATGTCCAATATAATATGAACTGATGGTATTGTGTTTTGCTTAGTAATATAAAGTTATGGAATTATTTTATGAATTGTTGGACTTGACTTTGCCCTTTGTAAGAACATCCAGCATGGGTTCCATGAACTCTAGTGCATAGGCCCATGATGAAATGAATTCCTAGTAAAGGAAGATTATAAACTACATTGAGGAGGCATGGAGTTGATACCCAACGGACATCAAAGAATGTTTACCTCCTACCAAGCATCTAGAGATAGATGTGCATGCAAACTGTGAAGAACGGAATAGCTACAAGTCATTTCCATTTTATGAGTGACTGGATGGGTTCATAGAATGCCCCTCAATCTTAAAGATGCAAGTCCCTTTTCCAACGAGCGAACAAGTCGACTTGTTAGATATTCTCAGATCTCGAAGCCATGGACCCCTTTCATCAATAAATTCGTGAAATGACTTATCGATTGTTCTTCAACTCTACCAGAGATTATGGAGTGTAAACCCAAATAACTCTACTAGAGAAAGTGAAGTATAACCAGAAAAATCTACCAGAAACATACACAGTATGAACTCAATTAACTATTCCAAATATAGTAAAGCATAAGCTTCCTAGCCCAGAAGATAGGGTTTAACTCCATCAGAGAAAATTGAGTATAATGTTACTTAACCTCAATGATAAGGTATAACTCACCCGAGACAATGAAGTATGCAATTGATCAACCCCATAGACCGGGCTCAACTCCTCCAGAGAAAGTGAAGTGTAATGCCGACAAGTCCTAGAGATAAGACCTAACCCTGCCAGAGAAGTGGAGTGTTATTTTTCCAAAACACGCTATAAATGGGGTTAACTTCATTTGAATATGAAGTATGATACTCTGGAGGTTAAGTACCCTCATAGATTATAGGGGCCACATTGCAAAGGTATGACTTACTTTTGCAAATAAATTTTGATTGACATCTGATAAAAATACCCGAGAGCACAATAACACCTTTCCACTTGAATATGTGAAACTCACGGGAGTAGGAGAAAGACTTATAACCGGACAAGAATGGATGTTCTTGACCCTGTGGGTTGAATAGACCTTTTGATCTACATATTAGACAAATGCCTACACCTGAGGATTATGGAATTCTGCCTCAATTGCACCATTCCTCTGCTATGATTATATTTCGAGCAAAACATGATTCATATCATTAAAGCATACGTTAGGGGTAGTGTTAAGGGAAAATTTGGTACAATAATAGAATAAACTCAATCTGGTTGGAAAATATGCTCGAGGTCAAGAGATGCACCATGGTCGAAACCGTCTCTCATCCAAGCTACAAATTTAAAGACATGGTCATCTAAAAATCGATCCTTCGGCTAACCAATTTAGGCCTTAATAGAGTTAAGGATGTGCGCTAGGGAAATTCTGTAATTTACTAAATTATTAACTCTGTAGTAAAATCTCGTTCGAAATAAAAAAGTGTTTTTCTTTCTATTTTATACTTGTATAACGTGTTGTGTTAATTATTTATTTAATTTAAGAATATTTAATAGAAAATCCTTAAATGATATGTTTTGTGATAGTAATTACAATGTGTTGTGATCATGAGAAATTTATCACAATAAAAATAACATATCACTTTAAATATTCCTAATCATGATATTTGAGATGGGATATCAAACATCCATTGAGACAAGAGTATCAATGTTATCCAAATGTTAGGCAGTGTATTACTCATGGCTGCTGGGGCACCAAAGGATTATGTATTGATAATTATTGGATAACAATGGAATTAGTCACTCGATATACTTTTTTTGGTTAATATAACAAAGGTCAAATAGAAAAGATCAAAGTGACGATATTACATAGTTCTCTCGACTTAAGAATACTCTTAAACTTCAATATGGATACTTCAATTTGATTATAGTTAAATCATGGCATGACGTTCATTAAACGACTATCGTTGGATCTATGTTGAAGCATTAAAAGTGAAACACTATTCAATAGAGATTTTGTCCCCTTATTTATATGAGGTTAGTATCATGGTCAACTATAGTCAATCAAAGTCAATGTTGATGGCTAGAGTAGTATGGTTAATAATAATTGTTATTATTAGACCAAGGATTTTGTGTTTGGATTGTACAAGTTGAATGTGGATGATATTGGAATTTTGACCAAAACCAAATTCAACAAGTCCTAATGTGATCTAGTTCTAATAAAGAGAATTGGTATAAATAATCATTACTACTAGGGACCACTTAAAATAGTAAAATTGGATTTTTACCAAAAATGCATAGCGATAAATTCGACTAAACTATCTTATCGCTAGCTAAAGTGATATGTGAACGTTAATATTTGAATTGTTTGCTGACTGAATTTACACCTATGAGTCACACAACCGAAATACACACAATCTAATTAAATTATGATTGTTATAAATTACTCAAATTAAATGATATTTATGAAATAATATTTATTAAATTTTATTTGATTTATTTGAATCGACATTTAGTAAAGTGCGCATAAAAAAATTATATATGTACATATCGATATACAATATCGATAAACATTTAAATTAGATTTTAAATGTATAAATATTGATTGGATTTGGAAATGTACAATGGTCATTTAGCTATATGGTGGCTGGCCATGCAAGGAGGGGGTGGTGATGTTTGTTTAAAATATATGGTTTGAATTGGTATGGAGACGAAGTAAACAAGAAGACCTAGATCTCCTCATTTTACTCTTTCCTATTGTCTATATAAACCAACCATCCCTATTCATTTTCACTTTGCTTTTTCCGCCTCATTTATCCATCTGTGGCCACAAGCAATAGGAAACCCCTCTTCATTTTGAAATAAAAATTTAAATCAAATTAAATATATTTCAAAGGTGTGATGATCTCTTTAGTTAGCTGCATTTCTGGAAGAGTGTGGATTTGATCTAAGGAGTTTTTGGATTCAACGTTCAATGTGCATATTCAAGGCAACAATGTTGGTAATCTCTAATCTATTTTTGATATATATATTGTTTGACAAATTTCAAAACACCATCTTGATATATATATATATGTATATATATCTGTGTGTGTATGTGTATAGATCTGGAAATCAAAGTTCGATTTTTTACAGTATCCCTTCGTATATGTGTAAATGACAAAACCGAGTTTCTTGCTATAACATCATATGCTGATTTAAGTAAAATTAGGTACTATAGATAATAGTCGGGCAAATTTGTATCCACTAGAGAGAAACCACCAAAGAGAATGGGAAAATGTCATAAACCGTCGGCTCCTTCCTGCACCATAAAGTGATAATACAGCGGGAAAATCCTTTTGATGTTAGATGGTGGATAGAACAGTGCTTCATCAGCCTAAAATTGCAACTAATTTCCTAAGAATGGAAAGAGAGATCAAGAACCAATGATCTATCTACTATTTAGTATACAACTAAGTCTGTAAAGGCACGTATTAAAGAATAGATTCCACCAATGATAAGGCTACAAGGGTATCGCCTGGCACAGTACACCTCTAAAAAAATGTACCAAGCTCATAAACCTTGCAACCCTACCAACACAGTACCGACCTTCCCCTACCTAGATAGCACCAAATATTTCATCACCCCGGTTGTAGCATACAACCGTACTAGACACCTAGCACGCATAAATCCATAAATACCGATCTAGATCGAGTGATGACCATACCCTAATGGTAGCGAACCACATAACCATGCCGCGTATCCTCTGTTTTAGTCAGTACCGGGCGTGAGGCTACATTTTACCTTTTTATAAAATCCCACTTGGAATTTTAACAGCGCCTTCCATGTAACAATGTAATTCCAACATTCATCCATGAAGTTGTTCAGGATATAAAATAACCAAAGACACTACTTGTACTACATTCTTTTTGCAATCACTCTTAAGATTAGTAACAAGTAGCTCTTGCACTTCAAAGAACTCCGTCCTCTATTCCATCATCTTCAAGATGCCTCCAAATCGAGTGCTAGCTTATGCCAGTTCGGAGTGGTTTTCGGATAACTCATGCTTATTCGATCTCGACCTCTCCAAACCAACAAGTGACAGTTTCAAAACTGGCCAAGGTTTGATAGTCGGTTATTTAACTATCAAATAAGCAAACAATCAAACTAGAGATTTAATTTCATGTGGAAACCAAGCATAATTAAGCACATATGCAACCCATAAGCCTCTTTAATTAATCATTTCATTAATTAAAATCTCCTTCCTTTTGGTGTAATTAAATTGATTGTATGGAAATTATAACAAATATACTTACCACCACTTTCTGATTTCAAACTTGTACAATACCTCGATTAACAATATAGTCAGACAAGTTAGCGTACTATCCTTGCCTCGACGTATATTCTTAAACTCTCATAGATAGAGATGAGTTTCCCTACCTCCAAATTCGGTTTTAAGTATGAAAACAATACTTTTCATACCATCATAAATTCTAAAGATCGTTTATGGAAATCGAATCTTATAACATGTCACGTTTCTGATATTACGACTTACTCTATCCCTTGCCCAGAAACAAAGCCAGGTAAGTCAGGGCACTGGTTACACTTGACCTTGCCTTAGTTAAAACACTCCAATTCTAGATCTCATAGATAGAGGATTAATCTATTCATCGGCTTTTAGTGCTAAGTATAGGACTACTTAATCACCATAAGTAATCGAATTCGTATACGAAAATAATACTTCACACACTTAACATCAATCATCGATTTCAAACTTAAACTATCCTTTGGTTAATAATAAAGCTGTTCAGTTGGGGTATTATTACCTCTCAAACATTGACTCGACAATATTCTTATCTTTCAATATAGGTAGAAGTTAACCAACCTTGAAGCTTAATGGCATGTAAAAGATTAAAACAATCAAAGTGTTATAAACCAAACTTCTTTCCACTTTTCGAGAAACAATTTACTATAACAAGAATGTTATAGTCCATCATCCTTTTCCTTTTCTCAAAAACATTTATCATAACAATAGTGTTATAATACAAGCTTTCTTCTTAATTAATACATATTTAAAACACTTTCACTACCGTTTAAAACCTTCATTCAAACATCACTTAAACATCGCCATTTTTGGAAAATAATTTGACTTTGGAAAATAAAGGAGTTTCCTTTATATAAACCACTTGTTGAATATCTCAAATTATATCCTTTAAACTTTCAATCTCTTTTAAACATTTCTACTTTCCAAAATTACTCTTTAAAATACTTAAATTATAATTCAAAACTCTTATCCAAAACATTACTTGATGATCTTTAAATAAAACCAAGTTTTGATTTGAAAAGATAAGAAGTTTCCTAGACAAAATTTAAACCTCTTATTTAAATAATCAAAATAAATTCTTTAAAATATATTTTAAACATCAAACTCCATTTAAAATACTTATACAACTTTTATAAACACAAATGAAAAGACTTTTCAAAATATCTAAAGTAGATAAACTTTTTATACTTTACTAAAATCATAGATTTCTAAAGTGCATCCAAAGCAACTATCGCTATATGGACCGTAACTTTTAAAACTTTTTGTTGTAATCAAATAATTTTCAAATGTTATTTCTTTCTATATTTTAAACCACCATAAGTATAGAAAACATTTACCTCAAAATATCCTTAAGTTTGATGTCAATTTAAAATCCATAAAAATAACTTTCCAAATAATGGAAGGAGACTTAGCAACTACTCTAGCACATCATCAAGTGCTACAAATTACTTTTATCTCAAAGAAATTCAACTTTCTGATTCCTTTCACAAACATTTACATAAATGAAAACATATGTAAATAAAAATCAACAAGGAGAGGAACTCTTTAGAGTCTCTCCACAAAAGCTCCCTGCAAATCTTATATATTTATATGCATCTCGAAGTGTCCCGTAGCGACCTATGGGCTATGAAGACACTTCGACTTCCTCTTTTTGTCCTCTGCAAAATAATGGTTATTCATGTAATCCAAAGCAATATACACAAGTATAAACAACATGAACAATAATTTATATTTTATAATATTTAGCTAATTTTTAAAAACCGTTTTAGAGTGAAATATCTCACTTTTATTCTTGACTAAACCCAAAGAAAAGCTCCTAGTTTCCTACCACCTCCTAGCTATCCACCAAAGCTCAACCTTTCCTCTTTTACCTTGTATCCAAAGCCTCTCCCCCTCCTTAGAAGCTCACTGCCTCCCCCCCTCCCCCGCATAGATGCTTACGACCATTGTGGAAATGGGTCTTAGGTGCTTCAAATCTTCGAGGTCCGACTTTCTAAGAGGTGTTGCTATGATGACTAAGGGTTATAGAAAGATTTTGGAGGAGAAAAATGCCTATTTTGAAGTAGAAGAGTGAAGAAGGAAGAGAGAAGAGAAGAGGGTTTTAGAGTAAATGAATTTGCAACCAAAAGAGAGAGCATAAGGGTGCTTATTTATAGAAATCGAAATACACCCATATGCCAAGTACTTTCCATCATAACACAAAAAGAAGCACACAAATTTATGTACTACTTAGTACTTTATCATTTTAAAATAAGGAAGAAAAGTCTTCTTTTTTACTTTATTACTAAATGACATCATTTACCACTAATTAATTTTCTAAGTATACTTTAGTGCTAACTCTTTTTATTTGTTAAATGTGTGTGTTCAAATGTAAACTAGTGTGCACCATAAGTTCAACAACTTTTGTTCGACGAAAAGTCGAAAATCCGAAAAACGATTTTCAGTCACATTTTTGAATTTTCTCCGAACTAATTATCTTTGTAAACAAATATTCAAAATGAGTTAACCGCATTACATAGTAAAAATGAGATATTTAAGCTTCTAAAATAAATTATTTAAATATTTAAAACTAATTAAATATTCAAAAATCAAAGTGATAAAATTCCGGGTTATTACATCCTTCCCCTCTTAAAAAAAATTTCTACCCCGGAATTTCATCTCTATAAAACAAAAGAAGAAAATGAGCCGCCCATTTACACAAACCCATACGATGTGCATGAATCATCCGTACGCAATATCCAACCCAATCACTTGTTCGGATACATAAATTTCTCATCCAAACTAGAATAGATCACTTAACTTCTCTATTGTGGAACCCTGATCTAGTTCCTTGATGTAATACTTATGTTTTACTTACATAGTCCTAAACTACGATAGAAAACAACTCACACCATCCCAAGAATCCATCTCAAGTACTTGCCTTTGAGAAATCGATCGAAAATGCCTAGTTCAGACTGGTATATAACACCCAAAAATCATGTGCCTGAACTTTGGATCAAAAATACTTATGCGAATAAAATAATCCAAGTCTAACTTAAGGTTTATCCATTTTAGGATAACTTAATAATTATACTAGTCCAATTCTTTTTATTTCCCAAAATTATTTATGAAAATATTTCATAAAAACATAATGTGTAATTCCCTACTACATCCTGAGATTATATACAACTATCTGATTTAATCTTTAGTCTTTTCTTTTTCCTTAAATTCAGATGCAGGTCCAAAATAAATCTGGGTCTTAAGACCTCGTCGACCTCTTTATTCATCCTTTCTGGTAAGTAGCTAAGAAGAGTAGGATACTGGTTTCCAAACTTAGTCCTAAAGTCTACTTTTCCTTAGACATATCCAAGGTAAAGATGTTTATTATTGACCCAATAACATCAAATATTTTTCACAATTTAGATGTTAAAATAAAAGACACGGTTTTAATAAAACAAAACTATAAAACCTTCTTATTAAATTTAACCCATTAAAATTTCATTTATCAACACACTCTTTTATCAAAATACTTTTTTTATTTTAAATATGTTTTCTTTAAAGAACTTAAGAACTAAATAACCAGTTTTTATTTCAAAACTTTTTTGAAATGATACTATATATTTTAATCCATAGAAAATATACATATAGACCGAGTAACCCTAAAATATTACCAAGGAACCGAGTCCTACAAAGTTGTATCATAAATACCATTACTAAGAAGAGTAATACTTAAGGTAAGTACTTACCATCCGAACACATCCTTTGCTCATTTTTAGTCATTTTTGAGCCACTAGAATTAGTTAACATAAAAATACTTCTTCCTTTTCAAATCCCATTTTGAAACAATATTATGTTATTTCCATATAAAATTGTTTTGATAAAAATATCTATTACCAACTTGCTTTGGGTTCGTTTAGATTTGAACTCGTTTCGATCATACAATGACAAAGAGAATAATTTACTAAGTGCTCTACAACCTTCGCCTAAGCAAACATTTGATTGTCACTTAGTAGATTATTCATATTACCATAAAATTAATCGATACTCATTCCCCGAACTATCTAAAGAAAATGTGCCTTACTTAAAATTCTCTTTAAAAATACTTGTACTTATAAATCCTTTCAAGTAATACTATTATTAGTTTTTCTAGAAATCATTTGAAATCTTTTTCAAAGACACCGGGTTTTAAATTCTCAAAAATCCTCTTTATATACAATCATTTCTTCTTGTATCAAAATAAACTTTATAACAATATTACTACCAAACATCTTATAGCCAAATTGAGAAACTTAAATTACAAGGTGTTCGTATTTAATATAATCAAAACAATAAATGCTTATAAACTGGCTGAGCATAAAAAATCAAATGATAGTCAATGCTCCTAAATTGGACGAGCATGACTAATCAAACAATAAAAGATAATAATTGAATGTTATCATTTTCTAACAAACAAGCACATCATAAATAACTATGTTAATTTTTGAAAATTATTCTTTTATATATAAAATATAATCCTAGGTAAAATTATTCCATTTATCCATTTCAATACAATATAAAACATTTTTATAGCATGGACAAATACACGCTCTCATATATAATACAGTCAACTCATTCTAAGGTGTTACTAACCCTATCTCTAATGTGTTTTACCCCACCAAGGCCTAGGTGTTCGCTCAATCTAAGCTCTAATACCACTATGATGACCCTTTTTTCGACTATCAAAAGTCGACACTAATACATCAACGGTATTTACATGCCGAGCATCCGAGTGTTAGAAAAACAAATTGTTGGGGGTAAAAGAAAAGAAAAGACAGAACAGAATCTCACATCGTGATGATTAATATATAATATACAATAGATCTTTATAAAAAGAAACATTAATATTCAAATAACCATCATAGTAAACTAACCTATCATCAGCTTGGACAACTATAACAACATGTCCTCGCAAATGCCGATGAATACAAAATAAGAAATACAGCAGAAAATAAAATATGTTAGACCTTGGAGGCATCTAGCTCTTCTTTTGAAGCTCCAAAACATCCAAACTAAATCTGTAAATATACTTGGGTTTGACCTGAGTATTATAAGAGAATAACACACGGATCGGTCTGGTAAACCAGCGTGAGAAACTCAAATCATATGGATTTTTATATTCACAAAACCCTTCACAAATAAAAGATCTCATAAAAACACGCCGCAAATAATCACAAATGGGTTTTTAGCTTACGATAATCAAACCAGTTTATAAGAAAATCTTATGATATTATAATAATGTCTAGAGTTTAAAATAAATATATAACATAGCTGGAATGGTTACATTAATTACATTCAATGGCATATTTATTAAACAATTAAGTTCATAAAGGCGCGTATTGGATAATGGATTTTATTAATGACAAGGCTACTAGGGTACCATCTGTCACAGTACACCTCAAGAGAAATTGTACGGAGTTTACAAACCTTGCAACCCCTGCCAACACAGAACCGACCTACCCCTTCATGGATAGTACTGAATATGCCATCACCTGGGTTGCAGCTTACAACCGTACTGAGCCCCCAACATACACAAAACCATAAATAATGATCTAGATCGGGTGATAACCATACCCTAATGGTTGCGAACCATATAGCCCTGATGTATATCCCATGTTGGGTGTGAGCCCCCAACATACACAAAACCATAAATAATAATCTAGATCGGGTGATAACCATACCCTAATGGTAGCTAACCATACCCTAATGGTAGCGAACCATATAGCCCTGATGTATATCCCATGTTTTAGTCATTACCAGTGTGAGGCTTGAGGTTGTGTTTTACCTTTTTAGCAAATCCCGCTTGGAATGCTAACATTACCCTTTAGGCAACAATGCAATGTCAGCATTCATCCATAAAAGTTGTACAAGGTATGAAAAAACTGAAGGCGCTACTTCTACTACATCCCTTTTGAAATCACTCTTAGGATTAGTAGCAAGTAGCCTTTGCACTTCAAAAAACTCCGTCTTTGATTCCATCATCCTCAAGTTGCCCCCAATCCGAACGCTTATGCTGGTTGAAGTGGTTTTTGGATGACTAATGCTTATTCGATCCTGGTCTCTCCGAACCAACAAATGATAGTTTCAAAAATGGTCAAGATTTGATAGTCGGTTATGTAACTATCAAATAAGCAAACAATCAAACTGGAGATTTAATTTCATGTGGAAACCGAGCATGATTAAGCATATAAGCAGCCATTAAGTCTCCTTAATTAATCCTTTCATTAATTAAATCTCTTTCCTTTTGGTCGAAGTAAATGGATCATATGGAAATTAAACCAAATATACTTACTACCGCTTTCTGATTTCAAACTTGTACTATCCCTCGATTAACAATGTAGTCAGATAAGTTAGCGTACTATCATTGTCTCAACGTACATTCTTAAACTCTCATAGATAGAGATAAGTTTCCCTACCTTAGAATTTGGTGTTATATATGAAATGAACACTTTCCATACTACTATAAATCATAAAGATCATTTATGTAAATTGAATCTCTTACACTTGTCACGTTTCTGATATTTCGACTTAC
Source organism: Allium fistulosum (assembly GCA_030737815.1). Classification (NCBI taxonomy): domain Eukaryota; kingdom Viridiplantae; phylum Streptophyta; class Magnoliopsida; order Asparagales; family Amaryllidaceae; genus Allium; species Allium fistulosum. Next base: position 705,713,347 of record CM060903.1, on the reverse strand, counting down.
TCTATCCCTTGCCCAAAAATGAGGCCAGGTAAGTCAGGCATTGGCTGCACCTGGCCTTGCCTTAGTTAAAACACTTTGATTATAGATATCACGGATAGAGGATAAATCTACTCATCGGCATTTACTTCCAAGTATGGGAGTACATATCCATAAGTAACAGAATTTGTATATGGAAATAATACTTCATATACTTAATGTAACAACCCGCCCTGAAACAGGCCCAAATCCCGACCCAGAAAAGGCCCATTGAAATTTAGACCCATTCAAAAGTTGGTTTGTTAATTGGTCAAGATACCAATACAGAACTATCTATCTATTCATTCAGCACTCACAGCGGAAGCAAGAAAAATAGTACCCATTTATTACAAATGGCACAAAACATAACATAATGTCAACCGTTACAACATTTGGTTCAAAAATACATTTTATGGGTATAATAGAAATAACATGGAAAGACAGGTAACAACTGCCACAAACTACACTCTTGCCATCTTCAAGCATCATCAACTCCATCTCTAACTTGTGTTGTAATGAGGAGGGAGTCAGAACAACATGTGTCCGGTGAATAAAAACCTCGAATCTTGCTATTTCAGTACTTGGGCAGTATATTTCAAAATAAGAATATGTCTTATGTATTTTAAATCATTTAATACTTCATATATGGAAAGGAGGCGGGCCCTCAAGCAACCACTTAGTACCTTCTATTTCCGAAGTAGGTTTTTCAACCGCATAACTCATAACTAACGTCATGAATGGCTAACGATGCGAGAGATAGCACCTAAGTCACTTAATACCCTTTTACTGAAAATAAGTAGACTCTAACCATTTAGACCTCAACAGAGGTAGGCCCCCATCATTTAATACCTATTCCCAAGGCGGACTCCTCACCACTGCCTATCTAGTTGACATTGCATGGAATCTCATCGAGCTACTTAATTCTTCTTTATAGGAAGGTGGGCTCCTAAATAGCCACTTGATACCATATCCTGAAGCGAACCCTTTCCGAGATACCATCTACCGTGCCTAAATAACTTGTTAGGAACTGGAGATAGTGGTTTTGATGACAACAACCTTTGAACTTATTTTATTATAACTTATATACTAACACTATTGTCTACATATATATGAATGTTATTATGCAGGATATATATAAGGCAGGTACTGATTATTGAAGACTGTACAGTATAAAGATCAAGAATGAAGAAATCAAGTTTGAAGACTCATGAGTATCAAGATCAAGATTTCAAGATAAGTGTCTAGTTTTGTTAAAACTTCATAATAGCATGGAAATCTTCATTCCAAATTTCATTTGGGATGGAACCCATTTCTACCTTCTTAGTGGCTTACAAACCCACGACAAGTAGCTTACAAACCTACGACAAGTGGCTTACAAACTCACGAACATCCTGGTTTTGTACAAGTTCTCGAGTCCTGATGTGATGAAATATTCTGCAGGAATAAGCTTGCAAAACTACTTCAAAATGGTTTTACAAAATGATTTTCAAAACTGCTTTTCAAAATGTTTTAGCCTTAAAAATTATCTTTTCAAATGATTTTCAAAAAGATGTTTTAGCCTTAAAATATTCTTTGTTTTTGTTTTTAAATAAACTCTTGTTTTAAACTTCGTTTGTGTTTAAACTATCTTCTGATTTTTAAAATTCTTGTATAATATATATATACTTGATATTTAAAATCAAATTTATATATACATTCTAAAAATATATTTTTCTACTCTTCTTTATTTTAAATCATAGGAAAATTAGTTTATTTTACTCCAGAATCATTTCATCTTGTTTTCCTTTCAATACCATTTTCAAAACAAATTTTACATTGTTTTTAACTAAGGGATGTCGACATCATGGGATACCCCATGTTGACATGGTGGCCGTTAAATTCAAAAGTTTAAATTTTCAAAATAAGTGTCTATTCGTTTAAATCTCTTCACGAATGGTTATGACCGTTACTGGTCTATAAATAGCCTTCACAAACGAATTTTTTTTAACTAACTATTTTCTTCATTCCTTCTTCTCCACAAATCCATATTCTAAAATTTTCATATTTTTAAGATCGTGCCGAAATTCTGCCGAGTTCTCAAGTGAATCAAATTAGAATCTCATTCTTGTTTGATTCTTTGCCCTCTCTCGAAGATCAAAGTGCTCTTCATAGTGATAGGATCAATTTGTAATCAAAAGTTTATCGGGTCTCTCTATAAGGTGTGGTTGTGCCTGGAAATCAATTGGGTGATCTTGTGTCCCGTAAATCAAGAGAGTTTGCCCCAGACTCGAAGACAGGAGGGTACCTCAAGGCCTTTAGAAATTGAGGATTGTAATCTCGACATTGGTATAATAAAAATCTATACGAGGTGTTTGCCTTGGTGCAGGACTGGACGTAGGGTAACTCCGAACCAGTATAAAATCCAGTGTGTTCCTTCCTTTTACTGCTTTTTATTTACTTTTTGCATCTGTGTTTAATTCTGTGATTGTTCTGTGATTAAGTTCTGCATTTGTTTGTGTCATAATTTTATTTTAGTACATATAAGTCTTAGAATCCATTAAACACTATTCACCCCCCTCTAGTGTTAAATTAGCCTTAAGATGCTTAATCCGCACTCCTTTTCAATTGGTATCAGAGCATAGGTTTTCATAGTTTTCATAATCTGAAACTTGAAAAGTTAAAAATGGCATTTTTAGGAAATTTTGTTAATACTAGTTTGAATTTATGCATTTCATTAAAGTATCATAAGTCTGCATATAGTTTTTATGAAAAATCAAGTTATCTACCGAATTGGTTTGTTATGCAGGAACAGACATGTTACATGGCTTTTGAAGAATCAACAACCAATGGACAAACTGTGCAAATTGAGAAAGATAAATGGATACTTGATAGTGGCTGTTCAAGGCATATAACTGGAAATCCCGAGATACTCAATGACATTATATATCAAGATGGTGAATTGGTCAACTCTGGAGATAACTCAAAAGGATATGTGATTGGCATCGGCAATGTCGGTAATTCTAAAACTCCTCTTATTTCTGATGTTTTGCTAGTTAGGAATTTAAAACATAATTTGCTTAGTATAAGTCAACTATGTGATAAAGGATTTAAAATTAAATTTAGAAAAGATAAGTGTCACATCGAAGATAATAAGTCAAATATTATCTTTGAAGGAATTAGGAAGAAAAACATTTACATCCTTGGTATGAAAGTTTCAAATGATAACTTATGTCTTTTGGCTAATACAAGTGACCCTTGGATTTGGCATAAAAGATTTGGTCATTTAAATTTCAAACTGTTATCTAGGTTATCAAAACTGACTTAGTTAGAGGTCTTCCCAAGTTAAACTTTAAAGTTGATAGTATATGTGATACTTGCAAATTAGGAAAACTTAAGAAAAGTTCATTTAAATTAAAAGATATGATTTCTACTTCTAAACCTCTAGAATTACTTCATTTAGATTTATTTGGTCCATCTCAAGTTCAATCAATTAATCACAATAAATATGTTTTTGTAATTGTAGATGATTATTCTAGATATACTTGGACAATTTTTCTTAAACTTAAAAGTGATGCTTTTGAATTATTTAAGAATTTTGCTAAAAGAATTCAAAATCAACTTTCTTTAAAAATAAAAACTATTTGTAGTGATCACGGTGGAGAATTTGAAAATGAAATTTTTTAGAATTTCTGTAATCAAAAAGGAATTACTCATAATTTCTCTTTTCCAAGAACTCCACAACAAAACGGAGTGGTAGAACGTAAGAATAGAACGATTCAAGAGTGTGCTAGAACAATGCTTTCTGATAGTAACTTACCTAAAAACTTTTGGGCTGAAGCAGTCGCTACAGCTTGTTATATATTAAATAGGATTTTAATTAGACCATTAACTAATAAAACACCATATGAATTACTTTACAATAAGAAACCCATAGTAGCTTATTTTAAAGTTTTTGGTAGTAAGTGTTTTATTCTTAATACAAAAGATAATTTAGATAAATTTGAACCTAAATCCGACAAAGGTATCTTTATCGGATATTCTAATAGAAGTAAAGCATTTAGAGTTTATAATTTAAGAACTAACACTATTGAAGAAACAATGCATGTATCTTTTGATGAAAATTTTAAAGATACTGTACAAATAGAAGATGAAGAAGATTTTGTAACTTTAAATAATGAACCTAATGAAACTAATTGTGAAATCATTCAACCTAATAAAAGAATTAGGCTATTAAAAGATCATCCTGTAGAAAATATACTAGGAAATATTGAATCTATAGTTAAAACAAGAAATCAACTAAATAGTATGAGTAATGTAGCTTTTATATCTACTATTGAACCTAAAAATCCAAAGGAAGCATCATCTGATGATTCATGGATTCTTGCTATGCAAGAAGAATTGAATCAGTTCACCAGAAATGATGTTTGGGAACTTGTTCCTAGACCTGAGGATAAAAGTATAATTGGAACAAAATGGGTTTATAAAAATAAAACGAATGAACTTGGTGAGGTCTTGAGAAATAAAGCTCGTTTAGTCGCGCAAGGTTATTGTCAAGAAGAAGGAATTGATTATGATGAAACCTTTGCACTCGTAGCAAGACTAGAAGCTATCAGGATTCTACTTGCTTTCGCAAACTACAATAATTTCAAGTTATATCAAATGGATGTTAGAAGTGCTTTTCTAAATGGTTTTTTAAAAGAAGATGTTTATGTTGAACAACCTCCACTTTTTGAAGATAATAAATTTCCAAATCATGTATATAAATTAAAGAAAACTTTATATGGTCTGAAACTAGCTCCTAGAGCCTGGTATAAAAGACTAAGATCTTATTTACTACAATCTGGTTTTGAAATTGGTAAAATAGATACAAATCTTTTTATTAATAGAAACAAAAATGATATTTAATTAGTACAAATATATGTAGATGATATAATATTTGGGTCAACTAATAACATAATGAATAAAGAATTCTCAGATATAATGACTAAAGCATTTGAAATGAGTCATATGGGAGAACTAAGTTTCTTCTTAGGACTTCAAATCAAACAATTAGATAAAGGAATTTTCATTAGTCAAGAAAAATATGCTAAGGATTTAATTAATAAATTTGGATGGACCACTTCTAGTGGGAAACCAACTCCAATGACAACTAATGTAGCTTCAAGTAAAGAAGATAAATCAAAAGATGTTGATCCAAAATTATATAAGGGAATGATTGGTTCGCTGCTTTATATAACAGCAAGTCGTCCTGACATCATGCATAGTGTCTGTCTCTGTGCAAGATACCAATATCAACCTAAAGAAACTCACTTAAAAGCTGTTAAAAGAATTTTAAGATATGTAAAACATACTCTAGATTATGGTTTATTTTACCCTAAAATGATGTATTTGATTTAATTTAATTTCATATTGTGATGCTGATTACGCTGGTTGTAAATCAGACCGAAATAGTACAAGTGGAACTTGTCACTTTCTAGGACATTCTCTGGTTTCCTGGTTTAGTAAGAAGCAAAACACTGTATCCTTGTCAACAACTGAAGCAGAATATATATCTGCTGCTTTGGCTTATTCTCAAGTTATATATATGCAACAAACTTTAAAAGATTTTGGATTAACTATAACTAAATCACTAATTTATTGTGATAATACTAGTGCAATAAACCTATCTAAAAATCCAACTCATCATGCTAGAACAAAACATATTGATATTAGACATCATTTTCTTAGAGATAATACAAGTAAAGAAGTCATAACTCTTGAATATATTAATATTGAAAAACAAATTGCTAATATATTAACCAAACCATTAAATAAACAAAACTTTACTAAATTTAGAAGAGAATTAGGTATATGTTCATTAACTGAAATAAATTATAAATAATACAAGTATAGTTAATAATTAATATAAATAAAAATTTCTCAAAAATTGAACTGGGCATGTCGACATGACCCATCCCCCTATGTCGACATACATGCCGAAATTTTCAAATTTTAATTTCCCTCTAAAATTAGTTATTTGGTTATATATTTATATATTTCGACTTTTACTCCTTTTCTCTGTTCTATTCTCTGTAATAAACTTCTAAAAACAGTAAATTAATGGCTTCCTCTTCTAATAATGAACCTTCTTCACCCACTTATCCTCATTCTGGCCCTTTTCAATGTTCCACACACGTACGAGTCATCAAATTACAAGAGAAGATGAAAGATTTGCATCAAATGATGATGGAAATTCAAGTAAGTCAACTGCGAATGGCTAGAGAACAAGATAGGCAAGGCATAATCCTTAGGAATTTACAAAACTTCCTTATGGATAACCATGCCAATCCCATTGTCATCGAAGAATCATCACAAGCCATGGATTCAAAAGAAGAAGAGCCTCTAGAAGAACCACAAGAGGATCAAGAAGAAGAACATCCTCTGCCAAATCCGGATGTTCATAAGGACGAAGACGATGGCGTGATTTGCGTTGGAGAGGTCCTTTTTGACGCTAATGGTAACTTGGTCGAACAACTTGGAAACTTTTGTCTCCACTATCCAAATTGTTCGGTCCATAAATCACCAATAGTTAAGGATCCTCGTTAGCGTTTTTCGTTTTTGTTTTTCTCTTTCTTGATTATATATTGGTTTGTTAATTTGTATATAAATGTTATCTTAATAAAACTAATGTTCTTCTTAAAAAAATCTTTAGTGTATAAATAATCTTGAATTCCATTAATTTAGGATGCTATATTTTATATTACTCATACATAGTTATTATCCTTTTGTCATATGTTTGTTTATCTCATTTTCTATTAAGTTCAAGTCTTATAGGTTTTTTTTGTTGATGACAAAGGGGGAGAAGTTATATAAAATAGTAGGCTTGGAGTAAGGGGGAGTTGTTGGTGTAAGGGGGAGTTATGGTATGATCGAAGTCGTAAGTATATTTTATAAGGTTGTCATCATCAAAAAAGGGGAGATTGTTAGGAACTCGAGATAGTGGTTTTGATGACAACAACCTTTGTAACTTATTTTATTATAACTTATATACTAACACTATTGTCTAGATATATATGAATGTTATTATGTCAGATATATATAAGGCAGGTACTGATGATTGAAGACTGTACAGTATAAAGATCAAGAATGAAGAAATCAAGTTTGAAGACTCATGGGTATCAAGATCAAGATTTCAAGATAAGTGTCTAGTTTTGTTAAAACTTCATAATAGCATGGAAATCTTCATTCCAAATTTCATTTGGGATGGAACCCATTTCTACCTTCTTAGTGGCTTACAAACCCACGACAAGTAGCTTACAAACCTACGACAAGTGGCTTACAAACCCACGAACATCCTGGTTTTGTACAAGTTCTCGAGTCCTGATGTGATGAAATATTCTGCAGGAAGAAGCTTGCAAAACTACTTCAGAATGGTTTTTCAAAATGATTTTCAAAACTTCTTTTCAAAATGTTTTAGCCTTAAAAATTATCTTTTCAAATGATTTTCAAAAAATGTTTTAGCCTTAAAATATTCTTTGTTTTTGTTTTTAAATAAACTCTTGTTTTAAACTTCGTTTGTGTTTAAACTATCTTCTGATTTTAAAATTCTTTTATAATATATATATACTTGAGATTTAAAATCAAATTTATATATACATTCTAAAAATATATTTTTCTACTCTTCTTTATTTTAAATCATAGGAAAATTAGTTTATTTTACTCCAGAATCATTTCATCTTGTTTTCCTTTCAATACCATTTTCAAAACAAATTTTACATTGTTTTTAACTAAGGGATGTCGACATCATGGGATACCCCATGTCGACGTGGTGGCCGTTAAATTCAAAAGTTTAAAATTTCAAAAGAAGTGTCTATTCGTTTAAATCTCTTCACGAATGGTTATAATCGTTACTGGTCTATAAATAGCCTTCACAAACGAATTTTTTTAACTAACTATTTTCTTCATTCCTTCTTCTCCACAAATCCATATTCTAAAATTTTCATATTTTTAAGATCGTGCCGAAATTCTGCCGAGTTCTCAAGTGAATCAAATTAGAATCTCATTCTTGTTTGATTCTCTGCCCTCTCTCGAAGATAAAAGTGCTATTCAGAGTTATAGGATCAATTTGTAATCAAAAGTTTATCTAGTCTCTCTATAAGGTGTGGTTCTGCCTGGAAATCAATTGGGTGATCTTGTGTCCCATAATTCAAGAGAGTTTGCCCTGGACTCGAAGACAGGAGGGTACCTCAAGACCTTTAGAAATTGAGGATTGTATCTCGACGTTGGTATAATAAAAATCTGTACATGGTGTTTGCCTTGGTGCAGGACTGGACGTAGGGTAACTCCGAACCAGTATAAAATCCGGTGTGTTCTTTCCTTTTACTGCTTTTTATTTACTTTCTGCATCTGTGTTTGATTCTGTGATTGTTCTGTGATTAAGTTCTGCGTTTTTTTGTGTCATAATTTTAATTTAGTCCATATAAGTCTTAGAATCCATTAAACACTATTCACCCCCCCTCTAGTGTTAAATTAGCGTTAAGATCCTTAATTCGCACTCCCTTTCATAACTAACCCTTGACCATTTAATACTTCATTTGGAGAAAGAGGTGGGCCCTCAACAACCATTTAATACCTCCAAAACCCCAAAGCAGGTCCTTCGCCTATGACCCCTACCCAACGGTGACGTCTCACATTAGTCCGACTATTCGTAGGTACTAGTAGCTAGATTAGCTGGGAAGATTTACTCTATAGAATTAGGACTAACCTTGCATCATCAGAGTTAGTATCATAGGTGATGTCTCACATTAGTCCTAAAGTCACACCGTTGTTGGCCAGATTAGCTTGGCAGACTTCTGTGTGTCTCTTAATTGACCTCACATAACTATGACTTAGTCATATTTATAAAAATCTTAATATATTATCACACACCTCACTGTGTCCATTAATTAAGATGTATAAGAATTCCTTCTTATTTTCCTTAACAATCAATTACTTTCCTAAGAGGGATTTAATATCAATTATTACCGAATTAACTACTCAATTAATACATTATAATTGTATTGTATTTATGGTAATTAATATATAAATAAATATGCACTTATTATTTTCTATGCATGTGAAGATTACGCTCTAACTAACGTTAAATGTCAATTCTTTTTTAACAACAGTAATACATGTCCTTTTCCGTATTATTAATGATGCCAAATTTTCAATATCCATAACAAGAATTTTAATATCCTTAACAAAGGGTTAAATATTTATATCCAAAAATTGCACTAAATAGACTTGTACATAATATTTTTTTAACTCAATCTATCACATCAAATCAATGGAATAATCTCAAAAATAGAAATTGCAATTCTAGTTTCAACTTCTATTCAACCTCTCTTTTACAAAGAATTAACAGTGGAATTTCTCTTTTATTTTCATATGGAATAAAGGGTGTAAACTATGAATAAATCCATACCTTACACCCTATTCCTAATAGAGATTTCATAATAAAATTAGAATCAAAGAGGAATGGAATATAAGTAAAAATCACCAAAACCGCAAGAACTATAAAGTTCCAACAATTCAATGTAAGCAATTGAAAATTTTAACAAGAATTGACATTTCGTACTAAAGAAGTTTTCGGGGATTTAATAGTGTTTTATTTTCGAATTCACTAAAGCATATCCAAATCCATCATATACTAATCAATTAATAAAATAGAAAAACTAAGATTTTCACTCACAGTTGGTCCTTAGCTTTACTTCTTTTGGATTTGAAATGCCCATTATAATCTCCTTCGGATCTCTTCTTTTTGATATATACAACAAGGGATTTGTGTGTGTATATATATATATATATTAGATTCAGAAATGTTGGAGGAGAAAAAATTAATAATAAACAAATATAAGTATATAGGATTTCTTACTTGAAACTATAATGGATTTTCCCGAATCTAAGAAGAGATGAACTGACCAAGCTTCGCTGATGTTCCCAAAAAATTTGTGAAAAAAAAGAGATGGGTCTAGGGTCTTATTTATAGGGGTTGAAACGCACCATGACCATAGAATGAAAATAGGTTAAAATGGATAAATCTATAACTTTTATTTAGTTAAAAACCTTAGCCGCCACCAAAATCCATGGTCGATTGTCCTATATGCACCGATCGACCACTAGGGTCGATCGGTTGGGTCTATAGGTCAACCGCCACGGTAGTTTTGGGAGCATTTATTTATTTCCATTGCTTAATTTATTTTATTCCTTAATTATATTTAACATTCACGTTAACTTCAACGTTAACTTAACCCTTAGGTCTAATCACATTAATTTTTAAATTCAAATTTGGGAATTAATTATTTATTTGAATTTGAATTCTATTTAAATTATTTTAAACCTGAAAACCTCAAATGCCCATAACATCTTTGTTCGAGCTCCATTTTTAGCATATTACATGTGAAAATTGATCAGAATTTCGCAACAAATGCAATGGAAAAAATTTCATGGCCAAATTCCAACTTTTACAAAATTCTCATCTTCGCCCTTATCTAATTTAATTTAATTTATTTACCTATGGTTGATTTTACCGGGTGTTACATTCCCTCCTTAAAAATGATTTTGTCCCTGAAATCTTTCTAAGGGGCAAATAGTGTAAAACCCAACAACATCCATGTTATGCAACCAAGTTATCTACACAACCATCTACTAAACCAAAGTGCAATGTGATTATGTATTGGGGACATGCTATAAATGAGCTCAACCCTAGCATGAGTGTGTGAGCTCAATATCCCCCAATTGATTAGGCTCTACCACAATTTCTACGCTATGAAGGTATTTTTTAAAATGCAAAATGTGAAAATGTCATGGACTCCTATTAAATTATAGGTTTTTCTTATTTCCCAAATATTGGAAAAGGCCCAATAGATCTTGGTGCCAACTTTTCCAACTTTCCAAACCTTATGACCTTCACATGCTGGCTAGCCAACTCCAACTTTTCGAAGTCTCTTAGTTCCAATCTGGTTCGAGTAGAATTTTGTCGGTGGTTTTCCACCCATAATTTGGCAATTTGTATGGCCTCCCATAAAGTGCTTCAAGGGTGTCGTACCAATCGTCTATTAGTAACTACCATTATACATGAATTCTACTAAGGGTAACTGTTATGATTAACAAAGTTCCTAAAGCTGTCAGCAAACTCCTTCATAATTTGCTAGCAAATAAGGGTCCCTATTACTAATGATGCTAACCGAAACTCCATGAAATCAAACCACCACCTTTATAAAATCTATACTACAGACATTGCGGTCTTATTGCCCAATTGGGAATAAAAGGGTCTTATGTCAATTCCATGAAGTCATACACTTGGTAACTAGTTTTGCTATCTTCCTTTTTATCCTAGTTCAAAAGAAAACTCCCCTCTCATGTCTATACATTTTATTTCTTTGTTGAATGTGTTGGAACTAGACCAACCCATAGCGGAAGTTATGAGTGAATTTTAAAATTTTACCCTATTGGATCTTTATTGGGCATATGAAGTCTAACTGAATTAGAACATTTCTAAATTTCATTTAAATAAAATCATTTATTTTATTTAAATTCAAATATATTAAGATATGAAATTAATTTTATTTGATTTAGTTTATACATAAATGTATCATATACATATATGCATGTGTAACATAATAATCCGTGAATGGTATAATATGCCAATATGTAGATGTTAGGATTTACATCGCAATAGACATATTAGCTCATTTTGTATGTCATATATGGTGTCCAAATATGTGCATGTATATGTGTTACAAAACACACACACACATGTATGTATAAATATATTATATATAATATATGAACATGAAACATTTATATATTGATAAAAATATATATAGAAAGAGAGAGAACAATTATTAAAAATTACTTATAATTAAAAATTAACTTAGTTTTGCAAACATAATAATTTTAGTACTTTAGTTTGTATATATTATGAATAAAATAATGTTTTCATCCATAAATAATTAACATAAAATAATCTATTGATAAAGATTCAAATTTTACAATTTTCGAAAATCTAAGATCATAAAATAAAGCTTAGGAAAAATCTGAAGATTTTTCAAAGTTGAAATATTATTTTTAAAAACAAATACATTGATTTCGGTAATAATTATTCAATATAAAATAATATATTATTAAAAATTCAAATTTTAAAATTTTAGAAATTCTAGGATCATGAATGAAAGGTTTTGAAAAATTTTGAAGAATTTTCAATTAAATTATTTTTTTAATAAATCATAAACAGTTTTTTCAAAATAATGTTAATTATTAAAATTAATAAACTTTATTTAAAAATTCCTAAATTTTTTCTACATGTTTCTCAAACGATATAATATTTTTTAAAATATAAAATTGAATTTTTAATGTAATAATTATTTTATATATAATAAATAATTAAAAAATTCATTCAATGTTAATTTAAAAATATGAATATATGTATGATAATTAATTTTCGAATTTGTAAATTCATATTATATACAAATAAGTGTACTAAATTTTTTAAATCATATATGTATATATATCTTATATATGAATATATGCTATTATGAGAGAGAAATATACACTAATATATATATATATGAATTTATTAATAAATATAGATAAAACAATTATTAATGGAAAAAATTGATTTTTTATAGTATACAACATTTGTCTATACATAAATCAAATAGTATAATAAACAAATTATGCACATAACCAAATTAATTTGTGACAACCACATCTACTTACAAAATCTCACCTAACTAAACATATAGTAGCAATATATTTAAACAGATATGAAATTGCTCATTATAGGATCATAGAATATAATTTAATTATTGTAATATGAATTAAAATTACTAATTTAATGATGCCTTTGAATCCACGTTGAAGCAACGACTTCCCTTCTTTTTACTGTTCTTGATCCGTCAGATTGTAAGTCCGGAATCACCGACCTCTAACTATCGAATAGTATTATTTTAATTTGAAATATATTTGAGAATTTTGGAGTGGATTGAGAGCTATGTTTTAACCAGCAATGAAGAAGGTAATGGCAGCCAAAAAGGTTCATAATTATTTTTACAGATATATACACACACACACATATACATATACATATATATAGGGTTGTATTAGAGAGAAATGAGGAAAACCTTTTTACCCATTCTCACATGATCTCAACCCATTATCTCCAAGCCAATTCCCTATGTTTTAGCTACCCTATATATATATAATTAAATTGTTCGGTCTTAAGGGAATTCATCATTTCGGCTGTGTAACTCTTGGGTGTAAATTTGGTCAGTGATTAACATCGAACTATTCTAATGTTAATGTTCACACGTCACTTAGCAGGTGGTGTGACATTATGGCCAAATTTATCGCTTACTCATTTTCGGTAAAATCCAATTTTAGTTTAATAAGCGTTACCTAGTTGTGATATTTTTTTTACACCAATTCTCTTCGTCAAAACTATATCACTTTGGACTTATGGAATTTGGTAATGGTCAAAATTCCAACCTCATCCACATTCAACTTTATAGTCTAAATACAAAGTCCTTGGTTCAATAATAACAATGATTATTAACCGAAATGCTCTGGCCAGAGACTTTGATTTTGAGTTGACTTGAGTTGACGTGATACTAACCGTATGTAACTGAGGAGACGAATCCTCTCTTGAATAGTGCTTCACTTTCAATACTTCCACTCGACCCAACTATAGTCACTCGATGGACGCCATGCCATGATTTGGCTATAATCAAAGTAGAGCTTTCATATTGAAGATCCACAGTATTCTCAAGTCGAGAGAACTGTGTAAATTAGTCACATCGATATTTTCCATTTGACCTTAGTAATATTAACCAACAGAAAACTATTGAGTGAGTCGTTCCATAGTTATCCAATAACTATTAATACGTAACCCCTAGGGGCACCCGACAGTCATGAGTAATACGCTGCCCAACATTTGGAGAGCGTTACATACTCCAGTCTCAACGGATACATCGATATCCAGTCTTGATGCATCTTGACTAGGAACATTTAAAATGGTATATTTGTTTCGTTGTGATAAATTACTTACGGTTGCAACACTTTGTAACTACTATCACAAATTATACCATTTATGGATTTTCCTATTAAATATACTTTTAATTAAGTAATTAATTAATATAATCACATTATATCAAGTATATAATAGGAAGAAAATACCTTTTATTTCGAACAAGATTGGTCAACGAGTTAGATATATGTAACAAATTACATAATTGCCCCTAGGGCATACCCCTAACTCTATCAGAATGATGATATTCTATGAGCCAAATTTTATTTTTCTCAAAATTGCAAAGTTTTGGGATTGAAGAATTTATTCACTTTAGGTTGCTAACCTAATTTCCTCATTAACTTCTAGTTTAATTTATGGTTTATCGCTAGTTAAGTGTCTCCATAAGATTTCTTTACTTACATTGCATCTCAATATGTATATATTTATCAAGTGGTTTAATCCCATTCATAAAATATACACAGGAATAAAACAGGGATATATCTTACATCACATTATTCACTTTTCCAATAACCAAGGAGACAGCTAGCAATTATAACCTAAAAACTCTAAAAGATAACATTGTCGGAAGCTGCTTATTATCAAGTGGTATAAATGGTGTTAAGGTCCTAACACTTGTTACTAAATTAAGATATGTATTTCCAATAGGTCATTCCATGGTTACCCATTTACCTTAAATTTTCGTTTTGGTTCCTAATAAATGTGGTCCATCCATTGCTTTAATTTATATATCTAAATCAGTTGATCAATATTTTCAAAATTGGACCATCCTCAGTTAATCCTTTAACATTTTTCAGGTTTCAAAATCTATCCATTACTTAGATTCAATTCCTTAATAAATGCCACACTAAATTTTCCTAATCGGTCCCCATTATTCGTCTTTAACCCCATTAATTATAAATATATTGCCTATTAAATTTTTAATTAATGTTCATAAATCCTAATCCATTAATTACTAATTGATATGTTATAGTCGTAATTTATGCCATTTATATATGTATTCTTATTTTTCGTCATTAGGCAAGGTTATACGTGTATACTAATTTCTAAACTAAAACGCTTGTTTTCACATTTTTAATTTATTATAGTTATCCTTAAAAAGGACTAACGTTATAATCTCCCATAAATAAACCATAAATGAAACTCTTGCTTTGTTAAAATTTACAAAGAATTATTTTTTTCTTTTATTGAAAGGCAGTGTAAATAATTTAAAGGATATCCACTTCATGCACATCTATTTCTCTTTTTGGTGCATCGTTTCTTGATTTAAACAACGCGCTTTTATACATATTTTGGAATATGGTAATTTATGAAAATTATGTGGAAACCGCTCCAAATAAATTGAAACATAGAAATTTACATCTCAAATTATCTAAGGAAACCTAATCTACAACCCAGTTATAGATCTGAAATATCTTTACACTTCACCTGTAACAACCCAAAATTTGAGCTATAATAATTAATTAACAAATTAATTACACAATAAAACAAGTCTGCGAAATTTTTAGAATCAAGCCACGAAAGTTGAACAATTGGGTCCATGGTAATTTTCTGTGCAATTTCCATATATAACTTGTCGAGATCTGAGCTAGTATGAAGAAGTTATGAGAGAAATAAGAAATTAGAATGTATAATAAAACAAAAACAAAAATAGAAAGACCCATAAGGATCATTCCTTGTTATGGTCAGGTCGACCTATAGGTCGACCCCCAATGAGCTTAGTTCGACCCGCGAAACATCTTGGACGATATTTTGTCCAAGTACGAGCCGAAGAGAGTAAAATTCGATTTTTGTGCAATCCTGTGCGTTTGTAGCTACATCCGACGGTTCCTAGTGAGCCTATGACGTGGTTGCACCGGATTAAATCATTAAATCCGAGGGCATGAGATCCCTAAGCCACACTATAAATAGAACCCGAGGTCTAGCTATTTTTCTCATTCATATTTCTCCCAATTGGGTTCACTGCCTGAGCCTGAACCCTAAATAGAAAAATTTTCTAAGGACAAAATCTTTTTAATAAAAATATTCTACACCCTAGAAGTGGATCCAGGAAGGCCAAGGATTAGAGCTAAGGACCACATGTGAGTGTTTTTGTAATTATTTTAGATTTGTAAGAAATTTAAAATAATAGGGCTCTCAATAGTTGTAGTTTTTCTACAATTTTGAGACAGTTTTTATGTAAATTTATTTACAACCATTTTTTAAGTAAATTTCAGAAGTTCTTTTCAATCTATTTTTATTTGGCTGTTTTATTCAGTTATTTGTAGTTATTTACAGTTATTTATATCTGTTTCAAGTTGGAATTTAGCTTGTAAATGTTACTTTCTTCTATAGAAATTTAATCCTTTTAGATGCGAATAAAATGTTAAAAAGAAAAGAATTCGCAAATATGGATTAAAATAGAAAAAAACACTAAATTTATAGAAATCGGATGTAAAATGAGAAAAACTAAAATAAAATAGAGATGGATTGAAAGTAGGCAAATTTAAGATATTTGTGAGCATAATTATAACAAGTGGTTATAACTAAAAAGAGAAATAGAAGAGTAACAGTTGCAAGAACAATTATAACACGTAGGTTATACTTAGAAAAAAAACAGAAAGGGCTTATTTTAAAACTTAGATCTAGGATTAAGTTAATAAGCAAATATAGCAGTAGTGGCCCGTACCGGCAGCATTCCCTTTCAGGTCTAGGACTAATGGTCTCACATAGGTGAGGCTGGGCACGCTTATGTTGATTAGGGTAAATAAGTGGCCAATAGATAGAGGCTCAAATTTGGGAATTTGGGCAAGGGGTGCAAAGTTAGAAGATTTCTTTGTTAGGAGTCATACTGGCAGCATTTCCTTTCAGGTCGAGGACTGATGGTCTCACACATGGGTGACGCTGGGCACGCTTATGCTGATTAGGGTAAATAAAGGGTCAAATAAGGGGCGACAGTTAGGGTGTACCGGCGATGACCGAGCGTGCGACATCGATTAGGGTAAATAATTCGCTATTGCATCCTAAGCGCTAAGAGGTGTCTTTTGATGTGGGACCAACATGATTGGCTCATAGTGGGACAACATAGATAGGAAAGGCCGATCAATGGGTAAGATTAGGATTTCAGCCTAATCAAGATTAGCAGTTGAGATAAGATTAAGGTTTTAGCCTAATCACAGCAGTTTAAGACAAGTGCAAACAATCAAAGCAAACAGTCAAACGGAATCAGAAACAGTATTTTAAACGAGTTTTATCTTTTCTGTATTTTCCTTTCAAGCTAGAACTATTGCTTAGTCTATTATCTTTATCTTGCTTATAAATGCTAGTAATTACTTTCACTCACTAGACTTATTGTTTGACCCACTCCTCTATCTTTTCTTCTCCCCCTCATAGGCCAACAGAGTTGAGGATAGTTGATTCAGGTTGCTTGGAGATTCATTTCCGAAGTTTTCTCATTTTAGATGTATTCTTCTGCTTTTCATTTTTTCCATTTGGCTTATGGCACTTGTGAGAGGGATTATTATTATTATTATCGTACTCTAATTTTGTGAGACTGGGATGTATTTTCAAGAGACATAAGAAACTTTTGAGACATGTTATGTTTTTATGACTTATTTTGAAATGAAGTTTAATTCTAAATGACAAGTTGTTATTTAATGTTTTCTGCTTCTTTTACTTATTTGTCTTGTGAATCTTAGTCTCTGTGATGCTCTAGCTATGCCTATAACGCACCATATCCTTTGGTGTGCCCTTCTGTGGATACTAAGGGGTGTGGTGTGTTTCAGTTGGTATCAGATCCTAAGGTTACAGGATTCCTAAAAACTTATTTTAAAAGTAAAGTATATTTCAAAGGTAACATATCTTTAAACTAAGAGTATTTTTCAGAAAGAAACTCTTATTATAGAAATAGTTTTCAAGTATAAGAGAGTTTTTATAAAAATCCCCTCAAAGTCCAGTTCAACCTTCTTTCGATTCTTTCAAGCCTAAATTTTCTTTTCTTTGCATAGAATGGCAGACGCCCCAAATCTTCCAGAGGGTGTCCAAGTCCCTGACTGGTTTCGTAGATACCTCCAAGCTATAGCACCAGAGGTGCAAGGGCAAGCGCGCAATGCAACACTAGCAGGTGGAGGCCCCATTAATCCATTTGCAGCAACCAATTTTTCTAAGCTATGCAAGGACTTCACCAATCTAGGAGGCAAGACGTCGTAGAGGCACGAACTTGGTTGAGGAATACAGAGTGGATATTTGTGTTGTTAGGATTGGAAAACCGACAGAGAGTTCAGCTTGCATCTTGGCAGCTGAAGGGAGAGGCTTCTTACTGGTGAGAGATTGTAGAGATGCAGGGTAGAGATATTGGTTGGGTTGGATTTCGGGAAAGGTTTGAGAGAAAGTTCTTGTCGCAAGTCGAGGAAAGCATGCAATTGGAGAAGTTCATTAGTCTAAAGCAGGGGAGTCTTTCGGTGAAAGAGTATATAAATCAGTTTAATGAGTTATAGTGATTCGGGATAGAGCTTGTTATTACACCGCATAAGAAAGCCACCAAGTTTGCTAAGGGTTTGAACTAGCCCCTCCAAGGGTTGGCATTGACACATGTACCTATGAGAGCGACGTATGAGTCACTTGTGGAAATGGCTCTCATTTTAGATGTTGCTAAGGAAGAAGAGGTTAAGTAGGTTCCTAAATCAGAAAAATCTAAGAAGTAGTGGTGGACAAATAAGAAGGATAAGGACAAGAAGAAAGGAGGAGGACCTCAAAAGGAACAGATCAAGAAGGGCGAGAAATGTCATAATTGTGGATTGGTTGGGCATTACTCAAAAGACTGTAAGAAGGACATAACGAAGGGGAGATGTTACAACTATGGGCAGCCTGGACACCTTAGTAGAGCTTGTCCTCAGAGGGCAGGGCAGAGAGCAGGTGCACCTACGGTGCAAGTACAGGCTTTGGATGCAGCACCTTTTAGTAGTGGATCGGATCGAGGTAGGAAAGTATCTGTAGAACGTTTAATCTCTGTTTCAGATTTTCCTATTCGGACTCTTTTTGACTCTGGAGCATCGCATTCTTTCATTTCTAGTTCCTTTGTTGATTGTTTGCACTTAGATATTTCTCTAGTTGTAGACCCTGTAGTTGTTTCAAACCCCATAGAAGGATCGGCACATTTATCCATAATTGGTAGGGGTTTAACAAAATTTATACTAGGCGTAGAGTTTGATTGTGACGCCCATGTACTGGGATTTTCGGGATATGGGAGGATTTTAGGGATGGACTGGTCATCCACTTATGGGGCGATATTGGACTGCGATAGGAGAGTCGTTAGGCTAGGGACATGTAGCGGACGGACTCTCGAGGTTTCTTACGACCCACAGGGGTCAGTCATTGAGTTTCCTTTATTTCCATGATTCATCACTAGGAGAGTTAGATTCAGTTCCAGTTGTTAGAGATTTCCCAAACATTTTTGTGGAGGTTAGGGGGCTACCCCTCTAAGAGAGAGATCAACTTTGCTCGTGTGACATATTCCTCCTAGGGAGAGGAAGGAGTTAAGTAAGAAGATTGGTGAGCTATAAGAGAAAGGCTTCATTAGACGGAGCATATCTGAGTGGGGGGCGCCAGTCGTCTTTGCTACAAAGGCGGATGATTCCTTTCGACTTTGTGTAGACTATAGATAGTTGAATAAGCTCACGAAGAAGACTTATTACCCACTTCCTAGGATATATGATCTTTTCGATCAGTTGGTTGGCTCTTCGGTATTTTCTCAGCTTGACTTAGCCACTGGATTTCATCTACTTAGGGTCGCTGATGATAACATCGATAAGACAACATTTAGGACACCCGAGGGATTCTTTGAGTGGTTGGTTATACCGTTTGGGCTGACCAATGCCCTAGCCTATTTTTTAGATCTAATGAGTCGTGTTTTTCGAGATGTCCTAAATAAGTTCGTTGTAGTGTTTGTGGACGACATTCTGGTGTTTTCCAAGAGTATGGAAGAGCATACTATTCATCTTGAGGAGCTTCTTTGTACACTTCGTGTTCATCAGTTGAAAGCAAAATTCTCGAAGTGTCACTTTTGGCGTGAGGAGGTGTGTTTCTTGGGGCATGCAGTCTCATGAGAGGGTCTAGCGGTGGATCCCGCTAAAGTAGTAGCGGTACATGATTGGAAGGCCCCCAAGAACGTTATAGAAGTTAGAAGCTTCCTAGGTTTGGCTGGTTATTATAGGGAGTTTATCAGAGATTTTACTAAGATTTAAACACCGCTTACTCACCTCACTAAGAAGAATGCAGCATTCTTGTGGGACGTGGATTGTGAGAATTCCTTCACGATGCTAATAAGGGCCCTTACCAGTGCACCAGTGTTAGTTTTACCTGACGGAGCTAAGCCATTTACAGTATATACTGATGCATGTGGGACTGGCCTTGGGGCAGTATTGATGCTGGAGGGGAGGGTAGTATGCTATGGGAGTAGACAGTTGAGAACTCCTAAGAAGAACTACCCCACCCATGATTTGGAACTGGCTGCTATTGTTTTCGCGCTCAAGTCTTGGAGACATTACTTGCTAGGAGAGAGGTTTGAACTTTTCACTGACCATAAATCATTGAAGTACATGTTCTCACAAAAGGATTTAAACTTGAGGCAGTAGTGTTAGATGGAGTTTCTGGCATCATTTGACTTTGACGTAGCTTACACCCCTGGCAAGGGGTACATGGTTGCGGATGCGTTAAGTAGGAAGAGAACAACCCTTAGCCCAATGTTCGTGGAGTGGAAAAGCCTAGAGTTTATTTCCACATTTCATATTAAACCCTCAATGGACATTACGCCTAGATTATTGGCAGCAATTGAGGTTAAGTCTAACCTCATAGATCGGATTGGATCAAGGCAGCGAGAGGATTCAGAGCTTGTGGATATTCTGGATAGGATTAGCCGAGGAGAGGTCTCTAAACATCTCCAACGCTATTTCATCGATAGTAAAGGGTGGCTAAGGAGAGATTGAAGACTCTGTGTCCCCCGCACTAGTGATTTGATGAGTGCAGTTCTAGCAGAAGCACACCATTCTTGGATGACTATTCATTCGGGTGGTGATAAGATGTATAGGGACATGAAAAGTATGTTTTATTGGAGTGGCATGAGGAAGGATGTAGCAGAGTTCGTGGCTAAGTGTCTTGTATGCAAAAGGGTTAAGGCAGAGCAGTAGATGCCTGGCGGATTGCTTCAACCAATGGAAGTACCCGAATGGAAGTGGGATAGTGTTTTGATGGACTTCATAGATGGTTTACCCCGATCTGAGAAGGGGAATACCAGTATTTGGGTGATTGTAGATCGTTTGACTAAGAGCACCCACTTCATTCCGGTTAATAGTAAAAGGCAACACCTTATTTTGCATCGGTTCGTCGCATTCCTACCAAGATCGTTGGACATGATATCCAGAAATTTAAGAATAAGGAAGTCCCTTTGGTTAAGGTGCAGTGGGGAGATAGTATTAAGGACGCTACGTGGGAGACTAAGGAGGAAATACGTATCTCTTATCCGCATCTCTTCAATGGTACATCTTGAATTTCCTATTTCCATCTTTAGTTTTGAATAGGTTCTTTCCTTTAGTATCCTTTGGGAGGGTAGATCTTAGGACTTAACCTATGGATGGTAGGACTGAATGTAAACATGTTACTAGAACTTGTTATGTATGTTGGATGCAAGTGTTTGCTAGTGGATGTTAATGGACGCATATACACACACTAGGCACTATTGTCTCTTAGAGATCGGCCTAACTAGGCCACTAATGCATATGCATATGGATGTGTGTGCACTTGCATTTTTATTTCATGGTTACTATGAATGGGTGATTTGCATATGATTTTTGCATTTGGATGATGATTATAGCACACATATAGAACTATCGATTGTCATTAGGGAATTTGCATTCATTTGGATACATGGCACGGGCATGAGCACATAAAAAGGAGGTCGACTGATTAATAGACCGCCTAATCTTTTGTATTAGTTAGGGACATTGACACTACACTATTGCATATCATAAATTACATTAAAAAGCTTAAATGGATGTAATGGATGATGGTTGAATATGTGGTTGTGGAATTTGGATGAAAATATTTAATTCATTCTTCTGTCCTTGGAGATTTCGAGGGCGAAATCCTTTAAGGAGGGGAGAATGTAACAACCCAAAATTTAAGCTATAATAATTAATTAACGAATTAATAAACAATAAAATAACTCTGCGAAATTGTCAAAATCAAGCCACGAAAGTTGCACCATTGGGTCCATGGTAATTTTCTGAGCAATTTTCATATATAACTTGTCGAAATCCGAGCTAGTATGAAGAAGTTACGAGAGAAATAAGAAATCAGAATATATAATAAAACGAAAAAAATATAGAAAGACCCATAAGGGTCGATCCATGTTATGGTCAGGTCGACCCATAGGTCAACCCTCAATGAGCTTAGGTCGATCCGCAAAACTTCTTGGACGATATTTCATCCAGGAACGAGCCGAAGAGAGTAAAATTCGATTTTTGTGCAATCCTATGCGTTCGTAGCTGCATCCGACGGTTCCTAGTGAGCCTATGACATGGTTGCACTAGATTAAATCTTCAAATCCGATGGCCTGAGATCCTTAAGCCACACTATAAATAGAACCCTAGGCCTAGCTATTTTTCTCATTCAGATTTTCTCCTAATTGGGTTCATTGCCTAAGGTTGAACCCTAAATAAAAAAAATTCTAGGGAGAAAATCTTTTTAATAAAAATATTCTACACCCTAGAATTTGATCCAGGAAGGCCAAGGATTAGAGCCAAGGACCAGAGGTGAGTGTTTTTGTAATTATTTTAGATTTGTAAGCAATTTAAAATAATAGGGTTCTTAATAGTTGTAGTTTTTCTACAATTTTGAGATAGTTTTTATGTAAGTTCATTTACAGTCAATTTTTAAGTAAATTTCAGAAGTTCTTTTCAGTCTATTTTTATCCAGCTATTTTATTCTGTTATTTGTAGTTTTTACAGTTATTTACATCTGTTTTAAGTTGGAATTTAGCCTATAAATGTTAGTTTCTTTCTGTAGAAATTTAATCCTTTTTGACGCGAATAAAATATTAAAAAGAGAAGAATTCGCAAATATGGATTAAAATAGAAAAAAACACTAAATTTATAGAAATCAGATGTAAAATGAGAAAAACTGAAGTAAAATAGAAATGGTCTGAAAGTAGGCAAATTTAAGATATTTGCAAGCATAATTATATCAAGTGGTTATAACTAAAAAGAGAAAACAGAAGAGTAACAGTTGCAAGAACAATTATAACACGTAGGTTATAATTAGAAAGAAAGAAATAACAGAAGGGGCTTATTTAAAAACTTAGATCTTGGATTAAGTTAATAAGCAAATATTGCAGTAGTGGCCCATACCGGCAGCATTCCCTTTTAGGTCTTGGACCGATGGTCTTACACGTAGGTGAGGTTGGGCATGCTTATGCTAATTAGGGTAAATAAGTGGCCAATAGATAGAGGCTCAAATTTGGGGATTTGGGCAAGGGGCGCAAAGTTAGAAGATTTGTTTGTTAGGACAAGTACCGACAGCATTCTTTTTCAGGTCGAGGACTGATGGTCTCACACGTGGGTGACGCTGGGCACGCTTATGCTAATTAGGGTAAATAAATGCTCAAATAGGGGACGACAGTTAGTGTGTACCGGCGATGACCGAGCATGCGGCATCGATTAGGGTAAATAATTCGCTACTGCGTCCTAAGCGCTAAGAGGTGTCTTTTGTTGTGGGACCAACATGATTGGCTCATAGTGGCACAACAGAGATAGGAAAGACCGATCAATGGGTAGGATTAGGATTTCAATCTAATCAAGATTAGCAGTTGAGATAGGGTTAGGGTTTCAGCCTAATCACAGCAGTTTAAGACAAGTGCAAACAATCAAAGCAAACAGTCAAACAGAATCAGAAACAGTATTTTAAACGAGTTTTATCTTTTCTGTACTTCCTTTCAAGCTAGAACTATTGCTTAGTCTATTATCTTTATCTTGCTTAGAAATGCTAGTAATTACTTTCACTCACCAGACTTATTGTCTGACCCACTCCTCTATCTTTCCCTTTCCCTCCATAGGCCAGCAGAGTTGAGGATAGTTGATTCAGGCTGCTTAGAGATTCATTTCCGGAGTTTTCTCATTTCAGATGTATTCTTCTACTTTTCATATTTTTCATTTGGCTTCTGGCACTTGTGAGAGGGACTATTATTGTTATTATCGTACTCTAATTTTGTGAGACTGAGATGTATTTTTATGAGACATAAGAGATTTTTGAGACATGTTATGTTTTTATGACTTATTTTGAAATGAAGTTTAATTCTAAATGATAAGTTGTTATTTAATGTTTTCTGCTTCTTTTACTTATTTGTCTTATGAATCTTAGTCTCTGTGATGCTCTGGCTATACCTATAACGCACCATATCCTTTGGTGTGCCCTTTTTGGGGATAGTAAGGGGTGTAAGGTGTTTCATCACCAACTTCGTCAAATAGAGGTTTGGGACTGATTTCTAATGTTAAGATAAGTTTGTACATTCCATTCCTATTTTACTCATATCCTAAAAACTTTAGTTTGCCCTACCAAAGTTGTGATTCCTATCTACTCCATAAAAACTTGGTTTTCATTATTCTCTATCAAACCAGAATTTCAGCAACGTACAAAATAATCTAAATAACCTATTTTCATACAAATAAACTTATCCCATTAGATTCAAAATCAGCATTTATTGCCCCATTTCTTATGAAATTTAAAGTTTCACAAACATGAAGTACCAAACTCAAAATCTCCCTCTTTGAAAATATAAACTTAGAAACATTTATCAAGAATTCAAAATCGCTTAGTTCCAAGAAGGACAAAAATAATCTCTTTTTAAAACATTCTTCATCAAAGATATATTCCTTTATAAGTTAGACTTTTAATTCATAGTGTTTAAAAAATTGCTTGGTTTTCAAAAAGGAACTATGAAAAGTTTCGATTTTCAATGACTTACCATAATAAAGACTCACTTCTTTTGAAAATAGGATCTTTAATACAAGAAATTCAAAACTTAATGATCATTCTTGAATAATAGATTAGACAATTATTATTTCAAAGATTTTCTGGTTATAGGACAGAAATATTATTTTAAAATATACATCGACATCTATTGCTTTATTATTCAAAATATACTGTCATTTAACCAAATACTTTTTATTACGTTAAAACTTCCACAATCTTTCGCAACCCTTTTCTTTATCAATTCCAATTTATTTGATTTCCATTTTAAATCCAATAATATTCTTATACAAGTCCCAAATTCGAATAGGAAAAACATATATATAAAATTCTTATCTTTACATAAATGCTTTACAAAAATACCCAATTCATTAATTACCATCATTTAATTCCATTCAATTGTTATCTAATATAATTTTAAATGATGGAAAATTGGAGTAGACAAAGATAAGTTGTATCTTAATCCTACTACTCCTCTACTAAGTCATTTATCATAGGATTAAAATTCCTAATTTATTACAACCTAAATTTCAGCTATTATTCTCCATATTTCCTTATATGGGAATTTTACTCTTACCTACCTTATCAGATATTTCTATCCTTCTATTGTCCTATTCCAGTTATGTGTCATTTCCATTTATACACCCATTTAAAAAGAATTTTAAAGAAATGAAATTCAAAATTTATAAAACAGAAGAAATCATATACAGAGAATAAAAGAATCCAAAATGAGAAGAATCCAAAAGTTGAAAACTTTTAAATTCAACGAATTTTAAAACGAATTTTAAAATGAGAAGTTAACAGTTGAAAACCTTCTCTCCTCTTTTTTTTCAACTTTTCAAGTTATTAGAATTCCAAAAATATTCCACCATTTTGTTTTTAAAACATTTCACCATTTTAAAATTACATTCTTTTTCCAAACTTTTCCAATAACAGATGGTAATATATTTTCAAAGCAGTCTAAAATCACCTTTTATCAAAAAAATTGAACTTATAATACATAAGATCTTCACTTAATAATCTTTTTAAAAACTATTTCAATACATTCAAAGTGTATTAAAAAAATCCAAATTCTTCCTTATGGGGTAGGATTTAGAAATGGCTTTAATTGTTCTTTCCTTTGAACTTTCCTACCCAATTATCTTAAAAATATGGTTACCTTCTTGTAGTGATTAATATCATAGCCTTACTGTAACGACCCAGAATTTTGAACAAATTAAATTGAGAATATTTAATTAATTTTAAATATTTGAACGATGATTTAATTTGAATCCCCGATATAACTTTGAAATTTGCGATTAAATTTTAAAATTTAATCTATTGTAAGTTGAATAAAAATTTGAATCTTCAATTTTTAGCTGAAGAAAATTATTTCGAAAGCTTTTAAAATTCGTATTGATGATACTGAAGATAACAGAAGCTTCAGAATCTAATTTCGAATTGATTTGATCAGTTTTGAAAATTTATCGTTCGAATTGATATTTAAAAATAGCCGTCCAAGGCGCAGTCTCGAAATTCGATGAAACCAGTTCCATTGGGTCCGTAATATCGAATTATTATCGGATTTCAAATTTCGTATTTTTCGGAGTTCGTATGTGAGCACACGACAAGAAAACGCATTGAATTTTTAACGAAATTCAAATTTAAATTAATATTTTAATTTGTCAACTACAACATGTTCTCCTCCTCGAATCACGCAGAAAGAAAAAAATCACGATATCAGATCGTGTACACCATGCCTCCTTTCATTTTTATAATCTCCCTCTTCCCTTATCTGATTCAAAAACAAATCAAAACGAAAAATCTCGTTCAAACAACAATGGCCGAACCTTTCCATTTGAAATCGAATCCCATAAACTTCGTTCCTCCTTCCTTCACAAAGAAAAAAATTAGCCGAGCTTCGAAATATAAAATCTCGTTCTCCCTCTTCCTTTTCGATTTCAAATCGACAGTTCGAAAACAAAATTAATGGCCGCTCCCTCAAACTCGCGAATCATCGCGACTTTCAATCGAATCAAAGCGAAGGAGGCAGCACGATCAAGTCGCGAGGCACCTAGAAGCGGAGTTGAATGACTCGAATCTTGCGAGGCCAGCACGAGCTAGGGCACGACATCGATGAGGTGGCAACTCGAATTGGGGATACTCGATCGAATGGCGATCGCGTTTGATCTGGGTGGTTCGCGACCATGATATATGCGTTTCAAGAATGAGTCGTTTTCGATCAGTGGCAAAACAAGCTGGGCTTCGCGTGGCAACCGGGATAGGGTGACGTCGAGGCAGATGAAGTGCAGCGCGATTTCGTGAGCGAGGGTGTTCAGGCATAGTGCTAATCGGCGACGTCGACGTGGGTTTTGGACGAGGCGGTGAGGTATATGTCGATTTATCCTTAATTGAATCTAAGAATATATATATTTTTGTATATGAGATCTGGACAGATGATATACATACATATGATAAGAAGATAATTCTTTTTAATATATATGTAAAGAAGTTACAAGATTTATAGTAAAGTTTTATATATATAGGAAGTTATTAAGGGTATATATATATATATATACAGTTTTTAAATATATGCATACAGAAAATTTTATATATATATAAGTTAGAGGATTTTACAGTAAAAGTTATTTACTGTGGGAAAATAAAATAAATGTTTTGAATTGTAAAGACAGTTTAAAATTTTGATTTTTTGTTTAATTGAATCTAAAGAATCTTTGTCACTAAAAATAATCTAATAAAAGGAAATTTAGTTTGAGAATCAAATTTGTTAGTTAATTAAATTTATCCAAGGAAAATGAGTTTAAAAACAAAAGTCTTAGTTAAGTAAAATTTTAAAAAGGGAAATTTACTGGTTCAATTTAATTCGAATATTAATAATTTGTATAAAATTGTTTATACAAGGTTAAGAATGGAAGAAAACAAACTGAGATGTAAATGGATGGCAAATTAAAAAGCAAAGGTGAGATTTTTCTCACTCAAATAAATTTGGATTTTGCAGTTATTTATTGACTGTTTGATTGCTATTTGGATGTGATATTAGATATAGTAGGATATATCTATATATATAGCAATATATACATATTGGCATATGTATATATTGGATTGATTGATTTCCCGCCTCGTATAGCAGATGAGACCCTATTGCGCCGTTAGTAAGCGGATGATATTTTATAAAACCCATATACCGCGATATTCCACCTCGAAGTGGAATGGGTATTGTGCTAACGTCTGTGGATGCAGGGAAACAGGTTGGAGGGATCCAACTGGATTCCTCACCAGTATTTATTTATTTACAGATATTGTGATATTTGTTGATTATCATATTGATATATGATATTGAATGTTGTGATGGACTAATTGGTGCGTTGCATCATCGGATTCAAGTTTTGAAGTTTAAAAATAACGACTTTTACTTTAAAAGGATTTTTAAAGTGATTTTTGAAAATATACGTTTTATGGAATTTTTGAATTGATTTATAAATGTTAAAATTTTAAAGTTAGAAAAGTTATAATTTTTAGTGGAATATAACCAAAGTGTCGTTTTTGAAATAAAAGTCGATTTATTTATAAAATGGTTTAAGTTGGGATTTTTGAATAACTATAAACGATTTGTATAAAAAGATTTATACAAATTGATATTTATAAATCAAATATTGGAATTATAAAATGAGTTTTTATAAGTGTTAAAAATGAAATATTTATGGAATTCGTAAGTAAATGAAATTTATAAATTTATAAATTGTGAAGTTATAAAATGGATGAAACTGTCAAATAGGAGATTTATAAGAAATTAACTTATAAATTGGATTTTTGCCTTTAAATGGAATATTGATCGAATTTGTTAATAAAGGAGATTTATTAAATCAAAGTTGTTATGAATTATGAAGATGAATTTATAAATGTTGTTTTATAAATTCAAAAATAAATCAAATTTGATAATTTAATATAGAAAGTGATTAAGGGAATTTTTATCCACGATTTTGGATAGTGGAAAATTCTTGAAATAAAATGTGTAGAAACTATTGAGATTTGGTTAGTGAAGTATATTCACGATTTTGGATAGTGAATATATTGTTAAGTAAAATGGATAGTTTTGGAAAAGTGACATTAAAAGCGAAGTTGATTGTTTTAACAATGTTCTAAAATGTGTTAAATATCGAAATCATAGATTTCAACATTCATTGTTGAAATAGACGTTTTCGAGAAATAAGGAAATGGTGGACTATAACACTGTTGTTATAGTAAATGGTTTCCGAAAGGAAATGTTTTATATAGTATTGGGATTTATATATCTATCTTAAAATCTGAATCCCTATACTAGTGATTTTGAGTCGTCGTAACGATGTTTTACGTAACATTCGTTTTGACTCAAATAGATGTTAAAATAAATGATTTCCTTAAAGAATGAATATATACTTAAATTTGATTTAAGTATATTGAATATTTTCAAATGTTGAAAATAAAAGATTTGTGAAATACTTATTATTAAGTAAGTAAGGAAATACTTTTCCAATATGAAATGAACTGTTTTGAAATTTTATCTTCTTAAAGATGAATTGAAAGTGAATATTTGAAATCGATTGAAAATCGTATATCAGTAGATATTTGAAAATATAAATTCACTATGGAATTTATAAAGGAAATGGAAGTTCGTTTTAAAAATAAATATTGATTTATTTTTGAAGTGTGGAAATTATATATCTAGTAAAGATATTTTGGAAAATAAATAATTTGGAAAATTATTTGGAATCTGATGATGTTGCGCATCTTTATTGATAGTTAAATAACCGACTATCAATAAATTACCTGGAATGGGTATTTGTTGTGAATTGGATGAATTTGAATGCCACACTTATTTTTGAATAAGCGCTCACTATTCGGGTTAGCCGAGAAAGGACCATGGGGTCGTATAACCCATTCCGAATATGTGATACGTCGTTATGAATCGCATTTGATGACCGGTGTTGAAGACCGGATATTTTTGAAAACGGAAGGATTACCGTCGAGTTACTCTACATCGGCTGATCTCCGATTTAGAGGTTTTATCACCCTTAGTGACGGGAAGTCCGGACGTGATTAGAAATTTATCCGGATGTGCAAGGGCTTCGTGAGAAGTGCCTTCGGTTCTGTTCGATCTCGGAACAGACTTGTATGGATTGTGTGTCTGACATTACAAATTGAGATATAAAGCTGATTTCTTTCAAATACATTTCTGTTGGTGGCGGAGAATTTATTCTTTTAGCTTAACACCCTTCTCTGAGACGTACAAGCTCAGAGGTTATGTAGTTGAAATTTATCAGCGATATACTCCCAATTTGGTAACGTGGCATGCTGAGTGTTGCTGTGAAATGATCAGTGTTTGATCATTTGTGATATGATCATTTGTTTGATCTTATATCTTTGTGATCATAGGTTGATCATTTGTTTGACCCGAAGCATGGCTTTTGAAAAGCGTAGCTTTGTGGACGAGACTTCGTCAAGCCTCACACCCCGGAAATGGTCGAAACAGGAAGGATGCGGCAAGGTTCTAGGGAGTAGCACCCCTTAGTGTATGTCATTCCTTCTGGATAGAGGTGGTATCATGGTATGGAGCCCAGATACTTAACCTATGTGGTTGCTGCATTATTATTATTATGTGGTTTGTTGGAAATCGGGGATCCTCGGGAAGATTGGTTACGATCGGGGGATGGCATACGCGTGTCAGTAGTTACCTATTTTTGCAGAGGTAACCCGGCCTTGTGTTGGCAGAGATCTAACCGTAATGTTAGGTTATTTCTCGGGACGTCATTCCAGAGGCGTTCTGTTCGTGGAATAGGAAGTTCCTTAGCCTGACCATTTGTTGGAAATCCAAACTCCAATACGAACTTTGTACGGTATTAGTTGTAGAACCTGCCATTTACGTACGGTGGTCACCACTGTTTAGATGGTAGCTATAGTAGACATACGATTCTGGTCGTATGTTGGCTAAGATTAATATTATACTTTCGAAATGTTTTCTACACTAGACATTAATAATAATAATCCAATGATTTGCGTAGTAAGCATCTTTGACTATCATAAGAAGAAATCTCCTCCAATTCTGCGTTTGCATTGTGTGTGTGGTGGGAGGTCTTATGGTAGTTTCATTTTCCAAAAAGCATTGCGAATTGACTTTAAAATTTTTCTGTTGTTTATTTTAAAGATAAACTGTTTTACGATCTCACACCAGTCACCATGACTGACTCGGAGTTTATTGTTTCCCTTCTAAACTCTGGATGCCCACCAATTTCCACACGGGTAGTCTAGAGTTTGGTTATTAGGATATTCTGGAGCTTTGGAAGCAAGCTGGATGGCGAGACGTAGTATTTGTATCTGATAGTATTTATTCCGCTGTGTATTCTGTATGAGGACAAGTTTATATAACTGTCCATTGTTGTATATTGACTCTGATTGATGTATGTATAAACTGATATAGTTCTTTGTTTTAAAAGACTAGTGTTTATCTATTATATATTGTTCCGCTGCGATATGTGAGATTCTGATATTGTTTCTGTTCTAATGTTGTTCCGTTGTTCTTCTTTCTTTTTCTTCTATCTTTTCTTCTACCTCTTCTTTTAAACATTAAAGTTCGCGTTTCCGCCATCCAATTGTTCGACAGTTGCTACAGTGGACATAGCAGTGTCGGGTTTTCGGAAGACGGATTTGCGGGTCTTTACACTTACAGAAGCTTATTCCATTCTTCCTTTATATCTTACTTCCGGATGTTTACAAATATTCTACCTTATAATATTTAATTAATAACTATCACCTTCGTTTATTATTTCCATAAATGTCAATTGGTATACATTAAATGGTTATTATCCTAACGGACGTTTCCCAAAGACATTTATTTACTAATTCAAACTTTATCCATTTAGCTTCTTCCTTATCTTCCCATAATTTTCTTAATGGTCTCATTATCTATTTAATTTCTTGTAACTCCTCGCTTATTGCACATTCATTGTCTATTGAATTTTTAAAATTACAACCTTTCCTCTTACGTTTTCTACCACTATTACTTAATATGCTTATAGGGTCCACAATTATAAGGAAATCTAGGTCTAACAAAGGGCTCAAGTACTATTCAGCTTCTAAGGTGCTTCCATTTGTTATGGTCATGCTTTCTTAGTCCACTCCTTACGATACGATCTCCGCTCCGTGAGTAATCGGAATAGGAGTATAAATTTAACTCTATTTATTTTTCCAATTCATAATTACTTCGTCCACCCTTTCGGAATATGGTCGCAGCTACTTTTATAGTCAAAATTTATAGAGCTAGGCGTATATTCAAAATAAGTATATATAATTATATTAAAACCTTTTGAAAAGCCTTTTCAAAAATAAAAAGTACGCCACTCATACATATACTTTTCCCCATCGATCGGGTAACCTAGGCTTTAATGCCAAATGTAACAACCCACCCTGAAACATGCCCAAATCCCAACTCAGAAATGGCCCATCAAAACTTAGACCCATTCCAAAGATGGCTGTTGGTTGGTAAACATAACAATGCAGAGCTATCTATCTATTCATTCAGAACTCACAATGGAAGGAACAAAATATAATAGCAATAATAGTACCTATTTATTTCAAATGTCACAAAACATAACATAATATTAACCGTTACAACGTTTTGTCTAAAGATCATTTTATGGGTACAATAGAAAATAACATGAAAAGATAGATAACAACTTCTATAAGCTTCACTCTCGCCATCTTCAAGCATCATCAACTCTTTCTCTAACCTGTGTTGTAATGATAAGGGAGTCATAACAACAAAAAGTGTCTAGTGAATAAAAACCTCTAGCCTTGCTATTTCATTACTTAGGCAGTATATTTGAAACTAAGAATATGTTTTACATATATTGAAACCATTTAATACTCATATAAGGAAAGGAGGTGGGGCCTTCAGCAATCACTTAAAACCTTCCATTTCCGAAGCAGGTTTCCTAGTCACATAACCCATAACCAACGTCATAAGTGCCTAACAATGTGAGAGATACTACCCAAGTCACTTAATACCGTTTTCTAAAAATAGGCAAACTCTGACCATTTAAGATCTTAACTGAGATATGCCCCCGTCATTTAATACATGTTCCTAAGGTGGACTCCTCACCAGTGCCTATCTAGCTGACATTGCATAGAATCTCTTCGAGCTACATAATTCTTCTTTATGGGAAGGCGGGTTCTCAAAAAGCCGCTTAATATCCCAAAGCGGACCCTTTTCGAGATTCCATCTACCGTGCCTAAATAACTAACCCTTGACCATCTAATACTTCATTTGGGGACAAGAGGCGGGCTCTCAAACAACCACTTACTACCTCTAAAACCCGAAGTAGGTCCTTCGCATTATAACCTGTACCCCATGGTGATGTCTCATATTAGTTCGACTATTTATAGGTACTAGTAGCCAGGTTAGCTGGACAGATTTACCCAATAAAATTGGGACTAACCCGCGTTATCAGAGTTACTTATCATAGATGATGTCTCACATCTGCCCTAAAGTCACACTACTGGTAGCTAGATTAGCTGGGCAGACTTCCGTGTGTCTCTTGACTGACCTCGCATCACTATGGCTTAGTCATATTTATAACACTCTTAATATATTATCACACACCTCACTATGTCCATTAATTAGGCTGTATAAGAATTCGTTCTTATTTTGCCTAACAATCAATTACTTTTCTAAGGGGGATTTAATGACAATTATTATCTAATTAACTATGCAATTGATACATTATGATTGTACGCTATTTATGGTAATTAATATATAAATAAATACACATTTATTATTTTCAATACGTGCGGGGATTATGCCCTAACTAACAATAAATGTCAATTCCTTTTTAACAATAATGATACAAGTCTTTTTCCGTATTATCAATGGCGCCAAATTTCCAATATCCATAATAAGGTATTTTAATATCCTTAATAAAGGATCCAAAATTTATATCCAAAAATTGCAATAAATAAACTTGTACATAATAAAATTTTCAACTTAATCTATCACATCAAATCAATGGAATAATCTCAGAAATAGAAATTGCAATTCTAGTTTCAACTCTTATTCAACCTCTCTTTTACAAAGAATTAAATAATGCAATTTTTCTTTTATTTTCATATGGAGTAAATGGTGTAAACTACGAATAAATCTATACATTACACCATATTCCTTAATAGAGATTTCATAATCAAATTAGAATTAAAGAGGAGCGGAATAGAATTTGAAACCAGCAAAAACTGCATATAATTCCAATAATTCAATGTATGCAACTGAGAATTCCAACATGAATTGACATTTCGAATTAAAGGAGTATTGGGAGATTTTTAATAGTGTTTTGTTTTCGAAATCGCAAAACCCTTAAGGCATATCCAAATCTGTCATATTCTGATCAAGTACTAAAATAGAAAAACCAATATCCCCACTCACAATTGGTCCTTAGCTTTGGTTCTCTTTGGATTTAAAATGCCCATTGTAATCTCCTTTAGATCTCTTCTTTTTAATATATATATAACAAGGGATTTGTGTGTGTGTGTGTGTGTTAGATTCAGAAAGGTTGGAGGAGAAGAAATTAAATAATAAACAAAGATATGTATATAGGATTTCTTACTTGAAACCCTAACGGAATTTTCTGAATCTAAGAAGAGATGAACTGATAGAGCTTCATTGATGTTCCCAAAATATTTGTGAATAAAAGTGTACGGTCTAGCGTCTTATATGGTAATTCAAACAACGCGCTTTTATACATATTTTTGAATATGGTAATTTATGAAAATTACACGAAAACCGCTCCAACTAAATTGAAACATAGAAATTTACATCCCAAATTATTTAGGGCAGCCTAATTTACAAACCAATTATAGATCTAGAATATCTTTACACTTTACAAACTTCTTCAAATAGAGGTTTGGAACTGATTTCCAATTTTCATATCAGGTTGTACATTCTATTCATATTTTATTCATATCCTAAAAATATCTTTACAAAAACGTATATATAAAGTTCATATCTTTACATAAAGGCTTTACAAAAATATCTAATTCATTAATTACCATCATTTAATTCCATTCAATTATTATCTTATATTACTTTAAATGATGGAGAAACAGAGTAGATAAAGATAACTTCTATCTTATTCCTATTACTAAAATTCCCAGTTTATTACTACCTAAATTTCATCTATTATTCTTCGTATTTCCTTATACGGTAATGTTTCTCTTACCTAACTTATCTGTATTTTACTATTCCAGCTATGTGTTATTTCCATTTATACACCCTTTAAAAAGAATATTAAAGAAAAGAACGTCCAACTTTATAAAACAGAAGAAATCATATAGAGAATAGAAGAATTCAAAAATGAAGAATCCAAAAGTTTAAAACTTTTTATTTCAATGAATTTTAAACTGAGAAGCTAACAATTGAAAACCTTCTCTTCTCTTTTTTTCCAGCTATGCAAGTCATTAGATTTCCAAAAATCTTCCACCATTTTGTTTTTAAAACGTTTCACCATTTTAAAATTACATTCTTTTTCCAAACTTTTCCCATAAAAAATGGTAGTATATTTCCAAAGCTATCTAAAATCACTTTTTATAAAAAAAATCAACTTATAATACATAAGATCTTTATTTAATAATCTTTTGAAAAACTCTTTCAAAACATTTAAGAGTTTTCAATAAAAAAAACCTTTTTATCAAATTCTTTGTTGTGGAGTAAGATTTTGAAATGGCTTTAATTGTTCTTTCCTTTGAACTTTCCTATTCAATCATCGTAAAAATCTTGTTATCTTCTTGTGGTGATTAGTATACACCTCCTTACAAAAGCTTATTCCATTCCTCCTTACACCTTATTGATGGATGTTTACAATTATTCTGCCTTATAATCTTTAATTAATACCTATCGTTTTCATTTATTATTTCCATAAATGTCAATTAGTCCACATTAAATGGTTATTATCCTAATGGACGTTTCCTAAAGACATTTATTTACTAATTCAAACTTTACCCATTTAACTTCTTCTTTATCTTTCCATAATTACCATAATGGTCACTAATCTATTTAATTTCTTATAACTCCTCGCTTATTGCACATTCATTGTCTATTGAATTTTTAGAGTTACAACCTTTCCTTCTACGTTTTCTACCGGTATTACTTAATATGCTTATAGGGTCCACAATTATAAGGAAATCCAGGTCTAACAAAGGAGTCAAGTACTATTCATCTTCTGGGGTTCTTCCATATGTTATGGTCATGCTTTCTTAGTCCACTCCTTATGATACGATCTCCGCTATGTGGGTAATCGGAGTAGGAGTATAAATTTAACTCTATTTATTTTTCCAATTCATAGTTGCTTCGCCTACCCTTTCAAAATATGGTCACAACTACTTCCGCAGTCGAAATTTATAGAGCTAGGCGTATGTTAGAAATAAATAAATATATTTATAGTAAAAACTTTTTAAAAAAAACATTTTCAGAAATAATAAGCACGTCACTCGTACGCAAACTTTTCTCTGTTGATTGGATAACCTAGGCTCTGATGCCAAATGTAACAACCCACCCCAAAACAGGCCCAAATCCCGATCCAGAAAACCCCGTCGAAACTTAAACCCATTCCAAAGCTGGATGTTGGCTGGTTAAAATAACAATACAGAGCTATCTATCTATTCATTCAGAAATCACAGCAGAAGGAACATAATATAATAGCAATAATAGTATCAATTTATTCCAAATCATTTCCAATTTCCAAAAACATATAATAATGTTAACCGTTACAACACTTTGTTCAAAATATATTTTATGGGTACAATAAAAAGTAATACGAAAAGATAGATAACAACTGCTACAACCTTCACTCTCACCATCTTCAAGCATTATCAACTCCTTCTGTAACCTATGTTCTAATGAGGAGGGAGTTAGAACAATAAGTGTCCGGTGAATAAAAACCTCGAGCCTTGCTATTTCAGTACTTGAGCAGGATGTATCAAAATAAGAATGTCTTATGCAGTTTGAAACCATTTAATAATTCATACAAGGAATGGTAGCGGGCCCTCAAGCAACCACTTAATACCTTCCATTTCTGAAGCAGGTTTCTCAATCCCATAACCCATAACCAACATCATAAATGTCTAATAATGCAAGAGATGGTACCCAAGTCACTTAATACCGTTTACTGAAAATAGGCAGACTCTAACCGTTTAAGACCTCAATTGAGGTAGGTCCCCATCGTTTAATGCCTACTCCCAAGGCGGACTCCTCACTGATGCTTATCTAGCTGACATTACACGAAATTTCTTCGAGCCACTTAATGCTTCTTTAAGGGAAGGCGGGTCCTCAAATAGATACTTAATACCTTATCCTGAAGCGGATCCTTTCCAAGATACTATCTATCGTGCATAATAACTAACCCATGAACATTTAATACTTCATTTAAGGAAAAGTGGCAGGCCCTCAAACAGCCACCTAATACCTCCAAAACCCCAAAGTAGGTCCTTCGCCTTATGGCCTGTACCCCACGGTGACATCTCACATTAGTCCAACAATTCGTAGATACTGGTTGGCAGTTTAGCTGGATAGATTTACCCTACAGAATTGGGACTAACCTCGCGTCCTCGAAGTTACTTATCATAGATGATGTCTCACATCAGCCTTAAAGTCACACTGCTGGTAGCCAGATTAGCTGGGCAGACTTCCATGTGTTTGTTGACTGACCTCGCATCACCATAACTTAGTCATATTTATAACACTCTTAATATATTATCATACACATCACTGTGCCCATTTAGTTAGGCTGTACAAGAATTCCTTCTTATTTTTGCTTAACAATTAATTACTTTCCTAAGTAGGATTTAATGACAATTATTACTAATTAAGTTCGCAATTGATATGTTATAATTGTATACTATTTACGGTAATTAATATATAAATAAATTTGTACTTATTATTTTCTACACGTGTGGAGATTACGCCCTAGCAATGTTGAATGTCGGTTCCTTTTCCTCACCAATAATACAAGTCTTTTTCCATATTATCAATGGTGCCAAATTTCCAATATCCATAACAAGGAATTTCAATATCCTTAACAAATGATTCAACATTTATATCCAAAAATTGCTATAAATAGTCTTGTACATAATAAAAATTTCAACTTAATCTATCACATCAAATCAATGGAATAATCTCAAAAATAAAAATTGCAATTATAGTTTCAACTTCTATTCAACCCCTGTTTTACAAAGAATCAAATAATGGAATTTCTCTTTTATTTTCATATGGAATAAATGGTGTAAACTACGAATAAATCCATACCTTACATCCTATTCCTTAATAAAGGCTTTATAATCAAATTAGAATAAAAGAGGTGTATAATAAAGTTTGAAATCACCAAAAAACTGCAATAACAATTCAATGCAAGCAATTGAGAATTCCAACAAGAATTGACATTTTGGATTAAAGTAGTTTTGGGGGATTTAATAGTATTTTGTTTTTCGAAAACCCAAAACCCCTAAGACATATCCAAATCCATTATATACTAATCAATTACTAAAATAGAAAAACTAAGATTTTCACTCACAGTTGGTTCTTGGCTTTGCTTCTCTTTGGATTTGAAACGCCCATTATAGTCTTCTTCAGATCTTTTCTTTTTGATATATACAACAAGAGATTTGTGTGTGTCTATATTAGATTCAGAAAGGTTGGTGAAGAAGAAATTAAATAACAAACAAAGATAAGTATACAGAATTTCTTACCTAAAACCCTAATGGAGTTTCTGAATCTAAGAAAAGATGAACTGACATGGCTTCGGTGATGTTCCCAAAATATTTATGAAGGGTTTATTTATAGGGGTTGAAACGCGCAAGAATCGCAGGATAAAAATAGTTTAAAAACTGATAAATCTGGAATGTTTATTTCCTCAAAAACCCAAGCCACCACCAAAAATAGCTGTCGACCGCCCTATGCACAACGACCGCTATGGGTTGACTAGTTGGGCCTATAGGTTGACTGCCCTAGTAGTTTTGGGAGCATTTATTTATTTCCATTGCTTAATTTATTTATTTCTTAATTATATTTAACATTCACGTTAACTTTAACATTTACTTAACCCCCAAGCCTAATCGTAGCTAATTTTAAATTTCAAATTAGGGAATTAATTATTTATTTGAGTTTGAATTCTATTTCAATTATTTTAAACTTGAAAACCTCAAATACTCATTACTTCATCGTTCGAGCTCCGTTTTTAACATATTATATATGGAAATTGATCAGAATTTCGCCACGAATGCAACGATAAAACTTTCATGGCCAAATTCCAACTTTTACAAAATTTCCATCTTTTTACCCTTATATTATTTAGTTTAATTTATTTTAATTATTTACATATGGCTGATTTTACGGGGTGCTACACCTAAAATCAATCTTTGATTTCAAATTTAAACCTTTCTTTGGTTAATAATAAAGCCATTCAAGTTGGGTTATTATTACCTCTCAGACCTTGACTTGACAACATTCTTATCTTCCAAGATAGATAGAAGTTTACCTAACTCGAAGCTTAATGACAAGTATAAGACTTCATAAATTCCCTATAATTATTCAGAACAATCAAAGTGTTATAAACCAAACTTCTTTCCACTTTTTTTGAAACCATTTACTATAACAAGAATGTTATAGTCCATATTCTCTTTTCTTTTCTTGAAAACATTGATTACAACAATAGTGTAGTAATCCAAGCTTTCTTCTTAATTAAAATCATATTTGAAATGCCTTAAATACCATTTAAAACCTTCATTCAAACATTACTTCAACATCACCACTTCTGGGGGGAAATTGACTTTGGAAAATAAAGGAGTTTCCTTTATATAAACCACTTGTTAAATATCTCAAATTAAATCCTTTAGATTTCAAATCTCTTTTAAACATTTCTACTTTCCAAAAGTACGTTTTTAAAATAAAATTATAATTCAAAACTCTTATCCAAAACATTACTTGATGATCTTAAATTAAAACCCAGTTTGATTTGAAAGGATAAGATTTTTCTTTGATAAAATTTAAACCTCTTATTTCAATAGTTAAAATAAATTCTTAAAAATATATTTTAAACTTCAAACTCCTTTTAAAATACTTATACAACTTTTATAAGCACATTTGAAAAAACTTTTCAAAATATCCAAAGTAGATAACCTTTTATACTTTACTAAAATCATAGATTTCTAAAGTGCATCCATAGTGATTATCGCTATATGGACTGTAACTTTTAAATCTTTTTTTGTAAATCAAATAATTTTTATACACCATTTCTTTTCATATTTTAAATCACTATAAGTATCAAAAACATTTACTTAAAAATATCCATAAGTTTGAAGTCAATTTAAAATCCATTTCCAAATAACGGAAGGAGGCTTAGTGGCTACTCTAGCACATCATCAAGTGCTATAAATTACTTTTATCTCAAAGGATTTCAACTTTGCAATTCCTATCACAAACATTTACATAAACAAGGACATGTATAAATAAAAATCAACAAGGCGAGGAACTCCTTAGAGTCCCTCTATAAAAGTCCTCTACAAATCTCATATATATGTATATGCATCTTAAAGTGTTCCGTAGCGACCTATTCACTATGTAGACACTTCAAATTCCTCCTTTTGTCCCTTGTAAAAAAATGGTTACTTATG
Organism: Allium fistulosum; assembly: GCA_030737815.1. Classification (NCBI taxonomy): domain Eukaryota; kingdom Viridiplantae; phylum Streptophyta; class Magnoliopsida; order Asparagales; family Amaryllidaceae; genus Allium; species Allium fistulosum. The sequence continues at coordinate 705,672,624 of CM060903.1, read as the reverse complement.
CCATCCGCTTTCAAGTGGGTATCAAGTCTAAACAAGCAATATACACAAGTATAAACAACATGAACAACAATTTATATTTTACAATATTTAGTTTTTAAAAAAAAAACCATTTTAGAGTTAGATATCTCAATTTTATTCTCGACTAAACCCAAGGCAAAGCTCCTAGCTTCTTACCACTTTCTAGCTAGCCACTAAAACTCCACCTTTCCTCCTTCTCCTTGTGTCCAAAGCCTCTCTCCCTCCTCAGAAGCTCACGGCCTCCCCCTAGCCTAGGTGTTTATGACAATGGTGGAAATGGGACTTGTGTGCTTTAAATCTTCAAGCATCGACTTGCTAAGAGGTGTTGTTATGATGACTAAGGGTTATATAAAGAGTTTGGAGGAGAAAAGGAGTTGTTTTGAAGTATAAAAGTGAAGAAAGTAGAGAGAAGAGAGAAGAGAAGAAGGGTTTAGAGTAAATGAATTTGCAACCAAAAGAGATAGCATAGCGGTGCTTATTTATAGAAATGGAAAAGTGCCAAATGACCTTCCCTACTCCTTTACCAAATTACTTAACCGCCCTTACAAAATTCAACAACGGAGCACCTTCTCCATGTGCCAAAGAACTTTCCATCATAACACAAAAGGAAGAACACAAATTTATATAATACTTAATATTTTATCATTTTCAAATAAGGAATAAAAGTCTTCTTTTTACTTTATTACTAAATGACATTATTAGCTACTATTTAATTTTCTAACTATATTTTAGTGCTATCCACTTCTTATTTGTTAAACATGCATGTTCAAATGTAAACTAGTGTGCACCAAAAGTTCAACAACTTTTGTTCGATGAAAAGTCGAAAATCCAAAAAGCGATTTTCGGTCACATTTTCAACTTTTCTCCGAAATAATTATTTTTGTAAAAAACTATTCAAAATGAGTTTAGCATTGTTATTACATAATGAAAATGAGTTATTTAAGCTTTTAAAATCGATTGTATAAATTAATTAAATTTCAAAAATCAAAGCAATAAATTCATGATCGTTACAAATAGAACCACCAAAGACAGAACTGCCAAAGACACGGTTAGACCTATACATTTTTAGGTAGCTATGGTAGAGGTTAGTGAAAGGATTGAAGTAGGAGAGTAGAATAGGAAGGCAAACTAGTGAAGACGTTGGAAGGAGTTTACGAGGGAGGCGAGATAAGGCATGGGAAGTTTCATCTGAGATTTAGAAAGCACATGTAGAGCAGTTTAAAGAAGAAAACTACACGTGATTTGGTTCCCTTCCTAAAAATATGGAGAGACATATAATGCGTTAAGTGCGGTGGAAATTGTAAAAGGACGTACTTAATTTCCACTATCTCACATGCTAGGAAAGGGATTTAATGGGCTTACGAAAAAATAGTGGATCAAAGAATGCAAAATTTTATGCTTGGAGGCCTTCAATAGTAATAAACATTACTGCGGATGTGCATTTGTCATCCTAGAAAAGCAGTTGCATACAGAAGATAAAATGTCAATGGGCTGCATTAATACTTGTGTTTATTTAGCTATATTTATACCTATAGCTCTGTGTTGTATATTTACTAAATGATGGTGTATGTATAACTAGGTGAAGGTTACTCAACATTAGTTGAGTATTATGCTATGGTGTGTTTTGTATTGTACTTTATTTATAAGCAATAGAAGGAACTGATTTTCAAAAAAAAAATTCATTTATCTTAATATACATGTGTAGATTAGATCCTTGCTTAATCACAAATTTATATATTTATCTACTATCGGATTTAAATACATATTTTTTAATTAATTAAAATATATATATAATACATATGGGTTTATTTTTTACTTTTAAAAAAATATTTTTGAAAACTAAAAATAATTTTATTACAATTTTTAACTAAAATATGAATTTTAAATTAGTATAAATGTATACATATAACATAAGCATATTAATTTATTAATTTACATTCATATGTATATGTTTTTAAAAATAATAATAATTTTTATATATTTTATAATTAAATCTAAATAAAGTAATTTATAAATGTATTTTAAAACCTATTTTAAATTATTATATATATATGTGTGTGTGTGTGTGTGTGTGTGTGTTTCTTGTAAATAGAATCCATATCAAATTTATAGTTTAAAAAAATTAAATAAAATCCATATGGATTTTTACAAAAATTAATCTTTTACAAATAGGCATGGATTAAATAAAAAATATATTTTGTTACAAGGTTTTGGCCAAACAAAAATAAAAAAATTAATTTTTAACATATTATTATTTATATTTACAAATTAATATTCTACAAATAATGTTTTAAAATTATACATACATACATATAATATATATATATATTCAAATGTTTAAAATAATTATACATACACACACACACGTATATACGTATTTGTATTTGGTTAAATATATCAGCTTTTAAAATTCGAATTTTAAATTTCATATAGAATTTTATTCTAGATCTGGTTTTAAATTTGAATCTATCTTAAGATATTTTAGGTATTAATTTGAATTATTTTGAATTGGTCAATATCTTTTAAATAGACTCTATTTAATAAATATAAGTTTTAATTTATGTTTATATATATATATATATATATGAATATGTGTGTGTGTATAAATGTATTTAGTAGTAAATTAATTATGGAAAGTAAATATGTATATAAATGAGAAAATGTGTCCGTTGTAATATAATCCCAGCACTTTTATGTGGGCGCATTTAACTTCGTACACTTCTATATGTTGAATGCATACTATATATATAATATATACATACATATATATATATATATGTATGTATGTATGTATGTATGTATATTCGATACACGTATATATTATATACTACATATATTATAAAATAAAATCTTTATGTAAATTAATTTAATTAAATAAATATTTTATTTAAAATGATTTAGACTAGATCTAAATTAATTTAGGCTTCATAGGCCTGTCAAGATCTTAAAATGGAATTTTTTTTAAATTCACTCTTTTAATCCGCTGCATGCTGGCCTAGTTCCATCAATGGTATCAATGCCTAACAGCATATGCGGTCTAAATTAGTAGTATTAGGGCTAATTTATTAAAGCATAAACATTTAGTAGGGTGTCTAGAAAAGTAGAGTCTAAAGTTGAGTTCGGGTAATCAAGTACTCTTCCCTACCCATCCACTGGCCTAGCCCAAAAGGATGAGGTAACTCCAAAGGTTTTTCCCAATATAAAAGCCCAAGTTGATTTTAGGTCTTGGGCTAATTTTCAAAATCCATTTTGAAAGTAAAATTTATAATTAAAATTTAAGATATTAAGTTTAAAATAAACGTTGTAAAATATTTTCCAAAATGTTTAGAAAACTAACTAATTATTTTTTAAAATTATAATAATAATTGATTAGATTAATTAAATATACAATTAATTAAAAGATAGTTAATTACATTAAAAAGATATATACAATAATATATGTAAATTTATCTTAAAATGTTAAGATAATAAATACAAAATTTTTGGAATTAATTAAAATAATTTTAGTTAAATTAATTAAATTTTAATTAATAAATAAAAGAATGTACATTTATTATGATATACATCTATTATTATAAATGTTATAGTATATGTATTCGATTTTAAAATGTTTAAAAGGAATAAAATTAAACTGCATAAAATGTTAATTTATTATATAAGATTTAATTAATAAAATTAATATAAGATTATACGTAAAATTATTAAATAACTTAACTAAAATTATGAACTGTTATACGAGAATTAAAATTATATAACATGAATATATAATAAAAGGTGGAATTGTAAAAAAATCCAAATTAGATTTAAGGAATAAATACATACATATACCAGGATTTCAAATGTGTCTAACACTTGAATTACGAGAGTGTGTCATAAGAAATACATTATTCCATAAGTTAATTTCACTCAAATAAATATATATTAAAGATTATAAATCGTTGATACAAGTGTTGTCTCCTACCATTTATATGTCAATAGATTACCGGCATACTCTTTAGTTGTTGAACATTCCTCAAGCTATAGATGTTATGTGTAGTACTATTAGTGTATAGACTAGACGAGGTAAGATACATGCACATATTTGTTGAGCTTTCCTCAAGTATGTGCACTATACTTAGGCCATCTCAAAATGGTAGGTATAAGTGAATAATCTCTCTTTCTTTGTCTAGCTTTCCTTAAGGTAAAGATGAGATTAGAAGAAAGACCATGCGTTAGGAGTTGTATATGATATAACTGATAAGGTATTATCCATCACAAGCGGGCCTATGACTTGTTGAGATTTCCTTCAGGTCAGAATCCCAAGGCATATGAGCCCGCACACCCAATAAAGGAATCGAAAGATTCCTATATTTCCTCTTAGAGTTTAGGAAAATGTAAAAGTCTAGTAGGAGCTTATTAGGTAATGATATAAATATATACAACCTTATAAATAATATAAGAACATTTGCTATGTTTAAATTAAACTAATCTACATCAATAAATTTGTGTAATTAATATATTTGATAAAATATTTATCAATTAAAATACACAAATGAACTGAATTAAGGTTGATAAATAGAAATATAAAATATACTAACCAATAAATTTTGCATTTTTTCAATTCAAGACCCATGCAAACACGTAATTATACAACTACTAAATACATTTGTAATTTCGTCACTTAAGTGTTTATTTGCCATAGGCTATGTTATGTCTTATATAAGTTTCAAACCCTAAAAATAATACAAGTATATGGATATTTATTCCATATTCAACCACATATAAATGTTATATGGTGAATGGTCGCAGCTTGTATTATATGAAACCCCGATGAAATTAGTTCATTTGAAGTTAGCAAGTAAACTATAGTGTCAAATCGTGTATTAAATATGATTAAGTATAGTAGGGATCTTGTTGTGTTAGATATAATACTAGACCAAGAGCTACAAGATGGATCTAAGAATTCAATCATTGAAAAGTTAGTTTGATCAGTTTACGTAAAGTGCAACTTATTTGATATCCTTAAATGTTAAGGATGAGTGGATGCATTTTTTTAAAAGTTCAATATGATCTTTGTTGTAAGAGTTTCCTTTTGAATGGTTTGAGCATTTGGAAAGGAAACCGAATGTACTAGAGTGGATGTAACTTAAGATAAAGTTTGGATAAAAAGAGTGAATGGTCACTTCTGCTTCATGAAGAGACATTAGGGCCAAGAATTGTATAAAATAATAATAGATACTTAACAAGGAATAAGAAATATGATTTCTATTCCAAAATGTATTTTCATATAGAATTTTTTTTCTTTGAGATTTATGTCTTTAAGTGTAAGATATTTGATCTGAAACTCTCGATTATATTATAGTGTATGAAATAAAATTTCGTAATAAGTGGTTGAATGGAGCTTCATATTTCATACGCTATTATAGTAATGGCAGAAATTATGGGAGCAAACCATATAACACTTCTTAGTGGACGCATCAAATTACAAAGGCGGTTGTTCTTATAAATATACAAAATATTATTTATGAAATAATAATTATTTTCAATATGACTAAAAATAGGCATAGTTTTATTCCAACATAAATATAATGAATATCAGTTATAAGATAAAACTATAACAATGGTATGCGTTTCATAACAAAATGATGCATTAGAAAATACATTAGTATCTAAAATTTTACAATTAGTTTGGAATTATGGACCAAGCCATAGCTTCAAGAAATAATTCTTTACCATATGATTATAATCATATACTATTGTGAATTGTATGATCGTATCTCAAAGGATTAAGAGCAAAGCACATATTCAGTGGGAGCGACATAATATTTAATGAACTCTTTGGATTAATACATATAGACGTTTGCAGTCGTAAGTCTAATGGTACAAAAACAGTTCTACATACTCGTTAAATTTTACTGATGAATTATCATAGAAATGAACATGTGTATTTGATACACATGTAGTATGTCTATAATAAGACCATTGAATATAAAACGAAAGTAAGTAATGTAACATGCAAAAGGAAATAAAATAATTTGATTCGATCGAATAGGTGAGTATCTTGGAAAGAGTTACAAATGTACCTAAAATTGAATATAGTTAAATCTCAAAGGTCACTCTTCCTTATGATACATAATGATACAACGATAAGGAGTAATTGGACTTTGTTAAACAAAGTACGATTGATAATGAGTGAAGTTGAATAAATATTTTTCTATAAGGTTGTGTACTTAAGAGTAGTACATAAGGTTAAAATTAGTTTCATCTAAAACATTGTTTACAATATCATACAAGATAAGAGTTTATAGGAAACCCCTACATATCCAAGGTTAAGGAATTGACATGTTGTGTGAGTCAAAAGACTGCATGTAGTAATTGTCCATGGGGGATCTTATATGGAACACCATAAAGGAGTTTGGGACTATTCAATATTGATTGACCATTTTATGTCTTGAACTTAAGTCTTGTAAACTAAAACCAAATCAGTTTTATATATAAAAAGGCAATTCATAAAATGGTTATAATGCCTATTCTTCTGCACTGGGAAACAATTGTTGTTTTAAGAAACACCAACTTTATAGCGAAGAAATTTCTTTTAGAAATTATTGATAGTAAAATGGATTTGGATAGGATCCAAAGATTAAACAGATTACGTGTGATGAAATGAAATTATCCAAACCTAAATGGATAGAATACATTAGAATGTCTAATAAGTATTCTTGTACATTAAAAAGAAATTATGAGTTTCATATTGATGTCAAGAAAAGAACTTCCTAATTTTTCAATAAACCATTAAAGTATTGACTCTTCTATGTGGCATAATGCACAAAACCGAAATGGATTCCAAGTACATTATGAAAATATGATTTTGAAAGTTGCCTCAAAGGATATGATTCATTGACCACAAATGTGTTTTCAAGAAGAAAACGTAGTTGGAATATAGTGAGCAATGTTGGTAAGAATAATATCATAAATTCAATTGTTGAAATTAGCGTAACATATTCATCGGTTAACTTACTTAATTTAGATTTTACTCGCAAAATTATTGTCTGGTATGACTTTGTGTTCTGCTACATGTGTGTTGAAACAGAAAATTTAAAATTATGATTTACAATAAACCGTCTGCACTAACAACCAAAGTCTCTCGAAGTCAGTGAGTATAATACCGATTTTGTGGGTTTCAGATATGATCCAAGAAATTATACGAAAATATTATCCGATAAGCATCAAAGTTGAATAATTATTTTGATAGAAATATCAAACAACTTGATTTTCATTCAAAATACAAAGGAAGCATGTGTCTGTGAGAAAGGACTATAAAGATACTAGAATATTTTTAAAAGGTAAACATGAAACTTATGATTATTAATGATGCACCCAAGTTAAAATCATTAGAGTTTGGTTATTGAATACTCGATATTGGATTTACAAATAATATTTTTACCATTAGTATAAACGAATGTTAGGAATGTCCCAAATGATATACAAAATTAAAATGTTCAATATGGAGCATGTAAGGTGGATCCCTTATGCATTAGCAATAGGAACTGTCGTATATGTTGTATTGTCTGCAATATCGTATTTCACTTATGTATTTGATAAATAAAGCAAGTATCAAATCTGAATTAAGATCGCTAATTGGTAGTTAAGAGTATTCTTGAGTATTTCCAAAATACTAGAGAATTATTTAAGAAACAATGGACTCCTTATGAAAGAGTGCTCGAACTTCATAAGTTGGAAATGTACCAAACAAAAAGGTTGTGGCCTATTCAACAAAATGCTAAGTACATCACCTTGAATAGCGCCAAAATAAAAGCCTGTATGCATAAATATAATGCACAAATTTATAATTGAGTTAAGGATGATTCCAAGAATTGAGAATCCTATGTCATTGTTATATGATAACAATATCATGATAAATATCACAAAAGAACCTAGAGCTCATTAGAATCGAAAATCATATTCTGAAAAGTTCCACATGATAAAGGTAGTTTATTAGTATTAGACAGAGCTGATTGACTGAGTAGATTATTAAAAAAACATAGCAGATCCATTCACGAAGGGACTAACTTGATCGGTTCTAAGCAAGCTGGTCGAAGTATGGGATTGAAATTCCATTATCAGCCTCAACTGCAAGTGAGAGACTGTTAGAGTTATGGGTATTCCCTTGGGACAATTCTATAATTTACTGCAAATTCTTAACTCAGTTATAAAATCTCGTTCGAAATGAAAGGTGTATTTCTTTTTATTATATACTTGTCATAATGTGTTATGTTAATTATTTATCTAATTTGAGTATATTTAATAGATAATCCTTAAATGATATTTTTTGTGATAGTAATTACAATGTGTCATAATCATGAGAAATTTATCATAATGAAATTAACATTTTTTTTGAATATTCCTAGTTAAGATGTTTCAAGACAGGATATTCATACATCCGTTGAGACTATACTAACACTCTTCAAATGTTGGGCAGTGTATTACTCATGGTTGTTGGGGGCACCAATGGGTTATGTACTGATAGTTATTGGATAACTATCGGTATGTAACCGCTTGATGCTTGAACAGTCATCACTCGATAGTTTTTTGTTAGTTAATATAACTAAGGTCAAACATAGAATATCGAAGTAACAATATTATACAGTTCTCTTGACTTGAGAATATTGTTAAACTTCAATGTGGACACTCAACTTTGATTATAGTTAAATCATGGCATGATATCCATCGAACAATGATAGTTGGGTCTGAGTTGAGGCATTGGAAGTGAAACACTATTCAATAGTGTATTCGTCTCTACAGTTGTATAAGGTTACTATTATAGTCAACTGTAGTCAACTCAAAGCCAAAAAATTTGGCATGAGCAGTTCGGTTAATAATGATTGTTATTATTGAATAAAGGACTTTGTGTTTGGATTATAGAAGTTGAATGTGGATGATATTGGAATTTTGACCAAAACCAAATCAACAACTCTTAATGCGATATAGTTCCGACGAATAGAATTAGAGTAAATAATCGTTACTATCAGGGATGGCTTGAAATAGTAAAATTGGATTTTACCAAAAATGTGCAAGCGATAAATTGAGCCAAACTTTCACACCAATAGCTAAGGTGATGTGTAAATGTTAATATTCAAAAATTTTGCTGACTGAATTTATGCCTATGGATCGCACAATCGAAATGTTGAATACTCTGAAATACCACACAATTTAATTAATCAATTAATATTTATGAAATATTAATTATAAAATTTTATTTGAATTGGTATTTAATAAAGTGCGTATATAAAAGTTATATATATGTACGTATTAATATACAATATTGATAAACCTTTAAATTAGGTTTAAAATGTATAAATATTGATTAGATTTTGAAATGTATATAGGTCAATTAGCCCCTATGGTGGCTGTCCATACAAGCAGTGGGGGTGGTGATATTTATTTGATATATATAGTTTGAATTGGCAAGGAAAGGAAGTAAATAAGGAGATCTAGATCCCATTCTTTTACTCTTTCCTATTGTCAACCATCCCTATTCATTTTCACTTCACTTTTTGCCTCCTCATTTATCCATCCTTGGCCACAAGTAACAGGACCCTCCCTCTTCATTTCCAAAAAAATATTAAATCAAATTAAATCTATTTCAAAGGCGTGGTGATATCTTTAGTTAGCTGCATTTCTAGACGAGTACGGATTTAATCTAAGGAGATTTTGGATTCAACATTCAAGGTGCATATTCAAGGCTATAGTGTCGGTAATCTCTAATCTATATTTGATACACACGCACAGATATATATACATATACATATATATATATAAACATATACATATGCATATACATATACATATACATACATACATACACGCATACATACACACACATACACACATATATTCACCTATGTCAATATACGTGTGTAGATTAGATCCTTGCATAATCGCAAATTTATATTTTTATTTATAGTTAGATTTACATATATATATACATGCTTTTAAATTAATTAAAAAAAATTATATATACATAATACATATGAATTTATTTTTGGTAATTAAAAAATATTATTTTGAAATTTTTCGAATTAAAATATGAATCTTAAATTAGTATACACACACAGATATATATATATATATATAACACAAGCAGATTAATTTATTAATTTACATTCACATATACGCATATATGTTTAATTTTTTTATATTTTATAATTAAATCCAAAATTAAAATTAAAATTTATAAATGTATTTTAAAACAATTTTAAATTATTATGTATTTTTTTGTATATATATTATTATTAATAAAATTCATAGAAAATTTACAATTTGAAAAAAATTATATAAAATATGTAAGGTTTAGACCAAAAGTATTTAATCTTTTACAAATCTACACATGTTTGTAAAATAAAAAAACAAATTTTGTAATAAGAAAATAATTTTTTAATATATTATTGTTTATATTTACAAATAATTATTTTACAAATCAAATTTTAAAACTATACATACATATACATATATATTCAAATGTTTAAAAAAATTATCTATATATATCTTTATGTGTGTGTATTATTTAAATATATCAACTTTTGAAATTTGAATTTTAAATTCAAATAGAATTTTAAATTTAAACAAAAATTTATTCTAGATCTGGATATAGTTTTAAATTTAAGTCTATCTTAATGTTTTATGGATAAGTTTGAATTATTTTGAATTGGTCAATATCGTTTAAACAAATTATATTAATATTTAAGTGTTTATATGTGTGTGTGGGTGGGTGTATGTGTGCGTGTGCGCACATATGTGTGTATGTGTGTGCATATGTGTATATGAATGTATATAATAAATAAATTATGGACAATAAATATATATATATATAAAGGGGCAAATGTGTTCGTTGCAGTATATAAATCCCAATATTTATATACATGCACATTTAACTTTGCACACATCTATATGTTGCACGTACACTTTACACGCATGTGTGTATTTGATACACATATACATTATATACTACATATATAATAAAATAAATCCCTATATAAATTAATTAAATTAAATAAATATATTGTTTAAAACTATTTATATTATATCTAAATTAATTTAGACTTCATAGGCCCATTAAGATCTAAAAATGGAAAATTTTGAAATTCACCCATTCAACGTGTTGCATGCTAGCCCAGTTCCATCAGGCCCTACCATGGAGAGTCACTGCCTTCTTCACCCAAATGGAACATCTAAAGGCATTGGATCATTCTACTCAATGATATGAAGTTATTGGTCCAAATTTCACTTAGTTTCAATTTAAAATGAAGAAGTTATGACACAAAGAAGATAGACTCAGAAAAAACAAAAGAAAAGGTCTAGTAGTGATTAAGTGTCAAACATGCGGTAGTGTGTTTCTCGAACCAACTTCCATCGAACTGAATATCTATCGAAATAAATACTAAATTATGGAAGTGCTTATCTTTTAGGAAGTGTCAAACTGATTGCTTTATAACCCATACCTATAAATACCTCATGGATGAACAATAATGGTGGACAGGTTTAAAGAGCTAGAAATTACCAAAAATTAGTCGAACCAAATTATTGGATCACTTTTAAACAGCAAGGAATCTTCTCAATCTTATCCAGTCATCTTCAATCATCCAATCCACCATTCAACATCAAGTTGTGGCAGACCAACCCAATATCCATGGCATCGGAGCTTTTCCAATCACCGATGTAGTAACCCACAATTGTTGTAAGTGATCCAGAGAGATCTAGTAAGAATTGCAGTAAGTGTAAATCGAAGAGTAATAATAAAAGATATAAAGCGGACATAGGTCAGAGATTGCCAACCACTATGAAAATTATATGTGCCATTTAATGTTTTTTTCACTTTACTTCCTGCTTTCTAGAATATCCTATCTTAATTAGAGCAAGAACATAACATATTTGAGAAATATAGGTCTCACTTATTGAAAATTAACACTAGGATCACACTAAGGATCCCAAGCTCCACCAAATCTTTATTTTGGAGTGTTTGGTCGTTTTTGGTGCAAACGGATTCATTTGACAAATGGTGTGTCTACAAGGGTGATGCACTTAGGTCCAAATTAGTACTAAGTGTGAATTTTGTTTATATAACATTTACATTTGGTATCTATTGTTAACTTATAAGTATATGGGAAGTAATAGAGTATAGGTTTTTCGAGTACACACATGATGTACTATATTCGCATACTAGAGCAATTATCGACTACATCCTTGGAATAGGAATATGGACTAGACTTATCATAGTTCCTATTTGAGGTAACATTACGAAGAACCAAATTGAACTTCAATAGAAGTTAGATTTAGTGTTCTCCATTTGCACACGTACTAGACTCTATAAGGGTCAGACCAGACTACAACTATATTTTGCTTTGAGCACCAAACAAGCGCCTCTTAGGTAAGTCATAAAATAAGAGAGATGTCATAGCCAAATGGTTGATAAAGATGATATTCCCGATGATCCTCATTGTGACACACCGTTCAAGAAGATATTAGTTTATTTTAAAGAAGTTTTTACTAGGAATAATAAAATAATAGTTTAATTAAATAACAATTTATTTCTGGTATATGATGAAGACGGACTGAATTGGCCGAAATGTATATATGGTGAAATAGAAACTAATTCTATTATCAAATAGTTACCTCGTCGTGTATATGGAAAATGTTCGTCTATATCAACATATAGTGCTTGATGTACATCGGATGACGAGTTAGCATTCTTTTTCATGAAGATCCTTCCTAATTTCCCCAACACTGCATATGAAAGGGGAAAATTTAGGCGATATGCTCTAGAGACAATTATGTAATATGTACCATATCTTCGAAACCAATCTCGCTAGAAATAGAGTATGCTTTTGGCATTTGTTTTCTATTATATATAATGTTATATTCTGATATAAATAAATGATTAAATAATCATTATATATAAAAATAGAAAATCCTTAAATAATCTATTATAGAATTGGAGTCACAAATGTTGTAACCATGAATATTAAATCGTAAGTCAAAAATACTTTGTTTTAAATATTCTCGATCATAATGTTCAAAGAAAAGAAATCAACATATCCATTGAGACCAGAGTACGTAACGCTCTCCATATGTTGGGCAGTGTATTACCCATGGTTGTTGGGAGCACCAAGAGGTTACATACTTGTAGTTGTTGGATGACTACATAATGACTGGACTAAAAGTTTTCTATTGGTCGACAATAACAAAGGTTAAATATAAAATCTCTACATGATATTTTTACGCGGTTCTTTCGACTTAAGAATACCATGGAACTTCAACGTGAACACTCCACTTAGATTATAGTTAAATAATGGCATGGCAACCATCGAACGACTATAGGTGGGTCTAAGTTGAAGCATAGGAAATGAAACAATATTCAGTGGAGAATTTGTCTCCCTTGTTATGAGAGATTAGATTACGGTCAACTATGATGAACTCAAAGTTAAAAGTCTCCGGTTGGGACATGTCAGTTAATAACAAATTTTATTATTGAACTAAGGACTTTTGAGATGGAATAAATAGTTCTATATGGATATTATTGGAGTTTTGATCATGGCCAAACTCCAGATATCGGAAGTGATACAGTGGCAATAAAGAGAACGTGCATATAAAATATTGTTGCTTAAAGGTGTTGCTAAAATCGATCTAAAATATGATTTTACCAAAAAGATTATTAAGTGATGAATTTATCCAAATTGTCACACCAATAGCTAAGATGACATGTCGACGTTAATATTCGAATTGTTTAATATTAATCACTGACTGAATTCACATCTGTAAGTCGCATGACCAACTGTGTGCAGTCTTTGAAATATCACTCGATTTGATTAGTTTATAATGTATTATAAATTAATTCATATATAAAATATATTAATGATGAGTTCTTAGAAGTTAGGGTGGCTTTAGAAATTTAGGTAGCTCCTAGAAATTTTGGCACCTTAATTAGCCTGAATATCGACTAAATTGAAGCCTAAGTCCATTAGGAAATAGATCACTGGTTTTGGTAATATGTAATAAACATAAGTAAATTAGAGAGTTATCTGCATAAAATCATAGCAGAATAGAAAAAATATAATACAACGTATATGCTGACCAAGGCTACTACCTTGAAATCAATATTATTCCTTTAGTATCTGGTTGCCTTGCCAGCGACGAGCATGAATGAGAAGACTTTACCATCTGTAGTTCCCACATTGCACCGGTAGCTTATCCCTCTAAATCTATCATATGGGTTGTCATAAAGAAGGGGTCAGAACAATGTTATGGTATTGGAAAATTACATACTTTCTCTATAACACTAATTTATGCAGATTGATTTCTATTTAAGTGTTATTTACGACTATTCTGTGTAATTGCATATAAGCGTACAGTATTTCTAACCTTCTCCGAGGTATAACTATAACTATATATATATATATCTAAATGTTGTACTATCCAAAAGAAAACCCCAGCCACTTAATACTTCTTAAATAGGGAGGAGGCAGACTCATGGGTCATTTAATACCTCAACCACGAAGTGGGACCTCCGTAACATAATAGCTACTCAACCGCCCTTGGATACAAAGGTCGATGACTCATAGATACGACTTTATAATTTAACTATTGTATTACTAAGGCATCTCAAAGACTTGTCTAAGAGTTAACTAGCCCACCTTCAGGCAAAAAATATATTAAATGATGAGGTTTTTGCCTATCCCATACAGATTCTACACTGGTAGGAAGCGAAATCCGTCAGGGCATAACCCAAGTCTTTTCTAACAACCGCTCAGGACTGTCGGTGGTCATAATCTATATGCCAGCCCTGCCACTAAACACCGATATAACAATAATACTGACATAGCCTATCTACCTTCCATAACCAATATCCCGTTTAGAATAACCTAATGTAAGTCAAGCAAAATGTTCATTCTTGTTACTTAATACCTCTTGTTAGAATTTAAGTAGACCCCATTTCTCTATTAGGTACCATCATAGGTTAATTAAGACTTCTTAAATAGGGAGGTGGCGAACCCAATGATCATTTAATACCTTTCACCCTGAAGTAGACCCCTTGGTATTCCAAAGGTACTGAGTTATTTAATACTTCAAATCCGAGCGAAACCATGGTATATTTCCCCTACCTATATAGAAAAGTATATCCCTTCCCCATAAGTCCTATAATTGGAGATGTCTCACATCAATAGTAACTATAACAACTTCTGGCAGCCTCTAAGTAAAGGGCAGACTTCTATTGTGTAACTCTACCGACCTCGCCTCCCTACCCTTGCTAAACCAAACCAATTATCCTAGGCCTAAATATTGGATTGGGCCCACTAATTCACGCACATCCTAAATGTATTATTAAGGCCATATAATTTCCTACTATGAAACTTATACTACCTCCAAGCATTTAGTTCCTATCTTATACACTTATTACGTATATTCTTTATTTCCCTCTTACGTCCCATAAATGTTAATTATCCATAATAAAGGGCTATTGCTATTTAAATTGGACAATTACTAATGACATTTATTCATTCATTTTAATTCAACCTTTTATGCCTATTTTATTTCCCTATAAATTCCATATTAAACTTCTTAACTAGTCTTGTTAAACACATTTATGTCCCAATTTAATTCCTGTAACTTCCGATTAACTACACATTTATTTCCCTACTGATTTTGGAGTTACTATCTCTTTTCCATCTACACATCCTAGTCCTGTAATTTACTACGCTATTTAATAACTAGTCGTCCTAATTATAACTAATATGAATATCATTATATATTACGCTATCTTTATTTATATTTTTAATCGGTAGGCATGGTTATATGTATGTGTGTATCTATTCCTATTTCTAACTCATTAATTCCTACGCTTAGGAATTGCATAATATACTTATATATACATTCTGTGAGGAACATTTATTTCCACATTTTGATATATTAGAGCAACCTTCCCAAAAAGGATTACCATTATAACTTTTCATAAATTACCCACAAATGAGACTTTTGCTCCGTTTGAAATTACAAGAAATTATCTCTTTTCCCTTACTGAAATAGACAGTGCAAACTACAGAGGAGAATATATGTGCTTTACACATCTCTTCCCTTTTTGGTATATCCCTCATCATTTCAAACGACACACTTTTTATACATAGTTATGGAATTAGATAATTTATGGAAATTACACAGAAATAGATACAACTAAATAATACCCACAACACTCACAATAAACTAAAACATAAAAATTCACATTCCAAGTCAAATTAGGGCAACCTTAATTTATACTAATAATTCAGAACCTAATTATCATAAATATGGATTAAAGCCTACAATCTTATCAACATTCTACTTAACAAATTTAGTGATTGATTTCCAAATTTCCAGATTATGGTGTAAATACCTATTACCCGATATCCTGACCCGGCTATATTAGACTGATTACGCAAGGCATATTCGAATGTTCTCAAGAAGGATGTCCTCAGAGCAATGGCTATAGGACCAAGAAGTAGAGTTCAAATGGTTATATGAAGCCAGGGTTGAATGGAGTTGGTAGATAGATGATACAGGATGCTAGAAATATGGAAATTAGCTTGGGCAAGCCATGGATCGGCATAGCTTAATGGAATCAGATGGATCTGTATGGTTGGTTGTATTATGGATTGGTATAGATGGAAGTATATGGAGTTTGTATGATGGATCAGCATAGTTGAAGCAATGGAGAGATCATCACAAACAAGCGCGCATGGATCGGCGTAAGCAGAAGGGAATGGATTGACATGACCCATTTGGAATGGTTTGGCAGAAAAGGCCTCCAAGTGGATCTGAACCAAAGATTAAACAAAATCATGAGTTCTACTTGCTCAATCAACATGATATTTGAAGTACCAACATGTCTCAACATGAAGAAGCCACCATAAGGATCACTGCTCCAAAATCAACCAATGGATGGATCGGTACCGATCCATCTTCATTGGAATTTAGGCCTAGCGACCCCTATGGTGGGCCCATATGGATAAGAAGGTCATGTAGCCAAAGTTTCATAGAGATTGGTGGTCGCCTTCATCTATAAATACTGGCCTAGGCGGTCATTCTGAGGATCTTGACTCTGCTGGTTACAAAGTTCTTTATTGTAATCAACTTTTTCCCTTACTTTTTGTTGTTTGTTGTTGTAATCAAATTAATAGTGAATCAATAAAGAGAATCTTCAAAGTGGACATAGGCATACAAGGCCGAACCACTATAAATCCTAGTGTTCTTGATTATTGTTTTGATTCACTTATTAGTTTACTCTATTCCTCTGTTTTAATTTACTTTTCTTCATTTATTTCTCTACATAAACCTGTTCTTGGGTGTTTGTGACTAATTTGGTTGCAAACAAGACCATTCCTATTCCAATTACTTAACTTAAAGAATATTTAGGCGAGATTTCAATCGAATACGTTCTTCCTAAGCCTACAACTCCAAAGATTTTGTATAAACATAATAATTAAATAAACTAAAAAAATATGAATATCAATGTTATATATAAATCATATAATTTTCTACTCACCTTTCTAGATTTCCAAACCTCCCAAATTTGAATTTACCTTTTAATTTGACTCATTTTCATTTCCGACCCAAAAATTTGTATAACAAGGTATATACATACCATTAGAATCATAGATCAAAGAAGACAAATGGGTTAAGTGAAATATAGATTTATAACGATAAAAATTACTTTTTTTCTTAGTATCGATTCACTCATTTTCTTCTCTTTTATTTTCTACCCTTTTCCGATTACACACACACACACACACACACACATATATATAATATTTTATAATTAATAGAAACGGTAGAGAAGGGGAAATGGCAGAGCTTCGTTTCTTTGATCAGAAAATATGAGAAGAAAAGTGAGGGCATTGGCCTGTATTTACATGCGCTCGAATCAATCGTATCCGATAGATTTAAAATAATAAATCCAGGTCGTTCGACCAAAGTTCAACCCTAGCCACCACCTTCCCAACAGGTTGATTACTTCCAAATAGGTGGTCGACCACTAGTAGTCGATTGGCCCAAGTATGGGGTCGACCGGTAGGGTCCATGTGGTTAATGTAATTTATTTCCTTTTATTTTTATTTAATTATTTTCGTTCCGAAAACTTCAAACGTTGATAACATCTTCGTTTGAACTCTGATTGAGAAACTCCAAATATGAAAGTTGATCAGAAAATTGCCACGAATACAATAGTGCAAGTTTCGTAGCCAAATTTTGATGTTTGCACAAATTTCATTTTGAACCTTAATAAGTACTTGTTAATTACTATTCATTTTACGGGGTGTGTTACATTCTCCACCTTAAAAGTATTTCCTCCTCGAAATTCCTTAAGGGTTGAATCATATAATATAGTACGTAACCATTCTAAACTATCCAACGAATCAGTGTACAACCAATTTTGCAGCCAAACGTGTACACGTGCATCGTGTATCACAACATATATGATATGTATGCTGAATAATTCTAAATCGGTACCTCCTATATATACTGACTGTAACGATTCGCCCTATCGACCCCTAACTGTCGACACTAATACATCCACGGTATTCATGTGTCGAGCACCTAAGTGCTGGAAAGACGAATTGTTAAGGTAAAATAAAAGGAAAAGGAAATAAAACAATAAAGAAGAGAACACAACATCAGAATCTCACAGTGGGATGATAATATATAATATAAAAAGAACATTGCAAAGGGTTACTCTGATACATAAATTTTGGAGTTACAAAACCTAAGTACCATCATCAGCCTCGACAATTGTGACAACATGTCCTCACAAATGCTGATACATACAATAGTAATGCAGTGGAAATAAGAATACTACAATAGGTGAAGCATCTAGCTCGTCTTCTTGAGCTCCAATGAACATCAACGAAAATCTGCCTTTGTCAAACTACTCGAAAGAGCATGCGAGGAATTTAGGGAAAACAAAAACCAAGCGTCAGATATAAGTCTGGTATAAGAAACTCAAGAAATATGTAGCTAGCATACAACAGTACTTTTGAGACCATATGGAATGCCATAGCGGTTATTCCCTCAAAAGAACCACCATCTAATAAGTACATAAGGTGATATATTAGATAATGTCTAGGGTGTAGAATATAGATATATAACATAGATGGAATGGTTACATTCATTACATTCAACATCATATTTAGGAGTACAATTAAATCCGATAAGGAACGTTCGCATATTGGATTTTCCGTGGAGATCTCTTCGGTGGAGCTAGATCCAATCTCCTGCACAAGGGTCAGAAAGTACCTTCGAGCGATGTATACCTCTAGATAAAATATACTTTTAGATAAACATAGCTGGTCCAGGCCCAAACATGTGATCCCACGTATCATCAACTCCTGCAGGCCAACAATCGATAAGCATACTCTAGATATGGAGTTAATATATCATGTCATGGGTTAGGTAAACCCTAGGCTATGAGGCCTACTCTATTTTTAGCCATTCCTAATGTCGAGGTTACATTCGGCATCTTTCACACAAGTCTTCATCACTTGAACAGAATACGAATCCCAAATTGGATCCCCATATCTCGAACAGATGAATCACTGTATGGATTCGAGCATCCAGGACAGATCTTGAATCTATACATAGATTCTCTTTCAACCGCTTCCAAGAGATAGAACATGTATCACGGTCTTGAAGTGGTTTTCAATAATTAAAACACTTACCGATCCCGGTCTCTTCAAGACTAAATCGATGAATTTGGTCATTCAATGATAATGAGGGCAATCACATATGGAAACTAAGTCTCGTATACTAATCACGTTTCTGATATTTTTATCTCACACTATCCCTCAATCAAAAGTGAAGTCGGTAGATTTGAGCTCCATGCTCATATCCCTACTCGAATATCAGCCTTAATTCCCACAGATAGATAAGCCTACTTCATTGGATTTTAGTGCTAAGTATACGACCAAATGTTTTCCATCAACGAATAAACATACGAAGCACGATCAAGTCACATAAGCAACTTCTAATCCCCTTTTTCTTTAATTAATATTTTATTAATTAAAACCTCTTCTACTATTCATTTGTACTCTTTTTAATACTTCAAAAAGTATTCATATACTTATTTCAAACGGTATAAGTATATTCATAAATCATTAACAAGATTTCTTACTTAAACCCTTTGCTTTTTCTATACTTCAAAAAGTACTCATATACTTATCTCAAATGGTATAAGTATATTCATATCATTAACAAGATTTCTTACTTAGAATTTCCTTCAAAATATTCATTCTAAGGATCTATGTACTTTCACAAATCCTTTCAAAAGGTTTAAGACAAATATTACTTAAACATTGACACTACAAACCCAAAACCATTTCGCTTATGTTATCTTTAAAACATTCTTTGAAGATCTATTTACATTTATAATCATAGTCAAAAATGGTTAAAGACGAATGTTAATAAAACATTGTCACAGAAAGCCCAAAACCATTTCATACTTATACTATCTTTAAAGCATTCTTTTTAAAGATCTAAATTATAATAGGTTAAGTTCAATGGTCGACTAATTGATTATCTAGTCAAAACAGTTTCTTATACAAATCAATGTTCGTATACTTAACTCGTTTTCAACATTTAAACTTATACTATTCCTCGTCCAAGAGTGAAGCTATGTAAGTTAGAGCACTGATTGCATTAAAGTTTTGCCTAGACATTTCATTCTTGAATCTCACAAATAGATAAGCATACTTGTCAGCTTTCGGTGTTAAGTATAGTATTGATGATTTCCATAAACAAGTAACAAATAATATGATTAATGACATTCCCGACATAACTATTCCTCATTCAAGAGGGAAGCCCGGTAGGTTAGAGCTCTATTGATCCATCCTTACTCGACATCAATCTTAACTCCCAGAAATAGAGAAGTCTTCTTTGTAAGCTTTTAGCATTAAGCAAAGTTAATACCTTTTAAACAAGTAAGTAAACAACAAGATTAACACGTTTTTGACATTCCAACTTAACTTTTTCTCATTTAAGTGGGAAGACCGGTATCTATAGCTCTATTTCTCTGTCCCTACTCAACATCAATCTTAACTCTCAGAAATAAAGAAATCTACCTCGTCGGCTTTTAGTGTTAAACCTCTTCTTTACTTTATTAAAATTTGTACACAATTATTAAAAAAATATTTAAACTTCAAACCAACTTAATATACTTCAAAATATGTTTGAAATCATCTCTAAAAATATTAAAGAAAAATAAACAAATTTAAATATCATTTTTAAACACTTAAAACCATAAACGACTTACTACAGCATTTATAAATGCTGTTACAAAAGCAACATTGAAAAGCACAATCTTAGCGACTAGTTTTAACCACTTTAACTAGATTTAAGACTTGAAAATTTTATATAGGTGCTACCCTTGGGGTACTTAAAAACCATGGGTAGAAACCCCTAAGAATATCTTTATATTTATTTATAAAAATTCCCAAAAACAAGAGATTCCGAAGTGCACTTATAAAGACTATTCTCACTTCAAACACTTCCAAACTTACTTCAATTTCACATACAAGTTTTAAAAAACCATTTAAACATCAAGTTAAGGCCACTCCACATGTTTATAACTTTACTTAGTTAATGTCACTTTAACTATTATACTTCGCACACAACATATATATACAAACAAGATATGAGATAACTCACTTAGATCCATGCCAAACCCAAGCACAAATCCACATCTGCAACAAGCGGATGTTCCAAACACATAAAGGGAAATCTACACATGCTTACATATATCAAATACAAGGACGGAGGCAACGTCGTCTTTAGAGATAACTCTAAAAGGTATGTCATTAGCATCAACGACATCTACAACAAGAGTATACCTATTTCTCCTTTAATCGCAAATATCCTACTAGTAGAGAATTTGAAACATAATTAACTTAGCATCAGTCAACTTTGCAACAAAGGATTTACAATTTCTTTTGAAAAGATAAACGTAACATTTTTGACCAAAACAAAAAATTAATTTTTAAGGGAATATGAAAAGAAAATATTTATATTTTAAATACGGAAATAAATGATAATAACATGTGTTTCTTAGCCAATGATCAATATCCATAGCTATGACACTAGAGATTTTGTCACATAAATTTTAAATATATTAATAAGCTTGCTAAACATGAATTGGTCAAAGGATTATCTGAAATGAGCTTTAAAGTTAATAATCTTCGAGATGCATGTCAATTAGGAAAATTGACAAATCATCTTTTAAGTCTAAGATAGTTATTTTTGCTCTACAACCTTTAAAATTACTCCATTTAGACCTTTTTTGACCTACTCAAGTTAGGTCTCTTAACTATAACAAATATGTTTTTGTTATTATAGATGATTTTTCTAAATATACATGGACTTTATTTTTAAAATATAAAAGTGATATATTTGAACTTTTTAAAATTTTTGCATAAAGAATTCAAAACCTATAAAAATATGAAAATAAAAAATATTAGAAGTGATCATGAGGTGAGTTTGAAAATGAACTATATAATGATTTTTGGAATAAGAAAGGAATAAGACCAAAAAATTTCTTTTTTTAGAACACCTCAACAAAGTGATGTTGTAGAATGAAAAAATAGAACACTACAAGAATGTATGAAAACATTATTGAGTAGCAGCCAACTTCCAAAAAGATTTTGGGCAGAAGGTGTAGCTACGGCTTGTTATGTTCTAAACTGTGTCTATATAAGACCGTTAATTAAACACACACCATATGAATTATTTAATGGTAGAAAACCAAACATTTTGCATATTAGAATTTCTGGTTCAAAACGTTCTACATTAAATACAAAAGATAATTTATAAAAATTTGATTCGAAAGCCGATGAAGGTGCTTTTTTGGATATTCGAAAAAAGTAAAGCTTATAAAATATTTAATAAAAAATAAAATACTATAGAAGACACTCTACACGTATCATTTGATAAAATTATAAGACAAGTAATGATGAAGATGAAGTTGTTTCAATAAATCAATCAACTAGTTTTGAAAACCCCCCTCAACACGAAAATGTTGATAATCACTCAAATCACCACCTTGTATACTAATAGACCATTCATTCGTCAATGTAATAGGTGAAGTTAACAATAGAGTAAGAACAAGAAATCAAATGATAACTGTTGCATTTATATCTAATACAGAACCGAAAAATATAAAAAAAGCATCTAAATATGATTTTTGGATTTTAGTCAGGCAAGAACTAAATAAGGTAGATGAAAATGGTGACATAGTATATAATAAAACTAGACTAGTAGCTCAGGATTATAATCAAGAAGATGGTATAGATTATGAAGAAGCTTTTGCCTTGTCACTAAATTAGAAGCTAATAGAATTCTATTGACCTTTGCATGTCATCATAATTTTTAACTATTTCTAATGGATGTTAAAAGTACATTTTTAAATGTATTTATAAAAGAAAAAGTATCTTTGAGCAACCACCTCTATTTGAACATGAAAATTTTCCAAATCATTTTTCTAAACATAAGAAAGCACTTTACAGTCTTAAATAAGCACTACGTGCTTGGTACGATCGATTGAAAAATTATCTTTTAAAATGGGTAAAGTTGATTCTATTTATTAAAAGCAAGATAACAATATTTTAGTTATATATAGATGACATTATTTTTAGTTCTACAAATGAAATATTATATAATGAATTTTTAAATATTATGAAAAAGGAATTTGAAATGTCACATATGGGCGAGTTAATCTATTTTTCGGGTTTACAAATTAAACAACTGGATAATGGAACTTTTACTTATCAAGAAAAATATTGCAGCGATTTATTAAAAAGATTTGGGATGGAAAATGTCTCTCGTAAGCCAACTTCGATGAGCACTAGTCTTCATTTATAAAATGATGAGAACGGTTAAGATGTAGATAAAAAACCATATAGAATTATGATTGGTTCCTTATTTTATTTAACTGTAAGTCGATCCGATTTAATGATGAACGTTTGTTTGTGTGCAAGATTTCAAGCCGATCCTAAAGAATCGCACTTACGGGCTATATTTTTTTTTCATTACTTAACTAATAAAAGAGACTATGGATCTTTTTATCCTAAAGATTGTCTTTTTGAACTCGTATCATATAGTAATGCGGACTTCGAAGGATGCAAAACAGATCAAAAAGTACTGGTGGTACATGTCACTTCATCGATCAGTCTCTTGTAACTTGGTTTAGTAAAAATAAAAATTGTATTTCACTCTCGACGTGTGAAGCAGAAAATATCACTACAGATTTGGCATGTGCACAAGTCATTTATATGCAACAAATGCTTCAATACTATGGTGTTCTTCTTAAAAACCCACCTATATATTGTGATAATAGAATCACCAATAACTTATCAAAAAATCCTAACAATCACGAACAAAACATTTTGATATTCGACATCACTTTTTACCTGATAATGTAGAAAAATGTATTTTTCCTCTAAAATTTGTTAATTCGGAAAATCAAGTAGCTGACATTTTTACACTAGCAGCTTGTAGAAAATATTTATATAAATTTGCGTCAAAAGTTAGGTATATGCCTACAAAATGAATTGTTATAATAATAGACTAAATTTAGCAAGCTTTATTATCATTTGTCTTAATTAACTTAAAATTAACAACACATAAAATAAGGCAAATAACTATTTATGGCAATGTACAAAATCCTATTTAAAGTCAGACACCTTACTCTTTAATATACAACTTCACAAATGGCATATAAACAAAGTTCATCATCTTCCCTCACAATAACCTTTTCGTCTTTATCATTAGAAGAATTGATGGCTATTCTCCTAAAGGAAAGAGAGTTAAAAAGATAATCACTTTAGACGGATATTTGATAAGGCATGACGAAAAATTCGATAAAATTAAAAATATGCAATGCAAATTAAAACGACAACATGATGCTACTATAATGGAGCAAAGGAAGATTAGGTCGGAGCAACAACGACAAGTGAAAAGTTGAATATCATTGAAAGGATGTTATCTTCTTTCTATGGAATAAATTAAACAAGAAATAATACCAGCGGTCAACATTTAAAGAATTCACGAACATTGGTAATTTATAATTGTAACAGCCCAGAATTTTGGCCATTGAATTTTTAGTATTTAATTAATTTTAAATATTTAAATAATTGGATTTTGGAATTTGATAACTTGAATTCAAATTTAGTGATCGTTTAAATATTTGGATATAATAATTTTATTTTACTCCTTTTAATCAATAAATAGATTGGATAAATATCAATTTTGGATCGAAAATTATAAAACAATATTTAAAATGTGTGAAATTGTCATTCCAGGGCACTATCTCAGATTTTGATGAAACTAGTGTCATTGGAACTAGAATAATAAATTGTTGTACGTCAACGAGTTTTGTGATGGTCGGAAGTATTGTGTGATCAAGCGAGCTCGAAACATGTAACGTTTAATTTTTGAAAATTAAAATATTGTAATTTAGTTTAAAAAGCCAACTACTATATATGATAGAATTAGCTCTCGAAAATAGTTCCATTGAGTTCAGAATAGGGGTATTTAGCTAGAAACGCCAGTGAGAACGTCCCGATTGGAGTTCATCAATTTTCAAACATGAATAGTACCGGTTAGAAATCTTATATAAGGACTCCCATGCCCTTCATCTTTGCCCAAACCCTAGAAAATAAACCTATTCGTCGTTTTCGATTCTCTTCGATTAACGGCCATGGTTGATCTGGACCACCAGAGGCCGAGTTGGACCTCGACTCCAACTACAAAAATGTTCGGTAAGGGGAGTTAGACTAGATGTACGGTTGGATCGAGCTATCGTCGTCGGTGGCGGTGGCATTTGGGGATTGAATGGCGATCGTATTTTGGGCGTTTTCTAACGAACGGCGGTGAGTTAGGGTTCAAGACCGATGGCACAAGGTGCATCGTGGGCATGGCTTCCCTTTGGCAGCGTGCAGTAGATGGTGTCGGTGGCGACAGACAATCGATCGAAGTTGGGAGTTACGTGTTTGCGACCTAGGTTGATTAGGGGCCTGAGTTCGTTAATGAGGTGGATTAGAGTTAATGATGTAGTTAAGAAATTTAATTTTATTATTTAATTCCAAATCTTATAAATGCTACAACTATTTCATACGAGGTCGGATTCGAGCGCGGCGAGTTGCATTATACTTGTATCATCATTAGCCACATTCTGGAGTCAAATTAAAGGAGATTGGAGCTTGTAGAATTTCAAGCTTAATTCGAACACTGTTCGATTTTAGTTCAAACCAGAACGCTTCGACGATAATTGGAATTTCTACGAGTTTACTCATCTTTAAATTAACTATATAATATCTGTGATGTTATAGATTTACTGTTGAAATGCTTGGTTGATAGTTTAGACCTTGTTGTTGTTGTTTGATTGATTGTTTGGTTAAAATTTCATTTTGGGAAACGAATGACATATTAACTTAATTGCTGTGAACTCATATGATTTTATATATTGTCCGTAACCATTGTTTTACAGGGAATATTTGTAGAGAGACCTTAAAGTCGCCAATTATAATTTTTATTTCTTTATGCTGCTTATATTGATGTTTATTTGAAATTAATCGTGATATTCTATTTAAATTGTTTGTGTCATTAAAGCAATTTTTGCTATATCGTTAATTATTAAATATCATCTCCTAAACCCTTGTGTATGTTGAACTTGGGCTTGTATTTTCACATAATTAGATGTTTAAAATTCATTAATCATTTTATTTAATGATATTTTAATTTAATCGATCATTTTAATTAATTAGCATTTGAGTTTAATAAATTTGTTTTAATTAATGATATTTTAATTTAATTAATCATTTTAATTAATGATTATTTGAATTTAATAAATTATTTTGATTAATGATGTTTAAAATTAATTTAATCATTTTAATTATGATATTCAAATTTAGTTAATTATTTTAAGTAACGATGTTTTAAAT
Organism: Allium fistulosum; assembly: GCA_030737815.1. Classification (NCBI taxonomy): domain Eukaryota; kingdom Viridiplantae; phylum Streptophyta; class Magnoliopsida; order Asparagales; family Amaryllidaceae; genus Allium; species Allium fistulosum. The sequence goes on along the minus strand of CM060903.1, from coordinate 705,645,622 downwards.
TAATAAATCATTTTAACTAAAGGGTTTAAATTTAATTAATCATTTTAATTGATAATATTTGAATTAATAAATCATTTTAATTAATGATGATTGAGTTTAATTAATCATTTTAATTAATGATGTTTTAAATTTAGTAAATCGATTTAATTATCAATGTTTAAATATAATTTATCATTTTAATTAATGATATTTGAATTTAGTTAATCATTTTAAGTAATGATTTTTGAAATTTAAGTACTCATTCTAATTAAGATATTTGAATGTAATTAATCATTTTAAATAATGGTACTTAAAGTTAATTAATTAATTTAACAAAGGTATTTAAGTTAAGTAATTGATTTAATAAGAGTGATTAAAGTAATTTAATGAAAGTGTTTCAAAATGAATTAACCGATTTACTGTTTTAAAGTTAATTTACTGATTAAGTAAAAGTGTTTTAGAAACAATTAATTGTTTAAATAAAGAAAATTGATTGATTTATTTAAAAGAGAAAAGTTTGATTAATTCTCTTTCGGCATAATTAATGTTGGTTTAAATTTATAAAAGGGACTTTAAATTCGATTTAGTTTCTTTGGGAAAATTAATGTGATTTTAAAGTTATAAAAGGATGTTATAAATTATCCTTCAGGATGATTAACATTTGTTTTAATTTGTAAAAGTAATTTAATTTATTTATTATCTTTTGGGATAATAAATATTGTCTTAAAATTTAAAGATCTTTTTAAAAGAATTGATTCAATTAAAGCTATGTGTAAATTGTTTTGAGTTTATAATAAACAATGTTTTGACCTTGGTTTTGATACACTTAGAAAATATAATTTGCCCCCTTAAAAGAATATTTTAAAGAGTATTTTTTTAAAGCGTCTTTAAAAGTATTATGATGCGAAAATCAAGTGCAAGTGAAAATAACCATCTTATCATTTTTGATAGTTGATTTATCGACTATCGACTTTGATTATACTTCCTTTTTTATATTGCATCATTCTAAGACGATGTGTTGCTCATTTGAGCTTTATTATCCTTTGTCGGAAATGACTAAAGCCAAAGAGAGAATGGAAGCCAAGCTATATGGGGTTGCTCCCATTAGGGTATTTTCACATCCACTCTAGATCAGATTCGATTTTTGCGCACTGAGATGTGAAATACTCGGTAACTGTTGGCGGGGTCCGACTTGGACATGTCCGAGAGCCATCGGAGTTCTCAAGTATATTTCTAGAGGTATACTTTCGGTAAGGGGGGTGCACTGCCTAGTCATTATTGGAAAAACTTCTCTTTTTCCCTTGTTGTTAATTCAAGTCTTTGAGTTGTTTCCTTAATTGCATGGAGAACTGCCTTGTGCTCTTCTCTATGTTCAATCATTTATGACCATTCTTTCCAGTCTGGAATTTGACATTATTTATGCCCATTCATTCGGTATGGGATTTGTTCTTACTAGTACACACCATTTTATTTGGATTGTCTTTGTTGTTTATTTCATTCTTTCTTGATTAGATTGTTGTTCTGATTTGTTTCCCTTTTCTTCATTTATGGATGTTGCTTTTGTGAGGTAAAAACTCATTCCACGTTAGCGGTGTGGTCTTGTAGAAATTTTATATGTTCATCATATTACTTGAGTTTTCTCACGTTGGTTTTCCATGACCTGGGTGTTATTTTATTATAATGCTCGGGTCAGACCAAGTTTTTCCCAGGTTGGATTTGGTGATATGGAGTTATTAGAGAAGAGCTAGTTGTTTAGATATTATAGTGTTTTATTTCTGTTGTATTATATTGTATACCTATCGGCAATTTTAAAGTCAGAATTTTATAACTTTCTAGCTGATAAAGTTTGTTTTTAACTCCGATGTACTTTATATTTTGGAGTGATGGTTTTTACCATCTTTGTTATATTATATGTTGTTGATTCCACTATGAAATTTTGATTACCTTGTTCTCTGTTCTTTTCTTTTCATTTTACCCTAACAATCTGCCTTTCTATCGATTGGATGTTCGGCATTTGAATACCGTGGATGTATTCGGTGTCGACTTCCGATGCCTAAAAAGGCAGGTCGTTACAATAATCCATAAAAACTTCCTTTGTTCGAATCCGATCCAACAACTCCTTTCAGATATCATGACTGGACGAGGTCATTCGACCAATGAGACAACTATTATATTTAATATATTTATTATTTATATTAATTTTTAAAATAATGAGTGGGAACTTGTATATACAATTTTTTCTTGGAAACCATGTGTTAGACATCTGACAAGTCTAGCCAGATGTCTGAGATAGGATCAGACGTCTAATTAGACCACTCAGACGCCTGACACACTTCAGACGTAACTTTTATTATATTTGTTTTGAATTTAATGCCTCGTTCTAAACGCCAACCGCCTCACTAACTCCTTACACCTTCAATTAAAAAAGACATCTCTCGTCGTCATTCATTTACTTTTTCCCATTTTCACTTTACAAACCGATAATTACTTCCATGGCACTAAAAGTTCCTCCAAAACCATAAAGCTCTAAGAAGAGAAAGACCGAAGAATCCTCTTTCAACCATCCACCTGTCGTTACTTAATAACAACCAAAGGAATGGCTTCATCACATTTTGGAAAGCTTGAGAAGGTATAAAATTCTATCTAATACGAAGTTCTTTAATGAATTATTTTATAAAGTAGATGAATTTCCAGCATATAATCTACAAGCTTTAATGGATAGGGACTCATTTAACATCATTAACAGAATATAGTTCTAATAATGTTCAAATTGACATCCCAGCCGTATGACTCTTTTATGCTGACATGGATGGAAAATTTATTTAAATACACATTAATGAGGGATATATATGGACTTGTGTTTATGGCAAGATTATAAAACGTCACTGTAATCACATTGCCTAAATTTTGCAAATTGGTTATGAGGGGGTTGAATTAAAAGACATAGAAACTGAACATCGCAGGAGAAATCAAATTGGTCATCACTTCTGGAAAAACCAAGTAACCAAAGCAAGCTCTAAGGATTTGCGTCGAAGGCCTCTTTTATAAAAATGAATGATTATCAACACCTTTATTCCTTCTACCGGAAGTCATAAACAAATTTATGACAAGGATTATAAGGAGTTGTATGCTATTATCAAAGATATTGATGTAAATTGGGCAAAATTTCTTCAAGATGAGATGTTGTCTTTTTTCGAGCACTTTAGAAAAATAATTTTCTACGGACCTTACATAACTCGCCTCATAATGTCCGAAAACATCCCTTTTATGCTTAACGTGCAGAGAATGTTACTTACGCGGGTAAGAAATTCTTCTCACTTATGAATCTTCCTACAACTATCCCATCATATATCTCTTATGATGAATATATAGTTCAATAACAAACCTCGTCAACTGCTACTTTGGTAGAAAAATAATTAGAAATTCATGAGGAAGGTAGTGGAGGAGAATCTAGCGAGGTAGAAACCGGAAGTGATGATTGTATTAAATCGGTTAACATTCTTTCTTCAAACATTGCCACATTTGAAATGCTACAACTTCACTAAACTCAAGTTTTACTATCCCGAAATAATTTTTTTAGAAAAGTGTCTTTCTAAAAGCAACTCTAGAATGAAAATAATTGATTTAGAATTATCGATGATAAAGAACTTTTGGAATAATTTGGAGGAAGTTGTCAGGTAAGTCACGATCTCTATCTCTATCCATTCCACCACCTCCTCTACCTCCACACCAAGGTACCGGGTCATCAACTGCTCCAATACAGCCTTCTAAAGAAGGAGGCGATGAAAGTGGTGATGTGTATGAGACTGAAAGCATAGATGATGAGTAAGAGGAGTCTCCCTATTGTGGTATTGAATAGAGGTAATATACAACTTATCTTCAAAGTATAAATATTTATTTGTTCACTTCATATTTATATTATATTTATGCTTTTTAGGATCATTTGGAGTTCGCATAGAGTTTGCTTGGTTATTTTGTATTCGTCTTGGTCATGTTTGCTTGGTGATATTGCTTTATTGAAGTGTTGGATTTTGTGTAAACTTTGGTGTTGCTAGTATATTTTAGTGTTTTGTTGTTGTGTATTGATGAAATCTTAAACAATTTGTGGTATGTTTGTATTATGGTACGTTGTGTATTGATGAATTCAAATAATTTGTGTAAATATGTGGTATGTTATGGTGTAGAATTTTGTGTATAATGATATCGAATGGTGTTGGGCAAAAAATTATATTGTTTACATTCAATATTTATATTTGGCGATCATCAATATGTTCCAGTATATGTTGTATATGCAAATATTTCTTACCATCCTTCTCTTTGTTCCTTTTTGACATTTTTGTCACAAAGGGGGAGAAAAGTATGAGGCATATTGATAGGAGGAGTATTTCGTATTATATATGTATAGTTGTCATCATAAAAAAGGAGAGAATGTTGAATCTTGTCTTTTCGAAGTTTTGATGATACAACTATGTATTTCTATAGATATTGCACAACTTCATCTTTTACAGGATATTGTTAAAAGAAGATGACCAGCTGCGGCAATCAAGGCACTGAAGATCAACTATCAAGTATTGTCGTCATAGTAAGTCTAGAATATGATGACAATATCCTTTGATGATTACATGCATTGAAAATCTTTTTCAATCGATCAAAAATCAAATTTTATAAGTCAAATTCAGATTTTCAAAATTAGCAGAACTTAGACGTCTGAGTAAATATATCAGACGCTTGAATATGCCAAAGTCATAAATTTTTAAAGGGTTGGACAACTAACTTAATATTTCAGAAGTTTGAAAAAAAATCAAAAATAACATCCAAAGTTTCAGGAAGAATCCTTATAAAAAAATCAGACGTCTAACCCAAAAGATCATATGTATGAGGTACTTTCAGTTTTGATTACTAAAGCAAGTCAGATGTCTTAATGGTTCGACCAAATGCCTGATGAGGGTATCAATGTTCGATCGAACCATTTAAACATTCGACCCTGTATAATCTATTTTTTTATAAAACAGAAGTCAAACGTCTGATTCCTGGTTCCAAACATCTGAATCAGGTCAAAAATGAACATATTCCTTTCTGGAATACATTCAGATGTCTAACCACAAAATTCAGACATCTGACCTTCTTCCAAATTATTTTTAAATAAAGAATCAGATGTTTGACCTTCTATCTCAGATGTTTGAAATGTTTTAAATAACTATATTTTTGAACAAACACAAATTTCTGAAAAGAAGCATCTGTTTATAAAAAGTTGTGATCTCTTAGGCAATCATCACTTTCAGCAGACTGTTATAGATTTAGACCAAATTCGTTTATGGTTTTCACCAATTCTTGCTTTCTAATTCACAATCTATTTAATAAATCAAAAGGTAATTAAGAACTACTTCCTGCTTCCCATACCACTGCACATTCAATTCGCATATTATTAAAAGATATTGTAGGAAGGGCGTACTAAAGTGTGACTTATCCGTGTTGTTGAGAGCATATCGAGTTAAAAAATAAAGCATTTGCTTTATAGTCGATTGAAGTCATGTTCGTGTGTTCATACAGAGTTTGTAAATCTATCCTTCAAGTGAATAGAGGATTGTTGCCAGTGAAATTCCTAAGTGGAACTTAGGGACTGGACGTAGGACGAGAGGTCTGAACCAGTATAAAAATTCTGGTGTGATCATAATTTTATTTTACTTTATTTGCTTATCTGCTTAATTACTTCTAGTTAAAATATAATCCATATTATACTAGATCCTATGACTTTCAATTATAGTTGCTCGATGGTCTCCATACCAGGATTTAACTTTAGTATAACTAAGGTATCTACATTGGACTCAACAGTAATCTCAAGTCGAGAAAACCATATATTATAATCAATTCGAAATTTCTTATTTGACCTAGTTGTTATTAACTAACTGGAAACTCTCAGTTGAGTCATTCCATACTACATAGTATTCCGATAACTATCCATATGTGACCCTGTGGTACCCCAAATAGCCATGAGTAATAGACTGCCCAATGTTTAGAGAGCGTCACGTACTCTGGTCTCAATGGATGTATGGATATCCTTCCTCGAAATTTCTTGACCAGGAATATTTAAAATAATAATTAAGTTATTTTATATTGTGATAATTTTCTCATCGTTACAACTCTTTATAATTATATCACATAACATATCATTTAAGAATTTTCTATTTAATACTTGAATTAATTAATTAATATATCACAATATAACAAGTATATAGTAGAAAATAAATAACTTTATAACGAACAAGATTGGTTAGTTAGATATATGTAACAAATTACATAATTGCCCCTAGGGCACACTTCTATCTCTCTCAATACCCACTTGCACTTGAGGTCAATTATGCAATCTTTTTCCTTTATTTCGATCAATTTTATCAAAATGATCGACTTAATCCGTTAGTCAATGGATATGCTATATTGTCTTAATAATCTACTTTGTCAATCAATTTTATTCGATATCGATAAACTACCTTTATTTTGCGAAACTTTTTGCAGTATGTTTATCGACTTTAAGTGAGCTCTAGGAACTTTCACGATTTGTATCATGGCATCGTAATCACATAACAATATTATAAGATTCTCAAATTTTGGAATCACTCTAAGCTCATTAATAAATTTGTGCATTATATATATAAAAATCACTTTCAAATATATATATATATATATATATATATATATATATTGCAGTGGCACTACTCAAGGCAAAAATAGAGTAATACTATCTGGTACCAAATTTGTACCACTCATCTCTATATCCATACTACCAAGTGTCTTATAGAGTAATATAGTCTGGTAATACGGAGAATAAGGCTTGTTAGGAGCAACTACGTATGAATATTCCCTTAGACTAACATCGATATGTATTCTTAACTTATATAATACACAAATATATGTACTCAGTATCAACAAAATGTAATAAACACGTAGGTTTACCATGATTATTCAATACACAATATAATCAGAGAACACATAGTCATATAACATAGTGAAAAATGTAATATCATTACATTTGTATCATAAAGAAGGTCTATAAAATGAAGTATCTGACCTACAACAAAATATGTATACATATTAATATAAGTAAAATGCCATATACAACTCAACCTCATCACATATATATATACATTGAGACATCAAAAGAATATATATATATATATATAACAGACTTCCAAAATACAATATATTCTATAATCATCTTCTTAAAAAGCACAAGATCGAATAAAGGCTATTATCCATTTACTTGTAAAATCTAGGATTGAACCGATTATTGTATGAATAATAAACGGGTCGGGCTATGTCTAGATTAAAATGCAAGGTCATAATATTTAAATATATAATCATAAAAGAGAATGATATACTGAATGAGTTTCATAACACACCATAGAATGTCATACACACTCATTACTAACCCCAATCCCCATCATATAACATTTATGTTGTCGTAATATATCATTCATAACTCTATTTAATTTGACCAAGATTGCAATTCTACTCAATAATGATTCACTCCTAAACACAATTATTGAGTGTCACATTGATTAATCATCTACTCATTATGGATTGATCATAGTTTATTTCTATAACTCGTTGAGTGTAGAATACACTCATGAAGATGCTGAGGCAACACCAAGTAAATCCACATCACGATCAAACTTTTATTAAACCAATCATTATCCATATATACAACTTGTTGAGTGTAGAATATACTCTACCAAACGTTGAGTCGACACAAGGAATGACATATCATTCCCCTCAACTCAGAGTTGTGGGTTCCCCTACATGGCCAATTCATTGTACTACTCTCAACCACGTAGCGTCATCGTCTCCATCAAATACAATGTGTGCTTGTCATCGTTGGTGGGCCCATACAACAGGTCGTTGTACTTGTGATAAATGGGCCGAAATGTCATGATTCGGGAAGCGACCTTGTAGTTTAGAAATACTTTATACAAAATATAGCTCAAAGCATAAACTTATTTCTATTTATAAATTAGTACTAAAATCTCAATTTTCAAAGGTTATTTAAATTTCATAGCTTTAAAATATTTACTTCAAAAGAAAATTCCTTCTTCTTTTTATTATCGAATCAACTAATTGGAATTTATCACAAAAAATCTCCTTAACCCTTTCTTTTTATTAAATTATTTATAAAATTAAATTCCAAAATCTCATTGCTTAAAATGATATTTTTATATACTTCAAACTATGTATATAAACATTTTTAAAGCATTTTAATCAACTTTTCCCTTTTTAATCAATTCCCAAATACAAATTCTGGTATAATTCAAACTGTACAATAGTATGCATAGGTATTACAAAGCAACAAACTCTATATTTTAAAAATTCATCACACAAGAACTACATAATATGCATCTCTATTTCAACTAGTATTCAAACAACGTCGAATTTGTTATGGCACACTCGAGAAAAATCAACCGATATCGTTACATCAAGTAATTATAAACAGCCATGCAGTTTGTATAAACATAGATGTGAATATTAACACCACTTACCTTAAGTTCCTAAGCCAAAATCAATGATCAAATTATACTCAACAACAAGGAATCACATCCATTGTTAAAGGGAATATTCATTAAGTTGCTTAACTTATTCTTAACAGCATATTTTCAGCCAAATTTAATTCAAATTCAATCAAATTCATCAAACAATAAGCAACCAAATGCATAATAGGATTTAAAATAGATGTGAGTAATTGCATTAACTCACCAAGAATAATAGCTTCCCTCCTTAGCATGTTATTGCTTTCACTTTCAGATTTCAGCTCTTCTCTACCATCGCATGTTGCCAACCCCAACGCACGCTGCCAACAACCATCGCCTCCTTCTATGTGCGTAAAAACCTATTGTCGCTCCTCTGACCTAACGTGCTCTGCCCGTGAATTGTTGTGCCTCACTTGCCTGTTGTCGTTGATGACCCTCACGCATGCTTATTTCGCTTTGGCATATATCGATAAAAGTGCATGCCCCTTTCTTTTTCTTTTTTCATCTTCATTTTTTCCTCTTTTTTTGGATATGAGGGTACGAAATTAAGGCGCAAACAGGAATAATTAGAGCATCTCCAACAGTAGAAGGTTCATCCTTTATATTAAGGCACGCACAAAATTTCCACTCCAATAGCTTAATATTTCACTGGATATTAAGGCTAATATTCAGGGGCCAATTCAGTATTCTGAATTGGCCCTGGGCGCTAATTTAATCAGCGCCCAATAATGACGCTGATTTAATCATCTCCTATAGCCCCAATGGCTATCTCCACAATGACTCCCCTAACGGCTCCTTCCAACAGCCACTTCCCGCAAACTCTATAAAATCACTCTCCTCCCTCTTCCTATCTACACAACCATCTTCATTCATTTCTTCTACAACCTTAATTCTATGAAAATGACTTCACCTTTTGGAGATTTCATGCGCCTTTCTCAGTCTCAAAACTATTACTTCGACGACAGCCAGCAACAATCGAGCACTCCTTCCACACAGCATTCATCTAACCCATGGAGAAGCGACGAGGACTACGATTTATGCAATATTACTGTCATTATACGAACGACTCGATTAGAGGTAAAGATCAGAGCGGCGATAAGTTTTGGAAGAAAATAATGCATACTTTCAACCTTAAACATCCTGAAAATACTCGATCTTTGTCGACGATTCAAGGTCGAGTTGGCAAAATCAATCGTCAAACTCAGTTTTATGAATCACTGTAACAACTCAAAATTTAATCCATAATAATTAATTCATTACTTAATTAGATAATAAAATAACTTTGTGAAATTATCAGAATTAAGCCACGGGAGTTGTACCATTGTGTCCGTGGTAATTTTCTGGTCAATTTCCATATATATAACGTCAAAATCTGAGCTAATATGACCAAGTTATAAAATAAACAAAATAAGCAGAAAACAAAATATATATATATATATATGTATGTATGTATGTATGTATGTATATAGGCAGGTCGACCGGCCGGTCGACCTGGGCACTAAGCGGTCGACCGTCCGGTCGACCTGCCTCTGCTATTTACGAAATAACGTTCGTTCGTTCGAACGTTCCAGAGCCTCAAACTGACGTGTTTTTCATTCTTTATTTTAATCCGGTCCTTTTATTTTTGCATCTGATGGCTTCTATTCAGCCTATGACGTGGTTGCATCCCATTCCATCTTCAAAATCTTACGGTCTGAGATCCACTTCTACCCCTATAAACAAGACCCTAGGCCTAACACTTTTTTTCATTCTAGATTTTCTCCGCTTGGGTTCACCTTTTCAGAAAGGACCCTAAAAGGAATAATTTTCCAAGGAGAGAATATTTTTAATAAAAATATTTTAACAACTCCAAGTGGATCCGGGAAGACCAAAGGAAGAGCTTAGGACCGGAGGTGAGTGATCGTAATTATTTTAGATTTCTTTAAATAATTTAAAATAATAGGGTTTCCAATAGTTGTAATTTTACTATGATTTTTAGAATAGCCTTTTCAGTAGTTTATTTATAGTTTTTAGAATTATTTTCAGTCTATTTTCTTTCAGCTATTCTTTTCAGTAATTTTAGTTTATTTCTGTTAATTATAGTTTTTCGTTTAATTACAGTTTATTTACAGTATTTTAGTTTATTTACTGTTATTTATACGTTATTTACATCTTCTTTCTACGCTTTGGATTTTCTTCTATTTTCAGTTGTCTTTTATTCCTCCTTCTTCTTCACGTATGGATTAGAATAGGATTAACGCGAATATGGATTAAATTGTAAGAAAACTGAAATAATGGAATATAAGATGTAAATTTCAAAGACTGTAATATAAATGGAATTGGACTGAAATTATGCCTAATTATGACATTAATTGGACTAAATTAAAAAGATTGGCCTAGTTAAAAAGAGAAAAAGATGAAAGAGACTTATTTTCACACTTAGACCTTGGATTAAGTAATAAGCATGATTATAACATAGGTTATAATAAGAAAAAGAACAAAATAAGGCTTATTTTAAGACTTAGGATAAATTAATAAGCATATATATTAGAGAAAAGTGTAAAGGATTATTTAAATAATTTATCTAAGTTAATAAGTAAAGATGAAAGTAGGACCTATACCAAATAGCATTCCCTATTAGACAACACGATGGTCCCACATTAGCCTGAAGTGAGACGAGAGCACGCTTATGCTAAGAATGGTAGTAATTGGTCAAATAGAAGTCCAAATCACGGGGGATTTGGATAAGGGGTGCAGCTAGATATTGTTTAGATGACGGGCCAATGTCAACAGCATTTCCCTTATAGTTTCTATTAACACACGGTGATCTCACATTAGCCTGAAGTAAGATGAGAGGCACGCTTATGCTGGAGTTTGTGGTAATAAGAAGACCCAATAGGTGGAGCAAAAGGTAGCATGGGCATGGTGACAGTTACGCGTGCGACTTCCATTCTGGTGCTCAGTAATCACTATGAGTTCCAAGTGCTTAGTATGGGTGTCTTTCGTAGACACCGTTGCCTTTTGTGTAGGGAGCTATATATGCCGTCTGGATCCACAGTGGGTGCTTTGTGCATCTTTCATAGATACCATTGGCTGATGTGTAGGGAGTTATATAGCGTCTGGTCCGCAGTAAGGTCTATGGAGTATCAGGTCGATCAAAAAGGGTAGAATTAGGGTTACATCCTAATTACAGGATTAGGAATTCAGCCTAATCAAAGCAAAAATCAAGGACAAGTGCAAGCAATCAAAGTTAACCTATCTTATAAATTGAGCAATATTTAATCGTACTTATTTCCAGTTTATCTCTTTCCTATTTTCTTTGTTATCCTTATTTATGCTAGAACTGTTGTAGAGTCTATTACTTTTATCTTGCTTAAAGACTCTAGTAATTACTATCATTCACCAGACTTTTAGTCTAACCCACTCCTCTATTTTCCTCTTTTCCCCCCATAGGCAATCAAGGGAGAAGTCAGTAGATTATTGTTGCTTGGAGTTTTCTTGGAGGAGATTTCTATTGTGTATTTCTTTTACTTTCAGCTTTTGTTCTTTCTATGTACTGGCTTATTATGAGGAATATTATGTACTCTGATTTTTAAGACTGAGTTTTTCTTTCATGAGACATATTGGAATTTTAGACATGTATGTGGTATTTGGTATTTGACTTATTTATGAAGCAATTATGAAGTTTTGTTTTGATTAAGTTACTATTTTAAGTTTCCGCTGTTTTTATATATTTTTGTCTTGTGAATCTTAGTCTCTGTTAGCTTTAGTTATACCTACAACGCACCACGCCTTTTAATGTGTCCTTCGGATATATTAAGGGGTGTGGGGTGTTTCATTTGGTATCAGAGCCTAAGGTTACATGATTCCTAAAAATTTATTTTAAAAGTAAAGTATTTTCCAAAATAACTTGTTTTAAAAATAATTTTCAGAAAATAACTCTTAGAAATAGTTTTTAAGTATAAAAGAGTTTTTATAAAAATCCCCTCAAAGTCCAGTTCAACCTTCTTCCGATTCTTTCGAGCCTAAGTTTCCTTTTCTTTACATAGCATGGCTGACTGGTTCCGTAGAGCTACGGTACCAGAGGTGCAAGGGCAAGCGCCCAATACAACATCGGTAGGTGGAAATCCCTTTAATCCACCTACACCAACCAATTTTTCTAAGCTATGCAAGGACTTCACTAGCATAGGGGGCGGAATGTTTTCTGGCACGAAGGATTTCAAGGAGACACAAGCTAGGTTGGAAGATATGGAGCGAAAGTTTAGGCGGTTAGGCTTGGAGGACCGACAATGAATTCAACCTACTTATTGGAAGATGAAGGGAGAACTTAAGGAGGTTCTTACAAGCTATAAGAAACAGAGGTGGAAGGACAAGAAGGATAAGAGGAAAGAAAGGGGACCTCAGAAGCGAATCAAGAAAAATGGAAAATGTAAGCGCTGTAGGATGAATGGTCATTACGCAGAAGACCGTAAGAAGGCAGGAATGGAGGGAAGGTGTTTCAATTGTGGACAACTTGGTCACTTTAGTAAGTTTTGTCCTCATAAGATGGGGCAGGGAGCGAGTGCACCTGCAGCCCAGATTCAGGTTTTGGATGCAACACCTTCCAGCAGCGGACCGGATCGAGGTAGGAAAATTTGGTTTCTATTTCTGATTTTCTCATTCAGACTCTTTTCGATCCTAGAGCATCACACACTTTCATCTCTAGTTCTTTGGTAGATTGTTTGCACTTAGACATCTCTTTAGTAGTAGACCTCATTATTGTTTCAATCCCCATGGGAGGATCGGCACTCTTTTCTGTGGTTTGTAGGGGTTTGAAAATTTATATCCTATGCATAGAATTTGACTATGACGCCTATATTTTGGGATTTTTGGGGTATAGGATGAATTTTGGAAATAGATTAGCTATCCACATATGGATTGTGAGAGGAGAGTCGTTAGACTAGAGATATGCATCAGTAGGACTCTCGAGATTGATTGTGACCCGCAAGGGTCAGTTATGTTGAGCTCCCTTTATTCCCTCGATTCATCATCATCAGAGTTAGATTCGGTTCCTGTCGTCAGAGATTTTTCCAGACATATTTGAGGAAGTTAGGGGACTGCCCCCCTAAGAGAGAGATTGACTTCAGGATTTATTTGGCTAGCCAGTAGCATTACCCGTAGGGCATATGGTCCTTAGGGAAAGGAAGGGATTGAGCAAGCAGATCTGTGAGCTTTGGAAAAAGGTTTCATAAGAAGAAACATATCAGAATAGGGAGCGCCAGTCGTCTTCGCTACCAAGGCAGGTGGTTCTCTTCGACTTTGCATTGACCATAGAGAATTGAATAAGCTCACAAAGAAGAACCATTATCCACTCTCTAGGATAGATGATCTTTTAAACCAGTTAGTTGGCTCTTTAGTATTCTCACAGCTTGATTTAGCCACTGGATTTCATCAGTTTAGGGTCGCTGATGATAACATTGATAAGACCGCATTTAGGACACCAGGTGGATTCTTTGAGTGGTTAGTCATGACTTTTGGGCTAACCAATGTACCAGCCTATTCTATAAATTTGATGAACCATGTTTTTAGAGATGTCTTAAAATAAAGTTCATGGTGGTATTCATGGTCGACATTTTGGTGTCTTCCAAGAAGTATGGAAGAGCATGTTATTCATCTAAAGGAGGTTCTTTGTATGCTTCGTGTTCGTCAGTTGAGAGCAGAGTTCTTGAAGTATCACTTTTGAAGTGCGTTTATTGGGGCATAGAGAATGTCTACACATGATAGGGATTTAAGGAATGATTTTGTACATTTAAGATTGGGATTATGGAAATCCAAAGAGAGGTAGGCAAAGGTTAGAGATGTACAATAAAATTCAGTAGATAAGCAGAGAAGAAAGTCCTGTGTAGGTAATTGCAGAAATTATAATTGTCTCAAACAAGTGGATTTGACGGTGATGCCTTAGAATAAATATGAGTATACAAGAGGAACATGAGTAAAAGCCTTTAGTTTAGGAAAAGTACTTTGAGGGTAGTAAGTAGGAAGACCCACTTTATGCTAAGCCCAACAAAATGAAATTTTCGAAATTTAAAAAGTTGAAAAAAAAATTTGGAAATTGTTGGAATTGAAAATTTTCATTGTTAATATTTTCTTTCAGAAAATAAACATGGGGTTTTTGAAGAATGGTATGAAATTTAAGTTGGTTTTTATATAATGAAAAATTGGAATTCTTTTTGAAGAATTATGGAGTATATATATATAACTAGTTTCATTGTAAGTAAACAAAGATTTTAAACATAAAAACCTAGAGTGTATCAAGTATCGAAAACATAGATTACAACTTTTATTGTTGTAATAAATGTTTTCATGGAAAACAAGTGGAGCATAGGCTATAACACTATTGTTATAGTAAGTGACTCTCAAGAGAAATATTTTTACATAGGTATATGAGATTTATTTATTTTTTTGGGTTATAGTAACGGTGTTTTACGCAACATCCGTTTTAACCCAAATAAAAATGTATTTTAAAAGGTAATTTCTAAGTATAGAAACAAAATGGCTTGTAAAGTACACTTATTATTAATAAGTATAAGGAAGTGTTTTTGCAGTTATGGAAATATTAAAACAATTTTGAAGATGAGATTTTCTGAAAGGAAAATGTGTAAGTTAGATATTAGAAAATATTTATCATGGAAGAATATAATTTAAACATATTTTAATCTATTGGAATGAAAAGAATAATGGTACGATTTTCTATGAAACCAATAAAAATGTTTTGTGCAAGTTACAAGGAATACATGAAAGAGATATACAAGGTATGAAAAGCACCATATTTTGTATAGCCTATTTCGAAAAATATAAAATAAGTTCCTTGTAATTTCACATAAACATGAACTTCTCTTTTAAAAGGTTCATAGAAGATTTTAGCGTTAATAACTTCTCATAAGAGAAAGTAGTTCCAATACATTAAGGTATGAGACTGTTAGGTGTAATAAGAAGCTGTTTTGAAAACACATAAAGGATATTTTAAAAGAAAATGGTTTGGTGAATAAGTAAATAGGTTTTTGAAATGAAAAACTTAATAAAAGTAAAATTTGAAAATTCAAAATTTTATAGAAAACTGTAAGTCTTTAAAAAAAGAGAGATTTAAGTTTTAGACTTAAAATTTTGGAAGTTTTTCCCTCTAGGTTTGGGAAATAATATTGAGTGACCAAGTATTTTTGAAATTAATAGAAACTGAAAAGGTAACACTTTTAAAGACAAAGATTTTGGGATTTGATGTTTTAAAATTTTTAGAAACCTTAGTTTTTAAAACAAGGTGATAAATACCAAACCAAACTCTTAAATGTAGAGTAAATAAGAATCATTTCCTAGGAGTAACAGAAAAGGTGTAAGGAGATAGCAGAAATTACTTTTAGAAGTAATAATGGAAGTTTCCAAAGTGTATAGGACACTAGTAAGAATCTAGGATTGTTGATTCATGAAGAACAGTAAAATGAAATTAGTAGGATAGTAAGACAGGTATGGTTGAGAATGAGTATTCTTAATTTTGGAAGAACTTGGAAAAAACATCTTTCTTTAGTGGAATTCATATGGTAGTATTTTTCAAGCTACCATTGGAATGACACCTTTTGAAGCTCTTTTTGGGAAGGCCGTGTAAGACATCTTCATGTTGGTTGGAGTCTACGGAAAGGTTGCTTCTTGGTTCCGACATGGTTAGAGAGATTTCGAAGAAGGCTAATTTGATTAGGAGAAAATTTGTATCTCATATCCATGTCTCTTTGATAATATGTTTTAGAATTTCCTTTTTCCATCTTTAGTTTTGAATAGGTTCTTTCCTTTATTATCCTTTAGGAGGGTAGAACTTAGGATTTAACCTATGGATGGTAGGATTTAATGTAAACATGTTAATAGAACATGTTATGAATGATGTATGCTAGTGATTGCAAGTGTTTGCTAGTGGATGCTGATGGATGCACATAGGTACACTAGGCACTATTATTCTTTAGGGATCGGCCTAACTAGGACACTAGAGCATATGCATATGGATGCGCGCGCATTTATTCTATTTTACATGGTTGCTATAAATGGATGATTTTCATATGGTTGTTGCATTTGGAAGATGTTTGTAGCACGCATATAGAATTATCAGTTATCATTAGGAAATTTTCGCATTCATTTGGATACATGGCACGGACATGATTGCATAAAAGGAGGTCAACTGAATCAGTGGACCGCCTAATCTTTTGCATTAGTTAGGGACATTTACACTACACTAATTGCATAAGTATCATAAATTGCATTAGAAGAACTTAGGGATAACGGATGAATGGTTGATGATTGAGTAGTTGGTTGTAGAACTTGGATGAAAATATTTAGTCATTCCTTTATCCTTAAGAGATTTCGGGGACGAAATCCTTTAAGGAGGGGAGAATGTAACAACCCAAAATTTAATCCATAATAATTAATTCGTTAATTAATTAGATATAAAATAACTTTGTGAAATTATCATAATTAAGCCACCGGAGTTGCAGCATTGTGTCCGCGGTAATTTTCTGGTCAATTTCCATATATAAAACGTTAAAATCTGAGCTAATATGACCAAGTTATAAAATAAACAAAATAAGCCGAAAACGAAAAACGAAAAACGAAAAAAGAAAAAAAATATAAGCAGGTCGACCGGCTGGTCGACCTGGGCACCAGGCGGTCGACCAGCCTCTGCTATTTACGAACTAACGTTCGTTCGTTCGAACGTTCCAGAGCCTCAAACTGACGTGTTTTGCATTCTTTATTTTAGTCCGGTCCTTTTATTTGTGCATCCGATGGCTTCTATTCAGCCTATGACGTGGTTGCATCCCATTCCATCTTCAAAATCTAACGGTCTGAGATCCACTTCTACCCCTATAAATAAGACCCTATGCCTAACACTTTTTCTCATTCTAGATTTTCTCCGCTTGGGTTCACCTTTTCAGGAAGGACCCTAAAAGAAATAATTTTCCAAGGAGAGAATCTTTTTAATAAAAATATTTTAACAACTCCAAGTGGATCCGGGAAGACCAAAGGAAGAGCTTAGGACTGGAGGTGAGTGATCGTAATTATTTTAGATTTCTTTAAGTAATTTAAAATAATAGGGTTTCCAATAGTTGTAATTTTATTATGATTTTTGGAATAGCCCTTTCAGTAGTTTATTTACAATTTTTAGAATTATTTTCAGTCTATTTTCTTTCACCTATTCTTTTCAGTAATTTTAGTTTATTTCTGTTAATTATAGTTTTTCCGTTTAATTACAGTTTATATACAGTATTTTAGTTTATTTACTGTTATTTATACGTTATTTACATCTTCTTTCTACGCTTTGGATTTTCTTCTATTTTCAGTTTTCTTTTATTCCTCCTTCTTCGCGTATGGATTAGAATAGGATTAACGGGAATATGGATTAAATTGTAAGAAAACTGAATAATGGAATATAAGATGTAAATTTCAAAGAATGTAATATAAATGGAATTGGACTGAAATTATGCCTAATTATGACGTTAATTGGACTGAATTAAAAAGATTGGCCTGGTTATAACTTAGAATTATAACTAAAAAGAGAAAAAATGAAAGAGGCTTATTTTCACACTTAGACCTCGGGTTAAGTAATAAGCATGATTATAACGTAGGTTATAATAAGAAAAAGAAATAAATAAGGCTTATTTGACTTAGGATAAATTAATAAGCACAGATAGTAGAGAAAAGTGTAAAGGCTTATTTAAATAATTTTTCTAAGTTAATAAGCAAAGATGAAAATAGGACCTGTACCAAATGGCATTCCCTATTAGACAACGCGGTGGTCCCACATTAGCCTGAAGTGAGACGATGGCACGCTTATGCTAAGAATGGTAGTAATTGGTCAAATAGAAGTCCAAATCACGGGGGATTTGGATAAGGGACGCAACTAGATATTGTTTGGATGACGGGCCAGTACCAACAACATTTCCCCTATAGTTTCTATGGACACACGGTGATCTCACATTAGCCTGAAGTGAGATGAGGGGCACGCTTTTGCTGGAGTTCGAGGTAATAAGAAGACCCAATAGATGGAGCAAAAGGTAGTATGGGCATGGTGGCAGTTACGCGTGCGACTTCCATTCTGGTGCTCAGTTTTTGCTATGAGTTCCACGCGCTTAGTATGGGTGTCTTTCTTATACACCATTGCCTTCTGTGTAGGGAGCTATATATGCCGTCCGGATCCAAAGTGGGTGCTTTGTGCATCTTTCGTAGATACCATTGGCTGTTGTGTAGGGAGTTATATAGCGTTTGATCCACTGTAAGGTCTATGGAGTAGCAAGTCGATCAAAAAGGGTAGAATTAGGGTTACATCCTAATTATAGGATTAGGAATTCAGCCTAATCAAAGAATAAATCAAGGACAAGTGCAAGCAATCAAAGTTAACCTATCTTATAAATTGAGCAATATTTAATCGTACTTATTTCCAGTTTATCTCTTTCTTATTTCCTTTGTTATCCGTATTTATTCTAGAACTGTTGTAGAGTCTATTACTTTTATCTTGCTTAAAGACTCTAGTAATTACTATCATTCACCGGACTTTTAGTCTGACCCACTCCTCTTTTTTCCCCTTTTACCCCCATAGGCAATCAGGGAAGAAGTCAGTAGATTGTTGTTGCTTGGAGCTTTCTTGGAGGAAATTTCTACTATGTATTTCTTTTATTTTCAGCTTTTGTTCTTTCTATGTACTGGCTTATTATGAGGGATATTATGTACTCTGATTTTTGAGACTATGAGTTTTTGTTTCATGAGACATATTGGATTTTAGACATGTATGTGGTATTTGGTATTTTACTTATTTATGAAGCAAGTATGAAGTTTTGTTTTAATTAAGTTATTATTTTAAGTTTCCGCTGTTTTTATATATTTTTTTCTTGTGAATCTTAGTCTCTGTTAGCTTTAGTTATACCTACAATGCACCACGCCTTTTAATGTGTCCTTTTGGGTATATATTAAGGGGTGTGCGGTGTTTCAACCACAGGTTTATAAAATAAAGAAAGCAAACCCCAATGGAATAGGAGGCGAAGAGCATTTGGTATGTTTCTTATTATTATTAGTTTTTGGTATTAAATATGATTATTAACTTTTTTTCTTTTTGGTGTGCAGAAAAAATGGCGAATGAGGAATTCATAAAGCTTTTTCCAAGGGAAAATGGAGCTAAAAAGCGCGTTATTACCAATTTTCTAACTGTTACGAGTTGCTGATGAGCACACCGAAGTGAAACTCCAATAACACTAAGAGCCTCCAAGACGTTCAAACAAAGGGGAAGGGGAAGAATAAAGCATCGAAATCTTCATACTCGTCAAGCCCGGGTGATTCATCTTGTAGAGAAAGTCAATTTCAGGGAGAAAATGAGTGGGATGCGTTCAACCAGAGACCGGATGAAGGTTATAGACCGATGGGGGTAAAAGAAACAAAGAGAAAAAATAAGGTTGATGCCGTGGTGGACACTAAAGTGAATGCCGCTCTTTAAATTCACGAAAGAAGGCATCAAGATAAAACATGCTAGCGCAGGAGAAGATTGATGTGATGCGTAAGTTTGCAGAAATTGAGCAACAAAGCTGGATATAGAAAGGGAAAGACAAGAACATATGATTATGGATAAAGATCTGATGGGGATGGATGACATACAAAAGCAGTGTTAGATGGAGCACAAATGACAAACAATTATTTCCAAGTTCCCTCAAAGTAGTCTGTTTTAGTCTTAGAATTGTTTAAGTTGTACTACTTTCAGTATACTGTATCGTTTATTTAAATCTGTCGTCACTATGAGAAAAAATGATTCAGACGATAGATATGCTCCGTTGTCTGAATAAATACCTATCTGTCGTCTATTTCTGTGCCGTCTCATTACACATTAGACCACAGATATGCCCCGTCGTCTGATATGCACTAACACATCAAAAGGAAAAAACCATATGTTGCCTGATGTTATAGTATCATTTCTGGAATTTTCTATTAGACAACACATTAATATTGACTGATATGCATACCAATTACAATTATATTATATATTTGAAGAATGAAATATATGAATCGCAATTTTATTTAAATATTTTATTTTAAATCAAGTTCAAATACAATATAACTTTCACTATACTTACACTTTCAAATACAATACAACTTTCACTATTCTTACATTTTCAAATACAATACAACTTTCACTATCACTCTCATCTATACAACTTTTCTCTACACTCTCATATATAACATTTTTTTACTAGCACTCACTTACACCCACTCGAGTTTATTTTTGATATTGATCTTTATTTGCTTGCTCCAGCTTGTGTCCAGTCATCTCTTATACATGTCAAATAAACAACGTAGTAAAATGTAAAAGGAAACAAACCTAAATTGCAAAAATAAAATAAAATTTGAATATTAATATTGCCTCAGTTTATGGGTTTGTTTTCTCTTCATGTTTTAGACATGGCCGGACAAATATATATGTGCACGGACAACTTATGATATGCACGATGTATCACTATGAATATCACAAGGCCGGACATCGATTAAATCTCACGGACTATTGCAAAGGTCAAGCCCGAAGGCTCAACACAGTGCAAATGTGCACAAGGTCAAGCCCAAGCCTCATCAGGCTCAACTCGGGTGCACAAGGAAATGCAACTCAAACCAGAAAATCAGACCAGAAATATACAAACTATAAAATCAAACTCAGATGCACACTCAGGTATATACAATGTCACAATAGCAGTTCTACCAATGAACACATGAACAATTCAAAAGAAGCTCAAGACAATTCAAAATATGGTACAAGTATGTATATATAATAGTATGTACAAGTATGTACCGAGGAATCATTTCAAAAAGCCATGTATAAGTGGAAAACAAGTACACGTGCATATTTCATTTCAGTTCAAAACAAATTGCCAAACCATGGAGCATCAAAAGTATATGTGAGCAACACACATATACACATGTACAAAATACAAAAGATGCTAATATTTCACACATATATACATACATATGTATGTGTGTGTATACATGGAAGTAACAAGCAAGAAGACTGCTTATAGCAGTAACAAGTACATTCGAGTACCAAAATCAAAATGGTTCAGAAAAACAAGTTCAACTAGGCAAGAATTCAAGATAGTGCACATAAACAAGCTCAGACAAAACAACAAGTGCCAAGGCACTTAAAATGGTTCAGAAAAAACAAGTTCAACTCAAAATGGTTTAGAAAATCAAAATGGTTCATAAAATGCACATTCAGGTGCCAATGCACATAGGAGCAGCTCACTCAGGTGCCGGTGCACATAGGAGCATCTCACTCAAGTGTCAGCACACTCAAGGATGTATACATGTATATATGTATACATAACTTCAATAATGGAATATACATATATATATGTACACATATGGATGTAAACATGTATATATGTACTAGGCAAGGATGTGTGTGTGTGTGTGTGTGTACAAAACAAAACAAGGCAATGCAATCAGTTTAAGTGTAAGAAGCAATCCGACTTGGAGTTCAAGAAGTAATCAGTTCAAGAAGCAATCAGTTTAAATTGATTATCACTATGGAGGGGAGGTCCGAGGGGGTGGCAACCCCCTAGGTGGGGTGCAGCGCCCCTTGGCGGGGTGCGGAGCAGCGCCCCATCCAAAAACGGTACATTTCGTTTACTGTTTGAATTTGAATTCAAACAGCAAACGGGTATGACTATATCAAAAGGAATAAATCACCAAAATCAGAAATCACCAAAACCAGAGACAGTAAAACTAAAACTCACATGATCGAGTGTACATGGCAAACCAAACCAAAATACCAAAGTACACAAACAAGTCCAGACAAGGGAAGAGCAAAATTCAGGTTCAAGTGGTACTTCGGACTCAGGAATGGTTACAGTAAGTTCAACCAAAGCTAGGAGTGTGGTGCAAGAGTGTACAAGGCACAACAAGATTAACTTGACAAGACTACATACAAGCAGAGTTCAGGTGAAAAATCATAGCATTGATACAAGTAGTATAAGGAAGTGACTACACAATAACAAGGCAACAAGCTAGTGCAAAGCAAACAGCAAGAAACACAAAATTAAGACCAGAGATACAGTGAACATAAGTGCAGTGAACATAAGTGCACATACGGTGAACTCAAGACCATAGATACAAGGGTACACAAATAGAACAGTGAACATAAGTGCAGTGACTAAGGTTCACACAAAATTATATATACATGTGAATGTATGTATATACATGGGAAACCAAAACTCAAAGGCACTAGAGTGCACACACACAAAAAAACAGTTCAGGCATCAACAAAGCAACAACAATGAAGTTAGCAACACACATATACATGTATACACATATGTGTATACATGTATACATGTATACACATATGTGTATACATGTATACATGTATATATGCATTACATGTTCAGAGATGAGCAACTGGCAGTTCAACTATAAAAACAATAGGTAGTGCTATGGACCTGCAATTCAACACAAGACTCAAGCAACTGGACACATATACAAATAATATATACAACAAAACATATATGAAAAATAATAAAAACATTTCAGTTCAGAGATTCAGCTATGAAAAAGTCAAGTTTCAGCAGATCCCAATACCCAATGATACACATCTTGTAGTTTGAAAAAATCACATATTCATCCATTAAAACAAGGTGGTGCTACAAATATTAACATATACATACATACATACATACATACATATGCGTGTAATGTATATACATGTATACATATGTTCAGGACAAACAAGGGACAGTGCAAATGCAATAACCAGAAACAACTCAAATCGAAACAACTAAAACAACTCAACACTTAAGGACTTAAGTTCATGATCAGCACTTAAGGCAAATGCAATTCTACAAACTAAAACAATTCAAGGCATATGTATACACAAATTCAAACATATTGCAACAATTTTGAACATCAGACAAGAAAATTGAAATTCTTAAACCAATAATATAGGGAATCAAACCCTATAAATAATACCCAATTCATCATCGGCATATAATCGAAGTTGATAACGATACAAAATTAAAAGAGACATAAAACATACCGAGCAATTAACCAGCAATTCTCGACAAGTGATAGCAACCGCAATCACTAAAAATCGACAGTCATACATCCACATGACATCGCAAGAGCACCAGATTCAGACGAGCCAGCAATAAAATCTGAACAAAGAAATACACTCACCGATCAATCAAACAAGCATCACGATTTTTCTTCATTCATAGATAAATGATTTAGGGTAAAGGAAGGATTTTAGGGCAAAATTGATATGCATAATAAGGAGAGAATCGAAGGATGAAGGAGGCGCAATAAGGAGAGAACCCTAGATTTAGATGAGAAGGGAAGGAATGATTTGAGAAAGAAAGCCTTTTTTTTCTCTGGAAATGAAAGAAAGAGGGGGAAACAATTGATAGAACGCGGCCAGGAAATAATCTAGGCAAAAGTGAGAGGGAAACCAAAATTTTGGTAAGGAGCCAAAATAAAAAAATTCATAATTTTAATCAGACAACAAAATAAAATGTTGTCTGAATGGCATGGATGAAATCTCAATAGAACAAATATTTCATGGGCTATGAAAAACAACATATTGTTTTTCCATGTGTTGTGTGAAACGGTGGTAAATATTGGGATAACAGCAAATCTACCTTATGTTGTGTGATCGCTGTTGTCTGATTCACTTTGTGGCATAGTGTGTATTTTCTTATTAATTAATATTGTCCCATTCTTGTTTCCATTTAGACAAAGTCGATAACCAAACAGAATAACATTTTGAAGGAAATGCAATACATAGTAATAAGACAACTTAAATACTATTACAATGCAAACACGTACATACATGGTAGATCATATATAAAATTGATCTAACAATCATCAAAGTAATTTCAAATGTGATTCATAAAATCTTCTTGTAGCCGGTTGTGAAGTTGTGTGTCGTGGTATGAAAGTTGACGTTCCACATGAACGTTGAATGCTTCTTTTGTTATAAGAACATCATCTCGGAATACTTCTGGCATTTGCCCTGCACCATCATATTCGTAGTGACGTTGTTCTTCGTCCATATCCCTTTCATCTCCAATAATCATATTATGCATAATAATACATGCAAACATGATTCTGGACATTTTTTCCCGAGACCAAAGTCGAAATGGATTACTAATCATTATAAATCTAGATTGTAGAACGCCAAAGGCTCTTTTTACATCTTTTCTTTATCCCTCTTGCATCGCAGCAAACTTTGCTTACTTTGCTATTATTGGGTTTGGACATGTCTTCACAATGGTCCTCCATTTTGGATAAATCCCGTCACCAAGATAATATCCTTGCTCGTAAGTGTTTCGCCCATGAGTAAACGACACTGGAGTTACTCGACCAAGTGTTAGATCATTAAATAAGTGTGACCTCTCAATAACATTTAAATTATTGTTAGATCCAGGCATTCCAAAGAAAGCATGCCATGTTCAAAAATCGTATGAAGCAACGGCTTCCAAAATAATAGTTGGTTTTCTTTCTTTACCATTGTAAGCTCCTCGGTATGATTTGGGGCAGTTCTTCCATTCCCAATGCATACAATCGAGACTTCCAAGCATTCCAAGCCATCCTCTGCTCTTGCGCATTTCTCGAATCCGCACCACATCATCCTCAGTTGGCAATCTAAGGTACCTGGTGCCGAAAACGTCCACCACAGATTGGCAGAATTTGTCGAGAGTTTCTAACGCGGTCATCTCTACGATCCGATATGCATCATCCAATGCATCTGCGTGGGTGCCATAAGCTAACATCCTTAGTGCAGTAGCCATTTTTTGTTCACCTCTAAGCCCCTATGTTTTTGAAGTATTTGGTTTTTGAATAAAATATTTGTCATTGTTTTGAATACCTGTTAAAATTCTTAAAAATAGATCTCTTCTCATTCTGTATCTTCTCCTGAACATATCAGGTCCATAAGTGCAATTTGGGTTGAAGCGGCGTTACATCAAGGTTTTGTGAAAGGCAAATTGGTTTACATGTTTACGACCCATGACCGATCCGCCGTGTTTTCGGGATGTGGAGCCATAAGCTTCACGACATATGTCAGCTATTTCTTGCAATTCTTCGACTTCCTCTTGGAGTATCTCTTCTTCATCGAAATCACTATCGAATGTCATAACACATTTGAGGAAAGATGAAGTATTCATTGTTGTATTTAGTTTAATGCTAAGAGAGAAAGAAAGAAGATGTTAAATGTGATTCATGGAATGGAAGTTGAAGTCCTTATATAGAAGTGATACGATATGTAGACAGTGGCAAGTGGCAGACAAAAAATGCAGAGTGTAGTCAAATCAACTTTACCAAGTGGCGGATAAAAAATGCAGAGTGTAGTCATATCAACTTTACCAAGTGGCAGAACAAAAATGCAAAGTGTAGTCGCATCAACTGTAGCAAGTGGCAGACAAATAATGCAGAGTGTAGTCAAATCAACTTTAGGAAGTGGCAGACATTATTGATCTGTATAACGACAAGTATGAATTGCCTATTTAAATGAAAATTCCATAGTTGAACTGTACAAAAAATTCCATGGCAAATGGAAGTTGTACTCTACAGTATTATTTGGTACTAATCAAAGCGTATATAGAAGCCGATACAAGACATATGGAAGAGGAGATTGAGCAAGATTTCTGGGTTACTCTAAACGAAGCCTTTAATAATCATTCTGATTGTAGATAATTTGACGGATTTTGGATACTCGTAGTACTTATGTCACGTTTACTAGAGCATGTCAACGTTACAGAAGCATTATAAACACATTGAAGGAAGAAGACCTATTTCAATTAACACGAGCTACGTATGATTCATGCTATCTTTGGGAGTATCGTACTAATTTTTTGGACATGCTATATATGATCTATGGGTTAGCTATATTAGACAGTTCGAATGAAGTTTTATTTATTTCTGTTTAAGTTCTATGTATTTCCTTTCACTCGAATGTATTAGGATTCAGTTCCATGTATTTTCTATAAGTTCAATCTGTGTTTTTTAAGTTCTATGTATTTTCTTTCAGTTCTTTAGTAAGTTATGTACACTTTCACTATCTACTGAGTACGTAATATAACAAACAACATTGAAAAAGACTGATACAGAAAGGACAACCAACTTTGAAATAAACCAATACAGTGGTACCAAACTAATAATTGAAACGATGCAATAAAACAAATACAAACCGGATGATTTAAAATCTATCTTTGATCACGTGATAACTGAACCAAACCAAGTGTCCGCCTGATAACTGAAATATGGCTATAATCCACCATTTTTTTCTTAATAGGATGAGATGAATTCAGAATGATTTGCCAAGTAATAGAATATATAGCAGTAAGAAGATGTCCTATGGCAAAAACTATGCAACGTGGCTACAGTGTCCGAATAATACAAAATACTGTACCACTTTGTAATAGCATTGACATCAAAAGTATTGCAACGTGTCTAGAGTGCTAAGTCTAGCAAACATCAAAAGAAGTGTGACGTACAAACGGTGCTCGATATGACATGACACTGCCAATAAAGCTATGCAATGTAAATGTGTTGTAAGTAAAACTATGCAAAAATCAAAAGTAGTGCAACGTGCAAACAGGACGCTGTAGATAAAGATATGCAATACAATACATGTCCTCAATGTAAATGTAAAAAAAGCTGTATAACGTAACAAATAAACAGTAATATATGTCCTCAATATAATACAGTAGTGCATCAATATATATAATCAACGGTAAAATATATGTAACGGTACACAACATGATCATCCTAAGTCAACAGCGTCGTCGTTGTCTTCGTCTTCGTCGTCGTCGTCCGCAGCATCGTCAACATGAGCAGGACCACCATGATCAAACTAAAATGCAGCCAGTTGAGCCTGCAAATCATCAATATGTGCATGCATCGTCTATTGAGTCTGCTGAGCCTGAAGACTGAGCGCTGGGTATGAACGAGTGTCATATGCTGAATGGCGGCAATATATCGCCTATGATCGTCCAACCTACTTGCATACTGTAATTACATATAATATATCAATATTCGTTTGATTAACTAATACTGCACAATTAAATATTAATACAATGAATTACCTCATAAGGTGGGTATAGTCCAGCAGTGGGGACACCAGCAATATCATGATCCGGGGGATAGACTATTGGTTGCTCGATAAGAGTACCGGTAAGATTATACACTCTATAAGAGGCGTCCAGACCGAAGTCCATGGGCTGCTGAGAATACTGGGATGGAGCGGGATCAAAAGAAAATGGAGATGCCCGAACTCTACCGCTGGCAACGTGTGGCCTATATGATCGGAGTTCACTCCTTGAGCATAGTCAGGTAACATGTATCGTCGAGGAGCAACTCTAACCCTGTAGTTGTCATAGTCCCCCTCCGCTAAGAAAAATGTAGAAGCATCTACCCATCCAATTTGTCTCAAGCTCTTTATATACTGTGATCCAATGGTCCAACGTCTGCCGAACATGTCGTCGCAAGATAATGGATCTCCAGGGATACCTAACTCCCCAGTAGCCTAAAACCAGCATCGCTCCCCCAAATACCAAATAGGAAGAAACGCCGGTGGGAGTAAGGTCAACTTCTGTATGCCCAAATGATACGAAATATAAAGTGGACGAGCATCATGCATCAGGCCTGCATGTGTCATGACAATTCAATATGCAGCCCATGGTGCCCGAAATATATTGTTCCTGCACCTCATATCAATCTACGTACGGGCCTCCATCAGGTCATGTTTAACCCCCATAGGCGCCCGAGAAATGAACTGAACATGCTCCCATCGTCTCATGCGCGGAAAATATGTCTCTGGAGCATGACTAGCAGTCTCAACAATACGTGGATGCATGTTCGCCGTGTACTCATAGTACCAGCATGGCAGAATGTACCAAAACCCAAACATCTGTCTAACCTCCCCCAATGCAAAAGAATCAAGAGTGGTGTACAAATATCCGAGTATAGCGGAACCCCGGCCTACAGTGTGTAGTTGATCTAAATCAGCTACCGCTGCAAGGTAACCTAATCTAATGGTACTCTTTTGGTTCGAAAAGAAAGTCAAACCAAATAAGTACAGCATAAATGCGCTAAGCACGGCGTCGCTCATAGCCTCGGTGCCCATATGAGTTGCAATGTACGCCTATAGATATGTAAGGGAAACCGCCCCGGAGGCAACATGACCCTCCTCAAACTGGGGTAGATAAATAGTAAAGACCTTGGGGCTCTCAAACGTTTGGTCAAAAGGACATAGTATCCTGTCAGAGCCTCCGATCTCAATCCCAATCAACATATAAAAGTCGGCGGGGGTAATGCCAAGCTCAAAATCCAAAAAATAAAAAGTATGTGTGTAGGCCACCACATCTCAACTATGGCTGCTATAAGTGGACGATAAAATGACTGTGGTGGCCTAATCTATAAGAAATGTGCAAAAAGGACTAGTCTGCAGCCTATCTACTAAAACCTGGGGTAGTGTGTCATACTACTGCGCTTTACACTTCGTCCAACTGCCCCAATAGCTGACGTACTGTGACTTAAAAATTAAAGGGTTGTTCGAGAATATTGTACAAATTAAATTCAAACAACTAAGTAAGGCACTTTATAATATCACATATCTATCTAATAAACATTATTTAATGGTTAGTTATCTATTAGTTAGAATTGTACCTCGACCGCATCCAATGCCGTGAAGATACGATGATTGTATCCCTCTGGCAGCTCGTGCAGAATTAATAGCTGGAAAATCGTCGTATTCGGAGCTGGAGCAATGTGTGCTGGGCCTACAAGCTCCTCTGGCTGATGTCGCACGGTTCGTCTTGCGATTTGGTTACACGTGGCTGCATTTCGACGTTTTTTTAGATAAAAAGCAAATAAAACGAGTTTAAAATGAGGGGGAATGGGGCTGGGCGCCCCACTTATAGGCACCCAGCCCTGGGTGCTGATTAAATCAGCGCCCAATTGTTGGGCGCACCCACTTTTCGGGGGTAATATTCAGCGCCTGAATATTAACCCCCACCCCACACCCCCCCCCCCCCCCGAGCTCTTGGAGATGCTCTTAGGATAATGGTTTGGAATTTTGGTTTGGGAAATAAAGGGGAAAATGATAGATTTTATCATTATAGTTTATTTCTTCTTTTCCTTCCCAATTAAGTCCTTAAGCAATATAATTTTCCCTTAACCTCTATTCCTTACAAATTAAATCTCTTTATGCATTTATAAATAATTCTATCATTTATTTACAAATATACTTTCAATTCAAATTGATTTATTTATTTATATATTTAATAATGTATAAAAAATATTTAAATCCAATATTTGTTTTTTTTTCATTGATTGCTGATTCTACAAATGTCAAATGAAACTTCTTTTTTAACTATTTTAATCATATGTAAAAATTATTTAAACATTAAAATATATTATAAACATTGTAATTATTTTATCCGAGTTCAATATATTTTCTAAACAGAATTTTTTAATCAATTCAATTTATTAAAACAAAATTCTTTATCTAGTAAGCTTGAATTCAACAAGAATATATTTTCAAAAATAAAATTTGTCCAAAATTGAATTTGAACGTTTTATTTTAATTAAATTTATTTATTACAACGTCATAGAGAGTAGGGTTGTTACATACCATCACCTTTATGAAAATTACATCCTTAAGTTTTTGATTGGAAAGACATCTTACACAACTCATACCCTCATCTTTCTTCGTACTTTCTAGTCTTCTCTAAATTTTAGAATCACTCGATTCTTTATGTGACTTCTCTCAAACCATGATTCAATCATCTCTTTGTCATCTTATCGTATGCTATAAATTTAAATAGATTCATTAAACAACTTTATATTTTTATATATGGTACAATTATGTGAAGAAAAAAATTAAATGTCGAAATTTTTGGGAAAATTTTGATAGTCTCCTTTGTACGGAGAGTGTTCCGAAAATACAACACATCGAAATCTGCAACATCCCGTCTTTTCGACCTTCAAAAGTCGGCACTATACATCCACGATATTCACGTGTCGAACATTCGAGTGCTGGAAAGACAGATTATTGAGATTAAAGAAAAAAAAAGACAGAATAGAATCTCACATCATATAAGTATACTCCCCCGCTTACCGGGCGCTCTAAAACCAATCGATAGATTTTCGGTAATCTCAACTCCGGTTCTTTTGAAAATAAAAAGACAATACATAAGAGCGAAGATCATCTCCTAAACGTTCAAGGACGGATTTCCTTATCATTTGTCCTAGAAGAGCAAAACGAGATTATACGTACAGTATAGCATCATCGAAGATAACTATACTTTATAATTCTCATACTTCTTCTAGATATTTCCATAGTTATATCTGGTCAAGATTTTGTAATGGGTTATTTAACTATCGAATAAATAGACAATCAAACTAGAGATTTTTATTTCCATACTTAGTCCCTTTTCCAAAATCATATTTAAATGAGCCAAAAAAATATTATTTAAAAACATTTTTACTATAAACCCAACCACTTTCCTTTCTGTAACGGCCCGTATTTTTACGGATTGAAACATCGTAAAACAGTTGACATTTGGTCGCATTGTTGATAAGTCGTCCAGAGTCCAAGTCTTAGGTCGTATGAAGGTTTGGAGCGACCTAAGGAAGATGGCGAGTTAAGGAGTAGACGACCTAGTGGAGTGGAGCGACCTAAGGATTGGAACGACCTAAGAAGTTAGGTCGTATGATAGATAGGTCGTGTGATAGTTAGGTCGTATAATAGTTAGGTCGTATAGAAGATAGGTCGTGTGGTGGCTTAGGTCGTGGAACAGGTTAGGTCGAATGAGCGACCTAGGAGATTGGAGCGACCTAAGAAAGTAAGCGACCTATAGAATTTGGCAACCTATAGGAGTTAGCGACCTATAGGAAGTGGCGACCTAAGAGAGTGAGCGACCTATAGGAGTTAGCGACCTATAGGAAGTTGGCAACCTAAGGTTTGAGCGACTTAAGGATAGGCAGCGACCTAAGAGAGTTAGCGAGTTAGCGTAGTTAGGTCGTTAGACGACCTAAGGAGTTAGGTCGTATCCTGGCTAAGTTGGTTAGGTCGCGTGTGTGTGTTAGGTCGCAGGTTTGTTAGGTCGTAGGTCGCGGATGCACGTAGGTCGTTGGATCTGTTAGGTCGCATGGATGCGCATTCGTTAGGTCGCGAGGAAGCGCATCTGGGTTAGGTCGTAGGTCGCTTGGGTGCGCTGATGCGCTAAGTCGTTAGGTCGTAGAAGCGCATCTGGTTAGGTCGTAGGAGTGCGCATATGTTAGGTCGAAGATTTTAGGTCGTGGGGTTTTAGGTCGTAAGGGTTCTTAGGTCGTGGACGACCTAACTCCAAGCGAACGACCTAAGGAGAATTCAGCCTATAAATAGGAGGGTTTTTCTTCATTTTTGGAATCCGGATTTTGAAGCGACGAAGTGCTGACATTTTGAGAGCTCGAGTTCTACACTTCTTCACTTCTTTTCTCCACTTTGATTTAGTACTTCCTTCCATCCAAGATCGAAGATCCAAGAGCTAAAGTCGAAGATCTACATTCTTCGAAGAGAGATTTCATCGTTTAAAGCGGATTTGTGATAGATCAAGTTAGATCCTTCGCTGTCCAGATCTGAAGTGTGTAGCTTTTGAGGTGTTTAGGTGATTTGGTGAGTGGTGATTATCTCTTACATGGATCCAAAGGAGTATATCGGATCGTTGGTTTGATTTGGTGTTAAAGTAGTGATTTTCATGCATCTTTGTAAACTTAAGTAGAGATCCATTGTTCATGATGATTTGACATCCATTTACTACATGTTAGCCTATGCATGTTCATTCATCAAGATTATAGAGATATTGCTCATGTTTTCATGCTTGTTAGACTTTAGACTCTTTATTTACGAAATTGCCATTATTGTTATAATTGTTCATTAGATCATATTTGAATGCTTGATTACTTGGATTAAATGTTTGACTTGATTGATTGCTATGAATTAGATGATTGATGATTTGATTTAGACAAGATGGTCGAAGATGATTCAAAAGCTAAGGGAAAGGCTCTTGAATTGGAAAAGCTGCTCGTGGCATATGTGGCGGATGATGAAGCTCATATGGATAGATTTGATGATGATGTTGAGATGAGGCTTTGCTATGATGATGATGAGGCGAAGCATAGTATGAGATAGTCTTGGTCTAATCCAGACGGGATCATTCTAAGCATGTTGATAACTCGGTGATATGGTTCGAGTTTGAGGATAATGGTTTGCTCGAGAGGCGCTTGAGCTAGTATGGAAATAGTCGTCGAGGAGGATGACTAGAAGGCTGAGATCTCATCGTTGTTGAAGGTTCTAGCATGCTCAAAGCAAGAGTATGTTGGGCAGATTTGATAGTCCCTGAAGGCTACTGATTGGTAGTCAAGTACTCTGGGCAGATTCGATAGTCCTAGGCACGGGTCACGATGACGTGCGGGGTCATGTCTAGAACCGGGGTTTCCATTAGCCCTTGACGGACGGATGAAAGAATGAGCCGGTCATTCAATTAACGATGATATCGAAGCAATGATAACAGTGATAGCCAGAGTCTTGGATGTTTTGTTGTATCGTCATTCGGTCTCAAGAGCAGTGTTTTATGGGTGCTTATCTGATCTTGGTTTAGGCCTTGGGGGTTTGTACTTGGAAAACATCGCCCTTGACTCGAGTGATAATTGCTTTACTTTAAATTGTATGCTTTGCTATGTTTGCTTCTGCTTAGTGTGTGTCTGGGGCTATCACTGTAGAAAGAGATGGAGTGGGAGGGTTGTATTCCTATTCATTTTCCTTTATGCTCTTTTGGTATGTTGTTAGTTAATTTACCGCTCACTAAGACTGTTGTCTGACTCAAGACTTTATGTTTTAACTTTTATTGCCTTGGGCTGTTCGTCCATTTTGGGACGGGCAGACTAGGTAGCAGGTGACAGGTGTTGTTCTTGCTTTCCACGGTGCTGATGTCGAAGACGAGCTAGAGGCTTGCATATTATCTTCTTACTATATGTACTGGATGTTCCGCTGCTTGTATATTCTCTGAGTGTTATGTAGTGAGGCTTGATGTATTGACTATTCAGATGTTTGTATTCAACTATTATGAAGTTTTATTGACGAGATTCTATTCTGTGAAGCTTCACTATATATATATATATTCTATTGTATTTTGTCCATGCGCTGTGAGTAATACGATAGATTCTGCTGTTTTAATTTACCCTGGCAATCGTCCATGGCTGCCTGGCACACTTTACAGCGCACTATCTCCAGGTTCGGTGCAGGGGTCATGGGCGGTCGTCACACTTTCGGTATAAGTAATTTGATCGTATAGAAATTAAACCAAATATACTTACCACTACTTTCCGATTTCAAACAGGGACTATCCTCGATTAACAATGAAGCCGGACAGATTAGCGAACCACCCTTCCCTCGACATACATTCTTAATTCATAGATAGAGACGAGTTATTACAACTACTAATTCACATTTCAATAAATTCCAATTATATCTGAAATTAAACTTGAAGTTTCCACTATGCATGAAAACTAAGTCATTAAACATTAGGCCCAAAGTCCTAAGATCATCAAATAAGGATTTTCTTTAATGGATATTTGGAATATGAAATTCAAATAATTAGAACTGTCAAATTAGAGGTTTCATTAACTATTATTAAGAAATGTTTTATTCCAATAATAGACTACAAAGTTTTCAAAAAAAAAGATATATAAGATTAAGAACCAGAAGTTATATTTTAATTTTGATGGAACAAAATTTCCTTCTTAAAAATAAAAGTTACAGTGCAGTCAATAACTAAGTTTCAAAACCGATCTTATGTTGTATCTTTATTCTTTTTCTCGTTGTTTTATTCAAGGAAACTTTTGTAAAACGCCTTTCAAAATGCACAGTCGTTCCTTCTAAAAGACATGTTATAAAAAAACCTTTATTTTTAAGTTTTAAAAAATTTGCGGAAAACTCTGCAAATATCTTTAATAATAGTTGTAATAGCTTTGGTGTCATACGTTTTTGGTATCAACGTGAACTACCAAAAATGCCCCTCTATATATTATCAAATCTTAATCACTTAAAGATAGGATCTAATAATAAACTTCGTTTACAAATTCAAACGACCATAAAAGTAGGTTCTAACGATTAAACATACTTTACAAATTCAAAACACTTCTAAAAATAGGATATAAAATTAAACTTCCTTTACAAATTCAAAATGTTTCTTTACAAATATACAAATCTTAATATCACTTGAAAATAAAAAAATATTTTTTTGACCGATCTAAACATAAACAATTTACAAGGAAAATAATTCACGCGCGAAGCGCGTGCCGTAACATCTTTAATAATAGTTGTAATACGTTTGGTGTCACTTTTTTTGTATCAACGTGAACTGCCAAAAATGCCCCTCTACAAATATCATTAAATATTAATATTACTTAAAAATAGGATCTAACAGTTAATTTTTTTTTACCAATTCAAAACGCACTTATCTTAATATCACTTAAAAATTGGATTTTACGAATAAACTTTTTTTCAAAGTCGTTTTTTACTAATTAATAACAGAAATAAAAATTTAAACCAATAAAAAATTAAATTCATTCTTTAGTAATTAATAATAGAAATAAAAATTCAAACTAACAAAAATTAGATGGTACAATTTAGAAAGAAAAATTAAAACTAACTACATATCATTTCAACGCAAAAATATGATTAAATATTTGTGCAAATTTAATTTTTTTCCGAACGAGTTAAACATATACAATTTATAAAAAAAACAGTAAGAAGCGATGACTGTAAGCCTAGCTATAGTAGCATTGAAATTATTTAATTTCTTTCGTTTGTATATATAATAATCTTTATTAATAGTTGTAATATCTTTGATGTCACACTTTTTTGGTGTCAGCATGAACTACCAAAAATGTCCATATATAGATATCAAATCCCTTAAAAATAGGATCTAACAAATAAACTTACTTTACAAATTCAAAGTTCTACAACTATTAACAAACCTTAAGATCGCTTAACATAGGATTTAATAAATAATTTCTTTTTTACAAACTCAAAACGTCCTTCTACGAATATTATCAAATTTTAATCACTTTAAAAATATGATCTAATAAATAAACTTCATTTACAAATTCATTTTCTATTAATTAATAACAAAAATTAAAATTCAAAAAAAAATAGATATTCGAACTTAGAAATAAAAAATCAAACAAACTATACATGATTTCAATGCAAAATTAAATATTTGTGCTTTTTTTACTGTGTTGAAACATATATAATTTATTAAAAAAAACTCGCGCGTGCCGTAACGCTCGTATTAATAGTTGTAATACTTTGATGTCACACTTTTTTGGTATCGGCATAAACTACCAAGAATGCCCCTCTATCTTAATATCGTTTAAAATTTGGATCTAACTTCTTTTACGAATTCAAAATTCTCCTCCACAAATATTATTTAATCTATCTTAATATCCCTTAAACATGGGATCTAATAAATAAACTTTTATAAATATTATCAAATTTTAGTTTCACTTAAATATAGGATCTAACAACTAAATTTTTTTTACAAATTCAAAACTTTACTCTACAAATATTACTAAATCTTAAAACCACTTAATCTAACATATTCAATTTATAGAAAAATAATTCACGCGTAAAGCGTATGATATTATCACGCGCGAAGCGCGTGCCGTAACGCTCGTGTTTATA
Source organism: Allium fistulosum (assembly GCA_030737815.1). Taxonomy (NCBI): domain Eukaryota; kingdom Viridiplantae; phylum Streptophyta; class Magnoliopsida; order Asparagales; family Amaryllidaceae; genus Allium; species Allium fistulosum. The sequence goes on along the minus strand of CM060903.1, from coordinate 705,609,382 downwards.
AAGAAAATCTCTACAAATATTTGCAGTGTAATATGCAAACTACAAATATCTGCAGAACTTTCTACAAATATTTGCAGAGATCCCTGCAAATATTTGCAAATTTTAAAAATTTTGAATTGCAAATATCTACAAAAGTTTTCTACAAATATCTGCAGATATTTGCAAAATTCTATGCAAATATTAGCATTTTCTCAAAAAAATTAAAAGAAAAGATTTTTTTGATCATAAAAACATGCAATTAATATTCAGATTTAAATTAGAAAAACGATTTTTTGTTTTACCGAAATTAAAAATAGGTTGTAATTTAAATCATGATTCGGAATAGTATTTTCGTATATTAAATCTTAAGATAAGGGACATAATCAAATTTCCACTTTGTTTAAAACATACTTATCACCGACATTATTACAAATATTTAGAAATTCATACATAGTTGAAACTGGTTTATTTATGTTTTTGCATTTATTTATTCTTATATTATAAACGAAGACAGAAATATGCTCAAAGTTATATGTGTTTACCAACCAGAAATATGGAACATTATGATACAAAAAAAATGGTTGAGGATTCACTTTGGCATCGAATTGATGAGTGAAAAACAAAATTAGTATGGATTTCCTCATAATGATGTGTTTTTAGTTTTGATATTGATTACTATTTCATCATTGACTCAGATTGGAAACAATGTAGAATAAAAGACTTGATAATGACTTCTTCTGTATATTATGTTATAACAGCAAAACCTTCAAAACAGTATTATAAAATAATAAAAATGCTTCAAAACAGTATAAAATAATAGAAATGCAGATCAAACTGCCACATAATCTTAAACAATTCCAATTACAAAATATGATAATTTTATAATTGAAATCATGATGTAGATACAATAAAACCTCCAATTAAAATGATATAATGCAACGCATTCTACTAACTTTATTTATAATAGGCAAAACAATATAAAATTCAAGAAATATACCATATTAGCCATTCGAAGTATCCATGCATCTAAACGCTAGCGCTGTTACTATTCTATGTTATGTTATATCACTAACCACGGTAATTGATATACACAGGTGAACGAGTAGAATGATTAAAGAAAACTAAAATTATTTCTCTAGTACTATTCCGCTTGATAACAAATATTGCAAGGCTTCATGTCTGAACCCTTCTGAAAATTGACTATAATTAGTTTTCATTTCAAATTATTTATGAGAAAGCATTAGCACTTAAGATGCTCTATAAAGTCTACCAAAAAGATATTGCAAAATTTGAGAAAGTCGCATCAAGGAAAGAAAAATATATGCAAGTAATCATATGTTGAATCATATGAACTATCCAGTATCAAAGAAGAAGAAAAATCTGGACCGGCACCCCCAATTAAGAGAATTATGTGACTGTTGTATGAGTAAGGATTTTTCACAAGCATGGATGTGACCGATGGCACTATTTTGCTCCATTGCCTGTTAAAACACAACAATATGTGCACTTATCAGTTGATTCGTAACATAATGAAGCTATGGCATTTTTCAACAGCGAAATTGCATGCAAAATAACATTAGTCTTGGGATACATTAGGTTTACAGGTATATTTGTTGCATGCAAAATAACATCCAATTTTACCCCTGAACAAAATTGTAAAATTCAACAACAAAAGATGAATTAGTAGAACGATACTAGGAATTGGATTTCTACTGAGTGTATAGTGATAGTGAAATATTAGATTAACCTGAGTTGCGAGTAAAATATAAAGAAATTTGGGTACATTTAAAACTACCCGTAAACAAGGTGTTTTATTAACATGTTCCCTGTGGGAGCATGTTAATATTATATATGAAAATATACTGATAATTAATTATACCCAAATTTAATTAATAAAGAAAGTGGGGATAGTTGTAATTGTAGGTGATTTTACACAGGATTTTGTTAAAGGGACTCCAAATGTAAATTATTATTATTATTATTTGGTTTTGTGGGGGGGGGGGGTGTTCGGGGTTCGATTGGGGATGGTCATCGAATTTAGATGCTTTTTTCAGTAGGGTGGTGCTACTTAAGTGTAAAATTTGTGCCTAATCGAGTTTCTGGTACGGTTAAAAGTTAAAACAGAAGCAGCATATTCCAAAGTCCAATATCATGGGATATCAGATGGTAAATGGAGGGCATGATCCCTGCTAGTTTTAGAAATTAACCTGAAAACCAAACATGAGGAAACTAGCAATAATCTTGTCTTGCTTATCATGATTCATGCAAGCTCATTATACAATCAATGTTATTTGGAACTAACTACAGATTTCAAGAGGCAAATGCAGAAAATTAAACATTATTTCATAATGGAAACAGAAGTTACCTATCCGTTTAGAATTGTGATAAATTTTGTGATGCATCTGAGATCTGACTATCCCCTATCAAGCCATTGAAGCAAACGTTATCCCCATTATTGATCTCTTTAGAAGGTTGATCATTTTCCAAATACCCAAAAGATTCCATCTGTTCAAGATCAAACATAATATTTGCAAAAATAAACTTCGAAAGCATTTAAAGTCTGGTCTTGATACAAAAGAAATGGAAAGTTCCATGAAATTATTGTCAATACCATGTTCAAGTCCAGTTTTTTGATGAGGCTACCTTCACTGTGAGTAGATGCTTGCAAATTGATTTGTGGAAACATTTTTTCACCTTGAGAATTCAGCTGTGATAAAAAAGAACATAAAAAGGTGACAAGTTTTCAAATGGAAAAACACCTAGTGATGAAACATATTGAAGGTAGGTGAACTAGGTAGTTAAGCCCAGGTGGAGGTAAAACATATTTCCCCGAAAAGGCAGTGTTTTATACTTACCGAGCCACCATGAATATCTTGACTTTCAGCAGATACTATTTCATCCGAGGTAGTTTTTTGAATACTGAAAGGAGTGCGTGTATCCTCAGCATCCAAAATTGATGTACGAAGTACAGGATTGGCTGATGCTGAAGATTTTAACTGTGCAATTGCAGCATCAAATGAATCACATGTATGTTGCCGCATACTTGCATTTCTTGATATTTCAGATAAAAAAGCTCCAAAGCTTATGTTGGATAAATCCCACTGCATGTCTGAGCTGTTGGTGATTCCTTGTTTATCCTTATGATATAATAATGAAATGATAAATGTAAGATAAAAATATTGAGAAAAGCAAAAAGAATATGCATGGTTAACATGCATACCTTGTTGTATGTCTCGTAGAGCTGGTTGCAAGCGTTTTGGTTCACTGAGTCATCAGTGGATGCAGGCACATGTTTTGTATTAGCCATTGGTATAGGAGGATTTTGACTTTGTTCAATATCAATAAGCTTCCTTCTCTCATTTTCATTGCTCCATGGATGCTTTTTAAATTCTAAATCAATCAAAGGTGGATCACTTGCTCTTTTCTCAATGTCCGAGAACCATCCGTATCTTTTAAAAAAACATTGTTATTGCATGGAAGTATTTGTATATTTGCATGATGAATTCGTAACATAGAGTGTGTAGTGCGTATGGAAATTCAAAATGTGCAGAAATAATGAGTATTTGCAACAACATTTATACTTGGGACAAAGATCAATGGAGATGCGATTTTGGACAGTAAAATACAATTAAGGTTGCAGTTCTTAAAAGGACAAATTTTCGTTCTAGGCTTCCAGAAAAAATTTATTATGAAAATAGGCCTCTCTCGAAACTTACTATGAAAATAGACATCCTTTTCATATTACAACGATTTCGTACATGTGCATTCTGTAAATGCGCATATACAATTTTTTTTATAAAAAAATACACTTGCGCACTTTGAATTTGCACGAGTACAAATCAAAATTTTGTTCTTGCGCATTTACATAATGCGCAAGTAGAAAATGCCGAATGGTGAAAAACGGGCATATTTTCATAATAAATTCCGAACGAGGCCTACCTATTTAGTATTCTTACATCCTCGAATAATAAAGTAGTTTGTAAGGAATAGTTTAAAAACTTGTCCAAGGTGTTTTATTCCATATATGTACACAATCTACACAACAGAGTTTTAAAATAAAAGTTATAAAAAACAACTCTGCGTGATAGTTAATGAAACTCAGGAGCAATGAGATCACCTTAGACGAAAAATAGCTGGACTGCCTATGGCAATATACACATCAGTTGCAGTAACATCTGAATCATTTATAGTCCATCTCTTGCAGCTCCTCGGACTATTCAGTTGCACATCACTGGGAAATAGCATTAGCTCTCCTGATGTCATTTTTGGTTTGCCCCATTTTTGATTAAGGTGTTTCAAAACAGAAGAGATTTTCTTTTGAGTTCCTATTATTAATTCAAGGTAGGGGTTGTGGTTCTCCTGCAGCGAACACAAATAAAAACATAGTTAACGATGAATGACCCATTACAACAGTTCAAAACATAATTTGCTCACAAAACACTATTACTGGAACTAATGCAGCAACCTGTTGGCATAAAAGTGAGTTTTAAGCTAACTCTTCAGTTGAGAACTTAAGCAACACATTATGAAACAACAAGCCAATATTGGACAGGTAAACGCTCCCTCTGTAACGATTATTTTGCATTCTGGAAAAAGTTTTTCAAGGTTTATCACAAGACAGCTACAATTTCATGAAAAATTGTCTGCAAACTCATCCATTGTTGAATATTAATATGTTTACAATACCCCTAATCAAACCCTACTTTCCTAAACATTGTGAGTTGCACAACCAATGAAAAGAATACTTCTGAAACACAGATAAAAAACCACACCATGTTTTATCTACAGTGCCTAAATATTTGTGTTATCACAGTAAAAACTTATGCTAAAGTATCGATTAAATGAATAGATGAAATATGTCATTAGCATAAAGTACAGTATCAATACAAAAGCTAAGCTTAACTATTGAGTAAAATGTTCTTTGACAGGATTCAAAAAATTGTTAAAGAATAGTGAAATTACCAACTCTAAACATCTGCAGGCAACATCATCTAGAGGGAACAGCTGGAGCTTAATCTTTTCAAACGTGGATTTTTTTTTGCCACTATCACCTGAAGATAGAAGCTTCTAAATACGAAAGAAAACCGAGTACAAGGAATTTCATTTGCACCAATAATCAAGTAAATGTGCAACTGAGTAAATTAAAGAACCTACCAGGAAAATTATCGATCTCTGCTTTGTTCAGCTGATTTGTCTGTTTAGATTTTAACAGCCTACTACCTAAAACAAGATAATGGGGATTATACTTGACTTGGTATCGTCAATACAAATTGAGTTACTGAGAATCAAAATTGATTTGCAAGTTGCTACTAGGAATAAATTGTACTCCACTGGTTAATGGAGAAATATACTACAAGCAAGTTCAGAAAATCATATTAATTACCTGTGGTTTTCTCTCTTTGTGAGGCACATTTAGTAATAGTTACTCCAGATTTTGCGCATCCCAGTGAATTTTCTATGGTAGACGAACTCGTTGTCTTAAATTCTGGCACACTCCTAAGTTTCCTAAGGGATACCATCTAGAAAAATGCTGATATAAATATGAATGTTAGTATGACATATTATTTAACTTAAATAAAATTTATTTCTTTTAAATTCTGCAGCTGCAAGGTAACTAGGATGTGCATTTATGATTCAAGTGTTGAATATCGTACAGAAATACAAGACATGGTAACTAGTATTCAGCTAAGTAACTAAACTGAAAAATAGCATCATACTACAAGGCAGAGTTACTGATTCTAATAACTGTGAGCTGTAACTTAAGAATGTCAAATACATGTACTGTGGGTAGTCAAAGTCATTGAGAAACAACTATATAACATGTGTATGTTTATAATGTACGCATATATAAAACCACACGATGTGGTTAAAGAACTTTACAGGTACTAATGTTTCAGCAGCATTTCCTCAATAGTCCATTGGTAAACATATGATTAGTATTTTCTGAAAGCTTTTTTACCTAATGTTTGAACATTGGAAAACATAAACTAATGTTTGAACATTGCATTGCCTAGGCTTAAAATTAGACATAAATTTAAAGTTTTTTCACAATTAGTTTACCAATCATAAAATACAGCAGCATTTCCTCAATAGTCCATTGGTAACCATATGATTAGCATTGCCTAGGCTTAAAATTAGACATAAATTTAACTTTTTACATGCCTTCTTTTGCATCTTTTTTTTCTCACTTTTAAATTTTAGTTTGAACACAGTGATATTTTAATTTGTTTAACTCGAATTAAAAAAAGGAATATTTCTACTCAATATTTTGTTTGAACTTATAAAATATTGACCTGATTTTTATTTCACCCAATATAAATTTTAATAACAATTTTGATTTGAATCCATAAATTACCGCTGCATAAATAATCAAATCTGTTTAAATGTTTATTCCGAGCAATGATCCAAACGGACTACGTTTCCAGTGATCTATAACTATCTCAATAAATAAATAAATAACAATACAGCTTCAAAATATGGACAAAAACTTAATCATAGTATTGCCACAAAACGAAACCCTAATTCTTTACAGTTAAAGTATTCAGCAGAAATATAAAGTAAATACTGACCTTTACAAGCTGTTATCGGTTCCAATTGAGATTAAGAAATGGGTTTGATTACAAGCTATAGTTTGGGATGGATTTTGCAAATTAGTCCAATACGTTCGCGATACGAAATTTTTAATTTTGCCGCCTTCGCGCAAAAAAGAAAATACAGAGGATATGCTGGTTTGTATTTTTACTAGGGGCCCAAGTGTAAGAGTAGATCTTCATTTGTTTTGGATAAATTATTCAAGTGTTGTGCCCTTTTGAGTGAGTTCTGGACCAAGTAGAAAGAGACGAAATTGAGTGTATAATTTTGCAAAGAAATTCCCATCCTGTTTCTGCAAGGAATGGAAAAACCTCGAGTACGCAGTTGTTGCGTCGTTGTTTGAAGAGACGCCAATTCTTTCCCGAGAGAATTAATTTAAAGAACAAAATTTGTATATTTTTAGCCTTAAGGACACGACCTCAATATTTTAATCACAAGGATAAACATTCTTTTAAAAATTATTCATAAAGACAGATATTCTTTCAAAATTATTCATAAGGACAAACATTTTTCCAAAACTGCTACCGAACTAAAAACTGATACCTAAAAACTGCTATCGATAACTAAAAACTGATACCTAAATAAAGTTGTCCTTCAAACTAAAATACTGAAGGTCCGTCCTTGAGGCTAAAACGCTGAGAAATTTTGTCCTTGACAATAATTTTCTGTTCTTTCCAATTCCTCCACATTTCACCGTTTCCGCCATGAATCTGGTTAATCTGAAAAGTTCAGCCAACCGTTGAAAGATAGTTAAACATTGAACATGTTTGCCCGTTTATATGCAATATTTTGTAGTATGCTACTACAGACACACATGAAAATACTTTTGAAACTATTAAGCTTCCGTTTGGTTTGTCGTTTTTAGTTTTGTATTTTCGTCTATACAAAAATGCGTCTGTCGTATGTATTGTTAAAAAACAAATGATTTTGAAAAATGAAATTAACATGTAAAATAGAAAACAAGTTTATTTTGTTTTTCGTATTCCGAGAGATGATAAAAGCACGGAGAACAATCCAACTCCTTCGTCGTCCGTTGATTGTTACAATGGCTAAGAATTGTAAATCTTCTTCTTTTATTTCTTTGTATTTCTTAGTACAAGTTGAAAACACAAAACTCAAAATACAAAATGAAACCAAACGGGCCCTTAGTTTTTGTTGCTTATCCATTCTTTTTATATGCTTATGCCACCAAAATCTATTTTCTCGTTTAGCTCTAAACAGCCGTGATATCTTCATCTCTCTTGGAAAAATTCACACACTCTCTCTTAAAACATTATCATAAAACAAAATTTCAAACCATAAAGCCAAAAAAGAAAAATCGCTTTCCTTATGTTGATTGATGAAGTCAAGTGAAGATTTAATAGATGAAGTCAAGTGAAGATTTAGTCTAATGTTGATTGATGCAAAGAGGTTGGTTTACTTTTTATTTCGTAAATCTATTTATCAATTTTAGATGTACTATCTACGGGTTTTTTATTGTTATTTTACTATGAGTTTAGTAATCTCGTGGTTAGCCAAATTTGGAGGATATAATGTTTGATGATTTTGCAACTGAAAATATCTATGTATATTAAATTGTAATGTTTTATCATACAACATTAATGTCATTTTTTTCCCTTATGTTTTTTTGTTGTTGTTAAATGTAGAATATCAATCACAATAAAATTGAGAATGCGCTTATTGTTTCAAATAAAACAGTGTTTGATAGCAAAATATAAAAAAAGAAGCAAATTAATTTGGCAAACATTTTTTAACCGATCAAGTAGGTATTTATTTAAATTTTCATCATCATAAATACGTCAGAAAAATAAATTTTATTATTGTTAACCCGCCTTTTTGCAAGGCCGTGGACAGGCAGATTTAACCAAATCGACTGCTCATCTGGCGAGACTGGAATACAATTGGTTGGAGCCAGCTGAATGGATAGACGGTCAGTCAGGGATGGTTCAATAAGCATGGCTCGACCTAGGTGGGTCGGTAGATGTCGCTCGGCATCGTGGGTCGCTTGGCCTTGGTGATGTCGCTCGGCCTTGGTGATGTCGCTCGGCATCATGGGTCGCTCGGCATCGTGGGTCGCTCGGCATTATGGCTCGGCATGGTGGCTCGACAAGGTGGCTCGGCATCGTCGCTCGGCATTGTGGCTCGGCATGGTGGCTCGGCAAGGTGGCTCGGCATCGTCGCTCGGCATTGTCGCTCGGCATTGTGGCTCGGCAAGGTGGCTCGGCATCGTCGCTCGGCATGGTGGCTCGGCAAGGTGGCTCGGCATCGTCGCTCGGCATTGTGGCTTGGCATGGTGGCTCGGCAAGGTGGCTCGACATTGTCGCTCGGCATCGCCGCTCGGCATTGTCGCTCGGCATCGCCGCTCAGCAGTCTTATGTCCAAGTAGTTGTTTCACCGGGTCGGCCACTTTGGATTGGTTCGAGTTAAAAGGGGATTTACTTCGAGTCGCCTAGGTAGATTTCCTGGGTCGGCAGCATTTGGGCAAGGAGTCGGTGTATTGAAGGAAGGGGTTGAGTCTTGATGGGCCCGAACTACTCGGGAAGGCCAACTACCTGGATTTGCCTATAAATACAGCATGTGGGGTTCCGGAATAGGGATCTTCTTTCTGCTCTCTTACTTTCTCTTTTCTAAGTCTAAGGCAACTCTGTCATTTTGTAACTGTAATCGGTTATTACAGCAATAAAAAAGAAACTTCTGGAGTGGACGTAGGCCGGAGTTAGTCGAACCACTATAAAATATGTTGTTCTTTGCTGCTTTCATTTTAATTTTTGTTATTCTTCATATTAATATCCTCCACGTATAATCTATCTGTGAGCTGTGACTGGTAGTTGATGCTTTCATTTACATTTGGGGGTTGGTGACAAATTTTGGCGCTAACATTTTGGTGCTTTCGCTGAGAAGGCAAGCACTCGGGAATTTTGGAGGTAGGAACTTGGATTCTAGGAAGCAATGGATAGGCCACCAACAAGGAAGCAAGTGACAGAAAGGAGCAATCAAGAGGGAAGTCAAGAGGCTTCCTCTAGAGCTGGAGCAGGTCAAGCATCCATCTACATCACCAGAGATGAGATGGAAGCGATGCTGAAAAGACAAGAGGAGATGATGCAGGCTCTTCTCAGACAATTTGCACAAGCAGGAAATGCAGGAGCTCAGATCCGTGGAGCTGGATCAGAAGCGCTCAACCAGCAAGCAGAGGAAGTGGCTCAGCAGGGGGCAGCTCCCAATCAGTAGACGGCTATCAATCTGGATGGACCTAGACTCAGGGGCACACCACCAGGAAATGCTAGACCAATCCATGGAGGAATGCCAGATAACGCTGTGCAACCTGACACCAACAGGAGTGCAGGAGTACGTGATGAGGAGTATGTGTCAGGATTCCCTCATGAACTCGGGGGACAGATCAGAGGTAGTGGACAAGGATTACAGTTTGGCGACAATGACAGATTAGCGGAGATGGTCAAACGAGCTGTGAGAGGTGGATTGGTAAATAAAGACTTGGAGGATGTAAATAGGAGTCCCTTTACTCCTACTATCAAGCAAGCTAGGAACCTTCCGGATTTTAAGCTACCAACGTTGGAGATGTATGATGGGAGAACGGATCCCGCCGTTCACCTGACAAGGTACATGAGGCATATGGAGGTACTAGGGCATCGGATGAGGTCATGGCTCGATGTTTCCCTTTGTATTTGATGGATATCGCAACTATGTGGTTTAGACAGCTGGAGAGTGGTTCTATTGACACTTGGACAGAGCTGATTGAGAGGTTTATGAGGCAATTTCGGGTCCATATAGTCAGACCCAAGAACGTAATAACCTTGACATCGATGAAACAATGGAAGGGATAGTCGCTCAGGGATTTCTTAACCAGATTCAACGCAGCGGTAGCTTCAGTGGATCGACCCGATCCGTCGATGGTATTGATGGCAGTAGTTTCAGGAATTGCAGATAATTCGGATTTCATGATATCACTGGAATGGGCCCTACCAAGGGATCTCGGGGAATTCTATCATGAGGCGGAAAGATTTCTGAGGCAGGAAGATGCGCAGGCTGAGAGAGTAGGGAGAGAGGCTGAAGCTTATGCAGTGAGGGGTGGAGGTCCACCCAGGGAGGAACCAAGCATGGGCGATAAGGGCAAAAGAAAAATGAATGACAATGGTAGCACTTCGAGGAGGACTCGGAGGGAGTCAAAGTTTTCTTCCTATACAGATTTAACTGAGACTCTAGAAAGGATTTACTTAGATACTCGAGGACACCTCCGGTATCGGAGGCCAGCAAGAAGGGAACCTTCTGAATACGAGCGGGCATCGGGAAAACGTTGCCTATTCCATGAGCTGGAGGGGCACAACATAAACGATTGTAGGCATTTGAAAGATATCGTGGAGGAGCATGTAAGAAATGGTCATCTACAACAATATGTGAGGAATCGAGCTGTGGCAGGGGAGCAGGAGCGGCCACCGCCCACCTTGAACGAGGGTGGCAATGGATCTGGGCACCGTCAGCTTGTTATCAGCTAAATAAATTTATGGCCTTGAATAAGTAGTAGTACTCGAAGTAATACGGCTAAGTCACTTACACATGTACGGGATCGAGGACGGTCCCTAGGCATGCTCTAAGACAATGACAAACTATATTGCTCGAGTCTATGAAATCCTTTTTTCTTTCTATTTTCCTACGAACTTTGTTTCTTTCTTTGGTTGCATGGGTATTTGTTTAGTTTTCCCCGTCTATTTGGACTTTCAATTTGTTAACTGAATCCTGTAACAAGTGGATTTGGATTAATGTAACAAATTATGCAGGTCTTGCGATTACGATCCCGACCGGAGAGACGGGGTAGTAATCGCAAATTATGAGTCCCTTTGTCGGAGAGCGATAGAATGGACTCAAAGCACAATATCAAAGTCCTTGGCCGGAGAGCCGAGGCCAGAGAATATGAAAGTCCTTAGCCGGAGAGCCGAGGCCGAAGAATATGAAAGTCCTTGGCCGGAGAGCCGAGGCCGATGAATATAAAAGTCCTTGGCCGGAGAGCCGAGACCGGTGAATATAAAAGTCCTTGGCCGGAGAGCGGAGGCCGGTGATTATAAAAGTCCTTGGCCGGAGAGCGGAGGCCGGTGAATATAAAAGTCCTTGGCCGGAGAGCCGAGACCGGTGAATATAAAAGTACTTGGCCGGAGAGCCGAGACCGGTGAATATAAAAGTCCTTGGCCGGAGAGCCGAGGCCGGTGAATATACAAGTCCTTGGCCGGAGAGCCGAGGCCGGAAAATACACAAGTCCTTAGCCGGAGAGCCAAGGTCGGAGAACATACGAGCCCTTGACCAGAGAGTCGAGGCTGGAATGGGATAACGCGACCGGGAGAGGTCTACGGATTCAATGACTAGACCCGGTGAGGTCATGTATTTGACTATTGGTTATTGATGGATTAAAACTTGGTTGACGGGTTCGGATGGCTTGAATCATGGATATAATAATATGGTTATGAATGGAACATAGACTTCGGATATCGGATTTGAGGATATTCAAAACACACCTTCCAATAGCAAGGCATGTTTTGGGGGGAAAAATGTTAACCCGCCTTTTTGAAAGGCCGTGGACAGCCGGATTTAACCAAATCGACTGCTCATTTGGCGAGACTGGAATACGATTGGTTGGAACCAGCTGAATGGATAGTCGGTCAGTCAGGGATGGTTCAATATGCATGGCTCGGCCTAGGTGGGTTGGTAGATGTCGCTCTGCATCGTGGGTCGCTCGGCCTTGGTGATGTCGCTCGGCCTTGGTGATGTCGCTCGGCATCGTGGGTGGCTCGGCAAGGTGGCTCGGCATCGTCGCTCGGCAAGGTGGCTCGGCACTTCGGATTACTTCGAGTTAAAAGGGGATTTACTTCGAGTCACCTAGGTAGATTTCCTGGGTCGGCAGCATTTGGGCAAGGAGTCGGTGTATTGAAGGAAGGGGTTGAGTCTTGATGGGCCCGGACTACTCGGGAAGCCCAACTACCTGGATTTGCCTATAAATACAGCATGTGGGGTTCCGGAATAGGGACCTTCTTTCTGCTCTCTTACTTTCTCTTTTCTAAGTCTAAGGCAACTCTACCATTTTGTAACTGTAATCGGTTATTACAGCAATAAAAAGAAACTTCTGGAGTGGACGTAGGCCGGAGTTAGCCGAACCACTATAAAATCTGTTGTTCTTTACTGCTTTCATTTTAATTTTTGTTGTTCTTCATATTAATATACTCCACGTATAATCTATCTGTGAGCTGTGACTGGTAGTTGGTGCTTTCATTTACATTTGGGTGTTAGTGATCAATTTTGGCGCTAACAATTATTTTATTTTCGATTTTTGTTTATGTTATGTGATTTTTGTTGTGTTTTGATAAGAGTTGAATTTGGTTTGGAGAATTGAAGAGATAACTATTGTGTTTTGAAATATTTGGATACTCGTTTACTTAAATAAAATAATAGTTGGTGTTAAGGAGTAGAAAACCAAATGTTGTATGGTGGTGTTAAGAATTAGAGAACCAAATGTTATACGGTGGCCCTTAGTTCAGGGAGGCAGAAGCATTTTTTAGAGGTGTCAATAGTAGCACTTATTTTTATATATCCAAAATGATCATTGAAAATATTATTTTAAATTAAAAACATACTAACTAAAAGAAAACAGAAAGTTGTAGTAAAACAAAAGTGACAGTTTGCATAAAGTTTTGGTGCAAACAACAAAGGGACTATCTTTTAAGAACTTTGAAGTGAATAATAAAATAAAATTTATCCTTAAATAAATGATTTCAAAACAATTTTTTAGTAACATAATATGATAATAATAAATAACAAATGAATTAAAACGGTAAGCATTGATCGAAGAATCAACATTGAAAAACATTAAAATAAAATGACATAAGATTTTGTAGTAGTTTGGCATAGTTTTGGCTTACGTCCACTATTATTTTAATTGAATATTTCCACAATAGCCTATACTTTTAAGATATTTCCAAATACATTGGTGTTCACTTGAAACTTTGGTGGAGTTTTTGGCTATGGGTGCTTGAGGGAATCCATATTTCCTTCAACAATTCTGCTATAGAGCTCTATATCCCATGGAAATCGAATCTAAGAGTTAAGGTTTCCAAAAATATTTTCCAGTTTGAACATGTTTGAAATAATCGTCCAATTCAGAATCCATTTTGTATCATTACTATCCACTTTATTTTGAGCCCCTTTTTTGAGTCGGTTTAACAGCTTAAAATCTTGCTCTCTATTTTTAGAACATTCCTTCAAATCTTTTTCGACTTCTAAGTTGATGTTATTGAGTACTAGCTAAAATATGTTTTCCAACAGTATTTTTTGAGTACAATTGTAATATCCCGGAAATTTTAACAATATCAATTTAATAATCTGTTAAATAATTAAATTGATATTGATGATCTTTGATAATAAAATTTGAATTTAATTTAATAATCTAATTAAATAAGTATCAAATATGTTATTTCCAAATAATAAGTATAATGTATTATTTTTAATATGTATGAATTTTAATGCTAAAAGGAATTGTTATTTTAAATAGAATAAATAGTGTATGTAAATATATATAACTTAATTATTAAATTGAATCTTAGGATTTAATTTAATTTGAATTTGAATTTAAGTTTTTAAATTCAAAAGAATAGATATTTAAATTGTTTTGGATTTTAGAATATTTGTATAAACTTTTATTTATAAATATAGTTAGTTTTGTTTCTTTTAAAAAGTAATTTATATATAGGATAAGTGTTTAATAAATCAAGAAAAGGTTTATCTACTTTTAAAATAAATAAAATACTTAAAAAGACAAGTGTCATTATCCTAAGGTTTCATTTTAACAAGTGTAATTTAAGTAACAAGTATATGTGACAAGTGTCTTAATTATGTTCATTTTCTTTTATTTTTATAAAATCATAAATTTATTTATATAAACATATACATTTCCTTTACTTCATTCTTTCAAATTTCTTTTCAAAAACAAGAAACTCAAAACCTTTTTCTCTAATAAAAATCTGAAAACCAAATCAGTACCACTTCTCAAAACATTCTCTAGTCTAAAATCTGAGATTAAAATCTGATTTTCAAACTCCTCTCAAAACCACAATTTCAATTCATTTTCAAAGCCTGTAACAAATCAAATACTTCAAACTGAAATCAGTAATCTAATGCCTCAAAACTAGAAATCAAAAATCAAGTCTTCAGCCTGATTTCTTTGCAAATCTGAAATCAAAAACAAAGGCCTGAAATTCTTTTCAAATCTGCATTTTTTCAAAATATAAAGCAAAATCAAAAGGTCTGCAAACATCTTCTTTTCAACTCTGGAAAGCAACTCAAAGCCTGCAAGCATTTCTTTTCAAATCTGAAGTCTTCAGTTTGCATTCATTCTTCAAAACTGGAAGCAACATGCAAGATTCAGTAGCCAACAATTCAAGCTTTTAAATCAAATGAGGCATGCAAGTTAAAGTTTTAAAACAAGGCATTCCGGTCTTAAGTTCAAAACAGTTTCAAAAGCTATTACAAAGTTAAACTACCTCTGTTCATACAAAACAGGTGAGTAACTTCACTTTTAAACTTAAAAGTAAATTTTGGTTGCATGTTATTGCTGTGATCGATATTGATTTATGAAGTATGTTTGTGAATTTATTATGTATAATGTATGCATGCCTGTAATTCCTCTGTTCCTGTTTTCATGTGAGCAAACAAATTTAAAAGCTTAAATCTGGGTATATAATTTGATGCATGTGATGAATTTCTGTAGAAATATAGTGAATAATGGTTGCATGAGTGCATGGATGTGAATGCTTGTATATAAATATGATATGCCTGTGAATATATGTATATATAAGCTCTGTTTGTATTACAGGCTCAACTCCCTTAAAGAAAAAATTCAATTGTTCTTCATCTAGTCGATTTAGGCTAAGATCTTTAAATGAAATTGAGTATAACAATGTAATATTAATTTCAAAAATAGTTTCAAGAGTTTAAAGTTAGTAATTATTTCAAGATCAGGAAATTACAGAAACAAACAAATATATGTCAAAAATCAATGATCATAATTCTATGATTCGATTGCATAAACAGATTTATATTGTAAATTGATGAATTTTAGTAATCGAATCATGATTTTTAAGCCTATATTTGATGAGAATTCTTGAGTTGAACGATATATGCTTTATTGTCGAATTTCGACGAACAAAGGAAGGATGGTCGTTGGATTTTGGTCTGGAGGTAGGGGATAGCTTGATGGTCAATGGAAAAATGTTCGGTGGAATTCTCGACCACCGTGGTGGCGTGTAGGCGGCAAATTAGGGTTTCAGAGGCCATTTTGGGAGTGGTCGGATTTGGGTTAACTACGGCATCGTGAGAAGGAATGGGAGGTGCGGACCAGGGGGAATCAAAGTGTGGAAGCAAGGCGAAGGTCTGCGCGAAAGGGCGAGTTCTCCGGTGATTGGAGGTAGTGGCGCAGAGTGTTTTGTCGATCAGGTGGGTTTCAGTGTCCACCGATATGCTCGATTTTGATTTCCAACGAGGTTGTGGGTGATCGTGACGTTCGAACGTGTCATTAGCGACTGGTTGGCGATGGTGATGATGGTCGGAGCATCGTTGTTTGATCGTGTACGTGCACGCGTGTATGTACATCCGTTGTTTATTTCTGTTTTGTGTTAGGCGAAGTTCTGGGTTTGGGGAAGATAAAGTTTGCTCGAGTCAGGCTCGAGGTTGAAGGTGGAATTTCTCGAAGTCGAAATGATGGAGGAAGACACAGAGTTGGGTTCGGGAAAACGTTGTTTAGGCTCGGGTAATTTTGTTGTCAGGTTTAAAACTTGATAATGTTTTAAAATTTAAAATATAAGGAAAAGAATCAAGTTTTAGATCTGGAATCAAATTTGTTTGAATTTTAGTTTGGAGATAAATAAAGTTTTATAAAATTTAAAGTGTTAAACAACTTGAAATGTTAAAGGATATTTTAAAAGTGATGTGTATTTAAATTGTTTTAAAATTTTGATAGGATAAATCATTTTAAATCTTAATTTGCAATGGAATTTATAAAAATAAATTCAAAGTAAAATATTCAAGTGCAATTGTCAATAACAATTAAGTCTTTAATAAGAAGAATGTTTTATATTAAGGGTAAATTAAGATTTAATGATTTGGGATAAAATAAATTATTACGATAATTAAAAGTTGATTAATCAAATTATGATTTGGATTAATAAAATTAGTAATTAAGGGTTTAAAGTGATTAATGAAGGTTTAATTAAATTAATTAAAGGTTAATTAATTTGTATTAAGGATCATTAATTTGATAAGTTAAGATTATAAATTAATGGTTAGGAATAAATTAATCAAGTAATTAAGAATTAATTAAGTTATTATTAGGTACTAAATTAATTAAGTAATTAGAGATAAATTTATTGGTAATTAGAATTAATTAATTTGTAATTAAAATTGGATAATTAAAGTTTAATTATTTGAGAAAATAATTAAAGAATAATTAATAGTTAATGTAGATCATTAACTTGGGATTAAATAAGTAATTAATTAATGTAATTAATTTTGATAATTAAATATATTAATTAATTAAGGTTAATCATTTGTGTAATTGTTTAATTAAATATAATTACTTAATAGAAGTAATTAAGAATTAATTACTTATTGTAATTAATTGAAGTTAATTTGATTTAGTTAAATTAATTAATTAAGTTTAATTAATTTAGAATAATCAAGAGATGATTTGATAATAATTACTTAATGTAATTATTAAGGTAAGATTATTTAGAGAAGTAAATAATAAGATAATTACTGGAAGTAATTAGTTGAATAAATGATTTTATTAATAGAAGTAATTTGAGTTAATTACTTTGAATAATTAATCAAGGGATTAATTAAGAAATGAATTAAGGAGTAATTAATTTAGTTAGTGAAAGTAATTAAGGGTAGTTAATTACTGATTGAAGATTAATCAAAAGTGATTAATAAATGTTGTTTAATTAAAGGTTAATTACTTAATGTAATTAATTTAATTAAGTAATTAATAATTAAGTTGTAATTAAGGATCATTAATTAATATAATTAATCATGTAATTAAGATTGGTTAATTAAGTAATAATTAATAAATGAAGTAATTAATCAATGTAATTAATTAAGGATTAATGTAATTAATTATAGTTGATTAAGTTAATTAATTTTAGTTAATTAATTAATGAAGTAATTAAAGGTTAATTACTATAAGTGGTTAAGGATGATTAATTTGAGAAATTAATTGAGGATAAATTACTTGGATGTAATTAAAAGATAATTAATCAAAGATGATTAATTGAAGTGAAATATTAGAAGATAATTAATTAATTAAATTGTAATTAATTAATGGTTAAGTAAGCAGGATTTATAAAATGAAGTAATTAATTTAATTCACTTTAAATTAATTAGAGATGATATAAATCATTACTTATGGATGGATGATAATACTGAATGCTTTGCATTGATTGATATCTCTGATGAGATATATGCTGTATGATATGGATGTTAGTTGAATTGTGATGATAATATGGATTATCTGATAATGTTGATTATCTATTGTGAATTATCTTTCTTTGTGTATAAAGATAATGAATTAAATTGTTTTAACCTTTAAAACAACTTGCCCTTAAAAGATACGCTTTGGATTTCGATGAGACCGGGATCGGGTTTCCGTATACCGGATTTCCAGGTCTGGAGACCCGAATACCACATCGATCCAAATTAACGATAGGTCGTGAATCAAGTGAAGATGAAGATTCAGAGTGCAAGGGTTATTGTCGTTAACTCTGAGGGTGATTCCAAAACGAGTGTAACGAGATAATGCCTTCGGTTTCGTTCGAACCCGGAACGAACTTGTATGGATTGAATGCTTTCAGAACATCGTCAGGTGGACGATGAGCATTCTAAGTGATGTGTTCTTTTCTAAGGTAATCGTGACCTCAAGCCTCATCAACCGGGAATGGCTAAAACAGGGGAGGTGCAGCAAGGTTAGTGGGTAGCACCCAAGTAGGACAAGATTACCTCTGTCTAGAAGTCCCTTCTTATTTCGGCTTAGTGTGTGCGGTTGCTGATCCCAACCGTGAGGTATCTTGTGCGGGAATTATCCAGTAAGGGATGTTCCGGCCTTGTGTTGCAGGGGATTGGGAGTGATCCTCGGTACGGTGATCTAGGCCACGTACTGTGACGGGCGGTACCCCGGTAGCCCTGCCATTGTATGGAATCCAAAATCCAATAAGTGCCAACGGACTTGATTGTATAACCCACTTTGTGGCTAGTATGCTGGAATTTAATAATGTAACAATTTCAGCTATTTCATATTTATTTGAAAACCCTAGACCCTATTATAATACAATCGAATTTCCTATCAAATGTTTTGGTTAGCGTAAGGTAAAAACTTACCCATGTTTATGTGTGGGAAGTCTTACGTGATACCTTTTCTTTCAAAAGGTTTTGAAGTTAAGCAAGTTTAACCTGTTACTCACACCAGACCCATGTCTGACCCAAGTTGTTTATTTCTGTTTTATAAACTCTTGGGTACTCAAATTTTTACGAGTAGCCAAGGGATTCAGGTTAGCTTTGACGAGTAATCTGGAGGAGCAATGGAGCAGGAGGCTTCAGCGTTGTAGATATAGATAGTAGTTTCCGCTGTGTTGATCTTGTTTAGATCTTTGTTTTGTATTGAGATGTAATAACTAGACAGATGTTTATAACTGTCTAGTATATGATATGTAATCTGTGTAACTCTGATAAGTGTTGTATATGATACTATGTAATATTTATGTGATATAATATATTTTGTTCGTTTCCGCTGTGAGTATTTGTGTTTGTTTCTTTTCTCTTCTTCTCTTTTCTACTTCTCACCCCTTTCTTTCTTATTAGCGATACGACTTTCTATGGAGAGAAAGTCGTGGTCGTTACAGTGGTATCAGAGCATAGGTTGAGCGAATGCCTAAGCTTTTGGTTAAGTGAATATCAGAGCGAGGTTGAGTGAATACCTAGGCTCTGAAGTGGTGTCTATCTTGAGAGCGCGTAATTGTTAGTTATATAAAAATGATTTTATATTGTGTTAATTGATCGGTTGAGTGGTATATGGATTCTAGTCAATACGAGTAGCTAACGTTATTGATAGGGATCTCTAAACACTTGAACCAGGCCAACGGACACAATATTGTTTTAAAGAGGTAAATGAAATAATTTTACCCAGAAAAAATTTCTATATAAAAAGTATCATTTTAAATATATATATATATATATTTCTACCTATTTGTTGGGTTACCTGTTCGGGTTTTCCAATATAAGTTATAAAGGTAGATAAGGTGGTAGTGTGAGTAACACGACTACCAATGGTTGGAGTTTGAATGTTGAGGTTGGAAGTGTATCTGTCGAGACTGTAGACCTAGTACTGTCTCGAGTAAGCTTTGCTGTGGTGAAGGATTTCATCGATCTCCGAAGGAAACTGTAATGGTTCGGAGTTTATCTTTGAAGTGTGGATGAGTAGAGTTGGATCTGTCGATAAGGCAGAAGTGAGTAATGGTACCTTGATACCTCAGGTAATAGTAGCTGTGTGATAAGACGTAGTGAATATGGATGTTCCCGAAGATGTTTTCTTTGGAACAAGTTGTGGAAGTGTGTCTGCTTAGGTGTTGTGGCTGAGTTCAGCATGGTGTTTCTGTTTGGTTTGGAGTTCGAGTTTCTCGAAGATCTTTGGAGTACGAAGTCTTTGGCATCAGTGTCAGCAGTGCAGCTTGGAGTATTCTGTGATGGCAGGAAGTTTTCTGGATAAGTAGTTTTTCTGGAAGTGAAGTTCAGAAGCAGCAGAGTGGATCCATTTCTTAGATGGATTGGATAAATAAGTGTAAGCTGTTCTGATTGGTAAAGAGAGAACAGTCTGTTTGGAATTAGGTTGGGTTGATCGCAAAAGTGACTTGCGATTATCTGAGTGTTCTCTTGGGTTGTCAGAGTTTTTCTGGATGTCTTCAGAGAAGTCAGAAGTTTGTCCGCATCTGAAGGTTGAGTTTTCTTATCGACTTGGATTCCAGGAGTGATACCGGTGGTTCAGTCTAGTGGAAGGATGTTTCCTAGAGATGGAGTTGGTGAAGCAGCTCAAGTTTTGCTGGAGTATCTGAGTTTTCTTTATGGATCAGTGAACCTTATTTCTGGAATGAGTTGTTCAGTCTGTGCTTGTGTTCTACCTCAGATCAGAGTTGAGCAGCGAAAGCAGTTTGGAGTGTATCTCTGGATGGGAGAAGTAAGTTTGGAATCTACTGATAGTTGTGAAGTAGAGTTATGTTTGGATCTCGTCTGTGTTCTGATTTGGATAGGTAATTGGTCTACTTGGTTGAATTGTCAGTTTGGATAACTGGAATTCATTGAGTTTTACGTATCTCTGAGGGAATACGTATTTGATCTATCTCTGGTTGTAGAATCAGCAGTTCTGGAAGTTTGGCAGTTGAGTCAGACTCGTCTGTAGTCTGATATTCTGTTTAGTTCTGTAGATATAGATGAGTAGTAGCTTTATAGTTTAGTAGTATTGATTGTTTAGATTGTTTGTAGAGCGAGTATCCCGGTATATATATATATATACCTGGGGAAACTCGAGGAATTTTATCTAGAATTTAGTCTAGATAGTTAAATTGTTTGATTGGATGATTTGGTTGCTATGGTTGTTAGCATATGGATGATAGTATATGCTTATGTTTTAAATTTAAATCTTTAATAAGATTATTAAATTACCTTTGTTTAAATTTCGGGGACGAAATTATTTTAAGGGGGGAGGAATGTAATATCCCGGAAATTTTAACAATATCAATTTAATAATCTGTTAAATAATTAAATTGATATTGATGATCTTTGATAATAAAATTTGAATTTAATTTAATAATCTAATTAAATAAGTATCAAATATGTTATTTCCAAATAATAAGTATAATGTATTATTTTTAATATGTATGAATTTTAATGCTAAAAGGAATTGTTATTTTAAATAGAATAAATAGTGTATGTAAATATATATAACTTAATTATTAAATTGAATCTTAGGATTTAATTTAATTTGAATTTGAATTTAAGTTTTGAAATTCAAAAGAATAGATATTTAAATTGTTTTGGATTTTAGAATATTTGTATAAACTTTTATTTATAAATATAGTTAGTTTTGTTTCTTTTAAAAAGTAATTTATATATAGGATAAGTGTTTAATAAATCAAGAAAAGGTTTTATCTACTTTTAAAATAAATAAAATACTTAAAAAGACAAGTGTCATTATCCTAAGGTTTCATTTTAACAAGTGTAATTTAAGTAACAAGTATATGTGACAAGTGTCTTAATTATGTTCATTTTCTTTTATTTTTATAAAATCATAAATTTATTTATATAAACATATACATTTCCTTTACTTCATTCTTTCAAATTTCTTTTCAAAAACAAGAAACTCAAAACCTTTTTCTCTAATAAAAATCTGAAAACCAAATCAGTACCACTTCTCAAAACATTCTCTAGTCTAAAATCTGAGATTAAAATCTGATTTTCAAACTCCTCTCAAAACCACAATTTCAATTCATTTTCAAAGCCTGTAACAAATCAAATACTTCAAACTGAAATCAGTAATCTAATGCCTCAAAACTAGAAATCAAAAATCAAGTCTTCAGCCTGATTTCTTTGCAAATCTGAAATAAAAAACAAAGGCCTGAAATTCTTTTCAAATCTGCATTTTTTCAAAATATAAAGCAAAATCAAAAGGTCTGCAAACATCTTCTTTTCAACTCTGGAAAGCAACTCAAAGCCTGCAAGCATTTCTTTTCAAATCTGAAGTCTTCAGTTTGCATTCATTCTTCAAAACTGGAAGCAACATGCAAGATTCAGTAGCCAACAATTCAAGCTTTTAAATCAAATGAGGCATGCAAGTTAAAGTTTTAAAACAAGGCATTCCGGTCTTAAGTTCAAAACAGTTTCAAAAGCTATTACAAAGTTAAACTACCTCTGTTCATACAAAACAGGTGAGTAACTTCACTTTTAAACTTAAAAGTAAATTTTGGTTGCATGTTATTGCTGTGATCGATATTGATTTATGAAGTATGTTTGTGAATTTATTATGTATAATGTATGCATGCCTGTAATTCCTCTGTTCCTGTTTTCATGTGAGCAAACAAATTTAAAAGCTTAAATCTGGGTATATAATTTGATGCATGTGATGAATTTCTGTAGAAATATAGTGAATAATGGTTGCATGAGTGCATGGATGTGAATGCTTGTATATAAATATGATATGCCTGTGAATATATGTATATATAAGCTCTGTTTGTATTACAGGCTCAACTCCCTTAAAGAAAAAATTCAATTGTTCTTCATCTAGTCGATTTAGGCTAAGATCTTTAAATGAAATTGAGTATAACAATGTAATATTAATTTCAAAAATAGTTTCAAGAGTTTAAAGTTAGTAATTATTTCAAGATCAGGAAATTACAGAAACAAACAAATATATGTCAAAAATCAATGATCATAATTCTATGATTCGATTGCATAAACAGATTTATATTGTAAATTGATGAATTTTAGTAATCGAATCATGATTTTTAAGCCTATATTTGATGAGAATTCTTGAGTTGAACGATATATGCTTTATTGTCGAATTTCGACGAACAAAGGAAGGATGGTCGTTGGATTTTGGTCTGGAGGTAGGGGATAGCTTGATGGTCAATGGAAAAATGTTCGGTGGAATTCTCGACCACCGTGGTGGCGTGTAGGCGGCAAATTAGGGTTTCAGAGGCCATTTTGGGAGTGGTCGGATTTGGGTTAACTACGGCATCGTGAGAAGGAATGGGAGGTGCGGACCAGGGGGAATCGAAGTGTGGAAGCAAGGCGAAGGTCTGCGCGAAAGGGCGAGTTCTCCGGTGATTGGAGGTAGTGGCGCAGAGTGTTTTGTCGATCAGGTGGGTTTCAGTGTCCACCGATATGCTCGATTTTGATTTCCAACGAGGTTGTGGGCGCTGGGTGATCGTGACGTTCGAACGTGTCATTAGCGACTGGTTGGCGATGGTGATGATGGTCGGAGCATCGTTGTTTGATCATGTACGTGCACGCGTGTATGTACATCCGTTGTTTATTTCTGTTTTGTGTTAGGCGAAGTTCTGGGTTTGGGGAAGATAGAGTTTGCTCGAGTCAGGCTCGAGGTTGAAGGTGGAATTTCTCGAAGTCGAAATGATGGAGGAAGACACAAAGTTGGGTTCGGGAAAACGTTGTTTGGGCTCGGGTAATTTTGTTGTCAGGTTTAAAACTTGATAATGTTTTAAAATTTAAAATATAAGGAAAATAATCAAGTTTTAGATCTGGAATCAAATTTGTTTGAATTTTAGTTTGGAGATAAATAAAGTTTTATAAAATTTAAAGTGTTAAACAATTTGAAATGTTAAAGGATATTTTAAAAGTGATGTGTATTTAAATTGTTTTAAAATTTTGATAGGATAAATCATTTTAAATCTTAATTTGCAATGGAATTTATAAAAATAAATTCAAAGTAAAATATTCAAGTGCAATTGTCAATAACAATTAAGTCTTTAATAAGAAGAATGTTTTATATTAAGGGTAAATTAAGATTTAATGATTTGGGATAAAATAAATTATTACGATAATTAAAAGTTGATTAATCAAATTATGATTTGGATTAATAAAATTAGTAATTAAGGGTTTAAAGTGATTAATGAAGGTTTAATTAAATTAATTAAAGGTTAATTAATTTGTATTAAGGATCATTAATTTGATAAGTTAAGATTATAAATTAATGGTTAGGAATAAATTAATCAAGTAATTAAGAATTAATTAAGTTTTTATTAGGTACTAAATTAATTAAGTAATTAGAGATAAATTTATTGGTAATTAGAATTAATTAATTTGTAATTAAAATTGGATAATTAAAGTTTAATTATTTGAGAAAATAATTAAAGAATAATTAATAGTTAATGTAGATCATTAACTTGGGATTAAATAAGTAATTAATTAATGTAATTAATTTTGATAATTAAATATATTAATTAATTAAGGTTAATCATTTGTGTAATTGTTTAATTAAATATAATTACTTAATAGAAGTAATTAAGAATTAATCACTTATTGTAATTAATTGAAGTTAATTTGATTTAGTTAAATTAATTAATTAAGTTTAATTAATTTAGAATAATCAAGAGATGATTTGATAATAATTACTTAATGTAATTATTAAGGTAAGATTATTTAGAGAAGTAAATAATAAGATAATTACTGGAAGTAATTAGTTGAATAAATGATTTTATTAATAGAAGTAATTTGAGTTAATTACTTTGAATAATTAATCAAGGGATTAATTAAGAAATGAATTAAGGAGTAATTAATTTAGTTAGTGAAAGTAATTAAGGGTAGTTAATTACTGATTGAAGATTAATCAAAAGTGATTAATAAATGTTGTTTAATTAAAGGTTAATTACTTAATGTAATTAATTTAATTAAGTAATTAATAATTAAGTTGTAATTAAGGATCATTAATTAATATAATTAATGATGTAATTAAGATTGGTTAATTAAGTAATAATTAATAAATGAAGTAATTAATCAATGTAATTAATTAAGGATTAATGTAATTAATTATAGTTGATTAAGTTAATTAATTTTAGTTAATTAATTAATGAAGTAATTAAAGGTTAATTACTATAAGTGGTTAAGGATGATTAATTTGAGAAATTAATTGAGGATAAATTACTTGGATGTAATTAAAAGATAATTAATCAAAGATGATTAATTGAAGTGAAATATTAGAAGATAATTAATTAATTAAATTGTAATTAATTAATGGTTAAGTAAGCAGGATTTATAAAATGAAGTAATTAATTTAATTCACTTTAAATTAATTAGAGATGATATAAATCATTACTTATGGATGGATGATAATACTGAATGCTTTGCATTGATTGATATCTCTGATGAGATATATGCTGTATGATATGGATGTTAGTTGAATTGTGATGATAATATGGATTATCTGATAATGTTGATTATCTATTGTGAATTATCTTTCTTTGTGTATAAAGATAATGAATTAAATTGTTTTAACCTTTAAAACAACTTGCCCTTAAAAGATACGCTTTGGATTTCGATGAGACCGGGATCGGGTTTCCGTATACCGGATTTCCAGGTCTGGAGACCCGAATACCACATCGATCCAAATTAACGATAGGTCGTGAATCAAGTGAAGATGAAGATTCAGAGTGCAAGGGTTATTGTCGTTAACTCTGAGGGTGATTCCAAAACGAGTGTAACGAGATAATGCCTTCGGTTTCGTTCGAACCCGGAACGAACTTGTATGGATTGAATGCTTTCAGAACATCGTCAGGTGGACGATGAGCATTCTAAGTGATGTGTTCTTTTCTAAGGTAATCGTGACCTCAAGCCTCATCAACCGGGAATGGCTAAAACAGGGGAGGTGCAGCAAGGTTAGTGGGTAGCACCCAAGTAGGACAAGATTACCTCTGTCTAGAAGTCCCTTCTTATTTCGGCTTAGTGTGTGCGGTTGCTGATCCCAACCGTGAGGTATCTTGTGCGGGAATTATCCAGTAAGGGATGTTCCGGCCTTGTGTTGCAGGGGATTGGGAGTGATCCTCGGTACGGTGATCTAGGCCACGTACTGTGACGGGCGGTACCCCGGTAGCCCTGCCATTGTATGGAATCCAAAATCCAATAAGTGCCAACGGACTTGATTGTATAACCCACTTTGTGGCTAGTATGCTGGAATTTAATAATGTAACAATTTCAGCTATTTCATATTTATTTGAAAACCCTAGACCCTATTATAATACAATCGAATTTCCTATCAAATGTTTTGGTTAGCGTAAGGTAAAAACTTACCCATGTTTATGTGTGGGAAGTCTTACGTGATACCTTTTCTTTCAAAAGGTTTTGAAGTTAAGAAAGTTTAACCTGTTACTCACACCAGACCCATGTCTGACCCAAGTTGTTTATTTCTGTTTTATAAACTCTTGGGTACTCAAATTTTTACGAGTAGCCAAGGGATTCAGGTTAGCTTTGACGAGTAATCTGGAGGAGCAATGGAGCAGGAGGCTTCAGCGTTGTAGATATAGATAGTAGTTTCCGCTGTGTTGATCTTGTTTAGATCTTTGTTTTGTATTGAGATGTAATAACTAGACAGATGTTTATAACTGTCTAGTATATGATATGTAATCTGTGTAACTCTGATAAGTGTTGTATATGATACTATGTAATATTTATGTGATATAATATATTTTGTTCGTTTCCGCTGTGAGTATTTGTGTTTGTTTCTTTTCTCTTCTTCTCTTTTCTACTTCTCACCCCTTTCTTTCTTATTAGCGATACGACTTTCTATGGAGAGAAAGTCGTGGTCGTTACAACAATCCTGAGTATAATGTAACTGTTTACCTTGAACTTCAAGCAGTTTTTTGTTTAACATCCATCAATCTTTCGAAAAATTAATGAATACTACAAAATTGTCTTATGACAAATATAAGCTTTTTGAGTATATTAAAGATATGACTATAACACTTGTCTCTCAAGTTTCTCACGCTTTTAGCAAAAATGAACTTTAAGAATGAGCTTAAACTCCTCACATGCACCTAGCATACGAATGGGCTTTGACTCTTCAAACACACCTAGTATGCAGTTAGGTCAACTCTTAATTCACTAGCGTGCGGGTTGGACTTCATGTCTTTATACACTTGTGCATAGGTTAGGTTTCAAAAATACACTAGTGCATTTTTTCTCAAATGAAAAAGCAGTTTATATCACATCCGTCTCATAAGCTTTACAGACTATTAGATTAATAATCATTTGCGATAAATTGGCTAATCATTATTACGTTACACATTTTGTGGTCTTAATCAAGAGGGAGAGCTAATATCATGACCAAGACCACAAAATTGACAAAATGCGTTGTTCAGTATCACCAAACGACTTAACTTACAACCGCAATTTATTCCCCTAATAAACAAGGCAGCTCCCGACAGCTTCATAGTAAATACATTACACCTTAGAAAGTGGATGAAAGGTTTTTCATATTTTTTTGAGCATTAAATCCATGATTTCCTTCCCTAATGCTAAATATGGTTGGATGGTAATCTTCAGGATTTCTTTTCACAAATGGTGTAAGCCCGAAGGCCGCGGACAATATTCGTATCAAAAATGGGCACAACATCGAGGATTTGTGCGTGCGTGTGTGTGAGGGTGTATATTGAACTGGTTATATTTATGTTATCAAAGAGATAAAATAAAAGAAGATCTCAAGCGATTTAACAAATTTAAAAAAAGGAGATAAAGAAGATAAAACAAACAAAGAACAAACAAAAACAAAAGGAGAGAAAGAAGAGAATGCAAACATAGAAAGCATATCTAAAAATTATTGAAAAGTAAAGAAACAAGGGATATTATAATGGTTCAACTACTAATGGAGTCCACATCCACTTCTTTCTAATTATATATTTCATTATGATCATCTTCTTCATCTTCTACAAATATTCTTCAATGAAGTTCTTATTTTATGTGAGGTGATAAAGAAATAATATGGTTTTTTATGATGAGTAACGGTTTCTTGGCATAAATTTATGGAGTGGAGAAGTTGATGCGGAGAGAAGTCCCTTTCCTCATAAAAAATTTGACTATATATAGGCTTTTTGGCTAACAACAGGTTAGAAATGTATATTTAGTTCTGGATTTGAGTATTTTGTTTCCAAATTAAGCATACTTTGAGGAAGGTCAAATTTGAACAAGTAATGGGATCAATTTGGATGTCATAGGATGAAGGTCAAATTTGACTAGCATGAATGTAGGGATACAGTTTTAAACAATGGGAGGGTGTGTAGATCGAATGTCCAGCATGAGGCATATGGCTCAAGTTTTGAGCGATAGCAGGGTGTATGGATCGATTTTGGACCACTGTACATATTTTGGACCTTGAGCTATTAAATTTCGAAGCTGACTCTAAAGTCTACTTCATGTAGCCTTGATTATCACCCCAGGTCTAGCTTAGAAGCATGCTTTAGATATCTTACAAGCGATTTGGATCAATCCTCAAGCCTTGATCGGTTAAACATGCATCGGTTTGCTTCTTAAGGATTGAAATGATTTTGAACACTTCTGAATTTGAAGCATGCTTTTAGGTAGCTCTCTTGTCGATGTACTTGTTGCTTCAGGGATGATTTCGAAGTCAACTTCAAACTGGATTTTTTAGTAACTTGGGGATTACTTCAGGGAAGCACTCGAGTTGAGTGACTTACTTTATCGCAATTTTGGAGCAACTTTTATTGTCTTGTCAACCAAACTCTAAGAGAAGTATCTATGATCATTATATAAGTTTGTAAACCAAATTTTTGGCAATTTTCTCTCTAGATTCTTGATGCAATAATAGGGTATAATGGAGTAATCGTATGACTCGCAAACTGGCATAAGCCAATTGAATTTGGTCAGTTCTCATACAAGCTTTTATTCGTACGTTAGTTTTAGCTGAATATTTTCCTATTTTGAGATAGTTAACCATGATTTCTCATGCACACATTGGTATAAGATGATTAAATTCGATCAGTTCCCCTACGAGCTTCTCTTTAGCATTAGTTTTAGATAATAGAAAGCAAGAATAATAACACCATGACTTCTTGCTTACTATTTAAGGTCAACATGTTCAACTTCGACCAGATAGCTATTCTTTCATGGTTGGTGTTATCTTTGGATTTTTGTGAATGTCAACCTTATGGCTTCTTGTTGTAAGCTCAAGTTTGGCTCGTAGGTTTCAACCTAAAAGTTTTTCTTCGTAGTGGTGTTTATCCCTTTAATTAAAATCAATAATTAAATAAATATGGATAGGAAATTAATACCTTTTTGCACCTTATTAAAATAGTTTTTAGGCACCTTTGGTCCTTGCATGGACCATAATAATAACTTAAGTGAATAACTAAAAGCTGGCCGTGAAATTGAAGCCCGGTTGAAATTCAACTAAAAAGGTAGAATCCAAAACTGGTAGCATTTTTATTTAAATGTTTATATTAAGTAATTCCTAGTTTATACACATTTGTCATTTTCCTTAGGGATTCCTTATTATCATGAAATTAGGGATTCATTCTATATATTTAGTTTTTATTATAAACTAGTTACCTAATAGCTTTTATACTTCTTCTTTGAGTGTGGCAGAGCTTTTAGGATCCACTGACCTTTACTTTTATTATATTGGGATATAGCTTGAATCCACATACAATGCATGGCTAATAACATTAGGCGATATTCCACTCATATAAAGATGCATCCATGCAAATACATATTGGTTAACTTCTAAAAATCTAATCACTCTCGCTTTATGCTAGAGGTCTAATAAGATTTTGATTTTGATCACTCTTCTTCGATCTTCATATAATAGTAAAACCACTTCTAAATACTTAATTGACTCGGTATGCTTTATGATTTGGGATTTTCTCAAGGATATACCTCGTCGTTGTAACCCGACTCTCTTCTACTTCCTATTCTTTTGGAATCAATGCTAACTTAAATACCGAGCATTAGCTAACTTGCAATTTTTACGAACTAATAGTTTCAATGCGGTATGATGCCATCGCACCCTTTCCTCTGGTTGTTGTTATCGTTGCTAGGAATCTAACCTAGAGTCTTCAAATATTTTTGGAGTTGTTGTTGCCTTATTAAATCTTATATTTGATATCTAAATGACACCGACCATTTATATTATGTCCTACCTCGCTATGGAAATGGAAAAAATGGATTTTATATTCTTGTTAGTTTCACATTTAGGTAGAGTTCTTGGGAACATTCTAAATGTTTGGTGGCTAAAAGTATGTTTTCCTTCGTTTATGTCAGTGCGACACAAACAAAATATATGGTAGTATATCATGCATCCGTCTCTGTTTCATTTCTCTATTATCTCCATTAGATCCTATTTTATTACTCTCATCGGTGTCTACATTATCTAATGTTGTACCATAATTTTTACTTAGCTATATTCTGCTTTTGGCTACATAACCCGAGAACCAAAAGGAAAGTCCTTAAGCACTCTCTGCACATGAATGCCAGAAGTTTCGACACTTCGGCTAAAACCTAAAGACGTACTCTTTACTTGATCTTCCACAAGTATTAAATATCAATGAATACTTTTTGTATATAACCTTGCATATCTCTCTTTTGTATATTAGTCTGAAGGCTAAGCGCACTCCCTTGGGTAAACATAGTCCGAGTGTTCATGCCAAAGTATAGACAACATCCGAGGGCTAGATGCCCCTTATTAATGGCTAGACGCCGAGGCTAGATGCTGAGCTTAGACGCCCAGTAAAATGGCCCAAATACTATAAATGTAACCAAAATATAATAAAATATCGAGGACTAAGCATGTCACCCATCTTAAAACATGGCTACTATGATACAAATTAGGCCACTCTAAAATCATGCATGATACGGGCTCTAAATCGAAAGTATAGGCCACTGGGCTAGATCTAAACTGAAAGCATAAGCCATCGGGTTAGCTCTAAACCAAAAGACAAAGCATTAAAGCATACAATTCATATTCAAATATTGAGGCATCATAAAGCCTCTAGTTTATGTACTGAGACCCTACGAGTGTCTCCACTAAAAGCAAAGGCTACAAACAACCGAACCTGAAAGAAAAGGCCTAGACAGCCTCATATAGTGTACGACCGAAGCCGTCTCCACCAAAGATCGAGATCGCCTCTATATTAAACTATATCAAGGGCTCAGACAGCCTAACGCAATGCAAAGCATAAGTAAGGCCAAGGCGCGTCAATGTATATATAGAAGCGACACATCATTGATCCACGTTATTCTGCAAGCTACCAGATGATGCCATGTATCCAAATCTCAGACCCATAAGCTGGCCATGGTAGCAATATAAGACAAAAGCTCTCTTTCAATGGCAGACTAATAAGGTCGTTATAAATAGAGGACCTTGATACATAAATGGGACCATAAATATGACGAAAGAACCAATAATAAGAGCAATTAGCAGAATCATTTGTATCTCATTTTTCATTTAATTTCAAGATTTTACTAAAAACTCATTAATGGAAGATTGTGCTACATCAGCATTGTAAGCCTTTTTGGCTATTTGATAAGTATGAAAGGATACTTCTCGGTAGGGACAAGGCTCCTTGATCACTTTAAGCTTTCGTGTCATTTACCATAGTAGCACTTACTTTCTTATTCACATTTGGCCTCGGATATAAGCCTTCGACTGAAGCTTTTTTACTTAAAATTTGAAGTTTTCACCTTTGAATATTGGGGTGTTGGGCATGACCAAAAATCATACTAACATTTTTGGTATTAGAAGGAAGGCTTGAACCTCTGTTATTATTTCAGCTAAGTATCAGTATCGATTAATAATTAATATTAGCATAAAAATATAGAAATAAAAAACTTGAAAAACTAAATGAATATAGCTTTATAACTTAAAAAATAGCGTTATATTATATCATCTAAAATACAAGACTAAGCAATTTGGAAAGTCATTCTCATTTAGCATTTGAAGTAAAATGTGTATTGTAAATAATAAAGCTATATACATTTAGCTTTTCATGCTATTTTTTTTAATATTCTTTTTCCTCACATTCGGGAAAAAAATGTTTTCGTTATTAATTTTTATTATTTGTTATATTATTTTTATCCACATTCAATTTTTTTTTTTATGATTTTTATTATCTACGAACCGTCAAATTTGTGTCATTGACAAAAAATATTTGGATTTTATCCCACGACTCCAATAACAACTTGAAAGTTATCATTTATGAATAATGGAAGTTGAAATGAAAAAGAAAACAAATTTGTCGTTGAAACAAATATCCATTGAATAATACTTTAGAAAAAGGAAAAAATTACGAAAAATCAAGCACGAGTGAAAGAAACTTTCCCCTCCATCTTTGGATTCACAGCATCAGACGTTCCCATTTAATCCTTTCTTCCCAATAACAAACAACCATTTATTTATTAGGGTTTGCCGAATTTTCTCTAACAATAATTCATTCAATGACGAAGAAGAGGAAGTCGGTCGCAAGTCGATTGGATGAAGTCGAACATACTATGCACTCCACTTTTTGCAGCGCCGCCAATTCTTTGTCTCAGCTGTACACCATGGCCTCCAATCATCAAAAATTATCTTTTCAAGCTGGCGAACGGCACGCCTTGGTTAGATTCTTGATTCTTGTGTTCTTTTGTTTTTGTTCGCTTGATTTTTTTGTCGATTTGTGTTAAACATTGGTTCTCTGATTGTTTGAACTTGTTAGAATTTGGGATCAGGTTATTAACTGATTATTAATTAGTATGGAATAGCATTTTTATTCTTTCGTTTTGGTTATTGAATTTGGTAGGTGACTGATTGTCTTTTTGGGCGAATTGGATTCTCCAAGAGAATGCACTGATTTACTTTGTTCATGATTTATTGCGAAGGATATATGTTATATTTTAATGTATGAATGTGTAAATACGTGCACACATAAGATATATGCTCATGACAAAAGAAACATAATCATTTTCACATAGGGGTGTAATGTTGGAATTGTAGGATTATTGGTATTTCTGTAACATGTAGGGCATTTTCTTCCTTCCCTAAAAGAGTGCAGTGGTTTGTATACCGTTTGTCATTCGGCACAATTTCATGAAGTTTCACTGAATTCCATTTTTTGTATGGTAACATATTTTGATTTTCTTTGTTGCTAGGATTGATTTCATTGATTTGAGTTTTTGTTCATATCATGCCGACTGTGTCGATGATTATGTTAAAATGATATAAGTGTTATGAATTAGGAAGCCTTTTGTAACAGTACTGAAATTGTCTTAACAATGAAACCTTTTCAGTTTAATATACATATCTACTTTCATTCTCTTGTTGTTTCCTTAAAGTTAGTTTTATCTATCTGCACACTAAAGATAGATTTGATGGGTCTAATCAGTTAATTATTTTAACATTTTGATTAAACACAAGTGCCTATGGGTTCTCTTAGTTTGTACGTTTTTCTTTAAGTTTTTCCACTTTTTTCTGCATTACCCCAGCCATGCAGAAGACCGGATATGTTCAACATCAGATGTTTTCGTTTGTAGTGTCATAGGTGTCAGTTAATTTTCCATATCAAACCTGGCACCCTATAAGTTTCCTAGGTTCGTTGATTCTCTTATACTGTTTTATGCTTCTTATTTATGATATCTACACCCTCCCAAAATAAAGCCATGCATCGTAGGTTCTTTTCTTCTTTTTCTGCTTTCATCATGTACGAGCGCAAATATGTTTGCTTCTTGAATGTGTACTGTCCATTTTTGAATGCCTATATTTTTGGCTTGAGGTGCAAGATTTCTATCATGCTAGTTAGCCTAGCAATAAGTTTTTTTTTCCTGGTTTCTTTCCTTCACATGAATTTTGAATATCTGAGGTGAACATTAACATAATTTGAACACGTACTTAAGTAGGTTTTGTCTTTGAAATTGGATTGCCCAAGCTGATTAAAATTTTTGCCGCTTCCTTTTGAATTAAACATGCTATTTCTTGTTTCTCTTTTACACTTAATAATATTCTTGAAACAACAATAAATAAATGTTGGCTAAATGTCTGATCTGGAACAAAATAATAAAACAGCCATGACATGGTAAAAAAAAGTTGTGTGGGTGAAACCTAGATAAGCACAAAATTTTTGTGCATATATAGCTTTAGAACAACCAGGAAAATAAAGTTCTTTTAGTCAGAAAAACATTTCTTACAAGATTTCTTTACAATCAATTATATTATCGTAGTAATTGAAAGATTTCATAACTGATGGTATAAAAGTAGGCAATGAAATCCTTGCTCAAAAGACGAATAAATACGCTATTGCCAAAAAAATAGTTTTTATTGTGTTGTTACAAAAGGTAAACCAAAAAATTATTTACTAGAACCTAACACAAGTTGTTATTTTTCAAAGGTAAAGGGTACCAATTCACATCTTTAAAACCAACCACGATAAAGATTATTTATTTGTATTTGATTTCAAAGGGGGTTGCCGGCGCGCCCATGGACTTTGCTTGTCTTGCCTTTGGATCAAACATAAAGGAAAGTGATTACGATTTCAATCAGTGTAATCAAAATATTTGAATTATAGGATTTTTATCACATTCAAATAAAATAGGACTATAAGAAGAGAGGGAGGGAGGGGGACGAACAGATCTGATGGGGCATGATATTGGATGGAATCTACATAAATTTCTAAATTGTTTGCCAACACATTTGCATAGTCTCTCAACAAATTAAAGCCTAACAAGATCATATTTTTCATAATGGGTTCACGAATCAATGCCTAGAATAAAATCATCACTTGAAACTTTGAACACGATGGTATATATGGTACGATATAAATTATTTTGATTTATAATTTCTGATTTAATTCTTGTTTAAGTTTGTATCCAAGTTTTAGAATTTCCCTCATATTGACAATCTTGATTTAGATCGTTCTACGAAACTGAAAGAATATTGCACACAAGAGAAGATGGGAAAAGCGCGCACGTGTGTGTATATGCACATACATACATATACCAGAATTTCGGTCATGTTCTGGCAATGATCCGACCAGAATTTAGCCAGAAGGGTGCAGTTAAATAAAAATGAAAGCAAATTAATTTATATCTGGAAATACCTGAGAAGAAAAAAGTGATGGAGAGAGAGATTGGTGCCATCCAATAGGGAGAGAGAAGCACAACATCAAGTAGCGAAGAGGGAGAGAGGTGCAGCATCAAGTATTATCTTTTTGTGAATTAGGGTTTTCTTAGGAAAGCAAGCAACAATGTTTCTAACTTTCAAGATTAGGAGTATGAGTAAAATAATTTAGCTGGTAGTGAATGAAGGCCAGTTTAAAGGATTGGGCTTTATTTTTTATTTCATGTGTTTATATTTAAGGGTTTTTCAAAATTCAGATCAAAAAAACTAACTTGATCAAATGTCTACTTTCAAATAAATTAGAATATTAATAACTTAATAAAGAGATATACATTCATACTTAAATCACATAAAAATTTACATTAGCCGTTACAAATACACTAAAGTGCTCTATTACCGTAGTAATATATAAATTATAATCGCAATTATACAAAATTGTAGTATTTAACTATTTGTTACATAAAATAAAAGCTTCAAAGAGTAACATTATTCAGAGTCGGAACTTAAACTGAATTTCTGAAACAAAGCTGAAAAATTTCAGATGATTGAAACGGAACCAAAAAGCAAAATTTTGAACCTTGGTATATGTTATGTATAAATTTATTTCAAATCAGTGACTTACAATTTAATCCCCTTTTCAATTTGAATTCAGACTTTCCAATTTAAATCTCATATTGACAATCTTGATACAGTTTCCATGAAATTGAGAGAGTATTGCATGTAAGATACGGGGGAAAAATTTTGTAGAATGGAGATGGTAAATGTAGACAAATGGGTGTAGAGCAGTGAAAGTAAATAATGCCTAACAAGGAGAAATGAGCCTAGACAAAGAAGAAGGGAAAAATAGAAAAGCATGAAATTAACATATTGTTCAACTATCATTGTAACTGTGACCCAAGATTTGTAGTTGTGTTTGTTGCAACTTGCAAGTTTTACCTATGAATGGTGGACACTCGAAGGAGATGAAGGGCATCCATTATGTTTTGTTTCATATAAGCCATGTTTTTAAATTAGTAAAACTTTACTAAAGAAGCCTAAGAGCATATGGAACACCATAATCTTTTCAGTCCAGCAGTTTTAAACCAAAAGGTGCATTTTACATATGAATATAAACTTCAAACTGGGATAAACTTTGAATTTAAATTACTTTAATTAAAAATGAAGCAGGAAATGGAAAATGCGTTGAAGCCTGATACATATGAATATATTATTTTAGGCTTATTCACCTCATAGTTATGAAAGGTGCGCCAAGACACCCGCCATGGTGCACGGCGCGGCGTATGCGTCTTTCTTCCTTGTGGCGTGGCGCACATGAAAAGGCGCGCGGCGAATGACGTACGGTGCAAAAATGGCGCACGGCGTAAAATGACGCGCCTTTTCATTATATTATTGTTTTATATTTCTTTTTTATTTTTATTTTCATTTATAATCCAAACTGTATAAAAATCATCATTCATCATATTATGGAGCATTAAAAAGAATGTACAATACAACATTCGTGACACCATTCATCCAATATCCTTCAAGGATATTGATGATTGTAATGAATGTTTAACGAGAAATATGGATGATGCATTCGGTGTCGAAGATGAGCTTGTATTTGATGATGGTAATGATGACTTGACTTGGGGTGTTGCTGCTAGAGCTGTAAGAGTGGAAGAAGCTAGATATCCGGGTAGAAGAACATCTACATCGAGAGGTTTTCAGCACCCGTTTCAGCTTCTTTACATCTTCACGAAGAAGTAACAAATCTAAATGAGATGGATGAGGAAGATGCCGAAGCTTATGAATCTGATGATGCAGACATTGATTTGAAAAATATAATTGCCGAATTATATTCAGTTTATCAGTAATATGTATAATTATATTGGATTTTGGCTTTAGAAACTATTATGTTTGAAATTATGTATTTATAATAATATATTTGATAATTTTTTGCAAAATGCCTAAAAAAAAACTTTGTTGCATATGTTTAACAAAAATATTGAACTTTTTAAAATTATAAAAAAAATTATAAACGTGCACAGTAAATAAAAAAGGCGCGCATCTTTTGCCGTGCCGTGCACCAAGGTTCTTGAAAGGCTTTGTGCATTTTTGCACCATGCGCCATTATTAATAACTATGATTTACCTTAAGACCATGATTTTTTTTCCTCTTTAGGTTTTTGCAATCTATGTGTTAACTTTTGTAAAATACCCTCTCTTAGTTTCATTATACACAGCCGGTCCTCATAAAAAATCTATTATAAAAAGCACCACTATTTGTAGCATCAGTCAGATTGCAAATATTTGTAGTTTTGCAAAATAAATTCAAAAAAATAATTTTTGTTAATAGAAATATGCAATTAAGTGTGGATTTGCATTTAAAAAATTATTGAAAATAATTTCATGGTGTAATTTAAAACATGTTTTTGAGTAGGGTTTTTTGCGTATCAAACTTGAAAGTAATGGGTGGATCCAAATGTCCATAATTTATAAGCTCACGGTAAATTCTGTTGTCATGCACTCAACCCAGTATACATTGAAGTTGGTGTTTAAGTTACCTCCGTACCAGGTTACTGGTTAGTACGTTTGGTTGTCATCATTCTACTGATTCCTGTTCTCATTCTAGTTATTTAGCGGCAAAATTTGCTTTTGTAACGTAATCAATTGAAAATCACTGTCTGATTTTCTAAAGAGTTAATGTTAGATATAAAAACCGATGGGAGTTGGTTCAGAATGAAATGTTTTCCCTTGATTTCACACAGGAAAAACTCTATCAGTGGATATTAAGGAACAATGGGGAAACATCAAAAGTCACACCAGCTGATATAGTTGCCTATATACAGGTTTGATAATTACTGTTCACTATTAGTTGTTTCATATTTTGTGTTCGCACTTTTACTCATCTGAAAATATACTAAAAATACCATTTATCAATTTTTATTACTTCATATTTCAGTGAAAAAAAAGGATAAAATCATGAACAATGAATAATGATGATTGTTATATTGTGCTTACGGTGCGTGCAGTTCAGATGACTTGCATGCTGGCCTTATATTTCTCACTTAGCAAACACCTTAGAAAAAGTATGTAATATTAGCCGTCTTTTAGTTTCCTGAGGGGATACTGTTATGTCAAATCCTCTATTGGCTGTGAGACACAATAAGTCTGTGCCTGCAGAGTAACGCTTTACATCAAATAGTGGAGAATGGGGGCAGTCTCCTTTTGTTTTGTTTTTTAAAATTTCTGAAACTGCACACACAAAGAGAAAGAAATGCAAACCCAGAGACTCGCCTCTAAGTAACCAGCCATTTTGTTCAATATATTAATATATACCCTAGATGTTAAAATAATATGAATTATTAATTAAAATTTGATATTATGATTATAATACATTTGTGCCTGTATTTCTGAATGTAACGATCGATGTTGCAGCAAGAAATAGATTATGGAGGAGAGGACATACCAGCTATGTTAACAATAGCATCAGAGACCCCTCCAAATCCTCCTAACACATCTTTAAACGGGGAGGGCAATTCTTCTGGTCAGAATAGCAACAGAGGGCACCCCAGCTCGACTGACTGCATGGATATGCATTCAGATAGCCCTTGACTTTGGAAAAAAAAAAAAATCCTCCATATTTTTAATGTTGGTTTCTTAGGAGCAAAATATTTAGATTGAATGCGTTTTAGTGAATCCTATGTACAGAGTTGCTTTTCTGTAACCTTCTTTTTTGATGATTGGTTGACCGTTGGACCTTGTTTGAACAATATAAATATGGTTGCCCATATAATAGAGATTCATGCTTGATAATGAAATAGGCCTGTACCATCATAAGATACTAGTAATGGATGATTTATGTTTGGTAATGTACATGCTTGCCTATACTGCTAACTTCTTTAAATCCTTTGTGCACACGATTCAAGTTTTACATGCTAACCTTGTCTTTTGGGCTTTGTTTTGTTATCTGTCAGTACAGGCGACTTTATCTGTTTTCATTCTACTTGTAATTTATGAAATGTTACCGTAGTTGGTTTGTATGCCTTTTTAGTCTGTTTAATCTCCAAATACCAATGGAATGAGTTATGCCAAGAATACTATGTTGCTCAAGCCTTGGATGAATACAATGAACAGCGTGAAGTGTTTAAATTTTGATTGTAATTGCAACCGACTACGCAATTGTAAATTAATGTAACAAAGAAGTTGACTATGAAAAGAGTGCAGAGAGGAAATTGTTTTAATACAATGAAACTCTAATAGCTTATTATACCCCACTTTTAGAGTCAGGTCTCGATGATCCCATCATGGCCTTGTTGTTATTATTATTATTATTATGTATTATCATTACAGAATAACAACACGATAAGAACATATGCATGTGTGTATATATATATATATATATATATATATATATATATATATATATATATATATATATATATATATATATATGATTAAAACAAATACTAACAGAAAAAGTTGAAGTGTGATGAAGAGTGGTCGTTATCATCTTCATCTTGTGGAGGGGGATGCACATGTCGACCCTCATATGTCGTGATCACCATTCGTCCATCCTCTGCAAGGCGTTCCACCCGTTTCTTCACCCTACAACTCTCATATGTGCATCTGTAGTAGCTCCTGATTGTCATTATACAAATTTGAAATTAATTAATTAATTAATATAAATGAACCTATGTATATGTTATATGTTTTGATTCTACATATAGTCTATTGCATACTCCACATAGTCAATAATGCAACAGATTTAAAAAATTAAAGACATTCAATCTATGTTGTAAATATCACATCCACAAAAAGGTAATCATTTCGAGACTTCTGCTTGTTTAGAATGTTAAACTAATATCAATTGTTAAAACGTCAATTTGAAATTATTGTATTAGATTTTTCAAACCAACTAAAATTCTGTAAACATAATTTTGAATCATATAAGAACACATCCTCGTTCGATTTTAATTTTCACAACATTAAGAACTGTTGGGGCACCATTCTTCCTTAAATGCATGTGTGTATCCAGCCATATAATACAAATAATATACTTTGATGTATTCTTTTTTTTTTCTCAATGTCAGAAATACTCTTGAATAAATTATATACAAAAATGAAATGGTTATTTTTATTTCAAAAGTGAAGATTAAAATCCCCTTTTTACTCAATTTTCTTTCCTGTCCTTGTTCAACATTCTTTTGTTTGACATTGAACTCGTATCCTCTAGGAAAAAAATAAAGGTCCAGAAATCTTTTTACATCTTGCCAGGCATGAGTTAAAAAACATCGGGACCCCTAGATTCCTAATTTTTAACCAGCTTTTTTGTTTCTATCAGCAAATCTATGGCCTTTATTTTTCTGGTCTCCTAGCAAATCTCTATCCTCTAAGATCAAGATTTCTTTTTGTGACATATATATTCACTTTTATAGGCACACCCCACATGCCAAAGTAATACACACGCACACCCACTCTAAAATCCTCCTTTTTCATTCTATATATACATACGAGCGTTACGGCACGTGCTTCGCGTGTGATGATGGATAGCGCTTCGTGCGTGAATTGTTTTTTTATAAATTGTATATGTTTAACTCATTCGAAAAAAATAAAGTTTGCACAAATATTTAATCATATTTTTGCGTTGAAATGATATGCAGTTAGTTATAATTTTTCTTTTTACCATCTAATTTTTTGTTAGTTTAAATTTTTATATGTATTATTAATTGCTAAAGAAAGAATTTAATTTTTTATTAGTTTAAATTTTTATTTCTGTTATTAATTAGTAAAAAACAACTTTGAAAAAAGTTTATTCGTAAGATCCTATTTTTAAGCGATATTAAGATAAGTGTGTTTTGAATTGGTAAATAAAATTAACTGTTAGATCTTATTTTTAAGTAATATTAATATTTTAAATGTGACACCAAATGTATTACAACTATTATTAAAGATATGAGCACGTGCAGGCGTGCACACATAGATTGAGGTGAATTTTTGTAGATTATTTATGTTCATTAACACTATCGCCGGTGGAAATTTTGACATCATTCCAGGACTTCTAACCCCTTCAAAATAATATTAAAGATCGAAACAAAAAAGACAAAAATCAAATGTTGTGTATATGATCTTGCTAATGAACATATACATAACATCTTCATTACATACGAAAGTTGCATATACTTCAGATCGAAACAACAAATCGACGATTAAGATTAATGTAAATATTTCGAGTGATCCATGTTGACTTGCAATTTTGAATAAATTAAAATTCGAATGTTGCATATATGATATTGCTACTGAACATAACATCTTCCTGAAAAATCAAATCGACTTGGAATATTTTTATGCAAAAGACGGGGAAATTCTGGAAGGAAAAAATGAATCTTAGACGCGTCTCAATATACCCGTCAATTATGACCAAATCCATTAAACAGATCTATTTATCCTGCTTATAAATAGGTTGAGTCAATCTATTTATGAATTTTTATTCAGTGGGTCATAAATGGGTTGATTCATTATTAAAATGATTATAAATGGGTAATCCATTTATTAAAAACTTGAAAATTTAAAACATAAATTTGAAAATACGAATTTTTGAAAACCTGAATTTTGAAATTTTGGAAATTGAAAATTCGACTTCGGAAAATTTGAAATTTTGAAATTTTTTAATCGGACGACCAGACAAAAATCGTTATTTTTTCATACTAACTTGGGCGAGACTTTGACCAACGAACTCGCATCTAAATTACAGACTTACAGAACACTCGGATACTACATATTTTTGAACGTATGTTGTAATTATTTATGGTGGCTAACAGTTATACTAAACAAACAACATGCTACCTCCCTATATCTAAACTCCGATTGTGTAGAAGCCGTTATTTTTTACGTTCAAATTACAGTAACTTCTTCATGTTAACCCCAAATCAGCGAGACTTCGATCAATGAACTCCCATCCAAATTATGAACAATATGGAACAGTCACATGCTTCATTTTGTGAATGTACAATGTAGTTCTGCATGGTGACTAACAATTATACTTAGCAAATAACATGCACCATCCTCATATTTAAACTTAGACTAGGCAGAGTCGTATTTTTTCGTTCAAACTGCAGTAACTTCTTCATACTGGGTCGGGATCAACGAAACGTTGATCAATGAACTGGTATCTACAATACGATAATATGGAATACTCGAATACTTCATATTTTGAACGTGCTTAGCAAATAACATGCTACTTCTCTTTATCTAAACTCCGATTTGAAAAATATTTCGATGATTTATTCATCTTCAAATCATTAGATGGTTGTGCTGTAACTATCCATAACAATTTGAATTTAGAATTTAGAATTCTGAAATTTTGAAATTTGAAAATTTTAAAATTTATACCTTGAACATATGAATTACGTAAATTTGGAGTTAAAAATTAAATTCTAAGTTTAAACATTAGAATAGTTGAATTTCATAATAAATTTGAATTTTAGATTTAAATTTAGATTTTAAATTTTATGTTTTGAAATTTTGCATATGACTAGATTGAAAATTTAAAGCTTTTAAACTAAAAATATGAAAAACTGAATTCTAATAAAAATTAGAATTAAAACTAAAATTTTGAATTTGATCAAGTTGACTTGTGTATTAAATGAATCAACAAGAGTCGTTCACAAATGAATTGGGCCTCGTACATTTGTGTGGTCTCGTACATCTCGCACGGGTGTGGCATGCATTTTCTGAGTACCAAGTTGCTGAACCCTAAATAACATGCAGGCAGGTTCCTCCAACCCTAAATCATTATTTTAAGGAGTCGAGCAGCAGGAAAACCATAACCAAGTATTTTCTTTTATAAACTTTGTTGATTAAAATCATTCGAAATTACTATTCGCAGGAATATCATAATCCGTTTATTAAAAAAAAAAAAAAACGAAAAGAGGGACAGAGAGAAAGAAGAAAGAAAAAAAGTTGCATATCTGAACCCTCCTTAGCGAAGTTCAAAACTAAAATATAAATCCCTGCTCATAACTGCTGCTATTATCTTATATGCTATTGTTAGCTGCTGCTTGAATATGTTCTCGGATTGGGTTTTAGACCATCTGCAACAAGATGGCTGTTTTTAGTTTAGGGAGAGCAAAAAGAAGCGTGTATTCCTTAGCCTATCTTTAAAAAAACAAAAGTTTATAAAAGATTTTCTGAAAACAACACAGTTTATGTTGTTACGTTGGCTTTAAAAAATTTATTTTTTAAATGGTTTTTAAAAGCCATTTATTTCCTAAACGATTTTGCGAACACCGTTTAGAAGCTCACACTCAGAAAAAAAAAAGACAGAATTCACACTCTGGAAAAAAAGAGGCAGAATTTTCGCTTGTTCTCCACAAATGTGAATTCCCTCATTTTCCAGCAAATCATAGCAGGGATGCTCTTAAGGCCCCAGCTCTCACATACAAAAATGTTGGACAAATTTTGCAGTCTAATTAGTTTATAGGACACACATTCAAAGAAATTACTTTCAAGGTCAAAGTCAGCAGAATAATTACTTGTAATTAAGGACAAAGTCAGCAGTCCAATTACTTTCAAGGACATAATTTCATAGATTTTAGGCTCTAGAAACTAATTATTTTGCGTTTTGTTCTTAAAAGTAATTATTTCAGTTGTGTATCCTAGAAACTAATTCTACTTGCTAAAGAGGCCCTTGTGGCTAATTTCAACTATAATAATAACATCTTTTATTCATCATCATTGCAGTTTCCTGATATCAACCACAAGTTTATGTGATAGACAAAAGAAAGAACAAATATTTAAATAGAAACTTGTGGTTAATATTAAGGGCTACAAAATGGTGCTCAATAAAATGTGCATTGATTCTAGCTCATATATATATATATACATAAGTGTGTGTCCCCACACATATATCCACTTTCAAGGCTTTGGTGCTTAGAAGAAAAATAAAGAAAACAAAGCTAGCTAAGTCCAGCACAAAGCCTTCAATCATGGGAAATACAGTGATCATAATAACATGTAAAAGACACACAAATGATTGCAGAGGTTGCATCAAACTACTTTTGCACATGTTTTTGTGTTTGGGTCATAAGTAAGCTTTATGTTCAGTTTGATTTTTCAGCTATATTCGTCATGTGAACAAACATATGCAGCTCTAGTGTCAATATCAATTTTTTTTCCGTCAAAAAAAGATTTCTTCATTTCTTTTGTTTTTGTTTTTTTAATTTTACTTTTATTTATTTTATTTTTTTGGTTTTGTTTTGCGTATGAATTTTTAACACATTCCACAAAATGATGTTCCGATGACGAATACGGATACACTGTGTGTATTTCTTTCTTAAATTAGAAATGATTTAAATTCATAACTTGGTGACTATGATCAGTATTACCGCAGGTTCAAATAATAGAGCTTTGAGGGTAAATAATATGTGTGAAGGTAATTGAAAGCATTTATAATATCTAACTTCCCATAATTCAATTGATATAAATGAGTTTAAATTCTTAGAATATAACTGATATAAAATATTAGAACGTATGGCATATTAATCCAAATATTTACCCTAATTACTAGCTATAATATAAATAAATATTAAGTAGCCATAAAATGTGTGTCTAACCTGATTCATGTTACTTTTGCTCAATAAGAACTAAAGGTATTAAACTATATATACTTGAGAACATATATTTAGCAATAACTTCAAATGTTCACCAGTCACTCTTTC
The DNA here is from genome assembly GCA_030737815.1 of Allium fistulosum. Taxonomy (NCBI): domain Eukaryota; kingdom Viridiplantae; phylum Streptophyta; class Magnoliopsida; order Asparagales; family Amaryllidaceae; genus Allium; species Allium fistulosum. The sequence goes on along the minus strand of CM060903.1, from coordinate 705,564,419 downwards.
ACCAGTCACTCTTTGAAACAAGAGGAGTATATGTAGAGTTGAAGCCTAAGACAAAATAGCTACTCACCTCTAACGGTAATATTAAAAACAATGGCCTCCTTCTCTCTCTCTGATTAGCGATTTTTCTGGCCTCTTCCTCTTTCCCCGGCTGCTTTCGCTTTCCCTCTCCAGCGCTATTTCGCTGCTCTCTCTGATTTTGCGATTCTCTGTTCGTGGTTATGGGTGCTGACTTTAGGGCACAGGAGATGGATTTTGGGGCTTATTTTTTTCGTGGCGATTTTGTGCTGCGCTGTCCCTCTTTTGCGTCCATTGCTGATGCCCTGTTAACCCTTGTCCCTCCGCCCCTGTCGGTTTGTTTCACTGGCTCTTGCTCTATTGAGATTTGTGTGTTTTCGTTTGTCGCCTTCTCGGCGCTGGCTCGATTCAGGTTTGTAGATATTGATGGGTGTTTCTTGGCTCTGGATCCCATATTCAGTTCTCTTCCTTCGATTCCAGCGAGTTTCAACAGATCGAAGGAAGAGATCTTCTCTTATGATGCTCCTTGCGGTTATGCTTCGATGTTGGAAGTGCCTCTCGGTCAGAGGGACATTTCTCCTCGTTTTGCTCCGTGTATTGTTTTCGCTGATGAGTTGGACGGTGTTGGTTCTGACCAACCAGCTATTACCTTTGGTTCAGTTGATGCAGCACTGGTAGAGCTCGATGGTTCTTTGGATGTTTGTCGTTCCTACTCGAGCCACAATCGAGATTTCATCACTCGATTTGTGCCTCGCTTAGTCTTTGTGGGATCGGCTGTTGGCTGTGATCCGCTTGAGGTTTCTGTTGCTTTTGGGACTGTTGTCGATCCTGGCTTTGGTTTTGCGACAGGGGTTAAGGAGTTGATAGCCTTAACTCCTTCAGTTGCCCGGCCAGTTGCTGTTGGGGTGGGCGGTGGTTCTGGATTCGATTCTTGGGAGCCTCTGTCTCCTCCTGTATCTTTGGTGAATATTGTAGAGGTCTTGTCGCCTTTGCTTTCTACGCCGAGGCTGCAGTCCTTGTCTCCGGCCTCTCAGGTTTGCTTTGCTTGCTGCTGGCAGGTGAGCAGCTCTGATTTCAGTTTTGTTCCTGTTGATTGTTGTGGGTTGCCATCTGTTTGTGGGCTGTCGGTTTTATCGGTTTTCAGTTGTTGCTTGAGCCATGTCACACTTTTGTGTGAGCTCCCTGACACTGCCGTCTCTATTGAGACTGGGAGTGTGTCAGGTCACTTGCTGCCTGTTGCATTTTATTCGTTCTACGGCTTATTGTCGCATTCCTTTCGGTCTCAGCATTCCCGGCCTCAGTTGTTTTTGTTGGCTTTTGTGTGCTGCCTAGGTGGTGCTCAACCCAGGGTAGTTGTCTGGGTTGTTTTACTGGCTGATCAGTTTTGGTTTCTTTTGTTGAGTCGTGACGAGGCAGATCCTATATCGTCACCGACTTTGTCTTTCTGGTGTAAACTTTCTTGTTCTGGTTTCGTTAGGCTTATTCGGAGGATGCTGAGGGACTGGAGCTGTTGGTTCGGATTTTCTCTTTGCCCTGTTCGTATAGTGGCCACTCTTGACCACTATATGGATAGTCTGAGATTCTGCCAGCCTTTTTGCTCCTCTTTCCCCTCTGATAGGCCCGCCTTGCGACTCTTACCTGCTACGCGGGGCTGTTTTGTTAGTAACAGTCCTGCATTGGTAAGAATCCGACAGCAATATGGGTCGCTGTTCGTTAGCACCCTTACATTCCTCCACTCTGTTCCGGTTGTTTCTTCTTTTTCTTCCTCTCCTCTATCCGCTATTTCGTCTTTCTCTTTTCCTCCCTCGTCGGTTGAGGCTTCTCAACCGGTGTCTCCTTACTCTTGCCATGCCGGAGCTTTTAGTTATTCTACCTCTTATTTATCTGATTGGTTTCTTCGGCAGATTGGCTTGCGACTGATTCGCCTTCCCTCTTATTGCCGGATTACCCAGGAGGAGCCGGATCTTTCGGTTGCCCAGGGTCTTTCTTCCTCCTGCTGCTCTTCTGATTGCTCCCTTCCTGCTTCCTCTTGCTCTCTGTCCATTTCCATTCCTCTTATGAGTAAGGCAGAGATTGCGCTCCTCAACGAGCGTCTCGACTGCATTGCTAGGAATTCTTCGCAGGCGCCATCGCCGCTTGATGCCTCGAAGACTTCTGCTTCGGGTCCGGGTCTTGTAGTGTCTTCAGAGACGCTTCCTCAGCGTCCTCATCTTTCTGACTCTATCACCAAGACGTCTCGGCGTCGATCGCGTAGAGTCCAGACTACCCCCCGCACCATTCGCACACGCTCTATAGCGGCGTCCGAGCAGATCGACCGATCTTCTCGGTACTCGCTGTACCTCGTCTGAGTCCTCTTTTTGGGATCTCCGGTTCTCGCTTTTAATGGCGAATTTGCTGTTCTGGAATGTCCGTGGTATAGGCAATGATGCGTCTTTGGCTAGGCTTAACCGCATTGTCAAGAAACATTCTGTTGGCTTGATCGCTCTCCTGGAACCTTTTCTGGGACCGGAAGCCATTTCCGGCATCGTCTTATCCTTAGGTTTTGGCGGAGGCTTTGCCAATGTTTCGGGGAAGATTTGGATCCTATGGTCCAGATCCATATCGGTCCAGGCCGCTTTTGATTCCCATCAGCTCTTCTCTTTGGCTTGCTCGTCCCCTTCTTTTAGTTCTCCCTTTCTTTTCTCTGCGGTTTATGCCAAATGTGATCGACTGGAGAGATTAGTTCTCTGGGCGGACATATTACGGCTCGATTCGCTGGGTTTCTCCGCTTCCGTGATAGGTGGTGATTTTAACATTGTCGCCTGCCAGGAGGAAAAACGGGGAGGAGCCGCCATCAACCGGGTTGCGATGGCGGATTTCAACTCCTTCATTGTCAGCTCTGGTCTGTCTGAGCTTCCCTTTGTTGGTTCCGCTTTCACCTGGTCCAACAACCAAGCGGGGCCGAACCGCATCCTTTCCCGACTTGATCGGGTTTTCGGGTCGGAGGAGTGGTTTCGTCTCCCCTACTCTTTTTCGATTGAGCATCTCCATCGGTCCTTCTCTGACCATGCCCCCATGGTTGTCCGCTGCTCTCCCCGCTATTTAACGGGGCCATCTTCCTTTCGGTTTCAGAGCATGTGGATTTCTCACCATTCCTTTCTCCAAGTTGTCGCTAATTCTTGGAGCGTTCCTCTTGTTGCATCTCCCTGTGAGGTGTTCGGTCGTAAGCTTAAGCGCCTTAATGTTTGCCTTAAGGATTGGAACATTCAGGTCTTTAAGAACATTTTCGACCGCGTTCGCTTGGCCGAAGAGTCTCTTATCGCAGCCGAATCCTTGCTAGATGAGGATCCTAACGAGGCTAACAAGGAGGCCTGGGCTCTTGCCCAAACCATTTTCTCCTCGGAACTTCGTATCGAGAACGACTACCTTCGTCAAAAGGCTAGGATCAAGTGGGTAGTGGTTGGTGATACTAACTCTAAATTCTTCCATTCCTCTATTCGCAAGAAGAATAACCTCCTCACGATCCGTGAGATTTTGCGACAGGATCAATCTACGGCCTCTTCCCCTGAAGATGTCAAAGAGACCATCCTGTCCCATTTTCAGTCCTTTCTTGGCTCTCCGTCGGTCTCTGTTTCTGACCCTGCTCTGCTGGCCTTTATTCCTCGTATTGTTCTTTCTCCGGATAGTGACCTTATAGCGGATCTCCCTACCTCTGAGGAGATACGTGCTGCTGTCTTTGCGCTTAGCAAGGACAGTGCCAGTGGTCCGGATGGTTTCAATGGTGTTTTTTTCAGACATGCTTGGTCAATTATCCAGGATGATTTTTGTCTTGCCATTCAATCCTTTTTCTCTGGGGGTGCCCTTCCATCTGGATGGACTTCGACCAACATTGTCCTTATTCCAAAATGTGAGACCCCTAGGTCGTGCTTGGATTTCCGGCCAATCAGTCTTTGCAATTTTTCGAACAAAGTTATCTCTAAGATCTTGTCCACTCGATTGGCCCCCTACCTTGAGCGTATCATCTCTCCTTCTCAAGCGGGATTTGTAAAGGGACGTTTAATCACTGATAACGTTCTGCTCGCCCAGGAACTTATTTCCCAGATCGACCGGAAGGTTAGGGGTTCTAACGTTGTCTTCAAACTGGACATGGCTAAGGCCTATGATCGCATGTCCTGGTTTTTCATCATCAAGGTATTAAGGGCTTTCGGATTTCCGGAACCCCTTATTGACTTGGTTTGGAGGCTTATCTCCAACTGCTGGTTCTCTGTTCTTATTAATGGGTCGGCTCATGGTTATTTCAAAGCCGGTAGGGGGCTGCGACAGGGAGACCCTCTGTCGCCTTCACTCTTTGTGATCGCGGCAGAGGCTTTCGTTCGTGGTCTTCAATCCTTGACTATCTATGGTCAGATTCAACGCTTCGGGATACCGAGGGGCTGCCCCCTGGTCTCTTCCTTGTCCTTCGCTGATGACGTTGTCATTTTTTCGAATGGTAGCGTCTCCTCTGTCCGTCGGCTTCTCGACTTTCTTCATCAGTACGAGCGTTCTTCGGGCCAACTAGTTAATCCTGCCAAATGTTGTTTCGTCCATGCTAAAGATTTGCCACTCGCTCGTGCTATGTGGATCGAGTCTGTCTCCGGGTTCAAGGAAGCCTCCCTTCCTCTTCCATACTTGGGTGTTGTCCTGTATCGCGGTAGAAAGCTCAATGCTGTTTTCGACCCTTTGACCGATAAAGTTAGGGGCAAGATCTTACGCTGGAATGCATCTCTTATTTCTCAAGCTGGTAGACTAGTTCTTATCAAATCCGTGTTGGATTCGATGGGAACCCATGTTTTTGCAGCTATGACCCCCACTTCTTCTTTCTTCCGGTCTTACCGGTCGTTGGCCTCTGCTTTCTTCTGGGGCAACAAAGACAGTGGCCGTCGACACCATTGGGTGTCGTGGGACGCGGTCTGTCGCCCCAAAAATGAAGGCGGTTTGGGTCTGCGCAACCCAAAGGACCTTTGTGCCGCCTTTGCCTGCAAATTATGGAACAGATTTGGCGCCAACAATTCTTTATGGGCCTCTTTCCTTCGTGCGAAATACCGCAGTCTTGAGGGTTCTAACTTCTCAGGTTCTCCGTCTTTTGCTAGTGAGACCTGGAAGCACATGCAAACGGTGAAGCCTCTCTCCGACTCTCATGGTGGCTCTTCTGGTTGGGATGGATCTCCTTTTTCCATCCTCAAAGCTTGGTCTTCGATTAGAATTCAAGCCCCTATTCGCTCGATCTTTTCTTTCATCTGGGACTCTCGTATTCCCCCCAAGGTATCTATTTTGATGTGGCGGATTCTACATGATGGATTGCCACTAGACGAGAACCTTCAAAAAATAGGAATTCCTCTAGTTTCTCGTTGTAGATGCTGCGGCAACGGGGAATCAGAATCCCTGAATCATTTGTTTTTTGGTGGTTTCTCAGCTAGATCGTGCTGGAATTACTTCGGAAACCTTCTTGGTTATCGTCAGTTAGCCAGCTCCCCTTCGGATCTCCTTAACTCATGGTGGTCTGGGAATGGTGGTAAGTCTCTTCGCTCTATTGTTCTTCGCTTGATCCCCTGGCTCATCTGCTGGCACCTCTGGTGTGCGCGGAACAAGGCAACCTTCGAAAACTCTAGTATGGATCCCTCTTCTATTATTCGGTGTGTGAGGAAAGACGTCTTTCTCGCTTTCCGTGGTAGACCTTTCAGAGGTCGGTTGAACTCCCGTGCGGAGCAACTGGTCGGCCATCTCTCTATCTCGTGTGCTTTGTCTCACGCTAGACTGGGAGTAGGCTGATCATCGCGAGTGAGCCCTGGCCTCCACCCAGCGCTCACATCCCCTCCCCCCCTTTTTTTGTGTTTAATGCTGTTACTAGTTTTCCAGGTTCCTTTCTGCTTGGTTCTTCTATGGCTCGATTGGGCATTGGTTGTCTGCTTTCGGATTCCGGACTCCATTTATTAGCTGGTTTCTGGTGGTTCACTGTGGTTGTTCTGCGGCTATGACTGGTCTTGCTCTTCTTTTATGCCTCTGGTTTGGTGTTGATGGCGTATGCCTTACTCTGACTGCCATCTTCCATGTGTTCTTTTGTGCTGGATTAGCGTTTACTATTTGGCTTTCTTTTGGTTCGGCTTGGAGGTCTGGCCTTTTCCTTAGGGAAAAGGCGGGTTAGTGCTTGTTGGTGGATCGCTTCCTACATTTCCTCCACCTTCTTGGTGTGGATTTGTGGCTGTCTTTTGTGTATAGGGTTATTATCCGCTGTTGTTTTGCAGTATTCTCTTTTTGGTGGTTTTCGTACCATTTTGTTTTATGTTTTTGTGAGCCCTCGGAGAAAGGCGTTTTTTCTCCTCTATTTATATTATATAGTGTTTCTGAAGAAAAAAAAAAAAAAAAGTTGAAGCCTAAGAGGTTCCAGTTTGAACAGGGATCAATGAATTTCGGCATACATATTAATTAGTTATAACGTCCAATGTACTGTTCTCCGATCAGTCAAGTCTTACTAGTATATATAACTTTATAGTCGCGCAAAATGTAGTAATATGATATATGATGGAGATATCAAGTCCAGTAGTAATCAATCTTTGATCTTTAAGAACTTTACTTTAAAGTTATACGCAAGTTTTTATGTATATAAAGATGCATTCATTACTTTTGTCTGATAAAATAGCTATTACGTACTCACTATCATAAACAATTGCAGATTACTATCATGATTTTTCATTATAATCGATCATACGTGGAGAATCATTTGACATTAATTAACTTACGAGTGAAATTTAGGTTGGAACATGGAAATTTTTTATTTTTATTTTTTTATATAAGAACTTGTTGCTTAGCTAGTCCTCCTCTACAGTCCATATCACATTAGCTTCGTCAAATATTGCTACGAATACTAAGTAATGAGTATTAAAAGTTGAAACCCATTTAATCATTGAAAATGTAAGATAATTATGAATAAAACACATTGTTCCCTTGAGCATATTCAGGAAAACTATAACATTGGAACAATTTTGTTCTCTGGGAGTCTGGACATCAAATTTGTAAGTAGATATAATTAATACGGTGTAAAAAAAAAGAATGATAATTATACGACCTTTAAAGATTTGAACATTTCTTGAAAACAAAAAAGATATATTACAAGTTAATTAAGTCTATACCATTTCAGATAGATTTGCACATTTCTTATTTCTTAATAAATCAGGACAATATGATAATGGTAAAGCCAAATATGTAAAAAAAATGAATGAAAAAAAAAAAAAAAAACCGTGTGCGTATACTTTGTATATGTTACTACCAGCAAAAAGGCCACCAATATGTAATTCTGAAAAGAGTAAGCTTTTACTTTATAATTGAAAACCAGATGTTGAAATATTATTAAGTGCTTATTAAGTGCAATACTTTATAGTTTTGTACTCTTGGCATTTGTGACAATTATGAGTGTGGAAAAGAGGGGAAAAAACTACTTTGGAAAATTCATAGCAAAAAGATAGAACCAATGGCAATTTTACAGTTATCTAGCCAAAGCTTATATAATATATTCATCATTCACAAATTTAATTTGGTGAAATTTGAAGAATTAACGAGATTAAGTGAGCTATATACATAATAAAAGTAAACTAATTATACCTGGGATGTTGGGTGTCCTTGACAACTTTCTGTCCATACTTTCTCCATTTGTAACCATCATCCAAAACATCGACTTCACTCATGGTTTTGAAGCAAAACCTTGGCTCTCTCATCTTCCTCCTTGCCTTCATCACCTTTTTCATCTTTTTTGCTCCATTAATTGACAAGCTATTTGAACTATTATTCATTCTTATATTCTTATTCATATTCATTATATTAGTAGTGGTGGTATCAATATCTTGATCTTCATGAGTTGCTCTAGGAATTCCTTCCTCACCCCATGACCTAAGATGAGATATATGTTATAAGAGAAATCAAGTGAAGATGTAGAAATTTTCATTTAAAATAGTTTATATTATTGAGGTAAGAAACTTATAATAAGTGATAAATTTACCATGGATAATTAATTACTGGATTATCTTGGAGTGAAGGAGAGGATCCATTGATTCCAAGGTCCTGAACCCTAGAAGAAGTTAGGGTTTCCAAAGCGGTTTCAGTGTAGAGAGGTGGAAAGGATGGGCCATGAGAGAAGAAACTCATGTTAGAATTGACAAAGAATAATTCTAGACTCTCTAACATTTAATTCTTGATTCACCAATATATTAGCAGTGGTGGTGGACAAACATATATATTCACTTTTTTTTCCTGTTTTTCAGCTTTTATATTAGTATATATTTTTGTTAATTAGTCATGTTTATGACAAAGGATTATACTCAGATATGTGTATAATATATATTCATGAGTAATGCCTAAAAGGATAGCTCATGATATTAAAAAATATATTGAGATGCTAATAGATGCTTGTAAGGTTGACTTCCAATGATAAACACACGTAACCTCGCTAACAACTCAGTAGGTCTGTCAACGGATACTTTCGGATGCGGATAGTGCCATATCCGCATCCGCGGATACGGACGGATATCGGATAATTATCCTATCCGCTAACGACCGATAAATCAAGAAATATAAATATAAATTTTAAGTTTAACATACATTTATTTCAATTCAATTGACCATAAAAGTGTTAAATATAAACAAATATGGCGATAATAAATAGTTTTGAGCGGTTAATAAGCATTAAATGTATATAATATAAACTATTAACTTGATAAAACAACAAATAAATATTTTTCATTATACTAAAATACACACAATTTTTACTATAATATTGACAAAGACCGGACGGATAATTTTCGGATGCGGATGTCTTCGTATCCGTATCCGCATCCATTTTTTCGGATATCGGATATTATCCGCTTTTCGGATACGGATGCGGACGGATTTCGGATTTTTCGGGTATCCATTGACAGCCCTACAACTCAGTATATGAGAGTTTAGTTCATGCTCTAGAAGTCTTCAATGGAAGGTACAAGTGTGTGGGGATACACATACGTGTGTGTGAGAGAGAACGCTAGGATAAATAGCCTTCTCTATTTAGCACAATTTTGTAGTCCACCTATATTAGCCACAAGTTTCTATTTAAGTATTTGTTCTTTTTTCTATCACATGAACCAAATATTTAAATATAAATTTGGAGCTGATACGAGAGGGTTAAAAATGGTGCTAAATAGATAGGGTTATTGATATATATATATATATATATATATATATATATATATACGAGTAAATTGGCACGTGCGATGCACGTGCATATGGAAAATAAAGATTAATAAACATCGTTGATATAAATTTTGGATCTTACAATAGTACTTTTAAGTACACATAAGGTTGTATGCTTTTACATATATAAAGGTGCAAATCAATCGTTTGTTGAACAGAGAGTGAGACTTAGTTGATTTCAAGAAATAATAGAATAAAACAAAGAGAGCAACCAATTAATATATCAATATCTCAAGAAATGAAATAAACATAAAAATATGCGCATCCTACGAAATCAGGAAACATTACATCATCTTTCTTCAAAAAATAATCGCTACTATATACAGACCCTTGGTACTTTAAAAGTATAAAAATGCATGACACTAATCTGTGACTGTCACATTTTCTCCTTTTTAGTAAGTGTCAAGATTAATTTTATTTTATCCACACACCTTTAAGATTAGTTATTTGTTACATAGTAAATAAGCTATTCAGTTTATAGTATTTGCACTTACAAACTTTTGTAAGAGCGTATTTTTTTCTTGAGAAACATTCATTTTCTAAAATGAAAGAGTGGTCCTAGAGGAAAGTACTCATGACTTTATTGATAAAAACTGTACATATGTTTTATAGGTAATGACACACATATACATAGAAGAATGTGCTATAATAGTGGACGAAAATATGAACTGCCTATTTTATTCCAAAAGTGCATCAGGCATGCAAGAATCCTTATGGATTGCAAGGATTGCGAGAGACCATATGGATTGCAACTTGCAAGGCGGCTGAGGCGAGATCACAAAATATGCAACTGCCAAAAAAAAATTTAAAGTTTTGAAACCACTCTAGTATGAGTTCCAAACAGTTCATCACCCTCGCATAAAACAAATTCAAATACTACTTACTCAGAACCTACTTAAAAATTCAAACAAAATCATCCACTAAACTCATACTCAAATATTATTAATACCTTCATTCTAAATTCACAAAATCCATTAACTATAACCGCATCATTCTCTTTCCAGCCCATTTGCAAAAAATTATTGATGCAAATCAACCTATCGCAAAATCCCCAGCTTATCACAAAATTACCGACCCAATGCACTGACCATGAATTTCAGATTAGGTCATCTTCGATTGAGGAGAGTTCAATAGCCCACTCCCAAAAACACCCCAAACCTTATGGAACAGTCCACCTTCACCAAGCTTGTCCATTTGAAATCATCGAACTCTAAATTTTTAGCCTAGGATTAAGCCCATGAGAAAATTCAATCCGTAATTGCAATATCCCAACATCCTCAAATTACTCTGCACAAAAGATCACACAACCCAGCACCTTAACAACCAATATCCCAATCGAAATTTCACTCTCAGCAAGACCCATTCGATAAAAATGCTGAATTTGGCCCAGATACCAATCATAATCGACCAACCTTAAATACCTAGCCTCCTTCCCTATGGCGTACAACATTTTCAAACAAATGCTGCTGCACATATGTGATGGATGCTAGCCATGATTGATGCACTTATGCCGAAAGATGGTTTTGTTGTTGAGTGCATGTGGTAGCATGATATTGTTGCAGAATGACATATCAGAAATTTGGGTGCCGACTTTAGCTTTAGAAACTCCAAGGGTTTGCTGAAACATGGATTTGTCGAGGAAGACTTGATATGCATATTCCTGATACATGATGCATTTGTAGGCTGGCATGTGTGTTGGCAGGGACTCGTGTGTTGGCAGAAACCCATGCAAAGTACAGTGGTTGAGTTGTGCTTGGAAACCCATGTGTGTGCCTGGAAAATGTTGAGGGGCAAAAAGTTAAGAGTATTTAAGTGTGTAGCAAGATGCAAGGGGACTGGTGGATGAATGATGCCAGTAGATTGGAGAAGCAAGGCTGGGAACGGAGGCAAGCGGTTCAGGGAGGTGCATCTGATGCAACAAAGAATGGTGTACGCACATAGTGGAGTTGGCGCAAAAAATCTCTAATGTTCAATTTGGCATAAGTAGAAGGGGAGGAAGACCATCGTGAGGCGCATTATTGCACGTGATCCAGTCATGGTGAGCGTTCCAGTTAGCGTTTCTTCTACCGACCCTATCCAAAGTGAAAATTATCGGGTAATAAAATAGACTGAAACTATTGCTATCACACTTGATTTCCTCGATAATCAAAACTGTACAATTGTTTATTGACACTGTATCACCTAAGTCTTTTATTAATGAATACTCATGATGGACTAATAATACAGAATTTGTCAGGTGATGTTGCCCACAATTGAATTGGACAGTACTTGAAATTAATAGACAAATTTAACCAAGCATAATTTTTTTATCTGTTTGTTGTATGCATGCAAAACAAATTATAAAAACCAATTATAAATAACATAGTAAACTAAAAATAAACAAAGAAAGCATCGCATTTCAATGTTAAATTTAGTTACACTTAAGTACTACTTACAATGTGTGTCTTAGTAGGAAATTTTAGTGAGGTTTATCATAAGCTAACAATATTGATCCTAGGGAGAAACATACTATATTTAGTGGAATAAGAACTTCAATGAAAAAGTGCACATTTCGTTTAGCAAACACAATGTAACTCAGAATTGCCAGCATGAATAGGTACACACACAAACACAATGGCTAAATCACCTTTGATGGTTAATGAAAAAAGGAGATTATATAATCATTATTGATATATCAAAATGGGCAAGTATAAAAATAGGTAAGTCACAGTAAAAGCTAAAGTCAGTGACTATAAAATAGTGTACATGGTAGCTGATCATTAATTTGAAACTGATTTGTTTACTCTTTCTTCTGTATCCTTATATTTGTTTCTCTTGTGTCTCGCATGTTGAGTAAGACAATGTTTTATCTAAAATAGCCTATATCTAAAATTCATGATGAGAACACATTACATACAAAAGTTGTGAGCATTTAAATCTTTGCTATATCATCAATTATACACTATTTCAACCAATTAGAATATAGTACGGAAAATGTACACTGATACTACATAGAAAAATAATTCAAAAAGAATAGTCTGACAAAACATTACCTCACAATTAACTTGAAAATCTCATCTATCATCTTTTCCTTTGTCAAGTATATACCTATGCCTTAACTTCTCTCCAACTCCTTTCCACTTTGTCCCCAACAACTCCCTGTGTTAAAGGTAGAAAATGAAGAAGAATACAATAGACAACACACTTTTCGAGGCTGTTATACAAAATCAAATAGATAAATGATAACTGAAGTAAGAAAATGCAAGTTTGAGATAATGAATAAGATAATTTTTATACTCGTTCACTTTGCTAATTAACTACAAAAAATTGACATGGCACAGTACCTTCAAATTCATTTATTTCATTAAAAAAAATTCATCACTTTGATTTAGGGCATAAATGACAACTCCCTTCGATGAAACTGTGAAAAAAACTCGTGCCAAAAGGTCTAGTGGTAGAGTTGATTAGCATTAACAGTAAATAAGGTATAGAAAGTAAATGATTATGATTGTATAATTAATATACAAACTGATAATCAGCTAAGAGCTTTTACAATTGAAATTGTGTATTTATTATACCTTCAAAGCCAAATAGATATGAATGGATAAAGTCTGAAACTTTCCAAAAGCTCGCTTTCATGTACATAGGAAACTCTACATTTTGAGAAAACTGGTATGTACCACACGTTTGGTGTTTGATGCATTTGGAAGCTTATGTGTATATATGAATTTATTTACATATTAGAAATCACATATGCTTAAAACTGTTTGTTTATTCAAAACTTAAATATTCAAAGCCAATTCGTATTTGTATATGAGTAACTAAATCAAATGTACTTGAAAACTGTGGTGTACAAATCTAACACACGCATACACTCTAAAACAGGGATATGTATATACTTAAGAATCATATGTTTAATACCTAAAAGATGAAATCCATGGTTTTGAGATGGAATCAAGTGATTTATGAAACCAAATTTCTCACTTTTAAAATCAATTTCCTTTGAAATCAATAAGTTTGAAACTTTTTATACGTTTAGTTTCAGTAAATTTTCGTTTTAAAATATAACAGTTTTGAGATCAACTTTACAGTCATTTTCAAAGCTCAAAGTATTACTTTTTCCAAGATCCTGAAACGATTGAAGACTTATCTTTCACAATCGATTTAAAACTTGTAGAATTTTTAAAAGAATTAGAGTCCAATACCTTGACTTACATGTTTTGGTGCAGAAACGATGACTTTATTACACAGCAGTGGGCCCTGACCTGAGTTATCATCGATTGGCGGAGTCAGGCTCTACAGAAATTGGCGGAGGCATCCTCTCCGTCCATTGATGAAGACAACTCCTTTCGAACACTGGCGGATCCATTTTAATTTGAATATTGGCAGAACTGTTTCCTTCGAACATTGGCGAATCCATTCTAATCTGCAAATCGGCGGAGATAATTACTTCGTCATTACTGAATTTCCAAAATAGAAAAGAATGTAAGATAAAAAATTATGGTTTGGATCTATTGATCTAAATGAATATGCCCCTTAACAGATAGGATAAAGGGGAGAAAGATAACTTACAGTGAATAATTCAAAAATCTCAGCTTTAATTGATTTTCTCTTCCAGCTAGAAATTCGTAGGAAGTACAGATCCAAGCGTCATGATTCTGGAAACTTTCATCATCACTCCTGACTGATCCCGGTCTACTGCTATGATCATCCAACACCTAACATGGTTAGAACTACTGAAATTTTACCTCTATCAACATCCAATTAGCAAACAAACATGTAAATAAAAAATTTAAAAGCTAAATTTGGTAGAATACCACAAACTCCAAACTCGATCCGTGGCGTTCGAAAACCCTAGATCCACAGCCATCGCCTATTTTCGACACCGTGCCTCTTCTTCAGCGATCTGCATCTTCCATAGAGTCAAGTAAATATAATAAAAGGGATAGATTAATTTAATTGATGGTTAGAATGTTGAATTTGGTTTTGAGGTTTATTTTTTTTTCAACAGCAGCGATGAGTATTAGGAGAAGAGTGGGTGGTTTTAGGAGAAGTAACCGCATAACTGTTGTACGTGTATGTGTTGAAAATGACAAAATTAACCTTAGACAAACATTGGTGATTTAATTGTCAAACAGGGTATTTTGGGCCATGCAAAAAAGGCTTCACTTTGACCGGTTTGACCAGGTATTTGCATTATAGTATAGATATATAGTATTTAAAACGATGAAAGCTGAAACTCTTTCCTTGATTACCACGATGTCTTCACAAAATATCTTTTTAACACGTTAGGGAACCAAGTTTTCCTTATAAAGATGACCACACTTTCTCTTTTGCCAATTACTTTCAACTTATATGCTTAACCCATATGAAAACGATAAGTTGGTCATCCAAATACTTGACCTTGTGTGGCGTTATTGTTATTTTTTCCAAATAACATTTCAATGAAATTGAACTATGAAACGATGAAAGAATAGAAGTCAAACTCGAAAACGATCAAGTACGAAGAGTAAAAGAAGGAGGGAGACAAAAGATGTTAATATCCAAAAAATTAATCCATCACAACGATAATTTTGCCTCCAAACTCGAGAATAATTAAGATTCAAGAAAATTGAAAGAAAATACAAGAGGAGGGACCAAAGTCATGGCGGATATAAGGCTCAAAAATTAAAAACTTTTTATTATAGCTATAAATAGAAGGCAATCTAGGACTTGTACTTGATTTTCAAATTTAATATTCAAAAAACCCTTCTTAAAAATAAGTTTTTCGAAACATCTCTAAAAATATTTTTAGTGAAAATGTGTAGTCTATAATTTAAATATTTAGGATTAAAATTGTTTTTTTAGCCCTAAGGGTGTATGTTTTTGGGTTGCATTCTTGTAGTAATTTGGATAGTTTGAGAGTATGCATTCTCGCTTTAACTACCAATTTAGGTTGTTTTTATGAAAATTTTGAAGTTTACATGATTCTATCAAAAAGCGTTTGCATGCTTTAAAGATCTCACTGTTTTACTAGTGGTCATCTACAAAACTAAAGATATTATTCAATGTGACTATCGTATTAACACTTACTCTAACACTAGACCAAATACAGAGTTTTATTCTTTGAGGTAAAAATCCGAAGGAGGTGGACTTTCCGACAAAAATATGGGTACAGGAGATAACTGCACTCACAAGCCCTAGTGTCTCCTTGTGCTAGCCTATGAAATATTTATTCTCAAGTAATGATGTACAAAATCTTGTGTGTAAATCTCTCCGCATAGCCAATATATCCCTTGATTTACAACATGATTGATATCCATGAGAACTACCACTATTTGTTCAAAGAAAAAAGCTCTTCAACTTTTACTTTGCATAATTTTTAATAGGAGTAACTTTCAGAGGATCACTATTTTTTTATATTTTCATATTTTTCTTCACTTTTTGACTGTTTCACTTGAGATGGGATATTTGCACTTAAGTGAAATGTTAGGTAGTGGTGAAGTCTGACAATGAACAGAAAATTGACATGAGATGTATGTTCTCTGAGGATCAAATGATTAACTTTTAGTGTAATTGCAACAAGAAAATAGTACTAGTAATGAATGGTGATAATCATTATATTCCATAGTCTCCTCCTCTTACAAAACCATCTATTTCTCACTCCCCCCGAATAAAAACAAACTCATTGATATGAATGTTTGATTCATAATCAGACTGTCTGGGATTTTTCTATTACCACATATGCTCTAATAAACCACACAATGTAAACACGAGTATAATTAAGCATTGCATCATATTAGATTCATGGTTCCTGCTCTCTGAATTTTAAAATGAACAAAATTTTCTTTATAGATCCGAAAAGAAAACATATTTCAACTTTAGGCCTTCGTCTAAAACTTATTGCAAAATAGGTTTTTTTTCTTCTTTTATATCATCATTTTATATTTAAACTGTCCACTACTAGAAATACAGTATATAGCCATGAAGGCTTTCTAACGGCCGCCAACGGCATTTTCCAACGGCTACCAACGGCTCGTTATTTTTTAACTTGCCGTTGGTAGCCGTTGATAACCGTTGGAAATAACGCCGTTTGCGGCCGTTGGTAACCGTTGGAAATTTGCGTATACCTGCAACAGACAGAGACCGAAACATTATTACCTTCTTCCCCAATTCCTCCAAAACCCTACTCCTCCCCTCCTCCTTTCTTGCTCCAAGCTTCCCCACGCAACCACCAGCTGCTCCAACGCCATCACTCAACGCCAACATCCTCTCTCCATCCCTAGAAGTCTCCAAAATCAGGTTTGCCTAAAACCCTACAATTTTTATTTTTTCTAATTTTGTGTTAATTTGCTGTTATATTTGTATCCAATGGCATATTGCTTGTTTATTACACCAAACTAAATGCTAATTACAATTATTGTCATCCAAATGTCCAAATTGTTTGTGTATGTATATATTATGCACATATGTAAATATGTTTATAATTTAGTATAAATGCGCATGTGAATTAGCATTAGATTAGTTAGGATTGATTTAAATTATTTTGTGTATGTTTTGTAAAATGTTAGACAAACATGAATTAGTGGACTATTTTACGAACATTATATCTTTTTCAAAATATATTAGCATTAAATAAATAATTACACATGAATTATATGTATATTTTGTGAAATAGTAAAAATCATATAATTTACAATATATATATTTAGTAAAA
The DNA here is from genome assembly GCA_030737815.1 of Allium fistulosum. Taxonomy (NCBI): domain Eukaryota; kingdom Viridiplantae; phylum Streptophyta; class Magnoliopsida; order Asparagales; family Amaryllidaceae; genus Allium; species Allium fistulosum. The sequence goes on along the minus strand of CM060903.1, from coordinate 705,547,495 downwards.
TAGTAGAATATAATTCATATAATAATGCATAATATGCTTTATTTTATATATTTAATAAAACGGTAACATAAAAACCAAATTTAAATCCCTTAGTGAATTTTTGACCCCGTCTGACAGGTGTTGTATATGATCGATGTATGAATATTCGTTTTTATTGCAAAACGGATATTCATATTCATCTGATACAATATCTGTTGGATTTGTCCCTGTATTGGACAAGTTACAAACACTATAAAGTAATTACGTTTCGTAAATCATATCGTTATAAACGGTTCACAAAATTTCGACGGCATTTCCTTTTTGTTCCTTGTGTACATGCATTGTGTACGATACAAGGAACACGGGGGAAGTGCTGCCGAAATTTTGGGAAATCGTTTATAATGATATGATTTAAGAAATGTAATTACTATTGTGTTTGTAATGGGAAGTAGGATAACCGACCATCACAAAAGGTACAAAAAAGTAAACAAAATAGCTAGAAATATAACTTTGTATATAAACGAAAATGGATTATAAAAAACAGTAAAATCTAAAATGTGTTTATCGAATTTGATTAATAGTTTTTTTTACTATTGATCATAGGTTTTACAGTAGGAAAAATGGTCAATTATTTTATTGATCGGAGCTGGATGTATCAAAGAAGAGAAATGGGAGGCTCAATAAGTACACATTTTCTCAACGGGGTAAATGTGTTTGTCGAATTTGTTTTAAGTAATATTGGAAACGACGTAGAAATTCGTTGTCCATGTAGTAGGTGCAAATTGTTGAAGCATTTAGTACCGAATATGGTTAGGATTCATTTACGCCAATATGGTTTCGTAACAAATTATTTGGTGTGGGATCGTCATGGAGAAAATATAACACGTAACGAAGAACAGTCAATAGAGGTCATTAGTGATGAAGTTAGTACGACGAATCTCATAAAACATATGGTTGAAGATGCAGCACGATCAATGTTCCCTACTATTGAATTTAATAACGAAGATGTTAACGTCGAAGAGGAACCAAATGTTGGAGCGAAAAAAATATATGATTTATTGGATGCTGCTAAGAAACATCTTTGGAATGGATGTACTAGCGGCACTCAATTATCGGCAACTGCAGAGTACATTGCGATGAAATCAAAGTACAACTTCACAGAAGCCGGATTTACGGCTGTTGTACAAGCTGCTAAACGCCATATGCCATCAGATAATTAATGTGTGAAAATTATTATGAAGTGAAAAAACTAATGTCATCTTTCGGTTTGCCGTATCAAAAAATTGATACATGTCTAAATGGTTGCATGTTGTTTTGGAAAGATGATGTCAGTCTTCGAAATTGTAAAATATGTAATCAAGAAAGATACAAGCCAAGGAAAAAAAAGGGAAAAGAAGTTCCATACAAGCGTATGCATTATTTACCTATCACTCCTAGACTTCAAAGGTTATATGCATCATCCAAACGACGATTTAAGCAAAAATTTCGCTACTTGGTTTTCGAACTATGTTTGTGATCCTACAAATAATGTGGTCGATGAAGGATTAAAACATTTGGCGTTGGGACCGAAAAGGAAAGTTAAAACGTATCCAATATTTTTCGTTAATGGATATAAATACGGTGCTGAAAAATTAACAAACAATACCGGTGTATTTGTTAAAGGCAGTGATGATCCTAATAATCATATACATGGATTTTATGGCGTGTTAACCCAGATTTTGCAATTGACATATTTTATAAGACCCGCAGAGGAAGTTTTTTTGTTTAGATGCAACTGGTTCAGCAATGTTCTAGGTTCTGGTATTAACGTGCATCCAAATTATAATCTTATAGAAATAAAACATACCTCCCGTTATCAGCCATACGATCCGTTTGTACTAGCCAAACAAGCCCTACAAGTTTATTACGCCCCTTATCCGTTTCTAAAAAGAGATAAAGCGGATTGGTCTGCGGTTTTTAAAACCAAGACGAGATTTACATTCGATGGAAAAAATATTCCAGAAGAACAAGCCTATCAAGCAGATATCGAAGAAAATGTTGAAACCACAATTACAAACGATCAAACTGATTTTGGACAATTAAATGATGAGACAAATGTATTAGTCGAATCATTTGAGAGTGTAGAGGAAAACGATATAGAACACGAGATCGAGTCTGAACCAGAAAACGACGAGGACTGAGTAATATCCGGTAATTTTTACAATTATATATTCACGCACACGCATCACATATATATCATCTCATCATCATTACATGCACCACATATCATCATCATTTTATCTATGTCTATAATTAAAAATGAAACTTTTCAACAGGTATTATGTCAGGCTCCAGACGTCGTAGCTCTTCTCGCTCGGCCGGCGAGAGTAGTGGTGAGCCTCCGGCTCGACCACTTGTATATTTGCAGCCGAAGGCTGATGGAGCGTAAGTATCAAAATTAAAATGATAACAATATAAATTTGTTCATACATATATATACTTGTCTAAAGCTTTGTTTTATTTAACACAGGGGATTTTATTTGGAGCCCTCAGGAGTTGTGCTTGGCATTTCCAAGCAATCATATATGAGCAGGATGACAGATTGCTGGCCTAAGTGGAGTAAGATCCCTGACCATGTCAGGGAGGCCATATGGCAGGATTTTCTGGTGAGTTTATATATACTACTTTACTATATGAATAAGTATAAATGAACACTTAGTAATGTTTTCTCTTTGTACAGGGGCAAGTGGACTTGGAGGAGGCCGATGTCGCCATGGTTCAGCGCCACTGGAATTCGAAGGTCGCCAAAAATTACAGGGAGGTAATGTCAGCTCTTAAAAAATCGGGGAAGAAACCGAACTGGATGGGCGGTTCCGTATGGGATTCTTGGATGAGGTGGTGGGAGACCGACGAGTTCAAGGTAAATGTTCTACCTAATATATAGTTAATTATTTCGCAATTAGTATAAATATAATATTCAATTTATAAAATTGCAGATGGAGTCGGAGAGGAACTCTGCCAATAGAAGTAGGAATCCTGTAACGCATCGTGGTGGATCCAAGTCTTTTCAGCATCAGCGTGAGGACTTGGTAAATTTATCTAAACCGTCATTACATTTTGTATATTAATTAGTTTGGTAATTAGCTATGAAAAATTAAAATATATAAATTATTTATTGCAGGAAAGATCGGTTGGACGTCGCGTGTCTATGATGGAGGTATTTACCCGCACCCACGCATCAAGACAAACAGACAATGCTGCCAATATTACATATCAGTGGGATGGTGATGATAAGGCGACGGCTGCATATGTATGCATATTTTAAAACTTATTTTATTAATATCGATATGTTTAAATCCTATTCTACTAATTTTAACCTGTAATTGTTTTTTATTTTAGGCAAAGTTTCAAGAGGCATGGGCAGAGCTGCTTTCAGAATCGGATCGCGATGAGTTGACGGTAGAGGAGGAAGATAATATTTTCGACGTTATTATGGATCCGACGCAGCGGAATAGGCGTTATGGCTATGGAAACCAAGCGGTAATCTTATAAACATTGCAATATTATATTTAATAAATTAACATATAGATACACTATAGATATGATGATTTCTAGTTGAGTTAACCTATATATTTAATAAGTTAACCTATATATTGTAATAAAAATATGCATTTTTTTGTGGTATATGCATTGCTTAAGATCACGTCATTTACGTTTCTATATTTTAAAATATACATAGCTTAAAAAAATGATTATAATACAAATGTGAACATCTCATATTCTATTTGCAGATTCGGGCAGCTCAAAAGGCGTGTGACAAAGCTGAAATAAAAGAGCTTAGAACCATGGTTGAGCAGTTGCAAGAGCAGGACCGTCTTCGCGCTATACAAATGGAGCAGCTAAATCAACGTTTAGCGGAGTACGCGCAGAGGCATGGTTCATTCCCTTCGTCGTCTGGTGCTTCCAGAGGTGATGATGATGCTTGAGAGGTATGATGATTATTGTTTTGTGGTTGGTTATTGTATATATTGACTTTGAGGTGGTGAGGATTGTGTTTGATGGTTATTGTGTATGTATTGACTTTGAGGTGGTGAGGTTTAAGTGTTTGCATTGTATATATTGACTTGAATATGGAGTTGGAGTTGGTGTTGGTGAGGGTTTGGTTGTAATGTTTGAATATGGAGTTGGACTTGAATATGTAATGTTTTATGTTGATTTTTGGTTGTTTATATTGTTTGTGGTATAATGTGTTGAATATGTGATATGTATGTGAAATGGAGTGGAAATGAAATGGAAATTGATATATATTGATTGTATGTGGCTGGAAGGTGAATCGCGTGCTGCTATAAAAAAAAATTCACCCAGATTAGCAACGGCTACCAACGGCTAACAACGGCTTATTGGTCAGTTTATTGCAACGGTTTCTAACAGCTACCAACGGTTTTATGCCGTTGGTAGCCGTTGGAAATTCCCCGTTGCTTCCGTTGGAAGCTGTTGGAAGGCGTGGTATGCTATTCCAACGCTTTTTCCAACGGCTCCCAACGGCCGCCAACGGCTGGGAGCCGTTGGAATAGCCTATTTCCCTTGTAGTGGTCCAAGCATAACTTTTTAATAAAAAAATTGTACTAGCGCAATTTCAAAACATGCAAATACACAATGTAAATTTGTGCTTGCAGAATTTAAAATTGCGCAAATAAATATCTCGACCTGGTGAAAACGAGTTATTTTTTTAATAACCTTGTATGGAGGTCTAAACTTTAAATATGGTTTTTTTCTCGGATCTATAAATGGAATTTTATACACACATCAAAATAAAATAAACCTAAATAGTCACAATCGTAGGGGAAGTATATATATATATTTTCTTTCTAAAAGAAGAAAATCAACTCTTGCTAAACAGCAGTAGCTAGAAATAAATGCTTATATGGATGTATAATCAACAAATATACATGTTTTTGTTTTACCAGGTACTGTATTTCTCCAATATGAAGTGAAGGATGATTTAAAAAGTTGATATATTTTGATTAACAGAATAATTTTTCTTAGACCAACGAGCACCAGTGGTCTAGTGGCAGTACAGACCCTGATTCTATATTCCCGACTGGTGCACTCTTTTTTCCACAAGTTATACTTAAGCAGATGTAATTGTACTTGGTATAGTTTCAGCATAACAACATATGCTTCTTCTGAAGAGCAAGACCCAGTGGATACGCCTTAAGCATTAGACAAGGGGCCAAAAGTACAACAAAACAAAAGGAAAAAAGTGGGTAAAAACAAAAACAATGACAACGGATAGGATTTTATTTTAATATTTTTCCCCCTTTCGGAATAAATAAATAACATAACGTAAAACAACTTGATCAAAATCCAGTAGTTGAAGTAGATGCATGCTTTATCAGAACATATACATGTTTATGTTTTTCCAGTGACCGCATATTATAGAAAATGGAGTATAGTATAATTTACATCAAGCACCAGTGGTCTAGTGGTAGAATAGTACCCTGCCACGGTACAGATCCGGGTTCGATTCCCGGCTGGTGCAATGTTGTTTTTACCCACATTTTTTTAATATTTAACGGCAAATTTTATCCGCAGTCTGACTGGTACTCTCTGCTCACGAACGGTCTTCTCCTGCTCAATTAAATTTTATCACCTGCCTATAACCTGATGCATCCTCAGCAAATACTTAATACATCAGGGGTAAAAATATACCCAGGACCTCCTAATTTTTTATTTATGTTACTACTCTCCAAAATATACAACCGTCAAATTTTCGATAACCCTGCAATGACAGAAAACTGTGTAAAATCAAATTTATTACTGAATTGTACCGTTTACATTATATATTTTTAGATACATACATGATCAAAGCCCAAACCCAGCTGAAGATGATCTAATTATTTTAATACAATCACAAGCATTGGACACAGTATATAAAAAACAATAGCTTATTTTGCAACAGCAGAAACAATATTAAACTGTTTATACATCCATAACTTGCAATGAGCATGAAAACTAAGAAGGCAAACTGCACAAAGTTCGCAAGCTATCAACAATGTCACCAATGAGGCTATGCGAGTTAGCGGTCCCAGCAAAACGCAAATGCTTAGGCGCCTCCGCTCGATCAAAGTAAAACGCTCCAGGTAACAATTTTTCCTTTGGTTGCAATGCCAGCCAAATCACTGTATCTGCTCCTTCTTCACTTGTTCTCAGCTTTCCTGCTAACCTAGTTTTTCATTAAGACAGTAAAATGATAAAATTTCAGTACTGGTGCATGGTGATAGAATTTGATTGGTGATTGAAATGAAGGGGAAGTTTACTTCTCAGAAAAATCAGGCAAACTTTTTGCAACTCCAGGTGTTTCAGCCCAGCCTGGATGCATTGAGTAGAAGCCTATGCCTTTGTTCCCGTAGGTTTCTGCCCATTTCTCTGTAAGTGCTACCTGGAAATAAGTGCCTCTAACTAGTTTAAGAAATCATAATATTCATTGGAAGTTTGACATCTGGTAATTTCATAAACAGAACACTACCATGTGAGCCTACAGCCCATGTCAAACCCACATGAAAATTTCTCTCCTATTAGTAAATTCTTACTGATTTTTGGTTTTAGTACGAGTCATGATATTCTTTTGTAATATAGACCTACGATGAAAATAGCATGACGTTGAAGTGATTTGAATTGTCAAAATATATCATTTTTTTCAACAAGTGTAAATGATATGTGAATGGACATGAGTGGCAGCGGATACACTCATATACAGTTGATCATATGTTGTAATAGAACCATTTAATGCATGTTAGTTACTTCCTTGCAAATTCAGACGAGGGTATATGCTAGTAAAAATCGGTGATAGGAAGTAAGAACTGAGAAAGCATTGAGTAACAAAAGAGAATGGGAGAAGATGTTCAAATTAGGACGATGAACCTGAAGTCTTTTGTTACGAGCATACTGTTCTGTCCCATCAAACTTGCTTTCACTGAACTGCAGCAAGAGAATTAAGTCAGATAATGAATCCTTCAGATAATTAAAATGCCACGTTTATGATTTCAAATATGTTTGAGCGACTAATTTACATTTCTTTACGTATCTTATATAATGTAGATCCACAGTTGTTTATCTTACTTTTTGATTCCTTTGACAATTGCAATATGAGAATCTCTAAATAACATTTAATTGATGATAATGCGATGATGGTTCCATATGGGCATAAAACATGTTTTAAAGAGTTCCAGTTTGAAGAACAATGGTGTACTTATATTAAAAATTCGTAAACTCTATTTTGTGTTATGCACCGTGTATTTTAGCTGAACTCAGAATACAACTAATTGCGTTTGATTTATATATTTCTTTTCAAGAGAAGACAGCAAGTTAGAATCTACTTTCCAATTTCAAAGAAAAACCCCATAAAGAAGCAATAAGTATATAAAAAAGATGAACTATCCATGTTTAATGCATGACCATATATCAATCTAATCATTTCAGAGTATATAACAAGTCAGTTATATACCTGTAAATCTTTGGTTAAAGGGCTTGTATACATCCCACCTGAAGAAACCGTGATAACTCGAGCATCAGGTGCTGCTTTCTCCAATAATGATATCATTAATTCAGTCAAAGCGTAAGTTGATGCTACATTCACAGCAAAATTCAACTCCAACCTGATAGATAATAAACAAAAATTAATGGATAACATCAGAAAGATCAAAAGAAAAATACTCATTGCAACATAGACAAGAACTGAATTACAGGATGACAAAAACACAAACCCCTCAGATGTAATTACTCGTTTATGTTCAAGGATACCTGCGTTATTAACCTACATGTGAGGAATTTTTTTGTTAAACTTCCAGTCAAGTATAATAAGGAAGCAAGATATTCTATCAGTTAGATACAATTAAAAAACTTACCAAGACATGGAGGGGTTTATGATCCGAGGAAAATCTTGATGCAAATGCTTTAACTTCACCAACTGAAGACATATCACATATCTAATACAAAATTCAAATTTAAAGACCATTTTAAGGAGTTGCTTGAAAGTAAAAACGTAGATCACATAAGGCATCAACACCAAGAAATAGAAATTTAAGAATCAAGAACAAAGATCAACAACTGAATAGAGAGATAAGCTGGAATGTAAATGTTAGACGAACCAGTACCAGAGATAAGGCAATTGTGTTCCACTTATCATCCTATTTATTTTCAAGCACATAAACCAGGCATTGTCTCTAATTTCCTATGAAAATCTGACAATCCCGCAACTAATCGCATACTCCAAACTATTTAAAAGGATTCACACAGTCACTAAGATTCATTTCTTGCACTTTTCATTTCGTATCTCAATGTTTTGAGCGGGTTAGCTACCCCACTACACTTCGGAGTACATTTATCATCAAATAAGTAAAATGACTGAAAATAATTTCAACTATGCTATGAAAATGCATCATCTAAGTTCTATTTTTTTAGCTTGGCATTCATGTCTTTACATTGTTATAAGGCTTTGCCTTGCCTTCGATAGTGTAGTTTATTTGATGCCTTCCACTTTTTAACTTCACTCAGCCTGTAATATAATAAATATCGCAATTTTGAAGACATAAAAAATGTCTTCACATAATTCCAAAACAGATACATCAGCAAGCTACTTAAGCACATACCTCCAAATGAACATTTGGGTTACTTGTATTTGACTGTATTTTAGCTAGAGCCGCCTCTCCCCTCTCTTTACTACGGCATACCATATACACGGTAGCACCACTATGAAAACACAATTGTAAATTTTCAACTAAATCTATCATTTTGAAGAAAAAAATCAGGTGAACTATTTTTATGACGGAATATTACCGTGATGCAAGACCTTCAGCAGTTGAATAGCCAATTCCTGAATTAGCTCCAGTCACTACACAGTTTTTCCCTTCCATTTGAATTTGCATATCTTCTGGTACAAATTTCTTTGAATGCTCCCTACAGATAATATTTGTATAACAGAATGTTTTAAAATATATATGTATGTATGTTCAAAAAAATGTTCAAAAAAAATTAACACGGGGCATTGATACATCAATTTTGGATTAAAGGGATTTTTGTTTTAAGTCACTTCAAAATTAGGAATTTAGGCACTCCTCCTCAAGAAGCAAACAAATGACGCCAATGATCACTACTAGCGGTAAGGCTGATCTAGATGTCACACTTCACTAAAGTGTCACAAGTCTTCTCAAGAAAAAACCACCTCATCCGAAACTGATGTCCTAATAATAAAGTATAAACCTTTTTATCGTAAAGAAAAAGCAACAAAATTTAGTGGATAGACACAACTTAATTCCTCTCAGGAATGCACCTGTCCGTCGGGGTTCTTCTGAGTACAGTTCAAATGAAAAAAGCAACAAAGTTTACTCTTTCTTTACCACAGCAATTGCTAATATTGAACGGTTCATCATTCCACTATGATATGTTACATTGTTTGTAAAGATTAAAAACCCCAATTCTTCATTTCCTAATATTTTAAATTGCTGCGAAACACTTATAATGAGTTAATTGAACACCAGTTTAATCAAATAAGCAATGAATTATATTTAAAAATAATGCTACCTAATATAAGAAATAAAACGATGAGGATACTTACTGGAAGCCAGATTTGGTGAATTGGGTGAACCCATAAATCCCAAAAGCGGCTGATCTCCATGCCTTAATATTGAGAATACCGTGTGCGTTAAAAATGATTACACAAATATATGTCGGAATAAATATTGCTCGACTGAAACATGACGCGGGTACTGCAACTATAGCGGTACCTTTTGAAGAAACATGACGAAGGAAGCTCTTTGAATTTCTTTTGTGGTGGTGTTTGTAAAATTTGCTGCTTAAATTGCGGTCCGTGGTAGCATTGGATCCACCAGTTGGATCCAGTTCAAAGTAACACCCTTTCACGCTTCAACCTAGTCCCCGTTAAATGTTTATCTTCGTAGTTTTGATAGATTCACCCTTTTTTTTCCACCCGTGAAATTCTCTCACTGCGTACGGATTAAGCAATCTGTTCAAATATCTCTTAAAGCAAAATTTAATCTTCCTTTTACTTGTAAAGTTGAGACTTTCATTAAGATCATATATTCAAAGAGCATTGTTATTGAAATTCCATTTTTAAACATGAATTCTTATTTGTACTAGATTAAATATAAAATTAATATTAGAGTTATACCCATCTTATAAAAAGTATTTAACTTCAAGAAAATATTCTAGAGGATAAATTTAAAGACTTTTTTATAATTTAGGATCGCCCTTTGATTTTTTTTTTCAAGAACAAAAACGTTCAAATTTGTCTACGAGCTCTAACTCCGCGCGTTCTTTCTTTTTCTTCTTCGACCTCATTCCTTTTGTTCTTTTTCAACTTTGCACGAAAATTTAATTCTCTTCTTCATGCTTCTCTATTTTCGTGTGCGATCCACTTATTGATTTTGAATCTCGTTTCTTTCTTCGGCTTTTTAATTTTCAGATTTAGATATGATTTTTTAAATCTGTTTCTGCCTTTCTTCTATCAAAGTTTGATTTTGGTTATTTCTAATTTTTTTTCTGTCTTTTTTTTAATCATGAAATTCAGCATTACTGTTGTGTTTACTTCTTTGATATTCTATGACAAATTTGAGAAGTAGCAGCGCGCGCGCACACACACGCACACGCACACACACATGCACACAGATATATATATATATATATATATATATATATATATATATATATATATTATGCAACATTGTTTTCTTATGTGTTTTAAATTGGTTGTTATTTGATTTTTGTTTTGTGGTGTATATCGCACATTCATATTGATTTGAAAGAAAATATATTGCTGTGTTAAGTTCAACGATGATCAGTTTTTAGGTACTATTTTTAGTTTTTGTTAGTATCATTTTTCACAATAATGTAGTTTTGAAGTGCTTTAATGTTTTGTTTGTTTGAGTATATATAAAAATGAAGTTGTTAGAGAGTAAAAATGATGATACACATCAAACATTCAATGAGTTGAATTAGTATTTTGTTAGTATCAAACATTTAATGAAGTCTGTTTGAGTATCCGTTTTACTATCAGTTTTTAGGTATCATTTTTAGTTTTTATTAGTATCATTTTTCACAATAATGCAGTCTTGAAGTGTTTTAATATTTTGTTTGTTTGAGTATATATAAAAATGAAGTTGTTACAGAGTATATATGATGATATGCATCAAACATTCAATGAGTTGAACTAGTGTTTTGTTACTATCAAACATTCAATGAAGTCTGTTTGAGTATCAGTTTGATAATCAGTTTTAGTGTCAGTAGGTATCATTTTTGAAAAATCTGTTTTATTTATTTGTTTCTGTTTTTTGTTATATAAATAAAATGATATCGTTCTAGAATAAAATGACAATTCGAAGCAAAAAAAAATTATTGATGTTTTTTCTTCAACGGTGATAATAGCCTTCTTTCTTTGTTTGTATTTGATGGTAGTATTTTCAGCACTCGGTTGTCCGTTGATTATTCTTTTTATGATCCGAAGAATGAAATTTATCATTATTGGTCTCAACTTACTCCTTTGTCAACTGGGATTTCTTACGTGCTTTAGAATAAAGTTATCATGATTAATACCGATTTCAATCTTCAAAGTATAATTTGCTTTCAATTGCATAAGAAGAGCGCATTCTTTTCTTTTACTGTTAAGGTTAAGAGTTTTCTGTTGAAAAATGATGGTGGTAGTTCTATTTCGATTTCATCTAATTTTCCTTGTTATTCATCTTCTAGTGGATCTTTGTGTTTCAATGTTGTTGTTCGTATTAAAAGTTATTTGAATGATATGTTAAAGAGAGGTTCGGAATTATCAATTTCTGATTTTGTTGGTTTTTGTTTTGGAGGAGTTGATGATTTTAGAAAACTTTTGATGGCATACCAAATTCAAAAATGATATGAATTGGTGTTTTTGAAGAATGTTCTACGAGAATTACTGTTGTTTGCTCTTCGTCTAAGGATGATTGTCCTTTTAAAGTGCATGCTTCTTGTGATTCTGGACAGCTTAATAGGTTTTTCATTAGACGTTTGGTCAGTGATCATTTTTGTGAGGCTGGTCTTAGAAATGTGAATAATCCACATCTTTCTAGTGCGTTTATTAAATCGTTGATCATTGGTGAGATTTGTGATTGTCTTAGTAAAAAGCCTAAAGATATAATAGATGATTTCAGAAGAGAATATAATCTTCATTTGCCTTACTCTTTTGCTTATTCCAGAAAACAACTTGTTTTGATAGAATTGTATGGTAATGATGTTATGTTCTACAATCATCTAAGTTGGTATTTAGAAGCATTGAAGAAGTATAATCCAAGTAGTTATGTCGATATGGATGTTAATCCTTGCAATAATCAATTTGAGAGGGTGTTTTTTGGTTTTGGTACTTGTTTACTTGATTTCAAGCATTGTCGAGCTATGACATTTTTAGATGCTACTCATTTAAGGGTACGTCCAAGTGTTTTGATGGGTGCTATTGCAAAAATGGTAATCAAAGTATGTTTTTATTATATTTTAATGTAGTTGTATTGTTTTTTTAATAACCGTACAAAAGATTTATTTATAGCTTTTTGTCACATTTTAATATCAGAATTTTGTAGAAAGTACCAGAATTGAAAGCGGTTACATTGTATGGTATTAGAAAGTATTAGAATTTGATATTAGGATTAAAAAAAGTGATATATTGTAGTAATGCAATTTTGACATTGGTGTATATTAGATTATTGATTAGCATCTGTTTTTAGGTATCAGAATTTAAAAATGTTACACTATATATATATAGTATCAAAATTAAATTATCAATTTTTAGGTATCGGTAGCAAATTTTAGGTATCAATTTTTAAGTTAATATTTGATTAAATTTTGTTTCAATATATTTTTTATTTGCTGGTTTTTTCCTTTAGTTATAGGTATAGTTTCTCTAGAAAATGTGGATAATTGGAAATGGTTTTGAATCATTTAAAACAAATGCTTCAAGAAGACCGTGATTTGTTTTTTGTATCAGATCGCCATCGAGGTTTGATTTTAGGTGGTCGTGAAGCTTTTCTTTCAGCCTTTTATAGTTACTACTATCTTCATATGGAACAGAATCTCCTTTCAGCGATAAAGGCAAAGAATGCGAATTTGTCTATTATTGATTTGTTCAAAATGTGTTCTAGAGCTTCTAATATATATGAATTTGAAGAAGCTTGTTCTAAATTTTGTGAAATTGGTGGTATTGCTACTGTGAATTTTTTGAAGGCTAAGCTTTATGATAAGTCGGTTGATTTGTTTTTCCGAGGAAACGTTATGGTGAATATAGTTCAAATGTTGCTGAAAGTTTTAATAGTTGGATTTTGGATGAACAAGCCCTGCCTAGTACTGCATGTTTAGACGCAATTCGTGTTAAAGTTATGGAACAAATGGCTAAAAGGAGAGAGGGTGTCGTTTGTGGATTACTACCTTTTGTATTCTATGGAGTTTCGTTTAAGTGAACTGATTGAAGAAGGATTTGGATGGGATGTATACAAGTCTTCAAAGGTTGTTTTTGAAGTGAAATGCCAAACTTTCATCGTGATCTTAAAGAATGAATTTGCAGCTACAATCAATGGAAAGTTACATGATTTTCTTGTACTTATGCTATTAAGTGCATGAACAAGTCAAAATTGTCCGTTTATAATTTCATTGAGTATTATTTCACTATTGCTGCTTATCGTTCTCCTTATGTTAATGCTATAAATCCTATTTCTAATTTTTATAAGTCTATTGTTGATGCAAGTGTTGAAGATGTTATAAAGCCACATAAGAAGAAACATGGTGCTTGTAGACCTTATATCAAACGGAAATGAGGGTTTGCATATTTTCAAAATAAGCAAAATAGATGTGGTGTATGCAAACAATTTGGTCGCAATAAGCGCGATGTCAAGCTTCTAAGAAGATATGATTTTTTTTCATGTTGTTATAAATTTGTTCAGATTTATATTTAGTTGTATTTTTTTGGCAATTTTATTTAATTGAACCTAGTTATATAAGTATGTTGATTTATCATATTTTTAATTTGAAAATGATTTGCTCTTTGAAATTGAACTTGGTTATATAGTATCATTTGTAGTTTCATTTTTAGTATCAATTTTATAGTATAACCATTACCAATTTTATTATTTATTTGTTTGTAGGTTATATAGTATCATTTGTATTTTCATTTTCAGTATCAGTTGTGTAGTATAAACTGTATCTGTTTTATTATTTATTTATTTGATATAGTATCGTAGTTTCATTTTCAATTTTGTAGTATAACTAGTATCAGTTTTATTATTTATTTGTTTGTAGGTTATGTGATGATGCTGGTTAGTTTATCCAATATTAGTTCTTTAATATCAGTTTATGATACTATTAGTATCAGTTTCAGGTATAACAAATTATGATATCATTTTTTGCATTCTATTAGTATCAATTTCAGGTATAACAAAATATAGTATCAGTTTTCCATGCTATTAGTATCGGTTGGGTATAACAAATTATGATATCATTTTTTGCATGTTATTAGTATCAGTATCAATTTCAGGTATGACAAAATATAGTATCAGTTCATGCACATTGTTAGTATCCGTTTCAGGTATAAATACAAATAAAATACAGTCATAACATAACATCACATGTAAGAAAAGTTAAACAAAAATAATTTTTAAAACATTAGAAATAATATCATTGTTTTTACGACAAACTAACAAAAATTCTACAAGTTTTTATATCTACATTAAAACAAAGATAAATTCAATTAGTTCTAACACAACATCTCAAATATATATTAGTTGACATGAACATCACAGCAATTTTTACAACAAATTCAGACTTTTATATTTTGTTTTTCTTCCAGTCTTGGCATGAAATAGGCTAAATTCCAACAGTGATCATTGTCCATCAATATCTCATACACAATTCTTACTCTGGTTTGCAACATATATTCAGGTATTATCTTGACGATATTGGCTTTTGGTCAATGGTACGATGAATATCATGACATATATACTAGAATCAACCATGTTTAAAGAAAAATATATTGTTGGTATCAATATGCATCACTTGCGATATTATGTATATAACAAATATATAACATTGTATTTAGCAGATAATGGTGCAAACAGGTCATATACTTTGAAATGAAATTATTAATAGTTTTAGTATCAATGTTACAATCAGTTTTAGTATCAATTATAGTGCTTGTAGGTATCATTTTTATGATCCATGATAATTATTTTGTTTCATTTTGATTATATACAGTTTTAGTATCAGTGTTTGTGTTTATAGGTATCAGTTTTTGTGCCTATAGGTATCAGTTTGGTTGCCTGTGGGTACCAGTTTTGATATGAAGCAAATGTTTACCGAACTGAAAGAAAATAGCTTCTATATCAATGGAATTCAATTCAATGCGCTAGCATATAAAGATGTGTAATACTTTATATAAAATATTATGATGAAAACAAATAACAAGTTCTAAATATTAATTAACTATTATTTCAGTATTACTATTAGTTTCAGTTCTAGTATCAATTTTGTTATCAGTAGGTATCATTTTGGATATAAAAAATAGCTTACGTGTCTGATGCTTGCTGTGCACATTTAATTTGATGCATTTCATCTGGCTTCACTTCCATATCTTGTATATCGTTGTTTTTCCACGGTTCTTATAAGATTTCTTCAATTGGTTTTCTCTATTAAAGACAAAACAATACAAAGTTAGTTAATGTCCACTTTGTTTCAATTGTATCAGTTAATTTTTTTGAAAATGATATCATACCAATTTAATTGCTTCTTTCAGACTTAGTTTGTTTCTTTCATTTGATCTTCTAGGACATAAAGAATCTATGCGAGACCATTGCATTGTAGAATATGTCAATGTTCCCAATGTCCAATAGTCTTTATAATGTAGAGTGAAACAAATAACATCTGCATATTTTTCTTATACGATTTCTTCAAGTAAAGGTAGGATTAAATGTTTTTTAATACTTTCTACATTACCAACTAGCCCTTTCCGTTAAATACAAAAATTAGTTACAATTCAGTGTATGTAGCAATTATTGTGTACTTGCATATCAAAGTTCTATTTACCGTCATTGCATAGTTATGCTCTACCGGCCCACATTTGATGCATACCAATTAATGATCTATATTAACAATAGGAAATTGTAAGTTTTTGTTATTTGTGAAGCAGTATTAAGTAATAAACAGTATTAGTAATGTTAACAGTGGTAGTTTATATTGAAAGTATTAAAACAACCAAGCATCAACTCCAATCAAATAGCTTCTAGTTTTGCATTGATTTGGCATAAGCTTTGTCATACATGATAATCAAAATAGTTTTGTAAAATTAAAGATCATCAACTTTTATCAAATAAAAACTAGGTATCATTTTTGCAAATATTTTGGTATCAGTTTTGATATAAATTACAGTCAAAATAATTTATTAAACAACTAAGCATCAACTCCAATCAAACAGCTACTAGGTATCATTTTTGCATTATTTTGGTATCACTTTTGTCATACATGATGATTAAATAAATAATTAAAATTACAGAGCGTCAACTTATATCAAGCAGAAACTAGGTATCATTTTTGCAAATATATTGGTACAAATTTTGTTATAAATTACAATCAAAATAATTTATAAAATAACTAAGCGTCAACTCCAATCAAACAGCTATTAGGTACTAGTTTTGCATTATTTTGGTATCACTTTGGTCATACATGATAGTCAAATAAATAATTAAAATTATAGAGCGTCAACCTATATTAAACATAAAATATGTATCACTTATTCTTTTTGTTCGTTTTTCTAACATTTGTTGTACATCTTGTTCAACTGGTAGTTTTTGTAATTTTAGCTTCCTAGCTTTCACTTTCGTCGTTTGTGGTTTTGGATCGATTTGAGCTAGGTTTTTAGTTTGTCGAATTATGGATTGTTGTTGAATTTTTGGTGGAGCTAGGTTTTCGATTTCTCGAATTGGGAATTGCTGTTGAACTTCTATTAGAGCTAGGTTTTTGGTTTCTCCAATTAGAGATTGCTGTTGAATTTCTAGTAGATCATGCATTGATGTTTGCGGTTGTGTTGGTGATACAGATTTACTTCTAGATTGATTTAGTAATGGGCTTTGGGTCCGTCCTTGTAGGAAATATAAAATGCACGTGTCCTTGTGCTTAATTTATTAACATAATTTGTCATTAAGTTTTCTAAAATTTAAACCCATACGATTCACAGATATGTCCTCAATTTCCTAAATTAGACCATCTAAAAACTTGCTTGTCCTTCAATTTTTTGCTTCTCCCTCCTTGCTCGTTTCACCCTGCAATTTTCACTTTCCTTCTATCCTTACTTTCATTATTTATACGTCAATTCACTCACTGTGACTGGGTTAGCTCCCACATTACCCTTCGGAGTACATTTATCATTAAATAAGTAAAATGTCTAAAAATAATTTCAACTATGCTATGAAAATGCATCATCTAAGTTCTAATTTTTTAGCTTGGCATTCATGTCTTTACATCGTTATATGGCTTTGCCTTGCCTTCAATAGTGTAGTTTATTTGATGCCTTCCACTTTTTAACTTCGCTCAGCCTGTAATATAATAAATATCGCAACTTTGATGACATAAAATAATGTCTTCACATAATTCCAAAACAGATACATCAGCAAGCTACTTAAGCACATACCTCCAATGAACATTTGGATTACTTGTATTTGACTGTATTTTAGCTAGAACAGCCTCTCCCCTCTCTTTACTATATGGCATACCATATACACGGTAGCACTACTATGTAAACACAACTATAAATTTTCAACTAAATCTACCATTTTGAAGAAAAAAATCAGGTAAACTATTTTTATGACTGAATATTACCGTGATGCAAGATCTTCAGCAGTTGAATAGCTAATTCCTGAATCAGCTCCAATCACTACACAGTTTTTCCCTTCCATTTGTATTTGCATATCTTATGGTACAAATTTCTTTGAATGCTCCCTGCAGATAATATTTGTACAATAGAAAATGTTTTAAAATATATATATATATATAAGAAAGAAAGAAAATGTTCAAAAAAATTTAGCATAGGGCATTGACATACCAATTTTGGATTAAAGGGATTTTTGTTTTAAGTCACTTCAAAATTAGGTACTCCTTATCAAGAAGCAAACAACTGACACCAATGATCACTAGTACAATGGTAAGGATGATCTAGGTGACACGCTTCACCAAAGTGTCACAAGTCTTCTCAAGGTAAAACCACCTCATTCGAAACTAATGTCCTAATAATAAAGTATAAACCGCTTTAACATCAAAAGTGCAACAAAATTTAGCGGATAGGCACAACTTAATTCCCTTCAGGAGTGCACCGGTCCGTCGAGTTCTCCTGGATACAGTTCAAATGAAAAAAGCAACAAAATTTACTCTTCCTTTACCACACTAATTGCTAATATTGAATAGTTCATTATTCTACTATGATATGTTACGTCGTTTTTATAGATTAAAAAACCCTAATTCTTCATTTCCTTATATTTAAAATTGCAGTGAAACACTTATAATGAATTAATTGAACACTGGTTTAATCAAATAAGTAATGAATTATATTTAAAAATATTGCTACCAGTTATAATATAAGAAAAAAATTAATGAGGATAATTACTGGAAGCCAGATTTGGTGAATTATGTGAATTTATAAATCCCAAAAGCTGTTGATCTTCATGCCTTAACATTAAGAACACATGTGTGCGTTGAGAATAATTACACAAATATATTTCAGAATAAATATTGCTCGACTGAAACATGATGAGGGTATTGTAACTATAGCAGTACCTTTTGATGAAACATGATGAAGGAAGTAGTTTGAATTTCTTTTGTGGTGGTGTTTGTAAAATTTGCTGCATAAATTGCGTTCCGTGGTATTGTTGGATCTAACGGTCAGTTGAATCAAATGTACCGCAATTTTCACTTCAAAGTAACTCCCTTTCACACTTCAACCTAGTCCCTCTAAATGCTTATCTTCACTGGTAGTATTAATAGATTCACTGAAATTTTTTTCCAACCGTGAAATTCATGAAATTCTCTCACTGTATACGGATTAAGCAATATGTTCAAATCTCTCTTAAAGCAAAATTTAATCTTCATTTTAACTCGTAAAGTTAAGACTTTTGTTAAGATCGTATATTTAAAGAGTATTGCTGCTGATACTCTATTTTTGAATATAAGGGGTTGTTTTTTATTTGCACTCCATTAAATATAAAATTAATATGAGAGGTATACATACTGTATAAAAATATTTAACTTTCCCTATTATGCCCATCATTCCATTTTATTCCAATCTACCCTATTCTTCATCTCTTAGCTTCAAACAATGGTGAGAACTAAAAACTCCTTATGCTCCCCACTTTCGAGCTCAAAGTTCGTGGAGAAAGTCATGGCAACGTGCGGTTTTTTTTACTGTAGAAATAACTTTTAGGGTTTCCTGTATGCAATTAGATAGTGTATATGTCATTCGATCGTTGGTAGTTCGATAAGGGGTTGGGGTTTGCATTGCTTTGAACAGTGCGCATTTGCATATGAACTCATAAAAACTTGAATCGATTGCTGGAAATCGAAATTTCTATTTTAGTTCGACGTAGGTCGGTCGAAAAGATTATTTTAGTTCGACAATATGCTGTCGAGTTAAATTGTTTTTTCGGCGGTCTCCTTCCGACCTTTATTTTAAATGTCGAGAATATTAAAGGAAGTAGGGTAAAAAAGTGTAAGCTGGTCAATTTATAATGTAATTTTGCAAGGCGGCTATTTTCATTTGTACCTTTCATAGTAATTTTTTTAAAAAACAAGACAACCCCCTCATATCCAAAAATGGAGTGTCGGTAATAATACCCTATTCAAATCCCAATGATAAAAGAATTTCACATATCATTTTTCTTTATATTTATCATTTTTATAATGTCTTTCTAATTATCAATAAACATATGGCTAATTCTGTTCACATCCTAATAATGTCCTTTTCCACCCCAATAAAATGGATGATCCATATAAACACTTTTCTCACCCATATAAACAAGAAATCCTAATGATAAAAGAAATAATTAATTTAGAAGTTTGAATCAAAAATAAGTAAAGGGAAATTTTCCAACAATGACTAGGAGGGTGCACCCCTTACCGAAAGTATACATCTAGAAAATATACTTGAGAACTACTATAGCACTCGAACACGTCCAAGATGGACCCCACAAACCTTACCAAGAATCTAAGTATTTCACATCTCTGCACGCATACCACCGAATCTAATCTATAGTAGACGTGAAGATACCCTAGTGGAAGTAACTCCACATAGCTTGCTTCCACTCGCTTTTTGGTTTTTATCATTTCTGACAAAAGATATCAACGCTCAAACTGAACAACAAATCGTCTTAGACTGATAAAACATAAAAGATAGCGGAATCGATAGTCAATAAATCAACTATCGGGAATAATCAAAATGATTGTATATGCAAATTAAATTTCTTATCCTTATCATCACTCGTCGATTTCAAACTTGTACTATCCCTCGGCTAAAAATGAAGCTGGTCCAGTGAAGGTAGTGTTACCTCTAAGCCTTGCCATAACGACATTTTTAACCTTTGAAATAGAAACGAATCTCTATACCTCGATGTTTAGTGCTAAGAATATGACTAAATCCTTTCCATATAAGCGATATCGTTTACGGAAATTAAATTTCTTATCCTTTCCATAACAGATCAAACTTCTAAACCTTTAAAAACCAAATTTCTGCTTGGTTTTCACATCACAAATATAAACTTTAAACAGCTTTATTAAAGTTATTAATTAACTTTAAACATCATCAATAAAATGATTAATTAATTTTTAACATCATTAAAATAATTAATTAACTTTAAACATCTTTATTAAAATGATTAATTAAAACAAGTTATTGTTAATATCTCAAAATAACCTTTTACTTTAACATACCAAATATTTCCAAACTACATCCATAGCGACTATCGTTATATGAATCATAACTTCTAAACTTGTTTTGTAAAAATCAAAATTGCTTCAAACCTTGGTTCAAACAACATTTTAAAAGTGCTAAAACACAACCAAATATTTGTTTTGTAAAACATAAGTATGAAATCACGCACAAATGGTTTCAAAGAAATAATATTTCAAAGTGTCGGTATAGCGATAGTCGCTATAACTACACTTTCATGAAAACAAGCTACATGTCATATACATTCATTTTTATAAACAACATAAACATGAAAGTGAATCATTGTAGATGAGAAACCCTTTAAGGTCTTTCTACAAAAGTCCCCTGTAAAATCTTTATTATGCACTTCGAAGTGTGTTGTAGCGACCTTTTCGCTATGAACACTTCGACTTCAATTTAAGTCCCCTACAAACAAGCTATGTGTCATCCGCTTCCAAGCGGGAATCAAACCAAATAACAGTCGCTACAAATACTTAACAGCACAAGTAATTAAATATGATTACAACAAAAAATTATGAAGTTTAAAACTTGGCTTTTAAAGGGAGCTTTACTTAAAGAAACAAGCTCAAAGTAAACCCAAGCTACCACGAACTTGCAAGCAACACACGAGCCTTGCTTTGGCTTGGAATGACTCGACTTTTAAGGGTCTAGGGGGTCAATATGGTTCGACCAAGGTGGTGTAGTGCTCGAACTAGGCTTAGTTGAGGCGTTTTTGGGTCTTGCTTTGGTGGAGGAGTGGTTTAGAGAAGAATGGAAGAAGTTTTAGCAATTTTGCTTAAGTAAAAGTGAAAAAAAACAACGACTTTTGAAATTTTATAAACTAAACTCCATGGATGGAGAGAAGAGAAGGAAAAGAACATAAATAAGAAAATAAAAATAATGTAAAGAATGAAGATGAAAAGGTTGTGCTTCTTTTATAGAAAATGGAGATGGTAATTTACCAAAATACCCCTTTTATTATAATATTCCATATCCTCCACCTAAAAGTTGCCACATCACCACCTCCTCCTCCTTGCTCCACATGCATGTCCTGGGCCACACTCTACCATCCCCTCTTCAAAAATACAGATGTACTTTGTGATGATACCCGGTACTTTGTTATATTTTTATATTAAAAAGAAAAGTCAAATTTCTTATTAATCTCTTAAGTATATCTTTAAACCAAATTAAAATCAAACCATATTGTTAAATGTTAACAAAAGCATATGTTATTTATATAAATGTGTACACATGTACACTAGTGTACATAACATATGTCGACAACTTTTGGTCGATGAAAAGTTGAAAATTCGAAAAACGATTTTCAGTCACCTTTTCGATTTTTCTCCAAACTACTTATTTTTGAAAACCAAATTTTAAAAAAAACTTTACCATCATTAGTTATTACTAAAAAGAGTTCTATTAAGTTATAAAATTCATTACTTAAATATATTAAATATTCAAATACAAAGTGATTAAATTATGGGTCATTACATCCTCCCCTTCTTATAGGAAATTCCGCCTCCGAAATTAATCATACACAACAAAAGATATCAAAAGAAAACCAAACGATACCATTCAACAAACATGTACAAAGAAAGTGACTCCGCCACAACCGGTGAGTATATTAAAAAGATTTAACAAAATATAAATAACTACAACAACAACTCGGGATAAGAATCCCTAATATAGTCCTCGGTTTCCCATGTACAATCTCTATCATCTTCACTCCACTGAACCTTAACAAGATTCACAACCTTCGTCCTCAATCTCTTTACATCTCGAGCAACAATACAAATAGGCCGCCTATGGATGGTTATGTTAGGCTGAACCTCCAAATCAACTTGTTGTGCCGGTTCCACCATCGTCGAAGGGTTGTGTACCTAATTACGTAAATGAGATACGTGAAATACATTGTGCACATCTGATAGCCTATTTGGTAACTCCACTTTATATGCAAGTCTATCGATCCGGTCCAGTATGGGAAAATGGCTAATAAATCGAGGGGCTAACTTCCCTGTCTTTCCAAACTTCACAACACCTCTCAGAGGAGAGACTTTTACAAACACCAAATCTCCCACTAATCTCCCATTGAGAACTCCATATCCCTGCGCCTTCAATCTGCATAACACTTTTGCCAATCTTGCATCTCCTTCATCTTCCTTCTAATATTAGCTACCTTTTCAATAGCTTCTAAGGTCATATTGGATCCAAGAATAATTCTATCACCAGACTCAACCCAACATGAAGGAGAATGACACAGATGACCATAAAGAGCTTCAAAATGGGTCATACCAATGCTTGCATGATAGTTGTTGTTGTATGTGAATTTGACTAAGGGTAAATGATCTTCCCAAGAATCTCTGATGTCGAGATTGCATACTCACAATAAATCTTCCAATATCCGGTTCACTCTCTCTATGTGCCCTTTTGTTTGGGGTTGGTAAGCTGTACTTAGGCTTAGTTTAGTCCATAAAGATGTTTGCAATCCCTCCCAGAACCTACTGGTGAATATCGGGTCTCGGTCACTTACAATACTACAAGAAATACCATGGAGTCTCACAATCTCCTTTGCATACAACCTCACCAAACTTGTAGCAGTTCTAGTCGGCTTAACAGGAATGAAATTAGCACTCTTGGTCAGTCGATCGACTATAACCCAAATGCCTTTGTTCCCTCTTCTTGACCTAGGAAGTCCATCAATAAGGTCCATAAAGGTCTGCTCCCACTTCCACTTTGGTATCTCAAGTGGATGAAGCAGTACAGTTGTCTTTTGCTGGTCATTTTTAATCTACTGACTCACAAAGATCGAAATATCTCACTTCAACCCCTTCTACCAAAATACCCTCTTCATATTTTTGAACATCTTGGTCACTCCTGGATGGAAAGATAGCTTTGAATGGTGGCATTCGACTAACACTTCTTGCCTAAGTCCGTTAACATTTGGAACATATGTACGACCGTTTATTTTCAGTATGCCCTGGGGATCAATCTCAAAGATAGAAACAACACCTTCTTGAACATCCTTCTTAAGTCGAGCCAAAATAGGATCTGCCTCCTGACTAGATGCAATCTTCTCCATTAATACCGGCTTAACTTCTAAGTTAGCAACCATTGCTACATTTCTATTCAACGCATCCGCAACAACATTTGCTTTTCCAAGGGTATAAAGAATCTCCAGATCAGAGGAAGCGAGAAACTCCAACCATCTATGCTACCTCAAATTCAAATCCTTCTAGGTAAAGAGGTATTTTAAGGACTTGTGGTTCGTGTACAACTCGAACTTTTACCCAAAAGATAATGCCTCCACGTCTTTGTGCGAATACAACATCCATAAGCTTCGAATCATGCATAGCATAATTTTTCTCGTGTAGCTTTAGCTGTTAACTCGCATAGAAAATAACTTTCTCATGCTGGATCAGAACTGCTCCTAATCCAGTTCTACAAGATTTTGTAACACAGTTAAACCTTTGCTCCCATCTGGAATGGTTAAAATAAGAGCGCTAGTCAACTTCTCCTTCAATTCATTGAATGCTTGATCACATTTAGGCATCCATATGAACTTAACATCTTTCTTTGTTAACTTCGTCAGATGAGAAGCAATCTTCAAGAAGTCTTTTTGGAACCTATAGTAAAAACCAACCAATCCCAAGAAACTTCTAACTTCTATCACACTTTCGGGCTTCTACCAGTCTTGAACTGCAAGCATTTTAGCTGGGTCAATTGATATGCCTTCTCCTAGAATAACATGCCCCAGAAATCTAACTTCGAATTTCCAGAAATGACATTTATAAAACTTAGCTTTCAACACATGGCTCCTTAAGGTATTAAGTATGACATGAAGATGATATTTGTGCTCCTTCTATGTTTTTGAATAGATAAGAATGTCATTAATAAAGACAAGAATAAATTTATTAAGGATATCTCGAAATACTCAATTCATTAAGTTCACAAAATAAGCGGGTGCATTAGTCAGTCCAAACGGCATAACTGACCACTCGTAGAAATATTCTCGAGTCTGAAAATCTATTAAGGGCACACTCTCTTCTGCTACCCTTAATTGGTGGAAACCAGTGGAAGGATCCAATTGAGAAAATATTTGACCATCGTGGAATTAGTCAAACATATCGTCAATCCTTGGTAAAGGATATTTATTCTTGATAGTCCTCTTATTCAATTCCCGGTAGATTACATATAACCTTAGAGAACCGTCTGCCTCTGTAACAAAGACGACTGGTGATCCCCAACTTAAGGTACTACGTCAGATCAAACCCTTATGTAACAAGTCAAATGTCTGCTATTCTAACTCCCTCTTCTCTTTCGAAGCCATCCTTCGCGGGGGTTGTACAATAGGTTTGGTACTTGGGATCAAATCAATACGGAACTCTACTTCACGATGAGGAGGTAAACCCTGCACCTCATCAGAAATATCAGTGAAACCCCAAACATATATCTCTTAGCTCCGCTTTAGCCATTTTGAGTGAATAGAGAAAATTGCTCATTAACTTGTTAGGCTCTTCACAAAATATATCAATGCTTCTTCCTACTACATTCTTTACCACGATCGTTCTCTTAATCCAAGGTGGCTCTAAACTTATCCAACCAATTCATTCCCGGTAATACTCCATAGCCTGTGAACCTTAGAAAAAACAAGTCAAAAGGAAAGAGATGATTTCGATAAGAAATATGCACATTTAGACACATAGTGTCAAGATTTGTCAGACCCCTAATTGGGTTTGACACAAAGAGGATTATTCAAAGGGATGGGTTTAAGGTTAAGTTTATCAACAAAACCAACTAAAATAAAGCTATGCAAAGCACCAGTATCAAATAATACTCTAATAGGAATATCATAGATGGATAATGTACCTTGAAACACCTACTTCCCCTTCTGACCTGAAGAAGTGGATGGTACCTCTTCGATGGTAAAAGACTGTCCTTGCAACCCCTTCTTTGGAAAAGGGAACTAATTCTTCTTATGTCCTTATTGGTGACAATTGTAGCAGTGATAGTCAGGAAATTGGGTGCAAAATGCCCCATTTTGTTGCTTTTGAAACAAAGAATGTTGGCCAAGTTAAGCTACTTCTTCTATGTTGGAACCCCATCTTTAGGTTTCTTCCCTGCCCATTTCTTCTTTCCCTTGCGCTTGAAATCAGGTTGCCTCCAACTGGTACAACTGATAAAGGCTTGGCGCTAACTATTGGCACTACTCCCTTTTGGACTCCATCCTTAATATCAAGAGCTTAAACCTCAAAGCCATGTTGATAAGGTTGGTGAATGTACCCATAAGATGATTGGTCATTTCACGATGGAACTCTGATCGCATCCCATTCACAAACATTTCATTTTTCTTGAGCAGTGTGTCTATCAATCTAAGTCCAAAATGGGACAAAGCATTGAATTTATGTTTACACCGCGACATCATCAAATCACCTTGCTTTAAATCAAGGAAACTCCTAAACAACCGAGTCCTTTCAGCTTTTGGAATAAACTGCACCATGAAAACTTCCTTGAATTAGGCCCAAGAAAACTCCTCCTCCGAAATATTAGCTGTTGTTGAATCCTACCAATCCATTGTTGACTTTTAAAGTTGTTGCAATGCAACAGCCGTTTCTCCACAGCTCCTAACTGAATATCTCCAAATTTTCTTTCATAAGATCGGAGACATATCTACAATTTAAGAATATCTTCAGTTCCATAAAATGATTTCCCGCTTAAAGTGTTAAAATTCTTACACAAAGCCACAAAGTTCATAGGGGCTGAACCTACACTAACACTTCCTCTGCTGGATCTACAGCTAGAATAGTAGAATTTCTAGGTACCCTACCGTTGGTAGCCATGCTAGTTCCAGAACCTCTCCCTCCTCCTCTTCTTGTATTCATCTTCTGTTGCCTGAACAAATAATAGGTATCTTTAGAATACAAGAATATGATTAATACGGATTAAGGAAACAACACCAAAGGATCTAAAATGATACTTTGGAGGATAAATATTATTAGTATAAAAATTATAAATACGCTCCCTCAAGATTAACTCATTCTAGGGCATCACTTACCCTATCTCTAATGAGTTGTACCCCAATCAAGCTAAGGTGTTCGCTCAACCAAAGCTCTGATACCAAATGTGACGACCCAACTATCTGACCCCTAAGAATGATACTTAATACATCCACAGTATTCATATGTTATTGCCCAAGCATCCGAAATGCGAGACATCATGGGGGAAAAAGGGAACATAATAGAAATCTCACAACGGAACGGTTAAATATAATATAACAATAAAATAGTACATAAAGCTACTGCTCAACATGGAGTTATCAGAGTTATAACAAAAGTACTACCATCAGCCTAGGTAGTTATAACAACCTGCCTTTACACTTGTTGATATAACATATAGATACATAAACTAACAAATAACAAAAATAGATAGCTAGATAGATAAGGAGTCTTCCGCTCATCCATCATCTTCAAAGAGCCCTAAGAAACCTATCACTCTCAGACTACTAAAATATAAACGGGTATTCGAGAGTTCAGGGAAAACAAACAACTTGGGCCAGCAATAAGTCTGGTATGAGTAAACTTTAAATAAAAATGGAACACATAAACAATATATGAGACAATGCCACAAAACACATAACGGGTTTCCTCTCACAAGGATAGCATCTAAGTGTAAAGAGTGGACACAAATAATTAAATATCATGAAGTATGTAAGACACTTCCAATCCAATTAAGAAAGAATTAATTCAGAGGTCGAATCAAAAATAAGAAAAGGGAAATTTTCCAACAATGACGAGGAGGGTGAACCCCCTTACCGAAATTATACCTTTAGAAAATATACTTGAGAACTACGATCGCTCTCGAACACGTTCAAGTCGGACCCCACCAACCTTACTGAGAATCCGAGTATTTCACATCTCCGCGCGCATACCACCAATTCCAATATAGAGTAGATATGAAGATACCCTAATGACATCCCATATAGCTTGGCTTCCACTCTCTCATTGGTTTTAGTCATTTCTTTGTCAAAGGATATCAATGCTCAAAATGAGCAACAAATCATCTTAGATATACAAATACAAAAGATAGCGGAATTGATAGTCAACAAATCAACCATCGAGAATAATCAAAATGATTGTATATGAAAATTAAATTTCTTATCCTTATCACCACTCGCCGATTTCAAACTTGTATTATCCCTCGTTTAAAAATGAAGCTGGGCTAGTTAAGGTAGTGTTACCTCTAAGCCTTGCCTTGACGACATTTTTAACCTTCGAGATAGAAATGAGTTTTCATATTTCAACGTTTAGTGCTAAGAATATGACTAAATCCTTTCCATATAAGTGATATCGTTTATGGAAATTAAATTTCTTATCCTTTCCATAACCGAATCAAACTTTTAAAAACCAAATTTCTGCTAGGTTTTCACACCACAAATATTCACTTTAAACAACTTTATTAAAGTAATCAATTAACTTTAAACGCCATTAGTAAATTGACTAATTAACTTTAAACATCATTATTAAAATAATTAATTAACTTGAAACATCATTATTAAAATGATTAATTAACTTTAAAACATCATTATTAAAATGATTAATTAAAAAAATTTATTATTAATATCTCAAAATAACCTTTTACTTTAAGATACCAAATACCTTCAAACTACATCCATATCGACTATCGCTATATAGACCATATCTTCTAAACTTTTTTTGTAAATCAAAATTTCTTCAAACCTTGGTTTAAACAACATTTTAAGAGCTCCAAAACACAATCAAATATTGTTTTGTAAAACCCAAGCACGAAATCACGCACAAAAGGTTTCAAAGAAATGATATTTCAAAATGTCAGTATAGCGATAGTAGCTATAACGGCATTTTCATGGAAACAAGCTACATGTCATTTACATTCATTTTTATAAACAACATAAACATGAAAGTGAATCATTATAGGTGAGAAACCCTTTAGGGTCTCTCTATAAATTTCCCTTGTAAAAATCTTTATTATGCACTTTGAAGTGTTTCGTAGAGAACTTTCCCTATGAACACTTTAACTTCAATTTAAGTCCTATGTAAATAACCTATGCGCCATCCGCTTCCAAGCGGGAATCAAAACAAACAATAATCACTACAAGTACTTAACAACATAAGTAATTAACTATGATTACAACAACAAATTATAAAGTTACCTTAGTTTTTAAAGGGAGCTTTACTCACAGAAATAAGCTCAAACTAAACAGCTACCACGAACTTGCAACCAACACACGAGCCTAGCTTTAGCTTGGAAAGACTTGAATTTTAGGAAGGCTAGGGGATCAATATGGTTTGGTCAAGGTGGTGTAGTGATCAGCCAAGGCTTGGTTGAAGTGGTTTTGGGTCTTGCTTTAGTGGAGGAGTGGTGTAGAGAAGACTGGAAGAATTTTTAGCAATTTTGCTTTAGTAAAAGGGAAAAAAGAAGCAAGTTTTAAAATTTTACAAACTAAGCTCCATGGATGGAGAGAAGAGAAGGAAAAGAAGGTAAATAAGAAAATAAAAATGAAGTAAAAAAATGAAGATGAGAAAGTGGTGCTTCATTTATAGAAAATGGAGATGGTAATTTACCAAAATACCCCTTTTATTATAATATTCCATACCCTCCATCCAAAAGTTGCTACATTACTACCTTCTCCTCCTTGCTCCACATGCAAGTCCATGGCTACACTCGACCATCCCCTCTTCATAATAGAAATGTACTTTGTGATGATACCTTGTACTTTGTTATATTTTTATATTAAAAAGAAAAGTCAAGTTTCTTATTAATATCTTAAGTATATTTTTAAACCAAAATAAAATCAAATTATATTGTTAACAAAAGCATATGTTATGTACAAATGTGTACATAACACATTTCTATAACTTTTGGTCAATGAAAAGTTAAAAATCCAAAAAATGATTTTCGATCACATGATAGAAGTGAAATGACATAAGAATACGGTATGAAAATAGATATAAATGAGAAGGAGAACAAGATAGTTGGATTAAGTTCATGGATATGGAGAAGAAGGGCATGATTGAAAATAATGGGGTGAGAAGAGGAATTAATGGGGTTTGATGAAATTTTTTAAATCATGAAGTGATAAGAGGAATTAATGAGGTTTGATGAAATTTTGTAAAATAATGGGGTGAATAAGGCAATTTATGGGTTGGTAATAGGTGTGGCCTAAACATATATATTTTTTCTTTAGTTAGTTCAAAGTTACATCAGATGCACTCTTTAAGTTTTGTATAATTTTATCATAATTTGAGGTATAAATATTTTCTTTAAAATTTTGAAAATAAAATACAATTTCATTTAATCATAAATAAAATCATTTTTCAATAACATATCCTAAAGATTTTAAAATGAAGATTACAACTGAAATTAAATTATATTACTTGTTTTTTACATTTTTAAAATCTAAAATCTAACATTTGAAACCATTTTTAACAACATAATTTTTGTAAAATCTATACTAAAATTAAAACCAAAACTATATGTAAGAGATAGATTGTATCAATAAGTTTATATCTTGTTCAAAAATATGCTTTACATACATGTGTGATGAACCTGAAAAAGTAATCACAACCTATTAGGTATTATTGACACGTTTTTCAATCTCATTCGCAAAGGATTTCTAATCAAATTAATTTTAGGTTTTACAATTAGTAGACAATGACATACCAAGTTAAATCCAGTAAAATAAATAATATTTTTTGAGTTAAACTGTTTAATAAGTATTATGAGTTACTTTAAAATACTCTTTAAAAACAATTCAAAAGAGTCATATACAACTTAATAACCTCTAGATCGTGCTACACACTCGGATGATACAGGTGCACATGCTCCTCTTGGAGGTACTTATTTGCAAACTATACTTAATACTCTATCTCCCAATTAGGCCTCACATGGTTGAAAATTTGATTTTGTATATAGTTTGGATAACAATGATTTTGAACACAGTGAATTAAAGAACGTGAAAGGGCTGACTCCATAATTAGATGAAATTATTAAGTTGGAACATTAGATGTTTATGTATACTGAAAAAATTTGCTAGAGTAAAAAAAATACATAGATGAATGTTCAGTAGATACTGTATTACTACAAGAAACTAAAAATGAATCCCATAACTCAAGCTTCTACAGAATAGTATGTGGGAACCTATTCACAAGTTGGGTCTTTGTCCCCACTACCGACCCTTGGGGGTATTACGATTTTTTAGCGCGAAAATAAATACAAATTACTACAAAAAAATCCAAACAAACACCCTCTTTATACCATTTTATATGATTTATAGAATAATAATATCATCAACATCATTAATGTTTATGCACCAACGGATAAAACCATTAGACTTAGTGTGTGACAAAATGCACTGATTTTAGACAGTTCTCCTTCAAACCATGGATCATAGGAGGCACTTTGAATGTTACGAGATTTATTGGGGAAAGATCACCATGCAAGCGTGATTTCTCCAATATAGAAGAATTTAACAGTTTCCTTAACCTTAATAATTTAATAGATGTACCTCTTATAGGTAAAATTTTCTCTTGGTCAAATGGCGGAGAGCCCCCATCATTGGCTCTCTTTAACAAATTTTTTATTATTGAAGAATGGGAGGATAAGCTCCCTTTAATTAAGATGCATAGTCTAGCTTGCATTATTTCCGATCATTCAAAACTCCCATGGCCAACTACCGAAAATAAACTCTTCAGATAAAAAATGAGGCTACAAGAAGATAATTTTGAGAATTTAGTTATAAAACAAATTCTTAAAACTTTGGAACAGAAACGTTTTTAGTAACATAAGGATTCAAAATAAACATACTAAATGAAAATAGAATCAAATACATCAAGTGAGGGTAGACCCTCAATCAAGAAGATAGGAAACATGTTGTTAATTTATAAAATGACATATATAATATTATGGAACAAGAAGAAATAATGTAGAAACAAAGATCCCAAATTCAATTGCCCTAAGAGGGAGATAATAACATTAAAAAAAATCATCAGATGACTAGTCATGTACATAGACTTAACAAAATTAAATATATCATGGTTAATGGTATGGAAGTTCAAGAATGACATGATCTTAACATTCCATTCACTAATTACTTCAAAAACCATATAATGACAAATGTAAACAAAGCATAGCGGTACAATGGAACAATCTATATCTGGAGAAGGATCCTTCCCTAAGCGATATAGATCATCACTTCATAAAGGAGGGAGTCTTTGCAAAAATTAAGGTCATGTCTAGTGATAAGTTCCCTATACTCAATAGCTTTCTATGATTTTTTATTTAAAAAGTGGAACACAATCAAACAAGACATTATGGATTTATTTAATGAATTATACAATGGTAACCTTCAATTAGGCATAGTTAATTTTGTCGATCTCGTATTGATTCCTAAGAAAAATAAAGCTAAGTTACTAGCAAATTTCAGACCTATACCTCTTATAAAATGCTCCTTTAAAATAATCACTAAGGTATTAGAAAGTAGGTTAAAAAATGGATAATCTAATTGATAACTCACAAACGATATTTATACAAGTTAGAAATATCATGGATAATCTAATTGTTAACTCACATTCCTCTATTATTTAAGTGGATTGGAAAATTTGTAGATAATACCGAAATAAAATGGAAATAAATTATAACATATCTTATAATGTACATAAGCTTACCATTCATTATTTGGAAAGATGTGATTAATTTATTTCACATTTTTAAATCAGGCCTCAATTTTGTCGTGCACTTTGGAGATAAAACTTCTTTCTAACATGATCCTTAGTTAAGCTCGACTGCCTTGAAATGGGAATTTATAGATTCTTTCCTTGTCTCTTCCAATAAAAATGAATTAGTCATTAATCTCTTATGACCCCAAAAATGCAATATGACCTTGTAGGAAGCTCTCTTAGGCAACTTCAAATTCTTATTTCTAAAATAGAACTTAAAAACATGGATGAAGAACATGATACTATGGAATAATAGGGTTAAAAAAGAACAAGGAGTGCCATCAGTAGGAGAATGAAGGATGATGAAGACACATTATAAAAAGGTGAAGAGTCTCAAGACATATGGTGGGAAACACCAGAATCTAAGACCCATAAAGATGACTTACTCGAGGAGACATATGCAATGTTATAGCCTATTTCAGCCACTTCAGATCTTTTTCTCATTTTGTATTTCGATTTGTTACTACAGCCATTACTATAGCATGTACATGACTCAGATCATTACTTCAGAATGCATTTGCCTCATCTAGTGGTGCTATTTATTAATCCAACGATGAACGTTTCCATGAAACAATGCAACATCACTAACTGTATTCATCCTTGCATTCCCTCTTTTATTTAAACAAACTTCCATTGTGCTGCATTTACGTCACTTTAGGCTGCATTTATCCCAGAGCTATACAATTTTACTTAGTTTTATTTCAATAGTTATTCTTCGTAATTTCAAGTATGCTATAATTATAAGCTATTGTATTCAGAGCTTATAGTAGTAACTCATGTTGACTATCTATTTGATGATCCTATGGTCTTAGTTCCTCAAAAGAGCATGTTGGATATCCATTAGAGAACTCGTGCCACATGTCATTTCAACAGCATGCCGTGTCATCAGTGGACTAAAAGATCTCCATCGTCCAAGGATGTTACCAGCCATGTGACAAGAACCCAATGATGTAATTTTCTTATAAATTAGCATGTAACCCCCAAGAAAGAAGGAGCTAATTCTAGGTTCTCTTCTTCCTCGTTTTCATTTGTAATCAAAGCATAGATTAAAAAAACTAAATTAGGATTTAATGGCTGATTAGGTCAATTTGAAATTCAACATTGTGACAAAGGACTTTCTAATTTCCATATTTGCATATTTCCATACTTGCCTAAGAGAAACTCTCTTGCCTAAGTAACACAATACCCTCTTGCGTAATCATTTAAGTTAGACCAAATCTAAGGCTTATCATTTTGGTGCTTTCATCGAGAACTGAACTCAGAAAAAAGAAGATACGTGCCCCTTCTTTTGAACGGTAGACTATGCCTTCAACTCAGCATGGGTCCTCGAAACCTAATGAATTCTTATTTTCTCAAATGACTTATCATACAATAGAACCAACTAGGAGTTGGGGTAAGCAATATTCCTAGAATAGTGAAGAACAAATAATGAACCTCAGGAACTTAGCTATCTAGACTACGACAGAGAAAAGGATAATTGCACGGTATGACCCAAACATATGGAGCTTAACTCCATTCTATATAAGGGAAAACCAATCTTCACCTTAACATCAGGATTAGAAGAATATGAAAAACTAATGCATAGTAATAGAAGGGAAAGGATGATAAAAGAAAATCCATTTGCCCAAATGAAAATGATAATTCAAACACAAACCAAAGGATCCATTTTTGGGGAAGATATGTTTAGCAAACCAGGTCAACTTCCTCAAGAAAGAAAGGAACATAAGGAAATTCTGATAAGAAAACAATGGTTGGAAGCCGTGGGAATGACAACTTCTCCTAAAAATACTAAAACCGACCAAAAGTATTATTCATTAAAAGTACTAAATCAAAACTACATACTCCCTTTCAAGTGCCACTGGAAGAAGTTTACCTTTCCACAAGGACTAGACTAGAATATTGAAACTCAAAAAGAAGACTAAAGGAAAATAGGACAATAAAGGGGAGAATATTGCAAGTATCATGAACTAAATGCACATGAGACAAGAAATTGTTGAACCTTATCAGGAATGATTAAAAAACATATAAGGCATAAATAATTGGAAGAATAATAATAAAGGACTAATAGAGGAATTATAAAATCAAAGAGAAGATGAGGGAATAACCTAATCCTGGGAAACTCATGATTTTCAAATATTCTTGTTACTGTTTTCAAAAAATATTTTTAAATAATTCTTTTTCGAAAAGCTATTTTCAAATAACTTTCATATTTCTAAAAGTTTTTACCATGAAAACAGCTAAAACTGATATAAGGAAGGGTTTATTTAAAAAACTAGCTTCATGCAAACCTTCCTTAATATTTGGTTGAGTGCTGCAAAAGAAATTTTCTCTAAACAAAAAGAAATTACTTATGCCCTCAGTGAGTATAAATAATAAGGCAGCCCTATTTCAAGATACACCGGTTAATAAAACTTTCGGCCCGACGGAATTTGTAAGATTGTTTAAGCAAAGGCACAACTTGCACCTAGCAGTGTTAAAGCCATTGACTAAGTTCCAAGGCAACCAATAAGGAGTTGGGAAGTCCTTAACATCATTTCTAAGACAACCATTTGAATATTCAACAGAGGAAACGAGCCTTTAGTCTTGCCACTTGTGCTTGATCAAAGCAACCATCTAAAAGAGAGAGGACATATGGTGTAATAAGCCTTTAGTCCCTCCAATTGTTCCTGACCAAAACAACCATCCAAAACAAGAAATACAAGTGGCAGTATGTGAGATCCATCATAAAATAGGATAATCAAAAGCAGCTGTAGCAACACAGCAAACGATCAATCATAACACTCGCAAAAAGAAAAAAGAGACATCCTATGACGACCCACATTTCGGAAGGTTTAAATTTACAATAATCTACACATGTCTGACTTAAACAATCCGAAACGTAGATAATCAATGGCGTTAAATAAGAAAAATAAGAAGAGAAGAAGAAAACAAAACACAGAATCTCACAACGGAAACGATAAAATATAATAATCAAATAAACAATTCATGAAACTATTTACTATACATTTGATTTTAATCTATACACATTTATCAGAGTTATATATATATACATCAGGGATAAATAATCAATACAGCAGAATAGCATGATGCAGGGAATAATAATAATAGTAATATACCAAAACTCCATCTTCGTCCTCCAGAGAATAATCTTCAATACACTGAAAAACTCAAGACTGACCCGAGCGTAATGAAAAGACAAGACACTCGAGTCAGGACTAAAATACTCTTATGTAAGTCAACCAATATCACAAATATGAGTGCAATAACTTAAGAGATGTTACAGGATTTTCCATCTCCTAAGGATCCGTTAAACTATTTATATATAATAATATACGCTATAATAGATAATGTCTATCAGTAAAATAAATATCAAAATAGCGTTAAGGCTTTACATTCATCCACTTTAACACATTTGTACAGTTTAAACCAAAGTCGTAATGGGCTTGTATAGGGATAAATATGACAAGGCACGTGAGGCAATGACCAAGGTAGGATTCTACCAGTTTACCCTTTCTGCCTGGTCATAACCCATCCGTGGCCGACCGCGACAATCAATCCAACCGACAAAAGGTTCACCCACCGAATACGAAATCACAATAGTAATATGAGGGATCAACGTCGCTAGAGGTAGCTAACCTTCATTCCAGTAAACATCGCCAATTCAACCACTACATTCTGGATATCATCCACCGCGTACAGAGTTGTTAAGGTGGTTCCAATATTGACAGAGAGTATGTCAATAAAAGTCCCCAGTCTCTTTAACAACCAATCGTCATTTTACACACCAGTCAGTACTTTTTATATTTCGAAACAATTCGTACGTGATATCAAAATATCATATTCGCTTAAAAAATCAAATCCATTTAGAAATCATCATATTCGCTTGAAAAGATCATAATTTACTTCAAAATGTCAATTCAATTCGATATATCGATTTCACTTCAAAATTTGATTTGAATTTCAATTTAGGTTACAACTTCACTTTAACCCAATTTGCATTTAAATCCAAGATTTAAATATAAACATTTCACCCTTTGACCAGTTTGAATTCTAGAAAATAATTTAAATAGTTTTAAAATAGTTAAAATAGTTTAATAGAAAATAGTTTGAGTAATAAAAATAGTTTATATATAGTAAACTAGCTTGGAAAATCAAAATAATTTGAATATTTAAGAATATAAATTTTAAACCGTTTATACTAAAAAAAATTCATTTAAAAATAGTTTCAAAGTCAAACCGGTTCAATTCCAAATTTCCCAATTCAAACCAGTTCTAATTTTCATTCCGATTTAATCGATTCAATTCCGATTTCAAGTCGAATTTTATTTCGATTTCAAATTAATTTCAATGCCAATTCCAAATTAACTTCAACTCCAATTCTAAATTAATTTAAGTTTCCAATTCCAAATTAGTTTAAGTCCCAATCTCAAATTAATTTCAACTCTGATTCCAATTTTAAACCGTTTCAATTTATATCAATCACGAGTTCGATTTCCAGAATATCGATTCAAAACACTTAAATCAATTTTTCCATAAATATTCAATTTAAAATCCAAATATTTAAATATAATTGAATTCCAAGCTCAATTTCGAAATATCATTCTAAAATCACCTTTTCCTAGAAATATTCAAAGTTCGAATAAAAGTTCAATCTTTAAAACAAATCAATTTTCTGAAATTCACATCCTACTTCGATTTTAATTTAAAAATCTCAACTTCGATTATTAAAACAATTTCGTTTTCCAAATTTAAACCTTAACATTTCGAGCTCCAGTTCAAAAATATTTTGATTTCCATAAATTCGATTTTTATTCCTTTAAATCAAATCATTTTAAATAATTTCAAAACCAAATTTTTTCATCATTTAATTTAACCAATCTGGTGTCTGTATATAATTTTCAATCCTATGGCCAAGTGAATCAATTATTTCAATTTAAATTCCAGGGATGGATATATATCATTTTAATCCAAAATAAATGTCATAGGTATATATCATTTCAACCTATTTCTTAATTTATTCAAAATAATTAAATTTATAGTTTGTATACTGTAAATAGTATACAGGGTGATAACAGGATATTTTAAAAATTAATAAACATCCAAACATCCAAAACATCAATCAAATCACAATCAATCACCCAAACAATCAACTAATTGTAAAATAGGGATTTTACTAATAGTTAAATTCTAATTCGATTTAACGATCAATTTACATCCAATTAATTTAATTAATCCAGATGTCAATTAAATTTCAACTAAATTTATTAATAACCATTAATAAATGAATTAATCAAATAATCTCCTATATTAAATTTAAACAATTTAAATTATCCAATAAATTAATATTAATATATCATTATATTTTTACCCATATTCATCCGATAATTTTATTATGTTTAATACTTATAATAGTCAAAAGTACGGGCCGTTACATACTCCCCCACTCAAATCTTTTCATCCTCGAAAAGGCGTTAAGTATGGAATTTAACATACAATAAATTTTCTCAAAATAATTAACTTACAAACATAAATATCTTATTTGCAAAACTATTACTACGCTTTTACCATGCTATTCCGATATCAGTTTTACGAAAAATATAACTTACATATACATCAAGCTATAAAAATTTTAAAACTTTAAAAAATTTCTAACTTCCGGATTTACGGAAAATTTTGACAGAATCTCCTTTGCACGGATTGATCGGAAAAATTTACAATATCAATATATATCACAAATATACCAAATAGATATCAAATATACATTTCATCTCAATGATGAGGCATCCCGAAGGGCAAAAATCTAAAATCGCGGTATGTAATCCGAGATACGTACCTTATTATTAATAATACGAGCGAGTTTTCTCGTATTAAGCAAGCAAAAGCATGTAAAAACCCGCATATACGCCCAAACGGTCTTTATATGTACCCATCTCAACTCAATTTAAGATATTAGTTACATATAACGATATAAAAGCATGTTAAAGTCTAATGTAACCATATAACATGTATTTTGAATCCAAACAATAAATACAAGCACAAATACATAACATACAACAACCATATGCAATCAAAACGGTAATAACAATAGTTTGCAACAAAAGAAACCATCCAACCATCAAAATTCGTCCAATAAATCCAATTATTTCATAAACACGTGAATTTTCTTTATCAAATGTCAATTTTTAATTTATACCCTTCATTTCTTATTAGCATTCATTTCATCAACATATTAATTGATTTATTTCAATTTATTTTCATTCAACCAACTTTTATTTAATTAGATTCACGTTCAATTGATTTTTCGTTCAATTTATTTACTTCCAATTGATTTCATGCACTTATCAACATTAATAAATTTATATTCTATTAATTTACACTAGTTTATGGTTACATTCATTTTTTTCTTTTTCTTTCATTATTTCATTTCCATAATTCAAATAATTAATTACAC
Source organism: Allium fistulosum (assembly GCA_030737815.1). Classification (NCBI taxonomy): domain Eukaryota; kingdom Viridiplantae; phylum Streptophyta; class Magnoliopsida; order Asparagales; family Amaryllidaceae; genus Allium; species Allium fistulosum. Next base: position 705,508,344 of record CM060903.1, on the reverse strand, counting down.
TTAAGTAATTTAATTCCATACCACATCCCATATATTTTAACTTGATTCAAATTCACTTATTAATATTCATTTCGTTAAACATACAATAGATTTATATTCAATTCATTCGCTTTTAATTAATTTACACTCAACTAATTTTGTTTCAATCCATTTTTATTCAATCAACCAATATTCATTGCATTCACATTTGATTGATCACAATTCAATGTATTTACATTCAATCGATTTGTTTCAATCATTTACATTTGCTTCATCCACATTTAATTTAATTTACATTCCATTGATTGCTTTCTGCTTATCCCAATGCTTAACCACATTCATAATTAGGTTTTCTTTCAATTTATTCAGATTTATTTCATTTACATTTAATTTATTCAATTCAATTTGTGAAAGATCCAATTGTTTCACTTTTTTATTTAACTTATTTCATATAAATTCATTTATGAATCATTTATAAAAATTATTCCACTTAACCATGCTTAAGTTAAATCTATTTTATTTCCACTTAGTATATCTTCTTCTTCTTTTAAAATACTAACATCATTTATAAACCATTTAAATTCATTATAAATAATTTATACAACACAATCACGTTTATTATTATTACTTCATATCTTAAGTTATTACTAACTCATCGATTCACTTCATTTATTCGAATTCATATTACTAATTTACTAAAGTAATTTTTATTTTATAACTCAATTCATATTAATAAAAAAATTCCCACAGTTTATTTCATTCAATTTTCTTAAGTTGCTTCCATCCTTTAATTTGTTTCATTAACTTATTTCATAAGCAATTAGCTAACATGCAATTTATTAAAACTCATTTCATTTGTATTTAATTAAATTAAATTTTTTTCTTCAAACTTAAATTTCATTTCATTTTAAAAATTCAAGTTCATATTCATTTGATTAATTCATTTTTTTATAGCTTAAATGAAAATAATTCACTTTACTAATTTATCTAGTTTCACTTAATATCTAATCCAATTTTATTTAATACTAAGTTAAACTTCATTTTATTTTAATCCATTGCTCATTTTATTTAATCTTATTCAAGTTAAATTTCTTATCATTCCTATTCAAAAAAATTAAATTTGTTTTTAGCTTACTATTCACAAATCTATAAATTATACAATTTATTCATTTTATTATTTTTATCCACTTCATTTCAATTACATTTCATTTATTTAAGCTTCTTGAGTTAAATGTATTTTATTTACTTCATTCCACTAACTCCATTTGATTTAACAATGCTAAGCCAACTATTTTATTTGTATCTCAATTTTTTTTTTAAAATTCTTTGTTAGTTTAACCAAAATTTAACCATTTTAAATTTGGTTTAATTTCCTATTCAAATTTATAAGTTATAACTTATTTCTTTTCTATACTATTTTAAATTTCAAGTTTAAAACTATCTCCATATATTTATCAAATCACACTCAGAATATATATTTCTTTCACAATCAAAACTTGTTTTAATCGAAAAAAAATTCTTTTGGTAGCAAATTTTTACTCAGAAACTAGAAAATGAATACTGGTGATGCTGCAGTCATCCCCATAATTTATTTCCCAGCGACCAAAGCGAGTTTAATGCCTTTTATTTTCTTCAAAAATATTTTTAAAATATTTTTCTCGTTAAAACTCTTCCAAATAATACTAATATTAACTTTAAAGTCTTCGAAAACAATTATGGAAACAAAAAGGATTTTAAATTCTAAAATTCTTACTTATTTTAAAATCATTTCTATTTATAAGCTATATTATAAATATTCTTATATAAATTTCCTTAACTTATTATCAAAATATTCCTTTAATTTACAACTTGGTCATTTTAACCAATTCTTATTGCAATTATATTTCAATTCAATTTAATTATCAAATGCTTCATAAAATAAAATTCATTAAATATTTGTTTTATTTTAATTCAACGAATAATCGATGATAATTAAATATTATCATTTCCTAACAACCATTTCATTAAAAATCATCATTTTATATATATAATATAATTTAGGTAAAAGTATTTCATTTATCCGATTTTAAAACAATATTATGTCGACTTGCCTCGTTTAAGTGTTTAGAAACCCCTATCGATGATACGGCGTCCCGCACATCGACCAGAATTCATAACAACTCAACTGATAAGTAAACACAATATAAAACATTTTATAACACTAACAAGTACGCTCTTTTGTACATATACGCTCAAACAGACTCATTCTAGGGTATTACTACCCTATCTCTAATGAGTCAAACCCCACAAAGCCAAGGTTATCGCTAAACCTGGCTTTGATACCAACTATGACGACCCACATTTCGGAAGGTTTAAATTTACAATAATCTACACATGTCCGACTTAAACAATCCGAAATGTAGATAATCAATTGGGTTAAATAAGAAAAATAAGAAGAGAAGAAGAAAGCAAAACAAAGAATCTCACAACGGAAATGATAAAATATAATAATCAAATAAACAATTCATGAAGCTGTTTACTATACACTTGATTTTAATCAATACACATTTATCAGAGTTATATATACACATCGGGGATAAATAATCAATACAGCAGAATAGCATGATGTAGGGAATAATAATAATAGTAATATACCAAAACTCCATCTTCGTCCTCTAGAGAATAGTCTTCAATACGCTGAAAAACTCAGGACTGACCCGAGCGTAATGAAAAGATAAGACACTCGAGTCAGGACTAAAATACTCTTATGTAAGTCAACCAATATCACAAATATGAGTGCAATAACTTAAGAGATGTTACAGGATTTTCCATCTCCTAAGGATCCATTAAACTATTTATATATAATAGTATACGCTATAATAGATAATTTCTATCAGTAAAATAAATATCAAAATAGCGTTAAGGCTTTACATTGATCCACCTTAACGCATTTGTACAGTTCAAACCAAAGTCGCAATGGGCTCGTATAGGGATAAATATGACAAGGCACGCGAGGCAATGCCTAAGGTAGGATTCTACCAGTTTACCCTTTCTGGCTGGTCGTAACCCATCTGTGGTCGACCGTAACAATCAATCCAACCGACAAAAAGGTGCACCCATCAAATACGAAATCACAATAGTAATATGAGGGATCAACGTCGCTAGAGGTAGCTAACCTCAATGGCCAAACATAGGCTCCTGCTTTAGTCATTTTAATTATGACACGAGTGTCAAGGCTATCCATCATCGTTCTCTTACTTCATTCTAGTAAACGTCGCCAATTCAACCACTACATTCTAGATATCATCCACCGCGTACAGTGTTGTTAAAGTGGTTGTAATATTGACAGAGAGTATGCCAATAAGAGGTCTCGGTCTCTTTAACAACCAATCGTCATTTTACACACCGGTCGATACTTTTTATTTTTTGAAAACAATTCGTACGTGATATCAAAGTATTATATTCACTTAAAAATTCAAATCCATTTAGAAATAATCATATTCGCTTGAAAAGATCATAATTTACTTCAAAATGTCAATTCAATTCGATATAACGATTTTACTTCAAAATTTGATTTGAATTTCAATTTAGGTTACAACTTCACTTTAACCCAATTCGCATTTAAATCCAAGATTTAAATATAAACATTTCACCCTTTGACCAGTTTGAATTCTAGAAAATAATTTAAATAGTTTTAAAATAGTTAAAATAGTTTAATAGAAAATAGTTTGAGTAATAAAAATAGTTTATATACAGTAAACTAGCTTGGAAAATCAAAATAATTTGAATATTTAAGAATATAAATTTTAAATCGTTTATACTAAAAAAAATCATTTAAAAATAGTTTCAAAGTCAAACCGGTTCAATTCCAAATTTCCCAATTCAAACCAGTTCTAATTTTCATTCCGATTTAATCGATTCAATTCCGATTTCAAGTCGAATTTTATTTCGATTTCAAATTAATTTCAATGTCAATTCCAAATTAACTTCAACTCCAATTCTAAATTAATTTAAGTTTCCAATTCCAAATTAGTTTAAATCCCAATCTTAAATTAATTTCAACTCCGATTCCAATTTTAAACCGTTTCGATTTATATCAATCACGAGTTTGATTTCCAGAATATCAATTCAAAACACTTAAATCAATTTTTCCATAAACATTCAATTTAAAATCCAAATATTTAGATATAATTGAATTCCAAGCTCAATTTCGAAATATCATTCTAAAATCACCTTTTCTTAGAAATATTCAAAGTTCGAATAAAAGTTCAATCTTTAAAACAAATCAATTTTCTGAAATTCACATCCTACTTCGATTTTAATTTAAAAATCTCAACTTTGATTATTAAAACAATTTCGTTTTCCGAATATAAATCTCAACATTTCGAGCTCCAGTTCAAAAATAATCTGATTTCCGTAAATTTGATTTTTATTCCTTTAAATCAAATCATTTTAAATAATTTCAAGACCAAATTTTTTCATCATTTAATTTAACCAATCCAGTGTCCGTATATAATTTTCTATCCTATGGCCAAGTGAATCAATTATTTCAATTTAAATTCCAAGGATGGATATATATCATTTCAATCCAAAATAAATGCCATAGGTATATATCATTTCAACCTATTTCTTAATTTATTCGAAATAATTCAATTTACAGTTTATATATTGTAAATAGTATACAGGATGATAACAGGATATATTAAAAATAAATAAACATCCAAACATCCAAAACATCAATCAAATCACAATCAATCACCCAAACAATTAATAATCACAACAATCAACCAATTTATCGTAAATTAGGGATTTTACTAACAGTTAAATTCTAATTCGATTTAACGATCAATTTACATCCTATTAATTTAATTAATCCAGATGTCAATTAAATGTCGACTAAATTTATCAATAACCATTAATAAATTTAAATCACTACACTATAGAAATTTTTACAACATAAAAATATAATAGTCAAACGTGAGCGTAAAACACTCACCTTTTTATTTGAAACCAAAAATATTTCAGCTTTAAATAAATGTCACTTTGATGCCAAGCTGTAGACGACTTTGATATGGTTCCAACGCAATTCATTTCACCCGAAACGGACCTCGTATGCATTAATTACGAATTTATCAATATCGATAAAATTATAAAAATTAATTAACGTAATAATATAATATGCTTTTAAATTAAACAACCTAACCCACCTAAAGAGCTGCTCGAACCCTTCCTCCAACAACGTATGTGAACCCTTTCTCCCCTTTTTTCTTCGATAAATCGCTCGCCATATCCATCTCGTCATTGACCATCCAATGCGCCATTAGCATCGCGCACGCGAAATCGACGTGCGAAAACCCTAGGTCGATTGACTCTGGCCACTGTCATGCCCTCTCACGATCCAAATCTCCCTTGAGTGCTGCACGCGAACTCCCTTAGCCGAAGTCGAGACCAACCTCCCAGCGCCAAACCCTCCATTGCTCGTATTTTTTTTCTTTTCATTTAAATTGATCTAGAATTTTTTTATAGTACTCGAAGACTGCGATTCAAAAGGAGAGGGGGGAAAAGGAGTGAGATATTGCAGCGTGGTTTAATTGATTTGAATATGAACGTTTGACTATATATATTATTATTTAAATTAGAAATGTCTAGCTTAAGACGTTCGAAATTTCTCGAGCTCCTAACGAAGCATGCCGCCCGGCGTTCATAATGTTATACCCCTAATTCAAACACAATGGAACTAGTTTCGAGACCTAATTTGATCATATGCAGAAGATAGCTTTTCGAATCGAATTATTTATTTAAATTCTGAATTTAAATTCTACGCGTTTCAAGCTCGTACGGTCAAACAACAAGTCTGAACGTTACAAAACTTGAAATCCTACAATAATTCGCTATTACGGATCCGATGAAACTGGTTTCGTCGAAATCCAAGACAGTGACCAAAATGGCTACTTTTACTCGTTAATTAATATATACAATTTCCAAATTCTAATTATTTACATTTAAATCCAATTTTAAATGTGAACCATCTTCATTCATATTTATATAAAATTTGAATCAATTTCTGATACCATTTTTTTTAATCATATTAAATCCATAATTCAATTATTCAAATAATCTCCCATATTAAATTTAGACAATTTAAATTATCAAATAAATTAATATTAACATATCATTATATTTTTACCCATATTCATCCAATAATTTCATTATATTTAATAACTTACAATAGTCAAAAGTACGGGTCGTTACACATCCGATCATACATGAATCAAGTGTTAGTTGGTATAAACTTCACTTTGATTATTAATATACATCAATAGAAGATTTACATTATGATCATTCACAATCACAAGCAGCACAGTTTATCATATTCATCTACATTTCACAACTGTAAAAAATAACGCACTTAAACCCAGTAGAAAGGGAAGTTTTATGATTTAAATAGGGTAGAAATCCGAAACCTACAAGGCTGATGGATGCGGCATAGGGGGTGTTAATACATGAGCTATTTCCCTTTCCCATGTACATCCATAGCACAAGAGTGACATTTGCTTGTAGATGCTGCCTCCTTATACAAAATGGGAGGACCACCAATGTCTTTAAGTTCATCCGAACACCCACAAAGAAAGAAGTGTTGACACCACTGGTAGCTTGAAATCATAGCCTTCGTTAAATTTATTCTTTTGGTCTAAAACGAAAAGTCAATCTTCAAGTCGAAGGCAACAATGGTCTCAACTAAGTAATCTACTAACGAATCAAGATGCGAAGCTCTTAAAGTATAATAACGCATCAATTCCAACCGTTTTTCAAGCTTTTTTGCTTCTTTTTTCTAGCGACTTGACAACTTTTAGAAGGGTCGGTATTATGTCCCACCGAAACATGCAAACATTGCATCAACTTCCTTTCATTCTTATGTATTATGTTTTATAAATCAATATAATCGATCTGAATAAGCATTCCTCACTTAAGGGTTCTATTAGCATTTTTTAGTTGTAATATGTGTCGATAAAGATTCTTCTTTTCATTCTTTACATTCTGAACCTTTAGAGTAAGGGTATTAATTTCTCATTCAAAGTTTCAATCTGGAATTGAAGACTAGAAAATTCGTCCAGGAACTTCCTATTCCAATAGTATTTAATTTTTGATTACATTCAAAAGCAAATGTCATGCTCCATCTTGCCAACTCACCTGACTTATTCCCGAATAAAAGGGAAGGAGAAGGAAGAGACGATGAAGTTGCATAAAGAATAGTACTGCGTGATAGACAACCGTGAGAGGAGACTGTCTTCATAGAGGAAGGTGTATGAGTAGGAGTAGGAAATCCAGTTTCCTCTTCGGTCAGGATTGGCTTTTATGATTGACATTCATTACTCGACTTCAACAAATTGATCTCTAAACCAAAGATGAAATGATTAAGTTGGGTCATTTTTGCATCATAATGAGTTTGTTGAGATAATGGAAAGAAACAATAGAATGAGTTTCAAAAGAAGGTGCTCTAGAAAGCTCATGAATTTTCTCATCCTTTAGTAAATTCTTCTTCTCCAAACCCGAAATTAGTTTTTAGGAAGTCTTTAAGGTTGATTTAGTTCGAAGGTGTTTATTATATACCATTTGTTTGCTTCAACATTATTGATCAACAAAAGCTGACTGTAAAGGATAGTTGTCTATGTTGTAAATTAATTTAGACTAGATATCAGTAAGGCGTCATAACAATTTAGGTTATCAAATGATAAAGTATCATCTTCTTCCTAAATATGAATCATAAAATATAAAATCTGAAAATAAATGGCAAAGCTATGCAGGCAAAAAAAAGTTCCATTACTAGTTGAAGAATGATAAAATATCTCATTATAAGCTATTATAAAAGAAGTAAAAGTACATTCAATCTAAAGTAATCAAGTCGGCCTTCTTGGTGTCAAGGTTCAAAAGAGCATTTTTGATTCTCTAAAAGGACACTGGTGAGATGAGAAAGGCAGCCGTAAATGGAATTTTGACGCTTGGTGGGACATTAACCGAGAGAAATTTTTAGTAGTCCCATTTAACAGGAGTGGCAAACAAATGAGAAGGAGGGTTGGTTTCACTACATAATAACTTTGCATAATTGGACCAAACTTCATGTAGAAAGTGTCATCAGTTGTCCCTAAAAAGATGAAATCTAAAATTGGAAAGTGATTACATACATGATGAAAGCCATGAAGAAAGCAATATTTCGCCAAATAGGACTTTTCCATTATGGAAGAGTCCTCCCTACAAGCTCATTTTAACCTAATGTATTTACTTAGGAAACATTTTAGGATAGGAGACAAGATGATTTCAGATAAATGTTTTGACACTTTCGTATTAAGTAACAAATTAAAATTCAAAATGAATAGATTTTTTACCAAAACGAAAATATATAGATCACAAAGTTGTAATTACATTAAGCAAGTTCAAACTAGAAAGGTTCATGGAGGTAAGACCTCATATTTATCTAGATATACATATATCTTTATTAAGCCTTGACTTTATCAAGTGGGTGTGCTCCAATAGTTAGTAGGACAATATAAACTCTACGTAATTCCAATATCCCCCAGGATAAGGATTTGAGCCAAATTCATCAATATATTTCTTATGTAATCACCTAACCAGACCCCTAAAGTCGTCACCTAAAAAGGAGAAGTTGGTGGTAAGAAATCTGACATGTACCGAATAAAAGAAATTTAGGAGCTTGTCTCTCGATCTTCATAAAAGCATCAAAAATAAAGTGGTTAGCTCACTGTTCTCCTTATGATAAGTGGTTTGGTGAAAGCGAGATTTTCAAAATAGAGGGACATATTTTTTTTGAAAATCTTAAAGCCACTTTAAACATTTCAGAAATTTCACATACTTGTCATCGATAGAATTTAGGGCTTTTCCATAGTCTTTCCCCTTCTCTAGTAAGTCTTAAAATATTGCTCCTGCTTCATTCTACCACAAAATAATGCCTAATCTTACCTTTATTTTGGAAATAAAAATCAAGTTTTCAATGAAACTAGGATAGACGAAGGAAAACGAAAAATAATTTGAAGGAAGAAAATATATATTAAATTACCTTAAAAGGAATTCCATGAGAAGTGGAAGACTTCAAAGCAGAAGTGGAACCCTTTTTTATTCAAATAAAAGAAGGAACAAGATGAGTGTCCATGGTAAAGTCGCTCAAGTTATCACGGGGGCGGGAGAAGACTCATGCATCAATCCATACCTCAATGGGCCCACATTTCCGCTAAATCGAAAACCTAAGTCCACCAAAGTACAAATTGTTGGTTTGGTATCTTGCAACTAAACAAATGAATACATATCAAAACACAACAATATAACTTACGGCAGAACAGTAAAGTATAATAGAACATATAATCACTAACCAAGGTTTGACACTTCCAATGCTTAGTGTCCTTGGTAGTGTTGACCACGGATAGGGAACATGACCCTTCACTGTTCCCACCTTGTACCAGTACCTGTCCATCTAAGTTAACTTGTGGGTTGTAATGAGTAGGGGGTCAGAACAACATTCCATTGACCGGTAAATTATACACTTTATATATAACACTAGTTTATGCCGATTGTCTTCCATTACATGTTATGGATTTTCATTTCTTTTAATTTAGTCATCTTGACTCCACGCTCACATACGATACGTCCTACTCGCAGTGGACTATAACTATGTACCCATATATATATAAGTACCATGGCCCCTATTTGACCAAGATACTATCCCTCCAGTATCCGTAATTCTGCACTATCGGGCATCATCATCAATGTCTAGGCCAAATTGCCCACAAACAAAGTAGAACCTCCCATTAGAGCCTAGTAATGGCATCGCTATAATTTAGCCGTATTCTATCTCGCTTCGCTTTAGGGATTTACTAACTTGTCTACTTCCTATTATGGACTCAGCTCCATGGACTACTCCATTCACTTTTAAAAGAACTCTATCATGGGTTAACTAGCTATGCCTTAACAACAACCAGCAAACAACTGTAGTCGTGCATTACTCAACGCGGCCTATCCTAGTAAGAGGCGTAGCTCGTTAGGTGTAACCCTGTCTTTCCCGTTGACCGCTCTGGACTGATGATGCACCCAATTATAGAACAAATTGTGCATCCTCCCACATTGTAGTGGGAAAGAAATACAAACATGCACCCTTTGAATAACTCATTGGTGGCTTGGCGGAATAACTTTTCCACCCTTTATCTTGCCTTCCTTAATTTTGAGTCTACCAATGTCCTCTACGTGTGTTTTTCATCTCATTACCCTCTGTTACTATCTTCTCTTTATCCTAATCTCTTAATAGTATTTAAAATCTTGGTATTTACCTCCTTTAACTCTTTTTCTTTCCTAGGAGCATATCTTAGGACTCGTAGAAGTGTATTTTAATACCATTTATCTTTCCTTTACAGCTCTTCTTATGGCTTGCACACATGTCTAACAAAACATTCCTAGGTTCTCATTGGTATTCTTTACATTCTACGGGGATTCCTTATTGCTACTCTATGAATAACCATCGTTATTTTCTTCATAGCCTTATCTTTTATCCCGTCTTACCTACACAATCATTCCTATTGGCTCCATATTTAAAATTTTGGTTCGGTCTTACAAATTTTTCTTCAAAAACTAGAACTTAAAAATTGAAGTATTTAGTCCCAAAACTTTTAACTTTAAAAGTACAACTTAGAAACCTTTTTAGCAAATTCAAAAATAACTTAGCGTCTTAACTTTTAAAACTACAATTAATTTTTTTAAAAGTTCTTTCCTTTTAATGACCTTTTTCAACTTTTACTTCTTAAAAAATGGGATTTTTTCTCAAACTATTTATTAAGTTTATCTTTTAAAAACTTAATGGTTATACCAAACCATTTTTTTTCAAAAATATAATTTACAGTATCTCCAAACATCCTTTATAATTTTTAAATAATAAAAACTAGAGTAGATAAGAACAACTCTCACTCTATCATATTCTTTTCACTCATACTATCTCCACTTCCAATCCGTGGTGGAATTTCTGATATCATGTGAAGGGGTTTGAAATAAATGTGCACAACAATGGAAAATGTCTATTTTCGTTTGTTTTGCCTTTAATTTCCTATTTTGCTTGTAATTAGATTACTAACAGTATTTTTAATATAATCTCCTAATATTATTTCATTTATATTTTATAATTATTACTATTTCATCCTTCCTCTACTTAAACCTTCCTTATTCCAAATGTTTACCGTCTTCTTAGTTGAATTATTGTAGTGCATTCCAAATGTTATGTACGGAGCTGAGTCCATTATAGGAAGCAGACAAGTTAGTAAATCCCCAAGGTGGCACCAACATGAGGTTTTACTTTGTACGCAAGCACTTTGGCCTAGACTTTGATGATGATGCATGACGGCGTGAAATTATGGAAACTAGCAGGGACAGTATATTGGCCCAAAGGGGGTTTGTGGTACTTATATATTTATAGATATATACGTGTGTAGTTATAGTCTACCTCGAGTAGATGGGGTGTATCGTATGCAAACGTGGAGTCAAGACGACTAAGTAAAAATGAAAAGGGATAACATTTAATAGAAGGCAATCGGCATAAACTAGTGTTATGTACAAAGCATATAATTTACCAGTCACCAGAACATTTTCTAACCCCCTCTTCATTACAACCCACATGATATCTTAGAAGGACGGGTACTGGTATAAGGTGGGAACAATTGAAGGACAGGTTCCTTATACTTGCTTGATGCTGACAAGGGCACTAAACATTCAAAGTGTCAATCTTGGTTAGGAATCATGTGACTTATTATAATTTACTATTCCGTTGTGAGTTATATCATTAGTGCTCTTACACATTCTTCGATTTATTTGTAGGATACCAAACCAACAATCTATACTTTAGCAGACTTGGGTTTTCGATTTTGCGAAAATCTAGGCCTACTTGGGTGTGGGTTATTACATTTGGTATCAGAGCGAGTTTAGTAGATCTTGAAAAATTAGAAAACATCGAATGAACATATTTGTATTTTGTCTATAAATATATTATACACCAAATCCTAAGAATTCTGACTACAAAGTAATTGCAACCATACACTAAAAATAGTAAAGGATAAGTCGATTATGAGTCGGAAAAATGGATGAAGTTAAAGAGATACACCTACCCCGATTACCCCATGGGAAATAGGTAGTATGGAAAGGCATTGACTTAAAAGAGCACAAGTACAACATATGGAAGGCTGTGCAGTTAATGCCCCGCTGTAACACCGATATATCTCATAGCGGATTTCTACCGCTACAATTTTTCCATATAGCCCCAAAATATAGCCTTTCCGCTTTAAGCCCTGCTATTTCCGTTATATCCCGTTATTCCCGCTATATTCCGCTATTTCCGCTATATCTTCTTTAATAAAATGAATTGAAAAATTGCATTTATACATTATAAAAATTATGAAACTAGTTTATTTGATTTAATTTTTAATATATTTTTAGAAATGAAAATACTCTAATATTCTACTAAATTCAATTATGTTATATAACAGTTTTATGTTTATTTAAAGTATATTCGCACATGTTTTTATTTAAAATTATTTATGTATTAATTATAATTCAATTGAATGATATTTTTTCATTTAATTACCATTTATATATTTGAAAAAACATTAAGTACGAGTTTTATATGCTATTTTAGAGTCATCCGCTATATCCCGCTATATTCTCGCTGTATCGCCGCTAAGACTTTTTGCACCTCCACCGCTTTGAATCCACCGAGCGCTTTAACTGCACAGATGGAAGGTTCCTAAAGCTGGATAGTACGTAACTCCCTAGTGGGCTTCTGATAGTCCAATGATTATAGATCCTCGTATGATGCCGATTGATGATGTACATAAGGTCCAGATAAGAGGAAAATAAAAATCCATATATTGTAGATATCTGGAAGAAATAGAGTTCTCGAAGGAAGGCGTGAAGTAATCACTCTAAGATGATAGCTGGATTTTAATATTTGGAAAAGAGATAAGTCGGAAAGTAAATAGAAAAGAAGATAAGTCCAATTGAAGGGATGAATAAAAATTCTTAGTCCGACCCCATATAAAAGGATTTAATATAAAATTTGAAATGATTTTAATGTAAGAGTTTAACGAAATATATACAAAATATATTTGAAATGATTTTCAAAGGAATCATGTAAAGGTAGAAAACATTTTTTTAAATAAGTAAATATTAAATTTTCAATATATATATATAAATAACTATGTTATCTTAAATAAAAAGTTCTAGTAGAAAATTTAAAGTTTGAAGGACCAAAAATAACAGTAAATGAATTTTAATAAAAATGTTAATTATTTTGAAGAAAATAGTAGAGCGTATGTAGCTCGTTGATTTTTCTAAGATGAAAATTTTTTAAGTCAGAAAATTCTTTTTAGGGGTGGACAATAGGAAGTGGTACAAGATTGAAATGGGGTAAAAAGAATGGAAAAGAAGATTAGAACCCAAAAATAAAGCAGTGAGCAAATGCACTATAATAGTTCAACTAAGAAGACAGTAAACATTTGGAATAAGAACAGTTTAGGTAGAGGAAGGATGAATAGTAGTAACATTATAAAATATAAATGAAATAATATTAGAATATCATATTAAAAATAATGTTAGTAATCTAATTAGAAGAAATATAGGAAATTAAAGGAAAAACAGTTGGACATTTTCCATTGTGGTGCACATTTATTTCAAGTATCTTTTATAAAGTCCCCCTCACATGATATTAGAAACTCCGTCCAGTATTAGAAGTGGAGATAGTATGAGTGATAAGAAAATGATAGAGTGAGAGTTGTTCTTATGTACTCCAGTTTTTATTGTTCAAAAGTTATAAAGGATGTTTGGAGATACTGTAAAGTATATTTTTGAAAAAAAAATGGTTTGGTATAACCATTAAGTTTTTAAAATAAAAACTTAATAAATAGTTTGAGCAAAAATCCCATTTTTTAAGAAGTAAAAGTTGAAAAAGGTCATTAAAAGGAAAGAACTTTTAAAAAAATTAATTGTAGTTTTAAAAGTTAAGACGCTAAGTTATTTTTGAATTTTCTAAAAAGGTTTCTAAGTTGTACTTTTAAAGTTAAAAGTTTTGGGACTAAATACTTCAATTTTTAAGTTTTAGTTTTTGAAGAAAAATTTGTAAGACCGAACCAAAATTTTAAATATGGAGCCGATGGGAATGACTTTCTAGGTAAGATGGGGTAAAAGATATGGCTATGAAGAAGATAACGATGATTACTCATAGAGTAGCAATAAGGAATCCCCATAGAGTGCAAAGAATACCGGTGAGAACCTGGAATGTTTTGTTAGACATGTGTGCAAGTTATAAGAAGAGCTGCAAAGGAATGACAAATGGTATTAAAATACACTTCTACGAGTCCTAAGATATGCGCGTAAGAAAGATCAAGAGTAAAGGAAGTAAATACCAAGATTTGAGGATACCTTCTAGAGATTGAGGTTAAGAGAAGATAGTAACAGAGGATAATAAGATAGCAAACACATATAGAAGACATTTGTAAACTCAAAACTAAGAAAGGCAAGATAGAGGGTAGAAAAGTTATTTCAGCAAGCCGCTAATGAGTTATTAAAAAGGGTGTATGTTTGTATTTCTTACCCACTACGGTGTGGGCGGATGCACAGTTTGTTCCATAATTGGGTGTGTCATCAGACCAGAGCGGTCAACGGGAAAGACAATTACAAATAACGGGCTATGCCTCCTACTAGGGTAGGCCACATTGGGTAATGCATGGCTACAGTTGTTTGCTAGTTGTTGTTAGGGCATGGCTAGTTAACCTATGATAGAGTTCTTTCTAAAGTGAATGGGGTAGTCCGTAGAGTTGAGTCCACAACAGGAAGCATACAAGTTAGTAAATCCCCAAAGCGAAGCGAGATAAAATACGGTTAAATTATAGCGATGCCATTACTAGGCTCTAACAGGAATTTCTGCTTTGTACGTAGACAATTTGGCCTGGACATTGATGATGATGCCCGATAGTGCAGAATTGCGGATACTAGCAGGGATAGTATCTTGGTCAAATGAGGACCGTGGTACTTATATATATATATATATAGGTACATAGTTATAGTCTACTACGAGTAGATGTAATGTATCGTACGAGAACGTGGAGTCGAATAGCTGTCCCGAATTCAAGTTGATTATGTTTCGCTTCTTCCTCAGAGAAAAACGATCAAACAATTCCCAATCATGGTCCTTACGGATCGGATCATCCGTATAGGATAAAAAAGAAACTCCAGATATTTGCTATCTTTCTCTTTGAATGAGATCTCAATTCCAGCTACGGTTTCATTGATGACTAAATTAAAAAAAATGAAAAGACATAACATGTAATGGAAGACAATCGGCATAAACTAGTGTTATATACAAAGTGTATAATTTTAGCAATCACCAGAATGTTGTTCTAACCCCCAGCACATTACAACCAACACGATTGCTTAGATGGACATATGCTATTACAAGGTAGGAACAATGAAGGGTCATGTTCCCTATCCATGCTCGACAATGACAAAGACACTGAGCATTGGAAGTGTCTAATCTTGGTTAGTGAGTATATGTTCTATTATACTTTATTATTCCACTATAAGTTATATCGTTAGTGCTTTGATATGTATTCATTTGTTTATTTGTAGGATACCATACCAACGATTTATATTTTGGTGGACTTGGATTTTCGATTTAGCATAAATGTAGGCCCACTAGGGTGTGAGTTGTTACAACTCGTCAATGGGTTCTTTTGCTGAAGAATTGTCACCAACACTAGGTTCAGTCATTTGAGTAGCGAATTCAACGTTGTGCTCATCCTCTTGAACATCAACCACAACATTAGAATAAGTACCTTAACCATCTAGACTATCATCCTTATCCTTTCCTGCTGGGCCACCTTTAGCACCGTCATCCTCATCATCGTCATCATTATCACCTTTACCTCTATCGATGTGTGCATCTTTAATCTCATCATCATCTTTAGAAGAAGATTCGTCAAGGCATTGGGTTCACTGCTCCTTCATTTTCGTAATTAGACAATTCTAACGACTCATGGTTAAGTAGAATATAAAACTTTCTTTTACAATCAACTGGTTGTTGTCAAAGAAAGGAAAGATGGGTCTGAGCACTTATCGATATTGTCCTTATAAGTAAGAAACAAAGCTCCCTCTATGCACCAATTCTTTATAGAAGGAAGGACATTTTTTAAAATGTGGAAACCTTGCCCTTGGCATTCTTTAAAATGGCCTTGGACTTTGGGAGAACTGATTTCTTTCTGGCTAACTTATTTTCAAGCCATAAACACTTGTCTGTTAGATTGGTTAATTGAAATTGAGCTTTAACAATGTCCTTTTTTGATGAATCAAAAGCCTCTTCGGATAATTTCAACATTTCCTCTAGAGCTTAGTTCTTCTCTTTTTATGAATCAAGATCGAAAGAAAGGCGTCGATTCTCTACAAATATGGTCTTATTAGCAGTGTCCAAATTATGATTATCAACCTCAAGAGCCTTAACATTACTCGAAAAAAGTGGAATTCAGCCCTTGTAAAGAAGAAGTGCGGCTTGCAGACCTTGATATGGAATGTAGGAGTAAGTATATATTTTTACTAACCTAAAAATATAAAGATTGAATTAAATGCAACATAAAAGAAGATCGTTTACTTATAACATCGGGAACAAAAACGTACTACAAGAGGCTATTGGGTAAGAAGATTAAGGAATTCCAACAGCTCCCAAAGAAGAGGTTGCCAAAGAGTGAAGGATGGAAGACATGAAATCATTAAAATTAAGGGAGGATCCTTCTTCATCACCCCTAAAAGAGGCTTCAATCAGTGGAGATATATTCGTTGGCTAATCAAGCCCCACCTCTTCATGCATAACTGTCAATGACTCCTCATAAGAGATTTCTAGCTTCAATTTGTCATCTCTACGAACTTTTGACATAAGTCACTGTTCGCACTTATAAAGAGGTGGTGACCCTGTAATGTTCCCCTGGCGAAAGTGGCATTACGACACTATGTATTTGACAAAAGCATTGTTGTACAACAACCACTCCATGTATTTCATCACTACTTGGAAAAGCACCACCATACAATAAGCACTCCTTGCGCCATACTGTCCTTCTTACACTGGCATGCCACAGTACAATGTGCCAACTATCAAACATGTGATGACCCATTATTTTTAACATCTAAATTCAATTGTAAACAATATTGAAATATGCTTACAATTAAATTCAGATTTTAAACACAGTGTACCATAGGTATATAAAATTAGAAAGAATTTAAATATTAAATGTAAAAGGGAAATCTCATAACGAAATTTAAATATATATCTCATTTTAACGGTTCAATATTACACAAATCAAATACATTGGATGATATAAATAATTCAATACATTAACTATTAAAACAACAACCATGTTACGACGATGCAAGAGATATATTGATCTATCCTATGGATATGATCCATTCCAAACCCTTTTCTCCCTTCTTTGTTTCTAATGCAAACTTTCAATTGCATGTATATACATATAATAAAGGGAAAGGAGCCAACTATATTTGGGCTGTGCCAATTTCAGTACACTCGACTATAAGGGAACCATTGGCCATTGCATAGAAAAATAGAGCTTACATACCTCTTTTGGGGGATCGAGCCAACATAGTTCTATTTCATGCTCTTCTCTTGCATTCAAATACTTGTTAGTACATAACAACCTTAGTATCCATGCAACAATTGAACAATGCAAGTAATAGAGGCAGAAAATAGTATTCTTGCTCATCCATCATGACAAATCATCATATAGGCACTAACAACAATCGCACACTTAACCGTTAAAGTATTAAGCATCACATATATTTAACAACACTCGGTATCAACCACAATCATCAAATAAGAAAATAACAACTATACAGATATACGTACAAATATACTAATCATCCATTATAGTAATGCATCACCAATGTAAGTATAAATAATCAAATGTGTGCTAATCACCATATAATAGTAACAGAAAATCAATATCATCAAATGTGTACTGATCCATTCAACATTAGTAATGCAACATCAATATCATCAAATGTGTACTAACCCAATTAACATTAGTAACACAACATCAGTCATCAAGCAACCATAATCGACTATCCATCGTCTAGTATTAATAATAGTAAAACGTCGCACACTCATCCTAAAGCTATTTCATCATTGTATAAACAACATATGTGATAATTCAAATTAACAATTTGTCACATATTATATCCATCAAAACAATATATTTACGACTAATGTTTCTCTCTTATATATAAAATCATTTTATTATTGTTTAGTATATAATCACGTTTATTTATATATGTAAGAAATAATAATAAACTTTCCAAAATGATAATATAATTTAAAAACTCCTTATATAATCTCATTACCTAGAATCCCTTAAATTGTCATATTTTTCTTCAAAAATAATAATTTACATTGAATTTTTTTCAAAGCTATAGTTCATTATTTGACATCAAAATAATGATATACATATTGAAATCTCTTTAATACTTTCCAAAACCAATTTATTACTATTTATTCCAAAAATACAACATTTTATCTTAAATCACTGAAACTCCTCTTTATTTCTATTTATCTTGAAATAGTAACTATTTTATCAAAAAACACATTTGGAAAACATTTCCTTACTACTACTTCTACTATTATTATCCAAAAATTAACTTTATATTTTATTAATCAGACAATAATAATAATATTTTCTACCATAAATAAAGTAAAATAAAATCATTTTATTATTTACACAAAACGATACCGTTTTCAATGAAATTCATGTTATTATTATTTAAAAATCCTATTTTATCTATATAAATGATAATAAACTTTGAAAACATCCATTTAAAATATAATTTTAATTATTATTTATGAACTTCCTTAGAAAATCATAAATAATAATCTTATATACTTTATACTTTAATTTCAATAAAGTTTGTTAAATCATTGTTATTTATAGGAATCATTCCAAATCTATAAACAGCCTTTTTTATCATTTGTTTATTTAAATTTCCCATTATTATCCAATTATTCCAATTATTTATTGTTAGCACCAAAATTGGTCACTAACCTCGTTCAGAAAGATTGTGTAGAGATATAAGTGATGAAAGTAAATTAAACAGAGAAGACAATGCTAATTTAAATGCAGAAAGTAAGAACACCAAATTTATAGTGGTTCAGCGTAATTGCCTTCGTCCACTTTGTTCAACTTTATTGATTTCCTTTATGGTTGATTACAAATACAATTCGTGAATCAAATGCTTGAGTGAAGTTGTTAAGTAGAGAAGATGAGTCTTGAAAATGGCAGAGTCTCCCCGGTGTTTTCTCTCCAAAAAAGGATCCTTTTCACTGTGACCCTGCCCCTCTATTTATAGGCAAATATGGGCTAGACTTCCCAAGTGGGCTGGATAGCCGAACGCTCTAGCCCCAGTACAGTGGTCGCTGTATGCCGAACCAGGTACGCCGAACGCTCTGATGCCGAACGGTCCTTTCTATGCCGAACGGTGTGGTTGATGTTTGGGAAGTGCAGGATGTTTGTCAATAGAAGCCGAGCGCTCTTCTAGATGCCGAATTCTCCTTGATGCCGAGTGCTCTTGTATGCCGAGCAGTCTTGATGCCGAGCGCTCTTGCTGCTGAGCAGTCTTGATGCCGAGCAGTCTTAATGCCGAGCGCTCTTGCTGCCGAGCAGTCTTGACGCTGAGTTCCACTGCATGCCGAACCCTGCTGGGTACTTCACCGAACACTACTGGATGTCGGACTCTCTGGATGCTGTGTACTTTGCCGAACACTACTGGATGCCGAGTACTCTCTGACGCCGAGCGCTTTTGTATGCCGAGCAGCCTTGTTGCCGAGCACTAGTTGACGCCGAGTGCTGCTTGATGCCGAGCACCCCTGTACGCCGAGTACTCCTGGATGCCGAGCAGTCCTTCATGCCGAGCTGTGGCCAATGCCGAGCACTCAGTTGCCTGGTCAAATCTCCAGGAAACACTTGCCCCCAAAGTGTATCATGTGACCGAACGTGATGCGCTTTGAATCTGGTTCAACTTCCTTTGATGATGCCTTCTCGAGAATGATAGCGAAGGAGGTGCAAGACGAGCAAGGTTTGGACGCCGAACGTACCTCGTGTGCCGAACGTCACTCTGCTATGATGCTGAACGCTCCGATGTTGACCGGTTCTACCGGGTATAGCCTCTTCAACTTCTACCTTCCTCTATATAACCAGGTCCTTCCCGTCCCTTCTCCTATATGCTTTCATTCCTGTCACTCTTCCAAGATTTACAACTTGAACCTTCCTTCCTAAGCTCCTAACTACAATCTAGGTACTGCTCCTCTATTAATTTGAATAGGTTCCAAATGAAATGGTCAGGTCTGCCATGTAAAAAGCTTTCGAGTGGGTTGCCCTCATTGCCGAACGATAATGCGAGGCGAGGAGGAAGGATTTGAGGTGTTTGCGCACGTGGTTTTAGCTCCATTGCGCCGAACCGAAGTCAAAAAAGGAGGAAAAGGAAAACGTTGGAGGTGGTAAGGGTGTTGGATGGCATAGTTATGGTTCGGCGTATGTTGTCATGCGCCGAACGATAGAGGCTACCGAATAGTATTTCGTCTGAATGAGGCTGAACACTCGCTAGAACGCCGAACAACAACTTAGCCGAACGAACTAAAGCCGAACACTTACTAAAATGCCGAACAATAACTTAGCCGAACAAAAACTCAAGCCGAACATTCTTAGATGCCGAACAGTATCGAGGCCGAACAATACGATTGCCAAACAGAACTTAGACCGAACAATCTCAATGCCGAACAACATTCAAATGCCGAACAAACATATACATGCCGAACAATTTCAATGCCGAACAGAACCTTTGACTGGACAATGTCTTTAACCGAACGAGGCCTTTAGCCGAACAAGGACTTTAGCCGAACACTTGACAATGACTTAACCGAACCAAGATACATGCCGAACTCTTCTTTGGACGAACAATGCAATTGCCGAACAACATTTAAATGTCGAACGATATAAATGTCAAATTAGACTTAAGCCGGATACTTCATAAATTACATGTTTTCTAAATCTGGAACTGTAACCACCACCAGGCGGGCTCTTCGAGACGGTCAGCGATGACGGTCTTCGAAGGCAACGATTCGAAACTCATTTTTATTTCCTTGAAATCTTATTGCTTGCACACAATTGCTTGCACTAGTTCACACACCACGTGGGGGGAAAACTCGTGTTGCTAATTCTAACGTTCAACGTTTTTTTAAGTATAGTTCTCTCAAGCACTTAGCCAGGTTCGTTATTTATTTGGGATGTCGAGAAAATCTAGATCCGCCACTATATCCGACAGGCCTGGGCCGTCATCAAGGCAAGGAGCCGCTGATACTTCTAACCCATCGACTTCTCCTGCTCATAACTTGGCGCCTGATGCTCTGGAGGCAACCATCTTACTAGACAATCCGATCGATTCTCAAGCCTCGAAGATTAACGAAGCTGCTCTGCGACGGATATGCTCCATTCACGGGATTCCTTTTGTCGACGTGTTAGTTCCTTCAAGACACGATCGCCCTCATCTGCCCCCAGTCGGGTACACTACCTGCAACAAGTTCATGTGTTGGATGGGCAGCGTGCCTCCATTCAACTTATTTCTCCGGGATGTACTGCAGTACATAGACATAGCTCCGTCGCAGCTGCACCCGAACGGCCATGCATTTCTATATGGGACGTACCTACTTTTCATGGCTGTCTTCTCCAGACCTCCAACCGCCGGTGATATCAGATATATTTACATGTTCAAGAGACGGAAAGACAGTCCTTCTTTTATGTTCCTCGAGCCATACCACAAATGCCAGATCTTGACAGGGGCCTGTAGCAAATTCGCCCTGTACAAACAGGAATGGCTCTATGTGCGCTGCCCTTCTGGTTTCGCTAGGAGATGGGTTGAAGGCAGTAAGTCTCTCTGCCGAGTCACTATTCGTATTTGATCGGAGTCATGCTTTTCCTAACTCTTCATTTCATCTTTTCAGGTATCAACCTGTGCCCGGAAGGCCGAGGATATTTTGAGGCTGTCGATGCCATTAGAGCTCTTCCTGCCGAGGATCGAGACATCTGAGTTATCATTTCAAATGAATCACTGTCGGGGTTCGGCTTGCTGGCTCCAGGTCGTCGGATCAGCCTTCCAGAAGGTGTTACCATTCCCAAACCTCCGTCCGGTAAAGGGAAAAAACTTGCCGGATCGTCGTCGCGCCACGCTCCCGACACGCACGAAGAAGGCGAGCGTAAAGAGGATGATGCCCCTGAAACTCAGGGTGAGAATGCGGGTCCCGCTCAGAATCCGGCAGTCGAAGTTCACGACATTGAGACGTCGTCCTCCCCTTCGAAGGAAAGAAGAAGTTAAATTATAAAGTTCAGAAGGAGAAAGTTGGTGGCACTTCAAAAGTCACACTTATTCCGCCTGAGAAAGAGGCTTCCTCACAGCATCTGGAAAGTTCTCTGAGGGGTCTGTCCAACCTGTCCATCCCCGATGATTTACTTAATTACGGGTTCGATGATCCTGAAGCTCTCAAATTCTCTTCGCCCGCTAGAGGCAATGTAGGAGTTCAACTCCCGGCTCAAGGAGACAACACTCTGATTAGCAAAGATAAACGAACGGGTCCGTCGGGGGGAACACTAGGACACACACGCACATGCACATTCCATAATATACTTCAAGTCTTTTTAACTCGTGAATTCTCCTTAACTCGTTGTTATCTCCATTCTTTGCAGGTGATATGGGCCGCTCTCACGGACTTGATCGCCTTCAGGGGTCTTCTATATTCCATCACTCTGGACGGGATTCCGGTTCAGGCAGACGCAGGGACCGAGGTGAGTATGAAGATAAGGATAATCGTCCCCGAGAGTCGTCTCACCGCAAGAAGGCACATTCCCAATCTTCCCAATCCTGTGATCTTCCTCCTCCAACTGATCCGGATAGAGAGAAGTCTTTACAGAAGGGTTATCACTCTGATGTTCCTCGAGAACAACATTCCAGTTCATCGAGTACACGACAAGTTCGAGAGCAACGAAAAAGGGCGGAATTCTCAAAGCCTCCTCCTCCTACTCCTGCGGTGGACCCGACTGTTGCGGAAAAAATGGAAGATCTCAAAGCCAAGTTTCCAAAAATTTGCTTTGACGGCTTGAAGTTCCTCCCATCCATTCATCATATTCCCGGGCATGTGAAGCAAAGTGCCATTGCCTGTAATAACGACGTCTATGTTCAACATGACGCGTTTGTGCACTTGGTGGAGAAGGTCTCGGAAGTGTCCGTTGAGCGTCAACATGAGATTGATCGCCTGAAACTGGAGGCAGGCTGCGACAAGAACATTATCAAGCACCAAGAAGAAGAGCTCGCTTCGTATAAGTCGAAGCTGGAAGCCGCTGAGCAAAGCGCAAAAGACACTGCTGAGGCAGTTACTCGTTTAGAGGCGGCTCACAGGAAAGAGCTTGACGAGGCAGTCCAGCGCAGCGGTGCCCTCGCCCTAGAAAAAGACTCTGTCCAAAAAGAAAGGGACGCGCTCGCTACTCAAGTCAAAGAGCTGAAGGAATTACTTTCCAAGGAGAAGGAAGACAAAGTAGCTGCTCAAGAAGAATCACAGCGATACTGTGATGAGATTGTTGCTACCCGACTCCTGAAGACAAAGCTCGATGACGAACTCGCCGGGGTCGAGAAATTGAAGGACGAGGCCCATGAGGAGGGCAAAAGAATGGCTGTGGAGGAGCTTGATTCTCGCCTCGAGGCGGCCACAGAAGCCGACAGGGAAGAGGTCAAAAGTATGTTTGACCCGTTGATCGCCGAGTATGGAGCCCGCGTCCTTATGCACCGTGACTTAACATTTCTGGGTGACGGCTACCTCGAATCCCTGGCTGAGGCGTGGGAAACTCTGATAAGGATCAGGAAGGTCAAGTCGGGTTCCAACGAGGTCGATGAGGATGTCTTGGTGAAGGAGTTCCTAAGGGGGAATGAGCCATCGGACTTATCCACAGCATTGGCATTTTATAGCAAAGGCTCTTCCCCTCCGAAAGAGAAGAATGACGAAGCTGTCCCGTTTGGGGCCGATACTACTACTCCTCACATTGCCGCTCCTTACGCTGCTCAATCGGCCGGTCGGCCAACACTTGATCCATTCGAGCAGCATGCTAGTTATGATCCCGAAGATCCCGGGCTTGGTGTTCATGTGCTGTCACCTATCCTGGAGGGTGAAACCCCTCGCGCCACCGATAGCCAACCGGACCCTGGTAGGAAATTCTTCTTTCTCTAGAAGTTGAAGTGTTCCCGTCATTTTTCAGCAGTGGCTATTCGTTCTAATGCTCATTCCTTATGTTTTCGTGCAGGTTGCTCTAACGCCGAGCCAACTCCGAGGAGAGATGACGCCAAGGAGGAAGCAGAGAAAATAAGCGACGTTGCTCATGCAGGAGTAACTCCCGGTCCAGACGCTCAAGTGATCGGGGCGCTAGATGATGACAAACTTGATACTTCGTCTCCTGCCGAAGGAAGCGATGAAATTGAAATCACTGGCGCCTCTGAGCATACTTCAGAGATGAGCATGAAGGACCGTCTCGCCGACGAGGAGAAGAAAAAGGTCAAAGTCAAAGTTGAATCTGAAATACTGGAACTCACTGACCCGCGGAACAGACCTTTGAAAATCATTCTCCCGGGCAGGTCCAAACCACTAGATGTTCCGTCTCCTACTCCTGACTCCGTTTCTCTAGCAAGCAAAAAGTCCAAGAAAAAGCGTGAGGGAAAGGAGTCATCGGAAACACCAAAGGAAGACAAGAAGAAGAAGTCGAAGAAATAATCGATGCACTTGTTCAACAAGTTTCCTGCTTAAGTTTTGTAATTGTTTTTATCTTCCACAACTTGTAGTTTGTATAGGTCTGAATTTTGTAGGAGTGATCATGTATCCCCATTTTGGACTTATCGAACAAAATTTTTAGTTTCTTTATTGCTTGAATGATTCTCTTGTCTTTCTTTGGTTTGTTGACTGATTGTAGCCATAACTCAAGTTCTCGTGAGTTGCATTATCTCCCGGTCCATTCTCGTGTTGTTCAAACATTTTCTAGACATGGCGTGCTTCTCGTACCACATCTCTCGAGTACTTGGACCTTCCGCTGACTCTAGTCCGCGCTCTGGGGACTTAGAGTACTCCGCTCCGCACTCTGGGGATTCGGAGATTTGAAGTCGTTTATACTCTAGTCCGCGCTCTGGGGACTTAGAGTACTCCGCTCCGCACTCTGGGGATTCGGAGATTTGAAGTCGTTCATACTCTAGTCCGCGCTCTGGGGACTTAGAGTACTCCGCTCTGCACTCTGGGGATTCGGAGATTCGAAGTCGTTTATACTCTAGTCCGCGCTCTGGGGACTTAGAGTACACCGCTCCGCACTCTGGGGATTTAGAATACTCCGCTCCGCACTCTGGGGATTCGGAGATTTGAAGTCGTTCATACTCTAGTCCGCGCTCTGGGGACTTAGAGTACTCCGCTCCGCACTCTGGGGATTCAAAGATTCGAAGTCGTTTATACTCTAGTCCGCGCTATGGGGACTTAGAGTACTCCGCTCCGCACTCTGGGGATTCGGAGATTCGGAGTCGTTTATACTCTAGTCCGCGCTCTGGGGACTTAGAGTACTCCGCTCCGCACTCTGGGGATTCGGAGATTCGAAGTCGTTTATACTCTAGTCCGCGCTCTGGGGACTTAGAGTACTCCGCTCCGCACTCTGGGGATTCGGAGATTCGAAGTCGTTTATACTCTAGTCCGCGCTCTGGGGACTTAGAGTACTCCGCTCCGCACTCTGGAGATTCGGAGATTCGGAGTCGTTTATACTCTAGTCCGCGCTCTGGGGACTTAGAGTACTCCGCTCCGCACTCTGGGGATTCGGAGATTCGGAGTCGTTTATACTCTAGTCCGCGCTCTGGGGACTTAGAGTACTCCGCTCCGCACTCTGGGGATTCGGAGATTCGAAGTCGTTTATACTCTAGTCCGCGCTTTGGGGACTTAGAGTACTCCGCTCCGCACTCTGGGGATTCGGAGATTCGAAGTCGTTTATACTCTAGTCCGCGCTCTGGGGACTTAGAGTACTCCGCTCCGCACTCTGGGGATTCGGAGATTCGAAGTCGTTTATACTCTAGTCCGCGCTCTGGGGACTTAGAGTACTCCGCTCCGCACTCTGGGGATTCGGAGATTCGGAGTCGTTTATACTCTAGTCCACGCTCTGGGGACTTAGAGTACTCCGCTCCGCACTCTGGGGATTCGGAGATTCGGAGTCGTTTATACTCTAGTCCACGCTCTGGGGACTTAGAGTACTCCGCTCTGCACTCTGGGGATTCGGAGAGTTGAAGTCGTTTATACTCTAGTCCGCGCTCTGGGGACTTAGAGTACTCCGCTCCGCACTCTGGGGATTCGGAGATTTGAAGTCGTTTATATTCTAGTCCGCGCTCTGGGGACTTAGAGTACTCCGCTCCGCACTGTGGGGATTTAGAGATTTGAAATTTGTTTGCACGGGTCTGTGCGTCGTACAGAATTACGTAATTTGTCATCCAACTATAAGATATTGAAACTTCATAGAGAATACGGCTTCAAGCCTTTATTAATGAAAATCAACTAAACTGCCCGATTACAACTTTTGAAAAGAAACTAAGTTATGACTGAATGGAAATAACAGTGCCTAAAACAAGAAGGAAAACATGCTAAATGTAATAGTGCCGCAAATGTTCACTGTTCCATGCTCGGGGGAGTGTCGCGCCATCAACGGTCACTAGCTTGAATGTTCCTTCTCCAAGCTTCCGTTCAATGGCGTACGGACCTTCCCAGCTGGGATTCATGCGTGATGGTACCGGGAAGACTCGTTTCAGAACGAGATCACCCACATCAAAGGTTCTTGGGCAGACTCTGCCGTCGTAGTAATGCTTGACTCGATGTCTGTGCGCTGCCGCCCTTAATTCAGCTTCTTCACGCTTTTTGTCGACGCAGTCCAGTGATTCCGGCAAGAGGTTTTGGTTCGTCTTGGGATCATAGTATGTCACTCGGTGCGATGGAACTTCAAGCTCCACGGGTATAACGGCTTCAGAGCCGTATGCCAAGGCGAACGGAGTGTGGCCGGTCGCGGACTTGTGGGTAGTTCTATACGCCCATAATGCTGTCGGGAGTTCATCTACCCACTTGCCTCCAACCTTCTCCAGACGCTTCTTCAATATGGACTTGATTATTTTGTTAACGACCTCGACTTGTCCGTTAGCTTTTGGGTGTGCAACGGCGGCGAACTTTTTCTCGATGCCGTACTTTAAACAAAACTCTTTGAACTCTCTACTTTCAAATTGCGTCCCGTTATCCGTGATGATGGTGCGTGGAAGGCCAAAGCGGCATATAATGTTTCGTACAACGAAGTTAATGACCTTCTTTGAGGTGATCGTGGCCAAAGGCTCTACCTCAGCCCATTTCATGAAATAGTCGACTGCAACTATCGCGTATTTCGCACCACCTTTGGATATAGGCAAAGAGCCGATTATGTCGATCCCCCAGATTGCAAACGGCCAGGGACTAACCATTTGTGTGAGTTCCGTTGATGGAGCTCTCGGGATTTTCGCATATCTTTGACACTTGTCACACTTTCTCGCGTAGTCTGCGGCGTCCCGGTTTATGGTTGGCCAGTAATACCCATAGCGGAGGATCTTCTTTGCCAGCGTTTGCCCCCCAGTATGGTCGCCACATTCCCCTTCATGAACTTCTCTTAAGACCCGCTTTGTCTCATCATGAGCGATACATCGTAACAACGGGACTGAGAATCCCTTTCGATACATTAACCCATCCTACATCACGTATCGCGCGGCCTTTCGAAGAACCTGGCGTCTTTCGCTTCTTTCTTCTGGTAAAGCCCCGGTCGTTAGGTACAGTTTGAATGGGGTTATCCACGAGTCCTTCTCGATTTCTGTTTCCAACACACGATCGACTTTCATCTCGTCTATGCTCGGGGCATGCAAGACTTCGACGGGATACAATACCATTTGTTGCGCATCGTCGGTACTCGCGAACTTAGCCAATAAGTCGGCTTCTTTGTTCTGTTCGCGCGGGATATGTGAGATGTCATAACGCTCAAGATTTGATAGTAGTTCTTGGACCTGAATGAGGTACGGAGCAAGCTTTCGTCCCTTTGCTTGGTAGTCTCCTCGTACTTGGTAAACCACCAACTGCGAGTCACAAAAGATTTCGACTGATTCGATCCCGAGTTCCCTGATGAGCTTCAAGCCAGCGATCAGTGCTTCATATTCGGCTTCGTTATTTGTAGCCGGGAAATCGAGCTTTAGGGCATAACAGATCGATCGGTTTTCCGGAGTTACAAGAACTACGCTCGCGCCGGAGCAACGGTCGTTTGATGCACCGTCAGTGTATAATTTCCATCGAACGGGGGGAATGATGTCGTGATCGTCCGGTTTGATGGGTATGGTAAACTCAGCGATGAAGTCTGCTAACGCTTGCCCTCGGATGGCTCTCCGTGGTAAGTACGCGATATCGAATTGGCTCAACTCGATGTTCCATCTTAGCAATCTTCCAGAAGTTTCCGGCCGTTGGAGTACCTGCCTCAGGGGTTGATCGGAATAAACACCGATTGAATGTGCTTGAAAGTACGGGCGAAGCTTTCGTGATACAATCACCAAGCAATAAGCCAATTTCTCTATTTTAGGGTAATTCCTCTCGGCCCCTGTTAAACGTTTGCTAACATAATACACCGGCTTTTGGACTCGATCCTCCTCTCGTACCAAAGCCGCACTTATCGCATGTGGGGATACAGCCAAGTATACGTACAACATCTCATGGTCAACTGGTTTTGATAGCATTGGTGGGCTCTCCAGATGTCTCACCAGATTCCCGAATGCTTCCTCACAGCTAGACGTCCATTCAAAATTTCTCTTTCCTTTCTTTATTATGTCAAAGAATGGGATGCACTTGTCAGTTGCCTTGGATATAAATCGACTCAGCGCAGCTACTTTTCCGTTCAAGCTCTGTACCTGCTTTATAGTCCTGGGCGCTTGTACATCTCGAATAGCTTGGATCTTTTCTGGGTTGGCTTCGATTCCCCTAGCGTTGACGATGAATCCCAAAAACTTCCCTGATGCAACGCCGAAAGAACACTTCAACGGGTTGATCTTCATGCCATAAAACCTGAGTATGTCGAACATTTCAGCCAAGTCTTGAATGTGGTCATTTGACCGTCGTGACTTCACGAGCATGTCATCCACATAGACTTCCATGGTTTTACCCAGCTGGTCCTTGAACATTCGATTCACCAGACGTTGGTAAGTTGCTCCAGCATTCTTCAATCCAAAGGGCATCACTACATAGCAATACAGTCTGACATTTGTAACGAAGCTGGTGTGTTCTTGGTCCGGAATATGCATTGGGATTTGGTTGTATCTTGAGTACGCATCCATGAATGACAGTAACTCGTGTCCTGCGGTGGAATCGACCAACTGATCGATCCTAGGCAATGGGAAACTGTCCTTAGGGCATGCTTTGTTCAAGTCGGAATAATCTACGCAAGTCCTCCATTTCCCATTCGCCTTCTTTACTAGCACGGGGTTGGATACCCATTCAAGGTAGAGGGCGTCGCGGACGAACCCATTTGCTTTGAGTTTGTCCACCTCCTCTCCAAGAGCGGCGGATCTCTCCGGATCCATTCCTCTCCTTTTTTGCTTGACTGGGACGTATTTCGGGTCTATGTTCAACATATGACTCGTGATGGCGGGAGAAATCCCACACATATCAGAATGCGTCCAGGCGAAAACATCAAGGTTCGCCCGGAGGAAGTCGCTAAGGTCTTCAGTCATTGCGGGGCATAGTTGTGATCCGATCTTCAGTATTCGCGAAGGGTCGTCACGGCTAACTGAAATGTCAATTGTTAATTCAGCCGGTGCCGCCTTCTCTTCCCTGGGTTTCTCATCGTCGTCTCTCGGATCTATATCTTCGTAGATCCGAGAACTATGCCCGAGCCAGGGCTCGGGCACTACTTGTCAATTATCCGCATTGAGGATGCGGACGGGATTGTCCGCAACCTTTCCCTTCTCCCTCCGGTGGGCCTCTCGGAGCTCGGCCACATAACAGGAACGACCAGCTTCTTGGTCGCCGTGAACAATGCCTACTCCTTTGTCAGCCGGGAACTTCAAAGTTAAACACCACGGGGCTAACGCTGCCCTAAACTCTGCCAGGGCCGGCCGACCCAAGAAAACATTATACGGAGAGTCCACATCCAAAACTACAAAGGGTAGAATTCGCACTCTCCGACGCTCGCCTTGTCCCAGTTCAACTGGTAACTCGACATATCCCACTGCATCAGTTGCAGCGCCGTTAAAGCCGTGAATACGAGCTTTGGATGGTTTCAAGTCTTTTGTTTCTAGCTTCATTTGATCGTAGGCCTTCTTGAAGATGATGTTGACTGAACTTCCAGAATCAATCAGAATTCTTTTTACATATGCTGGTCCGATCGTTGCAGATATGACCATGGGGTCGATGGTCGGAGCCTATACCTGATCAGCGTCTCTGCTTCTGAACACAATATCGTCTGTCATTACGCGCTACTGCTTAGCAGGGGCTCCGTCCTCCACGTTCGAACAACACTCAAAATCTGCATGCTTCAAGGAACTTGCATATCGCTCCATCTCCTGCCAATTCTTATCCGCGGGGTGAGGCCCGCCGATAATTGTATTTATGACCAGTCTACCAACGGTCCGGGCAGGCTCCTCAGGATGACGCGGAGCTGGTGCACGACCTGGGTTGGACGTTCCCTGTCCTCCTTCCTGTGGATCCTTTACAAATTCTTGCAACTTCTTCTGTCTGATCAACTTCTCGATAGCGTCATGCAGGTGTCTGCACTCTTCCGTGTTGTGCCCATAAGTTTCATGGAAGCGGCAATATTTCCCGGTCCGCTTCTGTTCCTCGGTTGATTCTTTCAGACGTGGCTTTCGGTATTGAAAAGTATTGCAGGTGGATAGGTAAATGTTTTCAAGTGGGGCGTTTAGCGGAGTGTACTCGCTGTAGCTTGGAATTCTCGACTTCCACTTTCCTGCTTCTTTTCTTTTCCCTTGACTCCTTCCTCCGGACTCCTTGGGTTGCCCAGGCTTGTTCTGGACATTGACTTGGACCTTTCCCGAGCTGTCTCCAGATTGCTTCACAGCAATGTTGCTCTTTATTGACTCTTGGACAGGTCCTGGCGCCTTATCTCGTCGTACCCACCTAGCTTCCTCTCTTCTTATGAACTGGTGTGCCTTAGAGTAGAAACGCTCTAGCGTAGCTGGAGGTTTTCCTGCCAGCCAGTCTCCAAACTCAGAGTCTGGATCCACACCTCTTATTACAGCCATCAGAATTGCATGGTCATTGGGATTACTGACTTCAGTTGCTGCTACGTGGAATCTTTGCAAATATTCCTTCAACGACTCCCCGGGATTTTGGATTACACTTGACAGAGACATCACGTCCTTTGGGCGTGTAGTGTGTATCCTGAACTGCTCAATAAACTTCTTTGCCAACTCCTCGAAATTTGATACGGATCGCGGAGGAAGTTGGGTGAACCACATAGTAGCGATCCCAGATAGAGTAATCGGAAAGCACCTACATTTGGTGGCATCATTCGCTCTGGCTGAATCCATCATCCATTCGTACCTCATGACATGTTGTCTAGGGTCAGTCTTTCCTTCATATGCAGGAATAGTAGGCATACTAAACTTCCTGGGGTACGCCGCTTGCAACACAACATCCGTGAACGGAGTATGACTTCTTGACACTCCCCAATCATCATTCGATAACCCCTGATTTTCCTTCATCAACTGCCTGATCATGGCTATCAGATCTGGTGTCTGTATGGAAGGCGGAAGGTTGGAGTCTGTTCTACGTGCCTGTCCATGCTGATGCCTCCTCTCCTGGCGATCTGCCAATCGTGCGTCTTGAGGTTCGACATCGTTAGCATTTTGATGATCTGGGCCTCTATCTTCCATCTGTATCCCGGTCCTGAAGCTTCCAGCTCTTGCTTGGTCACGATCTCCAGCTGTTCGAACAGCAGCATCTGCTCGCGCAGCATCAGTCTTACAGCGTCTGCGCCTGGGAGGTTCATCAGAGGAAGTAGAGCTGTCAGATGAGGAGTAAGCAGCGGGATTGCCCCCAGCATTCTGTTGCTGCTGTTGAGTAAGTTGTGCCATCAGGTTGGCATTAGCTTGCATCTGTTCTCCTAGTTGTCTCCTGCTTTCCCTAAGTTCTCTCATCAAGTCATTGAACTCTACTCTGGTGACAACTGGAGTCTGTTCTTGAGCGGCAATCCCTGCACTCGGAATCGCTGGTTGATTGCTAGGTCCTGCTTGTTGCACGCTAGCAGTCTCGCGGGCATCCGCGTTATGAGAAGCTGACCTGGTTCGTGGTCCTGCCATTGTAGAGCTATTGGTATGAACTCTGAGTAGAATAAATGGATGTCCTATCAGTGAGTCGGATCTTCCTTGGGGGATTTGTTCAATCCAGTAGCTTCAAAGCAGATCCTTGAGGTCTGAGAATTCAATTCTCAGTGAAAGCACCAAAGTGTTAGCACCAAAATTGGTCACTAACCTCATTCAGAAAGATTGTGTAGAGATATAAGTGATGAAAGTAAATTAAACAGAGAAGACAATGCTAATTTAAATGCAGAAAGTAAGAACACCAAATTTATAGTGGTTCAGCGTAATTGCCTACGTCCACTTTGTTCAACTTTATTGATTTCCTTTATGGTTGATTACAAATACAATTCGTGAATCAAATGCTTGAGTGAAGTTGTTAAGTAGAGAAGATGGGTCTTGAAAATGGGAGAGTCTCCCCGGTGTTTTCTCTCCAAAAAAGGATCCTTTTCACTGTGACCCTGCCCCTCTATTTATAGGCAAATATGGGCTGGACTTCCCAAGTGGGCTGGATAGCCGAACGCTCTAGCCCCAGTACAGTGGTCGCTGTATGCCGAACCAGGTACGCCGAACGCTCTGATGTCGAACGGTCCTTTCTATGCCGAACGGTGTGGTTGATGTTTGGGAAGTGCAGGATGTTTGTCAGTAGAAGCCGAGCGCTCTTCTAGATGCCGAATTCTCCTTGATGCCGAGTGCTCTTGTATGCCGAGCAGTCTTGATGCCGAGCGCTCTTGCTACTGAGCAGTCTTGATGCCGAGCAGTCTTAATGCCGAGCGCTCTTGCTGCCGAGCAGTCTTGACATTGAGTTCCACTGCATGCCGAACCCTGCTGGGTACTTCGCCGAACACTACTGGATGTCGGACTCTCTGGATGCTGTGTACTTCGCCGAACACCACTGGATGCCGAGTACTCTCTGACGCCGAGCGCTTTTGTATGCCGAGCAGCCTTGTTGCCGAGCACTAGTTGACGCCGAGTGCTGCTTGATGCCGAGCACCCCTGTACGCCGAGTACTCCTGGATGCCGAGCAGTCCTTCATGCCGAGCTGTGGCCAATGCCGAGCACTCAGTTGCCTGGTCAAATCTCCAGGAAACATTTATCTTCCAATTCAGATCAAAGAATTTATTTTAATTAAACACCCAAAATACAACAATTATTGGGTCAAAAAGTCAGATAACACCCTGCATTGGGTCAATTTGGTTGGTTCTTTGCACCCAGTTTTGGTGTAGCAGCTATATTTCGATTCATTCTCTTCTTCCAAGGGTTTCATAATTGGACATTAAACCCATTTCATATGATGGGAGTTGCCGGAGTATTAGGCGTTGCTTTGCTATGCGCTATTCATGGTGCTACCGTCGATGAAATCCGAATTAAACAAAATAAAAGTGAAGAAAATGAAGAGAAAGAGAATAAGACACAAAGTTTTTGTAGTGGTTCAACAAATTCTCCAGCCTACGTCCACTCAATCATTTTTTATCGATGTTTTCTCCCTGTAATACAATAATTACAACCAAAATCCGACCACAATCTAGTAGATCTCGACTTTGCTAGAGTTTCTAAGAGAAGAAGAGGGAAAGATCAAATTCCCAATCCCCTTTCTACATTGCTTTAGTCTCTCTATTTATAGTTGGAATCATCCGTCATAGTCCCCAAATCATGAAAGATCGGGAATGATATGAGATCCACGAAGATAAGAAAGAAGAAAGACATGATTCAAATTACCAAAATCATGTCGGTTACGACCATAATTATGGTTGGTACCAACCATATTTTCTCGATGTTAAAACACCTTTCATCATACTTGTCTTCTTCCAGTTGCTTGACTATAGGACCTATTACAAATCATGTCGGTACCGACCATAATTATGGTCACTACCAACCATATTTGATTTGCTCCACTTGGCTTCAAACCTTTCGAGTTGTTTCATACCATCATTCCAAGTATCCCTCTAAGTTCTTGATCCATTTCGTCTTCGTCTTGACATTCGGATTCACTTAGAAGCCGCTTGTTTCAAAGGCTAGATAACGCTTGGTACCGATCAAATCATGCCGGCACCAACCAAATTATGGTCGGTACCAACTAAATCATGCATTTTTAAAGCCTAGTCAAATCTTTAGTTTCTTCTATCTTGACATCTTCTAAGCTTCTTGACTCATTCCTTCATTGTTTTGTAGTGCAGTTTATCCATTTGAGTATATTCTAAGATTGTGGAAAATTTGCTGAAAGTAAAAATAATTATCCAATTAAGGCACAATATATCCAAAACATTATAATAACCAAACAACCATCCATAGAACAAAACATATATCAATGAATTTGATCTTTCATCAATAGTTATGTATTTAATATTTAAAATTCAATTAATTAAATTAATTAGTCATGCAAACATGCTTTTGAAAATAGCCTACAAATGAAGCAAACCCAGTGCCAAAACCTTTCGGAATTCCGCCACGAGCCCAATGGAAGAAACCGCACGTGAATCAAAGTTCATATTTGAAAGATATGGAGGTTAGAAGTTATGTGGTCTGATTTGCAATTAATAAAATCATATGGGCTAAGGTGAAAAATGTACCTTCTGCTTCCCCCTACCGTGCCCGATACCGCCCATCGTAACCCATTCTTACTTTTAGCCAAATATATTAATCTGGGCCCCATATATTTACTACTACAAAGTTTAA
The DNA here is from genome assembly GCA_030737815.1 of Allium fistulosum. NCBI lineage: Eukaryota > Viridiplantae > Streptophyta > Magnoliopsida > Asparagales > Amaryllidaceae > Allium > Allium fistulosum. Next base: position 705,473,214 of record CM060903.1, on the reverse strand, counting down.
CCGCGAAAGTATCCATGCTCCGACCACCTGAGACAACATCTGATAGAGCTAAGGTTATACCCTAGGGACAATTCTGTAATTTACTGTAAATTATTAACTCTATAATCAATTCTTATTTATAATAAAATGTGTTTTCTTTATGTTATATATTTGTTATCATGTGTTATAAATAAATAAATGTTTAATTAAAATATAGTTAATAGAAAATCCATAAATGGTGTATTTGTGATAGTAATTACAAATAGTTGCAATCATGAGTATTGTATCGCAATAAATATAATAAAGACATCATTTTAAATATTTCTAGTTAAGATGTGTCGAGACTAGTGTAACAACCCGCCTCCAAAATAGGTTTAATTTTTGACCCAGTAAAGGCCCATCGATCCTTACACCCATTTCAAAGCATGCTATTAGTTGGTAAAATTGATACAATGAACAATACACAAAGCTATCTATCTACACTGTCAGAATCTCACAGCAAAAAGGATAAAATATAATATTAGAAATAGTACCCATTATATAGTAATTCAAATCTTAAAACATAACATAACGTCTCAGTATCTGGAATACAATATCTTAACATAATAACATCAAGTCTGAAATGGGTACATCAAATATAAAAAAACAAAAATAGATAGATAATTGCCACAAGACACCATCTCTGCCTTCATCTCCTAAATCAACACCGTCTTCTCTAACCTATGTTGTAATGAGGAGGGAGTCTGAACAACAATGTCTGGTGAATAAAATCTTGAGTCTTTCCATAGTAGTATTTGGACAATATAATTTAGATAAGAATATGTCTTATGCATCCTAAGTATATCCTACATGAAATACTTCCAACCATAAGCCTTAAGGCTCTACAGTCCAATTCTATAACCTACACTTTTCCAATCTAACTCTATGACTCACCTTCAACTACAGACCAAAGAGCCTTTCCAGTCCCATGCATCTACCGTCAATCATGTCCTAACAATGTGAGAGAAAGTACCCAAGCCACTTAATATCTTTTCAATGGGAACTAGGCAAACTCTGACCATTAATACCTATATCCTAGGCAGTCCTCGTCATTTAATACCTAATCCAAGGCAAACCCCCCTCTGGTACTCTCTAGCTAACATCGCATGAAATCTCATTAGGCCACTTAATACTTCCTTATGGAGAGGCGGACCCTAAAATAGCCACTTAATACCTCGAACCCATAACGGACCCTCCCCGAGATTTCCCACTACTAGGCCTAAATGATAACCCCGACCATTTAATACTTCCTAAGTAGGAAGGAGACGGACCCTACAACAGTCACTAATACCCTCGACCCCAAAGCAGGTCCTACGCATTATGACCTATAATCCAAACTGTGACATCTCACATTAGTCCGTCTATTCATAGGCGTCCGTAGCTAGATTAACTGGGTAGGCTTACCTTATAGAATTTAGGGCTAACCCCGCATACTCCCTAGGTACTTATTATGGGCAATGTCTCACATTTGTCCTAAAATCACACCGGTGGTAGCCAGATTAGTTCAGCAGACTTCTGTGTGTTTTTGACTGACATAACATCTCTATAACATAGTCATAATTTCCACTCTCCTAACATACTACCATATATATCTCACCACATTTCACATTAAGGCCTTATAAGGAAATCTTCTTATTCCGCCTTTAATTATAAATTACTTTCAACAATTATCTCAATTTCTTTCCAAAAGGGTTTAATGCTAATTACCAACTTATTTATACTACATGTTTAATATGTTAATAATTATATATTATTTATACGCTAATATATGTATATATAAATAAGTAACTAAATGCTTCCATGCATACAAAGATTTTGCGTCCTATACTAATCGTTTAAATGTCAAAACTTCCAATTTTATAGAAGTCTACCTCCATACCATAACATACAAATGAGCTAATATCCTTAGCCCAACAATAGACTTATTTAAGAAAATAGAGTCAACTACCAACTTATTTTATATTAAAATAATAGAATTAGCACCAATAGAACCTACAATTCAAACCCTTTACACTCTATTCAACTTCTGCATATAAAATGAAAAAGGAATTCATATTTAAATTATGGAAATAGGCGGTGCAAATTATGAGTAAGAGAATCTGTACTTTACACACCATTTACTAACTTATTTCCCTTTTACAAACCTTATTCACATCGAAAAAGAAAAGTGAGAAGTTGAATAGAATGTAAAATATTCAAATTGAAATAACTACAAAAATTCCACTATTTAATATATAGAATAATTGAGATTCCAATAAGGATTAACATTCTGCTTTGGGGGAATTTCGGGGTTTTAGTTTGGTGTTTTCATGAACAAAATTTCCCAAGGCATAAATCAAATCCAACTTATACTATACAAATACTAAAAATGAGAAAAATAATATTTCCACTCATTGATGATTCCCAGCTTTCTCTTGGATGTGATTACGCCTGTTCCTATTCTCATTTTAGACTTCTTCCTTTTGAAATATACAATTGATTGTATATGAATTAGATTCAGAATTCCAGGGATGGAGAAGAATAGATTTAGAAATTGAATATTAAATAGCAAAAATCCCTTACCTGAAAATTATATGAAATTCTGAATCGTACAGAAGAAATTGACAGATCTCTACTTGCGTTCCCAAATAATTTGTGAATAAAAGCAAGGGGGCTGCCTCCTATTTATAGCAGTTAGAAGGCACCAAAACCTTCGAATTAAAGTCAGTTTAAAATAATAAAATCCGAGCCATTCCTGGCTTAAAATAACCTTAGCTGCCTCAACTACACCGATCAATCGATCCTACCTAGGTGGTCGATCACTAGCGGCTAATCAGCCTTAGGAAGGTGGTCGACTGGTCCTAGTGTATTTGGAAACATATGAATGCTACCATTTTTATTTTCATTTAATTCTACATTTATTTTACCTTTTACTTCTAATCAAGGTTAATATATTTTTAGATTTCAAAATTTTAAATTTAAATTCATTTTGAATTATTTTAAATTCGAAAACTTCAACCGTTAATAACTTTTCCTTTTGTGCTCCGATTACAAAACTTTATATATGAAAATTGATCAGAATATCATCAAGAACGCAATGGCATAACTTCCATGGCGAGATTCCAACATTTACAAAATTTCCATTTTTACCTTATTATTAATTAATTAATTTTTTATTAATATTTATGGGGTATTACATTCTCCTCCATTAAAAGAATTTCATCCCCGAAATCCCTAAGGGACAGTTAGTGTAACATGCACTCAATATCCATGTTATATAACCAAGTTATCTACACAATCATCTACTCAGCCAAAAGTGCAATGTGATTATGTATGCAACATACTATAAGTGAGCTCAGTCCTAGCGTGAATGAAAGATTGTGACATATAGGCTTGTATGCAAGCATCCTAAATATGCTTAAAATTCTACGTGAATGCAAAAATAATAGTAAAAGTATGGCAGCCATCTCCTATATCAAATTTAGCAACCATGATGTAACTAAGGCCTAAATTTTGAAGAGAAAAAGCTTACTAGAGAAAAGCTCAGGATAAGAAGTTCTCCTCTTCTCTTTAGTTTCCCATGTGCTTTCCGCCAGATTATCTTCCTATTGTACTTAGACCAATCTAATTTCTTTGTTGCAGAGCTTCCTAGTTCCATGCTCCACTATGCTTGTAGTGGCACGGGATGCTATTGGCTCCGTCTTAATATCTACTAATAGATCGGGCTCTACTATAGCAGCGGTGTCATAAAGGCATCTCCTTAAGTGCGAAACACGAAAGACGTCATGGACTCCCGCCAGCTTATCCGGTAGCCCTACTCGATATGCAAGTTTCCCAATTCTTTACAAGATCGAAAAAGGCCTAACAAAACTTGGCGCCAACTTCCCTGACGTACCAAACCTCATAAATTTCCTAAGAGAGGAAACCTTAATGAACACCATGTCTCCTGACTCAAACCCCAATTCCTTACTTCGCTTGTCCGCATAGGACTTCTGACGATCCTGTGTGGCCTTCATTCATTGCCTAATCATCTCTATCTTTTTCGAGGTCTCGCAAATTAAATCTAGTTCAATTAATTTTTTTTAGTGGTTTTCCACTAATAATTAGGCTATTTGCATGGCCTATCATATAACGATTCGAAATGTGCCATGCCAATCATCGCTTGGTGACTATTGTTATAAGCAAACTCAACTGAGGGTAAGTGATGCTCCCAATATCCTTCAAAATCCATGATGCAAGCTCTCAACAAGCCTTACAAAATCCTATTTGCTCTTTTAGTCTGACCATTGGTTTATGGGTGGTAAGCAGTGCTAAGATTCAATATGGTTCCTAAAGCTTACTGTAAACTCCTCCAAAATTTGCTAGTGAATTAGGGATCCCTATCACTAACAATGCTAACTGGGATTCCACGTAGTTGTACCACCTCTTTAATATGAATTGTTGCTAGAGATGTCGCAGTCCTATTGCTCATAATAGGAATAAAATAGGCTCTTTTAGTGAGCCTATCTACTATAACTCAAATAGCTTCATTGTCTCTTTGACTTCTGGGCAACCCATCTATAAAGTCCATCGATATATGCTCTCACTTCCAAGTCGGTACCTCCAACAATAACAATCCTTCGAGCTTTCCTTGCTCTGCCTTTATCCTTTGGCATGTCAAACACCTAGAGACAAATTCTGCTACACTCTTCTTTATCCCCGACCAAGAGAAAATTCGCTTCTTATTCCTATACATCTAATCTCCTTTAGGTGAATGGTCATCCTAGAATGGTGACACTCCGCTAGCACTTCCTCCAAAACATTATCAACCATAGAAACACAAAGGCATCCATCTCTTTTAAACATCCTATTTCATTAATTGCATACCTACTGCCATAGGGAAAATGCTCCACTCTACTTAGCTTGCTCAAAATATCTACTATCTTCGCATCCTTCTTCTACTCATGCCCGATAAGGTCCATCAACGTATGCCTAACTTCCATGGCTGCCAAATATCCTAGATTGGGTTCTTTGGTGGTCGGAAATTGAAATTCGAGAGGAATTCCAATTGCCTCCACTCATATATAGCACCTAGAGCAGAATGCCTCTGGCTAAGGGCATCGAGGACAACATTCCCTTTTCCTAGGGTATACTATATCTCAAAGTCATATGATGCTATGAACTTCATCTATATCTTTTATCTAAAATTCAAATCGTTTTAGGAAAATAGGTATTTAAGGGATTTGTGGTCAGTGAACAACTCAAACCTTTCTCCCAAAAGATAGTGCCTCCACATCTTCAAAGCAAAAACGTAGACACTAACTCCAAGCCTTGAGTTAGTTATCTCTTCTCATGGTCCTTCAACTGCCTACTCGCATAAGCTATCACTATACCCACTTGCATAGAAACAACTCCTAGTCCCATACCACAAGTGTCGATGTAAATAGTGAAAGGCTTCGTCCCATCGAGAATAGTCAGTACTGGCATGCTAGTCAACAGCTCTAGCTTCTTGAATGCTTTCGTGCATTTCTCTTCCCATGCAAAAACTAGATTCTTTTTAATTAAGCGAGTTAGTGGGACTACTATCTTTGCGAAGTTCCTGATGAATTTCATATAGTAACTCGCTAGCCCAAGAGAACTTCTAACTTCCATGGCGTTCTTTGGAATCTTCCAATCTTGAATAGCTTCCATTTTTGCAGCGTCTACAAAAAATCCCTTCTCGAAAACAATGTGTCCAAGAAATCTCATCTCCTTCTTCCAAAAGTGACATTTTGCGAATTTAGCTTTAAGTTGGTGCCTTCTCAAAGTCTCTAATACCATTATTAAGTGATTTTCATACTCTTCTTCACTTTTAGAGAATATTGGGATATCATCCATAAACACTTCGACAAATTTATTCAGCTGCCTCCCTAAAGACTGTACTCATCATATCTACAAAGTACGCAGGGGCATTCGTTAATCTAAAAGGCATCACTTCCCATTCATACTATCCATCCGAAATATAAAATGTGGTCTTTTACTTGTTATCCTCAACCATCCTCAATTGATGAAATCCGATGGTTAAGTGCAACCGAGAAAAGATTTTAGCTCTAACAAGTTGATCAAACAAATCATTTATTCTAGGTAAGGGGTGCCTATTTTTCTTAGTCAAAATGTTGAGTTCTCTATAGTCAATGCATAGCATTAGTGAGCCATCTGTCTTAATGGCAAAGATAACAGGTGCTCCTCATTCACAATTGCTTCGATGGATGAATCCTTCCCGTAATAGCTACGAAATCTGCTTATCTAACTCTCACCTTTCCTTAGAGGCCATATGTCTTAATGGTAGAGCAATAGGTTTAGCAGTCCTTCTCAAAATCGATCCTAAACTTGATCTCCCTTTGGGGAGGGACACCTGAGACTTCTTCAAAGATGTCAGGAAATTCTCAAACTACGAGTATGGATGAGAGCTCATCTTGTGATAGGCTCAACGAATATAAATAACTTAACTCAATTGAGTTTTAGGGTGTACAACGAACATATATATCTCGCCCCTTACAACTCCTTAGCCATACAATACTCCTATTGCAATCTAAGACATCCCCATAATAAGATGACCAATCCATCCCTAAGATAAGGCCATACCCCTCAAAACTAAAAATGTACGCATTATATACAAAATCGACGTTACATATGCCCACAATTAGGTCTTTACAAATTAAAGAAAGATACGTCGACCCCCAATACGATTTGATAAACTATTGCGTCGGTGATAACCTGGGTTTTTAGACTCAAAGAGTTAGCTATATTTCTAGCTATGAATGTATGCGACACTCTTGAGTAAAATAGGGTACGAATAGTATGTTCAGGGATAACAGTTGTACCTTCCATTGTGGCTTTTCATTGGTATCTTGGAGGAGGTCAACTCAAGATAGAAACAACTTCAATGGCATAAGCTCGCCCACTTTGTCCCTCCTTCGCAAGCTTGGGACACCAATTCTTATAATGTCGCTCTTTATGGAAATGATAGCACTTCCCCTTAAACTCCTCCCTCATCAAACTCAAGATATGTCCTTTCTTTTGGCACCTTCGACAAGTTATACCCTTCTTCTTGATCTAGTCTTATCATCCAAGCTCCCAAAGTATATGTTAACCCAAAAAATGGATCAACACCCTGGATTAAGTATGAAAGCACCAGTCCTGTTTATCAAAGGAAATAAAATACGAAAAGCAATAGTAAATTGCGGAAAATGTAAAGTGACGAGATTTTTATAGTGGTTTGGTTGTTATTGAAGCCTACGTCCACTTTATAGTTTTTATTGATCAACTGCCGTTGCAAGAGAGTTTGAATTACAATATGATTCCTCTTCTTCATGTTAGATTAAGCCACCATTGTTAGAAACAAAAGGAGGATCTTAATTTTCTCTTAATGGCTATTATGTGGGAGAAGAGGAGTGAAGAAAGAATAGCAGAGCTTCAGCAGAGATCAAGTTTAGAACCCCTTTTCTATTGGAGGTAGGATGGTATTTATAATAATTAGAAAGCACTTGGATCAGAACCATTACACCAGAAGCCTGTGATTTTCCATAGGAAGAAGCATGAAAAATTTGGAGTGATTCCAAGCTAATTTTTTAGATCGGATCGGTATCGATCCAATTGGATCGGATCGGTACCGATCTAAAGAGTTGTGCAATTTTTGCACATCTTCTTTTCGGTTGGCTTCGCGGCTTGCTTATAAGGCTCTCTATGTAATTTCATAGCTTGTTGACTTGTTTTGATGATGATTCACTCATGAGTTTGACTGAACTTTAGTTTAGATCTGATAAGTCTCTACTTCTCGAACTTGGATGCTTGGATTGTTACCGAACTTGGTAGATGGACTTAGTAGATAGGTAGAAACATAACGCAAGTGGTTTAGAGAAACCTTAAACCAAGATTTTAGATCGGTACCGATCCAAAGTGTTGGCATGTTTTTGGTCAAACTTTCAAGATTCCTTTGTCTCGTGCTTTTAGGCCTTCCGGTCAAGTCTCGAGTCGTTCTGGCTTAATCTGAAGGTTCTAACTCCTTTTGAATTCTACTAGGTTAAAAACCCGGTTAACATTTGCCCCAGAGCATGCTTTCATTGAAAATAAGGTAGAATGGTTTATCTTTCGGTTTCTACTTTATGGAGTTTCATTGGTCGTATCTAGCCACCTTGAGTAGTTGTTTATGACATGCCAACTAACCGTCTAGTCCTTGGTTATGAATCCCATTATTCGTAATTACGGAGTGATCTTGACTTGATAACTTCCAGGATGAATACAAACATCGAGTAGTCTGAACGGATGAAATTTGAAGTCTTTCGGAGGATTATATTTGGATCGGTACTGATCCAAGTACTTTGCAAATTTCTCCCGTTTTCTTCTTTCTTTCCTTTTTTTATAAAGGGTTGGATCTCCCATTCTCTCACTTTACCTTGTTGAGCTGAGCCGATCTAAGTATTCTGAGTTGCCGTCGATCTAACGTCTGCCATCGCCAGAGAGCCACCACCGTTAATCTTCGCCTCTATTACCACTTGCCGCCACATCCTGAAGCTGTCGTCGCCGTTCTACTATCGTTCCTTTCTCCGTTTTCAATCATTGTCGATCCGATCCATAAATACCCTAATTTGGTTTATTTTTCACTAGTGATCAACCCACTTTTCTCCATTTTGAAGGTTGGTGATTTAGATTTTAGCGTAGTATCAACGATTGGCGATGAAGTTGCGTTGGTGACGAATACATTGGAAGATTCGAGCTGATTGTGACTTAGTGTAAGAAGATAGTAAATTGAGTTCTAAGTTCTTCTCGGAATGAAGCTAGGGTTTTGCCCCGATGCTAGATGTGTTTTGCTATCTTCATCCACAGAGTCAGAATTAACTTGTACCGAGTTATACAGTCGGTCCCGACACAATATCTTACGGATTGATTTTGGTTTTTCTAGGAGGTGATAATAGCTTAAAGTAGCATCTTATATGCATCTCAGGCTGCTATCACTTTCCAGAGAACTAAAATCGACTTATGCTGAGAATTATCTTCCCAATTTGGACCCATCAATCTATAGTTGCCCACTTTGGATTGGTCCCGTCATTGCACAACCAGTGTACTTGGAATATAAAGAGTTTTCCATGTCGCTTCGAACAACGGATCTGTTATTGATCATTGGTCGTTAACGGGTAAGTATAGAAGAAAAAACATTAACAAGTGATATGGACCGCTCTTTCTGGTGTGAGTGAGTCATCTACACGGAATGGTTCTTTCACAGTATTCGGGATGCCAGATCCATTCTCACTTAGATTACACATCGCACACACCCACGGTTAATACTTGGGATCCGATCGGTGGTTAGTACACGTCCATTATCTTTCGATTTCAAGTATCAACTATGCTAGGGTTTATAGTTTAGAGATTTGGTGCACCTTACTATTTTGAACACAAGCTTTCTTATATAGAATGATGTGCAAATTTTCTTGGCGCAAGTCAGTTGAGGGAAGCTCACCTATTTCTGAGGCGTAGTCTTCGTCGATCCCAACGGGGTCTGCTACTCCCATAACTTCGGGTCAATATGGCTGTATAATTCTAGTTGGCCCTGTCGGTCAATAGCACTCCTCTGAACTTCAAAGTCTTGCTCGATCCTATGGAGAAAGCTCCTTCTATCCTTACACACAGGATGTTGCAAAGCATATGCTCGTAGTATGGTATCCTGGAGGATAACGTGCTTCTACCGTCGAGAGAGGAATTCGCTCATAGGCCACCTTCGGGATATGTGGCTTGTTACCGCTATATGTATATGTACGACGCAATGCTCCCGTTCAATCATTTCTTGATGACAATGCTTCAGAATATAGGGTTGGCCCCGTTCCAAATTCTTCCAAATAGGTACGCCATGCTGACGTGCTTATACATTCTGTTTATGCAGGCGCTTAACCATGCCTCGAGCTTTGCTGAGTGGAAGTATCTCTTATTATTCAAAAAGAGAAAGGCTAACCCATTGCTTGTTTATATTGAGGCACAACGCAACCGGAAACTCATACTTGATCTTCCCAGCAAGGTACCTGCATTCAAGAATCAGTTCTTCTTCGCTAAATGTGCAGAGGGATTCACCCGTCTATGGACCACGGGGGGTAAGTTTATTTCACTAGACTTGGAACTTCCTCTAGTTGCTACAAGTCTTCTGATTGATCGTATATTCCTTATAGTTCTTCTGAAGATTAACAAGGATCCCGAGCTTAGCACTGTTCTTAGCACCCTGAAAGCAGTCGATGCTTAGGAGTGCACAATCAGGTTCTTGCTCATAGACGAAAAGCTCCACCGATATGGGCTCTTACACCATGGGAGGTCCGTTGGATTTGTTAGTGCTCCCTCCTGCTCCAAAGCCTGGGCCCACTCTGTTTTTTCTTCCCATAATTCTGGTGAAGATGATGATGATGAGGAAGAAGAAAGTGACCAATCTGATGGGTCAGAAAAGACTTCTGAAGAGATCCACGTTCAAGTCGGGGTCGGCATTCCACTCAAAATGCTATCGATCCTGAAGGAAAAAGAAGAAGAGTTTGTTCAACAAGCGGGCAAGGCTCCATTGATTGAAGGAAAGGAGGAAGAAGAGATCAGCGAGGGGCACCCTCTAAATGCAAAAGAAATAGGTTGGGATACTGACATCGAAGGGGGTGATGTCCATTTAGGCATTGAGGCCTCGGATTTGAGCCCCGAACATACTCCCTCACCTCCTTTGAAAGAACGTACTAAAGAGGCTTCTCCCAATAAAGAACCCGTTCCCAACCCTTTACCGAAAGGTGCCGATATTGACTTGGGAGATACGAGCGACATTTTTGTAAATATGGGTGATTTGATGGAAGACTTTGCCTCGAAAGGGTTGCCTTCCCAGCTTACTCAAACCATCCCAATAGGAATCGATGCCCTGGCACTAGTCGGTGACCGCTCTGGTTTGTGTATTCTGCTGGGGTCGTTCAATTATAGCACACACTTCACTAGGATCATACACTTTATATTATTGTTATTTTCTAGGTTATTTTAGTCTATCAAATGCCTCTTTCCTAAAGTCGTTTACAAAATTTGCTACAAGAATCATGTCTTGTGGCTTTTATAGTGATCTTGATCGAGTTCTAGAGTCTTAACATTCACAGAGACATTATTCCAGGTATCACGCTTCCCGGGAGACTGATGAGGAAAGGAAGAAGAGGAAGGATATGGAGGCAGAAGAGCATCGCCATGCTCGGAAAGATCAAGGCCGTGATAGAGGAAGTGGCATGAGAAGAGGAAGATCCCGATTAAGCGGGAAGATTTATCAAAGAAGCCAAAAAAAGACCAAGGGCAGAAACCCGCTTCACAGCTTTCTGCTTCTACTGGAATGACCTTCTCCACTCATGCTGCTATGACCGTCTCTCTCCCAGTTTCTATGCATGCTCCTTATATTCTCCCCGCTGCCCCCCCTCACCCGCAGGTTGCATTTCCCAACTTATTCTTAAGGGGGGTTGTTTTCGATAAGCCGAATTTGAAATTGGTCCATGCAAAGTCTTATTCATCCCATCTACACGCGACTCGGAGCGGTTTGGAGCAAGCTAAGAGGTGTGAAAAATTATGCATGCATCTTTCCACTGTTAATCAAAACAATTACCAATAAATTCTCTCATTCGAGTCCGAAAAGGATAAGTTCAAGAATCAGCTTGCAAGTGACGTGGAGATATGAGAAGCCGAAGAACGAGAGGGATGATGCCCTCAAGAGAGAAAGTAAAAGTGCTTTTTTATTTAAGGAGCTAAAGAAGTCCACCGACCATGCAGCACTCATTTTTAGAGACGAAATAAAGAAGTGTCACACTGACGAGGCGGCCTTAAAAGAAAAACTGAGAATAAGCGAGACGATGGTCGAGACGGAGAAGAAAACCGTCACCGAACAGACCTAAGAGATTGCCTCTCTTCGTGAGCAAATTTCGACTCTTAACACTGAGAAGAATCTGCTGGCGGCCAAGAAGGCTAGCATGGAAGCCAGCTTTTCAGAAATTCAAGACACCTTCACGAAGAAGATGAAAGGCTTGGATGCTATTATTTTAGGCTTCTATGTTAATTTCGTGCTACATCAGGGGAGCCTCAGTTACTTGGGCCCGTTGTTCCCTCGCACGCTTGTTGTAGTCTGGAAAGAGATTCTGGCCCGATTTAAAGACATGGGCAGCAGTTACACCGAAGAGGAGTTGGTTCAGGCATACTTGAATGAAGAATCCTGCCCAGCTTTAGTGGAAGGCTAGAAAATCTTGAGGCTGGAAAGGGAACGTGAAACCATCAACGCCACAACTACTGCTAAGGTTGTTACTGAGCATTTTCCTTCAGGCCCGAGTGAGTCGTCTTCGCATCTTCATGATGATGAGGGGGCTGTTTCTACTTCTCTTGTAATCGTGCAACTATCTAAGGAGGGTAACGGTGAAGGTTTTGAAGTTGTTTTGCATGAACAAACCCCCACAGTAGGTAATTTTCTTATCTCTCCCGTGCTTGAAGACTTTCAATTCACACCTGATGAAATTGCCGAGATAACCATCCTTTTTTCTAACATTGTAGATTAACCTTCTCTTCCTGCTGAGTTGCCTCTTCGTCACGATGCTGGATCTGTTGCCATTCTAACTACATCGTTTGTCATCTCTGCATCCGGCTCGCAACCCCATTCGCAATCCGAGCAAATTGCAATGCTGCATGGTTCGGATGACCCCTCCGTATCTCAAAAGGAAGGCTTGGAGGCTACCGATACACAGGAGCAGGCGGGTCAGGCTATTCAACCAGATAAAGCAGAGGCCAAGCAGCCGACGATCGGGCAGCAGATGATAGCGGTGAAGAAGGAGAAGGTTGAAGAACAAAAGCGGTCATCAAAGAGTTCTTATAGATCTTGCAAGCATAAAGGCAAAGGAGGGTCTGCCAATGACCATGTTTCAAAGAGCGAGATTTCCCCGGGAGGGGACAAACCTGAGAAGTTGCCAATCAGAGGTGGTAAAGGCGACCAGGGAAGCGGTGTGAAGAAGCCTTGATTTGTTTTTTGACTACTTTTTATACAAGTGTAGAGTCTGCACTTAGCATTTCCGCTTATAGTTGCCACGGCGGTGTTTGTATTTTCGCATTCTTGGCCGATATTTTGCAGGTACGGCCCTGTTGTTTGTTGCTGTACATTAAAAACATTATAAGTAATAAAACTATTGAAATTTTGATTATAGCATTATTTTGCCTACTTATCTATGTTTCGTGCACTTATGCCAGTTTTACTTATCACTGTTTTATTTAGCCCCATAATTACTGCCAGAATTCTTTGTTTGGAGTAACAAAACCGTGAAGTATTTGCTACTTTGGTTGACTATTGGTATGTGCCCACTATTTCACAGGATTGTTTGCTCTGAACACTTGACAAATGACTACTGGATCTGAGCGATTCCTCAGATGTCTATAACCGAATCTATTTTGCGGTTCCTATCTTTGGGAAATCGTGATTCGAGCATCTCGATTCCGCAGATTTTATCGATTAATGATCATAATTCTTTGCTGATTCGTAGTTGTGCGACTATGCTGGACCCATGTCGATTACTTTTGATAGTAGGAATGGATTGATTCTTGTTATTCCTGCAATAGATGAGTTTTTTGGCATTGCCGGGACAATACCGGTAATTAAGAGTGTGCGCGGCTTATGAAATGCATGGCTTTGAAAAGTGTGCACGGCTTATGAGATGCGTAGCTTTTGGGATCGATATGACCCGTCGATCCGGAGCAGTTTGGAATCTCTTGATGTTACCAATCTTCAGGGAACGTGAGGAGTTTGTGTTTCGAGAGCGTGGTTCCATGGCTCAAGAAGTAATGCGCGACTTATTGGGATGTACGGCTTTGATTGGGGCCTTCCCGGTGTTGCCAGAGCAACACTGGTTCTTAGAAGGCAAGGATCGAGTTCCGTCGATCCAATGGCTTGAGTCGATTTGCTGAAGTCGACTCGGTGGGTAGATGGGGCATACTTAAGTATGGTTCCACTATTTCAAGCAGTGATTGGATGGTTTTAAGTCGATTTGACCCCGTTGACTCAGTAGGTTACTTTTGTGAACATGGTTTTATTGGTTCAAAAAGCAAAGCAATTTTATTAATAAAAGTTGGGCAAGTTCTGCATATTTACAATGCCTCTGGTATTCGAAGATGGCTTATTTACGGGAAATAGGAAATACAAAAGATAGTCATGGATAAAGTAAATACGTAGCAATTCGCTATTCCAAGCTCGGGGAATTTGAGTTCCATCTACAATTGTTAGCTTGAACGTGCCATCCCTTAGCTTCTAGTCGGTCGACCGACCTGGTGTTATATGCACAGTGAACACAATTTTGATATAAAATGTCTTGTGTGCGTGTGTGACTATTTGAGGAATGATTTTAACATTATTCTAAGACTCAAATAAAATAAAATATCCATACTAATCTCTGGATTGTAAGATTATCTCCTTTGTAGTGCACGGTATGCACTTATTCTCTTTTTGTCGCTTTCATATAGTATTCTCGTCGTATGATCTCTTAAGCTTGTGTCATGAATCAAAACTCATGAATCAACATTCTCCCCCTTTTTGATTGATGACAATACTTATGTGACGAAGTAATATTGACATATATATTATAGTTCTCCCCCTGAATATATGGCGACTTTTCTGCAAAAATTCGTTAGTTTGCATACATTTCTCCCCCTTTGTCATCGACAAAAAGGAATACTTATAACAAATTAAGGTAATGCAAAACATTTAAATTTACATGGTACGTTCTTGAGCTTAATTAGAAATAATTTAAAGATGTTTGCTTAGAACATAACATAACAATAATTAAGAAACAAATAAAGTACAAGAAATTCTTGAAAGCAAATAAATTATAAAATTACTACAATTACTCCTCATCATCGTCGGTATCCCACTCTTCTGGATGAAGACTTTCATCGAGAGGAGCCGGTTCCTTACCCCGTCTTTGAGTAGTAGGTGCGGGAGTTGCCGATGTGCTGGAACTTGTGTTATCGGATGTAGACCAAGAGAAATTTGGTGCTGGTCTTTTTCCAGGAGCAACAAATGAAACATCGGCTTCAGAAGTACATGATAAGGCATCCCATAAATTTACGAAGAAGCCTTTGATCTTCTTGAAACGCCCATCAATTTTTCGAAGGCGAGAATCCAAAGCTAGTTGATTTTGGGCCAAAATATCAATGGCAGCCGCTGTGCTAGTACCGGGAGGTGGTCTTTGGATAGAGGTTTGACGAGTTATACATTCTGTAGAATGAGTGGATGGATGAGGTGTAGAATAGCTGCGACGTAGTTGTTCTCGTGGAATGGTACGCCATTGCTGAAAGGTTGAAATTTGGGATGGTGCATCGGGTAACTTCATTAATTTTATTATTCGTGAGTCAAAGGTACGAACTTTGGATGTTTCGGATTCCGGAGCATGAGTGACAAAGTTGTTAATCAACCGCATTATGTATTCTCCATAATAGATATGGAGCATTTTTCCTTGGTTGAACGTAAGGAATTCATCCATAAGAAGTTGTGTCCAATTTACCCGAATATTTCCACACATAGCATATAACGCCTTGAAGTTTTCGGGATATACTAAGTGATATGACCCTCCTCTTGGAACAATAGACTTCATCATGAATCGATGAAAAAGTCGTGCTTTAGGTCGGAGAGATGAAGTTTGCCTTAAATCGGTAGCATCATCTTCAAAGAATAGATGACTTAGGCGGTCACGAGTTGATGTATTACAGTCTACATCATGTAATGATATTCCACCCGGTCGAGCATTTAAAATATGATTCATTCGATCAATGGAGAGAAAAATCGAAGTGCCACAAACCGATGTCCAAACACAATTTTCAGTGTTTCTCGGTGGATTTACAAGGTTGAGATTTGCTAAGAATAACTTGACCATTATATGATTAATTTTCAAGTTGTTTTTCCTATGGTCAAGAAAAGCATCAAGACCACTTTCAAGAGCGGCATTTTCAACACCGTAGGAGGTAAAATCAGGATAACTTACAAAAGACTCCTCAAAGATTTTGGCATCTTGAAGCCTTATCCATCTTTCTAAAGCTTTTTCACTTACTAGCCAAGAAGCAATTTGAGAGTCTACAGGAGTTGAGGAAGATTGGCCAGCAGTAGTCTTAGATTTCTTCTTGGGGGCCATTTTTCTTTGAAGAATTTGAAGAAGTTTAGGAAGGTTGTAATGGGGGCTAGGGTTAAAATCTGTTTTGGGAGAGTAAAGTGAAGAGGTGAGATAAAAAGGTGAATGGATGGGTTAAAATATGTAGGCAATTTCAGCAGAAAAGCTCGTTCGGTCGGCTGAAATTCCTGGGTCGGTCGACCGAGTTGAGGTTCATAACAGTGCTGAAACTTTCGGGAAGAGCTTCGGTCGACTTGTGCAGGGTATTCGGTTGACCGACTTTTAAAAAAATGTTCTAACATCATTTGGGAAACAAGTTCGGCTGACCGAGTCAGGTTGTTCGGTCGACCGACTTGTAAGAAATCTGTTTTTAAAAACTTCTCGGGACAGCTTCGGTTGACCGATTCAGATTTTTCGGTCGACCGAGGCATGTGAACAGACAAGTTTATGCTGTTTGTTAAACAAGAATTATAGAAATATAATTATATTATAGCATCATATATATCTATACATCTTATTAAAAAAATAACATATATATATTAACTTATAGCCATGGTGCATCAGCATCGACGTTCCCATGAATTTGGAGATGGAACGTTTTCTACCGGTGACCATATTGGAGCTATTGGAGATTGAACATGGTCAGAAGGAGATGGAGTTCTGTAAGAAGGTTCAGCAACATCATCTTTCTTAGATGAACAAAATTTCATGGCAATCTTTTCAAGGAAGCTTAAACGTCTTGCCGTGACTTTTTATTCGTAATAAAGTTCCCTTTGCATATTCATCTGTTGATGTTGGTAGTAATGAATTTCATCAATCTTTTGTTTGGTTGATGGAGATACTACCATTTCCTTTTTCCCTTTCTTTTTATCAGGTGTATAACCTGTATGGGAGTCTTCCCATGGTTTCCACCTGTGTCGAGGGTCATTATCTGGAGAGGAGAATTCTAAAACACGATTAGGCATTGGAAAAGTAGGATGTGGACCATTTTCGAGGATGCGATCAGAATAGTCGTCGTCCGGGGATGTGTATGAAAGATGAGAATTTTCAGAATTGTAGACGTCATCGTTAGAAGACATTTTTGTCTCAAGTTTTGTTTTGTAAGAAGATTTTTGTATTTTATGTTCTATTCAATAAACATATGTATGTATATATAACCATTTATTTTCTAAAAAAATAGTGGTTTAAAAACAAATTTTAGTTTTAATCACAGAACTTTTTAAACAAAAAACTGTTTGTAAATGAATGATATACAATGCTTTAGAGTTAAAAATAGTTTATTCTGAAATTAAGTTTTAATGGTACAGATTATAAAAAGAGCTGGAACAAGAAACACCCATAGCCCAAGTGGCTATACTACAACATCTAACATATAAGTCAGAAGTCATGAGTTCGAGTGCCGCTTTGGTCAGAAATAAATTAATTTTTGTTTTTCCATATTTTTTCATATTTTTATTCATAAGTCTTTAAACGACATTATACCTAAATCTCGTCTTAGTTTTATAAAAGTATTTTCATTTGTGGTTTAGTAAAAATGTCAGCTATTTGATTTTCAGTGTTGATAAATTCTAGATTTATTAATCCTTTTTCCAAACAATCACGAAGAAAATGATGACGAATATCAATGTGTTTTGTTCGTGAGTGATTGACCGGATTTTTAGAAAGATTTATTGCACTGGTATTATCACAATAAATTATTGATTTTTCAAGATGACAATTAAAATCTTGTAATGTCTGTTGCATATATACGACTTGTGCACAGCAGCAGATATATATTCTGCTTCACATGTTGATAAAGAAACATAGTTTTGTTTCTTACTAAACCAAGAAACTAAGGAACGTCCAATAAAGTGACATGTTCCGCTCGTACTCTTTCGATCCGTCCGACTTCCTCCAAAATCAGCATCACTATAGGAAACTAATTCGAAAGGACATTCTTTCGGATAAAATAGTCCGAAATCTTTGGTTTTAGTTAGATAACGAATAATGTGTTTAACTGCTCTCATATGTGATTCTTTGGGATTTGCTTGAAATCGAGCACATAAACAGACACTCATCATAATATCGGGTCGACTCGCTGTTAAATAGAGTAAGGAACCTATCATACTACGATATAACTTTTGATCAACACTTTTGCCATCTTCATCTCTATCGAGATGAATCGTTGTACTCATAGGAGTTGGTTTGGCAGCAGTGTTTTCCAGACCAAAACATTTGATTAAATTATAACAATATTTTTCTTGATTAATAAAAATTCCATTTTCAATTTGTTTAATTTGTAGTCCAAGAAAATATGATAATTCTCCCATATGAGACATTTCAAATTCATTTGTCATTATAGTTGAAAGTTCTTGACATAATTTTTCATTTGTCGAGCCGAAAATAATATCGTCAACATATATTTGAATTATTAAAATATCTTTATTAGTTTTCTTAATAATGAGTGTTTGATCTACTTTACCGATTTCAAAGCCAGATTCTAATAAATAACCTTTAAGACGATCATACCAAGCACGTGGTGCTTGTTTTAGACCATATAACGCCTTTTTAAGTTTATATACATGATCTGGAAATTTTTCATGATTGAACAAAGGTGGTTGTTCAACAAAAACATTTTCTTTTATGAATCCATTTAAAAATGCACTTTTAACATCCATTTGATATAGTTTAAAATTATGAAAACACGCATAAGCTAATAATATTTGTATTGCATCAAGTCGGGCGACTGGAGCAAACGTCTCTTCGTAATCAATTCCTTCTTCTTGATTATATCCTTGCGCAACTAATCTAGCTTTATTCCTTGTTATATTTCCTAGTTCATCTGCTTTATTTTTAAAAACCCATTTAGTACCGATGACTGATTGGTCACTGGGTCTAGGAACGAGTTCCCAAACTTCGTTTCGTTCGAATTGATTTAATTCTTCTTGCATGGCAAGTATCCAGTAGTCATCAGTTGAAGCTTCTTTTATATTCTTAGGTTCTATGTTAGAAAGAAAAGCTACATGACCAACTTGATTTAATTGATGTCTGGTTTTAACATTCGTATTAACTTCTCCAATTATATTTTGCACAGGATGATCTCTTAAAATTCTAGGTGGAGTTTTTATTATATTAGAAGTCACGTTTGTATTGGTTTCATGAATATCAAGATTTTCATTTGTACTATTATTCTCATTCTGAGTAGATTCATCATCAGAATCAATAGTAACACTGGGATTTATATTTTTAAAATTTTCGTTGAAAGAAACATGTAAACTTTCTTCAATAATTTGAGTTCGTTTATTATAAATTTGATAAACCTTGCTTCGTTCCGAATATCCAACAAATATACCTTCATCGGATTTTGGATCGAATTTGCCTAGTTGATCTTTAGTATTTAAAATAAAACATTTGGAACCAAAAACTTTTAGATATGAAATATTTGGTTTTCTTCCATTTAGAAGTTCATATGGTGTATTTTTAGTTAATGGTCGAATAGAAACGCGATTTAGTACGTAACAAGCAGTAGCTACAGCTTCTGCCCAAAAATGTTTCGATAAAGTTGTTCCATTTAGTAAAGTTCTTGCACATTCTTGTAACGTTCTATTTTTCCTTTCTACAACTCCAATTTGTTGTGGTGTTCTAGGAAAAGAGAAATTATGGTTAATACCTTTCTTGTTACAAAATTGTTCAAAAACTTCATTTTCAAATTCGCCTCCATGATCACTTCTTATATTTTTAATTTTCAATGTTTTAATATTTTGAATTCTTTTAACAAAAACTTTAAAATTATCAAAAGTATCACTTTTATTTTTCAAAAAGAAAATCCAAGTATATCTAGAGAAATCATCTACAATAACAAAAACATATCTATTATGGTTAATAGATTGCACTTGAGTTGGACCAAAAAGATCCATGTGTAAAAGTTCAAGTGGTTGTTCTGTAGATATTACTTTCTTTGATTTAAAAGAAGATTTTGTTAATTTTCCTAATTTACATGCATCACAAAATATCTTAGTTTCGAATTTTATATTGGGTAACCCTTTAACTAATTTATTTTTAGCAAGTTTGTTGATGGTATTAAAATTGATGTGACAAAATCTTTTGTGCCAAAGACAAGAATCGTTTTCTTTAGCTACTAGACACAAATTTGAATCATTATTAACATTCATATTTAGGATATAAATATTTTTATCTCTATTTCCTTCGAAAATAATGTTGTGATTTTTATCAAAAATGTTACATTTATTTTCTGAAAAAGTTATATTAAAACCTTTATCACATAGTTGACTAATACTTAATAAATTATGTTTTAAATTTTTAACTAATAAAACATCAGTAATGAGAGGTAAATTAGATGTACCATTGCTATTGACATTGCCTTTGCCGATGATATATCCTTTTGAGTTATCTCCAAAGGTGACTGCTCCTCCATTTGAGTATATAATGTTTGACAACATTTCTTTCTTTCCAGTCATGTGTTTTGAGCAACCGCTATCTAAAATCCATTTTCCTCTCTTCTTATGTGGTACCTGCAAAAAATTTATAAAAAGTTGGTACCCAATCTTTTTAGGGTCCTAAGAGTTAGATCTTAGGAAGCCAAACCCATACGGGTTCAGAATTCCCTTTATAGACATAATTTTTGTTATTATGAACAGTTTTCATAAAACTTTTGATATGTTTATTCCTTATCAATATATTATTTGTTTTTGGAATCCATATCTTAATAGTTTTAGTATTTGAATAAACTGTTTTCCTAATATCTTTCTTAATTTTATTATTAATTTTACTTTTAGCAAAATTATTTTGTTTCTTAAATCCTAGTCCAGATTTATTGTTAGAAGTTTGAGAGTTTTCTAGTATACTAGAAAGATTTTCTCTTCCTTTATTGAAATTAGAAACATTTTTAGAAATATCATCAAATTTTATTTTAAGACTAGATTTTTCTAACTCTAAATCCTTAATCTTAGATATTAAACTATTATTTTCAAAAAGTAACACATCATTTTTATTTTTCTGAATTTCTAGTTCCTCAGATATTGACGTAATTTGAGAAGATAAGTTAGAATTCGATTGTTGAGAGATTTCAAGTTCTTCTTCTAATATTACCTTCTCATCTTTTAACATATCTACTTCTAAAACTGTTCTATCTAACTTTCTTTGCAACTCCTTATTTTTCTTTTTAAGTTGTTTTGTTAAATTTACTAATTCAGAATTTATTTCAATTAAATCTTCAAAAGTAAAATTACTTACATCGTCTGACGAAGCCATGAAGCATACATTTGCTTGTTCATTATCACTTTCACTCTCTGATGAGGATGATGAGTCAGTGTCGTCCCAAGTGACTGAAAAAGCTTTTCGTTTGGTTTTGTCCTTCTTGAAATTATTCTTTTTACGATCTGGACAATCTTTCTTCATGTGTCCTTTCTTATGACATTCATAACATTCCATTGTTGAAGATGATGGTTTGCTGCTATTGGAATTGTTGTTGGAATTATTTTTGTTTCCCTTGAATTTGTTTTTGTTGAATTTCAAAAACTTTTTGAAATTTTTAGCGATCATTGCCATATCTTCATTATCTGAGTCAGAATCATCTTTTTCTGCTTGGAATGCCACATTTTTCTTTTCTTGTGCTCCATTTCGTTTTGCCTGCAAATTTACTTCGTAGGACATTAAATTACCTATCAATTCTTCTGGTTTTAATGTTGACAAATCAGTTGCTTCTTCAATAGCTAGGACTTTTCGTTCCCATTCGTCCGTTAAAGAATTTAAGATTTTTGTAACAACATCAAAATCAGTAAACTTTTGTTCTAGTGATAATAAAGCATGATAAATATCCTGAAATCTAGAGTACATGTCATTTATAGATTCATTTGGCCTCATTTTAAAATTTTCAAATTGATGTTTCAACATAGAAATTTTGCTCAATTTAACTTTGTTCGTTCCTTCATGTGAAACTTTAAGAGTTCTCCAAATTTCATAGCCGGAAGTGCACATGTTAACTCTATTAAATTCATTTCTATCTAATGCACAAAATAAAATATTCATAGCCTTAGCATTTGATGTAGCATCTAATTTTTGTGTGTTACTCCAAGTCGAGTATTCTTCAGTAGGAATTGTGTATTCTCTTTGTATAATATTTCAGATATCAAACCCACTTGATTGCATATAGATTCTCATTCTAGTTGACCAGTAATTGTAATTTATACCATTGAAAAGTGGAGGTCGTGACGTCGATTGACCTTCTGTAAAACTAGAATTAGTGTGAGTGTTAACATCGTTAATTTGTGTGGTTGCCATATTACTAGAAATAAGTAAATATCAAATAACTTTGTGATGGTTATAAGATGACCTTGCTCTGATACCAAATGAAAGTGTACGTGTAATACTAAGGATCGTGTAATATGGTATGTTAATGCGGAAACTGGTAATAATAGTAAATTACAAATTAAAGTAAGCACACCAGGAATTTTTATACTGGTTCGAACTTCCCGTTCTACGTCCAGTCCCAGAATACCCTCTGGATTTAAACTAAACCCCTCACTTAACCCGGAGGAATAGGTATACGACACCTGAGCAGCCGAACAGGAATTTTTCCGCCTCAACAGCCGAAGAGGACTTCAACTTAATACAAATAGTTTGTTGACGAATGTGTTCTGAATAACACTGATTGTCTTTTGATAGTACAACTTTCCTATAATCAAATCCTCAAGAGTATATATGTGTGTGAAGATTTAGAAGGAAGATAATCACGTAGAATCGAAGTATATGAATAAATTCAAGGATTCTAGTGATATTAAGTAAGAATGAATGCTTTTATTTGCAGAAATGAATAGAGATTAGATTTCAGAAATATAAACAAGAATCGGTGATTGTAGAAGTGAATTGAATATGTTTATATAGTTGTAGAAGAGTTGTAATCTTTCATGAAGAGTTTTAGTTAACAGTTGTGTCCATACCTCTTGAAATAGAGGACATTCCTCTTTATGAAATGATTGTGTCTCTTCAGAAAACTAGCCGTTTTTCTCTGGTCGGTCGACCAGAAAACCTGGCCGGTCAGCTGAGTTTAAAAACGTATTCAAAACAGAAAGTCACTGTGCATATGATACAGGGTTGGTCGACCGAGGATCCTGGTCGGTCGACCGACCTGGTGTTATATGCACAGTGAACACAATTTTGATATAAAATGTCTTGTGTGCGTGTGTGACTATTTGAGGAATGATTTTAACATTATTCTAAGACTCAAATAAAATAAAATATCCATACTAATCTCTGGATTGTAAGATTATCTCCTTTGTAGTGCACGGTATGCACTTATTCTCTTTTTGTCGCTTTCATATAGTATTCTCGTCGTATGATCTCTGAAGCTTGTGTCATGAATCAAAACTCATGAATCAACAATAGGGCCCTTCCCAGTTTGGTCCAAATATTCCTCGTACAAGGTAGACCTGTTTGAGGACAAGGTCTCCCACTTCGAAAGTGCGGTTATGGACTTTGGAATCAAAATATCATGCGACCCTTTTCTAGTGAGAATCAGTCCTTAACTCGGCTTCTTTCCTCTTCTCATTGACCATATCGAGCGACTCAAGTAGGAGCTGCTCATTTGTCTTTGATTGAAGTTTTACCTTTGATCAGAGGGGACTTCTAGCTCGACTGGGATCATTGCTTCTGAACCATACGCCAGGGTGAACGGGGAGTGCCTGGTTGAAGATTTGTGTATTGTCTTGTAAGCCCATAGTGCAAGTGGAAGTTCATCAACCCGATTTCCTTTAGCTTTAGTTAGCCGCTTTTTGGTGGTGGACTTGATGGTCTTGTTCACTGCTTCCACTTGCCTGTTTGCCTGTGGATGTGCAACAGCGGAAAAGCTTTTCTCAATTCGGAAGCGTTTGCAAAATTCTTTGAATTCAACGCTTTTGAATTGAGTCCCGTTGTCAGTGATGATATTTTGTGGCTCTCCAAACGTGCAATAATGTTTTTAGTGACAAAATTAAAAACTTTTTGTGGTAATAGTGGCCAGCGGTTTTGCTTCAGCCTATTTGGTGAAATAGTCAACAGCAACTATAGCATATTTGGCTCCTCCTTTGACTATTGGCAGTAAGCCAATCAAATCAATTACCCCGATTGCGAATAGCCATGGGCTAACCATCTATGTTAGCTCTGTCGAAGGAGTTCATTTGATCTTCCTGAATTTTTGGCATTGGTCGCACCATTTGGCATAATCTGCTGCATTGCGGTTTGCTGTTGGCCAAAAATACCCATATCAGAGGACTTTCTTTATGAGGGTTTGCCCACCAGTGTGATCTCTGCAATCGCCTTCATGAACTTCCCTGAGGATTCTTCGGGCTCGTCATTGGTCACACACTTGAGCAAGGGGATAGAGAATCCCCTTCGGTAGAGCATCCCATCCTGTACTACAAACCATGATGCCTTTCGAAAGAGCTTTTTCCGTTGATTCTTGTCTACAGGGAGTGTTCCTTTGAGTAGGTAGTGCTTGATTGGATTCATCCACGATTCCGGCTCTTCGGTTGTTTCAAAAATCCAATCTATATCCATCTCGCTTATGCTTGGAGCTATCAGGGTTTCGACTGAGATTAGCCCCAAGGACCGAGCTTCTCCGGAACTGGCCAGTTTGGCTAGATAGTCTACCTTCATGTTTTGTTCTCTCGGGATATGAGTTATGGTGTAATGATCGATGTCATTCAGCAATTCCTGCACTTTAGATGGATACGGGGCACAATTCTCTCTCTGAGCTTGGTATTCGCCTTTCACCTAGCAGATGACGAGCTAAGAGTCGCTATAGATCTGGACGAACTCTATCCCGAGTTCCTTCACAACTTTCAGCCCAGCTATAACTGTTTCATACTCCGCTTCGTTATTTGTTGCAGGGAATTCTAAACATAAGGCATAGCAAACGGATCGCCCTTCGGGAGTTTCGAGAACTACTCCATCCCCCAAGCAGAAGTTGTTAGATGCACCATCGACGAATAATTTCCAACGTGTTTCCACTTTCGAGTCTATTTCTTCTTCGTTATCTCGTATCGTAAACTCAGCAATGAAGTCTGCCAGGGCCTGCCTGTTGATCACCCTTTGCGGATGGTAAGTAATTTCATATTGACTCAACTCGATGTTCCATTTGATAAGCCGCCCAGAGGTCTCAGGGCGATACAACACTTGCTTCAGGGGTTGATCTATTAGTACTTTGATCGGGTGTGCTTGGAAGTATGGTCATAACTTTCTGGATGCGATCAAGAAGCAATATGCTATTTTTTCCAATTTCGGATAGTTCTTCTTGGCCCCAGTGAATCGTTTACTAATGTAATATTCAAGTTGTAGGATCTTAGCTTCTTCTCATACGAGCGCAACACTTAATGCATGAGACGAGACTGCTAAGTAGATAAACAAGTCTTCTCCGTCTACCGGCTTGGATAGAATATGCGGAGTTTCCATATGTCACAGTAGCTCTTCGAACGCAGTCTAACAAGCTTGATTCCATTCGAAGTTCTTCTTTCCCTTCTTTAGCACGTCAAAGAACGGTATACGTTTGTTGGTTGCTTTTTTGATGAACTGGCTTAGTGTTGCAACTTTTCCATTCAATCTTTATAACTCTTTCTTGTTCCTTGGGGCCTTGCCTTCCTATAAAGCGGTAATTTGTATGGGATTTGCTTCGATGACTCTGGCGCTTACAATAAATCCCAAGATCTTTCCAAAGGCTACCCCGAACTGACATTTAAGTGGATTGAGTTTCGTTCCATATTTGCAGAGTATTTCAAACATCTCGGCGAGGTTGTTCAAGTGATTTGCAGAAATGCGCGATTCAACCAACATGTCGTCTACATAAACTTCCATAGTCTTCCCGATTTTCCATTTGAACATGGCGTTCACCAGTCGTTGGTAGGTTGCCTTGGCATTCTTTAACCCGAATGGCATTACTTTGTAGCAGTATAATCCCATATCAGTAATGAAACTGGTATTTTCCTAGTTAGATTCATGCATCATGATCTGGTTGTACCTTGACTAAGCATCCATAAATGGTAGTAGTTAATGTCCAGCTGTCCCGTCCACAAGTTGGTCGATTCTAGGCAGAGGAAAGCTGTCTTTTGAGCAAGCTTTGTTTAGGTCCGAATAGCCGATACATGTTCGCCATTTTCTGTTGGACTTCTTGACTACTGGGTTGGATACATATTCAGGGTTTGGTTCATAGCGGATATAACCGTTCGCCATTAGCTTATCCACTTCTTCTCTCAGTGCATTGGACCGTTCGGGTCCTAGGGTGCATCTCTTCTAGATCACTGGTGTATACTTGGGATCAATATTAATTGCATGACATGCAATCTCTGGTGAAACTCTGCACATATCGAAATGTGTCCAAGCGGATACATCTAGGTTGGCGCAAAGGAATTTGATGAGTTCCAGTTGCATCTGGTTTCCAAGATTTGATACAATCTTCAGGATCCGTGTTCGGTCCTCCATATCGACTAGGACAGACACCGTCAATTCTACCGGTGCTTCCTATTCCTTCCCTGAACTCTTCTTTCTAGGGTCCAAAGCCTTACCAAATCAGTTGTGGTCTCCAATCCAGGGGCTGCTCTGTAGTTGCTATTCGGTAGGTTCATGAATGTGGTGAGTTCTCCCTACATTCTTCCCCTTTTCATTTCCTCTAGACTCGCATAGTTCTGCAATGTAGCATTCTCTAGCGGCACTTTGGTCTCCTTTGATCACCCCAACTCCATTCTGTGTTGGAAATTTCATTGGTTAGATACCACTAAGCTAAAGCAATCCTGTAATCTACCAAAGTGGGCCGACCTAAGAAAGCATTGTATGTAGATACTTCATTTACAATCACAAAGGTTTGGATGAGGACGACTCTTCGCTCACCTTTTTTGAGTTCTACTAGTAAATCGATTGTTCCAACAGGCTGCTTAGGTTCATCAGTGAATCCTTGGATCTTCGTTCGACAAGCGGATATGTCTTTCATACTAATCTTCATCTGGTTGAATGTTTGTTTGAAAAGGATATTCACAGAACTGCCACTGTCCATCAATACTCGTCGGACTATGGCTAGTCTGATTCCTATTGTCACGACCATGGGGTCAAGGGTCAGAGCTTCTATTCCTTCAGTATCTTGATTATGGAACACTATGTCATCGTTCAGGGTCTACTGCTTCTTGGAAGGAGTTCCGTCTTTAATCACAAAGCATGAATCTTTCGAAGCGTGTCTTAATGAGCTCGCATATCACTCTATTTCTTTCCAACTCCTTTGCCCGGGATGAGGTACTCCATATATTGTTCTGATAATAAGCCTCTGGTCGGTCCATCTGGATTCCTCTTCGCTGGTTCCAGCTTGGTTTCCCCTATCTCTGGGAGCTTGGAGTGTTGTAGACTGGTCAGAATTTTGTGGCTTCCTCACAGACTATTGAAGCTTGTTTTTCGAATCAGTTCTTCAATAAAGTTCTTCAAGTGACGGCACTCATTCATGTTGTGACCATGTGTTTCATGGAAATAGCAGTACTTTTCGGAGTGCTTTTGTTGTTCAGTCGCTTCCTTGTTGGGCGGCTTGTACTCCTCCATCCTTGTGTCGCAAGGTAGATGTTCTTTGGAGTATTATTGAGTGGGGTGTAGTCTTCGGGCCGAAAGCCTTTATGTCGCTTGCTACTTTTGTTTCACTTGGTGGACTTCTGATTCATCCTTTTCTGATTCCATTCCTTTCCCATGTTTCCTAGGTAGTGCAGGAGGTATTTGCGTCTTGGTTCGATGCCATACTATTCTGTCCAATGTTGGTTGGTTGTAGGTTAGAAGGTCTTCCTTCTAGCTCTTCTGCTTCTTCCAATCTCAAGTACTGACTCGCCTTTTGATTAAAGTCCTTCCTAGTGGTAGGTTGCTTCATTTTGATCCATTTCCCGAATACAATGTCGGGATGGATGGCGTGGACCAGAGCCATGAAGACCATATCTTTGTTTCGATTACTTACTTCAATGACCATGGTGTTAAACCAACTCATGAAGGATTTCAAAGATTCATTACGTCCCTGAAATAGCTCTATAAGGACATCACATCTTTTGGTTGCACCATGTAAAGCCTAAACTGATCAAGGAACCTCGTTGCTAATTCATCGAAAGTGGAGATGGAAATAGGTGGGAGCCTGATGAACCACATGGAAGCGATTCCCTCTAGAAAGACTAGAAAACATCTATACCAAACAGCATTTGAAGCATTCGCTCCGTCCATGTACCAACTGTACTTATACAAGTGCGGTTTCGGATCCTTAGCTCCATCGTAGGATGGGATAGTTGGCATAATGAACTTTTTAGGATATCGTTCATTCAGAATGTCATCAGTGAAGGGAGTCTGGCTTGGGGTGGATCCTCATTCATCATCTCTCTTATTCTTACTTTCATCCATTAGGCGCTTGACCATATACGCGATATACGCCTCGGATGTCCGGTGATCCGTGGGTTGGTTGTTAGTGACTGTACCAAGTGTTTGATTTTGCAAACGGTCTTGGTTAGTGGGATGAAGCCTAGGTTCTCCTATCTTTGGGAGAGCCACTCCCTCGGAGTTTCGTTGGCTTGCGGTTGGTCGTACAAGGGCAGTTTGGACCTCTCTGCCGATATTTAGTACGTTAGTGTTCTCTTTCAACTCGTCATCGTCAAGTTGTTCTCCATCTTCAGAGTCCGAGAGATCCAATCCTATATCTTCCCATAGGGTTTTCATCCCCGAATTCAAGTTTACAGTGGTTGCTTTGCAGTTGGTGGAGTGCTTACATTTCCTTCTATGGTGATTCCTGCAGCTCCACCTACTACCCCTTTTTGTTGATGCTTTCTGTTTCTCCTGTTTAGGCCAGAAATGGAAGAGTTTTCCTGCTCTATGGCAGCCGCGGGCTCTGGCATGGTTCTCGGAGTAGCAAGTGATTGCATGGTCAGGAGGACATTTAATTCCTCCATAAGAGCTTTTTGGTTGTTTTCCATCTTTTCATTAATGTCATCCACCATCTTGTTTAACTCACCTCTGGTGACAACTTCATGCTGGATAGAAAATCCCGGCACCTGGTCTCTTATGTCGGCGCCATTGACTTCAACCTAATGAGGATTGGTTTCCTCTCTTGCTATTACAGCTCCTATGGATCTTTCGGAAGCAGTTCTCTTTCTTCCTGGTGTCATTGATTCTCAACAGCTAATTTTCTAAGCAAAAGATTAGGGATCTAACTTTTGAACTTGTCTGATCTTAAATAGATAGCAAGATCTAAGCCTGAGTTCAAATCTCAATGAAAGCACCAAAATGTTAACCGAAAAAATGGATCAACACCCCGGATTAAGTGTGAAAGCACTAGCCCTGTTTATCAAGGAAAATAAAATAGGAAAAGCAATAGTAAATTGCAGAAAATGTAAAGAGATAAGAGATTTTTATAGTGGTACGACTGTTATCGAAGTCTACGTCCACTTTATAGTTTTTATTGATCAACTCCTATTACAAGAAAGTTTGAATAACAATATGATTCCTCTTCTTCATGTTAGATTAAGCCGCTATTGTTAGAAACAAAAGGAGGATCTTAATTGTCTCTTAATGGTTGTTGTGTGGGGGAAAGAGGAGTGAAGAAAGAATAGCAGAGCTTCAACAGAGATCAAGTTCAGAACTCCTTTTCTGTTGGAGGTAAGATGGTATTTATAGGACTTAGAGAGCACTTGGATCAAAACCATTGCACCAAAAGCCTGTAATTGTCCATAGGAAGAAGCATGAAAAATTTAGAGTGATTCCAAGCTAACTTTTTGGATCGGTACCGATCTAATTGGATCATATCAGTACCAATCCAAAGAGTTGTGCAATTTTTGCGTAACTTCTTTTCGGTTAGCTTTGTTGCTTGCTTATAAGGCTCTCTATGTAATTTCATAGCTTGTTGACTTATTTTGATGATGATTCATTCATGAGTTTGACTGAACTTTAGTTTGGATCCGATAAGTCTCTACTTCTCGAACTTGGATGCTTGGATTGTTGCCAAACTTGGTAGATGGACTTAGTAGAGAGGTGGAAACATAATGCAAGCGGTTTGGAGAAACCTTAAGCTAAAATTTTGGATCAGTACTGATCTAATTGGATCGGTACCAATCCAAAGTGCTGGCATATTTTTGGGACAAACTTTCAAGGTTCCTTTGTCTCGTGCTTTTAGGCCTTCCGGTCAAGTCTCGAGTCATTCTGCCTAAATCTGAATATTCTAACTCCTTTTGAATTCTGCTAGGTTAAAAACTCAGTTAATAATATACGCTTGCAATTATTAATTCAAATCTCCATCTCCACAAAACCTTCAACTCCAGTATACACCTTTCCTCCCATGTTAAGAAAGTCCTTCCACATCTTGGGACAGTGTATAGGGTAGGGTGCTGCTTCAGCAATCAGTGCAATGGGTGTCGCTAATGCAGCTTGATCAGGACTGAGAACTTGCCGTATATGCCTCAAATGTTGCTTGAACCATTCAGGCATCCCTCGAATAGTGGGTATCTCTTAGATAAAGGGGTTTCTAGCCTCAGAGGAATGATTTTCAGCCATAATCGACTATTTGTAGGTTTAAACTTTTAATTACAATTTCCTAAGACAATATTATTTGCTAAAATAAAGGATTTGCCTAGTGTGTTTGTGTATGTTCAATTAAGTGTGTATATATATAATAGGGTTTCTGAAAAATACTTTCAAAAATAAGCACTCATACGTAAACCTATTCCCATTGATCAGGCAAACTAAATTCTGATACCAAATGTAATAACCCACCTCGAAATAGGCCTAATTTTCGATCCAGTAAAGGCCCATCGAACCTTAGACCCATTTCAAAGCTAGCTGTTGTTTGGTAAAATTGATATAATGAAATATTACCCATTTGATATAATATTAGATATAGTACCCATTTTATAGAAATTCAAATCCAAAAACATAACATAACACTCAATATCTGAAATACAATATCTCAACATAATAACATCAAAGTCAAATATGGGCACATCAAATATAACAAAACATAAATAGATCGATAACTGCCACACGACTCCACCTCCGCCATCATATTCTAAATCAACATCATCTTCTCTAACCTATGTCGTAATGAGGAGGGAGTCAGAACAACAATGTCTGGTGAAAAAATTTTTGAGCCTTTCCATAAAGTACACCAGTATAAATTATTTCTGTTGCATCGCCTCATTTTCTTCGGTTGTACTAACAACCAAAGCAAATAGTATCATTTGCTTTGGTTCTCCCTTAACAATCGAAGCAATTGGTACATGCAAAGCGTTAAAAAATGCAAAAATGCAAAAATGCAATTTATTTCAGTTGTTGTTTATAACCGAAGTAAATGCACTGAAGCAAATAAGGTTATTTGCTTCTATTGTTGTTTATAACCAAAGTACATGCACCGAAGTAAATAAGGTTATTTGCTTCGGTTATGTTAGCCACCGAAGCAAATAGTATCATTTGCTTCGGTTGCTAACATAACCGTCGTAATTGATTGTAGGCCCTCCTTTAAACATTTCGTGCATAAATTTTCAAACTCGTACCCGATTTAGTCACCACCAAAAAAATTTGCAAAAGGAAAAAATAAAAATGGCGGTGAGGCTACTTAAATCAAAAGTCCTAATCCCCAAAACGCAAAATGCCATACCATAGCCCCTGGGCATATCGTGCAACCTAGCGAGCTCCAGATGAGGTGGTGCTGGAGGTAGCTCGATGGGGATGAGACCATTTTAAAATTTTGGATAATGGAAGATTAGTCCAGCTCTCTATGAATAAATTGTCTGGTATTTATTTAAAATTGAATTTGAGTTTCTTTTCTTCTGAAAGTTTTACATGTATTGGTGATATATCGTAATTTTCGAATTAGTTACAAGTGTTTATGCATCAGTATTATATACTATTCATGTATGATTGAATAAACTTTGAAATGCCAAAGTTAAAAAACTTAGTACATGAAATTATGAATAAAAGCATGACCGACCCATGGTATACATACAAGTAAATTGTTATCATGGATAACAACAAAAAGCGTGAAGAAAGATTTGAAGTTATGGAAATACTTAATTTGGTTCACTAACTTTTTTCAGTTTATTTATATTTACACCAACAAAACTGAGGCAGATAACCTTATTTTTTTAAGCTTTATACACAACCTTTGTATACATACAAATTTTTATTTCTCATTATATTGTGAATGGAGATAACACTACACTCAATAAATTATTGTCGACCAAAATGGATAAATGAAAATAAAGATAGATCATTGTAATTTTTTTGATGCATATAGAATTGATAAGCAGTGCACTACGTGATTAGAAAACATATAGTAGATTTGTGCAAAATGGGTAAGAAGACTTCACAAAGTAAGCAACAATTATTAAGAGTCCAGTATATAGCAAATAAGAAATGCATGATCTATTGTAATTATGATGAGTTAACTACTTTCCTATTTTTAGTGGATTAAACTTTTGATGTCAGCTCCATGATACATAATTTCACGATGTATATAGAATTAAAAGAAGGATAAGCAAGCAGTTGCACATAAGTTTACAAAAAGCATGGGATGAAACTTTTTCTCCCCTTAAAGCAGTAAAAATCTTACTTCAGACCTTGTGATTACCATGTGTCTTGTTTATTTTGATAATATTTTGTAATTTATTGATTAGCTAATGGGTTTGTAGTAAAATTAATCATTCATCGATTAAAAATAAAAGGTGGTTATACAGAAATCAAAATAAAGGGACAGGCTTCTGATTTCCCAAGAGTTGTTACTTTGAATCAACATACCATCTATAATTGAATGTATGGTTTTTGATATACCACATATTGAAACCTTCATTAGACCACACATAGGATCAGGAGCTACCTGTTATAAAAGCTTATAATATATTTACTTTTTTAAGCAACTTTATAATGTTATGTGAACTAAACTATCAATAGGAAAGGGAAAATTCATTAAATGAGTTTAATATTTTTTAATATCGAATTAGTTAGCTATTTGTTCAAAAATATATCGTATTTTTTGTCATTAACATATAATAATTATGTTACTTAATGGCTGAAGTATCATTTATACTTAACTAATTTGAATGATTTTATATGTGTATATTCTGTAGCAACGCCACTTCAACTAAATCTAAATTGTGATCAGTATTTTCTATGTAGTGGCTGATTTCTTTGTTATTACCGTTTGATTAAGTATAATTTATTTCTTTATTGCAGCATCACATAGACATTTTCGGTCAATTTTTTATCTCATAATCATAGAAGTCATTCTTTTACAGTGAAAACATGTGGTGTGGTTTTATTTATTTCTCAAAATTTGTATAGTTTTCTTTTCACATGTACTATTTAAAGGAGTAGACATCATCAAACTAAATTGTCTACACATAACATGCAAACAAAAGTTCTATGTATTTTTGAATTTTTGATTCATGCCATCCAAATCTATTGCGTTTCTACATCTTGATTTTAGTGGGCTTACTTGAATTTATGCATGTAACTATGACAAATTTGATATCAAGCATTAGTTAGTCCTTCATTGTTATGTTATGGCCAATACTATCATTTCTCTTATTGCTCCCTATAGTAGAGGACAATAATCAGTCATTATAAGATTGTAGAGAACCAGTATACCTAAATTCAATTTATTTTTGAATATCTATGGCCTTATAGGCTTACACTAATGCTGTTGATAGTTGATTTATTAAAACTTATGAAGCAGCATTTGTTGCAAACCATATAAATTACTTGAGAAAATGTCAGTTCAATTGCATTTGATTAATGCCCTCTTCCTATTCCCAATATTACGATTATTAGTTGTATCTAAAAGCTTATCTTGCTTTGCAATGAAATGACTTAAATTGGAGGAGCTAGTGAAGTTGAAGTTGGTGACAAGGATAGAGTTTTTTGTTTCAGCCGTCTTTTGCGTTGGTTGTTAGTAACAACCGAAGCAAAAGAGGAG
Source organism: Allium fistulosum (assembly GCA_030737815.1). Lineage (NCBI taxonomy): Eukaryota > Viridiplantae > Streptophyta > Magnoliopsida > Asparagales > Amaryllidaceae > Allium > Allium fistulosum. The sequence goes on along the minus strand of CM060903.1, from coordinate 705,439,155 downwards.
TCTTTTTTAAGCCGATGACCCCTTCTTTTGCTTCGGTTATACAACCGAATCAACATGTTTAGGCCTGTTGTGTCATCTTCATTTGCTTCAGTTGTTGAACTGAAGCAACAGGGGGTAAACAACCGAAGCAAACGACATGTTTTGTAGTAGTGGTATTTGAGCAGTATAATTCAGATAAGAATATATCTTATGCATCTTTGTTATATCCTACATGAAATACCTTTAACTGTAAGTCCTAAGGCTCTCCCAATCCAATTCTATAACCTACACTTTTCCAATCCAACTCTACAACTCACCTTCAACTACAGGCCAAAGTGCCTTCCCAGTTCCACGCATCAAACCATCAATCAGGTCCTAACAATGTGAGAGAAAGTGCCTAAGCCACTTGATACCTTTTCAACGAGAATTAGGCAGACTTTGACCATTTAATACCTATTTCCTAGGCAGGTACCCATCATTTAATACCTAACCCAAGGAAGAACCCCATCTGGTACTCTCTAGTTGACATCACATGGAATCTCATCAGGCCACTTAATACTTCTCTATGGAGAGGCTGACCCTACAATAGCCACTTAATACCTCGAACCCAAAGCAAACCCTTCTCGAGATTTCCTACTACCATTCTTAAATGATAACCCCGACCATTTAATACTTCCTAAGTATGGAGGAGGCAAACCCTAAAACGGTTACTTAATACCCTTCGACCCCAAAACTGGTCCGATGCATTATGACCTGTAACCCAAACTGTGACGTCTCACATTAATCTGACTATTCGTAGATGCTAGTAGCCAAATTAACTAGGAAGGCTTACCCTATAAAATTTAAGACTAACCTTGTGTCCTTTATGGGTACTTATTATAAGCGATGTCTCACATCAGTCCTAAGTCACACTACTTGTAGCCAGATTAGCTGGGCAGACTTCTGTGTGCTTTTAACTGACCATGCATCCTTATAACTTAGTCATAATTTCCACTCTCCTAACATACTACCATATATTACTTACCACATTTCGCATTAAGGCCTTATAAGGAAATCTTCTTATTCCGCCTTTAATTATAAATTACTTTCAATAATTATCTCAACTTCTTTCCTAAAGGTTTTAATGCTAATTGCTAACTTATTTATACTACATGATTAATATATTATTAATTATATGTTATTTATATGCTAATATATTTATATATAAATACATAATTAAATACTCCTAAGCATGCGAAGATTTTACATCCTATACTAATCGTTTGAACATCAAAACTCCCAATTTTATACAAGTCTATCTCCATATCACAAGGTACAAATTAGCGAATATCCTTAGCCCAATAACAGACTTGTATAAGAAAATATAATCAACCACCGACTTATTTTATATTAAAATAATAGAATGGCACCAAGAGAACTTACAATTCAAACCCTTTACACTGCAATGAAAAAAATATTTATATTTGAATTACAGAAATAGGTACTACAAACTACTAGTAGGAGAATACGTACTTTACACACCATTTTCTAACTTATTTACTTTTAGAACCTTTAATCACATCAAAAGAGAAAGGTGAGAAGTGGAATAGAATGTAAAATATTCAAATTTTAATAATTACACAAATTCCACTATTTTTACATAGAATAATTGAGATTCCAATAAGGATTGACATTCCATTTTGGGGGAATTTTAGGGTTTTAGTTTGGTGTTTTCGTGAAAATAATTCCCTAAGGCATAAATCAAATCCAACCTATACTATACAAATACTAGAAATGAGAAAAACTAAGATTTTCACTCGCAGATGATTATTGAAGGCACCAAAGGTTTACATACCGATAATTATTGGATAACTATGGAATGAGATACTCGATAATTTCCAACTGGTTAATATAACTAAGGTCAAATAGAAAATATCGATGTGACTAATGTACAAAGTTCTCTTAACTTGAGAATACTATTGATCTTCAATATAGAAGCTCTGCTTTAATTATAGTTAAATCATGGCATGACATCCATCAAATAACTATAGTTGGGTCAAGTGGAAATATTGGAAGTGAAACACTGTTCAAGAGAGGATTTGTCTCCTCAAGTGTATGAGGTTAGTATCACGGTCAATTGAAGTCAACTCAAAGTCAACGTCTCTTGCCAGAGTAGTTCAATTAATAGTAATTGTTTTTATTGAACAAAGGACTTCATATTTGGACTGTAGAGTTTAATATGGATGATCTTGGAATTTTAATCATTACCAAATTCCATAAGTCCAAAGTGATATAGTATTAATGAAGAGAATTGGTGTAAATAATTGTCACTACCGGGTAACGCTTAATAAAGTAAAACTGGTTTTTAACAATACCAAGTAAGTGATAAATTTGTCCATAATGTCACATCACCTGCTAAGTGAAGTGTGAATGTTAATATTTAAATTGTTCGAGATTAATCACTGACCAAATTTACACCTAAGAGTCACACAACCAAAACGTTGAATACTCCTTTTACCACCCTATTTAATTAATTTGAAACCGTTATAAACTAATTAAACTAATTAATATTTATGAAATATTAATTATAAAATTGTATTTTATGTATATTGAATAATATTGAATAGCGACTAGTACCATTGTCCCACTGGAGAGGCACTCTGACTATGGTACGTGAGGTCATATGTTCGAAACTTGCATAGCGTAAATTAAAATCATTGGACATATACTGACATGTAGTATGTTGTATAGTACCTAAGAGTTGTTGTACTAATATGCACTACCATTTAAGTATCTGATTTAAAAGAAAAACAATATTAAATAGTGTACATATAATAGTTATATAAACAACAATCGACATACAATATCAATACACGTTTAAATTGGATTTAAACTCAATAAATATTGTTCGGGCCTGAAGTCTACTTGAGGCCCATGATGGACTACTTAATTTTGGCTGGAACATGCATGGGTAGGCCATCCATTTTAATGGCAATGGTGGGTTGGAATTTGATTAAAAGGGGGGGAAATTGGTGAGAGAAAAATAAGAATCTAGATCCTCATTTTACTCCTTAGGATCTCCTTATTTATTTATTTCTGACCCACCCTTTTCATATACTTTTTCGAGCCTCCATCCCTTTCATTTTCTGGCCAAAACCACCCCTTCCTCCTCTCAAATTTTCAAGCATTTTAAATGTAAACCAAATTATATACAATCATCGATGATAAACTATTCGGTAGCTAGCAACTTTAGGACATGAAATTAGATTCAAGGAGTTTTGTAACATCCCGTAAATAAATAGTAATTAATAAATAATTATTAAAACTCAAAAGTAGAATTTGAGCAAATATTCGAATTTAACTACGAAACTTACATCATTGTGTTCGTGGCAGTTTTCTAAGTAATTTTTATATATAAAGTTTTACGATCGGAGTTCAAACCAAAGGTTATAAGCATTTGAAGTTTTCATATCAAAAATAATTAAAAAGGAATAAAAAGGAAATAGCCAATATTAACCACGTGGACCCCATCGGTCGATCCCTACCTTGGGCCGGTTGATCGGTTAAACTGGTGGTGGCTAGGGTTGAACCTAGGCTTAATGACCCATATTTAATTAATATTAATCTAACGGATTAATTGGTTCAAGTATCTATAAATACAGGTCCAGCCCCTCACTTTTCTTCTCATTTTTTCTGACCAAAGCAATGGAGCTCTTCCATTTTCTCTTCTCCACTATTTTGAGAAATTATAAAAATACTATACTATATATATATATATTGGAGAATGATAGAAAATAAATGAGAAGAAGAGAAGGAGTGAATCAATTCCGCGAAAAAGGTAAATCTTGTAATTATAACTATAAATTTCCACTTAACTTAAGTCTCCTTTCAGATATGTAATTCTAATGGGTATGTATATATCTTGTTATACATATTTTTGGATTGGAAAGGAAAAAGGAGTCAATTAAGTGGATGAATTCGTATTGAAGATTTAGAAAGCTAGAAAGGTGAGTGGAAAATTATATGATTTATATATAACACTGAAATTTATATCATTGAATTTTATTCAATTATTATGCCCATGTAAGATCTATTGAGTTGTAGGCTTAAAATGAACATATTCAATTGAAATCTCGCTTACATGTTCTTTAAGTTAGGTTATTGAAATGGAATGATATATATACATCCTAATCTGGAAATTTAAAAATTATTCCCTAAAATTTTTATAGTAGGAATTGACAAGACTGTGAAGTTTATTCTAGATTTATGATAATTGAGTTGTAATTGTTTAGTATTTATTTGGATTGTCCTAATTTGATTTGGAATGTAAATTTATATGTTTTAATTTATTGCAAGCGTTGAAGATATAATTTAGCTGTATCTATTTCTGCATAAATTTTCATAAATTACCTATCACAACTATGTATAGCAAGTGTGTCGTTTGGAATAATAAGGAATATACCAAAATGAAAGAGATGTGTAAGGTATGGATGTTCTTCTCTGTAGTTTGAACTGTCTATTTCAATAAATAAAAAGATGATTCCTTGTAATTTCAAATGGATAAAAATCTCCCTTTTAGGTAGTTTATGGAAAGTTATAGCGGTAATATTTTTTGGGAAGGATGGCTCCAATATATTAAAATATGGAAATGAATTGTCTTTACAGAATGTACATATAAGTGTATATTCTGGAATTCGTACGTGCAGGAATTAACGAGTTAAAAATAGGAATATATATATGTAATACATATATATGTATGTATGTATGTACGTATAACCGCACCTACTAATCAAAAATATAAATATACATAGGGTAACGAATAAAAAGTAATAAATAAATATACGTCAGTACTCGCATTAGTGATAATTAGGACGACCAAATATTAATAGCGTAGGATTAGGGGATTGCAATGGAGAAAAGGTAGTAACTCCAAAAATTATGAACAATGATTGTAAATTTAGTGAGTAATAAGTGTGCAATTAATATGGAGTTATAGATATTAAATAGGGATATAAATGCATTTAATGGGATTGATTGCAGAATTTAATATGACATTTATGGGAAAATGGAATAGGCATAATAAGTTGAATTAGAAACGAATAAATAAATGTCATTAGGGATTGTCCAATTTGAATATTAAATGAACATTTATTATGGACAATTGACATTTATGGGATATAAGAAGGAAATGAAGAATATAGGAAATAAGCCAATAAGATAGGAATATGTTCGCAGTGAATAATTAATTTAATACTAATATGTAAACTTTGGAGGCAATGTAATTTCCATAGTATAAATCATATGACCCCCATAATACGTTTATGATGAGCATAAATTGGTGGGTCTAGCCAAAATTTAGGTTTAGAATGAATGGTTTGGTTTAGTATGGGTTGGGATGTGAGGTCAATAGAGTTGTACAATAGAAGTGTGCCCTTCACTTAAAGGCTACCCATAGTTGTGTATACGTACTACTGATGTGAGACATCTCCAACTATAGGACCCTTAGTGAAGGGATATACGTTTGTGTATAAGTATGGGAAAATATACCAAGGGTTTGCCTCAGATTTGAAGTATTAAATGGCTCGATACCTTTAAGGATGTAAAGCGGTTTACTTCGGAGTGGAAGTTAATAAATGGCCATTGGGTTTGCCTCCTCTCTATAGAAAAAGTCTTAAATTACCTATGACAGTGCCTAATAGGAAATGAGGTTTGCCTTATTTCTAACAAGAGATATTAAGTAACTGGAGTTGGCATTTTCCTTGACTTATATCAGTGTTGTTGATAAACCTAAATTTAGAAGTAGGACTAGTATATAGGCTTGGACTACCAGCAGTCTCGAGTGGTCGTTAGCAAAGACTTGCTTTATGCCCTGAGGATTTTGCTTCCTATTAGTGTACAATCCGTATGGGATACACAACGACCTTAAAGTTAGTTAGTTGTTTGTTTATCGAAGGTGGGCTAGTTAAACTTAGATGAGTATTTGGGATGCATTAGTAATACAACAAATCAAATTATAAAGCCATATCTAGGGGTCTTCGGCCTTTGTAGTTAAGGCCCGATTGACTAGCGATTACATTGCGAAGGGCCCGCTTTAGGGTTGAGGTATTAAATGGTTGTTGGGTATACCCTTCCCCATTCAAGAAGTACTAAGTCATTGGGGTTTCTTTTTGGGTAGTGCAACACTTATATATATAGTTATGCCATAGAGAAGGTTAGATATATTGTGCGCATATGGAAGCAAGCGGATAAGCCATGAATAATGAACATAACACTTAAATAAAAATCAATCGCATAAACTAGTGTTATGGATAAAGTACGTGATCTTCCTGTCACTAGAACGTTGCTCTAACCCCTTATGCATTACAGCCACATGATAGATTTAGAGGGACAAGCTATTGGAGCAAGACGAGAATAGTAAATGGAGAAGTCTTCTCATTCATACTCGGCACTGATAAGGCAACTAGATATCCAAGGAATAATATCGATTCCAAGATAGCAGCCTTAGTCGGTATATATGTTCTATTATATTTTTCTATTCCATTGTGAGTTTATGTAGATAGCTCTCTGATATACTTAAGTTTATTTCAAGTTACCAACACCAACGATCCATATTATAGTGCACTTGGGTTTCGATTTAGTCGATATTCAGGCCCATTAAGGTATGGTTGTTACAAGTTCACTTCTTCATACATGTATTAGTGTTTAATTAATTTTTGTATCATATGTCATATAGTGGGAAATATGACGAATCTATATATCGATGTATTGTCACATATTGATAGTTGTATATAAGTGTGCATACATAAATAAAAAAAATTATATATGTAAAATAGCTCTAGTGCTCACGACTTTATTAATAATAAAAAATTAACTTCGAAAGTAAAATAATATATTATTTAAATGAATTTAATTACATAAATTTGAAATGATTAACATTATATAGTCTATGTTTTAAATTTTATAAAAAAATTAGATCTAAAAACTTTTGAAAAAATAATTTATTATTTATTTTCATATATATTTAATATATATACAACTATTTATCTAATTTAAAATTAATTATGTAAATAAAACATATGTATATATATTTACAAATAATAAAATACTGTACAAACTTTTATGAAAAATATTAACATACCTTTTTGTTTTTGAAAATAATTTTATTTTAACTTTTATTCATTTTAGTACAGTTTTAAGTATTTAATAAATGCTTATTAATAAAAATAATTTAAGAAAAATTATATTACCTGGGCCGAGAGAAATATTGTTGTTATATGTTTATATATATATATATATATATATGTATATATATAATGTATTACTATTTTATATTAGTATATATATATATATATATTATATAATATTAAATTTAAAAAAAAATGGTATAGATTACGTAATATATTATATAAGTATAAAATTATTTTATAAACTAATATTTGAGATAATTTTGTAACTTAATTACATTTGTGTGTGTGTGTCTTATAAGTGCTTTATATAAAGTGTTTAAAGTAGTATTTCATAGTGTGCGTGTGTGTCTCATAAATGCTTTATATAAATTGTTTAAAACTTGTATTTCATAGTGTGTTTGTGTATTATTTCATACATAATTTTTATGCACATATATATGTTTATTTAGACAATACATTTGTATACAAGAGGGGCTAACATTTCTGTTGCGGTGTAAATCTTAACATCTTCATACGGGCATGTCAAACCATGTACACATTATCTTGTTGCATGGGCATGTATACACATATGCATATATGACACACACACACACACACACACACACACACACATATATATATATATTAATAATACAAACTATATATAATAAAACTTTATTTATAAATTTAAATAAAATATTGATTTTATTTAAAGGAAATTTAGAAAAGTTCTAAATGAATTTAAACCATATGGACCCAATAAATATCCAATAATGGGATTTTTTTTGAAATTTACCCAATTATTCCGTTATGGTCTGGCCCAGTTCCAACAATGGTATCAGAGCCTAATAGCCTATGCAGTATAAATTAATCATGTTAGGGTTAACCAATTAAGCTCACACTCATATAGTAGAGTATCTAGAAAGGTAATGTCGAAGGATTGGGTTTGGATAAACAAGTACTCAACCCTACCTGGCTACCAGCTTAGCCCCAACAGATATGCGAGCCCAAAGGTTGCCCTAATAGAAAAGGTCCAATTTGAATTGGGACTTGGGCTAAGTTTGAAAATTATTTTTTAAACTAAAAACATAGGATTTAAATTTAAAAGTTAAATTTAAAAGTTAAATTTAAAATAAGAAAAGTATATTATAAAATTTATAATATAATGAACATTTTCAAAGTGTTTGAAAATATAAATATAAGTTACCTTCAAAATAAAATTTACTAATAGGATTGATAAAAGAAATAAATTAATTTAATAAGTTTTTTTTAGCAAAGCTAGCAGGGTTGATTGGGCTCTTTCAAGATTTATTAGAAAAAAAAGAAAATAAATAGATATAAACAAGATTATTCCTAGGAAAAAAAGGAAAAACAAACAACAAGAAAGATCATCAAAAAATTACATCCCAAATAGACAAGTCTAGCTCGTCAAGCCCTAAATTAGAGTTAGCTAGACTCACAATAACTTCATACAAGATACATTGAACCAACACAGTTTTAGACGTAATAGTTTTCTCAAACAAGCTGAGGTTTTTCTCACGCCAAATTTCATAAATAAAGGTCATCAATATTATAAACATCATAAATGATTTTTCACTTCTACATTTTGTTGCAAGGAATAAGAAGTTCCATTCATTCACAATTGTTATTTCTGCTCGGCCTGTGCATCCTTCCTTTATCCAATATCTGGGACCAAACTTCATATATAACCGGACATTAGAAATAAATATACAGAGCTCAATGTAAGATTTGCAAAAGAAACACTCATTCACAACTTGGATACCTCTCCTATGCAGTTTGGACAAAGTGTGGAGACTATTCCTCAAAACTTTCCAAAGAAAGAAATTAAGCTTGAAGGGACTAAAACGATTCCATACTCTAGAGTTCCAACGGAAAGGCTTGTCGCCAACTTGCTTGATTAATTCCTCATAAACCATGGAAATGGTGTGACTTTGCAGCTTGATTAATTTAATAAGTTAATTAAATAATATATGTGTGTATATATATATATATTTGGACAATTTTTCTTAAACTTAAAAGTGATGCTTTTGAATTATTTAAGAATTTTGCTAAAAGAATTCAAAATTAACTTTCTTTAAAAATAAAAACTATTCATAGTGATCACGGTGGAGAATTTGAAAATGAAAATTTTGAGAATTTCTATGATCAAAAAGGAATTACTCATAATTTCTCTTTTCCAAGAACTCCACAACAAAACGGGGTGGTAGAACGTAAAACGATTCAAGAGTGTGCTAGAACAATGCTTTCTGATAGTAACTTATCTAAAAACTTTTGGGCGGAAGCAGTTGCTATAGCTTGTTATATATTAAATAGGATTTTAATTAGACCATTAACTAATAAAACACCATATGAATTACTTTACAATAAGAAACCCATAGTAGCTTATTTTAAAGTTTTTGGTAGTAAGTGTTTTATTCTTAATACAAAAGATAATTTAGATAAATGGAACCTAAATCCGACAAAGGTATCTTTATCGGATATTCTAATAGAAGTAAAGCATTTAGAGTTTATAACTTAAGAACTAACACTATTGAAGAAACAATGCATGTATCTTTTGATGAAAATTTTAAAGATACTGTACAAATAGAAGATGAAGAAGATTTTGTAACTTTAAATAATGAACCTAATGAAACTAGTTGTGAAATCATTCAACCTAATAAAAGAATTAGGCTATTAAAAGATCATCCTGTAGAAAATATACTAGGAAATATTGAATCTATAGTTAAAACAAGAAATCAACTAAATAGTATGAGTAATGTAGCTTTTATATCAACTATTGAACCTAAAAATCCAAAGGAAGCTGTTAGTCCATGAGTTGATGGTTTTGATGACAACAACCATAAATAAGATTATAAAATATAAATACTAACATTATAGTTTAGATATATATGTATATGCAGGATTTAACCATGCAGGTACCAAGAATGAAGACTGTACAGTATAGAGATTCAAGATATCAAGATTGAAGACTCATGAGTATCAAGATTATCAAGAGTTCAAGATTTCAAGATAAGTATTGAGTCTAGAATTATGTTAAAACTTCATAATAGCACTGAAATCTTCACTCCATTTTTCTTTTAGGATGGAACCCATTTCTACCTTTTTAGTAGCTTACAAACCCACGACAAGTAGCTTACAAACCTACGACAAGTGGCTTACAAACCCACGAACATCCTGGTTTTGTACAAGTTCTCGAGTCCAGACATGATGAGATACTCTGAAGGAATAAGCTTGCAAAACTACTTCAAAATGTTTTTCAAAACAACTTCGGAATGTTTTTCAAAATTGTTTTTCAAAATGTTTTAGCCTTAAAAATTATCTTTTCAAATGATTTTCAAAAGGATGTTTTAGCCTTAAATATTCTTGTTTTTAAACTTCGTCTGTTTTAAACTATCTTTTAAATATAATATATTTATACTTAGATTTAAATATAAAATTATAGTAAAATTATATATATAGTGTTCTCTATATTTATCTATGTATTTTATCTATAGTCAAGTATATTTATAAAGTTTAAAATAGTTTTAATATAAGATAAAGGTTATTTTCAAAGAAAATCAAACTATCAAAAATGCTTTGGGATGTCGACATGCCAATGGTGACCATGTCGACATGGTGACAGTTGAGTTCAAAATTTAAATTTCAAAAGAAGTGTCTACTCGTCATAACCTTTCACGAATGGACATGACTGTTGTTCTTCTATAAATAGGGATTAGTTTCAATGAATTTTATATCAGATTTTCTGGTTTTTCACTTCTCTTCTTCTTCCACATTTTCTTATTCAAAATCCTATCATCACTCTGTCGAAATCAACATTGAATCTAACTAGATTATCTCTGGTTTGATTCTCTATCACTATCTCAACAAGATCCAAGTGCTATTCAGAGTTATAGGCTTCTTTGTAATCTATCAAGCGAGAAAAGGTGTGATTGTAGCCTTGGAAATCAATCAAGCGAGAAAAGGTGCGATTGTAGCCTTGGAAATCAATTGGGTGAACTTGTTGCCCCGAAAATCAAGTATCTCTACCAAGAGGATTGTGATTCTGGAGGGTGTACCTCATAGCCTTGAAACTGAGGGTTGTAATTGTTGAATTGCTTTTGAAAGGAAATCCGTACTTAGTTGTGCGGGACTGGATGTAGGGTAACCCCGAACCAGTATAAAATCCGGTGTGTTCTTTCCTTTACTGCATTTACTTTATTTCTGCATCTGTATTTGATTCTGTGATTATATCTGTGTCTGAATTTTACATACATTTGTGTACAAATTAACATAAACTTAAAATGATTTAGTAATTTCTTATAAACACTATTCACCCCCCTCTAGTGTTATTCCTAGCCTTAAGATCCGTAATCCGCATTCTTCACATTTGGTATCAGAGCAAGGTTTTCAAAAGTTTCATAATCTGATTTTTGAAAAGTTTTCAAAATGGCTACCAACACTGGTACTGTTATTAACACTAGTATCCCTGTCACTAGTTCATTTGTAGAAGGTCAATCTACTGCCAGACCACCACTTTTTAATGGTAGTAACTATGCATATTAGGCGTGTAGGATGAAAATATATTTACAATCTGTAGGATTAGAAACTTGGAATATCACACAAACTGAATATTCTGAACCCACAACTAATTTTGCACAGTGGACCACTGAGCAAAAGACTGTTGCTCAAAATAATTCTAAAGCAATGAATATTCTGTTTTGTTCACTTGATAGGAATGAATTTAATAGAGTGTCAGTTTGTAAGTCTGCATATGAAATCTGGAAAACTTTGCAAGTGACTCATGAAGGAACAAGCAAAGTTAAACAGACCAAAATTTCCATGCTCACAAATCAGTTTCAGTTATTTAAAATGAATACCAATGAGTCTATTTCAGATATGTATAGTCGATTTCAAGATATTGTGTATTCTTTAATATCCTTGGGAAAGGAATTTTCGGAAGAAGATCAAGTCAGAAATTTTTTGAATTCTCTCACTCCAGAATGGGATCAAAAGACACTTGCAATTGAAAAGGAAAATGACATCAATACTTTAAAGATAGAAGAATTGATTGGAAATCTAATGTCGTTTGAAGTTCAAATGATCGGGAGAAGAGAAAGCAAAGCATCTGAAAAGAAATCAATGGCATTCAATGCATTAACCGACAGATCAGACTCAAACAGTGATAATGATGGAGAGATATCATTTATGACCAGGAATTTTTGGAAATTTCTGAAATATAGAAAGATGAATAATCTCAAGAGAAACAACTATAAGAATTCTGGAAATCAGAATGCAGTGCCAAACAATGTCAAATGTTTCAACTGTGATGAAACAAGCCATATCAAAAGAGACTGTCCGTATCCAGAAAGGCAAAATCCTCCTATAAACAATGATTCAGTAAAGAAATGGAAGCGTGCATTTACTGCTACTCTAGATGACTCAGACTCGTCCTCAAGCGATGATGATCAGAAGACAGATAACTCAAATTTGTGTTTCACGGCAGTTCACGACTTCAACAAATTCAAGGAAACGAATTCAGAAAAAGGTACACATTTACAATACAATTGATTGAAATTGCATACTTAGAATTAGATGATTGATTGCTTGATTGTTTGATTTTGAATCGGTGTGTTGATTGAATTTATTTTTATTATTATTATTTTATTATAATTTTATTATTATTATTTTACTTGTATTATTTTTTAATAATATAATAATATTTTCTGGAATATACTTCCAGATATATATATATATATAGACATTAAAATAATAAGTATATATTTATTAGAATTCTTAGGAAAAATAAATCATAGATATTCACAGGCACATGTCGACATGGTCCCTACCCTGATGTCGACATAGGTACCAGAATTAGAAATTCAAAATTTGAATTCAAATGGTTGAATTTCCCTCCACCTTTTCACTTCATTCAATACTCTAAAAAGGCATCTTTTGACCAGAGAACATGTCTTTCAAAAATCTATCTTTTATCACAACTTTTCACTTTCATTTTCAAATTCAAACTCTCTCTTCAAAACTTCAAACTCTCTACTCTCTACTTTAATGGCTTCTTCAAGCAACCACTCCACCATGAGACTTTCCAGAAACATGAAAGAGCAACTCCTCAATAATCCGGAGGCAATAAAAGCATACATCAATTATGCTAACTATGGAAAAGTCCGTCCCAGAAAGTTTGATATTTTTCAAGATTTTGCTTCTTATGAAATTGATACTCTTTTCACAAACAATCAAATTCTTAGTCTTGTTGATTCTTCTCAAAATGATTTTGTTTGTTACCCAAATCTTGTTAAAATTTTCTATGCAAATCTCAATCGAGAATTTTATGAAGGAAATGATAATGAAATTTAGATTAGTGTCAAAGGCACTAAAATTGTTTTGAATTGTGATCTTTTGGGTACCATTCTCAATTGCAAAAGCACGGGAATGGATCTTTCTAGTTTTCAAATCGATGAACATGACATGAGACATTTCATCATATTTTCGAAGGAGATGAAAACTTTGAATTTAAAAACCGAAACTTTCGTCCTAAAGCAAGAATTGTCAATCTTCTTTTACAACATACTTTGACCCCAAGATCGGGAAATTTTAACAATCCTACTTCAAAAGTGTGCAAAGCACTTTTCGCTATTTTCGGAAATTATGATATCAATTGGGCGCAAGTTATTATGGATGAACTTCGTCCTAAAAATTTTGAAATGGGAGAAAACACTTTATATCATGGAATTTACCTTACTCGGATTTTCAATTATTTTGGAGTAAATTTCAAAGGAGAAGAATTTATTTCAAGAAAAGTTTTTAATATCTCAAACATTTCTCTCATGAAAATCCCATATGTTTTTCAACCTTATGAAACTCTTGCTGAAAAGGAAGAGCGTTTGGCTCATGAAGAAATGAAAGAGGAGGAAGAGGAAGAAGAAGAAGAAGGGGATGTGTTTCCTGGAGATTTGACCAGGCAACTAGTGCTCGGCATTAGGTGACACTCGGCATCTCAGAGTGGCCGGCATCCAGTGGTGTTCGGCGACGCACTTGGCATCCAGGAGTGTTCGGTGGAGCGCACGACATCCAGTGGGACTCAACATCTCAGGGTGGCCGGCGTCTAGGAGTACTCGGCGAAGTACACAGCATCCATAGTGTTCGGCATATAGAGCACTCGGCGTCAACCAATACTCGGCAACAAGAGTGCTCGGCATACAAGAGTGCTCGACATACCAGACTGCTCGGCATACAAGAGTGCTCGGCATACAAGAGCGCTCGGCATCAAGGAGAACTCGGCAACGAGAGCGCTCGGCATCAAGTTGAACCTGGCAACAAGAGTACTCGGCGTCCCAAGGTACTCGGCGTAGTACTTGGCGACGGGAGTACTCGGCATCCAGAAGACATTCAGCATGCACAACTACTCAAGGCAACAATGTCGTTCGGCCTGCATGCATTGTTCGTTCAAGGGCTTCAGATAGAGACACGTTCGGCCTCAACTGACAATCATCCTGCACTTCCCACACATCCAGCGTACCGTTCGGCATAAAAGGATTTTTCGGCATCAGAGCGTTCGACATACCAGGATCGGCATGCAGCGACCACTGTACTGGGGCTAGAGTATTTGGCCATCCGGCCCATTTGGGAAGTCCAGCCCATATTTGCCTATAAATAGAGGGGCAGGGTCACAGTGAAAGGGATCCTTTTTTGGGGAGAGAGAAGATTGGGGAGACTCTGCCATTTTCGAGACTCATCTTCTCTACTTAACAACTTCATTCAAGCATTTGATTCACGAATTGTATTTGTAATCAACAATAAGGAAGATCAATAAAGTTTAATCTTAAAGTAGACGTAGGCAATTACACTGAACCACTATAAATTTGGTGTTCTTACTTTCTGCATTTAAATTAGCATTGTCTTCTCTGTTTAATTTATCTTCATCACTTATATCTCTACACAATCTTTCTCTACGAGGTTAGTGACCAATTTTGGTGCTAACACTTTGGTGCTTTCACTGAGAATTGAACTCTCAGACCTCAAGGATCTGCTTTGAAGCTACTGGATTGAACAAATCCCTCAAAGAAGATCCGACTCACTGATAGGACATCCGTTGATTCTACTCAGAGTTCATACCGATAACTCTACAATGGCAAGACCACGTACCAGGTCAGCTTCTCATAATGCGGATGCCCACGAAACTGCTAGTGTGCAACAAGCAGGACCTAGCAATCAACCAGCGATTCCGAGTGCAGGAATTGCCGCTCAAGAACAAACTCCAGTTGTCACCAGAATAGAGTTCAATGACTTGATGAGAGAACTCAGGGAAAGCAGGAGACAACTAGGAGAGCAGATGCAAGCTAACGCCAACTTGATGGCACAACTCACTCAACAGCAGCAACAGAATGCTGGGGGCAATCCCGCTCCTTACTCTTCATCTGACAGTTCAACTTTCTCTGATGAACCTCCCAGGCGCAGACGCCGCAAGACTGACGCTGCACAAGCAGAAGCTGCTGTTCAAACAACTGGAGACCGTGACCAAGCAAGAGATGGAAACTTCAGGACCAGGGTACAGATAGAGGACAGAGGCCCGGATCATCAAAATGCTAACGATGTCGAACCTCAAGATGCACGATTGGCAGACCGCCAGGAGAGGAGGCATCAGCATGGACAGGCGCGTAGAACAGACACTAACCTTCCGCCTTCCATACAGACACCAGATCTGACAGCCATGATCAGGCAGTTGATGAAGGAAAATTAGGGGTTATCGAATGATGATTGGGGAGTGTCAAGAAGTCATACTCCGTTCACGGATGTTGTGTTGCAAGCGGCGTACCCCAGGAAGTTTAGTATGCCTACTATCCCTGCGTATGAAGGGAGGACTGACCCCAAACAGCACGTCATGAGGTACGAATGGATGATGGATTCAGCTAGAGCGAATGATGCCACCAAGTGTAGGTGCTTTCCGATTACTCTATCTGGGATCGCTACTATGTGGTTCACCCGACTTCCTCCGCGATCCGTATCAAATTTCGAGGAGTTGGCAAAGAAGTTTATTGAGCAGTTCAGGATACACACTACGCACCCAAAGGACGTGATGTCTCTGTCAAGCGTAATCCAAAATCCCAGGGAGTCGTTGAAGAAATATTTGCAAAGATTCCACGTTGCAGCAACTGAAGTCGGTAATCCCAACGACCATGCAATTCTAATGGCTATAATGAGAGGTGTGGATCCAGACTCTGAGTTTGGAGACTGGCTGGCAGGAAAACCTCCGGCTACGCTAGAGCGTTTCTACTCAAAGGCACACCAGTTCATAAGAAGAGAGGAAGCTAGGTGGGTACGACGGGATAAGGCGCCAGGACCTATCCAAGAATCAATAAAGAGCAACATTGCTGTGAAGCAGTCTGGAGACAGCTCGGGAAAGGTCCAGGTCAATGTCCAGAACAAGCCTGGGCAACCCAAGGAGCCCGGAGGAAGGAGTCAAGGGAAAAGAAAAGAAGCGGGGAAGTGGAAGTCAAGAATTCCAAGCTACAGCGAGTACACTCCGCTGAACGCGCCACTTGAGAACATTTACCTATCCACCTGCAATACTTTTCAATACAGAAAGCCACGTCCGAAAGAATCGACCGAGGAACAAAAACGGACCGGGAAATATTGTCGCTTCCATGAGACTTATGGGCACAATACGGAGGAGTGTAGACACCTACACGACGCTATTGAAAATTTGATCAGGCAGAAGAAATTGCAAGAATTTGTGAAGGATCCTCAGGAAGGAGGACAGGGAACGTCCAACCCAGGTCGTGCACCAGCTCCGCGTCATCCCGAGGAGCCTGCCCGAACCGTAGGTAGACTAGTCATAAATACAATTATCGGCGGACCTCACCCCGCAGATAAGAATTGGCAAGAGATGGAGCGATATGCAAGTTCCCTGAAGCATGCAGATTTTGAGTGATGTTCGAACATGGAGGACGGGGCCCCTGCTAAGCAGCAGCGCGTAATGACAGACGATATTGTGTTCAGAAGTAGAGACGCTGATCAGATAGAGGCTCCGACCATCGACCCCATGGTCATATCTGCAACGATCGGACCAGCATATGTGAAAAGAATTCTGATTGATTATGGAAGTTCAGTCAACATCATCTTCAAGAAGGCTTACGATCAAATGAAACTGGAAACAAAAGACCTGAAACCGTCCAAGGCTCGTATACACGGCTTTAACGGCGCAGCAACCGACGCCGTGGGGTACGTTGAGTTACCAGTTGAACTGGGGCAAGGTGAGCGTCGGAGGGTGCGAATTCTACCCTTCGTAGTTTTAGATGTGGATTCTCCATATAATGTATTCTTGGGTCGGCCGGCCCTGGCTGAGTTTAGGGCAGCATTGGCCCCGTGGTGTTTAACTTTGAAGTTCCCAACTGACAAAGGAGTAGGTATTGTTCATGGCGACCAAGCAGCTGGTCGTTCCTGTTATGTGGCTGAGCTCCGAGAAGCCCATCGGAGGGAGAAGGGAAAGGTTGCGGACAATCCCGTCCGCATCCTTAATGCGGATAATTGACAAGTAGTGCCCGAGCCCTGGCTCGGGCATAGTTCTCGGATCTTCGGAGATATAGATCCGAGAGACGACGATGAGAAACCCAGGGAAGAGAAGGCGGCACCGGCTGAATTAACAATTGACATCTCAGTTAGCCGTGACGACCCTTCGCGAATTCTGAAAATCGGATCACAGCTTGGTCCCGAGATGACTGAAGACCTTAGCGACTTCCTCCGGGCGAATCTTGATGTTTTCGCCTGGACGCATTCTGATATGTGTGGGATTTCTCCCGCCATCACGAGTCATATGTTGAACATAGACCCGAAATACGTCCCAGTTAAACAAAAAAGGAGAGGAATGGATCCGGAGAGGTCCGCCGCTCTCGGAGAGGAGGTGGACAAACTCAAAGCAAATGGGTTTGTCCGCGATGCCCTCTACCCTGAGTGGGTATCCAACCCCGTGCTAGTAAAAAAGGCGAATGGGAAATGGAGGACTTGCGTAGATTATTCCGACTTGAACAAAGCATGCCCTAAGGACAGTTTCCCGCTGCCTAGGATCGATCAGTTGGTCGACTCCACTGCAGGACACGAGCTGCTGTCATTCATGGACACGTACTCAGGGTACAACCAAATCCCGATGCATATTCCGGACCAAGAACACACCAGCTTCGTTACAAATGTCGGGCTGTATTGCTATGTAGTGATGCCCTTTGGATTGAAGAACGCAGGAGCAACTTACCAGCGTTTAGTGAATCGAATGTTCAAGGACCAGCTGGGTAGAACGATGGAAGTCTATGTGGATGACATGCTCGTGAAGTCACGACGGTCAAACGACCACATTCGAGACTTGGCTGAGATGTTCGACATACTCAGGTTTTACGGGATGAAGATCAACCCTCTGAAGTGTTCATTCGGCGTTGCATCAGGGAAGTTTTTGGGATTCATCGTCAATGCTAGGGGAATCGAAGCCAACCCAGAGAAAATCCAAGCTATTTGAGATGTGCAAGCGCCCAGGACTATAAAGCAAGTACAAAGCTTGAACGGAAAAGTAGCTGCGCTAAGTCGATTTATATCTAGGGCAACTGACAAGTGCATCCCATTCTTCGATATCATAAAGAAAGGGAAGAGAAATTTTGAATGGACGTCTAGTTGTGAGGAAGCATTCCGGAATCTGGTGAGGCATCTGGAGAGTCCACCAATGCTAGCAAAACCAGTTGACCACGAGATGTTGTACGTATACTTGGCTGTATCCCCGCATGCGATAAGTGCTGCATTGGTTCGTGAGGAGGATCGAGTCCAGAAGCCGGTGTATTATGTTAGCAAGCGTTTAACAGGGGCAGAGAAGAATTACCCTAAAATCGAGAAATTGGCTTATTGCTTGGTGATTGCATCACGAAAGCTTCGCCCATACTTTCAAGCACATTCAATCGGTGTTTATACCGATCAACCCCTGAGGCAAGTACTCCAACGGCCGGAAACTTCTGGAAGATTGCTAAGATGGAACATCGAGTTGAGCCAATTCGATATCGCATACTTACCACAGAGAGCCATCCAAGGGCAAGCATTAGCGGATTTCATCACTGAGTTTACCATACCCATCAAACCGAATGACGACGACATCATTCCCCCCGTTCGATGGAAATTATACACTGATGGTGCATCAAACGACCGTTGCTCCGGCGCGGGCGTAGTTCTTATAACTCCGGAAAACCGATCAATCTGTTATGCCCTGAAGCTCGACTTCTCGGCTTCAAATAACGAAGCCGAATATGAAGCACTGATCGCTGGCTTGAAGCTCATCAGAGAACTCGGAATCGAATCAGTCGAAATCTTTTGTGACTCACAGTTGGTGGTTTACCAAGTACGGGGGGACTACCAAGCAAAGGGACGAAAGCTTGCTCCGTACCTCGTTCAGGTCCAAGAGCTACTATCAAATCTTGAGCGTTATGACATTTCACATATCCCGCGCGAACAGAACAAAGAAGCTGACTTATTGGCTAAGTTTGCAAGTACCGGCGATGCGCAACAAATGGGATTGTATCCCATCGAAGTCTTGCATGCCCCGAGCATAGACGGGATGAAAGTCGATCTCGTGTTAGAAACAGAAATCGAGAAGGAATCGTGGATAACCCCATTCAAACTGTACCTAACGACCGGGGCTTTACCAGAAAAAAAAAGCGAAAGACGGCAGGTCCTTCGAAAGGCCGCGCGATACGTAATGCAGGATGGGTCGATGTACCGAAAAGGATTCTCAGTCCCATTATTGCGATGCATCGCTCATGATGAGACAAAGCGGGTCTTAAGAGAGGTTCACGAAGGGGAATGTGGCGACCATACTGGGGGGCAAACGCTAGCAAAGAAGATCCTCCGCTATGGATATTACTGGCCCACCGTAAATCGGGACGCCGCGGACTACGCAAGAAAATGCGACAAGTGTCAAAGATATGCGAAAATCCCGAGGGCTCCATCAACGGAACTCACACAAATATTAGTCCTTGGCCATTTGCGATCTGGGGAATCGACATAATCGGCTCTTTGCCTATATCCAAAGGTGGCGCGAAATATGCGATAGTTGCAGTCGACTATTTCACAAAATGGGCTGAGGCAGAACCTTTGGCCACAATCACCTCTAAGAAGGTCATTAACTTCGTTGTACGAAACATTATATGCCGCTTTGGCCTTCCACACACCATCATTACGGACAATGGGACGCAATTTGAAAGCAGAGAGCTCAAAGAGTTCTGTTTAAAATATGGCATCGAGAAGAAGTTCGCCGCCGTGGCACACCCGAAAGCTAACGGGCAAGTCGAGGCCGTCAACAAAATAATCAAGTCCATACTGAAGAAGCGTCTGGAGAAGGTCGGAGGCAAGTGGGTAGATGAACTCCCGACAGCATTATGGGCGTATAGAACTACCCACAAGTCCGCGACCGGCCACACTCCATTCGCCTTGGCATACGGCTCTGAAGCTGTTATACCCGTGGAACTTGAAGTTCCATCACACCAAGTGACATACTATGATCCCAAGACGAACCAGAATCTCTTGTTGGAATCACTGGACTACATCGATGAAAAGCATGAAGAAGCCGAATTAAGGGTGGCAGCGCATAGGCACCGAGTCAAGCGCTACTACGACGGCAGAGTCCGCCCAAGGATCTTTTATGTGTGTGATCTCATTCTGAAACGAGTTTTCCCGGTACCATCACGTATGAATCCCAGCTGGGAAGGTCCGTACGCCATTGAACGGAAGCTTGGAGAGGGAACATTCAAGCTAGCAACCGTTGATGGCACGACACTCCCCCGAGCATGGAACAGTGAACATCTGCGGCACTATTACATTTAGCATGTTTCCTTTCTTGTTTTAAGCACTGTTATTTCCTGCATCTTTCCATTCAATAATAACTTAGTTTCTTTTTAAAAAAGTTGTAATCAAGCAGTTTAGTTGATTTTCATTAATAAAGGCTTGAAGCCGTACCTTCCATGAATCACTAACGTTTCTAAATCTCGTAATTGAATGACGAACTACATTATCTTGTATGACATACGGACTCGTATAAACGAATACAAATCTCCGAATCCCCAGAGCGCGGAGCGGAGTACTCTAAGTCCCCAGAGCGCGGACTAGAGTATAAACGATTTCAAATCTCCAAATCCCCAGAGCGCGGAGCGGAGTACTCTAAGTCCCCAGAGCGCGGATTAGAGTATAAACGATTTCAAATCTCCGAATCCCCGGAGCGCGGAGCGGAGTACTCTAAGTCCCCAGAGCACGGACTAGAGTATAAACGATTTCAAATCTCCGAATCCCCAGAGCACGGAGCGGAGTACTCTAAGTCCCCAGAGCGCGGACTAGAGTATAAACGATTTCAAATCTCCGAATCCCCGGAGTGCGGAGCGAAGTACTCTAAGTCCCCAGAGCGCGGACTAGAGTATAAACGATTTCAAATCTCCGAATCCCCGGAGTGCGGAGCGGAGTACTCTAAGTCCCCAGAGCGCGGACTAGAGTATAAACGATTTCAAATCTCCGAATCCCCAGAGCGTGGAGCGGAGTACTCTAAGTCCCCAGAGCGCGGACTAGAGTATAAACGATTTCAAATCTCCGAATCCCCAGAGCTCGAAGTGGAGTACTCTAAGTCCCCAGAGCGCGGACTAGAGTATAAACGATTTCAAATCTCCGAATCCCCAGAGTGCGGAGCGGAGTACTCTAAGTCCCCAGAGCGCGGACTAGAGTATAAACGATTTCAAATCTCCGAATCCCCAGAGCGCGGAGCGGAGTACTCTAAGTCCCCAGAGCGCGGACTAGGGCATAAACGAATACGAATCTCCGAATCCCCAGAGTGCGGAGCGGAGTACTCTAAGTCCCCAGAGCGCGGACTAGAGTATAAACGAATACGAATCTCCGAATCCCCAGAGTGCGGAGCGGAGTACTCTGAGTCCCTGGAGCACGAACTAGAGTATAAACGGTTTCAAGTCTCCAAGTCCCCGGAGCACAGAGTCAGCAAAAAGTCCAAGTACTCGAGAGATGCGGGACAAGAAGTACGCCATGTCCAGAAATGTTTGAACAACATGAGAATGGACCGGGAGATAATGCAACTCATAAGAACTTGAGTTATGGCTACAATTAGTCAGCAAACCAAAGAAAGACAAGAGAATCATTCAAACAAAAAGAAACTAAACTTTATTCGATAAGTTCAAAATGAGATTACATGATCACTCCTACAAAATCCAGACCTGTCTATACAAACTACAAGCTACGGAAGATAAAAGCAATTACAAGACTTAAGCAAGAAGCTCGTTGAACGAGTATATCGATCATTTCTTCGATTTCTTCTTCTTGTCTTCCTTTGTCTTTTCCGATGACTCCTCTCCCTCACGCCTTTTCTTGGACTTCTTGCTTGCTAAGGAAGCAGAGTCAGGAGTAGGAGACGGAACATCTAGCGGTTTGGACCTGCCCGGGAGGATGATTTTCAAAGGTCTGTTCCGCGGGTCGGTAAGTTCCAGGATTCCAGGTTCAACTTTGACCTCGGCCTTTTTCTTCTCCTCTTCGGAAAGGCGGTCCTTCATGCTCATATGCGAGGTATGCTCAGTGGCGCCGGTGATTTCAATTTCATCATCCCCTTCGGCAGGAGATGAAGCGTCGAGCTTATCATCATCCAGCGCCCCAATCACCTGAGCATCGGGACCAGGGAGTACTCCCGCGTGGACAGCATCGCTTGTTTTCCCTGCCTCCTCCTTGGCGTCATCGCTCCTCGGAGTTTGCTCGGCGTCAGAACAACCTACACGAAAACATAAAGAATGAGCGTTAGAACGAGTAGCCACTGCTGAAAAAAGACGGGATCTTTCAACTTCTAGAGAAAGAAGAGTTTCCCACCAGGTTCCGGTTGGCTATCGGTGGCGCGTGGGGTTTCACCCTCCAGGATAGGTGATAGCACATGAGCACCGAGCCCAGGGTCTTCGGGGTCATAACCAACATGCTGCTCGAATGGATCAAGTGTCGGCCGACCGGCCGATTGGGCAGCAGACTGAGCAGCAGTATGAAGAGCGGTAATATTTACCCCAGATGGGCCAGCTTCACCATCTTTCTCTTTTGGAAGGGGAGAGCCTTTGCTGTAAAGTGCTAATGCTGCGGATAAATCCGATGGCTCATTCCCCCTAAGGAACTCCTTCACCAGGGCCTCCTCATCGACCTCTTCGGAGCCTGACTCGATCTTCCTAATCCTTATCAAAGTTTCCCAGGCCTCGGCTAGGGACTCAAGGTAGCCGTCACCCAAGAATGTTAAGTCGCGATGCATGAGGACGCGGGCTTCGTATTCAGCAATCAACGGGTCAAACATGCTTTTGACCTCTTCCCTGCTGGCTTTCGCGGCCGCCTCGAGGCGAGAGTCAATCTCCTCTGCAGCCTTTCTTTTGCCCTCCTCACGGGCCTCATCCTTCATTTTCTCAACCCCAGCGAGTTCGTCATCGAGCTTAGTTCTCAGGAGTCGGGTAGCAACGATCTCATCACAGTATCGTTGTGATTCTTCTTGAGCAGCTACCTTATCCTCCTTCTCCTTAGAGAGTAATTCTTTCAGCTCTTTGACTTGGGTGGCGAGCGCGTCCTTTACTTTTTGGACAGAGTCTTTTTCTAGGGCGAGGGCACCGCTGCGCTGGACTGCTTCGTCAAGCTCTTTTTTGTGAGCCGCCTCTAAACGAGTAACTGCCTCAGCAGTATCTTTTGCGCTTTGTTCAGCGGCTTCCAGCTTCGACTTATACGAAGTAAGCTCTTCGTCTTGGAGTTTGAAGATTTTCTTATCGCTGTCGGCCTCCAGATTCAGACGATCAATCTCGTGTTGATGCTCAACGGATACTTCCGAGATCTTCTCCACCAAGTGCACAAACGCGTCATGTTGAACATAGACGTCGTTATTGCAGGCAATGGCACTCTGTTTCACATGCCCGGAAATATGATGAATGGCCGGGAGGAACTTCAGACCATCGAAGCAAATTTTTGGAAACTTGGCCTTAAGATCGACCATCTTTTCCGCAACAGTTGGGTCCACCGCAAAAATAATAGGAGGAGGCTTTGAGAATTCCGTTCTTTTCCGTTGCTCTCGGACTTGCCTTGTACTCGATGAACTGGAATGTTGTTCTCGAGGAGCATCAGATTGATAACCCTTCTGTAAAGACTTCTCCCTATCCGGCTCAGTTGGAGGAGGAAGATCACGGGACTGGGAAGATTGGGAGTGTGCCTTCTTGCGGTGAGACGACTCGCGGGGACGATTGTCCCTATCTTCATAATCGCCTCTGTCCCTGCGTCTGCCTGAACCAGAATCCCGTCCAGAGTGATGAAATACAGAAGAGCCCTGAAGACGATCGAGTCCGTGAGAACGCCCCATATCACCTGCAAAGAATGGAGATAACAACGAGTTAAGAAAAGTCCGTGAGATGAGGAAAAACTTGAAGTGTATGATGGAATGCATATGTGCATGTGTGTCCTAGTGTTCCCCCCGACGGACCAGTTCGTTTATCTTTACTAATCGGGGTGTTGTCTCCTTGGACCGAGAGTTGAACTCCCGCATTGCCTTTAGCGGGCGAAGAAAATTTGAGGGCTTCAGGATCATCAAACCCGTAATTAAGTATGTCTTCGGGAATAGAAAGGTTCGATAGACCCCTCAAGGAACTTTCCAGATGCTGCGAAGAAGCCTCTTTCTCAGGCGGGATAGGCGTAACTTTTGAAGTGCCACCAACTTTCTCCTTTTGAACTGTATATTTTAACTTCTTCTTCCCCTTCGAAGGGGAGGATGACATCTCAATATCTTGAACCTCGATTGCCGGATTCCAAGCGGGACCCACGTTCTCGCCTTGAGTCTCAGGAACATCATCTTCTCTGCGCTTACCTTCTCTATGCGTATCGGGAGTGCGGCGCGACGACGATCCGGCCTGTTTTTTCCCTTTACCGGACGAAGGTTTGGGAATGGTGACACCTTCTGGAAGGCTGATCCGACGACCAGGGGCTAGCAAGCCAAACCCCGACAGTGATTCATTTGAAATGATAGTCCGGATGTCTCGATCCTCAGCAGGAAGAGCTCTAATGGCTTCAACAGCCTCAGAATATCCTCGGCCTTCCGGACGCGGGTTGATACCTGAAAAGATGAAATGAAGAGTTAGGAAAAGCATGACTCCGATTAAATACGAATAGTGACTCAGCAGAGAGACTTACTGCCTTCAACCCATCTCCTAGCGAAACCAGAAAGGCAGCGCACATAGAACCATTCCTGTTTGTACAGGGCGAATTTACTACATGCCCCTGTCAAGATCTGGCATTTGTGGTATGGCTCGAGGAACATAAAGGAAGGACTGTCTTTCCGTCTCTTGAACATATAAATGTATCTGATATCACCGGTGGTTGGAGGTCTGGAGAAGATGGCCATGAAAAGTAAGTAAGTCCCATATAGAAATGCATGGCCGTTCGGGTGCAGCTGCGACGGAGCTATGTCTATGTACTGCAGAACATCCCGGAGAAATAAATTGAACGGAGGCACGCTGCCCATCCAACACATGAACTTGTTGCAGGTAGTGTACCCGACTGGGGGCAGATGAGGACGATCGTGTCTCGAAGGAACTAACACGTCGGCAAAAGGAATCCCATGAATGGAGCATATCCGTCGCAGAGCAGCTTCGTTGATCTTCGAGGCTTGTGAATCGATCGGATTGTCTAGTAAGATTGTTGCCTCCAGAGCATCAGGTGCCAAGTTATGAGCAGGAGAAGTCGACGGATTAGAAGTATCAACGGCTCCCTGCCTTGATGATGGCCCAGGCCTGTCGGATATAGTGGCGGAGCTAGATTTTCTCGACATCCCAAATAAATAACGAACCTGGCTAAGTGCTTGAGAGAACTATACTTAAAAAACGTTGAACGTTAGAATTAGCAACACGAGTTTTCCCCCCACGTGGTGTGTGAACTAGTGCAAGAAATTGTGTACAAGCAATAAGATTTCAAAGATATAAAAATGAGCTTCGAATCATTGCCTTCGAAGACCGTCATCGCTGACCATATCAAAGAGCCCGCCTGGTGGTGGTAGCAGTTCCAGATCTAGAAAACATGTAATTTATGAAGTATCCGGCTTAAGTCTAGTTTGACATTTATAACTGTTCGGCATTTAAATGTTGTTCGGCAATTGCATTGTTCGTCCTAAGAATAGATCAGCATGTATGTTTGTTCGGTTAAGCCATTGTCAAGTGTTCGGCTAAAGGCCTTGTTCGGCTAAAGGCCTCGTTCGGTTAAGTCATTGTCCAGTTAAAGGTTATGTCCGGCATTCAAAATGTTCGGCCTAAGTGCAATGTTCGATGTTGTTTTGCTTGGTCTAAGTTCTGTTCGGCAATTGTATTGTTCGGCCTAAACATGGTTCGGCATGTCAGTTGCTCAATATTTATGACGTTCGGCATTGATACAGTTCGGCGTCTAAGTGTGTTCGACAACCAGAGTTCGTTCGGCTAAGTTGTTGTTCGGCGTTCTAGCGCGTGTTCGACCTTAGTTTATTCAGACGAAATACTGTTCGACAGCCTCTATCATTCGGCGCATGACAACATACGCCGAACCATAGCTATGCCATCCAACACCCTTACCAACTCCAACGTTTTCCTTCTCCTTCTTTTTTGACTTTGGTTCGGCGCGATGGAGCTAAATACAATAGCCACATGTGCAAACACCTAAAATCCTTCCTCCACGCCTCGCATTATCGTTCGGCAATGAGGGCAACCTGCTCGAAAGCTTTCTACACGACAAACTTGACCATCTTATTTGAAACTAATTCGAGTTATACGAGGAGCAGTACCTAGATTGCAGTTAGGAGCTTAGGAAGGAATGTTCAAGTTGTAAATCTGTTCGACTAGAGAAGGTTAGAAATCTTGGAAGAGTGACAGAAATGAAAAGGTAAAGGAGAAGGGACGGGAAGGACCCGGTTATATAGAGGGAGGTAGAAGTTGAAAAGGCTATACCCGGTAGAACCGGTCAATACCAGAGTGATCGGCATTAAAACGAAGTACCGTTCGGCACATGAGGGCTGTCCGGCTTCGAACGTACCGTTCGGCGTCCAAACCACGTTCGTCACGCACCTCCGTCACAGGCATGCTCGAGAAAGCATCATCAAGGAAAATTGAACCAGTTTCAAAGCGCATCACGTTCGGCCACGCGATACACTTTGGGGGGCAAGTGTTTCCTGGAGATTTGACCAGGCAACTAGTGCTCGGCATTAGGTGACACTCGGCATCTCAGAGTGGCCGGCATCCAGTGGTGTTCGGCGACGCACTTGGCATCCCGGAGTGTTCGGCGGAGCGCACGGCATCCAGTGGGACTCAACATCTCAGGGTGGACGGCGTCTAGGAGTACTCGGCAAAGTACACAGCATCCATAGTGTTCGGCATATAGAGCACTCGGCGTCAACCAATACTCGGCAACAAGAGTGCTCGGCATACAAGAGTGCTCGACATACCAGACTGCTCGGCATACAAGAGTGCTCGACATACAAGAGCGCTCGACATCAAGGAGAACTCGGCAACGAGAGCGCTCGGCATCAAGTTGAACCTGGCAACAAGAGTACTCGGCGTCCCAAGGTACTCGGCGTAGTACTCGGCGACGGGAGTACTCGGCATCCAGAAGACATTCAGCATGCACAACTACTCAAGGCAACAATGTCGTTCGGCCTGCATGCATTGTTCGTTCAAGGGCTTCAGATAGAGACACGTTCGGCCTCAACTGACAATCATCCTGCACTTCCCACACATCCAGCGTACCGTTCGGCATAAAAGGATTGTTCGGCATCAGAGCGTTCGGCATACCAGGATCGGCATGCAGCGACCACTGTACTGGGGCTAGAGTGTTCGGCCATCCAGCCCATTTGGGAAGTCCAACCCATATTTGCCTATAAATAGAGGGGCAGGGTCATAATGAAAGGGATCCTTTTTTGGGGAGAGAGAAAACTGGGGAGACTCTGCCATTTTCGAGACTCATCTTCTCTACTTAACAACTTCATTCAAGCATTTGATTCACGAATTGTATTTGTAATCAACAATAAGGAAGATCAATAAAGTTTAATCTCAAAGTGGACGTAGGCAATTACGCTGAACCACTATAAATTTGGTGTTCTTACTTTCTGCATTTAAATTAGCATTGTCTTCTCTGTTTAATTTATCTTCATCACTTATATCTCTACACAATCTTTCTCTACGAGGTTAGTGACCAATTTTGGTGCTAACAGGATGAAATGGAAATAGAAGAAGAAGAAGGTGAAACATCCCTAGAAAGTATTGAATATCCCTCAAATCCTACCAACAAAACCATTCTCAAAAACCAAAAGATTATTGTTGAGAATCAACGGGTTCTTAAAAGATTCGTTAGTAAGAAGTTGGACAAAATATCATCCAAGATGAACAAGTTTTTCTCAAAAGTCAGCAAGAAACTTGGATTATCTTCATCTTCATCATCCTCTAACTAGTTCTATATTTTCATATCATGTCGAATTAGTTTAAGTTTGTTTTAATTTGAGTGTTTATGTAGTTCTTTATGATTAATCATTGTTTCACTTTTCTATGCAATGAGAATGAATTTCCTTTCTGTTATCTAGCTTATCTTATCTCTTGAATAAATGTTAGTATATTATATAAATATATATATATACACAATTATTCACAAAATCAAAATTACCATCAAATTTCACTGCCGTATGTCGACATACCCCCCTTGACCATGTCGACATATACTGGTCAAAAATGACAATTCATTTTGAATTTGAAATTTGAATAACTACCATATGTCTATTCATTTCAAACGAATTTCTACACCTATATATACCCATTTCTTCCAGAATTCATTACTGAATATTATTTCTTGTCTATTCTATCTCTTATTCTTCTCACAATTTCAAAAATGGCTAATCCAATTCATAACTTATCCGAGAATCTTGAAGAAACTCTTAATTTATTCAAGAATATTCTCTCATTCATTCTTCGTAACCAGCGACACTTAGAATTGAGTCAAATGCAGATGATCAAGGAGCAAGAAAGGCATTTCGATGCAATTCGATGGATTATTTCTTCCCTACACAAGGATGATAACGAAGCACATCCTCCTGTCTCTCTCACAAATGACAATGAAAATTGGGATGCCATCAAAGCAGACCCTATTTTCGGAGAAGAAGGATGGGTTGAAGTTCCCCGTAACGTTTAATTTGTTTACTTTATTAATTTGTTTGAATTGATTACTTTGATTGTAATTTGTTGTTTTGATTGATTTGATTAATACCTGGTGTGGTTTGATGATTGTACAAATATACATTGCTATATTTATAATCGTTGATTGAATATCATGTCTGTTTATATAGTTATTTCTTAGTATACTTTATTATATAGTTTATTAATGCAGGTACTTAAGTACAAGAATGAGGGGGAGTTTTATAGTTTGGAGTTAGTTTGTTTTTGTTGATGACAAAGGAGGAGAAATATAAAATAGGAGAGTTAGGCATAGATTAAGGGGGAGTTATTAGATTTAGGGGGAGTCAATAGGATAGAAGTAATATTTTATAAACAAAGGTTGTCATCATAAAAAGGGGGAGATTGTTAGTCCATGAGTTGATGGTTTTGATGACAACAACCTTAGAATAAGATTATAAAATATAAATACTAACATTATAGTTTAGATATATATGTATATGCAGGATTTAACCATGCAGGTACCAAGAATGAAGACTGTACAGTATAGAGATTCAAGATATCAAGATTGAAGACTCATGAGTATCAAGATTATCAAGAGTTCAAGATTTCAAGATAAGCATTGAGTCTATAATTATGTTAAAACTTCATAATAGCACTGAAATCTTCACTCCATTTTTCTTTTGGGATGGAACCCATTTCTACCTTTTTAGTGGCTTACAAACCCACGACAAGTAGCTTACAAACCTACGACAAGTGGCTTACAAACCCACGACAAGTAGCTTACAAACCTACGACAAGTGGCTTACAAACCCACGAACATCCTAGTTTTGTACAAGTTCTCGAGTCCTGACATGATGAGATACTCTGCAGGAAGAAGTTTGCAAAACTACTTCAAAATGTTTTTCAAAACAACTTCGGAATGTTTTTCAAAATGTTTTAGCCTTAAAAATTATCTTTTCAAATGATTTTCAAAAAGATGTTTTAGCCTTAAATATTCTTGTTTTTAAACTTCGTCTGTTTTAAACTATCTTTTAAATATAATATATTTATACTTAGATTTAAATATAAAATTATATATATAGTGTTCTCTATATTTATCTATGTATTTTATCTATAGTCAAGTATATTTATAAAGTTTAAAATAGTTTTAATATAAGATAAAGGTTATTTTCAAAGAAAATCAAACTATCAAAAAATGCTTTGGGATGTCGACATGCCTATGGTGACCATGTTGGTGACAGTTGAGTTCAAAATTTAAATTTCAAAAGAAGTGCCTATTCGTCATAACCTTTCACGAATGGACATGGCTGTTTTTCTTCTATAAATAGGGGTTAGTTTTAACAAATTTTATATCAGATTTTCTGGTTTTTCACTTCTCTTCTTCTTCCACATTTTCTTATTCAAAATCCTATCATCACTCTGCCGAAATCAACATTGAATCTAACTAGATTATCTCTGGTTTGATTCTCTATCACTATCTCAACAAGATCCAAGTGCTATTCAGAGTTATAGGCTTCTTTGTAATCTATCAGGCGAGAAAAGGTGTGATTGTAGCCTTGGAAATCAATCAAGCGAGAAAAGGTGTGATTGTAGCCTTGGAAATCAATTGGGTGAACTTGTTGCCCCGGAAATCAAGTATCTCTACCCAGAGGATTGTGATTCTGGAGGGTGTACCTCATAGCCTTGAAACCGAGGGTTGTAATTGTTGAATTGCTTTTGAAAGGAAATCCGTACTTAGTTGTGCGGGACTGGATGTAGGGTAACCCCGAACCAGTATAAAATCCGGTGTGTTCTTTCCTTTACTGCATTTACTTTATTTCTGCATCTGTGTTTGATTCTGTGATTATATCTGTGTCTAAATTTTACATACATCTGTGTACAAATTAACATAAACTTAAAAAGATTTAGTAATTTCTTATAAACACTATTCACCCTCCCTCTAGTGTTATTCCTAGCCTTAAGATCTGTATTCCGCATTCTTCACAGAAGCATCATCTGATGATTCATGGATTCTTGCTATGCAAGAAGAATTGAATCAGTTCACCAGAAATGATGTTTGGGAACTTGTTCCTAGACCTGAGGATAAAAGTATAATTGGAACAAAATGGGTTTATAACAATAAAATGAATGAACTTGGTGAGGTCGTTAGAAATAAAGCTCGTTTAGTCGCGCAAGGTTATTGTCAAGAAGAAGGAATTGATTATGATGAAACCTTTGCCCCCGTAGTAGACTAGAAGCTATCAGGATTCTACTTGCTTTCGCAAACTACAATAATTTCAAGTTATATCAAATAGATGTTAAAAGTGCTTTTCTAAATGGTTTTGTAAAAGAAGATGTTTATGTTAAACAACCTCCACTTTTTGAAGATAATACATTTCCAAATCATGTATATATTAAAGAAAGCTTTATATGGTCTGAAACAAGCTCCTAGAGCCTGGTATGAAAGACTAAGATCTTATTTACTACAATCTGGTTTTGAAATTGATAAAATAGATACAACTCTTTTTATTAAAAGAAACAAAAATGGTATTCAATTAGTACAAATATATGTAGATGATATAATATTTGGGTCAACTAATAAAATAATGAATATAGAATTCTCAGATATAATGACTAAAGAGTTTGAAATGAGTCATATGGGAGAACTAAGTTTCTTCTTAGGACTTCAAATCAAATAATTAGATAAAGTAATTTTCATTAGTCAAGAAAAATATGCTAAGGATTTAATTAATAAATTTGGATTGACCACTTCTAGTGGGAAACCAACTCCAATGACAACTAATGTAGCTTTAAGTAAAGAAGATAAATCAAAATATGTTGATCAAAAATTATATAGGGGAATGATTGGTTCGCTGCTTTATATAACAGCAAGTCGTCCTGACATCATGCATAGTGTCCGTCTCTGTGCAAGATACCAATCTCAACCTAAAGAAACTCACTTAAAAGCTGTTAAAAGAATTTTAAGATATGTAAAACATACTTTAGATTATGGCTTATTTTACCCTAAAAATGATGTATTTGATTTAATTTCATATTGTGATGCTGATTACGCTGGTTGTGAATCAGACCGAAAAAGTACAAGTGGAACTTGTCACTTTCTAGGACATTCTCTGGTTTCCTGGTTTAGTAAGAAGCAAAACATTGTATCCTTGTCAACAACTGAAGCAGAATATATATCTACTGCTTTGACTTGTTCTCAAGTTATATATATGCAACAAACTTTAAAAGATTTTGAATTAACTATAACTAAATCACCAATTTATTGTGATAATACTAGTGCAATAAACCTATCTAAAAATCCAACACATCATGCTAGAACAAAACATATTGATATTAGACATCATTTTCTTAGAGATAATATAAGTAAAGAAGTCATAACTCTTGAATATATTAATACTGAAAAACAAATTGCTGATATATTAACCAAACCATTAAATGAACAAAACTTTACTAAATTTAGAAGAGAATTAGGTATATGTTCATTAACTAAAATATAAATTATAAATAATACAAGTATAGTTAATAATTAATATAAAAGTTTCTCAAAAATTGAACTGGGCATGTCGACATGACCCATCCCCCTATGTCGACATACAGGCAGAGATTTTCAAATTTAAATTTCCCAATAAAATTAGTTATTTGGTTATATATTTATATATTTCGACTTTTACTCCTTTTCTCTGTTCCATTCTCTTTAATAAACTTCTAAAACAGTAAATTAATGGCTTCCTCTTCTAATAATGAACCTTCTTCACCCACTTCTCCTCATTCTGGCCCTTTTCAACGTTCCACACACGTACGAGTCATCAAATTACAAGAGAAGATGAAAGATTTGCTTCAAATGATGATAGAAATTCAAGTAAGTCAACTGCGAATGGCTAGAGAACAAGATAGGCAAGGCATAATCCTTAGGAATTTACAAAAATTCCTTATGGATAACCATGCCAATCCCATTGTCATCGAAGAATCATCACAAGCCATGGATTCTGAAGAAGAAGAGCCTCTAGAAGAACCACAAGAGGATCAAGAAGAAGAACATCCTCTGCCGAATCCGGATGTTCATATGGACGAAGACGATGGCGTGATTTGCGTTGGAGAGGTCCTTTTTGACGCTAATGGGAACTTGGTCGAACAATGTGGAAACTTTTGTTTCCACTATCCAAATTGTTCGGTCCATAAATCACCAATAGTTAAGGGTCCTCGTTAAGCGTTTTTCGTTTTTCTCTTTCTTGATTGTATATTGGTTTGTTAATTTGTATATAAGTGTTATCTTAATTAATGTTCTTCTAAAAACAATCTTTGGTGTATAAAATCTTGAATTCCATTTAACTTAGGATGCTATATTTCACTCATAAATAGTTATTATTCTTATGTCATATGTTTGTTTATCTCATTTGCTATTAAATTCAAGGTTTATAGATTATTTTTGTTGATGACAAAAGGGGAGAAGTTATATAAAATGTTGTTGATATAAAACAGTAGGCTTGGAGTAAGGGGGGTTGTTGGTGTAAGGGGGAGTTATGGTATGATCGAAGTGATAAGTATATTTTATAAGGTTGTCATCATCAAAAAGGGGGAGATTGTTAGGAACTGGAGATAGTGGTTTTGATGACAACAACCTTTGTAACTTATTTTATTATAACTTATATACTAACACTATTTTCTAGATATATATGAATGTTATTATACAGGATATATATAAGGCAGGTATCGATTATTGAAGACTATACAGTATAAAGATCAAGAATGAAGAAATCAAGTTTGAACACTCATGAGTATCAAGATTTCAAGACAAGTGTCTAGTTTTTGTTAAAACTTCATAACAGCACTGAAATCTTCATTCCAAATTTCATTTGGGATGGAATCCATTTCTATCTTCTTAGTGGCTTACAAACCCACGACAAGTAGCTTACAAACCTACGACAAGTGACTTACAAACCCACGAACATCCTGGTTTTGTACAAGTTCTCGAGTCCTGATGTGATGAGATATTCTACACGAAGAAGCTTGCAAAACTACGTCAAAATGGTTTTTCAAAATGATTTTCAAAACTATTTTTCAAAATGTTTTAGCCTTAAAAATTATCTTTTCAAATGATTTTTCAAAAAGATGTTTTAGCCTTAAAATATTCTTTGTTTTTGTTTTTAAATAAACTCTTGTTTTAAACTTCGTTTGTTTTTAACTATCTTCTGATTTTTAATTATTCTTTTATAATATATATATACTTGAGATTTAAAATCAAATTTATATATATATTCTAAAAATATATTTTTCTACTCTTCTTTATTTTAAAACATAGGAAAATTAGTTTATTTTACTCCAAAATCATTTCATCTTGTTTTCCTTTCAATACCATTTTCAAAACAAATTTTACATTGTTTTTAACTAAGGGATGTCGACATCATGGGATACCCCATGTCGACATGGTGGCCGTTAATTTCAAAAGTTTCAAATTTCAAAAGAAGTGTCTATTCGTTTAAATCTCTTCACGAATGGTTATGACCGTTACTGGTCTATAAATAGCCTTCACAAACGAATTTTTCAACTAACTATTTTCTTCACTTCTCCTTCTCCACAAACCCATATTCTAAAATTTTCATATTTTTAAGATCGTGCTGAAATTCTGCTGAATTCTCAAGTGAATCAAATTAGAATCTAATTCTTGTTGATTCTCTGCCCTCTCTCGAAGATCAAAGTGCTATTCAGAGTTATATGATCAATTTGTAATCAAAAGTTTATCGAGTCTCTCTATAAGGTGTGGTTGTGCATGGAAATCAATTGGGTGATCTCATGTCCCGTAAATCAAGAGAGTTTGCCCCGGACTCGAAGACAGAAGGGTGTCTCAAGGCCTTTAGAAATTGAGGATTGTAATCTCGACATTGGTATAATAAAAATCTGTACGAGGTGTTTGCCTTGGTGCAGGACTGGACGTAGGGTAACTCCGAACTAGTATAAAATCCGGTGCGTTCTTTCCTTTTACTGCTTTTTATTTACTTTCTGCATCTGTGTTTGATCTGTGATGTTCTGTGATTAAGTTCTGCATTTATTTATATCATAATTTTTAAATTAGTCCATATAAGTCTTAGAATCCATTAAACACTATTCACCCCCCTCTAGTGTTAAATTAGCCTTAAGATCCTTAATCCGCACTCCCTTTCAAAAGTTGTACTACATTTCTATGGAAAATCTCCAACTAAGAATTGCATTCGACCCATCGAAAGCCCCTTTAAACAACTTACTCCTTCAAAACAACCTTCCTCATCGAAGCAACTTTTTAGTCCAACAAAATCACCATCCACTCCGATAAAAATATAAAAACCATATCTTGAGAATTCATCGAAAACAGATCCATACGAAGATATATCGAGTTCTTCAATGAGTTAGGATTGTTTTTAGCCTCCTTGAAAAATATATGTGTGTGTGTGTGTGTAATACGTTCATATGTTTGTACATTTGTGTTTTCTATGATAATATTTGGTACCTGCTTTGTCAACTTGGTTTTACCATTTGTATGCTGGTTCATTATTCTCTCATTTATATTAACACGATAATACTTTGTCAGATCAGCAGCAGTTATGCAGACCATTTTGGCATTTAAAAACAATTTGTCTAACTAAATTAAATATATATAATAATAAAATTTAAAAATAAACTGGGTACGATTCTTAACCCACCGGTCGACCGGTGAATATCACAGGTGCACCAGTGGGAATCCCAAAATTTATTTTTATTAAATCACGATAGTTGACTTTATTTTGCCTTTTTAAAACCCTATAAAACTTGAACCCGAGACTTCATTTTAGTACTTCATCGTCTCCAATAGCCTCCATTTTCTCAAAACCCAAATCAAAAACCTAATTTTTCAATGGCTCATTCCACTCAAAAATCAATTTTAACTCCCCAAATCAAGGCATGAATCAACAACGACAAGGAATCCATCTGCGCTTATGAGGAAACAATTAATTTCACAAATCTCGTAGGTTGACCGGTGAAATTTTTTGATTTTGATTCTTACAACCTTGCTGCTATTTTGAAAGCTTCCAGTTTAATCAGCATTCTAGCCATTGAGAACTACGAAAGAGCTATTTATCCTTGTTGCATGGCGTTGTCCTATGCAAATTTAAAACTAGGAGAAGAAAATGATGATTATGTGTTATAGTCTTATGTTAATGGGAAGGATATGAGACTAGATGCTAGGACACTAGGTAATATTTTGCAAATTCCTGGTAGTGGCTTATATTTTGGTAATTTAGAAACAAATGATAACAGGAATACCAATGAAATTTTTAAACAAAGAGGGGGAGATTGGTCTAAAAAGGAAAATCTTACAAACGGAGCTCGATTAGTTATAGGGATTGTTCAACACAACATTGTCCCTAAAACACGAAGCTTTGATGAAGTCATCCCATCCACCAACAATGCACTTATGCAATTCTTAGCAGATTACATGTTAATTGGGCAGACTTGATTCTACGGAATATGCTTGGCGGCCAATGCTCAGGAAACCGAGATCGTATAATCCTTATGGCAATTTTCTTACTCGGATTTTTAGGAATTTTGGAGTTAACTTACACAATAAACAAGTTCTGGAAGATGTCTTTGGAATAGTGTTTGATAAAGCAGTGTTTGTAAGCATGAAGATTTCTACTATTTTGCAGCCTTATATTCCACACGCTGAACGAGTGCAACAAACGGAAGAGATTCAAGAGGAAGACGAGACATCAGATGAGATGCTACCTCCTTTTTATGACAGTAATAAAGAGTATAAGGAAAAGGTTTTGAAAAATCAGGAATTAATTATAAAAAATCAAGGAGAAATTAAAAAAGAGCTTGGTGTTATTTCTCGTATGCTTCATGGACTTTGCGACTCTTTATAGCCAAAGAAGAGAGGACGAGGTCCATCTATAAATGATATGTTATGTTAAAATAATGATATGTTATGATATTTTAAACTAGAGAGGGGGGAGATGTGACATATGAGGGGGAGGAAGGTGGTGATGTGACATGTCAAAATAATGATATGTTATGATATTTTAAACTAAGGACAAAATGGTAATTTCCCCACTTTCCTTCATCTATAAATACACACCCTCACACATACATTTTCATTCACATTATAACTTCATTCTTTTCTAAACCTTCTTCTCTAAATATTCTATGGCTTCCATAGTTCAAATTTTTTAGAAAAAGTTAGCTTTTTGTGTTGTAACTTGTTTCCATACCTTCTATACTTCTTATACGTTCATTTCAACATCCTCTCTTCCAAAAACCAAGGCCATCACTACTCCACAAAGCCCTAGCCAAGCCAAATCACCTCTGGCCAAATCCATTCTAAGGCCTTAGCCCCTCCAAAGTTTCAAATTTTTAAGCTAGAGTCGAGCGTAGAGGCGTTGCCGAGTTATAGTCAAAGTTCGGGCGAAGTTAGTTAGCATTAAGATGAGTAAAACTACTTTGTTTTTGAAAAGTTTTGACTTTATTATGATGTGTTATTGTGATGATAATATGATGAGAAAATTGAATGGTTATTATATTGGTCGATGGTGATTTGATGGATGTTTGCGTTTGGTGTTGAATTTGAGATTTGAATGCGATGTTGTCGAGTTAGTAAGCGTATAACCTTATGTTTGTATATGTGTTTCATTGTGACGTTAAAAGTATGGATGTATGGTTGTGATCTAAGAACCAAAGTATGTTGAGTTGAAACAAAGTTAACAACTTTGTGTGTTACGACGGACGTGAGATCCGATTCGAAATCAAAAACTATGTTATCTTGTTTTAAAGTTTGGAAATTATTTCAAAATTTCTATCTTTGTTTCTAAGTCTCAAAAAATTTAAAAGATATGTTTCTAAACATGAAATAGGAAAGAATAAGCAAGTGTTTTCGCTCAAAGTATGTTTAAGCAAACTGCACTCATAGCGATAGTCGCTATGGACGTAGTTCGACAAAATTTCCGATTTTCGTTTTAGAATGTTTTCTTTCGAAATGGTTTTGCAAAAGTTTTTCAAACTTAATTAGTAGCATAAAAAGATATTAATTTTAGTTAAATTAATATTTTATTATTTAATAAATTAATTAAAAGTAATTAGTACTTATTTGATAATTGAGTAAGTGATTAAGGGTCAAGTAACACTTAAAGAAGGTTAATGACTAATTAGTGATTAATAAAGTTTTAATTAGTGATTAATGAAGTTAAGAAGTAATTTAACGATCAATTACTATTTAATTAAGCTAATTAGTTAATTAATTAATTATTATTTAATTAAGTGATTATTTAATTAATTTTTAAGTAATTAGCGTTTAGCTAATAATGAATTGATTTAACCTTAACTAAGATACATTAGGAAGTTAATTAGGACTTAACCAAGTTCATTAAGTTAATTAAAGTTTAATTATGAACTAATCTTGATTTGATTAAGATACAATTAAGGTTTAAGCTATTTTAATATATTTTAAATTTTTCAAAGCTATTTTTAAACTTAATCGATTATATTTTAAATCAATCTCCTTTTCAAGTTAATTAATTTTAAGACAAAGGATCTCTCATTTGGACCATTAAGTAGCCAAATGAATTAAAGTAATGATTATAAAATGTTGACACGTTTCATGGGAAGTAAATGACTTGTGTTTAGCATAAGTGTTGAATATCCGTAATGTGATAAACACAAGGAAGTTAATTTCAATAAGCGGGTCATGGTAACTTAAGCATATAGAATATACTTCCATATGTACATTTTTCACTAATAATGGATGTACCTATATTTATAGCTTAGGCATCTACCTATGATTGATTGTGTGTTATGTGTGAATCCTTTATATATTTGATGTTTGGCAGAATCTATAATATAACTTAGATAAGTTAAACCCAAATTTAATGATCCATTGTAGTCATTGAGCCTCCGTTTGGTTTTGTAAAGTAAATATTTCATTTTCTTTGAAATGGTCTTCAAAGCTATTCTATTTTGAACAAGATATTTGAAGAATGGTTTGACAATTAGTTTGAAAAGTTTATACATGATTTTGGGTATTCAGAAAAGGAGTTTTAGAAACGGTTTTTAATGTTTATACAAAGATTTTATAAATGGATTTGAATGTCTATAAAGGGAAGTTTTATACAAGGTTTGAAAGTTTATAAAGAAGTTATTTAATCCAATCTACCATGTTAAAGGGGCAGCCGACTCTGTGTTAGCATCAGTGCATTTTCTAGAGGTGTATCATTGGAAGGTAGTCCCTTACCTTGCAATTGTTGGGATCCAATCTCCAATACGTCCCTTACGTTTTCGATTGTAGAACCTAGTATGTTGGAATGTGAGATGCAAGCATTTCAGCTATTTATCTATTTACTTTAAATGTAGACAGTATAATAATTTCACTGGATTTTGATATAAAATGTTTTGGTTATCGTAAGGTAAGAATTCACCCGTTTTTATGTGCGGTGTGGTCCTATGAGATACCCCTTGTTTGAAAAGTTTTCAAATGTAGAAATCAGTTTGGTTGTTACTTGTTATTGAGTTTTACTCACGCTGGTTTACCAGACTGACCCAGGCGTTATTCCATATAATGCTCAGGCAGACCGAGCATGTTTTCCTAAGTTTAGTTGGATACTTTGGAGTTGGAGAGGAGCTGGATGGTCAAGACGTATTCACATATATTTTTCTTCCGTTGTATTATAGAGTCTGTATGTCTGTCAATATAAGGACAGGTTTCTATAACTGTCCAAATTTAGGATAAGTCTAGGGTACTCTGATGTTGTATATATGAATAAAGATGTTTCCTTTTTGTAAAGATCATTGTTGTATTATATATTATTTGCTGCATTGTGAGATTTTGTGTTGTTTAGTTTTCTTCTACCTTCTTTTTTCACCCTAACAAATTGGTATTTCTGGCACTTGAATGTTCGGCATGTGAAACAATGGACGTATTAGTGTCGAATTTCGAGTGTCGAAAATCTGGTTCATTACAAAACGATCCACAGAACATAGTCAATATCGATAGACTAAATATGAGTTTAGTCAACTAGTTCAGTCGACTGGGAGGTTAGTTCAGTCGGCTGACTCCTTCATCTTTTTGTTTGCTCCTTCATAATTGATCTCTTCAGTCTTTACTTGAGTGAATCTTGCATTCCAGTAAAATTGATGTACTCATATAGTATTACTCTGAAACGAAGTATACACTTGATATGTGCTTTTATTCTTGTCTCTTCATTGAATGCTTTCTGCATCTATAATGTACTTGATGAAGATCATTAATAGCATTGTCGTTTGGTTGTTATTATCAAAACATCATAGATATAGTTCTTTAATTCTCCTTCATTTTGATGATGACAACCACACAATTTTATAATATAAAATAATAGCTCCCCCTAAATATATGATATATATAATAAGTTTATTTCCCTCGACTTAAGTAGTTTATTCCAATATAAAAATATGTAAACATTCTTGTCCCCATTTATCGTCAACAAAAAGAGATAAGAGCATGGGCATATTGTATTTTAAAACTCCCCCTTAATATAATATTTCTCTTAATAAATAGATCTTTGTGCTTTTTCTTTATATGTGTACTTGTCTTCTCTTTATAATAGAGATAGGAAATATCATAGTTAAGTCAATGAAAAATAATTTAACATTAATGTGAAGTGATGAGTATCTAATAAATATGTCAAATGTAAGCAAAATGATACTCATTTTTCTAAAAATATATGGTTTACAACTTAGGAAACCATATGCGGTTGGATATGGTTGATCCCTTAAAATTATAGTTTTCATTATTGATCACGGTGTCATAATAATTGCTATGTATAATTGTCTATCATGATTGGTTAGATTAGTAGAAACCCATATATTAACATTAATTATCATTGATTTAACATTCAAAGGATATTTCCTATTTCTAAGCATAATACTATCATGACATGAAATAGTTTTAGAACTATTACTACTTAGTACTAGCATACATGAATGCATATCTAGTACTATTTTTATAATTATCTTGTTTATAGCCTAAACCAGTTCTATTATTGTAAACTTTGGTATTCGTAATTAAGGAAGATAAATCATCTATTCCTCTATTAAAATTTTTGATTTTCTCATTCAATTTATCAGAAGCAGCTTTAGGATCGCAAATTTCTTTTTGCAAAATAATATTATTATCTTTTAAAAGTTCGCATTCTTTAATTAATTATAGATTTCTTTCATTTAAAGCACTATTCTCTTTTCAAGAGGGAAAAGTTTAGAATTGGAATCATATAAAGAATTTTCCAAAAATATATTTTTATTTTGCAAAAATTAAATTTCCTTCAAAAGATCAATATATCATTTAAACGCTCATTATCACTTAAGAGGAAATCCTTTTGTCTAACGTGTCTTCAAAAACTTCAGTTTGTATTACTAAAAAATTTATTTTCTTCCTTTACAATACTAATTTTACGCTCACAATCATCTAATTTAGCTAAAACAATAAAATCGACCTTTTGTTACGCTTTAAAATAATATAATAAGTTCTCATGCGTTTCTATATAGTCAATATATAAAGAACCTAAGCGTACCGATTTCGATTTGTGATTAGCCACGCAGGACATGTGCTATGATTTTATTGACTGTTGCTTACTTTCGTAAATTTTCTTTTTCTCGACTATCTTTGAGCTCTAACTTGATCTCCCTTTTCTGGCCATTTTTCTAAGATGGTGTTACGATATGTAGAATCGTAGGCTCCGATAACACTCGTTTCTGGCCATTTTTCTAAGATGGTGTTACGATATGTAGAATCGTAGGCTCCGATAACACTCGTTAGTCGCTATGCATGAGATCAAATATGACCAACATTAATAATCAATGTAAATGCAGCGGAAATAACACAGTAGATGACACAGCCGATTTTATACTGGTTTGGACCTCCCATCCTACGTTCAGTCCCGAATCTCCCCTTCATAATTTCTACTAACCAAAACACTTTCACTTAGCCTAGAGGAATAGGCTTACATTTTGTCCAAGCAGCACAATGAGAATTCAACAACCAATGTAATGAAAAGTTACCTTTTAACACTGTAACGACCCACTATTTTGGACCATTCAAATCGACAATAATCCACACATGTCAGACTTGAATAATGCAAAATAATATATTGTAATAAAATTTGGAGCAAATAAAACTAGTCACAGAATCACAGACACAGAATATCGGAATAACTCACAGCGGAAAATAAAATAAATAGTGGTTCATGAAGCCACTACAATACAAAGTCTCAAAACAGATACAAAATACATAGTCTGAAAACAAAATACAGTTCTGAAACAAGTACAGTAGAAATCCCAAATACAAATGTCTCTAATACAAAGCTGACATAGAAATACTGAATGGGAATAGATAGCAACTAGATAAAAGATGATCTCCAGCAGTCCTAGCTCCAGAAGGTGAGATCCAAAGCTGATACTCAAGCTGACCCGAGCGTAAATAAAACACAAACACTCGAGTAAGGACATACATACTTATACAATGTAAACTAACTCAAGTGAACTGTTAATAAAAGGTACAAGTAACTTAAAGAATGCTTGGGATCGCCCATTCTTTAAGGATCCGTTAAACTATCTACTATGTAGTAATATTCGCTATTATAATAATGTCTAATAATAAAACAAACATACTTTTTAATAGTGTCAAGGGGTTACCCATATAGCCCTTAACACGTAATAGTCCCAGTAGTCTATCCAGTATTAGCATACTCCCAAATCGAGGCTACCCTCAATACTCCACAGGCTACGGGAGAAATCCAAACTCGTAGTAAAGTTCGATATGGTAGGTGACACGGCACAACTAGGCAATGCCAGGGTAGATATACCAATTACGCATCCGGGCTGGTGGAAACGCATAGCAGCCACTACCGCCCACCTCGATCCACACTCCCAAATCAAGGGTGCACCCAATCAATCACAAAAGTAATAGAATGGTATCGAAGAAGTGTGTCCGATCAAAGATGCTACCTCATTGGCCCGTCAATCGCTCCTG
This sequence comes from Allium fistulosum, assembly GCA_030737815.1. NCBI lineage: Eukaryota > Viridiplantae > Streptophyta > Magnoliopsida > Asparagales > Amaryllidaceae > Allium > Allium fistulosum. The sequence goes on along the minus strand of CM060903.1, from coordinate 705,395,827 downwards.
TTTTAGCCACCTTATGCCAACTCACGATAGTTGGGTCCACGTTCATACCACAATAGGATCGTCACCACCATCCTACTTCATTCTCGAAACTTCACCGCGTACACAGTTGTTAAAGTGGTTTTCGGTATCGACAGAGAGTATGTCCATATCCGATCTCGGTCTCTTTAACAACCAATCGTTATTATAACCCATGGTTATAAATTTCAAAAATAGTTTATATCTGAAATCAAGATACTTCATTTAAACCATTTAAAAATAAAGTCATTATACCTTTAAATCAAATATTCAATTCCCAAAAATTTAGCCTTTTCTAAGTTCATTTATTCACTTAAATATATTAAAACATTAAAATTCCAGCTTTCACAGCATTTAGAAAGTGTTGCGGTAAGTTATATTTGAAAACAATTCAATTCAGCAAAGACAGCATTTTTAAACTGCTGTAGTAGTTCAGTTTCATTTGAAAACAAGTTAAATTCAGAAAAGACAGCATTTCAAAACTGCTGTAGTAGTTCAGGGTTCAATTTGGGAAATTAGTTCAATTCAGCAAAGACAGCACTTTTTCAAGTGCTACTGTAGCCCTTTAATTAGTTTCAGATTTTAGTTTTAATTCAGCAACCACAGCACTTACAAAGTGCTGTCATAGCCCTTAGTTAATTTTAGCCTTTTAGTTCACTTCTGCAACTACAGCACTTACAAAGTGCTGCAGATTCTATTAGTTCAGTTTTTAGTTCATTTTCAGAAACGATAGCATTTCTGAAGTGTTACCAAAAGAATTTCCAGATTTTAAATAGAATTTCAGCCACAAATAAACTTCAATTTAAATCATTTTAACTTATAAAAATCACATTTTTCCACATAAAAAATGTTTATTTAAATACCTTTAACTTATGATTTTTATAAAGAAATTTTTTTACAATAAAAATCAAATTTTCCAAAATTTCTCTTATTAAATTCAAATGCACTATTTTCCCATTCATTTCATTTTTTTCAATTTACTTTAACACTTAAATTTAAATTTCCATTTCATAAATAAACTTAATTTCCATTTTATTAATTAACTTAAACTTCCATTTTAAAAATCAAATCACAAATTTCCAATTTAAGTTGTGTTTCAAATCACAAATTTCCATTCATTTATTTAACATTTTAATACATAGAAAAATCATTATTACTTTATTTAATCATTTTAAATTCAACTTAAATCAAATTATCATATTTTTACATTTTAAAAATACTCAAAAATTTCCAGAAAACTATATAAAATAACCACGGGTCTGTATAATATTTTCTAGCCTAAGTCAAGTGATACGAATAATATATCATTTCAATCCATAATTTACAAAGAAAATCCGGGTTTTATCATTCAAACCCGCAATCCCAAGTAAATAAAATTAAATAAAAATCGCTCAGGCTTATCATTTCAACCCATAACGATTTTTCCCTATTCTAAAGTCCATTCGGGTATGTATCATTTCAACCCATAGTGATTCTATTCTACAGGGAACTTGCAGTGTGATTAACAGAAATAAATAAACAGTATAATAAAATATAACAATATCAGATGATGTGACAGGTTTATAACAGGGTTTAACATCATATAATACATATCACGGGCAGGTATAACATGATATAATATTTCTACACATTCACTTGTTGTCACTTCACAAATTATATAAGTATAAATGTCATGTGTGAATACTCACCTTTTTACGCTGGAGTTAGCAAATCAAACACACAAAGAAAAATCCAGAAAGCATGATAGCACGACTTGATTTGAGTGGAGAGAGAGCCAAGATGTTAATCTTGTATTCACAAATAAAACAAAGCAAAATGAATATATATTTATAATACAAAGATTAAATTGAAACAAAAATGGAATCAAAATAAACAAAAGTCATAACCAAGCTTTTAATCAATTTTTGCTTGACCACTAACAACTTTTGCTCGACCATACATGCTTATAGGCTCGGCCACAACATGTTTATAGGCGGTAAGGCTCGGGTATGGATCAATATGGCATGGTTAGGCAAGAGAATATGAAGAGGAAGGAGTTACAATTTGCATGGAATGCTAAAGGTCAAAGCAAGAAGAGGTTTGGTTGCAACAAGGCTCGGCCTAGGGTCATGTTTGGGCTCAGCCATGGTCTTCTACAGGTCAGGTCAAATCTGAAACAAGGCTAGTGGTGATGGCACATGCTGGTGGTGGAGCTAGAGGTGGTGGCCGTGGTCAAAAATGAAGGGGTGGTGGAAACTAGGCTCGGCTACACATTGTTTTGGAGTTTTATGTAAAGTTTTGTGGAGTTTTGATCATGAGGAGGTCACGGCCTGATCTGGTCAGAGGGGTGGTGATGGTTGAAGCCGTGGATGATGAGGAGGAAGGTGATGTGGTGGTCGGTGGAGATGGTGGAGGGGTTAGGCCGAGCAAACATATGAAGAAGTTAAGCAAAAATCATTGAAAAAAAATGAAGAAAAGTAAGAAAAAATGGAAGAAGCCATTACCCAAAATATTTCAGAAATGAGTTTGGCCATGAGAAATGAAATGAATGGGAAGTTTTCATGTGAAAAACGAATTAAAACACACGGCTACAATTAAGGAAGAGAACGACCAAGAATTTAAAGGTCTAGAAAATGAAAAGTCACAAGTTAAAAGCCTTTTTGTCTCTTTGAATTTCCAATTCATTTTAATTCAATATAAACAAAATAAAATCAGTAATTAAAATAAAAGACAAACAAAACAAAGTGAAAATGAAATTAAACAATTATTATTAAGGAAAAAAAAAGTAAATAAAGAAAATAGTTTATTATATTGAAACTAGGATTGAAAATTGCAAACAAAATACAATTAACTTTGGAAAATTATAAATTTACTTCTAAAATGTTTTAAAAATAAAATATTGTAATAAAATTCATTCTAAAATGATTTAAAAATATTTGCAAAAATCTAGGGTTATTACACTCTCCCCCACTCAAATCTTTTCATCCTCGAAAAGAACGAAACAAGGAAAAACAAGATAGAAAAGCAAATAGTACCTGAAACGAACAATTCCGGATTCGAAGCACGAATGCTGTCCTCCGTCTCCCAGGTACAATCTCGATCATCAGTACTCCACTGTACTTTGACCAGATTAACAGATTTCCTTCTTAGCTGCTTCGTACCTCTGTCGACAATACGAAGTGGCTTCCTCTCGATAGTCAGATTAGGCTCAATATCCAAACTATCAAGAGCAGAAGGATGAACAATAAGAGATGGATCATGTAGATAACGACGAAGATGCGAAACGTGGAATACATTATGCACTCCAGAGAACTTCTCGGGCAAATCCAGACGATAAGCCAAAGAACCAACTCTTTCCACAATGCGGAAAGGACCAACGAACCTAGGAGAAAGCTTCCCTCTACGACCAAATCGAATGACATTCCTTAAGGGAGAGACCTTAAGGAAAACCAAATCACCAACAGCAAACTCTAAACTCCTCCTACGATGATCAACATGCTTCTTCTACCTATCCTGAGCAATCCTCATCTTCCTCCTAATCTCCTCAACTCTCTCAGAAGCCTCTAAAATCATCTCAGGACCAAGAACCAAACGATTACCGAATTCAATCCAGCAAGATGGAGATCTACAAGGTCGTCCGTAAAGAGCAACAAACAGAGACGTCTTAATGCTAGCCTGAATTCAAAGATGGAATTGAGATAGATAAAAGATTAAGACAAGATCAAAACAAAAGATAGAAATTTACCTGATAACTATTGTTATAGGTGGATTCGACAAGATGGAGATGATCTTCCCAAGATCCTCCATAATCAAGCACACAAGCACGAAGAAGATCTTCTAGAATCTGATTCACCCTTTCCGTTTGACCGTCGGTCTGTGGATGGTAAGCAGCGCTCAGATTCAGATGAGTACCCAAAGATTCTTGAAAAGCTTTCCAAAACTGACTAGTAAAGATAGGATCACGATCATAAACAATACTGAGAGGAACACCATGGAGACGAACAATCTCCCGCATGTAGATCTCAAACAAGCTAGAAGCAGAATGGGTAGACTTGACCGGAATGAAATGAGCTGATTTGGTCAATCTATCCACAATAACCCAGATACTCTCATTACCCTTCCTAGTCCTCGGTAATCCATCAATGAAATCCATAGAAACCTGTTCCCACTTCCAATTGGGAATCTCAAGAGGCTGCAACAAACCAGGGGTCTTCTGATGATCGGCCTTGACTTGCTGACAAGTCGCACACCTACTAACAAAAATGGAGATATCCCACTTCATACCCTTCCACCAATACAACTTCTTCATATCCTGATACATCTTGGTCACTCCTAGATGAATAGGAAGTCTGGATCGATGATTCTCCCGAAGTAACTCCTGTCTCAATCCATCAACATTCGGGACACAAATCCTATTATTAATCCTCAAAATACCTCTATCATCGATCTGAGCTCCACTGCCATCAAGACTACTACTACCAACTCTGCTACGAACACTCTCTTTCATCAATCTAAGCATCTCATACTCATCCTGCTTAGCCATGATACGATCCAAAAGAGAAGAAGAAACAACAAGCTGACACAACATCGCCTTCTTCCGACTCAAAGCATCTGCCACAACATTAGCTTTCCCAGGGGTATAGTTGATGTCGAGGTCATAAGAAGCAAGAAACTCTAACCACCTAACTTGTCTCTGATTCAAATCCTTCTGAGTGAAAATATACCTCAAAGACTGATGATTTGGGAAGAGCTCAAACTTAGTTCCCAGAAGATGATGCCTCCAAAGCTTCAAAGCAAAAACAACAGCAAGCAACTCTAGATCATGAGCAACATAATTGGCTTCATGGGTCTTCAACTGACGACTAGCATAAGCAATGACCTTCCCATCTTGCATCAAAACAGCTCCCAAACCTTCACGACAAGCATCAGTGTATACCGTTAATCCCTCATTTCCATTTGGAATGGTAAGAACTGGTGCGGAAGTAAGCTTGTGTTTTAACTCACTGAATGCAGCTTTACATTCATCACTCCAAATAAACTTAGCATTCTTTCGAGTCAAAGCGGTGAGAGGTGCAGCAATCCGAGCAAAATTCTCAATGAATCTCTGGTAATAACCGGCAAGGCCCAGAAAACTACGAATATCAGTTGGAGTCTTAGGAGTTTCCAAATCCTGCACATAATAGGGATAAATAAGGACAACAGGAAAGATAGAATAAATTGAATGAAACAAGGAAAGAGAAGGAAAGAAAGGCTTACATTGATCGCAGCGATCTTGACTGGATCAACTGAAACTCCATTACCAGAAACAATATGCCCGAGGAATCGGACTTCATCCTTCCAAAAATGGCATTTAGAAAATTTAGCCTTCAACTGATGATTTCTAAGAGTTTCAAGAATAGATTTTAAATGTGACTCATGCTCTTCCTCAGACTTAGAGAAAATGAGAATATCATCAACAAAGACTAGAACAAATTTATTAAGCACATCACGAAAAACACGATTCATCAAATCAACAAAGAAAGCAGGAGCATTAGTCAAACCAAAAGGCATGACTAACCATTCAAAGAACCCATTCTTAGTACGGAAAGCAGTCTTGGGAATACTTTCCTCAGCAACTCTGAGCTGGTGGAAACCCGAAGCAAGATCAAGCTGAGAGAAAATAGTGGCACCATAAAGTTGATCAAACATATCATTGATGCGCGGCATTGGATATCTGTTTTTCATAGTGAGCTTGTTCAGCTCCCTATAATCAACACACATCCGAACAGAACCATCAGACTTAGTGACGAAAACCACCGCTGCTCCCCGTTCCGAAAAGCTAGGTCTGATCAGACCCTTGGAAGACGAGTCCTCAATTTGCTTCCTTAACTCAACCTTCTCGCGGGGTGCCATTCTTCTAGGGGGAAGAGCTACAGGTCGAGCTCCAGGAATAAGATCAATACGGAAATCAATTTCCCGCTTAGGAGGTAAAGCAGTGACTTCACCAAATACATCGGAATAAAGTTTGACCACACGAGTCGACTGAAGATCAACAGGAGAAGAATCCAGAGAGTAGATAAAGCTGCCAGCATAATCATGAGGCATACGACACTGAATAACCAAAGAATTACCCCAATCATCCTCAAGAGAAACAATTCAGGATTTACAAGAGATATGAGCATCATGCCTCTTAAGCCAATCACCTCCAAGCAACAAATCAAAAGCATCGAAACCAAGAACATAGAAATCACCAGAAAATTTATGGCCAGAATAGAAGAGTCTCACTTGCTTACAAATCCTATTAAGGTTCGCAGGACCACCAATAGGATTTTTAACACACAAGGATTCAACAGCATACACAAGAGAAAGGAGATGCTCAAACATATCACACAAATCAACAGAAATAAAACTATGCGAAGCTCTAGTATCAAACAAAACACGAACAAGATGATTAAATAAAGAAAAGGTGCCCTGAAGAGTACCTTGATCATCACTAGGAGCAGGAGCAGGAGCAGGTGAAGAAGCAGAGGTAACAACAAAAATACCATATGGCTTGCCCTTTTGATACAATGGACAATCATTCTTAAAATGACTAGGCTGAAGACAGACATGACAAAGATTGTTCCTGGTACCCTGAGGTGGAGGAACAGCAGCACCAACTGAAGTAGGGCAACTATTTGCATAGTGTCCCTTCTGATCACACTTGAAACAGGTAATGGTAGATAGGTCGATAGGGTGCCTCTGAGAAGGAGAAGATCCCAAACCCGGATTCTTGAGCCAATTCTTCTTCTACTGGTGGAAATTGGGCTTTCTCTTCTTAGAGTTAGCAGAGGAAGACTGAGATGCAGGAGCACTAGCAATAGCAGGACCCTTGGAAGTAGGGTTCTCATAATGAATAGCCATATCCATAAGCTCGGTGAAAGTGCCATGAACATGTGAAATGAGACGATCGTAGAACTCGGGGCGAGCTCCAACTATGAACTTCTCATTCTTCTTAAGCTGGGTGTCAATAAGGCCAGGACCAAACTTGGAAAGTTCGTTGAACTTCCGCTCATACTCAGAAAAGGACATGGTACCCTGCTTGAGATCCATGAATTCACGATAAAGCTGAGATTTCCCGGCTTCAGGCATCCATTTTACCACAAAAGCCTCCCTGGAAAGAAGATACAGAACAAAACTTAAGATAGATTCAAAAAGAAAGGAATGGGAACAAAATTCAAGATAACACAAAGGATACCTAAACTGCTCCCAGGAAATATCACCCTCGTTAGTGTGAGCTGTAACAGACTCCCACCAATCCAAGGCCGACTCTTGCAGCTGCCAAGCTGCTAACTAACGCTTCTGGGCATCAGAAATCTCGAGACCGGTAAAGATCCTCTCTAAACTCCATAACCATTGATGGGCTTCGATAATGCTCTCTGAACCAGTAAACTTGGTACCACCAAGTTGAGAGAAATCCTTACAGAGAACAGTAAACCTAACAGGTGCAGCAGGTTGAGGAGCTGAGGCAGTACCACGACCCCTACCACTGGCATTTCCACGATTCATCTTGAAAATACCAAGAATGAATTTTAGGACATGGGTAAAGAGAAGACAAAGATAAGATAAGATAAGATAAGACAAGATAAATCACTTGGATGAATATCCTAAATAAAGAAATTTCTAACAAGGTAGATACGAAAAGAAGGAAGTTTAGAAAATTTGCTTTTAAAATAGGAAAATTTTATATCAAAATAATCTTTGAAAAATCCTTTGAAAAATCATTTTAAAATCATTTTATACTTTGAAAATACGTTCTCTCATAAAGAAATGATTCTGAAGTTGATTTCACTCATTCTAGGGTATTTCTACCCTATCTCTAATGAGTTTTTGCTCCTTAGGCTAAGATTTGCCTAAAACCTAGCTCTGATACCAAATGCAATGACCCACTATTTTGGACCATTCAAATCGACAATAATCCACACATGTCAGACTTGAATAATGCAAAATAACATATTGTAATAAAATTTGGAGCAAATAAAACTAGTCACAGAATCACAGACACAGAATATCAAAAGTGGAAATTAGCCACAAGGGCCTCTTTAGCAAGTGGAATTAGTTTTTAGGACACACAATTGAAATAATTACTTTCAAAGACAAAACGTAAAATTATTAGTTTCTAGGACTTAAAAACCTATGAAATTATGTCCTTGAAAGTAATTGGACTGCTGACTTTGTCCTTGAAAATAATAATTCTACTGACTTTGACCTTGAAAGTAATTTCTTTGAATGTGTGTCCTAGAAACTAATTAGACTGCAAAGTTTGTCCTTCTGGTAAAATGCCCCATATCAGAATAACTCGCAACGGAAAATAAAATAAATAGTGGTTCATGAAGCCACTACAATACAAAGTCTCAAAACAGATACAAAATACATAGTCTGAAAACAAAATACAGTTCTGAAACAAGTACAGTAGAAATCCCAAATACAAATGTCTCTAATACAAAGCTGACATAGAAATACTGAATGGGAATAGATAGCAACTAGATAAAAGATGATCTCCAGCAGTCCTAGCTCCAGAAGGTGAGATCCAAAGCTGATACTCAAGCTGACCCGAGCGTAAATAAAACACAAACACTCGAGTAAGGACATACATACTTATACAATGTAAACTAACTCAAGTGAACTGTTAATAAAAGGTACAAGTAACTTAAAGAATGCTTGGGATCGCACGTTCTTTAAGGATCCGTTAAACTATCTACTATGTAGTAATATTCGCTATTATAATAATGTCTAATAATAAAACAAACATACTTTTTAATAGTGTCAAGGGGTTACCCATATAGCCCTTAACACGTAATAGTCCCAGTAGTCTATCCAGTATTAGCATACTCCCAAATCGGGGCTACCCTCAATACTCCACAGGCTACGGGAGAAATCCAAACTCGTAGTAAAGTTCGATATGGTAGGTGACACGGCACAACTAGGCAATGCCAGGGTAGATATACCAATTACGCATCCGGGCTGGTGGAAACGCATAGCAGCCACTACCGCACACCTCGATCCACACTCCCAAATCAAGGGGACCACCTAATCAATCACAAAAGTAATAGAATGGTATCGAAGAAGTGTGTCCGATCAGATGTGCTACCTCATTGGCCCGTCAATCGCTCCTGTTTTAGCCACCTTATGCCCACTCATGGGAGTTGGGTCCACGTTCATACCACAATAGGATCGTCGCCACCATCCTACTTCATTCTGGAAACTCCACCGCGTACACAGTTGTTAAAGTGGTTTTCGGCATCGACAAAGAGTATGTCCATATCCGATCCCGGTCTCTTTAACAACCAATCGTTATTATAACCCGTGGTTATAAATTTCAAAAATAATTTATATCTCAAATCAAGATACTTCATTTAAACCATTTAAAAATAAAGTCATTATACCTTTAAATCAAATATTCAATTCCCAAAAATTTAGCCTTTTCTGAGTTCATTTATTCACTTAAATACATTAAAACATTAAAATTCCAGCTTTCACAACATTTAGAAAGTGCTGCGGTAAGTTATATTTGAAAATAATTCAATTCAGCAAAGACAGCATTTTTAAACTGCTGTAGTAGTTCAGTTTCATTTGAAAACAAGTTAAATTCAGAAAAGACAGCATTTCAAAACTGCTGTAGTAGTTCAGGGTTCAGTTTGGGAAATTAGTTCAATTCAGCAAAGACAACACTTTTTCAAGTGCTACTGTAGCCCTTTAATTAGTTTAAGATTTTAGTTTTAATTCAGCAACCACAACACTTACAAAGTGTTGTCATAGCCCTTAGTTAATTTTAGCCTTTTAGTTCACTTCTGCAACTACAGCACTTACAAAGTGCTGCAGATTCTATTAGTTCAGTTTTTAGTTCATTTCAGAAACGATAGCATTTCTGAAGTGTTACCAAAAGAATTTCCAAAGTTTAAATAAAAGTCCAGCCACAAATAAACTTTAATTTAAATCATTTTAACTTATAAAAATCACATTTTTCCACATAAAAAATGTTTATTTAAATACCTTTAACTTATGATTTTTATAAAGAAATTTTTTTACAATAAAAATCAAATTTTCCAAAATTTCTCTTATTAAATTCAAATGCACTATTTTCCCATTCATTTCATTTTTTTCAATTTACTTTAACACTTAAATTTAAATTTCCATTTCATAAATAAACTTAATTTCCATTTTATTAATTAACTTAAACTTCCATTTTAAAAATCAAATCACAAATTTCCAATTTAAGTTGTGTTTCAAATCACAAATTTCCATTCATTTATTTAACATTTTAATACATAGAAAAATCATTATTACTTTATTTAATCATTTTAAATTCAACTTAAATCAAATTATCATATTTTTACATTTTAAAAATACTCAAAAATTTCCAGAAAACTATATAAAATAACCACGGGTCTGTATAATATTTTCTAGCCTAAGTCAAGTGATACGAATAATATATCATTTCAATCCGTAATTTACAAAGAAAATCCGGGTTTTATCATTCAAACCCGCAATCCCAAGTAAATAAAATTAAATAAAAATCGCTCAGGCTTATCATTTCAGCCCATAATGATTTTTTCCTATTCTAAAGTCCGTTCGGGTATGTATCATTTCAACCCATAGTGATTCTATTCTACAGGAAACTTGCAGTGTGATTAACAGAAATAAATAAACAATATAATAAAATATAACAATATCAGATGATGTGACAGGTTTATAACAGGGTTTAACATCATATAATACATATCACAGGCAGGTATAACATGATATAATATTTCTACACATTCACTTGTTGTCACTTCACAAATTATATAAGTATAAATGTCATGTGTGAATACTCACCTTTTTACGCTGGAGTTAGCAAATCAAACACACAAAGAAAAATCCAGAAAGCACGATAGCATGACTCGATTTGAGTGGAGAGAGAGCCAAGATGTTAATCTTGTATTCACAAATAAAACAAAGCAAAATGAATATATATTTATAATACAAAGATTAAATTGAAACAAAAATGGAATCAAAATAAACAAAAGACATAACCAAGCTTTTAATCAATTTTTGCTTGACCACTAACAACTTTTGCTCGACCATACATGCTTATAGGCTCGGCCACAACATGTTTATAGGTGGTAAGGCTCGAGTATGGATCAATATGGCATGGTTAGGCAAGAGAATATGAAGAGGAAGGAGTTACAATTTGCATGGAATGCTAAAGGTCAAAGCAAAAAGGGGTTTGGTTGCAACAAGGCTCGGCCTAGGGTCATGTTTGGGCTCGGCCATGGTCTTCTACAGGTCAGGTCAGATCTGAAACAAGGCTAGTGGTGATGGCACATGCTGGTGGTGGAGCTAGAGGTGGTGGCCATGGTCAAAAATGAAGGGGTGGTGGAAACTAGGCTCGGCTACACATTGTTTTGGAGTTTTATGCAAAGTTTTGTGGAGTTTTGATCATGAGGAGGTCACGGCCTGATCTGGTCAGAGGGGTGGTGATGGTTGAAGCCGTGGATGATGAGGAGGAAGGTGATGTGGTGGTCGGTGGAGATGGTGGAGGGGTTAGGCCGAGCAAACATATGAAGAAGTCAAGCAAAAATCATTGAAAAAAAATGAAGAAAAGTAAGAAAAAAATGGAAGAAGCCATTACCCAAAATATTTCAGAAATGAGTTTGGCCGTGAGAAATGAAATGAATGGGAAGTTTTCATGTGAAAAAGGAATTAAAACACACGGCTACAATTAAGGAAAAGAACGGCCAAGAATTTAAAGGTCTAGAAAATGAAAAGTCACAAGTTAAAAGCCTTTTTGTCTCTTTGAATTTCCAATTCATTTTAATTCAATATAAACAAAATAAAATCAGTAATTAAAATAAAAGATAAACAAAATAAAGTGAAAATGAAATTAAACAATATTCTTAAGGAAAAAAAAAGTAAATAAAGAAAATAGTTTATTATATTGAAACTAGGATTGAAAATTGCAAACAAAATACAATTAACTTTGGAAAATTATAGCTTTACTTCTAAAATGTTTTAAAAATAAAATACCGAAATAAAATTTATTTTAAAATGATTTAAAAATATTTGCAAAAATCTAGGGTTGTTACACTAGTGTATCTTTTATATACAAATTGTCTCTTTTCAATTCAAGGACTCCAATAACCAAACCAAACGATATTGAGTGGAGGTGTAAAGGCTGAGAAGTTTATTCGACTAATATATGAGATGTGGAGATGAAATACACTAGTCGATATTATTTGAATCACATGAATCTTTTGAAGAACGGTTTGGGTTTGAGAGTTTTAGGTGTGGAATTCAAAGCATAGAGTTGTGTGTAGATTCTGCGATAATTGGGGGATTTTATTGGTGTTGTAGGGATGCTAAAATAGGGTGAAGACCTTTCAGAAGTATCCGGGAATGAAGAGAAGCAACCATAGGCGCGAAGAGATACGAGGACGCCTTTTCATGAACTAGCCGATTTTTATGCATTTAGTTGATTGGAGATGGAGTTCAGTCGACTAAATCTTTGTAGAAAATTATCCAGAGAGCATAGTCAAAATTAGCAGACTAAATAGGAGTTTAGTCAACTGGTTCAGTTGACTGGGAGATTAGTTCAGTCGACCGACTCTTCCATCTTTTTGTTTGCTCCTTCGTAATTAATCTCGTCGGTCTTTACTTGAGTTAATCTTGCGTTCCAGTAAAATTAATGTACTCCCATAGTATTACTCTAAAGCAAAGTATCTTCTTGATATGTGCTTTTATTCTTGTCTCTTCATTGAATGTTTACTACATCCGTAATATACTTAACGAAGATCGTTGGTAGCACTATCTTTTGGTTGTTACCATCAAAACGCCATAGATACGGTTCTTTTGACATTGGATGGTTTTACATGTTTGTACATAAAAAAAATCATTTTGTACTTGTATTCATCTCACGACATTGTTTAAAAAAGACTGAAAATTTAATATATTACTAAATGATTTTCCTTTTAATTAAAAATCAAAATCTAAAGTAATAAAACTACATAATGCATGATTTATATTTTACATGTATATTCGTTCATATATAAAAAAATGTTTCAGAATAAAAAAGGTTTATTTTATGTATGTATATAATTTGCATATAATATTTATGTATAATCTTTTTATTCAATTTAAAACTAGCTATACAAATAATAAATTTTAAATGTATTTACATATAATGTAAAATATTAGCATAACATTTTAGTATAAAATATATTACAAATTTTCTTTTCGGAAATCATAATACAGATTTTATTAAAAAATTTCTATACGAAAAAAGAACATTTTGTTAAATAGATTTTAATTCAAATAAAAAAGAAATCATTTTTTTCTAGCCATGAACACTTAAGAGTGTGTATATATATATATTTTATTATTATTATTTGCATTATAATATATTCATAAGTGTGTGTATATATATAATTTTAAATTTCAGAAAAATAAAATAAAAATTATTTTTTCTAAATTGTATGTTTTATATTTATTCAATATTATCTTGTAAATTATCATTCAAAATAATTTTACAAATCAATATTTATAGATTATATATACATATATATTAAGCGTATCATATAAATTGTATTTATAAGTAATATTTTACATACATACACACACACACATTAAATACATACATACACACACACACACACTAAATACATACATATACATATATATACACACCTATATTATATTATGCATATATATATATATATATATATATATATATGCACATATATATTTGGACAACACACGTGTATACAAGAGGGGCTAAAATATCTTTTGTGGTATAAATCCCAACATCTACATACATGCATGTTAAACCATGTACACTTTATATTATGTTGTACGTGCACGTACATATATGAGACACACACACACACACAATATAATACAAACTATATTAAATATAACAATATTTATGAATAAAATAAAATATTGATTTGTTATTTAAAAGAACATTTAGGAAAGTTTTAAATAAATTTAGACTTCACAAGCCCAATAAAGATCCAATCATGGATTTTTTTTTTGAAATTTACCAATTTACTTCTCTATGGGATGACCTAGTTACAACAATATATATTTATTTAGACATAACATAAAAGACTAAAGGGACTAATATGTCTGTTGCAGTGTAAATCCCATCACCTGTACATGAGCATGTCAAACCATGCACACTTTATTATGTCTCACGTGCACATACACACATATGTGTATATGATACACACATTCAAACATAATACAAAATAAAATAAAACTTTATTTATAAAATTAAATAAGATAACGATTTTTTTTATTTTTTTTTATAGAAAAGTTCTAAATGAATTAGACTTCATAGGTCCAATAAAGATCTAAAATGGTAATTTTATTTAAATTCACTCATTTCTTCTGCTGAGGATTGACCCAGTTACAACAAAATATCAATCCTTATGATGCTGTATAGTACGGTGTATTTATAACAACTTGGATTAATCATTGGATGACTGAGATTGCAGAGTTAATAGAAGGGTATCACTCCTAACCATGGATCTAGATACTTCAGCCGACAGAGGACAACTGAAAAAAATAGTATAATTGTGCGACCGAGATGCATGACAGTCATGGTTCTGTATGAGAGGCGTGCTTTGCACATGGCAAAACGACATGGTACATGAGTATAGAGGCGCTTTTGGCAGACCTGCCATAGTAGTAGGTATACTCGGTTGTACTTTTTGTTGCGTAGTACATATTTATAAGAAACAAGACTTAAGAGAAGCTTCTGGTACATAGTAATTGTAGGTTGTTTGTTGGCGAAGATTGCTAAGAACAAAACTGAAAATTGCTAAGGATAAAATGGAAGGGGACAACTCGAGCCAATCGTGTGGTGATAGGATGAGTTGCATGGAGCCAGTTATAGACAGCCCGAGACAGAGCTGGTCCATAGACTGGTCACTTTTGAGCCGGGCCTAATCAAACGAGTTAGCCTTGTCGACTTTAATCGGACCGGATGGCTGTACGTGTTTCTACGTGGATTGGCTTGGCTTGGGCGGTGCTTGGAAGTTAGCCAGCTTTATTTTTACTTCCATATAATTCATCAACTTGAGAATTGTTATTGACACTTCAGTTTTGAATGTAAGAGGCCATTTTCTTTCAAAGAGTTTTTCTTACTACAAGGGATACTTAGGGCTGTAAATTTTGTACGAGTGTCCGATGTTCGTTCATGTCCGTAACCGAAATATGTCCGTCCGAGTCCGTTCGATTTTCATTTAGGACACGAGCTAGGACAAGAAAATTTGTACGAGAAAAAATATTGTCCGGTCCGGGTTCGTTCGAATTTGTCCGAATTTCTTATAGTTCAGTATATCCGATGGAAATTCTATTAAACAACATAAAATTTGATGTAAATAGCATTGTCCGTCCGTGTCCGTTCGGGTCCGTGTCCGAAAAATGTATGTACGAGTCCGTCCGATTTCATTTAGGACACGAGCTAGGACAACAAAATTTGTACGAACATAAATTTCGTCCGGTCCATGTCCGGTCCGATTTTATTTAGGACATAAACTGAACACACCTCCGTCCGGTCCGGCCCGACCGATTTACACCCCTAGGGATACTAACCAAACCAGTCTTCTTATAAAATTACAATCAAATAGACATTATTGCCTTTTTTTATTTATCTTAATTTTTTCTTAATCATCATTAATGTTTACTCGAAAATCATTAAATAAGTAATAGAGAATTCAAACTCATCTTCATATGAAATTGGAATTAATGATTAATTCTTATTTAAGAAAGCATTTATCGCTGTAATTTTGAACCGTAATTTTTACAACTGTTAAAAAACGCGCAAAAATTGGGTTATGAAATAACATTTCCATCACATTCTAGTAAAGTTTGGATTGAATTGTGAAGTTTGACATGAATTTTTTGTTCACACAATTATTTTCTTCGCTTAAAAGTGAAGAAGAAAGAGTAAAAGAAAGTGTTGTGTTTCGATCTTTTAATTAAGACCAAAAGAGGTAAAAATATAAGTGCTATTTTGATTCCTAGTACCTCTTGAAATTTTGGACTGCTCTTATCCAAAACTGAAAAACTGGATCAATGGCAACTTTCGTTTTCTAAATTACATAGTGTCTGTACAGTAAAATAGGATGGAAGAAGACCATCCTTTGCTAAATTTGGTAAGTTCACAACGCCACTCGTCCAATTTGGGAACTATGGAAGCAGACACAAAACCTCGAGCAATTTTCATGGCGTTTGGCACTAAAGGGGACGTCTTTCCAATCGCAGTAATTTTTGTATCGTTCATTTTTTTTCTTCAACAATAAATTGTTCAAGCTAATTTATTAGGCCTTGTTTACTATTATTTCAATTCAGGCTATCGCTGCAGCATTTGCAGTTGATCAACATGATTATAATGTTTTTTTAATCTCTCACTCAGCACATCAGGTTGGATATCATATTTCTTTGTTAATATGTTTTTCCATATGTTGATAGAACTGAGTTATTGATTCTATGGCTATTGGTTTGTAGAGCTTAGAGGTACATTTGGCTGAAAAAGGTGTCATTTTTGTTCCGATTTCAACTCCTCCAGTGCTTTCAGTTCATCAAGTCTGCAATGGATCAGGTTATCGTCAAGAACAAATAGTATAAGTTACTATTCAGGTTAAATTGTTTATTTTTTGTGCCTCAGTTTCAATTTTTATTTATTTATAATTTCATCCATTTTTAAAAATTACTTTTGAGCATTTTGAACTAAACGTTGACAAGAAGAATAACTTATAAGTTGATGTTTCTGGTAGAACAGTGGTATATCTCTCTCTAGATTTAAAAAAAGAGAGAGCTTTAAGCTACTTATTTAGCTTAATGTGTTTGAAACAACTTAAAATTGCAATAAGTCGATAGGTCAGAAGCAAAAATTAATATTGTTCTTTTTTCAATTTGACAACCAATAGGTATGACCAATATTTCAACTTAAACTGTCGAACTATTCTTCTTCTTCTTCTTTTTTAATATACTTTTTGCTCAAAGCCACTTAAAATTTACAACTAAAAACTAATTTTGATCAGTTATAAAAAAGTATCCCTGACGAACCATTTTGTCCTTCATAGATTTTCACTTAGTTTTGATTTACCATAATGTAGGAAGCATTTGCCAAAGTATCTGCATGGTAATATAACTGTTAAAGCAATTATAAAATGCAACCACAGCAGTAATTGGCGAAGTTCAAGATACATTGTTATATAAATGATGAAAAAATAGTGGTATTTCAGCAAGGTGAAACTAAATCATGGAAATAATGTTTAATGTCTCATCTCAGTTTAGTTTATCAAAATCGGATGATTTCTCAAAGTAGCCAGTTTTTGGCACATGCTTTACAGTTAATTCAATTTAATAATGGATGAATATTTCCATGTATTCAGATTCTGAGCTACAATGTTTTTCTACTCTTAAAAAGACAATTAAAACACAACAAAGGCAAGAGTGTTTAGATGCTATCGAGAAAGTTTTTGGAGATGATTCAAGAACATCAAGTGACTTCATAACAATCAATTTTTTTGCCCTGGTACAACAATGACATTCTAAATATTTATTTGCAGTGTGCATTTAGTATTTCTGTTTGCAGTGTGCATTTAGTTATTTTGATTAGGTGTATCATTTAAACCAGGAAGGATGGAGTCTTGCTGAACTATACCAAGTTCAATGTATTGTTGCTGCTCCCTATGTTGTCCCATACAGGTATGCATTTTTTGCCTATTGACACTGTGACCAAAATTATCTTATGCTCTAGTCGTGTAATGTAGTCCACATTATATAAATTATCAGCTGTTTCATGCATACGGGGGTTTCCGTTTTATCGATTGAAATATGAGGCTTTAACAATTGAATGCTACTACACGAGCTCTGGAAGATATCATATCTGGTTAGCCCTACATTTCTACTAATCAACATTAACTATTAAACCATGCAAACATTTGCAATAGTGTTGGTTTGGTGTGCATTTTCTACTAATGTGTAACCTGTGCGTTGCATATTACAATATATTGTAGAAAAAAGGTAATATTTGAATAGGCCTGTAACCGGCCGGATACAGATTCATATCCGTATCTGAAACCATTTTCGGATATCTGTATCCGCGGATGCGAACGAAATTCTTTTACTAGTTCACAGCTAATAAATGTAAATAAATAAATTGAAAATTTTGATTTATTATAAATCCATTTTAGTGCTAAAAATATAAAAAATAATAGATATGCTAAGAAAAATAATTTTATGCAGTAAATATTGATTTTTATACACATATTAAATTTTTTTACCAAGATAAAATAGTAAATGACAATCATTTTATGTACTAAAATAAAAAAATAAAACCATAATTTTGACAAAAACCGGACGGATAATTATCATATGCAGATGTGGCCACATTCATATCCGTATCAAAATTTCAAATATCGGATAATTTTTCATATTTCAGATATGGATATAGACGGATTTCGGTTTTTTGAGTATTCATTGACAACCCTATATTTGAATTATATGTTAGAAATTAGAATTGTTATGCAATGTATGTCTGATTAAGACAAACTTACTGACCAATTGATATTGTTATCTGTTTAGATATATAATTTTTGTTATGCGATATATTTTGCACAAAAAAAACAAGTTAGTCATTTTTGTTCACATAAATAAGTTAAATATTGTCTTTTTCCAATTTAATATTGCTAATCAGCTAAACGAATATCAATTAATTATATTAATTTGATTTCTTTTAAATTTACGATTTACTAATATTCTTAGATAAACCATTAAGATTTTTCTTGCGGTGTCTCATGTTTGATACACTTGATAGATAAGTGGGTTATGGATTTAATTCAGAATATTAATGACGTTATACCTGCAATTTGATCACACCCAGAAGACTCATATTTATAAATAATAATCGACAAAAGGGGATTAAAATATCATTCGGAAGTTAAGAAGAAATACTCGAAGTAAATTTTGAATCAGAAAAATAAACTAGACGTGAAAACATTTTGAAATTGGAGAATGAGCTTGGAGAACGCTCGAAATAAGGGCTTGAAAAAGCACTTAAAACAAACTTAAAACAAAGGCGCTAAAAGCAAGACCCGTAACAAGCTTTAGGTCCGCTTGAGCTAAACCCTGGAGCATGCTTCATGTTGCTCCCAAAAGAGTGCTCCGCTCATAGCAAGGAGCACTCCAAGTTTCATGCGGGACCCAAAGCAAGTTTAGATCTGCTGGAGTCAAACCCCAAAGCATACTTCGGGTAGCGCTGGAAGCTCGAGTGCTCAACCTTAGAGCAAGCTTTGGGGTAGCGCTCGAAGCTTGCTAGCTAGTGCTTCGATTTTTGAGCACTTCAAGTCGCGCTCCAAAAGCTATGGTCAAAAAGGAAAGAGCTAAGATCCAAAAAAATAGTTAAATGCTAATTGATATATGATTATATTTTCATGATTCAATCTAAAGAAAGTTAATCTTGATTGGGAAGAAAAAATAAAAATGTGGACAGTAACGTAAAGATGTTAACTTAAATGAGAGCTTTAAATTATGCCGAGCTTTAATACATAGTCGGGAAAGGTCAAGATTTTTTTATAAATGTTACTATTGTTTAATGTGCGTGCGTGTATATACATATATATAGTTGTTTTATTAATTTGATTTATATAAATCCCATGATTTGTTAATATTTATAGAGAAGTATCTTATCTATCGAGATAAAATTTTGAATTTGATATCTCATGTTTGGCCCATATGGTTACATAACTGGTTTATAAATTTAATTTCAAATATTCATTCAGATATCGATAAACAAAACTAAAACTGAAAGTGTAGTAAGAATAGATTGAAATATTAATACATTATCAAACTTGTACTGAATACATACATATATGTAGGCCTGTCGATGGGCTGGGTCGATCTGGGTATCTTAAAATTCGGAGCCGAGCCCAATTACAATAATCAAAATCCGAGCTCAGCCCGAACTCGCTGGGTATTTCAAACCCAATACCCAAGTCACGGCCATCGAGCTTTTCAAGCTCATTATGTAATATTTGTTTACCCAACTCATAATTTTATGCTAAAATCATACTTCAAACTCGTAATTTTTGTAAAAAATGTACGCATAATATGGTAAAATACAAATTGGGCAGTGATGAAGTCAAGTTCATAATAAAAGTACGCAAAAAACATCTATGTAAAAATAAACAAAATAGTACATGGATACTACACACACTCATGTTTTGGTATTATGAAAAACTAATAGTCGGATCAGACCCAAACCGGACCGGTATGATGAAATCATACCCGTCTTAATAGTAATCAGGTTAGACTTGGGTTGGGTCTGATTAGTTAGAGCTAAATCCGTATCCGCATTAACAGGATGGGTTCAGGTCCATCTCAGATCAAAACCCATACCATTGACATGCCTACATATGTGTGTGTTTGTTTATTATTTCTTTTGAAATTTCCTTTTTGAAGAAAAACTATATGAACTCGAGAACGACAATAGAGAATTAAAAGAGATAATTGTAAGAAATATAAATTATATGAATTTGAATGTAAAATATCCCAAGAGAATTAAATAGAAGCTAGAAAACTGTTAGAATTTAGGAGAAGCTTGAAAACCGTTAGAAACAACGAGCTCTTAAATTCTTCTACTGTACCATCATTTAATAGATTATATCCTCGATTACAAATGTCAAAATGCCAAACACATTTCTTTGAAGTTGGTATTGATTGTAATGTTTTATTACTCACATAGATGATTAAACATTGTCGTTATAATACCAAGAAACAATAGTTAGTGCTTGACCTCTTAGCGCATAAAATAGGCTCATATCTCTTCCGCCTTCCCCACCCAATTGATAATTAGGCCTGTAAACGGATACTTTCAGATACAGATTAGTGCCGCATCTGCATCTGAAATCATTTTCGGTTATCGGATATTCGCATTCGTGGATACAGACAGATATCAGATAATTATCATATCCGCTAATGATCGTTAAATCGAGAAATATCAATAGAAAATTTTGGTTATGTATATTTTTTGTCAGTCCCATTGGTCATAAAAGTGTAAAAAATAAACAAATATGATGTTCATAAATAGTTTTGAGCAACTAATATGCATTAAATGTATATAATATGAACTATTAACTTAATAAAAAAATAAACACACGTCTTTCATTGTACTAAAATACACAAAATAAACTATAATCTTGACAAAAACCGGACGGATAATTTTCTGATACGGGTGCGGAAGGATTTTGGATTTTTTGGGTATCCATTAACAGGCCAGAATCCACTAACCAAGCCGTAGATAGAAAAAAATCCAAAATCATATTGACGAACACAATGCATTATCTATTCACTTATGTACAAAACTAAGATGTCACCAACAACACATAATCTACAACATATCAATCTACTATTCATTTAGCATAATTTACAATCAAGTTTTTGTCCTTCAACTGTTTTCTATTTCTCCTGTATCTTCTTTCCATTTCTGCATTTTCTTCGTTGTATTACCTCTTGTTAATGCATTTGATCTCCAAAATTAATGTAATTAAATTAGGGATTTGTATTATTGAGATATTGCATAAAAAACAAATCCTAAACTTGTTTTTGGACTAAAATCAAAATATTGCAATTGTGTTTGCTTGAGTGCTGGATTTTGTGACTTTAGAATTGCCCGAGAAATTTGATTAAAATTAAGTTGTCAGATCAAGAGTTTTTGAGTAGATTGATGTCCAATCGACAGTTTTTTATTTTGATCGAGAATTTTTTGTTTCTGCATTTAAAATAAGCCACACTCTTTAAACTAAACTTCAAATGTTTCATCCAAGAAACCAATATTGTAGAAATTGCTAGGCGAATGTTGGGCAGTGGGCTCGGAATAAGAATTAGTTGCCAAGCGGTGATTGATCGGGGATTAATCGGTGCTGGATGTTTTTGATAAAACCAAGTACTTTTTATGAAATGTTGGATATTATATATATACAATATGCTTAATTCTAAGATGTCTCAAAATTTAACAGTAGAAAATATATTTTTAGTCTGAATGCAGCGGCAAATGTAGTATTCCATTTGCGATGAAGTTTCATGTTATTTAGCAAGCATTCTTCAAAAATTCAAAAACACATCGAAACAATGTAGTTCATGAACACTATTAAGCATTTCAAGCAAACAAAGTAGTTAAAAACAACATCCAAAACAAATTAAACACAAAAAATCATCAAAGCGGTCACAAAGAAGCATCATAGTTCAGAGCAAAATGCTTCAATTTCATGCAAACAAAGTAGCAGGTAACAAACGGTAAAACAAATTGTGCTCATTTAGAATTAATGGAGCCGGAAAACTAAGAATTAATGGAGCAATCAACAAGTAGAAACATATAAATAAATGAATTACCCAAAAGGGGTTGATCAAAGAAAGAGGTGCGTGGAGTAGGTATAGATCAACAACTAAGGAGAAGTGGGCAATCGAGCAGGTTGACAAATAGAAGCAGCTCGATGTTGAGAGTTCAAAAACCAAGATTTGGTAATTTTTTAAAACTTTTTTATGTCAATTTGGGTCTTGCAAAATCAAAAGAGAAAAGATTCTACATCGGTATTTATCTGTAGACTTTTTGCGGACTTCAGTTGATTTTTAAAAAATCGGCTTTTGCTTGTTGTGGATAGACCTAGGTACTGCCTAGAGCTGAAGCATAGGTGCCCAAGCGAGGCGATGTGCCTCGTCTAGCACCTAGGCGATCGTCTAGACCAAGGTTCGAGAACTCGGTTTCGGTCATTTGAAATTTTATCGGTTTTGATCAATTTCGTAAATTTCGGACGATTCGGTTTTTGTTTCGGTTTCAGTTTTGATATCGGATTTCTATATTTTTATGAAAAAATAATGATAAACGTTGCAAATCCATGTACAAATATAGTCTATAAATAGATAATAATATAACATACTAAACTAATTCAATGTCAAGTTCAAATCCAATACAAGTTAAAAAAAGTTCAATGCTAAGCCCAATTCCAATACAGGTCCAACAAGTTCCATGTTCCATGCTAAATCAAGTCTAACAGTCCAAATACAAATAAGAAGTCCATTAACAATTATTCGGCCCACTTTATTACTTAACCCTAATTTTCCTTTTACTGCCTCAATGATACGAAACAAAAAAGGCAATAGATCAAAAGGCGGAAAAAAACCCTGTGAATGCAACGAATTTGGTCGAAGCTCCTCTGCAACGAATTTGGCCGAAGCTCCTCTGCAACGAATTTGGTCGAAACTCCTCTGGTCGACTTTAGCTGAAGCTCCTCAAGATGCTCGAATTTGCTCAACTGCTCCTCAACAATGCTCGAATTTGCTCAACTAGCACTTGAATTTGGAAGCGAATTGCTGAAGTTGGATGTGGTAGGCTATGTTTTTGATCGGTGTTTTTATAGACTATTTTTTGATGCTTGAATTGCTTTTTTTTAAATAACGGAATGAGATTTTGACCTAATCCCGTTCCGCCTCCAGTCGGAACCGATTTGAGATGGTCGGAATCTCGTGGTTCCGACCGGAACCTTACACCATGCTTTTTCTTCAATCATCATGGCTAAGGATATCACAGTAGAACCATAAAATTCTCAACAGCTTAAGGTACTTATTTTCTACTTGTAATTTCAGTTTGCAAATTATGCATTGATTCATAAGTGTTTTTGCTCGTTACTATACAAATTTGGGGATATTTCCTCAATAGTAAATTGAAACTGAAATTAATGAGAGCATACACCAATTTTGGGATAGTTACAAGTAAAATACTGAAACATCAAATATTTGAGATATTTGCGTAGTTCACAAATTAGGTACAAGTTTAGTACTGGTTCATTTAAATTGATGAGCTGTAAACCTGTGCAGTTAAAGCCCCGTAAAATCTTCGTTATAGCGCATAGCGGTCTCCGACCGCTACGCTATTTCAATTTAGCGATGTTAAACAATAGATACGCTTTAAGTCCCGTTATTTTTCATTACATCCGTTAAATTAAGGCTTTTTAGTACCCGCTTTAGCAACATTAATATACGAAGTTTGATTTGACTAGTTCTCTTTTAAACCAAATCAATAAAATTAGGGTAAAACCTAATTTTAATGCATAAGTGCTTAATATAAGTTAGAAATCTATCGTCGTTGCCAAATCTAGTCTGTACAAATCATGATATTCTTTGGTTTTGTTATATAAGATTAAATAATAATTGTTTTTCCTACACAAATGATGTGAGAATGAGAATAAATTAATTTTAAATATTTGATTTTATACCTAATGAAGCTTTTTGCACCTTCTCTATTTTCCGCTATATCCCGTTTTATTCCCGCTATAACTTTTCGCACCTCCACCGTTGTAGAACCGCTAAACTCTTTAAGAGCACAACCGTAAACTGATGAACTTTCATACTGCAATCTCAAATCATGTGGTAATTTTGTTGCATTCGCAAATTGAGGCGTGGTGTTTATATATTTTTTGTTATTCAAATTGAGGACTATTGAATTTCATTGTTAGATATTCTAAAATAAACGACTTTCTCAAAGAGAAGTTACTGAAACTACAGAATCTATAGAATCTTCTTCAATTTTTAATAATGCCCTAAGTCAGAAAGAGATTGGAGGGACTGAAACAAATGCTTTAGAATGTGATCTTGGATTGCACTTTCAAATATATGATTATCCTTTAGATAAACAAGATGAGGTTACATGTGCTTATATTAATTTAAAAGTTTATCAACCCATACGTGAAGAGCTTTCAACGTTTGAAAAAGGAATACATTTCTGGGGATTCAATAAATCTTGGTACAAATTCTTTTCACGGTTCTCTACAAAGGATGGAGCATTTTGTTTACCATGTTTTATTTTCAATGACAGGAGAAATGATTGACAAATCAAATACATTCAATTTTGAAAATTTTGATGGCTTTCAAAATTGGAAGAATATCAATGGTAGTAAGGAGTGTGTTCTTTCAAACCACGTTGGGAAACCTCCCAACTCAATACATAATGTCCTAGAGTGAACTTGCAAGGATTTAGTGGAATCCTCTCGACATAGTAAGAATATTTTGGAGAAATAGATTGATGAGCTAATATCCCAAATTAGATTAAGGCTTTCAGTATCAATTGACATTGTCCGATGGTCAACGTTTCAAGCGTGCGCTTTTTAAGGAAATGATGAATGTCTTGATTCGAAAAATATTAGCCCTTTATAATGAGAAAGTCAAAGCCTCTTAGAGAATGCATTTGAAAATGCTAAATACATGACATCACAAATTGAAAAGGAGATTTTACATGCTATTGCAACCAAAGCTAGAAAAATTATTAGCGAAGAAATTAGAGATGTGGAAATTTGTATCATTGTTGATAAAACACGAAATGAGTCTACAAGAGAAAAAATGGGTTTTGTTCAAAGATTTGTTGATAAAGAAGGATTTGTGCACGAGTGATTCTAGTAACAATCCAAGTATCCAAAGATGATCGTGGATAGTGGATAGGAATATAATGGTGCTAGTTACAAAATAGGGATGCCAATAGATACCAAAGAAATTCAATATCCCTCCGCATCCATATTAGAAAAATGAAAAAATATTCAACATTCAAAAAACTGATACGGATATGATAGTATCCACATTCAAAATTATCCGTTCGACTTTCATCAAAACAATAGTTAAGAGTATGCATATTCTAGTACAGATAAAATGATTGATGTTTACTGTTTTATCAATGTAATAATTCATATTATGCGCGTATAAATGAATACTTGCTGTCAAAAACTAATTTTTATCATCTTATTTTTATTTCTTTTATTTATATTTAGCATTATTACTGAAAATAATTTATGTTCGACCAAAATTTAAAATTACAGACCTAAGTAACATGCGTGGTGGATGGAAAGACTTGCACGCTTTCGTTTTAAACGAGTATGCCTTTTTTTATCATTTCGTTGTCCTGCCCACCAACTTCAAATGGCATTAGTTGCAGCTACCAAAAAAGTTTTCCAAGGTTATCATTTTTTGTCATTGTTTTTTTTTGAGATCATGGGGAACCTTAAGATCATGGTATTCATTGATACTCACTTAAGTAAACCCCACGCCGTGTGTCTACCCCGCTTTTACTTATTCGTCGCACACGGATGCGTAACGTTGAAACTCCCACTGATGGTTTGGCGCTGGGATTCGAACCTGCCCGGACACAGTCCTTTGGTTCCCATCTCCCATCTCCCAAACCAACCGAGCTACGAACGGCGGGTCATTTTTTGTCATTGTTAATATAGTGGCTGTGTCTTTTAACCGTCACGACGAGTTACAAGCTACCATGGGAGTTATATAACTCAGATAATAATTGCTATAGTTGAGCTTGAATATGGTAGAGAACTTAATCATATTGGGGCTTTTCAATGAGCTAGAGACATTAGATGGAACTTTCACTTTAGTTTAGTTTGCCATTTGATAAAGATGCATAATGCATCTTGTTTGGTTCTTATAGATATCACAAAAGACAAAAAATGCATAATTTCCCAAAGAGGAAAAGCTAAAAGCAGCATATGATGCTTTGATGTCTCTTGAATCTGCATTTATTTTGCATATCATGCAAGAAATATGGAAAGCACTAATTGCCCATACCAATATTTACAAAATTTATCTCAAGGTTTGTCAAATGCCATATAGTTAGTGAAAACTACAAATGCACTGTTTCAGGATTTCGATAATGGTTGGAGTCCATTTCTCGAAAAATTACATCACTTTGCTACAAACAAAAAAAATCTTTGTTTCCAACCATGGTAGTTGGCATAGTTCAAGCAAGAGGAGTGATCAGGAAAAGGAAGATAAAGTTACAATCGAGCGTCATTATAGCTTTAAAATATGTTTAATGCAACAACTGATACTCAATAATAAGAATTAAATCATCAGTTTAATGAGCACACATTGCAACTCTTTACTCTTCATACTTCTCTGGAGCCTAAATATGCATACAAATCATTTAACAATTCAAATATCTATGATTTGGTTGATGCATTTTATCCAAGAGATTTTTTTAGGCAAGAAAAACTTCATCTAGTTGCAACATTATGGTTCAGATGTACCGGATGCTAACTAAAAAACATGTCAACGATTTCTAAACTTTATCGAGAATGATGAAGACAAATAGATCAAAGATTTATCTCCAAGTCATTAGTACGTTGATTAATTTATCTTTTACTGACTCCTCTACTTCATAAAGCAACTGTTGAAAGGGTTTTTTTTCCAACTATGAAGCTAGTCAAATCCAGCTTAGAAACAAAAATGGAGAGAATTTCCTGTAGATAGTATGACAGTTTACATGGAAAAGAAACTGCTTTACCAATGGTCCAATAGTCAGTGAGTTTGAGAAGATGAAAACCTGCCAAGTGCAACTTATGGGAAACAAATTATGATTTTTAACTATGATGTTCCGACTTTAATTTTTTGTCAAGTTGATTAGACATACGTGCAACTAATGATAATTTAATATTGATTAACAACTTAATTGTATACTCTGCGTTATGCTAAAGTTTTTGTGAAATATTAATTGTTATGGATGGATAATACTGACTGGGGTCACTGAATAAAAAATGAATGTTGCATTAGGGTATTGAATATGAAATGCTATATGTTTAGTTACCCAGTCATGTATATAAATATACGGTAAACTGGAAATTGAAATGGTACATGCAGGTAGCATCAAAATTACTTAATTTGAAATGTTATATCCAAATAAATTTTAAAAAGTATACAAATGTATTATAACAATTATACTTAATTCACATTAATTGATAACAAATGCACATACATACACAATAACATACGTTCGCATGCATAAATATATAATGAAATTGGAATGCTATATTCAGATTGCATCGAGAACTAAAATGATATATTCAATTAAATTGAAATGTTATATTCAGATAAATCTGCAAAAGTACACTTACAACAGTTCTGCTTCATTGGCATCTTGCTTGTAACAAATGCATGCACACACAAGAATGTAGTCACATAAATCAAAATATATCAACATACATTAAAACTGAAAAAAAAGATGCGAAAGCATTTCTTTGGGATGACGCAAAAACCATGATCAGTAAGTTATATTTTCATGTGAAACGATAGTCATTGCAAGAGAAAAGAGATCCGAAAACATACAAACAAGAGATGTTAATACTTAATATACATTATTCATATTTCATATAAATATATAATGCTCCAGCATGAACATGAGTATATATACATACAAAAACAACAAGTCTACTTGGTTAGTATCTTTCTTATAACTAATGCACATTCATACACAGTACATAAACATACATCAACATGCACTTGGACTAAAATGTTATATGCAGGAAAAATTCAAACCCGTTCTGCTATATAAAAAATAAATTGAAATGTTATTTTCAATTAAATGCCTCCATTTTAGCACATTGTTCATACAGATATGTAAATAAATCTACTTGCTTAACATCCTTCTTATAACAAATGCGTGTACATACTACATGCACAAAAACATACATAAACATGTATTCAAACTTTATATGCAGTTAGCATTAAAGTCTTAAATGCTATATACAAATGGTTTGAAATGACATATTTATATTAATGCTTGCACATTGTACATTTTTTTAAGCACATTCAACATACAATTAGGTACAACAATTTTACTTGCACGACATCTTCTTATCACAAATACATGCACATACCCGAATACATGCCTATTCACGAATACATGCATAAGCATACATAAATATGTACTTATACTCTTATACTAAAATACTATATGCATGTAGCATTCAGACTATCATCATATGAATGCAATTTTCAGATACATGGTCATATAAATTGCTGGTTGAACCTATAAACTAGATCGAAACAAAAAATAATAATAAAATACATCTTATTAAAAAAAGATATGTAAAAAAATATATACAAACCATTTGAACCGTTTTCTACCATAACACTAGGGATGGCAATGGGGCGGGTCTAGGGTCCAAACCCTGTTGACCCGCCTCTGTTTTGGCCTGTCCAGATCCGTCCCATTGGATCATCGAGGCGGGTAGACCCGTGACTCGTTCTTAAGAGCTTCGGGTCTAGGGTCGGGATTTGGGCTTGGTTGATCCGCCCCAACCCGATCCGCACTACCGAGATCTCATAAAATCAGTTTAGTATTATAATGGTGATTTGTTAATCTTTATATATATATATATCTGTGTGTGTGATTATGAAATGGATATTATAATGTTTCAATCAATAAGCTATAAAGAATTTATAGTATTAAGTTGCATCATTGATAATTATACAATAACATATGCATATGTTTTTGAACTATTTTGTACAACACATTTTTATTATCTTCCCTTATCATTGTAAACACGTTGTTATTTGTATTTAATGTATCATTTAGTAACAACCAATATTAATATATGTACATCAGTACATAATTTTGAATCAATACAAAAAACCTTATCGGGTCTCGGGGCGGGACGGGTTTACCCTGACCCGTACGGGTTTCGGGTTCAGGGCAAAATTCCAAATCCGCATCGGGTCTGCGGCGGGGTCTAAAAAACCCCGGGGCGGGTCTGGGGCGCAAGAAACCCGTCCCATTGCCATTCCTACATGACACTGATACGATCTCAAGAAAAAATACAGAAAAATCAAACTATTAAAATGTAAGTAAATTTTCACACAATTTAAGAATTGATCGAACATTTTTTTAGTTAAAAATCCTGGAATTGATTACCTGGCCGGCCGAGATTGAACTATGTCGCTGATGGCTTGTATTTTTGATCGATTTTTTCTCTTTTGAAGTCTGAAAATAGATCATCAGGGATTAATTTTGATTAATGAAATTTGATGATTTTAAAATAAAGAGGTATGGCCTTTTGATGTAAAATCAGGACTTCAGTAAATTTTGGTTAGAATAGGCCCCCAAACTAAAAACAGAATGGTGGCCTTGGACCTTAAACAAAAGTAAAACCTGTCATAGGCACAATTTTTCACGAAGAAAACTTGAATTTTTTCCTATTGCATCA
Organism: Allium fistulosum; assembly: GCA_030737815.1. Taxonomy (NCBI): domain Eukaryota; kingdom Viridiplantae; phylum Streptophyta; class Magnoliopsida; order Asparagales; family Amaryllidaceae; genus Allium; species Allium fistulosum. The sequence continues at coordinate 705,365,789 of CM060903.1, read as the reverse complement.
AAGCTTTGTCTTTGTGCCTCAAAACTCATACTTACATGCCAACATATGCCTTTTCTCGTTAATTTATTGGGTATGGTATGTGTGTTTTAACATTTAAAGTTTCAACTCTTTTCTTGTAGTGCACCTTCATCATTTGAATGTCAATTCAAACATGAATTTCCACTACTCTATGAGTATTTTCAAGAGGCCCCTGAAGAAAAGGTAAGTAACAAGCTGACAGTATATTCTCTAAGAAGTTATATTTTAATTTCTTCAACGTACAACATATGCAACATGTACTTTTGTCCATTGCATGTGGACATTTTTTAGCAACTTCCTTGTAGTTGTATTGGCAATAGTACTGGCAACAGTTAACGTCTACTACACAGTTGTAGATAAAAGCCGTCAATCAATGTTTGACCTGCTTACTCATGTGCGTTATATTTTGTAATCGTTCTTGAGTAAATGATGGGAACATTGGTGTTTGGTGAAGATTTGATATCTTGTCTAGCTTTATTGGTATGTGTAGACTACATATACATGGTAGCTGTGTCTGTTTTCATATATTTGTAGCCAGCCAACTATATACCTACTTGCTTGTGCACAGAAAAGTAAGGGAAAACAAAATTATTATTGGTATGTATAGACTGGATATATTGCTAGGTAAATCCCTTATATTCTGAGCTTCGTATTGCTAGAAAAACAATATCATATATTGCTAGCTATAGACTGAAAAGAAAGTAATGTAAGTAAAAAAAGGCAATTTAAATAAACAAACCTCAGCTTGGCAGCTTTTATTCTGATTATTTTCGGTCTCATGCTCATTTTTTCAACTTCAATACACTATTGATACGTTTGCAGACTCGTTTTTTCCCCCTTCATTTTTGCCAAACTCACCGCGAAACGAATATCTTACATAGCCATGCACAGTAGTAAATTAGATAGAAATCACATATTACTAAAACTAATAAAGAAATTAGCTGCACAGTCTGCAGTAAGTTTATACTTTCTAAGAATGGCCCGAAAATGTAAGGTTTGAAATTTTACAAGCTGCAGTTATACACACTTATGAATATAATATATGTATGTGTGTATGTGCGTGTTTGTGTCATAGTTGCCAAACTTGGCTACCGATACGAATGTACAATAATTCTGTATAGTCTTCCTTTGTTTCATAAGTCATGGCGTCATTGCTAGTTGAATCCTAGTATTGAAATTTTGTACGTACATGTATTGAAATATGTTATTCTGCGTATAAAAAAAAGGCTAACTCCCACAGGATGCTCATTTTTGTGGACACACAATCAGTTTCAAAATGCCATTGATAATTAAGTTTGTTAATAGACTATATATAGTCTTTTTTTTGTCGTCCCACTTGATTAAGAATTTTTTTTCAACGCTCTTATACAAAGCTAATTCTATTAGCCCCCTCTAGTGTGGTTTATAGCCTGATCATTTTGAAAAAATTGACGCACCCAGTGAAACCCTATTACCCCCGTTCCCTTATTACTACATCTACAACTTTTTACCTTTGAAGTAACTTTTTCAACCGATCATACTTCAATTTATTCGAACAATGATCCAATTGCCTGATTTTAGATTCCATTATTATTATTATTACTATATATTTGACAAAATTGGAGCAACGTTGTGTTTTCCTAAACTTGGTATGGCTCTCCTTAAAATTGTGGCTCTCCTGTGAACCATGCTAGCCTCAAGCTCCTAGGAACCATGATCACCTCAAGCATGGCTCTTGAGAGAACCACGCTTATACCTTGTGTAGCTCTTATGAGGATTTTTATGAACATGCCTAACCACACATGCATGCATGCATTCGTTTGCATGTGTTAAATGTAACATGTCACAAGCTATAAAACTGTTATCCATCGCCAAACATAGTTCGTATGGCTGCATTAGGAACACTTCTATATAATCTTCTTCTGATTCATTAACTCATGGCACCATTGTTAATTGAAATATGATTTCACCTTTTCCATTTAGTCGTCTAAAGGATACGCAAAAATGATAATGCATTATGTGGTTAAGTGCAGTAAATCACTTGCATTCGTGGAAGCAACAAACTATCATAGAATTATAATAGAGTTTTGAATTATTAGCTCAATCAATCATGTAGTGCATGGGATTTGCTTTTTAATCATGAAACTAAAAAAGTAAAAAAACTATATATGTTTAATTTATATATATAATTTCATCTTCTTGTGATCATTAATTGATTATGATATTTTAGCTACCATGTAGTCAACGAGGAATGTTATGTCACCTCTTGAGTAATTCAACCTTTCAGCAGTTGCTTCTAAGTAGCTTTACACATTACTCTTTCTGAATCTGCTATTTTGGTTTGTGTTAGTATCAAAATTGTTTCAAGTATATTTCATTTTATGCTAGCTTCATTTGTGAAACACTATATCCTTCGTTGATACAATAATATAGAAATTAATAAACGTGTATTTTCCAAAATTCACCTGTCAATAGGTCAACTGGAAAGACGTTTTGCATTGGATGTGGCCACTTTTTCTAGAAGATTGGGGTTCATGGAGACAAGATTGTTTAAATCTTAGCCCAATACCATTTACTGTGTGTGACCAATACTAAGTACATTTAATTGCTGTTTTATTTATCACTTTTGAGATATTAATTTTTGTATTTAAACATGTGCTATGAAAATTAATGCAGGATCCTGTAACACATCTTCCATTATGGCACATACGGTTGCAGTCGCCTTTGTTGCTGTAAGATATTATATTTTGTACTACTAATAACTGAACCTACATGTTTCAACTGTGGGTCATTAAAATTACCTCCATAACCCTGAACCAAATACAAGCCACATGAGAACAAAACCCTATTTCCTATGTCATTCCAATCGCGAAAATACATTCTTTTCTAAACAAATTATCTTTCAAATTTTGATTGGACCAACGGAGATAACACAAATTGTGATTTACATCCATCGCAAACATTTCTTGATTGCATGACAATTCCAAAATTCAGATGGAACAAAAAGACAATTTGCAAAAATCAAATACCAGAGGATATGCGGCACAATTTGTAGTGGGCATGCGGCACAATTTGCAGCAAGGAATTAAAAAGATTGGAGTTGGTACTATTAAGCTCCATTCAAGGATCTTGAGAAATTAAATTTCGAAACTAATAATATCTTTTGCTGCCTACAAAAAAAGATGGGTTGCAGAAAAGAGAGGGGAGTTGAGTTTTGCTGAGTTTTTATACATTTCTGTTGAGAATTTTGATATTTTTTTCCTTCTATATAATAACAAAACTGATTTGATGCTAAAGTTGATTTAAGAAGACATACTGGGAATGTTAGAGTTGCTTGAACATCACAATCCAAACAGCATAACCAGTAAGTTAAAATCAAATATAATATTTGAAATTATCCGTTATATCATTTTTGAGTAAGAATGGTTTGGAAAATCATACTTGCAACATTTGGAACTGTTTAAAATAGTGTCTCAAACAATTGATGAAAATGTAAACAGCTTTTCACCTAATAGCAAGAAGTCATGTGTGTGATGGAAGTGATAGAGAACTTGGGGGAGGAAGATGAGGGTTCGTGGAAGGGAGCAAACCAAGCAGGAACTTTGGGACCTGAATTCTGATACGATTGCACTTGCATATCAAGTCAACCTATTTTTTTTGTTAAACCGAAAACCCTGTTAGTGTTATCTAAAACCATATCATAAAACACAATTTTACTTTCTTTTTGCTGCGTATCATAAATCATAACTGATAGATTTTGTACAACTGCAAATTACTTACTTGACGCTTCTTTTTGTTTATGAAACTCCAAACTTCATGATCATGTATGTGTGTATATTAAAGAAACTGCTGTATATGTTTGGTTATAATTAAATCAATACTGTTGCAATGGAAGCGTGCATAAAACCCTATTAATTATACTGAACCCATTTGTTCTTTATTACCATATCACATTGAAAATGTAAAGAGGTGATTCTGTAGTAGAGATCTCGCCATGCTCATTTTATTTAGCATATATATCACATTATTACTTTAACTTCACGTTGAATGAATATGATGATTGTTGTCACTATCATTATTATATGCTTGACAATATGAGACAATATTGTCTATATTTGGTTACAGATATGGTTTCAGTAAGGAGGTTGTGGAGTGCCCAGGTATAGCAATTTGTCTTCCTTTTTTATGTTTGTCTTTATCTGCGTTGGTAATTTAACTTCGCCTATTCAACTTAAATATCCAATTTCAGGTAAAACTACTAAAGTAAATAAACTGACTCGTAGGGTCATATAAATGAAATTCATAGGGTCCATTGATGTACCAATTTAATGAAGTATTTTCACATGACTATTTGAACTGGAGCCGATATTTTGATGTGAGATTCTTATGTTTTACAAGTTTTTATTTGGCCTTTGATGTTCCTCTTAGGGAAACAAAGCTCATAATATTTTCTATGCATCTGATGGCTGAGTGCTGTCTGATTATAAATGTAAAGAGGGATACATGTAGATACTAAATTAAAATATATAGGAAAAGCCCATTTGAAGTTACAGCTCTCATTGACTTGAGATGGTTAATATTTGAAACACAGTAAGCATTTTTAAGCATCATCCATGTGCCAACACTATCTTGGTACAGTGAATACAAAATGACCAACCATCGATTATATGACAATTTAATCGACCTAATATAATGAAAAATATGTGCAACACGGAGAACATGAGTGTAAACATTAATAAACTCATACCAAGCAATCCGTAAACGAATAGGGGTTCAATAGTCTTGGGGAAAAAGTTAATAATACCTACATATATTTGTTACCAGAGAAGAAACAAATTACATATGTTTTCTCCTTGAGTGCGCTTTATTATATACCTGGGAAAACCTTAATATTCAACTTTATGCTTCAATCAGGTAAATATCTGTATCTGCTTTGTAATTCTGATTAAACTTGTTATTCCCAAGTATTGTACCCTTATACAGCTACATACTTTTAGATTTGGTTATATCAAATGTAACATAGTGCAGGTTACTGGTCATCAAATATACATGCATGTGGCTTCTGGTTTATGCCTATGAAGTGGCAATTCTCATGCGGTGTATGCAGGGATGTGGTATCTTCACATTCATATGAAAATTCAGTCCAAATGATTCAATTGTGCTCTGATCATATTGCTCTACAACAGTACCTTGATACTTCTAATCCATATTTACCTATATTTATCGGGTTAAGTTCAATGGGGAGGTAAGTTCATCATCTTCTACCACTTCTTTCATATTACTCACTGAACAAAAATTTGGCCTTGCCAGTTTGTAATGCATGTGTAATTTTGTTCATTTTATTTTTTAGATCTCTTTCATGTGGAAGCTATCAACTTCAAAAATTTACAAGCCCATCTATGTTCAACTTAAATTATTCATGTATCAAAAACTAAGATCTCTTTTGCGTGCGTGCACTTGCACATATACATGAGGAAGTTTCGAGGTTTCTCATTCCTTAATTTCCCCCAAACCCCCCACCCCCACTTGTATCTACATGTCTTGGATTTAGTGTTTTTTTTTGACTTTTTTTTTAAAATTTTTTTTTTGATACGATGTTATTATCCTATATTTAATTTTTACCAAACTAGAGATTAATTGGAATGTTCTGAACCCTTCGAAATTACATTTCAAATCAGTGTTTGAAATAAATGTTTTCGACCATTCATATCAACGGCTGAGATATAAAGAAGATCTAGTCAAATCTAAGATATAAAGAAGATCCTATATTGGAACACAAATTTAGACCCAATTGATGACACAATGGAATTCAAGCCGTTGATCTTAATCAAATCTAAGATACAAAGAAGATCTAACGGCTGAGATCTATTTTATTTCATATTGTGTCACCAATTGATGTCTCGGTAGATCATCCCGTATACAAACATATGTATAGTAAACATAGCAGTCCTAAAATTAGATCATCAAGTTGATGGAATTTTGCGCTGTTCGTATTTGACAAGATATGTTTATTTAAAAAAAAGTCGATAAAGCGTAATAGTTTAATTATGTATCAAGTAATCTGAGAGATAATTTAACTAACTTAACTTTGATATTGAATAATCTGTCAACAGTTACGCTTACCTAGAAAACTGAATGTCGTTTTGATTGTTTTATGCATTTTTCAAACTTTACAGACATTATTAAAGCATATTCCTATTGGATATATTTATTTACCATAACCACATCTGTTTATTTGTATCTATCCTTTTTAGTATATGATTTGTATTCTGATTTGATATTTCTTAGATGCGGATAATACGTTTTTTTAAAGCGCCATATCTATTTGTATCCTACATCTGGAAAAGAAAAACTAGATATGGTTACGGTGAATGCTATATACTATTATTTGCAGAACTATATTGTACAATAATACATCTTACCCTTTTTCTGGATATACACCTTCTGTATGTATTTGAACTGTACTTTTCTTACACACTTTGTTCATCTTCTCTAGCATGGGTTTTCTTCGAAATCCACAAGCATTTCTACATGTTCTCAAAGCTGTTGTAGACTGCTCTAATTACAAATTTCTCCTTTTTACTGCTGGATACGATCCTTTAGACGCTGCTATTCAATTTGCAGCAGGAAGTTCACTGGATTCAAACAGAGAAAATTCTTTGCCAGTCAACAAAGATTGGACACTTCTTTATAATGACCGGCTCTTTTGTTTTTCTGGGTATTTACTTTTATGAGTTTCACACTTACCTTTTTTCCCCTAATTCTAATTTAATTGTTTTGTTTTATGCTGTCTGTGGATAAGCACCATGCCATACTCTTGGCTCTTTCGTAGATGTTCTCTAGTGATCCACCATGGGGGCAGGTAATGAGCTTAATTACACACTACTCAATATATTAAAATATAATGTCTTATTCCAGAAAAAATGGTAATAATCTTATTTACTTTACTCTGTACAATAATTGTGTTCAGTGGCTCTACTGCTGCTGCATTACACGCTGGAATTCCTCAGGTCGCCTCTCTTCCTGTTTTATATTATTATAAAGTAGAAATGGATTTGTAGAATACATGATGGATACTGAATCTGCTGAACGCCCTAGCTGTTCATGGTCCAGATTCATAATTTTGTGAATGCATATGATCTTACATGCATGTATGTCCATTATTTTCCCTTGCATTTCCATTGTGAATAATGTCTTAAATATCTCAAAATTGGGACCATTCAGTGGTTATTTGACTGCCAGTATGCTTGTAACACTATATACCAATAAAAGTTTGACCCCATATGATATATTTGATTTTCTTTGTAGCATCTTGCTTTTTAACATTACATGTTACTTTTAGTTGATTTGTAGTGATTTTATATGGCACCATTTCGTTGATGTGTTACATACTAACATTAATAATGACATGTAGTCTAATCTGTTGGAATAAATTGTGTAATTTTATAATGTGGTTTTGGTTGTCTTGATTGGTGTTATGTGATTTTGACGGTGATAATCAATGTGATTATATCTATTTAATAAACATCATGTATTTTGAGAAGTTCCGATTTATTGGTTTTTTTTGGATAGTGCGAGTGATGGGTCACCACAGTTGATACCGAAGTTACATTTGAAAAATATTACACATTTAAAAAAGCTGCAACTCCAAAAGGAACTAGGGTAAGAAGAAGTTGAAAAAAGCTGGCCTTCTCCATGTTTTAAAAAGATTTGCTCATAAACTTAGTGCGTGCATGATGATAGAAAGAGCGCAAAAGATATAGGGATCAAATCTTTAGTATGGGAAAAATAATATGTCAATCAAAGATTCAAAATCTCCAAACGTTTCCGCCTCTAATCATCGATAGTGATCTACATCCATCTCTAAATGCTATATAATTTTGGTTGCCAGATTGTGTGCCCATTCATACTGGACCAGTTTTATTGGGCCGAAAGACTTTGCTGGTTAGGCGTTGCGCCAGAACCATTAAGTAAAAAACACGTGGTCCCAGATAACCAAGATGCTGAAAATATTATGATTGCCGCTAACGCTCTCTCGTCTGCCATAAAGCATGCAATGACTCCTGAAATGAGAAATCAAGCATCTAAAATTTCCAGAAAAATACACTCAGAGGTAATTTATGCTATCTGGTTAACTTAAATTTCTGATTATTGTATGTCTCAAAATCTTATTCTGTTTATCTTGGCCTGTGATTGAAAGTTATACTACGAAGGAATTTTTGTTGATCAGTAATATGTGAATCCCGTTCTTCACTAGGATAGACTAAAGATGGCAATTTGAGTACTAAATGTTTATTGTTTGCTGACCCGCATTTTTCTGCATATATGGAAGGATGGAATTGGTGAAGCTTTGAAATTGATCAAGGAAAAAGTCATACATCGAATTTGACGATTCAAAGCTGAGTCATGTAAGCTCCCAAATCAAAGTATTTGCAGAGAGTGCGGTATCTGCTATATGCATTTCTATTCCATAACCGAATTAAATATCGAATATATGATGTTAGCTAAGCCTCAATTATTGTCAAATGTATGTTCACTACCTTGAAAAATATGCTCATCCATTTTTAGGATAGAATTTTGAATAGAAATTTATCTTGTTCCATGTCAGAGGTAAATAATTGTATAAAATGTTAGCTAATGCTCTATTATTGTCAAATGCCTATTAAGTATTAACTGCTTGAACATGCATTTCTCTATTTTTCTGTCAGAGTTTTGTATAGGAATTGACATACACATCTGTAGATATAAATTGTAAGTTATATTTTTTAGGTAATTGAAAGAAGCTTCATTATCTTTCGCATATTATTGTTTTCTTCTTATCGATGATATTTTGTTGTCTGAGGTTGCCAAGGCCATGCTGACTAGAATGATATAGTTTAGTAGTTACCCTCAGAAATTAGATAGCCACACTTGGTTCTTTTAGTCTATATTAGCCAATTTTGTATGGATGTTGCTGGTAATGTTGTTGCAACGTTGTCCAACAGCTCTACAGCCACTTTACTAATATGACACCATTTTATATACATGTTCAAACAATATACACATACTTTAACACTGTCAAAGTTTTCCAGTCCATCCTACCATATAACTCGAGTCTTGTGACTCTTATAAACACATCACAGCCAATATACACGCTTACACTTATATATCATTACTTAATTTTAAGCACTTTCTAGAATTGTTTAATAGTGTGTTGTTATATGTACCCTGACATAGCCAAAGTTTCAACAAACCACCACCCTCTTCTTAACTTTGACTCTCATCCCATTCCTGGTACCCATAAAAACTGAATTTTCAGGCACCACCTCCTCCACATTAACCACCTCCACTTTAAACCTTGGTATCAATTCAGCTGCCACCATCTTCAACTGAGTCAACCCTATCTCCTTCCCTATACAACTCCTGGGCCCTGCGTTGAACACTGGAAACTTGTAAGATGGGACATGCCTGACATTCCCAGTTTCCCCGATCCATCTTTCTGGTTTAAACTCCAAGCAGTCTTTTCCCCATATAGACTCCATTCTTCCCATTGCATACATTGGTATAAGCACCGACGTTTTAGGCTCTATTTTATGTCCACTTGGCAGTTCATCAGATTCCATCACCTCTTTGCGCTCGAATGCTACTGGAGGGTAGAGCCTCATGACTTCACATAGGGTTGCGTGTAAGTAAACCATCGAGTTTAGATCTTTTCCGCTTGTAAGCTCTGCTAGGATTTTTTCCTCGACTCTAGGGTTTTTATAGAGCATACAGAAGAGCCATGTTAGAGTTACCCCAAACGCATCTTTTCCTGCGATGAGTAGGGTTAGTGCAGTATCTCTAAGGAATTTATCGTCAAATTCGTCTGATCGAGCTATGTAGGAAGTTAGTAGGTCGTTTGCTTCTGTTGAAGATGTGGTTGATCTTTTTGGAAGCTCATCCCTTCTCTTTGATATTTGTTGCATTATGAAGTTATCTATTACTGGTACAGAGTTTGCTAGCTTTTTTTCTTCTCCTAAGTTGAGTAGCCTGAAGAGCTTCCAGACTCTCATAGGAACCAGTTGTCGAAACACAGTAGCCTGAAACCATTATTATATTAGTTAAAGGTAGCAAAAAGTATACTATAGTATGAGACTGGTTCTCGGGTTTATTGTTTATTTGTTCAGATGAGACGTTCTTTGTAAAATATTGTCCGCTAGAATATCGATAGATAGTGAAAGGTGATATTTTACCGAGTATATATTTTACGAATGTCTCATCATTCACTATAAGTTAGTGAAAATACCAATATAATAAATAATAGTAAAACGAATGCTTTTGTTTTGGTCTCCTTAGCTCTCCTAGCATATTTTCATTTAAGTCTTTTATATCTTCACAATTTTCAGTTACTTTCTCTTTATCTATGGTCAAAATTTTCATTTGATTTTTTCTACAATTTCAAAATTCTTTTCCACTACTTAATGTTTATCAAAATTTCCACTCAAATCATTCAAAACTTTAAATATTTTGTCCACTTAAATACATGCTTTTGGTTGAATCCTTCATTTATTAAAAATTATGATCCACATAAATACGAAATTTGATCAATCATCTAAGCAAGTTGTTTTTACACATCTAACAAATTCGAAAATGTGAGAGGAATGAAAGTAGCCAACGTAAACAAACAATCTAAAACTTGTAATAATGTACCTGCCATGCAGCATCAACCGCATCTGAAAATTCGACAATAGGAAACTCGGCAGACAAAGCTCCCAAATCCGCTCCAAAAGAAGAAATGCAAGTAATATCAAAAGTGGTCCTCTTAAACACCTTTTCAAGATCAACCACCTCGCTCGACTCCACCCATCTATCTAAAATGGGCACCAACCTCCCTTTAGTAATTTCACTAGTTGTCCTCAACACAAAACCTTTATACCCACGACTCACCATCAATGCTTGTGCCAACTTCCGTTGCGTAACCCAAGATTCTCCGTCCGCACAAAATATTCCGTTCCCAAGAAAGTCAAATATCTTTGCAAAATCATTACCTTTCGGGTAGTTTTTGTAGTTTACGGTTAGGATGTAGTGTATGTTGCTCGGGTAACACGTTACTAAGATTTGTGGGCCAAGTAGTATTGGGCCTTTGAATAGATATGTGTGGTTGATCGACATAGAGAGGATGTCGGTTATTGAATCGTGCAACCGGTTTAGACATAGTATGAAACCGGGAACCATGCCAAATATTGGGAAGTTTGTGAAGAAGGGACTTTTTGGACGGAGGCGGTGGAGGAAGAGGATGAAGGAGGAGAAGAGGAGGACGAGTAGAACTTCAAGGTAGTGAGATTTTGTTGAGAACGATAATGAAGATGGTAGTAGTAGTGATTTGTGGCATTGGTGAATGGTTTGGTTGTACATTTTGAAAATGCAATATGTAAGTTGTCTAACTTGAGATATTGTGATGAGTTTCAAAGTTTGGTGTATATATAGATGGACCTTTTGTTATTATCCAAAATAGATAGACCTTTTGTTCAGGGAGGTTGTGTTCACTTAAAGTTATGGAGTGGGGGTGTGTTCGCTTTAAGAGGAGATGGAATTTATTGTAGTATGGCATTGAAGATTGTGTGCACTCAATATATAAAAACAAGTCAACGGTATTGGCCAAGGGTTTGTAATGTGTTAGTACCATGCACAATATGTGCAATGCCGGCAATTTATTAGAACTTGAAGTATTTGATGAATTTGGATAATTCATATCTAATGTAAAGTTTTGATGTTAATAATAATAAAAAAATAAAAAAATAAATAAAAATACTAGAATATCTTGATTGTTCAATTGAAGGCTATTTACCCTGGTTGAAATTAGACTTTGTTGGATTATTGAAGCATATAAATGAAAGTGCCAACTTTAGGTTTAAACACATTGTTTTACATTCATGGCGTGTTAAAGCATGGACATTGTGGGTTGAAGATAGGTACATCTAAGCATACATAATGCGCATTAATAATTATACGGATGAATGTAGTCGTATATTTTTATTTGTTTAAGGTATTAGAATGGCTGGCTTCGATATTTTCAGATCTAATACACATGTTGTAATGGCCATTGACAGGGATTGAAATCAATTTGTTTTGAATGTAATAGTGTTAATGGTTGAACTTCCGTTCCGGATAATAGCTGGGGCAGACCAAATAGTTCAATTTCATTGGTCCCTCATTTCCTTAACTGCAATTTAAACTAATTGTTTCAAATCTCCACCGGATATGCAGTCTACTAAGACCATTCCCAACCGTCAACATATTTGGTTGCATTCTCTATCTTCGTTTTGCACTGAATGAATGATCTATACATTCAGATAAATTCGAAACCAGCCGCATACCTGTTCAAAAAAGAAAAGCACAAAATAAAACAGCGTAATCTTCGCCGTTTTAAATAAAACGCACCGTTTTATTTTGTCCAACCCTAACATTTTCTTCATCAACCGAGAGAAAAATTACCCTCCCTTTTCACCATTTCCATACTCCAAACACCCATATCCAAGTATCAATACACAAACTAAAACTTGTTTTTAAGATCTACATGTGTTGAAATGTCTAAGACTATTTAAAAATTTCGCGAAAAAGTTTATGTTGTTGAAATTTCTAGGTTCTGTCCACACATCCATCCGTGGGGCAAAATAGAGTTTAGTCAACATTTTTTAATAAAAGAAATCTCTTGTTATTACAGCAACCAAACTCATATATACACCACTCTACTTCCATTATTTTTCGCGATGTGAGACTATTCTTCTTTCTAATGTGCGTCCATTACTCATACACAATGCGAGACACTCTAACAAATCTCCACATTGGTTCGCATCCATCCATGCGTCTTCCACAATGCCAACACGATATCTGCATCATATCGAGGCTTTGTTCATGTGTCATTCTACTAAATCCTACGTACCATGATCTATCTAAAGAATCGAGGATTTTCGACCCTTGAAAATCGACATCAATACGTTCACTGTATAGCATGCCGAGCAATCGAGTGTCGGAAATACCGGATCATTATGGGTGAAGAAGAAAAATGATAGAAGAAAACAGAAACAACACATAGAATCTCATAAATCGCAGCGGAACAATATATAATAGATAATAGCAGATTTTATACAAAAGAATCTGTAGCTGTTAATATACACACAATCATCAGAGTACAACAATCAACAATCAATCTGGACAGTTATAATAACATGTCCTCATTAATACTGAATATACAACATGACCCACACAGGGAAATAACCAAGTACATAGAATACGCCTGAGACTCCTCCAGCTCGTCTCCTAAGCTCCATAGCATCCTAACCTGGATCTGTAATACTCGGTCTGACCCAAGCATTATAATAAAATAACATCCGAGTCAGTCTGGAAAACCAGCGTGAGACACTCAATTTTAAGTATTACTGTTATCAAAATCCTTTTGAAAACAAAGGTATCTCGTAAGACCACGCCACACATAAATACGACGGGTTTTTACCTTACGATAACCAAAACATTTTATATCAAAATCATCTGATATTATAATAGTGTCTATAGAAAATAAACAATAAAATAGCTGAAATGCTTGCATCTCACGTTTCAGCATATTTGGTATACATCCAAATCTGTACAGGCTCGTAGTGGGTATTGGATTCCATACAATGACAAGGTAAGGAATTACCTTCCGAAGGTACATCTCTAGATAAATGCACCGGGTCCGACAAGAACATCTTGTACCCCTACCACACAGGACTGGCCTACCACTTGACCAGTAGTACCGAATATGATCACCCCGCTTGGGCCCCGAAGCATACAAGAATAAATAGCAACCGATCTAGATTTGGGATGACCATACCCTACTTGGGTGCGACCCACTTGGCCCTGTTGCATGCCCGATTTTTGTCATTTTCCGATTGACAAAGTTCGATGCTACGTTTTACCTTTTGAATAGCAATCCCACTTGGAATGTTAATCACTGCCTTCCAGGCAACAATGCAATGATAGCATTCATCCATACAAGTTGTTCTGGGTCTGAACAAACCGAATCTCCTTCAAGATCACCATCTCCATTATCTTCGAGAGATCACAATTCGTAACGCACAAATCAGATCGAAGTGGTTTTCGAATAATTATATCTGATCCCGGTCACTTCGAAACGATCAACGAATTTGGCTAGATTTAATAGTCGGCTGTTTAACTATCAAATTACTCACATAAACAGTCACTAGGCCCATATTTTATTAAATCTTTTCAAAACATTCATTTCAAATATCTTTACACAGATATATATTCAATTCTCTTTCAGTATTCCAACGTTTGAAAACAATTTCAAATCCTTATATCCTTAACGGGATATTTTCAAACCATATCAACACTTAGAAATATTTCTGAATTCAATTTATAACACTTAGAAAAATATTTCTATACCAATCATTTCACTCTTAAATATTTCCAAAATCCTTCTTTCAATACTTAGGAAAATATTTATAGCATATTTTCCAAGATCATTTTAATATCAACTTAGGAAATATTTCATAACTTATCTCATAAATCTTCGAAATTGATAGTAATTCCTTTTTACAATTTCAAAATCCGATTATACTCACTTATAATCTCGTCTAACTATTTATATCTTCTTTATAAATTCATATTTATTTTCGAAGTTCTTGTTTCCAACATCTTGGGAATTTCCTTAAGTTTCCAAAATTCCGTTATAAGATTTCTCTTATAAAATCACATCTATTCAATATAATCTGCTTACAAATCTCGAGAGTATTTATAAATAAAATTCGATCACCTACTTTTAAATTCTATATATATATATAATAATAATAATAATTATTATTATTATTATTATTATTTTAAGGAAATAATTATTTTCCAAAAAGGCGTTTAAGTAATTATTTAAAAGATCAAAACACTTCCCAAATAAACAATGGAAACTGATTCCCAATTTATCATAATTAATATTTATTGACTTACAAGGGTTATTTATAATAAATTAAATCTATTCGAATAGTTAACTTTTCCAAAATATTTTAAATACAAATAACAGTTTTAAAACAACACTGTTTAATAAATAATCTCTTTTTAACAAATTTTACTTCTTGATTCCAAGAATCTATTTTAAAAATTCCGATATAACCGATTTCAATTTATAGTCTCTCTCGATTTATATACCTCTTACAGTTCAAATTCCATAACCATTTCCAGTTTCCGAAAATAGAATCATCTATTTTTCCTAAACCAAATTCCCATATCTCGTTTTAAATCCATACTGCGACATATCCTCCCAAATTTTATCCATTTATAACTATTTCACTTTATTTATAAATATCGATTATAAATTCATAACTCATTCTTGTTTTATCTATTAATAACAGATCCATATTTCAAAAGCCCATTTAATCCAATTTCTATTTAAAATCCTGTTTGGAAATCTCTTTTCAATAAATCCAATTATATTCCAAATCCCTTCAAAAACTCGATTTCAACTTCTAATTATAATTTAAGAAATATTATTAAAATCCCTTGTTTCAATTTCCTTGTATATATATAAATTTCAAAAATATATTTATTTTTGAAAACTCCTCACGAAATAGTTAAGTATATTTCCAAAATCAAATCTTTTATTTAATCCAAACCATTCCTTATTCAATATTCTAATTTCCATATAAATATTTTTATTTCCAAAAATCACCTTTGAATTTCTTTTTAAGCTTCAAAAATATTATTTATGGTATTTAAAATACCAAAATTAGGGCCAGTGCTACTATAGCATCCGATATATCAAATCACACAACAATCCATAACAGATTATTCAATCACATCATATATCACTATATATGAAACAATCAATATAATTCTGAGGAATCCAGTTGGATTCCTTCAACCTATTTCCCTGCATCCACAGATGTTATATAACATAAAATACCAATCCCGTTTCGAGACGGGATATCGCGGTAATATAGGGTCATCGCTATTATGCGGGGTGCATAGTGTCTCATCCGCTCCAATCGGCGAGAAATATACCCAAATACTAATATATATATATACACTAACATATATAATATAACATTCAACTAATAGTAATTTATAAATTCATCCAATCAACCAATAAATAATTTAACATTTTTAAATTAAAACCAGCAATCCAAAATGAGCGAGATTTACTCACCTTGACTTTTATTTGCAATCCGTTCCAATTTTAAATTAAACCGAACAATGTTCGATTTAAATCTAAAATTCCAACTGACTTCGAAAAATCCCAAACCAATTCCTATGCGTAGATATCATCGTTATGAACTCAACGCGACAAACCGCGTTCGATTCTGACATCGTATGAGCAAGTTATTAAAATTTGAAGTTAATGAATTTTTAATTATATTTAAACACTAATTATTATTTATATAACTAATACCTTTTTTTTTATTAATCCAACTTCCAAATTACTTCTTCCTCCCGCTAACACTTCTGGAGCATTTCACCATGGCCGACCGCTCCCTCACATCACCCTCTCTCCCCGGTCAACTCTACAGCCAACCGACCCCACCCACGAACTCAGCTCCACCTCTCCCATCATCCCATCAGCACGACGAGCTGCCCGAAACCTCCAACCAAAATGCGATTTCACCCCTACTCTCATGTCCGTACAGAGAACGCAACACCCCGACGACCACTGCTCCACCTCATCCTCCCTGACAAGATGCTAATTGTGTTTCTAAACTTGAATCTACCCACCACAAACCCTGTCGATGCCTAAACTTCACACAATCTTTAACCCTAGCACACCAATAACTATCGAACACAGGAAACAAGACAATACCCCATACTTTGAATGAACAATAAGGATCTTGGCTGATTGATTCAAAGATTTAACCCTTTACACATTTTTTTCCTCCTTTCAGTACAGCTGCGTTTAAATAAATGAAGAGGGAAAGATGGAAGTCAGAGTATAGGGTGGCAGTAGGGTGGCTGATGTTGACTTTGAAATTTTAAAATATTATTTAATTCCAAAATATCTCGTTTATAATAACTTAAAATCCCAAACTCCTATCGAGGCATGCCGCCTGGCATTTCTAATGTTATATCCCTATTGTGAATGCAATGGAACAAGTTTTGAGACCTAATTCGATCGTATGAAGAAGATAGCTTTTTGGACCTAGTTATTATATTAAATTTTCAATATAAAATTCTACGTGTTTCTATTCCGTATGACCAAACGGTAACTTCAAATACTACGAAATTTGAAATTCGATAATAATACATTATTACGGATCCAATGAAACTAGTTTCGTCGAATTCCGAGACTGTGCCCCGGATCGCTATTTTTACGCGTCGATTAAATCGACGATTTCAAAATTGACGAAATCACTTGAAATTTCAGTTTTAAAAACTTACTAACTAAATTCTAATTCAAATAGAATTTATACTCACATTAGAAATCATTTCGATTCATATTCAACTCAATTTCAATTATTCACCGTTTCCGTATTACGATAAATCGTTGTATTTGAAATTTAAATTCATTCTATAATTTCAACCAAAATCTTCATATTCAAAAATCAATTTATATTCCAAACCCAATATTTAAAACCATTTAAATATTCAAAATCAAACAACGGAAAATCCTGGTCATTACAATCTAGCTCCATTTTAAGTCTGACTACATAAGCCTACATCGCTAACCACCCCGATTTACAGATCTCTTGCACATTGTCCATTGTCTCAGGTGTTATCATCAACTCCGGTACCATGTTGAAATTTCTAGGATCTGTCTGCACATCTCTCTGTGGGGGCAACATTGAGTTTGGTCAACATCTTTAAAAAAAATCCCTTGTTGTGACATGTAACGAAACTCATATGTATACCACCCCACTTTCATTATTTTTCGCGGTGTGGGACTATTCTTCTTTCCAATGTGCGCTAATTACCCATACACAATGCTAGACACCCCAACATATGCATGGAAAAAGTAGCAGTTGTGGTGGCAGCAGTGATGACGGTGGTCGTCGTAGAGAAGATACTGTGATTGTGATGTATGTACATGCGCATGAAATAGAAGATCTACTTGAGACCGTCGAAAATGCCGAGGAGCATGGTGAAGGCAAAAGTGGTAATGGAGGTCGATGGGGTCGTAGAGGCCGTAGGAGTAGTCGAGCAGGCGGGAGTCGTAGGGGAGTGGGGCAGGTTTCTGCTAGAGTTGCTGAGCTTAGTGGTTTTGAGGATCCGAACTTGAGCGCGGTGAATGTGCTTATCGATTTTCGGGTACTTCTAGAAGGGGTAGTGCAAGTCAGACCAGCTTGACTGCGAGTATCTTTTTTTCACGGCATAGTTAAAGTAAGTTATCATTTTAAAACGTATATTAAAATGTATATTTACGAATTCGTTTAAATTAAACAGTCACAGAATATTCGTTCATGGGGTTCGTTAGCTAATACTCTAAAATATTTTAGAGTCATAGCATTTCTACGTGAGCTTGGATTTCATAATTTCTTAAGTACTTCAGTCATTTGTTAAATTTAAAAAAAAATTGTCAATTTATTATACTTTAGTTTAACTTGTTATGTAATTTATAATTCTAGGCATCAATAATGTTATTAAAGGCGATGCCCAATTGTGTGATGCTATTGCTCTACGTTGGTATAAAACCACCCACGCATTTCAATTTCCTTGCGATGAGTTAGGGATTATACTGTTGAACTTTTCTATGCTCACCGGCATTAGTATAGGAATGATTGGTTTTCCTTCGATTTAATATGACGATAGGTGACGTGATAACACACTTGTTCAGGATATTTTTTCACATTTAGATACTTCACCGACCTCTTATCAGACCGCCACTTCTAACAAAGTCAGCGCAATTACAGCTGCCATGAACAACATACCGACATCATATTCACCAAAGCATGATTTGGAGCTTGCTCGATTATTTGTTCTATAGCTTATGGGTAACTTGTTTTTCAGTATCTTTAGCATAGTGCATAGGTCGTCTATATTGAGGCTGTTGTTGATTTGGATTTTGACTGTATTGTCATGTATGATTGTGGTACTCCTATACTTGCGTACCTATATAGATGTTTGGACGCACAGTGCATTGTTTCTGATTCATAGGTTTCATTGTTTGGTTCCTGGAAGTTGTTGCAGTACTGGTATTTTGAGTATTCCACGAACTTCCATTTCGTGACAGCAATTACAGATGCATTTAGTTTCTTTCTTTATTTACTATTTTGGTATGTGAACAACATGAGGACTAGGGATAATGAATTCCGTCATGTATATTTTGTTCCCCATAACCAGATTGATTTGAGGAGGTACATAGGATAGATGATATGACATCCATTTGATACTAGTGACTCGATCGAGCTTGACTTTGTGCAGTTAGCTAGGATGCTCAACGTGCGGAGATTTCCTCTTGTATCGTATCACGCAGTGTTCGGTTCTTACTAGTACCTCACTAGGAGGTGTTGGAGACAGATGTTTGATTTTGATGCCATTCCAGATGATACATACCCTCGTATGTATCGATGTATGATTTATGATCCAGATCAGCTTGTTGCCACGAGAGCGGCATGTTGGTGGCTAGCAGAGAGATTTTTATTATTGGTCCATCATACATTGATTTTTGATGTAGATTTAGCACTGTATCTAGTGATACTATTAATCATGCAGCATCGATAGATTTGGTAGGGCCAGCTGCTATACGTCATGGGATAGCACCTCCAGTTGTCAAGGATCTTACTAGCCTAGTCAGAGGTATTATGTACCAGATTACATGATTGTTGCTAGTCACTTTGATTGGACCATGACAGTGCCTACATCTTCTGGAGTTGATCATTATGATGGCGTGTATCACCCTCCTACACATGACTAGTATCCAGATCCTACCTAGATATCATATGGTGATCTATTCGACATGCAGATAGGACTCCGCCATACTGGATATGTAAAGCACAGAGTTAGAATTGATTTTTATGAGGATGCACTGCACCGACAAGCAGAGGAGACAGCATGAGTATAGGCCAAGCTAGAGGCAGAGCGGAAGAGATTCGCTGACTACATTTTGTACTATGATCACTTATCTAGTAGAGACAATGATGACAAGATTGAAAGTGACTACTGTGTGGCTAGTTATCACTTAGGATCGTGTAATATGGAATATATTATAATCTAAATGCGGAAACAGATAATAATAATAAAGCAAATAAGAATAAGCACACCGGGAGTTTTTATACTGGTTCGAACTTCCCGTTCTACGTCCAGTCCCAGACTTCCTTCTAGAATTTCAACTCAATAACCCCTCACTTAACCCGGAGGAACAGGTATACAAAACCTAAGCAGCCGAACAGGATTTTTCCACCTCTAACAGCCGAAAGAGGACTTTTACCGCCTGAACAACCGAACAGGACTTTTACTGGTATAAGAAAATAGTTGATATGTGTTCTAAATAACACTGATATGTCTTTAAGTATACAACCTTCCTATAATCAAATCCTCGAGTATATATTGTGTGTGCGAAGATATGAAAGGAAGATATTGCTTAGAATCAAAGAATATATTGATTAGTTCAGAGATTCAAGCAATATAAAGATTGTGATTGCTTTTAGAATGCAGGGATAGATAGAAGAGAGTATAGTCAGAAAAAAAAATGAAATTCGGTGGTTTGAGAAGTGAATCTAATGTGTTTATATAGTAGACAAACAACTACAACTATTCACATAGAGTTTTGATCAAAAGATGTAGCCATATCTCTTCAATTTGGATCGTAACTCTTCGCAAATGGAAGTGTATCTTCAGAAAAAATAGCTGTTAGAATCATTCAGTCGACTGAGCAAAATCGACCAGTCAACTGAATATTCAAAGACTGTGTAAAATAGAGTATGGCTGTGCAACTGAACAGGTTCAGTCGACTGGTCGTTTTTGGTCAGTCGACTGACCTGGTTGTCAGTGCACAGTTTATACCTTCTTTAAAGAATTTGAATCTTAAAACAAACTTTGATTTTGTGTAAACTACTTGAGGATAGATTTTAACAATTTCAACCTATATCTAATGACTAAAACTTCAATAAATAAACATACTATACTTAGATTTGAAGTCTTGTCTCCTTTGTAGTTTAATAGCATATCTCATTCTCTTTTTGTCGCTTGATCGTATAGTCTCATCACATGATTCTTTAATCTTTTTGTCATGAATCAAAACTCATGATTCAACATTCTCCCCCTTTTTGATTGATGACAACCTGTTTTAGATGATACTATATTTTAAGAATTATATAAAGGAAGTTATATATATCTCCCCCTGAATATTTGGCGACATATCTAATCCTGCGAAGAATTGGTTAGTCATACAAATTTCTCCCCCTTTGTCATCGACAAAAAGGAAATAACCAATAATTATATCATTGTGAACTAACATCATAACAATCACAGAATTTTTTTTTTAAATTTTACTGAGCTATTTATACAAGCTCATAAAAAATAGTAGAATGTTTTGAATTTAAAAGAAAATAACTTACTACCACGAAGCAAAAATTACCAACATCACTCATCAGAACCTGAATCTGTATCTTCTTCCACTTGCACTGGTCCTTTGCCTCGTGAAGAACTTTCCACAAATTGTCTGCCACTCCCATTTCCACTAGTGTCAGAACTTGTATATTCTTCGGATGTAGACCAAGTAAAACGAGGTGCTGGACGTTTGTCCGGATCCCGATGTGAAGTGTCTGCAGTTATGGAGGAGGAACAAGAGATTGCATCCCATAAAATCCCGAAAAAGCTTTTGATCTTGTCAAACTTTTTGTCGATCTTTTTGTCGAGATTTTTGATGCAAGAATCCAAAATGACTTGATTACGTGCAAGTAGATCAATGGACTCTCGGGTGCTTTGGGATCGGGTTGGGGTTCGAATGTCATCTCTTTGTTGCTGTGGAGTAGTAGCTTGCAGACGAGGTCTTGATTTCCAATCTTGGAAAGACACGATAGTGAGAGGTCTAGGAGGCAATTCCATCAGACTAATTGTGCGGCTATTTAGAGTTTTAGTAGCAGAGGTATCAGATTCTGGAATAGGAACTTGTAGGTTCATAAGTAGCCGCATAATATACTCTCCGTAATAGATGCAAATAATTAATCTTTTCTCCCCCTTAATCTGTGCTTGTATTGTTTATTCCTACAAATAGTGTTAGAGCAATATCTTTCTCCCCCTTTGTCATCGACAAAAAGGAGAGTTTATATGATGACATAAATTATATTCCACATAAGTGTTAACATAGAAAAATATAAAACAAAATAACTACTACTTATAATGTAAGGTATCATAAAAAAATAACATTTAAAGCATGCGATACCCAAGGTTCTTATAATTTCCTAATTTTTAGGAAACCATACCCATTTGGGTGTGGTTGAACCTTTATAAATATAATTTTTATTTTTATGAACAGTTTCCATAAATGTTTTGATATGTCTATTCCTAATTAAATTGTTATTTGTTTTAGGAATCCATATCTTAATAGTTTTAAGATCGTTAGAAACTATTTTCTTAATATCTTTCTTAATTTTGTTTTTAAATTTATTTTTAAACTTTCCAAATTTCTTTGGATTTTCAATTTTCTTATATCCTAGTCCCATTTTATTTGAAGTACGCTGAGAATTTTCTATTATCGTAGAAAGATTTTCTCGTCCTTTATTGAAGTTAGAAATATTTTTATTAATATCTTCTAACTTAGTTTTGAGACTAGATTTTTCTAACTCTAATACTTTAGTGTTAGATTTTAAATCATTAATTTCTGCTGATAAATCATCATTTTTATTTTTCTAAATTTCTATCTCCTGAGTTATCATAGAAAGTTGAGATGTTAAATTAGAATTAGATTCTTGAGATATTTCGAGTTCTTCTTCTAGAATTTTCTTTTCATCTCTTAGCATACTAATTTCTAATTCAGATCTATTTAATTTTCCTTGTAACTCTTTATTTTGCTTTTTAGTTTGTTTTACAAAGTCCACTAGTTCTGAATTAATTTCAACCAAATCTTCAAAACTTAGTTCACTTACATCATCACTTGTAGCCATGAAGCATACATTTGCTTGCTCCGTGTCACTGTCACTCTCTGATGATGAAGAAGAATCTGAATCATCCCATGTTACTGAAAATGCTTTTTTCTTGAATTTATCCTTCTTGAATTTATTTTTCTTTTTCTCTGGACAATCTTTCTTCATATGACCCTTTTTATGACATTCATAACATTCTATGACAGAGGATGATGGTTTATTGCTATTATTGTTGTTGTTAGAGTTATTTTTGTAACTCCTGAACTTGTTATTCTTTTTGAATTTCAAAAAAAATTGAAATTTTTAGCAATAACTGCCATATCCTCTTCATCTGAATCAGAATCATCTATTTCTGCTTGAAATGTTAGATTCTTCTTATCCTGTGCTTGAACTTTCTTTGCCTGCAAATTCACTTCATATGACATTAGATTTCCTATTAACTCTTCCGGTTTCATGGTAGAAAGGTCGTTTGCTTCTTCAATAGCTAAGACTTTTCTTTCCCATTCATCGGTTAGAGAATTTAGGATTTTTGAGACGATATCAAAATCAGTAAATTTTTCTCCTAGTGCCAAAAGTGAATGATATATATCTTGAAATCTAGAGTACATATCGTTTATAGTTTCGTTTGGTTTCATTTTAAAATTTTGGAACTGATTTTTCAACATAGAGATTTTGCTTTGTTTGACTTTGTTAGTTCCTTCATGAGTTATTTTTAGAGTTCTCCATATCTCATAAGCAGTTGTACACATACTGACCCTATTAAACTCATTTTTATCTAATGCACAGAATAACATGTTCATAGCTTTAGCATTTGAAGTAGCATCAGTTTTTTGTGCAGTAGTCCATGTTGAAAAATCTTCTGTTGGCATGGTATACTCCTTTTGTGTAGTATTCTAGGTTTCAAAACCATTAGCTTGCATATATATTCTCATTCTAGTTGACCAGTAATTATAGTTAAGACCATTAAATAGTGGTGGTCGAGCAGTTGACTGACCTTCAGTGAAACCAGAGTTAATGTTAATGCTAGAATTGGTGTTGCTATCCATATTACAAAAAATATATCAAATAACTGTGTTACGGTTATAGGATGTCCTTGCTCTGATACCAAATGAAAGTGACTACTGTGTGGCTAGTTATCACTTAGGATCGTGTAATATGGAATATATTATAATCTAAATGCGGAAACAGATAATAATAATAAAGCAAAAAAGAATAAGCACACCAGGAGTTTTTATACTGGTTCGAACTTCCCGTTCTACGTCCAGTCCCAGACTTCCTTCTGGAATTTCAACTCAATAACCCCTCACTTAACCCGGAGGAACAGGTATACAAAACCTAAGCACCCGAACAGGATTTTTCCACCTCTAACAGCCGAAAGAGGACTTTTACCGCCTGAACAACCGAACAGGACTTTTACTGGTATAAGAAAATAGTTGACAATTGTGTTCTAAATAACACCGATATGTCTTTAAGTATACAACCTTCCTATAATCAAATCCTCGAGTATATATTGTGTGTGCGAAGATATGAAAGGAAGATATTGCTTAGAATCAAAGAATATATTGATTAGTTCAGAGATTCAAGCAATATAAAGATTGTGATTGCTTTTAGAATGCAGGGATAGATAGTAGAGAGTATAGTCAGAAAAAAAATGAAATTCGG
The DNA here is from genome assembly GCA_030737815.1 of Allium fistulosum. Classification (NCBI taxonomy): domain Eukaryota; kingdom Viridiplantae; phylum Streptophyta; class Magnoliopsida; order Asparagales; family Amaryllidaceae; genus Allium; species Allium fistulosum. Next base: position 705,341,115 of record CM060903.1, on the reverse strand, counting down.
TGGTTTGAGAAGTGAATCTAATGTGTTTATATAGTAGACAAACAACTACAACTATTCACATAGAGTTTTGATCAAAAGATGTAGCCATATCTCTTCAATTTGGATCGTAACTCTTCGAAAATGGAAGTGTATCTTCAGAAAAAATAGCTGTTTGAATCATTCAGTCGACTGAGCAAAATCGACCAGTCAACTGAATATTCAAAGACTGTGTAAAATAGAGTATGGCTGTGCAACTGAACAGGTTCAGTCGACTGGTCGTTTTTGGTCAGTCGACTGACCTGGTTGTCAGTGCACAGTTTATACCTTCTTTAAAGAATTTGAATCTTAAAACAAACTTTGATTTTGTGTAAACTACTTGAGGATAGATTTTAACAATTTCAACCTATATCTAATGACTAAAACTTCAATAAATAAACATACTATACTTAGATTTGAAGTCTTGTCTCCATTGTAGTTTAATAGCATATCTCATTCTCTTTTTGTCGCTTGATCGTATAGTCTCATCACATGATTCTTTAAGCTTTTTGTCATGAATCAAAACTCATGATTCAACATTCTCCCCCTTTTTGATTGATGACAACCTGTTTTAGATGATACTATATTTTAAGATTTATATAAAGGAAGTTATATATATCTCCCCCTGAATATTTGGCGACATATCTAATCCTGCGAAGAATTGGTTAGTCATACAAATTTCTCCCCCTTTGTCATCGACAAAAAGGAAATAACCAATAATTATATCATTGTGAACTAACATCATAACAATCACAGAATTTTTTTTTAAATTTTACTGAGCTATTTATACAAGCTCATAAAAAATAGTATAATGTTTTGAATTTAAAAGAAAATAACTTACTACCACGAAGCAAAAATTACCAACATCACTCATCAGAACCTGAATCTGTATCTTCTTCCACTTGCACTGGTCCTTTGCCTCGTGAAGAACTTTCCACAAATTGTCTGCCACTCCCATTTCCACTAGTGTCAGAACTAGTATATTCTTCGGATGTAGACCAAGTAAAACGAGGTGCTGGACGTTTGTCCGGATCCCGATGTGAAGTGTCCGCAGTTATGGAGGAGGAACAAGAGATTGCATCCCATAAAATCCCGAAAAAGCTTTTGATCTTGTCAAACTTTTTGTCGATCTTTTTGTCGAGATTTTTGATGCAAGAATCCAAAATGACTTGATTACGTGCAAGTAGATCAATGGACTCTCGGGTGCTTTGGGATGGGGTTGGGGTTCGAATGTCATCTCTTTGTTGCTGTGGAGTAGTAGCTTGCAGACGAGGTCTTGATTTCCAATCTTGGAAAGACACGATAGTGAGAGGTCTAGGAGGCAATTCCATCAGACTAATTGTGCGGCTATTTAGAGTTTTAGTAGCAGAGGTATCAGATTCTGGAATAGGAACTTGTAGGTTCATAAGTAGCCGCATAATATACTCTCCGTAATAGATGCAAATAATTAATCTTTTCTCCCCCTTAATCTGTGCTTGTATTGTTTATTCCTGCAAATAGTGTTAGAGCAATATCTTTCTCCCCCTTTGTCATCGATAAAAAGGAGAGTTTATATGATGACATAAATTATATTCCACATAAGTGTTAACATAGAAAAATATAAAACACAATAACTACTACTTATAATGTAAGGTATCATAAAAAAAATAACATTTAAAGCATGCGATACCCAAGGTTCTTATAATTTCCTAATTTTTAGGAAACCATACCCATTTGGGTGTGGTTGAACCTTTATAAATATAATTTTTATTTTTATGAACAGTTTCCATAAATGTTTTGATATGTCTATTCCTAATTAAATTGTTATTTGTTTTAGGAATCCATATCTTAATAGTTTTAAGATCGTTAGAAACTATTTTCTTAATATCTTTCTTAATTTTGTTTTTAAATTTATTTTTAAACTTTCCAAATTTCTTTGGATTTTCAATTTTCTTATATCCTAGTCCCATTTTATTTGAAGTACGCTGAGAATTTTCTATTATCGTAGAAAGATTTTCTCATCCTTTATTGAAGTGAGAAATATTTTTATTAATATCTTCTAACTTAGTTTTGAGACTAGATTTTTCTAACTCTAATACTTTAGTGTTAGATTTTAAATCATTAATTTCTGCTGATAAATCATCATTTTTATTTTTCTAAATTTCTATCTCCTGAGTTATCATAGAAAGTTGAGATGTTAAATTAGAATTAGATTCTTGAGATATTTCGAGTTCTTCTTCTAGAATTGTCTTTTTATCTCTTAGCATACTAATTTCTAATTCAGATCTATTTAATTTTCCTTGTAACTCTTTATTTTTCTTTTTAGTTTGTTTTACAAAGTCCACTAGTTTTGAATTAATTTCAACCAAATCTTCAAAACTTAGTTCACTTACATCATCACTTGTAGCCATGAAGCATACATTTGCTTGCTCTATGTCACTGTCACTCTCTGATGATGAAGAAGAATCTGAATCATCCCATGTTACTGAAAATGCTTTTTTCTTGAATTTATCCTTCTTGAATTTATTTTTCTTTTTCTCTGGACAATCTTTCTTCATATGACCCTTTTTATGACATTCATAACATTCTATGACAGAGGATGATGGTTTATTGCTATTATTGTTGTTGTTAGAGTTATTTTTGTAACTCCTGAACTTGTTATTCTTTTTGAATTTCAAAAAAAATTGAAATTTTTAGCAATAACTGCCATATCCTCTTCATCTGAATCAGAATCATCTATTTCTGCTTGAAATGTTAGATTCTTCTTATCCTGTGCTTGAACTTTCTTTGCCTGCAAATTCACTTCATATGACATTAGATTTCCTATTAACTCTTCTGGTTTCATGGTAGAAAGGTCGTTTGCTTCTTCAATAGCTAAGACTTTTCTTTCCCATTCATCGGTTAGAGAATTTAGGATTTTTGAGACGATATCAAAATCAGTAAATTTTTCTCCTAGTGCCAAAAGTGAATGATATATATCTTGAAATCTAGAGTACATATCGTTTATAGTTTCGTTTGGTTTCATTTTAAAATTTTGGAACTGATTTTTCAACATAGAGATTTTGCTTTGTTTGACTTTGTTAGTTCCTTCATGAGTTATTTTTAGAGTTCTCCATATCTCATAAGCAGTTGTACACATACTGACCCTATTAAACTCATTTTTATCTAATGCACAGAATAACATGTTCATAGCTTTAGCATTTGAAGTAGCATCAGTTTTTTGTGCAGTAGTCCACGTTGAAAAATCTTCAGTTGGCATGGTATACTCCTTTTGTGTAGTATTCTAGGTTTCAAAACCATTAGCTTGCATATATATTCTCATTCTAGTTGACCAGTAATTATAGTTAAGACCATTAAATAGTGGTGGTCGAGCAGTTGACTGACCTTCAGTGAAACCAGAGTTAATGTTAATGCTAGAATTGGTGTTGCTATCCATATTACAAAAAATATATCAAATAACTGTGTTACGGTTATAGGATGTCCTTGCTCTGATACCAAATGAAAGTGACTACTATGTGGCTAGTTATCACTTAGGATCGTGTAATATGGAATATATTATAATCTAAATGCGGAAACAGATAATAATAATAAAGCAAAAAAGAATAAGCACACCAGGAGTTTTTATACTAGTTCGAACTTCCCGTTCTACGTCCAGTCCCAGACTTCCTTCTGGAATTTCAACTCAATAACCCCTCACTTAACCCGGAGGAACAGGTATACAAAACCTAAGCACCCGAACAGGATTTTTCCACCTCTAACAGCCGAAAGAGGACTTTTACCGCCTGAACAACCGAACATGACTTTTACTGGTATAAGAAAATAGTTGACAATTGTGTTCTAAATAACACTGATATGTCTTTAAGTATACAACCTTCCTATAATCAAATCCTCGAGTATATATTGTGTGTGCGAAGATATGAAAGGAAGATATTGCTTAGAATCAAAGAATATATTGATTAGTTTAGAGATTCAAGCAATATAAAGATTGTGATTGCTTTTAGAATGCAGGGATAGATAGTAGAGAGTATAGTCAGAAAAAAATGAAATTCGGTGGTTTGAGAAGTGAATCTAATGTGTTTATATAGTAGACAAACAACTACAACTATTCACGTAGAGTTTTGATCAAAAGATGTAGCCATATCTCTTCAATTTGGATTGTAACTCTTCGCAAATGGAAGTGTATCTTCAGAAAAAATAGCTGTTAGAATCATTCAGTCGACTGAGCAAAATCGACCAGTCAACTGAATATTCAAAGACTATGTAAAATAGAGTATGGCTGTGCAACTGAACAGGTTCAGTCGACTGGTCGTTTTTGGTCAGTCGACTGACCTGGTTGTCAGTGCACAGTTTATACCTTCTTTAAAGAATTTGAATCTTAAAACAAACTTTGATTTTGTGTAAACTACTTGAGGATAGATTTTAACAATTTCAACCTATATCTAATGACTAAAACTTCAATAAATAAACATACTATACTTAGATTTGAAGTCTTGTCTCCTTTTTAGTTTAATAGCATATCTCATTCTCTTTTTGTCGCTTGATCGTATAGTCTCATCACTTGATTGTTTAAGCTTTTTGTCATGAATCAAAACTCATGATTCAACAAAGACACGTCGCCATAGTAGTCCCCGTCCACGTATAGATTGATGTTCATAGTTTTTGTACCGACTCTGATTGATGTTATGTACAATGTATTCACTATTTATGTATTGTGACTGAAGTCAAATTCATAATTATTCATGCTTTTCTATCTGATTCATGTTATATTCATCGTTTATGAACTTTGATTCTTGCTATACTCAGTGTTATTATTGCTTTATGCATTGTGACTGATGTCATATTCATTATTATTCATGCTTTCCATTCTGATTCATGTATATTTACTTTTTATGCATTTTGAATATTGCTGTATGAGTATATATTAATTTTTTAGTATATTACTGTAGCAATTTTGACAGATATCATTCAGTGTCTTATCTCATCACTACTGTAGCCACGTTGTGCAACTTTTGTTAATGGCTTGTCTTGTCACCACTACTGTAGCCACACTTTTCTTGTGTATACATGCTTTTCATTTTTCTACGCAATCCGCTTCTAGTTTTAAAATGAGTATATATTATTTTATGAGTAAATTACTGTAGCAATTTTGGCAGATATCATTCAATGACTTGTCTCATCACTATTGTAGCCACGTTGTGCATCTTTTATCAATGACTTGTCTTGTCATCGCTACTGTAGCCATATTGTTCTTGTATATATGTGCTTTTTATTTTTCTATGCACCAAAATATTATAAATAGCATCCTCCTACCATTGAGTCATACATAAACTCTTCTTTCAAATTTCTTTATAGTATATCAACATAGTGGACTACAGCCATATTTCTTTGCCTTCTTCATATTCATACGAAGGTCCTTTAAGTCACGAACAGCCTTCAAATCCTTCTTTTCCTTAACCATCGATGGAGTGATATGTGAAAATGCAGGAAAGACACTACAGAGACTTAAAGGAGCATGAGAGAGAGGAACAAGAGCGTCGGTTAAGAGAAGAGATAAGAAGACTTGAAGATTAGCTCAGAATCCAATGTAGAAGCAGACAAGGAAGACATGAATTTCATAATTAGGGGACTGAAAGAGAACAGGAGGTCAACTCTCCGTCGATACTTTGTGTTTCTAGAGTTATGTTTACTTATTCCGTTGTATGAAGCAGAATGACATTGGACGGCGCCATTATGATGCCTTGTGCAAACGTACACAATATCCATGATGTGCAATATGTAACCACTCAATGATATGTCTTGTCGTACATTGTAGTCATGTTGTACAATCCGTAACAACTCAATGACATGTCTCATCGTACAATGGATTATTATCTCCCACACCTATATATACTCTAATTTTTAACTACTCAGAACACAACTACAACCACAACCAAGAATCAAATTACATGGTTCTCTAAATAAAAATGGATCCTTACCTTTACTACTACAACCAAAACAAGAAACAAAGCTTCGACAAGGAAGAAGAGCCGGACAATCAAACCGTCGAGTTTGAAACGCAACAACTCGCATAAGAGTATTTTTATTTTTTTGGTGAAGGATCTACCAACAACCACCATGGTAGTATGCCAGGAAGAATTAACCATCGTTATAAGAGAGACTATAAAGTTAGACATAAAAGTCTATTGAGGGACTACTTCATTGACAATCCAACATATGAATCCAACATACAATATTACATTGTTCCGTCGTCGATTTCAGATGAGCTCAAGTATTTTTAGAAAAATTTATTTAAAATTCCATGAAAACAACCCCTGTTTTACTTACAGGTTAAATGGAGCAGTTGATATAGGAATTTCACCACATATCAAAATCTCAGCTGCTTTACGAATGCCGAGCTATGGAACGGCTGGTGATCTATTGGATGAATATTTTAGGATTGCATCATCAAAAATGATAAAGTGCATGAAGGAATTCTGTAAAACAGTGATCGTCCAGTTCGACGACGAATACATATGTACGCCAGGTCCAAATGATGTTACCAGGTTGCTTGCTAGAGGAGAAGCCAGGGGATTTCCTGGTATGCTTGGTAGTTTGGACTGCATGCATTGGGCATGAAAAAATTGTCCGATCGGTTGGAAAGGAATGTTCACCGGATATAAAAAGGTGCCGATAATGATTTTAGAAGCTGTAGCATTCGATGATTTATGAATTTGGCATGCATTTTTTGGAGTACCGGGTTTGTTAAATGATGTCAATTTTTTCAAGCAATCATACTTGTTTTCGAAACTGTCTAATAGACTGCCAATGGACGTTTAATACAAAGTTGGTAATGTCGTGCATCGAATGGGATACTACCTTGTAGATGGCATATATCCAAAGTGGAGAACATTAATGCAAGTGTATATGCAATGATAAAGAGAAGTATTTCACTGAGAAATTGGCAAGCTACAAAAAGAACATCGAGCGTACATTCGGTGTTTTACAAGCAAGATTTTGGATTTTATGAAACCCTACCAGATTTCATGACGCAAGAGTTCTTTCCGAGATTATGTATACATGTATCATAATTCATGACCTGATTGTGGAGTTTGAAAGAGGTGGGTACAAGAACCACAAAAATAATTATCCAAACATGTTTAAGGGTTCTAATACTAGACCCTAGAGAAACATTAATTCGATGGAGGAATATGTTTCAACAGTGAGACATATTGAAGATCAAGTAGCACATTTTGAATTACATGACCAATTGGTTTACCACTTATGAACGCATAGAGGAAGGAATGGTAGGACAACTTAGTCATAAATATATAAGTAGTTTGTGAGCTTATTCACTAAGTTATTTATTGAAGTCGTTTGTTGAAGTCATTGTGAAGTAGTTTGCTTAAGTTGTCTACTAAAGTTGTTTTGTTAAATTTTCTAAACTTGTTTTGTGTACTAGGTTATGAAGAATGTATGGTGAGGTATTTGTAATGTTATTTGCGAACTTGTTTCATAAGTTCATGTATGAAATTATTTGTGAATCGAACAAAGAGCTTTACCGAAAATTTACTTCCTACTAATGCAACAAATTTTGTCAAACATTTCTATTTAGTTAGAAACAAAAAAACATATAATAAGATTATAATCAGTCTAAACACATTAACCATACAAATACATATCTAATACAACAAACACAAAACAATACTAAACAACTACAACTTAATATCCATCCCTAGACATGGCACTTCCACTTCCACTTTCTCTCTCTTATAAGATTCGAGTTGTTCAGTTACTGGTTCTTGTCGTAGAGGAATAAGCTTGCTAAAATCATAAGTCATCAGTTTAATCAAGTTCTTCTCTCTTATCAAAGCTTCCTTCCGTGCTTGGAATTGTTGTTTAAACTCTTGACCTTGCCTAACAACTTGCTGAGACTTCAAATCTGCATCCTTTGTGCTGTAAATTTTTCTTTGTTCTCTTTTGTTTCACCAATAAACTTCTCCTGGGTGTCTAAGAATCATTAAAAATCTGCATTTCACTACTCTACTTGAATTGTTTTATGTTTACCAAGGGGATGACTGTCAGCGTTTCCAAACAGCGGCGGTCTTTCTTGGGAACTAGGATCGCTCCTTAGACTGAAATCAAAATAGTTCACTCTTCTAGTCTTATTATGTTGCTCATACATGAAGTTGTTTGGGTTCTTCCATTTTGATAGAGAGGAGAGAAGATCAAAGCATTCTTGAAACTTGAATGGATGATCGTACTACGCATGGTAAGTCTTGCACTCTTCTTCTATCTGTTGAACAAAACCAAAAGTGTATAAAAAAACTGTACAATTAAAAAATATACAATAAAACTAGAACCAAACTTACAATGTTATAAGGGACAACACCGCTTTTTTGTCAGTTCTCATGTCTGGTTAGAATTGCCAAGTGGTTTTGGCATGCAGGGTTCATTACCCGATAACCTCCTCTTAGAGAAACCAAGTCCTTTTCATCGACTCTAGAGTATTATAGATATCTGCAACATTTTACAAAAAAAAATCCGCCTTTCATGTTATTATCCGTGATACTATCATTTGAAATTCATATCCACGATTTAGCAAGTGAAACATATTATTGTGGAGTAAACTTAACTTGCTTCTTTCTACCATCATTTGCTCCTGCATCATCTTCAGTAGTTTCAAATTCAATGTCCTTTATTCAACATCAAATCCAGCTGAAGTTGATCCCCTATGAAGATCGCCTAACATACCGCTCAAATATTTCCACTTCATTTTCCTTTTGTTGAATTCCGAGTTTTGAGGCACATGCATCTCCTTAACAGTTTCATCGTTGCCTTCTTCAGTATTTTCTGCATCCGTGTCATGTTCTTCTTCTTCTTCTTCTTAGAACTGCTACCAACATCAACATTAGAAGGTGCTTTATGCGTGTACGAAAACTACCTTGAAAGATTCCACATAGCATCTCGATCACAAGTCTCTAACTGTTGCGTACTAATATGATGATGATGTTGTTGGTCATCTTGCATCATCAATGCCATATACGATAAATGATCTTCATACATGTCAATGAGGTGGTGCTATTAGTATGATTGAAGAGTGGTATACTAGTAGTAAAGTTGTGGGTGATGATGGAAGCTAGCAGGAATGTGAGGAGGGTAAAGTTGAGTGTAGTGCATGTTTGAATACGGCGTATAACCATATCTGTGTTGTGGTAGAAGGGTTTGTTGTTGGTTTGGGGGACAGACGTTAGGAAAATCGATAGAAGGGTATGATGGATCAAATCGACGAGGTTGTGATGTGGAGAGGAATTTTCTCTCTGTTTTTTTTCCTGAACGTTGAGACAAAGAAGACATTGTGTGGTATAGGAGAAAGAAGTGAAGAAGTTTTATTGTGGAGGAAGGAAGAAGGGAGGAATGTAAAATAGCCTTTGCGAACTAGCCGTTTGCATATGAACATTAGTTAAATAAAACAGCGTAGACTTTACCGTTTTAATTAAAATGCAAAAACTTTGCTGTTTTAATTATAAAACAGCAAACACTACACCATTTTAAAAATCAGTCGTATGTTCACTCAACCAGCCACGAGTTCACTTCAAACTAGCCATGGAAACTGAATAAGTCACATCTGGTTGCGTGGTGGCTAGTTTTTCAACTGAACAAACCATTGCTGGTTGTGATCTAAGTTACAAGTTTCCTTCTCTGTGTAGTTTGTCTTGCTTTCATACATCTATGTAGAGACTAGTACAACCGATGGGGAGCATCCCTTTGTATGATTTTAGAAAGAAAGAAAACACTTGTTGAATGTTTCATCCATTTAAATTGAAAATACAATAAGTAAATTTTCGTTAACTCGAAACTAGACAAACAATGACAATATGTTCATCAAATGCTGCACAGATATAATGAAAATGGATTTTTTTAAAGGTTTATTATTTATGGAAGAATAGCAAAATTTAGAAAATCGTATTTTTCAGGCTCATTTTATCATTCATATTGCATACATGTAATTAATAGCTTAACAAAATGGCAAGAAGAAACTGTATAACTTTTTTTGAAAAAGGTAAATGTTTGGCCCAAGGCCTGTACAAATCGGGCAAAGAGTTCAACCCGCATACAAAATAATCATATAACACATACAAGTCGGGTTTAAAACATCTACCCAACCCCGCATTACTTCATATTACTTCTCCTAACCCTTGCCGCTTCTTCATTTCATCATTCGACCCCTTTTCAGAAAGAAAACTAATTAGGATTTCATAGCATTAAGGCGATTTGTCTGGATTCCCAAATTAAAAAGCACGTGCTTCCTTCAAGGAGGATTTCAAGTCTTCTCCTTGCTTTTAGTAGTATCATGAGACTTTGAATTGATGCAATTTCCTCTGGATTTTCTTATGTTGTTGAATTCATTAGCTGCTTGCTTCCCTTTCTCCTGAAGCTTACTTTGCTTCCCTTGCTCCTAAAGCTTGTTGCTTTCCTTTGAATCGATGCAATTTCCTCTAGATTTGCTTATGTTGTTGAATTCGTTAATTGCTTGCTTCCATTGCTCCTGAAGCTTGCTGCTTTCCTCTCTGTTCCAAACAGATAAGTGATAAAGTTTATTGTTGAGCTTGCTTCTATAATAACTGGCTTCTAATATTTGATTATTGATCTCCAGTTGCAAATTTCCATCTTGTTGCAAAAATCTTAACTCTTCAGGCTCAATATTGGGTGTGCGGTAGCTCCTATCCCAATCAGGTAAAGATAACAAGTAACTAATGTTAATACCTTTATTATTAACTGATTTATAAATATTAATAGCATATTGACTCTCTTGTAGGAAAGATTTCTGGTTTGGGTTCTAGAATGGTGCCTCCAGTTGAATTGCCAGCAGAGTCGTTGCCATGATAAGTACTTAACTCCTTTGACCTATGATAATCACCAAGTTGAGAGAAATTGCTGTTATATCTTCCTTGGGAGATCTCAGATGAGAATTCCCACTTTGTAGGTAGTCTTCCACTGTTTCCTCATAATTGTCTAGTTCACATCTGCTTTGATTTTGGCCATTGAAGCTAGCTTCTTTATAAGTTTTTAGAAACAGAATATTTTATTCTGCTTCTATAATTTTCCATAGTTGTAAACTGTCTGTTTCGAATCCTTTGTGTAATCTGTTGTTTCTTTCCTTCCATATAAAATATATTACTAGTTAAAACGATGCATGCTATATTGAATTCTTTTTTCTTGCCTTTGAACACTTTTTGTATATGTTGAATGCTTTTGCTGATGTTTTGAATAGCCTACTGTTGGTTGAACTTCAATTTGTTTTTTCCTATGTACCATATATGCCTTGAGTATGAACAATCGAAAAATAAACGGTTTATATTTTCTGAATCAATTTTACATAAGAGACAGTTGAAGTTTGCATTATTATTCCATTTAGAACATATGTCTCTTGTTGGTAATCGGTTTAAAACAACAAAATAAGCACAATGAGCCATTTTTGATCAATTTGCCTTGTTTCAAATTGTTTTGTGTCACTCCACTTCCATTTCTTCATCTTTGATGTAATACTAAGTATTTTAAATGAAAATTTTCCTTTGGGTGTTAACTTTCAACTTTAACTGTCTTCTTTAAGACTTGCATCGATTTCCATTTTTCTTATTGCTGTATTAACTATGGATTTTGTTGGTTGCAATTGAGTATTCCATAATGAATTTTATATGTTGCTTTCAACTTTCTCATTAGCTCCCCCAAAATGATAAAGATTATACCAGCCTAGTAGATTGATCAAGGATTTTCCATTAATCCAAGGATCAAACCAAAGGCTGGTTTTTTTCCTTCTTTGAATTTTCTTTCTATTAGTTTTGTACACGTTTCTCCCCATTTTAATATGCTTTTCCAAGTATGTGAGTGATGATTTTCCATTGGCATAGTCTAGAAATTTTTGCTTTTGACATACTTAACTTTCATTCATTTAGCCCACAATGATTTTCCATCAATGAATTTCCATAATAATTTGTAGTTGCATGCCTCACTCGGATCTTTAAAATTTCTTAGCCTTAACCACCCGTCTTCTTTGTTTTTGTAACCGTACTCCAAGCAACTTTATGATATTTTCCTTCTTATATGAAATTTGCACAAAGTCTTTCTATCTTTTCCATTGCTTTTGTAGGGATGTTGTGAGATTGTGTCCAGTACATGATTATGGCTATGATAACGAGGTGAGTGAGCTCTATTCTTCCAGCTATAGGTAGTAGCTTTCTAGACCAGTTGTCTAATTTACTTTGAAAGATATCGTACATTCTAGCACAACCCATATCATTTATTTGATTTGAACCGAGAGGGAGACCTAAGTATTTGATTGGGAGTTCATTTTCTTGAAATTTTAAAATATTAAGTATCTCCTTCTTTATGCTGCATGCTTTGCTGAAGTACTCCTTGCTCTTGTCTTCATTTATTTGCAGTCCAGCATAGTGTTTAAGATTATCAAATATTTTCTCAATGGTTTTTGCATTCTGAATATTTTCATTTAAAAAGATCAATAAATCATCTATATATAATAAATGAGTAATACATAGAACAATTGAATTTAATGGTTTTAATTTTTTTTATTCAACTGTTCCTTCTCCATTTGTAATGAAAAATATTCCATTACTATAGTGAAAAGATAAGGAGAAAGAGGATCTCCTTGCCTTATTCCTCTATTTCTATGTATAAATCCACATGGGGATCTATTTATAAGTATAGAATATGTAACATTACTAATGCATTATTTAACTAGATTAGAAAAATTTTCATGAAATCCAAGTTGCCTCGGCATATGTATAATGACATGCCAGTTTATCTTATCAAATGCCTTATGCAAGTCAATGTTAATGCATATTTTATTTTTGCCACCCATGTTAAAATTTCTAAGCATTCCATGAGCCAATAGAGTGTTTTCCACAATAAGTTCCTGGGATAAAGGCACTTTGGTTTTCTGAAATTAAATACTTTAGAATTTTTTTTGTTCTATTACTCAAAATAGTAGCAATTATTTTGTATATAAAGTTACAACAGGCTATAAGCCTATAATCCCCTAGTCAGTTTGGAATTTTCACCTTTAGCATAAGAGTTACAAAAGTATGATTGTTCAAAATTCTCCTTGTAGAAAAAAAAATCATTAATGGCTTCAAATCAAATGAATTTTAATTCCTTCCAATGAGTTTTAAATTTTTTTCCCCAAATCCATCTGGTCCTAGGCTTTTATCACCGTTGGCATTAAAAATAATAGATTTGATATCCTCTAAACAAACTTGAGCAAACAGTATTTCTTCACTATTAGCATGCAACAAGTATTTAGTGGTGGTATTTGGAAAATCTCTTGGACTCCCATCAGTATTGTATAAATCAGTAAAGAATTTGATAGCCTCCTCCTCTAATTGAGAAGCTTCATTTATGATATTTCCTTTATCATTGAGTAATTTTCCTATGTCATTTTTGTACTTTCTACTAAATAGTTTGGCATAGAAAAATTTACTTGGTGCAACCCCCTTGTAAGCCAATCAATTTTGGCTTTCTGTTTTATATGAACAACTTCAACATGCAATTCTTTGATCAGTTTCTTTTGTATATGAAGAGAATTATTTATTTGCATACTGTCTGTGCTATCAAAATCAATACTATCCTGCAATCTCACACATTCTTGTCTTAATTGATTTATTTCATTGTTGGTTTTGTTTTTATTCCATTGTTTCAATTTTTCCTTTGTATTTTGAAGAAATTTCCTTAGTTTGTATTGAGCAGTACTCTCTATTTGAGTTTGAAAGCTATTTTTAACTATCTACATGTATTTCTTATCAAAAGTCCACCCGTTTTTAAATCTAAAAGGAAAATTAATTTTGATTATATTCTTTTCAGAAAAAATTTAATTGTAATTGAGTATGATCACTTGTTGCTTGTGGTAAAGTATTATATCTGAAATTTGGAAAAAAGTTAATAAAAGCTTGATTAACAAAAATTCTATCTAGTTTGCAATGTAAATTTCTAAGTTCTCTAGACATTATTGTAGGCTCTACTAAACCCATTTTTAACATAAAATTAGAGTGAAATTTCAATTTTTTAAAAGGAATTGGAATTCCTCTCCTTTTTTCTGATGCATGCATTACTGTATTGAAGTCCTCTATTAAAATCCATGAGTTAACAATTTTATTATTTAAAAGCTCCAAATGATTCCAAAATAGTAATCTTTTTTTTAATATTTATAATCCACCCTTATCTTTTAATTTACAGCGTATGTATTGTAAATTTAAGAAATACTAATATAATTCCCAAATATTTGAATCCCATATTACTATTATTCTACCATTACCCCCATTGAGTTATTATTAACAATACCTCAATTATTTAAATATCTACTTTGATATTCAGATAGATTATATCATCAAGTTTATGTTCAAGTATACCAACAACGCTAGTTTACTTGTATTAATCAGATCAGATAGGTCTAATTTCCTTTCCAGGGAATTTAATCCCCTAACATTCCAAGCAATAATCGACACACACACACACAAATTATTATAAATGATATTTAAAGGATACCACAAGCAGCTACAGTGTAAGACTTGAACTACTAACTTTTATGCTTTCAAAAGCTTTAGCTCCTTTTCTTTTACAAGTCTTCTAGTCTTGAATTTTGAGATACTCTTTCCATTTTTGATTTTTAATTATGTATTTTTCTTCAAAATTCTTGAGACTTAGACTGTCTTCATCACTATTGCCCATAATTTCATGTATGGTCTTCTTTCTGCCCTTTTTCCTTTTATTATTGGCAGGAGAGGAGGAAGATGACATGAGTCTGGAAGCATTCTCAATCAGTATATCTGGGTTGGATATAGCAGCCTTTTGCAATCCAATGTTAGCCATATTAACTAAATTTGTGTTTAGGCTCCTATCTGATTTGTAATTATCTGTAACTAAACTTGGGCTAGTCTACAGGGGGGTGCTTAATGAATTGTACATTGTAATCCCCTGGTTGCATTTCTTCTAAGTTATTGTTGATTGTGCCACCATTCCCTTCAGTGAAGTTCTCAATGTGACTTTTCCGTATGGAATCATTGGCTAAAGTAATGTTATTTTCTTGATAATTATTGAAATTTTATTCTGCTTGTGGTAGGGTAATCTCCATTTGCTCAACATCTTTAGTATTTTCCAACAAATCTGGCGTTTTATTTATGTTTGAATCATTTTTCCTATTTTCAAAGAAATGTATTTTCTCAGAAACTGTATTGTTTTCAAAGTTCACTGGATCTTCTACCCAACCATTGTTAACAATGTTTTCTGAATTGGAAACTTGAAAATCGCTTACAAATTCGAACCTTTCTTAATTTAGAAAGCTTTGCTCCTTTCTTGAATTTTCTAAGATCTGAGATTTGCTCTTTTATGAAATCGAATTAACATTTGTCTTTCCTTTCCAAACCTATTTTATTGAGCAATTTTCTATGAGATGCCCACAACAAGCACATTTCATACATCTAGGCAGAATCCATTCATATTTGATTTTTTGAATCAAGTTTTCTCCATCATGCCTTAATCTCAACTAAAGTTCTTGCAAAATTAAGTTTGGATTCATTAGCCATTGGTTCATCAAGTTTAGTGGAATTCCCACCACACTAGCGATGACACTGAACGCTTCTTTGTCCTATAACCTCAAATTTCAGCTCTGGTAGTCTAATCCAAATTGGGATTTTTGATAGTAGATCCCTATCAAGAATCATTTTCTTGTCCCATTTTTTCAAAATGATCAGTGTTAAACCATCTTTTGCCAAGGCAGTACATAGGCGGATTTGACCTAGTGGACTTCATGATTATCAAGGCAGAAAACCCAAAGAAATGGTTACCAGGATTGGAGATCGATTATATTTGAAACTATGGACAATAGTTGAATGGATTCAGATGGATAACACTAAAAAAATTGCTAAGTATGGAACTAATACTTCCCCTAGAAGAGGGATCAGAATAGAGGGATCAGATTAAACAGGATGCACACAACACAACTCAAGGACGATCGCTCCATAACTCAACAACCACAAGGTGGATTGAAGTGAAACTTTGGAAACAGAAAGAGGGAACCCTAGGGAGTCTACTTTAGGGATAACATGTCATTTGGTGGAGTTTGGAGGGATCGGCCCCTATCCCTATATAGGGATTGGCTATAATCAGCCTTTACAACATATTGCAACAAAGATCGATCGATAACTCGAGTTTAATAATCCAATTGGCACGAAACTTGGAGGTTAAACATAATACAACATGGAGAAGCTCCACTAGGGATCGCACATCATTTAGAGGAGATTGGAGGGATCGACCCTTATCCCTATTCAGGGATTGGCTTAGTTGGATTTGCAACAATGATCGGTCAATAACTCAAGATCTATAGATGCTATCAATATGAAACTTGGAGTAAAAGCATATTACAATACAAGGAATACACCATAAGGATCACATGACAAAAGCAGCAACTTGGAGGTATCGGCACCTATCCCTATATAGGGATCGACCCCTATCCGTATTCAGGGATTGTTTTAGTTGAATTTGCCGTAATGATCGATCAAGATCCGATCAACATGAAATTTGGAGAGCAAGAAGAAAACATCATGGAGGACCAATCATAGTGATCGCACCTCATAATTCCACCAAAATAGGGATCGGCACAGATTCCTATTATGGGCTCCGATGGGCCCCAAACTTTTTGAGCAGGCTCGTTTTGGCTTCAGGGTTCCAGATTCAGGTTTTGAGCGAGATATTTTCATGTCTTCTCCTATAAATACAACAGGCATGTCATCGGCAAATGGGGCTTCATTCTGCTTTTCTTTATCTTTAACCAAGGCTACACTCTGCCAATTTTATTCTTGGATTTCAAATTGTAACTGTAAACAAACTACATTATAATAAAAGGGATTATATTAGAGTGGATGTAGGCCGGAGTTAGTCAAACCACTATAAATCTTATCTCTTTTTAATCGCTTTTATTTTTAATTTTAGTACACTTCAATTCATATTCCCTACATTATATTATCTGAGATCTATGATTGGATATTGGTGATTTCACATACAACTGGGTGTTGGTGGCTAATTTTGACGCCAACATTTTGGTGCTTCACTGAGAAAGCTAGCACTCATGGATTTGGAATTTGGATTCAGAGTTTGGAAAAGATCTAGAGCTTAGACTTGGAGCAATGGTGAAACAATGCACAAGGAGAGTGCTATCAAAAAGGGGCCATAATGGAGGGAGTTAGGAGGTTTCCTCAGGAGCTGGAGCTAATCAAACATCTATCTACATCACCAGGGATGAAATGGAAATGATGATGGATGCTATGCAAGAAAGGATGCTGAAAAGACAAGAGGGGATAATGTAGAATTTAGTTTGAGAAATTGGACAAGTTGGAGCACAACATCAAGGGACTAGAGCAGTAGGAGCTAATGACAACTTAGATCAAGGAGTTGAAGCAGCATGAATCACTGGAAATCAGAACCGGGAACATGAAGATGGAGCAATCAGACAAAGGAATGTAACAGAGCAGTCGAGGGAAGTCCTCGGCCCTCCTAGAGGGATCAGCACCGATCCCTCCAAAGGGATCGGCCCCGATCCCTAAAGGCTTGGGGGCATGCCCCAAGCCTGGTCGATCGCGATGCTAGAGGACCTGCAGTCGATCACATTGAGCTTGGTGCGAATCAAAATTTGGATGCTCGTCTGGAGGAGTACGTTCCAGAATTCCCTCGTGGACACGGGGGGTAGTTTGGAAATGATGATAGGAGACTACCACTGGATGACAATGATGGGTTTGCAGAGATGATCAGACGAGCTATGCGTGGAGGATTGGTGAACAGGGATCTGGAGGATGTAAATAAAAGTTCGTTCACTCCTAATATCAAGATTGCTAGAAATCCACCGGAGTTTAAACTACCAATGCGGGAAGTATATGACTGAAAGTCGGACCCAACTATGCACATGATGAGATATATACGACACATGGAAGTACCGGGGGGCATCAGAGGAGGTCATGGCAAGGTGTTTTCCACTTTATTTGATGGAGTTAGCCGCACTCTGGTTTAGGCAGTTGGAGAATGGTTCAATAAGGACATAGAGCGAGTTAGTAGATCGGTTCATGAGGAAGTTTCGGGTCCACATCACGAGACCCAAGAATGTTATGACATTGGCAGCACTGAAACAGAGGACCAGAGTCTCTAAGGAGTTTTCTAACACGATTTAGTGCCGCGGTGGCATCGGTGGATCGGCTAGATCCATCCATAGTTTTGATGGCAGTTGTATCAGGAATTTCCTGTGGCACGAATTTCAAGGATTCATTGGAGCAGGATCCACCTATGGATCTCAGGGAGTTTTATCACGAAGCAGAAATGTTCCCACGGCAGGAAGACGCACGAGCCGACAAACCGAAGGTGAACATTGTGTAAAGCGGAGAGTCATCAGGAGATTCAAACAAGAATGATAAAGGCAAATGGAAACTGGATGATGGATATGATGGGACGAAAAGGCGATGGACCGAGCGGGAGCCGAAGTTCTCATCCTACTCAGATTTGATGAAAATCCTAGAATGGATTCATTTGGACACTAGCGGGCAACTCCTTTATTGGAAACCGGTAAGGAGGGATCCTACGTAGCAGGAGCATATGTCTGAAAAGTATTGCCCATTCCACGAATTAAACGGGCACACCACGGATGAATGCAGGCATTTAATGGATATGATTAAGGATCATGTCAGGAACATCATACTACCGTAGTACGTGAGGAATCAGATAACGACGGTGGAACAGAAGCAGCCACCATCTACATCAAATGGAAACAAGAATGGCCCTAGATCGGGGTCGCGGATCGTCATCAACTAGTCGTGATGGTAAGGGTTGAGTTCAGGACTTGGACTCCGGTCATAATAATAATAATAAACTCTATAATAAAGCGGCTAAGTCACTTACACATGTACGAGATCGAGGACGGCCCTTAGGCATGCTCTGAGATGATGATGAACCGTCATGCCCGGAGAGGCACCTTTTGGTTTTCTTTCTTTTTGGACTTTTGGTTATACGAACCCTTGTCTGTTAATTTATTTATGATCCGCATTACTGTGATGAATAAAACAAGATGCGGTTATTGTCCTGACCATAGTGACGGGGTGATAACCACAAGATTCGAGTCCCTTCGTCGGAGAGCAACAAAATGGACTCGTACATGGATTAAGTCCTCGACCGGAGAGTCAAGGTTGGAAAATAGAACCCAACAGGATGTCTGGCATAGATTATGCCTAGCAAGGAGTAGGTCACTTCGACAGAAAGCGACAGGATCGGCCTACTCGGGTCGTCGAGTATGGATTATGCTCGGCGAGGGTCCGGAGAGACCACTATTAGCCTAGGACTTAAGCTTAGAAACTACTTGATGTTCAAGGACACTAAACCAGAGTACAAGAAATAACGCCGCTTCGTCGGAGAGCAACAGGATCGGCTTACTTGGACGTCGAGTATGGATTGTGCTCGGTAAGGACCCGAAGAGGTCATGGATTTGGATATCAGCTTCGAACAACTATGGATTTGTACATTGACCTAGAGCGGTCGTAGACTTAGATATGGGCCCAGAGCGGTCCCAGATTTGGCTAACGACCCGGAGAGGTCATGGATTTGGATATCAGCCTCGAAAGGCAATGGGTTTGGCTTTGGATGGATACAGATTTGGATAAAATGATCCAGAGAGATCGTAGATTCAGAGTTGGATATCGACTCGGAATGGTCATGGATTTCACTAATGATCCGAAGAGATCATGGATTTGGATTGGCAACAGATTGGATTCGAATTGGATAATATAGCTATCGATGAATTATGGACTTTGGATTTTGGATTTATGGCAATTCAAAATACACTTTCCTATTGCAAGGCATGTTTTGAGGGGAAAACTGTTAACCCACCTTTTGCCAAGGTAGTACACATGCGGATTTAACCCAATGGACTTCATGATTATCAAGGCAGAAAACCCGGAGAATGTCTACTAGGATTGGAGATCGATTATATTTGAAACTATGGACGATAGTTGAATGGACTCAGATGGATAGCACTCAAAAAATGGCTAAGTATGGAACTAATACTTCCCCTAGAAGAGGGATTAGAATAGAGGGATCAGATTAAACAGGATGCACACAACACAACTCAACGACGATCGCTCCATAACTCAACAACCACAAGGCGGATTGAAGTGAATCTTTGGAAATAGGAAGAGGGGACCCTAAGGATTCTACCTTTGGGATCGTATGTCTTTTGGAGGAGTTTGGAGGGATCGGCCCCTATCCCTATATAGGGATCGGCTATAATCAGCCTTTACAACATATTTCAACAAAGATCGATCGATAACTCAAGTTCTAGTAATCCAATTTGTATGAAACTTGGAGGCTAAACATAATACAACATACAGAAGCTCCCCTAAGGATCATACATTATTTGGAGGAGATTGGAGGGATCGGCCCCTATTCGTATTCAGGGATCGACCCTTATCCCTATTCAGGGATTGGTTTAGTTGGATTTGCAGCAATGGGTCAATAACTCAAGATCTATAGATGCTATCAACATGAAACTTGGAGTACAAGCATATTACAATATAAGGAACACACCATAGCGATCACATGACAAAAGGAGCAACTTAGAGGGATCGACACTTATCCCTATATAGGAATCGACCCCAATCCCTATTCAGGGATTGGTTTGGTTGAATTTGCAGTAATGATCGATCGATATCTCAAGATCCGTAAGTGCGATCAACATGAAATTTGGAGAGCAAGAAGATAACATCATAGGGAACCGACCATAGTGATCGCACCCTATGATTCCACCAAAATAGGGATCGGCATCGATCCCTATTATGAGCTCTGGTGAGCCCCAAACTTTCTGGGCAGGCTCGTCTTGGCTTCAAGGTTCTAGATTCGAGTTTTGAGCGAGATATTTTCACGTCTTCTCCTATAAATACAGCAGGCATGGCATCAACAAATGAGGCTTCTTTCTGCTTCTCTTTATCTTCAACCTAGGCTACAGTCTGCCAATTTTATTCTTGGATTTCGGATTATAACTGTAAACAAACTACAGTATACTAAAAGGGATAATTCTATAGTGGACGTAGATCGAAGGCAGCTGAACCACTATAAATCTTTTCTCTTTTTACTTACTTTCATTTTTAATTTTATTGTTCTTCAATTTATATTTCCTACATTATACTATCAGAGATCTGTGATTGAATATTGATGCTTTCATATACAACTGGGTGTTGGTGGTCAATTTTGACACCAACAATCAGTTTTCCATTTATAAAATATGGACCGCCGCTTATCACTTTATCATAATCAGTCGAATTTGAGAATCTTATCACAAAGAAACCATTGTTTCTTGTATAAATTTCGAATTTGTTCGAAGGATTCGATGTTCTAATCACGAAAGCTCTGAAATGATGACAATAAGGGCGTGTTCCAAACACATAAGGAACTACTGAATTGCCCCATTTTCCTTCGGTTCTTTTGCCGACCGCTTCCTTTATTGCAACAATTATTTTATCACCTAATTTGATAGGAGCATCAAATTCCAAATCAAAATTGGAATTTAAGCCTCCATTCCTTACTAGATCTACCCAAGAAGACGATGTTTTGTTTTGTGGCTGTTTGGTTTCAATATCAGGTAAAGTTGGTTGATTTCTTAGGTTTCTTGGTAGATTCTGGCTGTTCCTAATCTCTTTTAGTTGCTGTTTTGAATTGCTTTGGCTGTATTCAGAATCTCTCGATGCATTATTTGCAAGAATATAGGTAGACCTTTGAACTTTCATTAGTGGGTTTCTTCTTTGGTTCCTTACAGTTTGAAATCCATCTTTATCAATGTCTGGAGGCTTTCCCTTTTGATTTGAGAGAGAGGGAAGATTGGAAGTTGGCAGAGAATTAGGAGGAGGGGCAAAAGAGCCCTTGATATTCTGATCGGAGGCCGTCGTTAAAATTTTGAGTTCGCTTTAGTTGCTCGCGAAAATGTAGAATTGAATTTTGCCAAACATTTTACCAAAACGTTAGACTTGTATTTTTTTTTATTACAAAACATAAGATTATAATAAGATGAAGTGCACATATAAAGATAATTTTAAAGAACCATTTGCACAATCCAATACATGTCTCCTGTACATCCACACATGAACAGAAAAAACATAGGTTAAGCATAGAATAACATGGAGACGTCAATGTTAAAGGTCTTGATAGCGCCCTGTAAAATACAAGGAGATTGTTCAATTTGCAAATCTTCATCTTGACAAACCTTCATCTTGACGTTCATATGCAGCTAAAATAGTTACACCAATGACACTAATCATTTCTATCTTTGCATTGGAGCACCATAACCAACCCCATAGTTGATCTGCAAATTGTATTTGTCGTATGTTAATATTATGTAACTTCATAATAAATGTTTTACTGTTGATCATACGATTTGAGAATTTCTATAAAAATGTTATTACTACATATGCCACATCCGATGATACAATATCTCACGCGTGTTTGAATTTGTTTTTGAATGTTCATTCTTTTAAATATAACATTTTTGATAAATAAATTATACACTGGACATTTAGTCTGTTTTGGTACATAGGAAAATTTAAATATGGTTGTAAAACCACAACCACAAAAGGATAACCAAATATGTTAAACATTAAGGTGTTAGGTATAAGTTTTCGATGCACAAAATATTTTCTAAAAATTGGAAAAATGTGCTACTTCAAGTGCAGAAGTGACCAAAACATCCGTGATCTTGACAATTATGAAGAGAGTGTTGAGGACTACTTAAAAGGCGGGAAAATCTCTTCTAAGATCTCCCAAGGAATAAACAACCGAGCCATCCTTCAGCTCAGTGAAAGTTCCAGGTCAAAGGATGTAGTTTATGGTCATAGCAGCTATCCATCAGGCTCTCTACTTGGAGGCAAGCATCCTAAAGCTCAAAACAGGGTTGGATCCTGCAAGGGAAGTGACAAGGCTTTAATTAATACTAAATCAGTTAACTATTTAAATACATACATTGATTTTTTGCCTTTCATGCCTGATTTTTCTAGGAGGTGCTCTCATGTCTCAAACCGTGTTTCCAATGAGCTCGTTTTGCTACAACTTGATGCAATAAATCAACTGGAAATCAATAATGAATGAGTTGGAGCTAATCTTTACAGAAGTAAGCATGACAGTCAAATTTATCACTTATCTGTATGGAGTAAAGGTGAAAGCAGTAAGCTTCACGAGTCTGAAATGCAAGCAACTAAGCATCTTCACAGTTTAAGTAAACTTAGAGAAGATTGCTGTCTGTATGGAGTAAAGGCGAAAGCAGCAAGTTTCGCGAGTTTGAAAAGCAAGCAGCTAAAGATCTTCACAATTCAAGTAAACTTAGAGATGATCGCTTAGATACTGAGAATCCAGAAGCCAATAAAAGCAAGATAAGGGTCTGGAAAAGGCAGATCGCTCTTTTAATTGAAGATTTGGGTGGAATCGCCTCATTTTTCTTCGAAACCCTAATTTTCTAGGGTTTCAGTTGTTTCTGAAGTTTGTAGAATGAGTTATTATCGAGTTTGGCTATAATCATGTTTAGTTGGGGAGTTGGGTGTGTTGTACGCTAACTAGTTTGGTTGTTTTTTTAGGTAGCAGGCCGCGGGCCGTTATTAGCTAACAATATAAAAAAAAAGTGCATAAGAGACCACCTGATAAGAAATCCAAGCAAAATGGGCAAATTTAAGAGAAATGAAAATGTTGAAAGGCTGTACTCTGTGTAGAAACTTTGATTCTAGCACACTTTGCGTAAAAACTTTAATTCCCTACAAAAAATTCATTGCTCTCATCCATAATCTGATTCTAGCACATCGCATACTTTGTGTAAAAATTTTGATTCCCTAAAAAAAATTCCTTTAAAACAATTAATTTAAGCCCCTCTCTTTCTCAAGTAACAACAAACAAATTACCTCGTATCTTTAGTATTTATAATATAAAAAGTTGTACAAATATGTCATGGACCACTAGCTCAAGTGTCAAGTAAAATGATGTTCTAAACTGAGGTTCTAGAGATTGTTTGAACCTTCGAGATACCAAGATGTGTACTCATAATAAAAAAAAACTCTTACTTGAAAATTTTTTGTATAAAGACTTAACAAGCCTTATGTTTAAATTTTGTATATTTATGCTTCAACTTGAATAACCAATTAATATACACAGTATTTTACAAGTACCATAAAAGGGAATTCAAACAATTTTAAAATTAACTTAAATACAAAAATCAACTTGAATAACAAATTAATAATAAATAAATATACATGGTTATCTTAAGTTGATTTTTTTGGTCAATTGAAGCATATGAAAAAACACACTTTTGCTTAAAGTAATTTTAATATATTCACCATAAATTTTTAATTTAAAATAGAAAATAAGAACATCAATTTTTCTTGTCTACTTGCTAGAACATGATTTATTATTCCTTAATATATTGTCTTTCAAGAAATATTATAAACTAAAGTTGAAAATTATTGCAAGAATAGTAGAATATAAATGTTGAATCAGTGATACTTCAAATCTATTATTATTCCTTTCCGTAAAAAATGGTAATTTAGTCAATGGATGCACCCAAATGGGAAAAATGCCATTTGAAAAAAAATTTTAGGTTGGAAACCAATCTTTTTAGGATGGATCTATGCCTCTGAAATGTTAATCTTATTATTTTAAAATTATACGAAGCATTTCATGCCGTTTAGTCATATTAAAAAATAAATACGGTATGTCTTATGAATAATTTACTCGATATTAGGTTTTGTATGGATAAAAATCCGCAAAACAATTAGTATTCATGGCAATGTAGTTTAGCATGGCTTATCAGTTGGTTATTGATCTCGTGTTACTATGAGAAGTGGGCTTACAAGAGCCTCTCCAATCATACCTTCATTTATTAAAAATGGATATTAAAACATATCTAATCACTTTTTAATTTGGCAAATGTAAAGGCAAATGATTAGTGCTTCTCACTCTTGCTAAATTGAATTATCCACTCTCCACTGTTTTAAAAAATAAGTCATATTCATGTACGATATAGTTATTTTAGTTAGAATGATGGCTTAATCATGTAAGATGGTGTTCAACATTAATGCAAATAATAGGGATTAAAAAGATTAACATATCACGAATGCATGGACTTTTACTATCCAAGGCTTGGTTATGTATGCCAAAACATCAATGGTCTCTCCTTTGGCTACAATAAAAGATCCAAAATATTCACTAAATAAATAATTGGAGAATATTCACACCAAATAAATAATTAAAGAAAATTTCACTATGAGCACATGACACTCTAAGGAAGACATTTATAAACAAATATTTTATGTTAATTTTGACCACCACTTATTGGCAAATTATATGAAAACTCTTAAAACGAATCTCACAGTTCAATATTTAAAAGAACGGTGCTACATCAACCCAACTTTAGGATTGTACGGAAGGTAAGGGTGTAGATCCAAGGACGGATAACACAGGGGCAACATGATTTTGCGTTCCAGATTTGGTCCGTTTTGAGCCGGTTCATTTATCAGTCAGCTAAAACAGTAAATTCGTATTTGAAATGAAGACCCAAATTTGTATGAATCGCTTATTATTTGTAGTGAGCTTATTTTTTGCAATACAAAGTTCAAATTTGTAACTAGTAATTGATTTAAAAACCCACGGAGAGTTCATCTTAGTCAACACATGTCAGTGTCCTTGATAAATAAGAAATCTTTCTAAAAATACATAAATTGTTTTTGAGTTGATAACTAATTTGTATTTTTCATGAATAACTATCACATTGTTACACATGGGTAACTAAAAGGTTAATGCATAAGGTATGAACTATATAATATCCATAGTATGGATGTTTTGATGTGTGTACATGTAGTATTAGACTTATGTATATGAATACACACATATTTATACATACATACATACAAACATATATATATATATATATATATATGTTCCCATGTACATACAAATAACATACACACATAGGTTGAAGATGTGTGTGTGTGGGTGAGTGTATATAAGATATAATACATATATAGGTTGATGATGGCTGTTAGTGCTGAAAAAACTTATGCCTTTCAGTTGTCATAGTGTGCATGAATATTGATTAGCAGTGAGATAATGGTTTGACACTGCTAAACCTTTTTTAAGTTAACCCTTGGTTATTGTTAAGTGAAACTTCTCCACTTAAAAATTCAAAAGCAGAGATGGACAATCCAAATTATTATTTGGAGCTTTCAAATGATATATATCAAGTACATTCATAGGTAGTATTACCATAGTGAAGAAGGTTTGAGGGACTTGGAACATCCATAAAATCCATAAAACAATGTGTTTTATTTTACTTATACACAGGTAATACGTAATTAGACAATGAGTGTTGGAACTTTATTAATGATTCGAGTATTATTATGAGGAGATTGATATACTTCTGACTTCAAGGATCTACTGTGTAGATTCTTTTAGAAAATAGTTCAACTCAACTGGTACAAATAGGTTATAGAACTATCGACTTTAGGATTCTATGAAGCATTGAAACAACGTAACGGATTCAAAGTTTGTATGACTTTGATCCGGCCAAGAACACTCTTTTAATATTCACTAATGATACAAAATTAGAGAAGAGAGAGGAGAAGAAGAAAGGAAGAGAAGATTTACAACACCTTTCAGGCGTTTCTGATTTGCAACACCTTTTAGGTGTTATAGATTTTCAGGATTGCAGAAGCACTCTGAAACAGTTTTCAAGCGTTACAAATTTCTGGAAGAAGAAAATTAATCTGCAACAGTTACTGGGCGTTGCTATTTATAGTTGCAGAGGTGTGCCTTTTTATTGTGAGAAGACACCTCCATTCGTTTGCAACAGTCACGTCCGCGTCTATTCATTTGAATAAAAAATGACCTGCTTTTCAAACGGTCGCGTTTCCCTCCAAATATCTCCATTTAAATTTGAATTTGCATTTGGCCCGTTTGAGCAAAATAATTTTGTCTAAGAATATTATTTGGATCTAAACCCGGTCGGTCAGACGGACAGCGGCGACGCGTTTGTGATTGTTATGCATGGCTTTCCTCCTCATAATAGAGCAAACATTTGGGTGCCCAAAGGGCCCAACCTTCTCTTAAGAAACCTTTATTTAAATAAATATTGTTCCATATATTTCAAGATGTGGGACTGAACTTTCCTTCACCTTCTATTTCTTTAAAACAAACCTAATGCCCAAATCTTTTTGGAATATTCACAACAATTTCCCTCTATTTTCAAAATAAGTAAAATAAATAAATTAGACGGCTGCATCACCAGAGTGACTGCATACCTAAGTTGGATCGAGCCAACGTAGTTCCAAGATCAAGTATTGCATCATCGTGGAAATTAATACATAAATGATAGGTATCTTTTGGATTTGAACCTTCACTTAGTGTAAACCGTTCAAAGTTCTATCGAGGTCTATGGTGAATGTATCTTGAACCAGGTACCCCTTGTGATAGCACCAGAACAGTCACACATATTGATTTCCATATATAGCGTGTTTTGTATGTTTAGCACATTAATGACCATGTGCTCAAATCCTGAGTTCATGAGTCTACTTCAGAAAGCGGTCTTACTTTCTTAGGAAACGACCTGATTTCCATATTCATATAGGTAAGTCCATTAAGGTGTTTCTGCGATACACCTTGTGATTTTAACTAGACTTATTAAGGATCTTCATCCATCCTCTTTCATGCAAAATCCAACATTAATGATGCGCAATTAGTTTTAGTGTTCCATAATCATTCTCTTAACTTGTTTGTACCCATTGAACTTTGTTTATCCTTTTCAAGACATAAGTTGAGTTTCTGTGAAGGATGACCAACCTTCATTCACAGAACTTAGCCCCATTTCTTACGATTTTATAGAAACCATAGCCTTTGGAAGACTCTTAGTAAATGGGTCAGCCAAGCTTTTCTTTGTTTCTATGTAATCGACATTGATTACTCTTTTGAGTAATTGTTTTACCATCTGATGTCTAAGACTTACATGTCTAGACTTTCCGTTATATGTTTTGTTAGAAACATTACATCGTAGCCTGATTGTCATAGTTAATAAAGACTGCTGGTGATGGCTTCTTCCATAATGGAATTTCTATTAATATATTCCTAAACCATTCTGCCTCCTTGCTTGCATCTGTCAATGCAATCAGTTCTGATAACATTGTTGAGTCAAAAATACAGGTCTGTTTCATAGAGCACCAAAGACACAACTACACCTCCTAAAGTGAAAATCCATCCAGTCGTAGACTTGGATTCTACATTGTTCCAAGTTGCATCACTATATCCTTCTAATACATCAGGATATCGTTTATAAGATAGACCATTGTCTAAAGTGCCCTTTAAATAAGATGGAAGTCTATAGACACGTTTCCAATGTTCATAACCCGGGTTACTCATAAATCAACACAACATGCTTATATCAAGCACTATGTTCGGTCTAGTGCAGTGCATAGCATACATTAGACTACCAATAATGCTGGAATATTGAATTTAAGATATTGTACGCCCAGTATTCTTCACTAATAATACTCGGATCTAAAGGAGTTGTTGCCAGTTTGTCATTGTAACGACCATACTTCTTGAGGAACTTCTCAATAAATGAGATTGGGTTAGTACCAACTCTTCCTCTTTTCTTAGGATTTTAATCCCTAAAATTGCATCAGCCTCTCCTAGATCTTTCATATCAAATTTAGAGGATAGAAACTTCTTGGTTTCTTTCACATAAGATATATCAAACCCAAATATTAACATGTCATCAACGTATAAACATATTATAATACAACCGGTTTAATCTGATTGCTATAAATACATTTATCAGCATCATTAACAATGAAGCCTTATGACAATGCTACTTTATCAAACTTCTCATGCCATTGCATGGGTATCTGCTTTAGACCATAAATATATTCTATCAGTTTACAAACTTTCTTTTCTTGGCCTAGATTTATAAAACCCTCTGGTTGTTCCATGAATATCTCTTCTTCTAAATCACCATATAGAAAAGCAGTTTTCACATCCATTTGGTGTATTACAAGTTTATGAATGGATGCAAGTGCTATCAAACAACGAATCGAGGAAATGTGAGCAACAGAGCATACGTTTCAAAATAATCCACTCCATGTCTTTGCTTATAACCCTTCGCTACTAATCTAGCTTTAAATTTATCAATGGATCCATCATTATTTAATTTTTTTCTTGAATATCCATTTACATCATATTGGTTTAGTACCAGGAGGTAAATCATTCAAAATCCAAGTTTGGTTTACTAAAATTGAATTCATTTCATCATTGATAGCTTCTTTCCAGAAAATAGCATCTTTGGAACTCATAGCTTCAGACTAAGTTTTTAGGTCATCATTAACATTCATTACGTACGTATCTAGTAATGTTAAGAATTTCATTCTTACTTTTTTCCGTAAGACACATAATAAAGTCTGGACCATGATTCTTTTCTATCCTTGCTCTTTTACTTTTTCTTTGTTTAGTGTCCTTTTTGGTTAATGAAACATTCTCGTTGTTTTGATAAGAGGTATCATTTTCATCATATTATCATTAATTTCAATATGTTCCGAACTAGATGATGCCAATGGATTCTCGCTAGTTTGATGTTGGGCTATATACTTGTTTTCAAAATATTCTACATCTACAAACTCAGTTACTTCAACAATATCAAGGATAATAAAAACATAAGTTATACTATTAAGAGAATAACCTATGAAAGCACACTTAAATGTTCTATTTCCTAATTTTGGTTTTTCGAGATTTGTTTTCTAAAATATGCTAAACATCCCTAAAACTTTAAGTCTTGATAAGTTAAGTTTTTGTTTAAACCATAGTTCATAAGGAGATATATTCTTCTTTTTCAAAGGAACTATTTAAAATATAATATGCAGATAAAATGGCATCGCCCCATAAGATGTTAGGTAAATTTGAACTAATTAGCATAGGATTAACCATTTCTATTAATGTTCTGTTTTCTCTTTCAGTGACTCCATTTTGTTGAGGGATATAGGAAGTAGTGCACTGATGAATTAATCCCAGTTGTTTACCGAATAAAGTAAAATAATTTGAAAAATATTCACTACCATGATCAAAATGTAAAACTTTTATTTTAAGTCCTGATTGCATTTCAACTTCAGCCTTGTAAATTTTAAATTTATCAAAACTTCATCTTTTGATTTTATTGGATAAACATAAAAATACCTACAGTAATCATCAATAAATGTGACATAGAATTTATTTCCACCATATGTTGTGTGACCTTTTAAATCTCCAATATCGCTATACATAAGATCAAGCAGACTAACCTTCCTTTCTATAGATTTAAAGGATTTTTTGTGTATCTTTGCTTGAACACAAATTTCACATTTAGAGATGGTGTCAAAATTGCAATCAGAAATTAATCCTAACTTATTCATATTTTTAAGTGAACCATAATTAACATGTCCTAATCTAGCATGCCATAAATATATAGAATCAATGACATAAACAGAAGTATTCTTTATTAAATTCAACTTAATCATGTCGTTACAAGAATATCCCTGTACAATGAACTTTTTGTTCTTGGATAACACTAATTTGTCAAACTCATACACTATCTTGAATCCTCCTTTGTTAAGAAGGTATCCAGAGACCAAATTCTTGCAAATATCGGGTACATGAAAAACATTAACTAAAGTGAGAGTTTCCAGAAGTGAATGGGAGTTCTATAGTGCTTTTGCCAATCACTTTACTATGAACATTATTTGCTCCGGTAACTTGATTTTCATCTCCGTTAATTTCATCATAGTTCTTGTAGAGACTACGGTCCTTGCGTATATGAGTGGTTGCTCCAGTATCAAGCCACCAATCATTTTCTATGCCCCCAATGGAGTTTGCTTCTTGCACTACTGCCATCAATGTGTCTTTGACCAAATTCACCTTTATTTGTTTCTTTTGTTGATGACAGTCACGAGCATAATGGTCAGGCTTGTTACAAAAATAACTAGCACCTTTCTTCTTATCATTTTTAGATTGATTTTTCTTCCTAAACCGTGTCTCATTCTTATGCTTCAACGAGTTTGTCAATTCAATATTATTCACCTTAGAATGAAACTCAATTTGCGGATTATCATTTAGTTTTCGTTTACGAGAGTCCTCTTCTATGCGACGATGGCACTGTAAATTCTCTAAATCATAATCCATCTCTGTGTGTTTCAAGTTCTTCTTATAATCATTCCAAGAGTGATGGAGTCTAAAAATTATATCTCCAACAACAAAGGATCCAGGGAGTTCAATCTTGGCATCTCTAAGTTGTTCTGCTATATATATATATATATAATTTTACTAACTTGTCTAATAATGGACTTATTATCATTCATTCTAAAATCCATAAAATTGCATACCAGGAATTTCTTGCTGCTTGCCTCAGATATTCGATATTTACTTTCCAATGTAGTCCAAAGTGCTTTGGCTATTTCCAGACTTCTATATGCATTTTACATAGAAGTAGACAGTGTGTTGAGTATGTGTCCTCTACACATGAAATCATCTTCTTTGCACTTCGCATGTTTCGCTTTCAACTCATCCATATCTTTTGAAAGTTCTTCAGCTATAGCCCCTAAATCATCTTCAAGAATGTAGAAGAGTTTGACGGTGATAAAAAAGAACTTCATAGTTTCTTGCCAACGTGTGAAGTTTTTGCCGACCGCTCCAAACGCATCAAGTATTGATTCATGACTTGTAGGGCATTGATGTTGCTTGAACTGGAACCATCTATGGTTGAAATATTGTCTAAAAATTGTTGGAACTTTATTAATGATTCGAGTATTATTATGAGGAGATTGCTGTACTTTTGACTTCAAGGATCTACTATGTAGATTCTTTTAGACAATAGTTTAACCCAACAGGTACAAATGGGTTATAGAACTATCAACTTTAGGATTTAATGAAGCCTTGAAACAGTGTAACCGGATTCAAAGCTTGTACGACTTTGATTTGACCAAGAACACTCTTTTGATATTCACTGATGAAGCAAGATTAGAGAAGAGAGAGGAGCAGAAGAAGAAAAAAGAATATTTGCAATACCTTTCAGGCATTTCTGATTTGCAACACCTTTTAGACATTACTGATTTTCAAGATTGCAGAAGCGCTCTGAAACAGTTTTCAACCGTTACAAATTTCTGAAAGAAGAAAATTCATCCAAAATAGTTTCTGGGTGTTTATTTATAGTTGTAGAGATGTGCATTTTCATTATGAGAAGACGTACTCATTCATTTGCAATAGTCACGTTCGCGTCTATTCATTTGAAATCAAAATGTTCCGCCTTCCAAACTATCATATTTCCACCAAATATGTCCATTTAAATTTGAATTTGAATCTGGCCCGTTTTAACAAAATAATTTTGTCCAAGAATATTATTTGGACCTAAACCCAAACCGACCCGGTTCGATTGGTTGGACGGACGACGGCATCACGCGTGTGTGATTGTTATGCATGGCTTCCCTCCTCATAATAGAGCAAACATTTGGGTGCCCAAAGGACCCAACCTTCTCTTGAGGAGCCTATATTTAAATAATTATAGTTTCCTATATTTCAAGATGTGGGACTAAACTTTCCTTCATCTTCTTCTTCTTTAAAACAAATTCTAATGGCCAAATCATTTTGAAAATTTACAATAGTGAGTCGGATCCTTGATTGACAATACAAAGAATAAGCAATTCATTACATTTATATGCATTAAAAAACCTTTCTTTAGTGAATTCCAGATACTATAAACAGGTATAGTCTTTATTCCACTATGGTCAAAAATATAACTTGGTAGTTTTAAGTTTCAAAACTGTTTCATGAAATGACTGTCTTTTCATCTATGGCAGCGTTACTTATTGCTATGGAATATACTTTTTATGAGATTGCAAACTATACTTACATTCATGTTTGTTCATGAGACTGACCTCTAATGTAATTGAAGTTGCAACAACATCAGTAAACCATGGGTACTTCCCATTTAAAAGGGAGACCATTTGAACATGAAGCAAATCAGTTCTGTTATCTCCATGTCCCAAATCTTTTTGAATGGATCAATTGCAACAAATAAAAAAAGTGTCTTACTCATAATTTGCAAAACCAGACCCAGAGTCGAACTGTGACGTTCCAAATTTTAAGGTTTTAATGGTTCAACCGGTCAAACAATGTATTTTTTTTTCAAAAATTTACACATTTAACTATTAAGAGATATTTATTTTATGTTAAAAATAAACCAGGGATATTTTAATATCCGCACTTTCCCATATTGGAACAGTTTTCCTATTATACAATTACTTTTGAATCTAAGTAATGTGGCCATAAATAGTTGGTTATGATCAATAATAAAATATTCCTGTATGGTTGTATTCAATAAATCAAAACTTTAATTATCTTCAACATGGTACCAGAGCAGCGTTCTAATTTCAGGTCTTAATATCATCATTTCTGTTATAATTTTTTATTTTCCCTTTCTTTCTCACTTCTCCTTATTTTCTTTCACTATCACCAAACTTCAAAAAAAACATACGCTCAACTGATTCGAAATTACATAATCAAACCACCACTTCAGTTCAATCTCCACTCAGATCTGCTACCAACAACCCGCTGCAATCAAATCTAACATCTATGCAAAAGAATTTCGACCAAATATACACTCTATAGCCTACAATTTGACCTAGATCTCATATCCAAATTTGTCTTAGGCGACTATCAAAACAAACATTTGCAAACTTCCTCCGCATCTACTACTCGATACCTGTCTCCGTAATTTCCAAAGTCTATCTTTGTTTCCATATTGTGTTTGCTAATTTAAGCTATTTTAGTTTGGGCTGAGAATAAAAATGGAGAAAATAATCACTATATTGTTTAGGTATTATTATTATTTTATTTTTCGAAAGAAAAAGGGAAAAAAGAAGAAAGAAAGAAAAGAAAGAAAAGAAAGAAAAGAAAGAAAAGAAAGAAAAGAAAGAAAAGAAAGAAAAAGAAAAAGAAAAGGAAAAGAGAAGAAATAATAATAATGGAATTTTAGGGTGCCGAATTGAAACCCAAACAAACTCTTAATGTGAACCAAGTGTTGACAAATATTTTCATCCTTCACTGACTACGCTCGCAGCATCAAAGAATGTAGCTGAGAATGTTGTTTTATCCGTAGTAGTTGACAATCAGAAGTTTGTTATTGGAACTTTTTTTGTAGAAAAATGTATTTTGATATGTCATAATTTAATATTTGAAAAGGAGTTCCAATTGTCTTACAATTCCTCAAGTGCAGTTGTTTATTTCACCGGTTACAAGTATCTTTGGAATTTTTCTTCTTGCATCCACAAGTTCTGTTTGCCTCTTCATTTACAGGTCAAATACATAATAACTTTTTACGTAAGTCATCTTAGTGGGTCTTAAATTCTGGCGCTTTCCAGAATATGTCTTGAGGCTCTTTATCTTTTTTACTTTGTCTTTGTCATCCTTCGTTCTTGTTATGACCGCTGATGGCACTCCAATGCCTTTGACATGAGTTGGTTCTATTGTTACTCCCAACTTAAATATCACATTAAATCTTGTATCTATTGGTCAGTTCTGTGATTCTGGTAATATAGTAACATTTACTTCTAATTCTTGTTTTGTGCAGGATCTACAGTCTTAAAAACTGATTGGGACAGGTCATAGGAAAGGCGGACTATATGTTTTGAATGAATTAAAAGTTCTAGTTACTGCTGCTACTAATATTATTTTATCTTCTTTTCATTTGTGTCCTTCTTCCGCTAGTTTTTATTTATGACATTCTCGTTTGGGTCATGTCTCTTCTTCTCGTTTAATTTTTTTAGCATCCACAGGTGCATTGGGAAATTTGCAAACTCATGATATTTCCGATTGTAGTGGATGTAAACTCACAAATTTTTCCGGTTTACCCTTTAACTATAGCATTTCTATTTCTTTTACTCCATTTGATTTGATTCATTCAGATGCGTGGGAACCATCTCCAATTACCACTAAAAGATAGTGTCGATATTATATGTCCTTTATTGATGACCATACATGCTACTGTTGGGTCTATTTAATAAAACAACATTCTGATGTTTTTGAAATATATAAAAACTTTTGAGCACTTGTTAAGACACAACATTCGTCTGTTATAAATATACCTATGTACTGATACTACTTAAAAAAATGGAGCCGCAGAAAGAAAATATAGACATATTTTTGAAACTGCTCGATCTATGTTATTTTCTGCTTATGTTCCTAGGGAATTTTGAGATGAAGCTATTCTCACGGCCGTCAGACTAACTAACACTATTCCTTCTCACATTTCAAGTATTTTACCTTTTTAAAAATCGTATGGACTTGCACCTGATTATTCTATTGTTAAAATGTTTGGATGTACTTGTTTTGTTCTCCTTCCTCATAAAGAACATAAAATATTATCTTATCGATCTATTATTTGTATTTTTCTTGGTTATGGTAAGGGTAAAAAGGTTAATAAATGTTTTGATCCAACCGCTCAAAAACTTTATTTGTCTCGAAATGTTTTTTCTTATACATATAC
The DNA here is from genome assembly GCA_030737815.1 of Allium fistulosum. Lineage (NCBI taxonomy): Eukaryota > Viridiplantae > Streptophyta > Magnoliopsida > Asparagales > Amaryllidaceae > Allium > Allium fistulosum. The sequence continues at coordinate 705,305,525 of CM060903.1, read as the reverse complement.
TATTTTACTTTATTCTATCCAGCACTCGTAGTTTAAGCAAATCTGATCTAGTTTCATATTGATCCCTTTTCTAAGGATAATAATAATACTAACAACCCTATAGAAACTGAAACAACCAGAACATTTGAAGATGTGTCCTCTCCCTCTATGGCCACTCAATCTCTAATTGAGCCTCTAGTTCAACCTTTCTGTCATTCCACATGCATTCGTAAGTCTACAAAATTACCTGAATTTGCTTATTATTGTTACTTTTCATCCTTTTCTTCATTCTTAACCTTCATTCATAAATCTTCTGAGCCAACTTATTATAAAGAGGTAGTTCTTAATCCTTATTGGCGAGAGGCTATGGATGAAGAACTTTCTGCCTTACAAAAAACATGTACTTAGGATTTGGTTCCTCCATCTTAAGGTTAAAGCGTTGTTGGTTGTCGTTTGGTATATAAGATCAAAACCAAATCTGAGGGATCAATTGAATGGTATAAATCCAGATTGTTTGCAAAAGGTTGCTCTCAAAAGTATGGTGTTATATGACCTATTGGCCCGGCTATATCTGGACCAATCAGACGAGATAGACTCAATTGTCATCAGGATTGATGTATCAGATTAACGATCACGAAGCCTAGAAATCAGGCCTAAATGATAATTTAAAGAAGCAGAAGCTGGAGGAAAACTCAATAAAACGCTTAAAGTATGGAAGTTCACAACTCCCTGAAGTTAGATCAAGTACGATCTATATTCAATACTATGGATCGTATCGTATCGATTCCAAAGCTCAATTCAACGATGATCGGTCGATATCTCAAAATCTATAAGTCCAACACACTTGAAACTTTCAGAGTATCAATATATTAGAGAGAGGAGTCCCCACAAACGATCGCATGTGAAAATGAGAAAATTTGAACGATCAGCACCGATCGTTCATGAACGATCGTATAAATTCAGCCAAACGACCCAACTCGATGAAGATTGGTTAATATCTCACAAACCGCAGCTCAAAATGATACCAAACTTTAGGAGAATGGCTTAGAGATATAGGGGAATCACCAAGAACAATCGCGCCATCATCAGAGCCAGAACGAACGATCTGCACCGGTCGTTCCAAATATGAGTTAGAGCTTGCAATCGTTCTGGTGGGCCCCTATGGATCTGGAGAGTCTTCTGTCGAATTTCCAGTGAGATATTTCACCACCTTCACCTATAAATACAGACTTCCTTCTTCATTTAAAGGATCTTTACGCTGTTTATTGCTCCAGACTCCATTGTAATCAAGTTCAATTATCAATAATTCATTCTTGTAACGCCCCACCTCTATGCTTACAATAACAAAGAGTAATAAAGGAAAATACTGTCTGTTATCATGAAGAATAAGGCTGGATAGGAGCGGCCATCCATAGTTGGCCTTACACTAATATTGGTTACCTCGATAGGAGTGGTATACATTTTTAACTTTCATCTCTTATTTATTTACTCCCATCGACATACCCAAATACCAGTATAAAATGAACTATGATGGTTCATAATAGTTTAGGACAATATATATAAATATAACACAGATACAAAAAGAATGCGGAACACAGATAACAAAAGGTCTCATATATATATATAATAACTGATGTCAGTTACAATACAGTTGACACAATACATATGATACAACTACGACTGTCGACTCAAGAAGTTATATATACAAGTACATTATCGACTAATATACGTGAATACATATCATCTTAAAACAGACACACTGACTATTACAACAAGACGAAGACCACTTCAAATGATATAAAAAGTCTTCATAGCTCAACAGCAACTCAAAGCAGGAAATCTACAACCTGAAATAACTCGGGTCTGACCCGAGTATTACATTCAAAAGAAAATAATACACGGGTCAGTCTAATTCAAACTCAGTTATTAGTGCATAGAAGCAATAATAATCAACATCAAATAGACGACAGTCACAGAAATCTCGTATATCCGACTCCTCGATAAAAGAATCGGATAACGGCAGATATAACACTAAACAGTGTTAAACAACAAATTAGCAATCCAAATCAAATTTAACAATTGAAATGTCAGTTTAAAAACAACAATGCTGATTGGCTGTAGTACACGCCAACGTGTACTGCCTCGCCAATACAGTCTATGAAATACTCAGAAGATCAATGAATCCAAAAGCCAACGGATACAACTCAAATCAAAATGAACCATTTCAAAATACAACTTCAAAATATTGAATTAAAACAACGAAATAATTTAACAATCGAAATATCAACTAAATCTGTCAATCCTGCTAGGGCTGCAGTACACGCACGCGTGTACTGCCTCGCCGCTACAAAACAATACTAAACAAGGTCAGAGGCAACAAGTGAAACAAGTTCAACATGTCACAAAGCAAGGCACAGTGTAATAGCAAACTGAAGGTGAGAGCACCAAGTATATGGCACTACAACACTCAACAGAAAAAGACGCAAATCAGCCTCATTAGAAAATAAGGCCACCAGTGAAGCACAATGACCAAATGCAAATGGATACAAAGCATCAATGCAATGTATCAGATTCGAGAACAAAGGCAGTGCAGTAGCATAAAGCTTCAACTAAAAGAATACGAAATATGTACACTAGTGATGGTACATAACAAACTGCACAAGGCAAAGGAAACTGAGGTACAACGGTGAAACAGGACAGTACAAGGTTCCAAAAACATCAGACTCGAATACAAAGTAATGCTACTGGAATGAAGTAGATCAAAGTGTGCACAGAAATGAATGATTCAAGCTACATTAACAACCAACAGTGCAACCAAAATTGGCAACACAAGACAAATGAATTCAGTGCCAACATGAACAAGTTCAAATGAACAAAATCCAAACTGAAACAAATGTACATATATGAAGAGTACATGAAAATGGTCAAGTGCACTAGTTCAAAGTACACACATAGGCACAAGGCAAAGGCTATGGAAACCAGACTGCAAAGAACAGTGATGCAGACTCAAGAAAAATCAACCCAGTGCAACAACTCAACAAAAATTCAACAATATATGCATACAGACATACATATGAATCAAAGACCAGACTTATGAACCTGTACCAGTGAACTAGTAAGTACAACAGGGAAATCAAGACTACAGCATCAATGCAGAAGCTTTAAACCCAACAGCAACATCAAAGTGCAGTACAACAGTGAATCAACTACAGACTCAAGAGACTAAACAATGACCAGGTGATCAAGATGAAGATAACACTGACAAGTACACAGTTACAACATGAATAATGCAACTACAGGTATACAACAGGGATGAAACATCACTGATATACTATCCAAGTTCAAAATGATCGAAGCCGAGTATCAAATGAAGTACAGTTCAATATCTAAACCAATGCCGAAGATAACCAGAATCAAGTTCGAACTATATCAAGTAACCAAGAAGTCACGAAATCAAATCAAGTCAGAACTCAAGTTTATATGCAAATAAACGGTGTAGTGATGGAATTACAGTGATATGCAAAAGCAACAGGTAAGGGATAATTCAAAATCTACACAATATCAAAGTGCTACTAGAGGCAGTGGATAATATGGCAAAAGTCGAACAAGATCAACATCACAAAATCAAGTGTGCAGCCGAAGGCAACTACAGGTCAAAGTCGACGCCGAATCCAACAAGGAAGACGAAAAACAGTCGAGCAAATACATGTCAACAAAAATGCCAACAAACCAAAGCCACAGATATAACTCAATGCAATCTCGAATCAAATCGAAAGGAAACAAAATAGCAAGGTAACCAAAATGCAAATTCAACTCATAGCCATATGCAATGACCAGCAACAGTTCGAAGTAATGCCCAAAGTCAACAATGAAAGCCATAATCAAAATCAACATCGATAAAAATCAAGTCAAGGTTGAAAATCATCTCGGGCATCAAATCAAAATCAAATGGCCGAAGCCCAATTACTACCACAAATCAAAGTGACCGAAGTCACAAAATCACAAATACATAAAGTATGCATTAGATGTGAGTAATCTAAAATTACTCACCTTTTCAAAACGAATTGGAGCAGTCGAAGTCGAGGCCGAAGCAATCGAAGAACACGAATGAAGTTAAGCCCTAGCTTTTGCAGAGGAATGAAGATCGAAAGTCCCAGACTTTTCAGAGCGAACGAAGAACGATCGAAGAAGAAGAACAAAAAAGAGATGCCGCCATTTTCATTCGATTGTTTTCTTTTTAGGGTTACTGAACGAATGAAAATGGATAAAAGGGGGATCGGGTTATGATAAACATCACGGCAAAACAATTCCTGAAAGAGGAGAATGAAGAGAAGGAGAAGAAGAAATTGATGGAGAAGGTGATGATGACAAAGACTTCGGTCAAGGAGGAGATGAATTCTATGGAGAGATGTCTCTAGAAAGCACCGAACTTCCTGTCTTGCCACATCCAAAATGAGTAATCATCAAGACTTCCCAACAAACTGCAGAACCGAGCATGATGCCTACAACTGAGGCGACTCCTCTAGCTAGTTCTTCAAATGACATTTTTGCTCCATCGAGTGACTTTGATATTCCGCTTAACGATCTTTTGAAGGAGCGCTCTCCGGGCTTTAGCTTCCCATTTAAGTGCATCCTAGCCGAAGAAGGTGAGACTCCATCCTTACTACCTTCCAAACATTGTCCGTAAAGCACTTAGGGGGACACCAACATTCCACACAATTTTAGGATCATGAACACACATTCCATGCATTTGCTTACGTTCCAATGTTCCAAAATTTATATGATTCTTTTTTTTTCTTTCATTTTAGGTATAATGGGCGGAAACCAATTTAGTTATCTCCATCATGGCTTTTCCAAGGAAAGGTAACATACTCTTGACCCATATCACCTCGTTCTAGCTCTTATAGGGAACTAAAAACAGAAGAAGAAAGAGCCCACTGAAAAGAAAGAGAACGCGAGGCAGAAAGCGACTGCTAAGTAGAAAGGGATAGGAAAATGAGGCAGACAGAAGATAGACAACACTACGACCATGGAAAGAGACATAAAGATTCACGCGATTGCCATGGTTCCTCTTCTAGCCTTCCTCCACCTCGATTACAACTACAACTCCCTTGCCAACAACAAACTACAACATGATTTCCTCTTACCACTACTGTACTCCCACAATCCAAACGGGTTTCCATTCGCCCAACTCCTCCTCCATCATCGTCGAACCGGATGCAAGCCGCCTTCCCAAACCTTTGCTTGACTTGGTTCATGTTCAACTGTGATCTCAAAGACATTCCTAAAGAAGAGGCAACCCATAGGGTTAGAGGGATCTAAGAACTTATTGACTAGGGATACAAATGGAAGAAACTTTGTTTCGCCCTCTCTAACATCAACCGAATCCATCAAACGAATATCCAATCATTTGTATTTGAGTCAGAGAAGAAAAACTATGACAGAATCATAGAAGGATACAAGAGAGATTTGGAGAAGGCTGAAAAAGAAAGAGATGTGGCTTTCGTATTGGAGAAAAAGGCTAAAGACCTGGTCAAGGAGATGAAGAAAGCTCACAATCAGTCCGAGATTGTGATGAAAAATCTAATAAAAACCGCTCATGAGGATAATGTTGCTCTTAAAATTCAACTTGCAAATAAGGACCTAACCCTTATGGAGAATGATAAAGCTCTTAAAGAAAAATAAACCAAGATCCAGGAGCTTTACATTGAAAAGGAGAGGCTTGAATTCAAATTTCTCCCGGTGAAAACAGATAGACTAGAGGCTCGGGTTAACCACATTACTACTATGAATGACCTACTTTAGCTGAGGAAGCATAGGGCCAAAGAAAAAGAAGAACTGAACTCCATCCTTTGATAGTTCTTTGCCATTATCATCCAATATAAGAACTTAAAGTGGCTTGGAAGCACCTATGCCGTCACTCTCGTCGATGCTTGAGAAGAGGTTCTATGGCGCGTGGAAGCGTTCGGTAAAGGCCTCATGGAGGATGAACTAAAAACCAAGTATCTCAATACTGAAGACATAGAAAAACATGAAAGGGAAAAGCTATCCTAGTAGCGGAAGACACCGCCGCTAGTAAAGCTTCTCATGCTGGTCCAAGTGCATCGAACCATGCAGAATCATTATCTCCTAAGATCCAAGTGCCTGCAATGAAGATTCTATTATCCAAGGGGGCTAGCTTCGAGGCCACCCAGATCATTCCATCTTCCGTAGCTACTACACCCATTGAACCTTATATTCCTCCCTTCGTCCATCAACCAATTAGCCTGCACTTGAAGAGGGGGAAATTACTAAGTCTTTTGCTCAATAATTGAGTCCGAGTGAAGGTATATCTCTCATCCACCCAGTTTCAGGAAACTACGGTTCTCACCTGAGTCTGTCACTAACCTTTACCACTTTGTTTGTAACCTTGTAGTCATCCTTCTCTTCTACCTCCTTTGCCGCTAATTACTCAAGGCTCGGGCCCTACTATAATTACTACCGAGTGAACTTCCGTAACCATAGGACTGGTCATTCCAAGCCTTCCTTCCAACTCCCTTTTCGATCTTGATTTGGAGGGAATCACAACTCTGGAGGGATTGGACGATACCTCCCAGACCTTGGGGACTTTACAAGTGCCTTGGGCTCGACTGGATCCATTTCCATGGTGAAGAAGTTGAAGATTGATATCTCTAAAGTCAAAATCAAGACCAAGCCTGGACTTGAAAAGTCTGCCGATACTGAAGAGTCAAAGCCTTCTCCAAGAGTCCTTCTTATTACCATCAAGGCTTCAAAGGGCAGTGCCACTACAGAGGCCTCTGAGCCCTCTGTTGACCACCCTGAAGATCTTGCGACCAACATTACTGAAGGTGACACCACTCCATCTGAACGGTGCACACCGAAGGGTGAGAAGGGCCAGAAGAGACCTTGTGCTGTCTTGGGCAGCAAAGGCAATATAAAGAAGAAGATACACAAGAAGTAGGCTCCTGAATTAGATTCTAGCGATTATGAAACAATTTCCTTTTTATCTCTTTTTGGGTTATATTTTTTATTTTCCTATTATACATGGGCGATGATTATGCAAGACCGGCCCTCGCATTCCTTTTATATAAAGATTGAATGTAATAAAAGACTTTTTTCTGTTTCGGTCTATGTTCCGTTTACATTTTTCGCGCTTTATATGTTATTCCTACCTATATACACTTGCTTGAATATATAGTATGACTGGTTTTACTATAATTATCCATATTATACGTGCCCGTGTCTATGTAATGCTTTTATTTCTCATAACTCTGCATATATAAGTAAAATTCATGCAAGTGTTTTAATTATATTCCATTATTTAGTTCTATTTTATCATCGCCAAACTATTCCCGTTTGGCTAAACACAACTGATTTTTAACCAACTTTGCGGTTATCTTGTTTATTTCAGGTCGAGTTTCGTTCGACCAATAACCAGTTATAAATAAACTGAGTTGCATGCCATTTCCTATCTCTGAGAAACAACAATTTGGACGTTTGTAACCTAACATCTTCGGTTTCGCCAATAACCGGGTGTGACCGATATTATCCATAGAGTTCTATCACTCAACCTCAGCTAAGTTTGTTCCACTAAGCCATGAGCGAGATTGTACCTTTTGTAATTCTAGCATATACCAGGTCCTGTCTCTCGAACTTAGCGTTCCAAATGCCAGACTCTGGGCATCATTTTTATTCCAACCTACCTTAGAGCATCAGCCGAAGGTTAGTAACGTGTGGCAAATTATATGATTGCCCCCAATTCGATTATACTCTCTCGATCCTGATCCTAGACTAAAAGAGTCTCATGGTACCTATTTCAAAGTACTTATCTTCGATCCCGCCTGTCTCCAGGTGTTGATTGAAACATTCATCGACTATCCTTGCTTATCCTTGGCTAAGCATGTCCTGCTCCGTGAACCAGTTCTTATCTTCATGAACCAATTCTTTTGATGCATATATCCGGGCATTTGCTCTCAGTCCTACTTATCTTCGGTTGTCAACCGAGAGTGTCCATTGACCGTCCTCGCTTATCCTCGGTCTAGCACGTCCTACCAGGCCGCAAGCAGGATCATTAAATTTCATTTGCAAATTAGTTTCTATATCTGGAAACTAGTGTCTTTAGCTACCTGACTCTGGATATTCTTTATCGACCTTGTCTATCTCTAAGCAACAGTCAATATCGGAGGGATAGAGTCGAATTATCTGACCCACCCTTGCGATTATACTCCCTTATCCTAGTCCTTGATTAAAGGAGTTGGTACGTATCTCTGCGTACTTGATTGCGCTGCTAATCATGCAATGTAGAGTCTTGCTTACAAGAACACAGTTCCATTGGTTCAAGAAGCTAAATTTTATTTATAAACGAAAAATGTGGCAGGTGTTTTCTTATTACATTGTCTATATAACCCTTATGAGGCTTATTTAATGAGAATAAACTAAATAAAGCTAAATAAAGCTAAATAAAACTAAGTAAAATAGCGTTGTAACAAGTCGTTATTCCATGGCCGTTGAATTTGGATTTCATCAACAATAGCCAGCTTGAAAGTTCCATTTTCAAGCTTCTATTCAGTTGCATAATGACCTTTCCAATTTGGACCAAGTGCCTTTATACTTGGGAGAACACATTTCAAAACGAAGATCCCCCATCTCGATGGCATACTCTTGGACCTTGGTGTCTAAATGTCATGCTACTTTTTTCTGGTGAACAGTTATCCTTAATTCTGACTCTTCTCATTTGTCGTCAATTAAATCGAGGGATTCGAGCAAGAGTTCATCATTGACCTTGGGATCGTAATGGCTTTTTCGATGACAAGAGAATTTTAGTTCAATTGGAATTTTAGCCACCGATCCATAGGCTAGAGTGAATGGTGTATGTTCAGTTGTGGACTTATGGGTTGTCCTATAAACCCACAATGCAAATGGAAGCTCATCGACCCATTTGCCCATAGCTTTAGTTAACTGTTTCTTGAAGATGGACTTGATGATTTTATTCACCACCTCCACCCGTCCATTCGCCTATGAATGTGTTGCTTTCGAAAAGCTTTTCTCGACCTTGTACCATTGTAGGATCCTTGAACTCAGTACTTTCAAACCGGGTTCCATTATCGGTTATAATTTTATGATGTATTCCAAATCTACATATAATATTCGTTGTCAAAAAGTTGATCACTTTCTTCATTATAATCGTGGCAAATGATTTTGATTCGACCCGCTTTGTGATGTAATCCATGACAATAATAGTGTATTTAGTTCCTTTTTTCAACATCGGTAGCACACTGATTATGTTAATTCCCTAAACCACAAACGACTATTGGCTAACCATTTTCATAAACTCTATGGATGAGGCTCTTGGAATCTTTTCAAACCTCTGGCATCGGTCATATCATTTTGTGTAACCAGAAGCATCATGGTTTATCTTTGACCAGAAGTATCCGTAGCAAAGCATCTTCTTCAGTAATGTCTACCCCTCTGTGTGATCATCACAACTACCCTCATGGACGTCCATGAGGATTTTTTTATCCCTATCCTTGGTTACACACCGAAACATGGGGGTCGAGAATCCTCTTCATATACCACTCCTCCTTGCATTACAAACCATGGTACTTTATGAAGGAGATTCTGTCATTTGTTATTTCCTCTCGAGAGAGTTCCCTTAAGCAAATAGTTCTTGATTGGAGTCATTCATGACTCTTCTGCTCCTTGGCCTCCAAAATCCAATCGACATTCATTTGGTCAATACTTGAAGCTGATGAAATTTTTACTAGGACTAATCCCAACAATTGCGCATCTCCGGAACTAGCTAATTTGGCCAATAAATCGGCCTTCACATTCTCCTCTCTAGGATGTGTGTAACCATGTAATGCTCTATATTGTTCAATAGTTCCAACTTTTTCATGAGGTAAGGGGCAAGTCTCGCACTCTTAGCTTGGAATTCCTTCTTCACTTAGCTAATCACCAACTGAGAGTCACTGAATATATACGACATCTTTATGCCCAGCCTTCGCTATCCTAAGTCCTGCTATCAATGCTTCATACTCGTCCTTGTTGTTTATCGCAGGGAACTCCAGCTTCAATGCATAGCAAATTTATTGTCCTTCTATAGTCAAGAGTACCACACCTGCCCTAGAGCTACCCTTATTAGAAGATTCATTTAAAGCAGTCTCCATTAAGAAAGTATGACCATATCGTCTTCCATATCGTCTTCCTATTCACCATCCCATGTGATAAATTCAGCGATAAAGTCCACCAACAGCTTTCCATTTATCACACTCCTTGAATGGCAAGTGATGTCATACCGGCTTAGTTTAATGTTCTACTTCAGTAACCTTCCCAAAGTCTCAGGTTGGTACAATATCTGCTTCAAAAGGTTTATCCATAAGCACCTTAATTGGATGAGCTTGAAAATGTGGTTGCAGCTTCCTTGACGCAATCAGCAAGCAAAAAGCGAGTTTCTCTAACTTTAAATAGTTCTTTTCAGAACCAGTAAACCGCTTGCTGATATAATAAAATGGCCTTTCCATCCCTGCCTCCTCACGTACTAGTGCTGCGTTAAGTGCATGAACACACACTGCCAAATAGACTAACAAATCTTCCCCTTCCAATGGTTTGGATAAAACTAGTGGTGTTTCCGTATGCCACGACAATTCCTTGAATGTATCCTAACTTCCTTCGTCCATTCAAAATTCTTGTTTCCCTTTTTGAGGACATCAAAAAATGGTATCCACTTATCTGTTGCCTTTGAGACAAAACGACTCAATGCGACAAAATTTCCATTCAAGCTTTGCAACTCGTTCTTCATGTTTGGGGAAGTTGCATTCCTTAAGGCGTTAATCTGCTCTAGATTAGCCCCAGTGCCCTTCGCATTAACGATAAATCCCAGAAACTTCTTCGATGCAACTCTAAAAGAGCATTTCAACAGATTTAACTTCATTCTGTATTTTCGCTGCACTTCGAACATTTCTGAAAGGTCATCCATATGTTTCCTCGATAGTCATGACTTCATGAGCTTATCATCCACTTACACTTCCATCGTATGTCTGATATTATTCCTGAATATTGAATTCACCAACTTTTGATAAGTAGCTTCAGCGTTCTTCATACCGAATTGCATCACTCAATAATAGTACAATCCTAAATCCATTATAAAGTTTGCGTGCTCCTAATATGAAACGTGCATCGGTATCTGGTTATAACCAGAATAAGCATCCACAAAAGAGAGAACTCATGTCATGCGGTCTCGTCTACTAACTGGTCTATCCTAAGCAAAGGGAAGCTATCCTTCAACATGCTTTATTCAAGTTCGAATAATCAATAAACATCTGTCATTTTCTGTTTGCTTTCTTGACCAACACGAGATTTGGTACCCATTCAGGGTACAAAGCATCGTAAATAAGCTGTTTGCTTTCAGCTTATCTACTTCCTCCTTCAACGAAATAGATCACTTCGGACCCAAACTACGCCTATTCTGCTTCACGAGCACATTCAGCGCATAGCATGCTACCTCCGTCGATATCCCGCATATACCCGAATGTGTCCAAGAAAATACATCTAAATTTTCTCTGAGAAAATTAACCAATTCCTTCCTTAATCCATCACTAAGCAGAGATCCGATCTTCAGGACCCACGTAGGATCGTCCATGTCGATCGAAACATTGGTCATCGATTCAATAGGTGCTGCTCGCGCTTACTCTAGCTACATCCTAGGATCCATAGACTTATAGAATTTGCAATGGGTCCCAAGCCAGGGCTTGGTCTTTAATTGCTATGCTTCCGAGTTTTTATGCAGAGGGAATTCTCTACATTCTTCCCTTTCTCCCATTGCTTTGCTTCTCTTAGCTCGACGATGTAACATTCCTGACCACCACTCTGGTCTCCTCATATCGATCTAACCACATTTTCCATGGGAAACTTCATCATCAAGCACCAAGGAGCTAGTGCTATCCTGAAATCAGCAAGGGCCGGCACTACAACAAAAATACCCTATTACAACCCCATTTTTACAACGGGCATTGACTGCCCGTTGTAATAGAATGCTATTACAACGATCCTTTCAGGCCCGTTGTAATAGATGCCCCTTTTACAACGGGCAATGTCCGTCCGTTGTAATAGAATGCTATTACAACGGTCCTTCCAGGCCCATTGTAATAGATGTCAATTTTACAACGTTCACAAAATGCCCATTGTAATAGATGCCAATTTTACAACGGCCACAAAATACCCGTTGTAAGAGGTGCCAATTTTACAAAGGTCATAACTCCTATTGTAATAGGTGTCAATTTTACAACGGTCAAAAAATGCCCGTTGTAATAGGTGCCAATTTTACAACAGTCGTAAAATGCCCGTTGCAATCGAGGTCAATTTTACAACGATCATAAAATGCCTATTGTAATAAATGTCAGTTGCCAATTTTCGATAATCAATAATTAATAATTACAATTCTTTCTTGAAATTAATATTTATTATTTATTAATATTTAATAATTAATCGTTAATAAAATTATATTAATCATAGGTTACTAATTACTAATTATAATATGATATTACTAATTACTAATTACAAATCATTGATAATATTATATTATTTATTAATATTTAATAATTAATCGTTAATAATATTATATTAATCATTTATAACTAATAATAATTAATGATTATTAATATATAATCACTAATTACTAATTACTAACCTTTTTAGTTTACCAGCTATAATATATGCAAATTTTCAACAACTCTTAACCGATCATTGTTTTCTTCGATTATCTAATATCTTAGATGTCGTAGGAGGATAATAATCATTCAATAATTAATTAGAAATATTAATTAATTATTATTATTACTGACTAATATTAATAATAATTATTCAATAACTAATAACTAATATAATAATTAATTATTAATAATTAACAATTAATAAATAAGAATTAATTTTTAATAATTAATTAAACAATAATTAATCAAAAAATATTTATATAATGAATATATATATTTATATAATTATCTTATATCTAATTTCTACTATTAATAAAGAGTATTCAATGAGTAGATTTGCATAGTATCCATTTGAAATTTCAAAAATACCCTCATCCATCAACGAAACCTTACCATCAATTTACATTGGACAACAGCATCCACTTTTCGATCATCTATCAATGAAATTTTGCTAACGATTTGCCACCAACACAATCAATAAAATTGCTTGAAATAAAAGTGTTGGGACTACCAAATGTTTTGCACATATAGCATATATCTATCCATTGATTTTTTTATTAAATAAAAATTAGATATTTATAATTATTAGATGTACGTACGTGCGTTTTATACTAGTTAGAATAAATAAAATAATTATTTTATTTAGTGAATGTAGAAATAAAATATAGATGAAATATTTTACAAAATAGAAATTATTATAACTAATTTAGATATTAATTTGTAAATTTTATGTCGGATGACCCATCAGCATATTTTTGTACACGGACGTTTTCAAGCTCGAACGAGGAGTTAATTGTCATTGAGTAAATGGTTTTATAAAAGAATTAAATAAACCTTTTTATTACTAAATAAAACTATTACACCATCAAGCCCGAAGCCCATTATTCGTTTATTTAACCCAACCCAACTCTTTCCTTACTCTCGTTCTTCAGCCAAAATCAACTAAAACCCTAATTCGCTTTTTGTTCAAAATCATAGATCGAGCGAGCTAGAGTCGAGCAGGGCTGCGATCGAGGCTAGGGTAGCTTGCGAGTGCTAATGGCGGGTGGCGACAAAGCAGGTGGAGCGATACGTGCAGGTTGACGTGACGAAGGTTCGTGCTCAGGCGAGCTAGTTGATGGTTGGGTATTTTTCCATTTTACCGATTTTCCGGCATTATCCTTCCATTTATTTTTGTGTTTTTCATGTACTTCCATTAAAATTAGTTCAAAAAGAATTCTTTTCGGCTGAGAAATTCTCTCCTCATTTAAAGCACTACAATTTCAATTATTTTGCTTGTTTATGTCCTTTTGCTTTAGATTTGTTTAATTGATGATGCTTTGGTTATCTACAATGTCTAAATCCTGATAAATTAATAATGTTTTGGTTATCTATAATGTTTTAAAAGGTCAAATTGCAAGCCGAGTTGCAAAACATCATTATTGAAGCATGAAAATTGAAGAACGAAAATGAAAATGGAGAGGGCATGTGCCTAGGACCGAGAAAGTCAGACCTGTAAACATTTGATGGTGCGTTGGTATTTTATTCTGCCTATTCTATTTTTATTTCTTGATCTCTCATATTTGTATTTAAATCATATTTTTAAACCCCAAGGATGGACCTTAATTGTTATTCTGATTTTGTTAGTAAATATAATGTAGTTCAACAAGGTAAGGTGGATATATTTCTCCATTGATGTCATTATATTAGACTGCATAATATATCTTTTATTGAATTCATAATCAAATAATGTGGACATAAGAATTGATTTGTCCATTACTATGGTATACATGTTTTTCATCAGGACACACATTCTTATAGACTTGAATATATCATTGTTTTATGCACACAAATTGATCAATTGCCTAGTTGAATGGAAATCTAGTCATGGATTCCTGATGCATCCATCTTCCCTATATTTAGCAAATTATTAAAATTGAAAACCCAGAAAGAAAGTGGGTACGCAACATGCGAAGCCACTTACCATTAACAATAGTCAACCAAACATTAGAAAGCCACATCATTACAGTTGTATCTTGCAATGAAAAATTAAATTTGTTGGTAAATACTGGTTGAAAACATGTTGTAGTTAAAGTTAAGTGCAACTTGAAATAGTTTGTTTGAGCAATTATTTAGAAACTCCATTGGCAGTACCGGTAGATTGATTGAAAAATATCATAATGAAAAATACCCTAATAATACAAATTGAATTTGTAGGCATCGATTGATAGGTGAGAATCATGAGGTAGAAGAACCTGCAATAAAAAAATTTGTATGGAAGATTCAAAATTTTTCAAGATTGAACGTAAGAAAACACTATTCAGAAGTATTTTCTGTAGGAGATTATAAATGGTACACCATTTTTTCCGGTATGTTGAATTTTAATTTGTGGGTGTCAGAAATAAGTGTTAATCTTGTTATATTTAACATGCAAGTGATGATTTTGCCTAAAGGAAATAATGTAGATAGCTTGTCCATGTATCTATATGTTGCTGATGCGGTAGAATTGCCTTTTGGCTGGAATAGATTTGCACAGTTTAGTTTGTCAGTCATCAACCAAGCGAATAGCTCATATACCGTGAGGAAAGGTATGTATTTTTCAGAAGTAAAGAGTTATTAGGAAACTCAAAGAATTATTTAACTAGCTTGAGGCACATGGATGACAAGAAGTTTATGACACAAATAACTTCTCCTAAATAACTTGCAATACTCAAATTTTGTTTTCCACTGAACACTTGAACTGGAATATCATGAGGTCTAGCATTCAGTTTGATTCTTGTTCCAAGCATTTAGATAATTAATACATATCTTATTCCGTAGGTCATCCACAATTTATTTTTTGCAGACCATGCTGAACTTTAATTTTGTCTCAAACCATTTTTCGTTACTCTATTTCCTTGTTTTAACCTAGAGACCTGGTTTCTTTTAAGCTCTGATGTAACGTTTAACACCATATCAATTTTTACTTTTCAGGATGCTAAGAAAGGTGTTCTTTTTATCGATTTCCCCCCTGTTCTACAACTTCAGCTGAAGCGTTTCGAGTATGACTTCATGCGTGATACAATGGTCAAGGTTTGTTTTTACATTTTTAAAGGGAAGTTGTGGCAAAGATCCTTATTTTGTTTCAAAAATCACAAAACATTCCTCTCGATCCAAACATACAGATCCGCTTCCATTTACAAAACTACCAAAACCAAGTTACTAAATTACCCTTAATCACTTCGATACTGCATCACTCTTGCATAGTACCTGATTTCTTTCTATTTTAAATTTGATCCACATACACTTTAAAGCTGAAAGCTGATTTTCAAGCGTTAATTTTGTCAATCTTTGTCCCATTATCTTCATCCTGGAAAAAAAGAAATTGTAGAAAATGCTTTACTTTTTGTTGTGTAAAGGCATAGTTATTAAGGCATTCTCCGTAGGTGATGTGATGTGGAAATCAATCTTCTTTATGTTAGTAGAATAACACTTGCAATTACAATTAGAGAACTTATAATATAAACAAACATATACAAGTTATCTAGATCCAGGGAAATGAGTTGATTCCAGGTCCTACGTATCGAGAGTAAAGCTTTAGGAATGAACACATGCAATGAAGTGAATAGATTCTTTTGGCCATGCTTACTCATTTGTGTTAGGATATGCATGTTTATCATTCTAACACATACACATATGTATGTATGTAATTTACATTATCTTTGTATGTATTGCAGGACATTGCAGAAGCAAAGGAATTTTTGAAGAAAAAATGTGTTATGTGGGTTTTGATTAAATAAAATATTATGGTTCAAGGTTTGCTTCAATGTCATTCGGTGTAAATTTTAAATCTTGTTTTATTATTTTTATGTACTACGTGTTATGTTAGTTTATGGTTGTATTCGATGTTTTGTAACTATGTAAAATTTTATGAATGATGTGAATAGATAAATCTTTTTGTTATTTTGACATATGAATTTCTTTTGCTATTTTTAGTAAATATGAATAAATATAATTGTCATTAGTATAATAATTTTGTTTCAATTCAAATTAGTTTAAAATTTACACATGCGTTGTAGTAGTTTTATTTTTTTTCTCATTTGAATTTTTTTACCAACGGGCAAAAACAGTTGCAAAAGACCCTTTTGCAACAGGCAAAAACAGTTGTAAAAGGATTAATTACAATGAGCAAAAATAGTTGTAAAAGACCCTATTGCAACAGACAAAAACCGTTGTAAAAGACCCCTATTGCAACGGGCAATAACCGTTGTAAAATTCATCCACTCTATTACAACATCGCATAATACAACGGGCCTAGGCTCGTTGCGGAACCCCTATTACAACGGGCATTGACCGTTGTAAAAGGGGTATTTTGTTGTAGTGCGGTCAGCCCAAAAATCGTTATACGCCGAGTATTCATTAACAATTACAAAATTTTGAACCTACATAATTTTGCGGTCTCTATCTCCTAGTTCCACGGACAAATCAATTGTCCTAATGGATTGCTTCACCATGCCGGTAAATTTTTGAATCTTGGATTTACAGTGGTTAACATCGACTACAAGAAAATCTGCCTATGGTTGCATTAATTGGTAGCGTTTAATCGGTAAGTGCAACTAATAATATTTTACCCTATATTATAAACGTAACCAAATTTTATCCCCCTCGTAAAAAAATCACGGCTTAACAAAAAGGTCCACCTTTGCTTTTGTCATGTTTTCCTCCATCATCAATACTTAAAAAAATTACCCTTCCCTTTATTCTTCTTCAACACTTAAAAATAATAATTTTGCCTCACTTTTCCACTTCAGCAAAATTCCCCTAGTCCTACAATTCCGCCATCATCATCGTCGTGCAAGCCCTCTCAGTCATTATCGACTATTACAATCGAATACCGTTCAATTGCTCGAGATTTCTGCATAGACCCTAAATATTTTCAATAATAGGTATAAGTTTTATAACTAGATTTTGTGATTCTTTATGGACTATATATGATTTTGTATGCATGATCTATTGGAATTTCTGCATAACCCTAACTGGAATAGTCAATTTAATCCTAAATTAAATAATCTTGTTGTTTAGTTCTTTTTTAATTGACCATTAAGATAGTTGATCAAACCTTAAATGGAATAGTTGATTTAACCCTAAATAGATACCAATTACTTGTTATATATATATAATATCCAGTTTGATTATAGAAAAGTGTAGTTTGTCACTTTCCAATAGCTCTTTCATATTATTGTCATGCATGCATTTTATTCTCACATTTTCTGTCCATAAATTTAGTCTGTGTGGTTAACATTAATTATTGATACATAGATGTTTGTAAATGTCTGTGTTTGTACATGCATGGAAAATATCATCCTTGATTCATCCATCAACTCATTCATATATTTAGCAATGTTTTTACTTGCATGTCTAGTTAGAAATTCTTTTGGTTTGTTAAAACAATACTCGACAAGTTTATGTTATTTTTGTAGAATTTTTATTGAAAATTATGCTGAGGTGATATTTTTGTTTCATTTCAATTATTATCAATCTTAATGTGTTATTAATATTTTACGAAATATCCAACGTTCTATTTGATCTGCACAAAGTTACTACTAATTTTTTAGAAATGATATAAGTTCCAATATTTAATGTGTGAATATTTCCAGTGCAAAATTTTTGTAGTACATATTTGAATTCTGAAATATAATGTATTTCTTATTTAAAAAAACTATTAAAAGAGTATAACCCATTTACAGTGCAACAACTTATTTAAATATTTATAAAAAACTTAATTAATTTTTATAAAAAAAAATTATATTTTACAAAATTTGGTTAAATTAGTCAAAAACATATAAAATTTAGTTAATTAATGTAAACTTGTTTATTTTTTATAAACTTTGTTTACATTATTTTACGGATAATTAAATGATATAAAAGAGACAAGTAAAAAAAGACCTTGAATTTTCTCTTAAATGCCAATTTAAAGTACTAAGTGTAACATCTCTCATTTTAAGGCTCGAAACTAAACGTTATAGATGCTACAGTCATCTATAGTATTAATTTCTAGTGACAAATTGCGGTTATGTTAATTGTATCCATAATATCAAAAGCACAAGAATATGAAATAATTTAAACATAATTTCCCAGCAAACTTCCATATTTTATTTCAAAGCCATAATTTAAGATTCGGTACATAATCTCAAACATTGCCCAAGTTCAGATAAAATATAATTATTACAAAATACTCTAACAGCAACGTATGAAGATGCCCCCTTGGTTAATCAGAGTTACAAATAGATAGATACATCTACTATCAATACATTCATACGACAACTAACATAAAACAACGGATAATAGTAACAGATAGACTTCTACATAGCTAGCTTTGCCTCTTGCACGTCTTCAGAAGCTTTTCACCAAAACTTGCTTAACCTGTAAATCCCTTATTCCCGACCTACTCAAATCAATTTTGAGCACCCGAGAGTTTAAGAGGAAAACATAAACTTTGAGTCCGACAAAAAGCCCGATGTGAATAATGATGTGTCATCTTTGTTTATAGATATTAAGTGAGACCATGTCGCTGAGCGAAACGGGTTTTGCCCTCACTAATATCCTGTTTTTAAAATATATCCTTTGCAAATTAAAATCCTATAACCAAACTAGTTAAAATAAGCAGTATAACAATAATGTGCATGCATGCTGCATAGGTAATCATGACTATCCATCAAATCAGTGGACTACCCGTCCCAATGTTTAGTTTTCACAGGATAGCTACCAACTTACATGGCTGATTTGGGCCTATTAGATATTCCAAATTTTCTAACTGACTGTTAGAAAAAAACTGGACAGTCTGTCCAAACACACTTATTCTAGTGTTTACCTGATTATCTGTCAAACTCATAGTTTTGCTAGGCTTACTAGGAACCTAAAGGTTTTAGGCCAACCTGTAACCTACCTTGTCTTTATGTATTCCTTTCTATGCATAAACCTACTTTTTTTTCTTTCTCTTGACAAAGTCCTACACGTTGGAAATTTGGACTAATATCAACTAGGGGCTAACAGCTAAAGTATAGGGTGCTACCCTACATCAGTCCCATCTGGTTTTCTAATCTCTGAGTCAATTCATCCTATCACAATCTATTCGAAAGTGATAAGAACAATTATTTCTTTAGTAAAACTCTGGGCTAAACACCCTTTTCTATTTCCTTGAAAATACTTTCTTTATATAACCCTTGAAATTAAACTTTCAAAACAAGGAAAACATAGCCCTTTACTTTATCCAAAATAATTATGCCATGATATATGCCTTTACAAAGTAATATTGATGAAGTTCGAAATCATTTAAGGTCATCGCCTCTCAAAACAATAGGCCATAAAGCCAAAACAATGTAAAACCTTAACAGCGATATACTCAGCGACTTCATCACTATAAAGGGCCTTCGCCCTTCTTTAGTATAAAAATAAGTTAAAGTCTTTAACTTTTAAAACATGAGGCCATAAGGCCGATGACACTACATCGTACTTCATAGGTTGTCGAAGTTGTATAATATAAAACATGGGTTGCATAGTGACAAGCCTTAAAAGAATATAGTCGATTCTTTATCGTCTTTTCATTTAACTTATGATAATCGATACACAATCTTAACAACCCATCTGGTTTCTTCACAAACACCACGACCGCTCCCTAAGACAAACTGCTTGGTCTAATAAAATTCTTTACTTCTATGTCCACCAACTGCACCTTTAACTCTTTCATCTTGGTAGTTGTCATCTTGCTTGGTGGTCTACTTACGGGTTCTACTCAAGGTAAAAGATCTATTCGAAACTCCATAGCTCGTTTCGGCGGTAGTCCTATAACAGGCTCAAAAACATCTGCAAATTCTCTAACTACGAAAACCCGATTCTACTCGTCTTCCTCCTCTATTACACCCAGCAAAGCACCACCATCAAAACTTGGATTCCCTACTGAGTATATAATTCTGTAGCTACTATTAGGGTGTCTTAGTGATATTTCCCTATCTTGGCGAAATATCCTAGCATCATATTTACTTAACCAGTCCATACTAAATATAATCCCAAAACCAATAAAATCAAACATATGAAAACTACAAGCAAATATATGGCCAAATAATTCAAATTTTAAATGATCGCATCTCATCTCAAGAGTTGCATACCTTCTATCGGATTCGCCACCTTTAAGGAAATAACCAGGTATGAGGGTTCTAGGTTAAGCTTATCTACCAAACAACGAGATATAAAAGAATGTGATGCACCAGTATCAAATATTACTCTAATAGGTATACCATGTATCAAAAGCGTACCTTTTATCATAACTTTCCCTTTCTCCTTTACTCTTGGTCTCGAGGTAGCTGGTTCCAAAGAAAATACTTTTTTCTTTTTCTCCTTTGACCACCTTTGGACATTTGTTCTTGTAATGTCCTACTTGGTTGTAGTTAAAGCACTTAATGTTCTACTTCCCGACAACTTCCTTTCCCTTTCCAACTCGACACTCATTAGCATAATGGACCTTCTTGTCATATTTGTAACACACAACCACTTCCCTTTCTTGGCAGCTTCACCCTTCTGAGCTCCCTTCTTCTGGTAAAAATTTCTCTTCTGATTCTTTCCACCTTGACTCTCTACTGGCTTATTATTACTCAAAGCAAGCATCTCTTCATTTCTCAAAGCCATCTCTACGACCACATCACTTGGATCCCTGAGATATGATAAAGTTGCCCTAGCAAGCTCAGGTCTTGGTCCATGGATGAACTTCTCATTCCTTTTGGTCACTGTGTCCATAATAACATAACTATATCGGGATAGCTCCTCAAATTTGGTTGCGTACTCAGGCACCGTCATGTCACCTTGCACCAATTCTAGAAACTTCCTCAATGAATTTGACTTAGCGATCTCAGACATAAATCTTTCTTCAAACCTCATTCTGAATTCATCCTAAGTCAAAGTCTCCTTTGCTACCCCAACAGTCACACTCTTCCACCAGTACAATGCAACTCATTGCAACTGTCTGGATGCCAATCTCCTCTACTGTTCGTCATTCAAACCAAGATCAGCAAAAATCCTTTCACAATGAAGCAACCAATTCTCCACTTCAATTGCATCGTCAGTTCCAATGAATGGTTTCCCTCCAAGTCTTGCATAAGCTCTACTCAAAGTGGCATAGTTGTTGACCATTAGAACTTCCTATTAACTCCTCTAGCATTTCCACCAACTAATCCAACAGTAGCTCCTGCTTGCATCATGTTGACAAAGAACTGATACATTGCTTCCATACCAACCGGTGGTGTTCCTGCACCTACGTTAGTAGCTGTCTGTCGACCCAGATTCCTCCTAGTGTTGGACCTGACATTTCCATTCGTAGTGGTGCTTCCTCCACCGAGATTCGCTCTTCCGTTTCCTGCCTCTATATCTTACTTCCTTAAATCTGCATTTGAACCTTAGTAAGATACGAAAGAACAATCTAAGAGAGGGAGAATAGAGATAAAGTGTATACTTATATATAACAAATATAAGTACGTTACTATAGCGTTATCCCATACCCTAATCTTATTCTCTGATTCATTAGGATTATGTATTCAAAAGCACTTTTTTAAAAGTTCAAAATTCTTTAGTTTTTACATGAATCTATGCTCTGATACTAAGTTGTAACATCCCCTATTTTAAGGCCCGAAACTGAGCGCTATAGATGATGTAGTCATCTATAGAATTAATTTCCTGTGACAAAATACGTTCATGTTAATGGTATCCATAATATCAGAAGCACAAGAATATGAAATAATTCTAAACATAATTTCAAATCAAACTTCTATATTTCATTTCAAATCCATAATTTCAGATTCAGTACATAATCCTAAACTTGCCTAGATTCAGATAAAATATAATTATTATAAAATACTCCAAGAGAGACATATGAAGATACCCCCGTGGTTGATCAGAGTTACTCAATAGACAGATACATCTACTATCAATACATTCATACAAAAACTTACATAACACAACAGATAATAGTAATAGACTTCTACATAGCTAGCTTTGCCTCTTACACGTCTCCGGAAGCTTTATTTGCCAAAACCTATAAAGCCCTTACTCCTGACCTACTCAAATCAATTTTGAGCGCCCGAGAGTTTAAGGGGAAAACATAAACTCCAAGTCAGACAAAAAGCCTGGCATGTATAATAATTTGCCATCTTGGTCTATAGATATTAAGTGAGACCACGCCGCTGAGCGGAACGGGTTTTCCTCTCACTAATATCCCTTTTTTAAAATATCCTTTGCAAATCAAAGTCCTGCAACCAAACTGGTTAAAATAAGCAGTATAACGATAATCTTCATGCATGTTGCATAGGTAATCATGATTATCCGTTAAATCAGTAGACTATCAGTCCTAATGTTTAGTTTTCGCAGGATAGTTACCAACCTACATGGCTGATTTGGGTCTACAAGATATACCAAATTTTCTAACTGACTGTTAGAAGAAAACCGGACTACCTGTCCAAATATACTTATTCTAGTGTTTATCTGATTATCTGTCAAACTCATAGTTTTGCTAGGCTTACCAGGAACTTAAAGGTTATTCAAGCCAACCTATAACATACCTTGTCTTTATGTATTCCTTTCTATGCGTAAACCTACCTTTTGTCTTTCTCTTGACAAAGTCCTATACACTGGAATTTTAGACTAGTATCAGCTAGGGGCTAACAGCTGAAGTATAGGGCGCAACCCTATATCAGTCCAATCTGGTTTTCTAATCTTCGAGTCAATTCATCCTATCATAATATATCCAAAAATGACAAGAACAATAATTTCTTTAGTAAAATTCTGGGCTAAACACCTTTTCCTATTTCCTTTAAAATACTTTCTATATAACCTTTGAAATCATACTTTCAAAACAAGGAAAACATAGTCCTTTACTTTATCCAAAATAATTATACCATGATATATGCCTTTATAAAGTAATATTGATGAAGTTCGAAATCATTTGAGGTCATCGCCTCTCAAAACAATAAGCCATAAAGCCAAAACAATGTAAAACCTTAACAATGATAAAGCTTGGCGACTCCATTGCCATTAAGGGTCTTCGCCCTTCTTTAGTATAAAAATAAGTTAAATCTTTAACTTTTAAAACATAAGGCCATAAGGCCGATGACACTACGTCGTACTTCATAGGGTGTCAACGTCGTATAATATAAAACATGGCTTGCATACTGACAAGCCTTAAAAGAATATAGTCGACATGGGTAAACTTCGGCATTACCGCATTAAGGAAAAAAAGTGGTATCAATTGGGCTAAAGTGATAATAGGCGCTAAGGATTAAATTTGACAATCATTAAGATTGAAGTTGTAAAATGCGGCATCATATATTGCCAAAGTCAATAATAGCGGCATAGTTGCCGATAGAGTCAAAGTTGAGGTGTTTAGAACATACAGTGTCATTATTGCTACTATAAATACTTCGTAAGCAATAGGATCGACGATGTTATGGGTATGCGGCTCCATACCCTTATATACATATCAGATGCAACACTATAGCAATGCATGCGGCAAGGTCTACGTCGACGATAAGGATGCCGCCTTTGAACCTCTTCATTCCTAGCCGATTCATTACATGCCTACACATGTTAATATCATGCGCATCGCTATCGTTTGACGTTGAAGTCATAACAGCGATGAAGAGGAATGACGATGTCATCATTGCCGACATGACATTTTCGTAATTAATATTAAAAATGTTTATTTGCTAATAAAAGTAAGTTCTTTTCCACCAACCCCTATTGTTTGTCCAAATCTTATTGGTTAACAAATACTTTGTCATAATTCTTTTCAGAATTCTACTCATTTCCAGAATTTATCATTCCCAAACAATTTGCAAACCATTAACTTATGTTATTATTTTAATACAAATATTAAGCTTTTTTAGCCCAATAAATTTATATAAAATCATAAACCCATGATAAAAATCCCTAAAAATCATAATAAATTCAATTTATTATGTCCTTTAACATATAAAAATTTCAGGACCAAAAACATAATTTAATTAGTTTAATAATTAAAACCCGATATAAATCATTTTTCAACCTTATTAAATTCACCAAATATTCTCATTAAATCATAAAATTATGAAATTACAAACCCACTTTCAAAATAATGTTTCTAACATCATGTAAAAATCTCAAGTCATATAAGTGTCATATGATAGGTTTTCTAACTCAAACATATCATTTAATTTCATAAATAAATTCTATAAATTCACCAATAAACATATAATCGTTCAAACTATCATAGCATGACATAATATAAGCAAAAGAATCGGAACTATACTTAAACCTGGAAATAATACTTAGAACATGAGGTGCATATCTTATTATTCACCTTGAATGGTATAAGAAAGTTGAGATTTGTTTTTGATTTGATTCCTCTAAGCTTTGCTTTTGTTTTCCCTAGCTTTACTTCCCTCAAACCCATGTTAATGGCCAGCCTTGATTCCTTGATTTCATTTGTATTAAATGAAATGAAGAAGGAAATGAGAATGAGTTTATTTGATAAGGAAACATGCTCCTTCCCCATTTTGCCCTCCTCAAATAACCTTCTTCTTATTAATGAACCAATTAATTACATTAGTTCATTAATTAAGGCTCGATCCATACTAATTATCAAATCTCAATCTCCTTATCCATTTACACTATTTTATTTTATTTATTCAGTTAATTATCCAAAATAATGTTAATTAAAAATAGGGTTGTTACACCAGGTGTAATGGCCCGGGATTTTCAACCCTCAAAAATCGACATCCATACGTTCAATGTATAACATGTCGAATAGCAAAGTGCCGGAAATACCGAATCATTAGGGACGAAGAAGAAAAAGGTAGAAGAAAATAGAATCAACAACATAGAATCTCACAATCGCAGCGGAATAAAATATAATATATAATAACAGATTTTTATACAAAAGAATATGTATCAGTTAATATACATACAATCGTCAGAGTACAACAATCAACAAATCAATCTGGGCAGTTATAATAACTTATCCTCACCAGTGCTGACTATACAGCCTACACACACAGCGGAAAATAACAAGTACGGGTATACGTCTCTGTCATCCAGCTTGTCTCCTGAGCTTCATAGCATCCTAACCTGAATCTGTAGTACTCGGTCTGACCCGAGCATTATAATAAAATAACACCCGAGTCAGTCTGGAAAACCAGCGTGAGAAAACACACTCAATTTGAATTATTACTATTTTTAAAATCCTTTGAAAACAAAGGTATCTCGTAAGACCACGTCACACATAAACACAAGGGGTTTTTACCTTACGATAACCAAAACATTTTATATCAAATCCATCTGATATTATAATAGTGTCTATAGAAAGTAAATTAGAAAATAGCTGAAATGCTTGCATCTCACGTTTCAGCATAGTTGGGCACAATCAAAACCGTACAGGCTCGTAGTGGATATTGGATCAAAGTTGTTTTCAGATAATGCTGGTATCCATCCCGATCACATCGAATCCAAAACGATAAATTTTTAAAGGCTAAGTTGTTTAAAATAAACAATTCTACAATCAGGCTGTCAATATTCCCATATGGAAATTTATTCCATATGTTTACTTTATCATGACCTGTCCATCGAAATTAATTCGCCTGTAATCATCACATTTTCCGAAATTCGGAATAGTGACCAAAACAAGTCGGTTTACTTCCAATAAAACATGTCAACTTTTTATTCTATCTACTTTAATTTGTTTGGCTACTTAATTGCACAAACAATAGATAATTAAAATCAATATCTAAGAATAATATCAGTCAAAGCATAGATCATTAACTCAATCAACGATTACTAATCAATATTAAATCCATTTACCAATCAAAATTGAATTAGGTTCAATTAACTGAGTCGAGATATATTTAAATCCAGATTATTTGTTAACCAAAGAAAGTTATAAAATAATTTATTTTTTAGTTAATTAAAATTAACAGATCATTAATAATTAATTAATTAATTAACATATAATTAATTACATAAGAAATTATCTATTCGTTTACTTTTAATTTTATGAATCGCTAAATTTTGACATTGCAGAAAACTTGATAATATTAGATCGGATAAAATTTCTTGGCGATAGGATCTCGATGCAACAAACTGCACGTCGATTGGATTCAAAATGAAGTAGGAATAGAATTTTTTTTATTATAAAAATAAATTCCAATCTTTTTTAAAACATACTAGCCCAAACCAAATTTTCCCTTATTTCACTCGGCCCAACCCAATACGACCCAAACCAACCCATTCCTCCCTTTTTCCTTTCCAGTTCTCTTCTTCCCTCCAGTTTCTTTTCCTTCCTTCTCTCTTTTATTTGTACTGGCCCAAGCGTGCACAACACCGTGCACGTGTACACGACCTCCGATCGCCATATCACGCCGTCGATCCCCCTCGCAAGTCGCCCACGACCTCCGCCTCTCGTCCCTCCACCTGGAAAGCCCGACCACACCTCCATTCGAAATTTTGAACTCAAACCCGAAACTTGGAACCAAGCCTGTCACCTAATTTCCCCCGTCATGCCACCACCGTCCACGATCAACTACTAGACTTCACCTACGACATCGCCACAACCTCCTCTACCATTTCCCCTCTGTGCGCAACCTTCTCTCCCCCTCTTTTTGTCGTAGCTTGACCACAAACCCGAGGCCAACAAAACAACCCTAAAACGCTATGACGATCTTGTCTACCCCACACACGCAAGTAAAAATCATCGCACTCGCCACGCCACAACATCGATTATGTCGTCGGAATTTGGAGAAACCCCCAATTCCGTTCAACTCCCAATCTCTCACTCCACAAGCTGTTAGAAATTACCAAACTAATTCCAAAAATCATGTTTTTCAATAACGAACACAATTATATGATCCATTAATTAAATTATGCAAATCGAACTTTTGCCATAACTGACCTACTCACCGACATGTGGGTTTTTCTTCCTCTATACTTGATAAAATCAAATGAAACCAATTTTAAAATATTCTATACCCTAAAACAAACAGCTTTTGTTTTGGAATCATAATTTAAAACTTAATGGATGAGGAGATAATGATTTTTAAAGTGGAAAACTTTACTGTTTTATAAAAAGAAAATATGATCAGAGAGCTTCCTGGAGGAAACACAATATTTTGGGTGTAGGTGCAAACTGACCATTGTCAAACACATACATACATTCACATATTCACATGGCAACCACATAAACACAAGACATAGATCAAAGATTTAACAAATTCACAGCTGTATATAGATAGGTTAACCAGTAAACAAACTCAGGTTGTTTTACTCACCTTTAAATTGAAGATGAATGAACATACTGCTTGCTTTATCTCCTGCCTCACTTTTAAATGACTTGATCCTTTAATGTTTAATGGCAGAGATTCATTTTTTTATAAGTATGAATAAGTGAACAAGGCACGGCTATGCATATATATAGAATGGAGAGAAAGGAATAGTGCAAGCATAAGGTGGCTGTGCACATAGGGTGGCTGAGATTTCAGGTATAGGTTTCACATTTCCATATTTATTTTTGTTTTCTTTTTTTTCTTTCTTTTGGTGGCTGATTTGATTTCATTGTGGCTGATTTGATTTTATAAGTTGATTTGATTTTATAAGTTGATTTGATTTTCTATGTGGGCTTGATTTTATGTTTGTGGGCTTCACTTGAAATTGTCATCATGAAACTTACATGTATATAGCTATATACATTTACATATACATATTTTTATCATATACATATTTACATATACATTTAGATATATACATATTTACATATACATATATACATATATAGATTTACATATACACTATATTTATAAACACACACATATATATACACTTATATATATTTTTGTCATCATAAGTTAGAAATGGTGAATTTTTTTTATAAGTATATATTTATTTTATCATATTCAGAAATTGACGTTTGAAAATTCAGTATAGTCTCCAAAATTTATATGTTCAGATATCAGAAAATTTATTTATTCGACTTATAAAATTAATATTTCAATATTTAAAATTAGTTAATTACTCTCATAACAGATGGCTAAAAATCCGGGTCATTACATTCCTCCGCCCCTTAAAAGAATTTCGTCCTCGAAATTAGAAAGCAAAAAGATAATTCAAGCCATAACAAAAGTCATATATTTATATCGTAAAGCACATACATAAGTAATACACTATCAACCATAGCAAACAAGGCATACACTATACAAACCAACAACTAGCTATCCTAACATCATCTCTGGATAGGCTCCCTCATACTATCCATAGTCTCCCATATACCTGTACTTACTCTATATACCCATAAGTTTCATAATGAAATTAAATGACCTCACCTTCATTTCACTAATGCAAACACCTAGATTGCATAAACCAACATGTTACACATGTATTTAAAAACAATTGTAAGGTTCCAATACTAACTCCACTTTCAATTAATTTATATTCCATTCCATGCATTTCCAATCATTCACAAACAATTTATTAGCATTCCATTCATATTTACACACATTATATTCATATCTATCAAAAACTGATTCAAATCAATTTATCCACTTTCCCTTGATTCACCAAATTTTGTTTACTTCTGTTTACATCAAACGATAATTTTTCCATGCAAATTCAGTGATATTCATTTAATAAAATAATCACTTAAGCTTATAGCTATTTTAAATGGATTCCAAATCAATTTATCAAATTTTATTAATCCACATTCAATTTATTCACAAAACCTTGTTTTCTCAATTTTGTGTTCAACAACAATCCAATGCATGCCAATTTATTTATGAACCATTTCATAATTTTTATTGAGCTAAGCTTCCATCCAAAAATATCAAATTAAGTTAATCCATTTATCTCCAATTATTTCAACTATATAGCTTAAGTTTATTTCCATCGCAATCAAATTCGGAATTCCATTTCAATTAAATTGATTGTTATTCAATTTATTTATCATCGATTGATTCATATTTCCATTTGCTTGGCATATCTCAATTTTCACTATATTATTTGAGAATCATTTAATAAAATTAATATTAAGGTTTATTATAACCTTTTATACAACACATATATTCGTTTCCACTTCAAAACTTAATTTCATAATCGAATTCATTTAAATAATATCCCAAAGCCATATTCAGTTTATTTACATTTAAATTGAATTTATTATAACTTAAGTCATCACCATTTCAATCCATTTCTATTTTATTCGATCACATTTCAATATATATTTAATTCGCTTATATTTAAGTCGAATTTCATTTATAACTCAAGTTCCACATTCAATTTCAATTTTAATCCACAATCCAATTTACTTAACCAAGTTAAGTTCCATTTTTTTGTATTCAATTAACTAATTAATTTATCCAATTAGTTTACTTCCAATTTATAATTCAACATCTGATTTTTATTTCAAAAACCACTTCAATTGGTTTGACTTGTGTTCAAATTCATTTTATAATTCAAGTTTGGATTTTTATTCCAATATTTAACCATTTTTATTTTTTTCTCTTTTTTTCAATTCTTAAATGTTGGAAAATTTTATTTGTTAAAATCTCTTTTATAACAAAATACTTCTATAACAAAATACTTAAATGTTTGAAAATTTTCTTTGTTAAAAATTCTTTTATATCGAAGAAAATTTTCCTTCCGAAAATACTTTTATAACTCGATGTTTCAACAAGTTTATCCTCGTTCTTACATAATCTAGTAATACGTTGATCAGGCGCAAGACTAGAAATCTATAAGTACTTAGCAAACCCATTTTAACACCCAGTGAAAATACTTGGAAACCTTTAAAATAGATATGGAAAGTACAATCCAATCGCCGAAATCAAACGAACGGGATCGTCATGGAACGTAGTTCCTAAGGTTGCTCTCTCACTAAGTTGAGAGGACAGAGCGACGCGGCCTCAGGCGACTTTAGGTAGTCAAAACCCCACGTCTTACGCCATGACGTCCAAAACAACCATAGATCGCAGATACAAAATGGTTTCACCTGGGTCCCCCAGGTAACATCAGTACCTGTAAGCAATCACTGCTCTACGAATTACGCTATGCAAAACACTCGCATGGATTGTAGTCTACTTAATAGTAACACTGGTGGTTACGTCGCTATCACCCATAGACTCAAGGCAATCATCTGGCCCCTTGAATTTCGCCATGAGCGAATTTCGCTATGTAGCCGAGTCAAAGGAAACTCGTGAGTATTATGTCCGAACAACCTATATCGATTAGGACCCATTTCTGGATCCACCCAAGTCCATCTGGGATCAAATCAAAGAATCAATAGAATGTATCCATAATGTGGCCACAAAGTATATAGTCAACAGAAGGTACTTTCCATATCTTCAATCTCAAAATGTATATCATACTACACATAGTACCTTTCAAATCATCAATTTCGAATATATCATTCTTATATAATTCCATTATATATAAAATCATCGCTTTTCAGATCGAGTACCTTTCAAAATCAATAGTTTTCGAATTAACTTCATGCTTACACAATTCATTTTATATAGGTTCGAAAACTTCCAAATCAAATTTTTTTTTCATAAACATTTACTAGGTTCAAATTGTTTCTTGAAACAAATTCCATTATAAACCTTTCAAAACTATTTTTCTTATTACACAAAGTTGGAACTGCTTAAGAAAAATCAATTTGAAAAAAAATAAGATTTTATAAATATTTACTACGTTCAAAACGTTTCTTAAAACTCTTTTCATTTAAGAACATTTCAAAACTAAATTTCATACTTGTATAATTCAAAATAAGCTTATACAATTTACTTATCAAAATAGTTAGCTTTTTAAAACCTATTCAACTTCCATTAGTTTTTATTTTAAAATTTTCAAAACTAAACTTTATATACTTTCCAAAATTTCTTAGCTTTGAAAATTAATTCTCATTTTGGAAGTGTTCAATTATTCAGAATAGTCGGAAAAATCAAATTCCAATTCAAAATAGGAAATCGACAATCAATCATCTCAACAAGATGCATAATCAATCAATCAATCCTAATGCATAAGATACATGTGTTCATAATATAATTCAATCCAAAATTCGAGAACTGAACACTGGGTTTTTTTTCTCCAATCGTTTGAAATAAATATGTACATATTTCTTTTGAATATCAAATCGTATTTCAGGGATTTGAATCAAATCGGTTTCATAAACAATCAAGTAGCAAAGCTACTAAAGTGGCCTCCCTCACTTTGAAACTCGAAAATGAATGTCGATGATGCTGTAGACATCACCAAAATTTATTTTCCAGCGATAGAAGTGAGTTCCAGACTTCATTTCTTTTAAATCTTTTGAAAATCCCTTTTTGAAATCACTTTGAAATCATTTATAACAGTTCTATTTGCAAAATAATTTCAAACTATGCTATTATATATTTTTCGAATCTTAAAACCAATTTCAAAAAAAAATCCCAAAATCCAAACTCTCAAATTTTCAGTTTGAATAACTTTTTGTTTATTTATTTACCATGTCTAGATAAACCATATTTCATATATCACTTTCAAATGGTATCCATTACTCTTTAAATTGATACAGGGGAAATTCAAATATATATTCACTTCAAAATCCATGTTAAACATGCAGTTTCTCAATTTGTTAAATATTTTTTAAAAACCAAAATTTTCCAACCATAGTCGAATGCTCACATCAACAGTCAATAGTCGATGCTCATAAACTGGCCGAGCATGACTCATCAATCAATAAGCGACAATATGCACATCCATATTAATCGAACAATCAATCAACAAAGAGATAACACCCAATCGTCATCAACAGTCACGATCAGTTTATAGAATCCATCCTTTTATATTCTATATAAAATCCAAGTTAAAATCATTTCATTTATTAATATCAAAATATTTTTATATCACTAAAAAATATGCTCTCTCTTATACGTATATACACTCAATGATCTTATCCTACAGGTTTAGGTATACTCTAATCCAAAGCTCTGGTACCAAGTGTAATGGCCCAGGATTTTCAACCCTCGAAAATCGACATCCATACGTTCACTGTATAACATGCCGAATGGTCAAGTGTCGGAAATACCGAATCATTAGGGGTAAAGAAGAAAAAGGTAGAAGAAAATAGAATCAACAACACAGAATCTAACAATCGCAGCGGAATAAAATATAATATATAATAACAGATTTTTATACAAAAGAATCTGCATCAGTTAATATACATACAATCATCAGAGTACAACAATCAACAAATCAATCTGGGCAGTTATAATAACTTATCCTCACTAGTGCTGACTATACAGCCTACACACACAGCAGAAAATAACAAGTACGGGTATACGTCTCTGTCATCCAGCTCGTCTCCTGAGCTTCATAGCATCCTAACCTAAATCTGTAATACTCGGTCTGACCCGAGCATTATAATAAAATAACACCCGAGTCAGTCTGGAAAACCGTCGTGAGAAAACACACTCAATTTGAATTATTACTATTTTTAAAATCCTTGGAAAACAAAGGTATCTCGTAAGACCACGTCACACATAAACACGACGGGTTTTTATCCTACGATAACCAAAACATTTTATATCAAATCCATCTGATATTATAATAGTGTCTATAGAAAGTAAATTAGAAAATAGCTGAAATGCTTGCATCTCACGTTTCAGCATAGTTGGGCGCAATCAAAACGGTACAGGCTCGTAGTGGATATTGGATCGAAGTTGTTTTCGGATAATGCAGGTATCCGATCCCGGTCACATCGAATCCAAAACGATAAATTTTTAAAGGCCAAGTTGTTTAAAATAAACAATTCTATAATCAGGCTGTCAATATTCACATATGGAAATTTATTCCATATGTTTACTTTATCATGACCTGTCCATCGAAATTAATTCGCCTGTAACCATCACATTTTCCGAAATTCGGAATAGTGACCAGAACAAGTCGGTTTACTTCCAATAAAACGTGTCAACGTTTTATTCTATCTACTTTAATTTGTTTGGCTACTTAATGGCACAAACAATAGATAATTGAAATCAATATCTAAGAACAATATCAGTCAAATCATAGATCATTAACTCAATCAACGATTACTAATCAATATTAAATCCATTTACCAATCAAAATTGAATTAGTTTCAATTAATTGAGTCGAGTTATATTAAAATCCAGATTATTTGTTAACCAAAGAAATTTAATAAAATAATTAATTTTTTTAGTTAATTAAAATTAACAGATCATTATTAATTAATTAATTAACATATAATTAATTACATAAGAAATTATCTATTCGTTTACTTTCAATTTTATGAATCACTAAATTTTGACATTGCAGAAAACTTGACAATATTAGATCAGATAAAATTTCTAGGCGATAGGATCTCGATGCAACAAACTGCACGTCTATTGGATTCAAAATGAAGTAGGAATTGTTACCCGGCACTTTGGCCCGGCTACATGGCGATAGTCGTAGTGCCTATAGATGAATCAAGATGGGACTCAAGCTAAGAAGGGATTGCAAGTATAAGAGACCGGTTTAACTTAAATTTGGAACGGCCTATATACATGGATCGGTACGTTTGGCATTGGCTCGGCCGAAGTCATTCGGCGTTAGAGTGTAGGCTTGGCAGTTCGGCCAAAGTGTGGTAGGCAAAGTGGTTCGGTCAAGAAGGTTTCGAACCTAGTGGGGCAATGTGAATTCGGTTCGGCCTTGATCATTCGACTGATTGTGGTCTGGCTTCAGAAGCATTAGGGCAGTTGCCGCTCGGTCAAGGAAGGGGAATCAAGATGGTTCGATCAAGGTGTCCTAGGAGGGACCGCTCGGCAAGGGTGGCTCGGCACTTGGTGGATTGGCCTCAGAGGAATTGGTTCGTTTGGTTCGGTATTTAGTGGCCCGGTCTCAGAGCGTTCGACACAACTGGCTCGGCTAGGTTGGTTTAGCCTCATTGGACCAGTGAAGGCAGTTGGTATAGAAGTGTTGCGACCAACCTTCCTTTACTATGACTCGTACCACCATTTCCCTCGAGTTATGTGAGGACCAACTTCGAGTTACTAATAAGAAGACCCGAGTTCGGCCAAGGTCGGTCGGCAACCAACGTTCGGCATTGATGGCTCGGTATGACTCGCTCGGTCAACTTGACTTACGACTATGGGCTGAGCTACCTTAGTCTTGGGCCTACACAGGGAGTCCAGCCTATCTTCATCTATAAATAGAGGAGCAAGGGTACAGTTGAATGGGGCTTTTTTCGGGAACTCTAGGGATACTCTGCCATTTTTTGCATTCATCCCTTTTCTGTTGGAACTTGTATCCAAGTTGTTTGTTTACAGATTGTATCTGTACTCAAGTAGTTGGGAAAGGAATAAAGATCACATTCAAAGTGGACGTAGGCAGTTATGCCAAACCACTATAAATCTGGTGTTCTTGTTTCTATTGTTGTTTTTTCATTCTACTATGTTATTCCTCTGTTTTAATTTACTTTCTTCATTAATCTCTCTACATAACTCTATTCAAGAGTGTTAGTGGCCAATTTTGGTGCTAACATTTTGGTGCTTTCATTGAGAGGTGCATTCTCAGGCTGTTAGGATCTACTTTGTCGCTACTGGATTGAAGAAATCCCCCGAAAGAGATCCAAGTTCACTCTCAAGAGTCTATAGATACTACTCAGAGTTCCCGCAGATAACTCTAGGATGGGAAGAGAACGTACCAGATCAGCCTCCCACAATGCGGATGTCAACGAGACCAAAAACATCCAGCAAGTGGGACCTAGCAATGAACAAGCTAATCCAGGTGCAGGGACCGCCACCGTACTAAACTAGTCAGAAGTTGTCACCAAGGCAGAGTTCAATGAGCTGATGAGAGAACTCGTGGAAAGCAGGAGACAACTTAACGAGCAAATTCAAGCTAACGCCCATCTCATGACCCAGGTTACTCAGCAACATCATCAGAATGCTGGAGGAAGCCTCGCTTCCTACTCATCATCTGACAGCTCTGCTTCGTCAGACGAACATCACAAGCGTAGACGCCGTAGGATTGAAACAGCACAAACAGGTACAGCAGAACGATCCAACATAAATGGTCCGGGCTCTCTATCTGGAACCGTGGCCCCTCACTTACACCGGTAAAATTACACTCAGAC
Organism: Allium fistulosum; assembly: GCA_030737815.1. Taxonomy (NCBI): domain Eukaryota; kingdom Viridiplantae; phylum Streptophyta; class Magnoliopsida; order Asparagales; family Amaryllidaceae; genus Allium; species Allium fistulosum. Next base: position 705,269,711 of record CM060903.1, on the reverse strand, counting down.
TGGAGTGGGAAACTTAAGATTTGGAGCACAGGTGGAAGCTGGTCCACCACCACGCTAGGGTCACAGCGAAGCGGGTCCCCAAGGCATGCATTTGGGAGATCACTTACCAAGGAGCCACCGACCGGAACGGTCACGCAGGACGGAGTCCAACATGCCACCTCCCATCCAGACTCTGGATTTATCAGCTATGGTAAGACAGCTGATGAGAGAAAATCAGGTCCTATCCAACGATGATTGGGGGCATATCTAGGAGTCATACTTCATTCACAGATGTTATCCTATAGGCTGAGTACCCCCGAAAGTTTAGTATGTCGACCATTCCAGCGTATGAAGGGAAGACTGACCCCCGACAGCATGTAATGAGATATAAGTGGATGATGGACTCAGCTAGGGCAAACGATGCGACTAAATGTAGATGCTTCCCAATAACTTTATCCAGAATCGCTACCATGTGGTTCACCAGACGTCCTCTGCGATCGATCTCTAGGTTTGATGAGTTTGCGATGAAATTTGTGGAGCAGTGTGATCCAGGCTCCAGGGGAGTCGTTAAAGGAATATTTGCAAAGATTTCACATTGCTACTACCAAAGTTAGCAACCCGAACGACCATGCTATACTTATGGCTATGATACGAGGGGTAGATCCGGACTCGGAGTTTAGTGATTGGCTGGCAGGAAAACCACCGACTACCCTGGAACATTTTTATTCAAAGGCGAACCAATTCATGCGAAGAGAAGATGCCAGGTGGATGAGGCAAAACAACGCGCTAGGGCCAAGTAAGGAAGCGGTGCAAAGCAATATCGCCGTGAAACAATCTGGTGAAAACTCTGGCAAGGTCCAAGTCAATGTTCAGAATAAGCTGGGGCGGTCTAAAGAATCCGAAGGAGGAAATTTTCGAAGAAAGAGGGAAGCAGGAAAGTGGAAACCAAGGATCCCTACCTATAACGAATACACTCCTCTGAACGCATCGTTGGAGAATATTTATTTATCAACCTGTAATACATTCCAATACCGAAAGCCGCGCCCAAAAGAATCCACTGAGGAACAAAAGAAGATGGGGAAGTATTGTCGCTTCCATGAGACTTACGGGCACAATACCGAAGAATGTAGACACCTCCATGATGCTATAAAAAAGCTGATTCGACAGAAGAAGTTACAGCAGTTTGTTAAGAATCCGCAGGATGGCGGACAGGGGACCTCCGACTCCAATCGCGGGCAGATTCTACATCGACCTGAGGAACCCACTCGGACTAGAGGCAAACTGATTATAAACACGATAGTCGGTGGGCCTCACCTGGCAGACAAGAGTTGGCAGGAAATGGAACGCTATGCTAGTTCCTTCAAGCATGCGGATTTCGAATGCTGCTCGAACACAGAAGATGGGACCCCAGCGAAACAGCAGCGGATGATGACAGATGATATTGTATTCAGGAATAGGGATGCTGACCAGGTGGAAGCACCTACCATTGACCCAATGGTCATCTCAGCCACGATTGGGCCGACACTTGTAAGAAGGATACTTATTGATTGTGGGAGTTCTGTGAATATTATCTTCAAGAAGGCGTATGACCAAATGAAGATGGAGGCGAAGGATCTAAAATCATCTAAAGCCCCCATTCACGTCTTTAATTGTGCAGCCACTGATGCGATAGGTTTCGTTGAATTTCCAGTTGAGTTAGGAGAAGGTGAACGTAGGAGGGTATGGATCTTACCATTCATTGTTCTAGATGTTGATTCCCCATATAATGTGTTTTTGGGCCGACCGGCCCTGGCGGAGTTTAGGGCAGCTTTGGCCCCGTGGTGTTTAACCTTGAAATTTCCGACGGATAAAGGAGTTGGTGTAGTGCATGGCGATCAAGCGACTGGTCATACATGTTATGTGGCTGAGCTGAGAGAGGCCCAGCGAAGGAAGAAGGGAAAAGTTGTGGACAACTCTGTCCGCATCCATGTTGCCCAAAATTGACAAGTAGTGCCCGAGCCTTGGCTCGGGCAGCAGGGTCGGATCTATAGAGACATAGATCCGAGAGACGATGATGAAGAACCCAAGGATTCTAAAGCAGCACCGGCTGAACTGACGATTGACATTCCAGTCAGCCATGATGACCCATCACGGGTGCTTAAGATTGGATCACAACTCACCCCCTCGATGACTGAGGATCTTACTGATTTCCTCCGAGCGAACCTAGATGTTTTCGCTTGGGCCCACTCTGATATGTGCGGGATTTCTTCCGCCATCGCAAGTCATATGTTGAACATTGACCCAAAGTATGTGCCAGTGAAACAAAAAAGGAGAATTATGGACTCGAAGAGGTCTAGTGCTCTCAGAGAGGAGGTGGACAAACTCAAAGCAAATGGGTTCGTCCGCGACGCCCTCTTCCTTGAATGGGTATCTAACCCCATACTAGTGAGAAAAGCGAATGGGAAATGGAGGACCCGTGTTGATTATTCAGACCTGAACAAGGCATGCCCTAATGATAGTTTCCCTTTATCCATAATTGATCAGCAGGTCGACTCAACAGCAGGACACGAATTATTGTCATTCATGGATGCGTATTCGGGATATAATCAAATCCTGATGCACATTCCAGATTAGGAACACACTAGTTTTGTCATGGACGTTGGACTGTACTATTATGTAGTGATGCCTTTTAGGTTGAAGAACGTAGGAGCGACTTACCAGTGTTTGGTAAGTCGGATGTTTAAAGACCAAATTGGTAGGACAATGGAAGTCTATGTGGATGACATGCTCGTGAAGTCACGACAGTCAAATGACCACATTCGAGACTTAGCGGAGATGTTTGATATAGTCAGATATTACGAAATGAAAATCAATCCATTGAAGTGTTCCTTTGGTGTTGCGTCGGGAAAGTTTTTGGGTTTTATTGTCAATGTGCGGGGAATCGAAGCTAACCCAGAAAAGATTCAGGCCATCTGAGACATACAAGCACCTAGAACTATAAAGCAAGTACAAAGCCTAAATGGGAAAGTCGCCGCGTTGAGTCGATTCATATCTAGAGTGACCGACAAATGTATTCCTTTTTTCGACATTATAAGGAAAGGGAAGAGAAATTTTGAATGGACGCCGGACTGTGAGGATGCATTCCGAGCTCTGGTGGGACACTTGGAGAGTCCCCCGGTTCTGTCAAAGCCTGTAGACCATGAAGAATTATATGTTTACATGGCTGTAGCTCAGCATGCCATCAGCACAGCCTCGGTTCGTGAGGAGGACTGAATTCAAAAACTAGTGTACTATGTCAGTAAACGTTTAACGGGGGCAGAAAGAAATTATCCTAAGATTGAGAAGCTAGCCTACTGCTTGGTGATTGCATCACGCAAGCTTCGTCTGTATTTTCAGGCACACCCGATCAGTGTTTATACCGATCAACCTTTGCGACAGGTGCTCCAACGACCAGAAACCTCTGGAAGGTTTCTCAAGTGGAACATTGAGTTAAGTCAATTCGATGTCACTTACCTACCACGGAGGGCTATCCAAGGACAAGCGCTAGCAGACTTCATTGCAGAATTCACCATATCAGACGAGCCAAGTGGTGGCTATGTAATTCCCTCCACTCGATGGAAGCTATACACCAATGGGGCATCCAACGACCGTTGTTCTGGGGCTGGCGTTATTCTTGTAACTCCTGAAGACTGATCAATTTGTTATGCTTTGAAACTCGACTTCCCAACTACAAATAACGAAGCTGAATATGAAGCATTGGTTGCTGGCTTGAAACTTACCAGGGAACTCGAAGTAAAATCGGTTGAAATCTTTTGTGACTCACAATTGGTGGTGTACCAAGTACAGGGAGACTGTCAAGCAAAGGGGTAGAGACTTGCCCCATACCTTGCTCGGGTTCAAGAACTGTTGGTAGACTTTGAATATTACAATATTTTACATATCCCACGTGGACAAAATGGGGAAGCCGATTCATTGGCAAAATTCGCGAGTACTGGTGATGCACAGCAGATGGGCTTAGTCCCCGTCGAAACCTTACATGCCCCGAGCATAAACGAAATGGAAGTAGATTATGTGTTAAGGACAGAAACTGAAAGGGAGTCGTGGATGACTCCGTTCAAAGAATACCTGTTACATGGAACTTTGCCTGAGAGAAAGAACGAAAGATGACAAGTCGTCCGCAAAGCCTCGCGGTATATAATGCAGGATGGAGTAATGTATCGGGAAGGATTCTTGGTTCCTTTACTTCAGTGCATCGCCCACGACGAGATAAAGTGGGTCTTGAAAGAGGTTCATGAAGGAGAATGTAGCGACCATACTGGGGGGCAGACACTAGCAAAAAAGATCCTCCGCTATGGATACTATTGGCCAACCGTGAATCGATATGCCACGGACTATGTAAGAAGATGCGACAAATATCAAAAGTATGCGAAAATCCCGAGAGCTCCATCGACGGAACTCACACAAATGGATAGTCCCTGGCCATTTGCAATATGGGGGATCGATATAATCGGCTCCTTGCCAATCTCCAAAGGTGGTGCAAAATATGCAATTGTTGCGGTCGATTACTTTACCAAGTGGGAGGAAGCAAAGCCCTTAGCTACGATCACCACCAAAAAGGTCATTAATTTCGTTGTGCAAAACATCATATGCCATTTTGGACTCCCACGAACTATCATCACGGACAACGAAACTCAATTTGAGAGTAGGGAGTTCAAAGAATTCTGCCAAAAATATTGCATTGAAAAAAGTTTTGCGGCAGTCGCTCACCCTAAAGCTAATGGACAAGTTGAAGCCGTAAATAAAATAATCAAGTCTATATTGAAAAAACGTTTGGAGAAGGCTAGAGGCAAGTGGGTGGATGAGCTTCCGACAGCACTCTGGGCTTACAGAACCACCCACAAGTCCGCGACTGGCCACACTTCATTCACCTTGGCATATGGCACCGAAGCTGTTATACCCATGGAACTTGAAGTTCCCTCTCACCGGGTGACTCATTGTGATCCTAAGACAAATCAGGACCTTTTACTGGAATCATTGGACTTTGTCGATGAGAAACGTGAAGAAGCTGATTTAAGGGCGGTTGCGTATCGACACCGAGTCGCTCGATATTATAATGAAAAGTTCAATCGAGAATCTTTGATGTGGGTGATCTTGTTTTAAAGCAAGTTTTTCCAATCCCGTCACATATGAATCCCACATGGGAAGGTCTGTATGTCATCGAACGGAAGCTTGGAGAAGGAACCTTCAAGCTAGCGACCGTTGACGGTATGACACTCCCCAGAGCATGGAATAGTGAGCATTTGCGTCGTTATTACACAGTCCTTTTCTTTTGCATTTTAGTAGCAGTTGTTCCCAGTGTACGTTTCCTTTTGTTGTTCTTTGTTTCCAACATGTAATAAGACAATTCAGCTTGTCCTTATTTTTTATATATTCAATAAAGGCTTGAAGCTATTTTTCTATGAACAGTTGATGTTCCGTGTGTTACAATTTCATGGCAAAATCAAATTGTATTAATTTGTCCAGCGTATGAACGTGGACTTAAAACTAAAATTTGATCAATAAACGAGTCAAACATCTCTAAGTCCCCGGAGTGTGGACTAGAGTACTCTGAGTCTCCGGAGTGCGGACTAGAGTATAAACGATTCAAAAATCTCTAAGTCCCTAGAGTGCGGACTAGAGTACTCTGAGTCCTCGGAATGCGGACTAGAGTATAAACGATTCAAAAATCTCTAAGTCCCCAGAGTGCGAACTAGAGTACCCTGAGTCCCCGGAGTGCAGACTAGAGTATAAACGATTCAAAAATCTCTAAGTCCCCAGAATGCGGACTAGTGTACTCTGAGTCCCCGGAGTGCGGACTAGAGTATAAACGATTCAAAAATCTCTAAGTCCCCGGAGCACGGACTAGAGTACTCTAAGTCCCCGGAGCGCGGACTAGAGTACTCTGAGTCCCCGGAGCGTGGACTAGAGTACTCTGAGTCCCCGGAGCGCGGACTAGAGTATAAACGATTCAAAAATCTCTAAGTCCCTGGAGTGCGGACTAGAGTACTCTGAGTCCCCGGAGTGCGGACTAGAGTATAAACGATTCAAAAATCTTTAAATCCCCGGAGTGCGGACTAGAGTATAAACGATTCAAAAATCTCTAAGTCCCGGAGCGCGGACTAAAGTACTCTGAGTCCCCGGAGTGCGGACTAGAGTATAAATGATTCAAGAATCTCTAAGTCCCCGGAGCGCGGACGAGAGTACTCTGAGTCCCCGGAGTGCGGACTAGAGTATAAATAATTCAAAAATTTCCAAGTCATGTGAAAGCGGACCGGAGCTTATGTAACCCATAAGATTTCAAATTTCAACTACAAGTTAGACAATAAGCTAAACAATTAGAATCATGGAAGACAAAGAAACAAAATTTTATTTACTAACCCAAAATTAAGTTCCATTACAACTTTTCCGGAGTTTGGAGCAAAAGTCTATTCACAACGACTATAGAAATAAATAGAAACAACTACATGACTTAGGTTTATTCAGGCTGAACGAGGTATGACAAGGTGATAATTACTTCTTTGACTTTTTCTCCTTCTTCGGCTTCTCCGAAGGCTCCTTAGCCAAGCGCTTCTTCCTGGACCCTCTGCTTCCCAGTGAGGTGGTATCCGGGGGAGGAAGAGGGACATTCAGAGGTGTGTTCCCCTCGGGAAGAATTACCTTCAAGGGCCTATTTAAAGGATCATCAAGTTCCTCAATCTTAATTTCGACTTTCATTTTCTCCTCTTCCATGATTCGCTCCCCCGTGCTAAGTTTTGAAGTAGGTCCGGAGGCGCCAGTGATTTCAACCTCGTCATGTTCGTCTATAGGCGAGGGATTCTCGAGTTTGTCCTCATCGAGCGCCCCGATCACTTGGGCATCGGGCCCAGGAGTATCCCCAGTGTGAAATTCTTCCGCCATTTTCTCTTCCTTCTCCGTGGCGACATCGCTCCTTGGAGTTGGTTCGGGATCAGAATGGCCTACATGAGGCCATTAAAGATAAATGTTAGAATACATCTATTACTCGTCAAAAGCGATGGTTCTTTGGACCCTAGAAGGAAAAATTACATACCGGCTTCCGGTTGACTCTCAACTGTTTTGGGAGTCTCACCCTCTGGAATAGGGGATAGAACGTGAACATCAAGCCTGTGCTTCTCCGGGTCATAGCCGACATGCTACTCGAAAGGATCGAGTGATGAGAAACCAGCCGGCTGACCAGAAGGGGGAACTGGAGACTCAATTCCGGATGGGCCAGCAATGTCGTACTTCCCCTTCGATGAGGAGGAATCTCTTCCGAAGAGGGTTTTTGCTGCAGATAAGTCGGAAGGCTCGTTTCCTCGAAGCACTTCCTTCACAAGAGCTTCTTCATCAAACTCTTTGGTGCCCAGCTCAACTTTTTTAATTTTTATTAAAGTATCCCATGCTTCGGCCAATGATTCGAGGTAACCCTTGCCTAGAAAAGATAGATCCCGATGCATGAGAACTCGAGCATTATACTCGGCGATAAGCGGATCAAATAGGCACTTAATTTCTTCCCTGCCGGCTTCAGTAGCTGCCTCGAGGCAAGAATCGACCTCTATCAGCGTCATTCTTTTACCCTCCTCACGGGCTACATCCTTTAATGCTTCAGCTTTAGAAAGTTCCTCGTCAAGCTTCATCTTTAAGAGTCGTGTTGCGACGATTTCATCGCAATATCGTTGTGACTCTTCCTGTGCGGCAGTTTTCTCTTCTTTCTCTTTGGCAAGCAGTTCCTCCAGTTCTTTAACTCGCCGAACAAGAATATCCTTTTCTTTCTGGATAGAGTCTTTCTCTAAAGCTAAAGCACCACTGCGTTGGATTGCCTCATCGATTTCTTTCCTGTGAGCGGCCTCCAAGTAAGGAAGCTCTTTATCTTGGAAAGGCTCCTTGGCCGTCTCCTTGGCATTTTTCTTGGCGGCCTCAAGTTGTGACTTGTACAAGGATAGCTCTTTATCTTGGGCTTTGATGATATCTTTATCGTGAATGGCTTTAAGTTTTAGGCGATCGATCTCGTGTTGACGTTCCATGGAAACCTCTGAAACTTTCTCCGCCAAATGTACAAACACATCATACTGGACGTAAACGTCGTTGTTGCAGGCGATGGCACTTTGTTTGACATGTCCGGGAATAGGATGAATCGCAGGGAGAAATTTCAATCCATCGAAACATATCTTCGAGAATGTGGCTTTGAGCTTGGCTAATTTTTCTACCGTCGATAGATCGTGTGCGGAGGCTGGGGAAGTCTGCTAAGCCGGAGTCACAGACGTCTTATGGGGCTCACGAGGTTGCTTGGTGCTCGACGAGCCAGAGTGTTGGTCGCGGGGAGTTTCGGATCAGGATCCCTTCTGAGCAGGTTATTCCCTACTATGCTCTGACTGAGGGGGAGGATCGTTTGGACATGAGGATTGACTGTAAGTTTTTCTTTTGGAAGACGATGAATCTCTGGGACGGTAGTCTCTATCGCCGCTATCATCCCTATCTCGACGTCTGCCTGATCCTGAATCCCGACTGGAATGGTAGAAGATAGAGGATCCGTGAAGATGGTCAATGTTGTGTGTACGCCCCATATCACCTGAATAGAAACCAAGTACGGACGAGTTAGTGGGAATCATATGATAACTAAAGTTTTAAGTGTAGGGTGAAGTGTAAGTGTTTGTGTGTGTCCTAGTGCTTCCCCCCGATGGACCAGTGTTTTTTGCTTTACTTATTGGAGTTTTCTCTCCTTGACGATGAGCCTGATCGCCTTCATCGCTTCTCGTGGGCGAATTAAGTCCCATAGCCTCTGGGTAGTTGAAGCTATAATTTAGTAAGTCGTCAGGGATGGTCAGGTCTGATAGACCTTTTAGTGAACCCTCTAAATTTTGGAGAGATGACTCTCTTTTAACTGGGGCAATTGTAACTTTTGAAGTTCCGCCTACTGTTTTCCTTTTCAGCTTGTAGGCTAGGCTCTTTTTCCTCTTTGAAGGGGGAGGCGGTTCATCGATGCAGGGTGCGTCAGTTATCAGTGCTATGTCGGAACTTATATTCTCGTCAGTCGCTTCTGGCACCCTGGTCTCCTTAATTTCACCTTCCTCGGTTGTATCGGGGGCACCTTCTGTAGGAGGCACCGAAGGTCCGGTCTGCTCTTTACCTTTTTCTGCAGCGGATCCAGTTGTAGTGGCGCCAATTGGAAGGCCAGTTCGGCGACCCTTCACTAATAATCCAAACCTCGAATGCAATTCTTTGGAAATAACGGACTTAATCTCACGGTCTCCCATGGGAATGGCTCGAATGGCCTCAACGGCCTCAGAATACCCAACGCCTTCAAGTCGTGGGTGGATACCTATAAAAGTCAAAGGAAGTTTAAAAAGGATGCATTTCGAGCCTTAGACAAATATCGGTCTAGGAATGAAACTTACTCTCTTCCAGCCATCTTCTCGCAAATCCAGGGGGCAGCATACGTAAAACCACTCTTGCTTATACTGGAAAAATTTACTCCATACCCCCATTAGGATTTGACATTTGGAATGTGGCTCGAGAAATATGAAGGATGGATTGTCAGACCGTCTTTTGAAGCGGTAGATATAGCGGATATCCTCGGGAGTAGGGAGTCTGAATAAGGTGCTCATAAAGAGAATACAAGTGCCATGAATAAACGCGTGACTATTGTGGTGTAGTTGTACCGGAGCAATCCCGATATAATGTAACACTTCACAGAGAAATGAATTGAAAGGTGGCACACTTCCGACCCAGCACATGAATTTGTTGCACGCTGTATACCCGGCTGGGGGCAGATGAGGCCGATCTTGTCCTGACGGAATTAAAACGTCGTCGAAAGGGATTCCATGAATTGAGCACAACCGACGAAGAGCGGCTTCGTCGATTTTTGATGCTTGTGAATCAATAGAATTATCCAGGATAACTGCCCCGTCTATAACATCAGGAGCCGGGCCTATAACAACAGCAGATGGATTCGGAATACCCTATGTAGAAGTTGTCAGTGGATTCGAAGTTCCTACTACCTTCTGCCGAGAACTTGGCTCAGGCTTATCAGAAACTGTAGCAGAGCTGGATCTTTTGGACATCTTCAACGAGCGTTTAATATGGGTAGATACCTATTTAAACTATACTTGGAAGACAATCGATATCAGATATAACGACAATAATATATCCCCCCGTGTTGTGTGTGAACTAGTGCGACGACTCACACGTGAGTGCAGAAAAAACTAAAGTTTTAGACACAAGTGTGGTGTGATAGAACTTTAAGTTGCAGTCCTTAGAAACCGTCATCGCTGACCGTCTCCGGCATTTTATCACGTGATTGGCAATAGAGGTCTTGAAACCAAACATTGACATCATAAACTATGAACGCTATTATCTGCATTTGATGGGTTAAAATTGCATTGAATATTAATCAGGCTGTGGAGTAGTTAGTTTAAATTAAGTCCTCGAGCTAATATGCTTTGTTACTTGTCATTGTCCATTACGCTGTGCTTGGTTGTGGAGGTGAGTTGTCCAAATGAATGTTATGTTTGAGTTAGAATAGTCTTGGTTATCAATGCTAACTCACTGCCCTATGGGATGACTGAACCATCCGCTCCTCTCTCTCTAACCACCGAACCAACTTCCTCAAACTATACCGAGCCTCTATCCCTAAATACCGGACGGCCTCAATCAGGCTTCTGCCGACCCACTACCCTAGACTCCTGCCGGCTCATAGCAACTCACTTAATACCAAGCGGTCATGCTCCTAAACACGTGTTGACCGACCCACTCTCTCTCTCTCATTCAGGAACGAACGACACTCACTCTCCGGGTATTGAGCCTCTCTCTAGCGCCACTCCCACAAAAGATTTACCAAACCTACCCACCTCCCTTTCTAATAACACCTATGTCAAACTCCCTCTCAATTACCTTTGCCTGTCTTTTCGCTCCTCGTATTTCTCTCCTCTCCTGCTCGCCATGAAGAATCGTATGCATATACGACTCTAACTTAGGTCGAGTGCGGGAAAGCAAGCCCTAATAGTTCAAAGCGGAGCGTAGATCCTTACCTATGTAGTAGTTTGAAGCTGAGACAAGTAATTTCTGGGACTTGGAGTCGAGAGTGGTGGGGGAACGTGTTGAGGAAGATGATTTAACGGAGGAGTGTGACAGTTCAGTAGGGAAATGGAGCTTGGGTTTCGAGTAGAATCGAAGGAAGAGAATAATAAAGTAAAAGTGGGAAGAAGAAAGTAAGGGCCGGGGCTTTTATATGGAGAGGGGAAGGTGAATCGATGTTCTCCAAAATACCCGGTCGTCATGTTTCACGAGATCGACAAGTCGTCATGCCGAACCAGCCCAGGCAACCGACCAAGTGGATCGGCCCTCATATGCCGAACCCTTCCTTTAAAAATAATAATAATAAATAATTAAATTAAATTAATAATAAAAAATAATAATAAATGGACAAGAATAGTATTAAAATGAAATGTGCATATATATGTGCCTGTAATGTTAGTCGAAGATAACAGTGCAAGGGACCGATGGATTTCGCCTGATGAGAAGAAAAGCACTAGGTTGGAAAAACCCAGTGTGTTTCCGACCTACAAGAGGTCGTGTACATTCAGGTTTTTGAAGGTTAAGAACAAGATCTAAGCAACAGACGATTATCGTTCTGAATGAAATAGCTCCTGAAAGCAAGGAATGATTTCTGATTCAAAGCGCATCGTGTTAATTCACGCGACGCACTTTGGGGGGCAAATGTTACCCGGCACTTTGGCCCGGCTACATGGCGATAGTCGTAGTGCCTGTAGATGAATCTAGATGGGACTCAAGCTAAGAAGGGATTGCAAGTATAAGATACCGGTTTAACTTAAATTTGGATCGGCCTATATACATGGATCGGTACGTTTGGCGCTGGCTCGGCCGAAGTCGTTCGGCGTTAGAGTGTAGGCTTGGCGGTTCGGCCAAAGTGGGTAGGCAAAGTGGTTCGGTCAAGAAGGTTTCGAACCTAGTGGGTCGGTGTGAATTCGGTTCAGCCTTGATCATTCGACTGATTATGGTTCGGCTTCAGAAGCATTAGGGTAGTTGTCGCTCAGTCAAGGAAGGGGAATCAAGATGGTTCGGTCAAGGTGTCCTAGGAGGGACCGCTCGGTAAGGGTGGCTCGGCACGTGGTGGACCGGCCTCAAAGGAATTGGTTCACTTGGTTCGGTATTTAGTGGCCCGGTCTCAGAGCGTTCGACACAACTGGCTCAGCTAGGTTGGTTTAGCCTCATTGGACCAGTGAAGGCAGTTGGTATAGAAGTGTTGTGACCGGCCTTCCTTTACTACGACTCGTACCACCATTTTCCTCGAGTTATGTGAGGACCAACTTCGAGTTACTAACAAGAAGACCCGAGTTCGACCAAGGTCGGTCGGTCGGCAACCAACGTTCGGCATTGATGGCTCGGTATGACTCGCTCGGTCAACTTGACTTACGACTATGGGCCAAGCTACCTTGGTCTTGGGCCTGCACAGGGAGTCCAGCCTATCTTCCTCTATAAATAGAGGAGAAAGGGTATAGTTGAATGGGGCTTTTTTGGGAACTCCAGGGATACTCTGCCATTTTTTGCATTCATCTCTTTTCTGTTGGAACTTGTATCCTAGTTGTTTGTTTACGGATTGTATATGTACTCCAGTAGTTGGGAAAGGAATAAAGATCACATTGAAAGTGGACGTAGGCAGTTACGCCGAACCACTATAAATCTGGTGTTATTGTTTCTATTGTTGTTTTTGAATTCTATTGTGATATTCCTCTGTTTTAATTTACTTTCTTCATTAATCTCTCTACATAACTCTATTCAAGGGTGTTTGTGACCATTGTTAAACACATACATACATTCACATATTCACATAGCAACCACATAAACACAAGACATAGATCAAAGATTTAACAAAATCACAGTTGTATATAGATAGCTTAACCAGTAAACAAACTCAGGTTGTTTTACTCACCTTTAAACTGAAGATGAATGAACATACTACTTGCTTTATCTCATGCCTCACTTTTAAATGACTTGATCCTTTAATGTTTAATGGCAGAGATTCATTTTTTTATAAGTATGAATAAGTGAACAAGGCACGGCTATGCATATATATAGAATGGAAAGAAAGGAACAGTGCAAGCATAGGGTGGCTGTGCACATAGGGTGGCTGAGATTTCAGGTACAGGTTTCACATTTCCATTTTTTTTCTTCTTTTCTTTTCTTTTTTTCTTTCTTTTGGTGGCTGATTTGATTTCATTGGGGTTGATTTGATTTTATAAGTTGATTTGATTTTCTATGTGGGCTTGATTTTATGTTTGTGGGCTTCACTTGAAATTGTCATCATGAAACTTACATGTATATATAGCTATATACATTTACATAGACATATTTTTATCATATACATATTTACATATACATTGAGATATATACATATTGACATATACATATATAGATTTACATATACACTATTTTTATGAACATGTATACATATATATATATTTTTGTCATCATAAGTTAGAAATGGTGAATTTTTTTTATACATATATATTTATTTTATCATATTCAGAAATTGACGTTTGAAAATTCAGTATAGTCTCCAAATTTATATATTCAGATATCGAAATATTTATTTATTCGACTTATAAAAATTAATGTTTCAATATTTAAAATTAGTTATTTACTCTCATAACAGATGTCTAAAAATATGGGTCTTTACACTAGGCCAGCTCATGCTATGAATACCGAAAATTTAAGTGCGACGAGTGACTATGTACTAAATCCATACGTACTTCTTTGTTAAATCCCATTATTAACTTTTGATGCATGCATATATTTATATATATCCATAAAATATATACCTTCGATGCTTGCCACTTTGATTTCTTGTCTTGGACTATGCATGATGTATTACTCTATGTTAATGCCATGTAAGCGCACGCTGTTATTAGTAGCATCATGTTGATGCAATGTAAATGCATGTAGATTCAACCACTATTATAATTTATAATATTATGTTACAGTTTTTATTATGAGCAATAATGTATGCAACTGTATGCAACTATATTCTTATTCCGTGTAAGTAGAGTGCTTGATTATTTGAAATTTTATTCAATAAAGTAAATTTTAGTTTGAACTTGAAATTATCCATACAATGTGTAATGCACAGACAATTTGTGATAATTATTATTTCATTTGCAGACGTATACAAGGACACAGACCATATATATACATAATATAATTATATATATATATAATATAATTATATATATATAATAGAACATGAAAAAATGGCCAATGGTCATATATAATTTTAATGTTTGGCTAAACCAACATCCAGCTATATTGTGAGATTCTGTCTGTTTATGATATCTTATATATTAGTATAAGAAGAAGAAAACCCTATATATGTTAGTCCTCACACATATGCTTGTTGTTTTACCACTGTCTTTCTACCTTATTTGCAAAATTCTTTTTTGTTTTTTATTAGTATGAGAGTCTATCTTTAATTCTTGTATTACAATCATTGTATACAAATGCGAACCGATTAAAAGAATTATTGCATTTGTATGAAAAAATTAAAGGGAAAATATCATAGAATTAAAGAGAAGGGGACAGATTGAGTACAACCTTCATGCTACACCCCTAGTGCTACACCTTAATCATTTTTTAAGTTAGACAATTCGAAATGAAACAGAATTGCTAGGTTGAGATATGAAAATTTTAAAGTTAGCATTTCAGTTTTTGTAACTTCAATGTTATATGACTTATTACATACCTAGATGTAATAAGTTTACATATTACATACCAAGATGCAATATTACATACCTAGATGTAATAAATTCGATGTGTGTAATTCTTTGTTTGATTATAATAGATAGCCAATTTCTACGTCAAAGTTTGGAAACTTATTTACCTTCATATATTGATGATGGAAAAAGCTTGGAGTTTTTTGAACAAGTGACAATATTGTGCTTAGCTTAAAATGTATTGTAAGAATCAAAACATGTATTCTAATATTAAAACTATTTTTTTTTGTTTTTTATTTTTTTCATAGAACTAGTATAGAGTACCAATAAGGAGCTTTGAATTTCATGCAAGCTACAAAGAGAAATATAAGAAATGTAAAAAAAATTATGCCCCTACATAGATTATCAAAATCTTAGTCGTCATGATGACCACATCATCTTTGAACATTTAATTATGAAAGGAATGGATCTTAGATACAAGAGCAACATATGGTATAATCACAACGAAGAGATAGATGTAGAGAAGAAAACAAAGTCGTTTGACGCATATGACTTATTTAAGATGATTCACTATGAAGATGACGATTTTCCGAATAATAATTTTTTTTATGATGATAAAGATAATGCTGATTCTCGGAGAAGAGAGGATGAGTAAGCTTGTCTGATAGTGGATTATTCCGATAGCGGGTATAATCTTAAATAAGTCAAACGTAAAACTAGCTTGTACGATAGTAGGTTTGATAAGCTTTTAAATGTGCAACATTTATTTTTGCTGAAGGATAACGTGCCTTCCAAAAATTTATATAAAGTAAAGAAATTTCTTAAAGCATTCGATATGGGTTCTGAAAGGATACATGCTTGTGAGAATGAGTGTTGCATTTTAAGAAAAGAATACAAAGATTTAGACACTTGTCCAAAATATGGTTCTTCAAGATAGAAGATAAATCAAGATACCAAAGATATTATGCAAGATATTCCAATTAAATAGTTGAGATATTTTCCAATAATTCCAAGATTTAAAAGAATGTATATATCTAAAAAGATGGCAGAAGATTTAAGATGGCATTTTAGTAATAGAAGCAAAGATGAAAAACTGCATTATCCCGTGTATTCTATGACATGGAAAATGGTGGATGAAAAGTGGAAATATTTTTCAACCGTCCACGCAATCTTAGACTTGGTCTTATTACAGATGGATTAAATCCATTTTCCATGTTAAGTTTGAAATATAGTTGCCAGCCAGTAATACTTGGGACATATAATCTCTCGCCTATGTTGTATATGAAGAAGGAAAATATTATGTCAACTTTACTTATTATGGGTCCAAAGCAACCCGGGAGTGATATTGTTGTATATTGGTGCCTTTGGTGGAGACTTACATCATTTGTGGAATAATGAAGTTAATGCTTATAATGCAATAAGTAAGACATTGTTTAAACGAAATGCAATTTTTCTATGGACGATTAACGACTTTTCGGTTTATGAAATCTTGTTGGATGTTGTGTAAAGAGGGAAAAAGCATGCCCATCGTGTGGTGTCAATACTCATTGTCGTTGATTGAATCATAGTCGTAAAGACATCTACATAGGTCATAGAAGATTTCCACTTTTTTAAATTCATGGAGGAAACAAAAGGCTTGGTTTGATTACACTATAGAGAAAGGTAGTGCTCCTAGAATTCTAACTGGGAGACACATTTCTACATCGTTGAAGGATTTTCCAAACGATTTTGGAAAAGTAAAGGAGGGAGAAGAGAAATAAAAAAAGACCAATAAGATAGAACACGGTAAGTTATTGAAAAGTAGGAAGAGTGCTCATGATACAAAAAATGAATATGATAAGGCTAACGATCCAACAAAAATGGAGCTATCAAGGGAAAAATAATCAATTTTCTTTGATTTGCCTTATTGGGAGGTTAGTGGTTAATTTATTTGCTTTTTATTATTTTAATAGTAGATAAATATAATAATGCATTCCTCTATTGATTTTCGTAGGAACTTCCATCATGTCACAATTTAGATGTGATGCATGTGGAGAAAAACATTGGTGAAAGCATATTGGGCACGATGTTACATGATAATAAATCAAAAGATGGAACCAACTCTAGAAATGATTTAGTGGTTTAGGGAATTCGACATGAGCTTCATGCACAATCTCGTGGGAATGGAACATATCTTCCACCAGCTCCATATATATTGTCAAATTCTGAAGAATTTTTTTTTGCAAAAGACTGTGCGATTTCAAAGGGCCTGATACCTACTATTCAAATTTGAAGAATCGGATTTCATTGCAGGATTGCAAAATTAATGGATTGAAATCACATGATTACCATATTTTAATGCAACACTTATTACCAGTAGCATCAAGAGGATTACTATCAAAGAAGGGAAGAAAAGCAATAATTTTCTTATGTTATTTTTTTCAACAAATCATGTCAATGTGATCGTGATAGAAAGAAGTTGGAACAAATCAATGTTAAAATTATTGAATTTTATGTGAGCTCGAATTATTTTCCACCATCATTTTTTGATATAATGGTACATTTGTCGATTCATCTTGAAAGAGAAGCATTAATGTGTGAACCAGTTCATTTTCGTTGGATGTACCCATTTGAAAGATATACGAAGACACCTAAAGATTATGTAAGAAACTATGCACGACTAGAGTGATGCATTACATAATCCTATCTTGCAGAAAAATGCATGAGGTTTTTCAATAAATTTGTTAAAAAATCAGGACAAACCGAGGAGAAAGAAGCTCGAAATGAAGATTATGAAAGTGGTGTAATACTCGAGGGACATCTAATTTCAATATCCAAGACAGCTATATTGCCATTCAAGGAGAAAGAAAATGCTCATTTAGCTGTGTTAATGAATAAGACTATGGTGGAACCATTCATAAAGCAAGTATATGTTACATTGTTTTAATTATTTTGATGTATTTGTAATGCTAAATATAACTTAGAATCATTTGTTCTATACTAGTTTGCATTTTGAGGAATTAGAAAATATAGACCAGTGCATTAAAAATGAGACCTTACTTTGGAAATGCGTACAAATTTTTTTGCCGATTGGATTAGAAGGAAATTTAGTTGGATTATAAATATACTTTCATTTGATTAATAATATTACTCTAAAACATTCATGACAAATGGAACTATGTATAGATACCTATTGACTCCAAGGATTACAATGAAATGTTAAGATGGATTGCTTTTAGTCCTTGTCTCACAAAGGATATATCATCAGTGGGCAACGTATTCATATAAAAGATGTAGAGAGAGAAACTTAGAACAGTGGGTGACTTTTGATGCGACTACTATGTGTAGAGCAGGTGCAAAAGATATGTCCCAAGTGGTTGATGTGGTCACTTATTATGAAACATTGACTGATATAATTTTATTAGATTATCATGTGTTTTATATTCTTGTTTTTAAGTGTCATTAGGAAAAATAAAGGAAATGGAGTAAAAGTTAATGAAGATGGGTTCACTACTGTTATTTACATCAAAATCAAGCTTCATTTTCAATAGATCTATACATATATTTCAAGCGAGACAAGTATTTTATTCAAGAGAAAATGATTTTTCGAATTGGTATGTTGTAATGAAAGCATCACCAAAAAGTGTTCATGATTTAAAGACAAATGATTATGTCAAGAAAGACATTAATGTCGAGGAAAATTGTGAAATAACTGATATGGATGTTAAAGATGTTAGCTATGTTAGGGAGGATTGCGAAGCATACTTGAGAAGACTATATGTTTTATTTGAATATGGAAATTATTTTTGAGTATATCATCCTTGTTTGAGTTGACTATTGTCTTAGATACTTTATAATTTTTGTTGACGCTTTTCATGATATAAAATCATAACTTAGATATAAATAGTTAATGTTTTAGAGTTAAATAGAAAAGCAATTTCTATTTTAAAAGCGTTTAGATGAAAACTGAAACTTAAGTGTAAAAACATATAGAAAAAAGGCTAGCTATTATTTTGTTGATATGAATGAGCTAATCTTATGTCTTTTAATCGTCTCTTAATATTCCGACACCCGATATTTTTCTCGATCTCTTCTATATCTTATCAAATGGCTGTTTTTATAAGGGTTACTTTTATGTTCCCTTTCTGATAGTTTATTAAGGGTGCTATATTACTATTTTCAAACTGGAAAAAACGATGTTCTAATAAGAAAAGGAGGTCGTTTTAGCACAACAATACCTTAAATAAGAAAAGTAAAATGTTAATCCTTATTGATACACCAGCAGTCGATAAAAAACATCAAATATGGTAGGCTTAATAGTATAAAGTAAGCTTAATAAAAATATAAGTAATCTGAACTAAATGTAGTTACTAACTGAACATCAACTACATTAGGCTCAGGGTAGTTACCAGCACTGCAATTACCACACCAGAAGTTTATTAAGGCTTAATAAAATAACAAAAATAGTAGGCTTAATAGAAAAACATCAACTAAAACACTGAGACTACCTTTACCTCTACATATCTTTACCTCTACATATCTTCTCCTTCATTTTTTATATACTTTACCACTATTTTATAGTACGCTAGACATGAAACAGCCTTTGTTTTCTATTGCATGGTGCAACTACAATTAGACTTTGTTTTTTCTAGTGCATGATGCAACTGCATATTTTACTTTTATGTTAATGATGCTATTATTTGTGTTTTCTAAAATCAGTCTAACACTAATACTTTACTGTATTTTGTTTCATTTGAAGAAAAGAGATATGTTTACAAGCTCTGTACATACTCACAACTAGAAAAAGACTAAAGATGTAACAACCCGAAATTTAACCCATAATAATTAATTTGTTAATTAATTAATTAATTAATTAATAAAATAACTTTGTGAAATTATCAGAACTAAGCCACGGAAGTTGCACCATTGTGTCCGAAGTAATTTTCTGGTCAATTTCCATATATAAAACGTCAGAAACCGAGCTAATATGACCAAGTTACAAAATAAACAAAATAAGCAGAAAAAAAGAAAAAAATATATATATATGTATACAGGTTGACTGGTCGGTCGACCTGGGCAAGGGGGCGGTCGACCCGCCTTCGCTTTTCGCAAGCGAACGAACGTTCATTCGTTCGAACGTTCCAGAGCCTCTAGTGACGTGTTTTGCATCGTTTTAACTGATCCGGTCCCTCCGTTTCTGCATCCGATGGCTCCTATTCAGCCTATGAGGTGGTTGCATCCTATTCAATTTTCAAATCCAATGGTCTGAGATCCACTTCTACACCTATAAATAGACCCCTAGACCTAACATTTTGTCTCATTCTAGGTTTTCTCCAATTGGGTTCACCTTTCTAGGAAGGACCCTAAACAGAATAATTTTTCCAAAGGAGAAAATCGTTATAAATTAAATTATTTTACAACTCCAAGTGGATCCGGGAAGACCAAAGGAAAAGCTTAGGGCCGAAGGTGAGTGATTGTAATTATTTTAAGATTTCTTTAAGTAATTTAAAATAATAGGGTTTCCAATAGTTGTAGTTTTACTACGATTTTTAAAATAGCCTTTTCAGTAGTTTATTTACCGTTTTTAGAATTATTTTCAGTCTATTTCGTTTCAGTAATTTTAATTTATTTCTGTTAATTATAGCTTTTCCATTTATTTACAGTTATTTACAGTATTTTAGTTTATTTACTGTTATTTATACGTTATTTACATCTTCTTTTTACGCTTTGGACTTTCTCCTGTTTTCAGTTTTCTTTTATTCCTCCTTCTTCTTCGTGTATGGATTAGAATATGATTAACGCGAATATAGATTAAATTGTAAGAAAACTGAAATAACGGAATATAAGATGTAAATTTCAAAGACTGTAATGTAAACAGAATTGGACTGAAATTACGCTTAATCATGACGTTAATTGGACTAAATTTAAAAAAAATGGCCTAGTTATAACTTAGAATTATAACTAAAAAGAGTAAAAGGTGAAAGAAGCTTATTTTTACACTTAGACCTTGGGTTAAGTAATAAGCATGATTATAACGTAGGTTATAATAAGAAAAAGAACAGAATAAGGCTTATTTTAAGACTTAGGATAAATTAATAAGCACAGATAATAGAGAAAAAATGTAAAGGCTTATTTAAATAATTTACCTAAGTTAATAAGCAAAGATGAAAGTAGGACCTATACCAAATACCATTCCCTATTAGACAAAACGGTGAGTCTAGGGCACGCTTATGCTAATAATGGTAGTAATTGGTCAAATAAGAGTCCAAATCATGGGGGATTTGGATAAGGGGCGCAACTAGATATTGTTTGGATGAAGGGCCAGTACCAATAGCATTTCCCCTATTTTTCTATGGACACACGGTGATCTCGCATTAGCCTGAAGTGAGATGAGGGGCACGCTTATGCTGGACGTTGGAGGTAATAAGAAGACCTAATAGGTGAAGCAAAAGGTAGCATGGGCATGGTGGCAGTTACGCGTACGACTTCCATTGTGGGTGCTCAGTAATAGCTATGAGTTCCAAGCACTTAGTATGGGTGTCTTTTGTAAACACCATTGCCTTCTGTGTAGGGAGCTATATATGTCGTCCGGATCCACAGTAGTTGCTCTGTGCATCTTCCGTAGATACCATTGGCTGTTGTGTAGGGAGTTATATAGCGGCTGGTCCGTAGTAAGGTCTATGGAGTAGCAGGTCGATCAAAAAGGGTAGAATTAGGGTTACATCCTAATTATAGGATTAGGAATTCAGCCTAATCAAAGTAGAAATCAAGAACAAGTGCAAGCAATCAAAGTTAACCTATCTTATAAACTGAGCAATATTTAATCGTACTTATTTCCAGTTTATCTCTTTCCTATTTCTTTTATTATCCTTATGTATGCTAGAACTATTGTAGAGTCTATTACTTTTATCTTGCTTAAAGACTCTAGTAATTACTATCATTCACCAGACTTTTAGTCTGACTCACTCCTCTATTTTTCCCTTTTCCCCCTTAGGCAATCAAGAGAGAAGTCGGTAGGTTGCTGCAGCTTAGAGTTTCTTGGAGGAAATTTTGCATTCATTTGGATACGTGGCATGGACATGATTGCATTAAAAGGAGGTCAACTGAATCAGTGAACCACTTAATCTTTTGCATTAGTTAGGGATATTTACACTACACTAATTGCAAAAGTATAATAAATTGCATTAGGAAAAACTTAAGGACAATGGATGAATGGTTGATGATTGAGTAATTGGTTGTAGAGTTGGATGAAAACATTTAGTACATTCTTTTATCCTTAGAGATCTCGGGGATGAAATCCCTTAAAGTGGGGAGAATGTAACAACCCGAAATTTAACCCGTAATAATTAATTTGTTAATTAATTAAATAATATAATAACTTTGTGAAATTATCATAATTAAGCCACGGAAGTTGCACCATTGTGTCCGTGGTAATTTTCTGGTCAATTTCCATATATAGAACGTCAGAAACCGAGCTAATATGACCAAGTTACAAAATAAGCAGAAAAAAAGAAAAAAAATGTATACAGGTCAACCGGCCGGTCGACCTGGGCAAGGGGGCTGTCGACCACCAAGTCGACCCGCCTTCGCTTTTCGCAAGCGAACGAACGTTCGAACGTTCCAGAGCCTCTAGTGATGTGTTTTGCATCGTTTTAACTGATCCGGTCCCTCTGTTTCTGCATCCGATGGCTTCTATACAGCCTATGACGTGGTTGCATCCTATTCAATCTCCAAATCCAATGGTCCAAGATCCACTTCTACACCTATAAATAGACCCCTAGACCTAACACTTTTTCTCATTCTAGGTTTTCTCCAATTGGGTTCACCTTTCTAGGAAGGACCATAAACGAAATAATTTTTCCAAAGGAGAAAATCATTATAAATTAAATTATTTTACAACTCCAAGTGGATCCAGGAAGACCAAAGGAAAAGCTTAGGACCAGAGGTGAGTGATTGTAATTATTTTAAGATTTCTTTAAGTAATTTAAAATAGAGGTTTTTAGGCTCAAGGAAAAAGTTGAAGAAAAATTTAGTTTTAGGGATAAGAAGTTTGCCTTTTAGGCTGAAGGACACTTTCTAGTGTAAATTACAGAATGATAGTTGTAACTATCATTTTCTGTTTACACTAAAAAGTGTCCTTCAGACTAAAAAGGAAACTTGTTGTCCCTGAGACTAAATTTTTTTGCAACTTCTTCCTTGTGTCTAATTTCCTGTTTAAAATAATAGGGTTTCCAATAGTTGTGGTTTTACTATGATTTTTAGAATAGCCTTTTCAGTAGTTTATTTACCGTTTTTAGAATTATTTTCAGTCTATTTCCTTTCAGCTATTCTTTTCAGTAATTTTAATTTATTTATGTTAATTATAGCTTTTCCATTTATTTACAGTTATTTACGGTATTTTAGTTTATTTACTGTTATTTAAACGTTATTTACATCTTCTTTTTACGCTTTGGACTTTCTCCTATTTTCAGTTTTCTTTTATTCCTCCTTCTTCGCGTATGGATTAGAATAGGATTAATGCAAATATAGATTAAATTGTAAGAAAACTGAAATAACGGAATATAAGATGTAAATTTCAAGGACTGTAATGTATATGGAATTGGACTGAAATTACGCTTAATTGTGACGTTAATTGGACTAAATTAAAAAGATTGGCCTAGTTATAACTTAGAATTATAACTAAAAAGAGTAAAAGGTGAAAGAAGCTTATTTTTACACTTAGACCTTGGGTTAAGTAATAAGCATGATTATAACGTAGGTTATAATAAGAAAAAGAACAGAATAAGGCTTATTTTAAGACTTAGAATAAATTAATAAGCACAGATAATAGAGAAAAATGTAAAGGCTTATTTAAATAATTTGCCTAAGTTAATAAGCAAAGATGAAAGTAGGACCTGTACCAAATAGCATTCACTATTAGACAAAATGGTGAGTCTAGGGCACACTTATGCTAAGAATGGTAGTAATTTGTCAAATAGGAGTCCAAATCACGGGGGATTTGGATCAG
Organism: Allium fistulosum; assembly: GCA_030737815.1. Lineage (NCBI taxonomy): Eukaryota > Viridiplantae > Streptophyta > Magnoliopsida > Asparagales > Amaryllidaceae > Allium > Allium fistulosum. Next base: position 705,246,005 of record CM060903.1, on the reverse strand, counting down.
AGGCGCAACTAGATATTGTTTGGATGAAGGGCCAGTACCAACAGCATTCCCCTATTTTTCTATGGACACACGGTGATCTCGCATTATCCTGAAGTGAGATGAGGGGCACGCTTATGCTGGACGTTGGAGGTAATAAGAAGACCCAATAGGTGGAGCAAAAGGTAGCATGGGCATGGTGGCAATTATGCATGTGACTTCCATTGTGGGTGCTCAGTAATAGCTATGAGTTCCAAGCGCTTAGTATGGGTGTCTTTCGTAGACACCATTGCCTTCTGTGTATAGAGCTATATATTTCATCCGGATCCACAGTAGTTGCTCTGTGCATCTTCCGTAGATACCATTGGCTGTTGTGTAAGGAGTTATATAGCGGCTGGTCCGCAGTAAGGTCTATGGAGTAGCAGGTCGATCAAAAATGGTAGAATTAGGGTTACATCCTAATTATAGGATTAGGAATTCAGCCTAATCAAAGTAGAAATCAAGGACAAGTGCAAGCAATCAAAGTTAACCTATCTTATAAACTGAGCAATATTTAATCGTACTTATTTCCAGTTTATCACTTTCCTATTTCTTTTATTATCCTTATGTATGATAGAACTGTTGCAGAATCTATTACTTTTACCTTGCTTAAAGACTCTAGTAATTACTATCATTCACCAGACTTTTATTCTGACCCACTCCTCTATTTTTCCCTTTTCCCCCCTTAGGCAATCAAGGGAGAAGTCAGTAAGTTGCTGCAGCTTGGAGTTTCTTGGAGGAGATTTCTTCTATGTACTTCTTTTATTTTCATCTTTTGTTCTTCTATGTACTGGCTTATTTTGAGGGATATTATGTACTCTGATTTTGAGACTATGAATTTTTGTTTCATGAGACATGTTGGATTTTTAGGCATGTATGTGGTATTTGGTATTTGACTTATTTATGAAGCAATTATGAAGCTTTGTTTTAATTAAGTTATTATTTTTAAGTTTCCGCTGTTTTTATCTATATTTGTCTTATGAACCTTAGTCTCTTTTAGCTTTAGTTATACCTACAATGCACCACACCTTTTAATGTGCCCTTTTGGGTATATTAAGGGGTGTGGGGTGTTTCAGAAGAGGAATCCTGAAAGTATAATTCAAATTTTAAACATTATGAGCCAACCGGCGATGCTAGCAATGTAAGCCACGAATAAGTAATTGATGCTTGCAATGTAGGCCAAGAACAAGCAGTCGATGCTTGCAATGTAGGCCGAGAACACACACTAGGACATGATATAAAGTGAATGCATTGTGAAGAAAGAGCTTTGTCTAGAGAAGAAAGGTTTTGCTCAGAAAATGAAATGCCTTCTGACCAACATGCTGATGTTGAGATGGAAACTGAGAGAGCAAGTGAAGCTAAAACTACAAATACAATTTAGAAAAGAGGTGCTAGAGGTCCAACAAAAGCAAAAAAACCATTGTTAAACCATCAAAATCGAATTGAAGTTGAATTCAATGATGCAGCCATACCAATAGGAACAAGGTCGGTAAATTTATCTTCTTTTCTTAGGTCGCTTGTACGAGAGCACATTCCATACACACTTGATGATTGAAGGCTTCTAGGTGATGAATTAAAAGTTGTTTTGCGGGAACCCATTCAGGTATGGACAAGTCAATTTTACTTCCCTATATGTGTGTGTGCGCATTCATGTGTGATTCTTATGTGCAATTCTATTGTTTTTTCATCTTAAGTGATTGTGGTTATTGTATATTATAATCAGCATGTTATATTTTGCAATAAAGTCATTTTTTACATATATCACTATGTTAAATAGAATTTATATTTATATAGCTATGATATAAGTTATGTTTATATATTTTCTCTAATATAAGAAAAGTAGGAAGAAAGATGTGAATTAGCTAAATTTTATGACATAATGATGTGGAGGTGCCTCTACAATCACTAGACGATGCCTTTAAATAAGTTTTGAAATATGTAATTGGTATGATTGCAAAGTTATTTATTTACCTACAAGTAATAAAATTAGTTTTTTTTTCAAATTGTTGTAGGCTAGATTTAAATTGGAAGAGGATTGGCAAAAAACATCCATATTTCAACAAGTGGGAACAATTTGGAGACCATCAAAAATCAAATTGGTTCGAAAAATAAATAAATCAGAGACCCAAGAGGAAAGACTTAATTTGAAACCCGCCAACACCAAAAGCATAAAAGAATGAAGAAAATTTATGAAGGCGATAATAAGTCTGAAGTTTAAGGTAACATGAAGATATTGTTTGAAAATGCCAAATACTGTGTACCTCGGCTTAAGTTTATAAATTGAGGTAAAACTCAGGTAAACTGAGTTGAATCTCAGTTACATTGAGTACCTCAATTTATAAACTGATTTAAATTGAGTTTAAGCTCAGTTTATAAATTGTGGTAAAACTCAGTTAAACTGAGTTGAAACTCAGTTATACTGAGTATCTTAATTTATAAACTGAGTTTAAGCTCAGTTTATAAACTGGTCGTGACATTTTCCCATTTAATTTACTCTTTGAATATAATATGTTCTTTTTATAAATCTAGTTACTAAGATCTAACACCTTTCAATATTTTCATAAATGAAGTGAGAAATATATTGCCATTAGGAAAAAACAGTTGCCACACACAGCTGATCGTAGAGGAATAGCTAGACTGATCGAGGACCTGGTTAGTTAATTAACTGTAGAATTATTTACCTAGGTATTTAATATCTATCGGTTATTTATTTAATGTTATTCTAAATTATAAAAAGCAGAGTCAAGATCCATCGTCCTTAACTAGATTCATGTTTGGATTAAATCCCACATTAAAAAAATGGTGAACCAGTGAGCATGGATGCTGCAAATACTATTGTCAGAATTTTTTATTTATCGATATATTAAACATTTCTGAAACTATGATAATTTTACCATCGTACATTATGTATATTAACTTATGTAGGAGGAGATTAAAAAAAATTGATAATCTATCACAGTCTAGCTCTTCATAGAATGTCAAAGGAGATGCTCTTACGCAAGTATTGGAACACAATAAACCCAGACGGTTAAGAGCACTTGAAAGGGGTTGCACCTTAACCAAGCTAATTTTGTCATAGTCTAGAGATAAACAAGTCACTTGGTGTCAAAATAAATTAGCAGAATTGGAGAGTATGGTACACATGCTAATGGACAAGAAGGTAAAATTTATATATGTAATATATAAAATAAGGGATATTTCAGTTTCTTTCAAATTTAAGTACAATTAAAATACGTGAAACATAAAATAAGCAATTTGTACATACTATATATTCTATAGATCCAATTTTGTCTATTTTCAAATATTTGTAGGAGTAATATTAATTTGCAATTTAATTGTCCGTATCCACTTAAGTTCTCCTAAGATTAAAGTATCCTAATATTAATACTTTGGTGCAGGGTAAAGAAAGTTTGAAAAAAGGGAGCACACCTGAATTGGGAAAAATTAATTATATCACCGATGAAACAACATTTGGAATTTAGTTTTTAATCCTGCAACTAATATAATTTTCAACTGAATAATTGTAGAGCAATGAAAACATATGCAAGCTATTGGACTGGGACGGAACCTTTGAAGTAGTTGCCGAAGGAAGAGTGGTGTCCATTAACCCAAATGAGTTGTCAGTGGCATTCGTATTGGACCAAATGATAGGAGCATTATTATATATTATGTGAACAACCCAAATGCTTATTTATGGAGGCCTACACCTAATTTGTCAGTATTAGGAGAAGCTGATAATAAGTTAGTAGCATGGCTATCTAGTTACAATAAGATGGCACTGCGAGGACACTTGGATGAAGACAGTACGATAAATTATACAATTCACAATAACTATTTAAATAAAAATGAGTTTTCTCTAACCTGAAATAAAATATTAGTAGATGATTCATGGAGATAAATATCAAGTGGGTTTGATGTTGTGTAATTCATTGAACATATTGTCATGTTTAAGCATGTCAGAATTTGGAGGTATATTTTAGTTTGAATATATACAGAGTCATTAATCTAGGTCTATAGGCATAGTTGAGACAAGAAGATTGTATGCAATGTATATTCTGCATAAATCAGGGACTATAGGCATAAATCTGGAACCTATTGTCAAGTTTCAATTGTGAAATGAGTCGTACATTTCAATTGAGACAGGTAATCTATATGTTTATATTTTTCCTTTTTTAGAGCAACAACAGCGGCCAAAACAACAAATGCAAGCTTTATGATTGGAATAAGGGTGAAGAGTTAGTTGTCGAAGGAAGACTCTACTTTAGTGATTCAAAATAGATTGTGAATGGTATTCCGCTTAGTCAGTCTGCCATTGTGGTTTGGGTTAATAATGTAGAAAAATGAGCTGCTTACTTATGGAGACCCACAGTTGATATGTCATGCGTTGGAGAGGCTGTTGGTAGGAAAGTAGCATGACCAAAATCAAAAGTTGAAGTTGAAATAGAAAGTGTTACGACTTCTCTTCTGGATACAAACCCAAAATCATGAAGAAGTCAGCCATTACCCACCAAGCTGTATGGAATCATCTCGACGGTCCGTATTTTTGAATGCAAAAAAGAGGTTGTAGTATATATTTTGCAGTTTATATTTTGCATTATTTATATACTCTTGTAGTATTGTACATATTCAGTATTTATATGTATATATATTCTGCATAACAATCACTTTTTCTACCAGCCGATTGCAAATTTGGTAACAAATAATATGTGCAAGTTGATTGATGTGGGTAAAATAGAAGAAGTAGTGGATGAAGGAATTATCGCTTTAACTAATCCAATAGCGATGGTCCATTTTCATCCGTTGGGACTTGATGCAGTAACAGATTGGGTAGACTTTGTGAGCGTTCCAAATGTTGTGCTATGGAGATCTACATCAGAGTTGACATGCATGGAAGATGCCTCTTGTACTACTATAGCATGGCCGATCGCAAAAGTCATTAGGGAAACGAAATGAAAGGTGAGTTGTCTATTTTATTCATTTCCTTTGTATTCATTTGTAATACCATAGCATAGCATGGACAATAACTATGGATGATATGTGCATCTTCTCACTTAGATTTTAAATGGTAGAACTTTCTTATAAATATTTGTACCTTGCTTTATAGTAGATTTTAACATATGAGGAACATCAAATGGTAGAATGTTTCTAGCTTATATAAACAATAATAACAGACCAGATTGAATTTCATTTTCTATTAACAAAACGTAGAGAGTGGAAATTTAAACCTATAGCCCATCTCTACTTATTAATAAATAAATAAAACCAGTATTTAGCTATTTATATTCATTTGGCACTCAATATATTTGTTAAGTTTTGTAATAAAGTTTGAAACAAGATTTAAAATCAAAAAAAGATATTGTCCAAACAAATAATTAGTTGCTTGCAGTATTTGGCTAGTTATATTCATTTGACACTCAATATATTTGTTAAGTTTTGTAATAAAGTTTGAAACAAGATTTAAAATCAAAAAAAGATATTGTTTAAACAAATAATTAGTTGCCTGCAGTACAAAAATATCATATATAAGGACATAATTCATTTTAAATTATAAATACAATAGACCTAAAAAAATTAAAATCTTGAAATAAAGTTCATAAATATTTCACAAATTCAAAAGTAAATAACATTATTAGTTTTCTTTTTTGGAAACTAACACAATACCAGTCAGTTTTCTTTTTTGGAAAATAATTTGATTAAACAACTCCTTTATTTAATGTGACGCCCCACCTCTATACCCACGCTAACCAAGAACACTACGATGTAGTGCTGTCAATTAGCACGGAGAATAAGGCTGTTGAGGAGCGACCATCCGTGTAACTTCTTTGTGCGAGCACCGATATGTCAGATAGAATAGAATGCATATCTTTTAAAGAGGAAATCCAACATACCGATACAAACACAAAGCTATCACATGGTGGCTATATATAATCTTCGGAAACAAATATAGAAATAAACATAACACAAATCAGTCACAGACAATTCATATCACAAAGGCGGAATAAGATATGAATATTACACCTAAAAGTGTATATCAGAGTAGTGGTCAAAAAGATCCACAATAACACAAAAGAATAGATACAAGTGCAGGACAATAGAACACGTATACATCAAGGAGTCTAATCTCAAATGCATACAACAAAAACTACTAAACTAGAGTAGTTATCCAAAAGTCAGAAGATGGCTCCAGATAAGAAGTCATGAGGAAGCACCTGTAAAATCTCAGTCTGACCCGAGTATTATTTATAAGAAAATAATAAACGGATCAGTCTAGCTATAAATATCAGATGATATGGTATAAAGTAAAAGGTATGACATGAACATGCAATAACCATAACGGCATACTACTATAAGTATGTAAATGATAATCAACAAAAGATTAATCAATATCACAAGAATCTTCTCAAAGATAAAATAGGGTATCATACCCTAAACTTGTATTCAGAACAAGTCAATAACACATAAATTCACCAATGCACAAAAACTGATATCATATCAATGAAAATCATGAAAATTGGTGAAGTACAAAATTCCAGAAATCATCACCAGAAATCCAGAAAACACATAAAAGGGGGGAAGGCCTATGAGCCGAATGCTCCACGAATGGTCCGAAGACCTATGAGCCGAATGCTCCACGAATGGTCCGAAGACCTATGAGCCGAATGCTCCACGAATGGTCCGAAGACCGATGAGCCAAATGCTCCACGAATGGTCCGAAGACCGATGAGCCAAATGCTCCACGAATGGTCCGAAGACCGATGAGCCGAATGCTCCACGAATGGTCCGAAGACCGATGAGCTGAATGCTCCACGAATGGTCCGAAGACCGTAGGGTGCTACCCTACATATGTGATGGCGAAACATCACATAAATGGGGTATAGTCTCCCTCGCAGACAAAGAGACATCGCTCAATCGCTAGTCTAAATCACAAAAATGATCGTCATGATCATCAGGAAGTGTCAATTACACTAAGCTAGTAAATATAAGAGTTTAGCTTCATGTCCCATAACCACTTGCTTAACTCAAATATTTACGAACAAACTGTAGATCTCCATTAGAAAGTTGTCACAAGAGTTTCAATATGTGTGAATCGAAATCACACCAATGAGGTATAGACTAACCTCGAAGATAAAGAGATATGTGTGAATCGAAATCACACAAATGGTGTCTAGTCTAACCTCGCAAACAAAGAGACATCGCACATTGCTAGTCTAAACCATAAAATGATCATCATCGATCATAAAGAAGTGTCGATTACACTAAGCTAGTAAATATAAGAGTTTAGCTTCATGTCCCATAACCACTTGCTTAACTCAAATATTTACGAACAAACTGTAGATCTCCACTAGAAAATTGTCACCAGAGATTCAATCGAACAAGTCCATAAATTAACCGACGAAGTAAACGCAAGCGTTTCATACCACTTGTTTTGCTAAGCCGTTTAATTATATTTTCTCATACGAATGAGGTAAAGGTTTGTATATACTAGTAGATTGCAAAATAGTTTTATAAACGAGTTTGATATTGAAAATAGAGTTGAAATCGTTTTGATGAAAGAGTTTTGATATTTACTACTAGTATTGAAACCTTTATATTTTTAAAGTGACAAGTCATAGAAGTGATTGTAGAAACAATCAATTATAAAAGTTCACATTCGAAGACGTGAATAAAATCCAAAGAAATCTATTCCCAAAACCATCAAAGTAAGAAGTTCTGTTGAATGTTTTACAGATAAGATCTGCCTACGCAGAGTTGTACGGGGTTCGACCTGCCCGGTCAGGTCGCGGGGGTCCAGGGGCAGCGCCCACGGCGGGGTGCGGGGCAGCGCCCCGTCAAAACGGTACGACCTAGAGAGGACAAAATGAGGTCTAACGACCTAAGGCGGATAGGGTCGAGCGACCTAACGAGGTACCATCCCGAAAGAGGAGTCATCAAAGTCTTAGAGATGATAACAACAAATAGGAGACAACACGAATCGATTAAAGTTGGAAATTCAAACTAGATAAGCAATATAGGAAAAACTGGCAAATAGGAGCAGGTCGGTCAACCGGACTCCCTGAGTCGGTTGGCCGGACCAGAGACAGAAGTGCTCGGGTAGCAGGTCGGTCGACCGGACCCTGAGGTCGGTCGGCCGAAGCCTGTAACCTGCACTTCCAAACAGAGGCAGGGAGATGCTAGAGTAGCAGGTTGGTCGACCGGACTCTGAGGTCGGTCGACCGGAGCCTGTTTCCAGCACTCCCATGCCAATCAAATGAATACCAATTCCTTCCGAAATGCAATCGGTCGAGCAACGGCACTAAGGGTTTACGCCAATCGACTACCCGGCCATATACGCTCTTCGATTCATCACCATAAACATGATCAAAACATCAAAGTTAGGATTTTCAAAGAATTGAACTCAAAACACTAAAAATTGGAATACTCACCAAATCAATCCAAACCAAAAGCAATTGCTCAAGAATAAGTGTTAGGAATTCATACCTAACAATCGAAGATAAATATAGATTAAGATGTGAGATAAAAATCTCACCTTTGAACCCAAATCAATGAAGAAGAAGCTTGAAAGCAATGGCAATGGCAATCACTCTTCAATTCCAACTCAACAAGCTTGAATCAAAGCAATGGGTTCTCTTTGAATTTGGAGCAAGAACAAGAATTTGCAAGAGGAACTAGGGCATGGAGTTTTAATTTCCAATCTCTCCCACCATTTTTGCTTTGAAACTGAAAAGAGGAGGAAGTGAGGATGAATGAGGAGGGATGGTTCGGTTTGGAGGTTAAGTTGGCAAAGGGGGCTGAACCCAAAACCAAACCCAAAGTGCAAATGGTCAAATTTTTGACTAGCTCCAAACATATCAAAGTTTATACTCAAAAAGGTCGCAAATGGCATTTTGGACTCAATGGAAGTGGTCTCGAGTCCCAATTCGACTGTTTGCAAAAAGTAGCTTTTCGGACTTCAATCTGATTAATGATTCTATATTTAAGTAAAATATTTAAATATAAAATCGATAAATATGCGGGTTGTTACAAAAAGTAGCTTTTCGGACTTCAATCCGATTAATGATTCTATATTTAAGTAAAATATTTAAATATAAAATCGATAAATATGCGGGTTGTTACATTTAATGATGCCTTTTTGTTGAAAATAGCAAAGAGCAGAAAAAAAAATTGATCATAGAAACCTCCAAATAAGTGCAGACTTGATTTTCGAATGAAAAAAATGAAGAAGAAAATTTGTTGAAAATAATGTTAAGAGTATAGTTTAATATATGTTATTGAGAAGGTTTTTCGTCTATTTAGTTTGAAAAAAAAAGCAAAACGGAGCCTAATTTCTACTAATGGTTGATTATTCATATAGGTCATATTCATTAATCTATACTAGTACTACTGCACACACTAAGTGTTCTGGGCTATCGGATCAAAGATCTAATGGCTTAGAGCATTGGTGCATTTGGCAACCACAAAAAGTTGCAAGAATGTACGAGTGCTCTAAACTATAGGATATTTGATTTAGTGACTCGGAACATTGGATATGCCCGTGCTATGGTCCCTTACTAGAGCAGAGGTTCATAATCCCTACTTATTGTGCATATAACTTACATTATTACTCCATTGTCGATATAAGAATGTAAATATCCATTGAAAAATGTAAGAAGGCAAACATGTTCCTAAGAAAACATTACTTAACATTTTAAAAGTCTAGAAGCATGCATGAATATTTTTAAAGAAGTAATAAAGGACTTCACTACCAATTTATTCTCATTATATTAAAAGAAGATTATAATTAAATTAGCAAACTGTATGGTAGCAAGATGGACAGTGAAGAGTTAAGGCTGCCAATTTTGTGAAATGTTACACATAAAAAATAAACCCAACAAAGCATTTATGGCTTTACCATCAAAAATACTTGGATACTGATTGTCATATTTATTCTCAGTCACTAGCTCCATATAATTATAGTCCAAATAACGCAACATCACAGTATTTGACTAACACCATTTAGACCAATATGAACTGGCATATGCAACATAATAATGGGGAATGTGTGTTCAATCTGGCTTATAGATAATGCCAGTTTTAACAACCCTGGTCGAGATTGCCTAAACTTAAAATTAAAAAAATGTGATTTAATTAATTATAACAGATTAATTGAATAAATTTGGGGAATTTATAATTATTTTATTTTCGAATTTAAAATGGATTGGAATAAAATAAATTGGCAATTTAATGAATTGTCTTTTTATGTAATTTAATTATTATATTTAATAATATAAGAACAATCTTGGAGAAAATGAGTAAATAGATTATATGGAAATAATCTTATTATTTGAAATATGTTCTTTTCCAAGGGTTTATTTGCTTATTTATTTTAATAAGGAGATTTATTGTTAAAAATTAGATTTTTCCAACTAATAATTTATTTTATTAAAACTATTGAGAATAACTTTTATTTTTAAAAATTATTTAATTTCACAAGATATTTCAACATTAATAAGAAATGAGAATTTAGCATGTTATTTATGTTGGGAAAATTTAAAAAAATCAATGTCAGTTTAATAGAACATTGTTTAGCTTAAATTAGTATTTATAAAGTGTTAAAACAAATTAGCAACACTTTCGTTTTAGAAAATTAGCAACACTGGGCAAATGGATCCAATCTTAACTCATTTAGCCCAAACAAGATGAATTTGAGATGAGAAACATACGTATAAGTTTCCCACACATATTTTCATTCCCGTAAACCAGAAAATAAAATTCTCTAAGTCCCAAAACCCTAGTTATCAAATTTCCCAAATCAAAGCTAGAAATCATAGGGCTTTTGATCGGTTCAAGTGTATGTTGATAAAAGGTAATCTCTTTCACCTATCTATGCATCTATTTGTTGATTAATTTCAATTTTAATTTTTGATTTTAATCGTTCATCTCTAATCTTTGAATCTAGCCTAGGTTGAAGCTATATTATTAGAAAGGCATAGGAGGTTCCAAGCTATAATCTTCCATTTCGGATTTGTTTAGGTGAGTTTATCTCACAATTTCTAGTCTAAAATAGATGTTGTTGTTGATATTTGAAATTGTTTGAATCTATAGTGAATATGATCTCAATATAGTGTCGAATTCCTTGTCACTTTGAATTGATTCTCTGTTTACCGAAAACCTACTTTATATAATCAAGTTTTGCATCCAATTGTACATGTTTACATGCTTGCATGATTGCTAAATTCGATACCCCAGACCTCTAGGGGATGGACAAAGGAGAAATGGACGAAATTTGATCGTCGGGGAGCCACCGGAGCTGCTTGGGAATCAACCCAGGCGACACAACTGGTGGACCGGCCTACACGACCGTTGCACCGGTCGCAGCATGAGGTTGAGCCCCAGGCTGTGTTGCATTTGTCCTCGATCGCTTCCGTTTGTCGCCCGTCTATCCGATTGATCTTCTTATGTTGTCTGCGTGATTTTGCTATTGCATTTCATGTCAATTTCATTGCCTTTTCTGGCTTTTAATTTGTGAACTAGTAAATTCATTTTGGTGTTCTATACAATAGAATTTCTCTATGGGTCTTAGGAGTAATACACAACTTTCGATGCACGTTTTCAACTTGGATTTATAAAAAGCTGATTTCTAGGTCAAACCATTTTATCAAAATCTTTTTAAGTGTAAATCTAATTTCTATATAAATAGTTTTATAAATATATATATATATATATATTATTTATTTTCATTAACAATGGTTTTTAAAGATGATGTAGAGCAATGGTTTAAAGTGCACTTATATATATATATAATCTAGCTTATAAACCAATATTTTACAAGAATATTTTTCAAGTGAAATCTTTTATAAAATTTCACGACATCGATCGAATGAGGAATTGATTTAAACGGTTAAATAAAACGAGTGGTATGAAACGCTCGCGTTTGTTTTATCGGTTAATTCCCGGACTTGTTCGACCGAACCATTAATACACATAGGTGGAGTTTACTATCTTATGATAAACATTTAAGTAAACCTATGTGGTATGAGACACATGGTCGTTACCTATTCGGTTGCTATATGAAAGTACATAACACTTATATTGACAAGTTGATGACTCGCTCTTGGAGTTTATAGGACGGTTCCTATCTTGGAGTTTATAGGTCTCGCACCTATCTTGGAGTCTATAGGTATCGCATCTATCTTGGAGTTTTATAGGCCCTCGCATATCTTGGAGTTATTATGGGAATTATACCCATCTTGGAGTTTATAGACATATACGTCTATCTTGGAGTTACATGCATGTAGGTGAATTTATTCACCATCTTGGAGTTTGGTGCCTTTTTCTCTTTTTTATGAGATTCCTGGATTTCTATTTATGATTTCTGGATTATCACCAAATATTTTCAGGGATTTTGCTTGTAGAAGCTATCTTGAGTTTTGATATTTGGTAATTTCATTATTGAAGTTTGAAGGATGCTTGATATGTTTTGATACATGACTTGATGACTATATTTGAGATCAAGTTCATTTTATCTATTATTCATCTTGCTAACTCATTTGTTTTAGCCTAGACTAACCCATTTATTATTTTATAATACTCGGGTCAGACCAAGATGTTTCAGATCCTTCAGCTTGATGTTATAGAGTGGACGTCCTATAAGTTAACTAGTTGTTTACTTTTGTCATCACTATGTATATATTGATGTTATGATGTATCTTATGTTGAGCTAGACTCCTTTTACGTACATATTCGTGTCTTTGAAATGTAGTACTTTTGTATTTATGTAGACTACATCTTGTATTTATTCATGTCTGTTCAGATTTGTATCTATTGGTATTCCGCTGTGTTTAATCTGTGATTCTATGATTTGTATTTATCATATGTTGTTTTTGATTTTTATTATAGCCATCGTAGTTTTGTTTTAAGCCTAAATTGTATATGTCGATTACACTTGATTAAAGTAATGTATAACATATTAATCGACGTATCGATGCTCGCTTAAAGTAAAATTCACGGATGGTCGCTCCTAACTAGCCCTATTCTCTGCACTAACAGGCAATATTACTTTGCAATACACTTTGGTAGTGTGGGTCTCGGGGTGGGGCGTTACAGTAGTCCTGGAATGAAACTCCACATTTAGTAGTAACACCCATACTTATAGGTACAATCACAGTTCTTTAAGATAGTTGTAATACTCACAGCCTTAGTTAACTAAGCTGCATCAAGTTAATCATCAGTTTCTTATATTGTGTTTGTGATTTCTTTAAAATTGGAACATGCTAAAATCAGCGTGCACCAATATATAAACCAATTTACCATATATACATCTTTATTGAAGGTTTTAATGCAGTTGACAGTTTATTAGATCATAAAATAATAGGAATCCCTACTTGTTAAGTTGTTTATAGTAGTTCAGTGTGTTTTCATAAGCTTGTTTCACACATCTGGACTTACCTTACGTAAAAACAGATTGGAAATTATTTGCTTAGTTCATTTAATTATCATATATATTATATAATGCAGTTTAAACAAGTTCTCATCGTTGATTATTACTTATCTATTGGTAATAAGCTTTTCCGAAGAAATGATCAACTGCAACACTAGTTATTTATGGTAGTTCAGTTGTTTATGGTACTTGCCTCGTCATTTGTATTGTAATATTTTGTTAGCACTAATTATGTAAACTTCTCTATGTACAAAAATAGATTTTATATTAACTTGGTTGTCTTGAAACTACTGTATCTATACGATTATGGATTCTGTGTGAACGTGGTTATTTTATTTAAAATATTTTGCATCAAATTGTTTGTACATCATATTTCATCATGTGATTAATGTGTTTTTCGGTTGTTTGAGTATAATAATAATATAAGTGATTATTTGTTTCATACCGAGTATGTTATTTATTACTTTACAATATAACCTATAAACAAAATGAAGTGGAAACTGAACGAGCTACCACAGCGAGGAAAATTAGCACAGAACATCAAAAAATTTTAGTAGCATTTAATAAGCGCTACATAAATAATAGGCAAAAAAAAACGCTACCACATATATATGGTGGCAGATAAAAACCGCTACAAGATATATATTGTGGCAAAAAAACATTACGAAATATATATAATGACATTTATAAAATGCACAGTAAGGTTTGGGTTTTAGTTGATTCTTCTTGTAACACCCCACAAAATTGAATGAGAAATTAAATAATTAAAATAAGGTAAAAACGATAATTTAATAAATGTAGGAATTTTACCACGGGAGTTGAACCATTGCGTCCCTGGCGATTTTTTGAACAATTTTCATATACAATATGTTGAAATCGAAGTTAAAATGAAAAAGTTATGGATATTTGAAGTTTTCAAATTTAAAATTTAAATATTTGAATTTGAATTTAAAAGTTTAAAATATGAATGTTTGAATTTGAAAAGTTAACATAAGAAGCTTAAGGGTTAAGTAGGATTAAATGTTAACGTGTGATTAATTGGATTAATTAAGTCAAGAAATATAATGGTTAACGTTATAATTAATTAAGTAAACATATAAATGAAAAAGAAAACAATGGTCCGATTAAAAGGGTCGGTCTACTGCCTCACTTGGGTAAGTCGACCTCTAGTGGTCGACCGTCTAAGGAGGTGCGGTTGACTGGTGGTGAAGCCTGGGTACTAAAAGCCTAGACCAGAACGGACCAGATTCATCAGTTTTAAATCCAACGGCTATGGTTTCTTTCCACCTCTATACACTATGGGAAAACCGCATCGGACGACAGATATGCTCCATTGTATGATTGCATATCTATCTGTTGTTAAATCCTGTGCCGTCTCATTTCACATCAGACCATAGATATGCCCCGTCGTCTGATATGCACTAACAAAACCAAGAAAAACCATATGTTGTCTAATGTTGTAGTATCATTTCTAGACTATTATACAACATATATATATTGACTGATATGCATACCGATTATGCTTATATTATATTTGCAAAATTAAATAAATGAATCGCAATTTTATTTAAACAAATATTTTATTTCAAATCGAATTCAAATGCAATACAACTTTCACTATCACTCACATATATGCAACTTTTCTCTACACTCTCCTATATAACCTTTTTTTTACTCACTCGAGTTTATTTTTGATGCATTGACCTTGATTTGCTTGCTTCAGCTTGTTTCCAGCCATCTCCTATACCTGTCAAATAAACAATGCAAAAAAATGGAAAAGGAAACAAACCTAAATTGCATAATTAAATTGAATTTGAATATATTAATGTTGCCTCAGTTCATGGTTTTGTTTTCTCTTCATGTTTTAAACAGGGACAAATATATATGTGCACGGACAACTTATGATATGCACAGTGTATCACTGTGAATATCACAAGGCCGGGCATCGATTCAATCTTACGAACTGTTGCATAAACAAGTAAAGGCACAAGCACATGAAAGTGCACAAACCAGATTAACCACCAACATTCACGATATATACATACATATGTATGTATATACATGGAAATTCAAAGTAAAAAACAAGTTTCAATAATTCAACAATATGGAACAGTGAAGATCAAAAAGAACAAAAAGTGCCAGTGTGCACTACCTTGAACAGGGCGTTGTAGTGCACCATCAAACCAAAGCAAAGCACCATCAAACAAAGCTTCAAAGTCACAAAACAAAATTGACCGCATATAAAAGAGTTAAACCAAAATCATAGGTTCAAACATGTTAGTACTTGAACAAGTGCCACAAATTGAATAATAATAAGTCCATATCACTAACAATATCACTGCCTTGAACAAGTGCCACAAATTGAACAAGGCACAAACTAAACAAGTGCCACAAAATTGAACAAGTCACTAACACTAACCACAAATTCGAACCACCAACATTCATACACACACACACATATACATACATACATACATACATATGTATGTATGTATATACATGGATGACATTGGAATCAAAGTGCACAATTTACCTCGACCGATAGTTGAACTTACTGCAAAGTACTAATCTAAGTAAAAAACAAAGTGTAGACAACAATGCAACATGTGAACAAGTATCAGTTGCAGGCTAAACCATAGAACAAGGCTATACCATAGAACACATACATACATGTATGCATATATATACATGGATGAACCAAGATAGCATAACTAATATACACATATACATATATGTATATACATGTATATATGTACATAGTGAGCAATAGGAAGTTCAAACCATATAATTAGTAAACAGAACATGAAGTAAAGGCACAAGCACATGAAAGCGCACAGGAAAATGTATATAAGAAACCAAAGCACATGAAAGTAATCAAACATAACAACATGAAGTAAAGGCATAAGCACATGAAAATGCACAAACAAGTAAAGGCACAATCATATGAAAGTGCACAAGCACATAAGTTCAAGTATAAGTATAGTGAGCAATACGCATATAAACATATACACACACATACATATATACATGTATATATGCAACACATGTTCAGTGTTGAAGTGCACTGCCTTGAACAAACAGTTACAATCAACACTACCTTGCACAACAAGGTCCATCATAACAATCCACTAACTCAGACATGAAGTCAAGAGCACATGGTCAGGAAACATAGTGAAAAACTAGGTCCAACATAGCAATCAAATTAGCAAACGAAAACCAAAGCAAAAATTCAAGAATCAGAAAATCATCAAGATCGTTCAAACATAAATCGACAGCCGAGAAAAATAATTTGAAAAATTCAAATCGAATCGTATATTCACATATTAAGGAAATAAATTCCTATATAACAAACCCAAATCATCATTGGCCAGAGATTAGAAGTCGAGAACAATATAAATCGAAAGGGACATAAATCATACCAATATCAATCGAAGAACACTCGACAAGGAGGATCCCAACCATCAATAGTCAGTAAATTAAAGTACGCAATCTACAAGGAAGGAAGGGAGAATGGTGATTCGAAGCTTAACTTTCAAGCAGCGGCTTTCATAAAACCCTAATTTTAGAACGAAGATGAAAGAGGCGGCTTTGATTAGGAAACCCTAAGTTTATCGAAGAATATCGACGGGATGGGAGAAGGCTAGGGTCGGCAGAAGGCGATGGCTAGGAGGAGGGATAGGCGAAGGCGGTGAGGAAAATAATTGAAGGAACAAACGCCATTTTTTTCTCTAGAAATGAAAGAAAGAGGGGGAAATAATTGAAAGAACGCGACCACGGAATAATCTAGGCAACATTGAAAGGGAAACCAAAATTTTGATAAGGAGCCAAAATGAAATTTATGATAATTTCAATCAGACAACAGATAAAATGTTGTCTGAATGACGTGGATGAAATCTCAATAGAACAAAGATTTCACGGGCTATGACATACAATAGATGGTTTTTCCATGTGTTGTGTGAAATAGTGGTAAATATTGGGATAACAGCAAATCTACCATATGTTGTGTGATCGTCATTGTCTGATTCACTTTGTGGCATAGTGATAAATA
This sequence comes from Allium fistulosum, assembly GCA_030737815.1. Taxonomy (NCBI): domain Eukaryota; kingdom Viridiplantae; phylum Streptophyta; class Magnoliopsida; order Asparagales; family Amaryllidaceae; genus Allium; species Allium fistulosum. The sequence goes on along the minus strand of CM060903.1, from coordinate 705,228,525 downwards.
GATCCCTAAACCCCTGCTTTTCCTTCATAAAATTTTGGGAACGCTAGCGAAGCTCCGTCGAAATCTCTTCCCTTAGGGTTTTAGAAACAATAAACTTTTCTAGGGAAGATCTAACAGAGAATTGGGAGCGGTAGAAATTAGATTTCTTCTTTTCTTCTTCTTCTTTGGGTTTCAGAATCGGTTAGAATTTTCAGAAGGAGATCTGAAAAAGCATTAAGTACGGTGGAATCAAATCTAGTCAAGAAGAAAACAACTCTCCATGAGTGGAAATATCAAGTTTTTCACATTTTTGTAATTGAATAGTAGTTATTTGGATTTGATGTATGCCTTGGGAAATTTTGGTAAACGAAAACATAACACCTAAAACCTCCAGAATTTCCCTAAGTAGATATCAATCTTTATATATGTTGGAATTATAATTGTTTTTGGTATGGATATATAAGAATCCAATTAACTGTTACAATTAGGTAATCTATGGTCAATTTAACGTATTTTCCCTCTTGTGAATTGAAGTGTTAAAGGTTTCAAAAAAAAAAGAAATGGCATGTAGATTATGAATTGAACTTTATGTAATTTGCACCGCCTATTTCTACCACTTAAATAAATAAGGAATTCATTTCTCACTTCAAAATGTTGTACACGAAGGTTAAATTGAACATAGGCGATCTAATTTATTGTGATATGTTCTTTAAAAGCAGAAAAGGGATTCTGGTGTATTAATATGGAACAAGTGTAGATATTCTATGTTTGTACAAATTTATTTTACTTGGCTATAGTAGTAGAAGTTCATGTTGGAATTGTAGATTTATATGAGATTGATATTTCAAAATACCTTATAAGTGAATAATTATTGAATTGTTACACGTAATGATTAGACCCTAAATTCCACATGTGTATACACACACAGATATATATATATATATGTATTTGTGTGTTATCCAACATTTTTACACGGCTATATCTGAACTGATTGGACAAGTTAGACTCGACTGTTATCAAGGCCAGTAAGCCCAGAGCGATGATTGTGGGGTCCAAATCAAGTACAGATGATAATATAAAGCCATGATCGAACTGAATTGAGAGATATGCTATACAAAACGTTCTAAGTATGGAATATAGTCTAATCCAGAAAAGGAATCGAGTACGATCCCTCTCTACCAAAAGGATCAGATTACTTCAGCAAGTGCAACTCAATGGAAAATAATCGATCTCTCAAGATCTAGAGGTAGATACACATGAAACTTTGGGAACAAGATGTGGAGACCCTAGGGAGTCCACCCTAGGGATCACACCCCAAAAGAAGCAAGCAAGAGGGATCGGCCCTCTTCCCTCTAGAGGGATCGGCCAGAATTAGGCAACATCACACATTGCAACAATGATCGATCAATAACTCAACATCTATAGACCCAACCAACTTGAAACTTGGAGGACAAGTGCAACACAACATGAAGAACCCCTCATAGGGACCGCATCCCCTAACTCCTCTAAAATAGGGATCAGCCCTGATCCCTATTTCTTGGGATTTGGGTCATGCGATCCCTCCTATGGGACCTTATGGATCTAGTGAGCCTTCTGTCGAATTTTTAGGGAGATATTTTGTCGTCTTCCTCTATAAATACAGAATTGATTGTTTATTTTCGAAATCTTTACGCTGCTTATTGCTTTGTACTCTTTTGTAATTAAGGATTTTCGTCTAATCCCTCCTGTATTCAGTTTGCAAAGTTATTAATAAAGTTATCTCTTCAAAGTGGACATAGGCAAACAACGTTGAACCACTAAAAATTGTCGTGTCTCTGTTATTGGCTTGTTTCTTATTATTTTACTGCTATATTCTCTATGTTTACATTTATTATTCTTTATTTAATCCTCCATAAAATCTCTATTGGGTGTTAGTGCCAATTTTTGGTGCAAATATTTTGGTGCTTTCACTGGGAACCAAGATTCTCAGCTTCATTTGGATCCCTTTGCTGCTGTTGGATTGCACAAATCCAAGGAAGAGATGCGGAATTATTTTCAAATAGTTTATCCGTTCTATTCAGATCTGGAAAAGTCTAAGGAAAATTATCAACAATGGTTAGGAACACCATATCTATCTCTCAAAACGCAAAAGGAAATGAGAATGTTAGCATCCAACAAGGAGGCTAGAGTAATCTACCAGTAGATGTTAATGCAACCAATCCAGTTGCTGTCCAGAATCCAGCTGATTCCCTCATAAGAGATGATTTCCAGAATCCGGTGAGAGAGCTCATGGATAGTCGCCGACAGTTGAACCAGCAAATTCAAGCCAATATCGATCTAATGAATCAACTCAAGGATCAACAACGTGGGAAAACTAAAAGGGAGCCAACTCCCTATTCTGTATCGGAAAGCTCAACTTCATCAGATGACCATCACAGGCGTAGACGTCGCAGAACCGATGGACATTGGGCAGAAGCATCTGGATATCGATATATAACCACTCTCGGGCTGCCAGGACCGATCGGACCCGATCCCTTTATAGTGACTAGGGCCAATCCCTCCTCTAGAGGAGGAGCCTTACCTTTTTCTAATGGAATTCGGATTGGACCCACCGCGGTTGATCTGGATGTTGGAGTTCAAGTTAATACAAATCGGTACCTCTCTGGAATGACGATGATGTGAACGCACGTGACGCACATCAAGAGGATGTTGAGCTAAAAAGGCGTGGAATGGCCCATAGATGTCGCCCGGACCATTCACATAAGGTGGAGCGGGACTACCGCTTGGCTCCAACTATCCAAACGCCGGACTTGATGGCTATGATCAAGCAGCTAGTAATGGAGAGCTAAGGCTTGATTAATGATGATTGGGGGATCTCGAGAAGTTGTATCTCATTCACTGACAATATCCTACACGCGGAGTATCCAAGGAGATTCAGCATGCCGTCGATGCCTGCCTACGAGGAAAAAACCGACCCCAGGCAGCACATCATGAGATATGAATGGTTGATGTAGTCCGCACGAGTTGATGACCAAACAAAATGCAGATGTTTTCCTATTACTCTCTCTGGCATAGCAACGATGTGGTTTATGAAATTACCCCCACGGTCAATCTCTAAATTTGACGATTTGGCAACAATATTTGTGGAGCAATTCTGTATGCACGCAACTCGCCCTAAAGATGTAATGTCTCTACCAAGCATGATCCAGGCTCTGGGAGAATCGCTGAAAGACTACTTGGAGAGATTTCATATAGCCGTCACAGAAGTTAGTAATCTGAATGACCATTCAATATTGATAGTGGTAACAAGAGGGATTGACCCAGAATCTGACTTTAGCGATTGGTTAGCTGGCAAACATCTGTAACGTTGGAGTGTTTCTATGCAAAAGCAGCTCAGTATTTGAGGAATGATGAAGCTAGACGATCTAGGAAGAAGAATGTTATGGAACCGAGTTAAAAGGGAGTGCAGAGTAACATTGCAGTGAAACAGTCTGGGAGAGTTTCGGGAAAGTTCAAGTAAATGTCCAAAATAAATTGAATCAGCAAAGGAAAGACGGTGATAGGAACCGAGAACGAAAGAGGGATTCTAGAAGAGGAAAGTCAAGGATTCCAATGTATGATACCTACACCCCACTGAATACATCTCTAGAGATTGTCTACTTGCCTACATGCAATACCATGCAGAATAGAAGGCCATCTCCGAAAGAGTCGACGGAGAAACAAAAGAAGACTGGAAAATATTTCCGATTCTGCGAATGCTATGGTCACAAAACAAATGAATGTAGGCATCTCCGGGATGTTATCGAGAAACTGATTCGAGAAAGAAAACTACAGCAGTTTGTTAGAGCCTCGCAGGATGGAGGGCAGGGGACATCTGATCCCAACCAAGGACAAGCGCCGCAAAGGGCTTAGGAGCCTGCATGGACTGTTGGAAGATTAGTGATCAATACAATAGCTGGAGGACCACAACCAGTTGATAGGAGCTAGCGCGATATAGAGCGCTATGCTAGCGCAATCAAGCATATGAATTTTGAGTGTTTTTCAAATACAGAAGATGGGGCTCCTGCCAAACAGCAGCGTATAATGGAAGATGACAATGTATTCAGAAACAGAGATATAGATAAGATCGAGGCACCAATGATCAACCCAATGGTCATTTTGGTCATGATCGGCCACGCCTTAGTGAGGAAGATCTTGATTGACTACGGTAGTTCCATGAATATAATTTTCAAAAAGGATTATGATCAAATGAGGATGGAAGCCAAGGACTTGAAACCATCTAAAGCCCGCATCCATGGCTTTAATGATGCTAGGACCGAAGCTTTCAGTTATGTTGAATTGTCCGTGGAGTTGGGAGAAGGTGACCACACGAGAGTGCGGATGTTGCCGTTTGTTGTGTGAGATGTGGACTCCCCGTATAATGTTTTTTTGGGTCGACCAGCCCTTGCTGAATTCCGAGCAGCCATTGCCCCTTGGTGTCTTACTTTAAAATTCTCAATTGATAATGGCATGGGAGTTGTACATGGAGATCGGATGATTGGACGTGTCTGTTATGTGGCTTGAGAGATGCTCAACGAAAAGAGAAGGGAAAGGATGTAGAGAAGCCTCTCTGCATCCAAACCAATGGAGATTAGCAACCAGCATATGGACCTTGGCTCGGGCATTACAGCTAGTTCTATAAAGATATAGATCCGCGAGATGATGAGGAGGAGACAAAGAAAACAAGGTTGCACTGGCTGAGTTGACAATTGACATCACGGTCAACCACGATGACCCATCGCGGGTCTTAAAGATCGGATCACAGCTCAGCCCCCGATGATGAAGGAACTTGCTAGTTTTCTCCGAGTGAATCATGATGTGTTCGCTTAGACCCATTCTGACATGTGTGGGATCTTGCCTACCATTGCGAGCCACACATTAAATATTGACCCGAGGTATGTCCCGGTGAAACAGAAAAGGCACGACATTGATCCGGAGAGATCTACCGCTCTTAAAGAGGAGGTGGATAGACTAAAAAACAATGGGTTTATTCGCGATGCCCTCTACCCGAACTGGGTATCTAATCCTGTACTTGTGAGGAAGGAAAATGGAAAATGGCGGACATGCGTTGATTATTCAGACTTAAGGCATGCCCTAAAGACAGCTTTCCCCTTTCGAGGATCGATCAAATGTAGACTCAACCACAGGACATGAGTTGCTATCTTTCATGGATGCATACTCTGATATAATCAAATCCCGATGCACATACCCGATCAGAAGCACGCCAGTTTTATTACCAACATTGGATTGTACCGCTATATGATAATGCCATTCAGGTTAAAGAATGCTGGAGCGACCTATCAACACCTAGTTAACCAAATGTTTAAAGATCAGATTGGAAAGACGATGGAGGTCTACGTGGATGATATGCTCGTGAAGTCACAGCGATCAAGCAACCACATTAGAGACTTAGCAGAAATGTTCGATATCCTTCGATATTACAAATTGAAGATCAATCCTCTAAAATGTTGTTTTGGCGTTGCATCAGAAAAATTCTTGGGATTCATTGTCAATGCTCGCAGAATCGTAGCTAATCCTGAGAGGATTCGAGCAATTCGCAAAATCCAAGAGTCAAAGACTATCAAACAAGTACAGAGCCTATGGGAAGGTTGCCGCCCTAAGCTGGTTTATTTCCAGAGCTATTGATAAATGCATTCCTTTCTTCGACTTGATTAGAAGAGGGTAAAAGAATTTTGAATTGACGTAGGACTGTGAAGACGCATTCCAAGCTCCGGTGAACCACTTAGAGAGGCCTTCCATCTTGTCAAAGCCGGTGGATCATGAAGACTTGTATATCTACTTGGCTATGTCGGTACATGCTATAAGTGCCCAACCGTTTCACGAGGAGAATCAAATTCAAAGACCGGTCTATTATGTTAGCAAGCAATTAAAGCTGAAAGGAACTATCCAAAGATAGAGAAATTGGCATACTGCCTGTTAATTGCATCACGGAGGCTCCACCCCTATTTTCAGGCTCACCTCATCAACGTCTACACCAATCAGCCGTTATGACAGGTCCTACAAGGACCTGAGATGTCTGGAAGGTTACTCAAGTGGAACATCGAGCTGAGCCAATTTGACATTACCTATCTCCCTCGGAGAGCCATCCAGGGACAGGCACTGGTGGACTTTATAGCTGAGTTCACTGCACAAGCTGATCTCCCAGAGACCAGTGAAGCCCCTACATCCGATGGAAAATATACACCGATGGAGCCTCTAAAGATCGTTGTTTTGGAGCCAAAGTTGTACTAGTAACTCCAGAGGATCGATCAATTTGCTACGCTTTGAAGCTTGACTTCCCTACAACGAAAAACAAAACCGAATATGAAGCTCTGATTGTTGGATTCAAACTTACCAGAGAACTGGGAATAAAATCTCTTGAAATGTTTTGTGAGTCCCAGTTGGTGGTATACCAAGTCAGGAGAGATTACTAGGCTAAAGGACAACGAATCCCTCCATACCTTATATGAGTCCAACAACTATTAACTGACTTTGAGTATTATGACATCACACACATTCCCTGTGATTAAAACAATGAGGCCGACTCATTGGCAAAGTTTGCTAGCATTGGGAATGCACAACAAATAGGCTTGGTTCCAGTCGAAATACTAGATGCTTCAAGCATAAACCAGATGGAAATCGACTAGGTACTAGAGACAGAGCCTGAGAAGGAGACGTGGATGATTCCGATTAAGGCTTATTTGCTACGGGGAGCCCTTTCCTAACGAAGGAATGAAAGATGACAAATCCTCTATAAAGCTTCACGATATATCATTCAGGAATGAGTCATGTATAGAAAGAGTTTTTCCATTTCCCTGCTCTAGTGTATCGCTCATGATGAAATAAAACAAGTCCTAAGGGAAGTTCATGAAGGGGAATGTGGCGATCACATAGAGAGACAAACTCTAGCAAAGAAGATACTCCATTATGGGTATTACTGACTGCCAATCGGGATGTTGCTGATTATGCTAAGCGATGCGACAAGTGCCAGATGTATGCAAAAGTTTCGAGAGCTACGTCGACGAAAATTACACAAATGGTCAGTCCATGGCTGTTTTCTACATAGGGCATAGATATTATCGGTTCCTTACCGATCTCTAAAAGTGAAGTACGCCATCGTAGCAGTTGATTACTTCACCAAATGAGTCAAAGCAGAACCTTTAACCATGATCACGACGAAGAAAGTAATCAACTTCATTGTATGGAACATCATCTGTCGTTTTGGCCTTTCACAAACCATTGTAACTAATAATGGAACCAATTCAACATTGCTGAATTCAAAGACTTCTGTTATCGGCATCATATTGAAAAGAGATTTGCGGCAGTTGCTCACCCTCAAGCCAATGGATAAGTTGAAGCTGTGAACAAAATCATAAAGTCCATTCTGAAGAAACGTTTGGAAAAGGCTAGTTGCAAGTGGGTGGATGAACTCCTAACAGCATTATGAGCTTACAGAACCACCCACAAGTCTGCGACTGGCCATACTCCATTCGCTCTTGCTTACGGCTCCAAAGCCATCATTCATGTTGACTAGAAGTCCCTTCTCATCGAGTGACCTACTACGACCCCAGAATGAATAGAGATCTCCTCTTAGAATCTCTAGACTTAGTAGATAAGAAGAGCGAAGAAGCTAATTTGAGGGCAGCTGCACATCGACATCAAGTCGCCTGATACTACAACACTCAAGTCCGACCTAGGACCTTTGAAATCAGCGATCTTGTCTTGAAATGGGTTTTTCCTATCCCGTAACACATGAATCCTACTTGCGAAGGACCGTATGTCATTAAGCAGAGGCTTGGAGAAGGAACTTTCAAGCTAGTGACTGTTGATGGCGTCACACTCCCAAGGGCGTGGAATAGCGAGCATTTACGATGCTATTTCACTTAGTTTACTCTTTTTCATTCAGTTGTGTTTAATTTCCGAATTTGCTTTAGCATTTGATTTTCCAGATATGTAATAAGACAAATTATGTCATTTCTATCCATTTGGAAAATAAAGTTTGAAATTTCCTTAATATCTGTGATTGTTATAGCATTACATATTAGTTATGATACCCGACTATCTAATATTAACATTACACGAGCTCTAAACAAAATAAACGTGATTCGACCATTCATTCGGTGATCCTCGCTCACAGCCCGATGGGCAGAGTACCCAATGAGAAATGGATGTGACTTGACAATCTGATAATCAAATTAATCCCACCAAGTGATGGGACAGACATGAATCAAAAAGCGATTGTAACACGACCAATCTCTCTCCAAGTTAAACCCCGGGCTTAGGGGCAAATCAATCAATTAAGGAAAGTACAGTTCGACTATTTTTGGGATAAATCCAAGTCCCCAGAGTGTGGACTGGAGTATAAACACAAATTAGGTGTGATTCGACCACCTGCCAACAGACTCTTATCCATAGAGTGTAGATATGAGTATAAACAAATAGATGAATACGATTCGACCACTCACTATTCCATAAAATTCTGGCCTGATATCGACAGGAGGAGTATAAATTCACTAAAGATGGAATTCGACCATCCATATCTAACTCCTCTAACCCAAGACTGGGGGTAGGAGTATAATCACTTAAGCCGCTGAATTCGACAACGTAGCACTAGGGCTTGAGCCATATGTTTGGTACAGCTTGAGGCCACGACCACATGGAGGCCTTGGTAAAATAAACCGAAGATTGTCCTAATCAATGAGCAACAAATTGCAAATACACCGAATGGGAAAGTAAAAGCTCGTCACTCAAACAAAATTCACATAAGTGTTCAACAGAAAACAGAGAACTTTTATTTACATATTCAACTTGGAAGTCGCAGTATAAGTTTATCCAAAAGCAGGGGCCTTACCTGCATAAACACGGCCAACAAAAAGAAAAATAGTTACATAACCTGTATACAAACTAAGCCGACTTGACGACTACTTCTTTTGCTTCTTTTCCGTCTGAGTTTTTTGGGAGTTGACCCACTCGAGCCTCCGTCTGTTCCTCTTTTCGATCCCTTACCACTGCCTTTACTGCCTTTAGCAGGAGAGCTTTCAGATGATGGAGGGAGTCGGGAACCGACCCACCGGGTGGAATGACTTATAGTAGGATGAGGTTTGGATCATCGATATCCACATCAACAGGCTCAGTTTTGGCCTTCTTTTTCAGCAACTCCTCCCTCTTGTTGCTCTCCTTCAAGCTGAGCTCATCAGTGTGTTCGGAGGCACACGTGATCATAACATCATCAGATTCATCTTGCAACGATCGATCGTCGCCCTCTTTGTCGGTAAGATCTCCAATAAATTGAGCATCGGGCCCTGGAATGTCAGTAGCCATTGGATTGTTAGTAAGTGTTGATTGTTGCTCCATTATGGCACCACTTCCCGAAGTTTGACCGAGAGCCGAGAGACCTACATATTTGTAGGAACAAGCGAATAAGCCCAGAACTATTGGGCATGAAGAACGAAACCTCTCGAGTAATGAAGAATAGAGCGGGATACCTGCATCTGGCTAACTTTTGGTTGTTGCTGGAGTGCTCCCTTCTTGAATAGGAGTCAGCGCCTTTGATTTATAACTAGGTCTATCAGGATCATAGCTTAGGTCTTGTCCCGGGCCAAGAGAAACTGATGCACTGGATGGTTGAAGTAAAGAGGAATCTTTTGGGATCAGACCCTGAAGCTTCAGCGATGTCTTTTCCTTTGCCAGAAGGTGCCAAAATATCAAAGTATCTCACCTTGCAGTGGCGAGATCTAAAGGTTCGGATCCATGTAGAATTTCTCGCACTAGTTTCTCCTCATCAAAATTGGCTTCGTCGAGAGTCCTCTTCTTCATATCGATGATGTATTCCCAAGCCTCGCCAAGCGATTCAAGGTAACTCTCTCCTAGAAAGCTTAAGTCGCAGTGGATAAGGACCTTAGCATTGCATTCAACGATTAAAGGATCAAACATGTCCTTGATCTCATTCTAGCTAACCTCTTTAGCATCCTCCAACTGGACTTTAATTTGCCCTCTAACTTTATTACGGCCAGCTTCCCTTGCCTCTTCCTTGAGGACTTCAATTTGAGCGAGTTGCTCGTTAATTTTAATTTTTAGCTCCCGAGCCTCGATGGCCTCTTCACGATACTTTTGAGACTCCTCTTGAGCCTCAAGTTTTTCTTCCTTCTCTTTCTTAAGAAGCTCTTCAAGTTCATCAATACGGTGGGCAAAAGTGTCTTTCTCTTTTTGTAGTGTGTCCTTCTCCAAAGCAAGCACGCCATTGCGGCTAAGGACGGTGTCCAGCTCCTTTTTGTGAGCCATTTCCAGACAATTAACCGCTTTGGATGTTTCTTTAGCACTCTTCTCTACCGCGGTTAACTTCGTAGTCAACTCCATGATCTTATCATCTTGGTGTTTGATTATGTCTTTATCATGGATCACCTCCAGCTTAAGGCAATCGATTTCATGTTGCCTTTCAACAGACACCTTAGAAATTTTCTTAGCTAAGTGTTGGAGTGTTTCATGCTGCACAAAAACATCGTTGACACACACAAGCGAAATCGCTTTAGCACTCCCTAGAATTGTATGGATAGAAGGAAGAAACTTTAGTCCATTAAGGTAGATTTTTGGAAATTTGACCTTAAGTTCGGCCAACAGTTCAGCTGTAGAGGCCACAGAAACTGTAGTAGTTTAGGTAGGCTCAGATGACACAATAGGACGTTTGTTCAACCCGTGGTCGCGAGGCCATCGAGACCTAGATGAACCTGAATGATGCTCGAGTGGCACATCAGTTGTCCCCCCTTTCTCGACGCCTGCTTGAGTCCGAACCACGACAGGAGCCATAATGTGTTGAGGAGCCCCTCAAGTGATCAAAGGCACGAGAATGAGACATAGCACCTATAAACCAAACAAGAGCATATAAGCGACAATCAAATTAAGGATAGACAAAAAATTATGCAGTAAAGTGCGTGTGATTGTGAGTGTCCTAGTGTCCCCCCAACGGACCAGTTACTATGGCCTTGCTCATAGGAGTGATTTCTCCTTTGCTAGTGGGAGGAATGTCATCACCAGTCCTGGCGGGAAAATTAAGCCCCCCGACGCTTAAATTGGGAAAGTCAAAGCTCATGGTGTCATCAAGGATCGGGAGACTTGAAAATCCTTCCATCGAATTCTCTAGAGGCTGGAAGGAAGATTCTTCTTCAACAGAGGTGATAGTGAACTTGAGGTTTTTAGCGGTTTTTCTCCTGCAGAGTTTGTAAGCGAGCTTTTTCCCTTTTCTTATTGGGGCATGAGATTGCGTGCCTTGTAATGATTCGACCACAGGCACGTTGTAGACCTACATCATTATTACCAGGCTCATTGGCATCATCACCTCTAATTTCGCCTTCTTCGACATTGTCTTGAGGCTCCTCGACTGGGGGTGGGACAAGGCTATTAGTGTTGCCTTCCCGTTTGACCATGTTTCTTTGCAATGCAACGCTTCCTGGAAGCCTGATGCTGCGACTTTCTTCTAGCAACCCAAAAGGAGATAACCACTCATCGGTTACAAGGGATGTAATGTCCCTGTCCTCAACTAGGGTGGTGCGGATTGCAAAAACCGCCCTTAAATAATTATCACCTTGGGGTCGTGGATGGACACCTGCAAATTTTCAAAGTATTTATTAGTTCAGGATACAATCTGGACTTATGAATTTGAAAATAAAAGTAAGAGCAACACTTACATCCTTCAATCATCGCCCTGCAAAGTCGGGCGAACAACGAACATAGAACCATTCGTGCTTAAAGACACCGAGCTTTTTTCAAGCACCAGTCAGAACGTGATAGTTGGGCGCGGGCTCAAGGAAAGTACAAGAAAGGCTTCCCATTCATCGCTTAAAATTGTAGATGAACCTAATGTCTTTAGGAGATGGTGGGTGGAACAGAACATCCATAAATAGTAAGAAAGTGCCATGAAGAAAAGTATAGCTGTTCGGATGTAGCTAAGCAAGAGCTATTCCTAGATAATTTCATTTCTTGGATAAATGAACTAAAAGGCGGCACACATCCAACCCAGCACATAAATTTAGTACATGTCGTATACCCCTCCGGGGGCAAGTGGGCCCTGTCATTCCTTGATGGGACTAATACATCTCCAAACAGGATTCTTTGTCCAGAGCACAGCTTACGAAGAGCGGCCTCACAAATTCTAGAGGCTTGGGAATCCACCGAGTTATTCAGAAGTACAAAACCCTCTAATCTTTCAGGAGCAGGATTTATCTCTTCCACCGAAAGGATGGGAACATCGGAGAATAGGTTAACTAATGGATTGAGACTCTCTGGTTGCTCAGCTTGGTGTTTGGGAGAATGTCTACCAGATACGGTCGTGGAGCTCGATTCAGCACCTGGATTGTTATGTTATGAAGGTTGACTGGAAGACATCCAGGCTAAATGCCCTGAATGTCTGGAGCCCATATCAACTAAACTCAATAGATAATCAAGATTAGAAAAAATTACCTGTCCCCCTATGCTAATTGTGAACTAGTGTGGTGCAGTGTCGTGCAGTGCAGAGATAAACAACTCAGAATAAAAGCAAAAGTAGTGACGAGATTTTGGATTACGACCAGAGTGACTGTCATCACTGACCGTCTCAACTAGAGTTCCGGTTGTGTAAGCTTCAGGATCGACCATCGACTTGTTGAAGTATAAAATTCATTATTGACGTACTTATGCTAAGTTTCAGTCCATATCTAAGTCCCAGAAGTTTAGTCATTCAATTTCAAGTTTGATATTGGATATGCAAGTCCTGTTGTCCGTTATAGTCATATGTTCAAGTTTATTAAGCCGGGATTGGTTCTGATTGTTCATACAAGTTTATATGGATTGGTTTTCTCAAGTGTTCAAGCTCAATTCAAAGTTCAAAAATTGGCTAAGTCCCCATAGCCGATCCTTTTATCTCAAAATTGCCGATCCCTCTAACGAAGCCAACACAACCGATCCCTCCTTACTCCAAAACATCAACAACCGATCCCTTAGCCAAACACTCCAATACCAATCCCTCCTCAAACTTTCATAACTGATCTCTATGCCATGAACATCTACCATTGATCCCTGTACTTAGTCGTATTCATACTTCCCTCATACATTTACTTCGATCCCTTAGGCAGCACGCAAGACTGATCCCTCTCCTCCACATACATCCTCCAATCAATCCCTTGCTTAACCCATATGCCTCATCTTCCTTAACCGATAGCCGATCCCTTCATCACTAAACATATCGATTCGTCTCCTCTCTATCTAACTGCAAAATTACAACTCCATACACACCAAACCCTAACCCATCTACCAATATGATCGAATCCATGGGCCTCGTCATAGAATTGGAACAAAAGCGAATTGCAATTAAGAAAAAAACCTACTTATGCGTGTTAATGGCAATGGTTATATACGAATTAGGGTATGGTCTCGATTTGAATCAGGGGCTTGGTGATGGAGTCGAATTTCAAGGGGCAATAAGCGGAACAATGGAGATGGTGATTCAAAGGAAAGTGAGGGTTCAGAGGTATGAAGGGAAGAGAAGGAGTCGGTTTTGATAAAAAGGAAGTTGGGTTCGGTTTAGAAAACAAACAAATAAAGTGAAGCGAGGGATGTAAATGTGAGGTGCTAGTTTATATATGGGATATAAGGGATCGGCCTGTATTGTCTTCTCCACGAAGCCAAAAAGATTAAGTCCCCAACAAAAAAAGGGATCGGGTATGATCTATCAACTTGGGATCCAATTCGATCCTTATGTACATATAAAAAAAGGGAAGAAAAGAGGAAAAGGGGTCGGTTAGAAAAATTCTGATCCCAATTATAATAAAAGGGGAAGAAGAGAGAAAGAAGTGATCAGGTATGATCCCTAAGTGAAGAAATGGAAATTCCGATCCCTATTTAAAAAACAATAAAACATAAATGCAATGAAATTGCATCTAATTTAACAAAAATTGGCAACCGCTCGTGAGCGTGCAAATGCATTCAGGAGCAAACGACAAGAACGTGTAGCTGAACGTGCACATGTATATTCTAAAAATTCAATTTTTGAAATCGACAGAAATTGAATTCTCACCTGAAGTTTTCATAGACGAAACTGGATCAGACTGCCAAAGCTTACTAGCCCCTAAAACCTGACACAGATAGCAACTAACGGAATACGATCCTGAATTTATACTATTGGAAATCGACCAAGCATCATGACGATCAAAGGGAGATAAGATAGTTTGGGAAAGTAATTTAATGAAAGGATAACGACTATTCAGAAAACTGGAAGGATTTCTTTCCAGCGACTCTAACTTGGTTCGATTCAAAGCACATCATGTTTAACACAAGACGTACTTTGAGGGGCAAGTGTTATCTGGCATTTTGACCCGGCTATATCCAAACTAATTAGACAAGTTAGACTCGACTGTCATCAAGGCCAGTAAGCCCAGAGCGATGATTGTAGGGTCCAAAAATCAAGTACAAATGATAATATGAAGCCATGATCGAATGGAATTGAGAGATATGCTATACAGAACTTTCTAAGTATGGAATATAGTCTAATCTAGAAAAGGGATCGGGTATGATCCCTCTCTACCAAAGGGATTGCATTACTTCAGCTAAACAAGTGCAATTCAATGAAAAATAATCGATATCTCAAGATCCAGAGGTCAGATACACATGGAACTTTGGGAACAAGATGTGGGGACCTAGGGAGTCCACCCAAGGGATCACACCCCAAAAGGAGCAAGCAGGAGGGATCAGCCCTCTTCCTTTTAGACGGAACGACCATAATTAGGCAACATCACACATTGCAACAACGATCGATCAATAACTCAACATCTATAGGTCCAATCAACATGAAACTTGGAGGAAAAGTGCATCACAACATAAAGAACCCCTCATAGGGATCGCAACTCCCAACTCCTCCAAAATAGGGATTGGCCCCAATCCTTATTTCTTGGGATTTGGGTCATGCAATCCCTCATGTGATCCCTTATGGATCTGGAGAGCCTTCGTCTTCCTCCATAAATATAGACTTGATTGTTCATTTTCGGGATCTTTACACTGCATGTTTCTTTATACTCTTTTATTGCTAAGGATTTTCATCTGATCCCTCTTGTACTCAGTTTACAAAGTAACCACTATAAATTGATGTGTCTCTGCTATTAGCTTGTTTGTTATTACTTTACTGCTATATTCTCTCTGTTTACATTTATTATTCTTTATTTATTGTTCTACAATATCTCTATTGGGTGTTTGTGCCAATTTTTGGTGTAAACAATATAAAATATAACGTATTGATTATAGCGTATTGAATGTGATAATTAGCATTATTGGAATAGTTAAGTAATATTAATAGGTACGAAAGAAGTTAGAGTAAATTAGGGAATTAATCCCTAATTATGGGCGTAATAAGGGGATGCCTTATATGGACTTAATTATTATTCATGTAGGAGGATATATGTATATAATGGATATACATATAAGTTATGACTAAGTTATAGAGATGCGAGGTTAGTCCAAAGCTACATAGAAGTCTGCCCAGTTAAATCTGACTACTGGCGGTGTGGCTTTCCGGACTAATGTGGGAACATTACCTATAATAAATAACTCCAGTGTACGCAAGGTTAGTCTCAATTCTGTAAGGTAAACATGCTCACTAAATCTGGCTACCAGTTCCTACAAATAGTCGTACTAATGTGAGACATCACAAGTGGGTTATGGGTCATAAATTGTGTATTAGCTACGGTAGGTGAAATCCTTAAGAGGGGTCTGCTTCGGTGTTGGCATCAAAATTTGCCACCAACACCCAATTATGTGAAAGCACCAATATCCAATCCAGTCATAGAAATATGAAGAAAAATAAATGAAGAAAAAAATTAAAACAATCAGAAAGCAAGTAATTAGAAACACAAATTTATAGTGGTTCGGCTAACTCTGGCCTACGTCCACTCCAAAGAATTTCCTTTTATTAGCTTATACTGTGGTTACAGTTACAAATCTATGAAATTCAAGAATAAAAATGGCAGAGTATGGCCTAGGTAGAAGATGAAGAGAAGCAAAATGAAGATCCTTTTTTCTGAAGTCATGGTTGCTGTATTCATAAGTGAAACTTCGGCTACAGGACCTTCTTACCCATATAGGCCCACTATAGGGGTCGCTAAGACCAATTCTTCATAAGAAGGGATTGGTATCGATCCCTTCCTCAGCTGATTCCTGGGCAGCGACTCCCATGGTGGATTCTTCATGATGAAATATGCTTAATCTCCAAGTTTCACGTCATTTGGAATAAGGGAGCTCGAGTTATTGATTGTTGAATGTAAGAATGTACTTGTTGCATTAATAAGCGCCGACCCCTATCAATGAAGTCCGCCGATCCAATGCATCCAACCATGTCGACCCCTCCATCTTGCCAAGCTAATGAAGTATACCGATCCCTTTAGAACCAACTATGCTGATCCACGCTTCGCCTCGTCTTTGCCGATACCTCGTGTAACCAGCCATGTCGATCCCTCTGACTCTACCCAGCTATGCTAATCCATGCTACTTCTCAATGCTATCCTGATCCCTCCTACCTCATGAGACTACGCCGATCCCTCTTATGCCATGAGGGTATGTCGATCCCTCTTATGTCGTGAAACTATGCCGATCCCTCCTACTTCATGAAACTACGTCGATCCCTCCTATGCCATGAAGGTACGCCGATCCCTCCTACTTCATGAAACTATGTCGATCCCTCCCATGCCATGGAGGTATACCGATCCCTCCTATGCTATGGGGGCATGCCGATCCCTCCTATGCTATGCCGATCCCTTGGGTTCCAAGCTAACATCCATATTTCAAGCACCCTGCATCGGTTATCTACCAACTCCATCCAACTTTGGCTTCGTGCTATTACCTGTACTTGACTTCCGAGTCATACAATCGTCACTTTGCACTCATCGGCCTTGATAATTGAGAAGTCTGTTGGGTTAAATCTGCATGTATACTGTCTTAGTGAAAGGCGGGTTAACGCTTTGCCCCCCAAAACATACCTTGCGATAGGAAGGCGTGTTTTGAATTGCCTTAAGTCCAATGTTCGAAACCCGTTGATGACCTGTGAACAAATCAATGATTTAGACTGATTTTTAGTAACGACCGTTCGGGACCGTTAATCAAATTCGTAGCCGTCCACGACTGATGATGATCGCACGAGATCATGTGCCGTTCGAGGCGAAGTGTGTTTGTTCGAGATCGTGTGTCGTTCGAGATGAAAGGCGATCGTTCGAGATCGTGTGCCGTTCGAGGCAAAATGTGATCGTTCGAGATCGAGTGTCGTTCGAGGCGAAATGTGATCGTTTGAGATGAGTGTCGTTCGAGGCGAAATGTGATCGTTCGAGATCAAGTGCCGTTCGAGGCGAATGTGATTGTCCAGATGGGACTCAAAATTATCAATGTCGATTTCACGTTCGAGTGAGTTTTATAACCTAGTACCAAAAGAGAAACAAAAACAAAAACTAAACACTACAATGCATGCATCTCTGGGTGCGACGGTTCGTTGTCATCTCAGAGCATGCCTAGGGACCGTTCTTAATCACGTACATGTGTAAGTGACTTAGCCGGTTTATTGTGGAGTTTACTACTTATTCTTTGCCATTCCGATCAATTGATGACAAGTTAACGCCTCGATCCTAGGCAGTTCCCGTTCAATGCGGATGGTGGTTGCTCTTGTTCCACTGCCGCTGCCCGAGTTCTCACGTATTACAACAGCCTACCATTCTGGATATGTCCCTCAATCTCATCCTTTAAGTGCCTGCAGTCGTTGGTACTAAGCCCGTTCAGCTCATGGAACAGACAGTATTTTTCTGATTTCTTTTCATCGTTTGTAGGTTCTCTCCTCATTGGCCTTCGATAGGGGACCTGCCCCCTAGTATTCAAATATATATGTTCCAATGTTTCGGTCAATTCCGTGTAAGAGGTGAATCTCGGTTCCCTTCGTGGACGCTTTGATCCATCAAAGCCATCCTCTGCTCTCCATTTTCCTTTATCCTTGTTTGAAACTTCCTCGGGCGGACCTCTGCCTTGCACAACATTCACCTTTGGTTTGTTTTCTCATGCGTCTTCCTATCGCAGGAACCTTTCTGCTTCATGATAAAACTCTCTGAGATCCATAGGTAGATCCCGTGCCAGTGAATCTTTGAACTCTGTGCCATCAGCAATTCTAGATACAGCTGCCATCAAAACCATCGATGGATCTAGACGATCTACCGATGCCGCCGCGACATTAAACCGTGTTAAGAAACTCCTCAAGGACTCTCCAGTCCTTTGCTTTAGTGTTGCCAAACTCATCACATTTTTAGGTCTCGAGATGTGAACCCTAAACTTCCTCATAAACCTTTCGATCAATTCCGTCCACGTGCTAATAGAGCCGCTTTCCAACTGTCTAAACCATAGTGCAGCTATATCCGATAAGTACAAGGGGAAGCACCATGCCATGACTTCCTTTGATGCCCCCAACACTTTCATGTCTCATGTATCTCGTTAAATGAACAGTGGGATCCATTTTTCCATCATATGTCTCAAGCGTTGGTAGTTTGAACTCCGGTGGATTCCTAGATTGCCTGATATTTGGAGCGAATGGACTTTTATTTACATCCTCGAGATCCCTTTTCGCTAATCCTCCACGCATAGCTCGCCTTATCATCTCCGCAAGCCTGTCATTGTCTCCCAACGGTAGTCTCCTATCATCATGCCCATGCTTCCCCCCAAGTCTATGAGGAAATTTCGGAACGTACTCCTCCGGACGTGCATCCACATTCTGATTCGCACCAAGCTCCAAAGGGTCGATCGCAGGTCCTTCGGCATCACGATCAACCCGACCCGAGGGCATGCCCCCAGCCCTTAGGGATCGGTACCGATCGCTCTGGAGGATCGGTAGTTTGAACTCCGGTGGATTCCCAGATTGCCTGATATTTGGAGCGAATGGACTTTTATTTACATCCTCGAGATCCCTTTTCGCTAATCCTCCACGCATAGCTCGCCTTATCATCTCTGCAAGCCTGTCATTGTCTCCCAACGGTAGTCTCCTATCATCATGCCCATGCTTCCCCCCAAGTCTATGAGGAAATTTCGGAACGTACTCCTCCGGACGTGCATCCACATTCTGATTCGCACCAAGCTCCAAAGGGTCGATCGCAGGTCCTTCGGCATCACGATCAACCCGACCCGGGGGCATGCCCCCAGCCCTTGGGGATCAGTACCGAGCCCTCTGGAGGGATCGGTGCCGACCCCTCTTGAATGGCGAGGGACTGCCCCCGCCTGCTCTATTCCATTCCTTTGTCTATTAGCTCCATTCCCATGCTCCCGGTTCTGATTTTGGTTTTGCATTCCAGCAGCTCCTATGGCTCCAGCCTGTCCGATTTGTTGGAGTAGATTCTGCATCATCTCCTCCTGTCTTTTCAACATCCTCTCCTACATAACATCCATCATTGTTTCCATTTCATCCCTGGTGATGTAGATAGATGCTTGATTAGCTCCAGCTCCTGAGGAAGCCTCCTGACTCCCTTCATGGTGACTCCTTTCCGGTAGCACTCTCCTTGTTGATTGCCTAGCCATTGCTTTCTAGATCCAAGTATCCAAGTTTCCAAATCAGCAGGTGCAAGTTCTCTCAATGAAAGCACCAAAATGTTGGCATCAAAATTGGCCACCAACACCCAATTATGTGAAAGCATCAATATCCAATCCAGTCACAAAAATATGAAGAGAAATAAATGAAGAACAAAATTAAAACAATCAGAAAGCAAGTAATTAGAAACACGGATTTATAGTGGTTCGGCTAACACCGGCCTACGTCCACTCCAAAGATTTTCCTTTTATTAGCTTATACTGTTGTTACAGTTACAAATCAGTGAAATTCAAGAGTAAAGATGGCAAAGTATGGCCTAGGTAGAAGATGAAGAGAAGCAGAATGAAGATCCCCTTTTCTGAAGCCATGCCTGTTGTATTTATAGGTGAAACTTCGGCTACAGGACCTTCTTACCCATATGGGCCCACCATAGGGATTGCTAGGCCCAAATCTTCATGAGGAGGGATTAGTACCGATCCTTTCCTTAGCTGATTCCTGGGAAGCGACTCCCATGGTGGATTCTTCATGATGAAATATGCTTAATCTCCAAGTTCCACATCATTTGGAATAAGGGAGCTCGAGTTATTGATTGTTGAATGTAAGAATGTACTTGTTGCATTAATAAGTGCCAACCCCTATCAATGAAGTCCGCTGATCCAATGCATCCAACCATGTCGAACCCTTCATCTTGCCAAGCTAACGAAGTATACCGATCCCTCTAGAACCAACCATGTTGATCCACGCTTCGCCTCATCTTTGCCGATCCCTCATGTAACCAGTCATGCTGATCCCTCTGACGCTACCCAGCTATGCCGATCCATGCTACTTCTCAACGCTATCTCGATCCCTCCTACCTCATGAGACTACGCCGATATGTCCTATGCCATGAGGGTATGCCGATCCCTCATATGCCGTGAAACTATGCCGATCCCTCCTACTTCATGAAACTATGCCGATCCCTCCTATGTCATGAAGGTACGCCAATCCCTCCTACTTCATGAAACTACGCCGATCCCTCCTATGCCATGGAGGTATACCGATCCCTCCTATGCTATAGGGGCATGCTGATCCCTTATATGCTATGCCGATCCCTTGGGTTCCAAGCTAACATCCATATTTCAAGCACCCTACATCGATTATCTACCAACTCCATTCAACTCTAGCTTCGTGTTATTACCTGTACTTGATTTCCGGGTCATACAATCGTCGCTCTGCACTCATTGGCCTTGATAATTGAGAAGTCTGTTGGGTTAAATCCGCATGTATACTACCTTGATGAAAGGCGGGTTAACATTCGGGTTGAGGTATTAAGTGGCTATATTAAGGTTCGTCTCTTTCTTGGACGGAGTATTAAGTGACCTAATAGGATTTCTCATGATGTTAGCGAGGAAGAACCTTATAGGGACCCGCTTTTGGGTTAGGTCTTAAATGATGAGGATCTGCTCATTTTATAGTTCTTAAATGATCAGAGTCTGCCTAAGCCCCATTAAAAAGGTAGTAAGTGGTTTAGGTATTCCTTATACATCATATGTGCTAGTTACGAAGAGTGTGTATAGTCAGACAGGAAGGGCCTTCGGCTTACAATGGACTTTTGTGTAGTTTGGCTGGAAGGGCCTTTGGGCCTACAGTTGACTTCATATGTATATGGTAATCTTAATACGTAAGACATATTTATTATTTAAATAATATTGCCCAAGTACAATTGTGGTAAAGCTAGAGATTTTCATTTCACCAGACATTTGTTGTTCTGACCTACTCCTCGTTACAACACAGGGTAGAGAGATTAATGCTGATTTAAAAGACAAAGGTGGAGGTGAAAACTTGTGGCAGTTATCTATCTATTTATGCATTTTTAAGTATTTTATTGTACCCAGTTCAGACAGTTATGTTATTTTGAGATATTGTACTACGGAGGCTTTATGTGAACATGTTGTAATGTTTAACATGTAATGTTCTGAAATGGTTTTCTTTATAAAAATGGGTACTTGTTTTTGATACTATATTTTATCTATTCCACTATGAGATTCTAAAAGTATAGATAGATAGTTCTGTGTACTGTGTAATGTTTTAATTTAATCAACTTAATAACTCGCTTTGAGGCCTAAGTTTTGACGGGCTTTTATGGGTCGAAATTAGGTCCCTTTTGGGGTGGGTTGTTACACTTCTATAACAACGTTTACAAAAATACAACTACAATATTTTGTGTTAGCGTCAACAATACTTTTTAAAGAGCGTTTGGGCAGTGCTACGATAAAAAAAATTGTTGCATTTGTTAGACGCTGCGTAATGTTTATTACAATGCAACAGAAAGTCCATGAATTTTAGTTACACCTTTTATAACAGTGTTCTCTAAAATGCTATTATAAGTTATAGTAGCGTATTTTGGGTGATACTAAATCCAGCTTTTTGGTGTAGTGATCCTTCATACTAATCCTCATCGGATCGAACGTCCTTTTGAATAAAATATTTACCAAGCTTCCACTATCCACCAAGACTCGATGTACCGTAGCACAGCCAACAAAAACTGTAATCATCATAGGATCAAAGGTTGGAACTTCTACCCCATCGAAATCCTTATTCTGAAATACAATATCATCAGTCATCATCCTTTACTGCTTAGCAGGAGCTCCATTCTCGATGGCAAAGCAGCTCTCCCACGGTACGTGCCTTAACAAACACGCGTACCATTCCATATCATTACATCTTTTCTCCACTGGATGAGGTCCTTCAATTATGGTATTTATTACTATCCTCCTATCTATCTTCCTAGGCCCCTATCCACTGGGTCCAGGTTGGTTTCCATGGGTATTCGACCCTTGGGATATAGCATTCTGTCCGCCATCCTACGGCTCTCTTATGTACTATTGCAATTTGTTCTTTCTTATCAACTCCTCAATGAAATCTCTAAGATGTCGGCATTCCTTCGTTTTATGCCTATGAGTTTCATGGAACCGATAGTACTTACCAGAGCATCTTTCTTCCTTAGCCCCCTCCCTCCTTGGTGGATTTTTATATCTTTCTGTGCCTCGTGTGGTAAGGTATATGTTTTCAGGTGTATCGTTTAGAGGCATATATCCATTTGGCCTCATATTCCTTAGGCGCCTTTTGGCTTCTTCTTGCCTACCCCCACTGCCTTAGTTTCTCTTCCTTTAATTACCAAAATTACCAACATTCACAGCTATTTTATAGGAGATCTGACCGGTCTGCTTAATCGCTACGTCACTTTGAATTACTTCCTTCAACTATCCTCCGCCAGTCTTTCCACCAACCTGACTGGATTTTTCCAAAAGCTAGAATTGATTAGCTTTTTGATGGAACTCCACTACAACAAAAATACCCTATTGCAACTGTATTTTTACAACGGTCACAAAATGTCAGTTGTAATAAAGGTTTTTTACAACTCTTTTTTTCAGAAAGTTGTTATAAACTTATTTTTAACAACTATTTTATTTTGCCAGTTGTAATAGATGTCTATTACAACTTTTCTTTTTTTCCAGTTGTAACAGATGCCTATATTTAACGACTTTTATTTTTTGCCAGTTGTAATAGATGCCTATTACAACTTTTCTTTTTGTCAGTTGTAATAGATGCATATTTTTAACAGCTCTTCTTTTTTTCCAGTTGTGATAGATGTCTATTACAACCCTTTAGGTTTTCCCGTTGTAAAAATTAATTAATAATTATAATTAAATAATAATACTTACTAATTAATGATTAAATAATTAATAAAAAAATTAGTTATAAATAATAATTACTATTAAATAATAACAATTAATGTTATTATTGCTATTGTTTGAAATGATTAATATTAATAATTTATATTAATAATTTTTATTCAATAATTAATAATTAATATAATAATTAATAAATAGCAATCAATAATTATAATTAAATAATTAATAATTAATAAATAAGATTTAATTTTTAATAATTAATAATTAATATTGATAATTAGTAATTAATAATAATAATTAATATTTAATTATTAATATGGATTATTTATAATTAACAATTAATAGTTGTTATTAATAATTAAGAAATAATAATTAATAATTAAGAATAATATTTACTATTTAATAATTAATTTTTATTATTAAATATTAACAAGTAATCTCTAATAATTAAGAAGTAATATTTAATATTTAATAGTTATAGGTTATAATTATGTTTAATATTTAATATTTCAAGAACTATAAATTTTGAAATTTTCTAATATAAATTTTAAAATATTTATAAAATTTTGAAATTTTCATAAATTCAAAAATAAAAATTTAAATAAATTTAAAATTTTATGAAATATTCAAAAATTCAGAAAACTTGTTAGTTCCCTTTTTTGCAAAATTTTAGCATTAAACTTTCTCTATATTTCTTACAGTAAATGAGCTTCAAAGTCAGAGCAAATATTTAAGTGACTTAACCGACGTAACCTGTAATAACATAATTGATTTAATTGTCGGGAGTGGTAATTAACCGATCACTACCAAAAATAATGTTATGTATGGTATCAAAAAGTAATGAAATATAGCATTTAAACTCTAATTACATTCATTAGTCAATAAAAAGTAACAAACTTTAAAGTTTTCCAAAAATAGTGGAGCCGAATTTTTTGGCAGGCTCCCCAATTTATTTCACTATGCCCACATGTTTTCTTCAATTAAAGTTTTCCTCACTACTTCCCTATTCTCCAAATCCCACGTTCATTTCCCAATTCGGTCTAGGGTTTCACGAAATCCCTAAGTTTTCCCCATGTTGCATCCCAACGAAGGAGACATGATTTAGGTTCACGACTTAGGAAAGGCGAGAGCAGCGGCTTGCCCAGGCACAGCGCATGATTGATGCAACTCCAGACTTCGACAATGGTGGCGACTCGACTACGATGACGACTAGGCAGTGTCGTGGCGACTCGAATCGGGCGCAGGTCTAATAGGTGGTCCGTGGCCGTGAAGACTCCCAAACTTCGACCAATCAGATGACAACAGGCACTAGGCAGCTCCAGTGCATGGATCTTCGGTTAGCTCATTGAAAAGGACCAAGAGGTACTTAATTTATAGAGGGCTTTTGACATTTTCAAAGTCCTGAACGAAGCAATAAAAATCGTTAAGCAATAAGTCTTTAAAATCGCCAATCATTTCTTCCTTTTTCCCCCGTTAAAATCGCCAGCTATAAGTCGTAAAGCAAGAAATATAGCTTTAAAATCAAACCTCTGTTGCTCTTTGCTTGAAGCTCCTATGATTTGGGTTGCAGTCAGCAAACCATATCTTGATATTGAGAAAAACTTGATATGTAATTGAAGTTTGGGTATTTAAACTTATATATAATGGAAGTTTGTTGTGTGTTTCTTTGCAGCAGTGTGCGTGTGTGATATATGTAAATATGTATGTGCATCAGTCTATGTATAGGTGAGTACAACAATGCAGGTTTACAGGTGTAAGTGTGCATATGGTGAGCAGCGAAATGCGCTCGTTTAATCTTGTGTGAGCGTGGGTACGTGTACAAACATGAGTTGCTGCTATGGGGTGTTGTGATGTTCTCGTGTTTATTTATAAGTGTCAGCAGGTAAGTGCATTTGTGCATTTTTATAAATATATTTTACCGTGTTTGTGGTGTAGTGGGATGAGTAGAGTGTGTGGTGTTAAGGGTATAATGTTGTGTGTTTATTGTGAATATTGTGCGTGATCAGCTGTCAATATTTATATGTGTGCATATGGGGTGTGTATATCATTGTGTTGTGCATTCATTACATGATGCATTTGTGTTTGTGTATTAACATATATATGTGTGTGTGTGTTATAATAAAATGAAAGTTAGCTCATCATTTATATAGTTCACATTTTGTGCTGGCATTTGATAATTTATGCACACCAACTTTGCAAGTAATGTTCCCAGTATCATGCGATACGTACATGCATTTACATAATGAAATTGTTAGTATTATGTCTTGATAGCCACTAATCTGCTTGTTAATTTTACAAGCAACTTCTGCATTTGTTTGGATTATTTCTAGCAGCGACAATGCAAAGAATAAATAAAATACAGTGGTGATATACATCAGCAACAAGTACCAATTAAAAGGTTTACCAAGACCCCTGAATTTGATACAGCGCATAGTGTATAGGTTTGTACATGCAATACATGTTAATATAATTGTGAAACAATGTTTTAGTTCTGAGTCCTTGAGGAGTGAAATCTTGTTTTTGAGCTTATTGTCTATACATATTTCACCTAACTACTAAACTAGAAGCCAGCCGATTGCTTGAACCTTCACCTTATTAGTTGGACCTATCTTCGTGCCATTTTGGTTGTGTTTGAGTAATTGAGCGTGAGAGTGTTTAAGTGTGAGAGTGGTTGAGTATGTGTTGTGAAAGTGTTTTGCATGTGATAGCTTGGGAAAACGAGTGCCTGTAAGAGTGCGTGTGCGCGTGCAAATGTTTATTTATACGTGACATGTGTACAATAGGGGGCTGTTGTGTAGTTGAGTATATGTGTGTAGTTGTGAATATAGAGTGTGTGTGTGTGTGTGTGTTGCATGTGTATATAAGCATATGGGAGTGTGTGTAACAGTGTGTTTATGTATTTCTCCGCTATTTTCAGGTGCAGATGTGTGAAATGAGTTGTTAAAGGCTATTGATCTGGATTATAATTTTTAATAGTTTGGTGAACATTTCAGATAATTCATGCTTTCTTCCCAAGGCCTAGTCTGTGCATTTGTCTGCTGAATTGCATCACCGTGAACTTTAGTGCTATGTATAATTTGTTAAATGATGACTGCCACATTTGTAAAAATGCTCATCGATGACAAAACATAAAATAGTCTTGTTTCTAGGTTTTCTACTGTTCCATTTTCAATCCGAGCGAACATAATTTTTCTTCAGTTATTGCAAACTACAACTCTAAATGGTTATCATCAGCTTACCCACCGTACAAAACAAAAATATGTTGCTTATGTTGCCTGATTATATATGCGATGATGTATTCGTTCCTTGACTGGTTAATCAGCTTAGATCTTCCAATTACTGCAGATCCAGAAGGAGTGAAGAAGCCATTTCATTCCGACCGGCTTGGCAATTACCAAATAAGCTTGAGAGACTCAAGTGCATTTCCTGAAATCAAAAATGAACATTTTTCCATGCAAATCGGAATGGATATCTGCATTAACACTGCTGCTAGCATAGGAGAACAGGCTCAAAGACTAATCGGTCTAATGGGCATGTCCATTTAGAGTGGAACTTCGAGTAAGGCTTTTATATTCTAGCCATGAGTCCACTTTTGTTATATATTATTAATAAGAGAACCATTTTTGTGCAAATAAATCTCAAGAAGGAAACTATACGGTCCTGTATAATGAGGCAGTGATTACAATTGCATGATATGGCCAATTTATTAGTAATTGGATCTAAATGATGTACATTAAACAATTTATTAGTAATTGAATTCTCATTTTGCATTTTGTTGCCAGGCTTGTACATGTGGGATATGTTGGAGTTACTTGACCTGAGAGACCTGGACCCAAATAGAGCAAACAACCTCCAACAATGTCGATATGTGTTATTCTGGTAATCAGTGCACGCACTTATTATACCTACTTTTTTGTATCAAAATATGTTGGCACATAAAGATAAATGTAACCTAGTCATTGATGTTAAAAAGATCATTATGTATGAGAGATCGAAAAAATTAATGTATTGTTTTGGTTTGCTTTTATTCGGTTATTTGGTTTGTTTGATATATTAGTTTTGTAAATAATAATAATGTATTGTTTGAGTTGCTTATAGTGTACTATTTTTTCATTCTATTATTTATGCTTATCTGTTGCTTGCTTTAGTTGCAAAATGTGTTTAGAAATTAATTTTTTTAATTTTGAATTCTTTTTATCACAACTGCTAATAACAGTTGTAAAAATGTCTTTTACAACTATCAAAAGCAGTTGTAAAAAAGTCTTTTACAACTATTTTAAACAGTTGTAAACAGTCTTTTACAACTGTTTTAGGCAGTTTTAAAAAATTATTTTACAACTGCCGAAGAGGGTTGTAAAACAATAGGGCTCTATCAACTCTGGATATGACGACGAGCGATTGCCCATTGTAGTAGACCTATTACAACCGTTTTTTGGTAGTTGTGAAATGGTGTTTTTGTTGTAGTGCTCCTTCATAGTTGTTGGTTGTTTAACCCTGAGCCATTTTCTAAAGTCCATGTCCGATTGTATGACCTAGACCAATGCCATTAACACCATACTTTCATTTGGATAATTAACTTTAGTAACTATAATATATTTGAACTTATTCAGGAACCCCTTTAACGACTCCGAAGGTCCTTGAGATAGGCATGACAAGGACATTGTGTCCTTAGGACGAGTGATGTGGATCCTGAACTGTTCAAGAAACTTCTTCGCTAACTCATCAAAAGTCAATATGGATTTCAGTGCGAGTCGAGTAAACCATGTTGACGTAACTCCATCTAGAAAAATAGGGAAACACTGCATCTAACTGCATCCATTGCCCTGACACTATCCATATGTCATTCGTACTTAAAAAAATGCTGCCTAGGATCAGTAATCCCATTATATCATGACATTGTAGGCATCGTAAACTTCCTGGGATACTCTTCCCTTAAGATATTCTTCATGAATGGAGTTCTACCAGGTGAAGAACCCTAGTCTTCATTCTTCCTCCACTTATTCTCTTCCAACAACCACTTGATCTATCCGCTATATGCTCCTCACTGGCTTAGAACTCCGAAGGATGATTATTAAGAGCTGCGTCGAGCGTTTGACTCCATAAACGATCTCGATTTGCTCGTTGATGTATAGGTTCTCCAGTATTTAGGAGAACCACTCCTTCGATTCTTCTTTAATGTCTAGTTAACTCCATAGCGGCTGTTTGATCTCCAACATCCCAAGCTTCAACATCCAGTCCATCATCATCACCAGCATAAGGAAAATCATCCTTCAAATTAGACAAATTGACGACCTTAGCATCCTATCTTCTAAGGGCATCGAATTCAAGTCGGTACCAACCTGATTCTGGTCGATATTGATCTGAATTCCCTTGACAAGGGCTCTTGTAGTTCCTCCAACATTTCTCCCTGCTGCTCTAGTAGCTGGCTCCTTCTGTTTGTGCTTTCCATTCCTTCTGTTCTGACTAGAAGCAGATGAGTTCTCCTCTTCTGATTCAGCAGCTGATGCCTCTCTCCTGCTCCTTCAGATCCTCTAAGACCGTTAGGTCAGCAAGGCTATGCTAGCATCCATTTTTCCTAATAGAGCATTTTGACTATCTACCATCTTCTGATTCAACTCCGCCATCATCTTATCAAACTTCGCTCTTGTGACCATCTCCTCAGAGGCAGATGGTCCTGGCAACGCTACTGCCGGTTGGTTGCTAAATTCAATATGATGAGAAGCTCCTTCACCTGCACCAATTACCGCTCTAGTTCTATCGGATTTCCTTGATGGTGCCATTGATTCCAATATGAATTCCTTCAAATCCTTTGATGAAAACCTTTTGGATATAATCTCTGGACACTCCAATCCACAATAACTAACTAGATGTATGCCTAAGAAATGCCTTTTTCAGTGAAATACTAAAGATGTTGAACCAAAAAATGGTGGAACACCCCAAAATGAACTGAAAAAAAGAGACCTAGTAAAATAAAGCAAGAAAGACAGGAAATATTTATAGTGATTCGGCAAATCTGAGGCCTATGTCCACTTTAATCTCATTACCTATAGATTTTGGGTCACAAGCACAAAGTTTTTATTGATCTAACAACCTAGAACAAAAAAAGCTAGCTTCCTTTATGACTAGGATCGCGTAGAGAAAGAAAGTGAAGAAGATGAAGTGCCAAAAGTTCTTTCTAAGTTGCCATATGCTTGCTATGTATAGAGAAATCATCCAACAGAATCAAATATCTCAATATACCAAGTCTAAATTCAGATCTGAGAACGTAAGAAAAGAAGACGAGGTCCCCCAGCCAATAAAATCATCTCGGTACCAATCAGGTACCGACTTGATTATTTTGATGGCAAGTGGTGCCATCTTCTTCTACTTGGTCCCCTGCCTTCGATCCATCAAGCTCCGAGAACTTTAGAAACCATGTTGTTTCTTAAAGGTTCTAATATCTCTAGTACTTGTCTTCTTTTCTTCAGAACTTTCTTTAAGTTGTTCACCTACTTCTTTAGAAATGTGGCACGACATGATCACTTTTACTAGTAGTCCATAAGCCATAGTTCCAAAGATCTATACGGTGCAAAAAAAATGCTCGGTATCAACATAAAAGAGGCCGGTACTGACCTGTTTTCTTGGCACCCACTATACACTCAACCCTTGAAGCCACTTCCTATTGCCCTTCCAAGAATATTCCCAAGTCCTTAAACCATTTTGTCTTTATTCATACAATTAAATTTGAACGAAAGCTGCTTGGTCTAAAAGCCAAATAACATGGACCGGGTCCGGTTTGGTCCCGACCGGCTCTGCTATATCGAATTTCTTCAACAGCAGCTAAAAGCCAATATAATTCACCCAGCATCACATTAGCTGACAGCCGGCTCTTATCCAAGCCCACCTCAACAGGCAGCATATCAAGCAATAATGGTCTATGCATAACTCATTAACTAACTCCAACCGGCATCAGGCCTCCCCTTGGCCGCCTCATGCCTGGTTATTTACCCGTCTTCCCCATATGGTCCTCAACAAGATTCCAACTCTCTTACGTATTACCGACATCCGATCAGTCAGCTTAGCCTTGTGGGCACTCAAGTGAATGACAAAGCTATCTATCCATCCATTCGGAGCACCGTAGTTGGGCGGCTAAACTGATGTGGCTTACCATCAGCATTAAATGCACATTTAATGCAAGCCCACGCTTGATATAGAGAGGCAATGAGTATCTTCTCATCCACCACCCATCTTCTAGCACACTTTACACCTGTCGACCATCCACCTCTACAATCAGATCAACAGTCGGCACTTTTCCCACCGGCTCTACAGCGCGATCTCAACCGTCATCCATCCACTTCAGTTACTAGAAATAACTCATACTTTGCAACTTCAATGGGGTTGAGCTCTGGTTGAAACATTCAAGAATACTTAATACTAGCATAATTCAGCGCTCTTATTACCACGTAAGTCCTTAAGATTACGTAGCTTTGTCAGTCTTACGTCCCCTTTTTTATTACTCACTTGTAATTCTCTATAGTTGTAAGAGAAATACATGGTAAGAGAACTTCACATTAAACATAAGCAGCTTTGTCGAACCGCTCTATATCTTGTGTTATTTACCTTTCAATTATGTATTTAACTCCTCATTTTGTCAATTTTTAAGCCTAGTGTTTAGCAAGTAAACTTTGATTTTCACAAAGCACTCATATCATTCCGATGTTGTCTAAAAAACAAGTCAACACATTACATTCATATAATGCTAGTTTATTTTATCATTTGCTAAATTAGAATTGAATATAACATCATTTTCATATAATACTTGCTTAATTTAGCATTTTTATAAGCTGTAAAAGTAAATATCATTATGTTTACCTAAAGCTAGTTTAATTTAGTATTTTTCTATCGATTTTTTAATTTTTTTATAGAGCTAATGTACGGAGGTGTCAATTAGGGTTTTGATGTGGTGACGGTGGTTGGTGGAGCAAAAACAAGATTTGATACGTGTAAGGTTTGTCTTTTTTGTTGTGGTTGGAGTTCTTAGTGATTGGCTGCGACCCCCGGGTTGAGTAGGTCAGACTGGGTAGGCGGTGGTGATGGCGCATGATGGTGGTGTAATGTGGAAGTAGGATCTGGTGAACGGATTTAATGTTGAGGTAAGATGGATGCGAAATTTAAAAAGAATGCTACTATTAGCACCTTGATTTTTTCTTTTGTCCACCTACACTAAAGGCCACCTCCAAAAATTAACTCTCCTCTTCCTAACACTATGCCCTTATTTTGTTTTAGTTACCAAGCACCCAAAATTTCAACAAGCACTTAATTTCCCTCTTCAATTGCTTCTTCACACAAGAAACTACACCTCCGTCATCTATAATGGAAAAATATAGTCGATCTTCTTAGCCAAGCCATAAATCAACATCGCTAGTTCAACCAAGGATTTGACGTATTGCAAATCATTAATCGGCTAAGGCTAACTCGCAGCTTTCTAGGGTTTGATTACAACTGTTTCTCGTATGCATGAAATTTAAATTATCACAATGGTTGGAAACCTATTGATGCTTATTGAGCTCGGTGTTGAAGGGCTGGTTGGATTTGTTTATCAACATAGATTTGTTATGCATAGCTTACTGAATTTAGGTACATTTATACATAAAATCATTGCTTAACATAGATTTTATGCATAGCTTACCGAATTTAGGTAAATTTATACATAAAATCATTGCTTAACATAGATTTTTCATGCATAGCTTATTGAATTTAGGTAAATTTATACATAAAATCATTGCTTAACATAGATTTGTCATGCATAGCTTATTGAATTTAGGTAAATTTATACATAAAATCATTGCATGGCTCTTATGAATGAACACATATCCAAACATAGAAATCCAAATTATAAGTAATTGTATTTATATAAGTAATTTTGTTGATTAGAATTTATATAGTATTTTCTAACAATCATGCATTGTATTTATAACATTCATTATATTTTTTATAGGAAAAGATAGACAAGCCATGACTGCTTCTTTAAGACGCAAACCGACCGTAGAACTAGAAAAGAAGAGGAAGATGAATGTTATAGTAGAAATTGGAAACCAAGAAGAAAATATGGACGACAATGGTTCGAGAGATGGGTCAAGTGAAGATGTTTCTACAAATAGGTCTAGTCACGATGGTTCGGAGGATGAGTGTAGTTAAGATGGTTCT
This sequence comes from Allium fistulosum, assembly GCA_030737815.1. Classification (NCBI taxonomy): domain Eukaryota; kingdom Viridiplantae; phylum Streptophyta; class Magnoliopsida; order Asparagales; family Amaryllidaceae; genus Allium; species Allium fistulosum. Next base: position 705,196,107 of record CM060903.1, on the reverse strand, counting down.
TGGGATAAGTCCGATAAAGATGGTCCAAGGGATGGTTCTAGTCAAGATGAATCTGGAGATAGTTCTAGTAAAAATGGAGATGAATCAAATGACAATGATTCAGATAATGAAGAAGCAAAAATGCAAACAAATTTTCCTCCTTCGAATGAGCCTTCTTCTAATAAAGCTACTGATTCTATGTCAGTGAATACATCTATATTAAAAAGTTTCGAATTGTGCATTACATATGCTATTTGGAATAAGCACAAGGTTGGTTAAATTTTGGTTTGTGCAACTTTTTAAATAATATTTTAAAATGTATTACAATTTATGAATTTTTTTGACCGAGGAAAGAGGCCCACTAAAATGCATTCCCCATACAATGAAGTTGAAGGAATAGAGTGTTGATGATATGTGTTTGAACCAAAAATGACACAAACACCCAACCGAAAGTAGAAAGGAATAGAAAGTGAAGAAAACAAATTATAAAAAGAAGGAAATGAACACAAGGTTTTATAGTGGTTCGGCGTACTCCAGCCTACATCCATTCCAAAGATTTTGTTTATTTATACTGTAGATCACAAGTACAATTTGCTTGGATTTGTATAAATCCGTAAAGTTATCAAAAAATGGTAGAGTGTAGGCAGGGAAGAAGAGAAAGCAGATCATTTGAAAGAACCGTGTCTTCTGTATTTATAGGAGTAGACGACCAAATATCTTGCTGAAACTTCTCCTGTAGAATCTCGCCGCCAAGACCAAGTCCTCCAAAAAATCCCGGCTCCAAATCCCCTAGGGTTGGGGATCAGTGTCGATCCCTATAAGGGGGATCGGCACCGATCCCTAAATACATAGACGGGGGTCTTGCAACTTTTTGTGTTGGCTTGCCTTGTTGTTGGCTTCGTGTTTCCAAGGTTGTTTTGCATAGTCGCCTAGGTGTTTATTGGCCCAAGCAATGGATCTATAGAATGTTGAATTACTGCTTTAGATTGTATATGGAGATTGCCAATACGATGCATATAAACTCTGGACCAACACTTGAATCAGACTCCATGTAGCTAAAGAAGAGTATCATAGAAGTAGGGGCCACTCTGGATGTACCCTTAGGGATCGGTACCGATCCCCTATGTAGGGTGAAGCATTTAGTGAATTCTGGCATGTAGGATTGGTACTCCCTAGGTGAAGGATCGGTACATATCCCACACTTAGTCAAATTCAACATGTGGGATCGGTACGCCCTAGGTGAGGGATCGGTACCTATCCCACACTTAGTCAAATTCAGCATGTGGGATCGGTACCCCTAGGTGAGGGATCTTTACCTATCCCATACTTAATCAAATTTAGCATGTGGGAATGGTACCCCCTAGGTGAGGAATCGGTACATATCCCACAATTAGTGATTTTCTGACTTTGGAATTTTTTAGGATGGTTTGCCTCTACTTTATAGTCTTGATTGTACTTGAGTTTTGAGCTTTGTAGTCATCTCTCTGGACTTCTTGCCTCGATGACTTTGAAGTCTGACTTGTCGAGTTTGTCCATATACTACCTGGTTAAAAGGCAGGATAACATTTGCCCCCCTAAGCACACCTTGCGAATGGAAGGTGTGCTTTTTCTAAATAACTATGATACCAATCTTCGATAATTGAGCTCTCTCGCTGCTTCAATCTTGATGAATCATCCAGTTCCTTCGGACTCTTTTGTTAATCATGGGTCGTTCTAGACTTGTTACAGCCTAAGACTATAGGCTTGGTCTAAGTACAGTCTATACGTCATCACCATTTTGATTTCATTCAGAGTTATCACATCACATATCAAAACCGTGTCGTGTTCATCCGAGATTTGTCAGTTTTATTCTAATTACTAGGCGTTCCGATCCTTTTTATCAAATCCATATCTATTCAAAGGTTTGATCTCTTCGGATCGTTTATTGAGTTCGTAACCGTTCAGGGTCAATAGTTAAATTCATTGCCATTCGAGGCTGGTAACCAAATTCGTGGCCGTTTGGGATCGATAATCAAATCCTTGGTTATTCGAGACCGATAATCAAATCCGTAGCCGTTCGGGGTTGATGACCGTTCGAGGTTGGTAATCAGGTTAATGGTCTCTCCGGACCGATCTATGGCCTCTATGGGCCCTTGCTAAGCCCAATTCACTTGCCCTTCGACGAGGGGACTTAACGACGAGCAAGCCCATCCAATCACTCTCCGATGAAGTGACTTAATCCCTGCACTTCGGTCCAGCACTCCGGTTGGGACATAATGCAATCCTTGTTGAGCGTAACGCAATCCTTATTGAGCCCAATCCGCTCGCTCTTCATCGAGGGGACTCAATGACAACTAAGTTCATCCACTCACACTCTAGTGAGGTGGTTTATCCCTTGCACTTCGGTCCCTCCTCTTCAGGCGACATATAAAGCGATAAAATCCATGGTCTCTTTGGACCCTTGTCGAGCCCAATCTACTCGCTCTTCGACGAGGGGGCTCCACGAAAAGCAAACCCATCAGCTCACGCCCCGATGAGGTGACTTACTCCTTGCACTCTGGTCCCCGCTCTCTGGTCGGGACTTAACACGATCAATATCGTACAAGTCCATCCACTCGCTCTCCGACAAGGGAACTTGCACCTTACACACCGGTCCCATCTTTCCGAACAGGACATTGGAGCGATTACTATTAGTTATCATATTCAAAGTGGATTTCAATAAGCTGGATAATCAAATCAAAGAAAATAAACATAAATCCAAATCATTCATCCCAGACATCCGACTCAGAGCGTGCCTAGGGACCATTCAGGATCCCGTACATGTGTAAGCGTTCCGAGTTAATATTGTGCAAATATCCTAAATAGTCATCTCAGGCATCCAACTTAGAGCGTGCCTAGGGATCGTTCTGGATCTCGTACACGTTTAAGCGGCCTAAGGTGACATAGTAGCCTTTATGGAGAATAAAAAGCAAGATAAAGGATTCGAACCTGACCCAAACCGTCCCAAACTTGGGGTTATCATCCAATTGAGGCCCATATTCATGAATTCATCCTGCCCCCCGTTCCTATGGGGAATTTCTAGCACGTGCTCCTCCGACAGCACGTTTGTATTCTGATTCAAGTTCATATGGCCCGCATCATCTTCGGACCGTACGCCATTCCATCCAAGGCCAAGGTGACCCATGCCCCCGAGCCTTTGGGGTCAGTATTGACTCATACTTGGGGATCGGTATCGATTTGTAGGGTTGGCTCAGGATTTTCCCTGGGTCATTCTGCTCCATTCCCAGCTACCTACACTCCAGCTTCTGGCCCTTAATTCTGATTTGCAGCAATTACATCTATTTTTTTCTTGTCCCATTCTTCTGAAGAAGTTTTCCATCATCTCCTTCTGGCGATCCATCATCCTTTCCTTTAATTCGTTCATCATGGTTTCCATCACTTCCCTGGTTATGTAGATTGATGGGGGGTTAGCTCCTGAAGATCCCTCTTGGCCGCCCCTTGGTTGATTTCCTTTGGAAGTAGTCCTTCTAGTCGATTGTCTAGCCATCCTAAATCTTCTCAAGTCTCAAATCAGCAAGTTCAAGTGGGTTCTCAATGAAAGCACCAAAATGTTTAAACTAAAAATGGCACAAAAATCTAATAGAAAGTAGAAGAGAATAAAAAGTGAAGAAAACAAATTAAAAACAAGAAGGAAATGAACACACAAGGTTTTATAGTGGTTCGACGTACTCCGGCTTACGTCCACTCCAAAGATTTTATTTATTTCTACTGTAGATTACAAGTATAATTTGCTTGGATTTGTATAAATTCGTGAAGTTATCAAAAATGGCAGAGCATAGGTAGGGAAGAGGAGAAAGCAGATCGTTTGAATGAACCATGCTGTGACGCCCCACCTCTATACTCACACTAGCCAAGGACACTACGGGGTAATGTCGTCGACTAGCACGAAGAATAAGGCTGTTGAGGAGCGACCATCTGTGTAATTGCTTTATGCGAGTACCGATATGTCAGATAATATAACTTACATTTCATTTCAAGAGGAAATCCGACATATCAAATACAAACTCAAAGCTACCACACAGTGGCTATGTGGACTTCGGAAACAAATATAGAAATAAACATAACACAAATCAGTCATAGATATTCGAATCACAAAGGCAGAAACATATATGAATATAACACATAGAAGTGTACATCAAAGTAGTGGTCATACAAGATCCACTACATCACTAAAGGATAGATACAAGTGCTAGACAAAAGAATAAGTATACATCAAGGAGTCTCTATCTCGAATGTATAATAACAAAAACTACTAAGCTAAAGTAGTCAGCCAAAAGTCAGGTGACGAACCCTGATAAGAAGTCAAGCAGAAGCACTTGAAATACCTCGGTATGACCCGAGTATTATTTAAGAAGAAAATAATAAATGGATCAGTCTAGCTATAAATATAATATAAAATGAGATAGGATAAGAGATATGACAAAAACGTATGATAACAATAATGCCATACTGTGATAAGTATACACCAGATAACCACAAAAATCATACAATATCTCAAATATTCTCAAACACTAAAAAGAATGTCATATTCTTTAAATTATTCACCAAAACACAAATATTGACAAAACATATCAATGCCAATCGCATAAAAATTGGTGAAACACAAATTCTAGAAATCATCAACTAGAAATCCAGAAATCGCAAAAAGGAGAAGGCCTATCACAAACGGGAGCATGAAAACTCACCAATACGTGTATCACAAACGGGTCGCTATCCCATGAACCGAACATCGACGCACCTAAAAAGATATGCCCCATGCACAGTCGAACATCGACGCACCTAAAAAGATATGCCCCATGCCTAGTCGAACATCGATGCACCTAAAAAGACACACCCCATGCCTAGTCGAACATTGATGCACCTAAAAAGATACACCCCATGCCTAGTCGAACATCGATGCACCTAAAAAGATACACCCCATGCCTAGTCGAATATTGACGCACCTAAAAAGATACGCCCCATGCACCGACTTATCGAGCCGATTGATCCACGAACGGTCCAAAGACCATGGGTCGCTAGCCCATAAAAGTGAGCCGAAGCTCTATAGAATGGGGTACGGTCCCCCACGCAGATAAAGAGACATCGCACATCGCTAGTCTAAATCACAAAATGATCACCATTGATCAATAAGAAGTATGAATCACACTAAGATAGTAAATATAAGAGTTTAGCTTCATGTCCCATAACCACTAGCTTAACTTAAATATTTACAAACAAATTGTAGATTTCCACTCGAAAATTGTCACAAGATTTCAATCGAATGAGTCTAAGAATTAACCGGAAAAGTAAACGCAAGCGTTTTATACCACTTGTTTTGCTAAGCCGTTTAATTAGATTTCTCATACGAATGAGGTAAAGGTTTGTATACACTAATAGATTGGAAAACGGTTTTAAAAACGAGCCTTGTATTTAAAAGTAGTGTTGAAATCGTTTTTGTGAAAGAGTTTGAGTATTTACTACTAGTATGGAAACCTTTGTACTTTAAAGTGACAAACCACAGAAATGATTGTAGAAACAATCGATCAACCAAAAATTCACATTCGACGACGTGAATCAAAACCATAGAAATCGATATCGAATCCATCAAATGGATATTCCCAAATATCCAAAGAAAGAAGTCATCAAAGTCGATAGTAAGTGATAACAACTATCCGGATTTAAAAGTTGTTATCACTTTTAAAAGTAGTGTTGAAATCGTTTTTGTGAAAGAGTTTGAGTATTTACTACTAGTATGGAAACCTTTGTATTTTAAAGTGACAAACCACAGAAATGATTGTAGAAACAATCGATCAACCAAAAATTCACATTCGACGACGTGAATCAAAACCATAGAAATCGATATCGAATCCATCAAATGGATATTCCCAAATATCCAAAGAAAGAAGTCATCAAAGTCGATAGTAAGTGATAACAACTATCCGGATCAACACAAACCGATTAAAATTGGAAATCCACACAAAACAGCCCAAAATAGGCAAAATGCACAGTTCCAGACGTCTGGTTTAGAATCCAAACGCCTGGATTTGTTCTTTGGAAATAATCCAGGAACCTACCAGACGTCTGAAATTACAAGGCAGACGTCTGAACCCTAACCAGACGTCTGAACCAGTAAATCAAACGTCTGGAATTGGTTTCTGTCATTTTTTTATTTTCTGCATTCTATATTTTTTTCTCTCTAGGTCTAAACCAGACGTTTGGACTTGATATCCAGACGTCTGGTCACCTGGCCTGGGCAACAATTTGCCTAGGCCAAGATGGCCAAAACGTTTCGGAAGCGATCGGACGAGCAACGACGACTAGGGATTTATGCCAAGCGACAACCCAGCCTTATAGGCTCTTCGATACACCCCAAATATCATGTCCAAACATCCATTGTAGGATTTTCATAAAATTGGACCAAAATACCAAAATTTGGAAAATTCACCAAATCAATTCAAATCAAAAGCAAATGAACATGCAAAAATGTTAGGAATTCATACCTAACAATAAGGAAAGTTATAGACGTAGATGTGAGTTAAAGAACTCACCTTTAAAACTTAAAGACACGAATGAGAAGCTTTAAAACAAAGGAAAGGCCAATTCCTCTTCAACTTCAACTCAAGAAGCTCCAATCTAAGCTCATAAGAAAATATTTCCTAAGTTAGGATTTAGGAATTTCTGAAATTGAAGAGAGATAGAGATGGAGAAGATGAAGAGGATGCTTACCTAAGCTTCTCCTTAATTTTGGACTTGAATTTGAGTTTCCTAAACAAAACTAGGGTTTAGGAATTTCCATTTCCCTTTCTTTCCCCCATTTTTACTTTGAGCTTGAGTGTTAGGAAATAGAATGAGTGAATGGATGAAGAGTAGAGGAGTTAGGGTATTATGATGGGTTAGTGGGCTGAAACCCAAACCCAAAGCCCAAATAGAAAAATAGCAGAATTTTACTCAACTTCAAGCATATCGATGTTTATACTCAAAAAAATTGTAAACGCCATTTTGGACTCAATGGAAGTGGTCTCGAGTCCCAATTCGACTGTTTACAAAAAGTAACATTTCGGACCTTAATCCGATTAACGATGCTATATTTAAATAAAACATTTAAATATACAATCGTAAAATATGCGGGTTGTTACAGATGCCTTCTGTATTTATAGTGTAGACGACCAAATATCTTGTTGAAACTTCTCCTGCAAAATCTCGTCGCTAAGACCAAGTCTTCCAAAAAATCTCAGCTCCGGAGCCCCTAGGGTTGGCGATCGATATTAATCCCTAAATACATAGGTAGGGGTCTTGCAACTTTTTGTATTGGCTTGTCTTATTGTTGGCTTCATGTTTCCAAGGTTGTTTTGCATAGTCGCCTAGGTGTGTTTTGGCCTAAGCAATGGATCTACAAAATGTTGAATTGCTGCTTTAGACAGTATATGGAGATTGTCAATACGATGCATAGAAATTCTGGAACAACATTTGAATCAAATTTCATGTAGCTAGAGAAGAGTTTCGTAAAAGCGAGGGCCATTTTAGATGTACCCTTAGGGATCGATACCATCCCCTATGTAAGGTGAAGCACTTAATGAATTCTGGCATATGGGATTGGTACTCCCTGGGTGAGGGATCGGTACCTATCCCACACTTAATCAAATTCAACATGTGGGATCGGTACCCCCTAGGTGAGGGATCGGTACCTATCCTACACTTAGTCAAATTCAGCATGTGGGATCGGTACCTATCCCACACTTAGTCAAATTCAACATGTAGGATCGGTACCCCCGGCCGAGGGATGGTACATATCCTACACTTAGTGATTTTTTGACTTTGAAATTTTTTAGGATGGTTTGCCTCTACTTTGCAGTCTTGATTGTACTTGAGTTTTGAGCTTTGTAGTCATCTCTCCGGGCTTCTTACCTCAATAACGTCTAAGTCCGAGTTGTCAGGTTTGTCTGTATACTATCCGGTCAAAAGGAGGGATAACAATATGCCAACTCCAGTTGCGTAGAAAATTAAAAATTAATAGTTTATATACTTTGGCACAATTCTAATACAAGCACGTCGACATGTGACTATTTTAGCTTTAATCGAGAGATGGCATCCCGAAACAAATTATTTTCACTTGCCTTATGGAGAAATGACAATAACATTGGATGATGTCGCCTAAATTCTGAAAATTCCCATCATAGGTAGTTGTATTTATACGAAGGAGGATGATCGTATTTCGACTGGCCTTTTAGTTGATTATCTTGGTATTGATGAGGTTGTAGTGAGAGAACAACTAAATGATTATAGTTCAGTGAAGCTCGACTTCTTATTGGAAACATTTGAGGAAGAGACAAATAAAAAAGATGCAAATGAAGGTAATTTCTTAATCATTGCCCGTGTGTATATGCTTTATTTATTGGGTTGTACTTTATTCTGTGATAAGTCAGGCACGAAGATCCGGTGGACTATTTGAGATGTTTAGAGAATATAAATCATTTGAAACAAATGAACATGCTTGGGGGATGGAGCATTAACCTTTTTATATCGTCAATTGGGTTTGACTTCACGAAGGGATGTCAAACAAATGGCCCGTTACTTGACATTGTTGATAGTAAGTCATTTCTATTTTTTGTTCAACCAATCTACCCAATAGTAAAATAAATACTAATGAATATTTCTATAGGCTTGGATTTATGACCATTTTCCTATTCTTCCTAATGTTATTCCTAGTAAAGAAATATGATGAAATGATGCCAAGGATGTGTAGATGGCAACCAATGAAACAATCCAGAGATACAACTTCTGCTATAATACGGCTACGAGAATAGTTAGATGATTTATTTGCATAGGATGTAAGTATAAACATTAATATTATTTTATTAAGTCTAGGTGTAAGTGACATATTAATTATGTTTAATTTTAGATATGTTGAGATCTATATCATACTGTGAGGTCTCATTACCCCTTGCCTGAAGTCACATTTATAATCGCATCATTTTGTGTTTTGATATTGCGGAACCATGCTATCCCAATAGAGTGCTACGTCAATTTGGTATTGCTCGGCGTATCCCCACAAATCCAATAGACCAAGCAAATGTCGTAGAGGTCAAACCGCTAACTAATACAAAATTGTTTTTGATAATGGATATTGGTATTCAGAAAATTGGCAAGATCATGTACTTTCTTTAGGATCATGGTCTACTCGTGTAGTTGATCCTTGGGATTGTACAGCTAAGTACATGCCATGGTTTTTGAGTGTGTCACATCCCATTGTTCAAAATCCGAAGGTGAGGAGAGGTTGCTTAAGGAAAGTTTACAATAATGATAAGTTGGTAAGTGACTATATTTTTATCCATTTTTTATGTACTTGAATTTTATTTTATTTTTATTTGAATTTTATGTAGATAATTGCTGCTAGGAAAGTTGTAGAAAAGTTGAAGGAAAATCTGAATGCTACTCGATCAAGAACAATTAATCCATGTCTTACTATAGAACATGAAGCAATTGACTTGTTGGAGGAAGCACTAAATGAACCAAATAAATGGGAGAAACATGCAAAAGGGAAGAATGATCTTAGGGATTAGATGGATATATTTTGTATGTGGGTTGATGGAAGTATTTTTATGGGTTATCTTGTTTGGTCGAAACTTTTTTTTGGATGTGTAATGAATGTGATGCAGGTTATTAAGCAATGAACGATATTTTGTTTGGAATTGATTGAAAACAATACTTTTTGTATGAGGTAATTTGTGTTGAAAACAATGCTAATCTAATTGAAAAAAATGTTATGTGTATGATGTTTGAGTTGAAAATAATTATATATCTTTGATGTTGTTTGAATTAAAACAATTATGATGTTGTTTGAATTGCAAAAGAAAGCCAATTGTATGATGTTGTTTGAATTGCATGTTGTTTGAGTTGAAAACAATAATATATCTTTGATGTTTGAATTGAAAAACAATGCTTTTTGTATGATGTTGATGCTAATCAGTTGTTATTACTCATTGTCCTTCGGTTGCATGATAAAAGGAAGCTTCGGCCATTGATAACCGAAGGAAAAATATCTGTTGTTAGTTGGTTACCTTAAGCCGTCATACTAGAGAAAGTTCGGTTACTATAATTCCATCTGAATAAAAATGGAGGTTTGTTGCTGGTCGGTTGCATACCGCCGTTTTAACAATGGAAGCTTCGGTTTTGAACAACTATGAAATCTTAGCGGCATACCGCACGGTTTTCACTATCATCGTATGGCCATATACAACCGTGACTCGGACTATTTGTTCGGCTATACTCGCCGACCTCCTGTCGAATATTAAAAATAAATTGACTCCATGGTGGTGGTACACCATCCTTTCCTTAGAGTCACGACATCTAATCACCATATATGTGCTTTAAACTTCGTTCCACTATGGCCGTACAGTTGCTAATGATCGAAACTTTCCTATTTGACACGGCCATTCTCCGTCGAATGGTTATTGCATTGTTTTATTTTTTGTTGATTACATAAATATTTTGTGCATATCAGGTTAGAAACAACACATATATGAATCATCCATTACAATTGATACTACATGTTATTAGAAACAACACCATATAAGTAACTACATGTTAAATTAGAATCAACACCAATAATAGATTAAATTTTAAATAAACTTGAATCATCCATCAAACAAAAATTCAAGTTTACATTTCATTATATATGAATCTATACTGAAAATAAAAAGTTAGTAGACATATATTCAAGTAATTTGAGCTAAATATGAGCATCCTTTGTGGCCATATCCGATGGAAAAAGTTTCACAAACTCACTTTGCCGATCAACGTATAGTTCGCTCCATAGTTTAACTTCTTTAATTGCCAATCTAGACCAAAAGCTAGCCATCGGTGGGATGAGTGAATTTTCCCTAAGCATCAATTTGACAACGTGATAGTCTAGAATATTTGCAAAAACGATGAACCACTGCTCGTCTTCTATATTTGGGCCTCTTTCATGTGGGACAAATGTGAAACTCTGTTGATTGGAAATATAAACCACAACTCGATTGGATGCATTTGCAACCAAGTATCCAGTTTTAGGCATTATCATCCAATTATCTTTAAAACAAGAACTAGCGTCGCAATCGGTAGTTGATTTCAAAGCTTTGTTGTTTGTTATATCGAAATGCCTAACATATAAATCCCAATTTTTAATCCATGCTGCTAATATCAACTTCTTGTTTCCTCTCCAATTGGAATTCAATTCCTTGACTTATTCGGCTATACAACGAAATCCATAATTAATATATCCCAACACATCTTCAATGTTAACAATATATTGGTGTAGGGAAGCCGGTAAGTAAGCTTGATATCTAAAATAAGATTTTGTTGTATTTGCATTACTCATGTCAACCACCACATCAGTTTTTGCCATTTTCCGCCTTAGATGCAGTTTCTTGTTCACACTAGATTGAAAAGGAATTTCAATTTTAGTTTTGGCATTTTCAAAAGCAGAAGGATCCGGTTTTGTAGATTTCTGACAATTGGCTTGTTTGGTAGTTGATTTATTCTCACTACTGATAGGTCTACCTTTATGCTTCTCTATTTTCGGTTCCAATATAGATGTTGTGGTTGGTAAAGCTATTTCTCGTAACTTCAATTGTAAAACTTTCTTCTCCTCATCAGTCGCCAAATCAAATTATTTTTTAATATAAGCAAACTTAGGTGTATGAATAAACTCAAGCGGTTCTTCAACTTGTGGAATGTAATGTAATTGTCTCTAATGTTCATCTACGAGTTCAATTAGTAGTGTAAGACCTTCATTATGATATTTGTATATTTTATGTGCACATGGAAGACCGTACGCTAGTCGGTTCAAGTGGACACAAACAAATGCATCTAAAATAACACAACTAATTTTTTCCATTTCTTTCATAGTCAAATCCAATGCAAAAAAGGACGTCTTACCTCTCAATTGTTTGAACAACTGGACTTGATATGCGATCTGTACTGCTCCTAAACTTCTTTCTAAGCTAGCTTTTATTTATGTATGTCGTAGACACAACATATCATTCATTTTCAACCATACTACAACGAATGTTGCCTTAGACATACCAAGATGGTTTTTCAACTGAGCATGCGAAGACTCTGCTCTAGTAGTTGCCCGATTATCACGGTGTTTAATTTTATTTGTCCACGCATAAGTAAAATACTCTTTATATGCCAAACAATGATCACGAATATACTTCAAGCTTTCAGGATAATTTATCTAACCTTTTTGAAAATCATTGCAATGTATCCAGAATTCATCTTCGGATGGTCCGTGAACCACCTTCTTCCAACTTTACAAACATATCTCGAAAACTTCATTTGTTTTAAACTCCGGTTTGCAATTTGAAATGACATTATTTTCCATGTGCCATAAACACATCATCAACTTTGACTCCGAAATTATTTTCTAGTTCCAGTTATCAAAACCTCAGGTAGTTTATCAGGCAAATAAAAATGTTTTAGCTTGAGCAGTGCTCATCCATAATTGTCCTTCCTCTCATGAGCTAGAAATGCATGAGCAATAATAAATGTTCGGTCCGTGGAAGTCATACTAACCATATCTAATAAAGGCATATTATACCGGTTTGTTTTATATGTACAATCAAGTAGTAGAATTGATGTGAAACACTTACACAATACGACAAATTTCGGATGATACCACACTATATCTATCAAATGATCGGATTTCACATCAGCCCTTTCAAAATACACATATTGCTTCTCTACAAGTAATTTCATTAAATATTGCACCATGGATCTACACTCCATTGCCGATAGTTACATTTTATATTTAGCATTGTAAATAGTCTTCAAAGTTGAGGTATTTTCAAGAAAAGACTTTTAATGGTAACTATTACTTCTCTTGGAGGTACGCCTGCAACATTCATGTTTTCTAATTTTTTTGTTCTCCTCCTCAATCAAACTTGCCACATACAGATTCCTTCTAAATAATAAGGAAGTTCGTAATTATGTCCTCCATTGATCACAAATATTTTTCGTTTATCTTCCTCTGGATATACGCCCTTCAGTAGAAATAGACAATTGCATTTTTTAGTGGTACTAGGTCTATGTCCTTTTGCAGTGTTTGCTTTTTCACCGATTTTGACTGATTACTACGGTACACTCCACCCCTTTCACAATTAGCAAAGATATTCAACTTTTTTTCTGTTACTTTACACCGTCGGATCAAAGTGTTCTGCAAATCGAATAACCGAAAGAGGTAATTATTTTAAAGAAAAAACTTTAAACTAATTTTTAAATCTAAGACCCAACTTTTCAAATTTAGGCAGAAGGACAGTAGCCCATTTTTTCAATTTTCTGACTTCGACTTTTTCCTCCGCAACCATCATCTATCTTTAGCCACTGCTTGTCCTAGCCGTCGCCGCCCAAGCAATTGTTGTCTAAAGCCGCCATTTTCCAAGCCGCCGCCGCCGTCCAAGTCGCCGCCACCGCCCAAGCTATCGTCGTCGTCCAAGCCGCCGCAGTCCATGCCCCTCTCTTGTTGTTGCCCTCATGGATCTCATCGAAACTTAGATCCCACCTCCCTTGCCGTTCTCACTCCACTGCCTAAGCAATCGTCATCTAAAGCCGCCGTCGTCCAAGCCACCGTCCAATGTTTCCTGCAATCGTTATCACCTTGAATCTCACCAAAATGATAGTTAAAAATAGCATTTGTCCTTTTAAAGTGCATTAGAATGAATGTAATGTGCCGAATGATAGTTAAAAATAGCATTTGTATTTTTGAAGTGCATTATATTGAATGGAATGTGCCGAATGATAATTAAAAATAGCATTTGTATTTTTAAAATGCATTAAAATGAATGAAATAGGCCGAATGATACTTAAAAATATCATTTGTATTTTTAAAATGCATTAGAATGAATGGAATGTGCCAAATAACTGAATAATAGTTAAAAATAGCATTTTTATTTTTAAAATACATTAAAATGAATCGAATGTGTCGAATGAGAGTTAAAAATAGTATTTCTATTTTTAAGATACATTAGAATGAATTGAATGTGTCGAATGATAGTTAAAATAGTATTTGTATTTTAAAGTGAATTACAATGAATCGAATGTGCCGAATGATATTTAAAAATAGAAATTGTATTTTTAGAGTACTTTAGAATGTATCAAATGTGCTGAATGATAGCTAAAATAGCATTTGTAATTTGAAAGTGCACTACGATGGATCAGATATGCCGAATGATTGTTGAAAATTGCATTTGTAAAATATTGTGCATTAGAATGAATCAAATGTGTCGAATGATAGTTGAAAATAGCATTTGTATTTTAAAGTGCATTAGAATGAATAAAACGATAATTCTAAAGATTCTAATGATTAATACCCGAGATATATTGTTTAAACGAGCGTACCATCAAATGCAAAAGCTAACCGGATGTCAGACCCAATCGGGTACGTATAAATGCAAAAGCTAGCCGGATGTCAAACCTAATCAGGTACGTATGGATGCAAAAGTTAACCAGATATTAAGCCTAATTGGATACATATGTAACCAATCTATACCCCAGATATATTGTTTAACCGAGTGTACCATCAAATGGAAAAGCTATCCGAATGTCAGGCCTAATCAGGTACGTATGGATGCAAAAACTAACCGAATGTCAGGCCTAATCGAGTATGTATGGATGCAAAAGCTAACCAAATGCCAAGCCTAATCGGGTACATATGAAACCAATTTACACCCGAGATATATTGTTTAACCGAGCGTACCATCAAATGTAAAAGCTAGCCGGACGCCAAGCCCAATCAGGTACGTATGGATGGAAAAGCTAACCGGATGCCAAGCCTAATCGGGTACACATGGAACCAATTTATACCCGAGATATATTATTTAACCGAGCATACCATTAAATACAAAAGCTAACCGGATGCCAAGCTTAATCGGGTATGTATGGGTACAAAAGCTAACAGGATGCCAAGCTTAATCGGGTATGTATGGATGCAAAAGCTAACCGAATGACAACCCTAATCGGGTACGTATGGATGCAAAAGCTAACCGAATATCAAGCATAATCGAGTACATATGGATGCAAAAGCTAACATGATGCCAAACCTAATCGGGTACATATGGAACCAATCCATCATTTGTATTTTTAAAGTGCACTACAATGTATCGGATTGAATGGAATGTGCCGGATAATAATTAAAAATATCAATTGTATTTTTAAAGTGCATTACAATGTATCAAATGTGTCAAATGATAGTTAAAAATAGCATTTATATTTTTAAAGTGCATTAGAACGTACTGAATGTGGCGAATGATAGTTAAAGAGTTTAATGTAGTATTTTAGTTATGAAGTTCACTATCATGTTTAAAATATTCAAAGCAATATTTTAATATAGCATTTTAATTCCAAAGTCTACTAGCATGTTTATAATATGCAAAATTGTAGTTTAATGTAGCATTTTAATTATGAAGTCCGCTACCGTGTTTATGATAAGCAAAAAAATAGTTTAATGTATCATTTTAATTTCAGAGTCCACTAGCATGTTTAAGACATGCAAAATGAAAGTTTAATATAACATTTTATTTATGAAGTACACTAGCATTTTAGCAAAGAAGTAACATTTTGTTTATGATATCTGCAATGTTCAAAATAAAGTAAGTTAGCAACTCAATAAACAAGTAAACAAGAAACTGATGCATCATGTTTTATACATATTTTATCATCTTGTGAAACACATGAGTAATATTATCTAATCAAAATCATATCTTGTGCAGATTCTAAAATGGAAACTTACTCCAGCTCCTTGAAATTTAAGAACATTCAATTATGCTATTACAAATGCATAAACTAAAACAACAAAATACTACATTCAATTATGCATTATACGTAGAGAATTATAATGATAAGTTCATATAACATTCTTTTTCTCAGTTCATTTCAACACAAGTAATCATCATCATTACCTTCAGCACCACCAACAACCTTCACCTCCACTCCATCGCCGCTCATTTGAACTCGACCATCGAAGTTGTCGTTGAAGTTACAGTCGCCGTCGAAGTCGTCGCCCAAGTCATCGGACGCCTTCAAAGTTCTCGCCACCACCTACATTCCACCGCCTTCGCCTGAACGAGCTCGACCTTCACCTGCGCTGTCGTAACTTGTGCTTGCGCCGCCGTCGTCTGTTCTTGTGATGCCACCACTTGTTATTGTGATTTGAAAACGAGATTGAAGAAGACGACACGATTTAATTTTTTTGTAATGATTTTACTTCAGCCCAAATGATAAACTCCGCGTCCTTCATTCCAAAAACCAAGCTATGTTTTTTCTTGAGCCTATTTTCCTGTAACTGAAATTACATAACACACAAAAAATAAAAATAAATTAACAAAGTTCATTTTTCTACCGTATTAGTGATCGTAAAATTTTAAATAAATACTTACTTGATCGGTTACGAAATGATTTGTTTAATTCACTTTTATGTCCTTTGAATCATTTGATCGATCATCTTATATCATATTGTCACTATCAACAAATTTATCATCTGAAATAATAGTGCATTCTCATTTTTACTATCGTTCACATCCTCCATTTGAAAAACGGAAGAACAAATTTAATGTAATCAACAAGGTTTTAAATATCGGATTTCGATCACGTTTCGTCTCGTAATTTTTACTCAAGTTATCTCATATCGAGGGATATCTCGGACGAGATGAGTACATATCGGATGTGCATCTCGGATTGACATCTCGGGTCTTATAATGCATCTCGGGAATATCTCGGATGTACTTATGTGTCTAAAATTGATGTGTCAAAAATTTATTTAACGGTTATAACTTTCTTAGTAAAATTAAAAATGGTAACATACTTGATTTACATGGAAAAAAGAATATTTTTAGAAGAGTGGTAGCTTGATTAGCTTAATTGATTTGGTAATGATTGAATAATATCTTTTTATTAAAACATAATAAAGAAGTGATACCTTTCACTATGACTCATTAAGATAAAAAGTAAATAATATGTTCAAGAAGTTGGTAAATTATAATTGGATTGAGTTGTTTCTTTTGTATCAATATGAAAATAAAAAATATTATGCAAAATAAGAAAAATTATAATTTCGGATGAGATCTCGAATTGAGATTTTGATCCATATTTCGGGTGAGATTTGAATATCTCGAACGAGATGAGTGTCGAGGGAGATATGGAGGAGATTTGATGTCTCGTCTCGTTTAAGTGTGAAAAGGAGATATCGGAGGAGATCTCGGGCGATATATAGGAGATTTAAAACCATGGTAATCAATGGAAGTGAAATAAGACATATACCTTGTATGATAGAAAAACCCTAAAAACAATAACTTACATTGACATTCTCTATTACATTATCAAACTCAACGTCCTTCAAATTTATATCAACCATGAGATCGGTAAGTATATCCTAAAAAACAATAAAAACTCTTAAACAACATATCTATGAATGATTTCTAAAAGAAAAATAGACTTTAACACATGAAAATGAACCAACCTCTTTTTGACCTTCATCTATTAGGCAAAAAAAAGTTGTTTTTTTATAGTGAAAAACACCTTCAACCATATAGTGTGTTTCGAAGCACATAAAAATAATATTTGTATCTATTTAAAACCAGACGCCAATTACAGCAAATTTTAATAATTGTTCGTCTTTGAGCCTAATTACAGCAAACTTTAAAATTTCAGAAGTGGTGAATTCGTGGATTTAAGCTAAAACCCTCCTTCGTGCGAAAACTAACGCTGATAATGTTGCGCCAAATTGCTCGAGCATTAATTTCTAAAACCCTAATCCCCAATTTACTTCCTAAACCGTTAAATTTCTCGGCAGACCTCTCAATCCCACACCAAAATGCAATTCATTCATCGACTTCAACCATAACCCGCTTCAGTTTCAGCACCGATTCCGCCAAATTTGACCAGAACAAAGAAATCGACGAAATCAACCTCAAGTTTGCGGAAGCGCGCGAAGAGATTGAATCTGCTATGGATTCAAAAGAAACAGTGTACTTCAATGAAGAGGCTGAGTGCGCGAGGGAAGCGGTGGGTGTAGTGTTGAGTAAATTTGATGCGCTGCTGGAGAAGCTGGATGAGAAAGAGCGAATGGGAGTTAGGAGATCAATGGGGCTGAAGATTGAGCAGTTGAAAGCTGAGCTTAAGCAGCTTGAGGAGTGAAAATTTTATTCTTTTTGAGGTCTGTTTTGCCGACATTATGAGTCCTTACTTTTGCTGTTGGTTGTGTTTGAATGATGATTCATTGTTATGCCTAATAGCTTTGTCTATTGCTGGAATTTACACTTTAACGTAGCAGGCTACCTTATAAATTAGAGCAGTGCTAAGTACCATACAATTTAAACTTAAATTTACCCTATAAATTATATAATATTCACTTAATATTACTCTTATGTGACAAAAAGTTAAAAAAACCCTTCATTGCTTCACTTTACTGTCATGTCTTATTTTGATGCTTCATCTCAGGTACCCATCTTCAGCTGCAAGCTTCGATTCACTTACATTTTCATCCTCATTCACATTTTTTCAATCATCTAGATAATATTGCAGCGACCTTCTACTTTAGCTCCATGGATACTCGTGATAAATGTTATTTGTATACTCAAGTGGCAATTAGTATTACATATGCTGAACTACACCATGGATATACTATCGAATGTTAAGCTGAAGCTACGAGAATATGAAACCGATCTAATTGTTTAAGAAATTTGAGTGTTCAATCATATTGCAGATGATAATACTATGCGTGGAAGATGGTTTATACAGAAATGTATACCGAATGAAATGTGAAACTACTACGATAGGGGCAGATATGGAAATTCGACTCCCACGTGATAGTTGTAGTTTTTTCCCCGATGAAGTAGTAATTTTAACTATATGGTTTATAAAAAACATTATATTTTAACGATGAGATGCGTAATTTTAACTATGTATTTAGCACTGCTATTGATTATGTGTTGGCGCTCCAGCTTTGATCCGTGAGGTCACAAGTTCGAATCCTGCATAGCGTAATTTGAACCACTGGACATATGCTGACTTATACAATGATATATACTACATAAGACTTATAATATAACTATGTATTACCACATAAATCCCCAATTTTCAACTTTTTTTACGTGTTGGCAACACTTGAAGTTTTCACTACCACGTTCTTAATTTAATAAAATCCAGCGTTCTTCTTAATAGCATATTTATAATTATTTACTCGACAAGGTAGTTAAGACGCAAAAAGACGCCAAGCTTGTGTCATGGGTTTCTTTGCGCCTTAAGCCTTTCTGTGCGTTTTTATACAACTTTGCTTTTTATTATTTCAAAATAACTGCACTATAAATTACGATTAAAAATGATAATTTTAGTGTAAAAATATATTTATAACCAATTATTTACAAATAAGAAAGAAAACACTAGCTAATAAATACAAGTTAAAATGATAAACTTGACTAAAACAATTTCAATTTCAAGTCTACAACACCGAAAACATAGAAATTACGACAAAAAGCTAGAAATCATAATGACGTTCAAGTTCAGTAGAAGACGCACTTTTAGACACTTAGGAGCTTCAACGCCTCAATAAAAGGTGCGCTTTTTGAGCGCCCTGAGTAGATCATGTACCTTAGCTTCCATAAATGTGCAAACCTTGTGTCTACCCGTTCTACGCCTTAGGTGCACTTAGGCGCTCACCTTAATTACACTTACTCGGTGATAAATAATCTCAAATATGAAACTACATACATTGATTCCATCGATACAAAATATTGGCAAAAGAACTATTCTCATCCAACAATAAACCTACGCTTGTCAGTTTCAATTTTCTTTTCCAACCATAAATTCATATTCCATCAAAAATTAAACAATCAAAATATGTTACAAAATTGAAATTTGGGACAACCGTAATTATTTTTGCATTTGTAGAAAAATTCTACCATAATACAAATATTAATGTAGAAAGACAATGATTATGACTTGGTTGAACATTATTTGAAGCATCAGTCTCATGATTTTGGATTGATTAGATTTATATGCTCATCTTTGTTGAGTTAATTTAGTTGAATAATCGAAATAATGATGATTTTGAGAATCTTTTTAGTGAGTTTAGGGTTCAAAGAGAAGTGGTTTTACTTGAGAGAGGGGATAAGAAAGTGTTATAAAGAGACCGAGTGTTGGTACAATGAAGTATGTTAGACAATTTTAGTTGTTTTTTGTAAGATATTAACTAGTTTGTTTATGATGCCTGTAACATGGCATTAAATTAAATCTAGAGCTATTTTTTTGATACCTTAGGTAGTTGGAATGTTCGATAGTTGATACTTAAAGATAATATCGGATATGTCTCAATTTATTAAGCACTAGTCTTGTGGCAAGCACACGAGGGTGGATCCAAGAATTAATAAAAGGGTGGGTTGACATTTTTAAGTAATAAATATTGATAAATTTAGATAAAAGGATAATTGTTAGAAGAATTAGTGTCACATTTCACTTTTTATTAAGACATCCAACGTAGTTATGGTTGCTGAGTTTGAATTAAATTCCTTTTCAATGAAAACTAAATCAATATTTCAACACGCACCAAATAAAGAGTCATCATGCAATCTCACAAAGATGTTTATGGTGCTAACTCAGTTTAGGTTTATATATCGTCAAATTAATATAACAATTTCAGGTTTCATCTCCTTTAGCATGAGATTTAATTCATAAATCAATGCTTGTTTTTTAATCTTAAAAAACATTATCATTATAAACTTGTTATGCGTATGTTTTTTTAATAGCTGGTACTTAATAATGGGTGGTAACATACTGGCACCATATGTCTTAGATAATATATACATATTACAAGTCTAAATATGCCTAGGTTTGAATAACGCTACACAAGGTTCAAACTAATGACCTCAGAAGTTAAGTTTAAACGCTTAACCACTAGGATATGGCTTAGACTATACGTCAGTTTTCTTAGCAGGAAGCAATAAATAAAGAATGAAATTTGGTTTGAAAAGAAAATTAACATAAATGACACCAAAGAATAAGATTTGTACGAACATCATGTTACTTCTTCTCATAATATTAAGTTTTTACTCTTGATCTATTGCACATATCATTATAGTATTGCATAAGCTTCAATGTCATCTTATGCTTTTATCTTTGATATCCTTAAACGATCCTATTAGTTCATCCAAGAGTTGGTGAGGATAGAGAGTTGAATGTTCATCCATGACCATAACAATCTTTTCTAGTTCGTACGACTTCGAAAGTTGTGGTAATTGCTCGAGGATGCCCACAAACCGTAGGAGCAATAAGTCAAGACATGCAACTACTTAATATTACATTAAATTATGGACCGTTACATTCTTCCTCGACTTTTTATGAATTCAATACCTGAAATCCCTCCTTACAAGGAAAACATTACTAAACATCATGGAACAACATATATAATAGCTTGTGACAAAAAAAATCCTAACATAGCAAATGTATAACACACAACTAAAGTCCTATACTAACACATATTATGCGCAACTTCGAAACAAACAAGCAGGCTACCATACATCAGTTATTATACATAAGGAAAAGATCCTGATAATAAGTTTGAATGCTCTTCTTCGTTTCTCAAGTACATTCTTTTATCGTTACTCCATTGAGTCTTTACTTAACTATCTTCTTTCTAAGATGTTTCATATCATGTTTGTTATACTTATTTTGGTGATACTCGGAAGACTTGTATTTATTAAAAGATGTTTCTCCATATTCGTCAGTTAGAAAAAGATATGATTAAATATGATAAATTTATGGATGTGACTACTTTGAATTTTACTGGAAGCCTGGTAGAAGGTAGACTAGATACTTCTTAAAAATGAGTGAAAATACTCAAAGATCTACTCGAATATTTGTTTGGGAAACTACTCGAAGTATGCTTGAAGAGTCACTCAAAGAATCGATTGGAAAACAATGGAAAAGACAAAAAAAAACTTAACTTGGAGTCTGCCCTGCAACAAGCTTTGTGTCACCAAAACTTGGATCCAAAGCATGTTTCAAAGCAAGGTTTTAAATCGTGAATTTCGATTGCATCTCGTCTCGGAAGTTTTGCACACAATATTTTGTATTGGACGATATCTCGAACGAAATGTTTGTATCTCCGGTGTACATTTCGGATTTTAATGTTCATCTCAGAACTATCTCAGAGTAACTTAAGTTTCTAAAATTGACATTTTAAAGACTTTTATAACAATTCTGATTGAGGTATAAACTTTTTAACGTATATAATTTATATGAAACGATAATATTAAATTTTCTTTTTAAATGAAACTGGTAACATGATTGATTTGGTATTTGATAGAATGGATTCAAATCATTTGAATATATGGATAAAAAGTTTTTCATTTTTGCTCACTCGTTGAAAAACAAAAAACAAAATTAAAGGGCTAGTAAAAATTCATTGAAGTGCAATTTCTTTTGTTTCCACATAAGAAGTAGACCAAATATGTAAATAAAAAAAACATAATTTCGTATGAAATCTTCTATTGATATCTTACCTCAAATGTCCTTAGAGTTCTTTATATCATGGATGAGATAAGTGTCAAATGAGATATACATAAAATTTAATGTCTCGTCTCGCGAAAGTTTGAAAATGAGATCTCGAGCGAGATCTCGGGAGAGATAAACGCGATTTAAAACAGTGCTTTGAAGCCATACTCGGAGTGCTCAACACTGGGACTTGGGTCCAACTTCACAATCGTACGTGAAGCAAAGCAGTCGAAAATGAAAGTGATCCAAAGTACGGAAAACTATCGAAATGGATGGAACCCGAAAGGGATCGATCGAAATGATAAGGGAAAAGCGGTTGAGGTTTGAAGCAAGCTAGTGGCTATATAAAAATGTAAGCTGTTGAAATTATGTAGGAGATCAAAATTCACCCGCAATATTCCATGACTCAATCCATAACTCACTTCAAAGCTTGACCCGAAGCACACTAAAGCTCAGACATAGAGATGAACCTAAAGCATCACCCGAGGCGTACGTCAACTCGACTCATAGTTGACTTGGTCAAAGCTATGAGGTCGAAATAACTATAAGGTAGTTGAATATTAGCTCCTACCCCCTTTTCATGACTGGTTCAAATTTTACTTAAATATCGTCAGAATGGAAAATGTTTCAGAAGATTTCTATTAACTGCAAGTCACTATTTATTGAAATAAATTATTCAAATATTATATAGAAATATATATGAATACAGGGACGAGGAATGGAAATGGACAAGTTCTGTCAACCTTTGAGCTCCTCCATTAAAATATTTCTTGCATCTCCATGCATTGTAGTTAAAGTAAAAGAAAGAATATCAATCAAAGAAAAACGGATGTAAGCCAAAAGTATGCCGAACCACTGTAAAATACCATATCTCTCGTTTTTTCCTTTTTCTATTTTTTGTTATTCTTTATCTTTTATAAATCATTTAAACCGTTATAATGTTTTAATAATTATTGAAACCCACTCAGATGATTATTGAATATTTCTATTAGACTATCTTTACATCATTGGATCCAAATAAAACCTTAGTAATAAAATGACGTGATGTTTATGTCTAAAATTGATACAAATATTTGGGTGCTTTCAGTAAGAAGAATCAAATCCGCTTAGATATGTTAGATTTTTTTTCTTATATTTTCCTTTTTGATAAAAATTAGTGGTTTTTCCTAGTTTCCGATAAAGTAGCATTTTCAGATCTAATAAGAAGTTTGAGGATTTTAAGGATGTTTGGGAAAAAAATAAAGCTTTTTAGTTAAATATTGGATATTCTAAAAAAAGGAGTTGGAATTTTATACAAACGGAACCTTTTTAAGTTAATGTTTTTGTAAAGAAAAGTTTTTTGGAAAAATTGAATTTTTTGAAGATAATTTAACTTTTAGCAAGGTGAGAACATGCCAAACAACAACCAGTGAATTAGGTAAGCCAAGTGAACTACAACTGCAACCACCTGCACCTTGCCATGCCTTAAGGCTAACCAACACAAATTTAGTCCAACAACAAAATGAGCAACGGGCCTTGATCCTGAAACGAGATAGGACTGAAAATTAAGAGGTGAGCGTTGACACAAAGAACGTAGTCTGTAGTCTGCATGGTGATAGATGCGTAAAAGCAACATTTTTGAAATTTGAACAAGGAAATTACAAAAGAGACTTCCGCTCTCATCCCCATAGACGAACTTGAAGCGCTCAGTCTTTGACTAAACGAATTTCTTCCGACAGAGTAAAAACTAAGGTGTAGCATCCTCTACAAGGGATGAGGAAGTGCAACTATTGCAAAGAGGAAGTGCAACTATTGCAAAAACACTTGGTTTGATTGGAGAGACGAAGACAAGCTGGCATATAGTCACACTTAACGATGACTTTTCAATCTCCTAATACGGCATATAGCCAGTTTTCTAGATTTGTAAGGATACAAAACACCTTAATTGGCCTAATACGATGATACAATCGTTCCAACTGACCAGTTTAAAAGCTATATTGTGCCATGTATGTGGCACATGCTCCAGATCTTGTACGATGTCAAACATTCCTAATATCCCTTATCAAACTTGGTACTAAATGGTACCGGAATTTGAAGTCTAGAGGATTTGTGGCGATCAGGGAGAGGGACTAGCACGACAAATGGACAGTCAAGAGGTTTGGGAGACGAAATTATTCTGCTGTAACTTGGTCGCCATGTGATGGGGTGGAAGATGCTGCTCGCGAGACTTGAAGCCCTTTGCCGGTCTAGGATATAACATGCAAGGTTCTAAATTTGAGGAAAACGGGGTGAGCAACTCTTTACGGGTAGAGATGCTGAATGCGGGCATGTTATTGAATCGAAAATGATACTGACTTACAAGCTTGTAATAGTCCATACTTACAATAGTCCATCCTTACAAACTCTTACGAGAAAAACGAGCAAGCAATAGTCCATCCTTACAAGCTCGTGCATGCATACATGCTTCAATTTTTTTAATTGAAGTAAAAGCCTTGGTTTGCAATGTAAGTTTGATCAAATGAGAAAAATTAAAAGGGTGTTTATGTAGGTTGGATGACATGGAGTACAAGTGAAACTCAATATAAACAGCTCTGTATATCCATAAGTAGATATTGTTCCATTGGCATTCTAGCCGTGGAACTAGAACTTGGAAACTAAGGCAGCGTTTGTTTTAAAATGAGTTTTGTGTTTTGAGTTTTCAATATTAATTATAAAATATGATAGGATGGAAAGAAAATAGAGGGGACCACGGAAGGGATGGAGAAACGTTGGAATGCTGAATTGTTTCTCGTGCTTCTCTTATTTCTTAAAACGTGAAAAATAAAAATAAAAAGTTATTTTCTATTTTATATGTCAACTTTGTTTTCTAAATTGACCGTTTCCACAATATACATGTGTCGTACAATTTTGATATGGACGAAAACCCAAAACTAAAAGGGTAAACCAAACACTACCTAAAGTTTTGATGCAGCGCAAAATGTTAAAGGCATAGGTCGTTCACGACCTAAGGGGTTTGTAGGTCGTTCATGACCTAACAAGGTAGAAGTAATGAACGAGTCACGACCTAAAGAGCTCCGATCTAAGGAAAGACGACCTAGTGATGAAGGACGAGCTAACTGTGCCGAGTTACGACCTAAGGAGGCATGTGAGCAGGAACTACGACTTAACTGGTTACTCAGTGAGAAGGCAAAGCAAACTGATGAAGAGATAAGTGATAAGTCGGAGACGTGTTACGACCTAAAGAAGACCTACCATAGGTCGCTGAAGTTTAACTCGTGAAGTCCTTAAGTCGTAAGTTGCGTAAAGATGGAAATCGTTGATTTTTTTCTGCCGAGTTAATCTCTGCCTTTGATTTCTTTAAATCGCTGTTCTGGGATGCGCATGTTTTTAAGTCGTTGAAGCTTGTTGCCGTTGATTCTTCTGCCGAGTTAATCTCTGCCGCTGATGGAAGCTGGAGCATTGAAGTAAGGTTGCGTAGAGTTGTTAAGTCGGCAACGACTTAAGTAATGTTGTCTGTTTGTATTTTCCTGTCTTTAAGTCGTATGTCTCCATGTACTAAGTCGTAGGTTTCTAATTTGAGTTGTTTTTCTTTAGGTCGTACCAGGATAGGTCGGCTATGCTTGTAAATCATTGAAAGTTGTAATTAGGTCGTTACCGACCTAAGATGAGTCGTCCTGTACATAAGTCTTGAGTCGTAGGTGTTAGGTCGTTACTCCTAAGTCGTAAGTCGGAAATGGGTAAGACGGAGCCGACTTATGAGTTGGGTAATTTGTGTTGTAATTTTGTAACGCCTATAAATAGGCAAGTGGAGTCATTTGTAATGGTTGTTGATTTTTGAAAAAAATTCTCTTTTGATTGCTGTGTGCTTTCATCTAAATTGGTAGTTGAGTGTAATCTCATATCTCCTCTTTCGGTTAATCGAGTGCGCTCGATTCAACGATTGCAGAAGCCGATTCGCGGAATCAAGTGCGCTTGATCAACGCTTGAAGAATTGAAGATCTTTGAACCCGGTATCGTGCGCGATCAACGAGTTCGGGATAGCTAGAATTCGGTATCTTCGGATCAACGAATTTGGGCATTTCAGTATCTTCCAATCCACCGATTACTACATTCATCGACCTACATTTGTTTTGAAATATCCGTTGCGTCAGTTTTGGTATCAGAGCTTGTTTTAGCCAATCATAGCTAAATCGAGTCTTGGAGCCAATCATCTTGAAGAAGTTTGAATCGAAGTGAAGATTTGAGTTTGTTTATCACGGCCGAGATCAAGTTGAAGTGTTCGACTTTATATTGAAGTTGTTTGATCGGATTTGAGTGGGAGATCAAATTTGCATCATTTGGGAGAAGTTGTGTTCATCGCGAAGTAGCAACAAAGTGGGAGTTTTCGATCCATTTCAATTTGGATCAAAGTTCGAATTGTGTTTGAATTTGAAGTGTTTGTAAAGATTTCAATCATGCCGCCAAGGAGAGCCAATCGACATCAAAACGTTGAAGCTTTGTATCGAGGAGAAGAGGCTGATGAGATGGAGCAAAGAATCAATGAAAACTTTAGTGAAAAGCTTAATGAAGGAATTGGCCGGTTAGAAAAGCTTATGACGGAGATGAATCAAAATCGGAGAAGGGTTTCACCTGAATCCAACCATGGGGGTAGTAGGGTCTCGCCACATTCCAATCGAGACAGAAGTGTTGAAAATGATCAAGGGCGTGGGAGGAACGTGAATGATCGTGAACGGAGGAATGTAGATAGAAGGGATGATGGTGGAAGACGTAATGGTAGTAGAGATGTGGGTGGACGAGATAGACAACGATATACATCTGATTTTGAAGAGGAGTATGATGGTGGTAGTGTTCGAGGACAAGGACGAGGACAAGGAAGAAATTACTCTGAGTATGATCACAAGTGGGAGACGGGGATGAAGACTGAAATTCCTGAATTCAAAGGTGGTATGCAAGCGGAGGAGTTTCTAGATTGGGTGGCTAATGTTGAAGAAATTTTTGATTTCAAAGAAGTTCCAGAACATCGTAGAGTGAAGTTGGTTGCTACAAGGTTGAGGGGTAGAGCTTTGGCATGGTGGCAGCAAACTAAACTTACACGTGAACGAATGGGGAAATCAAAAGTGGAATCTTGGGAGAAGACGAAGAAATTGATGAAAGCAACGTTCTTACCTTACAATTATCAATCTTTGATGTATCAACGTTTGCAAAACTTGAGACAAGGGACGAAAACTGTGAATGACTATGCTGACGAATTTTATCAACTGATCGCAAGGAATGATATTATGGAAACAGAAGAACAGTTAACAGCTAGATTTGTTGGAGGGTTGCGAATGCAGATTCAGGATATGGTTAATATGTTTGATCCCAGATCTGTAGCGGAAGCACACCAGAAAGCGTTGGCTTGGGAGAAGCAGGGCGACGAGGAGGTGTGTTTACAAATTCCAACAATCCAGTGAAGGGAGTTAGTGGGAGTTCTAATGTTTCTAAACCTATCAGTAGACCAGTAGTGAAGGAGGCTGAGAAGACAAAGGTTAACAACGGTTTCAAATGTTACAATTGCCAAGAAATGGGTCACAAGAGTAGCGAATGTCCAAAACCGAAGAAGAGAGCTATGATAGCAAAGGTTGAGGATGAAGAAGCTGAATGTTCCAATTCACCACCTGATGAGAAGGAAGAAGTGTCGGGAGACGAAGGTTATAATCTCATGATGAAGAGGTCCTGTTTAACACCAAAGCAGGAGGAGGATTGTAGTTGGTTGAGGAGCAATATTTTTCAGTCAACATGTACTATTCTGGGGAAAGTTTGCAAATTTGTTATTGATGCTGGAAGCTGTGATAATATAATTTCTTCTGAAGCTGTGAGGAAGTTGGCATTGAAGATTGAGAAACATCCGAAGCCATACAAGTTAGCTTGGTTGAGGAAAGGCGGGGAGGTGAAGGTTGGACGAAGGGCTCGTGTGAATTTTTCAATTGGAAAGAAATACAAAGATGAAATCTGGTGCGATATGGTAGATATGGACGTTTGTCATTTGTTGTTGGGAAGACCGTGGCAGTATGATAGAGCAGTACAACATGATGGGCGTACCAACAGTTACAGTTTCATGTTTGAAGGCACAAAGATTACTTTAGTTCCAAAGAAGCGACAACAGGAGGAAAACAAGTTGGAGGAGATTGAAGAGCTCAAAACTTTGTTATCTTTGAAGGAGTTTGTGAAGGAAGTAGAGAAGGAGCCTGAAGTGTTTTTGTTGATCGGACGTGAGAGCAGTGAGGAAGTTGAAATTCCAGAAGAAGTAAAACCAGTTTTGAAAGAATTTGACGATGTATTTCCAGAGGAGTTACCAACGGAATTGCCACCATTGAGGGATATACAACATCAGATAGATCTTGTTCCAGGTGCTGTGTTGCCACACATGCCACATTATCGAATGAGTCCGAAGGAACATGAAGAGTTGCGGAGGCAAGTGGAAGAATTGCTTGAACAAGGGCGAGTGCAGGAGAGTTTAAGTCCTTGTGCTGTACCAGCTTTATTGGTACCCAAAAAGGATGGAACGTGGAGGATGTGCACTGACAGTCGAGCATTGAATAAGATTACTGTGAGATATAGATTTCCGATGCCGAGGCTTGATGATTTATTGGATCAGATCAGTGGGTCCGTAATCTTTTCTAAGATTGATTTGAAGAGCGGTTATCATTAGATTCGCATTAGACCAGGGGATGAATGGAAGACAGCATTCAAGACGAGGGAAGGATTGTATGAATGGCTGGTAATGCCGTTTGGTCTATCGAATGCACCGAGTACATTCATGAGGGTGATGAATCAAATTTTCAGACCGTATATTGGAAAATTTGTGGTGGTTTACTTTGATGATATTCTGATCTACAGTGCGAGTACAGAAGAGCATGTTCAACATTTGAAGAAAGTGTTAATTATTCTTCGTGAAGAACAATTCTATGCTGCTACAAAGAAGTGTGTCTTTATGGTGAGGAGTGTTTTATTTCTGGGATATGTTGTATCGGAAGAAGGAATACAGGTTGACCAAAGTAAAGTCGAAGCGATTAGAGATTGGCCACAGCCCAAGACGATAACGGAAGTTCGTAGTTTTCACGGGTTGGCTTCATTTTATCGGAGGTTTATTCCACACTTTAGTAGTGTGATGGCACCTGTTACGGATTGCATGAAGGGTAAACAGTTTGCATGGACGGAGGAAGCCGGGGTTGCTTTTGAGCGAATCAAAGAACTCTTGACGTCTGCACCAATTCTAATATTACCAGATTTTCAGTTAGTGTTTGAACTACATACTGATGCATCCAAGGTTGGAATTGGAGGAGTGTTGAGTCAGAGGGGACGTCCAATTGCATATTTCAGTGAGAAGTTGTCCGGAGCAAAGATGAGATATAGTACATATGATGTGGAATTTTATGCTGTTGTGCAATCTATTAAACACTGGAGACACTATCTATTTCAGAAGGAGTTTGTTCTTTACACTGATCATGAGGCCTTGAAGCATTTACAAGGGCAAGACAAGATTTCAACGAGACATGCATCATGGATTGCATATCTGCAACAATTTACTTTTGTTGTTAAACACAAGTCAGGGGTGACAAATCGTGTGGCTGATGCTTTGAGTAGGAGGAATCATTTGTTGACAACAATGAAGGTTGAAGTGACGGGGTTTGACATGTTACCAGAATTATTTGACAATGATCCTTATTTTGCAAAGTTTGTTGATAAAGTCAAGGATGGGGAGACGGATGAGTTTATAATGATAGATGGTTTTCTGTTCAAAGGAAATCGATTGTGCATACCGGAGGGTAGTTTGAGAATGAAGATCGTAAAAGAGCTACATGAAGAAGGACACGTGGGTAGAGACCGTACATTACAGTTGATTTCACAATCTTACTTTTGGCCATCGATGAGGAAAGAAGTGGGAAGGTTTGTGGAGAGATGTCATGTTTGCCAAATTTCTAAGGGAACAGCGACAAATGCGGGACTGTATATGCCGTTACCTGTACCAATTAAACCATGGGTTGATGTGAGTATGGACTTCGTGTTGGGATTACCGAGGACACAGCGTGGTAACGATTCCATTTATGTGGTGGTTGATCGATTTTCGAAAATGACACATTTTATCGCTTGTAAAAAGACAGCTGATGCCGTCCGGATTGCTGAATTATTCTTCAAAGAGATATATCGTTTACATGGTTTACCGGAATCCGTTGTTTCTGATTGGGATACCAGATTTTTAAGTCACTTTTGGATAAGTTTGTGGAAGATGGTCGGAACAAAACTGAAGTTTAGTAGTGCTTATCATCCGCAAACGGATGGACAGACCGAGGTTGTGAACCGATCGTTGGGAAATTTGTTGAGGTGTCTTGTACAAGATAATCTGAAGAGTTGGGATGTGAAGTTAAGCCAGACGGAGTTTGCCCATAATCATGCTGTAAATCGAAGTACTGGGTTCAGTCCATTCCAGATTGTATATTCTAGTATGCCAAAAGGACCGTTGGATTTAACGGTAATGCCACATTCAAGGGGGACAGTTAAGAAAGCTGCTGATTTTGTTGACGGGTTGACGGAATGTCATAAAATCGTTCAGGAACGATTGAAGAAAGCAAATGAGAAGTACAAACAATCTGCAGATTTGAAATGAAGAAATGTTGAGTTTAATGAAGGAGATATGGTTTATGCAGTGTTAACAAAAGATCGTTTTCCAGTGGGCGCTTATAACAAGTTGAAAGCCAAAAAAATTGGTCATGTAAAGGTCGTAAAACGAATTAATGAAAATGCTTATAAGTTGAAGCTGCCAGAAGATGTGTACATTTCTGATGTGTTCAATGTTAAACATCTCGTACCATATCATGGGGATGAACGAGCTGATGTGGAAGAATTTACAAATTCGAGGTCGAATTTTTCTCAACCTGGGAAGGATGATGCAGCGCAGAATGTTAAAGGCATAGGTCGTTCACGACCTAAGGGGTTTGTAGGTCGTTCACGACCTAACAAGGTAGAAGTAATGAACGAGTCACGACCTAAAGGGCTCCGATCTAAGGAAAGACGACCTAGTGATGAAGGACGAGCTAACTGTGCCGAGTTACGACCTAAGGAGGCATGTGAGCAGGAACTACGACTTAACTGGTTACTCAGTGAGAAGGCAAAGCAAACTGATGAAGAGATAAGTGATAAGTCGGAGACGTGTTACGACCTAAAGAAGACCTACCATAGGTCGCTGAAGTTTAACTCGTGAAGTCCTTAAGTCGTAAGTTGCGTAAAGATGGAAACCGTTGATTTTTTTCTGCCGAGTTAATCTCTGCCTTTGATTTCTTTAAGTCGCTGTTCTGGGATGCGCATGTTTTTAAGTCGTTGAAGCTTGTTGCCGTTGATTCTTCTGCCGAGTTAATCTCTGCCGCTGATGGAAGCTGGAGCATTGAAGTAAGGTTGCGTAGAGTTGTTAAGTCGGCAACGACTTAAGTAATGTTGTCTGTTTGTATTTTCCTATCTTTAAGTCGTATGTCTCCATGTACTAAGTCGTAGGTTTCTAATTTGAGTTGTTTTTCTTTAGGTCGTACCAGGATAGGTCGGCTATGCTTGTAAATCATTGAAAGTTGTAATTAGGTCGTTACCGACCTAAGATGAGTCGTCCTGTACATAAGTCTTGAGTCGTAGGTGTTAGGTCGTTACTCCTAAGTCGTAAGTCGGAAATGGGTAAGTCGGAGCCGACTTATGAGTTGGGTAATTTGTGTTGTAATTTTGTAACGCCTATAAATAGGCAAGTGGAGTCATTTGTAATGGTTGTTGATTTTTGAAAAAAATTCTCTTTTGATTGCTGTGTGCTTTCATCTAAATTGGTAGTTGAGTGTAATCTCCTATCTCCTTTTTCGGTTAATCGAGTGCGCTCGATTCAACGATTGCAGAAGCCGATTCGCGGAATCAAGTACGCTTGATCAACGCTTGAAGAATTGAAGATCTTTGAACCCGGTATCGTGCGCGATCAACGAGTTCGGGATAGCTAGAATTCGGTATCTTCGGATCAACGAATTTGAGCATTTCAGTATCTTCCAATCCATCGATTACTACATTCATCGACCTACATTTGTTTTGAAATATCCGCTGCGTCAAGTTTGGAGTGGATTGATTTTTCTGCTAATAGTTCAGCTGTAACAGAAAGTTGATGCTTATTGAATGTTATCAGCACCAAAGGAAGTTTGCTCAATTAAAATTTAGTCATATCTTTGTTTTTGCTGTGGTTTGATATCTGTGACTTGTAGGTGTTAGGAATTACAATGGTCTTAAAATTGATTTGAATTCATTTCAAATGGTTCGCACGGTCATACATTTATAATTTGTATGTTGGGATTCATGGATTAAATTTGGTAAAGAACGTTGGAGCAGACTTGTTCCTCAGGGGTTGCGGATATTGATTTGAAAATATACAAAATCTTATCACAGTCACAAAGTTATATAATAATAAATATTATTTGCCCATCCAAAATTTTTCCTCATTTACGGTTTTTTTTATTACCTTAGCAAACCCTGAATATATTTACTCCTTTTATGATTTTTCTCGTTCACTGAACCCTCTTCTTACTGCAGTAAAATAAGAGACTCTGGGGAATTCAGAGCCTTCATACAACTCAATTGCATAGAGCGAGCGCAAGCATGTTTCTGATGCCATTTTGCAAAATTCAATTTCAACTTGTATTAGAATGTTTTATTACTTTATTTGATATTATCCTAGATACTGTTTAGTAATTATGAGATTTTGAGTATGCTGGTTGCATTAACTGATCGTTTCTGCGTTTTTATCTATAAATAAAAGGCTTCTTGCAACTCTGGCCGAAGGAGATATGGTCATTTTCTGCGAACCGGGGGAACCGTTTTGTAATTTCAGTGGGTCTTTCTGATTTTTCTGTTTCTTTTTTCACAGAATTTGACAAAATGAAATTGGGATAGGATAGCATTTTTGTGTATATAATTGATAATTCTTCCAAGAAAGTGCTTAAAGTGCTTCGGTGAGACTGAAACTTAATATTTAATTTTTCTTTACATTATGCGCAAAACAGATAAAAGAAATTCAAACAAAACATTATATTTCCCTAATCAATACGACAAAGCCAAATGCAGAAAATTGACGTAAAATGCACTGCTAAAAACTTAAGCTGATGAAATACATGATTTTATAAAGACTGGATTCTCTACTCTAATTTCTTTGTAATTCTGCCTTATTGTAAGCTATAGAGTATCGATAAATTTAATTGATGCTTTCACCAAGGAAAAAAGCAAAGAAAATCAGAGTAGCGAATCCAAATCATATAATTAAATTTCACCCGCTTTCACTCACAAACTGATCTATATATCACTCTGACCTAATCCTCCTTGGTAATAAAAAATAAAAATATGCAGTAAATCAACATGGCATCCCAACCTTGCAATCCAGTGCACCGGCGTATCTAGTAAGCCTGGTGACAAAGGAACCCGGTTTAGCCCTAAATACATCTTTTCTGGAATACCCCTTCCTTAATTCAAACGAGCTTTCAACTCCCGAAGCGTTGAAGTAGGCTCCATTCAAGAGCAAATCACCCTCCGACGTCCAATTCCAATTCTTCCACGTCGAGTATTCCGCATAATCCCTCTTTGTAACCTGTTACACGTATAAAAAATATGTGCATCATCTTATCATTTATTAACATCACTTCGCATTTGTAATAGGTAATGGAGTCTGACGAAATACCTCTTTGGCAAATGGGTTGTCGGGAGCGATAAACCGATTGCCTTGGCTAACAATAGTAGGATGCATGCTTCCACCGATGGCGTACATGATCCAATGAGTATAATCATTATTAACCACATGAGCAAACCCCCACCTAACCCTAGGCATCCTCTGCACCAACCCCTCCCCAAAATGGTTAAACGCAAGCGTCACCTGCATAATCGAGTCATTCGAGTAAGCATCGCTCGCCCCCAAAAGTATCGTATCATCATGATGGGTCAAAAAACAGTTTGATATCGTGATCGCAGTCGACCCTTCCACCGCGTCGATCAACCCGTCCTTGCAGTTGGCGAGGGTTAGATGATCAAGCCATATATTGGAAGACCCGAAGATGGAAACGCCGTCCCCGTCGCTGACCCCTCGGATCCCGATGTGGTTCCAGCTGTCGCGAATCTCACCCCCCGTCCTAGGTATGTTGTCGTGGATGTGGAGGTTGTGGATGATGACGTTGGACACGAACTGTATAGTGATCTGACCGCCCCCCGCAATGTGCACGCTGTGCCCACGTCCGTCGATCGTCTTGTTGTCCGCCACGATCAGCTCCTGCGTCAGCTCGATGCTCATGTCCCGATCGAATATGATCCATAAGGACTCGTTGCTCGTGACCGCGTGTCGTAACGTGCCCGGTTCGGGATCCATCATGTTGTTGTCCGTGTCATCGGTTACAACGTAGATCTTGCCGTGCTTGCCGCCTCCCCAAGCTTTGCGTCCGAAGCCCTTTGCGCAGCTGGCCAGCTTCTGGCGGTTGCTGGCCCAGTCCGGGTTGCAACGCCAGCATCGGTCTATTGGGTTGGTGGCTTTGCATGGGCCGCTGTACACGGGCTTCAGACTCCTTCCAGTGTTCTTCTTCTGTAGGGCTCTGCATGTACCATGCATGCACACATTGATTTCACATAGCGTGCAAGGGATTATAAGAGGGCATGTATAAACTTACTTATTGACGGCTTGATTGAAGGAATTGGTGACGGAGTAGGGGTCGGGAACGTAGGAAGCGTGCGCAACTTTGCTAGCCTGTTCTTCCCGGCTCTGCCAATATCGGTACTCCTCGTCTTCCTGTGCAGTCAGTTTTGCCCAAGATGGAGGTATTGAAACCAGGAGTACCATGAAAATTAGATGTAAGGGTCTTCCAGTAAGATCCATGGTAGGCAAGTTTATTTTTCTACGCAACGCCTATATAAAATAGAAGAAACTACTATGGTGAGGATGAACAGATACTAACTATGCATGCTCGATTAGTGAAAAACTGTAAAATTAAACTACCATAGATCAGTTAGGAACAGTGAGTGAATCGACGTATAAATAATGAAAGTAGGGATGGAAGGCAAGTAAAAATTGTACGGTGAAGCGAGCAGGGAGGGAGAAGCGAATGAATTGAAGGACAAGCAAGTTTTTAGGTGGTCTAATTTAGGAAATTGAGGACTTACCTGCGAATCGTATGGGTTTAAATTTTTTTCTTTTTGTGCTTGCTGATGGTCTCTTGCAATTTGCTTGTTTGCTTTTTTTTATTTTTATTTTTATTTTTATTCTATTTTTTATTTTCTTTTCAAACGCTGAATTGAATTAGAAAAATGATTTTGTTTATGTAAAACCCGAGCACTACGTAGTATATGCACTGCCGCAGTATGCAGACTTCAAAGGCATTGAATCCTTTCCCTACGGGTAGAAATACTCCATCTTCAACGATGATAATATAGCTAAGGACTCCAATTAATGAACTTTCCAACGAGTTCACCTAAACAAAATCACGTACTACATCTATCATCAGGAATTTCGATTTACACACAGTGCTAGTGATTCATTTCTCCATCCCAGATAGGCCTATTAAACGGATTGGGTTTGATCAAAATGGGTTGGATCGAGTTTGACCAAACCAATTTATGACCCATTCTTTTTCATCCATTTATGACCCAACCCAACCCACTTAATAAGCGGGTTACCCATTTAACCCATTTAAAGATTTAAATTTAATTTGACTAATAAAAAACAGGGGTTTTTAGGTTTAAGGAAAAAGTTAGAGAAAAATTTAGTTTCAGGAACAAGAAGTTTGTTTTTTAGGCTGAAGGACACTTTTTAGTGTAAATCACGGAATGATAGTTGTAACTATCATTTTCAGTTTAAACTAAAAAGTGTCCTTCAGACTAAAAAACAAACTTGTTGTTCCTGAGACAAAAATTTTTTGCAACTTTTTCCTTGTGACTATTTACCTGTAAAAAACAAATAAATATAAAATAATTCTAATTTTAATTTTTATGTTTTGAGTTCCGATAAAAATTTAAAATTCTAATTTTCATCAAAATTCAAATATGGGGATGTAGTAGCTTATTATTTTCTAAGTACAACTGTCAGTCCCCTAGGAGAACTACAGTGTGCGTTCACACGATGAAGTATTCGAGTGTTCCATATTGTCCGTAATTTAGGTGAGAGTTAATCGGTCGAAGTCCCACCTGATTCTGAGTTAGAACGAATGAGTTATTGCAGTCGGAACAAAAAAATAGCGGCTTCTGCACTAGGCGGAGTTCAAATATGTGGATGTGGTTGCCTGTTATTTTCTAAGTACAATTGTCAGTCCCCTTGGAGAACTACAGTGTGCGTTCACACGATGAAGTATCCGAGTGTTCCATACTGTCCATAATTTAGATGCGAGTTCACGAAGTCTCGCCTGATTCCAAGTTAGAACGTAGGAGTTATTGCAGGCTGAACAAAAATAATAGCGGCTTCTGCACTAGGCGGAATTCAAATATGGGGATGCGATTGCCTGTTATTTTCTAAGTACAACTGTCAGTCTTCATGAAAAACTACAATATATGTTCAAAATTCTTATTTTTCAAATTTATATTAAAATTTAATGTTTTTAATAAATGGGTAAATGAGTTACCCATTTATAACCCTTCTAAAAATGGGTCAACCCAACCCATAACCCATTTAATAATATTCATAAATGGGTTGACCCAACCCATTTAAAAGTAGGGTAAATGAGTTGGGTTAATGAGTTGTGTCATATTTTGATAGGTCTAATCCCACATCATTGATGATATTCTAGTTACAGTAGTACTTTTCAATCGTTTAAAATTACTTTAAACTGTAGAAATGAGAAATCAATATGAGGTTTTACCGATTTATTGTGAAAATACATCCAGTCATCTGGTAACTTTGTCCGTGCTAAAATACAATTTCCGATTGACATATTAGTTTTACATCAAGATAGAATGATTAACTTCTAAAAGAAATTCATACGAACATCAACGCAAAATCGTTATCTGTGATATTATAAATAATATTTTATATATGGAATCATATTAATCTTTTTTCTTTCTTTTAATTATATAATTCTCAATTACATAAGAATCCACTTTTTAATTCAGTTTGATGTGTATTAAATGATATAGACTAATCACAATACACAACACTTGAAATTCAAAGGATATATTGTGCATATTAGTTAATGTTAAACCAAAAATAGGATATAAAACATATCATATTAGTTAATATTTATAACCTCGGGATTAATAATATAGTTCATTCAGGTAACAACAAATTATTTTGACAGGATAGTTCGATTTTAGTTATATATTTTAGAGTTGAATACAAAGATCCGTTTGATATTTGTAACTTCAAAATGCTTCAATTTTAGAGGTTTTTTGAATCTAATAACGATTTTCCATAAAACTTGTATTTTATTCATTCTCTCGAAGGTGTTACACTAATTCAATTTGTATCATTTTGTACTAAATTGGAATATTATAAACTAGATAATGCGAATGATATTAAAACTTGGTGTTGGAAAAACTAACAACAAAATATACTCCTCAAAATCGATTTCTAAGTTCTTAAATTTCTCAAAAACTAAATCAAATATTTTTAAATTTATTTGGAAACTTAACGCTTCTCTCGAAACAAAACCGCATGTGTAGCTAATCTCATACAAGAAACTAAACACAATCGAATTTCTAAAGAAAAAGAATCTACACAGATAAAAAATGTGTTTTATGTAAACTAGACTTAAAGAATGTAATGCACCTATATTTCAAGTACCCTTTAACTAATTCTATCCTTATAAACACATTTAATATTTTTGACTATTATATGACCGACAATGATTTTAACCATGAGTGCTGCTGGAACAACTTTAGATTTCAATATGTCAAAGATTATAAAACTTTACTTGATGCTATCTTTACTATTACTTATTGGCATCTTTGGTTTGAAAGGAATCAAAGAGTCTTCAACATCATTATTACGCCTCCTCATTTCCATATAATTTGACCTATGATATTACGCTTTTCGGTTATAATTGGTTTGTATATTCTAGCTATAATTTGGCCAAACATGTTTCCTTTAAGGACTTTCTCAACAAAGCGAAGAATTGCACTGATATGTTAAAGGTACAAATCGTTTTTAGTAAAGAAAGACGCAATATGGCCTTAAACAATGACATATTAAACACTTTTAATACGATAACATTCCAAACACTCTTCTCTTGATCAAAAATTAATTGCTCTTTTTTCGTACTTGCTTTACCTTCCTCATATGTGTGTGTGCGCATAATCATTTGACTATGCACACACACATACGTGTGTGTGTTTGTGTACACGCGCATGCAGTTGTCACATTATTGTTGAGCTTTTGTTAGTTGTTGTAGTGGTTTGGACTGCTAATGCTAGGGTGATTACTCGGTTGGATAATGGATTGTCGATAGTGGACTACTACGACTAGCTTTCTTTTATTGGCTTACCTCGGGGTTCAGGCTTGCAGTGCTCTTATTGATTTGCATTTTTTGATCCGCTTTGATTATCCTATTTACGTGACTGACATTGTCACTACCTATCTTATAGTTATTGGATGGTATACTATGCTTTGCTTGCATCCTTAGCGCTTTGTCCTTTCTATACGTAACATTAACCATTTTGAGGTCCGAAACTAAGCACTATGAATGTTGCAGTCATCCATAGTATTAATTTTCAACGACAAAATACGGCTATATTAATCATATCAATAATCAGAAGCACATGAGTATGAAAATTTTCAAACTTAATTTAATAACAAGTCTTCACATTTCATTTCACAAATAAGATTTCATATTCATTAAATAATCCCATTCAATTTCACGTTCAGAGAAAATATAATTATTACAAAATACTCCAAGAGCGACATATGAAGATGCCCCCTTGGTTATTTCTGTCATTATATCCATTTAAACAAAATAAACTACATAGCGGATTAAATAAAACTCCTAATATAGCTAGTTTGTCTCTTACACATCTCCGGAAGCTTATTCGTCTAACTGGAAACCTGAAATCTCTTACTCCCTACCTATTCAAATGAGCACCCGAGAGTTTAAGGGAAAAAACAAAAATTTCGGGTGAGACAAACAGTCTGGTGTGAATAATAACCTACTATCTCGAACCAAATAGATATCTAATGAGACCACGCCGTTGAGCGGAATGAGTTTTCACCTCACTAGTATCCTAATCAACATATCAACCATATACTGTGCTCCTGCATCCATAATGGTTAAAACATAATAACATAATCACATGCAAGTATGCAATGTGGTAAGTCTAAATCATATGTCAATTTAGAGTATATCTACCCTAAGTTTACCCATTTTTACAAAATTGACCATCTGTCTCAACTTATAGTGTCTTAGGGCCACTATGAATTTATTAGTTTTCATGGGCTGACTAATAACCTATCAAAATTCTTAAGGACTACCTGTTCTAAATTATAGTTTTCATGGGATTACTAAGAACTTATTGGTTTCTACCAATAACACTTTCCAATCATATTTTTCATGGGATCACTATGAATCTATTGGAATTCTCCAATAACATCTACCAAACCATAGTTTTTTTGCTTTTGGGTTACAATTAGCTTGTATGGACCGATTACGAATATCTCCGGTAGTCAGTCTATTTCCATCAGCCGGCCGATAGGAGCGAGAAGTATGGAATCACTAGGAACTTATTGGATATCTCCAATAACATGACTAAAGCGATAGTTTTCATGGGATAACCATGAACCTATTGGACCCTTCCAATACCATATCTCAAATCATAAACTTTTGATCAGTCCTGAGCATCATAACACTTCTAATCTACTGGATCTCCTGGATGCAATTCTACTCACTCGGGAGTTAACTCTGATTATATTCACTAATGGTTAAACCTAACTGGTTATTCTGCCCTTAAATATCCCAAAATGCAGTTATGGGTCATGATGATGCGAATATGACAATAATAATCATGCAAAATAACCGATCAAATAATAACAAAAAC
The DNA here is from genome assembly GCA_030737815.1 of Allium fistulosum. Lineage (NCBI taxonomy): Eukaryota > Viridiplantae > Streptophyta > Magnoliopsida > Asparagales > Amaryllidaceae > Allium > Allium fistulosum. Next base: position 705,155,568 of record CM060903.1, on the reverse strand, counting down.
CATATGACATTCATCATTTGAATATGCTTAATCAATTGGCATCTTATACTTAACCTTAAGTAATAACTCTTTTTGGTAATTTCATATCAAAACTTGGGCTAAGCAATAATTTATTCCTTGAAACCATTTATCATTATATATGACTAATCCTCTTAACTGATATTTAAAATATGACCCATTACTTTATCAATTTCTCATGCCAATTTATAATCCATTTTAATACTGTCATGTAGACTTTCACTATTAATATGAGAACGTCGCACCTCTTCATTATAGGGCATAATGTCATAAATTAGAATATGTTCATCATTGAAAACTTACGACATTAATATGCCGACATGGGACATCACATCCCTTCATATCAAAGCTTCAAAAATAATTCTAATTTTATAAAAATACAAGGATATAATGCCGAAATCAGTGTTATCGTAACATAGAAATTTATAGGCCGTTGACCCTATTAAAAATAGCCTTTTATACATAAAATACATAAAACCGACATAGATGACATGCGACATCAATATCATAAAACCATTGATATCGGATGCTTTAAAACAATAAGATTGACTGTAAAATAGTTAACATTGAATTCATAAAACTAGGCTACTATGCCACTATAAAAAAATAATGCCGAAATTGATAATAGGCGGTATCATTGCCATTTTATACCAATGTCGAAAGTATGTAGATATAAACGACATTGTTACCATAATACTTCTATCTCGTAAGTAATACTAGCGGCATCACTGCCTAAAGTAATTAATGTTGGAAATAATACTTACGACATTACTGCCTTAGACTATGGCGTCAAATAGGAAGCATGCATCATTGTTTAAAATCATTGGTGAAAACTTGTGGCATCAATGCCGTATGTTATAGATTTTAAAACAAAGAAACAATGGCGGTAAGTATTGCTTTGATACGTTACGAGATAACCATGCCGATATTGATTTAATGTCGTATATGGTTTTAACCTGAACAGATTCATTCCATACTGACATAGTTAATATTGTATGCATCCATTCATGCTAATGTTGTCGGGGTTCGGCATTTATATTGGCAACATGGCAATAACGTAATTCTCATAAAAAAATGTTTTATTACTATTAAAAGCAATCACTTTTCACTAACCTTGATCCTTGTCAATTTTCTATTGGTTAAAACAATATTTATCAAATTTCTTTTAAAAAAAACCGTCGTAACCTATTTACCTTCTCAAAAATTCATTTCCCATTAATCAATATTAATTATTTAATAATAATTATAAGCTTTTCTAGGTTATTAAATTCATAATAAATCATAATTACATGCAGAAAATCTTCAAAATTCATCGAAAATCGGAATTAACATATAAAAATTTCGAGACCAAAATTTTTATTTAATTTTTTGTAATAATTAAAACTCAAAATAAACGCCCTTTCTTTCTTAGGAAATTCATAATATATTCCTATTAATTTAAAAAATTATTGAATTAAAAATCGATCTCTAAAATTATGTTTTACATAACATACCCACAAATCAAATCGTTTGGAGATCTTAAACTAAGGTTTTGACCATAAACATATCATAATTATTTCATAAAAATTCCAATAATTCATTATTTAACCATACATGGTAAAAATCTAACATGGCACATAAGAACATCTTCAACGAATCAAAACCAACCAAATCCGAAGCTAAACAAGCATAAAAATGAGATGGTTTATTATTATTCACCTTAGATTGGATAATGGAGTTGAGATTTGATGGAGAATGTCTTCCCTAGCTTTTTCCGTTGAAATTTCCTTAGCTTTCTCCTTTTATTCTACTTGTTTAATGGCTTGCCTCTTGTTCTTTACTTTGATTATTTTACACTTGTAAAAATAAGAATGATATGAGAGAGGGAGGGTTTAAGGGATAAAAGATAGATCTACTCCTAATTTGCCCTCCTCGCATATTCTTTTATATGTTAAGTTTTAAAACAATCTCAATAGTTGATTAGTTAAGGTCCGACCTTATTAATTATCTCTCATCCTTCTTATCTTACTACACATCATATTATTTTATCTAATTTATCTGATTAAATCTCCTGAATAATGTTAATCTAAATCAGGGGCGTTACACTAATGCTACTATCCGTTGCGGCATTTTAGGTATGGGGTGGGTTCTTTCTTTTCTATTACTTGTATGGGGGTTTATTGCTACCTCTCAGGTTTGTTGACAACTCTTTATTTAAGTGTGTAATAAAAATTACATGGGTGTTCTTTGGAGAATCGTTCATTTTTCTCAAAAATATACCATGTTAGAATTTTGATAGGTTATATGCATATTAACTGATGATTACGTGATGTTACAGTAGAACAATATCAATGCATATAAGATAAATCATGTCAATTTTAGGTTTTCTAACTAAACATATAAGAGGATTTATGGAAAGCATCCTTATTATGTTTTATAATGGGTAAAAAACCATCATTCTTTTCATATCGCAGATTAAGCCCCTAAAATTTATCAAAATTCAATCTACACCCCTATTTTTATGCATTCTTCAATAATAAAAAATTTATGATTGACAAAATATCAAACATCTAGTGTGTTGGTATCTTCCAATTGGATAAAATATGTCATTTTTATAAATATAGTTCAAATTAGTTCAAAAGAACATACAATTGAAGCGGTCTACATAAGTTGCACTATAAACGTTGCAATGAAATTAAATGGTTAAGGTACGTTGCACTGTAAATAATGCAACATACAATGAAAGCAACTAAATTGCATAAAAATATAATATTATTGTAACGACCCAGAATTTTAGTCATTTGAATTTAGAATATTTAATTAATTTTAAACATTAAAAGGTTAATTTTATAAGTTAAATAACTTGACTTTCAAATATAACGATTTATTTGATAATTAAATTGTTAAATTTAATATTGGAAATGTTTAAATAGTTGAATCTTGAACTTAATATTAATGAAAATGATTTCGAAAGTTGATTTTAAATTCTATTTGAATAAGGAGGAAGATAGTAAGCTTTTAAATTTGATTTAAAAGTGATTTGACTTATTTTTGAAAATACTCGTTTTGATTAACATGTAAAAATAGCCTTCTGGAGCACGGTCTCGGATTTCGACGAAACCAGTTTCATTGGATCCTAATGAATTATTATATGTCGTCGAGAATCTGGCGATCAGACGTATTGTTTGGTCATGTGAGTTTGGAACGCGTAGAAATTAATTAAAGAAATTTTAATTAATATAATTCGATTTGGAAAGTTAATGTCTGTATATGATGGAATTGGCTCCTGATATATATTCCATCGTATTTGGAATAGGGGTATAACATATAGAACGTCAAGCAACATGCTTTGTTTGGAGTTCGAAATTTTCACGGATAAATAGTACCACGAAAATTTTCTATATAAGGCCATCAACTATCTTCATTTGTGACCAAAACCCTAGCTAGGTTTTCTTAGCCGCCATTAAACATAAACCAAATCAATGGCCACGACGAATCAGAGCCTCTAGAGGCAGAATTGGCCTTCGACTCCAACTACAAAAATGCAGAGCTCGACAAAACAAGCAAGATCAACGATTAGATCATCATAATTCGTCACGTGGTGGCCAGGAATCCCCTCCGTTCATCCATAGTTTTTTTTGGGTCTTCGCGTATTACGCATGCGCAAGGCCTGTGGCAGGTGGCGGTGGCATGGCTGGAGCGGCGATGGCATGGGCGGCTGCGTTCTGGGGTGGGTCATGGTCGAACAATAAAAAAAAAGAAACTCGTCTCTACCTGGAATAGAAATTGCATATGAGGAAGAAGAGGGAATAAGGTTTAAGTTTTAAAATTTAGTTAATTAAAGTTAATTATAAAATTAATTATCTCATTCATAAATTAATTCATAACTTGTTCATATGAGGTTGGTCTTGAGTGCGACAAGTTGCGTTGCGATTATATCGACGATTGCTATGCTATGGAATTAGATTGACGAGATTGGAGCTTGTTGGAATTTAGACTAAAATAGAACAACCGTTCGGTTTTAGTCCAAACCAGAACGTTTGGCGAGACTAAAAATCAAAGTGAGTTAATCTCGCCTTTTTGGTTAAATCAGAAATATTATATTCAATAAAATTATTTATTGAATGTTTATTTTTGGTTGTTATTGACTGTTGGATGATTTACTATTTAATTAGTTAGATTGAATATATTCCCGCCCTTGGAGCGGATGAGACCTTATTACGTTCCCTTGTAAGAGTGGATGACCCTTTGTATACGAATCTTGCCTCGAAGTGGTTGATTTATATTTTTATGATTATATACTGTATGTGATGTAGGGAGACAGGTTGGAGGGATCCAACAGCATTCCTTACACTGTTGATTTTATTTTTCATATATATGGTGATATATGATATGTTGGATGTTATATTGGATGGCGTGAACATGATTTTGCTTATTAGCGCTTTAGTAGCATTGGGCCTTGTATTTTGGTATTTTAAGATATCATAAAATAGTGATTAATTTAAAAAGGGGATTTCCAAGCGATTTTTGGAAATTATATATGTTTTAAACAATTACTCCTGAACTATTTGAAGAAGTGATTTATTTTAAAATCAAAGGTACGATTTTTGGATATTACAATTTAATAGTTTTATGAAATATTTTAAAAAGAGATTTTGAACCGTGAATAAAGATTTTTAAAATCTTGGAGAATAAGGCCGTCTTTTTTAATAAAGGGACATGTTTTAAAAGAAAATAGAAATATTTTGATATAATATTTATTAATCATCTTTTTATAAAGTAATATATATGTATATAGGTACATATATATGATTTATTCATAAATATGAAATTTATAAATGGGATAATTTACAAGAGTGATATTTTTACAAAGGAAGTAAAGATTTGTAAAATCGTATATTGTTAATAAAAGTATGAATTTATAAATGGGATTTATAAATTAAAGAAAACTATTATCGTTTAATAAATTGGAGAACAAATCAAACGGTGGATTTATTATAAGATACAAAACGATATTTTAGAAATAGTGACTCTATTTTGGAAATTAAAGGCGAGGATAAATATGGAATGTTAAACAATATTTTTATAAATAGAAAGGAATTTATAAAAGGAATTTATCCATATGAAAGTAACGTTAAAAACGGATGGCGATTGATGTTTTTAAATGAGATTTATAAATAAGTGAGATTCATAAAGGAAATAGAGTTATAAATGGAATTCATAAATAAATCGGTTTGATGAAAGGAAGTTTTTATAAAATGGAAAAAGATTCTTAAATGTAATTTTATAAACATGGAAGTGACTGGGCTAAAATTTAAGAATGGATTTTTATCAAGGAAGTATATTATGTTTTAAAGTTGGTTATTCATGTTAATATTGCTTACAGTTGTTTATAGATATTTAAATAATTTTGAAAAGTTAATTATTTATTAATATGGTTTGAAATTAATAATAATGATTATTAATAATATTTTGGTAATTTATCATTATTATTTGTATAGTAAAGACCAACGATTGTTTTATTCATAATGTTTTGAATTATTAATTATTATATTTTAAGAGGTTAAAAGTTAATAATTATTATTTATTTATGATGTTTATTATAAATAAACACTATCGTATAATAGTGTTTTAAAGAAAGTGATTAGGACTTATTTATAATGTTTTCGAGATTCATAAATAGAGTTTTATAAACGGACTTGGATTTTTATAAGAGGAGCTTATAAAATGGTTTGAAGATTTAAAGGAAGATTATTTACAAGGTAAAGAGGTTTATAAATAGATGGATATTTATAAACGAATTTTAAAAATGGGTTTATCAATTTATAAAAAGAGTTTATAAATAATTACATGGTTTTATAAAGGGTTTATAAATGACTTGAGAAATAATTTATAAATGGTTTATAAAGGGTTTTAGAAATTTATAATGGAGTTTATAATGATTTTAGAATTTTATAAAAAGGAGATCTTCCTCAGTCTGGTAAATATAGTTATACCGTTGGGATAATTATATGGATGTTTTCTAAGTATTGAAAATATAAGGGTTGTGAATATATCTTTGTAAAAGTATTTTGATACAAGCATTTACAAGATGACTTTAATTAATGAAAGAGATTAATTAAGGAGGCTAGTGGTTGTTTATATGCTTATCAATGTTAGTTCTCCTTTGGAAATAAATCCTGATTTGGATATGTGTTTGTTGATAGTTAAAAACCTATTATCAAATGTGGATCCAAACGTAACTTTGGAAATCTTTAGGAGAAACACGTAAGTTATGTGGCACGTTATCTCCGATGATGTTGTACTGTGCATATGAATCTCGTTTCTATGTCTTAGGACAATGATAAGGAAATTCGTCCACTAACGGTTAGGAGGTGATCTCCGTTCTTTTCTTTGACTGTTATTTTCTAAAGAACCGGGGTTGAGTTTACCGGAAACTGTCGAATATTGTTTCGAAGAGACTGGGATCAGATATGTTATTCGAAAACCACTTCGATCCAACTCAAGCGTTTGAAGTGGAGACATCTTGAAGATGATGGAATTGGAGACGGAGCTTTCAATCATTTCATTCAGTCCCAGAACGAACTTGTATAGATGAATGCTGGTATTACGTTGTTGCTTGGAGGGCAGTGTTAGCATTCCAAGTCGGAAGTGCTATTTAAAATATAGAACGTAGCTTCGAACCTCACACCCGAAAAATGAATAAAGCAGGGACATGCGGCAGGGCTAAGTGGGTCGCACCCAAGTAGGGTATGATCATCCCAAATCTAGAGCGCTATTCATGTATGCTTCGGGATCCCATTGTGTGGTTATTGATTGCAACCAAGGGGTGATCATATTCGGTGCTACTCAAGAAGGGGGTTAGTGCCGATCTTGAGTAGCAAAGGTGCAACGTGTTGTAGCCTCTCGTACACTTGATCTAGAGGTGTACGGATTTGGTGGGTAGACCCTTACACTTTCATAGTTGGAATCCATTCTCCAATACGAGCCTTCGGTTTTGGTTGTAGAACCTAGTATGCTGGAATTTCATTAATGTAACAATTTTGGCTATAATTAATAAATACTTATACATTATTATAATATTAGAGGATTTCATATGAAATGTTTTGGTTATCGTAAGGTAAAACCCGTCCGTGTTTATATGCAGCATGGTCTTACGAGATACTTTTGATTTTTTAAAGGTTTCTATAGCTTTAAAGGTTCATTTGGGTGTGTTTTCTCACATTGATTTCCCATACTGAGTCAGGTGTTATTTTATTATAATGACCGGGTCAGACCGAGCATATTTATATGTTGTTTTAGATGCATTGGAGCTCAGGAGGCGAGTTGGAGGTCTTAAAGGCTTATTCACGTATATGTTATTTTTCGCTGCTTTGTTATGGAAATTATCATCAATTGTGAGGACAGGATATTATAACTGTCCAGGCTGATGATTATGATTGTAGTTGTACTCTGATGGATGTATTATATAACAGTTTCTCTATTGTAAAGGTCATTGATATTTTATTATATGTTGTTCCGCTATAGGATCGATTTCACCCTAGGGGGGGGGGGTTGAATAGGGTGATACTATCAATTATCAAAATTTAATGCAGAAATATATAAAATAATTGCAACACAGATATATCATAATAATAGCAATACAGATAATAGCAGAATAATAAAAGCAGAAACAAAACAACACAGATTTACCTAGCTTCGGCAAAACCCTGCCTACATGCTGCCCCCAAGGTTTCTACTAGAAATTAAGTTGTCAGACGCTTACACATGTAAACTCGTGACACCGGCTATCGACTAACCTAACTCTACGCTCAAAACCCTACCACAACTCAGCCACTGAGTTGCGAATTCTCGAACTACACCACCGTAGTTCGTCCCCTAGTCACACGACTAGAAATTACAAAAGTTTAGAAGTAAATTACAAATAAAAACAATTAAAACAATAAAACCCTAATTTTAAATATTAAAGCCCAAAGGAATTATTACCGGCCCAAAAATAAGTAAGTGATAAAATAATATCCCTCTTTTTCTTAGTTTATTTCTTCGGCCCGCTTCTTTTGTTTGTGATAATGGCTTTCTCGTTCCTTCTTCGATTTGAAATTAGGGCTTCGTGAATTTTGAAGACGCCGACTTTAGTTGTTGATTGAATGATGAATTTTTTACAGTTTGCTTCGACAATCAACTTATCACTTTGGTTCGCAGACGGCTACTTCAATTCGATCGAGTTCGAACTAAAATGGTATGTGATTTTATGCTTTTTGCTTTACTGGTTAGCTTCCTTGAACTCAATTCGATTCGAGTTATTGATTTATTCTTCTCTGTTGTTGCTTGAACTCGAATGATTTCGAATGCCGATGATGATATGGGTTATACAGGATTCGAATTCCTATAATTTCGTTCGTATATATTTTATTGAATTCTTCTATTAATTTAAGCTCGGCCACTGATTTTTGATTGAATGCTGTTGATGATCACTGACTTTTTCAATTCGTATATTTTTCCATTTACTTGATTAACACGGTTTGATTTGTGCAATTCTTTGCCTTGGTTACCACGGCTTTGATTTCCTTTGGAATTTTGTTTCGTTCTTTTCTGCTGTTGACTTCGGCCATTTGAACTTGTTCGATCTATCACCTGGTTTTGGCTTTGACTTGTTTGATTCCTTGATTTGAAACTGCTACCAGATGTTGCATTGCATCATGTGTGTTCTTGTCTGTAGCATTTTCGACCTGATGCTTGTGCGATTGTACTTTGGTATTGCAGTATTATTCACCACTGCATATATGAATTTTGTAGCTCTGTTGCATTGAGCTCTGTTCACTGTTCATTCGAGTCTGCACTGTGCACTGCATATATATGCATACATGTGTGTTTGCGCATGTATATATGTATGTTTGTGATGCTCTTGTTTCTGGTCAGGTTGATTGTAGTTCACCGTATTGAGTTTTGGTTTGCATCGAGTACATGTCTATATGCTTCACTGCATTCCATATTATTGTTGCATATATATATATATATATGTATGTATACGTGTGAAGCTTTGCTCGACTTGACACTCTGTTGCTTGCCATTTTCACCATGCCCGATTATGTATGTTGTCATGTAAACTCTGTAGCATTGTGTCTTGTCCACCACTTTTTATCTGTGCATATATACCTTGTTATTTGGTCAAAATTGTTGTAGTACACATTGGTTCATCGGCCTTGGTTCTGGTTACATGTGCACTGCCTATATTCGTTCATTTGTATGCATATGCACTTGGTTGATTGCACAGTCCACTTTGCTTATGCTGACATCGATATATATATATATATATATATATATATATGCATGTTTGGTTGTCCTGTACACTTTGTTGTTGAGCCTGATCTCTGTGTTGATGTTCAAGCAAAAGTATTGCATTCATGTTCTTGTGCACTTATGGTCGCACTTATGGTCTGGACTTGTATTCGCATGCTTGAAGTCTTGATTGATTGAGTTGAACCTGCATGCTTGATGTGTTATTCATGTAGTCTGCTTGAAGTTGCCTCTGGTCATTTCTTGAATATGAACACTCGAGCTGTTTGCATTTTTGTGAGCTAGTCATTTCCACTTGTATACATACATACATTTATGTATGTATATATGTTGTTGTGATCATTTGCTGTGTATTTGAAGTCTGGTTGGACTGTCTAGCCTCTGTTGTGTTTAAAAACAGTTTGCAGTTATGTTTTGGCACTGGTTTGAGTCATGTGTACTATTCATTTGCCTTTTGAGTTGACCCATTTGAATGTCGAGGCTGTGTTGGTTGAGAACTTGTATTCATGTGTACTCACTGAAATTATTGGTCGAGGCAGTCTGACCCATTCATTTGGACAAAAATATGTGTATACATATATATGCATATATGTATATGTGTATATATATATATATATATTTATGTGTGTCTTTGTCTTTGTGTAATACATGCGTCGTATCCCATTTATACTCGATTTGTTCATGTGTGTATTTGCACCTGTGTTGAATCCAGCTTATAGCTCGGGTTTGACCTTGTGCTCACCTGTCCCTACAGTTTTATCAAGTGTATATCGGTGTGCACGGCCTTGTGGCATGTACAGTGATACACTGTGCATGTCACAGGTTGTTCATGTATGATGAATTCAAAATAAATATGATGACGAACAACCCAAATAACCAAGGCATATAATATTTTCAAAACACATTTTATTTTACACTGCAAAAATATTTCTTTTTCAATTTTACTACATCAGTGTTTACTTTGCAGATAACTCAGATGCTGGATTCAAGCTGGAATAGAGTTGAAGATAAAATATGAGTGAATGAGTGATATGTAGTGAGGTGAATATTGTAAATGATAATTGTATAGTGAAAAATTTGATGTAATTGAAATTGTATTGTAATTGAAAATTGTATATAGTGAGAGCTCAAATTTGTACTATTCAAATTGTAATAAAATATTTGTTTGAATAAAATATCTGTTTGAATTTAAATTCTGTGTTACTTATTTTATTCAGCAAATATTTATTTAATTATGTGAAAAATAAAATAGTACATTAACAAATTCATTTAAATGAATATATATATGTTTATTATCATCAAACAAAAATCATATAATAGCATATTCAACACCGCTGCGATTGTGAGATTATGTGTTTTTGTAGTTTTTTTTCTATTCTTCTTCTCTTCTCTTCGTTTTTTTCTTTCTTTCACTTAATTGTCCGTTTTTCCATTCGATTTGGGTTGGACATGTGTGGTTTATTGCCAACTTGAATTGTACGGATTTGCGGGTCGTTACACGTGGTATCAGAGCTTAGGTTGAGCGAACACCTAGGCTTTGGTGGGAATTACTCATTTAAATAGGGTAAACGAGACCCTAGGATGTTTTATATTGTGTTAATTTATCTGTTGAGTGGCTTATGAATTCTGGTCGGTACGTGGGATGCCACGTTATCAATAAGGGTTTCTAAACGCTTAAACAAGATAAACCAACACAATATTATTTGAGAATTGGTAAATGAAATAATTTTACCTAAATTATATTTTATGTATAAAGGAATACTTTTTCAGAAATTATTATACTTATATGTGATGTGTTTGGATGTTAGTAAATGATAATATTTGATTATTATCATTCCTTGTTTGTTGTTTTAGTGAGAGATGTTATTGTTATCATCTAAAAAAAGATAAACATTTATAAATTGAGTTACATAAGAAAGTAAATTTATAAATATGGATTATAGAGTATTGGTTATAATTAAAAATATCGACATTTATGAAATAAGGTTACCTAAGAAGTTAGATTATATAAATATGAATTATAAATGTGATTTATAAATGGAAATGAAATGAAATTGCATAAGTACATTTATAAATATGATTTGAAAATAAAAGTGGATTTGAAACCAGGAATTTGGGAATTTAATTCCCATAAATTTGGAAATTATTTTTCAAAGGCTTGGAAAAAGATAATAATAGTATTATTTTGAAAATGTTTTGACTATAAATATTTTTAAATGGATTTAAAGGAAATAAAAAAGCACTAAACTCACTTCAGTCGCTAGAAAATAATCCCGGTGATGACTGCAGCATCATCAATATTCATTTTCGAGTTTCTAAGTAATGAATTGCTTTCTTAGTGATTTTCTATTGAAGTTTTTTGTTCTGGTAAAAAAAATTTGTTTTAGGTTCCAGAGGTGTAATTTGATATATAAAGGAGTTATACATATATATATATGATTTCAAAATGATTTGAAATAAAACCAGGTGTTTAAAATCCTGAATATTTCTATATAAATGTTTTGAGAAACATAAGATAATAAGTTTTTGAACTTTGAAGATGGTATAGATTAGAAATAAGTTACAAATTATGAATTTAAATGGGATAAGTTAAAATAAATTTCTAAATTTGTTGGATATGAATGTTAAGGAATGAAAATCATAAATTGAGATAGGTAATTAAATTTAACTTAAGTTAAGTTAAACAAGATGATTTTTTTTGAAAAAATGAAATTTAACTCAAGCGGGGTAACAAAATGAATTTAATGAAATTGAATTTGATTTGCAATGAATTAATGAAATATGAACTTAAGTTATAGAATGAAATACGACTTAGGTTGTGAAATGGATATGAATTTGAGTTGTAAAATGAATTGAATGTGAACATAAGTTATGAAGCAAAAATAAACAGTTTAAGTGTTATATAAAATGTTTATAATGAACTTAAGTAAAAATTTGATGGAATGGTTCATAAATAATATTAGTATTAAAAAATATACTAAGTTAAAATAAGATAAAATAAAATTTAACTTAGGAAGAGTTGAAATGAAATGATTTTATGAAATGATCCATAAATGAATTAAATATGGAATGAAATGTTGTTAAATATAATGTGAATAATTGGATGCGAACCAATGAATGTAAATGGATCGAGCGTAAACAAAGTGAATGCAAATGACTGAACGTAAATCAATTGAATGGAAGTAAATTGAAATAAATATGTAAGTTGTACGTATATTATTTTGTTCGTCGCATAACTGTTTGATCCAGATTCGAATTTACGATTTTGAGGTGATTTACACCGATCCGAGATAGGATTTTTCACTCTATTCTTGACGGTGAACAGGGGATATGGATTTTTGAATGATTTTGATGTTCTCTATCATAGTATATGGCTATGCAAGGAGAATGATGCTTTCTAATCAAGGAACCGAATTTGAGTCCGCACTAGAGTCATCGTGTGAATGATACTAGTTCGGAAGTGAATTTGTGTGATTGAGCGAGCGATCGGATATGGTTTTGCGTACGGATGATATATGTACATCGTACGGGCTTTAATAAATATTGTTGACATTGGGAAATGAAAATTAATATGGTTATAAATAAATTTGCGGGATATTATTTGTTGGTTGGTTTCTCTTGTTGCATTGTTACATTTGCATATAGTTAGTGTATATTCTATATGTTATATATTGATACTACTTTCCATATAGATGTTCTCATTGGTTGTTGAGTGTTTAGTAGGTGTGGATGGCGTATGCTTCAATTTGGAGTACGCTTTCACGCTATAGTGATTGTATATGCTTGCTAATATAATAAAAGGTACACATCTCGGATTACATATCGTACTTTTATATTTTCCCCTATGGGATGCCTCATCCTTAAAGATGAGATGTATATTTGTGATAATATATATATATTGTAAATTTTTTCAATCGAGCGGCTTAAAGGAAATGCTGGCGAAATTTTCTGTAAATTTAAGGTGTTAGAATTTTTTTGAGAATTTGTAAAATTTTTGATAACTAAAATTCGACTTTGAGTTATAACTTGGAACGAACGAACGAATGATATTAATTGATTTTTCGAAAAATATTAGTTAATAACTATGAATGAATTGGAAGACTTAGAAAAGTTTTTATAAGAAGTTAGAACTATTTCATTTTGAAAAGTTAAACGGCTTAGAATAATTTGGTAATCCATTTCAACTAATTGTTTTTGAAAAGTTAATGGGTTTTGTGATTTTTTCCTTACTTAGCAATTTTGGGGACCAAATTCTTTTAGGGGGGAATGTAACAACCCAGAATTTTATTCATTTGAATTTCGAATATTAATTAATTTTAAATATTGAAAAGTTAAATTTATAAGTTAAATAACTTAATTTCAACAAATATAACGATTTATTTGATAATTAAATTGTTAAATTTAATATTGGAATTGTTTAAATAATTGAATCTTGAACTTAATTTGAATGAAAATGATTTCAAAACTTGATTTTAAATTCTATTTGAATAAGGAGGAAGATAGAAATTTTTTTAATTGGATTTAAAAGTGATTTGATTGATTTTGAAAATTACTCGTTTTTATTAACATGTAAAATTAGCCTTCTAGGGCACGGTCTCGGATTTCAATGAAACCAGTTTCATTGGACCCGTAATAGTGAGTTATTATATGCCATCGAATTTCATGACGATCAGACGTATCGTTTGGTCGTGCGAGTTCGAAACGAGTAGAAATTAATTAAAGGAATTTTAATTAATATAATTCGATTTGAAAAGTTAACTTATGTATATAATGGAATTGGCTTCCGATATATATTCCATTATGTTTGGAATAGGGGTATAACATATAGAACGCCAGGCGGCACACCTCGTTTGGAGTTCGAAATTTTCAGGATGAATAGTACCACGAATTTTTTTTGTATAAGGCCATCGACTATCTTCATTTGCAACCAAAACACTAGCTAGGTTTTTCAGCCGCCATTAAACGTAAACCAAATCAATGGGCACGACGAATCGAAGCCTCTAGAGGCCGAATAGGCCTTCGACTCCAACTACAAAAACGTAAAGCTCGACGAAACAAGCAAGATCAACTGTTGGATCATCATAGTTCATCGTGTGGTAGCCAGGAATCCACTCCATTCATCCGCAGTTTTTTTTGGGATTTTCGCATTTTGCGCGAGTGCAAGGCGCGTGGCAGGTAGTGGCGGCATGGTAGGAGCGGCGATGGTGTGGGCGGCGGCGTTCTGGAGTGGGTCGCGATCGAACAAAAAAGAATAAGAAAGAAACTCGTCTGAGCCTGGAATTGAAATCGCGTATGAGGAAGAAGAGGGAAATAAGGTTTAAGTTTTAAAATTTAGTTAATTAAAGTTAATTATAAAACTAATTATCTCGTTCATAAATTAATTCATAACTTGTTCATACGAGGTCAGGTTTTAAGCATGACAAGTTGTGTTGTGATCGTATCGATAAAGGCTACGTTATGGAATTGTATTGAACAAGATTGGAGCTTGTTAGAATTTAGGCTAAAAAAGAACGACCGTTCGGTATTAGTCCAAACCGGAACGTATGGCGAGACTAAAAATCAAAGTGAGTTAATCTCACCTTTTTGGTTAAATTAGAAATATTATATTCAATAAAATATTTATTGGAAGTTTGGATATTTATTTTTGGTTGTTATTGACTATTTGATGATTTACTATTTAATTAGTTGGATTGAATATATTCCCGCCCTTAGAGCGGATGAGACCCTATTAAGTTTCCATGTAAGAGCAGATTACCCTTTGTATACGAATTTTGTCTCGAAGCAATTGATTTATATTTTTATGATTATATACTGTATGTGATGTAAGAGGATAGGTTGGAGGGATCCAACAGGATTCCTCGCAATATAGATTTTATTTTTCATATATGTGGTGATATATGATATGTTGGATGTTATATTGGATGACATGAACATGATTTTTCTTATTAGTGCTTTAGTAGCATTGGGCCTTGTATTTTGGTATTTTAAGATATAATAAAATAGTGATTAATTTAAAAAGGGGATTTCCAAGCGATTTTGGAAATTGTATATATTTGAAATAATTAATCCTGAACTATTTGAAGGAGTAATTTATTTTAAAATCAAAGTTAAGATTTTTGGATATTATAATTTAATAGTTTTATGAAATATTTTAAAAAGAGATTTGAACCGTGAATAAAGATTTTTAAAATCTTGGAGAATAAGGCCGTCTTTTATAATAAAGAGATATGTTTTAAAAGAAAATTGAAATATTTTGATACAATATTTATTAATCATCTTTGTATACAATGTATATATGTATATAGGTACATATATTATGATTTATTCATAAATGTGAAATTTATAAATGGGATAATTTACAAGAGTGGTATTTTTACAAAGGAAGTAAAGATTTGTAAAATCGTATATTGTTAATAAAAGTATGAATTTATAAATGGGATTTATAAATTAAAGGAAACCATTATCTTTTAATAAATTGGAGAAGAAATCAAATGGTTGATTGATCATAAGATACAGAATGATATTTTAGATATATTTGACTCTATTTTGGAAATTAAAGGCGAGGATAAATTTGGAATGTTAAGCAATATTTTTATAAATAGAAAGAAAATTATAAAAGGAATTTATTCATATGAAAGCAACATTAAAAACAGATGGTGATTGATGTTTTGAAATGAGTTATGAATAAGTGAGATTCATAAAGGAAATAAAGTTGTAAATGGAGTTCATAAATAAATGGGTTTTATGAAAGGAAGTTTTTATAAAATGGAAAGAGATTGTTAAATGTAGTTTTATACATATGGAAATGACTGGGTTGAAGATTTAAGAATGGATTTTTATCAAGGAAGTATAATATGTTCTAAAGTTGGTTATTCATGTTAATATTGCTTAAAGTTGTTTATAAATATTTAAATAATTTTGAAAAGTTAATTATTTAAATTAGTAATATGGTTTGAAATTAATAATAATGATTATTAATAATATTTTGGTAATTTATTATTATTATTTGTATGGTAAAGATTAACAATTGTTTTATTCATAATGTTTTGAAATTATTAATTATTATATTTTAAGAGGTTCGAAGTTAACAATTATCATTTATTTATGATGTTTATTATAAATAAACACTATTATATAATAGTGTTTTAAAGAAAGTGATTAGGACTTATTTATGATGTTTTCGAGATTCATAAATAGTGGAGCTTATAAAATGGTTTGAAGATTTAAAGGAAGATTATTTACAAGGTAAAGAGGTTTATAAATAGATGGATATTTATAAACGAATTTTAGAAATGGGTTTATAGATTTATAAAAAGTGTTTATAAATAATTGCATGGTTTTATAAAGGGTTTATAAATGACTTGGAAAATAATTTATAAATGGTTTATAAAGGGTTTTAGAAATTTATAATGGAGTTTATAAATGATTTTAGAATTTCATAAAAAGAAGACCTTCCTCGGTGTTTGGTAAATATACTTATACCGTTGCGATAAGTATATGGATATTTTTTAAGTATTGAAAATATAAGGGTTGTGAATATACCTTTGTAAAAGTATTTTGATACAAGCATTTACAAGATGACTTTAATTAATGAAAGAGATTAATTAAGGAAGCTAGTGGTTGTTTATGTGCTATACAATTGTTGTTTCTCCTTTGGAAATAAATCCTGATTTGGATGTGCATTTGTTGATAGTTAAATAACCGACTATCAAATGTGGATCCAAATGTAACTTTGGAAATATCTAGGAGAAACACGTGAGTTATGTGGCACAGTCATCTCCGATGATGCTATAATGTGCGTATAAATCTCGTTTCGTTCTCTTAGGATAATGATAAGGAAATTCGTCCACTAACGGTTACGAGGTGATCTCCGTTCTTATCTTTGATTGTTTATTTCCTAAAGAACCGGAGTTGAGTTTACCGGAAACTGTCGAATGTTGTTTCGAAGAGACCAGTATCGGGTATGTTATCCAAAAACCACTTCGATCCAACTCAAGCGTTCGAAGTGAAGACATCTTGAAGATGATGGAATTGGAGACGGAGCTCTCAATCATTTCGTTCAGTCCTAGAACGAACTTGTATGGATGAATGCTGATATTGCATTATTGCCTGGAGGGCAGTGTTACCATTCCAAGTTGGAAGTGCTATATAAAAGGTAAAACATAGCTTCGAGCCTCACACCCAGAAAATGAATAAAGTAGGGACATGCGGCAGGGATAAATGGGTCGCACCCAAGTAGGGTATGATCATCCCAAATCTAGAGTGATATTCATGTATGCTTCGGGATCCCATTGTGTGGTTGTTGATTGCAACCAAGGGGTGATCATATTCGGTGCTACTCGAGAAGGGGGTAGTGCCGGTCCTGAGTAGCAGAGGTGCAACATGTTGTAGCCTCCCGTACACTTGATCTAGAGGTGCACAGATTCGGTGGGTAGACCTTACCCTTTCATAGTTGGAATCCATTCTCCAAAATTAGCCTTCAGTTTTGTTGTAGAACCTAGTATGCTGGAGTTTAATTAATGTAACAATTTTGGGCATGATTAATAAGTATTTGTATATTAGACATTATTATAATATCAGAGGATTTCATATGAAATTTTTTGGTTATTGTATGATAAAAACCCATCCATGTTTGTGTACGGCGTGATCTTACGGGATACTTTTGATTTTCGAAAGTATTTCTATAACTTTAAAGGTTGGTGTATTTTCACACGCTGGTTTCCCAGACTGACTCTGGTGTTATTTTATTATAATGATCGGGTCAGACCGAGCATGTTTACAGATTGTTTTAGATGCATTGTAGCTCAGGAGGCGAGTTGGAGGTCTTTAAGGCTTATTCACATATACGTTATTTTTCACTGCTTTGTTATGGAAATTATTAGCAATTGTGAGGACAGGACGTTATAACTGTCCAGGATGATGATAATGATTGTTGTTGTACTCTAATGGATGTATGTATATAACAATTTCTCTTTTCTAAAGATCATTAATATTATTTTATACATTGTTCCGCTGCGATTGTGAGATTTTGTGTTGTTTTAGTTTCTTTTCTCTTCTTCTTTCTTCTTTCTTTCCATTAACTATCCAGCTTTACGTTCGATTTGGGTTGGACATGTATAAAACTTTTTTGTACTCATCAGTAAAATTGTTCGTTGGAAGACATATTTAGGGTGTTCATAGGTACATATTACCCATGAACAAATGAATATCTTTTCTTTTCAAAAGAAAAATATATTTCTAATATCTTTCCATTTGAAAAATATATTTCTTTTAAAAGATAATTTTTTTTATTTGGCTCCATCTTTTATTGAGATATTTTCTCTAATTATCTCTTTAGTCTGCTAATACTAACATAACCATATAATGGTGGAAAACCGATCGCTTGATTACATAATTATTAAAATAAAAATATTTAATGTAGTTTTTAATTAATTTTAGTTAAACATTAAATGCTAATATGTTGAAATAATTTTAGAATTAAAGAGGTTTAAGGAGACATATATGGAGAGAACAAGGTAATGATATTAGAGAGATTTAAGGAGACTAGTTAAAAATATGTTTACAATAGACAACCCTCTCTGACTGTTAGTTCGACTAATTTTAACAATTAAAATCTATGTTAATATACACATTGTATTCGATCCTTAACTGTTATACATACGTTTGGTCAATTTAATTATGCATGTAAACATTTTTTTTGTTATATGTACATACACTTATGCATCATTTATATCACAACACATATGCACATATTTTCTCGACCATAAAAATAATTTTATAAAAAGAACCAAAGAAACAAAAAAAATTCATGCGAAAATTTGACATCACAAATTTCTACATGAAACGATGAAATTAAAATGTGCAAAGATGATAATGTCAAGTTATCAAAAGGAAATTGTGATTTAAGTTCTATTGTAGAATTAGTAAGCAACGAAGTCTTTAAAAAATTGTTAGAAACACTTACTATCAATGTTTTTAAATCTAATAAAGGACAATTTTTTTTATTGAATTCGATAAACAGCTCTAAACCTTAGCATAATAAAAGTGGATTAGGATTTACAAGATCTTCAAAAATTAGTAACCTTGATATATGTATCCATATACTAAGTATAGGAAATATAAAAATAATAGTATATCAAAAAACGTGTAAAGAAAAATGAAACTATTCAAGTTTAGCTTCCTTAAACTAAGAAAAAACTCAGGAACCTAGCTCCAAAGTAGATGGAGTGGGTTCGAGCCTTGCTAGCCGCACTTTAATGGCCTGACATTTGCAGAGGGATGTAATAATTCTTAAGGGAGTTATCAGGATTGAAAGGTGCCTTTATAAGGGCCTAAGTTAAAGGGGATGAGATGTTGACGGACCTTCTTACATCCCTAGCCTAAGCAAGTAGGTTTAAAAAAAACTAAAGAAAAATTATTCAACATGTTCATAAAAGTAGCGATTATAATTTTTAGATGGTCAACCACTAGGATATGGTCACATAAGATTGAACTCTTTGGCTTCATTTGGGAGTTTTGTAGTAACGGTTATAGGAGGCTTTGAGAGTACCGATTTTGACCGTCAATGATAATAGTGGTTTTGATTTGTTTACTTGATGTGTTGTTGTAGCCGATCAATACATGCTTTATAGTTTAACATACACTACTTTTAAGAGTTTTCTGCTAAAATAACATTACATATACTACTCTTATATTTATCCCCTAATTTTGTGAAGATTAATTTTCCAATATAATTAGCAGGGGTCTAATTGGATAAAGATGTTTGAACCCCACAAACCCAATTTGATGGGTTGATAATTACCATCAAAATTACACTTTATTTGTTTTCATCGGTTTTATAACCAACAATAACCGGTGTGAAAAAACTTACAAGTATGGGTTATGGCAACACCTGAAATACAGAGGCATCCAAAACTAGTCAAACTGGTAAAAAAGAAACTCCTAAGCAGAGTCTTAGAACCAGTCCTATCCTGAATCGATTTCCAAATCGTGCCCCATCAGAATAATTTGAAATGTTGCAACTTTTTCTTCTTTGTTACTTTTCTCCAGTCGCATCTTCTTCTCAACACCATTCACCGCTATAAAAAGGTTGAAGTTTCTCCATTCGAAATCACCGTTTCTTGCTCTCTACTTCTCTATTCTACTGCATTCAATTCTATTCGACCTTTGTACTTTAAAATAAAATCCAATTTTTGGTCTCTTACTATCCTATTACCTTTAATACTTCAATTCACATATTTCGTAAGAGTTATAGATCGTTGTACTGAGTTGGCAAATCTATATTTCAAAATAGATCGATTGACGGTAATTTTTCAAGTTGTGTAGGAAGTCATGTTTGGTATCACAGGCAATATTTGTAGCACCTGTTCATCCAAATTAAGCAAGGGAGTTGTTTAATGGAGTTTCCCAAAGAGGAAATTTAGGACTAGAAATCGAACGGGATATCTGAATCAATATAAAAATTGAGATGTGATCCTTTTATACTTTACTATTAACTACATTAGTATTTGAATTAGTTGCTCCACTTATCATTATGAATTATATTATAAGTTAGGGTTTATATTAGCACATTGGTTAGTTTATATACTTTTGCATATTACTCAATCCACCCGCATTTTCAAAGAATGCGTAAAAACTAAACCAAAATTTAACTAATCGAAGCATAAAACAAGTGTCAAGCATAAAAATGAACTTAATAAAGATTAAAAAGGAGAAAATACTTTCGAATTTTAATCACAAGAATTTGTAGGAATTTACTTTTGAAACCTTTAATGGTGAAAGTTTTTCTTTGATAAGATAAAAAAGAAAACGAGAAGAAGTGTATAAATGAATTGATGTATTAATCTTAATTGTAGAATTAATGATTATAAATAATATCTCATCATTCAAATCTAATGATGAAAAAGCATTTTCTCATGGAATCGTAACTACCTATAATATAAGAAAAGAGAGGACACAATGAGTCGAACCAATCTATGTCAAACATGTGGAGTTGCATAATATGATGTGATAGGTAAAATCGTTAGTACATATTAACCTTGGTAATAAAAAAAAATCTCTTTAGAAAAATCTACTTTGCACCCCCAACAAAGTGAAATTTTTAAGGGCAATGTGTTACATCATATGTTACCGAGGGTGTTTTATCTTTCCAGTATAATTTATCCACTCAACTTAAAGTAGCGAATTAGAGCATTTTTCACCCATTAAACAAGCTAAAGTAAGTGTCTTAATCTTATAAAAGAAATGTTGAAGGAATAGGTATGTAAAACCTCATTTATATGAGCATATAACCTTATGTAGTAAAGAAGTGCAATAACCATTAATCAAAATGTATAAATGCCAATGAGTGATATTATTTCTATTATGCTATTCTAATAAGTGATTAAGTGTAGAGCCCAACTGCTTAGGTCTGAAGGTAATGTCCATTGTAAGCTAACAATTCACAGGTACTTAACCAAATAATAAAGGAAGATCAACATTGGAAATATCGCTCTAGATATATGTAGCAAGGATATTGATTACTATGTAATCTCAACCATTCAACAAAGAGATGTGTCACATTAATAAAGCTTCTAGAGAGAGGGATATGCATTAACATATATCACAACACCAATCTATAGCTACAATGGAGAAGATGATTAAATAATGCCAAATGTCAATAAGCCAATGACCAGCTCAAACTAGGTGTCCCACATCATCAATCTGCACCCACTCCCAAACTCTATAAATAGGCTTAGGCCCAATAACAAACATTAGACAATAATTCATATACTAAAACACTAAAGTGTACCATTCTAGATTAGAATAATGGTAAAACTCATTAACGGCTTGTAGCCTTATTTTGTAATCTTCGTATAAAACCCCAAAGAAGAAAAGTCCTGACATTGGATGTAGGTGTTTTTGTACTAAAAACCATAAACATTGGTCTCTTTTGTAATTTGTTGCATTTGTTTTAGTTTTCCCAGCATTTACTGAATTCTTCTTTGCACTTGCTACTACTCTACTTTTAACTTCTTCATATTGACTTCAAATGCCAAAGCTCGATATTAAAGCCAACCTTTGTAGTTTGTTGTTGTTATAGGGAAAAAAAAATCCATGAACACTTCCCATTAACATAATATCTAAAAAAATGTTTTGAATAATAAACACCATTAATTAACTCTTACTTTTGTAATATGTCAAGATTTCGCTCATAATATGACCTAACCTAAGATATCACAACTGAGTAGAATCTATAATACTATAATTAGTGGGAACTACTAACTCTTCCTAGACTATCAATTCTTGAAGCTCATAAATATCCTCACCTTGAACCTCCTTCATCACTACTAAGGAACCCTTTGCTGCTCGTAATCTCTCGCCATCCACTATTAACCTTATACGAAATATATCCTAAGCTCCAACCGAAAACAAATATCTATGCAACATCGGAACATGCCTAACATCTATGATAGTCTTAACAACACCGTATGACATCCTAAACCTTATATACCTAATTCCTACAACATGACAAGATGGATCATTCCATTATGGACTTCTCCACCATCAATTTCGTATAATTAACAAAACAGTTCCTCTCAGGCATCAAGTTGTAAGAGGCTCTAAAATCAATCATCCAACCTATACTCCATAGAGATAAAATATTAAATGAAAACACTGACGTCACCATCTCTGCTATGTGCATCCAAACTAACTTTGATACAAAAGCTTTCCCTTTATCTCTCTCCATCTTAAGAGCCAAATATTCCCATCTTGTTGCATCAAAAATTGACATAGCACCTCATATCAAACAAAAACAAGATGATTTCATTGAAAAATGAAATGAAAACGAAGAACACACGAAATTTTTAGAGTAGTTCAGCTTCAAATCGATTGCCTACATCTACAATTAGTTTATTTCAGACAGTCCTTACAATTACAACCACTTTTGAAATAACAAGTATAGTTCCAACATGATAGAAAAAATGGTAGAATGTCAGTGTAAGGATCAGAGAGATGGAAAAATTCCTATTTTATTGCTCAAGAATGGATATTATAGTTGAATCCACCCTTCAAAGTCGTTAGTTCATGGAAGAACAATTAGAAAGTTAGATCTGCGTTTTCAGGCATGAAGAACGAGTAAAACTCGTAAGCCAAAACAATTCGGTACCGACTTGTTTTCTCTAGGTACCGACTTGTTTCGTCGTCTTGTATCTTCAACTTTTCTACATACTTGTTCAAGTCTTCAAGCTCCGAACCTTTCTTGGAAAAATTGCTCATCCAAATAATGTTGGTACCAATATGATTTGTTTTATATAAATCTTTGTCTTTATCTTCAAAGTATAAGGTGACTTCATCTATAGTTCAATAAGGTCCCACTTCCCAGAACAACTCCATACTAACATGATTTGCTTTGTGCAAATTATCACCAAGCTTCCTGTACTTTATATTTTCATCATTCTTGACATTCCTTAAGCTTCGATTTATTTCTTCACCATCTTAATATCTAGATCCATTGAGATGTCGCTTGGTTCAAATGCCGGATAACACCCCCCCCAAAATATGCTTTTGCGAACTGCAAAGCATACTCTGGATCGAGAAAAGCGACTATACCTGAATCTAATTATGCAAAGATGCTTTTATCTCCCAAATATTTTTCTTGAAACATTGCATCTTTCCCGATAAGATCAGTGTAATGCTTTAAACCGTTGTTGAGTAACATCCTTTCTGTAGAGTTAAAAGAAAAAGTTCTTTCATTTGAAGTTTTCAATCATTACCTGGAAGGTACTCCATCTCTCAATCAGGTAGACTTTTTTTTTAAACACGGGAACCAAAACATTTCGGTACCGATATGATCATGTCGGTACCAACATGATTTCTAAGTGGAATATAAATATTAACATTTAGAGATTTTTCCAAATCCCACCTTCACTTTTCTACCTTCACGTTTTCAAGCCTTACGAAACCACCGCCTTTTACTGGGAGTCCTTTGATGCCTCCATCTCACTTCAACCACCACCAGCATCCTTGTTAGTGTCATCGCCTCATCTCGTACACTGCAACAAGTCGTCAGTGACTCCATAAGCTCAAACATCACTAGACCTCGATTTTGACTTAAGGTAGGTTTCGGCTTCATTTTTGGCACCATTGCTATCACTATCGCCAATCCCTGTTGACACCACGCCATCGTTGCCAATTCATATTTGACTTCGAACCCATGCCTCCCTATTTCCATTGCCAACTTGAATTAACAAACCCCAATAATGACTTTGTGCCTCTAGGGGCAAACTCTGAGATTTCTTAGGTGTGACTACGAGCCTTCCTCCTTGCGATGTTGTCTTTGAATTGCTTGGTTTTGACTGTAAGTCTTTAAGGTCTCCACTCTATGGTTTCTTGAGAATGGCTCTATGTTATGGAGTTAATTTCAAGTTATGTGGAATAAACTTCGGGCTGACAAATCTTGGTGTGGGAATGGTAAATAAGAAGGGAGTGATCAATTTTTATCAAGATTCGGTTGAATATGGATTGACAATTCAGTTTTGATGAGACTATTTTAAAAAATGGTCGCATTGAAGGCACTGCTGCGTCCAACCAAATCAAGTGTCGACACTTCGAGTCGAACATCACAATCCTATGACACTACAAAGAAAGCTTCAAGTTTCTCTAGGCAACGGTTCTGTTATCATGTATTCTATGGTAACAGGTAAAAGGCGACACATGTTATGTAGTGTGGCGAAGCTCGTTTGCCAGCACAAGCAGGCTATTTATGCAGAGAGTTCGTGTAGACTGTGCTATGGACACATGACACACACTGCATAAATTGACACATTGTACTGCTCCGGTCAATGTACAAAATCCTGGTTAACACACGTCGACATCCACTGGACTCTATACATTGGCTACATCGATTTTAATTTTAAATAAACATCAAGATAAATCATACTTGACCACAACTGTTACCAATCTTCTAGTATAAAATGGTAAACCTTTGACGATATCCTCATCATTGAACTAGCACCAGCCTTTTTACACCTCCGGAAGCTAGTTCATTTACTGCGCAGGCGTCTATATCTTCTCCATCAGGAGTAAGGTAGTCAATCATTCAAGAGCTTCAAATACAAGCTGTTCCCGAGGTTCAACCTCATGGCCCTGATATTTCGTGGGATGAATGATGTGTCTTAATGGTTCTAGATAATCCTCTAGGTCAAAAAACCTCCAAATTTACCGCTAAAGAATTGAGTTTGATCTGCCTTAAACATAGGATTCTGAAGGATGAAGTCCTTCTACCAGAGCCTCAAGAAAAGGCTCATCTTCCCCCCGGCTAGTTATATCACATGCAACATATACATGCGTTTATCCAAAGTCATGCCTCCTTTCAACTAATTCCTTAAGTTCATTCTTCAAGAGCTTGAGCTAGCTCCAACTTAAGTACATCCTAACGGCTATGTCCTATTGATCTCCCTTTACATCATATTCATAATGCATCTGGGCCGTCATCCCCTACCTTCAAAGAGCTCTCTTATCTACTCCACTTCAAAAGGAAATAAGACACCCCTTTACCGCTAATCATTGAAGCCTTCTACAACTGCAAAGTTGTACAAGGGATTTGTAATAAAAGGAGCTACTTAAAAAGCAAGCACTTTTTCGTTAGCTAGCTTGAAGGATACAACCCTATTGGTTGTTCAACCGTAAGCTTCTTTACCCAAAACCTTTGTCACACTTGAGCTTTCTTCACCCAAGCGACTAATATTCTTTTTATATCCATGACAGATATTCCTAAACGAATCCCAACTCTAGCTCTTGCAAATACCCTAGCACTCTTAAGGTAATATGCCCATATCTAATAAAAACTTCCTTTCTTCTCACCAACGCTTGCATGCATCAATTCCATTTTCTCTATAATGGAAGGAGTGTCATTCCCAATCCATTTCCTACCAAAGTGAATTGAGCTACTCTTGGTCCTACTGCTCTAGCTCCCAATTCCAACGACTACTCACAAGGGGGTAAAGAAGACCAAGGAGTCAAAGTGAATCTGGAAGGAGGGGAAGAATATAGAGGAGTTGAGAACTTAGGTTAAGGTGAAATAGGAGAGGAGAAAATATAATTGAAAGAGGATACAAAGAAAAGGGTGAATAAGAGAATATAGGGGAAGAAGAGGAGGAGGCAATGACTATAGTAGTGAGGACGAGTCATCCAGTGAAACCTCCCCTTAAGGCACTTTGGTCATCTCTCCTTTCAAACCTAAATGATTGATCACCAAGTAGGGGTGACAATTAGACCCGACCCAGACCCAGACTCGATTCGGCGGGTCTCAGTTCTAGTCGGTTGGGTTTTATCGGGTCCAAACTATACAGTTTAAAACAATGACCAAACTCGACCCAACCCGACCCAAGCTTTATTTTAGGTCAGGTCGGTTTGGGTTCAGTTAGTTAATAATACTAAAAATGCATATAGTTCAATGTTTTTTGGTCAAGCCTTTCGGGTCGGTTTGTGTTTAGGTCAGATTTAACTGGGTCTTTATGGTATTTTTCATCCCCTAGACCCAGCCAGAGACCCATTGGTTTCGGGTCTTCTTGGGTTAGTTCGGTTCAGGTTTGCAGTTCTCGATTCTAATTGCCAGCCCTATCATCAAGTCTTCCTAGCTTGTGCTTGCCTATGAATGACCCTATTGGCAAGTCAACTCCTCCAATAGGCACGTTCGACAACATCTTTGGTTCTCTAGGAAATCTCGAGAATCTCTTAGACCTCCCTTTCAGGGGATTAAACTTTAACGACTAGCCCTCATGGATTTAGCTTCCCATCGAGCGACATATTTCGAGCCATCGAGGGTGAAGAGACTCCCTTATTTGACCCCCTAAACATAGTCCGTAGGCTACTTAGGTTACGTCGATACTTCTTGGATCATAAGCACGACCACCTTATACCTGTTCTTAGTTCCATTCTTCGATTCTTATCCAATCCTTCTTTTTTCAGGTAGATAGGGAAATCAAGTCGAATGGAGCGACTTCGCGAAGGCACCTGGCAGTGTCATTCCCAAACTTTAGGGATCTCCTACCTTTACCGAGGCTCCTACCACGAGTCAAAGAGCGAAAGACTTAGGAGGAAGGAGAAAGAATAACTCGAGGTCGAAGTAGATAATGTCGTCAGGAAGAATAAAAGGGCCACGCAACTATTCTGAGTATGACTACAATTCCCTTGTCAATAACACTCGCATTTTCCAATCTTCTCAACATTGCCAGTCTTCTCATTCTAATGTTCCTATATTATCCCAACCACTTACCACTACTGTCATGTTCCCCATCAATCCAGACCAACCAGCCCTTCTCATTCTAAGTAATCTCATAGGGATAGAAAAGAAATAACCTTACGTCATGCTCCTCCTCCTCCACCCTCTGAATGCATATCTACTGCCCTTGCCACAAAGATGTGGGCAGCTTTTCCTGACTTCTTCCTTGAGTGGGTTATATTCAATTATGATGCCAAAGATTCTCATAAAGCTATGCGAACAAAGGCATCACCAGACCCTAGGAGGGCACAGAGCAGCTATTTTAGTGGAAGAAGCTAGCCAAGGGACTTTTAGATGTCAATCGAGCCAACCAATTAATCATTCAAAGCTTTGATACTTAAAGGGCTGATCATACTCGCATCTGCGAATACTACAAAAAGGAGTTGGCTAAGCTCCCAAAGGAAGGAGATGAAAAAGCCATGTTTGTAAATGATTCCCAACATAGAATGGCCAAACTAGTTGCTGCCCACATAGCTGAGAGCCTAATATTCAATGAGCAAATATGGAAAGCCTACACCTATGGTGGCAATTTGGAAAAAGAAATAAAAAATCAAGAGGTTAAAAAGGCTCAGCTTCAATCAGAGATCGATAAGCTCAAGGCTGTTTAACAGGCTGAAAAAGAATCAAGAGAGCATGCTTAGAGCAAGTCTTCCAATTTAAGAATCAAGATGGCTACTGTAGCAAAGGAGAATGTGGATCTTAAGGCCTGGGCAACTTAGGCTGAGGAAGAAACTAACGCCACTCACCTTCAGTTCTTTGTGAATGTCATCGAAATAAAGAATCTTAAGTGGTTGGGAAGTGGCTACCCTACTATACTGACAAGGGTCAGGGAAGAGATCATCAGAAGGGCTAGAGAATTTGCAGTGAAGTTAACGAGGAGAGGTAAAAGAGCGAGCTCCTCGATGAAGAAGTTTTGATAGCCCTGGAAAAGGCACTAAAGTTAAGGAAGTAGAAGCCACAGATACTCAACAGGCGCCCATTGCTCTTCAAATCATGTGGAAGACACCACTATTCTAAAAAAGAGTCTAAGGTGGAGATAGTCACTTCTACGACCGCCGCTCTTGAGGTCACCGCAACCGAGACACCTGCAATTGCTACTTCTGACACCGTTGCTTCAAGGAGTTACACTTCTATATTCCAACCTCCATTCCTTTGACGATTCCACCCTCCATGCCTTTCATTCCAAAAGCTCTTGAAGAAGGGGAAATAGCTAAGTCTCCCTTAAAGGAATCTCCACCTGCCAAAGGTATATCTCTCACATCCTCGGTCTTGAAGAAGCTTTAGTTCTCATTTAAGGTCATCTCCAATCTCTACCTTCCTGTCAGTATCTTATAGGTCAACAACCTTCATTGCCGCCTCCACCGCTAGTCATTCATGCTTCAAGTTCCAGTGCCATCATGACTACATTTACTACCATTACTAAAATTCCCATTCTTCTGTACCTTCCCTCTAGTTTTGGCCTCAGTACTGGCTCCAAGAAGATAGGACTGCTAGAGGGCCTGAAGGATTTGGAAGTATCCATCGAACGAAGATGTGACTATTTTCAATGTAAAAGGGCATAATTCAAGTTATATGGTGAAGAAATCAGCATTTAACATGTCCAAAATCAAGTTCAGGGTTAAATCAGGCATTGAGAAGCCCTCATCGGCATACACATCCCTTCTAAGCTTAAGCATTCACATCAGGCCCCTACTTGTAATGGAAAGATGCCTTTTGTTCTCATTACCAGTGCTTCTAAAACCCCTCCCAGTGCTCATGACAAACTCGAGGAGTCCATCTACTGGACTACCAAGGAAGAGATTTACCACTCAGAGAAGAACGCTCCGAAGAAGGAGGAGGAGAAAAGTTGGGAAGAAACACCTCACCATTCAGCATATGACGTGGCAAACAGTATAGTATAAATTATATCAGTGTGAACGGATCTTGAGCTACTTTAACACTAGAGAGGGGTGAACAGTGTTTTATAACTTATATGGAACTTTTCTAAATTATTTCAGGATTTAAGTCTGAACACAGATAATCAACACAGATATATATATATATATATATGTATATATGTATATATATTACCAGGCAATCACAGATATATATATAAATGCAGTAAAAATAAAGTAATAGTAAGAGAGATGACACTAGGAGTTTTATACTAGTTTGGATTAACCAATTCTACGTCAAATCATGTACAGTGTATGTATAGATTTTCTTTCCAACACCTACTTTATTTAAGTAGTAAGCAAACCAGAATGCAATCTTGATTTCAAGACAACGAGAAACACCCTCTTGACTTTTTGAGCTTAGGGTAGCTCTCTTGATTTTTTTGGGCAACAAGTTCACCCACTTGATTTAAACGGGCAACTAGCACACCCTCACAAATAATAGTAAAGAGTTGGTGATTCTAAATATAGTTTGTTGTACTTTGGATACAGAATATCCTATAGCCCTTTGATAGCACTTTGATCTTTGAACTAATAAGAGAATACTTTCAAATCAATGAGTAGATTGTAGACAATGAATGTAGAAAAGCAGAGATTGAATTTGAAGAGTATATAAAGTGTATTTTGTGAAATATATAACAAGAATTTAAAGTAAGAAGGATATAGAGAAAGTATTTGTTAAATTTTGTTTTATGGTCCCTTTTACATAGTGTTTGAAGGGATGTGTCTATTCACGAAGAGATGTAACCAAAAATCATAACTATTCAAAATTCAAAAGAAGCCTCTTTAATGGTAAATACGTCGACATACATAGGTAGGGTATGTCGACATACCCTTATCAATTTTGAGAACTAAAAACACTTTTAAATGTGTTGCAAAATTTTGAACACTTGTAAAATCATTTAAACATAGTTTTTAAATGTTTAATATATAAAACTCTTAAGTAGAAATTTATTTTTAAAAACAAATATTTTGATAATAAAATAATTATTTTGGTAAGACAGTATTCAAAGAAAGCTGCTAGTCAAGGACTTTAACAAATTAATCTAATGTCTAATAACTATAAACTATAGTCCCAAACTCTTCTTATATCTGTCTCTAAACTCATGAACCTTCAAATATCTTGATCATCTCTGAAGATTGATCTCTAGTCTTTTTACTGATCAGTCTTCAAGCTCGATTATCCTGTACTTGTATAAACTTGTATAATATCCTGAAAATATTCTATACAACTTGGGAAAACATTAGTATATATATTTATATGGTTGTTGCTTTCAAAATCAATATCTGTGGCACTAACAATCTCCTCTTTTTTGATGATGACAACCATGTAAATATACTTATTATAAAATATAACGCAACTCCTCCTAAATTGGTTAACTCCCCTTATTTTGAATAACCCTCCCTTAGTATATGCATATATTATATTTTATATTTTTCTCCCCCTTTATTAGCAACAAATATGGGTAAAGAAAAATAAGCTCCCCATAAATGTGACATATATTAATACCATAAAATGTGATAATGTTGTATATGGAATCAAAATCAATACTAGTTATAAAGATCCTAAGAAATTATATACAATTATAATTACATCTGTTTTAACCATACTTTCAAGGTATATCGTTCATATCAAACAATCTATTTTATAGCAAACCAAACTATGTTATCAAACCAATGCAAACATACAAGCTTAAAAACACAACTTACATAAGTTTAAATACAAACCAAACTATGCAATCAAACTCAAACAACCCTATAAGTTCAAACTAAAAAAACAATCCAAACTATTACATATACATGCCCAAAATACAAATTAAAAACTAGGTTTTCTTGGGAACTTCGACCCATCCTTCCGATCCAAAAAAAAGATTGGTGTTGATAACTTCCTAATCTTCATTATCCTCTTTTGCTTTAGAGTTCAAGCATTTTGAAGTGTTGCTTTGAACTTCTTTGGCAAAACTACAAAAAAAATGCCAAAGAGAATAGAATTATTTTTCCTGTTCTTTGATCATTTGCATTTGACTTAACTCCAAGTGTCATTGATTGCGAAGAATGAAGCAAAGAGCATTCTTAAAAGATTGAAGAGTTTCTTCTACATTTCACTTAGTTATTAATTTTGAAAAATTATTGTTTGAATTCATTTTTATGAAAAGAAATATGTAGAAAGGAATAAAATAGGAAGATGAATTGTTTTCTAAATTTTTCTGGAAGAAAAATCATTTTATATAAACGAAAAGTCAGACTAGTAACTAATCCCACCGAAAAATAATTGAATTATTTGAATTCAAATTCTTAAGGAAAAAATAGAGTATGTCAACATATATAGAAGACCTATGTTAACATATATGTAATAATTTTCATGTTTCTTATTTTTTTTATGTTTTATATTATTTTGGTTTATGATTTCGGAGAACAAAAGAACATATTTAACAACAAAAATGAATTCTCTAAGCATATTCGTAAATAAAATAGAGAGATACATTAATAAAATGGAAAATACATGAAAATAACATAAGTAAAAACTAGAAAACATAAGGATAGCTAATATAGATCTAGAACGATGATGATAAAGACGAAGAATTTCCCCCAAGCTTTCTCATTATCTTCCCAAAGTACTCGTCAACTTTGTTTAAGAGGCTAGTGAACTCTTGCTAAAGAAGCGCTTAAGCCTTTTTTGATTATTGAGAATGAAACACCCCACACCCCTTAGTATACCCAAAAGGACACAGTAAAGGATATGGTGCGTTATAGGTATAGCTAAAATCTTTACAGAGACTAAGATTCACAAGACAAAATAAATAAAACAGCGGAAACATTTAAAATTAAACTTCATTTCTCCATAAAATGAGTCATAAAACCAAATACATAATATGTCTTGAAAACCGAATACATATGTCTCATGAAAAAAACCATCTCAGTCACATCATCAGAGTACATAGATAATAGTAAAAATAATCCCTCTCATAAAGTACCAGTACATCCAAAAACAAGCGAAAAGAAAACTGAAAAGAAAAAGAATACATGAAGAATGAAAAAGCTCTGCAAAATGGGTCTCCAAGAAATCCAAATCTACTGTCCTTGCCTCTGCTGGCCTATGGGGGGGAAAGGGGAAAGAGAGGAGTGGGTCAGACTATAAGTCTGGTGAGTGACAGTAACTACTATCATTGTTAAGAAAGATAAAGGTGGTAGACTTAGCAGCAGTTCTAGTATAAAAGGAAAAGATAAAGCTGGAATAAAATATTGTTTAACTGTTTGCTTTGATTGTGATTGTTTGCACTCGTCTTAGATAGCTGTTTTGATTAGGCTGAAATCCTAATCCTATTTTAATTAGGCTGAAATCCTAATTCTACCCTTTGATCGACTTTCCATCTCTGTTGTGCCACTGTGAGCTAGTCCTATCCTGTGGGTCCCACAGCAAAAAGACAACTGTTTAGCGCTTTGGAACTCAATAGCGACTTATCTCCCTAATTCGATGCAGCACCTCGGTCACCGCCGGTTCGCACTATCTGTTGCTCCCTCTTTTGACCTCTTACTAACCCTAGTCAGCATAAGCGTGCCCAGCCTCACCTAATCTTTTGTGAGACCATAAGTCCTAGCCTGAACGGGTCCTGCCCAGCCTTACCTAAATGTGTTGTGAGACCATCAGTACTAGTCTGAAAAGGGGATGCTGTTGGTATGTGTCCTATCAAACAAAATCTAGTTGTGCCCCTCGCCCAAATCCCCCGATTTGAGCTTCTATCCATTGGTCACTTATTTACCCTAGTTAGCATAAGCGTGTCCCAGCCTCACCTAATCTGTTGTGAGATCATCAGTTCCTGACTGAAAGGGAATGCTATTGGTTATGGGCCCTATTTCTATCTTTTCTTATTAACTTAGTGTAAGTTCTTTAAAATAAGCCTCTTCTGTTATCTCTGCTATATTTGCTTATTAATTTATTCTAAGTTTTAAAATAAGCCTTTACTGTTCTTTTTGCTTAATTATAACCTACGTTATAATTGTTATTCTTCTTTTCTATCTTTTTAGTTATAACTACTAGTTATAAACTTGCTTGTAAATGTCTCAAATTTGCCTATTTCAGTCTATCTTTACAGTTTTTCTTATTTTACATCTAATTTTTGTAAATTTAGTGTTATTCTATTTTAATCCATATAAGCGAATTATTCTCTTTTTAATATTCTATTCGCGTAAAAAGGAATAAAAAGGAACTAACATTTACAGATTAATTTTAACGTAAAACGGACGTAAATAAATGCAAGTAACAGCAAATAACCGTAAATAACTATAAATAACTGAATAAAGTAGCTGAATAAAATAACTGAATAAAATAGACTGAAAAGAACTTTAAAAACTAGCTGTAAATAACTTATACAAATATTATCTAAAATTGCAGAAAAACTTCAACTATTGAGAACCCTATTATTATAAATTACTTAAAAATATAAAATAATTACTAAACACTCATTTGTGGTCCTTAGCTCTTTTCATTGGTCTTCCCGGATCCACTTCTTGGGTATAAAATATTTTAATTAAAAAGATCTTCTCCTTAGAAAAATATTCTATTTAGGGTCCAGCCTCAGGGAATGAACCCAATGTGAGAAAATCTGAACGAGAAAAATAGCTAGGCCTAGGGTCTTATTTATAGTGTCACTTAGGGATCTCAGGCCGTTGGATTTGAAGATTAAATCTAGTGCAACCACGTTATAGGCTCGTTGGGAACCGTCGGATGGAAGCACGAACGCACAGGATTTGAAGAAAATAGCAAAATGATGTGTTCAAATCAAAACCGGACGAAGCAACGTGAAGAATGCAAGGCGGGTCGACCTCCCTGTCGACTAACATATGCTAGGGTCGACCTATAGGTCGACCTAGCAAAGGTGAGGGTCGACCTTGCTTATATTTTGTTTTCTGAATTCTTGTTTCTTGCGTATCTTATTCGTTTTAGTTCGGATTTTGACAAACTTTATATGGAAATTGACCAGAAAATTACCACGGACACAATGGTGCAACACCCGTGGCTCAATTTCGATAATTTCACAAACTTATTATATTATTTAATTAATTAATTATTATAGCTTAAATTTTGGGTTGTTACATTCTCCCCTCCTTAAAGGATCTCATCCCCAAAATCTCCAAGGACAGTAGAATGAAATAATCATCTAAATTCTACAACCAACTACTCAACCATCATCCATTACATCCATTGTCCTTAAGTTTTTCTAATGCAATTTATGATATATATGCAAATAGTGTGGTGTCAATGTCCCTAACTAGTGCAAAAGATTATGCGGTCTACTGATTCAGTCGACCTGCTTTTTACACAATTATGTCCGTGCTATGTATCCAAATGAATGTAAGATTCCTAATGATAATTGATAGATCTATATGCGTGCTACAATCATCATCCAAATGCAACAATCATATGATATGCATATGCTCTAGTGACCTAGTTAGATCGATCCCTAGGAGATAATAGTGCCTAGTGTATATATATGCGTCCATTAGCATCCACTAGCAGACACTTGCAACCACTAACATCCATCATACATAACAAGTTCTAATAACATGTTTACATCAAATCCTACCATCCATAGGTTAAATCCTAAGATCTACCCTCCCAAAGGATAATAAAGGAAAGAACCTATTCAAAACTAAAGATGGAAACCGGAAATTCAAAATTTATTATCAAAGAGATGTGGATAAGAGGTACATATTCTCTCCTAATCAAATCAGTCTTCTCCGAAGTTTCTATAACCATGTCGGGACCAAGTAGCAATCTCTCTGTAGACTCTAACCAACATGAAGGCGACTTGCACGGTCTTCCATAAAGAGCTTCGAAAGGTGCCATTCCAATGCCAGCTTGAATACTATTATTATGCGCGAATTCCACTAAAGGAAGATGCTCCTTCCAAGTTCCTCCTAAATCAAGAATACACATCCTCAACCACATGTGTCTTACTATCTTACTAATATCTCCTTACTATTCTTCTATAGTCTACACACATGAAGCAACAATCCTAGGTTCTCACTAGTGTCCTATTCACTTTATGGAATCTTCTATTATTACTTCTAAAAGTAATCACTGCTATCTCCTATATAGCCTTACACTTTTTCCATCACACCTAGGAAATGATTCCTATCTACTCCACATTTAAAAGTTTGGTTTGGTATTTATTATTTCATTTCAAAAACTAAAGCTTCTAAATTTTTAAAACATCAAATCCTAAAATTTTTTCCTTTAAAAGTGTTATTTTCAAGTTTCTATTAAATTCAAAGGTACTTGGTTACTTAACATTTTATCTTTCTAGACTTTCATCCTTATAGCCTTTTGAATTTACATTATTCCCCAAACCTAGAGGGGAAAACTTACAAATTCTAAGTTCAAAACTTATTCCTCTTTTTCTTTTAAAGACCTTTACAACTTTCCATAAAAAATTGGATTTTTAAATTTAACTCTTACTAAGTTTTTCGCTTTCAAAAACTTATTTACTTTTTTACCAAACCATTTTTCTTTACGATATCTTTAAAATGTCCTCACATGTTTTCAAAACATCTTCTTTTCATAGATTTTCAATTTTGAAAAAAATGAAGTAGATAAGAACAATTATTTTATAAAAAACCCTTAACTTTCCAATTACCTAACCTTGGAGGAGTTTCTAACTTACTACAAATTGGAACTTTCTACAAAGGCAAGCAACCAATGCGCATAATCAATGGAAAAATATATATATATGAAATTTCCATTGCTTAGTTTTTTCTACTAAGGCTCTCTATAATATCTCTCCTAACTAACATTGTCTCTAATTATTACACTTCTTATTACATCTAATGGTTTTATACCTTAATATATTGGAACTGCTTTCTTTTATTGGAAACTATTAACGCTAAAACCTTCTATGAATCCTTTAAAAGAGGACTTCATGTTTATGTGAAATTATAAGGAACTTATTTTATATTTTTCGAAATAGGCTATACAAAATATGGTGCTTCCCATACCTTGTACATCTCTTTCACGTATTCCTTATAACTTGCACAAAACATCTTCATTTGTGATTTGGTTTCATAGAAAATTATATCACTATTCATTTCATTCCAATAGATTAAAGTATGTTTAATCTATATTCTCTTATGATGGACAATTTTTACGAAATTTATTAATTTCCTAATATTTAACTTACACCTTTTTTTTCCAGAAGAACTCATTTTCAAAACTGTTTTAATATTTTCATAACTAGAAAACATTTCCTTATACTTATTTAAATAATAAGTGTACTTACAAACCACTTTATTTCTATACTTAGAAATTATCTTCAAAACACATTTTTATTTGGGTCAAAACAGATGTTGCGTAAAACACTGTTACTACAGCCCAAAATACTAGTGTATGGGTTTAATAAATACTAATAAATCTCATATACTATGTAAAAACATTTCCTTTGAGAGTCACCTACTATAACACTAGTGTTATAGCCTATGCTCCCTTTATTTTTCACAAAAACATCTATTACAACAATAAATGTTGTAACCAATGTTTCCGATACTTAATACACTCTAGGTTTTTATTTTAAAAATCTTTGTTTACCTAAAAAGAAAGTAGTGAGCTATATATGCTCTATAATTATAAAAAAAATTCACTTTTTACAAAATTTACATTTGTCAACTTTTCAATTTAACAATTTCATTTCATTGGGCTAGACATAAAGTGAATTTTCTTCTTACCACCCTAGGAGTACCCTTCTTAAAACCTTGGAAATTCCATTTCCTTACTAAAGTATTTTATTCCTATTCCTCTTTTATGCTAATAATTTTTCCAAGGCACTACCGTTAAATCCACTTATCTGAAATAATTATAATTTTTGCAATTATTTACACATGGGCTTTCCTCTTTTTTTTCAACTGAATCTATTATACATCTCCAATCTTTGCCTACAACTCTTTGGATTTCCACAATTCGAACCTAAATGTACAAAACCATTTCTCAAACTCTTTCCATGTGTTGAACTTCTCTATGCTCTAAGAAACATACTTCCTTACGCCAAAAAGTGACACTTTAAGAATTTTGCTTTCAACTGATGATCGCGAAGTGTACGAAAAACCTCCTCTAGTTGAATAGCATGCTTTTCCATACTCTTGGAAAACACCAAAATGTCTTCCATGAATACTATTACGAACTCATTTAGGACATTTCGAAAAACACGGCTCATCAAATCTATAAAATAAGCCGACATAACCAACCACTCAAAGAATCCGTCTGATGAAGCCTTTCTCCAATAGCTTACCAATCTGTCTACTTAACTCCTTCCTTTCATGTGTCTCACGGGCAATGCCACTGGCTTAGCATTGTCATTCATATAGATCCTGAAGTCGATCTCCCTCTTAGAGGGTAGTCCCCTAACCTCCTCAAAAATGTCAGGGAATCTCTAACGACTGGAATAGAATCTAGCTCTCCTAGTGATGAATCAAGGGAATAAAGGAAGCTCAACATAACTGACCCCTGTGGGTCGCAAGAAACCCCGAGAGTCCTACTGGCGCATGTCTCTAGTCTAACGACTCTCCTCTCGCAGTCCAATATCGCTCCATAAGTGGATACCCAATTCATCCCCATAATCATCCCATACCTCAAAAATCCCAATACATAGGCGTCACAGTCAAACTCTACACCTAGTATAAAAATTTTCAAACCCCTACAAATCATGGATAAATGTGTTGATCCTCCTATGGGGTTTGAAACAACTATAGGGTCTACTACCAGAGAAATATCTAAGTGCAAACAATCAACCAAAGAACCAGAAATGAAAGAGTCTGAATAGGAAAATCCAAAATAGAGATCAAACCTTCTACAGAGACTTTCCTACCTTGATCTGGTCCACTACTAGAAGGTGCTGCATCCAAAGCCTGTACTTGCACTGTAGGTGTGCCTACTCTTTACCCCGTCCTATGAGGACAAGCTCTACTAAGGTGACCAGGCTGACCACAATTTAAACACCTCCCCTTCATCATTTTATTCTTACAGTCCTTTGCGTAATGACCAACCAATCCACAACTATAACATTTCCCGCTTTTCTTGATCCGCTTCTGAGGTCCTCTTTCTTTCCTCTTGTCCTTCTCCTTCTTGTTTATCCACCATGATTTCTTAGAGCTTTCTAACTTAGGAACCTCTTTAAGCTCTCCCTTCAGCCGCCAAGCTACAGCCTGAACTTTCTATCGATACTCCAATCCTAACAGTCTAAACATTCACTCTGTATCCTTCAACCTAGCTCGTGCCTCCTCGAAACCCTCTGTGCCAGAAAACGTCTTACCTTCTAGACTAGCGAAGTCCTTGCATAGCTTAGAAAAATTGGCTGCTATAGGTGGATTAATGGGATCTCCACCTACTAGTGCTGTATTGGGCGCTTGCTCTTGCACTTCTAGTACCATAGCTCTACGGAACCAGTCAGCCATACTATGCAAAGAAAAGAAAATTTAGGCTCGAAAGAAGGTTGAACTGGACTTTGAGGGGATTTTTATAGAAACTCTCTTTTATACTTGAAAAACTATTTATAATAAGAGTTTCTTTCTGAAAAATATTTCTAGTCTCAAGATATGCTTCTTTTAAAAATAGGTTACTTTGGAAAAATACTTTATTTTTAAAACAAGTTCTTAGGAATCCTGTAACCTTAAGCTCTGATACCAAGTGAAACACCCCACACCCCTTAGTATACCCAAAAGGACACATTAAAGGATATGGTGCGTTATAAGTATAGCTAAAATCTTTAAAGAGACAAAGATTCACAAGACAAAATAAATAAAATAGCGAAAAAATTTAAAATTAAACTTCATTTCTCCATAAAATGAGTCATAAAACCAAATACATAATATGTCTTGAAAACCGAATACATATGTCTCGTGAAAAATACCATATCAGTCACATCATCAGAGTACATAGATAATAATAAAAATCATCTCTCTCATAAAGTACTAGTACATCCAAACTCAAGCGAAAAGAAAACTGAAAAGAAAAAGAATACATGAAGAATGAGAAAGCTCTGCAAACGGGTCTCCAAGAAATCCAAATCTACTGTCCTTGCCTCTGCTGGCCTATGGGGGGAAAAGGGGAAATAAATGAGTGTGTCAGACTATAAGTCCGGTGAGTGAAAATAACAACTAGCATTTTTAAGCAAGATAAAGATAATAGACTTAACAACAGTTCTAGTACAAAAAGAAAAGATAAAGATGGAATAAAATACTGTTTAGCTATTTGCTTTGATTGTGATTGTTTGCACTCGTCTTAGATAGCTGCTTTGATTAGGCTGAAATCCTAACCCTATTTTAATTAGGCTGAAATCCTAATTCTACCCTTTAATCGGCTTTCTATCTCTGTTGTGCCACTGTGACCTAGTCCCATCTGTGGGTCCCATAATAAAAGGACAGTTGTTTAGCACTTTGGAACTCAAT
Organism: Allium fistulosum; assembly: GCA_030737815.1. Classification (NCBI taxonomy): domain Eukaryota; kingdom Viridiplantae; phylum Streptophyta; class Magnoliopsida; order Asparagales; family Amaryllidaceae; genus Allium; species Allium fistulosum. The sequence continues at coordinate 705,115,641 of CM060903.1, read as the reverse complement.
AGCGACTTATCTCCCTAATTCGATGTCGCACGCTCAATCACCATCGTTTCGCACTATCTGTTGCTCCCTCTTTTGACCTCTTACTAACCCTAGTCAGCATAAGCGTGCCCATCCTCACCTAATCTGTTGTGAGACCATCAGTACTAGCCTGAACGGGTCCAACCCAGCCTCACCTAAGTGTGTTGTGAGACCATCAGTACTAGTCTGAAAAGAGGATGCAGTTGGTATGGGTCCTATCAAACAAAATCTAGTTGTGCCCCTCGCCCAAATCCCCCGATTTGAGCTTCTATCTATTGGCCACTTATACCCTTGTTAGCATAATCGTGTCCCAGCCTCACCTAATCTGTTGTGAGACCATCAGTTCCTGACTAAAAGGGAATGCTATTGGTTATGGGCCCTATTTCTATCTTTGCTTATTAACTTAGTGTAAGTTCTTTAAAATAAGCCTCTTCTGTTATTTCTGCTATATTTGCTTATTAACTTTACCTAAGTCTTAAAATAAGTCTCTTCTATTATCTCTGCTATATTTGCTTATTAATTTATTCTAAGTTTTAAACAAGCCTTTACTGTTCTTTCTGCTTAATTATAAATTACGTTATAATTGTTATTCTTCTTTTCTATCTTTTTAGTTATAACTACTAGTTATAAACTTGCTTGCAAATGTCTCAAATTTGCCTATTTCAGTCTATCTTCTTTTTATTACAGTCTTTCTTATTTTACATCTAATTTTTGTAAATTTAGTGTTATTCTATTTTAATCCATATTAGCGAATTATTCTCTTTTTAATATTCTATTCGCGTAAAAAGGAATAAAAAGGAACTAACATTTACATACTAATTTTAATGTAAAACAGACGTAAATAAATGCAAATAACCGTAAATAACTATAAATTACTGAATAAAATAGCTGAATAAAAATAACTGAATAAAATAGACTGAAAAGAACTTTAAAAACTAGCAAATAACTTGTACAAAAATTGTCTCAAAATTGCAAAAAAACTACAACTATTGAGAACCCTATTATTTTAAATTACTTAAAAATCTAAAATAATTACTAAACACTCACCTGTGGTCCTTAGCTCTTTTCCTTGGCATTCTCGGATCCACTTCTAGGGTGTAAAATATTTTAATTAAAAAGACCTTCTCCTTAGAAAAATATTCTATTTAGGGTCCAGCCTCAGGCAATGAACCCAATGGGAGAAAATCTGAATGATAAAAATAGCTAGGCCTAGGGTCTTATTTATAGTGTCACTTAGGGATCTCAGGCCATTCGATTTGAAGATTAAATCCGGTGCAACCACGTCATAGGCTCGTTGGGAACCATCGGATGGAAGCACGAACGTACATGATTTGAAGAAAATAGCAAAATGACGTGTTCGAATCAAAACTGGACGAAGCAACATGAAGAATGCAAGGCGGGTCGACCTCCCTGTCAACCAACATATGCTAGATCGACCTAGCAAAGGTGAGGGTCGACCTTGCCTATATATTATTTTTTTTCTTTTATTTTCTAAATTCTTGTTTCTTGCGTATCTTCTTCGTTTTAGCTCGGATTTTGACAAACTTTATATGAAAATTGACCAGAAAATTACCAAAGACACAATGGTGCAACTCCCGTGGCTCAATTCTGATAATTTCACAAACTTATTTTTTCATTTAATTAATTCGTTAATTTATTATTATAGCTTAAATTTTGGGTTGTTACAGAGAAGTTTCTCTTGATTTCTAAGTATCTCTTTGTTGAATAACGAGACGGTTTGTCATAGCTTTCAAGAGATGTATCCATTTCCTCCTCCTCTTTATCTTCTTTTTCTTCCTCCTCATCTATTTCCATCTCTTCACTTTCTTCTTCTTCCTCTTTTTCTAATCTCTCTTCCTTTTCGATAAGAGACTCGTATGGTTCAAATTTGAGAGGAATGTGCATGAGAGAAAGGTTTGTTTTATCAAAAATTTTATGAGGCAAAATGCTTTCATCTCTTAAATCAATACCAAAATAGTTGAAATTTCCAATGAGGTACGCACCATAATAAAGTGTGTTTTTATGTCTAGAAATTTTCTTTTGAAAAAAGTCATCCAAAACCACTTGAGTCCAATTTATATCATATTTTTAAAAAATAATAGAAAGTGCTTTGAAAACTTTTTGAGTGGGTTTGTTGTAATTTCGCATTCTTGGTGTAATACTTTGTTGTAAAATAAGACTCATCAGTCTTGCTTTAAGCCTAATATTTTTGCCTTTTAAAACAATGCTCTTCATTATTAGAAAACAAATCATGTATAACTTCTATATTTCCCATAATCAATTTCAAAGTGGAGAGGTCATTTCCCTTACTTCTACAACCAAGAATTTGATCAAGGATTTTGCAATCTAAAACAATAGTAGTATATTTGACGCTACTCCAAATTTGACCTTCTTTTCCTTTATAAAACTTTCCAAAAACTTTTTAACCAAATCGAGATAACAATTAAAATCATTTTGAGATAAACCGGTTAAACCAACAATACCATTTTCTAAGGCAATGTCTTGTAAACCATAAAAGTTAAACTCATTAAAATTTGCAAAGCTTCCTGAAAAGACTTTTTCATATGTGGCATACACAATATAGGTTTCAATGGACTCTTGATAAATAAAAGTTGACTTTTGATTCTTTTGGTAAGCTTAATGGCTTTGGATGAAGAGGGTTGATTTGAGTAAGACATTATTGGTTTGATTTGGAGGAAAGGGATTGGAGAATATGTTTCATTTTGAAATAAAATGTGTGTGTAGAAGATGAGTAAGAAGGAGTGAATAAACAGGAGTTAAATTGTCATGTGACATGTGAGAAGGTGACAATCATATTTTGAAATAAATGCAAAGAGAGGGAATTTCAAAAGTTTAAAATTTGGAAAGATTCTCCAAATTCTACCAGGTATGTCGACATATATGCCGAAGTTTTCAAAATTTGAAATTAAAGAAATATTATATATATATATATATATATATTTATATGCACTTATCTTATTATTATATTCATATATATATATTTATTATTATTACTATACACTTATTCCTATATTAAGTAATTTTAAAAAGATTAAAAAATTAAAAAATGAAATGTAAAACGTACCGATTTTGTTGTTTCCTTTATTTGATTTGATTAAACTTCCAACGTAGTGAAACACATATTGATATTTTTAGTGTCCGCTTTGTTGTCACTGGATGTTGTATCAGAATCATCCAAAGTTATGTTATAAGCCCTTTTTTCTGTTTTTGAATGAATCGGTGTTTGGTGAATTCTTTGTTTTCTTTTGATGCGGACAGTTTCTTCGTAGATGACCAAATTCACCATAATTGTAACACTTGAAAACATTTCCGTTTTTAGAATTTTTGTTTTTAGTTTTATGAAAGTTGTTCATCTCTTTGTATTTTAGAGATTTTTTGAAAATTCGAGTCGTAAAAGCAATCTCTTCATCATTATCATCGTCATCTGTATCTTGGTCATCAGTTATTGCGTTGAATGCAATTGATTTCTTTTTGGTTGCCATGTTTTCCCTTCTAACCTTCAACTGTGATTCATATGACTTTAGATTTCCAATTAATTCTCCAAGAAAACATATCATTTGCTTCCTCTATTGCTAATGTCTTTTGATCCTATTTAGAGGAGAGTGAATTAAGAATTTTTCTAACTTGATCCTCTTCTGATAAATTTTAACCTAATGATACTAATGAATGAACTATATCATGAAATCTAGAATCATGTCAGAAATAGACTAATTTGGTTTTATTTTAAAAAGATGAAACCGGTTGGTTAGCTTTGAAATCTTAGCTTTAATTACTTTATAGTACTCTCATATGTAACTTGCAATGTTCTCAAAATTTCATAAGTTGTCTTACAAATAGAAACTTGGTTGAATTCACTTTTATCTAGAGAGCAAAATAAAATGTTCCTAGCTTTGAATTATTGAGTGCTTGTGTCTTTTGGTCTAGTGTCCATGTTGAGTATTTAGTTTGGGGTTCTCTGTACTCACTCCGTGTAATTTTCCAAATGTCTAAATCATTGGATTCTAAATAAATTTTCATTCTACATAACAAGTAAGTATGATTACTACCATTAGATAGTGGGGGTCTAGCAGTTGATTGTTCTTCTACAAAAGTGTTAAAAAGTGTACTACCAATGTTACTAGCCATTTATACTTTTAAAAAATAAAATAAAAAATGAGTTTTTGAAAACTTAATGCTCTGATACTAAATGAGGAAAATGGTGCAGTATAAATTATACTAGTGTGAACATATCTTAAGGCTACTTTAACACTAGAGGAGGGTGAATTGTGTTTTATAACTTATATGAAACTTTTCTAAATTATTCAAGATTTAAGTTTAAATACAGATAAGCAACACATACATATATGTTAACAGGCAATCACACACGCGCGCGCGCACACACACACAAATATATATATATATATATATATATAAATGTAGCAAAAATAAAGTAAAAGTAAGAAATATGACACTCACTATGAGTTTTATACTGGTTCGGATCAACCAATCCTACGTTTAGTCCTATATAGTGTATGTAAAGATTTCCTTTTCAACGCCTACTTTAATCAAGTAGCAAGAAAACTAGAATACAATCTCGATTTTAAGGCAAAGAGATACACCCTCCTTACTTTCCCGAGCTCAGGGTAGACTCTCTTAATTTTACCAGGCAATAAGATCACCCACTTGATTTAAATGGGCAACAAGCACACGTACTTGATTTGAATGGGCAACAAGCACACTCACTTGATTTGAACGGGCAATAAGCACACCTATGCAAATAATAGTAGAGAGTTGTTGATTCCAAATAAAAATAGTTGTACATTGGATATAGAATATCCTATAGCCTTTTGATAGCACTTTGATCTTTGAATTGATGAGAGAATACTTTCAAATCACTGGGTAGATTGTAAATAATGAAAGTAGTAAAGTAGAGATTGAATTTGAATGAATTTTTAGAGTATAGAAAGTGGATTTTGTGAAATATATAATGAGAATTTGGAGTAAGAAGAAAATAGAGAAAGTAGTTGTTAAAATTCATTTTCCACTCCCCTTTATATAGTGTTTGAAGAGATGTGTTTATTCGCGAAGAGATGTAATAAAAAATCATAGGTATTCAAAATTCAAAAGACACTTCTTAAATTGTACATATGTCAACATACATAGGTAGGGTATGTTAACATACCCTTGTCGATTTTGAAAAATAAGGACACTTTTAAATGTGTTGCAAAATTCCGAACTCTTGTAAAATAATTTAAACATAGTTTTTAAATGTTTCAATATATAAAACTCTTAGAAAATATTTGTAGAATTTTTTTTCAGAAATAATTATTTTAATAAAAAATTACTATTTTGGTAAGAGAGTATTCAAAGAATGTTACTGTTTAAGGAATTTAACAAATTAATATAGTCCATTAACTATAAACTATAGTCTTGAACTCTTCTTGTCTCTATCTCTAAACTCATGTGTCTTCAAATATCTTGATCATCTCTGAATCTTGATCTCTAGTCTTTTAACTGATCAGTCTTTAAACTCGATTATCCTATCCTTGTTTAAACCTGTATAATATCCGGCATAATATTCTATACAACTTGGGAAACATTAATACCTATATTTATATGGTTGTTGTCATCAAAATCAATATCTTGGTATTAACATATGAAGGGCGGAAAACAAGGAAGAAGTAGCTAGCCATTGCTACTTTCGGATGACACTTTATCCTATCCTTATTTAAACCTGTATAATATCCGACAAAATATTCTATACAACTTGGGAAACATTAATACCTATATTTATATGGTTGTTGACATCAAAATCAATATCTTGGTATTAACATATGAAGGGCGGCAAACAAGGAAGAAGTAGCTAGCTGTTGCTACTTTCAGATGACACTTTTTTGTCTTTTTGTGTTTCATTCCTTTTGGCTTTATCATGTATATAGGTCGTCGCTTTGCGGGAGTGGCGCCAACAACATTACTTAAAGACGATGTAAATAAAAGTATGTTTTTTGTCCAACATTTTTCTTATTTACATTACTACATCTTTTATTTCTATTGCCTACATACCTGCCTGCACGTATAAATATAATCATATGTAATTCATTACTTATATATTATACCTGCATGTACTTGTGATACATGTGATGCCATCATTTACTGTAACTTTGTACATATAAATAAATCTCTTCAACTGCTCAGTACTATCTTGTTACTTAGCTTTGTTTATCATTGGTCAAACATTTCCTGTTCGATTAAATAAACCTGTGATTCATTGATCGGCTTTGTTTATCTTTGGCTGAACGTATCTCGCTTGGCCGTAAACAAAGTCATACTTGCAAAAGATTCAATGACACAACGACCTCGATTACTGGGAATCTGTGTCTTGGATGCTTGTCTCTGGGCATTCTTTCTCGACTTTTCCTATCTTCTAGCATTAGCCGTAGATATTCCATCAATTAACTTCGTTTATTATCCATCGAACGCATCTCGTTAGGCTGTAAACAAAGTTGCACCTGCAATAAGATATAGTTTTATATTGGATCCTATCTTTGGGATTCGATGTCTTAGATTCTTATCTCCGGGCATCAATCTTTGACCTTTCTTATCTCCAGGCATTGGTTCAGGATTAGCTGTGAAAAGCGAAGCATTCGATCAACCCTAATACGATTATACTCCAACAACCCGATCATGGATAGAAGGAGTTTATCGGTACCTATTTTCAGGTACTTAGACATCCAGTTTTTCAAAATATAGAATGCCTGATTTAGCCACTACCACGCAACACAAAGTTAGACTTTAAGAATACGGTTCCATTGATTCAAAAAGCTAACTTTATTTATTAATGAAGGAACAATAATCTCTTCCTTATTACATTAAATCCCAATAACTAAGATGCTTTATTTGCAAAAAAGAATTTGAGTGAAATAGCACCGCTAGTGTTCGCTATTTCACGTTCAAGAAATTGGGATCCCATCAACAGTCGATAGCTTGAATGTTCCATCTCCAAGTTTCTGTGTAAATACATAAGACCTTTCCAGTTCGGACCAATTGCCCCCGCACAAGGAAAGATCCATTTCAAAATAAGGTCGCCTACCTCAAAGGTATGATTTTTGACCTTATTGTTGAATTGCTTCACTGCTCTTATCTAGTGAGCATCTACCTATAGATCAGCCTCTTCTTGTTTTTCTTCAATCAAGTCGAGTGGCTCAAGCAAGTGTTCCTCGTCTATTTTAGGATCAAAAATGTAATCTTCTACGAGAAGGGATTTTACATTCGATTTGTATCATGGACTTAATTCTGTAAGGTAAAGAAAATGGAGTATGGTCAGTCGTAGACTTGTGGATTGTCCTATAAGCCCAAAATGCTAGTGGTAGTTCTTCAACCCAGTTGCTCATAGCTCTCTTCAACCTCTTATGATGTATTTTATTTTCTTATTCACATCCTCCACCTATCCATTCGTCTACAGGCATGCCACTACCGAGATGCTTTTCACAATTCGGTACCGAGCGCAGAATTCTTTAAACTCAACACTCTCAAATTGAGTTTCGTTGTCAGCTATTATCTTCTATGGAACTCCGTATCCACAAAATATGTTCTTCACTACTAAGTTGATCACTTTCTTCAAAGAAATTGTTGTTAGTGGTTCCGCTTCGGCCCATTTTTTGAAGTAATACACAACGATTATATCATATTTTGCTCTACATCTTGAAATCGATAGCACATCGATGATATCAATTCCTCACAATGCGAACGGTCATGGGCTAACCATTTTCATAAGCACCGTGGATAGGGCTCTTGGTATCTTTGCAAACCTCAGGCTTTTATCATATTTTTTAGAATAGTTGATCGCATCTCATCTGACTGTCAGCTAAAAGTATCCAAGTGAAGAACCTTCTTTACTAATGCCTACCCCCACACCATGGCTACCTTCATGCATATCTGCAAGAATTTTCTTAGCTTCGTCTTCGGTGACATACCTTTGCAGCGGCATCGATTCTTACATAATGTATTGATGTACTTTATGAAAGAGTTTTCGTCGTTCGTTACTTCCATTTTGAAGAGTCCTTTTTAGCAAATATTTTTTAATCGGAGCCATCCATGACTCCTCTTCCTCAACATCCAAGATCCATTTAACATCTATCTCGTCCATGCTTAGAGTCATCAAAGTCCTAACTGGAACAATACCCAAAAATTCCACATTCCCAGAGCTGACTTGCTTGGCTAGTGAACCAGCTTCATATTTACTTCCCTAGTGATGTGCGTTATCATGTAATTTTCAATATCGTTCAGTAATTCCAATACTTTCATCAAGTTGGGGAAAGTATCGCTCCTTGTGCTTGAAATTCCTTCATTTGACATACCACCAACTTATCTAGATATATGCAACCTCTTGACTCTCGGTTCCTTAGCTATCTTAAGTCCTACAATTGACGCTTATTATTTGGCTTTTTTGTTTGTCGCTGAGAACTCTAGTCTCAAAGTGTAACATATCATTCGCCCTTCTGAGGTTACGTGAACTACTCCTACATTGGAATCATGCTCATTAGAGGCTTCATCTACATATAATCTCCATTAGGAAGGCTGAACCCATTCTTCTTCCACTTCATCATCCCGAATGGTGAATTAAGTAATGAAATCCACCAATTCCAGTCCTTGAATCGCCTTCCTAGGATGATATGTTATGTTATACTGGCTCAACCCGATATTATACTTTATTGGTCTTCTTGAAGTCTGAGGTCAATGTAGCACCTGCCTCAATGGCTGATCAATTAGTACCTTAATCGAATGAGCTTGGAAGAATGGCCTCAATTTCCCTGCAACTATCAATAAACAATACACCATTTTCTCAAGCTTCAAATAATTCTTCTTAGATCTAGTAAACTCTTTGCTAATATAGTACACGGGCCTTTGGATTCTGCTGTCCTCACACACCAAGGCGACACTCAATGCGTAAGCAGAAACTACTAAGTAAATAAAAAGATCTCCTTCCAAAGGCTTCGACAACACTGGTGATATCTCCATATGTTCTAATAAATTCAGGATAGCATCCTAACATCCCTTCATCCATATAAAGTTTTCATTCTCTTTCTAGAGGGCATCAAAGAATGATTCATATTTGTTGGTTGCCTTTTAGATGAATCTACTCAGTGCTGTGACCTTGCCGTTTAAGCTCTACATTTCCCTCCTCGTCTTCAGGGTAGTAACCTCTTTAAATGCTTTAATTTGTTTTAGGTTAGCTTTAATTCTCCTTGAATTTACAATAAACCCCAAAATCTTTTCTGAAGCGACTCCAAAAGAACACTTCGGTGGGTTGAGCTTCGTTCCGTACTTTCGGAGTACATCGAACATTTATAAGAGATCACCTGTGTGATTTATCGATCCTATGACTTCACAAGCATATCTTCCACATATACCTAGATACTTCATCTAACATATTCTTTAAACCTTATGTTCACTAATCGCTGGTAAGTAGTTACAGCATTGTTGGACTAAACGACATAACTTGGTAACAATATAGATTCAAATCTATAATGAAACTAGTATGCTCCTGAGTTGGATGTGCATTGCAATTTGATTATAATCGGAGTACACATTCATAAAAGATAGCAATTCATGTTTGGTTATTCCATCACAAATTGGTCAATCCATGACATGGGGAAGCAATCCTTTGGGCATGCTTTATTCAAATCAGAATAATCAATGCATGTCCATCAGTTTTTATTCATCATTTTGATCAATATAGGGTTCAATACCCACTCTAGGTATAGCGCATCGTGGATGAAGCCCATTGCCTTTAGCTTATCTACTTCTTCTTTCAACACAACAGATCGATCTAGTTCCATACTACGCCTCTTTTGCTTTGCAGGAGGATAACTTGGGTTCACATCAATGCATGTCTCGTTATCTCTGGTGAAATTCCGCATATATTGGACCGCATCCAAGAAAACGCATTATACTTGCTTAAAAAAACCCTAACAACTCCTTCCTCATCTTTACGCTAAGTTAAGATCCGATCTTAAGAACCTTATTCGGATCCACATTATCAATTGGAATGTCGATCGTCAGCTTGGCAGAAGCCACCCTCGCATCCTCTAACTCTTTACATGGGTCCATGGATTTATGAAACTTACAGTTGGACTCGATCTAGGGCTTAGGTGGTAGTTTCTATACTATTACAGTGAGGCTTCTCTGCATCCTTCCCTTTCTCATGTCGCTTTGCCTCTTTGAGCTTAGCAACATAGCACGCTCGACCTATGTTTTGGTCTCGTTCAACCGCCCTACTCCATGTGCGCTTGGAAATTTCATCATCAGACTCCATGGAGCTATTGCAATCCAAAAACCGGGAAGGTCGATCGGTCCAGAAAAATGTTGTAAGTTGAAAAACAATCCACCACAATAAAATTCTGCACCCGCACAACCTTGCAGTCACCTTGTCCCAACTCAACCAGCAATTCTATGCACCCCACCGGTTTCTTAGCCACTTCGATAAATCCTTGAATATGGGATTTACATGGATTCATATCCTTCTCATGGGGGCTCATATTTTCAAAAGTTTGTTTGAACAAGATATTCACTAAGCTCCCGCAGTCAATAAGGACTCGATGCACTGCAGCTGGCCCTGTCACGACCATTATCACCGTCATGTTAGCATTTCGACCCCATCAAAATCTCTATTCTAAACATAATATTATAAGTCATTGTCCTTTTTTTCTTTGTTGGAGCCCTACCCTCTAAGGAGAAACATGTTTATTAAGGCACATGCCTCGATGAGCTGCCATAATACTCCATTTCATTCCATATTTTCTCTGCTATATGTGGGCCCATAGATATAGTATTAATTACAATTCCTCTCATTTGCTATCTTAGTCCTTTTCTACTAGACCCATCCCGATTCTTTAGGCAGGCTGCCCTTGGGGTCTGTTATTTGCCTATCCTCTAATTTGTGGATTCCTCACGTACTGTTGTAGGTTCTTCTTGTGAATTAAATCTTCAATGACATCCGTCGGATGTCTGCACTCGTTCATATTATGCCCATAGGTCTCATGGAAGCGACAATGTTTCCCAGAACATCTTTCTTCCTCATTCGCCTTCCTCGATGATGGCTTCTTGTAGCGTTTAGTACCTTGCATAACAAGGTATATATTTTCAACCGCATCATTCGAGGGAGTATAATCTGCTGATACGGTGTACCTAATATACTTCTTGGTGTCTTGCTTCTTTCCACTAGCACCTTGTCCTTTCTCTTAGTATTATTGTTATTATTTCTAGTATTTACCGCAACCCTAAATAGTTAATATCGGTATAAGATACGTATCAATAAAATACCAATATTAGATATTTTTTCATGATAATATCGGTAAAATATCGGACATGTGCAGAATAAGTTATAAACGATATTGTACTATGTTATAATGTTATACTGATGTTAAGTATTCAAATATTTGGATAAATAATTCCAAATTACTACCAAAGACTGATTGCCTATAGTTTATAGATTATAATCCATTTACCAAGATATTCAATTTAATACAAGTCATAATATAAGCTCATAAAAACCGAGAAATTTGTATAACGTATAGCTTTATTATTTTTTTCGTTTTTATATTATTTTCATTTTTTCTTCAGTCACTTAATCATCTATATCACTTTCCCTACTTTTCCATATTTATAGTTTCGTCGTTTTCATTTTCACTTAACTTATCGAATAAGCAATGTTGACTTGATACCTGTGACGCCCCACCCCGAGACCCACATTAACAAAGAGAATTACTAGGTAATTCTACCTGCTAATGCGGAGAATAGGGCTGGTCAAGGGCGACCATCATAGTCTTGCATTAGATAAGAGCTAAGTATGTCAGTATTTGCACTCAAATTTTTTTTTCCATTTCATCTTGAGTATTCGACATACTTAATTACTATCTAATACACTACTATGGTGGCTACAGGATCGATTCAGAAACAAAATATAATAACTATAACAATCGACAGTCACAGAACAATAACACAGATAATATACATATACATACATCAAATGTAATAATACATGTAGCAAGTGGTATTCAACCACGATATATATATATATATATACACACACACATCCCACAAAAGAATATATACATCATATAGTTCCCAACCAAAAAGACCACTACACAAAAACTATGCTATAATCCCAAAGATGATGGTGAAGACCCAAAACAAAAAAAGCTAGCAAAGGTCCATAAGATAAGCAAGTCCAAAAGGTAAGCAAGCTAAGAGTCCAACTACCTAACTTACAACTCGGTCTAACCCGAGTAATAAATACACGGGTCGGGCTAGCTAGAACTTGATATTAGTACAAGATAAGAGAAATATAAGTGCATAAGGGAATTCTTCCTTTAACTATAAAGGAAGGTTACAAGTGTGGTTCAATTGTAATGCCATAGTATAGATTCATGAAGGGTTATCACATGAATAAGTTAATTTCAATGTAAGAAATCCATACTCAAAGGCATTCAACACAAATGCAATAGACCATTTAATAGTCATAATGGAAACTCATCAAAATTCCCAAATTTGAATCTCATGGAACTCTAAAAAGAGTTCAAATCTCATAAAATCGAAATCACCATTTATATATAACATCTCATGTAGCACTAGGCTATCAATGCAATAAAACATCTTAAAAATAGTGAAATCGAATAAAACTCAGAAAACTCAGAAATCTCAGAACACCCGGATTGGCCAGATCCCCGATTGCAATGCCGACGCAATGCTGCACATGCTAAACTTTTGTCCAATGCTATTTATAATTTAGGTACCTAACTCGTGGGCCCGAAGGTCATACTCGTGGTGATCGAAGTCACATAACTCATGGCGACCGAAGTCACATAACTCGTGGCGACCGAAGTCACATAACTCGTGGCGACCGAAGTCACATAACTCGTGGCGACCGAAGTCACATAACTCGTCATGACCGAAGTCACATAACTTGTGGTGACCGAAGTCACATAACTCGTGGTGATCGAAGTCACATAACTCAGTTGACCCGAAGATCTATAGCACTGGCATACTCGTGGATGTGTCACAAACTCTTGGAAAGGGACCCAAAAAGTGTTAACGAGCGTCACATACCACACATTCGCACTAACCGGTTTACTAACCGCTTGTTAACTCCACATCATAAAAATAAAATCTCAAACCTCAGAAATATCAGAATACTCATATATCTTGCCTCGTATCATCGGCAAGTGCAGATAAATCATAATGGTTTCTCATAAACCATAATTCCCGAAAAGGAAAATCTCATCTCAAGACTTGCCTCGTCTCATCGGCGAGTAAAACAACATATATAAGTGGTTCTCATCGATTATTACCCCTATAATAGGAGATCTTGAACCTCTCAACTCGCCAAATATCGGCTAACTCAGATAATTCCTATAATAGGAATTACAAATCTCAATTACCAACTCAAAACAATATACTCAAGAGGTTTCGATCATACATGTCCAGAATTAACCGAAAAAGCAAACTCACGTGTCCCATACCACGTGTTTTACTAAATCATTTAATTCTCTTTCTCATATATCCGAAAAGTGCAAAAACGTGTATTTTTATATAGGAAATATATTTTAGTGAAATCGGGATTTGAAATAAATTTCAGAAAATATATAAGAAATCGACTTTGAAAATCTCTTTATAATTTAGAAATATTAATTATATCATGTTTTATATGAAATCACTTTGTAAAATATATTTCTTAGAACAATAGATAGAATATAAACACTTTTAGAAAAATAGGTTGAAAATACATGCATGTGTGCTCGGAATCACAATGAAAACATAACAGAATGAATCATCAAAATTCATTAAAATCCCAATAATGGATTCGTGAAAATCCGGGCTTCTATATAGTAGAAGCAAGCCAAAAGTAATCACAAGAAGAATGGTTTATCTCTTGAATAAGATAATACAACACTCAAGATCTATATTAAAATTTATCATCAAAACCATGCCCAAACAATCCAAGAAAATACATGATTCAATACTGGAGCATATGTGATATAAAGCTCTCAATATTTGCACTGAAATGAGCATCAAAACCATGCTTGGAAAACACAAGAGAAAGTACCAAAAACTGGTGCAATAATTCAAGATACACAGGAAGAAACCTGGGCGTTTTGCCCAGGCCTGTGTTTTGTTTAGCCGGTTTTCCCCTTTTAAACACATAATTTGAGAAAACAAAAAACATGAAAGTTGTAAAAGATACCCTAAGCTTTCCAGAACATTAAAAATTATTGAATTCTAATAAGGAATGAAAAAGTTATGCCTAAAACAATTCTAAGATCCGAATTTCACTACTTCTGTCATTTTGGTCTCGGGACAGCGACCTAAGATTGAACTTTCGACCATGTAAATTTCAAAATTTGACAAAACCCAAAACATAAAAGTCGAAGGTGATTTTCATAGATTGAAACCAGAAATAGAATCACCAAAATTAGACTTATGGATCAAAAGATACGGCCAATACAATTCTCAGATCAACGATCATTATTGCTGTCGTTTTGCTCTCGGGACAGCAACAAACAAACACAGTTTTGACCAAGCCAACTTCGAAATTTCAGAAAACTCAAAACATGAAGCTTTTAGTACAAAGTTTAAGATTTCCAGAATATCTAAAATTATTGAATTTGGATAAAAAACATGAAAGATATGGCCACTCAAAGTGGTAACCAGAAACAAGGAATTCAAATCTACAACTAACAGAGATAAAAACTTTTACAGTAAACGATTTTGCAAAAAAATTTCATAGAAACTTCAACTTTTAGCTAGAAATTCGTGAGCTTGTACTCACCTTATGATTTAGCAGCAAATTTGGATGGCAAGAAGCAAGCTTTGGCGGTGGATTGGGGGTCTAAGCACCTGTAGAAGCTGAAACAAGACATGCACAACAAAAGGAAATAGTTACAGACAAATTCATATCTTGTTTCAAATATTTTGATGAAAACATTTAGGTATTGGATGGAGATTACCTTCTAGATACTTATTTAGGTGGATTATCTTCTTTAATTTGCAGAAAAATTGAGTAGAAATAGGATTTAGATGAAAGCAGCCATTGTTTTTCTTTTGTTCATACTGTAAGTGTGCTTTGAGAAGATGGAGCAAATGAAAACTACGTACAATAAGTTTTCACAAGCCAGAAGCCTCTAGATCTAGGCTAATGGATCCTATTATCTACCCAATTAGGCCCAAATGTGAATATACTTGTGAAAATTGAGTTATGTACATGTTTTAGCTCATTATATCACAAAATACACATATTTTCTCATTTTTAAGTCAAATAAAATGCATACATTTTATTGTATTGAATTAAAATTGTTATTGTAACAAAATAAAATTTATTTTAACAATGAAAAGTTATTTTTTTATAAATAAAACCATATTTTTGACAATATTTTACAATATACACAATTTATTGTAAAACACCATTTTAAAAGCATAATTTGTTCAAAATTTATTCTCTTTGTCAAATAAATTGCAATAAATCATTCTAACACTTTTTAATCATCAAGTTAATATTTTCAAATTCATATTTTATTTTAATACATGTTTTCTTTATAATTCTCCTTTTATATTCAATAAAAGGCTAATATTGGCAATAATTACCAATATTATCACATTAGCTCAAATAAAATACCATAATTGATTATATTCGCTCCAAATATTCAAAATAAAGTTTTTAATACTTTATTTCCATCAATTTGGATTTATTTCAACAATTAAATGTTGAAATACATCACTTGGTAAATTTATTAACTCAAATTTACCTAAATTCCAATATTTTCATTTATTTAAACCAAATACTTATCCAGTCAATATTTAAGCCCATATTTATTCCCAAATAAACAAAATAAAGTTTCAAACTTTATTTTTCTTATTTTATCTACGAAATTCACTATTTATTCCAAATAAACAATTTAAAATTTTCAATTATATTTTAATTTACAATATTAAATTATAACTTCCGTTATAATTTAATATATACAGGTAATCTCCAAACCAGGGTTGTTACCGACTCCTCCCTTTAACAAAATTACATCCTCGCAATTTCTAAAGAAGAGTTTGTATTCAACACATTTATTTCATCATTCAAAGGAAGGATAGACAAGCACGAGATCAAAATTCCTCACTCTCTACTCAATATAAAAGAAGACCAAGATAAAATTGCTCGGTAAATTCAATGATTTTCCTAAGTATAAATACTAGGATTTGCGGACCATTGAATTTCTCGAGCAATGCATCATGATTTCGAAAGTATCCCACTTTCAAAACAAAACACAACGGGGTGCTACTAAAAAATCTATCGAAGGAAAATGATTCCACAAAAGTTTCTCGAATAGAGTTGGGATTTAGCATCACTTTATCCAAACTCCAACCACAATATAAAGATTTTCCGTATGTCGTTACAAAAAGAGCCATATGGATACTAAGATAACAACAATTGAGGTAAGAAAACCCAATGAGAGGTGGTTACTTTAAAGATCACCCAACTCAAACGACCGCGAAATGCTAGTTGTTAGACTATTGCACTAAGGCAAGACAATCACGAGGAACACAATATATATAAATTTTAATTTACAATCAAAATTTATTAGAGTTCGAAATTCATTATCTTCAAAACCATAATATAAATTTTTGTTTACAATCAAACTTCTTAAAGTTCCAAAACTCATTGCCTTTAAATTCAAAATCTCAATTTTCAACACTTAGAAATTTTCCAAACCCCTTCCTATGGTTCTTATAAAATGATAAATAATTTCAAACTCATATTCCCCTTTTTATTCCAAAATTAAATTTTTGAAAGAATTTTTTTTATAATTTCATTTCAATAATTATTAAGATAAATTTTTTAAAATTTATTGCTCTTTATTTTCAAATACCCAAATTCTCATAACGAACTCCATTTTTAGCATGTATAACTCATTTTAAAATATTCAATAAACATTTATTCTTTAAACAAAGTATTATCTCATCATTTCAGCAATAAAACATAACTATATTTAAACTCATACATTCCAATTATCATAATGACATTGTCTCGCCATTGATTGGTTGCAGCTTTGACCAAATGATCAAAATCACCTCGCCACTCATCCAATCCCACTATGGTTCAATGGCTACAATTGTCATCCAGAATAAATCTTAGTCCTCAAATCTTTTTAATTTATTTCCAAATTTAGTCTCATTTAAAACTCAGTTTATCATGTCTGATTGTCTCATCACAACGTTTAGGAAACTAATATCGACAACGTTGATCAGGCCTATCGACGAGAATTCTTAAAGCACTTGATGGACAACCCAACACAAAAATCATCTTCTATAAAAGAAGTATCTCATATTTAGTTCTCAAAATGTTCTTTATTTATCCCAAAACCAAATCCAATTCCTCTTAGAAATATATCTTCAATTTTTGAAAAATTTGAAAACACAATTTGTTACATATACCCAAAATCAAAACACAAAAAGAGACTCATCGAGATGTTCCCTGAAAATACTCGATTCACAAGATTGAGGGAATAGATTGGAGTGTTCGTCATTCCTAACGGTATAACGAACTACTCAGAAACTCATAACGAGTGCGGAATGCGGTAAAAGAACATTATCCTCCACAACTCGAAGCTAATGAGAATCAGTGTAGGGTCAAGCTGAAGGAAGACCCTAGCACCACCAATAGATCGAATAAGAAATCAGCAAGATATAAGGGTAAGGGTAAAATATCTTCTCGAATGAGAAGAAGAACACAAACGACAAATCATTACTTCGGGTGAAGTAATATTACTAAGCCTATAAATGAATATCCAAAAAGGTTATCTCAAAAGAGGTAAGAATGGAAATATCAATTAAATTCCAAGGATCACCTCATTTCCTTAGTGGGCATCCTCGTGGAAGGATGACCGAAAGGCTAAGAATCGGAAATGAGATCAATACAATATTCGATTGGGTGTCATACCCGAACCGACTTACAGAAATCAACAGAGTCACAATGACGAAAATTCGAGATATATCATCAACATCTCGATACTTAAGAGTGAATACAGAGACTTTGGAATCATAATCAATATTCTAAAGACAAGAATTAATCGACCAACTGAATTAGGATACCTCACTATAGGACCCTTTAAATCACAAAATGTGGCTTGATAAAATGCAAGCCACTCCCTCTCAAATTACTCCAAACTTAAGATAGAAAATAGTGTGTTAATACGCATGCAAAGATAAGCTACAAGGAACAAATCCAAAAATTCTCATGTCAAGTATTGCGGATCCCCTCTAAAGGATTCGCAATCCTCAAGTAAGCAACTAGACCAGAACATCTAATAGCATTAACAAATTTGTCCGGTATGGATAAATGCCAAGCACCCGTATCGAAGAAGATTCGAATAGAACGGTCATAAAAAAGAATAGAACCTTCCAAAAATGTAGGAGATATACCTCGCGACTGAGATGCACAACCAAAAGCCCGAGCCACATTCAGATTCCACGAACCTGAACTCTTCCCCTTCTTAGGACATGCTGAAACTATATGTCCTTTCTTCTTGCAATAATGGCACTTGGGGGTTTGAGGACATTCTCTAACTAGATGGTCTCTAGAACCACAATTGAAGTAAGCCAACACTCTAGCTGAAGGAGGTGTTGCACCCGAATGAGAACCAGAATTGCCTTGCTTCTTCTTCTTCTTGGGAGGAAATGATTAGGATCTTTGAAAGGGAAATTTCTTCTTATTTGGGTTCATTCGAACCTCGGCCTTGTCATTACTATCCCTTTCTTTTTCGACGGCTTCGAGGTGAAGCGTCGAATCCACAAGCTCCTCAAACGAGAGCTTAAGCGGAAGCATGAGCGAATTCTTCAAATATTTCTTAAGTCCAGATTCGAACTTAAGATTCTTCTTGTATGGGGTGCCAATGAATTCAAGCCCTTACTTGGATAGAGACTCGAGGAGGATACATAATCTGACACAAAGGATTTTCACTGCTTCAACTCGAGGAAGCGATGGGCAAGGAAAGCCTTCTCAGATTCTGGCACGAACTTAAGCTTAAAACGATCTCGAAAATGCTGTCATGTAAGAGTAGACTCATCTATATTAGCTATAAGGAGCTCATACTAGTCTAATGCTCGTTCTTGCAGCATACTCGATGTCACAAGAACACGGTGATGATCGGAAATCTCCATGCGAGTAAAGATGCGCTCGCATGTTCGGAGCCAAGCCTAAACCTCTAAAACTGTCTCAAAGCCTTTGAATGGCTTGCCTCTGAGATGGGTGAAGTCGCTGCACATACGCGCAAATGCAGATTTGCACGGAGGAGAGGAATGTGTAGGAGCAGGAGGCTGAGTGCTCCTAAGAAGCTCAAGAATCTGGTCAGTAGACATATAAACTCCTTCGGGACGAGAACCACTGGACGGTCCTGTCTCCGAAGTGCGACCTCTACCTCTTCCAACCATTTGCTAAAAGTTGAGATATGCTAGGATTATTCATAGGGGTAGATATTAGCAATTGGAATTCATTGAATAAGGAATACTATGGAATTTACAATTAACATTCCTAGACATATTCCTTTCTATCTACCCCCAAAGAACTCAAAAGATTAAGGACAAGGTTGGGTTCAACTACGATTTGGGGATGATGTTTACACTTGTATTATACCAGATGTATAGTAATTGTGTATACTGTTCTGTGTTTATTACATTTTGTTCTGAAACCTGCGTTGATACCAAGCCGTGATGTTTCACCCCGAGACCCACATTAACAAAGAGAATTACTAGGTAATTCTGTCTTCTAATGCTAAGAGTAGGGCTGGTTAAGGGCGACCATCATAGTCTTGCATTAGATAAGAGCTAAGTATGTCGGTATTTACACTCAAATTGTTTTTCCATTTCATCTTGAGTATTCGACATACTTAATTCCTATCTAATACACTACTATGGTGGCTACAAGATCGATTCAAAAACAAAATATAATAATTATAACAATCGACAGTCATAGAAAAATAACACAGATAATATACATATACATATATTAAATGTAATACAACATGTAGCAAGTGGTATTCAACCACGATATATATATATATACATACATACATACATCCCACAAAAGAATATATACATCGTATAGTTCCCAACCAAACAGATCACTACACAAAAACTATGCTATAATCCCAAAGACGATGGTGAAGACCCAAAAAAAATGCTAGCAAAGGTCCATAAGATAAGCAATTCCAAAAGGTAAGCAAGCTAAGAGTCCAACTATCTAACCTGCAACTCGGTCTGACCCGAGTAATAAATACACGGGTTAGGCTAGCTAGAACTTGATATTAGTACAAGATAAGAGAAATATAAGTGCATAAAGGAATTCTTCCTTTAACTATAAAGGAAGGTTACAAGTGTGGTTCAATTGTAATGCCATAGTATAGATTCATAAAGGGTTGTCACATGAATAAGTTAATTTCAATGTAAGAAATCCATACTCGAAGGCATTCAACACAAATGCAATAAACCATTTAAAAGTCATAATGGAAACTCATCAAAATTCCATAATTTGAATCTCATGGAACTCTAAAAAGAGTTCAAATCTCATAAAATCGAAATCACCATTTATATATAACATCTCATGTAGCACTAGGCTATCGATGCAACAAAACATCTCAAAAATGGTGAAATCGAATAAAACTCAGAAAACTAAGAAATCTCAGAAAACCCGGATTGGCCAGATCCCCGATTGTAATGCCGACGCAATGCTGCATGTGCTAAACTTTTGTCCAGTGCTATTTATAATTTAGGTACCCAAACTTTATTTCCACCAATTTGGATTTATTTCAACAATTAAATGTTAAAACACATCACTTGGTAAATTTATTAACTCAAATTTACCTAAATTCCAATATTTTCATTAATTTAAACCAAATACTTATCCAGTCAATATTTAATCCCATATTTATTCCCAAATAAACAAAATAAAGTTCCAAACTTTATTTTTCTTATTTTATCTACGAAATTCACTGTTTATTCCAAATAAACAATTTAAAATTTCCAATTATATTTTAACTTACAATATTAAATTATAACTTCCATTATAATTTAATATACACAGGTAATCTCCAAACCAGGGTTGTTACAATACAAATTGCTACTTTAGCTCGTTCAATATCGATATGTCAAATATATAACTTTACCGCTCTTCAACTTTTAGTTCTAAGTGTATGATAATAGCTAATAAAATGAATTTTCATAAGCTAACTTACCAATTAGAGTGGAGAACAAAAAATAACTAAAAATAGAGGTAGCCCTTTTATGATTTTGCCTTTAGTGGTAAAGTCGTCAGGGAAAATAAAATATATAAAATAATGGAATAAGTAGAGTTTTCTTTATTGAAAAACAAATGAAGAAGCCTAAAAATGTATATTAAAAATTAAAAATTAATGCACTGTAGTTTCTAATATAGTTTACAAATTGTCATTCACCGTATACAGATAAAAAATATTAAGAATGTAAAGATATTATTTATAAAGATATTTTCTCCAATACCTATAATAATGAACAATATTACCAAAAAATTCGAGTATTTTAAACTAAATATAGGAGCGATATATCGGTAAATATTAGGCAATATATCAGTAACGATATTTTAAGTGATATTTTGAAAAAATATCGGCTTAGGAGTGATATGAGATCTATCGAGACATATCAACGATATTAACCGATATTAACAACACAGCCGCAACATTTCCAACAATATCACCTGTCTGTTTGATAGCAAGCTTGCTCTGTATCGTACCACTCGGTCCCTCTTGACCATCAATAGCCAATCTGATAGCCCAATATGCCTTTTCCAAGCATAGAAATTAGGATGCCTTTCTATAAAATCTTCCATGGTAGATGGATGCTTTCTCTTGAGCCCCTATTGAAATTCATCCTTAGGTAAACCCCATTTATGTACGCCATCAACACAATCTCTTCTCCGGGGTTGCTCAATTCAATAACCGTAGCATTGAACCTCTTTGAAAAGTTCTTTAAGGTCTCTCCAAAACTCTGATGAATGTTCAAGAATGTCATAACGTCCTTCGATCGCATAGTGTAGACCTAGAATTTCTCCATAACCTTCCTAGCTAGTTGGTCAAATGATGATATGGACGTTGGCGCGAGCCAAGTGAACAATATTATTGCAGCTCCATCAATATCAAAAAACATCTACATCATACAACATCTGTTGCATGAGTGTTTTGCATAAGCCACCCATATTTCAATAGATGATATCTTGGGTTAGCTATCCTGTCATAGGATGACATAGTCGCCATCACAAACTTTTTGGAAATGCTTCCTTCAAGAATATTTTCGATGAATGGGGTCCGACTTGGCGATGAATCCCACTGATTATTATATCTATGTTGATTTTTATTCAACGGTCTTTTAACCATATCAGCGATATACTCCTCGCTGCTTTAGGCAGTTGGACGACATCCATCAGGAACATCCCCAAATGTTTGACTCTATACTTGCTTTCGGTTCATTGCATGACGTCTAGGCTTTTTGTCTCTAGAGAAGCCATTTGTTCGACCCTCTTCGTTGATGCTTCCTTGGTTCTGTAGTGTTCGTATGACCACCACCAGCCTAGACACTAGTAGCTTGTCCTTCATAAGAATCAGCATCTTGCAACCCTGCTTCACTATCAGACAAATTTAGCACTACCCCAGACCTTTCGGTATTGACATTACCAAACAACTCGGCACCAACTTGAGTTATATCGACACCGTCTTGATTGGCATTTGCCCGATTCTTTCCATCTTTGCAACATGCCTTCTTAATGCCCCAACATCCTTCCTCTTCATTTTTACTTTACATCGCTTCGATTCTGATTTGATGAAGATGAACTTTTTTCCTTATAATCTGAAGATGATGAATCCATGCAGATTTTACGTCTTTGAGGTAATTCAAACATCATAACTAAACTCTTTTCCATCCTTTTCATGATGGCATTCTGACTCTCCAACATCTTTTTATTCATCTTAACCATCATCCTATCTAACTTGGTTTTGTTACCATCTCCTAATGAGATGAAGGTTCTAGTGAAGCATTCAAGGGTTGAGTTGATTCTTCTTCATGCTATGAGAATTCACGACCTCTTTCGATAACAACTCCAGATTTAGATGCACCCTTCCTTGGAGCCATTCCCTATCAAATCTTCAATAAAATATCTAAATCTACCTTTTACACTATTCGAGTCTAAAGTTAAAGTGTACTTTTGAGAATCTTCCCTCTCAGTGAGAGAACAAATAATGTTGCACCAAAAATTGATACGACACCGTTGAGAAACAAATACAAGATAAAATCAATGACAAATGAAATGAAAATGAAGAGCACACAAAATTTTTAGAGTGGTTCGGCCTCAAATCGATTGCCTAAATCCATTATTAGTTTATTTTAGATAATCCTTACAATTACAACCACTTTTGAAACAAGTATAGTTCTGATGCTATTTGACTGCAACAATAGCAGAATTTGGTGTAAGGATAGAAAAGATAGAAAAGTCCTTATTTCGTTACTCAAGAATAGATATTTATAGTCGAATCCACCCTCAAAATAGCTAGCTCATGGGAGAACAGGTAGAAAATCAGATCCACACATTCAAGTAGAAAGAATGAGTAAAACTCGTAAATCAAACAACTCGGTACCAATTTCTTTTTATCGTCTTGCATCTTTAACTTTTCTGCATAATTGTTCAAGCCTTCAAGCTTCGACTCTTTGTCGACGGAATTTCACCTCCAAATCATATTGGTACTAACATGATTTGTCCTATATGAGTCTTTGCCTTTTTTTAAAGTATAAGGCGATTTTGTCTATAGTTTAGTGTAGGTCCTACTTTTCGAAACAACTTGATACAGACATGATTAATCATATTCGTACAAACACGATTTGCTTTGTGAAAATCTTTACCAAACTTCTTGTAGTCCATTATTTCATCATTTTCGACATCCCTTGAGCTTCTTGATTCACTTCATCATCTTGAAGTCCATATTCATCGAGATGTCACTTGGTTCAAATGTTGGATAACACATATAGTGCCCTTCCTTCTTACAAGGGTAACAAGCACCCATACTAAGAACTCTGATTGGGACCATTGCATATATCTCCTACCGTTAGAGTACTTTTGGTTCTTATCACTTCTTTGAATAACCAAGCCATCTGCTTCATTGTCGACACTTCAACTATTTGCCAATTTACTTCTCAACATCTCATTATGCAAGCCTTCCTTTACATTAGACAGGCTACCATAACTCCTTTCATAAATCATGGAGTTCACAAATGTCGAAAAATATGAAGGCAATGAACATAACAAAATGATTACATGCACCTCATCGCTAACATCAACATTCACCGCCTTTAAAAAAAATCAAGTTAATAAGCGTATGCCTATGCTTTGAAATTGTAACTCTGGGATTAATTCTAAAGGAATATAGTTGTTGTTGAATAATTTTACAATCGGTCAAGGACTTATCGAAATAGGTGGGTTGTAACAGATCCCCTATTTCCTTGAGTTTCTTCTTATGATAAATCTCTCTAGGAACTTTATACAACATTCTTAGTAGAATGAATGTGAGAGGATCTTATTTGATCTCTCCTAATTCATTAGTTTTTAGGCCTTCAGTTTATCTAGAGCTAAAACTATCTTAATGGTCTTCTCCCTCTTCATTGCCACCTACATATCCAACTTTCATGTCTCAAAATCACTTTCCCATCAAACTTTGTGACTCTACAATTATTCATACGACTCCTAGAAGAATTAGCCATCGATGTAGTACCCCGTAAATTTAATAATAATCGATGAATAAATTACAGTGGTATTTATATTAAATAAAATAATAAAGGGCAAATAGCTATTTTACAGACTTGAGAATTTAATGACAAGGGTTATGTTAGTGCATAGAGCGCATCTTTTGAACGATTTTGAATATAAATTTATCCAAAATGGAGACCATATGGAGAAGAAATGGGGAGAATGAGTTTTGGATTTAAATGGGCTTTCCAGGAATTTGAAATTTAAATTTAAAACCACCATTTCATTTTTCCTTCTAAATATTTAAATAAGAGAACATATGTTCGTTCATAAGTTCTTCTTCTTCCCCAAATATTTAAAAAATAAATCCACAACTTTGAAAAATCATAACTTTCACTTTACTTACTTAAATTCTAAAACTTTTGCATTGAAATGAAAGATGGGAGGTGTATACAGATCTATATTGGTTTCAGGGTGAATTATGAAGGTATCCAGGTGCTACATTGTAGGATAGCGAAGGCGGCATTAGATGTTCTGCATTTTGGTGGCGTTAATCGAAATTAAGTGAGTGAATCTTGAATAATTCACTTTATAATGCTTCATTACTTTTATGATGACGATTTGATGTCTATATAGGGCTACTACGTTAATGTGTATGTTTATATATGTTATGATTTACATTGCAACACACTAGTTCACCCTTTATATTTGTCTTTGATGTCCATAGTTTTTGTAACGTCCCCTATCTTGAGGTCCAAAGCTAAGCGCTACAGATGCTGCAGTCATCTATAGTATTAACTTCCGACGACAAAGTATGGTAATGTTAATGGTATCCATAATATCAAAAGCACATGAATATGATACAAAATCACAGATCTCAAAAATAACTTTTATGATTACATTTCACAAAATCATGTTTCATACCCAACTACATAATCCCAATCGTTTCCCAGATTTAGATCAAATATAACTATTACAAAATACACCAAGAGCGACATATGAAGATGCCCCCTTGGTTGATCATAGTACTAAATAGACCAAAACTGTCTTAATACATCACTGCGGAAATAAAAACATAACAACTCCTAAATAGCTAGCATTAGCCTCCTGCTTGTATCCGGAAGCTTTATTCGTCCACCTACTAAAACCTTTAAACCTCAACTCTCAACGTACTCAAATCAATTTTGAGCACCTGAGAGTTTAAGGGGAAAAACATAAACTTCGAGTCAGACATAAAGCCGGGTGTGAATAATACTATACATCTTGGTTATCCGATATTAAGTGAGACCACGCCACTTAGCGGAACGGGTTTCCCCTCACTAATATCCTTTTTTAAACTTATGTTCTGCAAATCAAATTCTACAACCAAACTGGTTATAACAATAATAGGAATATCATGTATGCATACAAATAGGGTAATAAATGGATTATTTGTCCGAATACTATAGTTTTGTTTGGCTAACTACTAACCTTTGGCTGACTCGGGCCTACCAAACAAAATAAACAAATAATCTAACTTTTGTTAGATACTCCTCTTCTGGACGGTTTGTCCCTAACTTACTTCTCCCAGGGTCAACTGATCCTAATGGTTTTGCGGGCTCACTAATAACCTATCCTCACTCTGTATATATTCCTTTCGGTTTGCAACATCATTTTAGTTTTACCTGTGACAAAGCCTTACACACTGGAATTTTGGACTTATATTAGCTAGGGGCTACTAGCTAAAGTATAGGGCACGACCCCATACCAGTCCCATCTGGTATTCTAATATCTAAGTCAATTTACTTAGGGTCATCTACCATTAAAATTTTCCTTGAAAACATTTCTTTCAAATTGATTTAACCCTTTAAATCATACTTAAACAAGGAAAATATACTCTATGCTTTACTTAAATCACTTTGCTATGTTATATATACTTTACACAAAACACTGTTGATGAAAACATTCAATACCTTTCAAAGTACCCCTTTTGAAACCGTTGAAAGTACTCTTTTCGATACAAGTAAACTACTTTATTTTATAACCTAGGTCGAAGACCAAAACATATCTTTCGAAACCATTTACGTTAAACCTTTCGAAAACATTGAAATCATCTCTTTAGAAAGCTTTGTAAAACCATAAACATCCTCCTTTCAAAACACCTTAAACATGCCTTACAAAATCTTTGGAAACCTTCCATTTAAAACCTTTCGAAAACATTAGGGAACTACCCCTTCAAAACCTTTATCTTAAACCTTTCGAAAGCATTAAGTTCTTTACATAAATCAAACCTTTCGAAAGCATTTGGGTTCAAGTAAAACATGTGGAACAACCTTTCGAAACCATTTAAAACTATTCCTTTCGAAACCTTTGGGTTTAACTTTCAACAAAACAAAGGGTCTTAAATCAACTAAGTCGAAAGCACTTTTTCGAAAGCAATTTCCTAAGTAAAAGAAGTGGTCGGTGTCAAAACTAATCTTTTTGAAAGCATTGGAGAGGCAGCTTAGGTTTTAAAACAAAGAAACCCTTTCGAAGGCATTGCTTCGAAAGGTTAGATGCGGCAGCAAGGGGTTTCAACCCCTTCGAAAGCTTCTTTATAAAACAAAAGGCACAACCTCTTTCAAAACCATTCTTTAAAACCATTTGACCAAGTCGAAAGCTATCTAAGTCGAAAGCATACTTTTCAAAAGCAAAGCAGGCACATTTCCTTTTAAAAGAAAAGCAAGGTTTCAACCCCTTCGGAACCCCTTGTTTCGACTATATACCTTTCACCTATGTCCAATTCACTATGTACCAAGTCTTTCATACCATGCACATTGGTTTCGATGGAGCTAGAGGCAGTGGTACCTAGTCGAAAAGTCGGTGTCGAAAGTGGCGAAATAACAAAAGTATGGTAAAACTGAATTTTAACTTTAAAAAGCAATTCTTTTCAACTAACCTGCTTTGTTTTCCAACATATGATTAGTTGACAATTTCTTTCCTAAATTCTTTTCTAGAAGTGCTGGCGAAATTTCAGAAGTAATAATTTAAAATGTTTACAAAATGCCCCTTCTCCTTTTATAAATATATAAAACATTTAAGTCTCATACCTTAAATAATTTTATATACTTAGTAAAACACTTAGGAAAATTCTATAAAAATTCCCATAAATCAGTTTTGATATGTATCCTAACATAAATTGATTGCTGACCCAAAAACAATATAAATTATCTGTATTTAATTTTAAACCCAATTAACCATTTTTGTCGCTAGAAAATTAATAATAAATCCACATTAATTCAGAAAATTATGTAATTTGAATCTCATCTCTAAAATATCATTTCTGACCTTATATTAAAATCGCAAGGCCTTTGGATGTCATCTAATAGGGTTTTCACATTAAAATTTATCATAAATCCATATGAAATAGCATAAATCATCAACAAACGTATATATCCATTTTAACAATAAAAAACATGGCAATATACTTTGCAAAAATATTCGGATCTGATCTAGAAACCAAAAACATAAAAAATATGAGATGTAA
This sequence comes from Allium fistulosum, assembly GCA_030737815.1. Taxonomy (NCBI): domain Eukaryota; kingdom Viridiplantae; phylum Streptophyta; class Magnoliopsida; order Asparagales; family Amaryllidaceae; genus Allium; species Allium fistulosum. The sequence continues at coordinate 705,087,316 of CM060903.1, read as the reverse complement.
TCTATTATTCACCTTTAGCTGGTGATTAAGGAGTTGAAATTTGATCTTGGATTAAGTTGCTTAAGCTTCTTCATCTTATCTTCTTCTTGTTTTCCCTTAACGGTGGCCAACCTCTCTTTTATTTTATTTTTGTTTTAAACGTAAGAATGAATGTGGCTTAAGAGTTTAGGGTATAAGAATATACTTATTCCTACTTTGCCCTTACCTATTACCCTTATCTATTTCATTTTAAATCCCCCTTTAGTTCATTAGTTTAATTTGGCATGGCTACCTCTATTAACACAAATCTCAATCCCTTAACCATTTCACTATTTCATTTAATTTAACTAATTAAATGTCCTAAATAATGTTAATCAAAATTAGGGTCGTTACAGACTCGCCTCCGTAAAGAATTTCGTCCTCATAATTACGATAAGGTACACAACAAAATAATTCATAAAGTTAAAACATACCACGAAACAAATCATGATAAGTGTCTCTAATCCTGCTCTTAGTTTCCCAAGTACAGTCTCTCTCATCGTCGCTCCACTAGACCTCAACTAATCTGACTGTCTTATTCCTTAATCTTTTCTCATCTCTCGCGACTATACGAACTGGCTTCCTAACTATAGTCAAATTCGGTTCCACTACTAAGTCCTCTAACATAGTTGGTGCTATAGTAGTCTCTGGATCTCGAACACACTTCCTAAGATGAGAAATATGAAAAACATCGTGGACTCCTGCCAAACTGTTCGGTAGCTCTACCCTATATGCAAGTTTCCCGATCCTTTCTATAATCAGAAACTGTCCAACAAATCTCGGTGCCAATTTCCTTGATCTCCCGAATCGAATTACACCTTTTATTGGTGATACCTTGATGAAAACATGATCTCCTACTGAGAACTCTAAGTCCTTCCTTCTTCTACCAGCATAACTCTTTTGCCTAGACCGAGCTTCCTTCATTCTAGCTCGAATTAACTCGATCTTCTCTGCAGCTTCTCTAACTAAATCTAGACCAAGAACCAACCCATCCACGGATTCTAACAAAAAAACCAGAGATTTGCATGGACTTCTATACAAAGCTTCAAATGGTGCCATCCCTATACTAGCTTGATAACTGTTGTTATACGAAAACTCGACTAAGTGTAGATGGTCTTCCCATGATCTCCCAAAATCTAGCACACAAGCTCTTAACAAATCTTCCAAGACTTTAACTCTTTCCATTTGCCCATCTATCTGCGGATGGGAAACGGTACTCATCTGGAGCTTAGTACCTAAAGTATCCTATAGACTCTTCCAGAACTCACTAGTGAATAAGGAATCTCTATCACTTGCTATACTACTAGGAATTCCATGCAGTCTAGCTATATTCTTCATAAACAACTTAGATAAAACAGGTGTCGTCCTGGTTGACTTAACAGGAATGAAAATGGCACTTTTGGTTAACCTATCCACTATGACCCATATGCTTTCATTTCCTCTATTAGATCTGGGCAACCCGTCAATATAATGCATTGAGATGGAATCCCATTTCCATATTGGAATATCTAAAGGCTGAAGTAACCCACTTGGTTTCTGATGTTCGGCTTTCATCTGTTGACAGTTCAGACACTGCTTTACCCATAAGCCTACATCTCTCTTCATACCTTCCCAGAAGAAAGTCCTATTCATGTCCTGATACATCTTAGTTTCTCCCAGATGAATGGTGAAATTCGAACAATGGAATTCTTCAAGATCATCCTTCCTAATGCTTCCTACATTCGGAATACATAACCTTCCTTTCTTCCCCAACCACCCATTCTGGTCAAGACTAAAATCCTTCAAGTCCTCGCTCTTTGTTCCATCTCTTAACTTTCTGATCCATTCAACTAATAATGGATCCTCCATCTGTTTAGAATCAATATTTTCGATCATCACCGGTCTAACTTCTAAACATGAAACATCGCAGTCTCCTTACTAGATCTAGCTTAAGATCTCCACTGCATTCTGCATATCGTTAATGCTTCTAAATCTTTCCACTCAGCTATCATTGCCAACACTGCATTTTGATGTTTTCTGTTAAGTGCATTTGCCATTTTGTTGCCTTTTCCTGATGTGTACTCAATCCCAAAGTCATAAGCGGCTAAAAACTCTAACCACCTCTGTTGTCTCATACTCAACTCCTTCTTAGAAAATAAATACTTCAACGATTTATGATCCGTATACAACTCGAATCTTTCTCCCAAAAGATAATGCCTCCACACCTTCAACGCAAAAAATAATGCGGCTAATTCCAAATCATGCGTTGGATATCTAACCTCATGCGGTCTAAGCTGTCGATATGCATAGGTAATCACTTTACCGCTTCGCAATAACACAACTCCTAATCCTGTTCCACATGCATCTGTATACTCTACTAAATCTTGATTCCCTTCTAGAACAACCAACCCAGGTGTATTAGTTAATAAGTGTTTCAGCTTCTGGAATGCCTCCTCACACTTACGGTCCAAACGAACTTCACATCCTTTCACGTTAGCTCGATCATCGGAGCTGCTATCCACAAAAAATCCTTTATGAATCTTCGATAATAACCAGCTAATCCAAGAAAACTCCTTATCTCGGTCACTGTCTCGAGTCTCTTCCAATTATTCACCGCTTCAATCTTAGTCGGATCTACAGATAACCCTTTCTCTGAGACTACATGACCAAGAAACTTCACTTCTCTCTTCCAGAAATGACACTTCAAAATTTTCGCTTTTAGTTGATGCTGCCTCAGCATCTCAAGCACCACTCTAAGATGAACTTCATGCTCTCTTTCATCCTTAGACTACATCAAAATATCATCTATGAAGACCAACATGAACCTATCCAAATGCTCTCAAAAAACTCGGTTCATCAAATCTACAAAGAATGCCGGGGCATTAGTTAGTCTGAACGGCATTGCTAACCATTTGTACGATCCATATCTGGTTCTAAACGCCGTCAAAGGAATACTATCCTCTGCCACTCTAAGCTGATGGAACCCTTTTGCTAAATCCAAGTGGAAAAATACTTTGGCTCCACTTAACTGGTCGAATAAATCGTCAATTCTAGGCAACATATATCGATTCTTTATCGTCTTCTCATTTAACTTGCGGTAATCGATACATAACCTTAACGATCCATCCGGTTTCTTAGCAAACACTACGGCTACTCTCCAAGGCGAACTACTTGGCCTTATAAAATTCCTGCCTTCCAAATCTACCAACTGCACCTTTAACTCCCTCATCTCGGTAGGTGTTATCCTGCTTGGTGGTCTACTCACCGGTTCTGCTCTTGGTACCAAATCTATCTGAAACTCAATGGCTCATTTCGATGGCAATACCACTACGGGTTCAAAAACATCTACGAATTGCCTAACCATGAAAACTCGTTTCAGCTCATCTTGTACCTCCACAACACCCAACAAAGCATTAACCTCAAAAATAGGGTTTTCTACGGAGTATACACTACAAGAAAATATGTTATTGATAACGCAATTTAATAACGCATTATTCTAAGCGTTATTATTTAGCTTTAATTATTTATTTTTCTATTCGATTTTTTTTTATTCGATTTGTTTTGTACTGTAGGTATGTAACGCTGGTCTCAAAATTTTCCACTCCCTCCCAAAAACACTTAATCATTTCGTCTCCCTCCCAAATAACGCTTAACAATTTTCATCTCCCTCCCAAAATGAAGAAAATCCCAATTGATTTTCTACTCTATCTCCATCTCCAATCACTGAACTTGTGGCGTTCTACTCCATCTCTGATCTTCAATAGTTCACTCTTTAGCAGTTGAGAAGTCGGCGACGTCAAGAACCTTAATCTCCGATCTTCAATTTCGCTCTTCATCAATATCTATTAGATTTGAAATCCAGGAACAAACATTCGAAGGTATATTATCAAACGTGTTAATTTATAAATGATTTTTCTCTTTATCAATCTCCGAACTAAATGATTCTTCTTTATTCATACAAATAATTTATAAGGTATATCATTGTCTGATTGGTTGTTCATTCTCTATATGAAACATGATAACTAAATGATTGTTAGTTCGTATGATTATCCAGTAAACCGTGTCTTTATTGAGAAATTAATTCAAAAATTTTGAGCAAACCATTATGAAAACAAAAGTTATACTTCTCTTTGATTTGCTTAATACCGTTAAAACTGTGATATTTACGTCATATGTTTTGTTATAATAAATACTTGATAGTAAAAATTAATAATTGTTCGCACTGTGATTTTTTTATCTGCAGTTTTTGTTTAGTTTTTTGTTTTTTTAACTTGTTGTTTTTGTTAATATTTAAATTTCTTTGATCTACGGGTTTTGTTAATATTTTAATAGTGACTATGATTACTAAATAACAAAAGTATGGCATTTAATTTTTGTTGATCTTTATTGTATTATGTTTTACCATTCTTTGTCCAACCTTGCAAAGACCTTGTAAGTTAGTTAGCTAAATACAAAAGTCAAAAATGCAGCTTAGCTTCTTTGATCGGGGTAACATATGTTTAAGTTAGCTTCTTAATAAGTTACTACATCTTAGTTAACTCTTTAATATGTTACCATAGTCAAAAATGCAGGTACTAAGATCACTTAGTGTAAAATATACATGTAAGTTAGCAGCTTCAGTAGGTTACTGTAGTCGAAATGAATTGTTCCAATCTTATTTAGCTAACTTTGTCCTAGTGTAAGATCTAATCTTTGTCCCATTTTGTCAAACTTAGGATGGTCAAAATTTTAAGGTGGGGTTTAATTTAATGTACAATTCAAGTAATATGTTTATCTAATGCCAGCAAATATGATGAATTAAACGCAACTTTTATTATTGTTTGTGGTGTTATTATTGTTAAAATGGGAATAAAGATGCGGTTAAATTAATATGGACGTTTTATTTTCGTACTTTAGGGATGGTAGCTTTTATTTTTGTGAGTACTGGAATTACGGCATACATATAAGCTTTCCTTTGAACGTTGTATTCTTTAAACAGCTAAAAACATTGAATTCTTTAAAGTCTAAACAGCCTTCTGGCTCATCATGGAATTTTATTTTATGTATAGAATGATACTCATTTCTAAATTGCCTCTCCTTTAGATATTGAAGGACTTGGTTAAAACTACATTAGGTTGTTGATTTTGAATAGATTACGATAAATTATGTTCGATCAATTTAGTTGTAATTACTAAAAGGGTATTGTGCTAGACAATGTACCTGAGAGTAATGGAAAGTGTTGCTTATGCTATAAACTTTTTTGGAACTACACAACCTAAGATTAGCTCATTTTACATATTCTTTACATGTATGTTGTAAAAAAATTATTTTTTAATTTTTAAATCTTAATTTTTAAATATTCTTTTTAATGTTCATTTATAATTACAGCAATATGTCACTTTGAAAAGTGCTTCAAAAACTAGTTTACTTTCTACCACCCTGCCATAAAGTAAGGAAAAAACCGTTACCTGATTTCAAATTGTGACAGGTTTATTTTGTTTCCCTTCATCTGAGGGTCTGAAATTAGCCCATTTTACATTATTCATGTTATTCAAGTGGAATGTTGTATTATGATGGAAAAGTTCTTTTTGTGTTATTTATTTGTCAAAGGTTTCAACCCACCATTCTTTACATGCTTTCTCTATTCTATCTTGAAAACCCCAAAACGTTCTTTTTGTTTATTCACCTCAAATGGAAATAAATCTGACATGACTTTGTTGAAAAAAAATTAATACAACAAAGCACCAAAAAACATTTACCTATAGTCAAATTGGGCTAGGTTATTTAACATGCTAAATCTTACGGTAGCTATATATTAGTTATTAAGTACACCAATGTTAGTTGTATTATCATTTTTGCTGCTTTTAGGCCTCACCTTTTACAATGGCTGTCCAGTTATTGTTGAAGAAAAGTGCCCTTTTCAACCAAGGGGTACTGTTGTGACTTTAACTCTTCTAATTTTGTTCATAGCCATTTTTCTCTTTTAAATAAGTCTAATAATTGACCATTTCAAATAATTGTCAGTCAAGATATGTTCACAAAAATATAATCAAGCTGATCCATTTAGGTTTTTGATTGTTTTGTGCCTTTTCTTTGCGCTTGTAAAAAGGTAGCTATCATAGTATTATATTTCAATTTGGAACATAATACTGTCTTGACCTTTGCATTACATTTCCTAGCATAAAGCTTTAAATCTGAACATATATCAAGCTACTGTCAATAGAAAACCATATTTTGTCATGTCTAACTTGACAATTTGTACATTACCACCATATTTTGTATTTAATTATTAGTGCATATGCTTTGTATTCTAGAAATTTGCTTCTAGGGCCGATGAACCAATAGGAGATGGGTCGATCAAGTTATCTTTCTTTTTAGGGCCGCTTGTATGAGAAGTGGTTCTGGTCACATTAAATGATTGGAGGCACTATAGTGATGATTTGAGAGATGTTTAATGGGAAAGCATTCAGGTGACGTATCTTTCTTTAACATTTCGTTTTATATGCTTCTATGTTTTTTTTATACATTTCAGCTGATCTATCAAGATTATTTTAAATAGTCATATATTTCTGAATTAAATAGTAAATAAGGTGATATGTCTAACAAGGTGATCGGTTTGAAATTTGGTAGTCACAAGAGATACTCCATGTTAACGGTAAAAAGTGAACGCTAACACCCGGTGTGTGTAATAGAATTGTGAAAGCACCACCCGTTGGTACGGGAACAGAATATAAGCTGAAAATAGCAGAAAAGCAGTAAATGAACAACAGATTTATAGTGGTTCGGCCCGTAATTGAGCCTACGTCCACCTTATAGTCTTTTATTGCTGATTCGGTTACAATTTGATACAATATCCTTCAAAATACAATACAACTTGATCATGAAAACACTCTTGACTACTAGCTCGATCTTTGATGATGAAACTCAATGAATCCGTGTTGGATGTAAGGAGCTCTTCTCGAAGATTGTTGTAGTGTCTCGAATGCTTGAAGATCTTTGATTGCTGAATGAGAGGAGGCTTCGACAGCGTAACGGCGCTTGGAGAAATGAATGGCCAAAAGTCCCCTACATGTTGGAAGTGATGGGGTATTTATAGGAGCAGCTCTGAGTTCTGGGCAGAAAATATGCTAAGTCCTAGGTCGCGTACGACCTAAGCTAGGTCGTAGGTCGCGAGCGACTTAGGAGATGCAGTGATGAAGTTATGTCGTTGCCTCCAAGTGGTAAGTCGCAGGCGACTTATAGCAAGACATGAGTCGTAGATGACTTAAGTCCTTAACCCGTATACGACTTACTCCTAAGACACGTATCCCTTATGTCGTAGGTTTTTAGGTCGCAACATTGCTAGGTCGCGATGTCCCTTTAGAGGTTAGGTCGCCATGTCCCTTTAGAGGTTAGGTCGCTAGGCAAGTTAAGTCGCTGAGTCTCTTAAGTCGTAGAAGAGTTAACTTGATGAGTCATAAAGCTCTTAAGTCGTAGGCGGCTTAACTTGATGAGTCTTAAAGCTCTTAAGTCGTAGGCGGCTTAACTTGATGAGTCGTAAAGCTCTTAAGTCGTAGGCGGCCTAACTTAATGAGTCGTAAAGCTCTTAAGTCGTAGGCGGCTTAACTTGATGAGTCGTAAAGCTCTTAAGTCGTAGGCGGCTTAACTTGATGAGTCGTACAGACCTTGTGAGTCGTAAGATCCTCTTGAGTCGTAAGCCTGATGAGTCGTAGCATGTTAAGTCGAAACCTTCTTAAGTCGTATAGACTTTAACTCGTTGAGTAGTTAAGTCGGAGACTTCTTAACTTCTTAAGTCGTAGGTCGCTTAACTCGCTGAGTCATCAAGCCCTCAAGTCGTACATCCACTGAGTCGTAAACTTGTTAACTCGTAAACTGTTAAGTCCCACCATGTCTCAGGTCGCTAACCTTTTAACTCGTAGGTCGCTGAGTAGGACCATTCCTTAGATCGGAGCCTACTGAGTCGTAGATCATCTAAGTCAACTTGTTAAGTCTCGCAATCCTTAACTCGTTAAGTCTTGAGACGTATACTTCTTAGGTCGTGGATAATTCAGGGTTAACATTTGCCCCTCGAAATACACGCCTAAGTCGTAGGTCGTGTGTTTCGATTTATTTTAGCTCGTGTGGGTCGATTCCAATTCCTTCGACCTGAGGTATAAAACGCTTAGGTCGTACCTCTTATCTTCTTCCTATCACTCGTGCTTTAAGTCGTATCTGCCATTAACAAGATCTCAAGCTTCCAAAGGCGATTTCGACTCGATTTACCTCCAACCACTTCTAGTTACATCGCGTAAGCGTCTTCTCCCTTTTCCCAATCGCTGACCGTTGCTATCGACCTTTCTCCATGAATTCTTCCCTCGGTCCTTGTGAATACTGCTATGTAGGATATTCATGGAATTGAGGTGGCTTGATATGGCTTGTAATGATTTGTGATCTGTGGTGGTTTAGAAATAGGGTTGATGAAGAAGCTAACCGGTGAATGGGTTAACGGGTTGGATAGTTAAGGGTTAGGAGTTGGATGGATATATGGTTAACGAGTTAGGGATCAAACGAGTCAGGAGTTAGATGGAATAAATTCTGGATCGACTTATCACTTACAGCAACCTAAGCTTTGAGTCGTAGCCGAGTTACGACTTACGACTTAGAGAATTGAAGTCCCCTTTTAAACCCCACGACTTACGACTTAGAGAATAATTGACCCTAGCTCGCAGGAACCATTTGAGTCGTTTTGCGACTTAACACTTCAGACTTTGCTTGAATGTGGTACGATTGGAGAGTTACGACTCAACTTGATTCATAGCATATCTTTTAGTCCGTGACCGAGCTAGAACTTGAGGAAAATCTGACCCATGCTAAGTCGAGAATGAGTTAGAACTTGAGCAAATTTTGCACTGCCTTGAATGTTAAGACTTGAGTTGCTTGAACTTTGGATTGTTGAACTTTGTTGCATTCTTTTATAGATTGTCAATAATTTTAATTACCTGTTAAAACATTTACAGAAAACTGGGACGAATATACTGCCACTGACTGCCCGCATCAGATGACTGATTAGTCGATAAAGAGAAAATTAAATTAGAACTGCATGAACGATATGTTGTACAATAACCAATTCAAGTGAAGTATTAGGGCAAAATTGCAATAATCAACCAAAACTAGTTTATTTGCATTAACACTGTACTTTAAATATTAACAAGTCCTGAAACCTTATAATCGATCTATCGTCGACTAGTTTAATTCCAGTGGCTTTTACTTGTTATTTTATTGGCTTTGCACAACACTTCACACTTTCTAGGAAACGCGCACCTTAATATTTGATCGTCAGTTGATTGTGTAGAATGGCGTCTCAACAAGTGGACTCGGAACTAGCTGGAGAAGCCTTCCCAATTGCTACTCCACTGGATGACCCTCCAGAAAGGACTTCCACCACTCTGAGTCATAAAGTCTTTTGTCAGTTATGCATCCAGTTTGGCATTGCCGAAACCGATGCTTTGTTCCCTGGAGTAAATGACACTGCTGATAGGCCGCCTCGTGGCTTCGTCGCAGTTAACCGCCACATGTGCTTGAGTGGAGCTATCCCCCCGTTTAATGACTGTATCCGAGAACTTCTCCTTCGCTATCTATTTCCCCCTTTCAACTACATCCTAATGGCTATGCCATCTTGTTAGGGTTGTGTGTGCTTTTCAGGAGAACGCTTGACCGCTTTCCCAGCTTTGGAGAAATTCGCTTCTTGTGTTCATTTGCAAAAATCAAAGACCATCCCTCTATCACACTTGTAAGGAGTGCCAGGAATCGTAGATTGATTACTGGTCTTCCCGAAAGCGTTCCCGGGTTCTTGAGCCAGTTTTTCTATGTCCGTTGTCCCTCAGAATTTTACGCCATCTGGAGAGTGGGAAGTACGACCTTTTGTCTTTGCTCCTTATTTTTTCTGAATTCTTCGAAACCCGAATTGTCAAGCATTAACTTCTTTTTCTGCTTTTTCAGCGTTCCCTCCTCCTTCTAGGAACCCTAGTCATAAAACAACCTTCGAGAGGCTTGTGTCCGTGCCAGTCGAAGAAAGAAGTGTTCAGTTTTTATTGAAAGATGAGTTTCTTCATCAATTCGGACTCTTACATCCTTCTCGCTCTACTCAACCGCATGAAGTCCCTGATTCTCCAAATACGGAGTCAGATGCCCCCGCTCCTGCTAAGGAACTTTCCTCGAAAGAACTTACCATTGAGACTTCATTGGTAAAGTGCTCTACTCCTACCGACATTGCTGGATTGTCCAGTAAGTTAGCACTTGCCCCGGTTGTTGAAGAGGAGGAAAATCTTCACACTCTTGAAAAGACGGCTGAGGTGGAAGTTGAAAAAGATAATTCTCCCATGCACCATGGCGATGATACTTTTGACAGTCTGAGCGACATCATGATAACCTCTCAGGAGCTCTTTAAAGATGATGTTTCTAAAGTGATCTCTCCTTATTGAAGCAACTTCTTCCTTGCAACAAACCACAGCGCCTTCTATACAAGCCGTCACCATTTCCACACAAAAAAGTGGTTTGTAGTCCGACGCGCATAGCCCACACACCACACACACTTATGATTTTAGCACTTATATGCACTTAGCTCCTTTAATTTGAAAATTTCTAAGACTTGCCTTTCTTTTCCAATTTCAGGTTCTACAATGGGACGCTCCGGCTCATATTATGACTCATTTCAGCGTCATGGAGGACGTGGATCCTATGGCTTCAGGAAATATCTTGGTGACCAGAGAGAGACAGATGAGGAACGGGCCGAAAGGAAGGCTCAAGAAAAATGGGATTATGAGCAGCGGCACAGAAGAAGAGATGCTGATCGATATGATTCTTCTTACAGAACTCACGATTCTCATAAGCGAAAGTCTTATGATGACAAAGGGAAGACTCAAATTACTGATGAATCGAGCAAACGATCTAAGCCAAGTGACGCGTCTGCTATTTCTGAGAAGACTAACGCTCCCATTTCTTCTGACATTCCGGCCGGTTCTCCTCCTCTAAAGAAGTCTGATATTCAAACAATCATTAACAGGCCACAATATCAAGTTAAAGACGGCCCTCCAATGCTTCAGAGCCGATTTCCAAATTGGTGCCTAAAAGGAGTGCGCTTTGATTTGGATTTGGTTCCGATTGATAAGCAAGACATGCTTAAAGGTCTTGACGCAGTCAGGCTTAATATCGAGAGGATGTCGCAATGGCAGAAACTTGTCGACGAACTCCAAAGGGTTAATCACATGAATCTTGAGGCGATGATGACCATGGAGAATGATAAATCAGAATGGGACAAATGGCGTAAGCAGCATGACGCGGAGATGATGAGCATTGCAGACGACAATGCAAGGCTCGCGTCTGAAGTTAAGCAGCTTAAGGAAAATCTCGCTTCTTCTTCTGCATCATATACTCAAAAAGAAGAAGTTTTTCAGAAGCAAGTGCGGGATGCACATGCTGCACAAAGAGATGTAGAAATGAAGCTTGCCGCCGAATAGCATGTTAATGAGAAGTATCGCGCAGAAAACGCCGAACTGCGGGAAAAAGTCACCTCCCAGAACGTGGAGATTGAGTTATTAAAGTCTCGACTCGCTAAAGCTGAGGCAGCTCGTGATGAGGCTATTACTGGTAGGGTTGCTGCCATTGCCGAAAAAGAAGCGGTTGAACAATCACATGAGGCAACGAAAGCAAACATCAGTTCTACCTTATTCGACTTTTATTTACACTGCGTTCTGGGTCGTGGGAGCCTTGCTTTTCTGGGTCCAGATTATGAAATCACTCTGGCGGAAGTGTGGGAGGCCGCACTTGATATGTTTAAAGGTGCCGGCTATGATGAAGCAAAATTTGAGGAAGCAAAATTTGAGGCTCGCTATCTTGATGATGAGGCTCGCACCGCTCTGGTTAGAGGGAAGGAGCAGCTTGCTAAAGCACAGGCTGAATCACTGGGAGAAGAGCTCTCAAAAGAGGAAGCTCTTTTAACTGCCCCTGTTTATACTTCCACTTCGGCTGATGCTAACATTATGGATTCCAGCTCTCATCCTTCACATCCAGTTGTGACCACTCCTACAGAAGAAGAGGCAATGAAGGACTTTCAGGCTCGGGAATTTGAGATTGATCTCGCCAAACCGGCTTCTCCAGGTAACTTTGACGATTCACGGTCTTCTTTTTTCTCGGAGAATACTGATTTTGATTTCCTTTATTATGCAGCAGATGTGCTGGAAACTGCACTAATTCTTCCTTCTTCAGCTGCCGTTCCTCCTTCTCAAGTTACTCCTCTTCCAGCTTCTCAACCAGGTTCACAGGAAGAACCGATAGCAGCCCTTCAAGGTTTGGACGAACCATCTGCTTCCGAGGAACAGAAAGCAGAAGATCTGGAAGATAGCGAGAAGACCCCGGAGCGGTCTTTTGATTATGACACAAAGCTTTCTACATTTCTTGCTCCGGGGAGTGAGTCTTCTTCCAAGAAGAAGGGGAAACGTGTGGCTTCGAAGAAAGGAAAGAAAAGTTCTTCTGCTGCTGGAGATGAAGTAGAGATTGATCCGGCTGAGTCTCTTCCTCCTTCTCCGATACGGCCTTCGAAACTAATTACCAGGCCGGGTAAAAGCTCCAAGGGTGGGAAGAAGGAGAAATGAGTCTGATTTTGTCTTTTCTGCTTTTTGTATTGACCGGAGATTGTGCGGATACCGGTCTCCGCTTTTTTTTGTAATCTGCACAATGTAAAAAGTTTCCATAGTATTGAATAAAATAACTATTTTACTTGTACAAATTCTTGTGTATGTAGGAATATATCTGTTTTTCATTTGAAGTGTAGAGTAAACGATTCTTTTTTCTTGTACAAACTTTTGTCTGTGTTCCAAGAACACATTTATTCCACATCTTCTTTATGTGATATTGCAATGAACTTATGGTGTATCGCTTGTATATTACTTTTATTAACGTAACTGAATTATACAATGTTGCCCTCATACCACAAGTGCATTGCAATATTTCTCGCTTTTACAAGACTGATACTCTTATATTAGAGAATAACTATTCCACTTTTGAGGTAGGAATCATTCTGCTTTTAATAGAGTATATCTCGTTTTTTGGAGAAATTTTTACTCTCTCTTTCTGTCAGAAGAACACTTCGACTTTTGGGAATGATCACTTTTATTTGTTTAAAAATGAATTTTCCCGCACAATGAAATGAGCTTCTGAAGAAGGTTTTGATTTTTGTGCCCCAGTAAAGGGTTCATTTTTGGTACTTCAAGCAAGGTGAAGTACACCTCTGAAGAGGTCTTTTGGTCTCTGAAGAGAAGCAATTTTGGTCTCCGAAGAGAAGCAATTTTGGTCTCCGAAGAGAAGCAGTTTTGGTCTCCGAAGAGAAGCATTTTTGGTCTCCGAAGAGAAGCAGTTTTGGTCTCCGAAGAGAAGCATTTTTGGTCTCCGAAGAGAAGCAGTTTTGGTCTCCGAAGAGAAGCAGTTTTGGTCTCCGAAGAGAAGCAGTTTTGGTCTCCGAAGAGAAGCAGTTTTTGCATTTCAGCTCTGGCGAAGTGGGTCTCCGAAGAGAAGCATTTTGCACTTCTACACGGGTGAAATGTGCTTCCGAAAAGGGCTTTTTAGTATTTCATCACTGGTGAAGTGGGTCTCCGAAGAGAAGCATTTTGCACTTCTACACGGATGAAATGTGCCTCCGAAAAGGGCTTTTGCCTCCGAAGATGGCTTGTGCCTCCGAAGAGGGCTTGTGCCTCCGAAGAGGGCTTATGCCTCCGAAAAGGGCTTTTGCCTCCGAAGAGGGATTTGGATTGCCTGGAAGTTACTCTCTCATGGTCGGATGGGTCCACGGGACAAGCGTAAGTTGCTTGATTGGATGTTCATTTGTACAAACGATCGCAATCAATTAACAAGGTGCCCCTTCGGTGGTTCTACCAATCTTTTTGATTGAGGAAAGCACTCCCATTTATTGGCGTGCCTCGTTAGAGGGCTTTGGTTGGTGTGCCAGGAAGGATGCGTCTTAGGGGCAAGTAGATCCACGGGATGGACACAAGCTGCCTGATCGGATGCATCACAATCAGTTAGCGAGGGTCTTATTTCTTCCGCTTGGGAAGGTGTCCCTTTAGTGGATCTACCGGCTTTCCTGTTGAGAGGCATACCTCCCTTTGGCTACTTCCATGTTTGCCCGCTCATGTTGTATCATCATCTGCCAATCTGCGATCCTTTATCATCGTTTCCAAGCGCGTCTTCCTTTCTTTTGCAAGTAAACTGCTTTATCCGAAGAAGTAGATTTCACTGTCGAATGACTCCACAGAGTAAACGCAAGTTATTTGGTTGGATGCCTTTTTATATCAACGATCGCAACCAGTTAACGAGGGCTTGACACAGTGGGGCCGTCAACTTTTTATGTGAAGTTCCTCTTGTATGGGATTTGAGTTTGGAATTTTTGTTGCTTGAAATTTGCTTTAATGAATGATTTGTAAGGCTCGCTTAGCTTTGCGATGGGTGAGCTTTGCTTTAATGACCTGCAATATTAGATCGACTTTTTAGCAATACAGTTAGAGTATTTACACATCGAAATATAACAGGCATTTTATAATAGAAAACACAGAATGCATAGTTTTTCATTATTCAGTCACGCTGATTTCTCAGCGGTTTACAATGCAGAAGTCACACATCCATTATCATTTTTACAAATTCAAGCAATGCTGCTAAGTAAAAGATGGATGCTAGTTATTGTTATTTCGAAATCTCCAAGCTGGATTTCCATTTGTGCTAGATTTGCAGCTTCGGATTTATATGCCAGAGAAAGTGAAAGATGCCCCAGTTGCAGTTTTGCGGACCATTAGTAGTTGTCCCAACTTCTGCCTGCTGGGTGTGGACCTCCTGTGACAACATTAATGACAAGCTTTTCTGAATCTTGCGCTATAGTGTTGTTGAGAGAATCGGATTGATGGGTAGGACGTTGTTGATCCCGAGTGGATGAGGTTGGAGCGATTCCGCTTTTCTTAATGTATTGTTGGAGTTTACCCTGTTCCAGCAATTCTTCAATCACGTTCTTTAATTGGCGACATTGGTCAGTGTCATGGCCAGGTTGATTGTGAAATTGGCAGAATTTTCCATTACGCTTTGCACCTCTTGTCATCTCAGGTGGCTTAGGATACCTGACAACGTCTTTTGTTGCAAAAAAGATATTTCTTGGTGTATCAGTTAAAGGAGTATAATTCGAAGGATTAAAGCGGCGAGGTTTCTTTTCATTTCCTTGGCTTTTTCCTCCTTCATTCTCCCTTTTCTGACTTTCAGATTCTCTTTTATTAGATGGGACATTGTTATTATTAGTTTGGGCAGCAACCACTTTTGATGTTGTAGAAAGGCTTTCAAGGCGAATGAACTCGTCGGCCTTTTTATAAAATTTATCAAGTGAGTTCGGTTCCTTCATCTTTAGCCATATTCCAAATTTACTCGACTTATCAATGGCTCGCATCAAATAAGTCAGGATCATGCGTGGTTCCGCATTTTCTACTTCGGCTAAAGCTATATTGAAACGGCTCAAGAAAGATTTGATTGATTCTCCGGGCGCTTGTTCAAGGTTAGACACTGACATTATATCCTTAGCTTTTGAAGCATACAATCTGAACTGTTCTTTAAACTTTTGTGTCAAGTCGGAGAACTTATCTACAGACCGAACTGGAAGCTTTGTGAACCAAAGTAAAGCCACACCTTCCAGATATACTGGAAAGTATCGACACTTGATCTCATCTGATGCTCTAGCACCGGTCATATGCCAATCGTATTTGTAGAGGAAATGATTAGGGTCACTGGTTCCCCTATAGGTTTGGATAGTAGGAGGTGCAAATTTCCTTGGAAATTCCGCTCTCAGGATCCTTTCAGTAAACGGAGTTCTGCTTGGCGCAAATCCCCAGTCAGCCTCATCCTCTTCCCTTTGCATGCTCTCTTTCATGATGCGGCCAACCATTTCAGACAGGTACTCTTTATTGTTCAAAGACACCTCCGGGCAAGCACCAGTTCTTCCCTCGGAAGTTTGCCCGGGCATATGTTCATGACAAGTTGGTTGCGGCATAGAACCATCAGCTTGGAAAGGTGGCATCTCAGGAAGATTAGTTCGATGGTTTTCTGGTTGACGATTTGCCCCGAGCAGAGCAGTTAACCTATCCATCATCAAAGCGTTTTGAGTTTCAATTTGTTGGTATAATCCAGAAACTGCATCGTCCAATTCAGCCCTGGTGACTCCAACGGTTGGAGTTGCTTGGTCTGTCATTGGGGAAGCGGAAGTCCCTTCGTGAGCATTTCCGGATCTGATAGGTCTACCTCTTCTTCCAGGAGCCATTATTTCGGATCTGGTTTTAAAGAGAGGTTCTTTTTATGAATCTTTGCGAAGCAACGGTGGATGATTGCCTGAGTTGGGCTCTCAATGAAAGCACCAAAATGTTAACGGTAAAAAGTGAACGCTAACACCCGGTGTGTGTAATAGAATTGTGAAAGCACCACCCGTTGGTACGGGAACAGAATATAAGCTGAAAATAGCAGAAAAGCAGTAAATGAACAACAGATTTATAGTGGTTCGGCCCGTAATTGAGCCTACGTCCACCTTATAGTCTTTTATTGCTGATTCGGTTACAATTTGATACAATATCCTTCAAAATACAATACAACTTGATCATGAAAACACTCTTGACTACTAGCTCGATCTTTGATGATGAAACTCAACGAATCCGTGTTGGATGTAAGGAGCTCTTCTCGAAGATTGTTGTAGTGTCTCGAATGCTTGAAGATCTTTGATTGCTGAATGAGAGGAGGCTTCGACAGCGTAACGGCGCTTGGAGAAATGAATGGCCAAAAGTCCCCTACATGTTGGAAGTGATGGGGTATTTATAGGAGCAGCTCTGAGTTCTGGGCAGAAAATATGCTAAGTCCTAGGTCGCGTACGACCTAAGCTAGGTCGAAGGTCGCGAGCGACTTAGGAGATGCAGTGATGAAGTTATGTCGTTGCCTCCAAGAGGTAAGTCGCAGGCGACTTATAGCAAGCCATGAGTCGTAGATGACTTAAGTCCTTAACCCGTATACGACTTACTCCTAAGACACGTATCCCTTATGTCGTAGGTTTTTAGGTCGCAACATTGCTAGGTCGCGATGTCCCTTTAGAGGTTAGGTCGCCATGTCCCTTTAGAGGTTAGGTCGCTGGGCAAGTTAAGTCGCTGAGTCTCTTAAGTCGTAGAAGAGTTAACTTGATGAGTCATAAAGCTCTTAAGTCATAGGCGGCTTAACTTGATGAGTCGTAAAGCTCTTAAGTCGTAGGCGGCTTAACTTGATGAGTCGTAAAGCTCTTAAGTCGTAGGCGGCCTAACTTGATGAGTCGTAAAGCTCTTAAGTCGTAGGCGGCTTAACTTGATGAGTCGTAAAGCTCTTAAGTCGTAGGCGGCTTAACTTGATGAGTCGTACAGACCTTGTCAGTCGTAAGATCCTCTTGAGTCGTAAGCCCGATGAGTCGTAGCATGTTAAGTCGAAACCTTCTTAAGTCGTATAGACTTTAACTCGTTGAGTAGTTAAGTCGGAGACTTCTTAACTTCTTAAGTCGTAGGTCGCTTAACTCGCTGAGTCGTCAAGCCCTCAAGTCGTACATCCACTGAGTCGTAAACTTGTTAACTCGTAAACTGTTAAGTCCCACAATGTCTCAGGTCGCTAACCTTTTAACTCGTAGGTCGCTGAGTAGGACCATTCCTTAGATCGGAGCCTACTGAGTCGTAGATCATCTAAGTCAACTTGTTAAGTCTCTCAATCCTTAACTCGTTAAGTCTTGAGACGTATACTTCTTAGGTCGTGGATAATTCAGGGTTAACACTCCAGATTTTTCTTTTTGTTGTTGTTAGCATTGATTTAAACAGTATTTATGTTAACTGCAAACGTACTATTATCTAATCAGCTATTTGAAATTCATTCTTTATTAGTAACAATAATTACTATATGAGTTATAATATATAAATTTACCGATCTGTGACTTGCAGACTTACATAAGAAACTTGCTGCAATTATGTACTAATTCAATTTGATTTAATATTGATTTCTCTGTTATATTATTTGAGTAGCTACAATAAAGTAATAATTTTATAGTAAATGGAAAAGAAATTGCAGTAGCGTTGATAAAAAATTATGTTGGAGAAAGAAACAAATTGAAGCAAAAATAAATTTGAGTGGGAAATAATTGAGAGGAATATCATCAACTAACTGTGGTGATTTAGTTACCTAATTGAGAGAAGTGGTGATTCATTTCAAGATGCGATGGTAAACGCTTATCATTTTAATTGTGAGGAGAGGTGATTTATTTTAAGAAAATGTCAACTACATTTAACTTAAGTTACGTATGACCCGGTCCGTAAGCATGATTCTTTTTTCTGTATTGAAAAGATGTATAAGTCATACTCACCTTGGAATCAGTTGGGTTTGTTTTTTTAATTTTTAATTTTATTTTTAACTGTTCGTGGGGAATAGCATCAACTAACTTAAAATTTTGAAGAATAAGTAAAGTGAAATTGGTTAGGAATTATATTCCACTGAGTAAAATTTAAGTTTGCTTTCGTATTTACCAACGAAGTTACTTAAAATTTCGTATAACAAGTGAAAGTATATTAATAGAGTAGGGGAAGAAAAATGAGTGGAGTGATAATGACGCAAAAGGGGTGAAAATGAAGCACCGGCAAATGACATGCATATGCAAATATCATAAAGCAACAAGTAAAGCATAGTTTACATTAGCGACACTTTCATTTGTTACCAAAGCAAGTCTTCAGTAGAGAAATCAGGCCCACATGATAATTACATCGGCAATAGTTATGAAATCCACTAGCGTTAGGTCCACACAACGTCTATATAGTGCAATGATAGTTAAGGAATACCATGGACATTATTCATAAACTGACACAAAGGTGCTATATTTGTTTATTTATTTTATTTACGCCCCACGCTTCTTTTCTAAATAATCAACTATGATATGTTTCCTTATGTTCAGACCGTGCTATTAAATCTTGCAACATTGGCTCCACAACATTCTTTGTATCAGATACTTTAATACTAAATAGTAAATACGATGAAAAGTTCTTGTTCAAACAACTTCGTATCTTTCCTTATTTTTGCTCTGTCTTCTCAGGGTCAACTAAACCATACGAAATCAGTTTAATTTATTATAAGAATGATGAATAGTATAAAGATGGTTCACATGAAAAAAGAACATTTGATCATGATGGTATACAACCATGTAGACTTAGGGCACCATGTTAATTACAATAATATTATTTAATAGACACATAATACAGTTTTTATATTAAACTAATCGGCCATACACTTGTTATGATTAGTTTATAGTAGAGTAGACAGCAAGTAACTAAGTACTCGTACACGTTTAGACAATTGTATTTAGGTATTATAAAGTACAAATACTTGTATGTGTGTAACTTTCTAACAAGTCACAACAAAATTAAATGTCGGATGAAAGTTAAGCTATGTAACAATAAGATATCAAAATAGTAGATTGATGAACGTTAGGAGTAGTTAGGCTAACTAGGATAGTAGGATACTTTTAGTGATATAGAAAACAAATTTTAGATGGAATATCGACATGTAATTTGGTAATTAACGTTACTGATTTTTTAACAAAGAATATGAAAGATGGAATCCAACATGGGACTTGGCAGTTACATGACAAATCTTAATTATCGATGATTAATTACGTAGATCGGTAGGTTTTGGTTAATGTTAACTTTATTAGACACAATTATTTTGTTTATATAATAAATAACTGTCGTAAATACGGAAATACGACATATGTGCAATGTTGCTTTATTAACAAGCTTCCCATGATCAACAAGTTGATTTCAGTGGGACAGGAATAAGTTAATACGCATATAGTAATGATGGTTGTAGTAGTTTGGGGATTTGAAGGAGATGGGTTGAATTGCAGTTTTGTGACGTTTAATGAAATTGATGAGGGGAGAGTTGTAGAGTGATGCAGTTTCCTAGAAATGTGTTGTTTGGAGAATGAGGAGTTAAAGAAAGTTGAAATTGCGGTTTGGTTTGCTGTGATGAGGAGTTCCAGTGAGGATGTGACAGGGGGAGTATGCAGTTTTTAGGTGTTTGCATTTCTGCTGAGGTCAGGGGGTGTCAGGTGTTTGACTGATGTGTTGTAGGCTTGGCGATGGAGTTTGCATGAGGGAACTAAGGGAGAGGGTTTGGGGTTGTAGCTTGACCAAAGCAACATATGGAAGGTTTGGTGATTTCGGAAGTTGTGAACGATTGGAGGAGACTGGGTGGTTGGTGGAGCAGTGATTTGAGACGATTGATGTTTAAATTTATTTGCTGATAGGATAATTTGATCGGTTAAATAAGTCAGTAAGAATTAAATTTCAGAAACGGATACAGTTCTTGTTTGATTACAAAAATACTGTTTGGACATAGTAGAATAATTCTATTAGGTTTTGGAATTTTCCCTATGACTCTTTATGTTTCCACCTTTCCCCTATGACTTGCATCGTCTCTGATCTTTGCCTAGAATTTGAACATTTTTAGTTTCACCCTGTTAATTAAATTTTCAATTCTAATTTGATTGTATGTAAGCTAGAGGACATACGTCCTTTATATGTCCTTTACTCTAAAGAAAAAAATCATACACCAAAGTTTTTGCTTTGATTTATTTCATCCTTGTCAGTTCATATTTTAATTTGTCCCAATGCATTTAAATATGAGCGCGCATAGTCTAAATTGAGAAAGCATTCTTGCTTAATTTTTCATCCCTACCTACTGCACTTTATAGTATTGTCTTGAGTTGTACCGAAGTCAGCTTGTTGCTCTGAAAATTTTCGTTCTTTCTTATATTATCTACACATGTTTCTAGTAGCATAACTTTACATAGAAATATATATATATATATAAGCTAGAAATGCCTGCACATTTTTAGTAACTTAGTTTGACTTGACATCAGTTTGTACACACATATATAAGCTAGAAATGCCTGCATATGTTTTGGTGGTTGGTGACGCAGTGTTTTGGATATGAATGGTGTTTGGTAGTTGCTTGTGGTTGTGTTATTGTGGTAAGGTAGAAGGGGGAGGTGATGTTTGTGTACATGGAGTTGCTGTAGTTGGTGAATGAAAATACTGTCGGTTCGTTTACTATCATATGCACACATACTTATCAGATCTCTATGCACACATACTTATCAGCTCTTTATGCACACATACTTCTCAGCTCTTTATGCACACATACTGCACTGTTCTTTCTAAAAATCTAATTTCTTCAGTGTTTTATTCATATTCGTTCCTAATGTAAATATTTATCTTATTTGCAGGTGTGTGAAAGAAGAAGGATGCGAAAGTTGTGGTCTTCTTTTTAATGCAAACAACCGAATATGCTTGTTTTTTTGTTAAACTTTGCTACCATTTTTTGGGGTGTGCTTAAAACATTTGCTGCTACGTTTTGATTTATGTGGTTTAAGCTATAAGATATTATGTGTATGAATATTTGATATGTTTAATGTAATGTGTTACATCTCTATATTTATTATCTTTTATGATTCTTGCGTTATTTAAATGATTTTATGTTTAAAATTATTATTATTGTGCATTTTGATATCGGTATTTAATATTGTAGCTTATGAATAGGATGTAGAAAATATTTGAATTGTGAAACTAAACCATAGCACTTGAAAACCGCTATAAATATTTAATAGCGCCGAATGACTGCTATTAAATCTATCAGTATTAAAGATGCATAACAGAAAAAGCGCTATGGTATTATAAAAAGCGCTATAAAAGAACATATCATAACAGAGTATAAGCGCTATTGTAGCTGAATCTTTATAGCGGCATACTAGTGTTGTGACAAGTCAACATCTGCAATAACGTGTCCATATACAGCGCTCATAATCCGCTATAATATTTTTTATAGCGAATTATTAGTGCTATCTTAGAAAAAACAAAAAGAATTTCGTTGTTAATAATGAATTTCATAGTGGAAAAATAGCGCTATTATAGTAATCAATAACACATAATTTGCCGCTATAAAATGTTTAAAATAGCGGATTTTTTGTGCTATTATATTAATACTTTTTATAGCGCTTATTATGCGCTATAAATTTTTCACTGTTTTTTAATAACATGTCGTTATACAGCGTTTATTAAACCTCTATTATAGGCTTTAATAGGGATTTTTTGGCACTATCGTAGGTTCTTTTTGTTGTAGTGATGCTACCTGATCACTACAGTCAGGGTGTCTAAGAGATATATTCCTATTATGGAAAAATATCCTAGCATCGTATTTACTTAACCAATCTATACCCAAAATAATTCCGAACCCTACGAAATCAAACACATGCAAACTGCAAACCAAATGTATGACCAAACAATTCAAACTCTGGGTGGTCACATCTCATCCCAAGAGTCGCATAACCTCCTATCAGATTTGGAACCCTTAAGGAAATAACTAGGTACGAGGGTTCTAGGTTAAGCTTATCTACCAAACAATAAGATATAAAAGAATGCGATACACTGGTAACAAATAAAACGCTAACTGACATACCACGAATCATAAGCATACCTCCTAACACAGCCTTTTCCTTTTCCTCTACTGTTGGTCTCGAGGTGCTGGCCCCAATGCAAACACTTTTCCTTTCCCATCTTTGGCTGGCTCCTTGCACTGATTTTTATAATGTCCAATTTGATTATAGTTGAAGCATCTAATATTCTTCTTCCCGGTCACTTTTTTTCCATCTCCTGAGCGACATTCATTCGCAAAATGCCATTTCTTGTCACATTATATCAGACAACCTCCGCCTTTCCTTTCTTGGCAGCTCCAACCTTCTGAGCTCCTTTCTTATGGAAAAACTTTCTCTTCCGACTTTGCCCTCCTTGAACTTCCTTTGCCTTATTCCTTTCTAGAAAAGCAAGCATCTCTTTATTCCTCAAAACCATTTCCACTACAACATCACATGGATCCCTGATATGCGGTAATATGACCTTAGCAAGCTCAGCCTTCAACCTCCTAATGAACTTCTCATTTCTCTTAATCACAGTATCCACCGTAGCATAACCATATCTTGCTAGCTCCTCAAACCTCATTGCATACTCAAGCACAGTCATGTCTCCATGCTCTAACTCAACAAACTTCTTGAGGAGAGTGGACTTTGCAATCTCCAACATAAACTTTTCCTCAAATCTCCTTTTGAACTTAGCCCATGTCATTGTCTTCTCATTAACTCCAGTAGTAACACTATTCCACCAATACAGCACAACTCCTTGTGGCTGTCTAGAAGCGAGCTTTCTTTTTTGCTCATCATTGAACCCTAGATCAGGGAAATTCTCTCACAATGAAGCAACCAATTCTCCACTTCGATTGCGTCTTCAGTACCAATAAACGGCTTTCCTCCCAGCCAAGCATAATCTCTACTCAAAATAGCATAGTTATGCTCCACTGGAGCTTCTTGACTTCCTCCTACAACTACTCATGCAGCAACTCCCGCTTGCATCATGTTTACGAAGAACTAATATATCACTCATATGTCAACTTACGGGACTCCAGCACCCACATTTCCAGCTTGTGTCTGATCTTGGTTCCTTCTCGTATTTGGTCTGGCATTTCCATTAGTCGTGGTGCTTCCCCCACTAACTCTTCCACCTCTAGCATCCATATCTGCATTCGGGTCTTCGTAAGATACAGAAAAATAGCCTAAGAGAGATGGAAGAATATAGATAAAGTGTTTACTTATATGTAGCGAATGCAAGTACGTTACTATAGCGTTATCCCATACCCTGATCTTTACTCTAATTCCTTAGGATTATGCTTTCAAAAATCATTTTAGTTTAAAGTTTTTCATAAACCTATGCTCTGATACCAAGTTGTAACATCCACTATCTTGAGGCCCAAAGCTAAGCGCTACAGATGTTGCAGCCATCTATAGTATTAATTTCGGGCGACAAAATATGGTAATGTTAATGGTATCCATAATATCAGAAGCACATGAATATGAACAAAAACACAGTTTTCAAAAAAAAATTTCTAATTACATTTCACAAAATCATGTTTCATACCCAATTATATAATCCCAATCGTTTCCCAGGTTCAGATCAAATATAATTATTACAAAATATGCCAAGAGCGAGATATGAAGATGCCCCCTTGGTTGATCAGAGTACTAAATAGACAAAAACTGTCTAAATACATCACAACGGAAATAAAAACATAACAACTCCTAAATAGCTAGCATCAACCTCCTGCTCGTCTATGGAAACTTTATTCGTCCACCTACTAAAACCTGTAAACCTCAACTCTCAACCTACTCAAATCAAATTTTAGCACCCCAAGAGTTTAAGAGTGCTACCCCACCTTTTGGACAAAGCCAGGATATTAACAAATTAGCTAAAAAAGGATGGATATCAAGGCTTGGAGATCGATAGGAAAACATGGCTATGGTCGATACCGTCAAAATTTGACCGAGCTCCAATCAAGACAAGATCGATAGGGAATGATGAACAAGGTTGGAGAGGCTATATTTCAAATTTCAGGCCAATCGGAGTTCGTATGCTCAAGTTATAGATGGATTAATGTTTATGAAAATTCAGTTGGTATCGATACTTTGATGGACTCGGCTATTTACACTAGATCGATGGTTTTGTATAGATCTATATGGATATGGATAAGGGAAATGCACTTGGCACCTCACTTTGGACCGATGGATTTTGTATCGATGCAACGCGCATCGATTGAATGGATACGGCAAGGCATACTTCGTATCGATCAAAGCTTGGATCGATACTAAGGGAGCAGGATTTGGATGGATACGAAGTCATGTGCTTCACCAGGACATTTATAGATCGATACGAAGAAGGGATGTAGAGGATGGATACAAAGAATGCAGCATGTGTGGGTCGATATGAAGAGACAAAGGTTGGATCGATAGGAACAGTGTGGGTATTAACGTGACTTGGATTGATACGAAGTGATGGACGTAAGGCAATGGAATATGATGGATACGAAGGACATACTCGGGACAACTGTGTTGGATGGATAAGAAGGATCCAGGAGCCATTTTTGTATCGATCGATATGATGGAAGCGGTGAGGATGAGGCACGAAACATGGATCTATGCATGAGACTCATATCGATGTGAGAAGCATGGATACGGGGTATGGATACGAAGCCTATCGATACGAATGTATTGATACGAAGTCGCCAGCCTACTTGCTTTGTCAAACTTGGATCGATCATAACTCTCATTCTATAAGTCCAATTTCTATGCAATTTTCACAAGAGCTTTCTTATTCACTCGAAAACGTCCATGACCGATCTCAACTCGATTGGAGCCAATTTGGATCGATACGAATTATACCTGGATCGATCCTAAATCACTCTGGATCGATATGGTGGGCCCACCTACGCATGAGAAAAGGTATTCCAGGTTTTGGGGGGGATAATTTTGGATCTACACCTATAAATAGCGGTCCTATGGCAACTAAAAAGGGGCCTTCTTCTGCTCTTTACGCCGAAACTCTGCTATTTTGTTCATTGATATTCAAAGGCTTGTAATTGTAATCTTAGTACAAAAGGAATAGAAGCATTGATTCAAAGTGGACGTAGGCCGAAGATAGCCAACCTACTATAAACCCTATGTTCTTTTCTTTCTTGCTCATTTTAATTTTACTATTTTCTTCATTTTTATCCTCTACTTATCTGGATCTGAGATCTGTGCTTGGATATTGTGGATCTGTATATATACATTGGTGCTTTCACTATTTTTGGGGTTTGTGACCAATTTTGGCGCAAACACTTTGGTGCTTTCACTGAGAAGGACTAGCACCCGCTACACCAGAATTGGGGTTCATATTTGGAAAGCTAAAGGATTAGATCTAGAAGGAACCATGGCCAAGCAATCAACAAGGAGACAGAGAACGGAAAGGAGTCAGCATGAAGGAAGTTAGGAGGCTTCCTCAGGAGCTAATCAGGCCTCAATCTTCATCACTAAAGGCGAGATGGAAACAATGCTGAAAAGGCAGGAGGAAATGATGCAGAACCTTCTCAGACAGTTTGGATAGGCAGGAATAGTCGGAGCTGTTGGAGTTCAGATCCACGAAGCTGGAGCAGTAGAAGTAGAGGCAGTTTAGAATCAGGACCGAGAAAACACAGCAAATAGGATGCAAGATAGAGCAGGACCATCGGGGAAACTCCTGTACTCGGGGGCATACCTCCGAATTATGCTGGCTCAATTCCAAGAAGGATACCAGGCGACGTTGTGCAGTTTGGAATTGATCGGGATATGGACGATCATCTAGAAGGACCGGCTTCACGATTCCCTCACGGACTCGGGAGGCAGGTTGGAGATAACAGTCAAAGGCTACCGCTTGATGACAACGACAGATTAGCGGACGCAATCAGACGGGCTATGAGGGGAGGATTGGTGAATAGAGACTTGGAGGATGTGAATAGGAGTCCCTTTGCCCCTACGATCAGGTAAGCTAGGAACCCATCGGATTTCAGACTACCAACATTGGAGATGTACGATGGGAGAACGGATCCTGCTGTTCATTTGACAAGGTACATGAGACACATGGAAGTGCTAGGGGCATTGGAGGAAGTCATGGCGCGGTGCTTCCTTTTGTATTTGACAGATATAGCAGCATTATGGTTCAGGCAGCTGAAGAGTGGCTCTATAGGTGCATGGATGGAGCTGATTGAGAGGTTTATGAGGCAATTTTGGGTCCATATAGTCAGACCCAAGAATGTGATGACTTTGACATCGATGAAACAATGGAATATGATGGATACAAAGGACGTACTCGGGATAGCTATGTTGGATGGATACAAAGGATCCAGGAGCCATTTTCATATCGATCATGTTCGTATCGATCAGTACGAAGGAAGCAATCAAGATGAGGTGCAAAACATGGATCTATGCGTGAGACTCGGATCGATGTGAGAAGCATGGATACGGGGTATGGGTACGAAGCCTTTCAATATGAAGTCGCCAGCCTACTTGCTCTGTTAAACTTGGATCGATCATAACTCTCATTCTACAAGTCCAAAGCTATGAAATTTTCACAAGAGATTTCTTATTCACTCGAGAACGTCCATGACCGATCTCAGCTCGATTGGAGCCAATTTGGATCGATATGAATTATACTTGGATTGATCCCAAATCACTCTAGATCGATCTGGTGGGCCCATTTGCACATGAGAAAAGTATTCCAGGTTTTGGGGTGGATATTTTCGGATCTACACCTATAAATAGCGGTCCTATAGCAACTAGAAGGGGGTCTTCTTCTGCTCTTTACACCGAAACTCTGCTATTTTGTTCATTGATATTCAAAGGCTTGTAATTGTAATCTCAATACAAAAGGAATAAAAGGATTGATTCAAAGTGGACGTAGGCCGGAGATAGCCGAACCACTATAAACCCTATGTTCTTTTCTTTCTTGCTCATTTTATTTTACTATTTTCTTCATTTGTATTCTCTACTTTATCTAGATCTGAGATCTGTGCTTGGATATTGTGGATCTGTATATATACATTAGTGCTTTCACTATTTTTGGAGTTTGTGACCAATTTTGGCGCAAACAAAGGGGAAAACATAAAATTCGAGTTAGACATAAAGCCTGGTGTGAATAATACTATACATCTCGGTTATCTGATATTAAGTGAGACCACGCCGGTTAGCAGAACGGGTTTCCCCTTACTAATATCCTTTAAAAACTTATATTTTGCAAATAAAAACCAACAACCAAACTGGTTAAAACAATAATAGGAATATCATGTATGCATACAAATCAGATAATAAATGGACTACCTGTCCGAACACTATAGTATTGTTTGGCTAACTACTAACCTTTGCCTAACTCGGGCCAACCAGATAAAATAAACAAATAATCTAACTTTTGTTAGATACTCCTCTTCTCGATGGTCCGTCCCTAACTTACTTCTCCCAGGGTCAACTGGTCCTAATGTTTTTGCAGGCTCACCAATAACCTATCCTCACTCTGTATATTCCTTTCTATGTGCAACATCATTTTAGTTTTACCTGTGACAAAGCCCTACACACTGGAATTTTGGACTTATATTAGCTTGGGGCTACTGGCTAAAGTATAGGGCACAACCCCATACCAGTCCCATCTGGTATTCCAATATCTGAGTCAATTTACTTAGGGTCATCTACCCTTAAAATTTTCCTTGAAAACTTTTCTTTCAAATTGATTTAACCCTTTAAATCGTACGTAAACAAGGAAAATATACTCTATGCTTTACTCTAATCACTTTGCTATGTTATATATACTTTGCACAAAACACTGTTGATGAAAACATTCGAAACCTTTCAAAGTACCCCTTTTGAAACCATTGAAAGTACCTCTTTCGATACAAGTAAACTACTTTACTTCATAACCTAGGCCAAAGGCCAAAACATACCTTTCGAAATCATTTACGTTAAACCTTTCGAAAATATTGAAATCATTTCCTTCAAAAGCTTTGTAAAACCATAGACATCCTCCTTTCAAAACACCTTAAACATGCCTTTCGAAACCTTTGGAAACCTTTCGAAAACATTGGGGAACCACCCGTTTGAAGCCTTTATCTTAAAACTTTTGAAAGCATTAAGTTCTTTACATAAACCAACCCTTTAGAAAGCATTTGGGTTCAAGTAAAACATGTGGAACAACCTTTTGAAACCATTTAAAACTATTCCTTTCGAAACCTTTGGGTTTAACTTTCAATAGAACAAAGGGTCTTAAAACAACTAAGTCGAAAGCACTCTTTCGAAAACAATTTCCTAAGTAAAAGAAGTGGACGGTGCCGAAACCAATCCCTTCAAAAGCATTGGAGAAGTGACATAGGTTTTAAAATAAAAAACCCTTTCGAGGGCATTGCTTAGAAAGGTTAGATGCGGCAGCAAGGGTTTTCGACCCCTTAGAAAGCTTCTTTATAAAACAAAAGGCACAAACTCTTTCGAAACCATTCTTTGAAACCATATGACCAAGTCGAAAGCTATCTAAGTCGAAAGCATTCTTTTCGAAAGCAAAGCAGGTGCATTTCCTTTTAAAAGCAAAGCAAGGTTTCGACCCCTTCGGAAACCCTTATTTCGACTATATACCTTTCGCCTATGTCCAATTCACTACGTACCAAGTCTTTGATACCATGTGCATTGGTTTCGATGGAGCTGGAGGCGGAGGTACCTAGTCGAAAGGTTGGTGCTGAAAGTGGTGAAACAATAAAAGTATGGTAAAACTGAATTTTAACTTTAAAAAGCAATTGTTTTCAACTAACCTGCTTTGTTTGCCAACATATGATTGGTTGTTAATTTCATTTCTAAATTCTTTTCTAAAAGTGCTGCCGAAATTTCAGAAGTAATAATTTAGAATGTTTACAAAATGCCTCTTCTCCTTTTATAAATATATAAAACATTTAAGTCACATACCTTAAATAATTTTATATACTTATTAAAACACTTACAAAAATTCTACAAAAACTCCCATAAATCACTTTTAATATGGTTTCTAACATATATTAATTTCTGTCCCAAAAACAATATAAATTAACCGTATTTATTTTTAAACCCAATTAACTATTTTCTTCACTAGAAAATTAATAATAAATCCACATTAATTCAGAAATTTATGAAATTTGAAACCCATCTCTAAAATATTATTTCTAACCTTATATTAAAATTGCAAGGCATTTGGATGTCATCTAATAGGGTTTTCATATTAAAATTTATCATAAATCCATATGAAATAGCATAAATCGTGAACAAGTACACACACAGATATATATATATATATATATATATATTCATTGTAACAATAAAAAACATGGC
Organism: Allium fistulosum; assembly: GCA_030737815.1. NCBI lineage: Eukaryota > Viridiplantae > Streptophyta > Magnoliopsida > Asparagales > Amaryllidaceae > Allium > Allium fistulosum. Next base: position 705,057,510 of record CM060903.1, on the reverse strand, counting down.
AATATACTTTGCAAAAAATATTCGGATCTGATCTAGAAACCAAAAACATCAAAAATATGAGATGTAACATATTATTCACCTTTAGCTTGTGATTAAGGAGTTGAGATTTGATCTTGGATTAAGTTGCCTAAGCTTCTTCCTCTTATTTTCTTCTTGTTTTCCCTTAATGGTGGTTGTAATCTCTTTTGTTTTGTTTTGTTTTGAACGAGAGAATGAATGTGGCTTAAGGGTTTAGGGTATAAGAATATACTTAATTCTCCCTTACCTATTACCCTTATCTATTTCATTTTAAATCCCCCTTTAGTTCATTAGTTTATGTTGGCACGACTACCTCTACTGACACAAATCTCAATCCCTTAACCATTTCATTATTTCATTTAATTTAACTAATTAAATGTCCTAAATAATGTTAATCAAAATTTGGGTCGTTATAGTTTTATTTTGAAATTATATAAAAAGGTTATATATATATGTATACATATCAAAATTAATTTTAACTATGTTTTATATGTTTTAAATTTTAAAATTAACATTTTGAATTCTAGCTTTGACGTCGGCGGAACTCAAAAGTAGATTTATGATTTTAAGCAAAAATCTTTTTATAAGTTTTGAATTAAAATAATATATATATACATAATTAATAATAAAATATATTTTATATTCGAAAATAACACACACATATAACTTATATTTAATTTTAAAGGACAATTTTAAGTAATTGGTATACCTGTACATATATATAATTTGTTAGAAAATTATCTTGACTAATTAAAAATACTTTCAAATCCGAATTCTTTTAAGTAAAATTATGGCAAAAATAATTTCATTATAATGATGTTAGGAATTTTTTAATATTAAACATTAATTTCTAAAACAACAGCAAGCGATAGATTGGAAAACATACATATGTAAATTCATTGTATGAGATATGAGATCAAAATTATACTGGCATGATATAATATATAATCAAACTATGATTGGATAATTACCTTATGAAGTAGCCTAAGATTCACACCTTGAATGATTAAATCCGAGGATTTTGCTACGATCTAGAGACGAACACCACCTTATATTAATTTGATTTTGTTTTGATTAGCTTTTGGGAATTTAGTGGCTATCAAGCCATTTTATTTTCAGCTAGAATGAACAAAAGGACTAGGGAAAAAAATGACAGTTAATGTGTTTGAGTAGACATTTAAGAAGAGAAAAAGGTAAATGAATTTTCTCCTTCCTTCGTTCATTCTTTTAATACCATTTCGAAACTATTTTTCAAACTCTTTAGTATATACACAACGCACATAAACATTAAGTGATGTCGATTTAAGGAATAATGTATTTCATAGAAAATACCCTTGTGATTTGAGTATCAACACATACGAAATCACGGATACATACCATACATATCTATATATTCCAAAAATTTGTCTTGGTTTTATTTAAGTTCCACTTATGTTTTATACATACATTATTATATAATTTTAATTTATTTATAGTTATTATAATTTAATTAACTTATGTAATGTTCATTTGTATCTTATTAATTAAATCATATTTAATTAATTTTAATTCTTAATTTAATTAACTATTTATTTAATTTTATTTAAATCTCAAAAATTTTATTGTATTCATTCTAAAATATTTAAGATGAATAATTAACTATAACCTTTACAGTTTACTAATATATATATATATATATATATATATATATATTAACACACACATCATTTAGTTAACTTTAATTAATAATTTATTTAATAAATACCTTTTTTAATTATGCAATTTAATAAATATTTTAATTAATTTAAAAGATTTAACTTAATTTTTCTTAAACAATTTTAAAATAAATATACAATTATAACAATTATAGTTACATACATATATCAATATATATATATATAATAAATTATTAATTTAATTTAATTAATCATGTTAGTTAAATATATATTAAAATTTCAAAATTAATTATTTAATTTCTTAAACGAAATTTGAATTTTTTTAAGTTTATTTTATAACTTTAATAGAACTTTCTTTTATATTTTAAATTTAATATCAAATCTATGATATATTTTAATTCTAAAACTTAGTTTGATAATTAGCCCAAGGTCCAAAATCAATTTGAGCCTAACATCAAGCCTAACTTTTTGGACTTACTCTATCCATTGGGCCAAGGAGGAGATAATAGTTTATTATTCAATCCTAAGCCTAGATATTACTTTTCTAGACATCGATCATATGTGTAAGTTTAATTAGTTGGCCTTAAATGTTGTCTAATTAGATTGCATAGACAATTTGAGCACTAATACCATTGATGGAACTAGTTCAGTACGCAGTGGACGAAATAGGTAAATCTAAAAAACCCTAATTAGATCTTAGTAGGCATATGAAATCTAATATTTAATACTATATCCAATCTAGTTGTTTTAATAAAATCATATTTTATGTAATTGTTTTGGTTTTAATTGATTAATCATATTAGTTAAATATATTAGGTATATCGTTTTAAATATAGCAATATATATTTGTGAATATATAATGAGCCATATGGGTGCGATGTTCATGTTATAAAAAATAGGCATGGTTTAAATATGTACATGTGTAGATATTGGGATGCATTTCTACTATATATATACTTAACGTTCATATAAACACATGCATACATACATACATACATACATATATACATATATACATATATATATATATATATATTAATTTCCACAATTAAATTTGAAAATTACATTTATTTTATAAATACAACAACGACAAAAACTAGGCCATTATTCCTAAACAAATTAGGGTCGGCTAGAGATGGAACCCAAAACTAAATGACAAAGTCAATTTCAACGTAACAACAACAACAATAATAGTAATAAACTCTGATAATAATAATAAAATAAATTAAAATAATTAAAGAAATAATAATAATAATAAATAAGTAAAATAAAAAGATAAAAATAAAAATAACAATAACAATAAAAGTTAGTATATAAAGAGATTAAAAAACATCATGGTAATAATAATAATAATAATAGTATAATATAATAATAGTAATAATGGTACCAATAAGAATTAAAAAGACCACATGCTACGTCTTAGGCTCCTATTTGCTAGTTATATAAACTAAAACTTATAACACTACCTATAAACCAACCCTAAGCAAAAAACCCCTAGTTCATGGTTCTGGTACGTGGATCGCTAACTTCCACATGTTTCTGTCTAACACCAGCTCTTTGGATATATTTCATTCCTTTAAGTCCCTTTTTACTACTTCTGCCCATGTCAACCTTGGTCGACTTCTACCTCTCTTTGAGCATTCGATGTGGCCTATAATTCAAACGTGCATAGGTGCCTCGAGAGGCCTCCGTTGGAGATGTCCAAACCATCTTAAGCGGTATTGAACTAGCTTCTCTTCAATTGGTGCTACTCCAAGTTTGTCATGCATATCATCATTTCTAATTCGGTCTCATCTTGTATGACAACTGCTCCATCGTAGCATATGCATCTCTGCTATACTTATCTTCTGGGCGTGTTGTCTTTTAGTAGGCCAAATTTTTGCACCATACAACATCGCAGGTCTGATTGCCGTTCTGTAGAACTATTCTTTAAGCTTTTGTGGGACTTTCCTATTACAAAAAATGCCAGACGTTAGTCGCCATTTCACCCATCCCGCTCGAATTCTAAAACTAACATCTTCATCAATCTCACCATCATCCTTCAACATTGATCCTAAATATCGAAAGGATTCCTTCTTGGGCACTACTTTTCCGACCAAAGTGACATCTCCATCCTCTGACCTGACACAGCTAAACTCGCACTTCATATACTCCGTTTTAGTTCTACTAAGCCAAAAACCCTTTGATTTTAAAGTCTGTCTCCACAGCTCCAGTTGTCTATCGACCCCTATCCCACTTTCGTCAATTAGCACAACATCGTCAGCAAAGAGCATCCACCAAGAAACCTCACCTTGTATACCCTTTGTAACCTCATCGATCACTAGAGCAAAAATGTAGGAGCTTAAAACCGACCCTTGATGTAAACCTATGTTAATGAGAAAGTCACTGGTTTCACCATCGCATGCTCTGACACTAGTCACAACATCATCATACATATCTTTGATAAGGGTAATGTACTTTATTGGGACTCTCTTCATTTCCAGAGCCCACCACATAACCTTTCTCGGTACTTTGTCATAAGCTTTCTTCAAAATCGATGAATACCATGTGTAGATCCTTCTTTTGCTCCCTAAATCTCTCCATAAGTTGTCTTATTAAGAAAATCGCCTCTATGGTTAACCTCCTAGGCGTGAAACCAACTTGGTTTTTTGAAACGCTCATCATCCTTCTAAATCGATGTTCAATGACTCTCTCCCAAAGCTTCATTGTATGACTCATAAGCTTAATTCCTTTGTAGTTTGTGCAACTTTGAATATCTCCTTTATTCTTAAAGATTAGAACTAATATGCTTCTCCTCCACTCATCTGACATCTTGTTTGATTGAAAATATTATTGAATAACGTAGTTAGCCAGGCTATCCCTGCATCTCCAAGGCATCTCCACACCTTAATGGGGATTTCATCAGGCCCCAATGCCTTGCCTGATTTCATCCATTTTAGCGCCTCCTATACCTCGGACTCGTTAATTCTCCAAATAAAATGTCTACCGATGTCATCAAAAGAGTCATCAAACTCGATTGTAGTGCTATCACCTTCTTTATTGAATAACTTGTCGAAGTATTCTCTCCATCTATTCTTTATCTCATCATCCTTCACCAAAAGTCTATTATTCTCATCCTTGATGCATTTAACTTGGTTGAAGTCTATCGTCTTCCTCTCGTAGAGCTTAGCTAGCCTATAGACTTTTTTCACCCTCCTTTGTACTTAGCTTTTGATATAGATCTTCAAACGACCGACCCCTTGCTTCACTCATCGCTCTCTTTGTGTTCTTCTTTGCTGCTTTGTACTTTTGCATATTGTCCTCATTCTTGTGATGATTCAAGCATTTATAGCATTCCTTTTTCTATTCTCTAGCCTTTTGCACATCACTGTTCCACCACCACGAATCTTTAGGTTCGAGTTTATTTCCTTTTGTTATCCAAAGCACCTTAGTAGCCACTTTCTGAATGCGCGTTGTTATCTCATCCCAAATGTCATTTGCCTCTCCTTCAATATTCCATGCCCCTTATCCCATCACTCTATCCTTATACACCCGTGAGGCGTCTCTTTTGAGCTTCTACCATTTCGTTCGACTAATCTTAGCTCCTTTATCATGTCGAACACGTATCCGAAGACGAAACTCAAATACCAAAAGCTGATGCAATACATTCACCAGGTATGACTTTGCAATTTACACAAGCTCGTTTGTCATCTGTTATAGTAAGAACAAAGTCAATTTGTCTAGAGTGTTAGCTACTACTGAAAGTAACTAAATGCGATTGTCTCTTTCTAAAGAAGGTATTAGCTACCATAAGGTCATAAGAAATAGCGAAATTCAATATTTCTTCTCCTTCTTGGTTCCTATCGCCGCATCCAAAATCACCATGTACTCTCTCAAACCCCCTATTAATTGTACCAACATGGCCGTTGAAATCTCCTCTTATGACAAGTTTCTCGCTACTAGGCACATCTCTAACCATGCCATCTAGTTCTTCCTAGAAATTCCTCTTGGCGGCTTCGCTTAGGCCTACTTGTGGGACATAGACACTAATGACGTTTAGAACCATATCACCAACTACCAGCTTGACTAGGATGATCCTGTCACCTTGTCTCCTAACATCGACCACTCCATTTTTAAGGTTATTGTCAATTAAGATGCCTACACTGTTCTTGTTACGTTTTTTTCCCATGTACCATAACTTGAAGCCTGTGTTCTCCACCTTCTTCGCCTTTTGGGTCGTCCATTTGGTCTTCTGAATGCATAAGATATTTACACGTCTCCTAGTCATAGTATCAACTATCTCTCTTAACTTTCCTGTTAAGGACCCTACATTCCAACTACCTAAGCGAATTCTACATTCATCGACTAGCTTCCTTGCCCCTTGCACCCACAGAGTAAAGTGCGAAGACCCTTTCTCATTTATCACCACACAGGGGCGTCGATGTAGCATGCGACTTAGGGAGTGATGACCCAGCCCTTGCATATTTATCACCATACCCGAGCCTCGATATGGCGTGTTGCTAATAGGGTTATGCCCCAACTAAATATCATAAGGTTCCATTTCCATAAGAGAGATTATGGTTTTGATGTTGGCTCGCCAAGCCTATCACAACCCTTCTACTTTATCTTGGCTTGGGATAGGCTGCATAGAAAACAACACAAGCGGAGTTATTTTATAAATACATTTATTTAAAAAATTATTTAATAATTAATAAATATAATTTTATAAAATATCACATAAGATTTGGATTAAGTCTTGATTTTCTAATTTGAATTTTAAAGAAAATATTTAATTTGACTTGGTAATCAAATATTTAAAATTTAAAACTAGATCTAAAATATTAATTCAAAATCACAAGGTATCATTTGTTTGACTTAGTAATATTTTATAAAATAATTGTATTAATTTAAATATACATTTTTAGTTGAAAATAATTTTATTATTAAGTTAATAATACATATGTATGTGTATATATTTTTCCAAATATTTAATTCTAATAAATTTTCTAAAAAATTATATATATTTATGAAATAATATTTTGGTAGCAGTGTTTTTATATAAAATTTTGAAAGCATTTTAGTGTGTGCGTGTATATATATATAGCTAATATATGCGTATTTAATTTAGAAATTAGTTTTATTATATTATAAAGTTATATAAAATAATTATAAATATAATTTGGCTTGAAATGTGTTAACATAAATTGCTGAGAGTAATTTAATAAAGTTAGATATATACATTTATTGTTTTAAATTCGAATTTAATGCGTATACGTTATAATATAAATGATATAATTAATAAATAATATTTTTAAACAAGCAAAAAAAAATGTTTTACGTTTTGAAAAATATTTTACATGTTTCAAAATATTATCATGACCGAAACGAAAATTTTAAAATATACATTAACTATAATAATGTGTCAATGACCACTAGCTCAAATGGTAAGATCTATAGACAGTGGTTCTTGAGGTCTTGGGTTAAATCCTTTGAAACACCTAAATAAGCGTTCTGCTTAATAAATTATCGCTCTTGCTATAAAAAATATTAATAATAATATTGTATTAAAATTAGTGTACACATTTACTTAATTATTAAATATTAAATTAACCTATAAATAAACATGGAAATGATATATATATATATGTGGTTCTATGTATAAAATATAATAAACATCATATAAACATAAACAATAGTATACATGAAGAGTTGTTGCAAATTAAAATCACATGCCATTATAATTTGCCTCTTAGATCTCCTAGACTTGCAACCAAAGTAATGACCTATTGGTATAGCACCAGCAGACCTAATTATATTAGCTTTTGTATTGGTGAAATGGAGTCAGCTATGATTAGTTTTTGAAGAGGAGTGGTCGGCCAAGGTGTGATGACCGCCCTACACATTCGGTACCTAATATGTAACACCCCACCTCAATACCTGTACTATCCAAGAGTAATATAGTGTAACACTGTCAGATAATACGAAGAATAAGGCTATGTGGGGGTACACATGTGAATATTACTATGGGCTGACATTGGTACGTGCCCCAAAAATATCTCATATTATACATCCATACGTACACAGTATTGACACAAAGCAATGAACATGTGTGCCTCTAGGTTAGAACAATATACAATACATACAAATAAACACCGAGTCACAGATCACAACAGGAAAATATAATACATCACAAATATAAGGTCCGTCTCTCAACGACGATATATACAAGTCAAGTTCATAATGAAAGATCTTATAGCCATCTCAATACAAACAAATACAAGGAGACATCTAAATAAAATATACATAAACAACTCAAACACGATATAATATATATCCTGTCTCCTCTAAAGCCAAACCATCCCAAAATGGCTAATGTCCCTGTACCTGAAAAGTCTCGAACTGATCTGAGTACTATGTAAAAAATAAACGGGTCAGACTATATCTAAATCCAATATGGTTACATAACAATAAGCATGGTAATAACAGGCAAAGTACGTATACGACACAACACACATCTATTACGAACATCACAATAATATACATGCCACACATTACCAAATAACACCTAATGAATACATACAAACAAGTAAGAATCATGACATCCATAATTCGAGTGATAACAATCAAATTCATTGAATTCTCAAAGTACAGTGGATAAGCTCGCATCGTATCCATAAATCCACACTAAAATAATGAATCCAGAATCGAGCCAAATCCAAGGGTCCGTGCACGCATAGCCACATCGCAACCTCCATTTCTCGTGCCATGCCCTCGTCATCACCTTCAATGTCGCGACTCCTCCATTGTCGTCGATGCACAATTGCGTTACCACCATTTAGCCTAGGTCCGTGCTCGTAATCGCCCATTCCACCAGACGTCATCGATGCTGCCAAGGTCGACGATGCATCAGGCTTTAGGGGTAGGGCAGAAGTAATTCCTTAAAGTCGGGTACGGCATTATGATTTTGGAATTAATTAGAAAATGGGAAAAGAAGAATCTAGGCATTTGGTTTAGGCTTGCATATTGGGCTAATTTATTTTAACTTACGTTGCCCAATAGTTTACTCATCTTTATATTTAAATTGCTCCCTCATTATTTGTATTTAAATTTCTAATCTAATCTAATTTAATTTACATTTGACTCCATAGAATATTTATACGGAGAACTGCATAAATTTATTCAATTCAACACTTGCTTATTTATTTTTTACTATTTCAGTCACAAAACAAATATTTACACTTATAAACATATATTTTATATTCAATTAAAACAACGCATTCAATTATTTGAAAAGAATTCATAAATTTAATTCAATTTATTAAATCAAAATATTTATTAAATAGACTTTAATTAAATAAATATTAACTTTTAAAATAATAATTATCAAATATTGAATTCAAACAATTTTATTGAAATCTAAATTTATTTATTTATACAGCGTAGAAAGCGGGGTTGTTACAGACTTCCCCGCTTAAGAAAATTGAGTCCTCGCAATTTCGTACGAGGAAACGTCATACACAACTCTTACCATGTCTTTCTGCACGTTATACAAACTTATAAAAGCTTACACAATCCTCTACGTGGCTCTTTCACACACTTCACTTATCATATGTTATAGATTCATTCAACAATTTTCTATTTTCCGCATACGATACCTTATGAAATTTTTTCTAAGTGTCGGATTTTTCGAAAAAATTCGGCAGAGACTCCTTTGTACAGAGAGCGTTTTGAAAAATAAAAACACAATATATATACATCCCAATCAATGGGGCACCCGAAACACAAGGAAATAATATAATATCACATAATATATCGATATAACGTAAAAATGTACCTTATTATTAGCATTTTGGCAATTTATTTTGCATTTATGCGAGCAAAAGTGAGCAAAATTGCCAATAGTACTCCAAAGAAGCATCTTCATTACCTATCTCAACTCAATTTTGGATATTAGCATCATATACGGAAGCATAATAAGTATACACTTTTATAATGTAAAAGAAATTGCAAATTTCATGTTTTAACCATTTTCCGACATGTTTCTAAATGGCTAAATCAATTTATGCTTTCTAAAATTAAGTTGTTACATATGAGTTATCTTTCCAAAACTACTTTTGGATTGCAAAAACATGGAATATAACTCGAGTTAGGAAGGATTTTCTAACTATATATTTGGCAGATTTTTTTAACCATGTTCGCAAGTCCATCTTAGAATTTTGCACTTTTAAAATAGTAAACTATAAAATTTTATGAAACAATTAAAGCAAAAGTTGTTACTTACTCCTATAGGTTTCTAGCGAGTGTATGATCGTTGAAAACGGATGAACTATTTGAAAGATACGACTAAATGAATTCTATGTTGTTTATGGAGTTGATATTTTTAAACAGAAATGAAAGTTGTTCTTTTAAAACTCAAGTATCCATATAGTTTAGATATATTTTGGTAGTACATCATGAAGTAATGAAAAAAAATACAGTTGCCCTCAACTATAAACTTTTAGCAAGCAATTGAATAAAAAACATTTGTTAACATTAATGTAAAGCACAAACAACTGTACATCTTACATTCAAGAACTTGATGCTGAAATATGAAATATACCTTTTACATATCTGCATTTCAAAGACTCACAATAAGTCAGTGAACCAAGCTTTATTCATAAATATAAATATTAAAAGATGTATATCTGTCTATATCTAAATTTATATCTGGGTAAATCAAGGATTTATATACAATTATAGTGGTTAGGATTATACACCTCCCACTTATAAACTTGATGATTAGACACTTGGCTGCTATGAAGACTAACATGTCTATATGTATGAACCAAAACAAATTCATTGAAATTAACCAAATAACACAAGGTCTACAAGTACTTATCAAATCAATTTTATTTGTATTATATATATATTCAAGTTTGCTTGTGCCAACTAAATTGTTCAAATTAGTAAATTAATGAGACAATCAGGCCTAAACTTTTTGCTTTTGCCCTTGATTTAACACATGGTTAATGAATACCATATTAACAACTATATATGATTACCAGATCACTTGGGATTGAGACAAGGTTGATGATGGTGCTGATGATATTATTATCAAATCGACTTGTTATGCAAAATAAGATGTTTTAATTTTCATTAAGACCTTATTATTGCTAGTTTTTTTTCCAAAACAAGGTATTATTTTTGAAAGTGTTGCATTGAAATGTCTCTTCTTGATGTTTAGCAATCCCTATCGGTAACACTGATCAGACGCATCGATCAGTATTCTTAAACCACTCTACGGACAAGCTAACACCAAAACAAGCTAAATAAGTATTTCTAATCATTTTATACAATCAAATTTATATTATTTTTTAAAACAAAATATTTATTTTCAAAGTTCCTAAATACATCCAATTTTTCAATCATCAACAACAATGATAATTATCGCACATCATCCATCGATAAAATCAAACAAACATCAATTTAACAACACATACATTTCCAAACAAATGAACAAATTAGCGGAAAACTATCTATCAATTTCTGCTGCGCAACTTTGATCAGTATTGGATCACTTCATTTATATTCAAGCCACATAGACATTTATTCATCATCATTAATTCCGACACTACTCGTCGGACCAACAACTTCTACCTTCATAACCTTCATCAACTACTTTATATCTTATACAAAGACGTACACTCAGAAAAAGGTAGAATAAGTATATTTTATTATACAATATTAGAAAAGACAAATACGTCTCCAGATGATTACTCTGGTAATCATCATATACTCCTACTATCCCTTTAATATAGGGTAACTACCACACACCCAATAGGGAACAGGGAATCTAAAGTCACTCTAAGACTAAGAATCATGTCATATATATTCTATATTGTTCTGAACCTACTCTGGTACCAACTGTAACACCCCACCTCAATACCTATACTATCTAAGAGTATTACAATGTAATACTATCAGATAATACGAAGAATGTGGCTGTATGGGGTACACACGTGAATATTCCTTTCGGTTGACCATGTTATGTATCCCAAAAATATCTCATATAATACACCCATACGTACACAATATCAACATAAAGCAATGAACACATGTGCCTCCAAGATAAAACAATATACAATACATACAAATAAACACCGATTCATAGATCGTAGCAAAAAAATATAATACATCACAAATATAAGGTTGTCTCTCAATGACAGTATATACAAGTCAAGTTCACAATTAAAGATCTCATAGGCATCACAATACAAACAAATACAAGGAGACATCTAAATGAAATATACATAGGCAACTCAAACACGATATAATATATATCCTGTCTCCTCTAAAGCCCAATCATCCCAAAACGACTAATGTCCCTATACTTGAAAGTCTCGGACTGACCTGAGTATTATATAAATAATAAATGAGTCAGACTATATCTAAATCCAATATGGGTACATATCAATAAGCATGGTAATAATAAGCTAAGTACGAATACTGTTAGTCCCTGAGGAGTTGGTTTTGATGACAACAACCTCAGAATAGATTATAAAATATAAATACTAACATTAAAAGTTTAGATATATATGTATATGCAGGATCTAACCATGCAGGTATCAAGAATGAAGACTGTACAGTATAGAGATTCAAGATAAAGAGATAGAAGACTCATGAGTATCAAGATTATCAAGAGTTCAAGAGTTCAAGGTTAAGTTTGTTTTATTAGGAATATTTGTTAAAACTCGTAGAAAAGCACTGGCATCTTAATATCCAATTTATTCGTGGAATGGAATCCACTTCGAGCCCGTTAAAGGGATGGAACCCTAAGTAGGATGGAACCTACGAAAATCTAGTGGGACATTGTTTTGTATCCACTAATTTTAATTCAAATTATTTTACAAAATTATCTTGTTTTCAAAATGATTTCAAAACTTTCCTTTTAAAAGATTCAAAACTCTCTGTCCTGATTTTAAATAATTTTAGCCTCAAAAACATCTTTATTTTCAGAGTCAAATTACTCCTGATTTTAAACTATCTTTTCAAATAATATATTTAACTTTTAAATATTTATACTTAGATTTAAATATAAAATTATAGTTAAATTATGTATATATTGTTCTTTATATTTACTTATGTATTTCAACTATATTCAAGTATATTTATAAAGTTTAAAATAATTTTAATATAAAATAGAGGTTATTTTCAAAGAAAATCAAAACACCAAAAATCCCTTTGGGATGTCGACATACCCATATACCCTATGTCGACATAGTGTCAGTTGGCTTCAAAATTCAAATTTCAAAAGAAGTGTCTATTCGCCATAACTCTTCACGAATGGACATGACTGTTGTTCTTCTATAAATAGGGGTCAGTTTCAACGAATTTTATATCATATTTTTCTGGTTTTCACTCCTCTTCTTCTTCCACATTTCTCAATACAAAATCATACCATTACTCTACCGAAATCAACATCGAATCATACTCGATTATTTCTAGTGTGATTCTCCATCACTATCTCTATAAGATCCAAGTGCTAATCTGAGTTATAGACTTCTTTGTAATCAATCGAGCGAGAAAAGGTGTAATTGTAGGCTTGAAAATCAATTGAGCGAGAAAAGGTGTGATTGTAGCCTTGGAAATCAATTGGGTGAACTTGTTGCCCTGGAAATCAAGTATCTCTACCCAGAGGATTGTTATTCTAGAGGGTGTACCTCGTAGCCTTGAAACCGAGGGTTGTAATTGTTGAATTGGCTTTGAAAGGAAATCTGTACTTAGTTGTGCGGGACTGGATGTAAGGTAACTCCGAACCAGTATAAAATCCGGTGTGTTCTTTCCTTTACTGCTTTTACTTTATATTTGCATCTGTGTTTGATTCTGTGTTCATATCTGTGTCTGATTAGTGTATACATTGTTAACAAATTAAGATAAACTCAAAAAGATTAATAGATTTCTTAAAACACTATTCACCCCCCTCTAGTGTTAATTCTAGCCTTAAGATCCTTAATCCGCATTTCTCACATTTGGTATCAGAGCTTTGTTTTCAAAAGTTTCATAATCTGAATTTTGAAAAGTTTTAAAATGGCTACTAACACTAGTACTGCTATTTCCACCAACACTAGTTCATTTGTAGAAGGTCAGTCTACTGCCAGACCACCACTTTTTAATGGCAGTAACTATGCTTATTGGGCATGTAGGATGAAAATATATTTACAATCTGTAGGATTAGAAACATGGAATATCACACAAACTGAATATTCTAAACCCACAACTAATTTTGCACAGTGGACCACTGAGCAAAAGACCGTTGCACAAAATAATTCAAAAGCAATGAATATTCTGTTTTGTTCACTTGAAAGAAAAGAATTTAATAGAGTGTCAGTTTGTAAGTCTGCATATGAAATCTGGAAAACTTTGCAAGTAACTCACGAAGGAACAAGCAAAGTTAAACAGACTAAAATTTCCATGCTCACAAATCAGTTTCAGTTATTTAAAATGAATACTAATGAGTCTATTTCAGATATGTATAGTCGATTTCAAGATATTGTGCATTCTTTAATATCTTTGGGAAAGGAATTTTCAGAAGAAGATCAAGTCAGAAATTTTTTGAATTCTCTCACTCCAAAATGGGATCAAAAGACACTTGCGATTGAAGAGGCAAATGACATCAGTACTTTAAAGATAGAAGAATTGATTGGAAATCTAATGTCATTTGAAGTTCAAATGATCGGGAGAAGAGAAAGCAAAGCATCTGAGAAGAAATACATGGCATTCAATGCATTAACCGATGGATCAGATTCAAACAGTGATAATGATGAAGAGATAGCATTTATGACAAGGAATTTTCGGAAATTTCTGAAATACAGAAAGATGAATAATCTCAAGAGAAACAACTTTAAGAATTCCGGTAATCAGACTACAGTACCAAACTTTGTCAAATGCTTCAATTGTGACGAACCAGGTCATATCAAAAGAGACTGTCCGTATCCAGATAGGCAGAATCCTCCTATGAACAATGAACCAGCAAAGAAACGGAAGCATGCATTTACTGCTACTCTAGATGACTCGGACTCGTCCTCAAGTGATGATCAAAAGACGGATAATTCGAATTTGTGTTTCACTGCAGTTCACGACTCCGACGAATTCAAAGAAATGGATTCAGAAAAAGGTACACATTTACAATACAATTGGTTGAAATTGCTTGCATAGAATTAGTTGCTTGATTGTTTGATTGATTGATTTTGAATTGATATGTTGTTTGAATTTTAAAATTTATTTTCTATTTTTACTATTATTTTAGTATTTTATTATTATTTTTATTATTTTTGACACATTCTGAAATATATTATAAGTATAATAATATTTCAGAAATATAGACATTAATAATAATATTTATATATATATGTATATTAGATAACTTAGGAAAATCATGTCATGAAAATTCAAAGGCACATGTCGACATGGCCCCTACCACGATGTCGACATGCCTACCTGAATTTGAATTTCAAATTTTGAATTCAAATGTTTGAATTTCCCTCCACCTAATTTTCACTTCATTTATTTCTCTGAAAAGATACCTTTTGACCAGAGAATATGTCCTTTGAAAGTCTATTTATTCACTATCTTTTATCATATCTTTTCACTTTCATTTTCAAATTCAAACTCTCTCTTCATATCCTCAAGCTCTCTACTCTCTACTCTAATGGCTTCTTCAAGCAACCCCTCAACCATGAGAATTTCCAAAAAAATCAAAGAGCAATTACTCAATGATCCGGAGGCAATTAAAGCATACATCAATTATGCTAATTATGCCAAAGTCCATCCCGAAAAATTTTCTATTTTTTAAGATTTTTCTTCTTATGAAATTGATTCTCTTTTTGCAAACAATGGTGTTTTAAGTCTTATTGACTCATCTCAAAATGATTTTGTTTGCTATCCCAATCTTGTCAAAATCTTCTATGCTAATTTAAACTGTGGTTTTTATAATGGAAATGAGAATGAAATTTGGAGTAGTGTCAAAGGCACTCCAATTGTTTTAAATTGTGATCTTTTGGGTACCATTCTTAATTGCAAAAGCACGGGAATGGATCTTTCTTGTTTTAAAATCGATGAACATGATCGTGAGACATTTCATCATATTTTTGAAGGAGATGAAAACTTTGAATTTAAAAACCGAAACTTTCGTCTTAAAGCAAGGATTGTCAATCTTCTCTTACAACATACTTTGACCCCAAGATCGGTAAATTTTAACAATCCTACCTCAAAAGTGTGCAAAGCACTTTTTGCTATTTTCGGAAACTATGATATCGATTGGGCGCAAGTTATTTTGGATGAACTTCGTCCTAAAAATTTTGAAATGGGAGAAAACACTTTATATCATGGAATTTACCTTACTCGGATTTTCAACTATTTTGGAGTGGATTTCAAAGGTGAAGAATTTGTCTCTAGAAAAGTTTTTAATATTTCAAACATTTCTCTCATGAAAATCCCATATGTTTTTCAACCTTATGAGACTCTTACCGAAAAGGAAGAGCGTTTGGCTCATGAAGAAATGGAAGAGGAAGAAGAAGAAGAAAGGGATGAAATGGAAATAGAAGAAGAAGAAGGTGAAACATCCTTAGAAAGTATTGAATATCCTTCCAATCCATCCAACAAAACCCTTCTCAAAAACCAAAAGATAATTGTGGAGAATCAACGGATTTTAAAACGATCCGTTAGTAAGAAGTTGGATAACATGTCTTCAAAGATGAACAAGTTCTTTTCAAAAGTCAGCAAGAAACTTGGATTATCTTCATCATCTTCATCCTCTAACTAGTTTTATCTTTTAGTATCTCATTGTATTTGTCTTAGTTTGTTTTATTTCGAATGTTTGTGTAATTCTTTATGTTTAATCATTGTATTATCCTATTATGCAATGAAATTGAATTTCCTTCCTGTCATCCAGCTATTTTATATCTTGAATAAATGTTAGTATAGTATAGAAATATATATACATCATTATTCACAATATAAAATTATCATCAAAATTCACTATAGTATGTCGACATACCCCTCTAGAGCATGTCGACATGTACTGGTCAGAAGTGATTATTGATTTTGAAATTGAAATTGGAATAACTACCAAATGTCTATTCATTTCAAACGAATTTCTACACCTATATATACCCTTTTCTTCCAGAAATCTTCACTGAAATTTATTTTCCATTCTCTATATCCTTCATTTCTTTCTCTAATTCAATTATGGCCAATCCTATTCACAATCTATCTGAAAATCTTGAAGAAACACTCAATTCATTCAAGAACTCTATCATCCTCCGTAATCAACATCACTTAGAATTGATTCAAATGCAGATGATCAAGGAACAAGATAAACACTTCGATGCAATTCGTTGGATGATCTCCTCCCTACACAAGGATGATAATGAAGCACATCCTCCCGTTTCTCTATCTGTTGATAATGAGAATTGAGATGCCATTAAACAAGACCCTATCTTTGGAGAAGAAGGATGGGTTGATGTTCCTCGTAACGTTTAATTTTCTTTCTTTGTTTGATTTGTCTGAATTAATTTGTTTGATTTAATTTAGTTTGATTTGATACTTTGTGTGGATTGATTTTATTTGGCTTGAAGATTGGTGTGTGAAACATATATATATATATACACACTGAAATGAATATAGTATTTAATTAAGTTATTATGCTCATAAGTATCATTATTTCTTAATCTATATATTATATATTCCATTGTATATCTTATCAATGCAGGTACTAAAGTCCAAGAGTAAGGGGGAGTAAATTTTTGTTGATGGCAAAGGGGGAGAAATATAAAATAGGGTAGTTAGGCATAGATTAAGGGGGAGTTGTTAGTTTTAGGAGGAGTTATTAGGATAGGAGGAATATTTTATAAATAAAGGTTGTCATCATCAAAAAGGGGGAGATTGTTAGTCCCTGAGGAGTTGGTTTTGATGACAACAACCTTAGAATAGATTATAAAATATAAATACTAACATTACAAGTTTTGATATATATGTATATGCAGGATCTAACCATGCAGGTATCAAGAATGAAGACTGTACAGTATAGAGATTCAAGATAAAGAGATAGAAGACTCATGAGTATCAAGATTATCAAGAGTTCAAGGTTAAGTTTGTTTTATTAGGAATATTTGTTAAAACTCGTAGAAAAGCACTGGCATCTTAATATCCAATTTATTCGTGGAATGGAATCCACTTCGAGCCCGTTAAAGGGATGGAACCCTAAGTAGGATGGAACCTACGAAAATCTAGTGGGACATTGTTTTGTATCCACTAATTTTAATTCAAATGATTTTACAAAATTATCTTGTTTTCAAAATGATTTCAAAACTTTCCTTTTAAAAGATTCAAAACTCTCTGTCCTGATTTTAAATAATTTTAGCCTAAAAAGCATCTTTATTTTCAGAGTCAAATTACTCCTGATTTTAAACTATCTTTTCAAATAATATATTTAACTTTTAAATATTTATACTTAGATTTAAATATAAAATTATAGTTAAATTATGTATATATTGTTCTTTATAATTACTTATGTATTTCAACTATATTCAAGTATATTTATAAAGTTTAAAATAATTTTAATATAAAATAGAGGTTATTTTCAAAGAAAATCAAAACACCAAAAATCCCTTTGGGATGTCGACATACCCATATACCCCATGTCGACATAGTGTCAGTTGGCTTCAAAATTCAAATTTCAAAAGAAGTGTCTATTCGCCATAACTCTTCACGAATGGACATGGCTGTTGTTCTTCTATAAATAGGGGTCAGTTTCAATGAATTTTATATCATATTTTTCTGGTTTTCACTCCTCTTCTTCTTCCACATTTCTGAATACAAAATCATACCATTACTCTGCCGAAATCAACATCGAATCATACTCGATTATTTCTAGTGTGATTCTCCATCACTATCTCTACAAGATCCAAGTGCTAATCTGAGTTATAGACTTCTTTATAATCAATCGAGCGAGAAAAGGTGTAATTGTAGCTTTGAAAATCAATTGAGCGAGAAAAGGTGTGATTGTAGCCTTGGAAATCAATTGGGTGAACTTGTTGCCCCAGAAATCAAGTATCTCTACCCAGAGGATTGTTATTCTAGAGGGTGTACCTCATAGCCTTGAAACCGAGGGTTGTAATTGTTGAATTGGCTTTGAAAGGAAATCCGTACTTAGTTGTGCGGGACTGGATGTAGGGTAACTCCGAACCAGTATAAAATCCGGTGTGTTCTTTCCTTTACTGCTTTTACTTTATATTTGCATCTGTGTTTGATTCTGTGTTCATATCTGTGTCTGATTAGTGTATACATTGTTAACAAATTAAGATAAACTCAAAAAGATTAACAGATTTCTTAAAACACTATTCACCCCCCCTCTAGTGTTAATTCTAGCCTTAAGATCCTTAATCCGCATTTCTCACATATACGACACAATGCTCATCCATCACGAACATCACAATAATATACGATGCCACACATTCCTAAATAACACCTAATGAATACATACAAACACGTAAGAATCATGACATCCATAATTCGGGTGATGACAATCAAATCCATTGAAATCTTAAAGTACCATGGATAAGCTCGCAGCGTATCCATAAATACACACTAAAATAATGAATCCAGAATCAAGCCCAATCCAAGGGTCAACAATTCCGAAATTATCAGTCTTGACTTGTAGTCTCAATGAAATAGCGAAGACTTCTGACTGTCAAGTCTAAAAAATATAAATGAAGAAGGCATAATCCCAAATAAATAATCAGAACATTAATCTCGACTTAAAGCCCTAATGGAAGCAATAGCTTCTGACTGCTAAGTCATAGAAAATAATTAACGAAATATGAAACCCAATTAGACGAAATCCAAACTGGATACAAAAATAAATATCCAAGAATAGTATCTTGACTTTCAGTCCTAATGGAAGTAAAACCTTTCGACCATTAGTCTAGGAGATAGCTAGAAACAGGAATCCCAAATAAAACACAATACAAAAAAATATCGAAAGCAATATCAAATAATTATCTCGACCTATAATCCTAATGGAAGAGATAACTTCCAACTGTTGGACACATAGAGATATTCAAAAATATAAACTCAAGTCAATACCAAAGCCAATAAAAAAATCAATATACAAAAGTATACATCTCGACCCCTAGTCCTTGAAACTCTCGACTGAATGGTCCTAGGAGATAGAAACATGGATCAAACAAAAAGGAGATCTCTCAGCCATACGCTCTTATGAGAGAATGTCAGAGAAGCTCGCAGCTTGTCTCTAATGTCATAAATAGACAACACGTAGCTGTCTCGGGTTAGGGTATCTCAATTGACAAACGAAAATGCAACAGATCTCCAATGCCAGTAATGATCATCTCTATTGAGGTGATAATATCAAATATCTCAAATATAATGGATCTACGTAAGTCATCAGATGGAAGACTGACATACCATAGCACAACTATAGGAGACGCTAATAACCAGAGCCAGTTTCCTACAGTCCCTTAGTTACTCCTTAAATTGTGACACCTGTATCCATCGCATGTCATAAACACGTTGTCGAACTACATCAAGCATTGGCCAAAACTCCTACTTTCCCTTGGTAGTGGAGTGTTGATCCTTAAGTGACATCAAGGCAATGGATCTAATAAGAGAAATAACTCTCAGCTTATAAACACAACAAGGTGACATCACGTGTTTGGGGAGCGACCCCGAAATCAGGACTGCTAGGATGGATAACTAGCCTATCTGGTGGGTCTAATTCACGCACTCACCATAGTGGCGTGAACCCTATGATTCCCAATAAATACTCTCGACCATATAAGTCGTAATGAGAGCAATAACAAGTACTCTCGACTCCAAAAGTCCTAATGAGAGCTTCACAATATAATAATTCCTTGACTACTTACCCTAAGAGTAAATAATAATATACATTGCTAGTTAGTCCTAAGAGGATAAATCTATAAATCATAACATATCTCTAGCTTATAGCCCGTAAAGTAATAGAACTCTCTACTACTTAACTTTAAGGAGTTGCCTCTAGACGATATCATTATTTCCTAACCCATCTCCAAAATATAAGTGACATCTACCCACCAATAGTGATCGAAGAGTATTACTTGAGTGTCCCACACCACTCAGTATCACTCAATCATTTACTTGAAGTTAGTAAACTACACTCGTCAAACAATGAATAATCTATCATATGAGTCAATAAAATAACCAGAAAAATATTACCGAGCGTGCCATACCACCCGGTACTACTAATCCTTTATTCAATATACTCATTATATAGAATCAAATCACAACACAAATCATAAATTCTTATCATATAGAATTTCTCCTAAGATCCAGTAAATCAATTTCAAACCATTATATATATATATGAACAGGGATTTATATTTTAATACACTCAAAACCGTTCGAAAATATTTCATAATTGCTATATCTTCAAAATAAGGTATATACAAATAAGTTACCTTTTCAAAAATATCTCTAGAATCTTATTTATTAACCACTCGATTTAGAAAATAAATTACTTTTCGAAAATATTATTTAAACCTTTCAATTACATAAAGTCATCAAATAGAATTACTTCGAACCAATAAATATATATAAAAAAGGGAATTTACTTTAAATCTCTTAAAATAAATTTTTATAATCAAAAATCCCCTTTTTAGATTCCTATTTAATCCTTTTTATTAAATATTCGATTTGTAAAAGAATATCTTTTTTTGATATATTATTAAAAATCCCTTATTTACATTTTTAAAAGTTCCATACACTCTAATATATTGAAAAATCTCTAATTTTATTTTTAATACCTTTTATATCTAAACAACTTTCAATAAATCGTTTTATTTTTGGAACCACTTTTGTTTATTTAAAAATATACATCTATTTAATTTTAAAACACTAAAAATAATTTTCTAAATCTTCATATAAACTTTTAGAAACACGAAACATCTAATAAGTTGTATATATATATATCTCGACAATCAGCCCTAGTGAGAGAAGCAAGCTCTCGACTGCATAGCCCTAAGAGAAATAAAATATACAAATCAAAAATGCAATCGGACAACATCTCCTTTGCATTTTGGACCATCCAACATACTCAAATCAGATAACAAATCCAAATTCAAATCCAATATCCCAACAATCAATCAAATAATCCTAAACAAGCATCTCAACCAAATAATTCAACCAATGCATAGGATAATTGTCTATCAATCAATTTAATTAATGCTCCCAATCCATTCAACCAAGCGATCCAAGCAATATTTAAGATATATGTGTGTGTAGCAGGAAATGGAATAGATTTAGCGGTGAGTGAGAAAACTCACATCAAATGGTTGCTTTCGGAAGCTCCTTTGTTAATGCTTCAACTGCATTCCCTTAGCAACAACGTCATAAGAAAAAACTCCCAAATTAATGCACCTATGGTCACCAGCCCTCGCTCAGTCAACGCTGCCCATCGCCACCAATTGACATTACCGATACAATAATGCAGCACCTATAATTGTTGCTCCGAGCCTCCAGGTGCTACCATGTCCAAAAAGCCGATGCCTGCACAATCCAACCTCTAACAGCAGGTCTGCGCGCATAGCCACATTGCAACCTCCATTTCTCATGCCATGCCCTTGTCATCGCCTTCAATGTCGCATCTCCTCCATTGTTGTCGATGCACGACTGCATTGCCACTGTTCAGCTTAGGTTCGTGCTCGCAATCGCCCATTCCACCTGACGTCATCGATGCTGCCAAGTCGACAATGCATCATGCGTTTATTTTTCATTATCGGTTTCTCAGTTAGGGTTAGGGCAGAAGCAATTCCTAAAAGTCGGGTTCAATATTATGATTTTGGAATTAATTAGAAATTGGGAAAATAAGAATCTAGGCATTGGGTTTGGGCTTGCATATTGGGCTAATTTAGTTTAACTTACTTTGTTCAATAGTTTACTCATATTTATATTTAAATTGCTCCCTCGTTAATTTGTATTTAAATTTCTAATCTAATTTAATTTAGTTTACATTTCACCCCACAGAATATTTATACTGAAAACTTCATAAGTTTATTCAATTCAATACTTGCTTATTTATTTTTCACTATTTTAGTCACAAAACAACTATTTACACATATAAAAATATATTTTATATTCAATTAAAACAATTTATTCAATTATTTGAAAAGAATTCATAAATTTAATTCAATTTATTAAATCAAAATCTTTTATTAAATAGACTTCAATTAAATAAATATTAACTTTTAAAATAATAATTATCAAATATCGAATTCAAACAATTTTATTTAAATTTAAATTTATTTCTTTATATGGCTTAGAAAGCGGGGTTGTTATAGACATCCCCCTTAAGAAAATTGCGTCCTCGCAATTTCATAAGGGGAAATGTCATACACAACTCTTACCCTGTCTTTCTACGTGTTATACAAACTTTTAAAAGCTTACACAATCTTCTATATGGCTCTTTCACACACTTCACTTATCATATGTTATAGATTCATTCAATAATTTTCTATTTTCTACATACGATAACTTATGAAAATTTTTCTAAGTGTCAAATTATTTGGAAAATTTCAACAAAGTCTCATTTGTACGGAGAGCGTTCCGAAAAATCAAAACACAACACAAATATATGTACATCCCAATTAATGGGGCATTTCGAAACACGGGGAAACAATATAATATCACATAATATATCGATATAATGTAAAAACGTACCTTATTATTAGCATTTTAGCAATTTATTTCGCATTTATGCGAGCAAAAGCGAGCGAAATCACCACTAGAACTCCAAAGAAGCATCTTTAGTACCTATCTCAACTCAATTTTGGATATTAGCATCATATATGGAAGTATAATAAGTGTACATTTGTAAAATGTAAAAGAAATTGCAAATTTTATGTTTTAACCACATTCCGACTTGTTTTTATATGGCTAAATGGCTAAACCAAGTTATGCTTTCTAAAAGTAAGTTGTCACATTGTGAGTTATTTTTCCAAAATATCTTTCGGATTGCAAAAATGTGGAATATAACTCAAGTTATGAAGGATTTTCTAACTATATATATATACATAGTAGATTATTTTAACCATGTTCGCCGGTGCATCTTAGAATTTTGCATTTTTAGCATAGTAAATGATAAAATTTTGTGAAAGACTTAAAACCAAAGTTGTTACTTATTCCCATAGCTTTCCAATGATTATAAGACTGTTGAAAATGAACGAACTGTTGAAAAGATATGACTAAATGAGTTTTATGCTGTTTATGGAGTTGATATTTTTGAACAACAATGAAAGTTGTTTTTTTAAAACTCAAGTATCCACATGGTTCAGATATATTTTGGTAGACATCATGAAGTAGTGAAAAAATGCAGTTGCCCTCAACTATAAACTTTCATCAAGCAATTGGAAAAAAACATGTGTTAACATTAATGTAAAGCACAAACAACTGTACATCCCACATTCAAGAACTTGATGCTGAAATCCGAAATAAACCTTTTACATATCTACATTTCAAAGAATCTTAGTATGTCAGTGAACCATGCTTTGTTTATAAATATAAATATTAAAAGAAGTATATATGTTAATATCTAAATTTATATATGGTAAATCAAGGGTTTATATACAATTATAGTGGTTAGGATTCTACACCTCCCACTTATAAACTTATAGACACAGGCTGCTATGAAGACTAACATGTCAATATGTGTGAACCAAAACAAATGCATTGAAATTAACCAATTAACACAAGGTATACAAGCACTTATCAAATTAGTTTTATTTGTATTTTTTATATATATCCAAGTTTGCTTGTGCCGACTAAATTGTTCAAGTTTGTAAATTAATGAGACCATCAGGTCTAAACTGTTTGCTTTTGCCCTCGATTTAACACATGATTAATGGATACCATATTAACAACTATATATAATTATCAGATCACTTGGGATTGAGAGAAGGTTGATGATGGTGCTGATAATATTATTATCAAATCGACTTGTTTTGCAAAATAAGAAATTTTAATTTTCATTCAGACCTTATTATTGCTAGTTTTTTCCCCAAAACAAGGTATTATTTTTCCAAAGTGTTGTGTTGAAATGTCTCATTGGTGTTTATGGATCACTATCAATAACGCTGATCAGATGTATCGATCATAATTCATAAACCACTCTACGGACAAGCTAACACCAAAACAAGCTACAAAAATATTTCCAATCATTTTATACAATCAAATTTATATTATTTTTTTAAATAAATATATTTATTTTCAAAGTTCGTGAATACATCCAATTTTTCAATCATCAACAACAATGATAATTATCACACATCATCTATCGATAAAATCAAACAAACATTAATTCACCTCAACCACACACATATTTCTAAACAAATGAACAAACGCCTTTAGAGGAAAAATATCTGTCAATTTCCACTGCGAAACTCTAATCACTACTGGATCACTTCATTCATATTCAAGCCATGTAGAGGTTTATTCATCATCATTAATTCTGACACTACTTGTCGGACTAACTACTTCTACCTTCACAACCTTCATCAACTACTTTATATCTCATACAGAGATTTACACTTAGAAAAAGGTAGAAGAAGTATGCTATATTATATAATATAAGAAAACACAAATACGTCCCTAGATGATTACCCAAGTAATCATCATATACTCATACTATCCCTTTAATATAGGGTAACTACCGCTTACCCAATAGGGAACAAGGACTCTAAAGTCACTCTAAGATTAAGACTCATGTCATAAATAGTCTATATTGTTTTGAACCTGCTCTGATACCAACTATAATACCCCCATCTCAATACCCATACTATCTAAGAGTATTACAATGTAATACTGTCAGATAATACGAAGAATGAGGCTGTATGGGGTACACACGTTAATATTTCTTCGGGCTGACACCGTTACATGTCCTAAAAATATCTCATATAATACATCCATATGTACATAGTATCGACCCAAAGTAATGAACACGTTTGCCTCCAGGATAGAACAGTATACAATACATACAAATAAACACTGAGTCACAGATCGCACCAGAAAAATATAATACATAACAAATACAAGGTCTATCTCTCGACGATAGTATATCAAGTTCACAATGAAAGATCTCATAGCCATCTCAATACAAACAAATACAAGGAGACATCTAAATAAAATATACATAGATAACTCTAACACGATATAATATATATCCCATCTCTTTTAAAGCCCAATCCTTCCAAAACAACCAATGTCTCTGTACCTGAAAAGTCTCGGACTGACCCGAGTATTATATAAATAATAAACGGGTCATACTATATCGAAATCCAATATGGGTAGATAATAGTAAGCATGGTAATAAAAAGCAAAGTATAAATACGACACAATGCACATCTATCACGAACATCACAATATTATATGATGCCACACATTCTCAAATAGCAACCAATGAATACATACAAACAAGTAAGAATCATGACATCCATAATTCGGGTGATAACAATCATATCCATCAAAATCCCAAAGTACCATGGATAAGCTCGTAGCGTATCCGTATATCCACATTAACATAATGAATCCATAACCAAGCCAAATCCAAGGGTCAACAATTCCAAAAATATCAGTCTTGACTTGTTGTCCCATTGAAATAGTGAAGACTTCCGACTTTCAAGCCCTAAAAATACAAACGAAGAAGGCATAATCCCAAATAAAGAATCAAAACATCAAATATCAACATACATCCCTAATGGAAGCAATAGCTTTCGACTGCTAAGTCATAGAAAATAATTGAGTAAATATGAAACCCTACCAGATGAAATCCAAACCAGATACAAAAATCAATATCCAAGAATACTATCTCGACTTTCAGTCCTGATAGAAGTAAAATCTTCCAACCGTTAGTCCTTGAGAAAGCTAGAAACACGAATCCCAAATAAAACACAATTCAACAAAATATTGAAAGCAATATCCAAATAATTATCTCGACCTACAATCCTAATAGAAGAGATAACTTCCAACCATTAGACCCTTAGGGATATCCAAAAATATAAACTCAAATTAATACCAAAGCTAATCAAAAACTCAATTTACAAAATTATACATCTCGATCCCCAGTCCTTAGAGAGGTGAAACTCTCGACTAAATGGTTCTAGGAGATATAAACATAGATAAAAAAGAGTTCTCCCAACCATACGCTCATATGAGAGAATGATAGATAAACTCGCAGCTTGTCTCTAATGTCATAAATAGAAAACACGCACCTGTCTCGGGTTATGGTATCTCAATTGACAGACGGACACATAGCCGGTCTCTAATGTCCAGAATGATCGTCTCTGTTGAGGTGATAATATCAAATATCTCAAATATAATGGATCTACCAATTCATCAGATGGAAGACTGACGTACTACAACACAGCTCCAAGAAATTCTCATAACCGTAGTCTGTTTCCTATAGTCCCTTAGTTACTCCCACAATCGTGACACCTGTATCCATTGCATGTCATAGACACGCTGTCGGACTAAGCTAAGCATTGGCCATGACTCCACTTGCCGTTGGTAATGGACTGTTAGTCCTTAAGTGACGTTAGGGCAATGGCTCTAATAAGAGAAATAACACTCAACTTAAAGGGCAATGGCTCTAATAAGAGAAATAACACTCAACTTATAAATACAACAAGGTGACATCATGGATTCGGGGAGCGACCCCGAAATCATGACCGCTGGGATGGATAACTAGCCTATTTGGTGGGTTTAACTCACGTGCTCTCCATAGTTGCATGAACCCTATGACGTAGATTCCCAATAAATACTCTCGACCATATAAGTCCTAATGAGAGTAATAAAAAGTACTCTCAACTCCAAATGTCCTAATGAGAGCTTCATAATATAATAATTCCTCAACCACTTACCTTAAGAGTAAATAATAATATACACTGCTAGTTAGTCCTAAGAGGATAAATCTATAAATCACAGCATATCTCTGGCTTATAGCCCTTAGAGAGTAATAGAACTCTTGACTACTAAACTCTAAGGAGTCTCCCCTAGACGATATCATTATTTTCTAACCAATCTCCAAAATATAAGTGACATCTACTCACCAATAATAATCGAATAAGTATTACTTGAGTGTCCCATACCACTCAGTATCACTCGATCGTTTACTTGAAGTTAGTAAACTACACTCATTAAACAACAAATATTCTATAATATAAGTCAATAGAATAATCAAAAAAATATTATCGAGCGTCCTATACCACCCGGTACTACTAATATGTTTATTCAATATCCTCATTATGTAGAATCAAATCACAACACAAATCAAATATTCTTATCATATAGAATTTCTCCTAAGATCCAGTAAATCAATTTCAAACCATTAAATATATTACAAAAAGGGAATTATGCTTTAATACACTCAAAACCATTCGAAAATATTTCATAATTGGTTTATCTTCAAAATACGGTATATACAAATAAAATCCCTTTCCGAAAATATCTCTTGAATCTTATTTATTAACCACTTTATTTACGAAATAAATTACTTTTTGAAATATTATTAAAACCTTTCAATTAAATAAAGTCATCAAATAGAATAATTCCGAACCAATAAATATATATAAAAAGGGGAATATATTTTAAAACTCTTAAAATATATTTTTATAATCAAAATTCTCCTTTTCAAATTCCCTATTAATCTTTTTTATTAAATATTCAATTTACAAAAGAATATCTTCTTTTGATATATTATTAAATATCCTTTATTTACATTTCTAAAAGTTCCATACACTCCAATATATTGAAAAATCTCTGATTTTATTTTTAAATAAACTTTTATATCTAAAAAACTTTCAATAAATAATGTTATTTTGCAACCACTTTTGTTTATTTATAAATATACATCAATTTAGTTTTATAACACTAAAAATAATTTTCCAAATGTTCCTACAATCTTTTAGAAACATGAAACATCTAATAAGTTTTATATATATATCTCAACCTTCAGCCCTAGTGGGAGAAGTAAGCTCTCGACTGCATGACCTTAAGAGATATAAAATACAAAAATCAAAAATGCAATCGGATAGTATGTCCTTTGCATTTTGGACTATCCAACTTACACAAATCCCACAGCAAATCCAAATTCAAATCTAATATCCCAATAATGAATCAAATAATCCCAAACAAGCATCTCAACTAAATAATTCAACCAATACATAGGATAATTATCTATCAAGCAATTCAATTAATAATCTCAATCCGTTCAACCGAGCAATGCAAGATATTTTCGGGATATATGTGTGTGTGTATATACCAGTGAGTGAGAAAAATTACATCAAACGTTTGTTTGCCGATGTTCCTTTGTTAATGTTTCAGCCTGCATTCCCTTAGCAACAACGTCGTGAGCAGTAACTCCCAAATTGACGCACCTACGGTCACTAGCACTCGCTCAATCAAAGCTGCCCATCGCCACTGATTGGCATTATCGATACCACAACACAACACCTATAATTCCTACTCCAAACCTCCAGGTGCTACCACGCCCAAAAAGTCGATGCCTGCACAATCCAACCTCTAACAGCAGGTCTGTGCACATAGCCACATCACAACCTCCATTTCTCGTGCCATGCCCTCATCATCGCTTTTAATGTCATGACTCCTCCATTGCCGTCGACGCACGATCCCGTGCCACCATTCAGCCTAGGTCTGTGCTTGCAATCGCCCATTCCACCTGACGTCATCGATGCTGCCAAGGTCGACGATGCATCACGCGTTTTTTTTCACGATCGATTTCTCGGTTAGGGTTAGGGCAGAAGCAATTCCTAAAATTCTGGTTCAGTATTATGATTTTGGAATTAATTAGAAAATGAGAAAAGAAGAATCTAAGCATTGGGTTTGGGCTTGCATATTAGGCTAATTTAGTTTAACTTACTTTTCCCAATAGTTTACTCTTCTATATACCTTCATTAATTTGTATTTAAATTTCTAATCTAATGTAATTTAATTTACATTTCACTCCATAGAATATTTATACCTAGAACTACATAATTTTATTCAATTCAATACTTGCTTATTTATTTTTCACTATTTCAATCACGAAACAACAATTTACACTTATAAAAATATATTTTATATTCAATTAAAACAATTTAATCAATTATTTGAAAAGAATTCATAAATTCAATTCAAGTTATTAAATCAAAATCTTTTATTAAATATGTTTGCGCCAAAAATGGTCACAAACCCCAAGTATTGTGAAAGCACCAGTGTATGAATGTAAATCAGCAATATTCAGACACAAATCTCAGATCTAAGCTAGCAATAAACAACAATCCAGAAATAAACCACAAGAACACGAGATTTATAGTGGTTCGGCTATCTCCGGCCTACGTCCACTTCAATGATTTTTATCTTTTATTGATGTTCTTCACTGATTACAGATGATTACAGCAAATACAATGAATGAATTCGAGTATAACAGCAATGGAGAGAAGTAGAATTGAATCTGGTAGAGTCTGGACGTTCCTCAGCCAAAAAAGATCCCTTTTCGGTAGGCTTCAGGGGGCTATTTATAGGCGTAGGAGGCTGAGATCGCGCTCAAACTTCGGGATGTTTGATGTGTGTTTAGTGTTTGATGATAACAAAATATAAATATATCGTATTTTAGATGTGTTTACAGATTACACATACAGAAATAACAGAAATTTTATCAACACAGAATTTGAATTCAAACTGAAATTTTATTCAAACAATCTTTTATTACAAATTTTGAATGGTACAAATTCTGACTCACTATAACTGTACAATTTCTGAATACATCACAACTTGATTTTACAGTAACAGTCCTCACTACATCACTCATACACTCAGTTGTTTGTCTGCATTTGCACTGTCCAGTTCCAGTATCTGTCTTGCTTCCTGTGTACCTGTATAATTGACAAACTACAACAGTAATCTGAACAGAAACGAATTTAATTTGCAAAAATATAAAATTTGTTTTTAAAAGCTGTCTCAGATATATGGGTTAAACGTCAACATCTTTGATTGTGTAATATCTGTGCATATCAGTATTTATATCAGGGACAGTTATTTACGAGTGGCTGCAGTACACACGTATGCACGTGTGCACTGCCTCGCCAACTCGAGTGCACAAGGTCAAATCAATATAAGATTCGACACAGATGCAAATAGTCTCGATCAAAAGCAAGCATGTACAAGAGGCAACAGAATCCAAACTAGCATATGCAACTCACAAACCAAAACTGGACAGAGCAACATGATGAACTACTGACAACAATATCAAAAAATGCAACTCCAACATCAGAAACTACAGTTGCTACCAAGTGATGAAATGTGCACAGTGCCACCAAGCAACTGCTACATACAAAATGATCAACCAAGTTCAACAAGGCAAATGCATGCAGACAGTTCAATAGAGAAGTGCACAAGCATCACAAGGCTGAAGTCTACAAATTCAATCAAGTCTACACTGCAATCATGATCATTCAAAGACAGAAGCTACACTTATCATAGTGTAAACTGCAACTACAAAGGCTACAAACAAGTTAAAGCATCAATGTACACTGAAACAACATGCACAAACAAATGGTCAAGCTGCAAGTAAAATCAACCCAATGTCAACTCAGAGAACAAAAGCAAGTGCTCTGAACTAAAGCAAAATAAACATACATGTATGGTGTCAAGTGAATAGACACAGGCAAAGGCAGCAAGACAAGTGCAGACAAATATGATCACATTCAAAGCTATGTGATTTCAAGTTAAAGACCAGAGGGATATAAACAACTGTAGCAGTAAAGGCTAATGTCAGATGAAGCTCCCATCAGGATCACCAGTAAACAAGTCAAGGCAGTGAAGTGATTCAAGTCTAAAGTATAACTGCAAACAAGATCATAGTTTGAACTAAAAGCTACAACATAAATACATACAGTGGCAAGCTAACTGGCATATGAACAACTACAGAGGCAAGTCGAGATGAAATGGAAATTCACGAATACAATAATTGATCGAGATAAAAATTCTACTCCAAGTCAAATGAAAAAAAAATCAAGTGCGTATCTGTTGTTTTTGAAACAGTCAAACAAAATCAAAAGAGGAAAGTCAAAAATTCAAGTGCTGTATTTTTGAAATAGTCAAAGTTTAAAATTGGAAAGATTCGACTGTTTAAAATCAAAGAAGGATCGAACGTCACAAAAATAAAGCCGTGCATCAAAAGGATTTTCCAAAAATACAAAGATTAAAACAGGAAAGTCTCAACAATGTGAAGAGCACGCATATCAAATCAAACGTCTATATAAACAAACCCAATCATCATCGACTAGAGGCATCGAGTTCGAGCAAGCAAATCAGAAGAAACAAAAGGCAAATTATCACATACCGAAGTCGAACTCGATCAAACTTGAAGCAGCCGAAGCGAACTACAAGGAGTCAGACGATCGACAGAGCAACACATGAACGACCAGTAATCGATCAACCTTCAAGCAGCAGCTTCAAAGATTTCAGCCGAAGCCCTGATTAAAGAACGAAGCATCGAGAGGCCATAAACACAAAGCCTTAATTCCAGAATCAAGCGAAGAGAAGCTGAAGTCTCAATTCGCCAGAGTTTCAGAAAGCGAGGCCAAGCCCTAAATTTCTCAGATCGAAGAAAAATAATCACCGCCATTTTCTTTTCAGAGCAAAAAGGAACGAGTTAGAGAATAAAAGAAATAGGGCCAGCCGGTGTATTAGTTAGGGTTAAAGGGTTAATTAATTAAAGTTTTAAAAGGGTTTGATTTTAAAAAGGTTTTAAAAGCTTTTCTTTATTAGTTTTTTAAATTTTTTAAAAAGCTTTTAAATTTAGGATTTGAAAAATTTTGATTAATATTTTTCATTACTTTTAAATTTTCAAATCGAATTTTTATCGAGCAAAAAATTGTTTAATCAAGTCTATATTTAAATTTTTGCTTCGGTTTTAAATCAGCAGTTTGTTTTTTATTTTCAAATCAAAAGCAGGGTTAATCACCACCTAGGGTTTAGGTGTTGTCAGATTGTCTAGTTAGAATTAGTTCAGTGAGAAGGGAGGCTGCGAGTATGCAAAGCTCTATAGGCGGGAGCAGAGTTTGCGAGTAAACGAAACTCTATAGGCGGAGCAGGGTGTGCGAGTCTGTAGGAGTGTTTGTGAGCGGGAGCGAGTGTCTGCGAGTCTGTCAGAGTGTTTGTAAGCGGGAGACTGTTTAATTCTAATAGAAATCTGGGAATGCAGCAGTAGGCAGGGGTTGCCGAAGCTGGGTAAATTTGTGTGTGATTTACTTTACTGCATATTTATTTATCTGCTGATTGCTTCCGCGTTTAATTTGAGAAAATTTGCGATAACCCTATTCACCCCCCCTCTAGGGTTAATCTAGATCCTACACGGGAGACTTCTTCTGGCACGTGAGGGGGCCCACGTGACCGACCCCACCAAGTTTCGACTCGATCTGCGATCGATACGAAGCAATTTCGTATCCATCAAGAAATGATCCAATCGAGCTGAAACTTGGCAGGATTGCTCTTTATCTTGTACGTAAGCTACTGTGAAAATTTCATTGCATTTGGATCAGGAATTTAGGAGATATGATCGATTCAATATTATGGTTCCGTGTATGCTATCGCGTTCGTATCCATCCTCCGCACCACTACACTTTGAATCGACCTAGGCACGTGAGCATGCGGTGATGTGGTGCGCGACTCTTGGATCGCTCCACCATTTGTGCCGAGTTGATCGAGTCGTTCCTAGGTTTTCACCTCGTTTGTATCGACACGTTCGCATCTTATGGACTGGGCTCTGTTTCGTTTCGATGAAGCTCTGTTCGCATTAATGACTGTATCGATATCTGGAACGCATCTTCGCATCGATCACTAAAGGGGGCACTGCTCGTATTGATTGGCTTTACCTTTGATCGTATCTATCTGCTGATCGATACGAACCAAAGGTTCCTATTGATCGATACGAACGATGATTCATGATTTATGGGGATCGATACGAAGGGAATCTAGGATCGATGCGACAAAATTCACACGTCATCGATACGAACAGGTGGTCTTGATCGATTCGAACATGAGGATGCGAACAAGATGGGGTTCATTTTGATCGATTCGATACGAACCGAGGTTCACTTTGATTGATGTAAACCTGATGGATTCGAACTACACAAAACTGGATGGGTTCGAACACACTGAGGCGATGCCATTTCGATGGATACGAACCTGATGGATTCGAATAAGGCATCACCTCAGCTCTATGATG
Organism: Allium fistulosum; assembly: GCA_030737815.1. NCBI lineage: Eukaryota > Viridiplantae > Streptophyta > Magnoliopsida > Asparagales > Amaryllidaceae > Allium > Allium fistulosum. The sequence goes on along the minus strand of CM060903.1, from coordinate 705,023,550 downwards.
GATACGAACAACATATTTTACCTAACTTGTATCGATCATATCTCACTCATACGAACTCCGATTAACCTGAAACTCGGAGCACTGGCTTCTATGGCTTTGCTTGTCATGTCTTGTCAGTTGTAGCCCAATCCGGACCCGGACAAAATTTATCGATTTCCATGGTCATCTTGAGACGCATAGTGGAAATTCATGAGTTATCATCGATTTTCAGTCAGTTTTGGGTATCTCAGCTTTGCCAAAAGGTGGGATAACAAAATAGACTTCAATTAAACAAATATTTACTTTTAAAATAATAATTATCAAATATCGGATTCAAACAATTTTATTTTAATTTAAATTTGTTTATTTAAACGGCGTAGAAAGCGGAGTTGTTACATAATATACCTGTATAGAGTGCTGTGGAGGTACCTGACCACTGCAGGACGGTAGTCAATAGTGTAAAGTAACAAAAATCAAAGCAAAGAACCTGTGGAACAACTCAAAGTGCACAGACAAAATACAATATAATAACATAGATGTAAAACATGTGGGACAATGATATAATCAAATGAACTATAAATAAGAACATCGAAGTGGAACAGGTTCACAGATTATACAAAAGCCAAAATAACAGAGTTTTTACATCCAAAATCTCCAAAATAAACTCTATAACCGTCTCAAAGATAATACAATACCGGTATAGCTCCACAGTACTACACAATAAAATATAAGCAATAGTAAGCTCCAAATATAGATATATGAGAGCCCAGCCTCCTGCTCGTACCGTACAACTTCATGACCTATCTAGACCTGTTATCCTTAATCTACCCATTTAAGAGTACCCGGGATAATAACAAAAAAGGCATAAAACCTAGGGTTAGATAACAGTATGGTGTGAGTGATAAATCATCTCAAAAATACTATAAAACAGTATATAGTAAACATGACCAAACAGTATGAAGGACCATATCGGACTTGTCAATGCATCCAAAGAGTTAGCGTCGATATATGCTAATCTACTATCGTCTCCATATAAGTGTAATATGCTTGAAGTACAATGTCTAGTGTTATGCATATGGTCAAAAATGCCTACATCGTGTAACATCCTAAAGTAACAAACAACCATGATAAACATAGCATCAATCAAACAATCCTCACCATCACTCATATACGTTAGATATATGATAATTCGTATGGCATAATTGCAAATCAAGAACCCAATCAAAATCTCGATTTCATTGGTGCTCGAATCCATGCCTCTCCAAAAGGCTAGGAACCAGGCTCAAAATCGCAAAAGCCCAGGGTAATCTACTATCGCAAGATCTAGACACGATTGCAAATCCATGTGGGCGTCCCCACATACCCCTTCTTTACGACAACACTAGAAACCTCCAAGTTATCAACGATCCTTTTGCACACGTCTCCACAATGGAACTCAATCGTTATTCCATCATAACTATTTCCACAATAGGACATAGCTGTAAATCCTACTCGTAAGCCCCCATCGTTAAACTTGCCCTTGTGGATCACCGTCACGACTCCCATCGCTATGTCACCATCTTTGAAACACCTCTAGACATTCATCATAAGTTGTAGAGCCATCGTATTAAGGTCCTGAAGTCATCATCATCATCATTGGCGTCGTCATGTCAAAGCGTTACGCTATCGCTTCACTAATCGCCACACGAGATCCAAGGTCATCCTGGGTTATTTGGAGTTGCTTACTTCACTCCACATCCAAAAGAACTGGGAAACATGCCATGAAGAAATCCCTAAAGTATCGCTATGCCATGACAAAAATCCTCTAACCTCCATTCTTTATTCGGTTATAACCGAGCCAAGCCCGAACTGACACTCCCCATGACTCGAAGCAACCCAAAAAGCCAAACAACAAATCATTCCGGTGCCGACCGAAGTTTTCCCTCCAAACCACCGAGCAAGACACGAAGTACCCAACAACCCCAAACATGAATTCTTGCTTAAGCTCGAACCACGTCTCCCCAGAACCAAACTCGAAGCACACATTGGACAGGAAATCCTATCCGGTCCCCAAACGTGGTGCCAAAGTGAGAGCCTCCATAGTTGAACCAAAGTGAGACCCGAGCCAACCAATGCCAAACCAAGCACAATCAAACCAAAATACCATAGTATCCCCAAATCATGAATTTCGCATCAATTTCACCGCTATGCTCCGTTCTTTGACCCATATGTGTTCTGTATGCAACGATATAACTCTCAACAACCTCGAGTCAATCCGTCAAAGCCCAATTTCACGGTTCCTAACTCTAATTTGCTCTTCGATAAGCATTTTCAATCGTACAAGCATACAAGAAAATACCATACATGCACCAAACAACATCCAAACATGCAATCATACAACAATTCATGGAAATCACCCTATAATATGTCTCTAACATAGCCTAACATTTATCAAGGCAACCATACATCAAATTAATATGATTAGAACATAAAATATTTTTATTTCATTTTTACTTTAGATTTCACTTGATGCAGTCCCAAAACATGATTTTGACTTTCAAAATGAGTTTAAAACATGCCAAAACCTATAGATACATATATAATAAGATAAGAGATGAAAAATCACTCACCGAAACCTCACAAATCCAAGTTTTGCTCACAAATCAAGGCAAATCCAAAAATCAACAGCCAAGCCCTAAGATTTCTTCCCAAAAAATGTGGATTTGAAGATTTTTAATGAATCACCTTGCTAATCTGCCTTTAATCTTTGATTTAGACTTGATTTAAAGGAGAAAAGAGAAGGTTTTGAGTGGAGAATGAGATAATGGAAGCTTAGATCAATTTGAGAAGTGGTAAAAATGATTTAAAGACGATTGTTCAGCCTGTTATAGCCTCCAAACCCAAAATAGGTTAGTGGGCTTACTCCCAAACCTCATTAATTACCCACTAAGATGCTCCAAAAACTTCCAATATTCAAACATCCATATCTCCTAGCCAGAAAGTCCAAATCGCCATTATAACCACTCTACGGAAAGAGAAACTATCATGTCTTTCCAATAGAAGTGATCTCAGATGCTAGTTCAGCTTCCATCAAAAGTTATAGCTATTACAAATTTTAAGGGGTATAATTGTCCGAAAAAGTACTAAAGTTTGAAAATGTCACTAGTAGGCATTTTCCAAAGTTATAGAATCATACGACCTCATATGAATTTAAAATTAATTTTTTATGATCGTCTGATATATAAAATACAGATCATTACACAAGGCAAGGGCAAGAGAAGGCAAAAAGTCATCTAAATTATGGTGGCTTGGGCTTACTTTTATAAGGAGAACTAAAGGAAAATATCTTTCTCTCCTACTAGGTTAAACCAAGATCCCCTCTTTTGCTCTCTTTATGGCTGACCCCAGACCAGGTCTTTATTGGACCAAATCAACCAAAAATCCATCAGTAATTAATGTTATTTAAATCCATTTGAAATGTATATCGATATCATATATCGATACACACACATATAATTTTTATATATGCACCCAATTAATTACTAACAATACCCAGAACATTTTTTGTGGCTACCCCATTTACTAAATACACCCCACACATCAAACATAATAATAACTAATATTTCTTAAATGTTAATTAATTTAATCAATTTATAACTATTATATTCTAATTAAATCTGATGATGTTTCGAATACCGAATAGATTCAGTTATGTAACTCACATGTGTGAATTTAGTAACCATTTATATTTGAACAATTCACATATCAATTTTCATACATCACCTTAGCTAGTATGACAGCATGGCCGAACTCATCATTTACAGATCTCATTGGGAAAGTCCAATTTTTTAATTTTATAGCGATACCCATTAGTAATAATTATCTACACACGTTCTCTTCATTAAAACTATATCACTTTTGGATGTATAGAATTTGGTTGTTGTCAAAATTCCATTATTATCCATCTTCCACTCGATTAGTCTATGAACAACATCATTGTTTCAATAATAATATTTATTATCAGCCGCACTACTCTAGCCAGAGATTTTGACTTTCAGTTGATTATAGTCGAGTGTGATACTAATCAAATACAACCAAGGAGACAAATTCTCTATTGGATAGCATTTTACTTTCAATGCTTCAACTCGGTCCCAACTACAATCGCTCGATAGATGCCATAATTATTATCAAAGTGGAGTGTCTACATTGGATTCAACAGTATTCTCAAGTTGAGATAAATGTGTACATCGGAAATATCAACCGAGATCTTGATTCGATTTCCCTCGAAACGAAACAAAAAATCTTGGTGTAAATCTCATTTCAAATATATTGGCCAAGATATGGCAATATCGGCTGATATATCGACCGAGATGAGGTATTGAAATATCGGTCGAGATTTTGTTTTTTTTGATGCGCTAAAATTTAAGCCCGTACCCGACCCAAAACAATAATTAAAAAATTTGAAGCATGGCTGCTATAAGCTCTTGCTATTTCAATAGTTAACCCCCTCCTCTTTTAGTTGCTAAAATTAACCCTAAAAAAATTTCCTAAATTGAACAACCCTACACGCGACATCTGAATCACATTCCGAGTCACTTGAGGAATATCCTTTTAAGATATATTATTGACTCTCTTTGCTAATTAGCTTGTAACAGTAAAAGCCTGGTTTTATTTTGGTTTACCATTATGCTCTTTTTGTGTAATTTATATGTAAATAGAAGAGTTGAAAAAAATCATGTTTAATCTTTAATGTTTTATGTACATTTTGCATATTATATGACTATATCAAGTTTGTATATATTCTACAATATTTTGCATTTTCATGTTCATCCTTTGTTTTCATGCATGTTACTTACAAATATATGTGTTTTATGTTCTACTTCTGCGTCATTGTTTAATGTTTGGATCTTTTCTATATTCTATGTCGAACAATAATTCATGTTCATGGATCATGAGTTGTAAGCTATAATATATTTGTATTGTGTTATTCTGTTAGTTTAAGCATATTATGACTTATGAATATGAATGTTCTTTCGTAAATTAATAATAATGGAGTGATCTTGCAAATCAAGTTTAAGTTATTATTTTTATGGTAGCATTCATAAAAATTATTGTATAAGAATATCAATTTTTAACATATCATTTATCCCGAGATGGTTTTGAGATGAGCTTTAAGACCCGAGATGGAACTTTGAGACAAACACCGAAGATAGACTCATCTCACCTGAGATCTCCCTCGATATGAGATCGAGTCTCTAAAATATCCGAGACAAAACATGACCGAAATTCGAGATTTAAAACCTTGATTGTGTAACATCGCCACTTTGAGATTTCCCATTTGACCCTTGTTTTTATTAACCAATAGGAAACTCTCGCACAAGTCATTCCATATTGACATAAGAAATACAAGTATGTAACCCTTTGTTGTATCGCTAGCAGCCAGGAGTAATACATTACCTAATATTTGGGGACCATAATGTACTCCGGTCTTAATAAATGTATCGGTATCCTTTCTAAAACATCTTGATTAAGAATATTTAAAATAATATGTTATTCTATATTATGATAATTTTCTCATGATTACAAATATTTGTTATTATTATCACATAAGATATTATTTAAGAATTTTCTAATTAATATACCTTAGATTAATCACTTTATTTATATCACAATATGACAAGTATGTAATGGAAATTAAATACATTATTATGAATAAAATTGATCACAGAGTTAGATAATATACAATAAATTACATTATTTCCTCTATAACATACCCTTAACTCTATAACCTCCTACTTGCATTTGGGGCCAATTATGGATTTGTAATCCCATTCCTTTAATTAGTTTATTCAGAACCGATCTAGCTAGTCCCTTCGTGAATGGGTCAATTATATTGTCTATACTATTTACTCTTGTAATCATCACTTCTCCATTGCAAACAAACTCTCATATCAGATGGAACTATTAGAGTACGTGTCTTGATTTCTATAAGCTCTTGGTTCTTTTGCGATCTCATCATGGCATTGTTATCACATAAAAATGTTATAGGATTCTCAACATTTGGAGTCACCCCAAACTCAATCATAAATTTATGCATCCAGACCAATTTTTTAACTGCTTCGTTTATGGCAACGTACTCGGCCTTCATCGTCAAATCAGCTATAACTTCTTGCTTGGAACTTTTCTAGCTCATCGCCCCATTGTTTAATGTAAATACATAACTGAATATGGATTTATTGTTGTCGATATCACTTCGAACGCTTGAATCTGTATACCCATTCAAAAGGTGGTCTTCATTCTCATTTATTAGGAATAAGTCTTTAGTATTTTTCAAATACTTATGAATGCATTCACAACTGTCAAATGTTATTCTCCATGGTTTAATTGGTATCGACTTACGCATCCCATTGCATAAGCCACATCTGGTCTAGTACACACATAGTGTACATGATGGATCTGATTGCAGATTCATACAATATCTTCTTAATACGATCTTTCACTTCTTTAGTTTGAGGAGCCTCCTTTTTAGAAAGGACAATTCCAGGTTGCATCAGAATAATTCAATGCCCTAAATTCTCTGTGGTGAACTGTCTTAGTATGGTGTCTATGTACAAGAATTGGGAATAATCCTAGAAACCTTTTAGATCTATCTCTATAGATCCCTATACTAATTATATAAGTCACTTCTCCTAAATACTTCATCAATAAGTTTTGTAAAACCATGCTTTCACCGATTATAACAATGCAGTGTCATCGTTAATCAGGAGCAAATCCTCAACATAAAGGGAATTAACTCTATAGTACCTTGTTCCTTTTAGTATACACATGCTTCATCCATGTTTTGATAAAAAACCAAACTATTTGATTACTTTATCAAAACACTTATTCCAACTCCTTGAAGCTTGCTTAAGACCACACATTAATCTTAACAAACTAAAAGCTTTTCTCCCGCTTCGACTGACCTTGAAAACCTCGGGCTGTGGAATGTAACAATCTCTTCTAGATCAACATCTAGAAATGGCATCTTCATGTCCATTTACCATATTTCGTAATCATAGAACGTGATGGTAGCAAGTAGCATCCGAATGCACTTGAGCTGGTTATGCGTGAGTTCCATCATAATCAACATCTTGAATTAATAGAAACCTTTCACGACTAGTCTCGCTTTATAGGTCTCTGCCTTTCCGTCCGCATTTAATTTCTTTTTAAATATCCATTTGTATCCAAAGGGTTTTATCCCTTTGGCCGTATCGCATCATCCAAAGTCCATGCTTTGTTCATGTACATGGAATCCATCTTAGATTTCATAAATTGAATCCATAGTGTAGAGTGCTCAATTACTCTATAGTGCTTGTTGGAATGTGAGGGAAATGTCATCTTCTAAGACACAATCCTCTTTCTCACCATTCATAAGAAAACCGTAGTATCTCTTTGGTGTGTGAGATTCACTATTTGACCTTCCAATAGGTTATATTATTTCGTATATTGGTGAACTCGTTTCATTTACCAGCTCGGTTTCTATGTTAGTTTTTTATATCTCATCAAATCTACAACTTCATTGTTAATTTTTTTTGACAGAAACTCCTTTATAAAAATATAATTTGTCTAGAAATAATGATCTTTTGTTCCTCTATGTTATTGAAAATATATCCCATGGAATCTTTGGGATATCCTATAAAATTACACAATAATGATCTTTCCTCAAGCTTATTGGGTCCAACTTCTTAATGTAGGCATGACAACCCCACACCTTTAAATAATTGAGGTGGGGTTTCCTCCCATACTACATCTCATATGGTGTCTTAGACATAGATTTAGTAGGTATCAAATTCAATATATACGCTGTGGATTTTAACGCATATCCCCAACAGGAAAGAGGTAACTCAGCCTTACCTCATAGATCAAAAGATATATAATAGGGTTCGATTCCTTCATTCTAAAATACCAATGCGTTATGGAGTATAGGGTGGAGTGACCTAAGAGATAATCCCATTATCTTTTAAGTATTATTAGAGTTCTTGTCCAACATACTCATCTCCTCGATCAAATCGAAGTATTTTTATTTTATGGTTCGTTTAACTTTCAACCTCATCCTTATACTCATTAAATTTCTTATAGACACCGGATTTGTTCTTCACATGATATACATATCCTAGTCTTGAGAGATCATCAGTTCATGTTATGAAATATTGGAATTATCCTTAGCCACTATAAGCATCGGGCCATATATATAAGTATGCACGAGATCCAAGAGTTCATTAATTCTTGTGTTGCTCCTACTGCAGGTGTGCTTGGTCATTTTTCTTTTGAGACACGACTCATATGCGCCTAATGATTCATAGTCAAATGATAGAAGAAAACTTTGTGTAGTCTTTTATCACTTATGACCTAGCCTACAATGCCATAAATACATATCTTTATGTTAATAACTGAAGAATTATTGACAACACATATATGATTAAAGTTAAGTACATATTTTTCATTATCCAAAACACCATTGATGACATTATTTCCAACAAATAAAATGTTCATAATATTATTATTGAAACGAAAGCTAAACCCAGTCCAAGACAATCTAGATACGTATATAGTTCCATCAATAAAATTTCTAGCATAATAATATTATTCAAAACTAAATCAAATCCATTTGGAAAAACTAAATGATAATCTTCAACCGCAGTTGCAACTACTATAGTTCCATCAGCAACTCGAAGGCTCATTTCTCCTTTTGCAACATGCCGTCTATTCCTAAATTCCTGCAACGAATTACAGATATGAGTTTTAGATCTAGTATCTTAAACCCAAGAATATTTATTGATTGTAAAATAATTTTGAATCATAAACATACCTTTAGGAACTGAGAACATTCTTTCCTACTTCTCTTTTACCATTTTTAGATGATCCAGACAATTCACTTCTAATGCCCCATCTTATCAACGGTGACATCCAGCCTTATCATTAGTAGAAGCACCTTTACCTTTCTTATTACCATGCTTGCATTTTTTTGAACCTTTCAAAGATGATGCCTTTCCCTTTACAACGAATACCGTGCCTTGATCTTTGAATGAGCCTTAAGCTAACCTCAACATACTAAGTAGTTTGATGAGGCTCACATTAACTAGTTCATATTATAATTCAATATGCATGCCTCAAAATGCGAAGTCAGAAGCCTAAGATCAAGTCCAATGGAAGCTCATCACTTATTGTAACATTTAGCTCTGAAAGTCTATCGATATAGCATTTCATCATTGTGACATAATCCTCAACATGACCGTCCTTACTTATCTTCATGTTGAACAATTTCTTAGTAATCTCATACATTGTAGAACAAAATTACTCCCTAAACAAAGCTTTGAGGTTTTTGAAGATTTTATGAATAGATATGTTCCATATTGTCTTTGCAATAGTTTGTCTAAACTAGATAGCACATATGCCTGGACCAAGTCATAATTAGCTACCTAAGTGTCATAAGCTTTTACCGTCTTAGGGTCAGCATCATCCGTGGATTTAGTTTTAAAGGTTCAGAATTAATGAAACATAGTTGTTCATATGTAAGTGTTATTTTTATCACCCTTAAGCAGTTGGTGTAGTTGGGTCCAGTGAGCTTATCATTTTCAAAAAATAATCTAATGTTAGTCATTTTACTGCACATTTAATTCAAGTAGATTAATATAGTTACATAGCAAATGTTCTTATAATATTAGAGATGTATATTGTGTTGATTACATTTTTCTAATATGGATCCCACTAGGATTTTATATTTCTCAAAACCTAAGAGAAATATAGAAATATTTTGATTTCTCTAGGAATGTTAGGACTCCCATGCTTTGGGATTCTAACCTTAAGTTTGCTTAACAAATCATAGGTTTGCAAGTGATGGATAACTATTTATGGTTGTATCACACACAACTCATAATTATAGTTTTTGTCCTAATCTCGACCTTCACCTTGAGTTTCCTCAATAAACCAAGAGATATTATTCACTCTTACCTATCATTCCGCGATGACCTAAATATAATGCATGTATCTTGAGTTTGCTTAACAAATAAATGCATGTATCTTGAGTTTGCTTAACAAATAAATGCATGTATCTTACTTCATCTAGATAATTGTAACATCCCCTATGTCGAGGCCCAAAGCTAAGTGCTACAGATGTTGCAGTCATCTATAGTATTTAACTTTCAATGACGAAATACGATAGTGCTAATGGTATCCATAATATTAGAAGCACATGAATATAAAATAAAATCAACACAGATTTCAAAATAGCTTTTCTGATTACATTTCAAATCAATATTTCATATTCAATTACATAATCCCAAAATGATTCCCAAGTTTCAATTAAACATAATTGTAACAAATTACGCCAAGAGCGACATATGAAGATGCCCTCCTGGACGATCAGAGTACGAGACAAATAGACATATCAGTCATAAATACATCCCAGCAGATATAATACTAAATAATTTCTACATAGCTAGCTTTGCCTCCTGCACGTCTTCGGAAGCTTATTCATCCAACCTACTAAATCTAAAGTCCTTAACTCCCAATCCACTCAAATTAAATTTTGAGTACCCGAGAGTTTAAGGGGAAAACATAAACTTTGAGTCAGACATAAAGAATGGTGTGAATAATTCTATTACATCTCAGTTTACCGATATTAAGTGAGACCATGCCGCTTAGCGAAACGGGTTTCCCCTCACTAATATCATTTTAAAAATATGTCTTTTGAGAATCAAAATCCTACAATCAAACTGATTATAACAACAATAGAAATAACATATATGCATATAAATCAGGTAATAATGGACTATCTTTCTAAACATTATAGTTTTATATTGCTAACTATTAACCACAGGCTGACTCAGGCCTACCAGACATAATAAATATTCTAACTTCTATTAGACACAATACTGGATGATCTGTTCTTAACTTTCTCCTTGTAGGGTTAACTGATCCTAATGGTTTTGCAGGCTAACCAATAACCTATTTACTCTGTATATTCCTTTTTGTGTGTAACATTATTTTAGTCTTGCTTGTGACAAAGCCTTACACGCTGGAATTTTGGACTTATATCGGCTAGGGGCTACTAGCTAAAGTATAGGGCATGACCCTATACCAGTCTCATCTGGTCTTTTAATATCTGAGTCATAAACTCAGGGTTAACCACCCTACTCAATTTTCCTTGAAAACATTTCTTTCAAATTGATTTAACCCTTCTAAATCATATTTAAACAGGCAAAATATAATCTTTGATTTACTCAAAATACCTATGACATCATACATGCTTTTTACATAAAACAATGTTGATGAAAACTTAAAATCAACAGGGTTATCTATCCTTTCGAAACAAGATAAATACTTTAACCCTGAAAACATTAGGCTGAAAGGCCAAAACCTTCCTTTCTAATGTATTGGAAATAGGCCTTTCGAAATCATTACTTAAAATCTTATACATCCTCTTTCGAAGCCATTAAAACATACCTTTTGAAACACTTAAAACATACCTTTCAAAGGCATGGGGTTCAAGTAAGAAGTCATGGAAGCATATCTTCGAAACCAATTAAAAGTTTTACTTTCGAAACTATAGTTTAAAAACAAAACAAACTACAAAGTATAAAAGGGGAATACAATTGAAAGCTACCCTTTCGAAAACATTAGGGAAGGCGGCTTCCATGGTATGCGGAAGGTACGTAAGCGAAAACCTCCCTTGCGCAGACATTGTTTCGAGGTTACAAAAATTGGCCTCCAACTAAGGTAGAAGAATTGGTGCGGCAGCTAGGGTATCGAATGAGTTCAAAAGCTGCAACCCTTACGAAAGCATACTTTTAGAACAAGGATGGGTCAATGGGTTCGAAAGCAAATAAAAGTGGCTTCAACCCTTGCGCAAGCATACTTTCGACACCATCCTTTCCATATGCCTTTCTCCAATACACTACATACCAAATGCTTGATACCATGTGCATTGGTTTCAAATAGGTGCGAAAGATTTACAAGCGGGAGTATGGTGACAGAAGCAAGCATGGGAAGTGGCGAGCTGTAATTCAATTTAAAACTGATTTTGTACTTTTTAAAGTAATTCCTTTTCACCTAACTTACATAATTTGCCAAAATATGATTGGTTGCCAATACTTTACCAAAATTCTTTTCTAAAAAGCTGCCAAACTCAGCATCGAACGACTGAAAATATTTTAGCAAATAACCCATTCTTCTTCTTAAAACAAATAAAACATTTTAGCCCTTCAACTTAAATAATTTATTAATCATAATTAAGCACTTAGGAAAAATCCTCAAAAATCAAATTAAATAAAATTCACCATTCTCTTCCCCATATCTAAACGTTTGGGCCGAAAACATATTTTAACCATTCAAAATATTTAAAACTAAATTAATCATTTTCTAAACTTAGAAAATTCACCATAAATCCATATTAACTTCGAAAATTATAAAACTTGAAACCCACTACTAAAATAATGATTCTCATATCATATCTAAATCTCAAGCCAATCGGATGTCATATGATAAGTTTTCAAATCTAAACATATCATAAAATTCTTATTAAATCTCTATAAATCATCAACTTAAAGCATATAATCATTAAATCACTATAATATGGCATATACATGCAAAAGAAAACGGGTTTACCTTTAAACCGAAATCATTCATCAAAAATAGAGATGTAAACTAATTATTCGCCTTTGCTTTGTGTTAAGAAGGTTGAGATTTGCCGTTAGATTGATTTCTTCAAGCTTTCTACTTGAATCCTAGCTTTTCTTCTCCATGAATCCTCTTAATGGTGGCCGACCAAGTTCTTTTAGGGTTTTATTTTTGTTTGTGAAAATTAAAATGAATAAGGAATGAAGAATGAAAGGGTTTAGGTTATATGAATAAAGGCTGTTCCCATTTTACCCTCACCGTATTCCTCCTCCTTACTTATTTTTTAATTCTCTTTTGCTAATACATTCATTATGGCATGAATCCTTCTTAATTAACAAATCTCAATCCCTTAACTATGATTTTATTCCATTTAATTTATCCAATAAATGTTCTAAATAATATTAGTCAAAATTAGGGTCATTACAGACTCCCTTCCTTAAAGAATTTCGTCCACGAAATTACGATAAGGTACCCACGACGATCAAACATAAAGGTAAAACATACCATCAGACAAGCCATGATAAGTGTCTCTAATCCTGCTCTTGGTTTTCCAAGTATATTCTCTCTCGTCGTCACTCCACTAGACTTTGACTAATCTGACTGTCTTGTTCCTTAGTCTTTTCTCATCTTTTGTAACTATATGAACTAGTTTTCTAACTATCGTCATATCTGGTTCCACTACTAGATCCACTAACACAGTCAGTGTAATAGTAGTCTCTGGATCTCGAATGCACTTCCTTAGATGAAAATTATGGAAAACATTATGGACTCCTGCCAAACTATTCGGTAACTCTACCTTATACGCAAGTTTCTCGATCCTTTCTATAATAGGAAATGGTCCAACGAATCTTGATGCCAATTTTCCTGACTTTCCAAATCTGATCACACCATTTATCGGTGACACTTTGATGAAAACATGATCTCCAACTGAGAACTCTAAGTCTTTTCGTCTCTTATCCGTGTAACTCTTCTGCCTCAACTGAGCCTCCTTCATTCTAGCCCGAATTAACTCAATCTTTTCTGTAGCTTCTTTAACCAAGTCCGAACCAAGATTTAATCTATCCCCAGTCTCTAACCAACAAACGAGAGATTTGCATGGCCTTCCATACAAAGTTTCAAATGGTGCCATCCCTATATTAATTTTATAACTGTTGTTATATGAAAATTCAACTAAATGTAGATGGTCTTCCCTTTATCCTCCGAAATTTAGAACATAAGCTCTTAACAAATCCTCTAAGGCTTTGTTAACTGTCTCCATTTGTCCATTTGTCTACGGGTGGTAAGCGGTACTCATCTTGAGCTTAGTACCTAAAGTATCCTATAGACTCTTCCAGAACTCACTAGTGAATAAGGAATCTCTATCACTTACTATGCTACTAGGAATTCCATGCAGTCTAACTATATTCGTCATGAATAACTTAGCTAAATCTAGTACTGTCCTGGTCGACTTAACGGGTATAAAGTGTTTATTTTTGGTCAGTCTGTCCACTATAACCCAAATACTCTCATACTCTATTCTACCTTGGCAACCCGTTTCCATTGAGATAGAATCTCATTTTCAGACTGGAACATCCAAAGGCTGAAGTAACCCACTTGGTTTCTGATGCTCGGCCTTTACATGTTGACAGTTCAAACATTGCTTCACCCATAGGCCTACATCTCTTTTCATACCTTCTTAGAAGAAACTCCTTTTCATATCCTGATACATCTTAGTTCATCCCGGACGAATAGTGAACTTCAAACGATGGCATTCTTTAAGAACTTCCTAATATTTCCCACACTCGGAACATATAGTCGTCCTTTCTTCCTCAACCACCCATTCTGGTCAAGACTAAAATATTTCAAGACATTGCTCTCTGTTCCATTCCCTAACTTTTTGATCCATTCAGCTAATAACGGATATTCTCCTTGTTTAGAAGCAATCCTTTCGATCATCATCAGTCGAACTTCTAAACATGATAACATGGTGGTTTTTCGACTAGAACTAGCCTCAGAACTCCATTGTACTCTGCATGTAGTCAATGTTTCTAAATCTTTCCACTCAGCTATCATAGCCAATACTGCGTTCCGATGTTTTCTGCTAAGTGCATCTGCAATGTTATTTCCTTTTCCCGGTGTGTACCCAATACCAAAGTCGTAAGCAGCTATGAACTCTAACCATCTTTGCTATCTCATTTTCAACTCCTTTTGAGAGAATAAATATCTTAGTGACTTATGATACATAGACAACTCGAATCTTTCTCCCAAAAGGTGATGTATCCACTCCTTCAATGTGAAAATTAGCGTTGCTAATTCCAAATCATGAATTGGATATCTAACTTCATGCGGTTTGAGCTATAAGAAGCATAGGCAATCACTTTGCTCCTCTGTATTAGCACAACTCCTAATCATGTTCCACATGCATTTGTGTATACCACTTAGTCCTGATTCCCCTTTGGAACAACTAACACATGTGCATTAGTCAACAAATGTTTCAGTTTCTTGAATGCCTCCTCACACTTATCAGTCCATACAAACTTCACATCTTTCTGAGTTAGCTTAATCACCGGTGCTGCTATCCGCGAGAAATCCTTAATGAATCTCAGGTAGTAGCCAACTAACTCAAGAAAACTCTTTATCTTAGTCACTATCTCAGGTCTCTTCCAATTATTCACTGCCTCGATCTTAGCTGGATCTATTGACAACCCTTTCTTTGAGACTACATGACCAAGAAACTTCACTACCTTTTTCCAAAAGTGACACTTCAAAAACTTTGCCTTCAACTGATGTTGTCTCAGTATTTCAAGCACTATCCTAAGATGAACTTCATGATCTCTTTCATCCTTGGAATATATTAATATGTCATCTATGAATACTAATAAAAATCTATCCAGATGCTCCCGGAAGATTCTGTTCATTAAGTCTACAAAGAATACTGGAGCATTAGTTAGTCCAAACGGCACCACTAACATTCGTATGATCCATATCTGGTCCTAAACGCTGTTAAAGAAATACTATCCTCTACCACTCTAAGTTGATGGAACCCTGTAGCCAAATCCAATTGAGTAAATACTTTGGCTCCACTCAACTGGTCGAACAAATTGTCAATCCTAGGTAATGGATATCGGTTCTTTATCGTCTTCTCATTCAACTTATGATAATCGATACAGAACCTTAACGATCCGTTCGGCTTCCTTGCAAACACTACGGCTGCTCTCCAAGGTGAACTACTTGGTCTGATAAAATTCTTACCTTCTAAATCCACCAATTGCACCTTTAGTTCCTTCATCTCGGTAGGTGTCATTCTACTTAGCGGTCTACTCACAAGTTCAAATCCTGGTACTAAATCTATCTGAAAATCAATGGCTCATTTCGACGGTAGTCCTATCATGGGCTCAAAGACATCTGCTAATTCTCTAACAACGAAAACGCGATTCAACTCATCTTCTTTGTCCATAACTCCCAACAAAGCAGAAGAATCTAAATTCGAGATTTCTACAGTGTATATAACCCAATCACTACAACTAGGTGTCTATGTGATATTTTCCTATCATGGAAAAATATCCTGGCATCATACTTACTTAACTAATCCATACCCAAAATAATTTCGAAACCTACAAAATCAAACACATGCAAACTGCAAGCAAATATATGACTTAACAATCTGAGTTCTAAGTGGTCATATCTCATCCCAAGGGTCGCATACCCTCCTATCGGATTCGCAACCCTTAAGGATGTAACTAGGTATAACGGTTCTAGGTTAAGCTTATCTACCAAACAATGAGATATAAAATAATGCGATGCATCAGTATTAAATAGAACTCTAACTAACACACCATGAATCAAAAGTGTACCTCCCAAAACGGCTTTTCCTTTTTCCTCTACTGTTGGTCTTAAGGTAGCTGGTTCCAGTCCTCACACTTTGCCTTTTCCATCCTTGGCTGGTTCCTTACACTGGTTCTTATAATGTCTAATGTGATCACAGTTGAAGCATGTGATATTCTTCTTCTCGATCACCTTCTTTCCACCTCCTAAGTGACATTCATTAGCGAAATGCCATTTCTTATCACACTTGTAGAAAATAACTTATGTCTTTCCTTTCTTGGCAACTCCACTCTTCTGGGCTCCCTTCTCATGGAAAATTTTCTCTTCTGGTTCTGCCCACCTTAAGTTTCCTCTACTTTGTTACCTTTAAAGAAAGTGAGCATCTCCTTATTCCCCAAAGCCATCTCAACAACTACATCGCACAGATCTCTAATATGTGGTAAAGTTGCTTTAGCAAGCTTAGGTCTCAATCCACGAATGAACTTCTCATCCATTTGATAACCATATCAACTGTAGCATATCCGTATCTCAATAATTCCTTAAATCTGATAGCATACTCAAGCACCGTCATGTCTCCCTACACCATCTCAGCAAACTTCCTAAGGAAAGTTGACTTGGCTATCTCCGACATGAATCTTTCCTCAAACCTCCTTCTGAATTCTGCCCAAGTCATGGTCTCTTCATCTACTCCTACAGTAAGACTGTTCCACCAGTATAGTGCTACTCCTTGCAACTGTCTGGATGCCAACCTCCTTTTCTGCTCATCGTTGAGTCCTAAATCAGCAAAAATTCTTTTGCAATGAAGCAATCAATTCTCTACTTCAATTGCGTCCTCAGTCACGATAAATGGCTTCCCTCCATGCCTAGCATAGTCTATTCTCAATACTGCATAGTTATTAACCACCAGGGCTCCCTGTTTTCTTTCTTTAACATTTCCTCCAACTAATCCCGCAGCATTTCCAGCTTGCATCATATTGACAAAGAACTGATACATAACTCCCATATCAACTTACAGTGCTCCAGGACCCATATTAGTAGCTTATGCCCAACCTGGATTCCTTCTAGTGTTTGGTCTGACATTTCTAATAGTTGTTTTGCTTCCTCCACCAAGGTTAATTCTTTCATTCCTAGCATCCATATCTTACTTCTTGAAAATCTTCATTCGAGTCTTTGTAAGATACAGAAGAATAGCGTAAGAGAGATGGGAGAATAGAGATAAAGCGTATACTTATATATAGCAAATACAAGTACGTTACTAAAACATTACCCCATACCCCAATCTTTTCTCTAATTCCTTAGGATTATGTTTTTTAAAATCATTTTAACTTTAAAATTTCTTTTAAATTTTCATAAACCTATGCTCTGACACCAAGTTGTAACATCCCCTATCTCGAGGCCTAAAGCTCAGTGCTACAGATGCAACAGTCATCTATAGTATTTAACTTTCGACGACAAAATACGGTAGTGTTAATGGTATCCACAATATCGAATGCACATGAATATGAAATAAAATTAACAAAGATATCAAAATAGCTTTTCTGATTACATTTCAAATTGATATGTCATATTCAATTACATAATCCCAAAATCATTCCCAAGTTTTGATCCAATATAATTGTAACAAATTATGCCACAAGCGACATATGAAGATGCCCCTTGGATGATTAGAGTACTAGATAAATAAACATATTAGTCATAAATACATCACATCGGAAATAATACTAAATAACTCCTACATAGCTAGCTTTGCCTCCTGCACGTCTTTGGAAGCTTATTCGTCCAACCTACTCAACCTGAAAAGTCCTTAACTCTCAATCTACTCAATTTAAATTTTGAGCACCCGAAAGTTTAAGGGGAAAACATAAAGCTGGTGTGAATAATTTTATTACATCTCGGTTTTTTGATATTAAGTGAGACAACGCCGCTTAGCGGAATGGGTTTCACCTCACTAATATCCTTTTAGAAACATATCTTTTGCAAATCAAAATCCTGCAATCAAACTGATTATAACAACAATAGCAATAACATATCTACATATAAATCTGGTAATAAATGGACTATCTGTCCGAACATTATAGTTTTATCTAGCTGACTCGGGCCTACCAGACATAATAAATATTCTAACTTCTGTTAGACACAATACTGAACGAACTGTCATTAACTTTCTTCTTTTAGGGTCAACAGATCCTAATGGTTTTACGGGACCACCAGTAACCTATCTTTACTCTGTATATTCCTTTCTATGTGTAACATCACTTTAGTCTTACCTGTGACAAAGTCCTACGCACTGGAATTTTTGGACTTATATTAGCTAGGGGCTACTAGCTAAAGTATAGGGTGCGACCCTACACTAATACCATCTGGTCTTTTAATATCTGAGTCATAAACTTAGGGTTAACCACCCTACTCAATTTTCTTTGAAAACATTTCTTTCAAATTGATTTAACCCTTTTAAATCATACTTAAACAAGGAAAATATACTCTTTTCTTTACTCAAAATACCTATGCCATGATATATGCTTTTTACATAAAATAATGTTGATGAAAACTTAAAATCAATAGGGTTATCTATCCCTTCGAAACAGGATAAATACTTTAACCCTGAAAACATTAGGCTGAAAGGCCAAAACCTTCCTTTCGAATGTATTGGAAATAGGCCTTTCGAAATCATTACTTAAAATCTTATACATCCTCTTTCGAAGCCATTAAACATATTTTTCGAAACACTTGGAAACATTCCTTTCGAAACACTTAAAACATACCTTTTGAAACACTTAAAACATACCTTTCAAAGGCATGGGGTTCAAGTAAGAAGTCATGGAAGCATAGCTTTGAAACCAATTAAAAGTTTTACTTTCGAAATCATAGTTTAAAAACAAAACAAACTACAAAGTATAAAAGGGGAATACAATTGAAAGCTACCCTTTCGAAAACATTAGGGAAGGCGGCTTCCATGGTATGCGGAAGGTACATAAGCGAAAACCTCCCTTGCGCAGACATTGTTTCGAGGTTACAAAAATCGGCCTCCAACTAAGGTAGAAGAATTGGTGCGGCAGCTAGGGTATCGAATGAGTTCAAAAGCTGCAACCCTTACGAAAGCATACTTTTAGAACAAGGATGGGTCAATGGGTTCGAAAGCAAATAAAAGTGGCTTCAACCCTTACGCATGCATACTTTCGACACCATCCTTTCCATATGCCTTTCTCCAATACACTACATACCAAATGCTTGATACCATGTGCATTGGTTTCAAATAGGTGCAAAAGATTTACAAGCGGGAGTATGGTGACAGAAGCAAGCATGGGAAGTGGCGAGCTGTAATTCAATTTAAAACTGATTTTGTTCCTTTTTAAGTAATTCCTTTTCACCTAACTTACATAATTTGCCAAAATATGATTGGTTTCCAATACTTTACCAAAGTTCTTTTATAAAAAGCTACCGAACTCAGCATTGAACAATTGAAAACATTTGCAGATAACCCATTCTTCTTCTTAAAACAATTAAAACATTTAAGCCCTTCGACTTAAATAATTTATTAACCATAATTAAGCACTGAGGAAAAGTCCCCTAAACTCAAATTAAATCAAATTAACCATTCTCTTTCCCATATCCAAACTTTTAGGCCAAAAACATATTTTAACCATTTAAAATACTTAAAACCGAATTAATCATTTTCTAAACTTAGAAAATTCACCATAAATCCATATTAACTTGGAAAATTATAAAACTTGGAACCCACAACTAAAATAAGGATTCTCTTATCATATCTAAATCTCAAGTTAATCGGATATCATGATAAGTTTTCTAATCTGAACATATCATAAAATTCTTATTAAATCTCTATAAGTCATCAACTTAAAGCATATAATCATTAAATCACTATAACATCGAATATACTTGCAAAAGAAAATGGGTTTACCTTTAAACCAAAATTATTCATCAAAAATAAAGATGTAAACTAATTATTTGCTTTTGCTTTGTGTTAAGAAGGTTGAGATTTTCCCTTAGATTGATTTCTTCAAGCTTTCTACTAGAATCCTAGCTTTTCTTCTCCTTGAAACGTCTTTATAGTGGCCAGCCAAGTTCTTTTAGGGTTTTATTTTTGTTTGTGAAAATTAAAATGAACGAGGAATGAAGAACGGAAGGGTTTAGGGTAAGTAATAGAGGCTATTCCCATTTTACCATCACCATATTCCTCCTCCTTACTTATTTTTTAATTCTCTTTTGCTAATATATTCATTAAGGCATGGCTCCTTCTTAATTAACAAATCTTAATCCCTTAACTATCTGCATTATTTCATTTAATTTATCCAATTAAATATTCTAAATAATGTTAGTCAAAATTAGGGTCAATAATATATTGATACTACTACACAAAATAGCTTTAGCTTGAGTATCCATAACAACTAGCGCATATGTAGGTAACCAATCAATATGCTAATGGTAGAGGGCAACTAAATATATTAAGGATTCATAACCTTTAGTACACACATTGAGTGATGTTGATTTAAAGAATAATGTATTTCTTACGAAATACCCTCACAAATCAAGTGTTTGACACATCGAAAATCAAGGTATATGTACCATACATATGTATCTATTCCAAAAAAAATCTATTTTAGGTTTATTTCAATTCTATTTTTATTTATACATGTATTGCTATATAAGTTTAATTTATTCATAACTATTATAATTCAATTAAATTAAATAATATTTGTATGTATCTTATTAATTAAATTTCTTTAAATTTAAGAAATTTTGTTTTAGTCACCGTAAACTATTTAAGATGAATAATTAACTATAACCTTTATAGTTTGTTTATATATATATATCAATATATATATATATACTTTTAGTTAGTTATTTATCTAATAATTACTTTTACTCAATTAGATAATTTAATTAATTCAAAAAAATTTAAATTAATTTACCTTAAACAATTTAAGATAAATATTTAAATGTAATGATCATAGTACATGCATATAACAATATATATATGTTTGTAATTAATTAACTTTTAATTAATTATTTAAATTAATCATATTAAATAAATAATATCAAAATTTTAAAATTAATTAATTTCTCAAACTAATTTTGAATTTTTTTAGTTTATTTTATAACTTTATAAAATTTCATTTTATATTTTAAACTTAGCATTTAAACTTAAAATATATTTTAAATTCTTGAACTAAATTTGAAAATTAGCCCAAGGTCAAAAATCAATTAGGCCTTATATCCGGGTCAATCATTTAGACCTACTTCACTCATTGAGCCATACCACAACTAAGGAAGGGAGAATATTTGATTATTCAACCCTAAACCTAGACACTACTTTTCTAGACACTCGATTAATTAGTTGGCCCTAAATGTTGACTAATTAGACAATATAGACTATTTGGACTCTTACACCATTGTTGGAATTGGCTCGATATGTAATGGATGAAATTGATAAATTTTAAAAAATTCCCTACTTGGATGGTAGTGGGTCTATGAAATCTAATATTTAATACTAGATCTAATCTAGTTGTATTAATAAAATGATAATTTATTTAATTTTTTTGTTTCTAATTCATTAATCCGTATTAACTAAATATATTAGGTGTATCATTATGAATATATCAACATATATTCGTTCATATGGAATATGGCATATAGGTGTGATGTGCATGATATCAGATATAAGCATGGTTTAATATACATGTTTAGATATAAGGATTTATATCTACCGTGTATATACTTAGCATTTACACACACATATCAACTATCATAATTAAATTATTTGATATTTAAATATATATATTTATAAAATATATACTTTTCAAAATTATATTTAATAATTAATAAATATAATTTTGTAAAATATCACATAAGATTTTGATAATCTTGATTTTTAAATTTGAATTTTTAAACAAAATATCTAACTTGATTTGGTAATCAAATAATTAAATTTTAAAACTAGATCTAAGATATTAGTTCAAAAGATTTGGTAATCAAATATTTAAATTTTAAAACTAGATCTAAGATATTAGTTCAAAATTGCAAGATATTATATGTTTGACTTAGTAATATTTTATAAACTAACACTAATTTAAATATATGCTTTCAACTAAAAATAATTTTATTATTAATTCAATAATATATATATTATTCAAATATTTAATATAAATTTAATAAAAGAATTTATATTTATAAATATGCTTTTGGAACTAATTTTTTTATATAAAACTCCAAAAGCATTTTAATATATTTTTTTATAAGTAAATACATATGTATTTAATTTTGAAATTGATTTTATTATATTATTAAATTATATAAAATAATTATAAACATAATTCAACCTGGAATTTCTTTTATCATAAATTACTGAGAGCAGGTTAATGAAATTAAATATATATTTACTATTTTAATTTGAATTTAATATTTATATGTTGTAAAATAAATTATTTAAATAATAAAAATATTTTAAATTATTACAAAGTAAGTTTCATTTAGAAAAATATTTCACACGTTTTAAAATATTATTATGGTTGAAATGTATTTTTTAGTGAGTATATATATACTGATTATGATATTGTATTAAAATTAATGTACACATTTACTTAATCATTAAATATTAAATTAACATATAAATGAACATGGCAATGATATACACATACATATACATACATACATACATACATACATATATATATATATATTACACACAAAAAATGGATCTATGTATAACATACAATAAAGAATTAGTAAACATAAACAAGAGTTTTCTTGAAGAGATGTTGTCTTAAAATCACCTATCGATCTAATTTGCTTCATAGATCCCTTAGATCTACACCCAAAGTTGCACGCTATTGGCATATCACTACCGGATCTAAATGTATTTGCTTTAGTATTGATGAAATAGGATAGGCTATGATTGGTTTTAATAGAGGAGTGGTGTAACAAACCGCATATTTTACAATTGTATATTTAAATGTTTTATTTAAATATAGCATCGTTAATCAGATTAAGGTCCAAAATGTTACTTTTTGTAAACAGTCGAATTGGGACTCGAGACCACTTCCATTGAGTCCAAAATGGCGTTTACAACTTTTTTGAGTATAAACATCGATATGTTTGGAGTTGAGTAGAATTTTGTTATTTTTCTATTTGGGCTTTGGGTTTGGGTTTCAGCCCACTAACCCAACATAATACCCTAACTCCACTCAACTCCTCCTCATTCATTCATTCCATTTCCTAACACTTTCAAGCTAAAGAAAAATGGGGGAAAGAATGGGAAATAGAAATTCCTAAACCCTAGTTTTGATTAGGAAACTCAAATTCAAGTCCAAAATCAAGGAGAAGCTTAGGTAAGCATCCTCTTCATCTTCTCCATCTCTCTTCAATTTACAGAAATTCCTATAACCTAACTTAGGAAAAACTTCACCTTTGATAATAGATTGAAGATTCTAGAGGTATATTGAAGAGGAATTGGTCTTGCTTTATTTTAAAGCTTCTCATTTATTGTTTTTGGGTTTAAAGGTGAGTTTTTGAACTCACATCTATGTCTATACCTTTGGTAGTTGTTAGGTATGAATTCCTAACATCTATTGCATGTCCATTTGCTTTTGGATCGAATTGATTTGATGTATTTTCCAATTTTTGGTTATTTTGAAGCCAAAATCTATGATAATCTTGTTTTGGATGTTTTGACTTGTTGTATGGAGTGTATCGAAGAGCCTATAGGGCTGGGTGGCCGCTTGGCGTAAATCCCTAGCCTCCGTGCTCGTCCGATTGCTTCCGAACCAACTTGGCCATTAATGGCCTAGGCAGATTTTTGCCCTGAGCTTCAGCTCAGACGTCTGGTAATAAGCTCAGACGTCTGATGCTACGGGAATATAATTCCAGTCCTTCAGCTCAGACGTCTGAGCTTACTTCCCAGACGTCTGGGCGATCTGGAACGAAATTCCAGAGCTTCAGCTCAGACGTCTGGGAAGTCCACCAAACGTCTGGAGCTGCTTATTTCAGCCAAGTTGCCTATTTTAAGTGGATTTCCGTTTTAATCGATTTTTGGTTGATCCGAATAGTTGTTATCACTTATTATCAACTTTGATGACTTTTTTTCTGGATTTTTGGGAATATCCATTTGATGGATTTGGTATCGATTTAAATGGTTTTGATTCACATTGTGGAATGTGAATTTTTGGTGATCGATTGTTTCTACAATCGTTTTCTATGATTTGTCACTTTTAAAAATACAAAGGTTTCTATACTAGTAGTAAATATTCAAACACTTTCACAAAGATGATTTCAATACCATTTTTAATGCAAAACTCGTTTTTAAATCCGTTTTCCAATCTATTAGTATATACAAACCTTTACCTCATTCGTATGAGAAATCTAATTAAACGGCCTAGCAAAACAAGTGGTATGAAACGCTTGTGTTTACTTCGTCGGTTAATTCTTGGACTTTTTCGATTGAAATCTTGTGATAATTTTCGAGTGGAAATCTACAATTTGTTCGTAAATATTTAAGTTAAG
This sequence comes from Allium fistulosum, assembly GCA_030737815.1. Lineage (NCBI taxonomy): Eukaryota > Viridiplantae > Streptophyta > Magnoliopsida > Asparagales > Amaryllidaceae > Allium > Allium fistulosum. Next base: position 704,998,614 of record CM060903.1, on the reverse strand, counting down.
CCAGTGGTTATGGGACATGAAGCTAAACTCATTTATTTACTAGCTTAGTGTAATCTACACTTATCATTGATCAATGGTGATCATTTTGTGATTTAGACTTGTGATGTGAAATGTCTCTTTGTCCACGTGGGGGACTGTACCTCGTTTTATGGAGCTTCGTCTCATTTTATAGGCTAGCGACCTATGGTTTTATGGAGTCTGGTTCATCGGGCGTACCGTTGTTGTACTACATCGTTGTTCCAGCTTATCAAGTTCATCAGGCGTACCGTTATTGTAGTACGACGTTGTTCCGAATTTTTTGAGTATCAGGTTCCTCGGGCCTACCATTATTGTACTACGTCGATGCACCGGTTCTATGGTAGCGACCATGGGATAGTGACCCGTTTATGATACACGTGTTGGTGAGTTTTCATGCTCCTGTTTGTGATAGGCCTTCCCCTTTTTGTGATTTCTGGATTTCTAGTTGATGATTTCTAGAATTTGTGTTTCACCGATTTTTGTGATTGGCATTGGTATGTTTTGTCAATATTTGTGTTTTGGTGAATAATTTAAAGAATATGACATTCTTTTCAGTGTTTGATAATATTTGAGATATCGTATGATTTTTGTTGTTATCTAATGTATACTTGTCACAGTATGGCATTATTGTTATCATACGTTTTTGTCATATCTCTTATCCTATCTCATTTTATATGATATTTATAGCTAGACTGATCCATTTATTATTTTTCTTCTTAAATAATACTCGGGTCAGACCGAGGTGTTACAGGTGCTTCCACTTGACTTCTTAGCAGGGGCTAGCTTCTGACTTTTGGCTAACTACTTTAGCTTAGTAGTTTTTGCTTTTATACATTTGAGTTAGAGACTCCTTGATGTATACATATTCTTTTGCTTAGCACTTGTACCTATTCTTTTGTGATGTAGTGGATCTTTTATGACCACTATTTCGATGTACACTTTTATGTGTTATTCATATCTATTTCCGCCTTTGTGATATGAATATCTATGACTGATTTGTGTTATGCTTATTTCTATATTTGTTTTCGAAGCCCACATAGCCACTGTGTAGTAGCTTTGAGTTTGTATGATATGCCGGATTTCCTCTTGAAATGAAATGCAAGTCATATTATCCGACATATCGGTACTCGCACAAAGCAATTACACAGATGGTCGCTCCTCAATAGCCTTATTCTTCATACTAATTGACGGCATTACCCAGTAGTGTCCTTGGTTAGTGTGAGTATAGAGTTGGGGCGTCACAGCTTGGTATCAGAGCCAAACTTCGGAACAATGTAGAATAATCTAGCAAGGATCATTGTCCTAAGTCTTTCTTAGGAGTCGTGCCTTAGGATTTAATTCGAGTCATTGGACTCATTCTATCCTATTTTCTTTTATGATGCCTTGTTTTATCAATCAAGTTTGTTTGATATTCATTCTGAGAATAACCTTTTTCCTCTCCTTTCTTTCTTTCTGAAAGAAGAGAAATGGTTAGATCTGGCAGTCCTAGCGCTGGTCAATCCAGTACTCCTTCTCTGGATGGCGTATTCATGTCTGCCCAACAACTTTTGGATCTTGTAAAGAATCAAAGGTTTATCAGTGCTTTGAGTAAGAACACCAAAAAGGTTTTACCTCTGAAACTAGAAGTTCCTTTCGATCAGCTTGTAGATATCACTCTTCGACTTGAAGAGGCCGATAAAGAAAGTGATGTTGAAGTTTTGGGTGCCATACAAAACTTTAACATTAACAAAAAGAGGCATATTAAGTTCAAAAGCCCTAACCCCAACAAGAAAGTGAAGCAAGCAACTTCGGTAGCAAAGACTCCAATCCCTAATCGTGGAGTATGCTACAATTGTAGTTCTAAGAATCACTATGCAAATAAGTGTCCAAGGCCCCTTACTTGTCGCTATTGCAAAAGTTTGGGTCATCTTTTATCTTCATGTTCCAAACTTCAAGGCAAGAAAGAGGGTAAGCTGAAAGTTGCGCAACCTTCTAGTAACACTTCTCTTGGTCAAGGTATTTTTCATTCTGTCCTTGATGGCATTATTTTGTTTCATGATTATCCTATTCGAATTCTTTTGATACGGGTGCATCTCCTTCTTTTATATCAAAAGAACTTGTTGATACTTTTTCTTTAAATATTATGGGCTTGATGACTTCGCTGAGAATTGCGAATCCGGTTGGTGGATCCGCAACACTCAGTTTACTTTGTAAAGATGTCGAGATTATTTTATGTGATTATGCTTTCCGTGCCGATTTTCATATTATGCGTCACTTAGGTTTCGTAATGATTTTGGGAATGGATTGGCTTAAACATTATAAAGCCCATATCCTACGTCCCGTGAGGACTATCCATCTTCGACATTCTCAATCTGTTAAGAAAATCTCTATTGTTCTTAATGATTCTGATTTCCAAATTCGGTGGCACCATTTTATTCTTTAAACCCAAATGATGAGGAAAATGTTATTTCTCTCATTCAAGTAGTTTGTGAATTTTTCGGTATTTTTGAACTTGTCTTAGGATTGCCACCTAAGCGATCTATTGAGTGGTGCTAAGGTCTTTTCAGCTCGACCTTACCACCAGTTTTCATTAGCTTTGTATTGCAAAGGATAGCATTCCTTTGATATCATTTCGTACTCGTTATGGATCTGATGAATGGCTCGTTATGTCATTCGGTTTGACGAAACCTCCATCTTATTTCGTCCATTTTATGAATCGAGTATTCTACGAATATCTCGATGAGTCCATCCTTGTATTCATTGATTATGGGTGAAAACATCAATTTAAAATTGCAAATCTTTTTAATAAGATATATTTATAAGAATAATTGGATTTTGTTCTTAAAACGAGCAAAGAATATTTTTAAATTTTGTAAGAGGCATGTTTATCATATAGAAGATGATTTTGTGTTATTTTGCCCATTAAGTGCTTTAAGAATTCTGGTCGATGCGCCTGATCAACATTATCGATAGGGATCTCCTAAACGCTATGATGAGACAGTCAGACACAGTAAATTGACTTGTAATAAGTAAAATTTTCTAAAAAGATGATTATATGAAGTTAATTATAATGTGGAATGTCTTAGCTTTTCGGGAAAGAGGATCATGAAATAAATGATTTAGCATAGAAGCTGCTTTTCAAAAATTAAAAGAACTCTTTTCCGATGCTTTTATTCTTGCGATTCCCGAAGGGAACAAAGACTTGATTATTTGTACCGATGCTAGTCGTATTGGTTTGGGTGCCATTCTCTTGCAAAGGGAATGTGTTATCGCTTATGCTTCTAGGCAATTAAAGCCTACCAAGACTAGATATGCCACTCATGATTTAGAGCTCGCGGCCATTGTTTTCGCCCATAGAATTTGGCGTCATTATCTTTTGGGAGAGAAATTTGTTCTCTACACTAATCATAAATCTTTGAAGTATTTATTTTCTCAAAAGGAACTTAATTTGCGTCAACAACGTTGGCTCGAGTTCCTTGCATCTTATGATCTTGATATTCTTTATACACCCGGAAAGGGTAATCGTGTTGCCGATGCCCTTAGTCGTAAGCAACAAGTGGTTGTATCCATGATGATACCCGAATGGAATGATCTCGCGACTTTATCCGCTTGTGAGATTTGAGATCGTGAATCTGATTCATGTTCATCTCTTGTTTTATGTAGCCTTGAGGCTCATCCATCTCTTTTAGACCGCATCCTTGAAGCTCAAAAGAAAGATCCCGAATTGGCTCTTCTTAGCCAAAGTTGTGGGGTTCAAAATAATATTGAAGGTTTGAAACACTTTGATATTGATGCTCGTGGCGGTATTCGAAAGTTTGGTAGACTTATTGTGCCAAATATTTGTGATCTTCGTAAAGACATTTTAGAAGATTCACATCGTTCTAAATTTACCATTCATCCCAGTAGTAGTAAAATGTACGCGGACATGAAGCGACTTTATTATTGGGATGGAATGAAATATGATATTGCTAACTTTATTAAGCGTTGCATGACTTGCCAACTCATAAAGGCCGAGCATCAAAGGCCCGGTGGGTTATTGCAACCTTTAGACATTCTAATTTGGAAGTGGGATCAAATTTCCATGGACTTTATAGACGGTCTTCCCCGTTCTCGTTCTGGTCATGACAGTTTATGAGTGATTGTAGATAGACTTACAAAATCCGCCCATTTTATTCCCATTCGGTCTAATCGGACCGTACCTCTTTTGGCTAAACTCTATGTCAAAGAAATTGTTAAATTGCATGGAGTTCCTACTTATATTGTTAGTGATCGTGATCCATTATTTACTAGTGGATTTTGGAAAGGTCTTCAAAAAGCTTTGGGAAAAAAGCTTAATTTTAGCACCGCTTATCATCCTTAGTCCGATGGACAAACCGAGCGTGTGAATCAAACTCTTGAAGATCTTCTTCGTACATGTGTTCTTGATTTTGGTGGAAGTTGGGAAGATCATATTTCCCTTGTTGAGTTTTCCTACAATAATAGCTTTCAATCTAGTATTGGTATGGCACCTTTCGAGGCACTTTATGGAAGGCCATGCCGATCTCCTTCTTGTTGGCTTGAGGCCAGTGAGAAGCTGGTTTTAGGTCCAGATTTTATTCGTGATGCCACAAAAAAGATTGACCTTATTCGTCATAGGATGAAAGAAGCTCAAAGTAGACAAAAATCCTATGACGATAATCGAAGAAGGAATTTAGAATTTTCTGTGGGAGATTTGGTGTTCATTCGTGTTTCACTTATGAAGGGTGTTGTGCGTTTCAGTCGATCAGGAAAATTAGCACCTCGATATACTGGTCCCTTTCCCATCACCGAACGTATTGGTTCCGTGGCTTATCTCCTTTTGTTACCGACTCAATTTTTTGCTATTCATGACGTATTCCACGTCTCTCAACTACGGAAATGCCTCAGGGATTCCGATTCTATTCTTGAGCCCGGTGTTATTGAAGAAATTGAGGTTTCACCTAATTTGACTTATGAGCAACATCCTATTCGTGTCATTGCTACGGAGGTTAAACGCCTTCGAAATAAAGATGTTTCGCTTGTGAAAGTTCAATGGTCTTCAAATCCTAAGGATTGCTGTTGGGAATCCAGAGAATTCATCGAGCGAACACATCCGGACTTACTCTCTCTTGCTTCTTGTGGTGAACTTCTCATTTCAAAATTTCTTCTTTTGTGCTGTTATGCCTTCGTATGGTTGTTACTCTTTATTTTCCTCTTAATTATTGCGAGGACGCAATTTCTTTAAGGAGGGGAGTCTGTAACAACCCGCATATTTTACGATTGTATATTTAAATGTTTTATTTAAATATATCATCGTTAATCGGAATAAGGTCCGAAATGTTACTTTTTGTAAACAGTCGAATTGGGACTCGAGATCACTTCCATTGAGTACAAAATGGCGTTTACAACTTTTTTGAGTATAAACATCGATATATTTGGAGTTGAGTAGAATTTTGTTATTTTTCTATTTGGGCTTTGGGTCTGGATTTTAGCCCACTAACCCAACATAATACCCTAACTACACTCAACTCCTCTTCATTCATTCATTCCATTTCCTAACACTTTCAAGCTAAAGAAAAATTGGGGAAAGAATGGAAATAGAAATTCCTAAACCCTAGTTTTGATTAGGAAACTCAAATTCAAGTCCAAAATCAAGGAGAAGCTTAGGTAAGCATCCTCTTCATCTTCTCCATCTCTATCTCTCTTCAATTTACAGAAATTCCTATAACCTAACTTAGGAAAAACTTCACCTTTGATAATAAATTGAAGATTCTAGAGTTATATTTAAGAGGAATTGGTCTTGCTTTATTTTAAAGCTTCTCATTTATTGTTTTTGGGTTTAAAGGTGAGTTTTTGAACTCACATCTATGTCTATACCTTTGGTAGTTGTTAGGTATGAATTCCTAACATCTATTGCATGTCCATTTGCTTTTGGATCGAATTGGTTTGATGAATTTTCCAATTTTTGGGTATTTTGAAGCCAAAATCTATGATAATCTTGTTTTGGATGTTTTGACTTGTTGTATGGAGTGTATCGAAGAGCCTATAGGGCTGGGTGGTCGCTTGGCGTAAATCCCTAGCCTCCGTGCTCGTCCGATTGCTTCCGAATAAACTTGGCCATTAATGGCCTAGGCAGATTTTTGCCATGAGCTTCAGCTCAGACGTTTGGTAATAAGCTCAGGCGTCTGATGCTACGGGAATAAAATTCCAGTCCTTTAGCTCAGACGTCTGAGCTTACTGCCCAAACGCCTGGGCAATCTTGAAGGAAATTCCAGAGCTTTAGCTCAGACGTCTGGGAAGTCTACCAGACGTCTGGAGTTGCTTATTTCAGCCAAGTTGCCTATTTTGAGTGGATTTCTATTTTAATCGATTTTTGGTTGATCCGAATAGTTGTTATCACTTATTATCAACTTTGATGACTTCTTTTTTTGGATTTTTGGGAATATCCATTTAATGGATTTGATATCGATTTGTATGGTTTTGATTCACATCGTCGAATGTGAATTTTTGGTGATCGATTGTTTTACAATCGTTTTCTGTGATTTGTCACTTTTAAAAATACAAAGGTTTCTATACTAGTAGTAAATATTCAAACGCTTTCACAAAGATGATTTCAATACCATTTTTAATAAAAAACTCGTTTTTAAATCCGTTTTCCAATCTATTAGTATATACAAACCTTTACCTCATTCGTATGAGAAATTTAATTAAACGGCTTAGCAAAACAAGTGGTATGATTGCGTTTACTTCGTCGGTTAATTCTTGGACCTGTTCGATTGAAATCTTGTGACAATTTTCGAGTGGAAATCTACAATTTTTCGTAAATATTTCAGTTAAGCCAGTGGTTATGGGACATGAAGCTAAACTCATTTATTTACTAGCTTAGTGTAATCTACACTTTTCATTGATCAATGGTGATCATTTTGTGATTTAGACTTGCGATGTGCAATGTCTCTTTGTCCACGTAGGGGACTGTACCTCGTTTTATGGAGCTTTGTCTCATTTTTATAGGCTAGTGACCTATGGTTTTATGGAGTCTAGTTCATTGGGCGTACCGTTGTTGTACTACGTCGTTGTTCCAGCTTATCAGGTTCATCGGGCTTACCGTTATTGTACTACGTCGTTGTTCCAAATTATTTGAGTATCAGGTTCCTCGGGCGTACCGTTATTGTACTACGTCGATGCACCGGCTCTATGGTTAGCGACCATGGGATAGCGACCCGTTTGTGATACACGTGTTGGTGAGTTTTCATGCTCCCGTTTGTGATAGGCCTTCCCCTTTTTGTGATTTCTAGATTTCTAGTTGATGATTTCTAGAATTTGTGTTTCACCGATTTTTGTGATTGGCATTGATATGTTTTGTCAATATTTGTGTTTTGGTGAATAATTTAAAGAATATGACATTCTTTTCAGTGTTTGAGAATATTTGAGATATCGTATGATTTTTGTTGTTATTTGATGTATACTTGTCACAGTATGGCATTATTATTATCATACGTTTTTGTCATATCTCTTATCCTATCTCATTTTATATGATATTTATAGCTAGACTGATCCGTTTATTATTTTCCTTCTTAAATAATACTCGGGTGAGACCAAGGTGTTACAGGTGCTTCCACTTGACTTCTTAGCAGGGGCTAGCTTCTGACTTTTGGCTAACTACTTTAGCTTAGTAGTTTTTGCTTTTATACATTTGAGCTAGAGACTCCTTGATGTATACAGCACTTGTACCTATTCTTTTGTGACGTAGTGGATCTTGTATGACCACTATTTCGATGTACACTTTTATGTGTTATATTCATATCTGTTTCCGTCTTTGTGATATGAATATCTATGACTGATTTGTGTTATGCTTATTTCTATATTTGTTTCCGAAGCCCACATAGCCACTGTGTAGTAGCTTTGAGTTTGTATTTGATATGTCGGATTTCCTCTTGAAATGAAATGCAAGTCATATTATCTGACATATCAGTACTCGCACAAAGCAATTACACAGATGGTCGCTCCTCAACAGCCTTATTCTTCGTACTAATTGATGGCATTACCCAGTAGTGTCCTTGGTTAGTGTGAGTATAGAGGTGGGGCGTCACAAGTGGTAGGCCAAGGCAAGGGAAAGTAGAGGCAAAAAGTCATCCAAAATATGGTGGCTTGGGTTTGCTTTTATAGGTAGAACTAGAGAAAAATATCCTACATGTTTCTCACCTACTAAGTCAAACTTAGATCCAGTCTTTTGCTCTCCCTATAGACGATCTAAACTAGTACTTAATGGACCAAATCACCCAAAAATCTATTAGCAATTAATGTTATTTAAATCCAATTTAAATATACATTGATATCATATATTGATATGCATATCTATAACTTTTATATACGCAGCTAACTAATTACTTACAAAACCAAGAACATTTCTAGAGACACCCCATTTACTAAATACACCTCATATATGAAATACAATAATAATTAATATTTCTTAAATATTAATTATTTTAGTTAATATATAACTATTATAAACCAATTAAATCGAGTAGTGTTTTAGAGACTTAATAAATTCAAGCAACTCACAGGTGTGAATTTAGTCAGCGATTAATATTTGGATAATTCACACATTAATGTTTATATGTTACCTTAACTAGTGATGTGATAGTATGAACGAACTCATCGCTTACAAAGCCTATCTATAAAATCCAATTTTACATCTTTAAAGCGGTATCCATTATCAGTGATTATTTATGCACTTTCTCTTTATCAAAACCATATCACTTTGGGTTGTATGGAATTTGATTGTGGTCAAAATTTCAATTTTATCTATATTCAACTTGTTTAATCCATAAACAAAGTCTTTGGTTCAATAATAAAATTTATTATTAAAAGTACTACCCTGGAAAGAGATTTTTGACTTTAAGTTGACAATATATAGTTAATCGTGATACTATGAAGTTAAAGGGCTTAGTGGTTTTATAGCGGTGAAGGTGTGAAAAGCTATAACGAGTATAAAGTGGGGATATATTGGAGCATAGCATAGGTGTAAAAAAATTTAATAGAGGGAAAATCAAATCTCCAAAATTGATTATTCTCATTCCCACATCATTTAAGTAGGAAAAAGAAACATTAAAACAAAAACAAAGAATACCCTAAACCATGTAGTTTAAAATTGGTGAATATTATAGAGTTCTAATTTACGTTGAGTGCTTAGGACTTGTTACCTGGGGGTTTGACCAGGCAACTAGGTCGTTCGGCATTTCAGAGCCTCGTCCGGCATTCAGTGGTCGTTCGGCATTTCAGAGCCTCGACCAGCTTTCAGCCTCGTTCGGCATTTCAGAGCTCGTCCAGCATTCATCCTCGACCGGCATTCCAGAGCCTCAATCGGCATTCAGCCTCGACCGACGTTCCAGCCTCGACCGGCGTTCCAGCCTCGACCGGCATTCAGCCTCGACCGGCGTTCCAGCCTCGACCGGCGTTCCAGCCTCGACCGGCGTTCCAGCCTCGACCGGCATTCAGCCTCGTTCGTGATTCAGCCTCGCTCGGCATTCCAGCCTCGATCGGCATTCAGCCTCGTTCGGTATTCAGCCTCGTTCGGCATTCGAAGGTCGTCTGGCATCAGAAGTATCGTTTGGCAGAAGTCTCGACCGGGATGGAGCCTCGCTCGGCGGAAGTCTCGCTTGGCATTTTCCGTTCGGCATTCATGGTTCGGCACACAGGGGTTACTTGCTTTGGGCCGAGGTATCTTGCCACTAGGCCCACCAGGGAAGTCCAACCCATCTTCGTCTATAAATAGAGGGGCATGGGCATAGTGAAATGGACCTTTTTTCGAGAACACTGGGGAAACTCTACCGCTTTCAAGACTCATCATTTTTACTTAGGAATATCATTCAAGTGATTGGTGTACGGATTGTATCTGTAATCGATTATCAAGTAAAGCAATAAAGATTAACCTCAAAGTGGACGTAGGCAATTACGCCGAACCATTATAAACCTGGTGTTCCTGTCTTTGCATTTAACTTTGCATATTGCTCTCTATTTAAATATACTTTCTTCATTTATCTCTCTACACAATCTTTCTCAACGAGGTTAGTGACCAATTTTGGTGCTAACACTTTGGTGCTTTCACTGAGAATCGAATTCTCAGGCCACAAGGATCTGCTTTGAAGCTACTGGATTGAATAAATCCCCCGAAGGAGATCCGAGTAATTCATAAGACGTCCGTTGATTCTACTCAGAGTTCTTACCAATAACTCTACAATGGGAAGACCACGTACCAGATCAACCTCTCATAATGCGGACACCCATGAGACTGCTAGCGTACAACAAGAAGGGCCTAGCAATCAGCAAGCAAATCTAGGTGCAAGGACTACCGCCCAGGACCAAATGCAAGTTGTCACCAGAATAGAGTTCAACGACTTGATGAGAGAGCTCAGGGAAAGCAGGAGACAACTTGGAGAGCAGATGCAAGCTAACGCCAACCTTATGGCACAGCTCACTCAACAACAACATCAGAATGCTGGGGGCAGTCCAGCTCCTTACTCTTCATCTGACAGCTCAACTTCGTCCGATGAACCTCCCAGGCGTAGATGCCGGAAGACTGAAACTACGCAGGCAGGTGCTGCTGTCCGAACAACTGGGGACCATTTACACCTCGGACACCATGACCGAGCAGGAACCGGAAACTTAGGAGCTGGAGTGCAGGTGGAGGCTGGACGCCCGGCTCACCAAGACACCGATGATGCCGAACCTCAAGATGCACGTTTGGCAGATCGCCAGCAGAGGAGGCATCGACCTGATCAATCCCGTAGGACGGACTCCAACCTTCCACCTTCCATACAAACCCCAGACCTGACAGCTATGATCAGACAGTTGATGAAAGAGAATCAAGGCTTATCAAATGATGATTGGGGAGTGTCCAGAAGTCATACTCCGTTTACAGACATTGTTCTACAGGCTGAGTACCCAGGAAGTTCAGCATGCCAACTATCCCGGCTTATGAAGGAAAGACCGATCCCAGGCAGCATGTGATGAGGTACGAATGGATGATGGATTCAGCTAGAGCAAATGATGCAACCAAGTGCAGGTGCTTTCCAATAACTTTATCTGGGATCGCTACCATGTGGTTCACCCGACTTCCTCCACGGTCTGTATCCAGTTTCGAGGAGTTGGCGAAGAAATTTATAGAACAGTTCAGAATACATACTACTCGTCCAAAGGACGTGATGTCTCTATCAAGTGTAATTCAAGCTCTTGGGGAGTCATTGAAGGAGTATCTGCAGAGATTCCATGTTGCGGCTACTGAAGTCAGTAATCCCAATGATCAAGCAATTCTTATGGCTGTGATGCGAGGTGTGGATCCGGATTCAGAATTTGGAGATTGGCTAGCAGGAAAACCTCCGACTATGCTAGAGCGTTTTTACTCAAAGGCACATCAGTTCATAAGAAGAGAGGAAGCCAGGTGGATAAGGTGAGATAAGGCACCGGGGCCTGTTCAGGAGACCGTGAAAAGTAACATTGCTGTGAAGTAATCCGGAGACAACTCGGGGAAGGTTCAGGTCAATGTCCAGAACAAGCCCGGGCAATCTAAGGAATCCGGAGGAAGAAATCAAGGGAAGAAAAGAGAAGCGGGGAAATGGAAGCCGAGAATTCCAACCTACAACGAGTACACCCCACTGAATGCATCTCTTGAAAATATTTACCTATCAACTTGCAATACCTTTCAGTACAGAAAGCCACGCCCAAAGGAGTCAACCGAAGAACAAAAGCGGACCGGGAAGTATTACCGCTTTCATGAGACTTATGGGCACAATACTGAAGAGTGCAGACACCTACACGACGCTATAGAGAAGTTGATTAGGCAGAAAAAGTTACAGGAGTTTGTAAAGAATCCGCAAGAAGGTGGACAGGGAACGTCCAATCCCGGTCGTGCACCAGCTCCCCGTCACACCGAGGAGCCTGCTCGGACTATGGGCATACTAGTCATAAACATGATCATCGGCGGACCTCACCCTGCAGATAAGAACTGGCAAGAAATGGAGCGGTATGCTAATTCCCTGAGGCATACAGATTTTGAGTGTTGTTCGAACGTAGAGGATGGGACCCCTGCTAAACAGCCGCGCATGATGACAGACGATATAGTATTCAGGAGCAGAGATGCTGACCAGGTGGAGGCTCCTACCATTGACCCGATGGTCATATCCGCGACAATCGGGACGGCTTTCGTGAAAAGAATTTTGATTGATTGTGGAAGTTCTGTCAATATCATCTTCAAGAAGGCTTATGACCAGATGAAGATGGAGACGAAGGATTTGAAGCCATCTAAAGCTCGCATACATGGCTTTAATGGTGCAGCGACTGATGCAGTGGGGTATGTTGAGTTGCCAGTTGAACTGGGACAAGGTGAGCGTAGGAGGGTGCGAATCCTACCTTTCGTAGTTTTGGATGTGGATTCTCCGTATAATGTGTTTTTGGGCCGATCGGCCCTGGCTGAGTTTAGGGCAGCATTGGCCCCGTGGTGTTTGACTTTAAAATTTCCAACTGACAAAGGAGTATGTGTTGTTCATGGCGACCAGGCGACCGGTCGTGCGTGTTATGTGGCTGAGCTCCGAGAGGCCCAGCGGAGGGAGAAAGGAAAGGTTGCGGACAATTCCGTCCGCATTCAGCATACTGACAATTGACAAGTAATGCCCGAGCCCTGGCTCGGGCATGATTCTCGGATCTTCAGAGACATAGATCCGAGAGACGACGATGAGGAACCCAGGGAAGAAAAAGTAGCACCGGCTGAACTGACAATTGACATTTCAGTCAGCCGAGACGATCCATCGCGAGTGCTGAAGATTGGATCACAACTCAGCCCCTCGATGACCGAAGACCTTAGTGATTTCCTCCGAGCGAATCTCGATGTTTTCACTTGGACACATTCTGACATATGCGGGATCTCTCCCGCTATTACGAGTCATATATTGAACATAGATCCGAAGTATGTCCCAGTTAAGCAGAAAAGGAGAGGAATGGACCCGGAGAGGTCCGCTGCTCTCAGAGAGGAGGTGGACAAGCTCAAAACGAATGGGTTCGTCCGCGACGCCCTCTACCCTGAATGGGTATCAAACCACGTGCTGGTGAAAAAGGCGAACGGGAAATGGAGAACTTGCGTAGATTATTCCGATTTGAACAAAGCATGCCCCAAGGATAGTTTCCCATTACCTAGAATTGATCAGTTGGTCGACTCCACTGCAGGACACGAGTTGCTGTCATTCATGGATGCGTACTCGGGATACAATCAGATCCCGATGCACATTCCGGACCAGGAGCACACCAGTTTCGTCACAGATGTTGGACTATATTGTTATGTAGTAATGCCTTTTGGATTGAAAAACGCAGGAGCGACCTATCAGCATTTGGTGAATCGAATGTTCAAAGATCAAATTGGTAGAACGATGGAAGTCTATGTGGATGACATGCTCGTGAAGTCACGACAGTCAAATGACCACATCCGAGACTTAGCAGTGATGTTCGGCATACTCAGATATTATGGGATGAAGATCAACCCTCTGAAGTGTTCCTTCGGCGTTGCGTCGGGGAAGTTTTTGGGATTCATTGTTAATGCCCGAGGAATTGAAGCTAACCCGGAAAAGATTCAAGCTATTCGAGATGTACAAGTTCCCAGAACTATAAAACAGGTACAAAGCTTGAATGGAAAAGTGGCTGCGCTGAGTCGATTTATATCCAGAGCCACATACAAGTGCATTCCCTTCTTCGATATAATAAAAAAAGGAAAGAGGAATTTGGAATGGACATCCAACTGTGAGGAAGCATTCCGAGATCTGGTAAGGCATTTGGAGAGTCCTCTAGTGCTGTCGAAACCAGTAGACCACGAGATGTTGTACGTATACTTGGCCGTATCCCCGCATGCTATAAGTGCGGCTTTAGTCCGCGAGGAGGACCGAGTTCAAAAGCCGGTGTATTACGTTAGTAAACGTTTAACGGGGGCAGAAAGAAATCATCCTAAAATTGAGAAATTGGCCTATTGCTTGGTGATTGCATCACGCAAGCTGCGTCCATACTTTCAAGCACACTCAGTCAGTATTTATACCGATCAGCCCTTGCGACAGGTACTCCAACGACCAGAAACTTTTGGAAGTATGTTAAAATGGAGTATCGAATTGAGTCAGTTCGATATTGCCTACCTGCCACGAAGAGCCATACAAGGGCAAGCGTTAGCAGATTTTATCGCTGAGTTTACTGTATCAGACGAACCAGATGGTCACAGTGTCATTCCTCCCATTCAATGGAAATTGTACACCGATGGGGCATCAAACGACTGTTGCTCCGGGGCTGGTGCAGTCCTTGTGACTCCAGAAAATCGATCGATTTGTTATGCTTTGAAGCTCAATTTCCCGGCTACGAATAATGAAGCAGAATATGAAGCATTGATTGCTGGTTTAAAGCTCGTTGGAGAACTCGGGGTAAAATCAGTTGAAATCTTTTGTGACTCGCAGCTGGTGGTGTACCAAGTGCGAGGAGACTACCAAGCAAGGGGACAAAAGCTTGCTCCGTACCTTGCTCTGGTTCAGGAACTATTGGCGAACTTCGAACATTATGACATTTCGCATGTCCCGCGTGAACAGAACAAGGAGGCCGACTCGTTGGCCAAATTCTTAAGCACTGGCGATGCACAGCAAATGGGATTGGTTCCCGTCGAAACCTTACATGCTCCAAGCATAGATGTGATGGAAGTCGATTTTATGTTGGGAACGGAAATCGAGAAGGAGTCGTGGATAACCCCATTCAAACAATACCTACTAAACGGGACTTTGCCCGAAAGAAGAAGCGAAAGGTGACAGGTCATTCGCAAAGCCAGGCGATATGTGATGCAGGGAGGAGTAATGTATCGAAGGGGGTTCTTGGTCCCCTTACTGCGGTGCATTGCCCGTGATGAGACAAAGCGGGTCTTGGAGGAGGTTCACGAAGGAGAATGTGGCGACCATACTGGGGGGCAGACACTAGCAAAAACGATCCTCCGCTATGGGTACTATTGGTCAATTGTGAATCGGGATGCTGCAGGCTATGTAAGAAAATGCGACAAGTGTCAAAGACATGCAAATATCCTGAGAGCTCCACCAACGGAACTCACGCAAATGGTTAGTCCCAGGCCGTTTGCAATCTGGGGAATCGACATAATCGGTTCCTTGCCTATATCCAAAGGTGGTGCAAAATACGCGATAGTTGCGGTCAACTACTTCACGAAATGGGCCGAGGCAGAGCCTTTAGCCACAATCACCTCCAAGAAGGTCATTAACTTCATTGTACGAAACATTATATGCCGCTTTGGCCTCCCGAGAACCATCATTACACACAATGGAACTCAATTTGAGAGTAGAGAGTTCAAAGATTTCTGTTTAAAGTACGGAATTGAGAAAAAGTTCACCGCCGTTGCTCATCCGAAGGCTAATGGACAAGTTGAAGCCGTGAACAAAATAATCAAGTCCATATTGAAGAAGCGTTTGGAAAAGGCTGGAGAGAAGTGGGTAGATGAACTTCCAACAGCGCTATGGGCTTACAAAACTACCCACAAGTCCGCGACTGGCCACACTCCATTTGCATTGGCATACGGCTTGAAAGCTATTATACCCGTGGAGCTTGAAGTTCCATCGCATCGGGTAACACATTATGATCCAAAGACGAATCGTGATCTCTTGTTGGAATCACTGAACTTCGTTGATGAAAAACGCGAAGAGGCTGAGTTAAGGGCGGCAGCATACAGGCACCGAGTTAAGCGATATTACAACGAAAAGGTCCGCCCAAGAATCTTTGATGTGGGTGATCTCGTTTTGAAACGAGTTTTCCCGGTACCATCACGTATGAATCCCAACTGGGAAGGTCCATATGTCGTTAAACGGAAGCTTGGAGAGGGAACTTTCATGCTAGCGACCGTTGATGGCATGACACTCCCCCGAGCGTGGAACAGTGAACATTTGCGACGTTATTATATTTAGCCTGTTTCTTTCTTGTTTTAGGTTGAATTGTTTCCCGTATGTTTTTATTCCATTGATTCTTAGTTTCCTTTTAAGCTTGTAATCAGATGATTTAGTTTATTAATAAAGGCTTGAAGCCATCCTTTCTACGAATTATTGATGTTTCTGAACCTTATAGTCTGGTGACAAACAACTGGAGTTGCATTATTCTACCTGACGTACGAACTCGCATAAACAACTTGAATCTCTGAGTCCCCTGAATGCAGACCGGAGTACTCTAAGTCCTCGGAGCGTGGACTAGAGTATAAACGACTTGAATCTCCAAGTCCCGTGAGTGCGGACTGGAGTACTCTAACTCCCCAGAGTGCGGGCTAGAGTATAAACGACTTGAATCTCCAAGTCCCCTGAGTGCGGACTGGAGTACTCTAAGTCCCCGGAGTGTGGGCTAGAGTATAAACGACTTGAATCTCCAAGTCCCCTGAGTGCGGACTGGAGTACTCTAAGTCCCCGGAGTGTGGACTAGGGTATAAATGACTTGAATCTCCGAGTCCACTGAATGCGGACCGGAGTACTCTAAGTCCCCTGAGCGTGGACTAGAGTATAAACGACTTGAATCTCCAAGTCCCCTGAGTGCGGACTGGAGTACTCTAAGTCCATGGAGTGCGGGCTAGAGTATAAACGACTTGAATCTCCAAGTCCCCTGAGTGCGGACTGGAGTACTCTAAGTCCCCGGAGTGCGGACTAGGGTATAAACGACTTGAATCTCCGAGTCCCCTGAATGCGGACTGGAGTACTCTAAGTCCCCGGAGCGCGGATTAGAGTATAAACGACTTAAATCTCCAAGTCCCCTGAGTGCGGACTGGAGTACTCTAAGCCCCCGGAGTGCGTACTAGAGTATAAACGACTTGAATCTCCGAGTCCCCTGAGTGCAAACTGGAATACTCTAAGTCCCCGGAGCGCAGACTAGAGTATAAACGACTTAAATCTCCAAGTCCCCTGAGTGCGGACTGGAGTACTCTAAATCCCCGGAGTGCGGATTAGAGTATAAACGACTTGAATCTCCGAGTCCCCTAAATGCGGACCGGAGTACTCTAAGTCCCCGGAGCGCGAACTAAAATATAAATGACTTGAATCTCCGAGTCTCCTGAATGAGGACCGGAGTACTCTAAGTCCCCGAAGCGCGGACTAGAGTATAAACGACTTAAATCTCCAAGTCCCCTGAACGTAGATTAGGGTTTTTTAAGCCCCCAGAACACGGATTAAAAAATATTCTAAGTACGAAAAATGTGAAACAAGAGATGTCAAATTCCCAAGAATATCCGAGTAATGTGAAGGTGGATTGGGAATTTATGTAACTCACGAGAACTTGAGTTTCGTCCATAGTTACACAGAAAGCTAAAAAGCAGAAATCATTAGAAAGGCAAAGAAACTAAACTTTATTCACTAATCCAAAATGGGGTTATACAGCTACTCCTCCAAAACTCGGAGTCAAAAATCTGTCTACGTTGACTACAAAGATAAATAAGTAAAAAGTAGCTACATGATCTAAGCTAACCCTCGTCGAACGAGTGTAGGGGCTACTTCTTCGGTTTCTTTAGACTCTTGTCTTCCTTCGTTTGTGCGGACGACTCCTCCCCCTCGCGCTTTCTCTTGGACTTTTTGCTCGCCAGAGAAACAGTATTAGGAGTGGGAGGAGGAACATCCAGTGGTTTGGATCTGCCAGGAAGAATGACTTTTAGAGGCCTGTTCAACGGATCGTCAAGTTCTACTACTTGAGACTCGATCTTGACCTCAACTTTCTTCTTTTTCTCTGCCTCAAGTTGGTCCTTCATACTCACTTTCGAAGTGTGTTCTGAGGCGCCCGTGATTTCAATTTCATAACTCCCTTCAACGGGGGACGAAGTTTCCGACTTATCATCGTCGAGCGCCCCGATAACTTGAGCATCGGGACCGGGGGTTACTCCCGCGTGAGTAGTGTCGCTCGCTTTCCCCATCTCCTCCTTGGCGTCATCGCTCCTCGGAGTCGGTTCAAGGTCAGAGCAGCCTGCATAAAAACACAAAGAACGAACGTTAGAATCAATAACTTATCGCCAAAAGCGACAGATTTTTGAACTTCAAGAGGAAGAATTTTATACCGGTTTCTTGTTGGCTTTCAGCCGTGCGAGGAGTCTCACCCTCTAGAATGGGGGATAGTACATGAATGCCGAGGCCGGGATCTTTCGGATCATAACCAACGTGTTGCTTGAATGGGTCAAGTGCTGGCCGATCGGCCGGTTGAGTAGAAGGAGGAGCCGCAGCCTCGGTTCCAGATGGACCAACCATGTCATTTTTCTCCTTTGATGGAGAAGAGCCTTTACTATAGAGAGCCATGGCTGCAGACAAGTCTGATGGCTCGTTCCCTCTGAGAAACTCTTTCACTAAAGCATCCTCGTCGACCTCGTCAGTGCCCGACTCCACCTTTCTAATCTTTATTAAAGTCTCCCAAGCCTCGGCTAAATATTCAAGGTAGCCCTCGCCTAAGAAAGTCAAGTCCCGGTGCATGAGGACACGGGCGTTGTATTCGGCTATCAGTGGGTCAAACATACACTTGACCTCCTCTTTGCCGGCCTCTGTAGCCGCCTCAAGGCGAGAGTCGATCTCCGTGGACGCTTTTCTTTTGCCCTCTTCGCGGGCTTCGTCCTTCATCATCTCGATCTTAGAAAGCTCGTCGTCGAGCTTTGCCTTCAAGAGTCGTGTAGCAACAATCTCGATGCAATATCGTTGAGACTCCTCTTGAGCAGCTATCTTCTCTTCCTTCTCCTTAGAGAATAGCTCTTTCAACTCTTTGACTTGCAGGGCGAGTGCATCCCTTTCTTTCTGAATAGAATCTTTTTCTAAAGCAGGGCCCCACTGCATTGGACCGCTTCGTCGGTCTCCTTTTTATGAATCATCTCTAGACGAGTGACGGCCTCGGCAGTGTCTTTAGCACTTTGTTCTGCAGCCTTGAGCTTGGACTTGTACGAAGCGAGCTCTTCATCCTGATTTTTGATAATGTCTTTATCGAAGATAGCTTCAAGCTTCAAGCGGTCGATTTCCTGTTGACGCTCAACGGAGATTTCCGAGACTTTTTTGACTAAATGAACAAACACGTCATGTTGAACATAGACGTCGTTGTTGCAAGTGATGGCACTCTGCTTGACATGCCTCAGAATGTGATGAATTGCTGGAAGGAACTTCAGACCGTCGAAGCAGATTTTGGGAAATTTTGCTTTAAGCTCGGCCAGCTTCTCCGATATCGTTGGGTCTACCGCAGGAACAGGGGGAGGAGGTTTTGAAAGTTCTGTTCTCTTACGATGTTCCCGAGATTGCCGTGTGCTTGATGAACCAGAATGTTGATCTCGGGAAACATCTGGTTGAGATCCTTTCTGCGAAGACTTTTCTCTGCCTTGCTCTGTTTGAGGAGGATGATCGCGAGAGTATGAAGACTGGCTGTGAGATTTCTTTCGATAAGTCGACTCTCGGGGACGGTTGTCTCGGTCTCCGGAGTCGTCTCTATCGCGGCGCTTGCCGGAGCCCGAATCCCGGCCAGAATGGTGAAAGATGGATGAACCGTGAAGACGATCAAATCCATGGGAGTGTCCCATGTCACCTGCATAGAATGAGAATAACGACAAGTTAGAAAAGACCAGGGTGATGGCTAAGATTGAAGTGCAGAGTGAAGTGCTCGTGTCTGTGTGTGTCCTAGTGTTTCCCCCCGATGGACCAGTTTCTTTACTAATTGGAGTTTTATCTCCCTGGACTTGGGCTTGAACTCCCATATCGCCTCTAGCGGGCGAATGAAGCTTGAGGGCCTCTGGATCGTCGAAATCGTAGTTGAGTAAATCGTCAGGAATGGTAAGGTTCGACAGGCCCTTCAGAGAACTTTCTAAGTGCTGCGAGGAAGTTTCTTTTTCCGTTGGAATAAGGGTAACTTTAGAAGTTCCGCCCACGGTATTCTTCCTCAGCTTGCACGTCAGTTTCTTCTTCCTCTTCGAAGGGGAAGACGACGTTTCAATGTCATGAACTTCAACTATAGGGCCCCGAGACGGACTAATATTCTCGCCCTGTACTTCGGGCGTTTTTGCTTCTTTAATTTCCCCCTCTTCTGGCATGTCAGGGGCATTGCGTGTTGAAGGCCCAGCCTGCCTTTTTCCCTTGCCTGCAGCAGGTCTAGATAGAGTGATGCCTGGGGGAAGGCTTATTCGGCGACCTTTTGCCAGCAGCCCGAATCTCGCAAGTGACTCATTTGAAATGAGGGATTTGATGTCCCGATCTTCTGCGGGGAGAGATCAGATAGTTGCCACTGCTTCAGAGTATCCGGAGCCTTCGGGACGTGGAGTGATACCTGAAAAGGTGGATAAGGAGTCAGAAAAGATGCAGATTCTGCCAAATTCAAGTGTTGATTTAAAAAACAAACTTACTTCCTTCCACCCATCTCTTAGCGAAACCGGAAGGACAACGGACATAGAACCACTCTTGCTTGTACTGGGCGAATTTGCTCCATGCCCCAGTCAGGATTTGGCATTTACTATATGGCTCCAGAAATATAAAAGACGGGCTATCCGACCGTCTCTTGAAGTGATAAATATAACGGATATCGCCTGGAGTCGGAAGCCGGGAGAAGACACTCATAAAGAGGATGCAAGTCCCATATAAGAAAGCATGACCGTTCGGAGGCAGTTGTGAAGGAACGATCTCGATATATTGCAATAAGTCGCGAAGGAAGGAGTTGAAGGGTGGAACGTTGCCAACCCAGCACATAAACTTATTGCAAGCTGTGTACCCGGCTGGGGGCAAATGTGGACGATCACTCCCCGAAGGAACTAACACGTCGTCAAAAGGGATTCCGTGGACATAGCATATCCGATGGAGTGTAGTCTCGTTAATCCTTGAGGCCTGTGAATCGGCTGGGTCGTCTAAGAAAATAGCTGCCTCTAGAGCGTCAGGAGCTAAGTCGACGAATGCTGTCGCGGCGCTCGGTAAGTTTTGAACAGGGGTAGTTGATGGATTCAAAGTATCTACAACTTCTCGTCGAGAGGATGGCCCAGGTCTGTCTGAGATCGTAGCAGAGCTAGATTTTCTAGACATCTCTAGTGAAGATCAAATCCAACAAAGCACCTGTTTGAACTATACTTGAAAAACAATTAACATTAGACTTAACAACTAAGTATTCCCCCCGTGTGGTGTGTGAACTAGTGTGATCATCCAAATATGAGTGTTGAGAAATTAAAATTAGCAGAGTTGATGATATAAAGTTGAGCTTTGAATTGTCATCTTCAAAGACCGTCATCGCTGACCGTCTCCGAAAATCTAACCTATCATGTTTTTCAATTTTGGACTCGGACATTGGCACTATATGTTAAAGGCGATTATCTGTTTTTACCGATTTGAAGTCAGGCTTATAATTGTTGAAACTGGGGAGTTATCAGTCCGGATTAGTTTGATATGCTGGTTTGTTTAAGTCCTTGTCCTTGTTTTTTGTCATATGAATAGGCATGGGGGATAAGTGAGTTCAACAAGGGTTATGTTCAAGTTGGAATGATTTCGACTGTCATTGTCTATTCATCAATGGCCAAGACCGAGCGACACTTGAAACACTTTGGCCTAAATGCCGCTCGGCATCAACCTCGTTCGGCCAAAATGCCGCTCGACATCGACCTCGTTCGGCCTAAATGCCGCTCGGCATCGACCTCGTTTGGCCTAAATGCCGCTCGGCATCGATCTCGTTCGGCCTAAATGCCGCTCGGCATCAATCTCGTTCGGCCTAAATGTCGTTCGGCCCTAATCTCGTTCGGCCTAAATGTCGCTCGACATCAATCTCGTTCGGCCTAAATGTCGCTCGGCATCAACCTCGCTCGGCCTAAATGTCGTTCGGCCCTCAACTCGTAAAGTTTACCGAGTCACTCTCGCGTAAAGTTTACTGAGTCACTCGTCTTTTACTTGACCATTTTTTGCTCAAGATGTAAGGGCCGAACGGCCGCGCTCGGTTCTTCTTTGCCCCTTGATTACCGAACTGCCTCAAAATCGACTAAAGTCATACTAAGTTCCTGCCTTAGGACGTGTCCGAACCTCAAATCGTCTCCCTCATCCACACGCCTCCTACTTTCTATAGTCTATGGAAAGTTCACTAATTCGAACTGAAAAAACATTCGAACGAAAGGTTCTTACCAAAGAGTATGGTGGGAGCTTGGGGATCTGTGGGCTTGAGATTGAAAGTCGTTCGGACTCAATTTAGGAAGAAAATGTAGGAAGGGCTTGATGGATTTAGAGTAGGAAGGGAAGATCAGAGAAGTGAACGAGGTTCAAGGGAGGTAAGTTACGAGTTCTTGTAGGATAGTAGAGGTAAAAAGTAAAAAGAGAAGAAGAAGCGAAGTGCTGAACTTTATAGGGGGAGGAAAGGAAGTCGAAGGGGCAATGACCGGTAGAACCGGTCAAAGCGCATCCCTCGTCCGGCATTAGCTTTGTCGTTCGGCATCGACTATGTCGTTCGGCATTTGTATGTCGTTCGGCATCGGCATGTCGCTCGGAATACATTGCCTCAATCAGTATTCAAGAGAAAGTACTATCGAGAAGACTATGCCAAAGCTCAAAGAAAATGCTCATGATTCAAAGTGCATCACGATCGATCACATGACGCACTTTAGGGGGCAAGTGTTACCTGGGGGTTTGACCAGGCAACTAGGTCGTTCGGCATTTCAGAGCCTTGTTCGGCATTCAGTGGTCGTTCGGCATTTCAAAGCCTCGACCGGCATTCAGCCTCGACCGGCATTCAGCCTCGTTCGGCATTTCAGAGCTCGTCCGGCGTTCAGCGTCGACTGGCATTCCAGAGCCTCGACCGGCATTCCAGAGCCTCGACCGGCATTCCAGCCTCAACCGGCATTCCAGCCTCGACCGGCATTTAGCCTCGACCGGCGTTCTAGCCTCGACCGTTTCAGCCTCGACTGGCATTCAGCCTAGACCGGCATTCCAGCCTCGACCGGCATTCAACCTTGTTTGGCATTCAGCCTCGCTCGGCATTCCAGCCTCAACCGGCATTCAGCCTCGTTCGGCATTCAGCCTCGTTCGTCATTCAGCCTCGTTCGGCATTCGAAGGTCGTCCGGCATCAGAAGTATCATTTGGCAGAAGTCTCGACCGGCATGGAGCCTCGCTCGGCATTTTCCGTTCGGCATTCATGGTTCGGCACACAGGGGTTACTTGCTTTGGGCCGAGGTATCTTGCCACTAGACCCACCAGGGAAGTCCAACCTGTCTTCGTCTATAAATAGAGGGGCAGGGGCACAGTGAAATGGACCTTTTTTTGAGAACACTGGGAAACTCTACCGCTTTCAAGACTCATCATTTTTACTTAGGAATAGCATTCAAGTGATTGGTGTACGGATTGTATCTGTAATCGATTATCAAGTAAAGCAATAAAGATTAACCTCAAAGTGGACGTAGGCAATTACGCCGAACCACTATAAACCTGGTGTTCCTGTCTTTGCATTTAACTTTGCATATTGCTCTCTGTTTAAATTTACTTTCTTCATTTATCTCTCTACACAATCATTCTCAACGAGGTTAGTGACCAATTTTGGTGCTAACAGGACTTGAACTTAGACCTATACTCTAAATCTATTGATTTGGTTTATAAGCGAACAAGTCAAATTAACATTTTTATATTAAAGTTATTATCGCGTGTGTTAAAAACCTTTGATTTAGCGTGGTTAGTGAAAAATAGCGATGCTTTAAGTGAATCTACTATTTAATTTCACTAAATTGAAAAAAACATAGTAGTTGATGTGCACTAAGCACTTTAATAAGGCATTAGCAAGGCTTTAACTGAGCTTTAACTACATGACTATGACACCAACCTCATACAACTAAGGAGATGAATTTTCTACTGAATAATGTTTTACTTCCAATGCTTCAACTCGAGCCCAACTATAATTGCTCGATGGTATCTATGTCATTATTTAACTATAATAAAAGTGTAGTATCCGCAATAAAGTTTGACAGTATTATCAAGTCGAGAGAACTATGTAACATCATTACTTTGGGATTTCTTGTTTAACCTTAGTTGCTATTAACTTACAGGAAACTTTCAGGCGAGTCATTCAATAGTTATCTAATAACTATGAGTATGTAACCCTTGGTGCCCTCAGTAGCCATGAGTAATACACTATCTAATATTTAAAGAGCATTACGTACTCTTATCCCAACAGAGTATCGATATATTTTCTCAAAACATCTCAACCAAGACTACCTAAAACAATATGTTATTCTATATTGTAATAATTTTCTTAGATTATTATCACATAATATATTATTTAATGATTTTCTAGTTAATATACTTTTAAATTGATTACTTAATTAATTATCATAATATAACAAGTATATAACAAAAGTCAAATACCTTTATTGCGACAAAATTAGTTACATAATTAGATAATTTATAATAAACCATAACTGCACCTAGAGCACCTTATCTCTATAAAAAACAACTTTAAAAATATAATTTAATATATATATATAGGACATACTATTTAAAAATGTATGAAATTGACTATTTATAAAATAAAGTGATATATACTTTTTAATATATATATGATAAAATAAAATTGTATAAATTTATGTTGTAAAATGAAATATGAGTATTTCAGAAAATAACCATAGTTTATTTTGTTTTAGGTGATTAATATTGAATTGAAGTTAAGGGAAGATAATTAGTGTTGAAGTTGAAATATAAACATAATGAAAAATATGATCATGATGATAGGATTATTTTTATGGCATACAAATAAATGGAAGTTATGTAAAATAATATTTTGAACAAGTGGTTTGATGGGTTTGGGAGCGAATAAGGAAAGGAGCTTATGGACTTGATGCGGCCTTAAGTGCGAGTATGCCACCATTTACTATGGAGAAGGGAGAGAAGATTATGATAAGAAATAAGTTATCATTTTTGGGTAAGGTATGTGATGGTAGATTGTATAAGCTGTAAATCTCACATAGTGCGTGAATCTATTTTGGTGTTGAATCTGTCTATATGATCTACCCATTTATTTATGGTGTATCATGACATGAAATTAGTTATACATTATAGAATCCTTTAGTGACACATAGTACTAAATTTTTGTTGTATTAGGTACATTGGCAATGAGGTTAAAAGGGTGAATTACAACAAATTTCCTTTTATTAATTTGTATAAGATATTTAATTTGTGTTTGTTTACATAAATATTTGTTTATGCTAAATCAAATTTAGTGTAATAATTAATAAAAGAAGTTTCTAATATTTTAATTTAATTTTACTGATGAAATATTTATTTGTTATTAATGTTTAAAATAAATTTATATATTATTTAGTTTAAAATTAATTTTTTTGATTTATGTAAATATGTTGTGACATTCATACTCTATCATAACACTATATATAAATATATAACGTAATCTGGAGGTTAATGGATTAAATTGACCGTTTTGTCCTATGGTCAATAAGATGCTTAAGTTATATATATATATATAATATTATTTAGTCTTAGTTATCCTAAATGAAGTGGAAGTAAGAATTTTTTTATTTCGCCAATAAATATATTGGATATAAAATAAACTAAATACATAACAAATAATATACCAATATAATATATATATTTGAATATATATATGATTTTGGCTTTGTAATTTAAATTTTAAATTTATGTTTGACTTTTCAAATCTAGATTAGACCTTAAAGTACGTATTTAAAATAAATTAAATATCATTAATATATAGATATTGATCAGAAAACAATAAGTAAATTAATTTTTTTATTTGACCTAATAAATAACATTGGCTAAAATTCAGGCCAACCTCTGAATTATGGTCGAGAATTGATATTAGTGAAGGTTACCGACTAATAACTTGAATTAAAAATGAAAATGAGGTTACAAACATGCAATAAGTAAAGAGATAAGATTTAGGGTTATTTGATCTATGTTGATCTACATCCACTGTGTGTATTTTCTTATTATTTTGCTTCTCTTACAATAGCTTGGATTACAAGAGACAATAACAAGAAAATAAGTGCTTGAGAGCTTAAAATATTCGATTCGATCCTTGTACAAATGCATGGTATATTTATTTCTAACTGTTGAAAATTGAGTCGAAAGGGCAAGATTACATTGACAAAGTCTAGAAATTACTCTTGGCTATTCATTGAATTGATTAGCTAAAATGTGTGCTAATTAGGATGCAACTGGATTGTATAGCTCAAATGATCACTAGTTGGCGGTTTGTACTTAAGCATGCATTGGTCGAGGACATGCGGCACGAGATTAGGGAGTGGTTTTGCAGTGACTCTTAACCAATGTGGTGGTAATGAACCAAAAGTAATTATCATGCAGTGCCGTTTTTCTCAGATAAACAATGTTGTATGTGCTAGTCTTTTCAAAGAAACTATGGAGAGTGGTTGCTTCTTTTTGTAGTGGCGGTCGGGCACCTATTGTAAAAGGCTACCGAGTCTAGACAAGAATGTTGAAGATGATGCCGGCGATAGTGGTCGTAGGGCATGCAAATGAGTTTGTCATGGGACAAATAAGGCATGTTGTTTGGGATGCTTGCCTATGGATAGCCATTTGCATGCGGAGCTGCTATCTATTGTCCCGTCTGCTGATAGTCTCAAGGGTTTAACATGGCTTACTTGTATTTGTGTTGGGCAAGTCACTCTGTAGTAGGAACCTTATGGTTCAAGCTTGATGCATGCTTGTGGACATTGATGAACCAAGGTGAGAGCCTTTGGAACCATTCGGTCCAAGATGCGGGCGGTTTGAACCATTTGGGTCTGCACATATCATGCTCGCGAGAAAATCGATCAACATTTTGCACCCCAAGTTTGCACCTACGAATAGGGGCGGACTTTTCATTTGAGCGTTTAATCTTGCCGACACATGTATCTACGCTACTGGTGAAGGTGGTTGGTCTCTCAAGGATTTTCATAGATGGATCAGTATTATGACAGGTGATTTTATAGAGTAATTGATGAAAACTAGATTAATTGATGAAATCTAGATGGTCCAGATTGCCTCGTTCATATTTTATCCAACGACTCATATTAAACGCCATTCTTTATATAATCTTGGGTCCTGTTTAATCTTTATTGAGATTATGTAAGGTTCCACCATTAAAGAGAGTTTGGAGCTTCTGATTTCTTCGTCTTTGATCCGCATCTTCAAATTTCAATCTTAATCAACGAGTGATTTTCTTTGACTTTGATTTCACTTGCGCTTTTCATTTACTTTAATGTTTCAGTCCATTTGAATGTCGATTTGATTTTTTTATTACATTTTCTTCTTTATTTTTGTTTATGCTTTGATGATTTGAGTGTCATTATTGTATTAATGAATTTCCCCTAAACATGGCATTGATTGATCGTTGTTGTGGAATCAACATCAATCCATCGAGGTTGAACACGTTCTCGACTACCTAAAAAATTAAAAGTGGTGCCAATATTACTAAACTACCCGTCTACCTAGATTAGGATGGCCGTATATTGGGCCTTGGCCTACAACTGTTATTAAGCATGAAATTAGTAGTAGGCATGGGCCACACGCTCGCTTGAGACTAGGGCTAGGACTTAAGTGGATTTGAATCTGGTGGCTCTGGGTCGCATGTCTCTGAGTCAGGGGGAAGTTTGCCCCTCGATTTTTATTAATTCCTAAGACATTCAGGGTTGTTCGATGGTTAGGCTATTTGCTAATTTGAGGTGTCTAAAGCTACATCTACAAGTAGGAGGACTTTCCATATGGGTTCATCGTAGGTCCTAGAGGACCAACCAACCTCAATAGGCTACTTTACATAGTCACTTGCCTATATGCGAAAAGCGGAAAAACTTGCTCTCCATCCCTTCTTCATCGATTCCTTAATGCTCACCATATGGCATCTAGGAAACTTTCCCCAAATAGATACAGCCTCTTAGCCGAGCTATTCATTGTCTGTCATGACTTGGGTATCCAAGAGCTAGACCCTTCCCTTGAAAGGTTGGTTTTCAGGATGTATAGACATTCAAATAATTTGCTGGACCTCTACTATCATCTTCAGGGAGTTGACAAATCTCCTTTCATTGTCAATATCCCAGGTAAAGTGTTAGGTTATCAAGACCACTTCTTCTATGTGTCAGCCACCACAGGACACCAGGTTCCAGATACATTCCATCCTTAGGTTTCTTTCCTTTATCCTGAACTTTTCTATTATAGATAGTAGCTTTTCTTTTATGTTGTAGTGACTCCTACCAGCGTTGGCTTCGGTGCAGCTGTTTATAAGGACTATCTCCAATGGATCAGGAAGTTACTCGAGACGACCATGAATTTAGCAGCGATTTTGATAAACAAGAACCTCTACCATGTGGGGCTATTTATGTCGAATTAGTCTATAAGAGAAGGAATTTATGGCTCGACCATAGGCTACCGATCGGCTAGGTCTACATAGGTGATCATTACGGAGATGTTCCTAGGGATGGCGGTGGATATTAAAGATGAAGATGATATAGAATCTAAACCAGGCCAAAATAATGGTGAATGAGAGGCTTATGATCCAATGCTTGGAGGACATGGTGGTCTCTGACCGTCGTGTCTCATGGTCTATGAGTTACTCTAGGACCCCTAAGATGCCTGAAATAAAGAGGACGGACAGTTGGGTATAGAAGTCAGATAGGCCGATAAAGCAGGCTCCTACCCTAAAATCTGTCCCGCCCATGAGTCTCCAAACAAGCAACACTACCATGCCCCTTGGCACAAAATCCACTGGTAATTCATGATCTAGTAGTAGAAACACATGATCCCCTTGCCCACCTCTTATTAGGAAGCGGAGGGTGATCATCTGATGATGGTAGCTTTAACTTGAGTCGAGTTGAGTTCGTTGTTTTCCTTGAAATCTTGGTAACTATTTCTTGTTTGTGTTTTGCAATAGTTCGCCTGAACTTTGGTCAACCGATGGACAAAGTCAGCTTGAAGGGGGCCTCCTAGTAGACACTACTGGGACAACACCAAGGAGCCTTAGCGACTCATCAGCAAACAACCTCAACTTCTAAATCAGGCTATTTAGGGGGCAATGTTATTCCTTTAAAAGACTCTCTTTGCAGTACCAGTCCTCAACACACGTTTCTCGAAAGAGAAGGTGCTACCTGAGTGGAACAGCCGGAGAGCCCTATGGTGGCCCTTCATATAAATTTCTAAGGGATGTGAATGTGATCAGGTCCTTGTCTGGAGCAATCAGTTGGGGATTGTGGGTTCAATCATACTAAAGACGGTCGAAGACAGGGATGAGGCCAGTATGCAGATGCTCTGCACTCACTAGTTGGGGTGGCTTCGGAGGGCATGGATCAGATGGGCCAGCCTAAGCCTGTGGGTGCCACATTCATTTGAGACGGTGGTGGACACCAAGCTGAAGGAGGCATTCTTGGTAAGGTTATCGAACTTAGCAGTTTCTTTTCGGAACTTTTCACATTTGGTCTACAGTGTAGCCAGACCCTACACCCTGCTCACTTTCACGAGCCTGCAAGCTTTATGGAAGCTAGTTGAGGATAAGTGCACAACTTACTAATTAGCGGATGGAAATGTGGTGAAACTTGCAAGGCAGGCTATTAAATCCTAGGGGGCAAGGTGTATGGCGAAGGCGGCCAGTGACATTGTCATGAAGGAGTGGCCGTAAGAGAAAAAGAATCTCTTTAGGGGTTATCAGCTAGTTACAGGTGAATTTGGAGGCCAGCTACACAGAGGCTATGAGTTGAGGGTGTCTCTTTAGTAGCATCTGACCTACGTTACCCGAAAGGAGCAAGCGGTGGCGAGTTCCACTTAGGACCTGGCAAGGAATGATAAGTTGATGATCAAGCTTAATATGATATTTGATGCCAACTACCACCTACCCTTCATCGTCGGTTTCCTCTCCTCGGTCGATTATGTTGAGGTTCACCATGGGGTAGCATGGCGATGGTAGTTGCTGGCTAGACTTCCCCAATAGTTTTGACCTCAAGACATATTGCATCCTTGACCAGTGCACCTATTGGACCACCCGTAGATGTTGTTCCTACGGTGGACAAGAAAATGACGCACGATGATGATTGTCAATTAAACGGACACCTCCTTTAAGCAGAAGAGCAAATGTAACACCCACACCTTTATATCCATACTACTCAAGAGTATTACTAAGTAATACTATTGAGTAATACAGAGAATAAGGCGATATGGGGCATACACGTGAATATCCCCTTGAGCTAACATTGGTACGTATTCGAATATTATGAGGAATGCGGAATATGGATCTTAAGGCTAGAATGAACACTAGAGGGGGGGTGAATAGTGTTTATAAGAAATTACTAAATCTTTTTGAGTTATTGTTGATTTGTACACAAATGTATGCAATATTCAGACACAAATATAATCACAGAATCAAACACAGATGCAGAAATAAAGTAAATGCAGTAAAGGAAAGAACACACCGGATTTTATACTGGTTCGGAGTTACCCTACATCTAGTCCCGCACAACTAATTACAGATTTCCTTTCAAAAGTAATTCAACAATTACAACCCTCGATTTCAAGGCCATGAGGTACACCCTCCAGAATCACAATCCTTTGGGTAGAGATACTTGATTTCCAGGCAACAAGTTCACCCAATTGATTTCTCAAGGCTACAATCACACCTTTTCTCACTTGATTGATTTCCAAGGCTACAATCACACCTTTTACTCTATTGATTACAAAGAAAGCCTATAACTCTGAATAACACTGAGGATCTTGATGAGATAGTGACAGAGAATCAAACCAGAGATTATCTAGTTAGATTCAATGTTGATTTCAGTAGAGTAATGGTAAGAATATGTATAAAGAAATGTGGAAGAAGAAGAGAAGTGAAAAACCAGAAAATCTATATTTAAATTCGTTGAAACTAACCCCTATTTATAGAAGAACAACAGCCATGTCCATTCGTGAAAGGTTATGGCGAATAGACACTTCTTTTGAAATTCAAATTTTTGAATCTAACTGTCACTATGTCGACATGGGGTACTAGGGCATGTCGACATCCCAAAGCATTTTTTGAAGATTTGATTTTCTTTGAAAATAACCTTTATCTTATATTAAAAACTATTTAAACTTTATAAATATACTTGAATATAGATAAAATACATAGATAAATATAGAGAATAATATATATATAATTTTACTATAATTTTATATTTAAATCTAAGTATAAATATATTATAATTAAAAGATAGTTTAAAACAAATGAAGTTTAAAACAAGAGTTTATTAAAAACAAAAACAAAGAATATTTTAAGGCTAAAACATCTTTTTGAAAATCGTTTGAAAAGATAATTTTTAAGGCTAAAACATTTTGAAAAGCAGTTTCGAAAATCATTCTGAAGTAGTTTTGAAAATCATTTTGAAGTAGTTTTACAAGCTTCTTCCTGCAGAATATCTCATCACATTAGGACTCGAGAACTTGTACAAAACCAGGATGTTCGTGGGTTTGTAAGCCACTTGTCGTAGGTTTGTAAGCTACTTGTCGTGGGTTTGTAAGCCACTAAAAAGGTAGAAATGGGTTCCATCCCAAAAGAAAAATGGAGTGAAGATTTCAGTGCTATTATGAAGTTTTAACATAATTCCAGACTCAATGCTTATCTTGAAATCTTGAACTCTTGATAATCTTGATACTCATGAGTCTTCAATCTTGATATCTTGAATCTCTATACTGTACAGTCTTCAATCTTTGTACATGCATGGTTAAATCCTACATATACATATATATCTAAACTATAATGTTAGTATTTATATTTTATAATCTTATTCTAAGGTCGTTGTCATCAAAACCATCATCTCAAGGACTAACAATCTCCCCCTTTTTGATGATGACAACCTTTGTTTATAAAATATTACTTCTATCCTAATAACTCCCCCTTAATCTATGCCTAACTAACCTATTTTATATTTCCCCCCCTTTGTCATCAACAAAAACAAACAAACTCTAAACTATATAACTCCCCCTCGTTCTTGTACTCAATTACCTGCATTAATAAACTATATAATAGAGTATATTAAGAAATAACTATACTTATAGACATGATATTCAATCAACGATTATAAATATATCAATGTATATTTATACATTCATCAATCCACACCAAGTGTTAATCAAATCAATCAAAACAAACAATTTCAATCAAAGCAATCAATTCAAACAAAGTAATCAAATTAAATAAAGCAATCAAATTAAACGTTACGAGGAACTTCCACCCATCCTTCTTCTCCGAAAATAGGGTCTGCTTTGATGGCATCCCAATTTTCATTGTCATTTGTGAGAGAGACAGGAGGATGTGCTTCGTTATCATCCTTGTGCAGGGAAGAAATCATCCATCGAATTGCCTCGAAATGCCTTTCTTGCTCCTTGATCATCTGCATTTGACTCAATTCTAAGTGTCGCTGGTTACGAAGAATGAACGAGAGAATATTCTTGAATGAATTAAGAGTTTCTTCAAGATTCTCGGATAAGTTATGAATTGGATTAGCCATTTTTGAAATTGTGAGAAGAATGAGAGATAGAATAGATAAGAAATAATATTCAGTAATGAATTCTGGAAGAAATGGGTATATATATGTGTAGAAATTCGTTTGAAATGAATAGACATATGGTAGTTATTCAAATTTCAAATTCAAAATGAAGTGTCATTTCTGACCAGTACATGTCGACATGGTCATAGAGGGTATGTCGACATGAGGCAGTGAAATTTGATGGTAATTTTGATTTTGTGAATAATTGTGTATATATATTTATATAATATACTAACATTTATTCAAGAGATAAGATAAGCTAGATAACAGAAAAGAAATTCAATTTCATTGCATAGAAGAGTGATACAATGATTAATCATAAACACTCAAATTAAAACAAACTTAAACTAATTCGACATGATATGAAAATATAAAACTAGTTAGAGGATGATGAAGATGAAGATAATCCAAGTTTCTTGCTGACTTTGGAGAAAAACTTGTTCATCTTGGATGATATTTTGTCCAACTTCTTACTAACGGATCTTTTAAGAACCCGTTGATTCTCAATAATAATCTTTTGGTTTTTGAGAAGGGTTTTGTTAGTAGGATTGGAGGAATATTCAATACTTTCTAGGGATGTTTCACCTTCTTCTTCTTCTTCTTCTATTTCCATTTCATCCCCTTCTTCTTCTTCTACCTCTTCCTCCTCTTCCATTTCTTCATGAGCCAAATGCTCTTCCTTTTCGGCAAGAGTCTCATAAGGTTGAAAAACAAATGGGATTTTCATGAGAGAAATGTTTGAGATATTAAAAACTTTTCTTGAAATAAATTCTTCTCCTTTGAAATTTACTCCAAAATAGTTGAAAATCCGAGTAAGGTAAATTCCATGATATAAAGTGTTTTCTCCCATTTCAAAATTTTTAGGACGAAGTTCATCCAAAATAACTTGTGCCCAATTGATATCATAATTTCCGAAGATAGCAAAAAGTGCTTTGCACACTTTTGAAGTAGAATTGTTAAAATTTCCCGATATTGGGGTCAAAGTATGTTGTAAAAGAAGATTGACAATTCTTGCTTTAGGACGAAAGTTTCGGTTTTTAAATTCAAAGTTTTCATCTCCTTCAAAAATATGATGAAATGTCCCACGATCATGTTCATCGATTTGAAAAGTAGAAAGATCCATTCCCGTGCTTTTGCAATTGAGAATGGTACCCAAAAGATCACAATTCAAAACAATTTTAGTGCCTTTGACACCACTCCAAATTTCATTATCATTTCCTTCATAAAATTCTCGATTGAGATTTGCATAGAAAATTTTAACAAGATTTGGGTAACAAACAAAATCATTTTGAGAAGAATCAACAAGACTAAGAATTTGATTGTTTGCAAAAAGAGTATCAATTTCATAAGAAGCAAAATCTTGAAATATAGCAAACTTTCCGGGATGGACTTTTCCATAGTTAGCATAATTGATGTATTCTTTTATTGCCTCCAGATTATTGAGGAGTTGCTCTTTCAAGTTTCTGGAAAGTCTCATGGTGGAGGGGTTGCTTGAAGAAGCCATTAAAGTAGAGAGTAGAGAGCTTGGAGTTTTGAAGAGAGAGTTTGAATTTGAAAATGAAAGTGAAAAGTTGTGATAAAAGATAGTGAATAAATAGATTTTTGAAAGACATGTTCTCTGGTCAAAAGATGCCTTTTCAGAGTATTGAATGAAGTGAAAAGGTGGAGGGAAATTCAAGCATTTGAATTCAAATTTTGAATTTCAAAATTTGTACCCATGTCGACATCATGGTAGGGACCATGTCGACATGTGCCTGAAATATTCTATGATTTAATTTTCCTAACTACTCTAATATATATATATATATATTTATGACTAAATGTATATATCTGGAATAATATTATGATTATATTATATTCCATAATATATATATATATAAATAATAATAAAAATAATAATAAAAATAATAAAATTATAATAAAATAATAGAAAATAAATTTAAAATTCAATCAACACACCAATTCGAAAAACAATCAATCAAGCAATCAATCATCTAATTCTAAGCATGCAATTTCAATCAATTGTATTGTAAATGTGTACCTTTTTCTGAGTCTGTTTCCTTGAATTTGTTGAAGTAGTGAACTGCCGTTAATAAATTTAAATACTTAGTTTTAAATAAAACTTTTCTACATAAAAATTATATATTTACTTTATATAATTATTCACATTTATTTCCAATGCAAATATAATTTATTTACCATTAAAATATACTCTTACAATAATAGGACAATGCAGGACTCGTACCCGGATGGATGGTTGAAATGCACAAGCCTTACCACTAGGCCTATGCGGTTAAAGCCCCGCTAAATCCTCGCTAAAGCTCATAACACTCTTCAACCGCTCTGCTTTTTTAATATAGCGCTATTAAATGGTAGATCCATTTAAGCCTCGCTATTTTCCGCTATACCTACTAAATCAAGGCATTTTAGCATTTGCTTTAGCAATATTAATACAAAAAGGTTGATTTGACTAGTTCTCTTTTGAACCAAATCAACAAAGTTGGGGTAAAGACCTAATTTTAAGGCTTAAGTGATCAACATAAGTTAGAAATCTATTTTAGTTGCCAAATCAAGGTTGCATAAATCATGATATTCTTTAGTTTTGTTATAGAAGGTTGAACAGTATTTCTTTTTCCTATACAAATAATGTGGGAATGAGAATATATTTACTTTAAATATGTGGTTTTATATATAATAAAGCATTTTGCATCTCCATTATTTTCCACTATATCTTCGCTTTATCCCCGCTATAACTTTTTGCACCTCCACCGTTATGGAATCCTATGCATTTAAAGCTCCACTAAAACCCCGCAAAATCCCCGCTATAGCTCATAACGCTCTTCGACCGCTACACTTTTTCAATTTAGTGCTAATGAACAATAAATCCGCTTTAAGCCCTGCTATTTTCCACTACACCTGCTAAATCAAGACTTTTTAGCACCCGCTCTAGCAACATTAATATAAAAAGTTTGATTTAACTAGTTCTCTTTTAAATCAAATAAACAAAGTTTGGGTAAAATCTAATTTTAAGGTGCAAGTGCTTAATATAAGTTAGAAATATACTATAGTCACTAAATCTGGACTGCATGAATCATGATATTCTTCGACTTTGTTATATAAGATTAAATAATATATTTTTCCTACAAAAATGATGTGAGAATGAGAATAAATTAACTTTAAATATTTGGTTTTATATCTAATTAATCTTTTTGTACCTCTCCTATTTTTTCTATATCCCCGTTTTACCTCGCTATAACCTTTTGCACCTCCATCGCTATAAAACCATTAAGCGCTTTAACTGCACAGCACCAGGCTACACTTGATTTTGGAATAAGCAAGTGACTAGTCCATTGAAATACTTTACCGGTCGATTGAACCTATTGACTAACAAGTAATAGAGAAGTCGATTAAATTTGGGTTTATCTCTTGGGTCTGTAATTTGTTCTAGTTTAGTCGACTGAATACAAAGCTCAATCAATTAAATTATTGGAACATGGAAAAATGTCAAATTGTAATTGATTCAAATTCCATACATATTTAAATATTATTCAAATTCAATCAATCAACATATATAAAATGAAATTCATATGTATAGACATAGTTGTGAGTGAAGAATCACTCATCTTTCCCATAGCTCTTAAATTTGCTTACGAGCTATTCATTTTCTCCTCTTTGAAAATCAACATGCTCTAAAAGTTGATCAAAAAGCAAACTTCCATATGCCATGAGGTGTAGAGTGGTGTTGAGAATAATATGTTTGAATTTGGGAATTATTGAGAATTTATTTCTATTTTATTTTAATATTTGAACGAAGATAAGGGTTTCGTGTGTTTTGTTTCATAAAGAGAAAAGTGGAAATGATTGTGTACGTGAATTGTTTTCTCAAAAATGAAGATAACTTGCTAGTTCAAAGGAAAATGAAGAGAACTTTAAATAATGAATTCTCTAGATACAAATCTTCTGAATCTTCATTTGGGTTTGGCCTTGTAGAACCCAACCCATTCCATTTCTTTTCTAAATATTTTTATAATCAATTCAAAACTCTATAATACTTCAAAAAAAATCATATTCATATTATCAAAAAAAATGTTCAACATTATAATATTTTTATAGAATTTATATTTCATAAATTTCTTAATTTTATTAAATAAAAGCAAAACTGTTACCATTAACCTATGTAATAAAATTCTACTTATTAACCAAAACCAATACAAATCTTTACATTAAAAATTATTACTAACATAAATCTTCATTTCTTATTCATATAAGTTTATAAAAATATTATTTCCATATTTTAATTTATTTTATTTTGAATCATTTCTTATTCAAATTTCAAACTCAATTATTAATTAATTTCCAAAACCATTCATTTAAATAAAAGAAAACTACTTTTCCATTAAAATATATTTCTAATCACATTTACTAAAATTACTGGACTTTATAAATATATATTCACCTTCATCATCTCATAATCATTTTAAATTCAATAAATTTAAAAATAAATCTAAATCTTTTAAAAATCCATTTTAATTAACTAAATCACCATTATTATCTTTAATTAATTATTGCTCAAAACCAGGTTGTTACAACAAATGACTATATTTTCCCTTCGTTTTCTTTTGGTATTTTGTAAGTCGGCCAAAGCCTCAAAATTTTGTGATAAACAAAATTAGTGCTCTAGTTTGATTGGACTATTTTCATTATTTTATTATATATTCATTTCTTACTTTCCTGCTAATATTTTACATGCATGCATATCCATCACATTTACTTTTATTTGTTCGCGATTACTTTCTATTTTGTGTCGGTTGGCTCAAGCGGCTTATCTTTTGCTAAGATGATCCATTCCCTACTAGTACATGGGCAGACATGAGTTGTGATGAGGCATCCTTTTTAGGATGTCAGGCTCTCAAATTTTTTATTTGCTCTTTGAGTGGCTATTAGTGGGACATTAGTAGCAGGCTTCTTCAATGACAAGCTCCTTTGATACTTAAGGCAGGCGGCACTATGGGTGCTAGAATCAGGATTACTTCATTGGTAATCGTACTTATTGTAGCACCAATTCCCTTCCTTTAAGGATATAGGCAGCATAATGGGTGAACAAATCAAGACCATGTGTGGTCATAACATCCGTTGAGGATGCCCATGGCATGGAATGAGTGTTGTTTAGCTCACGCATCTTCATGGAGTAGCACTACAAATGTCAGATTCAGTATTACATCGTGGGTAATCATGATCATCTCGGCACAAGTGCCCACCTCTCTGGAGGATGCACACCATCATTGGTGAAGGAATCAAGGCCATAGTGTGAGTGGTAACACCGTCTTTGCATCGATCCCTCTAGCATATAAGGGAGCATTGTTTGGCTTATGCATCCTCAAGTAGTAGTACACCATGAATGTTGGAGTTGAGACCATGATCTAGGTGATTCTCTCCATGCGACCGTGTCCTTGGCTTGAAAAGGATTGTTGAATGGCTTGAGCATCCTCATGGGGCCTTCTTGGCATTCCCTGGTATGAAAGAAAACCATTTATGGCTTGTCTTTGCTAGATGTCCTCTGTGTTCCCCAGCAGGGTAAGTAGCGTTGTTTGGCTTGACCCCATCAGATAGCCTTATGGGGGCGGTGTTCCCTAGCTAAGAAAAGAGTGTTGAATGGCTCTTCATTATTTGATAGCCTTGCTCATGCTGTTGATATTGGTTGATAATTGGCTGAGAATGTTTTATTTACATTTCATACAAACAAACTATTACAAAATGTCTTGTGCCTTATAATTGCGGCTTATAAGAATTCTTTGGCATAATAGGCTCGAAGTTGCTCTGGGCTCCAAGTACATGACATGTGGGTGCCTTTCGAATTGAGAGGTGGATGCCTCATAGGCTAGCGCGGCACTGATGACATACAAGCCTTCCTAATTTGGCCTCGGTACTTCTTCGGTTAGGTTCAGGGTATTTGTAAAGACCCGTCATAGGACAAGGTCGCTAATGATGAATTGGAGGAGTTTCACCATTGCATTGTAGTTATTAGTTATCTTTCTCTTATACGCTTCGGTGCAGAGTTCTACCAACGCTCTTCTATCTTCTAAGGCAACAAGCCCAAGCCTCAGTAGTTCTTTATTTTGATCGGGCTATGAGTGAGGTATTGAGGGGATGGGACATCGATGGGAAACATGACTTCATACCCATAGGCTAAAGATGAAAGGGAATGTCCAATGGAAGTTCGGCTCAAGTAATGATATGACCAAAGCAGAAGAGGGAGGTTTTCCGCCCAGTTTTACTTTACCTTAGTGAGGCACTTCTTGTGACACCATAGTTTAAGCATATATATGTATATATATAATTTAAATATTTTGTAAAAAGAAAGCTAGTTAGTTGAAAACAAAATTTTTCTTTTTCTCTGAAAAACAATTATGTGTAAATAAGTATGCATGCCCTTGTGCATGTGCACACTATTCCAGCATACTACCTGAGCAAAGTAAATTAGCGAGTAAAGGCCCTGTAGGTAAATGCAAAGTAAATGAGTGCATGACCTATTGGTGTAGCAATATTAACCTAATTATAATGCATAAGTAACATAGGCAGTTTTAGTCCTAATTCCCATAAATTAAAATGAGCATAGCTGCATGTATGGGTAGAAAATGCATGAATGTAAGTTGTGCAAAATAATTGATTGACACACATACAAATTTAGTTAGACACATAAGTTTATATACATGATTAAAACCAGAAAAGAAAAACAATGCCCGAGCCAAAGTCATGCATATAATGTGTGGAGAAATTTGCCAAAAGTGGTTAAGATAGGGGAAAAGGGAGAAATGGTGGGAAAAGGAAAGTGGAGAGGGTGAACTATGGGTGAAACCAGAAATGGTGATGGGATTTCTGATGAAAATAAATTACTTAACTAACCTTAAAACCCTAGTAACTCCCTTATATACATCATTATCTCCTACGGTTACATGTTAGAACCAGAAAACAAAATATAGAAAAAAAAAGAAAATAAGCAGCAGTTTAGAAAATCAATGGCAGACCTGAACCAAGATTTGGGAAGGAGAACTTTGGTGAGTAAACCCTCACTTGGCAAGGCATTAAGACCTATGAAAGGCATCCATTTAACCTTTAGTTATTTTAATTTCTGTTTGATGCTTTGCTTGCATTTTAGTTTAACAATTTTCTGTTGTTTCTGAGATTATGTGACTTGTATTGCCTTGTTGTCACTTAACCTATGCTTGTTTATACATGATAAATTTAATGATGGTATAATAACTGATTTACTTATATGTTTATGAACTTGAGAAATGTTTTTAGTTAAAGCATAAATTAATGAGAA
Source organism: Allium fistulosum (assembly GCA_030737815.1). Lineage (NCBI taxonomy): Eukaryota > Viridiplantae > Streptophyta > Magnoliopsida > Asparagales > Amaryllidaceae > Allium > Allium fistulosum. The sequence goes on along the minus strand of CM060903.1, from coordinate 704,958,765 downwards.
AAGTAAGGTGCAAGGTAGTAAGAGGAAGGGGTCCTCTGGCTTATGTCTTGCAACTGAAAATGTGGGTTAGGGTGCAATGGAATTTCCATGTGCTGAGTCTTAATCCATCATTGATTGTTCTCTGGAAATAAGGTTGAGTAATAAGTGAACACACTTTAGTGTGTAGGATGACTGTAAGAACCTTATTATTGGGGAACCACAGTGGCATTTCACTTCCTAAAATGCTCAGATCTATGCTTTAGCTAAGGATATATCTCTGAATGAAACTGACTTGAAATAATATACAAGTGTGAATGATTAATTGTTGAATGTATGAATGGGTGAATGATTGATGGATGTATGAAAACTGCTAGAACATATTGGTTAGGTATACAACAGTTTTGGGCATGACACTGCATAGATAATATTGGGTCGAATGAACTTAGTAATTAAACTAAGGATGTGGGTCACCTCTATCAGGTTGGGTATGAGGGAAGTGGGTATGACATAGTGGTTGGCTTGCATCAAGGTTGGGGTGTGAGTTTGCACATGGCATGTTTATGCCCAAATAGCTTGTAGTGCACTGGAAACCAGGTAGTAGTTCCAGGCAGTGTGCACCAGTGCAACCATGAATGTAATACTGGACCCTAAAATGACAGGAAATGAACATACATGCAAGAGTAAATATGCTAGAAGTAGTGGGAGTCCTGACATGCAGACTCAATGCTGGTACTTTAGCTTAATGTTATGGATGTTTTTTGTTCATGTTTGTGTATGCCTGTGTGAAATTATGATGGCTATTATGATTTTCTGGATTAAAAGTTTCTGTTAACCAATTAGCCTAAGAATGCACACCTGATGATGTTAACAGTACACAACACTTACCACTGTTACAACACTTAGAAATTTGAGCATGAGAAAGTAGTTTAACAACTAAAGTGAAACACTTAACTTCTGAAAACAGAAAGGTAATATGGAACCTATTTGATTAGTCTTCATGCATTGTCAATTGATTTTACTTACACCAGACTTCAGTCTGACCTGTTTGTTGCTTGCATCAAATGGGTGCTTCACTTGCATTGTGGAGCAGGCCATGTGGTGTCTGCAGGAAAGGAGGAAGCTAAGTAATAAGGAGTAGAAGTATGATGCTAAAGAGAAATTGCTAATTAACTAAGCTAGGACTTTTGTAGAGGAATGTCTCTTATGTTTGTTTTAGCTGAAGGATTTCTATGTAATGATATTTGCAGTGTGCTAAACCTTGATTGTGATGTAATGAATGGTTTCAAAAGATTAGTGTGTGATGGAAATATTCTCAGTAGAAAAAGATTAAAGTATTTAGCTTTATATCATAATCTGTAAACATGCAATTTTCAAGAATTGAATAATAAAGTTAGTAGTAGAACTGAGGCATATAGGAACTAGTAATATACACATATGTACTAGTCTACTTTAGAGGTTAAAACTTATTTACAAATTAACTGTAAATACTATAAAATGAGAACAAACATATAGACAGGAAATTTGAAGACATAGAAAAGTAGGAACCCAGATTTGTATAAGTTTGATGCTTAAATGTATGAGCAAGCTAGCAAGTTGTAGTAAGACAGTATAAGGGTCTAACTTGACCAAACTGATCCATCTACAAATTCAGAAGAAAAAAAAGAAAAGAAATTGGCAGTTGTACGTGCTTTTGTGCACACAAATACACAGAAGCATGCACAACCTCTGTTTGGCTATTTGAAAAGCAATTTTGCAAAAGTTTAAATGTTATACGGTAAATCTCATGTTCTATTAAATATACAAAGGTTAAACACAAGTAAACAAACAAGAATCGGCCAGTAGATTTGCACAAAGATTCAAATAGGAGAGGGCCTTTCCCAATCCTTTTTACTGTGGCTGAAACATAGTTATTTTAGTTTAAAATAAATTGAGTTATTCTAAACGAAAAAAAAACTCGAATATTATAATTAAAATGATTTGTATGTTTATATGTACATACAAATAATTTTACAAAGAAGTATATCAATATTTCTATATTGATCAGATTGGATCTTGGGAAAAAAATAAATAAATAAATAAAAAGCGAAAAAATAGTTGGTCTTGGAAGTAAGTAACCCTGAATTTAGCATAAACCAAATTGAGCCCTTCAAATAGAATGGCAAGTTAGAGTGGGTTGCTTCAGTTGATATCAGAGCTATGTTATTAAATACATAGCCAATACAAATACTTGGTTTAATCTGTGTGCATTGTTTGTATTGTTTGCTGTTTGCATTGGTTGTTTTACCTATTATGTATGAATGAGTTCACTACTAGTTTAAAAGTGAAGAAGTGAATAGGAATTAGAACTAACCATACTAGAAATGTTCAATAGAGGCCCAGAGCAGTTAGGATCAATTCCCAGACTGCTGGAGAAAGGGAGAATGATCAATCACCTGATAATGCTGAACAGGCAACTGGAATGGCCACTGGTCCCCCAATGATTAACATGCAAGATTTTGTTAGAGTACTGAAGAATGGAATGGCACCTAGGGTAGATAATCCACATAAGGAGTTGTCCAAGTTGCTTAAAACATATACACACTTAGGAGGCAGTAGCTTTGATGGCACAGAAAGTGTCATGGGTGTCCAGACATGGTTAAGAATAGTGGAGAGGATCTTTGCAGATATGCAGGTTAATGACCAGAGAAGAAGGCAAATAGCTTCAAGACAACTAAAAGGCCTTGCTTTGGATTGGTGGGAAGTGATCATTGCAGGCAGGCAAGAGCAAGAGATCACATGGAATTAGTTCAAAGAAATGTTAGAAGCCAGATTTGTCCTAGCCTCAGCAAAAGCTTCATTACTTGAGGAGTTTATCAAGTTGAGGCAAGGATCTATGAGTGTCACTGAATACACTCAGAAATTTGAAGGGTTGTCCAAGTATGGGGCAGTATTGATTCCAGATGAAGTTTCAAGGAATGCAAGGTACATTCAGGGATTAAATGCTGGATTGATTAGAGCCATGTTACCATACAAAGACAGAACCTTTGATCAAGTTATGGACTTGACATTGTCATTTGAGCAGCATGACAATGCCAGAGAAAAATTTAAGAATTTCAGGAATAACAAGAAAGGGAAGAATAGAGCACACCCATATGAGAAGAAGAAGGGAGAAGCAATGAACAAAGAAGGAAGTAAGGTGACAAGCTTTAATAACAAGAAACCCAAAGTGATCTGTTATAACTGTGGGAAGGAAGGCCATATAAAGACCAAATGCCAAGCACCCAAGTCAACTGTTCTTAGGTGCTACAACTGTGGTAAAGAGGGGCACATGAAAAGGCAGTGTCCAGAAATGGCAAGGGTGGCTGTACTTGAAGGGAAGGGCAAGGCCATGGAAGCACCTAGCCAAGTGGAAGGTATATTATTCATTAAAGGCATACCCATATCAGTTATTTATGACACAGGAGCTACACACTCTTTTATTTCATGTGACATAGTTCAGAAACTAGGGTTAACATGTGTTTTTGTTGATAAGCCATTGCATGTTAATAGTCCTATAGGTAGTTCCTGCATTACAAATATGAAATGCATGCAAGTAGAATTATGTATGGGTGGTCACACCTTTATTTCAGAACTATATGTGTTGAATTACCCTAAGTTGGATATTATACTGGGAATGGATTGGTTAAAGGGTTTTTGTGCTATCATTAACTTGGAAAATTCCACAATCTCATTACAACTTCCCGATGGCAAAAGAGTTTTGGTCATGTATGAGGCAGCTAAAGATAGGGTTATGGGCAGGATGTTCAACTTGAACAGTGGTGAGGTTGAATCAAGCCTAGAGAAGATACCCATAGTTAACCAATACACTGATGTATTTGGTGAAGTGAATGGCATTCCTCATAATAGACCAGTAGAATTTCAAATAAGACTTAAACCAGGAACAAGCCCTGTCATTAAGAAACCAAACAGAATGGGTCCTAAGGAACTGATTGAGTTGAAGAAACAATTAGAAAAATTAGAAAAAAAAGGCTTTATCAGGCCTAGCAGTTCAAATTGGGGATCACCAGTAGTATTTGTTAAGAAGCATGATGGTTCCTTGAGAATGTGCATAGACTATAGGGAACTAAACTCAGTCACCATCAAAAAAAAACCCTCTACCTAGAATTGATGATCTTTTTGATCAATTAAATGGTGCTAAGGTATTTTCCAAACTTGACTTAGCATCTGGTTTCCATCAAATGAAAATGGAAGAAGAAAGTATCAAGTATACACCTTTCAATACCAGGTATGGCTTGTATGAATACTTAGTAATGCCATTTGGTTTGACCAATGCACCATCCTATTTTGTAGATTTAATGAATATGATTTTTAGAGATTATTTAGATAAATTTGTACTAATTATTATTGATGATATATTAATATACTCTAAATCAGCTAATGAACATGAGAAACATCTACACATGGTACTAAGTAGACTAAGGCAACAAGGCCTCTTAAACCCAAGTTTGCAAAGTGTTCTTTTTGGAAGAATGAAATAAAATTCTTGGGCCATATAATTTCTCAAGAAGGAATTTCAGTAGATCCTAGCAAGGTCATGGCAGTGCAAGCATGGAAGAAACCAAGCAGTGTTACTGAGATAAGATCATTCATGGGCATGGCTGGATACTACAGAAGATTTATAAAAGACTTTGCTAAAATAGCAACCCCATTAACCAAGCTAACAAGGAAAGACCAGCCTTTCCTATGGACTGAGAAGTGTGAAGGGGCATACAACCAATTGAAGAAGGCATTGATGGAAGCACCAGTGCTGAAAATTCCAAAAGACAATGATAAGCTGGTAGTGTACACTGATGCATGTGGGACAGGTATAGGAGCTGTTCTTATGCAAGATGGTAGAGTAATAGCCTATGCATCAAGGCAACTGAAACCAAGTGAGACCAAGTATGCAACACATGACTTGGAATTGGCAGCTGTGGTGTATGCATTAACGCTTTGGAGACACTACCTATTAGGAGCAAAGTTTGAGCTTTATACTGACCACAAAGCTTTGAAATACTTAGGACTCGTTTGGTTTCATTTTGTATTTTGAATTTTGTGTTTTCAACTTGCACTAAGAAATAACACGAAATAAAAGAAGAAGATTTATAATTCTTAGCCATTGCGGCGACCAACGAACAACGAAGGAGTTAGATTGTTCTATGTGCTTTTGTTATCTCTCGAAACACAAAAAACAAAATAAACTTGTTTTGTATTTTACATGTTAATTTCATTTTTCAAAATTGTTTTTTTTTCAACAATACATACAATGGACGTGCTTTTGTATAGATGAAAACACAAAACTATAAACGACAAGCCAAACGGGGCCTTATTTTCTCAAAGAAGATTTGAACATGAGACAATATAGGTGGGTGGAATTCCTTGCTGCCTATGATTTGGACATTATGTACACACCAGGAAAAGCAAATAGAGTGGCAGATGCATTGAGTAGGCAACATGCCAAGTTGGCTACACTAATGATGGAGGAGTTTAAAATGCTATTAACACTAACTTATGTAGAAGTGGAAAGCATGGGAGAGCAAACTATGGTGTTAGATGAGGACATGGAGCACTATGGCAAGCTCAGCCTCACCACAATAAAATCAAACTTAGTGGAAGAAGTGAACCAGTCTCAAGACATGGATGCATCCCTAAAAGAGAAGAAGGAATTGTTGAGGAATGGTTCAAAGCTTGACAAGTTTGAATTGGATGAAAAAGGATTTTTAAGATACAAGGGAAGACTGTATGTACCCAACACAGAAGCACTACAAAGAAAGATCATGGATGTCCATCACAAGTCTAAGTACACCATACATCCAGGTGGTACTAAAATGTATCATGATCTAAAGAGGAGCTATTGGTGGAAAGGAATGAAGAGGAGTGTGGGTGAATATGTGGCAAAATGCATGACTTGCCAACAAGTCAAGGCTGAGTACCAAAGACCCAGTGGACTGTTGCAACCTCTGGAAGTTCCAAGGTGGAAATGGGAAAGCATATCAATGGATTTCATTGATGGCTTGCCAAGATCAAAGAGAGGTAATGACAGTATTTGGGTGGTGGTAGATAGATTGACTAAATCATCACACTTCATACTAGTGAGGAGTGATAGGAATGCACCAAAATTGGCACAAGTTTTCATGAAAGAAATAGTGAAACTACATGGAGTTCCTACCACTATCATTAGTGACAGAGACACCATATTCACATCAAAGTTCTGGAGTAGCTTTCAACAGGCAATGGGGGTTGAGTTGTGCTTGAGCACAGCCTACCATCCCAAAACTGATGGTCAAACAGAAGTGGTTAATAAATTCTTGGAGGATCTACTTAGAGCTTGTGTACTTGATCATGGTGGTAATTGGGAAGACTACCTTCATTTAGCAGAATTTGCTTACAACAACAACTACCAGAGTAGTATAGGGATGGCACCCTATGAAGCTCTATATGGGAGGCCTTGTTTGTCACCTGCTTGCTGGCTAGAGGTAGGTGATAAGGTGATGTTAGGACCAGATCATGTGAAAGAGACAAATGATAAGATCACACCGATCAGACAGAGAATGAAGACAGCACAGGATAGAATGAAATCATATGCAGATAGGAGAAGGAAGCCACTTGAATTTGAATTAGGAGATTATGTGTACTTGAAAGTTTCACCTATGAGGAAGGTGTTGAGATTTGGCAAGGCAGGGAAGCTAACCCCGAGATATATAGGACCATATGAAATCATTGCAAGAATAGGAAAGATGGCTTACAATTTGAAGTTGCCAGAAGAAATGAGTGGAATACACAATGTATTTCATGTATCACAATTGAGAAAATGTGTACATGATGAAGCATCAGTGATTCAGTCACAAAACAAAGTGGAAGTCAGACCAGACTTGGTGTATGAGAAGAAGCCAGTGGGCATTGTAGCTAAAGAAGATAAGAAATTGAGGAACAAAGCTATTAAACTGGTAAAGGTGCAGTGGAGTCTAGACCCTAATGATTGCACATGGGAGGTTGAGGACAAGATAAAAGTCCAGTACCCTCAACTATTTGCAACTGACAGTTAGAGTAGAGGTAGTCTATTATTCATGCTTGAATTTACCTAGTTAAATATAATATTCAGTGTTGAATGTGCTTGCTTGATGTATGCTTTGGTTGAGTTAAGAATGTTTGTGCCCGATTAGTTTCAACGCATGACAAACATGGGAAGAAGTGTTAAATTGTGGGACACAATTTTTTAAAGGAGGGGTGTATGTGACAGCCCATAGTTTAAGCATATATATATATAATTTAAATATTTTGTAAAAAGAAAGCTAGTTACTTGAAAACAAAAATTTTCTTTTTCTCTGAAAAACAATTGTGTGTAAATAAGTATGCATGCCCTTGTGCATGTGCACACTGTTCCAGCATACTACCTGAGCAAGGTAAATTAGTGAGTAAAGGCCCTGTAGGTAAATGAAAAGTAAATGAGTGCATGACCGATTGGTGTAGCTATATTAACCTAATTATAATGCATAAGTAACATAGGCAGTTTTAGTCCTAATTCCCATAAATTAAAATGAGCATAGCTGCATGTATGGGTAGAAAATGCATGAATGTAAGTTGTGCAAAATAATTGATTGACACACACACAAATTTAGTTAGACACATAAGTTTATATACATGATTAAAACCATAAAAGACAAACAATGCCTGAGCCAAAGTCATGCATATAATGTGTGGAGAAATTTGCCAAAAGTGGTTAAGACAAGGGAAAAGGGAGAAATGGTGGGAAAAGGAAAGTGGAGAGGGTGAACTATGGGTGAAACCAGAAATGGTGATGGGATTTCTGATGAAAATAAATTACTTAACTAACCTTAAAACCCTAGTAACTCCCTTATATACATCATTATCTCCTACGGTTACATGTTAGAACCAGAAAACAAAATATAGAAAAAAAGAAAATACGCAGCAGTTTAGAAAATCAATGGCAGAATTGAACCAAGATTTGGGAAGGAGAACTTTGGTGAGTAAACCCTCACTTGGCAAGGCGTTAAGACCTATGAAAGGCAGCCATTTAACCTTTAGTTATTTTAATTTCTGTTTGATGCTTTGCTTGCATTTTAGTTTAACAATTTTCTGTTGTTTCTGAGATTATGTGACTTGTATTGCCTTGTTGTCACTTAACCTATGCTTGTTTATACATGATAAATTTAATGATGGTATAATAACTGATTTACTTATATGTTTATGAACTTGAGAAATGTTTTTAGTTAAAGCATAAATTAATGAGAAAAGTAAGGTGCAAGGCAGTAAGAGGAAGGGGTCCTCTGGCTTATGTCTTGCAACTGAAAATGTGGGTTAGGGTGCAATGGAATTTCCATGTGCTGAGTCTTAATCCATCATTGATTGTTCTCTGGAAATAAGGTTGAGTAATAAGTGAACACACTTTAGTGTGTAGGATGACTGTAAGAACCTTATTATTGGGGAACCACAGTGGCATTTCACTTCCTAAAATGCTCAGATCTATGCTTTAGCTAAGGATATATCTCTGAATGAAACTGACTTGAAATAATATACAAGTGTGAATGATTAATTGTTGAATGTATGAATGGGTGAATGATTGATGGATGTATGAAAACTGCTAGAACATATTGGTTAGGTATACAACAGTTTTGGGCATGACACTGCATAGATAATATTGGGTCGAATGAACTTAGTAATTAAACTAAGGATGTGGGTCACCTCTATCAGGTTGGGTATGAGGGAAGTGGGTATGACATAGTGGTTGGCTTGCATCAAGGTTGGGGTGTGAGTTTGCACATGGCATGTTTATGCCCAAATAGCTTGTAGTGCACTGGAAACCAGGTAGTAGTTCCAGGCAGTGTGCACCAGTGCAACCATGAATGTAATACTGGACCCTAAAATGACAGGAAATGAACATACATGCAAGAGTAAATATGCTAGAAGTAGTGGGAGTCATGACATGCAGACTCAATGCTGGTACTTTAGCTTAATGTTATGGATGTTTTTTGTTCATGTTTGTGTATGCCTGTGTGAAATTATGATGGCTATTATGATTTTCTGGATTAAAAGTTTCTGTTAACCAATTAGCCTAAGAATGCACACCTGATGATGTTAACAGTACACAACACTTACCACTGTTACAACACTTAGAAATTTGAGCATGAGAAAGTAGTTTAACAACTAAAGTGAAACACTTAACTTCTGAAAACAGAAAGGTAATATGGAACCTATTTGATTAGTCTTCATGCATTGTCAATTGATTTTACTTACACCAGACTTCAGTCTGACCTGTTTGTTGCTTGCATCAAATGGGTGCTTCACTTGCATTGTGGAGCAGGCCATGTGGTGTCTGCAGGAAAGGAGGAAGCTAAGTAATAAGGAGCAAAAGTATGATGCTAAAGAGAAATTGCTAATTAACTAAGCTAGGACTTTTGTAGAGGAATGTCTCTTATGTTTGTTTTAGCTGAAGGATTTCTATGTAATGATATTTGCAGTGTGCTAAACCTTGATTGTGATGTAATGAATGGTTTCAAAAGATTAGTGTGTGATGGAAATATTCTCAGTAGAAAAAGATTAAAGTATTTAGCTTTATATCATAATCTGTAAACATGCAATTTTCAAGAATTGAATAATAAAGTTAGTAGTAGAACTGAGGCATATAGGAACTAGTAATATACACATATGTACTAGTCTACTTTAGAGGTTAAAACTTACTTACAAATTAACTGTAAATACTATAAAATGATAACAAACATATAGACAGGAAATTTGAAGACATAGAAAAGTAGGAACCCAGATTTGTATAAGTTTGATGCTTAAATGTATGAGCAAGCTAGCAAGTTGTAGTAAGACAGTATAAGGGTCTAACTTGACCAAACTGATCCATCTACAAATTCAGAAAAAAAAAATTTGGCAGTTGTACGTGCCTTTGTGCACACAGATACACAGAACCATGCACAACCTCTGTTTGGCTATTTGAAAAGCAATTTTGCAAAAGTTTAAATGTTATACGGTAAATCTCATGTTCTATTAAATATACAAAGGTTAAACACAAGTAAACAAACAGGAATCGGCCAGTAGATTTGCACAAAGATTCAAATAGGAGAGGGCCTTTCCCAATCCTTTTTACTGTGGCTGAAACATAGTTATTTTAGTTTAAAATAAATTGAGTTATTCTAAAAGAAAAAAAACTCTGATATTATAATTAAAATGATTTGTATGTTTATATGTACATACAAATAATTTTACAAAGAAGTATATCAATATTTCTATATTGATCAGATTGGATCTTTGGAAATAAATAAATAAATAAATAAAAAAGGAAAAAAATAGTTGGTCTTGGAAGTAAGTAACCCTGAATTTAGCATAAACCAAATTGAGCCCTTCAAATAGAATGGCAAGTTAGAGAGGGTTGCTTCACTTCTTTAATGTTGCTTCAATGGTCTTGTCTCGACTTCAACCTACCTATTCACTTGTAGGTACGCGACCGAGGAGAAATATTTCACAATCTCGTTCCTCTCTCAAAATCTCTAAAATAAGCCATTTCGAACTGCATGTCATTTTCTATAATGATATTCTTTGGAACTCCAAAGCGGAATACAATGTTTTTATCACAAAATTTGTAATTTTGGGCGTAGTGACCTTGGCGAGGGGCTCTGCCTCAACCCACTTCGTGAAGTAGTCGATGGCGATAATGACATGATTATATCCCATAGTATTAGCGAGCATCTTGATTAGGTCAATCCCCTAGGTGCCGGATGACTAAAGGATTGTAATGGTGGTTAGCAGGTCTGTGGAGGCACTAGGGATAATGGTGAACCACTAACATAAATTGCATTCCTTGATGTAGTCCATCGCATCCTTGATCATGGTCATCCAATTACAAACTTGGCGGACAACCTTTTTTGTATGCTTTGCCTCTCAACGTGATCTCTATAGAATCCCTATAGTCATCCAAACCCATAAGAAATATCTCATTCTTTCTTACCAGAGTGTCAATGAAGGGCATCCTATATTTCGACAAAGCGTCGAACTCAAAAAAATATTTGGAGACAAACATGTCTCCCTGCTTCAAATTAGCAAACTTTCTGAATAGCATCGACTTCTAAGCAGTCGGAATAAACTTTTCCTCGAATTATGTTTTGAATTGGTCCCAATTAAACTGATCTTCGGGAGTAGAAATAGTAATGGCATTCCACCAGTTCATAGTCTGCCCTTGAAGCTGTCTAGAGGCCAGCTTCCTCTTTATGGCATTATCTACTTCCATATCACCAAAGATACGTTCGTAGGTATCCAACCAATCCTGCACTTTGATGGTCAACTCTGTTCCAAGAAATGGTTTACCTTCCAAGGTGGAGTAATCCTTACATAGCTTGGCAAAATCAGCCCATGGTGGCTGCACTTAGGCACCACCACCAACAACAACATTCGAAGCAACCACTTGGGCATTCTGCATCATGTTCGCCATTATCTTACTGAACATAGCTTACATATCAGGGTTAGCATCCCCTGAGCATTCTTTTTCCTTAACTCCAGAAATGGAGTTCCTCACCATGTTTCTTGTCTATCGGCTCATTCTTGACCTGTAACAAGAATGTTCAATCTCTCATAAAAAAACTATGTCAATGGTATTCATATGTGTGTGCGACTTATATATTATATATATATATTAGCATATAGCTTTGAAAGCCAAAATATTTAACAAGTACACACTCACTTGTATATATACACACACTTAATCCAGTCCAGGGTAATAATTCCTTTCCTATCTCTACTAGACCACGGTATTAACTCAAGTTAATTGTGTAACCTAGAGCTTTGATACCAAATGTGATGACCACCCTATACCACCAGCACCCAATATAACTAAATAATGTGTTGCTGACGTGTCCGATCGATGTAGAATGATTGTCAAAGGGTAAAAGAAATAAAAGGTCAATGAACATATCGTATATCTCATAGCGCTTGGAATAAAATATAATATACATACAGATGTAAATCAACAGAGATAGTAATAACTAAGTGAACCGAATAGCATAGCACATATCCACAAAGTTATACAACATAGTAAGGGAGTTTATACAAAGCGGAAATAAACCCAGATAAATTATCTCATTAGGGTAAAGAAAACACTATCTAGGCTCTATAGTGCTACACATCGGAATAAGCATAATATACACATATAGTCTGAGAAAGCTCCATCATGCTCGTCCTCTGCACTACCACTGCATCTTACCTAGACCTGCTATCTAGATTACTCATTTAAGAGTACCCGAGATAATAAGAAGCAAAACATAAAAATTCAAGTCAAATAACAGTCTGGTGTGCGCGATACACCAATCTCAAAATACTATAAGTCGATATAGTAAGGAATAAGGTTATTTGAATCATACCTGACCTATCTCTACAACCAAAAAGTTAGCACATAACTTCTATAATATGTTACTCTACTATCATCCTCAAAATGTACTATGTCCTAAGTATAGTACCAGGTGTATAGATATCCACATCCTAAATACCTACATCAGGTGACATCCCTGGGGTGATAGACTATAGGGGAAACAATCAAAGCAAACATAACATCCATCAAATAATCATTACTGTCACTCAATGTGCATGGATATAAGACAACTCCTATAGCATGGTTATAAGCTAGAGACCCAATCAAATCTAGGTTCCACAGTGCTTAGTCCATGCCACTTCATGAGGCTAGAAATAGACCCATAGTTATAAGGTCTAAGGTAATCTGCGAACATAAGATTTGGATGCAGTCATAATCTAGGTGGGCATCCCCATGTACACCTCTCTACACGAGCACACAGGAAACCTCCGAGTGTCTATGATCCCTTCACATATGCCTTTATAATGGAATATAATCGTAATTCCATTTAATCCATATCCATAGTGGAAGACAGTCATAATTCCACTCACGAGCTCTCCTCGTCGAACCTGCCCTTTGTATCATCTTTTCGACTCCAATCGTTAAGCCACCATCAGGGGAACTAACTCCATTCACTGTCGAGTTACCATCATCGAAGTTTGGAAGCTATCACCATGCTACTACATCACCATCTATCCCCAAGCGAACAAACAAACACCTTCAGTATGACTTGCAGAGCCTACACTTCACCTCCTGGAAGTTCCATAACCCCTGGTCCTAAAACTTCATGTTATACCGACCAGAGAACTCGATACCAAGATGAATCTTCATTTCATACTTAACTTGGCTAAGTATTCCCTTACTCCATTTCCCAGGGCTCCCGATCTTCAGCATCATCTTACTGTCAAAAAAATGGTCGGTACTAAGTCCTATACTTAACAAATTTTCGGATCTTATCACCTGGAAGTTTTCCTTCCTTTGCCCTGAAGCATTCTTTGAAGTTCGAGCTCCTCTAACTCGAAGAACGACCCAACCCATCTTCCACCGAGCTAATCCCTTCCAAGCCAATTCTACTCATCGCGAGAAGAATCTTCTAGTCCAAATTTGATGCAACTTGAACCATGGTATCCTCCCATACTCTAGAGCCCCTCCTCTAAATTTCACCAAATTCCGACCACTTTTGCCTTCAATTGGACCAATTTGGTAGCTTCTTTCCTAACTACCTAAATCACTAACAAAACATATCAAAGCACAACATATAGAACTAAATATCATCCATATACATTCATAAACACATACAATTCATCAAAGCATAATAATCATTCAAATCTTATTCTAGATCTAACTTTCATACTAGCATGTCAATACGATCAAAAGAAGTTGGAAAACCATTTAAAACCATTTTAAATCAATCTAATTTCTTCCATAAACATGTATAATGATATAATTAAAGTTAGAAAATATTTTAGGATCAAAATCATGTTGAAAACATCAAATTTAACTATATAAACATGCATAGGATAGTGGGAGGTCAAGAACCACACCAATGACCCAAATTATATATTTGATCCTTGAATTCGAGGTGAATAGCCAAGAGTCCAAATATCCAAGCACCAAAATGATAGATCTACTAATTCCTTCACTAATTACTCTTTTAGTGATGATTTGGCTAAGATTAGCAAGGAAGAAGGTAAGCTTCTTGATGAAATTAGGGTGATTGGGAGCTTAGAACTATTTTAGGAGAGATGAAAATGATTTAGATCAGTCCCTACAACCACCCCATAGCACAATTCCAAAAATTCATTAGTGGCCCTAAATATGAGCTTAGTTAGTTACCCACTAATGCAGGATAGCAGTAGCTAAAACTTAAAACAGTCATAGTTTTCAAACGTTAACTTCGTTTTACTATTATGACCACTCCACGGAATGAGAAACCATTTCTTGAAGCAATGGAAGTGGTTTCAGACCCTAACCCGGCTTCTATCAAAATTTATAGTCCATACAATATTTTCAGGGTCAAAATGCTCACATAGAAATTTGATAAAAATCATAGGTGTATAAAAATACCTAAGAGTCAAATTCCTAAAATTTTATGGCATACGACCTCATATGAACAAAATAAAAATATTTTACAATCCCCCAATACGTACAATACTAATCGTTACAACAAAAAAGCTGGGGGTAAGGACGTTTATATTCAATGGCTCCCAGTTGGTGGTCTACTAGGTAAAATAGGAATTCTAGGCTAAGAGAGCGAGACTTGCCCCTTACCTAATGAAGACACCAAACTGTTGAACGATATAGAGCATTACACAACTATGCACATCCCTAGAGAGGAGAATATGAAGGTCGATTCACTTGCTAAGCTGTCCAGCTTTGTAGATGTGTAATTGATGGGATTAATTCCAATGGAGGTTTTATCGGCTCTACATTGACCAGATGGATGTTGATTGGATCTTAGAAGCTGAAGAGGAAAAGGAGTCATGGATGATTTCGATCAAGGATTATTTGCTGAAGGGAACTCTCCCGGAAGGAAGGAACGAATAATGAGAAGTCCTTTGTAAAGTGTCACGATTCATAATGCAAGGAGTGCTATATGGAAGAGGTTTCTCAACCCCCCTACTTCGATGTGTAACCAAAGATGAGGCTAGGAAAACCTTCATGAGAGTAGATGTAGTGATCACACCGGGGGGGGAGGGGGCAGATAATAGCGAAGAAGATACTTCTGGCCAATAATAAACCGTGAAACTATTGATTACACTAGATTGTGCGACCGATGCCATAGATTTGCAAAAATTCCGAGAGCACCATCCATAGAGCTTACGCAAATAGTTAGCCGATGGTCGTTTGCATTTTGGATAATTGATATAATCAGTGTGCTATTGATGTTGAAAGGAGGAGCTAAGTACGCTATTGTTACGGTGCATTACTTCATAAAATGAGCTGAAGAGAAATTGCATGCTACAATCACAATGGGGAAAGTAATCAACTTTGTGATGAAGAATTTTGTCTGTAGATTTGGAGTTCATTAGACAAGTATACCTGAAAATGGAACTCAATTTAAGAGTAACAAGTTCAATAATTTTAGTAATCAGTACAAGATCAAGAAAAGCTTTACAGTAGTAGCACACTCACAAGCGAGTGGACAAGTAAAAGCGGTGAACAAAATCATCAATTCCATCTTGAAGAAATGGTTAATCCAAGCTACGAGCAACTAGGTCAATGTACTTCCTCTTGCAATATGGGCTTATAGAATAACCCACCAGTCCATGACTAGCATACTCCATTCGCTTTGGCCTTCAAAGCAGAGACCATGATCTTAATAGAATTGGAAGTCCCTTCTCACTGGAAAAAGCACTATTACATTAAGGTGAACGAGGAATTACTGCTCAAGTCTCTCAACTTGGTTGATGACTTGCGAGAAGAGGCTAAATTAAGAATGGCTACTCACCAAAAAAGAGTAGCATGACATTTCAACACCAAGGTAAGGAGCCGTACCTTCGAAATAGGGGACCTCGTTTTGAAACGAGTTCTCCTAAGTACAGAGGTACTTGATTCAAATTAGGAAGGTTCCTATGTGATTGAACAAAAGCTTAGAGATGGAACTTTCAAGCTTATTACCATCGATGGAATCTCGATTCCACGAGCGTGGAATAGCGACCTATTGCGACACTATTGCACTTAGATTTATTTAGTTTATTTTCTGCAAATAAGTCACACAAGTGAACTAGAGGTGATATAATAAGGCAGGACTTGCCACATCTTTTGTTTATAAATAAAGTTAACTTCTTGAAACAATGGAACCATGTTCTTGTAACTAATTCTTGTGCTGTGTGATCTGAAGTACTCAACTACCGACATCTCTCCTTGCACTAAATTCATAAATTTCCTCATCAGCTCGGACTTAGCAAACTCAGATACAAACTTCTGCTCAAATCTCGTCTTAAAATCATTCCAAGTTAACCGTTCTTTCGAAACTTCAGCATTAACACTGTTCCACCAATGCAGTGCTGACCCATGCAACTGTCTAGAGGCCAACCTCCTCTTTTTCCCATCATTCAGACCAAAATCAGTAAATATATGCTCACAATGCAATAGCCAATTTTGAACTTCTACAGCATTCTCCGTTCCCAAGAATGGCTTCCCACCTAAACTGGTATAATCTCTACTCAGCAAAGCAATATTACCAACTGGAGCCACAAGATTTGCTCCTCCTCCAATTCTAGCAACAACACCAGCTTGCATCAAGCCAGTTAAGAACTGATACATAGCCCCTATATCTACCGGTGGATTTCTAGCACTCACATTGGCTTCAGCATTTTGGTTATTAGCATTAGCCGGTTGACCCGGGTTTCTCCTGGTAGTGGGTCGAGCATTTCCATTAGTTGTGGTGCTTCCTCCACCGAGATTTCCTCTTCCGTTTCCTGCTTCCATATCTCCTTTCTCGTAAATCTACATACGAGCCTTATTAAGATACAGAAGAATGGTCTATGAGAATGGGGTATACGTACTTATATATATATATATATATATATCAAATACAAGTACGTTATTATAGCGTTAACCTATACACCAATCTTATTATCTGATTCATTGGATTATGTTTGGAAAATCTTTTAAGTTTCTTGTAAAGTTTCATAAACCATGCTCTGATACCAACTTGTAACATCCCCCTACTTGGAGGCCCAAAACTAATGGCTACGGATGCGGCAGTCATCCATAGTTATTAATTCTTAGCAACCGAATACGGCGATATTAGATACATTGATACACAGAAACATAAGAATATATAATAAATTTAAACAGCATATAAAATCCACATTCCATTTCAAAATGTTATCCCACCCTTCGGTTAAGGCTGGAATATCAACAAATTGGCTAGAATGGATGGATATCAGGGTAGGAGATCGATTGGAAACAGGGCTATGATCGATGTCGTCAAAAATTTGGCCGAGCTCGAATCAAGGCGAGATCGATCTGGAATGATAATCAAGGCTAGAAGAGGCTATGATTCAAATTTCAAGTCAAACGGAGTTCGTTTGTTCGAGATATTGATGGATGCATGCTCAAGGGAATCTTGTTCGTATCGATACCCATGGATATAAATAGGACGTTCGTACCGATCAGGAAGAAGGATCAAGTGGATTTCGACTCAATGGCTGTGGACTTGGATTGAATAGGTAGGCACATTGTGATTTATTCAAACTCGATGATTTCATATCGATCGGGATGGAGCATAACAGTATACTTCGAATCGATATTGTTCGTATCGATCAACATTGGATACTTCGAGTCGATACGAAGGAAGGTTGGTCGATGGATACGAACAAAGGAGCGACCAAAGGATACGAAGAAGACCGGAAACGTTAATAGATGGATGATAGCATGTGGATACAAACTGCAGGTGAAGATGGATACGAATAAGTGGAGCCTTGATAAATACGTAGGCTATGGACTCGGATCGATGGATACAAAGTAAAGGACACGAACTAGAAATATGCATGATTTGAAGGAAGAAACATTCAACACGGCATGGAAAATGGATCGAACCTGGAAATTAGTGCCACATCGCTAACGCGCACGTGCTTGGTATCGATACGAAAAAATATCGATACGAATTGATCAATATGAACCAAGCAGCATAGGGAAAGTTCTAATTCGTATCGATCATATCTTAAGATTTACAAATCCAAATGCAATGAAATTTTCACAAGAGCTTACGTACAAGCCAAAGAAGGTTCATGCCAAGTTTCGACTCCATTGGACAAAATCTTGATCGATACGAATTACGTTCGTATCGATCACGATTCGAGCCGAAACTTCATGGGATTGATCGCGTGGGCCCACTCACGTGCCAGAAGAAGTCTCCCGAAGTTTGAGTGAAATATTTGCATAGAGCGCCTATAAATAGCACCCCAGAGACTATAGAAAAAGGATCTTTTGGCTATCCAACGTCCAGACTCTGCCAGAAACACCTTGGCATAACTAAGCTACTGTTGTACTCAAATTTCTTCATTGTAATCCACTGTAATCAGCTGTAACCAGCAAGGAATGTCAATAAAAGATTAATTTTTGGAGTGGACGTAGGCCGGAGATAGCCGAACCACTATAAATCTTGTCTCTGTCTATTTCCTTCCGTTTGAAATTTATTATTCTTTATTTTTTATCCTCTACATTACTTAGATCTGTGATCTTTGATCATTCATTGCTGATCTGTGTTCATACATTGGTGCTTTCACGATATTTGGGGTTTGTGACCAATATTGGCACAAACACAAAACATTTCAATTTGATTACATAATTCCCTTTCGCAGACCACGTCCAGATATCATATAATAACAAAATACGCCAAGAATGACATGTGAGGATGCCCCCTTGGTTGATCAGAGTACATACTAAAGCATAAAAATAGTTTGCAATACAACCAAACACACAGCGGAAATAAAATAACTTTAGATACTATCTACCTCCTGCATGCCTCCGGAAGCTTTATTCATCTAAAGAGAAAACCTAAAAACCTTTAACTCTCAACCTACCAAAAAATCAATTGAGTACCCGAGAGTTTAAGGGGAAACCCAAAACTTCAAGTCAGATAAAAAGCCTGGTATGAATAATAATCTACCATCCCAAACCACTTAGATATCTAGTGAGACCACGCCGCTTAGCGGAACGGGTTTCCCCCTCACCAGTATCTCAAAACATTCACAAAGCCATATACTGTGCTTCTTGCATCCACAATGGGTAAAACATAGTATTTCAAAATATAATGATGATATGCAAAACAAGTAAATCAATTCTGGATTATCCGTCCCCCATTCATTCTGACTATCTGTCTCAATTATAGTTTCTAGGGTGACTATTAACCTGTTAAATGTTTATGGACTGTCTTTCCAATTATTTAGTTTTCATGGGATTACCAAGAACCTATTGGTATCTCCAATAACATATTTCTTAATCCTAGTTTTCATGGGCTAAGTAGGAACCTATTGGCTGACTGCCAATATCTTAATCTGGATATAGTTTTCATGGGCTAACTACAAACCTACTGGTCCTTGCCAGTATCAAATCATAGTTTTCATGGGCTGACTATGAACCTATTGGCCCTTGCCAATATCATACAATTTTCATGGGCTTACTGTAAACCTATTGGCCCCTACCAATATCATTAGATTAAGAATTTAACATCTGTTAAGTTATATTCACTACTGGGTCAACCTAACCGGTTATTATGCCCTTTCCCCAAGATACAGTTATGGGTTACTAATAATGTGAATAGTGTTTCCAAAATCTTTATTTATGCCATGGTTATTACTTTTAAAATTGAGATTGGGTTGTGTTTTGAAATCATGAAAACATCTCTTTCGAAACGCTGGATAGCCTCCTTCGAAAGCAAAGACTTCTTTTCAAAATATAGTATACATACCTTTCGAAACACTTGGAAAATATCCTCTTTCGAAACCATTAGTACCTTTCGAAAGCATTAATCCATCCTTTAAAACATAAAGCTTCAAAACATGCGAAAGTACCCTTTTCGAAAGCATTGGGTTTACTTCTTTAAAATCAACATTTGGGCCAAATTGGTTATATACGAAAGTATCTCTTTCGAAGCCAACAAAAACTAGAATTGGGAAAAAATTGATGGTGTCGGAGCCATCTAGTTAGAAAGCAAAAGAGTTTAAAATTAAAACTTTGAAGGTCTGAGTCGAAACCCCCTTTCGACTCTATCTCCTTCGAAACCCCAACCCCTTTCGAAAACAATTAGGAAAAAGGTCTGGTTTAAGGAAAAAACAAGTGCAACCCTTCGAAAGCATTTCTGGTCAACATGGTCAAAAGGTAGAGTGGCGGCTAGGCTTCAACTAGTCGAAACCAACCCCTTTCGAAAGCTTTTACTTAAAGAAAGAAGAAACCCCTTCGAAAGTTATTTGTAGAATTCCTTTCGAAAGCCTAGCTTTCGACTATGTTGAAGACTTTAAGTAAATCAAAGTAGGAAATTAGCTTTAGAAAATAAGCTAAGGTTTTGAAGGCCCTTCAAAAACTAAGCAGGCATTGATCTTTTTAAAGTTGAATCCTTGGTTTCGACTATGATGAAAGCAAAGCTTTCGACACCCTACCTTCCGCTTCCTTACCAACACACTTCATATCAATTTCCATTGATACCATGTGCCTTGGTTCTGGCTTTATGGGTTTCGACACTGATGGTTTCGACTAGGATGGCGAAGGTAAAGGAATCAAATGGTATTCCTTTTGAAATAGGCGGAACCTCTTTTCTTTCTTCTGAAAAGCTGTTTTATATCCAAAAATGGTAATTACTTTATAACTAATCCTGCCACATGTAACTCCTTCGTTTGCTACTTTAACCTTTTCAATACTTTTCCAATAAAACTGCCACATTTATTCAAATATAATCAAAGGATTTTAACGTTAAAGTCTTTCCAAATAACAAAACCGACATTTGCAGATAAGCCTTTCCTTTAAAATAATTTATTTCCCTAAATAAATCAACTGGGAAAAATCCCCAAAAATCACAGAAATTTGAATTAATCGTGCAATCAAACATATTAAAATTTTAGACCCAATTTCTTCCTGAAATTCACATAATAAATATTTAACCCAATTTTGTCATATTTTCCATCAAAAATTCATAGTAAAATTTCCATAACTTGGAAAATTCCAAAAATCAAAACCCATCTCCAAAATAATGTTTTACATAACATAAAAATTTTCCATGGCATTTTGAAATCAGAAAATCACGGTTTTCATCCTAAAGCAGTACGGATTTCATATAATTTAATGGTTTAAATCAGACAATCCATAAATTCGAGCATATCATCATCCAAAATATCATGAGAACAAAATAAATATTCAAATCTGAAATGACATTAGTATAAAACCAAAAAGAGATGGTTAGAATTATTATTCACCTTAGATTTTATAAGGAACTTGAGATTTGGTGTTGATTAATCCTTCCTAGCTTGATTCTTAGCTTTAGATTAAAATTCCTCTTTTCCTCCTTCATATTGGCCGGCTATCTTAGGGTTATTTGCGTTTTTTTATATGAGAAAAATGAAATGTGAATGGACAAAATGTGAAGTAATGGTCGTGTAAAATAATAAGGAGGCTATTTTACTAATATGCCCATGTGTAACAAAATTAGCCCTTAAACCCAATTAAGGCCCATTTATCTTATTAATAAGCACGACCCTATTTTATATTTTATTCAAATCCAAATCTCCTTATCATCATTATTCTATTTAATTTATCTAATTAAATTTTCTGAATAATGTTATCAAAGATTAGGGATGTTACAACCGCCCTCTCCCTCTAGTTTTAATTTAGCCTTAAGATCCCTATTCCATTGACTTACATAAACTCTATTACTATTTTATATAACTGTATGAGCATGTGTACTATGATTATGTGATTCATGTTATTATTACTATCTCGCCTGTTTTATATCTGTGATGACTATTATATTTTATCCGATGCACTATGAGACATACGACAGGTTATATGGTTGTGTGATGTTTTCTTTCTCCTCTCTTTTTTTATTCCTCTTCTTTACTTTGTTTTCTTTCCTTTGATAATTGTCCTACATCGACCGGATGCTCTAGCAGCGCTGGCCCGCACTGTAGTGACCCAGTAATTTCAACGGTTTAAATAACGTAATTAACTGAATTTTTCTTGAAAATTAAACAATTAAAATTTAGTGATGAAAATTTGATATTTGGTATGAGTCTATCTAAATATAGCAAATGGAAAATTTTCATTGGTAAATATAAAGTTTGTTTGGTTATGAAATTTCAATTTTTAAATTTAAAATCAGTTAATTTGATGAAAATAAAATATTTTCGAAATCTGAATATTTCTTTATAATAAAATTTTAAATCGTTTTCTGAGTGAGACGTCGTAATTTGTTTCGCCAAATTTGGACTGCTCTAGCCCCGTTTATCTTATTTTCAGCGTTTTAGCAGCAGTTTTGGCGGCGAATATCGACTTTTGATAGGATGATCGTATCACTGATATTTGTATACCATTCTGTTCATCTCGTTGTGCTGGTCTCTGCATTATATTCATGTGTGCATTTCGGTGTCCGGTACGCGGCAAAAGCTGCGAAACGGTTAGTCGTAACGATACCAATTTTGAGTCTCTAGAATATTCTGTGTCCATTCATTTGTCAAACGGATGAAAATTAATGGCCACTTGTCTTAATATTTCCAAAAAATTTAGCTATTGACTTTTGTTATTCCTTGGACTTTTGTCATTCCCACAGTTTAATATTTTGGTTCGTCTCTTCAAAGTTTTCTTTCAATATTTATTTCATTTCTGTGCTTTGAAAAAAAAAAATATTTATATTTTCAAAGTTTGCATTCTTGTTTTCTGGTAACTATTCATCTAACCTCCTTCATTTCAAATCCGATCTCCTCTCCTCTTCTTTATAAAAGAAAAAAAATATTTATAACTTAACTTTGCATTCATTTTGTTTCACAAATCTGCTCATCCATCCTAAACTGTGCCGCCACCATCACCTCTTTTTCCCACGCAACCCCATGCGAACACCACGTCCATCCTCTCCATCCCTTACCGGATAGCCGCTAGCCTCCCAGTCTTTTGCCTACATCTCCGACCCCAAGCCCGACCATTTCTTTCATCTTCCCAGACCCGTACATTTGTTTCCCGCCACCCTCCTGAGCTCGACCGTCCTTCCCTCTCAACCCAAACCCGCCGTCCATCACCGTTGCTCCGCCCATGCTCCAACAGCCATCAACCGTGACAATAGCCCTCCTTGTTCAATCATCTTTTCCCGCTTGTGCCACACAAAACACCCCTCTCCCCAAGCGAACAACCGCAACTAGCATCACATCCTCCAGCCGTGACTCTGGTCAACAAATCTTTCATCTCCTTCCTTCCCTTACCATTTCCGAACCCAGTGTTTCGTTCTCCACTGAAGTACCTCACTACCTAAACGCCTAGCACTTCATCTGGCCATCGTCCGCCTTCATCACCTCGGCAACCGGCCTCTCCTCCAACCTGCGTGACAGCACAGCCTTGAACCCCACTGTATTCTCCAATGGCCGCACGCAAACAGCCTCCACTCCTCTTCTTTATATTATATATATATATATGTGCATGAAGTTGTATACGTGAATCAGAAAAGCTTGCTCCCTACTCTCATCTCCTCTAGCAGCAAGCCAACCTCCAGCTTATTGTCCTCCGCCCATCATGAAACCAAGCAAGCCTTCCTTTCTTAAATTTATTTTATATTTATGTCGCATATTTTGGTTCCTGAGATATAGTATTATATATACTATTCTATTCGTTGTTCTGTTTTATGAGAAAAAATTTATATATATATTATAGATATAAGCTGCATGCATATCCAAGCTGCAGCGTTCTCTTTTGAAAAATGATGATAGATGGATTTTGATTTTGAATATATGTGATTTAATAAGCATTTACTTTGAAAGTATTGATTTTTAAATTATATATGTGTGTGTGTGTAATAATATTGATTTTAAAGTATATCTATATATAAGATTTTATTTTGAAATGTGTTTTAAATTTGAATATTGATTTTAAGAGAAAAAATAAATAAATAATAAGACATATAATATATACATGTTTTCCATTGAATTCTAGATCTTGCTTGTCGCTGTCCATATCGCAGCAGTTTATCTCTTGTCTCGCTGTCCCGTTGTCGATCCGTGCTTATCCATGTCCGTCTACATCTTCGCTGTCATTGTTTCCATAGCCACGAAAGGTGATCGATCACTCACGATTAACATTCTTATATTTAGTAAATTTATTTCACATGAAATGACGATTGAAATATGTTGTTAGATTTGATTTGCTAAATTGTTAAATATGATATGTTATTATCTGCAATTGCTTACCTATATTAATTGACATATGACACCGTCACCTATTAGATATATTTTATGTAAATTGTTAATTATGATTATATATGCTTGTCATTGATATGTATGTCATTTTATGCTATTTTATATTTTCACACTGCAAGTTCCAGGTTAGTTAAGAATTCCATATGGGTTGAAATGATACATACCGGAACGATCTTATAGATTAGGGGAAAATCATTATTGGTTGAAAATAAACCCAAGCGGTTTCATTGGTCGTGAAATTTTGGGATTGTGGGTTGAAATGATATATACTCTTAAATATTAAATTTAAATTGCGGATTGAAATGATAAATATCTGTATCACTTGACCATAGGATAGAAAATTATATACGGACACCGTTAGTCTATATTTTGAAAATGATTTCCAAAGTTTGAAAGGAAATATATGGGTTTTATTAAATATTGATTTTTAAATAATTTTGATATATGTGTAAAATTTAGATTTTAAAAATTATATGTTTTGGGAATTTCAAAATTATAAGTTAAATTTAAAATGTAAGTTTTAAGATTTTACTTATATTTCTATTATTTTTAAATATATATATATATAATAAGATTTAAAAGGGATTTAATAATAAAATTTAATTTAATAAAATTTAATATATTTTAATTTAATAAAATTTAGTATATATTAATTTAATAAAATTTAATTTAATTAGTTTATATAATATATTTAGTATTTATTTAAATTTATATTAATATTTTGAAAATAGATTTTGTAATAACTTTAATAAATTAAGGTTGGAAGGATAAATAAAAATTGATTTGCAATTTAATTTGTTAAGAATTGGATTTAAATAAGAATTGTTTTGGACTTATTGATTTTGAGATTTTAAAGATATGAAATTTATACTTGATAATTTGATTTTGATTAAAGGTGATCAAATGAATATTTTCGAATTGAAATAAATTGAAATTGAATATTTAGTTTTGATTTAAATGTGTAATTTGAGATTTTATTAAATGTTTATAAAAGGGATTAGGTGAATTGTTTAGAATTAAATGTAATTGAAGTTAGATATTTAATTATTGATTTTATTTAAATTTGTAATTTTAAATTTTATTTAAATGTTTTTAAAATGATTAAGTGAATATTTTCAAATTTAAAAAAAATTAAAGTTGAATTTTGAAATATAAATGAAATTTATCAAATTGAGTTATTATAAATTGTTTGAATATTTGGACATTGAAATCTATTGAATTAGAAGTGGTTTAAATTATGGATCAAACCTGAATTTGAAATTGATATAAGTTAAAATGGTTTTAATGAGAATTTGAATTGATTAGTGAAATTGGAAGAAACAATTCTAATTTGAAACTATTTTATCATATTATTTTAAATTTATAAACAATTTCAAATATATAAATTTTTAATATATAAACTATTTTTAATATATAAACTATTTTAGTCTATAAACTATTTTAAATTATAGCTATTTCAATATATATAAACTATTTTCAATATTCTAATTGTTTCAGTTGGAACTGTTATTATTTAGATATAATGGATTTAAATGCTAATATTTTGATATGATGCTTTAAACTATTTTGTGGATATGATTTAAAGTGAATAAGATTTCGAAAGTCACATGATTTTGAAAGTGATGTGATTTTTGAAATGAATATGATATTTTAAATATGAATTATGAACTGTTGAAATGAAAATGACCACGGTGTGAAACAAGCGTTTGGTTGTTAAAGAGACCAGGATCGAATATTGTCATACTCTTTGCCAATACCGAAAACCACTTAAACAACTGTGTACGTGGTGGAGACTCCAGAACGAAGTAGGATGGTTTGGTGACGATTCTGTATAAGGTATTAACGTAGCCCTGACTCCCGCGAGTCAGCTTGATGTGGCTAAAACAGGAGCTATACCGGGCCAAGTAAGGTCGCACCTCCGATTGAGCATGCTTCTTCGATACCATTCTATTGCTTTATGATTTTATTGGGTGCACCTTTGATTTGGGAGTGTGTCTCGAGGTGGGTAGTAGTAGCTGCTATGCGTTACCACCAGTCCAAGAGTGCAAACGGTAGAATCCTACCCTGGCATTGCCTCGCATGCCTTGTCACATGCCTTATCGCGCCTTCTATGAGTTTGGTTTGTACCGTACCTATGGAGTGCCCTCTGATAGCCCTCCAGGTTACAGAAGAATTACCGTAATGTATAGACTATGAGAATATATAAAAATGTGTTAAGGGGGATATGGATAACGCCTTAACGCTATTTTAATAGTTTACTCTACTATAAACATTATCTATGTAGCGTATTGTACTATGTATGTAGATAGTTTAATGGATCCTTAAAGGATGGGAATCCCAAACATCCTTCAAGTTATTTTGTATTTCAGCTGACATTTCACTTGAGTTAAATTTACTGGTATAAGAATGTTAATCCTGACTCGAGTGTTTTGTGTTTTGCTTTATGCTCGGGTCAGACTGAGTGTCACAGCATTTGACTCATCTTTGGAGTTTGGAGCTTTGCTTGGAGATCTATCTTATCTATCCATCTTTACAGTTATCTCGGTTATTTCCAGCTATTTATGTTCAGACTTGTTAGTTGCTGTTATACTTGAGATTACTTTGTACTTGAGATTTCTGTTGTATCTTGTTTAAACCATGATGTTTATATAGTAGCTTCATGTACTACTATTTATCTATTCCGCTGCTTATTATTATATAACTCTGTGTCTGTGATTCTGTGATTGATTTATTTACTGTATATGCTAAGTTTTTCCAAATATAAATTACAATCTGTTGTTTTGAGCAATTCAAGTCTGGCATGAGTGGATGATTGTCGATTTGAATAGTTCAAAATACCAGGTCGTTACACGCACCGCTGGGCCTATTCCATACATCTGAAAGAACAAAGGAAGACAATCTAAATAAAAAAAACCATAAGGTGATTGTAAATGGAATGGATGAAAGTAAAAAATTACGTCTGGACAACCACCATTGTGCGAATCCTGGTGGACAGCATATAAAGAAAAATTCGTCTTTAAAGTAACAGCTAATTCCAAGTGCCAGTCACTATTCTACACCCCCGGATGGTTCCAAAAATGTATAGGAAGGATTTCCCCTACGGTGTTTGAAGTTATAATGTTATCAAATCTCTTCATCACTTGGAATGTGATTCAAATGACGAGCAAAAATAATGAATACACCATGTAGAAAGGCGTAGCTGTTAGGTAGCAATTGAGCTAGACCAGCCTCATGAAATGTAGAATCTTCCAGATGAACTAATGGAATGGTGGGACGCACCCCACCAAACACATATATCGGTTACACATGGTATACCCAACTGGAAGGTGATGTGCATGTTGGTGGCGTGTGGGAACCAACACGTCCTTAAATGGAATGCCATTTTGTTCACAAATCTTTCTATATGATCCCTCTTTGATTTTCAAAGCAACCGAGTCTGTGGGATCATCCAATATTTTAGCATCGTCAAGGGTATCCGAAGCAACCTCAACTTCATGACCCTCTACTGGCTTAAGAGGAACCTCTGGAGGAGGTTGTTCATCTTATTGATGTGTAGGCTGGGGTACAGATAGTGTTGGAGTGTGTCGTGTAGAAGGAGCTGTGGTTGAACTTAACGTAGTATCTGATTTGGCATATCTAGAAGTCGATGGGCCTGCAACTAGAGTGGAGACACGCTCAAAACGTCTATGACCCATAACTATCAAAACTCAACATACAAGTAATATCAAAAAAATTAAAAGTTGTGCCCACATGCCATAGTGAAAGCTGTGGTGTGATGCATATTATGGTGTTGTGCAGTGTCGTGATGTGTCAATGTCTAATGTTGTGCAACAGTTCACTTGAAAATCTGGATATTATCCAAAGTGACCATCTTCCCTGACCATCCCAAGAGGCTCCACATCATTGGCCATGCATTAAAAACACCTTGGAACTCGGGAGACAACGTTTGGCAAAAACTTGGATGTTAGTTAATATTGCAAAATCCTCAAGTGAGTTTGAGGTCCAAAATACACCAAGGGTTGGGTCGGTACTGATCCATACCCTTAGATGGATTTTCTCCTTTTTCCACTTCATCCCCAAAATCCAATGGAGGCCATCAACGTGAAGCTCATCCAAGCTTGCCACCGATGTCGCCGCTTACTTAGAAGCTTCAGAGATCGAAGGGGATAATCGGTTCAAGCATTGGTTCGGGTTTAAGTGCTAGATTGGGCATGAGATGATGGTTCGGGTTTAACTGTAGCAAGGCAAGAGGCAGTCTAACTTAAAGTTCAAGATAACCGGCTGCGGCATGGCAAAGGACAAGTGGTGGCATTGCAAGCTCTAATTTGGCAGTAAAGAAGTTTAATGGCAAATAGATCTCAAGTTCAGTGGCAAAGCAAAAATGAGAAGTTTTAAGTGAGGGGTCGGGCTATAAAGCCCTTGAACCCAAGAAAATAGGTAGAAAACTCACCTATTCTCAAGTGTTGGATCGGTACCGAACCATATACACACACACACACATATATATATGTAAGGGGATAAGAGAAGAAATTGATGATAGATGAAAACATGAGCATACGCATGGTGAATGTGTGTGCATGATAATTTTACAAGAATGTGCATGCACACAGAATCGAAACATGACGAAAAACGAAAGTGCGTGTGCATGTACATATCACTACAAGAAAAGTTGTTTGTTATAATGCCAATAGATAACGGTTTATTTCATAGTGCTATTGTTTGTTTTAACTTGCTTTATTTAAAGAATGATCGGCTATGTAACGCTTGAAAAGAGTGGGCTCCCCAAATTATTTGATGGCCGCCTATTCTTTAAATTATTTCCATCTTCCCTCTTTCTCCAATATTTTCCCTCTTCCCTATTCCTGAGATTATTTCCTCAAATCCTCGATCACAAAATTTCCTCCTTATCACCGCCTCCACCCCTAACTCATCCTACCCGCCTCGTGTTGCCAATCTCAGCTTGCCTCAAGCACTTTGCTTATCGACAAAAGGGACCATCTTTCCTTTAATTGAAAAGGAAACAATTTCTCTATTTAAAATTCCATTTCAGAATCTCGAATTACACTCCCATATAGAACTGAATCTAATACCTGTATAAGTTGACTCACTACCTATTCGAAGATGCCATCAACTGCTAAGAAGTCTAGACTAAACTCAATAACTAGGATTTTGCAATTTCATGATGTCGAATTATCTGTAAGTCATAATTTACTCGTAATCGAAGTCTGGACATCGTCGCTTAACGTATCGGATGTTGCTCCTTGACTAGATGATAAACTCAATGTTGTCATATATTACTCCATTAAGATCAGGGTCTGCCTTAGAATCTGAAATTGTGTGCCTAAAAGTTGAAATGCCACTATGCTATTTGTGTCACCTATACTGGATGCGTCTGCTACTTTGTGCTCGGATTCATGGAGATTGCAGCATTAGAGGCTGTGTGTGTGATTGTAGTGATGCTTTATTTGCTCTGGTTTGGTTTGTTCATTTGTGTAACATTGGTTATATGGATGAGAAAATGAAAGCGGTGTCGTCCGAGAAAGAGAAGTTCACACTGTCTGCCGCTCTCACTATTTTGGGTTAGACCTTCTCCTCGAACAGTAATGTCAATTCGGATTTATCCAGAGTGACTTGCAAGGAATATGTTGTCCTTGGATTGGCTGCTCCATAGTAGATACTATTGTCAAATGAAACCAGCACAAAAAACTCTTGCAAATCAAGAAAGCATAAGCAGCAACGACGGTGAAAAAAGAAAAGCCCTTGCTATTACTGCTGGTACTAGCTCAAATCCGATTCCTAGTCAGGTATATAACATTCTCCATGAGTAGCTTGTAATTCTACATCAAGAGTAATTTTCCATGAGTAACATTTTTCTGGGAAACATTAACGGGCAGGGAGCATTTATTATTTTACGATCCGCTGAAAAATCTAAAAGGTGCTGCACTTACGCAGGTAATGCATATTCACTGTTATTCACCTTTATTTGTACCTGTTATTTCATAGGAAAGAAATACTCATTATGATAAAATTCTGAGTTTAGAACATACTAAAAAGAATAATCTATAATGCACCATCATATTCTTTTCTTTTTCACTATGAAATCCTTCTCACAACCAATCTGCTAGTCTTATGCCTTCCATTTCCTTATCCTAGAATGACATTAAATTGTTGTTTTGCTGCAAAGAATGATAGAAAATACAATTATTAACTTCTACATTCACCAAAACTATTAAAATGATCATGTACTTTTGTAAGTATGTTTTATACTAACTATCCGGTCATTAAAATTTTAGAGATCTTTGAATAATTTTGGTGTATGCATTTACTAAACTTTCTTATACATTATTTTTTTGCTATATGTGTTTACCATTTGTTGTTAGTACTTAATTTTTATTCAAAAGTGGAAGAGACATTTGAGTACTTTTACAGTGAAAGTTTTTGGGTATTTCATGCATTATTATACCATAATTACTATGACGGATGATAATAGTATGGAAAAGATGAAGATGCTTAATTATTTTAGCATCCTTCAATCCCTTTCCACATTTAATTGTTTTCGTAGTGGCTATACTAAATATCTATGCACTTACTGAAGCTAACTAAATATCTAATAAAATTAAACTATAAAATTAGGATTAAGTTTGAGACCATATAATTAACTGATTTCATTATCAAAGCGGATATCACCCTGTGTAGTAATCCTATAGCTAACTACATAGTCATGGCAATCAAAAAAGTTTAAAGGAAAAATTGTGAGAACCAAAGAAAAAATCAGAGAGAAACTTTTCTTTATTTGTTATTAGTATATTGATCCTTTGGCATCAATAACTTGATCTTTTCAGAATTTTTTACATCTAGGAGATCAAATCTTTTGGTAATCAGTTTCCTTAACATTCTGAAATGTGCAAATAACTTGATCACTATTTCAGTCACCACTCATGGTTAGTGAACAACTTAAAACTATGTATCTTTTGAAGTTAAAATATATCAGCAAAAGGATAAAATAAGAGACATATATACGTAGATTCAGTTGTAGTAGTAGTTGTTTGCATAACTTATTTTCAGTCTGTAAGACAGTCATTATTTTTGAACATGTCACCAACTATGAAAAGGAATTGTCGGTAGTTGTTGAGATAAATAACCACACGTACATTATTAGCAATTTTTTTAGGTACTATATCACACTGACACAACATGATTATAGGTAATTATTCAGAATTGGTACCATATCGCAGACTACTACCTTGGATAATTTATAGGGAGAAAAGGCTTCATTTGTACGTCAACTGACATTGTAGCAGTAATAGATCCCGCATAATAACAAAACGTTTACCTTGAGCTTGTGAACTTTTTAACGCCTGTGTAAAATTAAGGTGCTTTGTTAACTTAAAGTCATAAGCTTGCTCGGGAGGGGTAAGGGAGTTGGTGTAGAGAAAAATGGTTATATTTGTAAATGATTTTATTCTAAATTCATTTTAGTACTCCTAGACTAATAACATACCGGTAAAGTATGCCTCTTTAATGAAAAAGAAAATTATCAATCAGGCCATGTGAAATCATACAACATAAAATTTAGAAAATTATACGCAGTCAAATAGAATAATCATTGTAATTTTATACATGTTCTAAAATTTTTAGTTATTCTCATATGACGTCATCCAACAAACTTCAATCTCATTTACTCATGCATTCAGAGAAAGAGTTCGATTTGGATGTTTAATGTGGTATGGAATTTACTAAGTACATGGAATAGGCGATCAAAACTATTCCTTTTAATAGTAATTTAAAATTTTACAATGTTGATTCACGATGTGTAAAAATTGCTTCACGGTTACTAATGTACAAAACAATGAATTCATGTGATCAAAACTATCCCTTTTATTTTCATCAACACGGGGCATGCTTTGCTTGTACACGTTTAGACTATGAGTATTCACATATATATCGACTGACAGTATAACTATGTTAGAATTATGAAACATTCAGTTAATTCAGAACCTTATCTTTTCTTTGATTGGTTCAACTATTGATTCTTTGCAACACTTCGAAGCTATTCTTGTCAAGGTACTGAATCTTTTATATATATTAATGTTGAAATCCTTTACATCATTCTTTTGTATGTGCATGCTCGCACACATGTTCAGCTTGCAATTCAAGTTACTAATTGATTCTCAATTGCATAAAGCTCTATACTTATGCATTTATATAAAGTAGAGCTTCTTACGACTTTAAAACCTGCATTTTCTATGTATGAACGCACCTTCTATGCCAACATATATGTTTATTTGTTTCCATTTTCAGTTGTTCCCTTAAGTTCCTTCAATATTGAAGTTCCCATCTATATGGAAGACAAGAGCATCGAAAGTACTTTACTGTATAGCCTGCTTGTTTCCATTATTGAACAAGTGAATAGCAATATCCCCAAATGAAACCTTCAATTAAGATATTGAATTTATAATTTAGCTATGGCCATAAGTGACTGTAACAGTTCACATCGCCATATAACTTTTTTTACATGCTCGGTATCTCTACTTTAGAAAGAGTCCAATTCACATAGTTGAATTTTGCAATTCAAATTTAATGATTTTATAGGAGAAAATGGTAGTGGAAAAACAGTTTTAAGTATAAATCTTGGATCTCAAATGTCAAAATGATGATCAGGTATTTATTAACATAGTGAAAATGATGATCGATGCAGCCGATATATATTATTATAGTGAAAATGATGAACGGGTATTTTATTTATGAGGGAAGAAAGTATTATTCAAATTTAAGCTTATTACTTCATGTTTACTATCAGGAGTGAAAATCTTTGCTTATTAAGAATTCAACAATATTTTATTTCATGCCCTAACACTTGATGATTAGGTCAATTATTTTTCTTCCACATTTATTTATCTTATTTATTTTGAATTGAATTTAGGTATTAACATTTTCATTCATCATTTCTCATGTATTATTAAAACAAAATGAGTATTCGACTTAATAAACAAGTGCCTTGGAGCTTAGTAAACAAGAATTAAAAGCTTCGTATGCAATGAGAATGAAAGTTGATAATACCTTTGTGATAGATCTGGTCCTTGATATTATTTTGATAGAATTAATTTCATTTATTTTATTATATAAAAATTAAATAAGCATATAAAAATTAACTAAATCTATAATAGTGATAACAATAAATAATTAAACATAAGTTTTATAAAATTAACTATGTTTATAATAATAATAATAAATTAACCAAGTTAACTAAGATTTATAAAAAATTAAATAAATTTATATAATAATAATAATAAATTAACTAAGATTATAAAAATTAATTTTGTTTATTAAGCTATATAAAAATCAAATAAGCTTATAAAAATTAACTAAATTTATAATAGTGATTATAATAAATAAATAATAATAAATTAACCAAGCTAACTAAGTTTTATAAAAAATAACTAAATTAATATAATAATAATCAAATTAATAAACTAGGATTAAAATTAACTTCATTGACTAAGTTTTATAAAAATTAAACCAGTTGATAAAAATTAACTAAGTTAATAATAATAATAATAATAATAATAATAATAATAACTTAATCAACATTTATGAAAATTAACTAAGTTTATAATAATAATGCTACTAATATTGCCAACAACAATAATCATAATAGTAATAATAACAATTAATAACTAAGTTTATAAAAATTAACTAATTTTCATAACAATTAATTAAGTTGAGAATAATACTAATACTAAGAATCATAATAATAGTACTTATAAATTATAAAATATTAACCAAGTTAGCTAAATTATAATAATGATAAATATAATAAATTATAAAGTATTAACCAAGTTAACTAAGTTTATAATAATAATAAATAACAACAACAACAATAATAAATTAATTTTTATAAAAATTACCTAAGTTTATAATAATAATACTACGAATAATAATGATAAATTATAAAATATTAACCAAGTTGAATTAGTTTTATAAAAACTAAATTTACATAATAATCAGTGTAGTCAAGGCAAAAAAGCCCCAAGCCCTCGCCTAGCGCTTTTTGGCACCTTGGGCTTTTTTGGGCGCCTTGAGCATCAGTTTTGCTGTTTTACAGCAAAAAAACTACACCTAAAAAAAGCCTTAAAACTCAAATTTTGGCTTAAAATAATTATATATAAATGCAATATTGAGAATAAAATAACACACGATCATCATAAACCAAATCAAGAAGACACAAAGTCATCCAATTAAAGTTAAAATTTTAAAGTTTAAAGTTTAAACTATACAACTATTAACTTAAAATTCTGAAATTAAAACTTAAAAGTTAAAACTTTAAATTCAATTTCAAATTTTAACTAATATTTAAATTAAGCTAAAATGTGGATTTAATTTTAAATAAATTGCATTTAAAAACTGCATTTAAAAAAAAGCGTAAAAAACTGCATTTTAAAATTCAATTTAAAGTTAAAATTTTAAAGTTTAAACTATAAAACTTTTAACTTTTACCTTTAAAATTCTGAAATTAAAACTTAAAAGTTAAAACTTTAAATTCAATTTCAAATTTTAACTTAAACATTTAAATTAAGCTAAATTTAAAACTAACTTACACTTAATTTTAACATTTAAATTAAGCTAAATTTAAAACTAACTTAAAGTCTTAAACTTAATTTAAAATCAAAACTTTATAACTTAAACTTAATTTAAACAAAACTTTATAATTTAATTTAAAATTAATAACATTTAAAACCAGTTTTTAACTTTATAATTTAAACTAACTTAAACTTAACATCTAAACATTTATTTAAATTAAAATCAGCTTATAAAAAAGCTTAAAACTTCAACCAAATTTAAAAATATACCTCTGGTTCATGAACTCGAGATCAGCAGTGGAGGTTTTGGTTGACGGCAGTGGGGCTTTGGTCGGCGGCAGTAAGGTCGGTGGCAGTGGAGCTTCGGTCGGCGGCAGTGGGGGTTTGGTCGAGTTCGATAACAGCTCGAAATTAGGGTTTTTTCTAATATCGAGAGTTGAGAGTCAATTTTAAGGGTTCGATCAGCCTAAGTTACAAACAACAACTCAATTAAGCCACTATAAGGTTTGATTTTGAGGGTTTTGGGCCAAAGCCCTAAATCATCCCTCAATTAACTAAAGCGCGCTTAAATTGGGGCTTCGCTTTTTCATCGCTTCGTCGCCTAGAGCGCTTTATTGGCACCTTGCAAATCACCGGCACCTGGAAACAGAGAAAAGCCCTAGGCTGGCGCTTGGGGCTTTTTGGCGCCTAGGCGCGCGCTTTGAGTATAGAGATACTAATAATAAATTAACCATGTTTATAAAAATTAACTTCGTTAATTAAGTTTTATAAAAATTAATTAAGCATATAATAGAAATAATAAATTAGCAAAGTTTATGATTAACTAAGTTAATAATAATAAAATAGTTAATAATTTTACATCTAATTAATTGTATCGATAGTACCTATGATTTACGAGTGGAAATGAATTATATGTTATTGGTTTCGTAATTCTCAAGTTGTTCTTTTTTTCCTTTGTTATTTGAACCAAATTATGAATTCATCGTTACATTGATAGGCATGGTTTCGAGAACTACCCATGGGAGTTTTTGGCTCAACGACACCATATCCGGTTATGCGATGTAGTAGTGAAGAAGAGTTCTCTCAGTCTGTAAGGTTGCTGCCACCAACCGAAGCAGCATTGCTTGATTGGGCTATTAATCTTATGGCTGGTGTTGTGGAACATGAACAATATAACAAAATAAATGCAAGAAAATTTGCTATGGTTTTTGCACCCAACATGACCACGGTTACATCCTTTTTTCCTCTGAAAAATATAAATTTATTTTTATATGCTAACTGTATATTGATCTTTCGCTCAGATGGCAAATCCATTGACTGTATTGATCCATGAAGTTCAAATGATGACTTCCTCAAGACATTTATCCTAAAAACTATTCGAGAAAGGGAAGAAGCACCCGAAAAATCCATGGATTTACTTTCCTTTTCTCAATCACCAACCGATAGTGAAGGAAACAACAATGCATCACAAGTCGAGCAAAAGTCTAGTAAGCTTGACTATCCTATGTTTAATACTTACTCATTTAATAAGTTCTTATTCAGAAATAACAAAGATACCGATTGTGACCATGAAGACAGTTTTCATATTTTCAACAAGAAGAGCGACGTGGATGATAATGATTTTGTTTCAATTAAGAACTCACCAACGAAATGTCATGTAAATAGTAAAAGAGATGAAGTCATTGTTTTGGATGGATTCAGCTTCGAGAAGGTATACAAAATTTTGCTGGCATCCTGTGTGTCAATTGAGCAAACCAAATAGAAAACATGAGGATGTAAGCACTGTCTGTTATGAATTTGATTTGGGAAGCTGTTATTAACCTTGTTTGCTACTATAAAATGAATTTGATTTGGGAAGCTGTTACTATTCTTTTTTGTTAAGTAGCATTTATACAAATTAAATAAGTTTATAATAATAACAATAAAATATTAACAAAGTTTATGAAAATTAACTAAGTTTATTATAAAAACTAACTAAGTGTATAATAATAGTAGTAGTAGTAATAGTAGTAGTACTAATAATAATAATAATAATAATAATAATGATGATGATGATGATAAAATATTAACCAAGTTAACTAAGTTTCATAAGTTGATAATAATAATAATAATTCAACTAATTTTTATACAAATTAATATTTATTATAACAATATTAACAACAACAACAATTATAATAACAACAATAACAATAAATTAACCTAGTTTTATAAAAATTAACAATGTTTAAAATAATAAAATAATAATATTAATACTCATAACAAATTACTTACTAAATTAACTAAATTTTATAAAAAAATAACTACATTTATTTATTTATATAATAATAAAAATAATAAATTAACTTAGTTTATTAAAATTAATTAAGTTTATAATAATATAATACTAATAACAACAATGATGACAATGGCAGTCATAATAATAATATTAATAACAACAATATACAAATCATGTTTATAAAAATTAACCAAGTTTCGTAACAATTAACTAGTTTAGAATAATAATAAAGTATTAACCGAGTTAGCTAAGTTTTATAAAAATTAACTAAGTTTATAATAACAATAATAATAAATTAAATATAAGTTCTTGTTCTTAGGTGCTTGCTCCATGATGACATTGGAAAGTTTTGATTTTTGAGGGAAATTTATAGATTCATTGGGAAATAGCCTTAAATCTTTGGCATAGTCAGGCACATAGAAAATTCATCCTTGATAGTAGTTACTTACACCGCTTGCATTTGCAATTCAGGTTGTATGTAGAACATACAATTCTTGGGGTTGCTCATAGAACACATGTTTGAATGCTCAGATTATGAATTGCCACTGGTCTTTAATATATTTATATTGTGGTTTTTAAATGTAAACGGACAAATAATTTAGAACTGGACTTCAAATATTCTTAAAGACCTATCAGTTAAATAAGCACTGGCCATGGGAATGTATTCCATGATCATGAAACAAAAACCAATACAAAAAGAGAACCACTTTACAGTCATATTGCCTATTGATTCATTTAAGCACTGGCCATGGTAATACCATAATTGTTGCAAAGAGTATTAATAAAGCTTCATTTTGCCTATTGATTCATTTAAATTATTGAATAGGTGTAGGTGCGATGTTGTGTGTGCTTGTACAAGTTTGGGTGTGTGTACAGTTTAATTGGTGCATGTGTGTATGTGCACTTGTATTATTAAGAAAAAGAAAATGTGAGCTATTGTAATGCAACATGCAACATGCAACAAGACATTATCTTCATCTATCTAAGAAAAATTTGATGTTTAAAAAAGTTATGTAAATCTTCATCCATCTAATAATAGAAGGTACTACCAATAACCTGTAATTTTCATCAAAGTTTTATATATTATTTTCAAATTGTTCTGAATTTTTAGGAAGTACTACCAATGACCGAAGACATGCATGAAGAAAGGCTTTGAGTAGTTCAAGTTCTTAGTGATGCATTTAGTACTTGTAGACGTTAACTTTGAACTATGTTGTCTTTTGTTATCATGAATATGTATTGAATTTGGTAACTCATGTATTGAACTTATTTTTTGTTAGTTGATACTTTATTTTGTTATCATGAATATGTGTTACATTTGCTGATTATTATATTTTTTCGTTCATACATTGTTCAAATTGTTATCTATTTAAAGAAGATTCAATTTGATTGTTATTATTAAAATGTAATAGTGGGGTGCATCAAATATATAGTAAAATAAAGCATAGCTCCTAAAAATCATTATAACTATATGACATAAATGCTATAAAAAGATAATATGTATGAGGTTATTGTCAAAGGATAGCAGCAAATAGGCGTTATTGTATCCACACATTTTATAGTGGTATATATATGCTATGAAATCATGCTCTTTTATAGTGGTTTTTTTGTGTTATAAACGTGAAATTATTTTTTATAACATGTCGATATATGGCGTTTATCAAACCGCTATAGTTGTATTTAATAGCGGCTATATGCTGCTATAAAAGACTGTTTTTCTTGTAGTGTACTCAGCAATCAACAGCTGGAATCAAACATAGCAGATCCAAACCTACAAAATCCATAAAAAAGGAACCTACTTAGAGTCACTAAACTTAGGGTCACAAATCATAAGAGCACGCTCTAGGTTTATAGTATCAAACACATGTGAAACGTCGCACGAACAACCAGAGATACAACAATTCACTGAAATTGTCCGGGGGAAGTATAACAACTATTTGAAGCATGAATTGGAGTCCGCTATGGAAATCCTGTCTTGTCTCGATTCAAAGCACACAGTGTTGGAAACAAGATGTACTTTAGGGGGTAAGTGTTATCCAACCTTTTGACCAGGCAGTATTTGGGCGCACTTAGCAAAGTCAAACTTTAAAGTTATCAAGGCAGAAAGCCAAGAGAGGTAGCCGCAATGTCCAGGAACTAAGTAAAACCAAAGCCACAAGGTAAAATCAAAGCCACCATTGAAATTCAATGACAAAATCCATTAAATTTATGGATCAGTACCAATCCATCCCTATGGATCGGTATCGATCCATAAAATCTCATTTCAAGCGCCCCAGTTTCTCTCTATTCCCAAGTGTTGTTGGTAGCAACCTATTCCAAGCTCCAAGAGATCGATCACATGTAACTTGCTATCGAACAACTCAAGCACTTAAAGTTAGAAACTCCATTCCTCCACCTATCCAACTTATCGACCCAGAAACAAGCCCTTAAAAGAGCAATCAAGATGGGAAACATGAAGCTAACAATGACTCACATCAATAGAAGGCGACGGAACAGGTCCATAAGGCGATCTTATGGATCAATACTGATCCATGCCTATGGATCGATACTGATCCATCATGATTGCTACCATGGCCACGTTTTCTCGAGCTAAATTGCTGCTGGACGTGGAGAATGTGGTTGGGGAGATGCTGGAAGAGAACTTTCAAGCAACCTACAACTATAAATAGGAGGTTGGGTGTCATTTTGAGGGATATGTTTGCTTGTTTATTAATTTCTTTCAATTTTCTTGTAATTCTGAGGATCCATACTGATCCATAAGAACAAAAGTTGTAAATAGCCATATAATCAATAGAAAACACTAAGTGGACGTAGGCATCAGTTGACCGAACCACTATAAACTCCGTGTGTTCCATTTTTACTTCATTTTCATTTATTCATTTTATTCTCCACTATAATTTCTTAGGTGTTTGTGCCACATTTTGGTATAAACAATTATGTACCCTGTGCATTCTTTAGATTAACATTTTGTCATTACTGTAAATGATACAACTACTATTTCTTAGCTCCTTAAGCATTCTCCATTTGAAAGTTCAACCATGTTAACACAATTTTAACTTATAAATTATCTCTCATAATTTCATCCCTATGAAATTTCAAATCAACGGTTTGGAATTGGTTTCCAAAATGAAATTAAGTATTTTCTTTTTTTACTAGGAAACTTAAGCTCTCCTAACTATCACATACTCAACTATCGCATGTTGAACCAACTATCATGCATGGATTCACATGAGCTCTCTCAGGTTGATCATTACTAGGCTATAGCAAGTTGACAATTTTTACTAGCCATCGCACGTTGATCTTGTAAGGGGTATCGTAAGTTGATAGTTCAACTAGCCGTCGCAAGTTGACAAGCCAACAAGCCATTGCAATTTATCATTTCTACTAATTATCGTAGGTCTAGCTTTTATTAGCTATCGCATGTCAATTTCTTATCAGCTATCGCCAATTGACCTCTTAACAAGCTATTGCAAGTTGATATTCCATTTAGCTATCACAAGTTGAGCTTTGGTTAGCTATCACATGGTGACATTTACCAGCTATTGCAAGTTGATATT
Organism: Allium fistulosum; assembly: GCA_030737815.1. Classification (NCBI taxonomy): domain Eukaryota; kingdom Viridiplantae; phylum Streptophyta; class Magnoliopsida; order Asparagales; family Amaryllidaceae; genus Allium; species Allium fistulosum. The sequence goes on along the minus strand of CM060903.1, from coordinate 704,918,092 downwards.
TATACATGCTATTGCATGTTGACCTATACAAGTTTTGCAAGTTGATAGTATATAAGCTATTACAATTTGATATGGAAATTTCGTAGTTAACTTGAAAACTCTTTTTTTACCATTCAAAGTAAGTACTTTAAACCAAACCCTACTTCATGTCAAACTCTCATTGGTCAATCTAAGCATTTTCAGATTTCTTTTTAGAAATTGTTAATTACTTTCCTAATTAATTGATTATCTTTTAGCAATTAGCTCTTTCTTTTGCTAAATAATTCATATAAATTTGAAATTGCATGGGAAAAATCCAAAAGGCTCACCAAAAATCCAAATCATTATATTTTACTCCATATATAAAAGTTTCAGGTTACGATATTTTTTTTAATTGATGACAAGAAAATGAATTATGTTAACTTAAATAAAGCATTCATTATTTTTAATATTTTTAATAATTAATTTCCCGAAATTAAGTATGTTATCAACTTAGAAAATTCATAATAATTCCAAATAATTTTAGAAAATTATGAAATTATAACCTATCTTTATTTTATAATCAAAAAAATTATATTAAATTTTGCAACATATAGAGAAGATTAGTTCACTATTTACCCCCAAAACATGACTAGCATTCTATTTATTTGATTCATGCATCAAAACCAAAGCATTTCATCATTAAATTATATTTCAACTGTCTTCTAAACATTCATTCAACAATGAATCTGAACCCAAACATGTTTGGAAAGTTTTTAGAGAAACCTTAGTTAACTCTCCTATTTTCCTTTAGAACTAAAAAGCTTCGTATTTGGTTTGATTTCCTTCTTCTTTGCCTTTAAATGGTGGTCGGCCTTGAAAAGATGGAGTTTCCTTATGTTTTGTTTTAAAATGAAATATGGTAGAGTTAGGAGAATATGGTTAAGGCATGTGTGTTTGTAATTTTGGCTTGAGCTAATATCCCTTCTTTCCTAATCTCACTAATATATTCCCTTTAATACAAGATTCTTCCCATTCAAAATTCAAATTTATTTATCTCTTTAACAAGGCCGACTTTAATTGCTCTTATTACCTTTGGTCTAATTAATTAACTTTTTAAAGTATCATGTACTTAATTAATCAAATTATCCTTAGGCAATTCTTGACATTAAATTATTTTGTTTACCCTTATAATAATTCCTTTTTGCTAATTTAATTTAATTTCTCATATTATGTTATAGTCTTTCCTCCATATAGAAATTTCGTCCTCATAATTCGAATAAGGAAGAGTAAGAAACACTACAACTTGAAAGCGTTAAATCATAATCTCATAGGTACACAAGCACAAAAGGTTACACTTGTACACTACTAATGTAAATGATCAACAATCAAGCAAAAAAACATTAGTGCAACTAGTAACCCATAATTATATAATAACATAAATACACTAGTGCCACTACTAGTACATACAATAGACAAATAAAGCACTCTACTATATAAATGAATGTCTAAAACAATTTGGAATATATATTCCTAATTCTATAATCTACATCTCAGGTACAATCATCTTTATCGTCACTCCATTAGACTCGAACAAGTCTAATAGCTTTGTTCCATATCTCCTTTATATCACGACCTACCATCCCTTTCGGTTGTCTCACATATGTCAAATCTGGGACTATAGACAAATCCTCTACCGCCTTCGATTCTGCAATCGAACTTGAGTCACACATTTCCTTAACTGTGATATATGAAAAACATTATGCACTCATGCTAAATTACTTAGTAACTCGAATCGATAGGTGAGTTTACTTGTCCTTTCTATTACTGGAAATGGTCATACATATTTAGATGTTAATTTACCCACCTTTCCACAGTGCATAACTCCTAGCATCTAAGAAACCTTCGCAAATGCTTAGTCACCTACTGTGAACTCAAGCTCTTTTCTCTTCTTAACGGCATAACTCTTTGGTCTTGACTACGCTGCCTTCATTCTAGCGCAAATCAACTCTACCTTTTTAGTCGCATCTCTTATCAAATCAGGTCCTAACACGAGCCTATCACCACAATTTACCATAAAAGCGCCTCATCATGAGCCATCCCGATACTTGATTGGTAGTCATTGTTATATGAAACTTTACTATATGAAAATGATCTTTCCAAGATCCTCCGAAATCCAAAACGCATACCCTCAAAATGCTTAAGCACAAAGTTCATCCTTTCTGTTTGTTCGTCGGTCCGTGGGTGGTAAACCATGCTCAAGCTCAACATTGTACCCAATACACTCTGCAAACTTGTCTAGAACTTACTAGTGAACAATACCACTGACAATATTGCTTGGAATCTCATGGGGTCTTTCCATATTTTTCTTGTATAACTTCGCCAAACTAGTTGTCATCCTTTTCGATTTCATTAGGATTAAATGGACACTCTTAGTAAATATATTGATATCACCCAAACACTATCATTTCCTACTCTCGACCTTGGTAACCCATCTATAAAATCCAAAATATTGAATGCCACTTTCAAGGGTTGAAGTAAATCGCTTGGCTTCTGATGCTCAACTTTCACTTACTAACACGTGAAACATTTCTTCACACATTTTCCTACATCTCTCTTCATCCTTTCCCAAAAGAAGATCGCTTCATGTTGAGGTACATCCTTGTACCCCTGGATGAAGAGTAAACTTAGGCCGATGACCTTCTTCAAAAACCTCCTTCTGAAGGCTTCCCACATTTGAGATACACAGTCTTCCTTTCTTCTTAGGTCATCCCTTCAAGTCTATTTCGAAAAAAATTTAGAACCTCAATATCCACTCCCAACCCCAACCACCTAATTTCCTAGGCTAACAATGGTCCTTCTCTTTTCTTGTGGCAATTTTATCCACAAGTGATGGACATACCTCAAAATTTGCCACCATTCCTAGATCTCAACTTGATCATGCATTTGTTCTATAATGCACTCTTCAAGATGCTAATGTCTCTAACGTCTTCCATTCCTCAATCATGGCTAACACTCCGTTGTACTTCTTACTCAAAGCATCTGCAATCGTGTTCCCCTTTCCCATTATATACTCTATACCAAAGTCATATGCCGTCAAGAATTCTAACCATCTCTATTACTTCATATTCAGCTCCTCCTAAGAGAATAAATACTTAATGGACTTATCGTCCATATACAACTCAAATCTCTCTCCCAAAGACAATTTTTCCAAATTTTCAGAGCAAAAACTATTGCTGCCAACTCTAAGTCATGAGTTGTATATCTAACTTCATGCAGTCACAATTGCCTTGATGCATAAGCTATCACTTGCCCTTTTTGCATAAGCACGCTCCCAACCCTGTTCCTCAAGCATCAGTATACACTACCAAATCCTAATTCTCTTCAGGCACAATAAAGATAAGAGTGTTCGTCAATAGCTTCTTTAACTCTTGAAATAAGCATTTGCACTTATCAATCCACATGAACTTCTCGTTCTTTCTGATCAACTTAGTCAAGGGTGTTGCTACACACAAGAAATCCTTAATGAATCTACTGTAAAAGCCAGCTAACCCAATAAAATTCTCATCTCTATGACAGTATTTGGCCTCTTCCAACCGTTAAAGGTTTTTACCTTTGATGGATCTACTGCCAATCCATTCTCTGATACCACCTGACCATGAAACTTTGTTGTTAAACCAAAAATTAGTATAACACCCATAAAGCCAAGTATGATGAGCTTAAATTTGGTTTTCTCCCCTTGATCGCATGACTAAGCATAGCTTAGTTGATGAGATCAAGTAATGCTAAGAAATCAAGAGTTAGCCCACCATTCGAGACTTAGCATATGATAATGCCATTTAGAGATGGCTCCATAATGCCCATGAACTTTGATAAAGTTATTTGAAAGCTCATGTCATATGTTCAATGGAGGAGAAAGAATAAGTTGCAAGTATGTGAAATAGTTCATCAAGCATTTGTTAATGAACTAAGTAAGCAATCCTCATGGTTCATAATCCATTGTCCATATGTAGTAAGCAAAATAGAGGTCATACATATAAACACTAGTTTAGGCCGAAGTTCACGTGATTTTATGTGAGATAAAATCTAGATGGGACTTAGGGCCCAAAGAGCTTTATCATATGTATGTTCATTTCGAAGTTGCACAATCAAGGTAGACGGGCTATGCTAGATTTTTGTTCAAGTCCTTGGTCATATAAAATATTAAGGTTTACAATCAATTAAATATTTCCCCAATTCGATTTAGGGTTTAAATTGTTTAATTTTAAGAAGAGAGAAAAGAAATGATCCCCTCCTTTATGTCCCTAAGTCCGTATTTATAGGATTTGGGAGGAGCAGCATGGCTATCACGTGTCAGTGTGTCACCTCCGGCATGCTTGGCTTTCGACATCAACAATCTTGATAGTGCTATAAAATCAACAATCGGCATTTCCTTGTACATTGACGAGTTACGACATCATGTTTTAACACTTAAAATCCATACCCGCCCTAATAACCTTTGGTATCAACATAGGAAGTAAAATCATGTGATATCACTTAAAAACCTAAAGATTATGATACCCTTGTATGTTGTGATGATTTTCTGCATCACTTCAAGGAGCAAAGGCATACGACATCATTTGCCGCATTGATGAGCTGCAAGATCCATTGTTGTTTTCCTAATAGCTCCCATTATGCTATTGATGTGCGGTATCATGCTGGTTTAATGATTGATAACACCTTCTTTCGCTATGATGATGTGTGGCATCAGAAACATATGACAATGCCTGTAGATACCAATGATATTCGACGTCAATGCCGCCTTGCGACAATCTTTGAAGGCTAATAACTTGTGATATCAAAGGGAGACGACATCACCTAGAATTCAACATCAATTCTTATCTTGATGAGGTGTGGCATTGGCGCCCTACGACATCACTTACTAATGATATGTGATAAAGGAGAGACACAACATCAAGGATATACGACATTGGAGAGAGGCAACATTGCTTTAATGTGACTTGCTTTGTCTACATTGTTAGTAGGCGGCAATTGTTGGCGTCAAAAATGGCCACCAACAAGCATCGGTGCCACCTCTCAGAGGGATCGATGCCTCTAGAAAGTTGAATGGATTCAGAGGGACAACACTCAAAAAATGGCTAAGTATGGAACTAGCACTCCCCCTAGAAGAGGTATCAGAATAGAGGGATCGAAATAAAGGGATCAAATTAAACATGATGCATACAACACAACTCAATGATGATCGCTTCATAACTCAACAACCACAAGGCGGATTGAAGTGAAACTTTAGGAACAAAAGAATGGCCCAAGTGAGTCTACCCTATGGATCTCACATCAAATGAAGGAGTTTGGAGGGATCAGTCCTCTTCCCTATCATGGATCATCCCTCTTCCCTATCAGGGATCGGCCATATTCAAGTTCATAGCAATGATCGGTCAATAACTCAAAATCTACAAATGCAATCAACATGAAATTTGGAGTTGGAGTACATTACAACATGGGAGACCCATCATAGGGATTGCACTCCATAAATCCCCCAAAATAGGGATCGACCGCGATCCCTATTATGGGCTTCGGTGGGCACCAAACTTTCTGGGCAGGCTGGTTTTGGCTTCAGGTTCCAGATCCAGGTTTTAAGCGAGATATTTTCACATCTTCTCCTATAAATATAGTAGACATGGCATCTTCATAAGTGTTAACCCGCCTTTTGGCAAGGTAGTACACAAGTAGATTTAACCTAATAGACTTCATGATCATCAAGGTAGAAAGCCCGGGGAGATGGTTACTAAGATTGTAGATTGATTATATTTGAAAATATGGACTATAGTTGAATGGATTCAGATGGACAACACTCAAAAAATGGCTAAGTATAAAACTAGTACTCCCCCTAGAAGAGGGATCGGAATAGAGGAATCGGAATAAAGGGATCGGATCAAATAGGATGCACACAGAACAACTCAATGATGATTGCTCCATAACTCAACAACCACAAGGCTAATTGAAGTGAAACTTTGGGAAAAAAGAAGGGACCCTAGAGAATCTACCCTAGGATCGTACATCAAATGGAGGAGTTTGGAGGGATCGGCCCTCTTCCCTATGAGGGATCGGCCCTCTTCCCAATGAGGGATCGGCCATATTCAAGTTCATAGCAATGATCGAGCAATAACTCAAAATGTACAAATGCAATCAACATGAACTTTGGAGGTTGTTTGCACCAAAATTGGTCACAAACACCCGATAGTCGTTGAAAGCACCAGTACGTGATCACAATTCACATATAACAAACATGTAGAGAAATAAGAATGAAGAACACTCAGAAAATTGAAAAGAATAGCAGTAAACAACACAGATTTTATAGTGGTTCGGCGATCTTACCTACGTCCACTCTGAAGCTTATGATTTTATTGATTCACTTGATAACTTCAATCTGTTACAGCAGATTACAATTGATGATAGCTCTCAAATTCGAATACAACAGTGATGGTAAGATGTAGAATTGAATCCAGCAGAGTCTGGACATTGAATCGCTCAAAAGAAAGATCCTTTTTCTGTAGGCTTCAGGGGGCTATTTATAGGCATAGGAGGCTGAGATCGCGCTCAAACTTCGGGAGACTTCTTCTGGCACGTGAGTGGGCCCACACGCCCGGTCCCACCAAGTTTCGACTCGATCTGTGATCGATACGAATTGATTTCGTATCCGTCAAGAATTAGTCCAATCGAGCTGAAACTTGGCAGGAACATTCTTTACCTTGTGTGCAAGCTTCTGTGAAAATTTCGTAGGAATTGGATTGGTGGATCTCGAGTTATGATCGATGCAAACTTGCGATTTCGTAAAGGCTGTTACATTCGAATCCATTGATTCGAAACGATCTGTTCGTATCGATCGTTGCACGTGCTCATGAGATGACGATGCGCGCTCTCTTCGGGTCGATCCACTTCTTATGCCGAGTTGACCGAGTCATTCCTCGAATTTCGCCTTGTTCATATCGAAGGCCGTTGCCTCGTTCGAGTTGATAGTCGTTGCCAATTTGTATCAATCGCCTCAGTGTCGACTTGCATCCATATATACGGCTTTGTTCGTATCGATAATTCAGGCGCGTTGCGTATCGATTATGTTAATGCGGATTGATACGAAACACGAGCGAGTTTATGGATACGAAGCAGTGCATTCTATGGATACGAATCAACATATTCGATGGCTACGACTAGGGCTTGTTTTCAGGGTGAACTCGAATAGGACGGTGCCAAGTGGATCGATAGGAAATGGCATTTTAGATGGATGCGAAGCAAGATGGGCTTCGATCGATACGAAGTAAGCGAGCTCGATGGATACGAACTACGTATGGTTGATGGATACGAAACGCACCAACCTGATGGATACGAACCATGGATGGTTAATGGATACGAAATGCACCGGCCTGATGGATACGAACGAGAATTATATACAAGTTTGCATCGATCATATCTTGAGCGTATAGACTCCGATTGTCCGGAAATTTGGAGTGCTGGCTTTCATGATTTTGCTTGCCGTGTCCTATCAATTGTAGCCAGATCCGGACTCGGACAAAATTCATCGATATCCATGGTGAAACAGTGTATAACAAACTTTTACGATGAACTGTCTTTAGTTTTCCAGTCAACTTTTTGGTTTCACGGCCTTGCCAAAAGGCGGGATAACATTTGCCCCCCAAAACATGCCTTGCCTTAGGAAGGTATGTTTTGTAGTTCCATAAGCTAGATGTTCATATCCTATCATCGACCTGTAAAGAGCTTGATAATCTTTCCTGACCACGAATGACGATCGTTCGCGACCGTATGTTATCTGAGGTAATATGGGACCTTTCGAAGTCGGATGTCGTTCGCGGCAAATAACGAAATGGGACCGTTCGTGGTCGGATGTCGTTCTAGACGAGTTGTGACCGTTCGCGATCGGGTGTCATTCTAGACGAATTATGATGGATTGTAACCTTTCGTGGTCGTATGGTGCACGAGATAAAATGCGATCGTTCGCGATCGGATGCCGCATGAGACAGAATGTGATCGTTCGCGATCGAATGTCATATTGGGTGAATTGTGACCGTTCGTGGTCGGGTGCCGCACGAGGCAGAGTGTGATCGTTCGCGATCGACTGTTAAACTAGATGAAGTGTGACTGTTCGCGGTCGGATGCCGTACGAGGCAGATTGTGACCGTTCGAGGTCGGGTGCCGTTCGAGGCTAAAGGTGACCGTTCGAGGTCGGGTGCCGTTCGAGGCGAATGAGTGTGCCCGGGGGGGACTTAGTATTATCGATGTCAGGTTCACGTTCGGGTGAATTTCTGAATCAGCGATCGTGGCGGTTCGTCGCCATACAAGGTGTGCTTGTGGACCGTTCGTGATCCAAAGCATATGCGAGTAATTTCTTCTACAGCATTGCAAATATCAAATTAACGTTCACATGAATTCCATAACAGAAATGTCCAAACAAGCAAAGTTTAAATGTCCAAATCAACATGAAACAAAAGCAAAGCAAGGATGTCAAAGTGTAAATTCTCACTACGAGACGGTCAATAATCATTCAGAGCATGCCTGTGGATCGTTCGCGATCTCATACATGTGTAAATGGTTTGATGGTGTCAGTGAGAAGTTTACGACTCGTTCATCGTTATTTAAATCAATTGATAACCATACGGTGCCCCGACTCGGGGTTACCCCTAGCTGATGTAGATGGTGGCCGCTCTGGTTCCACCGTTGGAGCTCGCCTTCTCACATACTGAAGTAGCCTACCGTTCCTGATATGCCCTTCTACCTCATCCTTCAGGTGTCTACAGTCGTTTGTGCTATGTCCATTCAGCTCGTGGAATAAGCAATATTTGTCTGATTTTCTCTCGTCGGTAGTTGGATCCCGTCGCATTGGTCTACGATAGGCAACTTTCTCTCGGGTGTCATGGTAGATTCGCTCCAAACCCTCATTCAGTTCTGAATAGGTGGTAAATCGCGGCTCCCTCCGTTGCCGCTTTGATCTGTCATCATTTTCTTCAGCCTTTCGCTTCCCTTTACCAGTCTCTGCACCTTTTCCAGGTGAATTGTCGCCTCTAACTGCGTAAACATCGATTTCTTCTTCTCTCTCCGTACGAGCATCCTCTAATCGCAAAAACTTTTCAGCTTCATGATAAAACTCTCCCAGATCCGTAGGTGGATCCTTAGTTAGTGAATTCTTGAACTCCGTGCCATCAGATATTCCAGATACAGCTGCCATCATGACCATAGATGGATCTGGTCGATCCACTGATGCTGCTGCCGCATTAAATCGCGTCAGAAAACTCCTCAAAGATTCCCCAGCTTTTTGCTTTAGAGTGGCCAAACTCATCACGTTCTTAGGTCTCGAAATATGAACCCTGAATTGTCTCATAAACCTTTCTGTCAAATCTGTCCAAGTCCCAATGGAGCCACTCTCCAGTTGTCTAAACCATAGTGCTGCAATGTCCGTCAAATACAATGGAAAGCACCGGGCCATGACTTCCTGTGATGCCCCCAGCACTTCCATGTGCCTCATATACTTCGTTAGATGGACCGTTGGATCTATCCGCCCATCATACATTTCCACTGATGGTAGCTTGAAGTTTGGTGGATTCCTGGCCTACCTGATCGTAGGAGTAAAGGGACTCCTATGTACATCCTCCAGATCTCTATTGACTAGTCCGCCTCTCATGGCCCGTCTGACCATCTCTTCCAACCTGTCGTTGTCGTCAGGCTGTGATCTTTGAGTGTCACCTTCGTTCTGCCCCCCTGGCTGAGCGTTCATCCCTCTATTGCCACCAGGTTGCTCGGATGTCCCTGAATATCTTCCCGGGATTGGATCAACATGCTCTAAGTGCGTGCCCCCCAGCTCCGGTGCTGCGCCAGATGGTCTTGCTCCGTTCTGGACTCTGGTTGCTCCTTGATTTTGCGCTCCAAGTTGTCCAATCTGTTGAAGCAAATTATGGATCATTTCCTCCTGTCTCTTCATCATTGTCTCCATCTCATCCCTGGTGATGAAGATCGATGCTTGGTTTGCCCCTGAGGAAGCCTCTTGACTCCCCTCATGCTGACTTTGCTCTAGTCTCTGCCTTCTACTTGTTTGTCTTGTCATGATTCTTCAGATCTAAATCTCTTAGCCTTCTGATTCAACTTTCAAATGATAGAACTCCTGAGTTCAGTTCTCAGTGAAAGCACCAAAGTGTTTGCACCAAAATTGGTCACAAACACCCGAAAGTCATTGAAAGCACCAGTACGTGATCACAATTCACAGATAACAAACATGTACATAAATAAGAATGAAGAACACTCAGAAAATTGAAAAGAATAGCAGTAAACAACACAGATTATATAGTGGTTCGGCGATCTTTCCTACGTCCACTCTGAAGCTTATGATTTTATTGATTCACTTGATAACTTCAATCTGTTACAGCATATTACAATTGATGATAGCTCTCAAATTCGAATACAACAGTGATGGTAAGATGTAGAATTGAATCCGGCAGAGTCTGGACGTTGAATCGCTCAAAAGAAAGATCCTTTTTCTATAGGCTTAAGGGGGCTATTTATAGGTGTAGGAGGCTGAGATCGCGCTCAAACTTCGGGAGACTTCTTCTGGCACGTGAGTGGGCCCATGCGCCCGGTCCCACCAAGTTTTGACTCGATCTGTGATCGATACGAATTGATTTCGTATCCACCAAGAATTAGTCCAATCGAGCTGAAACTTGGCAGGAAAATTCTTTACCTTGTGTGCAAGCTTCTGTGAAAATTTCGTAGGAATTGGATTGGTGGATCTTGAGTTATGATCGATGCAAATTTGCGATTTCGTAAAGGCTGTTACGTTCGAATCCATTGATTTGAAACGATTTGTTCGTATCGATCGTTGCACGTGCTCATGAGATGACGATGCGCGCTCTCTTCGGGTCGATCCACTTCTTATGCCGAGTTGACCGAGTCATTCCTCGAATTTCGCCTTGTTCATATCGAAGGTCGTTGCCTCGTTCGAGTTGATAGTCATTGCCAATTTGTATCAATCGCCTCAGTGTCGACTTGCATCCATATATATGGCTTTGTTCGTATCGATAATTCAGGCGCATTGCGTATCGATTATGTTAATGCGGATCGATACGAAACACGAGCAAGTTTATGGATACGATGCAGTGCATTCCATGGATACGAATCAACATATTCGATGGCTACGACCAGGGCTTGTTTTCAGGGTGAACTCGAATAGGACGGTGCCAAGTGGATCGATACGAAATGGCATTTTAGATGGATGCGAAGCAAGATGGGCTTAGATCGATACGAAGTAAGCGAGCTCGATGGATACGAACTACGTATGGTTGATGGATACGAAACGCACCAACCTGATGGATACGAACCATGGATGGTTAATGGATACGAAATGCACCGGCCTGATGGATACGAACGAGAATTATATACAAGTTTGCATCAATCATATCTTGAGCGTATAGACTTCGATTGTCCGGAAATTTGGAGTGCTGGCTTTCATGATTTTGCTTGTCGTGTCCTATCAATTATAGCCAGATCCGGACTCGGACAAAATTCATTGATATCCATGGTGAAACAGTGTATAACAAAATTTTACGACGAACTGTCTTTAGTTTTCCAGTCAACTTTTTGGTTTCACGGCCTTACCAAAAGGCGGGATAACAGAGGTAAAGTACATTACAACATAGGGGACCCATTATAGGGATTGCACCTTATAAATCCCCCAAAATAAGAATCGACCCCAATCCTTATTATGGGCTTTGGTGGGCCCCAAACTTTCTGGGTAGGATCGTCTTAGCTTCAGGGTTCCAGATCCGGATTTTGAGCGAGATATTTTCACGTCTTCTCCTATAAATATAGCGAACATGGCATTAGCAAAAGGATCTTCTTTCTACTTCATTATATCTTCTACGTAGGCTACGCTCTGTCATTTTTACTCTGGGATTTCATGGATTTATAACTGCAACCGCAGCATAAACGAATAAAAGGAAAATCTTTGGAGTTGATGTAGGCCAAAGTTAGGTGAACCACTATAAATCTATGTCATTTTTGATGCCAACATTTTGGTGCTTTCACTGAGAGAGCTAGCCCATGCGAATTTGGAATTCGAATTCAGAGTTTTGACAAGATCTAGAGCTTAGATTTGGAGCAATGGTGAGGAAATCAACAAGGAGAGTGCTACCAGAAAGGAGCCACCATGGAGGGAGTTAGGAGGCTTCCTTAGGAGCTGGAGCTAATAAAGCATCTATCTACATCACCATGGATGAAATGGAAATGATGATGGATGCTATATAGGAAAGGATGCTGAAAAGACAGGAGGAGATGATGTAGAATTTATTCCGACAAATTGGATAAGCTAGAGCGCAGAACCAAGAGAATAAAATAGCAGGAGCTAATGACAACTTAGATCAAGGAGTTAAGCAGCAGGAATCGCTGGAAATCAGAACCGAGAATATGGAGACGGAGCTATTGGATAAAGGAATGGAACAGAGCAGATGAGGGTAGTCCCCGGACATCTTAGAAGGATCGGCCCCAATCCCCAAAGGCTTGAGGGCATGCCCTCGGGTCTGGTCGATTGCAATGCTGGAGGACCTGCGGTCGATCCCATGGAGCTTGGTGTGAATCAAAATTTGGATGCTCGTCCGGAGGAGTATGTTCCAGAATTCCATCGTGGACTCGGGGGGAAGTTTGAAAATGATGATAGGAGACTACCACTGGATGACAATGACAGGTTTGCAGAGATGATCAGGCAAGCTATGCATGAAGGATTGGGGAAGGGATTTGGAGGATGTAAATAGAAGTTCATTCACCCCTAATATCAAAAATACTAGGAATCCACTGGAGTTTAAACTACCAATGTTGGAAGTATATAACGGAAAGTCGGACCCAACTATGCATACGACGAGATATATACGGCACATGGAAGTACTGGGCATAAGAGGAAGTCATGGCACTATGCTTTCCCCTGTATCTAACAGATATAGCTGCACTATGGTTCAGGCAGTTGGAGAGCGGTTCTATTGGCATATGGACGGAATTGGTCGAAAGATTTATGAGGAAGTTCAGGGTTCACATTTTAAGACCTAAAAATGTGATGAGTCTGCAACACTGAAATAGACCAGAGAGTCTCTAAGGAGTATTATAACATGATTTAATTGCACGGTGGCATTGGTGGGTCGGCCAGATCATCTAGGTAAACTAGAAATTTCTGATGGCACAGATTTCAAGGATTCATTGGCAGAGGATCCACTTATGGATCTCGGGGAGTTTTATCATAAAGCGGAAAGGTTCCTACGGCAAGAAGATGCACAAACCGACGAACTGAAGGTGAACGCTGTGTAAAGCGAAGGATCATCGGGAGAAGCAAATAAGAATGATAAAGGCAAACAGAAATTGGATTATGAATATAATAGGATGAAAAGGTGATGGAAAGAGTGGGAGCCGAACTTCTCCTCCTACTCGGATTTGACAGAAAGCCTAGAACAGATTTATCTAGACACTAGTGGGAAACACCTCTATCGAAAACTGGCAAGGAGGGATCCTACAGAGCAGGAGCGTATGTCTGGAAAATACTGCATGTTCCATGAATTGAACGGGCACACCACGGATGAATGTTGGCATTTAAAGGATATGATTGAGGGGTATGTCAAGAATAGCATACTACCGCAGTACATGAGGAATCAAACAATGGCGGTGGAACAGGAGCAGCCACCATCTGCATCAAATGGAAACAGGAATTTCCTTATTAGGGTCACAGATCATCATCAGCTGATCGTGATGGTAAGGGCCAAGTTCAAGACTTGGACTCTGGCCATAATGATAATAATTAACTCTATAATAAAGCGACTAAGTCACTTACACATGTACGGGGTCGAGGACAATCCCTAGGCATGCTCTGAGACGATGATCAACCTTCATGCCCGGAGAGGCAGGCTTATGCTTTTTTAGTTTTTGGAATTCTGGATGTACGAACTCTTATTCATTAGGTTATTTATGATCCGCATTACTGCGATGAATAAAACCTGTCGCGATTATTGTCCCAACCGGAGTGACGGGGCGGTAACCACAAGGTGTGAATCCCTTCGTCGGAGAGTGACATAATGGACTCGCACACGGATTAAGTTCTCGACCGAAGAGTCAAAGCTAGAGAATAAAATTCAACAGGACGTATTGTATGGATTATGCATAGTGAGGAGTAGGTCGCTTGACTGAAGAGCGACAAGATCGGCCTACTCAGGTTGTCGAGTATGGATTTTGCTTGGCAAGGGTCCGGAGAGACCACGATCGGCTTAGGACTTAGGCCAAGACATCACTTAATATTCAGGGACACTAAATCGGAATACAGGAAGTAACGCCGCTTCGTTGAAGAGTGACAGGATCGACTTACTAGGTCGTCGAGTATGGATTGTGCTCGGCAAGGACCTGGAGAGGTCATAGATTTGGATATCAACTTCGAACAGCTATGGATTTGGGCCGAAGCGGCCGTGGACTTGGATATAGGCCCGAAGTGGTCCTGGATTTGACTATTAACCCAGTGAAGTTGAGGATTTGGATAAAACGATCCTAAGAGATCACAGATTTGCAATGGATATGGAATTGGATATCGACTCGGAATGGTCATGAATTTCACTAACGATCCGGAGAGAATGGATTTGGATTGGCAATGGATTAGATTCAGATTAGATAATATGGCTACCAATGGATTATAGATTTCGGATTTTGGATTTATAGAAATTCAAAACACACCTTTCTATCACAAGTCATGTTTTGGGGGGGAAAGTTTAACCCGCCTTTTGGTAAGGCAGTACACAGGCGGATTTAACCCAACAAACTTCATGATCATCAAGGTAGAAAGCCCAGCGAGATGATTACCTGGATTGGAGATCGATTATATTTGGAACTATGGACTATAGTTGAATGGATTTGGATGGACGACACTCAAAAATGGCTAAGTATGGAACTAGCACTCCCTCTAGAGGAGGGATTAGAATAAACAGGTCGGATTAAATAGGATGCACACAACACAATTCAATGATGATCGCTCCATAACTCAACAACCATAAGGCGGATTGAAGTAAAACTTTGGAAACAGAAAGAAGGGACCCTAGGGAGTCTACCCTAGGGATTGCACATTAAATGGAGGAGTTTGTAGGGATCGGCCCTCTTTCCTACGAGGGATCGGCCATATTTAAGTTCACAACAATGATCGGTCAATAACTCAAAATCTACAAAAGAAATTAACATGAAATTTGGAGGTGAAGTACATTACAACATGGGGGATCCATCATAGGGATTGCACCCCATAAAACCCCCAAAATAGGGATCGCCCGATCTCTATTATGAGCTCCGGTGGGCCATATACTTTCTAGGCAGGCTCGTCTTGGCTTTAGGGTTTCAGATCCGGGTTTTGAGCGAGATATTTTCATGTTTTCTCCTATAAATACAGTGGACATGACATCAACAAAAGGATCTTATTTCTGCTTCATTCTATTTTCTACCTAGGCTACACTCTGCCATTTTTATTCCAAGATTTCACGGATTTGTATCTGTAACCGTAGCATAAATGAATAAAAGGAAAATCTTTGGAATGAATGTAGGCCGGAGTTAGCCAAACCACTATAAATATGTGTCTCTCTTTACTTGCTTTCTATTTTAATTTTATTTTTCTTCAATTTATATTCTCTACATTATATTATCTAAGATCTGTGACTGGATATTGGTGCTTTCACATAACTGGGTTTGGTGTCCATTTTTTAAGACAACAGCAACTTTGTATATATATTTTCTTTAGACCCAAAACCCTTCAACTAGCTACTGACGACAAGAAACATCAATGGGATGCAGCACTGATAAAGAGCGACATCGATGATATGAATTGATAAAATGCCGCATTAATTAAGTGCGGCATGGATGATATGCAGTGTTGATAAATTGCGGCACTGATTAAGTGCGGCATGGAAGACATGCAGTATTGATTAAGTGTGGCGTGGATGATATGCGGTGTTGATAAAATGCGACATTGATTAAGTACGGTATGCGAATGACATGCGATATCCTCTTTTACTTTTATTGATGAGGTATATCATCACTATGGCTGTAGGATTTCGATGTCTTTCCACTAGCTAGTCATAAACATTGACTTTCATACTGTTGAGATATAGCATTCCATACCGCATTGATGATGCGTGATATCCGCGCGACATTGCTTGCAATAAGGTTCAACATCAACTACTCTTGTATTGGTGTGAAATACTTTTTCCTGTGTGTGATATTTTATGCTTTCAAGTCTGATATCTTCATTTGTCAATAAGTTCAATTTTGCCTTACGTTCATAAGTGTGAAAACCCTTATCGCCTTTGGATTCGATATCACTTTAGCTTTGGCATTCTTATGCTCGTTATGATATTATCTTAGAAGCCCAATTGTGGACCCATTGATTCGACATCACATTCTCTTGCCTTAATTTTTATTTCTTTCGAAAAATATGTGGATAACGTTTACCCCTCTCCTTGTAAAAAGGAAGCCTTTTACACTTTAGTGTAAAACTAAGAATTTCCTCACTTTCTAATTCTTTGCAAGGTTTTCTTTCCAATCTTGTTTTCCTGCAAAACACAAAGCAAGCTATGATTTTCATTATTAACTTTTAAATTTGATTTTGGGCAAACTTTTCTGGATTTGACAAGATCATAAAGGATTTTCATTTGCAACTCAATGTTACATTTGGAAGTTATAGATTCACTTGAAGAGACCAAAAATTTATTTGACAGCAATTGCACTTTAATAGAATCCTATAGAATCAGGATTAGAAAACTATTTGGAAATAATGGTTTCATAAATGGGAAACTAGAAAGCCATTTAAGAATTATAATTTTCTGAATAGAAATCCAAAAAACCATCTGCAAATACCATAGGAAGAAGGACTAGAAACTCTTATGGCAATATCATGAATGGAAGATTAGAAATCCGTCTGATAGTAATTATTTCTTATTTAGAATACCAAAAATTTGTTTGGTAATAATGATCTCTTGATTAAATGCCCAGATAATTCCTTGACTAAGAGGAGACTGGATAATCATCCAGTAACAATAATAATTTCCTAAATAGGGAAAGACCATAAAGTCGTTTTGGCAATTATAATTTCTTGACTAGAAGACCATAAAATCCATATGAATAGAAGACTAGAGAATCCATTCGACAATAATATAAATAGAAGACCGGAAAATCCATTTGGGAATAATACGAATGGAAGGCCATAAAATCCATCTGGCAATAATACTATCTTTTGCATTATCGAAGAAATCCCGCTTTCTTTCCTTTAAAGCACAACAGCTCATATTTGATAGATCTTCCGCTAGAAGATTGCTTTTGCTTTGGGAGCACTAATGGCTCATTTTTTTATTGATCTTTCTCTAGAAGATTGCTTTTGCTTTGGGAGCACTAATGGCTCATTCTTGATTGATTTTCCTCTAGAAGATTGCTTTTGCTTTGGGAGCACTAATGACACAATTTTGATTGATCTTCCTCTAGAAGATTGCTTTTGCTTTGGGAGCACTAATGGCTCATTTCTGATAGATCTTCCTCTAGAATATTGCTTTTGATTTGGTAGTACTAATGGCTCAATTTTGATTGATCTTCCTCTAGAAGATTGTCTCGATTTCTCTTTTTAATCGAGTTTAATTTTGCTTTCATTTTTTATCTTCCTCTAGAAGACTGCCCCTTACTATTCTTTATGTAGTGATTTAGGCTTTGATTGATTTCTTTGTTACCATATTTAGGTAGTGATCTCAACTTGGATCGAACCCCTTATCACCATCTTAGGTGATGATTTAGGTCTTTCGTCCGGTGCATTTGGTTAGTTATTTTAAGAAGAACCAAAGTCTTACCCGACCTCTCTCTAGGAGGTGCTTCAGCCAAGCCTTATAGACGGGACTGAAGGCTTGTTCAGTGCTTTCGCCAGGCCATCTTAAGTGGGACCAAAGGCTTACTCCATCTTCCCTTTAAGAGGCGCTACAGACAGGCCTTACAGGTGGGACTGAAGGCTGGTGGTACTTTGGCAAGGCCATTTCAGGCGGGACCAAAGGCTTACTCCGTCCTTCCTCTAAGAGGCGCTCCGGCCAGGCCGCCTAGGCGGGACCGAAGGCTTGTAATTCTCTGGCTAGGCCTTATAGAGAAGGCCAATGGCTTACTCCAACCTCCCTCTAGAAGGTGCTTTGACCAGGCCCTTGTGGCGGGAACAAAGGCTTTCTTCGCCCCTTATTATCTTATAGGTAATGATTTAAGCTTTTCCTTTTAATTCTTTCCTTTCATTGGACTGTCGATTCTGTAGACATACTTGTCTTAACTTCTTTATTCATCCATTGTAGAAAAATATGGCCTTGGATGTTCGACGTTTCAAGTTCTTGCTATGATGTTACCGTTTGGTTGGTATAGTCGATAGGTCCCTGGTGAGATTACTTCGTGGATAATGAAGGGTCCTTCCCAACTTGGCCTAAGCTGTCTATCCATTGGACTTTTAGTATTTTCCATAACTTTGAAGAGTACCAAATCTCCTTTTCGAAATGATCTTTCCTTGACTTTGGAATTACAGTACTTGGTTATTCTACACTGATATTCAGCTATTCGTACGGACGCTTCGTTTCTTAGCTCGTTGATTAGGTCTAAGGATTCTCTTTTCAATTAGGCCTAATTCGGACTAAATTAATATACAATCCTTCAATGAGAGGATACTTCAACCTCAATTGGAAGCATGGATTCATATCCATATGTTAAAGAAAATGGGGTATATCCTGTTGCACTTTTGGTAGAATTTCTATATGCCCATAACATAAGTGGCAGTTCTTCTATCCAATTTCCTTTTGCTTTGTCCAACCATTTCTATAGGATGGTATTAATGGTTTTATTAGCAGCTTCAATGGCTCCATTATCCTTGGGGTGTGCTACAGATGAAAAGCTCTTGATAATCCTATTTCTACTGCAGAATCGGGTAAATTCCTCGCTTTCAAACTAAGTTCCATTATCGGATATTATCTTATATGGAATTCTAAACCTAGTGACAATATTTTTGATTATGAATTTAGGAACTTTCCCGATGTGATATTCGGTAGTGGTTCCACTTCTACCCATTCGATAAAATAATCAATGGATGTCGTTAAAAATTTAGCTTCTCCTTTGGATATATGTAGTGGTCGTATCAAGTCAATTCCTAACATATCGAAAGACCATGGACTTGAGATCGAAGTTAATTCACTTGGTGGTAAGTGTGGAATCTTAGAGAATTTTTGGCATTTTTCGCATTTCTTCACATAATCTATAACATGGTTAGTCATCTTAGGCCAATAGAAACCTTGTCTTATAACCTTTTTGGCTAGTTTATGCCATTAGAATGGTCCCCATAGAACCCTTTATGGGCTTCTCTTAATAATTTTTCTTCTTTTTCTAGACTAACACATCCTAAGTAAGGAAGTGAATACCCTTTCTTATAAAGTATTTGATTTACCATAATGAAGGTTGGGGCTTGATGTTTTATCCTTCTTACTTCCTTTTTATCTACTGGCAATTTCTCTTTCATCGGATATTCTATGGTAGACGTCATCCAATTATCCTTATATTGATCATTAGTTTCTGTATAAGGGAATTTTGCAAGAAGGATTTCATTTCCATTTTCCCTTTCCGTTTGCATGATAGCTTGAGACTTAGTTAATACCAACATCTCACTTTTTGATTCAGAACTTCTTCCTCTATGCTAGGTCTTGGTTGGAAGCCAACTAGCACAATTCGAGTTTCAAGCGCGCCTCATGAGCTAGCTAATTTATCTGAAGAATCGGCTTAGGAATTCTTTCCTCTCGGTACTTGATGTATAGAAAAATCCTTGAACTGGGTCAACATTTTTAGTACCTTCTTAACATAAAGGGTCAGTTTTGCGTCTTTCGTTTGGTACTTTTGATTTAGCCAGTTTACCATCAGTTGGGAGTCACTAAAGATATCAATTCTTGGAATTTTCAAATGTAGGGCTATGGTAAGTCATGCCATCATTGATTCATATTCTGCCACATTATTAGTGACGGGAAATCCTAACTTCATTACATAGTGTAACTGATGTCCGTCTAAGGTAATAATCACGTATCCTACACCAGCTCCTTATTCATTTGAAGCTCCATCAATGAATAATTTCCATTTGGGTTTGAAATCTCTTTCCTTTTTTGGTTGTTCCTTGATAAATCCTATGCATTCATTTGCAAAATCGGCTAGAGCTTGTCCTTTAATTGCCACCTCTAGTAGAAATTCAATATCATACTAGCTAAGTCCTATTCCCCATTTTACTAATCTTCCCAAAGCTTCGGGTTCACTAAAGACTTGCTTGAGTGGAAAGTTGGTTAAAATTTTATTTGAATGTGCTTGAAAGTAAGCTCACAATTTTCGTGCTGTGGGCATCAAATAGTATGCTAGTTTTTCTATGACCAGATATCCAGTTTCTACATCTCTAAGTCTTCCACTTTTATAACACACTGGAAGCTAAGTTCCCTCCTCTTCTCTTATTAGAACAGGGCTAACTGTGTGTTCTGTAACTTCCATATAAAGATAAAGGTTTCCCCCTTCTATAGGGCTGGATAGAATTGGTGGTTTTTCAAGATGAACTTTTAGTACTTTAAAGGCTTTCTAATAACCCTCTCCCCATTTGAAGTTTTTCTTCTTTTTAATCACATCGAAGAATGGGATGAACTTGTCGGTGGCTGTGGAAACTAGTCTATTCAATGTTGCAACTCTTTAACGTAAGCTCATTACACTTTACTTGTCGTAGGCTCCGCTATGTCTTTAATAGCTTTGATTTTATCAGGATTAGCTTCTATTCCCCGAGCACTAACAATATACCTCAAGAATTTTCCAAACTGGATTCCCAAAGAACATTTCTGTGGGTTGAGCTTCATTTGATATTTCCATAATACCCCAAACATCTCTTCAAGATCGCTTAGATGGTTGCTTTCTTCTTTAGATTTAACCAGCATATCATCCATGTATACTTCCATGTTACGGCCGATCTGTTCTCTAAACATTCTATTTACAAACTTTTGGTAGGTGGATCCGGCATTCTTTAATCCAAACGGCATTATTTTACAATAAAATGTTCCCCGGGCTGTTATGAAGCATGTGTTCTCCTCATCTGACTTGAACATCGGAATTTGATTGTAACCAGAGTATGCATCCATGAAAGATAAGAGTTTGCATCCACTTGTTGCATCGACCAATTGGTCTATTCTTCGAAGGGGGTAGCAATCTTTTGGGCATACCTTATTTAAATCGGTATAATCAACAAATGTCCTCCATTTCCCATTAGGCTTTTGGACTAATACTGGATTGGCCAACCATTTCAGATAAAGCACTTCTCTTATGAACCCATTTTCAAGTAGCCACTTGACCTCCTCTTTCAAAGCATTAGCTTAAAGTTTATCGAACTATCTCTTCTTTTGCCAAATGGGTGTACTACTCGGGTCTATGTTTAAGGTATGACACATGATGGTTGGATCTATTCCAACCATATCTGAATGAATCTAGGCAAACACGTCTTTGCTGGATTGAAGAAATTGAGCTAACTCCCCTTTGAGTTTGCCATCTAGCTCTTTCCTAATTTTCATTGTCTTCTTTGGGTTAACTTGATCCAAACATATATCTTCAAGATACTCGGTTGGCTTTATCCTATCTTGTTTACCTCTACAATTTAACTCAATGATGATTTCTTCACAATCTACTTCTTTTTCTACCAGATTTGTTTCCTTCCTCTTTCTCTTTCTTTAAGAAAAGTTAAATCTTCTCAACACATTCTTTTTATTTGCCTCAGATGGTTGGCCTGTAGGACCACCATCCAAAGGCTTTTCAATTCCAACTTTTGACCGATTTGTCTTTCTCCAAATCATAACGAGAAAGATTATCTCTTTTGCATTGGTTGTAAGTAGCAAAATGCAATTCTTGAGAGCTGAATTGCTCTCCCCTTATCATTGCCCATCCATTTTTGGTTAGAAATAACTATGTATTTTGGTGACACAAAAGCATCTACTTGTCCAGGGCTGGCCTCCCAAAGAAGGCGTTGTAGTTGGAAGATTGGTCCATTATGACGAACAAAGTTTAGAAAGTTCTTGAGCAGGGTGGAATCCCCATCTACACTAGAAGCTTAATCTACCCCATCGAAGTGGACCCTTTGTTAGTGAACCCGAAGAGATATCGAAGCTTGGTTCTAATTTATCTTCTAGAATCCCCAACTGATCAAAAGCATGTTTGAAGATAACATTTACCACACTTCCGATATCAACTAAAATTTTGGTCACCACATAAAGACTGATCTACACAGTTATCTTTAGCGGATCATTGTGTGGATGGCAGGCTTCCCTTAGCTCTTATGGAATTATAGTTAGGTTGTGCATGTAAAGTCGATATTTTTTATTTTCAAGCGGTGGTTCCTCCTAGATAGAGAAGATTCCATCCCTTGCCTCTCTTATGTATCTGCATCTGGCCCCTTTGCTATTTCCTGCTAGATGTGGACCTCCATGAATAACATCTATCCGACTAATTGGTAGAATGAAATCTGGCTGAAAATTGTTTCCCATAAGGCTTGTAGTGTTTCTTGGGAGCCCCTGGTTACTTCCCTCAAGATGAATAGGCTTTTGACTCCCCTTAATGAATTCTTTTAGAAGTCTAGACCGAATCATATTTTGAATTACTCCTGCCAATACACGACATTCATCTGTCTTGTGTCCATTAGCCTTGTAATAGGAACAATAATCTCCCCCTCTTCTTGGTTCAGGGTTGTTCCTTACATTGTAGGGAATAGAAAAGTTGCCACCGTCTTTTTCCATAGTGAAAATGCAAGAAATTAGTTTATTCTAGGTTGCGTAATTGGACTTTGGGTTCCCTTCCCATCTTCCCCTTCTATTCTCATCCTACTGTGGTCTCTTGTTGGGATGGTCGAAACTAGATTTTCATGTTTCTTTCTTCGGTTGAGATTTCTTCTTTGCATGGTACATTTCATCCATATGGATGAACGTGTCAGCTTGAAAGTGGAAATAATGCAAATATCTACATCCATGGATATAGAGCTCCTTCCCGAATGGAGTTTGCTCAGTTAACCCTAATCGTACAGCCATCAACTTCTACCCGTCGGTCATATTTTCATCTATTAATGCTTTCGTATTAAACCTCTTCAAGTATTAACCAAGTAATTCCCCCGGCCTCTGTTTAACATTGGCTAATACACTGAAATCAATAGTGGGATCTTTGCAGGTGAAAAATTATGTTGAGAATTCATAAGAAAATTGCTCCCAAGAATAGATAGTTCTTTCCCGATAGTGTCTGTACCATTTAGCTACGGCTCCTTGAAAGGTAGTAGGAAAAAGTATGCACCAAACTGCTCCTGATGCATTATGTAGATCCATTCGGCTTTCAAAAGCCAGCAAGTGATCATTCAACCAGTGCTTCCATTATACTTTAGCGTGGGAACCTTAATGTAGGGTGAAATTTTGATAGCCATTATCTCTTCCGTGAACGGGGCCTCACGAGTGTTTACCGTTGGGTCAAGGGTTATTTTTCCTTTGAGATCGAGCATATCCTTCATAATCTTATTAGCAATGTCCTTCAAGTATGCTTCAACATCACAATAGTCTGTCCTATTAGGCTTATACTCTTTGCCTAAAACTGAGCTGCCAATCTGCTCGGAAGATCGTTTTACCATTCTTTCTTAATTCTCTCTTCGTTGGTTCATCTTAATTTGATTGCCTTGCAAGTCCGGGGAGCGCAATATTAGTCCTTCGTTTTGAGATCCTTTTTTTTTCTTTAGGCCCATGGTACTTTTGCCTTTCTCTTTGCTTTTGAGTACTGAGTTATTAAGGTTCCACCTTGGAGATTCTACCTCTTCTCCTTCAGTGAGCTTTGTTGTTTTGGAAGACTTCTGTGAAAGGACCTTCTCTAATAACTCTTGCATTATTGCCATTTGCTATGTTAAATTTTTAATTTTGGCGTCACTACCCGTTGGCTTTGCTGGTTTTGAAGGTTGACCAGTTTCCAAGTTTTCTAAATTGAAGGTAAGAGTAATGTTATTCACCAATATTGTGGGTTGCACTATTTCCTCGTTTGGAACGTTGATTCTCCTAGTTTTCACCATTTCCCTAAAAAGGGAAATAAACCACATAATTAGAATCAAATAAGGAAATAGTGGGTCGGAGGTTCGAGACCTCCTTCTAGCGCTAAAATGCTAAACCTAAAATTGGTATAACACCTATAAAGTCAAGTATGATGAGCTTAATTTGGTTTTTTGCCCTCTTGATCTCATGACTAAGCATAACTTAGTTGATGAGATCAAATAATGCTAAGAAATCATGATCTAGCCCACCATTCAAGGCTTAGCGTATGATAATGCCACTAAGAGATGGCTCTATAATGCCCATGAACTTTGATAAAGTTATTTGAAAGCTCATGTCATATGTTCAATAGAAGAGAAAGAATAAGTTGCATGTATGTGAAATAGTTCATTAAACATTTGCTAATAAACTAAGTAATCCTTATGGTTCATAATCAGTTATCCATACTTAATAAGCAAAATAGAGATCATGCATACAAACACTAGTTTAGGCCGAAATTCATATAAGTTTATGTGAGATAAAATCAAGATGAGACTGAGGGCCTAAAGAGCTTGTCATATGCATGTTCATTTCCAAGTTGCACAATCAAGGTAGATGGGCTATGCTAGATTTTTGTTCAAGTCCTTGCTCGTATAAAATTATAAGGTTTACAATCAATTCAAGATTTTCTCCAATTTGATTAAGGGTTACAATTGTTTAATTTTCAGAAGAGAGAAAAGAAATGATCCCACCTCCTCCATGCCCCTAGATCCCTATTTATAAGAGTTGGAAGGAGCAGCATGGCTGCCACATGTCACCTCCAGCATGCTTGCCTTTCGGCACCAACAATCTTGATGGCGCCTAGCACTATGCTTTGTTTTTTGGTGATCTTTGGTATTACTTTGTATATTAACGAGTTACGGCATCATGTTTTAACACTTAAAATCAAAACCCACATTAATAACCTTCGGTATTAACTCGGGAAGTAAAATCATGTTGTATCACTTAAAGGTCGAAAGATTATGATACCCTTGTATGTGTTTATGATTTTCGGCATCACTTTAAGGAACAAAGGCATACGACATCCTTTGCCACATTGCTGAGCTGCAAGATCCATTATTGTTTTCTGATCTCCCCTATTATACTATTGATGTGCAGTATCATGCTGGGTTAATGGTTGATAACACCCTCTTTTGCTTTGATATGTGCGGTATCAGTAACATACGACAGTGCCTGTAGATATTGATGATCTTCGATGCGAATGCCGCCATGAGACATTCTTAGGAGGCTAACAACTTGTGATATCAAAGGGAGACGGTATCACCTAGAATTTGACATCAATTCTTATCTTGATGAGGTGCGGCATTAGCTTCTTATGACATCACTTACTGATGATATCTAATAAAGATAAGACACGACATCAAGGATATACGACATTGAAGAGAGGCGGTATTGATTTAATGTGATATGCTTTTTGTACATTGTTAATAGGCGGCAACTTCGTATATATGGTTTCTTTAGACCCAAAACCCTTCAACTGGTTACTAACGACAAGAGATATCAAAGGGATGCGGCATTGATAAAGTGCAACCTGGATGATATGAGATGTTGATAAAATGCGGCATTGATTAAGTGCGGCACAAATGATATGTGGTGTTGATTAAATGCAGCATTAATTAAGTGTGGCATGGATGACATGTGGTATCCTCTTTTACTTTTATTGGTGGGGTGCAGCATCACTATGGTTGTAGGATTTCGATGTCTTTCCACTTGCTAGTCTTCAATGTTGACTTTCATATTGATGAGATATAACATTCCATGCCACATTGATGATGCATGATATCCCTTAAGGCGCGACATTGCTTGTAATAAGGTTCGACATCAACTACTCTTGTATTGGTGCGAAATTCTTTTTCCAGTGTGAGATACTTTATACTTTTAAATCTGATATCCTCATTTGTCAATAAGTTCATTATTGCTTTACGTTCATAAGTGTGAAAACCCATGTCGCATTTGGATTTGATATCATTTCAGCTTTGACATTCTTATGCTTGTTATGATATTATCTTGGAAGCCCAATTGTGGACTCATTGATTCGACATCATATTCTCTTGCCTTCATTTTTATTCCCTTTGGAAAATATGTGGATAACTTACTTCCCGCTTCTTGGAAGTAACACTTAGAAAACTTCACCTTCAGTTTGTGCGATCTTAGCATCTCCATCACCAATCTAAATGGACTTCATGGTCTCTCTCATTCTTAGAATACGCTAAAATGTCATTAATGAAGACCAATACAAGCCTATCCAACTAATCAAAAAATATTCAGTTCATAAGATCACCGACATCACTAAACTATCATATGAGCCATTTCTTGTTCTAAATGCAGTCAGTGGTTCACTATCTTCTGCTACCCTCGGTTGATGGAATCCTGCTGCTTGATCTAGCTACAAGAATACTCTAGCTCCACTCAGCTGATCAAACGAATCAACTATCCTATGCAATGGGTAACAATTCTTTATTGTCAATTCGTTCAGCTTCCAGTAATCAATACACATCAGTAAAGATCCATCCGACTTCTTTACGAATATTGCAGATGCTCCCTACGTTGAACTACTTGGCACAATGAAACTTTAAGTTCCATCATATGCTTCTTTGATTCTTCCATCTCCTTAGGTAGCATTCTTCCAGATGGTCTATTAAAAGGTTATGCTCCCAACATTAAGTCTATTTAGAATTTGATTGCCCTTTTTGGCAATAATCCCGTCACAGGTTCAAAAATTCTACAAATTCCGAAACAACCCGCATTTTACTGATCCCATCTTATTGATCTTCCATTACACAAAACATCAAATCCGGCTTCTCCTTCATTACATCCAATGCTACCATAATCCTTTCTTAATCCCTTTAGATTTCGTAAAGCAATAATTATATCATCACAATAGATCCTAACGTCATTACGCACTAGCCATTCCCTACCCAAAATTACCTTATACCCTACGAAGTCAAACATATATGGGTCGCAAACAAACAAATGTCCAAACAAATCAAACTCAAGGTTAGTGCACCTTAATCCAAGAGTGGCATACCCACCGATCGAATTAACCACACATACATAGACATAATCAAATAGTAGTATTTAATTCTAACCAATTAACCAAGTCTTTCAAAGTTAAAGAGTGTGTAGCTCCCGTATTAAACATGACTCTATATGATATACTGGGAATCAAAACCATGCCTCTAAGAACAATCTTTCCTTCTGCTTAGCCATTGCTCTAGATGAAGGTCCCTCCAAAGCATAAGCCTTTTCCTTCTTTACTCTCGGGAAGTCCCTCTTCTTATGGCCTGACCTATTACATATAAAGCACTTAGTCATGTCCTTATTCTCCATCTGGGTACACTTAATAAAGAAGTGTCTCTTCTACCTACAGTTGAAATAAGTGATATTTTCCACATTCGACCTTTGAGCTCTTCCACCTGAGGCCTTTCCTCCTTAAGGATTGTGTAACACCCCTAATTTTTGATAACATTATTCAGAAGATATAATTAGATAAATTAAATAGAATAATGTAAATGTAAGTGATAAGGAGATGATA
The DNA here is from genome assembly GCA_030737815.1 of Allium fistulosum. NCBI lineage: Eukaryota > Viridiplantae > Streptophyta > Magnoliopsida > Asparagales > Amaryllidaceae > Allium > Allium fistulosum. The sequence continues at coordinate 704,890,432 of CM060903.1, read as the reverse complement.
CTTGAATTAACTAATTAAGGTCGTGCCTAATAAACTAACAAATGGGCTTAAGAGTGGTTTTAGGTTAAACAAATTGCATAAGGGTATAATTGGAAATTGCTGCTGAATGACCCTTACCCATATATATATAATTTCGTTCCTACCATTTCTTCCCATTCACGTCATTTTTAAAACGAAAATCATAAGCATAGGAACGGCCGGCCATTAAAAGGAAGAGGAAATCAAATTAAAAGCTAGAGAATCAAGCTTAGGGGAAATCAATCTCAATCCAATCTCCTTATCTAAATCAAGGTGAATAATAATTCCATCTCTATTTTGTTTTAAATCATATATTTTCGGATTTAAGGGTAAATTCATTTTTATGATATATTGGATGATGATATGCTTGGTTTATGATTTATTTGATTTAAAAAAGATTGTTTAAAGGAGTTTTTATACGGTTTTAGGTCAAAACCGAGATTAAATGATGATTAAATGCCATGGTAAAAATTTATGTTATGAGAAACATGATCTTGGAGTTGGGTTTTAATTTTGATAATTTTCCAAGCTATGGAAAGATTATTATGAATTTTCAAAGGAAAATATGGTTATTTGGGTTTATGATTTATTTTGGAAAGTATATTGAGAATTTGGATCTGAAATTTTGATATGATAGATAACATGATTAAATTGAATTTCTGGAATTTTTTGGGATTTTTCCAAAGTGATTTGCTATTCAAAATAAATTGTTTTAGAAGAGGGACTTCTTTGCAAAAATTGGAAGGGCTTAATTGATTAACTTAACCAAGGTTTAGATCTGGATTAGCGGCAGTAATTTTTGGAAAAGAATTTGAAAAAGTTAAGGCAACCAATCTGGTGTTGACACGTGGCAGGTTAGTTAGAGAAAAGTTTGCTTAAAGTAGTATAAAACCAGATTTATATCAGAAAACTGGTTCCGCCTACTTAGGAAAGCTCCTTTCGACACAAAAGCTTCCGCCTTCATCCTTGTCGAAACCAACTATGCCGAAACCAATACACAAGGTATCACTATGATGGTACGCAGTGGATTGGAGATAGGCAAAAGGTTAAGTGTCGAAAGCATAGCTTCCAAAGGAGTCGAAACCTTGGTTTGTTTTTAAAAGAAAAGCGGCTGCCTTTGTTTTGATTTAGCCTTCGACAGAGTTGAAGTGTTTGGTATCGAAAGAGGATTTAAAAAGGTTTCGAAAGGGTTGCCATTAACTTATAATTACTTTCAATTGGGTTCTTTACTTATGAAAGAATGTTTTGAAAGAAGGGGTTCCAACCTAGTCGAAACCCTGCTGTTGTTTTATAGCCTTTCGATGGTATTGAAGATATCAATGTTTTCGAAAGGTATTTTGTTTTATAAGGTTCTATAGCCTTTCGATGGTGTTGAAGATATCAATGCTGTTGGAAGGTACTTTGTTTTATAAAGATTATGCCACTTCTAGTAGCTTTCGAAAGGGGTTAGGGGTTTCGAAGGTGATGGTTTCGAAAGGGGTTTCGACTCAAACCTTCCACTGTTTTACCCTGATGTTTTATGCTTTCGAAAGAGATGGTGCCGATGCCATCAAGTTTTCCCCAATATTTTTATATGATAAAGGATTGTTTCGAAAGAGTTGCTTTCGCCTATATTCACTTTGACCCAAATAGTGTTTTAAGTATAAACCCAATACTTTAGAAAGGGGTACTTTCAATGATTTCAGAAGGGTTACTTCCAAGAGTGTCGAAAGGGGTACTTTCCACTGGTTTCGAAGCTAAGCTTCTAAAGTTAAATGCTAATACTTTAATATATTCGAAAGGTTTCGAAAGGTAGATTTTAAAGTATTAAAAGGCCGGAGCATAATGTTTTAAAATAGATTAAGGCTTTCGAAGGATGCTATCCTATGAAGTCGAAAGCTAGGTTTCGAAGGTATCGAAAGGTTTTATGACCCAAACTTTATTTTTAAAGGAAAAACCCATGGCTAAATTAAAGGATTTTTTATAATGGTTTTGAGAAGAAGCTTTCTTTGATAAAGTAATAGGTTAAAGGAATTAACCATGTTTTATATTAAATCCACAGGAGTGGTATTGCTATGTTGTTATGTTGCTTCTTCTAATACGAATATATTCACTTTATAATGGGCCTATAACTGTATTTTGAGGATAAAGGGTAGAAGAACTAGTTAGGTTAACCCAGTAGTGAATATTAATTGATTAAACTCCTGAATGAGTAGAATTGCATCCAAGAGGTCTGGAAGACCAGAATATAAGATGCTAAAATATAAATGAAAGATATTGGCAGAGTCCAATAGGTTCTCAGTAAGCCCATGAAAACTGTTATGGGAAAAGATATTGGCAGGGGCCAATAGGTTCATAGTTAGCCCATGAAAACTATGTATAAAGGAAGATGTCAGAAAGACAGGTTCATAGTAAGCCCATGAAAACTATGATTTGATATTGGCAGGGGCTAGTAGGTTTGTAGTTAGCCCTTGAAAACTATATTCGGATTAAGATATTGACAGATGCCAAGAGGTTCCTAGTCAGCCCATGAAAACTAGGGTAAGAAGAAAGGATATTGGGGTCACATATAGGTTCCTAGTGAACCCATGAAAACTAGGATAAGAGTAAGATATTGGAGTTACCAATAGATTCTTAGTGATCCCATGAAAACTATGTAATTGGACAGGGAGTCCTTAAATGTTTAACCGGTTATTAGTCAGCCCATGAAAACTAATAGGTTAATAGTAATCCTAGAAACTATAATTAAGACAGATAGTCTAAAATGAATGGCGATGGGTAATCGAGAATTGATTCATTTGTATTGCATATCATTATATTATTGTTTTGAATTTTTTTAACCATTATGAATGCAGGATCACGGTATATGGTTTTATAAAGGTTTTGAGAAATTAGTGAGGGGAAACCCATTCCGCTAAGCGGCATGGTCTCATTAGATATCTAAATGATTTGAGATGGTTGATTTATTATTCGTACCAGGCTTTATGTCTGACTCGAAGTTTATGTTTTCCCCTTAAACTCTCGGGTACTCAATTGATTTTGAGTAGTTTGAGAGTTGAGGTTTTCAGGTACCTCTTAAGATGAATAAGCTTACGGAGACATGCAGGAGGCATGATTGCTAATTAGAGTTCTCTTTTCTTTTGATTCCGTTGTGTAGTTTGTAATGGCAAAGTTGTTATATTGACTGTATATACTTGGATCATCCAAAGGGGCATTTTCATATGTCGCTCTTGGCGTATGTTGTAATAAATATATTTTCTCTAAAAGTGATTTGCGAATTTGGGGTTATGTAATGAATTGGAAATATTTTGGAATGTGATTTTGTTTGAAGTTTAAAATTTTTCCATATTCATGTGTTTCTATGTATCAATGAATCTAACACCGTCGTATTTGGTCATCGATGATTAATACCTATGGATGACTACAGCATTCGTAGCCGTTAGTTTTGGGCCTTCAAGTAGGGGGATGTTACAAGTTGGTATCAGAGCATAGGTTTATGAAACTTTAAAAGAAAGTTAAACCTAAAGGTTTTTGAAACATAATCCAATGAATCTGAAAATAAGATCGGGGTTTGGGTTAACGCTATAGTAACGTACTTGTGTTTGATATATAGATATATATATAAGTACGTGTTCCCCTCTCTCTTAAACCGTTCCTTTTTATCTTACTAAGGCTCGTATGCAGATTTACGAGAAAGAGGATATGGAAGCGAGAAACAAAAGAGGAAATATAGGTGGAGAAAACACCACAACCAACAAAAATGCTCGACCTAATACTATGAAGAACCAAGGTCGACAGGCTAATGCTAATCCAAATGCTGAAGCCAATGTAGGTGCTGGAAATCTGCCAGTAGATGCGGGTGTGGTGTATCAGTTGTTAGCCAATCTTTTGCAAGTTGGAATTGTTGGTAATGTTGGAGGAGCTAATCCTGTGGCTCCAATTGGGAATAACTATGCTAAGCTAAGCAGAGACTACATTAGTCTGGGTGCAAAGCCATTTGTTGGAACGGAGGTTGCTGTTGAAGTTGAGAATTAGCTATTGAGCTGTGAAAGGATCTGTACTGATCTAGGCTTGGACGATGAGCAAAAGAGAAGGCTATCCTCTAGACAGTTGCAAGGGGCAGCGCTTCACTGGTGGAATAGTGTGACCGCTTGAGTTTCGGAGGAAGAGCTGACGTGGGCTGATTTCAGGAGAAGGTTTAAGCAAAGGTTTTTGTTTGAAGTTACTAATTCGGCATTGATGAGAAAGTTCATGGATCTGGTCTAGAGTAAGATGTCAGTGATCGAGTATGCTACTAAGTTTGATGAGTTGTCTCGATATGGATATGCTATGGTTGACACTGATGTTAGAAGGAATGAATGGTTCATTCAAGGATTGAGACCTGAGCTTGCTAAAATGACCATGACACATATCCGAGAACCTTCTAATGTGGTGGTGGAGATGGCCATTCCCCATGAAGAGATGCATGCTATTTCTGCTAGAGAGAAGACAGTTGAATCCCAGGGTCCTCGAGGAAAGAAAAGGAAATTCTTTAAGAAGAAGCGAGCCCAGAAAGAGGATGCTGCCAAGAAGGCAAAGGCTGATTTGGTGTGCTACAAATGTGACAAGAAGGGTCATTATGCGAATGAGTGTCGGTCAGGCAAGGGAAGAAGGCTGCAGTTAAGAAGAATATGAAATGCTTTAACTATGATCAAGTTGGGCATTACAAGAACCAGTGTCCAGAGTCAGTCAGGGTGGACAAGGGGAAATTTTTTGCTGTTGGATCATCAGCTAAGCCCACAGCAGCTGATAAAGGAAAGACTATGATGGAAGGTACGTCTTTTTATTCAGAGTATACCAGTTATGATACTTTTTGATACCGGTGCATCACGTTCATCTATATCCCAGTGTTTGGTTGATAGGTTATGCTTAGAACTCACATACCTTGTCACTTCCTTAAGGGTTGCAAATCCAATATGAGGGTATGCAACTTTGGGGATGAGATGTGACTAGTTAGAACTTGATTTGTTAGGTCATAAGTTTGCATGCAGTTTGTATGTTTACAATTTCGTAGATTTCGGAGTCATCTTGGGAATGGATTGGTTAAGAAGGTATGAGGCCAGGATATTCTGCCAGGATGGGGAGATATCTTTGAGACTTAATAGTCATAACCGAATTATATTCTCAGTAGAGAATTTTGACCGGAGTAGTTGTGCTTTGTTAAGTGCAATGGAAGTAGGAGAAGAGCCAAGTCATGTTCGAATTGCAAGAGAGTTTGCCAATGTGTTTGAGCCAGTTACAGGACTACCACCGAAATGAGCTGTAGATTTTCGGATAGATCTTGTGCCAGGAGCAGAACCTATGAGTAGACTACCTAGCAGAATGACACCGACTGAGATGAAGGAACCGAAGGTGTAGCTATTGGATCTAGAAGGAAGGAATTTTATTAGACCAAGCAGTTCGCCTTGGGGAGCGGCCGCGGTATTCATGAAGAAACCAGATGGATCATTGAGGATGTGTATCGACTATTATAAGTTGAAGGAAAGGACGATAAAGAATAAGTATCCTTTGCCGAGAATTGATTATCTGTTTGATCAGTTGAGTGGATCCAGAGTGTTTTCCCAGTTGGATTTGGCGATAGGTTCCTTCAGTTGAGAATGGTAGAGGAAAACATTCCTTTGACTGCATTTCGAACTAGATATGGTTCGTACGAGTGGTTAGTGATGCCATTCGGGTTGACAAATGCACTTTCTTTCTTTGTGGATTTGATGAACCGAGTCTTCCGAGAGTATTTGGATGGATTCGTGTTGGTGTTTATAGATGACATTTTGGTATGCTCTAAGGATGAGAGAGAGCATGAAGATCATCTTAGAGTTATACTAGAGACACTGAGGCAGAATCAGCTAAAGGCAAAGTTTTCCAAGTGTCATTTTTGGAAGAAAAAGGTTAAATTTCTTGGTCATGTGGTTTCAAAGAAGGGATTGTCAGTCGATCCAGATAAGATCGAAGCTGTGAACAATTGGAAGAGACCAGAGACGGTGACTGAGATCAGAAGTTTTCTTCGACTTGCTGGCTATTACCAGAGGTTCATCAAGGATTTCTCATGGATAGCAGCGCCTTTGACTAAGCTTACCAAGAAGGAAGTGAAGTTTGTTTGGTCTGACAAATGTGAGGAAGCATTCCTTAAGTTAAAGCATTTGTTGACCAATGCTCTAGTGTTAGTAGTTCCAGATGAAAACCAAGGGTTGGTAGTATACACGGATGCGTGTGGGACTGGATTGGGAGCAATGTTGATGTAGAAGGGCAAAGTCATTGCTTTTGCATCTAGGTAGCTTAGACCGCACGAAGTAAGATATCCTACTCATGATTTGGAGTTAGCAGCGGTGATTTTTGCCTTAAATCTTTGGAGGCATTATCTCTTGGGGGAGAGATTTGAGTTATATACCGATCATAAGTCTTTAAGGTACTTATTTTCTCATAAAGAGTTGAATATGAGAGAGCAGAGGTGGCTGGAGTTGTTGGCTGCTTATGATTTTGATATAGAGTACACCCCAGGGAAAGGAAATAAAGTAGCAGATGCTCTCAGCAGAAGACATCAGAATGTGGTGTTAGCTATGTTGGCAGAGTGGAAGGATCAAAAGCTTTGGGCAGTTGTGGTATGTCGTTAAGATCGACTGCTAGTTCTAGTCAGAATACTGCCATGTTATCCTGTTTAGAAGTTCGACCAGTGTTGATCGAGAGAATCGCTTCTAAACAAAAGAAGGATCCATTATTAGCTGAGAGGATCAAAAGGCTTGAGGTTGGAACTGAGGTCGATGATTTGAAAGATTTTTGTCTTGACCAGAGAGGATCGTTGAGAAAGAAAGGACGGTTATGTGTTCCAGATGTGAAGAACTTGAGGAGAGAATTTCTTAAGGAATGTCATCGATCCAAGTTTACGATTCATCCTAGAGGAACCAAGATATATCAAGATATGAAGAGGAGCTTCTATTGGAAAGGCAAGAAGAGGGATGTTGGCTTGTGGGTTAGGCAGTGTGTGAACTGTCAACAAGTGAAAGTCAAGCATCATGAACCGAGTGTATTACGTCGGCCTTTAGATATTCCAGTTTAGAAATGGGATTCGATATCCATGGATTTTATTGATGGGTTGCCAAGGTCAAGGAGAGGAAATAAGAGTATATGGGTTATTGTGAATAGGTTGACCAAGAGTGCCCATTTCATTCCAGTAAAGTCGAGCAGGACGGCACCTGTTTTGGCGAAGTTGTTCATGAAGAACATAATTAAACTTCATGGAGTTCCTAGTAGAATAGTCAGCGACAGAGATGCTTTATTCACTAGTGAATTCTATAAGAGTCTACAGGATGTGTTAGGCACTAAGCTCAAGATGAGTACCGCATATCACCCACAGACAGATGGGCAGATATAGAGAGTCAATAAGGTACTCGAGGATTTGTTGAGAGCTTGTGCGTTGGATTTTGGGAGGATCACTTACATTTGGTTGAGTTTTCCTATAATAACAGTTACAAGACTAGTATAGGAATGGCGCCTTTTGAAGCTTTGTATGGAAGGCCATGCAAATCCCCTACATGTTGGTTGGAGATTGGAGACAGATTGGTCTTAGGTCCAGATTTAGTAAGGGAGGCATCAGAGAAAATTGAGTTAATCCGAGAACGGATGAAGGAAGCTCAATCCAGACAGAAGAGTTATGCAAATAAGAGGCGTAAAGACATAGAGTTCTCAGTGGGAGATAGGGTTTTCATTAAGGTATCACCGAAGAAGGGTGATGTACTGTTCGAGAAGTCAGGGAAACTGGCACCGAGATATGTTGGTCCATTCCAGATTATAGAGAGGATTGGAAAGCTCGCATACAGAGTTGAGTTGCCGAGCAATATGGCAGGTGTCCATAATGTATTTCATGTGTCTCATCTTCGCAAGTATGTACATGATCCCGAGGCTACCATTCCTCAGACAGAGTTGGAGGACTTGGTACTAGAGCCTGATTTGACTTTTGTAAGACAACCAGTCAGGTTGTTGCGAGAGATGAGAAAAGATTGAGGAACAAGACAGTCAAGTTGGTGAAACTTCAATGGAGCACAATGAGAAGGACTGTACTTGGGAGACAGAGGATAGGATTCGAGATACTTATCCTGATCGGCTTTGAGGGTATGTCTATATTAGATTTATATAAATAATTCCTAGTCAGGTAGACTAGTATGGTTGTTAGGAGTCGTTACAGATGATTGCTATGTTTAGTATTTACTCCTTACAAATTTCGAGGACGAAATTCTTTAAGAAGGGGAGCCTGTAACACCCCTAATTTTTGATAACATTATTCAGGAGATTTAATTAGACAAATAAAATAAAATAATGTAAATGTAAGTAATAAGGGGATTGAGACTTGAATTAACTAATTAAGGTCGTTCCTAATAAACTAACTAATGGGCTTAAAAGTGGTTTTAGGTCAAACAAATTGCATAAGGGTATAATTGGAAATTGCCGCCCAATGACCCTTACCCATATATATATATATATATATATATATATAATTTCGTTCCTACCATTTCTTCCCATTCACGTCATTTTGGAAAACGAAAATCATAAGAATAGGAACGGTCGGCCATTAAGAGGAAGAGAAAATCAATTAAAAGCTAGAGAATCAAGCTTAGGGGAAATCAATCTCAATCCAATTCCTTATCTAAATCAAGGTGAATAATAATTCCATCTCTATTTTGTTTTAAGTCATATATTTTCGGATTTAAGGGTACATTCATTTTTATGATATATTGGATGATGATATGCTTGGTTTATGATTTATTTGATTTAAACAAGATTGTTTAAAGGAGTTTTTATAATGTTTTAGGTCAAAACCAAGATTAAATGATGATTAAATGCCATGGTAATATGTTATGAGAAACATGATTTTGGAGTTGGGTTTTAATTTTTATAATTTTCCAAGCTATGGAAAGATTATTATGAATTTTCAAAGGAAAATATGGTTATTTGGGTATATGATTTGTTTTGGAAAATATATTGAGAATTTGGGTATGAAATTTTGATATGATAGATAACATGATTAAAGTGAATTTCTAGAATTTTTGGGGACCAAAGTGATTTGCTATGCAAAATAAATTGTTTTAAAAGAGGGACTTCTTTGCAAAAACTAGAAGGGCTTAATTGATTAACTTAACTATGGTTTAGATCTGGATTAGCGGCAGTTATTTTTGAAAAAGAATTTGAAAAAGTTAAGGCAACCAATCTGGTGTTGACATATGGTAGGTTAGTTAGAGAAAAATTTGCTTAAAGTAGTATAAAACCAGATTTACATAAGAAAATTGGTTCCGCATACTTAGGAAAGCTCCTTTCGACACAGAAACTTCCGCCTTCATCCTTGTCGAAACCAACTATGCCGAAACCAATACACAAGGTATCACTATGATTGTACGTAGTGGATTAGAGATAGGCGAAAGGTTAAGTGTCAAAAGCATAGCTTCCGAAGGAGTCGAAACCTTGGTTGTTTTTAAAAGAAAAACGTCTGCCTTTGTTTTGATTTAGCCTTCGACAGAGTCGAAGTGTTTGGTTTCGAAAAAAGGATTTAAAAAGGTTTCGAAAGGGTTGCCTTTAACTTATAATTGCTTTCTATTGGGTTCTTTACTTATGAAAGAATGTTTTTAAAGAAGGGGTTCCGACCTAGTCGAACACTGCTGCCATTTTATAGCCTTTCGATGGTATTGAAGATATCAATGTCGTTGGAAGGTATTTTGTTTTATAAGGTTCTATATCCTTTCGATGGTGTTGAAGATATCAATGCTGTCAGAAGGTACTTTGTTTTATAAAGTTTATGCCTACTTCCAGTAGCTTTCGAAAGGGGTTAGGGGTTTCAAACGTGATGAGGGGTTTCAACTCCAACCTTCCATTGTTTTACCCATATGTTTTATGCTCTCGAAAGAGATGGTGCCGACGCCATCAAGTTTTCCCTAATATTTTTATATGATAAAGGATGGTTTCAAAAGAGTTGTTTTTGCCTATTCACTTTGACCCAAATAATGTTTTAAGTATAAACCCAATGCTTTCAAAAGGGTTACTTTCAATGATTTCGGAAGGGTTACTTCCAAGAGTGTGGAAAGGGGTACTTTCCGCTGGTTTCAAAGCTAAGCTTCTAAAGTTAAATGCAAATACTTTAATGTATTCGAAAGGTTTTGAAAGGTAGATTTTAAAGTATTAAAAGGCAGGAGCCTAATGTTTTGAAGATAGATTTTTAAGGCTTTCGAAGGAGGCTATCCCATGAAGTCGAAAGCTAGGTTTTGAAGGTATCGAAAGGTTTTATGACCCAAACACTATTTTTAGTGGAAAAATCCATGGCAAATTAAAGGAGTTTTTATAATGGTTTTGAGAAGAAGCTTTGTTTGATGAAGTAATAGGTTAAAGGAATTAACCATTTTTTATATTAAACTCACAGGAGCGGTATTGCTATGTTGTTATGTTGCTTTTTCTAATATGAATATATTCACTTTATAATGGACCCATAATTGTATTTTGGGGATAAAGGGTAGAAGAACCAGTTAGGTTAACCCAGTAGTGAATATAAATTGATTAAACTGCCGAATGAGTAAAATTGCATCCAGGAGGTCAGGAAGACCAGAATATAGGATGCTAAAATATAAATGAAAGATATTGGCAGGGGCCAATAGGTTCTGAGTAAGCCCATGAAAACTGTGTATGGGAAAAAATATTGGCAGCGGCCAATAGGTTTATAATTAGCCCATGAAAACTATGTATAAAGGAAGATGTCAGAAAGACAGTTTCATAGTTGACCCATGAAAACTATGTATAAAGGAAAATGTCAGATAGACAGGTTCATAGTAAGCCGATAAAAACTATGATTTGATATTGGCAGGGGCCAGTAGGTTTGTAGTTAGCCCTTGTAAACTATATTCGGATTAAGATATTGACAGATGTCAAGGGGTTCCTAGTTAGCCCATGAAAACTAGGGTAAGAAGAAAGGATATTAGGGTCACCTATAGGTTCCTAGTGAATCCATGAAAACTAGGATAAGAGTATGATATTGGAGTTACCAATAGGTTCTTAGTGATCACATGAAAACTATGTAATTGGACAGGGAGTCCTTAAATGTTTAACCGATTATTAGTCAGCCCATGAAAACTAATAGGTTAATAGTAATCCTAGAAACTATAATTGAGACAGATAGTCTGAAATGAATGGCGATGGGTAATCGAGAATTGATTCATTTGTTTTGCATATCATTATAATATATTGTTTTGAATTGTTTTAACCATTATGGATGCAGGAGCATGGTATATGGTTTTATAATGGTTTTGAGATATTAGTGAGGGGAAACCCATTCCGAAAAGCGGCGTGGTCTCACTAGATATCTAAATGATTTAAGATGGTAGATTTATTATTCATACCAGGCTTTATGTCTGACTCGAAGTTTATGTTTTCCCCTTAAACTCTCGGGTTCTCAATTGATTTTGAGTAGTTTGAGAGTTAAGGTTTTCAGGTACCTCTTAAGACGAATAAGCTTCTGGAGACATGCAGGAGGCATGATTTCTAATTAGATTTCTCTTTTCTTTTGATTCCGCTGTGTAGTTTGTAATGGCAAATTGTTATATTGCTTGTAAATACTCTGATCGTCTAAGGGGGCATCTTCATATGTCGCTCTTGGTGTATGTTGTAATAAATATATTTTCTCTGAACGTGATTTGCGAATTTGGGATTACGTAATGAATTGGAAATATTTTAGAATGTGATTTTGTTTGAAGTTTAAATTTTTTCCATATTCATGTGTTTCTGTGTATCAATGGATCTAACACCGCCGTATTTGGTCGCCGAGAATTAATAACTATGGATGACTGCAACATCCGTAGCCGTTAGTTTTGGGCCTCCAAGTAGGGGGATGTTACAGATTCTTGTTGCCCTCCTGATACGCATTGAATCCTTTCTTCTTCCTACATTTGTGTCTAACATCAACTCTCTTTTCCTCTTGAAATAAGTGATCATACCTCCTCGCCATTTCTCCTATCATCTCAAAAGGAGACGGTGGATGCCCCTTCACCTTATGATTTAGCCATTTTCTCAGTCCTTCAACAAAATTCTCATTTTTCTTCAATGGGTATTGTTTGAATGTACTCTGTAGAGTCATCTCTATCTGATTCAGATGTAAGAACTCTCTACAAAATGCAATCTTCTATGATTCAGGGATAAATTGAACCTCAATCGCTCCTTAGATTGATTTCAGGTTATCCCCTCTTTTGGAACTTCAACAATTACAGCCTTCCACCAGCCTAAAGCATCCTCCTAAAGCTGACAAGAGGTCAACCTCCTCTTCTTAGCATTATCATACCCTAAGTCTCTAAAGACGTGTTCACACACCTTCAACCAATTTGGCGCTTCTAGAGTAGACGCCTTCCCCATAAACACCTTTACTCCACTGTTCTTATAATCCTGCATCGTAGTAGAAACATCTACTCCACTAGCTACTACTAGTCTTGCTCAAAAAAAAATTAGCTGACTGTTGGCTCATCATCTCCGTCATAAACTGGTGGAACAAAGCATTCATATCCATTCCTCATACCGTTGGGGCAAGCATTTGAGTATTGGCTTTAGCATAAACTTTTAGGGCTACCATCCCTCCTTGGCCGTCAAATTACATTTTTGTGTTTCCTATAATAACATTTTCTCTGCACCTTATAACATCAAAAGTCCATTATGTAGGTCAATTCTTGCTTTTTGCATAAGCAAGTACAGAAGTAAAAAGAGTGAGAGCAACAGCATAGTGATAAATATATCCTCCTATATACCTACCAAAATACAAGTTTGTTATATACACGTTTACCCTCTCTAAGGTATTATTTTGCTACTACTTAGTTTCTACTTAACTCTGTTTTACCTAAGTGTCCTCTAATCTAAACTCTGATATCATTTTGTAACATCCCCCACTTTGAGACCCCAAAATGAATGCTGATGATGCTGTAGTTATCACCATAATTATTTTCAAGCAACAAAGCGAGATTGGTTTTTCACAACATTAAGTAAATATAACAACAAAATAATTTCATTACATCAAAGTGTTTTACATAATCCATTACATCATCATTACCCCATCTCGTTCCAATGCAAGGGTAAATATAATAAGAAATAAACATAGTGTCATGTTCGACATATGAAGATGCCGATATATCACTCAACCAGCTATAAACTCTGGTTTTACCCAGCGGAATTTCCAAAATAGCTATATTTGCAAAATAAGCCTCCTGCTTCATCTTCAGAGTCTAAGTTCCATAAAATCAGACTGCTCGAATGAATACCCATTTGCTTAAGGAAAACAATAAAAACATGGGTTAGATATAAAGCCTGGTATGAGTAAAACTTTTACCCCAAACAACAAACAGCGAGACAACGCCACTAAAATACGGAACGAGTTTCCCCTCACTTACACATTACATTAATTACATCTTATCATGTAAATAAGCATCATATCACGAGCATATATTTGCATCACTTTCAAATTATAAGTATACCCTATACTTAACATTTAATTATGACCATGTCATATTTAAATTTATCAAATTCAAATTATGTATACTCTATACTTAACATTCAAATATGAACCATGTCAAACAATCATCAATCACATTCACCAATATTACCTAGTCTCTACTTTAGGTGTCATTCTTAAGTTATCATTAAATTATTTTAGTGATTACCTCCCTAGGCATGTCTATCATTAATTTATCTTTTCCTTGAACAATGTCACTTGATGAAATGGTCACTCAATCCACCATAGGAACCACCCTGACTAGAGTCACCCTGACTCTCCTAAGAGGATGAATGTAAGTATTCTTAATACATTCTAGCAAGCATCCTTACTGAGCATCAATGGTCCCTCTTAGTCTCGAAAACTTTTGTTCCAAGTTGTTGATTTATTCATTAAATACATCCCTTCTGGTGTTTGGTACCCAGCCATAAACTTACTTTAAAGTTTAGTTTATTTGAATTCAACTTTATAGACCTCCAAAGTCCAGGAACCCTACCATGTACCATTGAAATTTAGACATCATTAGTCTTGGCACCCCGCCATTCAATACCTCCATGAGTTGGTATATCTTTACGATCTTTTTTCAATCCATTTCTATCACTTATTTATTGTTTACCCACATATTATTTAAATAAAACATTTTTGTCTTTACTTTAAATGATACAACTACGTTTATTAGCTTTCTTAATCTTTCTCCATTTCAAAGTTCAAATAAGTTAACACAATTTTAACATACAAATTTTCTCGTATACTTTCATCCTTATAAAATTTCAAATCAACCATTTGGAACTGGCTTACAAAATGCAACTAAGTATTTTCTTATTTTACTAGCAAATTTTGGCTCCCCTAGCTATCGCATACTAAACTATCACATGTTGAACCAAGCTATCACACATGGACATTCACACGAGCTATCGCAGATTGACCATTACTGTGACAACTGCCTCACCTTTGGCACCTAATATACTTGAAATGAGCGTTGTTGTGGTGCCCGACCTATATAGGATGATTGTTAAGGGTTTGTAAAGTAATTAAACAATCACAAAACCTTTCGTATATCTCACAACGTGTCGGATAATATATAATAGTCGTCATAGATCTAAAATAGGTGAGACATTAATAACTGAATGAACCCTAGAAATTAGAGTGCACAGATCCATATAGTTATATAACATAAGTGATAGATTTTATACAACTGATAATACTCAATAGGTAACTGTCTCTAAACAGATAAAAGCATTAGTAAGCTCCATAGTGTTGCTCAGTGGAATGATAAGTAATAATAGCTAAACATAGTAATACATGAGAGTATATCCCCCCGTTCATCCTTTGACCATCTCTACATGCTCACCAAACCTAATATTCCTAACCTACTCATTTAAGAGTACCCAAAATAATAGGAAACAAAGCATGAAATCCCAAGTTAGATAACAATCTGGTGTGAGTGGTAGAAGATATCAAATATAATAAAGTCACTATACTAAGACATAGGTTATGGAGAATCATACCTGACTTGTCCCTACGTCCACAGAGTTAGCACATAACACAGGGTACATGCTACTCTATTTCATAATCATCATGGGTGTACTATACGTCAAATTACTAATGAGTGTCCAGATATCTACATCAAAGATAACTACATTATAGGATATCCTTAAAGTAATAAGCAAACATTGCATCCATTATCCATCCTCACATCACTCACTCAGTGCGTTGGATATATGATACTCATGACCCATTTGGTCAATGAACTAGACCACCATCTGATAGTCAATGTCTAGGTTCATAGGTACTTGAATCCACACCACTCGGTATGCCAGGAACTAGAACACCCGCATGGCAGGTCTAGGGTAAAATCTCACGTCCGAAGATAAAGACCCGTCTGAACTATCTAGGTGCCCTTACATACCCCTGCTTCATGAGTACACTACGAACCTCCAAATATTAATGACCCCTTTGCACACGTCATCTACAGGAGAGCGCATTCAGGAACTGGTCTCTAAGTCGTCATACAACTCATGTCTGAAGTCACCAAAGTCGGGATGATTCTCAACAACCATCATTAGTTGTAGAATATCATCATTTGTCCTTTAGCCATTCTCCAGTAGTTCCTTAAGTCTAGCCCGTAGCCGTATGTTCTATGTCTCGAAGTATAGCTATCCCATCATCGAAGTCATCGCTTCCTATCACCAAGCTGTGAGTCATCAAAGTCCCTGATTCAACACCACGATCTAAGCCTTAACCAAAATCTAGCCAAGTACTTAAGTTGGTTTGAGCCTGAAGTAAACATAACAAGGACCTAAAGCAAGCACGTCCAAGACCCGAAGCAAACATGGTAGAGACCCAGAGTAAACATGCAAGAAACTCAAAGCGGCTTTAGTTCCACCTACCACCGAACCATGAAACCCTATCTTTGAGATCAGAACCATACGCCATTGATCAAAGCCCCACCGTACCATGCACCACAACCTAAGCCAACTGATCCATGCATCCCAATCCAAGCACCTCGATCCAAGCCTCTATCGAACCAAGAACCCCATCGATCCAACACTTGAGCTATTTTTTTCTTCAATTGAAACTCAAAGTGAATGCCTATGCGACCCGAAGTAGACTCCTATGCGACCCAAGGTGGAACTTAAAGTAAGGCATGCTGATCCAACTATTTAGTACCAATACCGATCCATACTTTTTTCGAACATAACTTGAGCAATGAATACCAAACGACCTGAAATTTGAAACTTAGCATCGTTAGGCCTTCCTTGTCACCCCATACAACTTGCATCAAATTTGGCCAGTGTCACTTTCTTGGATCGATGGCGAGTTATGACATTATTCCTATTTCTAAGTTACCATTCGATTGGCATTTTCAACCAAACAAACAATATGCATTCAATATATACAAAATATCCAAATAAGCAAGAATTCACACACATCAAATTATAACCTAGATTAAGCATAAGAAAAAAGGAAGATCCATTAGAACAAGGAAGATCCATAAGAACATATTTTCACAAAACTTCATAAAATCATTTACAATTGACATAGGTGATTAGATATGGTTTAAAGCATGTTTTAAAGTTCAAAAATCATTTATAAAAACGTCATTTAAGGCATATAGTAATTAATTAGTAAGTGAGAGGTTCCAACCACTCGCCTAAATCCAAAGCAATCCAAAAAGAGCACGAATCCCAAGTGCACAATTGATCTAAGGTGTCTCCGAAAGTAAATCCCAAAATTCAAGTGCTAATTTCGTTAATCTCCTCTCAATGATAAGATTTGGTTGATTAATGTAAGGTTTAAAGTGGTTTTAAGCTTAAACAATTTTAATGGTGACTTCTCTAACGATTTTGGGAAGTGTGTAATGATAAGGAGAAGTCCCATTAGCCTCTATGGGTGCTAATCCCGAAATGGGTGTGGGCTTAGCCACCAATCCCCATAAACACCCACTAAGCTGTTCAAAATCATGTGGAACTTCAAATAGTCATATCTTCCAAATGATAAGTCTATTTTCCTATTATGACTGCTCTATCGAAAGGGAAACCATCATCCTGGTCTAATAGAAGTGGTTTCAGACCCTAATTCGACACCTATCAAAAGTTAGAGGTCTTGCAAGATTTTTAAGGTCAAAACCATCCGATAAAAATTCTAGGAATGGAAAATGTCTCTATTTGTCATTTCCCAAATTTGTAGAATCGTTTGGCCCTATATAAATAATATTAATATTTTATGATCCTCTAGTACATAAAATATAAGTTGTTACATTATCCCCCCTTTAGGAATTTTACCCCCAAAATTCCAAACAAAATTAGTAAGGTTATCCCACATACCTAACGATCATATCCAAGCATAGGCAATCATCATACATGAAACATGCATATGGAATAACTAATATCAAAAGGTAACATCCAAGCTTACCCTAGCATGTAAGATACTATACTATACTTTCTGATATCATAAGTGAAAGTGATAAACATAAAGTCTTACCAAGTAAAGAGCTCTGCAAAAGCTGTCCTCGCACTCTTCTTGGTCTCCCAGGTGCAATCGCCTTCGCTTTCACTCTACTGAACTTTCACTAAGTCCACCGCCTTCCTCCTAAGCTGCTTTATATCTTGTCTAATTATATGAATAGGCCTATAAGCTTTCGAAGCTTCTGGTTCAATCTTGATATCATCTAGTTGATCTGATGCGTTATTCACGCTTGAGTCATGCACAAACTTCCGCAAGTGAGAAACGTGGAACACATTGTGCACTCCCGCCATCTTCTGGCTAAGTCCACCCTATAAGCAAGATTCTCGATCCCTTCGAGTATCGGAAAAGGAAGTGCAAATCTCAGTACCAACTTCCCTTTACTATCAAACCGAATTATGTTCTTCAATGGAGAGATTTTGACAACCACCATATCATCGACAGAGAGCTCCAAATCTCTATGTCTCTTATCAATGTAGCTCTTTTATCTATCTTGAGTGGCTTTCATCCATTGTCGAATGAATATGATCTTCTCCAAAGTTTCTCTAATCACACATAGCCCAAGTATTATTTTTTCGTCCTTTTCCCACCAGCATGAAGGAGAATTGCATAATCAACTACATAATGGTTTAAATGGTGTCATACCAATCTTGGGCTGATAATTGTTGTTGTACACGAACTCAACAAGATGTAACTTATCATTTCACGAACCTCCAAAGTCGAGTATGCAAGCCTATAAGAGATCGTCTAAGATACGATTCACTCTTTCAGTTTAGCCATCGGCTCGAGGATGATAAGATGTACTCAAATGCAACTCCATCCCCAACTCCTTTTGTAAGCTCTTCCAAAATCTACTAGCGAAAATAGGTCTCGGTCGCTCAAAATGCTTTTCAGCACACCATGGAATCACACTATCCACTTCACATACAATTTGGTCAATTTGGCTATCGTTTTACTTGACTTGACGGGTATAATTCTGGCATTTTTGGTCAATCTATCGATTATGATCCAAATTCTATCATACCCTCCTCTAGTCCGTGGAAGTCCATCGATGTAGTCCATCGGTATATATGCTTACTTCAACCTGGGAACCTCTAGCAATTGCATCAAGCCACTAGACTTCTTTTTCTCTACCTTTACTAATTGGTAGTTCATACACTTCTAGATGAATGTCTCAATGTCCTTCTTTATCCTTTCCCAATAATAGGTCTACTCCATATCACAGTACATCTTATTACCACCTGGATCGTTAGTCTATCTGAAATGATGGCACTCTCATAGCGCCTTATCCCTTAACTCATCAATGTCGGGTATAAATAATCTCCCATCTTTACGGACCCTCCCATCTTAGTCGAATTCGTACTGCCTCATCTCTTCTGACTCTACTCTAGCTTTGCCAGTCTGACATCATGTCTTTGACCAATATTGATCCGCTCAATCAGGGTAAGTCTGGCAGTCAAGCTCGCTAATATCACTGGCTCTATGTAACATCCCCCTACTTGGAGGCCCAAAACTAATGGCTACGGACGCTGCAATCATCCATAGTTATTAATCCTCGGTGACCAAATACGGCGGTGTTAGATTCATTACTGCACAGAAACACATGAATATGGAAAATTTTAAACTTCAAACAAAATCATATTTCATTCCAAAATATTTCCAATTCATTACATAATCCCAAATTCGCAAATAATGTTCAAAGAAAATATATTTATTACAACATACGCCCAAGAGCGACATATGAAGATGCCATCTTGGACAATCAGAGTATATACAAGCAATATAACAACTTTGCCATTACAAACCACACAACATAATCAAAAAGAAAAGAGAATTCTAAATAGCTATCATGCCTCCTACACGTCTCCGAAAGCTTATTCATCTTAAGAGGTACCTAAAATCCTCAACTCTCAAACTACTCAAAATCAATTGAGTACCCAAGAGTTTAAGGGGAAAACATAAACTTTGAGTCAGACATAAAGCCTGGTATGAATAATAATCTACCATCTCAAATCATTTAGATATCTAATGAGACCACGCTGCTTAGCGGAAATGGCTTTCCCCTCACTAGTATCTCAAGACCTTTATAAAACCATATACTGTGCTCCTACATCCACAATGGTTAAAACAATTCAAAACAATATAATATGATGATATGCAAAGCAAATGAATCAATTCTGGATTACCCATCCTCATTCATTTTAGACTATCTGTCTCAATTATAGTTTCTAGGGTTACTATTAACCTTTTAGTTTTCATAGGTTGACTAATAACCGGTTAAACATTTAAGGACTCCCTGTCCAATTACATAGTTTTCATGGGAACACTACGAACCTATTGGTAACTCCAATATCTTACTCTTATCCTAGTATTCATGGGTTGACTAGGAACCTATTGGTGATTCCAATATTCTTTCTCTTATCCTGGTTTTCATGGGTTGACTAGGAACCTATTGACATCTGTCCATATTTCATTCGGATATAGTTTTCATGGGCTAACTACTAACCTACTAGCCCCCTACCAGTATCAAATCATAGTTTCATGGGCTTACTATGAACCTGTCTTTCTAAAATCTTCCTTTATACATAGTTTTCATGGGCTTACTATGAACCTGTATTTCTGACATCTTCATTTATACATAGTTTTCATGGGCTAACTATGAACTTATTGGCCCTTGCCAATATCTTTTCCTATACACAGTTTTCATGGGCTTACTGAGAACCTATTGGCCCCTGCCAATATCTTTCTTTTATATTTTAGCATCCTATATTCTGGTCTTCCCGACCTCCTAGATGCAATTCTATTCATTCAGGAGTTTAATCAATTTATATTCACTACTGGGTTAACCTAGCTGGTTCTTCTACCCTTTTATCCCCAAAATGCAGTTATGGGTACATTATAAAGTGAATATATTCATATTTGAAGAAGAAACATAACAACATAAAAATACCACTCCTGTGGGTTTAATATAACATGGTTATTCCCTTTAACCTATTACTTTATCAAAGATAGCTTCCTTTTAAAACCATTATAAAAACTCCTTTAATATAGCCTTAGGTTTCTTCATTTAAAAATAGAGTTTGGGTTATAAAACCTTTCGATACCTTCGAAACCTAGCTTTTTCATAGGATGACCTCCTTTGAAAGTATTCAAAACATTAGGCTCCTGGCCTTTTAATACTTTAAAATCTACCTTTCGAAACCTTTCGAATATATTAAAGTATTAGCATTTAACTTTAGAAACTTAGCTTCGAAACCAATTGAAAGTCCCCATTTCGACACCAATGGAAGTAACCCTTCTGAAACTTTGAAAGTCCCCCTTTCGAAAGCATTGGGTTTATACTTAAAAAATTATTTGGATCAAAGTGAATATAGGCGAAAGAATCTGTTTCGAAACCATCCTTTATCATATAAAATATTGGGGAAAACTTGATGGCGTCGGCACCATCTCTTTCGAAAGCATTTAAACATCTAGGTAAAATATTAGAAGTTTGGTGTTGAAACCGCTTTTGAAAGCTACTAGAAGTGGCTCTAACTTATAAAACAAAGTATCCTTTTGATAGCATTGATATCTTCAACACCATCAAAAGGTTAAAGAATGGCAACAGGGTTTCAACTAGGTCGGAACCCCTTCTTTCAAAACATTCTTTCATAAGTAAAGGAACCCAGTCAAAAGCAATCTTAAGTTAATGGCAACCCTTTCGAAACCTTTTTAAATCCTCTTTCGAAACCAAATGCTTCGACTCTATCGAAGGCTAAATCAAAACAAAGGCAGGCGCTTTTCATTTTAAAACAAACCAAGGTTTCGACTCCTTCGGAAGTAATGCTTTCGACACTTAACCTTTCGCTTATCTCCAATCCACTATGTACCATCATGGTGATACCTTGTGTTTTGGTTTCAGCATAGTTGATTTCAACAAAGATGAAGGCGGAAGCTTTTGTGTCGAAAGATGTTTTCCAAAGCAGGTGAAACTAATTTTCTGAGTAAACCTGGTTTAGTTCTTTATAAAGCAAACTTTTCTCTAACTAACCTACCACGTGTCAACCCTAGATTGGTTACCTTAACTTTTTCAAATTCTTTTATAAAAATAACTGCTGCTAATTAGATCTAAACCATGGTTGAATTAATCAATTAAGCCCTTCCATTAGACAAAATTAATTTTGAAAAGAAGTCCCTCTTCTAAAACAATTTATATTAGCAAATCACTTTGGAAAAATCCCCAAAAATTCCAGAAATTCACTTTAATCATGTTATCTAACATATCAAAATTCCAGACCCAAATTCTCCATATATTTTCCAAAATAAATTTATAAACCCAAATAACCATATTTTATTTTGAAAATTCATAATAATCTTTCCATAGCTTGGAAAATTATAAAAATTGAAACCCAACTCCAAAATCATGTTTCTTATAACATAAAATTTTCACATGGCATTTAAACGTCATTAGATCTTGGTTTAACCTTAAAACCATGCAAAAACTCTTTTAAACAATCTTTTTTAAATCATATAAATCATAAATATAGCATATCATCATCCAATACATCAAAAAAACAAATTTACCCTTAATCGAGAATATATTATTCTAAACAAAAATAGAGATGGGATTATCATTCACCTTGATCTAGATAAGGAGATTGGATTGAGATTTATTTCCCCTAAGCTTGATTATCTAACTTTAATTTGATTTCCTCTTCTTTTCTTAATGGTCGACCGTTCCTCTATCTTTTAGTTTGCATTTTCAAAAATGACGTGAATGGGAAGAATAAGGTAGGAACGAATATATATATGTATATATATATATGTATATATATATATGTATATATATATGGGTACGGGTCATTTGGCGGCAAATTCCAATTATACCCTTATGTAATTTGTTTACCTCGAAACCATTCTTAAGCCCATTAATTAGTTTATTAGGCATGACCTTAATTAATTAATTCAAGTCTCAATCTCCTTATCACTTAACATTTACGTTATTCTATTTAATTTATACAATTAAATCTCCTGAATAATGTTATCAAAAATTAGGGGTGTTACACTCTAACTCACACCTCAGTCGGAAATTATAACAAGCAATATACTCTAATTGCGTCCACTCAGGAACATAGCTCCCAAGCTGGCATGTGTCCAACTCAGTGCATCAGTAACTGCATTTCCTTTCCCTGGTGTATATGCAATATCAAAGTTATAGGAGACTGGGAACTCTAACCATCACTACTAGCGAAGATTAAGATCCTTTTGCGAAAAAAGTCACTTCAATGATTTATTGTCGGTAAACAACTTGAACCACTCTCCTAAAAGACGGTGCCTCCAAATCTAGGTGAAAACACGATCGTTGTTGACTCCAAATCATGGGTCAGATGTTTCCTCTCATGTTGCTTCAGTTATCAACTAGCATGTGGGATAACCTTACTCTTCTTCATCAATACCACACCCAATCTGGTACCACAAGCATCAGTGTATACCATCTTCTCTTCATTCCCACTAGGAATGTTCAACACTGGTGCACTCATCAATCTCTCTTTCAGACTCACAAATGTCTACTTGCATCATGCATCTCAAGTAAAAGTCTAATTCTTTTTCATTAAATGAGCCAACGGTGCAGCTACCTTAGAGAAGTTCTGGATGAATCGTCTATAATATCTAGCTAACCCCAAGAAAATTCTCACATCTGTAGCGCTTCTGGGTCTAGTCCAATCTTAAACTGCAACAACTTTCACAGGATCTACGGTAATGCCCTGCTCAGAAATAACGTGACCCAAAAATTGCAGTTCCCTCCTCCAGAAGTGACACTTAGAAAACTTCACTTTAGTCAGTGCTCTCTCAACCCCTCGAGTACAATCCTCAAATGTGTCTTGTATTCCTCTTCCATCCATGAGTAGATGAGAATATCATCAATGAACACAAGCATGAATTTATAGCTGACCTCTGAAGACACAGTTCACGAGATCAACAATGTAACGACCTATATATTAATCACTTTATATCTGAATATTTAAATCATTTTTAAGTATTTAAATAATGGATTTAATAACCAAATAAAACTCTTAAATAATAATTAATGATGGTGAAATCATTTTCAAATTCTATTTACAAAAATAATTAGTTCGAAGAAAGATTGAAAATGTGACCGGAATTCGTTTTTCGAATTTTTTGATTTTTCGTCGGCTAAAAGTTATTGGAAACATTATGAACTTTTTAGTGTGAATATATACATTTGTAAATAAGTTAATATGTGTATATATGTGTGTATTAGTGTATGTATATGTATTTATACCAATGTATATAAATTTTAAAAAGAATAAGATGCTTAAGGAAACGTAAGGGGACATGATGTGACTTTTTGGCAACTTGGGAAGACATTTAGTACAAATGCTTATAAATGCATGTTGGGTAAAGTTTTCATGGTAAGGGACAAGAGAAAAAACGTGAGTACAAGGGGAGGGAGGTTTAGTGATGAGGTGGAAGCATATGAATGGAGGGCAAAGGATAAGGGTATAATGGTAATTTCCTTTATGCATTTTATATAAAAGCTTTTCTCCATTTTCTTTTCCCTTATTCTTTTCTCTTTTTTTTCATTTTTCCAAAAGTCTTCATCTTCCAAAAAGCTTCATGAAACCTTTTAATGGCTTCCATTCATAATTTTAAGTTTTTAAACTTCCAAGTTTAAACTTTTAAAATAATTTCAAACTTGTTAAATCTCCTCCTTTTCATTTTAAAATGTTCTCCATTTTCCTCCCAATTCATTAGGCCATAAATTCCTCCAAACTATACCAAATCAAAATTTTCTTTTATTTAAACCATGTCAATTTCCAGTGGCTACAACTTTTACGTTGACCACTTCTACAAATTTCGAGAATTGCTATGTCAAAATATCAATTATTTACAGAGTGTTTTTGGACCCAGAATTCCAAGTCCAAAAGTGGTCATTCTTATTTCGACCATATCTTCTTCAAAATAAATCATAATTGAGTTTTTCTTTTACTTAAATTGTAGAGGAAAGAATTTCCTAAATCTTTCCTTTTAACCACTTTACCAAATTCCGAGTGTAACATGTCTAAAAACCGAGGAGAATATGACCCTTTTCGAGTTGATTTTTGGTGGTTTCCAAGCTCTACAAGTTTAAAGTTTATTTCAAGTTTCTAAAAAGATTTGGTGAGTAAAACTCTTAACTTTTTGGGAAATATTTTAATTTAGTTACATTGTGATATATATTGCTTGCTTGGTTTGGATATGATGTGAATTTGTTCATGTTTGGTTTGGAAATGTATATGTGTGATGGATGCAAGCATGTTAAGTAAATGTTAGTTAGCAAACTAGTTTGTAAGTAAAATTGTACCCTCAAAAACCAAAGCTTTATAATTATATTTAGTTTCATATTTATTGCCTATGAATGCTTTTTGTACGTATTCTTAAACCATTGCTATTTGATGTTTGGTTATGTTGATAATATTATAAACTTGTTTGTCGAACTGGCCGTATAGCGATAGTCGCTATATCGGCACTTTTTGAGAATCACCTTTTATCGAAACCGTTTGGTTTCATCTTCGTGCTTGGAATTGTTTTACAAGTTAAGTAAGATTTTTATTAATGATGTTTTCAAAATTAATTAACCATTTTAATAATGATTATTTAATTTAATTAATTATTTAATTAATGTGGATCAAGGTTAACTAATTACTTAGTTAACGATGTGATTTAAATTTAACTAATTACCTGGTTAATGATTGTTTAAATTAATTAATCATTTTACTTAATGATGTTTAAATTTAATTAATCATTTTACTTAATGATGTTAAGGATAATTAATCATTCAATAATGATGGATTAAAGTTAATTAATCGCTAATGATGCTTTTAAATTAATATTTTTTTAATAAATGATTTTTAAAATTTATCAACTTGTTTTAACTCTAATTAATCTTTCCTTTATTGATGTTTATAATTAATAAAATACTTTTAAATAATGAGAAATAATTAATTAATTAATTTAATTTAGTTAATTATATTTAAATTAATTAATTAATTTAATTAATGATGTTTTAAAGGCGATTTACCCTTTTTAATTAAATGTTATTGGAGTTAATTAATCAACTTAATTTATGAAGTTTCCAAGTGAATTTATCAAAGTAACAAGGATGTTTTGACTTTGTTATTCATTTAAATAATGATAATTAATTATTCATTAATTTAATTAATTATATTTTACTATTAATTGAATTAATAAGGTTTAAAAGTGGTTTACCCCTTTTTATTATTTAAAGACATTTGAAGTTCAAAAATCAAATTGTGTAATGAAGTTTAAAGTTAATTAATCAATGTAATAAGGATGTTTTAAGTTATTAAATCCTTTTTAAATTGATGTTTTGAAGTTAGTAACCTCTTTTAACAAAATGTTTTAAAGCTAATACTTGTAATGTGAGGCCAAGCATGAATTCAGGTTTTTTAAAGAAAAAGTTTGATTCGTTTATGGAAATGAATTAATTTCCATAAAGCAATTCACATATATGGGAATGATTTATTTGTATACTTAACACTAAACGTCGAAGAAGTATACTAGTTGCTATTTCGAAAGTTAAGAATAATCCTAAGACATGACTTTGAGGTAACACTACCTTAACTTGTACGGTATTATTGTTAACCAAGAAAAAGTACAAGTTGGAATTCGATGAGTGGTGATAAGTATACAAGACTTAATTTCCATATATGATCGTTTTATATCCTCGATAGTTGGTTTCTCAGCTATCGGTTACTTCAACTTCTTTATTATCGTCATTCCAAGACGATATGTTGCTCACCCAAGCTTTATTATCCTTTGTCGGAAATGACTAAACCCAAAGAGCGAGTGGAAGCCAAGCTATGTGGGGTTACTCCCACTATGGTATTTTCACACCACTCTAGATTAGAATTGGTTTTTGTGCATTGGGATATGAAATACTCAGATTTTTGGTAACCGTTGGCGGGGTCCGGCTTGGACATGTCCGAGAGCCATTGAAGTTCTCAAGTATATTTCTACATGTATACTTTTGGTAAGGGGGGCGCACCCTCGTAGTCATTGGTGGAAACTTTTCTTTTCATTATTTGATTCAGACCTTTGAATCTATTTTCTTTAATTACAATGGGAGGAGTCTAACACGCTTCGCGGTGTTTAATTTTTGGTTTTTTCCATTCTACCGAGTTTGAACAGTTATCCGGTTTAGTCCATTCTATCGAGTTTGGACTATTGTATTGTTTTATCCATTTCTATCCAGTTTGGATTATTATTTAGACTATTTCCATTCCTTCAAGTCTGAATGTTATACTAATTGTACCCATCATCTATGTTTAGATTTTTTCCCTATTGTTCATTTCCATTTTTGTTATGTTTGGTTTGTAATGGATCGGATATTTTCGACCCTCGAAAATCGACATCAATGCGTCCACTGTATAAAATGCCGAGCAGTCGAGTGCTGGAAATACTAGTTCATTAGGGGGGAAGAAGAAAAAGGTAGAAGAAAATAAACAGAACAACACAGAATCTCACAATCGCAGCGGAACAAAATATAATATATAATAACAGATTTTTAATACAAGAACTGTACTGTTAATATACATACCACTACCAGAGTACAACAATTCAACACATCAAATGGACAATTACAATAACTTGTTCTCACGCAGCGGAAATAACCAAGTACGTGACATACGTCTGTCCTCCAGCTCGTCTCCTAAGCTCCATAGCATTTTAACCTGAATCTGTAATACTCGGTCTGACCTGAGCATTATAATAAAATAATACCCGAGTCAGTTTGGAAAACCAGCGTGAGAAAACACACTCAATTTGAATTATTGACTTTTCAAAATCCTTTGAAAAACAAAGGTATCTTGTAAGACCACGTCACAAATAAACACAACGGGTTTTTACCTTACGATAACCAAACAATTTTTATCAAAATCGTCTGATATTATAATAGTTCTATAGAAAGTAAATAGAAAACAGCTGAAATTCTTGCATCTCACGTTCCATCATAGTTAGGCACAATCAAAACCGTACATCGCTTATTGGAGAATGGATTCCATCGAATGACTGGGCCATTGGGGTACCGCTCACCACAGTACACCTCTAGAACAATGTACCGAGGACCATGCCGGGATCCTCTGCTACACAAGACCGGCCTACCTCTAACCTGGATAGATCGAATATATTATCACCCTGGGTGTTCCCACCCTTACAATCGAGCACTCCTTCCATGCACAACCATATCCATAATATAAAAGTTTCTAAGGACACCTAGAAAGGTGATAACATACCCTACTTGGGTTCGACCCACTTAGCCTTGCTGCATCTCCCCTATTTTAGTCATTCCCGGTTGATGAGGCTCGAGGCTAAGCGTTACCTTTCAAGAACAAAATTCTACTTAGAATGCTCATTGTCCTCCAATGACGATGTTCTGATAGCATTCGTCCATACAAGTTGCCCTGGGTCTGGACAAACCGAATCACCGTCTTCATCATCTTCACGGTATTCATTCGTAACGTTCAAACCGGTTCAAAGTGGTTTTCGGATAATTAAATCTGATCCCGGTCTCTTCAAAACGATTAACGAAATTAGCCAAAATTGATAGTCGGTTATTTAACTATCAATAAACATCCAAAAGCAATCATCAGGCCTTATTATAAATTTCCTAAAATTTATTTCAAAATATCTTTATAAGATATTGCTTTCAGTTCTTTAACATTTGAAAATAGTTTTCAAGTCCTTATATTTTCAATGGAATATTCTACCCTTTTTCAATACTTAGAATATTTTCCCCACTTCATTTTTATATTCAACACTTAGAAAGTACTCCTTTTATTTCCTATTTCTCTTTCTCGAAATCATTTACAATTTTATTTGTAAATTCCTTGACTAGCTTATAACGAATTCTACAAATTCTAGAATTCTTTAATTAACTCTTTTTAATATTTCCAAAGCCCATTTATACTCGCTTATAATTTTCAATTTCCCTTTTGTACTTCTTTATGAATCTTGTTTTATTTTTTTTCTTCTCGAAGCTCATTTTTACTTAACAACTTCAGAAATTTCCTTATTTTCCTTCCCAATTCTATTTAAGGATTTCCTTATAAATTCCATATACTGAATAACCCCATTTCCAGACTTTTGAAAAGTTTATTAAATACATTCAAAACATTTAAAAAGTTTATATATGTGTGTGTGTGTGTGTGAATAAAAATAAGTACTTAAAAGAAAATAATTATAATATGCTTTTAAGACATATTGGAATAATTATTTAAAATATTGAAATACTCTTTATACATCACTTTCCAAAACAGGTTTAAAAATCTGAGATTTATTAAATAAATATTAAGCATTTGAAAAATTAACTTCTGAAGTATTTAAATACTAACCGATCTTAAATTTCATAGATTAATAAATAAATTTTCCTTTTAAAAACTAAAACTTAACTTATTGATAATATTTTCAAATCTGGATAACCAAAATTTTCAATTTATAACCCCTCTCGAATCCCATCACATCCCTCTCATTTCGGTCTCCTTAACCATCTTCACTTTAAAAAAATAGTATCCACTATCTTTTCTGACTCTATTTCCATATTCAAATATAAATTCTTCCCGTAAATTTATATTCCAAATTTATCATCCGATATCACTTTCCTTTATTTATAAACTTCGTTTATATATTTTTATAACTCCTTTGAGTTTCACTAAAATAATCTCATTTATAAATTCCATTTTATAAATTCAATTTCTTGTAAATTCCATTTATTTTTGCCAATCTATTTTTAATACCGATTTCAACTTCTTTCTAAATTTTCCGAATTATCATTTTAAAAATCCAATCTTTAAAAATAAATTTCTTTATATAATTTATTTTAAATTCCCTATTTAAAAATTTTCCCACCTTATTTAATACGATCAAAAATTCACCATTTCTTATTCAACCCAATCTCTTTTAATTCCTTAAAAATTTCAAATAATATTTATGGTATTTAATATACCAAAATTAATTTCCATGCCATCATAACATTTAAAATTTTACAACACACAATAATCCAGCATTTTATATATATGAAAAATACTAATATATTTGAGGAATTCAGTTGGATCCCTCCAACCTATTTTCTTGCATCCACAGATGTTAGACAACAATAAAAACACCAATCCCACTTCGAGGGGGATATCATGATATATAGGGTCATCCGCTATTATGCGGGGCGTATAGGGTCTCATCCGCTATAATGTGCGAGAAATATCACTCCAATACTAATATATATACTATATAATCATCCAACAGATAATTAAAATTTATCAATCCAATCGAGCATCCAAAAATTTAAATTTAAACATTTAAATTTAAAAGTGGAAATCCAAATGAGTGAGAAATTCTCACCTTGATTTTTAATTTCGCAATCCGATCCAATCTCGACTTGTTCTTTCCCGATTTTTAGCCTCGTAAAAATTTTAATACAGTATTTATGAGAATTCGATTTTCATTCCTATAATTAACTAATTTTAATTTCAGTAATTAAATTAATTACCTCACATGAATAAATCCTAATAGCTGTTATCCTCAGATCACAAGCATTCCAGACCCAACTTCGAACCCCCCCCCTCCCACACAACCTCCTTCTCGATCGAAAACAGGCACCTGCCCACGATTCCACAACCCATCATACTACATGCCGCTGCCACCGACACACTCTCCTATAAATGAGCCCCACTTCCATCACCACCTGGAGCTGCCGCCACCCTCCCCTTTCATCGCGATCGATCGCGACCGCAACCTGACCCAGCGCGAGCATCGTTCGCCACCACGTGAGCATCATTCGCCCTCTAGTCGTTGCCGACACAACCTCGCCTCAGCAATCGAGCCTTTCCCACAGTCCTGCGCGTGTGACTCCTCCCTATCACCACTGATTTCGCGAGCCCTAGCTTCGACTACCTTCAACCCTAGAACGCTGCCGACTCATTCCCCCAACGGTGCCTCACTGGCTTGCTCGATCGAGAGATTCCCTTTTTTCGAATAGAATCGATGATTTGAACCGAAGGGAATTGGAAATAGGATGCGTGGATTTTTTTTTTAATGAGGAAAGAGGATTTTTCTTTAACTGTCTTCGTATATATTTATTTTTTTCAAATCTTTCTCTATAAGGTCACATTGATATAAAAGAGAGGGGGATGTGATGTTGGCGCGTAGGGGAGACGCTACAGTGTTCTGAGGTGAGTAGAAAAACAACTGATATGAACTAAAGGTCAAGTCATATATATATATATATATATATACATCATATAAATTTTTGAAACATCTCGATTTCGTAACTTAAAATCCCGAACTCCTATCGAGTCGTGCCGCTAGGCGTTTATAATGTTATATCCCTATTCCGAATGTAATGGAAAAAGTTTCAAGTCCTAATTCGATCGTATGGAGAAGATAGCTTTGTGGACCTATTTATTATATTAAATTTCGATATTAATTTCAACGCGTTTATATCCCGTATGATCAAACGGCAACTCCAACGCTACAAAATTTGAAATCCTATAATAATAGACTATTACGGATCCAATGGAACTAGTTTCGTCAAATTCCGAGACTATGCCCCGGAAGGCTATTTTAAATGTAAACTTAAACGATATATTTTTAAAACTGAACAAATCACTTTTAAATTCAATTTTAAAACTTTTATTATCTTCATTATAATTAATATAAATTTTACAAGCCTTTAAACAATTTTTATCGGCTTAAAACTCAAGATATAAAAATTTGACCAATAAACTTCAATAATTAAATTATCCAATAAATCGCTATATTTAAATTCTAAATTTATTTTATAAATAAAAACCCAAATTTTCCATATTCAAAATCAATCTATAACTAAAATTCAATATTTAAAACCATTTAAATATTCAAAATCGAACAACGAAAAATACAGGTCGTTACATTCCTCCCCCCTTAAAAGAATTTCGTCCCCGAAATTGCTAAGGCAAGAAAACGCTCCAAACCCGTTAATTTATTAAAACCCACTTAGTGAAAATTTGATATTTCACTTTTCTAATCTTTTTCCTTCATCCAAAATAATTACTTCTCCATCCTAAACCAAAATCTTTTATTTCGACTATAAATTCGAAATCGATTTCCGTTAACAAAAATTTTTTTCCAAAAATTTTAAAATTTTCCTAACACTCTAAATTTCCGAAATTTTTTGCCAGAGTCTCCCTTGTACGGAGAGCCTTTTGCAATATGACAAGAGAGATAAATATATATACATCGACCCACACAGTCAAAAAACAAAAATATATATCAATATTTATATATTTGCCGTATTTAATCCGAAAACGTACCTTATTTTAGCATTTTTAAGAAAGCGGCTTATTTTATATGAGATTAGCGCGATCAAAATCTAACCAAATGACCTCCGGGTACCTGTACTTACTCAATTTAAACACGTAAGTTCCAAAAACATCAAATTCAATAACATTTCACTTATTTAAATGGATAACCACATAGATTCATAAACAAACATGTTATAACATGTTTTTAGAGCAATTTCAAGGCTTCAATTATTCGATTATTTATTTTCAATCGATTTATATAGCATTTCATTCAATCCGAACGATTTACAACTCAATTTTCTTGCATCACTTTATTTTTATACCAAACAACTCATATCCATTTCAAATTGATTTAAAAATCAATTTTATTCACTTTTATTAATCCATAGAATTTTATTTACTTTTCTTTTGCATCGGACAATAGTTTTTCTATGCAAATTTGTCGCTTTTCATTTAGATTAATAACCATTTAAGCTTATAACTATTTTTAATTGATTCCAAATCAATTTATATTTAATTTTATTCTATTTCAAATTGATTCTCAATCAATTCAGTTGCATTCCATTCATATCTACTCTCTTTATATTCAAATCCATTTATTTAATATCCCAAGCCATATCAATTAATTTACGCTTCAATTGAATTTATTTATAACTTGAGTTATCACCATTTCAAACTATTTCCATTTTACTCGACATATTTCCAATTTTTATTTAATTTGCTTACCATCTAAGTTGAATTTTATTTATAACTCAAGTTTCATTTCCAAATTCCATTTTTAACTCACAACCCAAATTTTCACTTAAATTTTTTTTCACTCAGAATTCATATCTTATGGTTATTAAATTGCTTTACCATTCAAGTTCCATATATAATTCCATTCGATATCAATTTTTAACTTAACTTTCAATTTATTTTAACCAACATTTCAAAACCATATTGAATTATTCATACTTAAATTAAATTTCACTCCAAACCAATTCATTTTTGCTCTATTCAGTTTAATCCCACCTTTTATTTCATTACAATCCACATTTAATTCGTTTTTCTCTTAAGTCAAATTCTATTGTTAGCTCGAATCCATATTAAATATTAAAACCTATTTGATATTATTTTCTATCCATTCTAATTTCATTTAACTTAGCTCGAGTTAAATTCAAATCCTTTTAAATTTTCTTTTACCCATTCAATTTATTTAACTTTCACAAGTTAAATTCGATATATACAATCCATTTTAATTAATTCACTAATTCCTTTTATTATCGCCATCACTTCATTTATTTATTCCATTTAACCTTGCTTAAGTTAAATTTTATCTATTTTAACTTTACTCAAGTTAAAATTTAATTTCGAAATCCAATTTCCATACTTTCCTTATTTAGAATCATTTTCAATTTATAAGTTTATAACTTATTTTCCGATGATCTCTAAATTATTTAAATAAGGATTCCAGAATTCAAACACCCGGCATTTTTTTTTCAAATCATTTTGAAATCTCAAATATCCCAAAATCGCACTTTTTACATTTTAAACCAAACCTGGTTTTATCCAAAACAAATTCCTTTGGAATTTCCAAAACAAAACTGGTTTGCCCAATAAATCTAAACAAATCAATTTTGGTAGCAATCCGTCACCTAGAAACTCGAAAATGAATACTGATGGTGCTGCGCAGTCATCACCAAGATTATTTTCCAACGACTGAAGTGAGTTCAGTGCTATTTCTATTCCAAAATCCATTTTAAAACAATTCCTTTTGAAAATATTCAAAAATAATACTCTTATTATTATTTTCCACACCACTTTGAAAAATATTTTTTGTTTCAAACTTCCTGGAATTTAAATTTCCAGATTTGATTTGAATCCAATTTTAATTATAATCCATTTGTATAATTTATACTTATACAATTTTAAATTGGTTGTATGAATCCTGTTCAATTTTATAAATCCTGTTAGATTATAATGTTATCATCCAAACACTCCAACTATATATAATAATTTCAGAAAATTATTTCTTTTATATCAAAATATATCTTTGGGTAAAACTATTTCATTTACCCACTTTTTTAAAATAATACTGTGTCGGTTTGCCTAGTCTAAGAGTTTAGAAATCCCTATCAATACAGTTGTTCGGACTGCACTGACCAGAATTTATAAACACTCAACAGATAAATCAACACAATATAAAATAATTTATATTCACTAACAAATACGTGCTCATATCTATTAGTACACTCAAACTCATTCTAGAGTACTATGGACGGTATCTCTATTGAGTAATTCCCACCAGAGCTAAGGTTCTCGCTTAACCTTTAACTCTGATACCAACTGTAACGGACCGGATATTTTCGACCCTCAAAAATCGACATCAATACGTCCACTGTATAAAATGTCGAGCAGTCGAGTGTCTGAAATACCAGTTCATTAGGGGTGATGAAGAAAAAGGTAGAAGAAAAGAAATAGAACAACACAGAATCTCACAATCGCAGTGGAACAAAGTATAATATATAATAACAGATTTTTAATACAAGAACTATACTGTTAATATACATACCACTACCAGAGTACAACCATTCAATACATCAAATGTACAATTATAATAACTTGTCCTCACACGGCGGAAATAACCAAGTATGTGATATACTTCTGAACTCCTCTAGCTCGTCTCTTGAGCTCCATAGCATTTTAACCTGTGTCTGTAATACTCGGTCTGACCCGAGCATTATAATAAAATAATACACGAGTCAGTCTGGAAAACCAGCATGATAAAACTACATTATAATAAAATTAGCAAGTTAGGGTTGTCCTGCTCTTCTTTTGGTCATCTTTTTTCTAAAACCGCTTCCTTTTGTTATTTTTCTTTTACTTCTTTCTGCCTTCCTCGCCCAGATGTAACTTTGGCTCTTCTTTAGGAATAACAGCCTTCGACTTTGGATAAAAACTATCATCCCTTAAAGCCTTCTCGACTATCATCTCAAAGGTCCCAAAAATATGACCCACAAGTCTCTATCCTAAGTAATTATCTAAGCCGAAGATAAATTTTTCATTCTTCTTCAATGAAGTGTCTATGAACGACATCCCATACTTCGACAGAGCGTCAAACTCAGCAACATACTCAAAGACAGACATGTCTCCTTGCTTCAGATTTGCAAACTTATGGAACAAGACTGACTTTAAGCTGTCGGTATAAACTTCTCCTCGAATCTAGCTTTGAACTAGTCCCAAGTGAACTGGTCCTTGGAAGTAGCAATTTTCACGGCATTCCACCAGTTCATAGCTCATCCTTGGAGATGTCAAGAAGCTAATCTTCCCTTTATAGCATCATTCAGTTCTAGATCATCAAAGATTCTTACATAGGTGTCAAGCCAATCTTGTACCACCATTCTCGATTCTATTTTTTGGAATGGTTTGCCACCTAGATTGGAAAAGTCTTTGTTCAGCTTAGCAAAATGGGCTATGGGTGCCTGCATCAGAGCAACATTATCTACAACAACGTTTGAAGTGGCTTCTTGAGAATTTTGCCACATGTTCACTATCATGGTATTGAACATCGTCTACAAGTCGGGATTAGCAGCTCCCGAGCTAACTCCTTCTTCTTCGACTCTAGAGAAGGAGTTCCTTGCAACATTTCTCATGTGACGACTCATCCTTCAATTTGCAATAAAGATGATCAGTCTCTTTGTAAGGAATTCTATTTAAGCAGTACCCATGTGTACAGCACGACTTTGTACTATATATATTTACAACTATATAGTTTTGAAAATCAAAATATATAACAAGTATGCTCTCTTATATGCTTTCGATCCACTCTAGGGTGATAACTCATAACAATCTCTAATGTATCCTAGTATCAAGTTAGGTTAACTACACAACCTAAAATCTTATACAAAATGTTACAGTCGCCCTACACCTTCGGCACCCAATATACCTGAAATGTACGCCGTTGTGGTGCTTGGTAGATGTAGGATAATTGTAAAGGGATTGTAAAGTAACAAACAATCAAAGAATCTGTCATATATCTCACAGCGCATCGAATAAAATATAATAGTCATCACAGATAAAAAACATTTGAGAAACAGTAATAACTGAATGAACCATAGAAATCAAAGTGCGTAGATCCATATAGTTATACAACGTAAGTGATAGAGTTATACAACAGATAATACTCAATAGATAATTGTCTCTAAATAGACAAAAACATTAGTAAGCTCCATATTGCTGCATAGTGGAATGATAAACAATAATAACTAAACATAGTAAGACGTGAGAGTATAGTCTCCTACTCGTCCTCTATCTAGCTCCGCATGTTCACCAAATCAGATATTCCTAATCTACTTGTTTAAGAGTACCGGGAATAATAGGAAGCAAAGCATAAAATTCCAAGTCAAACAACAGTCTAGTGTGAGTGGTAGAAAATTTCAAATGCTATAAAGTCCATATATTAGGACATTGGGTATAGAGAATCATTCCCGACATGTTCCTGCATCTATAGAGTTAGTACATAACACAAGATATTTGCTGCTCTATTTCATAATCGTCATGGGTGTACTATACATCAAAGTACTAATGGGTGTACAGATATCTACATCCAAGATAATTATGTCATATGACATCCCCAAAATGATAAGGAAACATTGCATCCATCATCCATCCTCGCATCACTCACCCAGTGCATTTGATATATGATACTTGCTCGACCCTCTATCTAGCTTGTCCTCTATTGCTGCATAGTGGAATGATAAACAATAATAACTAAACATAGTAAGACGTGAGAGTATAGTCTCCTACTCGTCCTTTATCTAGCTCTGCATGTTCACCAAATCAGATATTCCTAATCTACTCGTTTAAGAGTAATGGGAATAATAGGAAGCAAAGCATAAAAATTCCAAGTCGGACAACAGTCTAGTGTGAGTGGTAGAAAATCTCAAATGCTATAAAGTCCATATATTAGGACATTGGGTACAGAGAATCATTCCCGACATGTCCCTGCATCCATAGAGTTAGTACATAACACAAGATATTTGCTGCTCTATTTCATAATCGTCATGGATGTACTATACATCAAAGTACTAATGGGTGTCCAAATATCTACATCCAAGATAATTATGTCATATGACATCCCTAAAATGATAAGAAAACATAGCATCCATCTTCCATCCTCGCATCACTCACCCAGTGCGTTGGATATATGATACTTGCTCGGTCCGTTTGATCAATTAACTAGACTACCCATTTAGTAGTCAATGTCCTAGTGGGTTCGAACTAGACTACCCATCTGGTAGGTTCGAGGTAAAATTTCTCATTTGAAGATAAGGACCCATCTGATCCAAGTGGGTGCTCCCACATGCCCCTTCTTTACGAGTACACTACTAACCTTCGAGTATCAATGATCCCTTTGCACATGTCATCTACAACAAGTAGCGTTCTGGAACTGGTCTCTAAGTCATCATACAACTCATGTCTGAAGTCGCAAAAGTTGGGACGATTCTCGACAACCATCATTAGTCACAAAATATCATTATTTGTCCCTTAATCATCCTCTAGTAGTTCCTTAAGTTCGGCCCAAAGCCATATGCTCTGCCTCGAAGTACATCTATCCTATCATCAAAGCCGTCACTTCCCATCACCAAGCTGTGAGTCATCAAAGTCCTCGACTCAACACTAAGTTGCACAACTTAGTGCTGATATAAGCCTTAACCATAATCTGGCCAAGCACTTAAGTTGGTTTGTGCATAAAGTAAACATGACATTGACCCCAAGCAAGCACGTCCAAGACCCAAAGCAAACATGATAGAAACCCGAAGTAAACATGCAAGCGACTCGAAGCGACTATAGTTCCTCCCTACCACCGAACCTTGAAACCTGATCCATGAAATCTCAACCATACACTACCGATCTGAGCCCCACCGTACCATGCATCCCGATCGCCACCCCGATCAAAGCCTCCATCGAACCATGCACCATACCAATCCAACACTTGTGCTATTTTATTCTCCAATTGAAACTCGAATTGAACCCCTCTGCGACCTGAAGTAGACTCCTATGCAACCTGAAGTGGAACTCAAAGTAAGGCATGCCGATCCAACTATTTGGTACCACCCCTGATCCATACTTCCTACAACCATAAATTTAGCATACGAACTCCAAACGACTTGAAATTTGAGATGTACTCTGTGAGGGCTTCCTTGTCACCCCACATCAAATTTGGCTAATGTCACTTTCTTGGATCGGCGATGAGTTGTGACACTATTCCTATTTATATTTTAAACTAAACAAACAACATACATTCAACATATACAATATACCCAAATAAGAAAGCTTTCACGTACATTAAATTATAACCTAGATCTAAGGGTAAGAAAACAAGGAAGATCCATAAGAATAAGAGAGATCCATAAGAACATATTTTCACAAAACTTCATAAAATCGTTTACAATTGACATAGGTGATTAGATATGGTTTAAACATATTTTAAAGTTCAAAAACCATCTATAAAAACATCATTTAAGGCATATACTGATTAATTAGTAAGTGAGAGGTTCCAACCACTCACCTAAATCCAAAGCAATCCAAAAAGAGCACGAACCCCAAAATGAACGTAGATCTAAAGTATCTCCAATAGTAAATCCCCAAATCCAAGTGCTAATTTCATTAATCTCCCAATGACATGATTTGGCTAATTAAAATAAGGATTAGAGTGGTTTTAAGCTTAAAAGGTGTTAATGGTTGCTTCTCTAACTATTTTTAGGAAGTGTGAAATGATAAGGAGAAATCCCATCAACCCCTACGGGTGCTAATCCCGAAATGGGCTTTGGCTTAGCCGTTAATCCCCATAATTACTATTAAGCAGTTCAAAATGAAGTGGAACTTCAAACGACCATATCACACAAACGGTAAGTCCAGTTTCCTATTATGGCCACTCTAAAAAAAGAGAAACCATCATCCTGGTCTAATGAAAGTGATTTTAGACCCTAGTTCAGCTTCTATTAAAAGTTATAAACCTTAAAAGATTTTTAGTGTCAAAACTGTCTGATAAAAATTCTAATGATGGAAAATATCACTAGTATTTATTTCCCAAAGTTATAGAATCGTACGATTCTATATAAAAATAATATTAATATTTTACGATCTTTCGATACGTAAAATACAAGTCATTTAATTACTAAGCTATAACAAGTTGATGATTTTTATTAGCCATCACATGTTGATCTTGTAAGGGGTATCGCAAGTTGACAATTCAACTAGCCATCGCAAGTTGACATGCTAACAGGCCCTTACAATTTATCATTTCTATTAGTTATCGTAGGTTGAGCTTTTATTAGCTATCGCATATCGATGCTTATCAACTGTCGCATATTCAGCTCTTAGCAAGTTATCGCAGGTTGGTATTCCATTTAGCTATTACAAGTTGAGATTTAGTTAGCTATCGCATTTTGGCATTTACCAGCTATCACAAGTTGATATTTATACATGCTATCGCATGTTGACCTTTATAGGCTATCGTAAGTTAATAATATAAAAGTTATCGCAAGTTGATATAGCAATTCTGTAATTAACTTAATGTTTTATTACCATTCAGAGTAATTACTTTACACCAAACCCTACTTTATGTCAAATTCTCATTTGTCAATCTAAGCATTTGCAGTTTTCTTTTCAGAAATTGTTAATTACTTTCTTAACTAATTAATTATCTTTTAGTAATTAACACTTTTCTTGCCAAATAATTCATATAAATTTGAAATTTCATGAGAAATCTCAAAAATTCACTAAAAATCCAAATCATTATATTTTGCTCCATATATAACAATTTCAGGTCAAAATAATTGTTTTTAATATTCTTAATAATTAATTCCCTAAAATTAAGCTTTTTATTAACTTAGAAAATTCATAATAATTCCAATAATTTCAGAAAATTTTGAAATTGAAAACCCATCATTATTTTATCATCATGGACATCATATTAAATTTTCACAATATATGGAGAATATTGGTCCACGTTTTACCCTAAAACATGACTAACTTTCTATTGTTCACTAATCAAAACAAAAGAATTTCTACCATCAAAATATATTTCATTTCAAACATTCACTCAATCGTAATTTGAACCTAAATATGTTTGGAAAGTTTTAGGGAACATTTTACTCACCGTTGTTAAGAAAAGATTTGTAAAATCTTGGTTAACTCTTCTCTTTTCCTTTAGAACTAAAAAGCTTTGCCTTTGGTTGGAATTCATTCTTCTTTGCCTTGAAATGGTGGTCGGCCTTGAAAAGATGGAGGTGTCTTCTGTTTTGTTTTAAAATGAAATGAGGTAGAGTGAGGAGAATATGGTCAGCATGTACGTTAGTAATTTTGGCTTGGGCTAATATCCCTCTTTGTCTAACTCACTAGTATATTCCCCTTAATAAAAGATTCTTCCCATTCAAAAATTCACATTTATTTATTTTCTTTAATAAGGCTGACTTTAATTACTCTAATTATCTTTGTCCTAGTTAATTAAACTTTTAAAGTATCCCACAATTAATTAATCGAATTTCCTTTTGGCCATTCTTGCAATTAAATTATTTTATTTACCTTTCTAATAATTCTTTATTACTAATTTAATTTCACATTTTATGGCACCTCAAAATATAGGGTGTTACATTTTTTTATTGGGTTGAAGAGAGAGATCGAGCATCATGTCAAACGTGCGCCGTCCTGTCCATCCGAGCCGAGTTTAGGTCCAGATTATATATTTTGGACAGATTCTAGCGGGATGTTCGAAATTCGAACCTTTATGAATGGCCGAAGACATGACTATTATAGGCCAACGGACACATCTGTTTGAAGTCAAGCAGGAAACCAACAGACACGACAGTTGAAAAAGCACCGTTTGGGAATCGGACATGCTTCTTCACTGCCTGTACAAAGGCAATGCCGAAATCAATTTCTACAATACGAAAAGTTTCTTGTTCTTCTTCATTTCTTAAATCTTATATTGCATCACCGGATTCTAAATAAAAGAATGTTTTTGGTTGGATTAAAATAGCACAAACTTTTAATCCAATTACATTATCAAAGGTCTTGATTAAATCGTGAAGTCGATAATTTTATAACTCATTTATACCGGAAGAAATGAATTATTGTTTAAAAGAATCTTTTACAAACATTATGGTACGCATTGTCGTATCCGAACCATCAAATATTTCCAACGGGGTATGCATCATCCTATTTTTACGTGAAATTTTTTCCCCTTGTATTTGTCGTAGTGCCAATCTCCTACAACTGCATAACTTTTATGCAATAGCTATTTGTCTTAGTCAAGACTGAAGCATTCAAGCATACATAAGAGCTTAGACTTCAGAAGATAATGGTATCGTCATGCGTAGTACTTAAAAAAAAGCTATGATGACTTTCCAGAGAAGACTTTTTTGCGATTAGAGTATTAATTAAGTGTACAAAAAGTAATTAATTAGTAGTTATACTGCATGTTGTTGATGTAACAGCAAGAAGCTAATAAACTTTGAAAATATATTCATGAAACTTGCTTTTAATGGTAGTTAATGAATTAAGTACAGTCAATGTTACTAGGTACACCAAGTTATTAGTATCTAATTGTTATAGTTAGTTGATAATTGGAAGCAAATCTGACTTGAAAGTATTTTATACCGAGAAAGAGATCCAATAATTAATTAATGGTTAATGAAATGTATACCTGCTACAAAACTCAGATGAGTTCATCTATCTATACCCTAAATAAATCCATCCATTTCAATTCACTTGAATCAATTAATTCAACTGATTAATTAATGAATGGTTGTTATATGTTGAAGACATGAAGATCTCAGTCTTTATAAAAACTTTATACTACCAAGATAATTTGGTACAGCATCAAATCATCAATTAGTAACTATATATAATGTGTATATTTCAATATTGATATTATTTTTTAGTATTAACTCAAAATTGAAATAACTACTTATTATATGGATGACATATACGTGATGAAATTTTAAACTAATTCGGTTTATAAACTGAATTAGTGCCGTTGTTAAGGGACATACAAAGTCGATAAGAGAAGGTTTTTTATTCACAATCGAACGATCCTTTCAACAAACACAGTGGAAATGACGGTCCTTTTAGTAGCACCTTTGTCAAACCAGATGATCCACTTAGTTACGTTACTAGCCAATGGCTGTTGGTATATAATGATTTAATGAATGTGAGCATGACATAAACAAGCTATTAAATCCAAAAGGTACTACGTTCACACTTTTTCTATGGGAGCGCATATATCTAAGCATTGAATATCACAAATCGGTGCACACGTTGCTTCTAATGGATCAAATTCTTCATACTGTACATACTTCGTAGTAGCTATTCAACAACTACGTACGATATTTGTCAACTGGTCAAATTACAACCTTATAAGCAATTCCAACTCAACCAATCACTGCATTCTCGCCTGATTTCATATACGTAGTATGTAACTCATTGAATTAATGTTACTTGGCATAAAATATTACCAATACACTGTTTAATACAGACCATCCGTTCAGATAGGTTATATTATTGACATAATCCCCCGGAAGCACGTGAACAAAAAACTTGAAAGGGCATGTTAACAAAAAACTCGGAGTAAAGATTGGAGTTAGAAAGATTTCCTGATCAATACATGACCCGTAGGCTATTTCCCGATGTCTTCCCTACGAAGTCCATAGGAAATTCCTAGATACTTCCCTAAGAAAGCTATACACAATTTTCGGACATAATTTACCGATGAATTACCTACAATAGTTTGCCGACGAATTACATACGGCACAACCAAGAAATTCCATATGCTTTTGAGACTAAGTCCCTACGAATTTAAGGTGATTTACCAACTTTTTTGCTGATTCCTTAATTACCAATATAGATTTTTCTAACGCTTTCCCTACGCCAACTTCATTTTTCAATAAAATTTTGTTGCGGTTATTCTTTCCAGCATACAACATAATCTAATATCAAACATAGCCACACAGGCTTTGCCAAATAGGCATGTAACCAATAAATATCATCCCAGGTAATTATATATCATAAAATAAAACTATTCCTATATAACCATGAATAAATCAACATAAAACATGTGCGATAAACATACAAGAAATGTCAGATGTCTGTCATCACAGAATGTTAATCATAAAACAATGAAAAACAATCACTATCCTACGCTTTCAATGTATACAACGACATACGCAGTATCCACACAACATATTATGAATGAAATAAATAAAAACTCATGCATCACACGATGAGCCACTGTCGTCCCTCTGTTGCTGCATCTCCTACATCTCAATGATTAAGTATGTTACTGACCTCAACTGCTCCTTGATGTCACTCATCTCGCTCCTCGGACCTTGAATCTCGACATCTTGTGTATTGACCTCGACCTCCTCCTCCTCGACAGCGGCACGAACACTATTGTTGCTATCTTCATAAGTATGTACATATAATAGTTTAAAAATATATTTGATTATTCATATTATTAACTTAAATGGCAATTAACTGACATGACATATATGATTAAATTTAATTAAGTTTGAATATTATCGTCGGGGTAGTACCAAAACCAAAACCCGACATGTGTAT
This sequence comes from Allium fistulosum, assembly GCA_030737815.1. Lineage (NCBI taxonomy): Eukaryota > Viridiplantae > Streptophyta > Magnoliopsida > Asparagales > Amaryllidaceae > Allium > Allium fistulosum. The sequence continues at coordinate 704,846,998 of CM060903.1, read as the reverse complement.
TTGCCTTGATCTCGCGATCATCTCCCCATTTGATATAACCTTACTGAATACGTGGTTGGCATCCTCAATTGACATATCTTGCCCATTGTTTTGTAGTTCGGAGACACAGGCTTTTATATATTTAGTGTCTTATTCATTATATATATACATACACATATACATATATATACATATACATACATATATATATATACATACATACACATATACATATATATATATATATATATATACATATACATACATACATATATATATATATATATCTGTGTGTTCAAATGAATAATTAAAATAGATAACAGGGAATACGGAGAACCATGTATCAACCCACTCACTTTCAGAGCCATTAGCTATATTGACCTTGTGCATGCGAATGTATCCTTCATATATGCGGGCTCTGCATTTAACTCAATAATATGAAAAAACTAAAATAAATAGATTAAAAATGAACTTAATATAAATTTTTATATATTAATATTAAGTAAATAAATTACCAAACCATTACAATGATGTGCTGCTGCTCTAGACCCATCCATATGCCCACTTCATTTCAGATAAGTTTCTAAACAACTCCTAAGATATTCTTTTAGTTACAAACTCATTTTTTTCACAAATTAAATTTATACACTTCCTTTAATAAAAGTGTTAGCGCCAAAATTGGTCACTGACACCCAAATCTAGTTGAAAGCACCAAATACCGGTCACAGCTCACAAACAGAATGTGTGTAGAGAGTGATGAAGCGAAGAATAGTAAAAATTAAAATGAAAACAGTAAAGAACAACGGATTTTATAGTGGTTCGGCTAACTCCGGCCTACGTCCACTCTAGAAGTTTTCTTTTTATTGATATTAGAATCAATTACGGTTACAAAATGACAGAGTAGCCACAGCCTTAGAAAATAGAAAGTAAGAGAGCAGAAAGAAGATCCCTTTTCTAAACCCTCGCATGCTGTATTTATAGGCAAATCCTGAGTTGTTGGGCTTTCTGAATGATCCGGGCCCATCAAGGCCTTCCACCGAGCCACACATACCTCCATAATGCCGAACCATATCGGCCTCACCACATTGCCGAGCCACACCGGCCTCACCACAATCCCGAGCCGTCTAACCAATGCCGATCGAGGTTCGATGCCGAGCGATGTCCAATGCCGAGCGAGGTTCGACGTCGAACGCCTTCCAATGCCGAGCGACTTCCAATGTCGAGCGAGGTACAATGCCGAGCGAGGTGCAATGCCGAGCGATGTCCAATGCCGAGCGAGGTTCGATGCCGAACGCCTTCCAATGCTGAGCGACTTCCATGCCGAACGACATGACTTCCTGTAGCGACTTCCATGCCGAGCGACTTCCATGCCGAGCGACTTCCATGCCGAGCGAATTTCATGCCGAACGACTTCCATGCCGAACGACTTCCATGCCGAGCGACTTCCAAACGTGTTGCGTTACCTATCCATCCAGTCGAGTCAAACCTACCACATTCCATCCTTGATAACTGAGGAATCGACTTAGTTAAATCCGCCTGCCTACAGCCTTGCCAAAAGGCGGGTTAACACGTTGCCCCCCAAAACATGCCTTGCTATTGGAAGGTGTGTTTTGAATAGAATCACGTCCGATATCCGAAGTATGTATGTTATCCAAATCCACACTTTTCGATTCATAATCCATTCCATTTTATCCAAGTGCCATTGCCGTATCCTTATCCGAATCTACGACTACTCTGAGTCGATATCCAATTCCGAATCCAGTAACCAAATCCTTAGCCAAATCCATATCCATCTGAACTCGACAACCGAGTTCCAATCCATCCATATCCAATGACCAATAACCACGTCCATGACCTCTCCGGGTCGATGTCCAAATCTGGGACCGTTCCGGGTCCATGTCCAAAACCCTTAGCTGTTCATAGCCAATATCTGAATCCGTAAATTCTCCGGGTTCTTGCCAAGCGCAATCCACACTTGACGACCTATGTTAAGTAATTCCATGGTGTTCCTGGTTCAGTGTCCCTGAACGTCAAATAATGCCATGGCTTAAGTCCTAAGCCGAATCCTGGTCGCTCCGGACCCTTGCCGAGCATAGTCCATACTCGACGACCTGCATATGAGACAATGGGGGCCTAAGTCCTAGGCCGAATCCCGGTCTCTCTGGACCCTTACCGAGCATAGTCCATGCTCGATGACCTTTCAGCCAAAATCCAAACCAAAATCCGAACCGAAATCCAAATTCAACCAGAAAACCAGAAATCCATATCAAAAATCCAAACCAAAAAACAAACATCCAAACCCGAATCCAAACCAGAAAATGAGCAAAACAGGGAGTTCAAACCAAACTCCAAAACCAAACCAGAAAAGGCAAATGTCCAAGTCAAAGGAAAAAACAGATTTCACAAACCAGGGCATCTCGGTAAGCCATCATTTCAAAGCATGCCTGAGGGTTATCTCCGACCCCGTACATGAGTAAGTGATTTAACCGTTTGCCCGGAGTTTGTTACTTATTCCAAACCATCAAGATTAGTTGATGACCAAACGGCCACCATCCCTGGGCCTCATGCCATGATCGTTCAACGTAGGCGACGGCTGCTCCTGTTCCACCGCCGCATTCCGAGTTCTGACATATTGTCGCAACTGACCATTCCTTATATGCTCCTCGATTATGTCCTTCAAATGTCGGCAGCTGTTAGTATCATGCCCGTCCAGGTCACGAAAAAGACAGTGCCTTCCTGACGCCCTTTCTCGTTCTGAGGGCTCCCTCCTTGCCGGCCTTCGATACGAAAGGCGATCTCGAGTATCCAAGAATATCCACTCCAACGTTGCGTTCAATCCTGTGTAAGTGGAGAACTTTAGTTCTCCCCAGCGCTTCCTTTTCCCTTTATCCTTGCCCCCACCCGAGCTTTCGCCGGGTAGTCCTCCATCCTTAATCATGTTTACTTCCTTTGACCTCATGTCCAAACATGCATCCTCTTGTCGAAGAAATCTCTCAGCTTCATGAAAGAATTCCCCAAGATCCAACGGTGGGTCCCGTATCAACGATACTTTGAAATCCGAATTATCTCTGACTCCTGATACTGCAGCCATCAGAACCATTGATGGATCCGGCCGATCCACCGAAGCAACTACTGCGTTAAATCAAGTTAAGAATGTCCTGAGCGATTCATCCGCCCCCTGTTTGACTGACGTTAGCGTCGTCACGTTCTTTGGCCTTTTATGTGAACTCGAAACTAACTTAAGAACTTGCCCACCAGTTCTGTCCATGTTCCAATGGATCCATCCTCCAGCTGTCTGAACCATATAGCAGCAATATTAGTCAAGTACAGGGGGAAACATCGGGCCATAACCTCCTCCGTTGCCCCCAGCACTTCCATATGCCTAGTGTACCTCATCAAGTGGTCGGTGGGATCCGTCTTCCCGTTGTATACTTCCAGAGTGGGTAGTTTGAAATCAGGCAGATTCCTGGCTGTTCTGATGTTCCGGGTAAACAGACTTTTGTTAACTCCCTCTGAATCCTTGTTTGTCTGACCTTCGCGAATAGTCCGCCTGATAATGTCAGCCAATCTAGTGTTTCCAACCAAGGGTTGCCCCCTATCCATGTTTCCAGACTGCCCCTCAAGTCCACGAGGAAATTCTGGCACATATTCTTGATCACGTACTCCTGTATTCCTATCGACGTCAGGCCGCGTAGCGTCATCCAATATCCCTTCATGAACTGGTCCAGCATCACCTGGTGGTGTGCCCCCGAGTCTAGGTCCATCTAGATTGTTAGTTGTTTGTTGATTGGGAGCTGCCCCCTGCTGAATCACTCCATCTGTCCGCTGGTTGAGTTCCCTTGGACCAGTTCCAAGAACTTGAGCACCTACAGTTCCTGGTTGTCCAAATTGCCTAAGAAGAGCCTGCATCATCTCCTCTTGTCGTTTCATCATCTGCTCCTTCATAGAATTCATCATCACCTGCATCTCGTCCCGAGTTATGTAGGTGGATGCATGATCCTCTCCAGCTCCAGAAGAGGCCGCTTGACTTCCTTCCTGATTGCTCCTTTCCGTTGCTTGCTTCCTTGTTGGTGGTCTAGCCATTGCTTTCTAGGATCCAAGTTTATAACTCCAAAATTCCTGAGTTCAATTCTCAGTGAAAGCACCAAAGTGTTAGCGCCAAAATTGATCATTGACACCCAAATCCAGTTGAAAGCACCAAATACCGGTCACAGCTCACAAACATAATGTGTGTAGAGAGTGATGAAGCAAAGAACAGTAAAAATTAAAATGAAAGCAGTAAAGAACAACGGATTTTATAGTGGTTCGGCTAACTCCGGCCTACGTCCACTCCAGAAGTTTCCTTTTTATTGATATTAGAATCAATTACGGTTACAAAATGGCAGAATAGCCACAGCCTTAGAAAATAGAAAGTAATAGAGCAGAAAGAAGATCCCTTTTCTGAACCCTCACATGCTGTATTTATAGGTAAATCCTGAGTTGTTGGGCTTTCTGAATGATCCGGGCCCAACAAGGCCTTCCATCAAGCCACACATACCTCCATAATGTCGAACCACATCGGCCTCACCACATTGCCGAGCCACACCGGCCTCACCACAATCCCGAGCCGTCTAACCAATGCCGATCGAGGTTCGATGCCGAGCGATGTCCAATGCCGAGCGAGGTTCGACGCCGAACGCCTTCCAATGCCGAGCAACTTCCAATGTCGAGCGAGGTACAATGCCGAGGGAGGTACAATGCCGAGCGATGTCCAATGCCGAGCGAGGTTCGATGCCAAACGACTTCCATGCCGAACGACATGACTTCCTGTAGCGACTTCCATGGTGCGACTTCCATGCCGAGCGACTTCCATGCCGAGCGACTTCCATGACGAGTGACTTCCAAACGTGCTGCGTTACCTATCCATCCAGTCGACTCAAACCTACCACATTCCATCCTTGATAACTGAGGAATTGACTTAGTTAAATTCGCCTGCCTACAACCTTGCCAAAAGGCGGGTTAACAAAAAAGTACTATATTTTTTCAAAAATATTTTATATCTCTAAAAACCGATTTCACCATAAGTCATATCCATCCATCTCTTTAAAGAAAACTTTGTTAATGCATACAAATAATATAATATATATTTCCTTTGGAAAAATTATTTTCAATCCCACAATATCAAATTCCAAAAATTAATTTTCCTAGCTTTATAAAAACCCTTTAAGATCGTCATCCTCATTAACCTATTTGCTGAAAATTTTGCCTCTTGAAAACTTTTCTTCGTTAAGTATTTGTTGTTCATATAATAACTTTTCAAAATCTATATATACTCAAACAAATGAATATCATTTTATTTCAAAATTTACTTTAGGTTAAAACTTACATATAAATCTTCATACTACAAGCACTATATTACCATCATGTTCACAACATTCATCCAAGTCATACACAAGCATCCAAAATATCACACACATTGCACTTCATCACATACTAATAATTTACATACTCACAAATATTAAAAATATAACGTCATTTCCTTGCCATGAATTTTGGCGACTCGCTTCGTCGATTGGTTGTAGTGTTGATGGTGTAATCAACATTGCTTCGCTATCGATTTCAACTGTCCACTAATGCTCGATGGCTGTAACTGTTGTTTAAAATATCCAAACTTATGAAAATAACTTTATCATTTTCAAAACAATTCTTTACTTCACCAAATAATATATACATATTCAGACCAAAATACTTTATAACATTTCTTAAAACATCATATAGTATAGTTTTCAAAATATAGTTTATAATAGTTCAAAAATATTGTTTTCCTTTCAAAACATTTTCCCCAAAAATATTATCTATAAATTTTCTCAAAATATTTACTTCTAAAATAATATTCAACTTATCTTAATACATTTTCTTTCCAAAATATTGTTTATAACAATTCCCATAATATCATACTTCTTTCCAAAGCAGTAGTTCTACCTTTTCCAAAACATTATACTCATTCCAAAACATTCTCCTTTCCGAAATATTATTTATAATATTCTTTAAAATATTATTTATAATAATCTTCAAAATATTATTTTCAAAATATAGGTTTTAATATTACTCGAAATATATTTCTCTTTTTAAAAATGTATTCTCTTTAAAACATTATGTTGAAATGTCTCATCTTGATGTTAAAGAATCCCTACCGATATGTTGGTCAGGCGCATCGACCAAAAATCTTGAAACACTCAAAGGACACATTAACACAAAATAAATTCAAAATATTTTTTAAAATATTTACATTTATATACTATATTAAACTTGCTTTTATGAAACAATTACTAGTTTGTATGAAATTATTTTCTAATACCATACACACACGCACTCTTTAACCACAAAGCTTTTTTAATTAAAACATATGCTTACTTGTATTAAAACATCTACAAATGATCTTTGTAACTACATTGAAATAATAAATTACTTACATCGATCCAAACATCACTCATCACCACTTATGCACACATCAAGCAACCACCAATTTAATTCCATCTCAACACATTTTAATTAATTATATATGTGTAATTATTATTGTATTTTATAAGAAAAGAAGTTCCTCGCTATCCCTTGTAGTAACTTCAATGTCGAAGACACCATAAGGTTCGAATATCAAGACATGAGTGGGTTTCTAAATTTTAAGTGATAACTCCTAATCTACTCCACACTCAAGACTGATCCCGGCAATTCTTTCCAACTATTATTATAACAAAGCAAAAATCAATTGGAACAAACACGTATAAAAATCAACAACATAAAATGTTCCCTTTTACCTGAGACTCACAACCCTATAGGATAGCCCTTACAGGATCAAGTAAGAAATTAGAAAGAGAACATATAAATTAGACATGGTGAAAGGAAATATTATACTTCAACTTGAATCCCCAAGCATCTATACTAGTATATAGCAGCATGTAGCTTAGTAGTAAAGACGGTATATAGCAGTAGGTAGCTTAGGAGCCAAGACAGTCGAGATACAACAACTCTTGCATCAGACATTCACCCATATTAAATCCGCACAGGACAACCTTATTATTTCTAATTTATACAACTATAAGAATTGTAACTTACGACTAACACATAAAAACCTTGTCTTTGTAGCACAATCATATGAGAAACTTAATCAACCTATGTAATATTCACAAAATAAGCAGCGAAAATCATAAATGTACGTATGTGTATGAGGGGCTCATTTGTGATGGTAATCATGTGCAGTTCAAAATCCAAGAATAAATAACCTAGATAAACTAGCTTAATAAGGATGCTAATGTTAGATCCTGCCTTTTTTAGTTTCAACGAGATAACTATACATTTCCATATATATACAATCATTATATGTGCAGGAATATATACAAGAAAATATGACGATTGGCATCACAATCGAGCTAAAATTGAAGAAAACAAATAGAGTCTGCCTATTATTTATGTTATCTTACATTTTATGTAAAATCTTCGGTTTGATGATTACACATGCACACACAAATATATTTCAAAAACTATCTTTGATATAGAACTATTTTATAATAAATATTTATTCAAAAAAAATAGTTAAATTAAGAAAAATATATGATTTCAAAGAAAATGAACAAATTAGTTCATATTCAGACGTCTGGACATTTTGTTACAGACGTCTGTGTGCTTCCAAATAAAAAGAACATTTTTAGTTCATATTCATATGTCTAGATTTTTTATAACAGACATCTATATTGCCACTCAAACGTTTGATACAAAAATTCCGAACGTCTAGACCACTTATTTTTTTGTTCGTGTAGTTTCTGTAATTTTTTGCGCTTACTCAGACATCTGAGCACTTTTACTCAAACATCTGAACCTAACGAATAGAAACAACTCTTTATGGAAATTCTAATTTTGAAGGGTCGTCTTCATTCCCCAAAGTTTCAATTCTTCAAATGGTTGCAACTATTGATTTAGAACTTTCCAAATCTATAAATAAAGTTGGGATTTCACATTTTAATTAACCAATTCTTTCTATCATTCTAATCTATACGCACTTGTGATTTACAAATATTCTCAACAATTTCCTTCCTACAATTACACTTTCAAATCATCATCTCAAGGAGATTATAGGAAGGGTGTACTCAATAAACTTATATGTGTTATCTAGAACACAATCAGTCAAGAATCTTACTAACATTTGTAGTCGAAGTCCCTTTGAAGTTTTTCAAGCATGAAGTCCTATCCGGCAGCTTAGGAGGTTTGTAAAACCTATTTCTCCAAGTTAAGTGATGATATAGTTTTAAATCCAAAAGGAGTCTGGGACTGGACGTAGAACATGAAATTTGAACTAGTATAAAAATCACTGGTGTACTTTACTTATTGCATTTTTTATACTATCAGTTTGATATAAGTTTTTATTTAGTAGATATAATCATGTTACTCGATCCACATAGACCGTCAACTTTCTAAGAAAAATGCTTTTGCAATTCTGAAAAAGTTATCGTGCTATTCTAAAAATGTTGTCGTGTTATCCAAATAACGACATTCATAATTCACAAGCAATTGTAGATGTGATACCTCAGAAAATCGGTAAATATTTTAGTTAAATATTAGTAATATGATCATATGAAAATAACTAGAATTAATAAATTAATTAAATAAATAAATTATAAGGAGGGGCAAAATGGTCATTTTTCAAATGTTGGAATTTGATGATGAAAACTAGCCATGGAGACCATCTCATTTTTTGATTCGCGTAGTATATTAGTTTGTCTCATTTGGAAGTCATATGAAGGAGATACGAACGAAATAAGTTTTGGAGCTAAGTGGGCTTTGGGCTTACGTATTTAAATTTGAAAACAAGCATATAAAGTTTCCCTCCAACTGCTTAAGAAACTTAAAGTACATATAGTTATTCTCCAGAATCTAACAACCGACACTTCTTCTCATATCTTCTTCCACTCAACCCACCTAGAACCAAATTCAAGTTTCTTGCTCAAATCTCCACGAAATCAAACAAAACCAGAAGCGTTACGAAACTAGCAGATGGGGCTATGACCTAACAATGATTTGGAGGTGGAAACTCAAAGATAGGTGGTGAAGCAACTCCGAACTGCGAGGACAGAGATGAAATTCATATACAAGTTCTTCTTTCTATGTTAATATTTAAGATGAAATATCTCCTTCGTTTCTTTATGAAAATTCATGAAATTGGCAGAAAATCAAAGCTACTAGAAAGGGCTATAAATATGGAGTAATTGGAAGGTGAAATCCTAGAGTATGGGAGCGCAGCAGGCCTGGACAGTGGAGGAAAGTGATTAATTTCCATGTAATTTTTTTAGAATTCAACGTTCAACTTCAAAGTGATACATCTCCTTTGTTTCTTGAAGGAATTCAACTATCCACTTATCGAAACTATCATATGGACAAGGACTATGATCTGGAAAAGAGTAAGATGAAAAATGAAGGTCTTTAGCAGAAAATAGATAGAATAGCGAAGGCAGGAAGCAACCTTGGACTTTTAGTGAGCGATCTATACTTTATCCTTCGTATAATGTAATCTTAACATTAAAGATAATCTCTATACCATATTTAGTCTATTAACTCATATGTATACACATAATCTTGAATTAATTATAGTTTGGGAGGGACATGGGTTAATATTAAGGATTAGAACTAGGTTTAAGTAAATTCTAGATATCTAAAATATAATTCACGATTCCATGAAATAACTGATGAAATTCGATTTAGGAATCCGACACTAAGGTCAAAGAACATCTTTGATGAATAAGAAAAGTGGTGGAGGCCGGAATCGAAAACAACATCGAAAAACATAAAAATAAACTCTGAAACCTGCAATTGAAACATATACCGGTGGCCATTTCCAATGCATCGGTGAATGTTAATATTGTCTGTATGAACCTCGACTAAATAGCCTGTTTACACCAAAGTTGGCATAAACACCCAATAGACTATATGCATAGAAATAAATAAAGAAATCAAAATTAAAACAAAGGAAATAAATAGAAAATAAGAAAAAACAATGACAAACAGATTTATAGTAGTTCGGCGTTGAATTCCTACATCCACTTTGATAAAATAGCTTTATTAATCACTTGAATTTCTGAGTATAAGAGGGGTCAGATCGGAGTCTGTAAATAATGGAGTACAAGAAAAATAATAGCGTAAAGATCACTAAAATGAACAATAAACCCTGTATTTACAGTGGTAGACGACCGAATATCTTCCTGAAAATTCACCGGCAGAATCTTCGAATGTAGACGAGGTCACCCAAAAAATTTTGAGGCCTAATTCCCAAAGGAGAGTGATCGGGACAGATCAGTCTAGATGAACACTAAGAGTCATGCGATCAGTAGTGTGAGTCCCCCTCCATGCTAACTTCATATTTTCAAAGTTGTTTGCATAGTTGTCTTCATGTTTTTAGAGATATTGATCGATTTCCATTGAGTTGAAATGCTGATTCACGCTATTCATAACCATGGTGATCCGATCTGATCCCCTTCCTAAGGGAAGGGATATGTACCCATCCCTCACCTAGGGAGGGCACTAATCTATACTTAGAATGTTCTGTAGAGTCTATCTCTTGGTTTCACTTGATCGTTACTTCATATTATTGTATGTTTTGATCTTTGGACTCTACGATCACCTTTCTGAACTGCTTTCCTTATCTATCATCGAGTCTAACTTGTCTAATCATTCTAAATATAGCGGGGTCAAAAGACCGGATAACACTTGCCCCCTAAATTACGTCTTGTTTCGAACATGACATGCTTTGAATCAAAACAAGTTAGAGTCGCCGTCAAGGATTCCATTCAGTTTCCCAAACAATCGTTACCCTTCCGTTGAATTTTCTTTCCGAAGAGTCTATCTCTCTCTATTTGTTGCAATGCTTGGTCGATATTAATCAGTATAAATCTGGAGTGCAACCCCAGTCTTTGTCTATGCTCGGTTCCATTGAGCCTGCTGATCAAGTTAGTAGGCCTTGGCTATCTATAGTGACATCTTTTCTTTAAAATCCAGGTAATAATTCAATCTCCGTCGATTCAAGAAATTGAATGTTGTGTACACACGTGCATGTTCATTCATGTACACACTTTTGTCATGGCTCCCGATCACGTTTACACATTCATGGGTCGCTGCCGATATCGTGTAGTCGAACTAAAAGAGCATTGCAATATTCTATTTACTTTTCTTCTCTCTCTATTTTTATTTGGTAAGGGATCAGTATAATTCCGCTAGGTGGGGGATCGTACCCGATCCTTCTACCTACGCAGAGTTAGCCAATTTTAGGCTTCAAGAGAAGCGGGTTGTCTACACTATCACATGCTTGAGTATATAAGCTATGGACTTTGCTTATATTTATTTACTTGCTTCATTTTTTCTACCACCGAACCGAACCCTTACTTCCCTTCAGAACCGCCATTAACAAATCTTGATCTTGAGAAACCTATCGATCCATTCAATTCTATAGTCGATCCAATTTTCCACCTAACCAGAAACCTTCACTACTACTCCAAATCGTTTCCACTTACGATCTCGCCAATTTAATCCCAGATCCAAGCTTGAACCCGCATCGACCTCGTCCTCCTTGAGTTAACTGGACCCTTGAACTTGCGTTTGTATCTGATTTTACATATATATGTGGGTTTTTCGATCTTGTAGTACGCGATTTTGTGTTTTAGTGTGATGAGACGATGGGATTTAGTTGATGGTCATGGAGGATCGGAGCGATAATGATATAGGGAGACGTGAGATAGAGTGAGTATAGGGATCGGTTGTAATGTCACGGAGAGATTAGAGAGGTTGCGATGTATGAATCGGATAGAGGGATGGTTCTGCTAGTGGATCGGAGAAAATGATGATGGAATTGTAGATAATTGTAGGATCGGTCGTAGGAATGAGGAAGTGAATGTAGGGATCAGTGTTAGTATGTTGGAGATGAACTAAAGTGTGGGATCGATTGCATGGAGGGATCGGTTGGTGATCGGGATCGATTTAGGCGTATTGGAGTTTGAAAGTGCATAATCACACTGTCGCATAGGTGAGGGATCGGGGAAGATCCCTTTTCCTAGGAGGACTTAAGCGATTTTGGATTATTGAACTTGAACACTTGCATATGAGGCCACATGAATTCGAACTTGAACATGGACATTTGTCTTGAGCTTGAACATGGATTGCGTACGACCATGGACTCGATCATTTGGACTTGACCACATGGATATACATGCATGACCGAACCCGAACCCTTCATGAACATGCGAAAAAACTTGGACATTGACATTTGCATATCCAATATTAGACTTGAACTTCAATACTTGGACATGGATACTTGCGCATTTGGCCATATGAACGTACTTGGACATTTTGAACAAATACTTGAACTTGTAAATGAATACAAATGCCTGTATAAACTTGAATGCTCATACGTACTTGAATGTAAATATCGGACTCCAACATACTAATAACTAATCCCGGTGCTTAGATAAGATCCACAATCATTAACGTGAAAGCTAGTGCGGATGGTCAGCGATGACGGTCACTCCGGTCGAATCCCAGAGTCTTGTCACAGTCTTTGTTTTAGTTCTGAACTGTACATCAATGCACTACACAACACTACACCACACCACACTAGTTTACACTTTTAATGGGGGGAACAGGTTTATTTTCTCTAACAATGACTATCTGCTAAGTTTGATAGCTATGGGTTTTGGACGCTTGGAGCATTTAGCTGCTATGGGTACTGAACAAACTACTTCTCATGATAATCCCAAGGCTGAGTCAAGTACTACAACAATATCCGCTCGAAATTCTCCAGGCCACCAATTTGAACAGCCCAAAAGTTCTCAACAGGTGCAAAAAATTCCTTCGAACATAGAAGTAGAAATCAAGCCAGCTCCTGACACTTTAGAAGATGCTATATTTTTAAATGATCCGGAGGATTCGGTGGCTTCAAGGGTCGATGAGGCCTCTCTCCATAGACTATGTATTAAATACGAGATTCCATATGAGGATGTGTGAGTCCCGTCTCGTAACGATAGGGCTCACTTGCCCCCAAAGGGGTATACTACATGCAACAAGTTTATATGCTGGCAGGTTGCATTTCGCCTTTCAATCCATTCATTTGGAAAAATCCTACATTATTTAAGATTGACGCCGGGCCGCCGACTCAGCTGTATCCGAATAGCTGCACGTTTCTGCATTGCACGTATATGATATTTCTAAAATTCTTATATTGTGAGCCAACTCTAGAAGATATCAGATTCATTTACAATCTCAAACGGCGAAAGGGAAGCCTCTCGTACACTTTCCTCGAGTCAGTCACAAACTGCCAGGTTGTAACTGGTGCTTGGAACAAACGAGCGTTTCTGAATGAATGGTTTTATGTGCGATGCCCACCCGGTTGTGTAGGACAGTGGCTGGAAGGTCGTAAGTGTCACTTCAAACTTAACTTTAAGTGCTTTTATTCAAGTCGTATCCTAAACTAAGCAGTTTTTTATTGAACATTACAGGTAGCCATCCGTGTCCCATCGGCAACATGTATTCAAAGGCAGTTTCAATGCTAAAAAATATACCGGTGGCAGATAGGGACATTAGATCTCTTCTTACCGATGAGCACCTTTTTGTCTTCAGCTTACTAGAAAAAGGCCATAGCACGAGACTACCAAGAAAAACTGAGGAGAAAGTTGTAGAAAGAAGAGACACCATTGTGTAGGTAGGTACGAAGTTGATCTCGTCGTGCCCTCGGTTGAAGTAACTCAGGATGTAGCCGAGGAAGGCAAGGTAAGGGGCGATGCTAATGAGCCCAGTCATGACGATGTGAGCTCAAGTCATGAGCCTGCGATCAGATCCTCCCAAGGCCCACAACTCCCTGCCTCAAAGAAGAGAGGAAGAAAAAGGCTCGTTTATAAGCTTCACAGAGGGCAAGTCTTCAAGAAATCCAAGTCAACCTCTGCCGCTACGGATCAATCTAGCTCTCTGCCTCCAAAAAATTTATTTGAGGGGCTGTCGGACATCCTAATTCCAGATGACATTAGGAATTGTGATTTCACCACTTTAAGCCTCGGGGCTCCAAATCTCCTATTCGATTTGGCATTGACGTTCCTCTAACTAGCATGGGAGAGATTACTCCAGCTAGTAAAGCTCCAGTAACTGGTTCGTCCAGGGGACACTAGGACACTCACGATCACGTGCACTTCACCGCATGACACTTTTCTAACTTTAACTCCATTAATTCTTATACACTTTCATTTTATTTGAAGGCTCGATGGGATGCCCCCGTAACTATGATTGCTTGAAGAGATCAGCATACTCCCAGCCAACTTATTTTTTGCGCAGTCAAGGTCCGGACCCTAGTCGAGGTAGAGAATATCATAGTAGTAGCAAGTCGATGCCTCATGCTCCCACTTCGGCTACTATGCCTGAGCAACATTCGAGTTCTTCCAGCATCCGTCGATCTTCGGAGCGCCAGTCTGGCGCAGAAGGTATTGATACTTCATCCCGCAAGCATGACAAATGGGCCCTCTCAGCCCTAACTACTGTCAATGCCACTACTATTGAGAAGATGGTCAAGCTCAAGGCCACATTTCCTAAGTTATGTTTTGATGAGTTCATGTTCATTTCTCCTATGCATCTGATACCTCTAGAGGCCAAGGACATAGTGCTCTGTTATGTTAATGATGTCTATGTCCAGCACAATACAACTCTCCCTATGGCTGAGAGAATTTCTAAGGTGTCGATGGAAAGAAGATATGAAATCGATCGCTTAACTCTTGAGGCGATCCATGATAAAGACATCATTAAGCATTTGGACAAGAAAGTCAAGCAGTTGGTTACAAAGCTAGCCGATGCTGATAAAAAAGCCCGCAAGTCTTTTAAAGCCATCGAGCGTTTAATGAAAGTGCACTAAGCTGAAGTAGACACTGTCATTTGTCGTAGTGGAACTTTAGCCCTTGAAAAAGGCGTCTTATTGATGGAGAAGGATGTGTTGAAAAAAGACAATGATGCCTTAGCCCTTCGTATTAAATAGCTTGAGAAGGAAAAGAAAAGGAAACCTAAGGCTTAGCTGGGGTCCCAACAATATTGTGAGGAGATCGTCGAGGCTTGTGGAACTAAAATAGAGGCTGACAGACAACTTATGTAGATAGAGGCCCTTAAGGAAGAGGTTAGGGAGGCTGGTCGAACAGAGATAAAGGACGAGTTTGATCCGTTGTTGATATATTACAATGCATGCATCCTCAAGAATCGTAACCTCTGATTCCTTGGAGAGTGGTATCTCGAGTCGCTTGTCGAAGCCTAGTACCATATTGTAGATCTAAAGAAGAAGTCCCTCGGTGGTGCTGAAGTGGATGAAGAGCAGCTCATGAATGAAATCTTGTGCAATAAAGAGCTCGATGAACTCAAGGTTGTTCGACTCAGTTTATTCTGTGATCCAACGACTACCGAAAAGGGAAAAGATGGTGGTGAAGCGTCAGGATCTGGTTCCTAAGATCCTCCTACCATACAAGCAAATGGTGCTTCAATTTCTCATGCCCCGAAAAAGGATGCAGGCTACGATCCAGATCAGCTAGGAATGCACAAATCTTTTGGGCTATCTTCGATTTTGGAAGGTGGCACTCCAGCTACGACCGAAGGCCAATCTAGTGAGGGTATATCTCTAACTTCTCCGATGTTCAAGAAGATTTACATCTCACGTCCAATAGTCATGGGCTTACCCATTGATATTCATGAAATTGCAGGTCCGTCTGCATCTGTCCATGCTCTTGATTATGATGTTATCTTGGGACAGCAGGCGCTAACCATGAGGTCCGCTACGGCCGTCACTGTACAGATGGCTCCTACCGATCAACCTGCTGAGACTCCCGGACCGAATGCTAAAGTCATAGGGGCTTTGAATGAAGAAAAGACTAATGATCCGTAGGGCCAGGATGAAACAGAGGACGTCGTAGTGACTCATGCACCTGAACACACTGGTAAACTTAGCATGAAGGAGCATATTGAAAAGGAGGAGATGGATTTGCAAGCCAAGAAGAAGAGTGCTGAATTGGATATTACTCCGCTCTATGTTATACTGCTAGGTGGTGTCACTCCGGAGGAGGTCGACCCTTCTGTATCCCATAGTGAGACTGCTTCTTCTCCTGTCTCTGAAAGCATTTCTCTTAAGGGCGGCAAGGGCAAAAGGGAGTCGAAAAGGAGAGGACGAGTGGTAGCTCTGGAGAATCCACCCCGTAGAACACCCCGAAGAAGCCTAAAAAAGATGAGAAATATCCATTGGATCGGCTTGGGTAGTGCATAACTAGGTAGCTAGGTTCTTTTTGTTGGTCGCAATTGTGCAGTTACGACCCCCACTTTTGCCTTTTAGTTTCCACAATAAACTTGTACTTAGTTTCCAAGTTTCAGTATGTGAATAAAAAATCTTTCGTTTCTGTTCATCTTTTGTATAGAATTTGTTTAAGTGTTCGAGCTGTTATGTTTTCTGTTTAATGTACTTGTAATTCATTGCTCATCTTTCAAGTTGCAATGTCTTTCAGTCACCTCTTGTTTCTGACGTCGATCCGACAAATCCATCTCAAGACCTCCTCTCGGTTGTGGCTTTAAGTCGTATCAAACACTATGTGCGAACCATAGTGTAACGCTGTCGTGTTCAGCGGTTAAGTAATTATACTCCTGCCCCCAGTCTTGGGTTGGCAGAGTTAGTTCATGGATGGTCGGGTCCCGTCCATGATGAGTTTATGCTCCTCTTTTCGGGTTCAGGCCAGAGTTGGAGAATGAATGGTCGAATCGCACTCATTCATTTTGTTTATATTCTTCTCTGCACTCTGGGGATCAGAGTTAGTCGATGGGCGGTCAGTCACACCCGTTTGATGTTCATAATCTAGCCCACACTCCGGGAACTAAAGTTGTTCTGGAAAATAGTCGAATCACATTTCCTTTGATTTATTCCCTTCCCCTTAAGTCTGGGACAAAAGTCGAAGAGTGGTAAGCCATATCATGACCATTTCACTATACATTCTTCCCATTGAATCGGGAGACGAAGTTAGTTAATGGATGGTCGAGTCACACCCATTCTCTATTTTATACTTAGTCCATCGGATTGCAGGCGAGAGTTAATGGATGAACGGTCGAGTCACGTTCATTTTGTTTAATTCGTTTATGGACCCGAGTACTTGGTTGGCACCAAACCTCAGGCACTTGACGGTTTATATTAGGCATATGTAGACGTAATTTGGTCGTATATCACAACTATTATATTATGCACAAACGATTCACAAATATGGAGCAAACTTCAGATTTTATTGCAAACTAAAAAAGAAGCGACAGAGTTTATCTTATTACATGGCTTTGAATTCAAATGCAAAAGAAAATTCTAAATAAAATACAATGAATGAAATAAAACTAAGTGAAATATCATTGTAAATGCTCACTATTCCACGCTCTAGAGAGTGTGATGCCATCGACAATCACTAGCTTGAAAGTTCCATCTCCAAGCTTCTGATTGATGATATATGGTCCTTCCTACCTCGAATCCCTGTTTGCGGGGCTAGGAAAGTTCCATTTTAGGACACGATCACCAATTTTAAAGGTCCTACATCGGATTTTAACATTGAAATACCGGGCAACTCAGTGTCGGTGTGCAGCCGCCCTCAAGTCAACTTCTTCGCGCTTCTCATCAACCATGTCTAGAGATTCCAAAAGGAGATCTCTGTTAGTTCTAGGGTCATGGTAACTCAATCAATGAGAAAGGACTTCAAGTTCTATGGGAATCATGGCTTAGGAGCCATAAGCAAGGGAGAATGGAGCGTGGCTAGTCGTAGACTTGTGGGTGGTTTTGTATGCCCAAAATGCTGACGAGATTTCATCAACCTACTTGCCTCTAGCCTTTTCCAAACGCTTCTTTAGAATGGACTTTATAATTTTATTAACAGCTTCGACCCATCCATTAGCTTGGGAGTGAGAAACTGGCACAAATGTTTTCTCAATATGATGCCGATGATAGAAGTCTTTGAATTCAACACTATCAAATTGGGTCCCATTGTCAGTCACGATTGCTCGGGGGAGACCAAAATGACAGATGATGTTTCAAACCACAAAGTTGATTACTTTAGTCATTGTGATTATGGCCAAAGGCTCAGCTTCAGCCTATTTAGTGAAGTAATCGACTACAATAATGGCGTACTATGCGCCACCTTTGAAAATCGGCAAGGAGCCGATGATGTCAATACCCTAAGTAGCAAATGGTCATGGACTGACTACCTGAGTGGTTTCCAACGGTGGGGCTCTCGGAATCTTTGCAAGCATCTGGCACTTGTCGCATCGTCTAGCATAATCAGTTGCATCTCGATTGACAGTTGGGAAGAAATAATCAGAGCGGAGTATCTTCTTCGTCAGGGTTTGCCCTCCAATGTGATCGCCATATTCTCCTTCATGGTGCTTGAATTCATCATTGGCGATACAACGAAGCAGAGGGATGGAGAAACACTTCTTGTATATGACTCCTTGAAGGATGTATCATGAAACTTTACAAAGGATATTTCGTTTTTTGTTCCTACATTCGGGAAGGATCCCCTTTGCAAATAGTCTTTAATCGGAGTCATCCACAACTCCTTCTCGTACTCCGTCTCTAAGACCCGATCAATCTCCATTTGCTCAATGCTCGTAGTGTTAAGTACTTCAACTGGGACCAAGCCCATTTGTTATGCATCCTCGGAACTGGCATCTTGGCAAATGAGTCGGCTTTCTCATTTTGTTCTCTGGGGATGTGTGTAATGGTGTAATGCTAAAAATCGATTAGCAGCTCTTGGACCTGGTTGAGGTAAGGAGCAATTCACGCTCTTTTGGTCTGATATTCTTCCCTGACTTGGTTTACTATTAACTGGGAATCATAGAAAATTTGCAAAGATTTTACTCCCAGCTCTCTAGCCAGTTTAAGCCCAACGATCAAGGCTTCATATTCAGCTTTGTTATTCGTTGCAAAGAAGTCAAGTTTCAGGGCGTAGCAGATCGACCATTCCTCAAGTGTTACTAACATTACTCCGATGCCAAAACACCAATCATTGGATGCTTCATCTGTATACATCTTCCATTAGATGATAGGTCCTCCATTACTCTCCAGAGAGTCGTCCTATGCAATGAATACAGTAATGAAATTTGCCAGTGCTTGTCCCCATATGGTTCTTTGAGGGAGATAAGTGATATCGAACTGGCTCAATAGCCTTCCAGACGTCTCAGGTCACTGTAAGACCTGTTGTAATGGCTGGTCGGTAAAGATATTGATGGGGTGAGCTTGGAAATAAGGACGGAGTTTCCTTGACACAATCAATAGTCAGTACGCGAGCTTTTCCAATTTTAGATAGGTCCTTTCAGCATCTGTGAATCGCTTGCTAACATAATACACAAGCCTTTGGATTCGATTCTCTTCGTGCAGCAGTGCGACACTTATGGCATGTACCGACATTGCTAAATCGATGTACAAGTCTTCATGATCTAGTGACTTAGACAAGATATAAGGTTTCTCTAAGTGATGTACCAGAGCTTGATATGCATCAATACAATCCTTCGTCCATTCAAAGTTCCTCTTCCCTCTCTTGATCAAGTTGAAAAAAGGGATGCACTTATCGGTGGCCCTGGAGATGAATTAACTAAGGACAGCAACCTTCCCATTTAGGCTCTGCACCTTTTTTAATTCTCTTTGGTACTTGAATATCTATGATTGCTTGAATCTTCTCGGGATTGGCTTTAATTCCATGAGAGTTAACGATGAAACCCTAGAATTTCCCTGATGCAACGCCGAAAGAGCATTTCAAGGGATTGAATTCATTTCATATTTTCGGAGAACACTGAACATCTCCGCCAAGTCATTGATGAGGTCATTTGTTCGCCGTGACTTTACAAGCCTATCAACCACATATACTTTCATTGATCGCCCGATCTGGTCTTTAAACATCCGGTTGTCCAGTCGTTGGTAAGTAGCACCAGTGTTCTTTAGTCCAAATGGCATTATAATCCCAAGTTGGTAATAAAGCTGGTGTGTTCTTATTCTTGGACGTGCATCATGATCTAATTGTATCTAGAGTATGCGTCCATGAATAAAAGAAGTTACGGTCTAGTGGTTGAGTCTACCAGTTGGCCGATCCTCGGAAGCGGAAAGTTGTCTTTCAGGCATGCCTTGTTTATGTCCGAGTAGATGACGCATGTCCTCCACTTTCCATTAGCTTTTCTCACAAGAACTGGATTGGTTACCCATTTCGAGTAGAGGGCGTCATGGATAAGCCCATTTTTCTTGAGTTTATCCACCTCCTCTTTAAGTGCAACAAATCCCTCCAGATCCATGCTGCGTCATTTTTGTTTCACCGGGACCTACCTTTGGTCGATATTCAATGCATGGCTCGTGATAGTCGGTGAGATCCACACATGTCAGAATGGTTCCAAGCAAACACATCAAGATTCGCTCGGAGAAAACCACCTAATTCCTTCACCATGTTTGCACTAAGCTCTTATCCGATCTTCAAGGCCCGTGATGGGTCGTCGTGGCTGACCATGATGTCGATTATTAGCTCGGCGAGTGCAGCCTTCATTTTTTTGGGCTCCTCTTCTTCATCTCTCAGATCTATATCTTTATAGAACTGACTTTGATGCCCAAGCCAAGGCTCGGAAGCTAATTGCTAAGTTTCATTAGTTTTGATGTAGACCATATCCTCTCCTTTCTCCTTTCGTTGAGCGTCTCTCAACTCAGCCACATAGCAGGCACGCCAGTCGCCAAATCTCTATGGATAATTCCACGCTATTCACTGTCAGTAATTTGAGTGTCAGACACCAAAGGGCGATAGTAGCTGCCTTGAATTCAACAAGGGCCGGTCGGCCTAAAAAATCATTGTACGAAGAGTTCACATCCATCACAACAAACGACAACACTCGCACTCTTCTTCGGTTGTCATCTCCTAATTCCACTGGTAGCTCGACATTGCCTACCACTTCAGTTGCGATACCATTAGAGACATAAATATGGGCTTTGGATGATTTCAGATCTTCGGCTTCTAGTAACATCTGGTCATATCTGTGTAGTTAATGCTCCGCTATTACCCCGCTATATCTCATAGCGGATTTCTACCGCTGCGATTTTTCCATATAGCCCCAAAATATAGCCTTTCCGCTTTAATCCCTGCTATTTCCGCTATATTCCGTTATTCCCGCTATATTCCACTATTTCCGCTATATCTTCTTTAATAAAATGAATTGAAAAATTGCATTTATACATTATAAAAATTATGAAACTAATTTATTTGATTTAATTTTTAATATATTTTCAAAAATGAAAATACTCTATATGTTATATAATAGTTTTACGTTTATTTAAAGTATATTCACACATGTTTTTATTTAAAATTATTTATGTATTAATTATAATTCAATTGAATGATAATTTTTCATTTAATTACCATTTTTATATTTGTAAAAACATTAAGTACGAGTTTTATATGCTATTTTAGAGCCATCCGCTATATCCTGCTACATCCTCGCTGTATCCCTGCTATGACTTTTTGCACCTCCACCGCTTTGAATCTACCGAGCGCTTTAACTGCACAGGATCATATGTCTTCTTGAAAATGATATTAACAGAACTTCCACAATCAATAAGAATCTTTCTCACCAAGGCAGGGCCGATCATAGCCGAAATCAACATTGGGTCTATAGTAGGGGCCTTGTAACATCCCGCTTCCGGAGGCCCAAAACTAACTACTACGGATGCTGCAGTCATCCATAGGTGTTATTTCTGAGTGATCGAAATCGGAATCCTGAAACTATTGGCAACACAGAGGCACAAGAATATGAAAATTTTAAACTTCAACAAAACAGAATTTCTCTGTTAGCACCAAAATTGGTCACTAACCTCGTAGAAGAAGATTGTGAAGAGATATAAGTGATGAAATCAAATTAAACAGAGAAGGCAGTGCTAATCTAAATACAGAAAGTAAGAACACCAAATTTATAGTGGTTCAGCGTAATTGCCTACGTCCACTTTGAGATTAAACTTTATTGATCTTCTTTATAGTCGATTACAAATACAATTCGTGAATCAAATGCTTGAATGAAGTTGTTAAGTAGAGAAGATGAGTCTTGAAAATGGCAGAGTCTCCCCCATGTTTTCTCTCCAAAAAAGCCCCCATTTCACTGTGACCCTGCCCCTCTATTTATAGGCAAAAGTGGGCTGGATTACCCAAGTGGGCTTGATAGCCGAACGCTCGAGCCCAGGCGCTGCATGCCGAACCAGGTACGCCGAACGCTTCCATGCCGAACGGTCCTTCCATGCCGAACGGTGCTTCTGATGTATGGGAAGTGTAGGATGGTTGCAGTGAAGCCGAGCGTATCTCTGTTCGAAGCTCTTGACCGAACAATGTATGTAGGTCGAATGATATCGTTACCTTGCGTAGTTGTGCATACTGAATGCCTTCTGAATGCCGAACGCTCTAGTTGCCGAGTTATCCTATCGCCGAGTCCTACTGACGCCGAGTGCCTCTGGATGCCGAGTACTCCGGATGCCGAGTACTCCGGATGCCGAGTACCATGGGATGCCGAACACTAGTTGACGCTGAGCATAGGTTGTTGCCGAGTACTACGCCGAGTTATCTCGATGCCGAGTGCTCTTGGATGCCGAGTACTCCGGATGCCGAGCAGTCTCGTATGCCGTGCAATCTTGATGCCGAGCGTTGGTTGATGTTGAGTGTCAGTTGACGTCGAACACAGCTGAGTACTACGCCGAACACTCCTGGACGCCGGACACTATGGATGCCGAGTACTACGCCGAGTACTCATGGATGACAGTTGCTTCGCCGAACACTCCTGGATGCCGGACACTCTCTGATGCCGAGCACTTATTGCCGAGTACTAGTTGCCTGGTCAAATCCCCAGGAAACACTTGCCCCCCAAAGTGTATTGCGTGGCCGAACGTGATGCGCTTTGAATCTGGTATAATCTACCTCGGAGGTACCTCTTCAAGAATGTTAGCGAAGGAGGTGCGAGACGAACAAGGTTGGGATGCCGAACGATACGTTCGAAGCCGAGCGTACCTCGTGCGCCGAACGCTCAGGTATTGACCGGTTCTACCGGGTATAGCCTCTTCGTCTTCTACCTCCCTCTATATAACCAGGCGCCCTTCCACCATTTTCTTTTACGTCTTCTTTATTATCACTCTTAGAGATTTGCAATCCTATCTGATATAAAGCCTATATAATCCATTCTCAACTTCAATCGTCGAATTAGGTATCCTTCCTCTAACAATTGCACTACTTCCATTTTAGGTTCATCTTATGGAAACAGAGTATTTCCTTTAGTTGTAAACGCGTGGCTAGTGGGAGTGGTTCGCTCGTTTTGAGTTGTCTAGTTGGGGCTAGCTCCTCCGTGCCGAACGATAGAAAGGTAGATGGGGTGTTGGACGGCATAGTCTTTGCCGGGCGATCCGTCTCTGTCGTTCGGCGTGGATGGAGAAGGTGTAGGGAGGAGTTGAAATCGTGGTGGAGCACCACTTTTAGCCGGACGATAACCCAAACCGAACAGTCTTGAATGCTGAACGATATCAATGCTGAACAATTACTAAAATGTAGAGCAATAACTTAGCCGAACGATGACTTTAGCCGATCAATACAATTGATACGCCGAACATTGACTTTAGCCGAACAACACAACTGACATGCTGAACGATGGCCTTAGCCGAACAATACAACTGACACGCCGAACATTGACTTTAGCCGAACAACACAATTGACATGCCAAACACTGACTTTAGCCGAACAGTACAACTGACATGCCGAACGATGACCTTAGCCGAACAATACAATTGACACGCCGAACATTGACTTTAGCCGAACAACACAATTGACATGCCGAACACTGACTTTAGCCGAACAACACTTAGGTCGAACCAGTACCTTAGTCAAACAAAGCAATTGTCGGACAATTATTGGACCGGATAATGCCTTTAGCCGGACAATACAAATGCCGAACAACATTAAAAATGCCGAACAGTATAAATGTCTAACTACACTTAAGCCGGTTACTTTAGAAATCATCTGTCTTTTGAATCTGGAACTGTAATCACCTCAAGGCGGGCTTTTTGAGACGGTCAGCGACGACGGTCTTCGAAGGCGATGATCCGAAGCTAATTATTATATCTTTTAAAACATTCTTATTGTCTGTACACAATTGCCTGCACTAGTTCACACACCACGTGGGGGGGGGGAAACTCGTGTTGCTAATTCTAACGTTCAACGTTTTTCAAGTATAGCTTTCTCAAGCATTTAGCCAGGTTCATTATTTATTCGGGATGTCGAGAAAATCTAGTTCTGCCACCATATCTGACAGACCTGGGCCGTCAGCAAGGCAAGGAGCCGCTGATTCTTCTAACCCGTCAATTTCTCCCGCTCATAACTTGGCGCCTGACGCTCTGGAGGCAACCATCTTACTAGACAATCCGATCGATTCTCAAGCTTCGAAGATCAACGAAGCTGCTCTGAGGCGGATATGCTCTATTCACGGGATTCCTTTTGCCGACGTGTTAGTCCCTTCGAGACACGATCGCCCTCATCTGCCCCTAGTCGGGTACACTACCTGCAACAAGTTCATGTGTTGGATGGGCAGCGTGCCTCCCTTCAACTTATTTCTCCGGGACGTTCTGCAGTACATAGACATGGCTCCATCGCAACTGCACTCGAACGGTCATGCATTTCTGTATGGGACTTACTTACTCTTCATGGCCGTCTTCTCCAGACCTCCAACTCCCGGTGATATCCGATATATTTATATGTTCAAGAGACGGAAAGATAGCCCTTCCTTTATGTTCCTCGAGCCATACCACAAGTGCCAGATCTTGACAGGGGCCTGTAGCAAATTCGCCCTGTACAAACAGGAATGGTTCTATGTGCGCTGCCCTTCTGGTTTCGCTAGGAGATGGGTTGAAGGCAGTAAGTCTCTCTGCTGAATCGTTATTCATATTTAATTGGAGTCATGCTTTTCCTAACTCTTCATTTCATCTTTTCAGGTGTCAACCCGCGTCCGGAAGGCCGGGGATATTCGGAGGCTGTTGAAGCCATTAGAGCTCTTCCTGTTGAGGATCGAGACATCCGGACTATCATTTCAAATGAATCGCTGTCGGGGTTCGGCTTGCTAGCCCCTGGTCGTCGGATCAGCCTTCCAGAAGGTGTTACAATTCCTAAACCTCCATCTGGTAAAGGGAAAAAACTTGCCGGACCGTCATCGCGTCGCGCTCCCGACATGCACGAAGAAGGCGAGCGCAAAGAGGATGATGCCCCCGAAACTCAGGGCGAGAACGTGGGTCCCGCTTGGAATCCGGCAATCGAAGTTCAGGATATTGAGACATCATCCTCCCCTTCGAAGGGAAAGAAGAAGTTGAAATACACGGTTCAAAAGGAGAAAGTTGGTGGCACCTCAAAAATTATGCCTACCCCTCCTGAGAAAGAGGCTTCTTCGCAGCATCTGGAAAGTTCCTTGAGAGGCCTATCGAACCTTTCTATTCCCGAAGACATACTTAATTACGGGTTCGATGATCCTGAAGCTCTCAAATTCTCTTCGCCCGCTAGAGGCAATGTAGGAGTTCAACTCCCGGCTCAAGGAGACAATACTCCGATTAGCAAAGATAAACGAACGGGTCCGTCGGGGGGAACACTAGGACACACACGCACATGCGCATTCCATAATATACTTCAAGTCTTTTTAATTCGTGAATTCTCCTTAACTCGTTGTTATCTCCCT
This sequence comes from Allium fistulosum, assembly GCA_030737815.1. Classification (NCBI taxonomy): domain Eukaryota; kingdom Viridiplantae; phylum Streptophyta; class Magnoliopsida; order Asparagales; family Amaryllidaceae; genus Allium; species Allium fistulosum. The sequence continues at coordinate 704,821,261 of CM060903.1, read as the reverse complement.
TCTTTGCAGGTGATATGGGCCGCTCACACGGACTTGATCGCCTTCAGGGGTCTTCTATATTCCATCACTCCGGACGGGATTCCAGTTCAGGCAGACGCCGGGACCGAGGTGATTATGAAGATAGGGACAATCGTCCGCGCGAGTCGTCTCACCGCAAGAAAGCACACTATCAATCTTCCCAGTCCCGCGATCTTCCTCCTACAACTGAGCCGGATAAAGAGAAGTCTTTGCAGAAGGGTTATCAGTCTGATGCTGCTCGAGAACAACATTCCAGTTCATCGAGTACGAGGCAAGTTCGAGAGCAACGTAAAAGAACGGAATTCTCTAAGCCTCCTCCTCCTATTCCTGCCGTGGACCCAACTGTTGCGGAAAAGATGGTAGACCTTAAGGCCAAGTTTCCGAAAATCTGTTTTGACGGTTTGAAATTCCTCCCGGCCATCCATCACATTCCTGGGCACGTGAAGCAAAGTGCCATTGCCTGCAACAATGACGTCTATGTTCAACATGACGCATTCATGCACTTGGTGGAGAAGATCTCGGAAGTATCTGTCGAGCGTCAACACGAGATTGACCGTCTGAATCTGGAGGCTGACAGCGATAAGAAAATCATCAAACTCCAAGACGAAGAGCTCGCTTCGTATAAGTCAAAGCTAGAAGCCGCTGAACAAGGTGCGAAAGATACTGCTGAGGCAGTTGCTCGCTTAGAGGTGGCTCACAAAAAGGAGCTTGACGAAGCAGTTCAGCGCAGCGGCGCCCTTGCCCTAGAAAAAGACTCTGTCCAAAAAGAAAGGGATGTGCTTGCTACTCAAGTCAAAGAGCTGAAAGAACAACTCTCCAAGGAGAAAGAAGACAAAATAGCTGCTCAGGAAGAATCGCAGCGATATTGTGATGAGATTGTTGCTACCCGACTCCTGAAGACAAAGCTCGACAAGGAACTTGCCGGGGTCGAGAAAATGAAGGATGAGGCCCGTGAGGAGGGCAAAAGAATGGCTGTGGAGGAGCTTGATTCTCGCCTTGAGGCGGCCGCAGAGGCCGGCAGGGAAGAGGTCAAGAGTATGTTTGACCCGCTGATTGCCGAGTACGGAGCTCGTGTCCTTATGCACCGCGACCTAACATTCTTGGGCGATGGCTACCACGAATCCCTGGCTGAGGCATGGGAAACTCTGATAAAGATCAAGAAAGTCGAGTCAGGCTCCGAAGAGATCGACGAGGATGCATTGGTGAAGGAGTTCCTGAGGGGGAATGAGCCATTGGATTTATCCGCAGCATTGGCTCTTTATGGCAAAGGCTCTTCCCCTTCGAAAGAGAAGAACGACGAGGCTGGCCCGTCAGAGGCCGACGCTACTACTCCTCACATCGCCGCTCCTTATGCTGCTCAATCGGCCGGTCGGTCGACGCTTGATCCATTCGAGCAGCATGCCAGTTATGATCCCGAAGATCCCGGGCTCGGCGTTCATGTGCTATCACCTATCCTGGAGGGTGAAACCCCGCGCGCCACCGATAGCCAACCGGATCCTGGTAGGAAATTCTTCTTTCTCTAGAATTCGAAGAGATCCCGTCATTTTTCAGCAATGGTCATTCGTTCTAATGCCCACTTCTTATATTTTCATGCAGGTTGTTCTGACGCCGAGCTAACTCCGAGGAGCGATGATGCCAAGGAGGAAGCAGGGAAAACAAGCGACGTTGCCCACGCAGGGGTAACTCCCGGTCCAGACGCTCAAGTGATCGGGGCGCTTGATGATGACAAACTTGATACTTCGTCTCCTGCCGAAGGAAGCGATGAAGTTAAAATCACTGGCGCCTCTGAACATACTTCAGAGACGAGCATGAAGGACCGTCTCGCCGACGAGGAGAAGAAAAAGGTCAAAGTCAAAGTTGAATCTGAAGTACTGGAACTCACTGACCCGCGGAACAGACCTTTGAAAATCATTCTCCCGGGCAGGTCCAAACCGCTAGATGTTCCGTCTCCTACTCCTGACTCCGTCTCTCTAGCAAGCAAAAAGTCCAAGAAAAAACGTGAGGGAGAGGAGTCGTCGGAAACACCAAAGGCAGACAAGAAGAAGAAGTCGAAGAAATAATCGATGCACTTGTTCAACAAGTTTCCTGATTAAGTTTTGTAATTGTTTTTATCTCCCATGATTTGTAGTTTGTATAGAGAGGTCTGAATTTTGTAGGAGTGGTCATGTATCCTCATTTTGGACTTATTGAATAAAGTTTTAGTTTCTTTTTTGTTTGAATGCTTCTCTTGTCTTTATTTGGTTTGCTGAATAATTGTAGCCATAACTCAAGTTCTTATGAGTTGCATTATCTCCCGGTCCATTCTTGCGCTGTTCAAACATTTTTGGACGTGGCGTACCTCTCGTCCCACATCTTTCGATTACTTGGACTTCTTGCTGACTCTGTGTCCCGGGGACTTGGAGGCTTGAAATAGTTTATGCTCTAGTCCGCGCTTTGGGGATTCGGAGATTTGGAATCGTTTATACTCTAGTCCGCGCTCTGGGGACTTAGAGTACTCCGATCCGCGCTCTGGGGATTCGGAGATTTGGAATCGTTTATACTCTAGTCCGCGCTCTGGGGACTTAGAGTACTCCGATCCGCGCTCTGGGGATTCGGAGATTTGGAATCGTTTATACTCTAGTCCGCGCTCTGGGGACTTAGAGTACTCCGATCCGCGCTCTGGGGATTCAGAGATTTGGAATCGTTTATACTCTAGTCCGCGCTCTGGGGACTTAGAGTACTCCGATCCGCGCTCTGGGGATTCGGAGATTTGGAATCGTTTATACTCTAGTCCGCGCTCTGGGGACTTAGAGTACTCCGATCCGCGCTCTGGGGATTCGGAGATTTGGAATCGTTTATACTCTAGTCCGCGCTCTGGGGACTTAGAGTACTCCGATCCGTGCTCTGGGGATTCGGAGATTTGGAATCGTTTATACTCTAGTCCGCGCTCTGGGGACTTAGAGTACTCCGATCCGCGCTCTGGGGATTCGGAGATTTGGAATCGTTTATACTCTAGTCCGCGCTCTGGGGACTTAGAGTACTCCGATCCGTGCTCTGGGGATTCGGAGATTTGGAATCGTTCGTACGAGTCTGTATGTCGCGCAGGATAATGTAATTTATCATCCAATTAAGAGATATAGAAACTTCATAGAAAATATGGCTTCAAGCCTTTATTAACGAAGATCAACTAAATTGCTTGATTACAACTTTCAAAAGGAAACTAAGTCATTATTGAATGGAAACATGCAGGAAATAACAGCGCCTACAACAAAAAAGGAAAACATGCTAAATGTAATAGTGCCGCAGATGTTCACTGTTCCATGCTCGGGGGAGTGTCGCGCCATCAATGGTCGCTAGCTTGAATGTTCCTTCTCCAAGCTTCCGTTCAATGGCGTATGGACCTTCCCAGCTGGGATTCATGCGTGATGGTACTGGGAAGACTCGTTTCAGAACGAGATCACCCACATCAAAGATTCTTGGGCGGACTCTGCCGTCGTAGTAACGCTTGACTCGATGTCTGTGCGCTGCCGCCCTTAACTCAGCTTCTTCACGCTTTTCGTCAATGCAGTCCAGTGATTCCAGCAAGAGGTTTTGGTTCGTCTTGGGATCATAGTATGTCATTCAGTGCGATGGAACTTCAAGTTCCACGGGTATAACGGCTTCAGAGCCGTATGCCAAGGCGAACGGAGTGTGGCCGGTCGCGGACTTGTGGGTAGTTCTATACGCCCATAATGCTGTCGGGAGTTCATCTACCCACTTGCCTCCAACCTTCTCCAGACACTTCTTTAGTATGGACTTGATTATTTTGTTAACGGCCTCGACTTGTCCGTTAGCTTTTGGGTATGCAACGGCGGCGAACTTTTTCTCGATGCCGTACTACTCTACTTTCGAATTGCGTTCCGTTGTCTGTAATGATGGTGCGTGGAAGGCCAAAGCGGCATATAATGAATCGTACAACGAAGTTAATGACCTTCTTAGAGGTGATAGTGGCCAAAGGTTCTGCCTCAGCCCATTTCGTGAAATAGTCGACTGCAACTATTGCGTATTTCGCACCACCTTTGGATAGAGGCAAAGAGCCGATTATGTCGATTCCCCAGATCGCAAATGGCCAAGGACTGATCATTTGTGTGAGTTCCGTTGATGGAGCCCTCGGGATTTTTGCATATCTTTGACACTTGTCGCATTTTCTTGCGTAGTCCGCGGCATCCCGGTTTACGGTGGGCCAGTAATATCCATAGCGGAGGATCTTCTTTGCTAGCGTTTGCCCCCCAGTATGGTCGCCACATTCCCCTTCGTGAACTTCCCTCAAGACTCGCTTTGTTTCATCATGAGCGATGCACCGTAATAATGGGACTGAGAATCCTTTTCGGTACATGGATCCACCCTGCATTACGTACCGCGCAGCCTTCCGAAGGACCTGTCGTCTTTCGCTTCTTTTTTCTGGTAAAGCCCCGGTTGTCAGGTACAGTTTGAATGGGGTTATCCACGAATCCTTCTCGATTTCTATTTCCAACACGCGATCGATTTTCATCTCGTCTATGCTCGGGGCATGCAAGACTTCAACGGGATACAATCCCATTTGTTGAGCATCGTCGGTACTTGCGAACTTAGCCAACAAGTCGGCTTCTTTGTTCTGTTCTCGCGGGATATGTGAAATGTCATAACGCTCAAGATTTGATAGTAGTTCTTGGACCTGAACGAGGTACGGAGCAAGCTTTCGTCCTTTTGCTTGGTAGTCTCCTCGTACTTGGTAAACCACCAACTGCGAGTCACAAAAGATTTCGACTGATTCGATCCCGAGTTCTTTGATGAGCTTCAAGCCAGCGATCAGTGCTTCATATTCAGCTTCGTTGTTCGTAGCCGGGAAATCGAGCTTTAGGGCATAACAGATTGATCGGTTTTCCGGAGTTATAAGGACTACGCCCGCGCAAGAGCAATGGTCGTTTGATGCACCGTCAGTGTATAATTTCCATCGAACGGGGGGAATGATGTCGTGATCGTCCGGTTTGATGGGTATGGTAAATTCAGTGATGAAGTCTGCTAACGCTTGCCCTCGGATGGCTCTCCGTGGTAAGTACGCGATATCGAATTGGCTCAACTCGATGTTCCATTTTAGCAATCTTCCAGAAGTTTCCGGTCGTTGGAGTACCTGCCTCAGGGGTTGATCGGTATAAACACCGATTGAATGCGCTTGAAAGTATGGGCGCAGCTTGCGCGATGCAATCACCAAGCAATAAGCCAATTTCTCGATTTTAGGGTAATTCTTCTCTGCCCCCGTTAAACGCTTGCTAACATAATACATCGGCTTCTGGACTCGATCCTCCTCACGAACCAAAGCTGCACTTATTGCATGAGGGGATATAGCCAAGTAAACGTATAGCATCTCATGGTCAACTGGTTTAGATAGCATCGGTGGGCTCTCCAGATGCCTTACCAGATTCCGGAATGCTTCCTCGCAGCTAGACGTCCATTCAAAATTTCTCTTTCCTTTCTTTATTATGTCAAAGAACGGGATGCACTTGTCAGTTGCCTTGGATATAAATCGACTCAGCGCAGCTACTTTTCCGTTCAAGCTCTGTACCTGCTTTATAGTCCGGGGCGCTTGTACATCTCGAATAGCTTGGATCTTTTCTGGGTTGGCTTCGATTCCCCTAGCGTTGACGATGAATCCCAAAAACTTCCCTGATGCAACGCCGAAAGAACACTTCAACGGGTTGATCTTCATGCCGTAAAACCTGAGTATGTCGAACATTTCAGCCAAGTCTTGAATGTGGTCGTTTGACCGTCGTGACTTCACGAGCATGTCATCCACATAGACTTCCATGGTTCTACCCAGCTGGTCCTTAAACATTCGATTCACCAGACGTTGGTAAGTTGCTCCAGCATTCTTCAATCCAAAGGGCATCACTACATAGCAATACAGCCCGACATTTGTAACGAAGCTGGGGTGTTCTTGGTCCGGAATATGCATTGGGATTTGGTTGTATCCTGAGTACGCATCCATGAATGACAGTAACTCGTGTCCTACTGTGGAATCGACCAACTGATCGATCCTAGGCAACGGGAAACTGTCCTTAGGGCATGCTTTGTTCAAGTCGGAATAATCTACGCAAGTCCTCCATTTCCCATTTGCCTTCTTTACTAGCATGGGGTTGGAGACCCATTCCGGGTAGAGGGCGTCGCGGACGAACCCATTTGCTTTGAGTTTGTCCACCTCCTCTCCAAGAGCGGCGGATCTCTCCGGATCCATTCCTCTCCTTTTTTGCTTGACTGGGACGTATTTCGGGTCTATGGTCAACATATGACTCGTGATGGCGGGAGAAATCCCACACATATCAGAATGCGTCCAGGCGAAAACATCAAGGTTTGCCCGGAGGAAGTCGCTAAGGTCTTCAGTCATTGCGGGGCCTAACTGTGATCCGATCTTCAGTATTCGCGAAGGGTCGTCACGGCTAACTGAAATGTCAATTGTTAATTCAGCCGGTGCCGCCTTCTCTTCCCTGGGTTTCTCATTGTCGTCTCTCGGATCTATATCTCCGTAGATCCGAGAACTATGCCCGAGCCAGGGCTCGGGCACTACTTGTCAATTATCCGTATTGAGGATGCGGACGGGATTGTCCGCAACCTTTCCTTTCTCCCTCCGGTGGGCCTCTCGGAGCTCGGCCACATAACAAGAACGACCAGCCGCTTGGTCACCGTGAACAATGCCTACTCCTTTGTCAGTCGAAAACTTCAAAGTTAAGCACCATGGGGCTAATGCCGCCCTAAATTCAGCCAGGGACGGCCGACCCAAGAAAACATTATACGAAGAGTCCACATCCAAAACTACAAAGGGTAGAATTCGTACCCTCCGACGCTCGCCTTGTCCTAGTTCAACTGGTAACTCGACATATCCTACTGCATCAGTCGCAGCGCCGTTAAAGCCGTGGATACGAGCTTTGGATGGTTTCAAGTCTTTTGTCTCTAGCTTCATCCGATCATAGGCCTTCTTGAAGATGATGTTGACTGAACTTCCACAATCAATCAAAATTCTTTTTACATATGCTGGTCCGATCGTTGCAGATATGACCATGGGATCGATGGTCGGAGCCTCTACCTGATCAGCGTCTCTGTTCCTGAACACAATATCGTCTGTCATCACGCGCTACTGCTTAGCAGGGGCCCCGTCCTCTACGTTCGAACAACACTCAAAATCTGCATGCTTCAAGGAGCTTGCATATCGTTCCATCTCTTGCCAGTTCTTATCTGCGGGATGAGGTCCGCCGATAATTGTGTTTATGACCAGTCTTCCAACCGTCCGGGCAGGCTCCTCAGGATGACGTGGAGCTGGTGCACGACCTGGGTTGGACGTTCCCTGTCCTCCTTCCTGTGGATCCTTTACAAATTCTTGCAACTTCTTTTGTCTGATCAATTTCTCGATAGCGTCATGCAGGTGTCTGCATTCTTCCGTGTTGTGTCCATAAGTTTCATGGAAGCGGCAATATTTCCCAGTCCGCTTCTGTTCTTCAGTTGATTCTTTTGGACGTGGTTTTCTGTACTGAAAAGTATTGCAGGTGGATAGGTAAATGTTCTCAAGTGGGGCGTTTAGCGGAGTGTACTCGCTGTAGCTTGGAATCCTCGACTTCCACTTTCCCGCTTCTTTCCTCTTTCCTTGACTTCTTCCCCGGACTCTTTGGGCTGCACAGGCTTACTCTGGACATTGACTTGGACCTTTCCCGAATTGTCTCCAGATTGCTTCACAGCAATGTTGCTCTTGATTGACTCTTGGGCAGGTCCCGGTGCCTTATCTCGTCGTACCCACCTAGCTTCTTCTCTTCTTATGAACTGGTGTGCCTTGGAGTAGAAACGCTCTAGCGTAGTCGGAGGTTTTCCTGCCAGCCAGTCTCCGAACTCAGAATTCGGATCTACACCTCTCATTACAGCCATTAGAATTGCATGGTCATTGGGATTACTGACTTCAGTTGCCGCAACGTGGAATCTTTGTAAGTACTCCTTCAGCGACTCTCCGGGATTTTGGATTACACTTGACAGAGACATCACGTCCTTCGGGCGTGTAGTGTGTATCCTGAACTGCTCAATAAACTTCTTTGCCAACTCCTCGAAGCTTGATACGGATCGCGGAGGAAGTCGGGTGAACCACATAGTAGCGATCCCAGATAGAGTAATCGGAAAGCACCTACACTTGGTGGCATCATTTGCTCTGGCTGAATCCATCATCCATTCATACCTCATTACATGTTGTCTGGGGTCAGTCTTTCCTTCGTATGCAGGAATGGTTGGCATGCTAAACTTCTTGGGGTACGCCGCTTGCAGCACAACATCCGTGAACGGAGTATGACTTCTTGACACTCCCCAGTCGTCATTTGATAAGCCCTGATTTTCTTTCATCAGTTGCCTGATCATGGCTGTCAGATCGGGTGTCTGTATGGAAGCTGGGAGGTTGGAGTCAGTTCTACGCGCCTGTCCATGCTGATGCCTCCTTTCTTGACGATCTGCCAATCGTGCGTCGTGAGGTTCAACATTGTTAGCATTTTGATGATCTGGAGCTCCATCCTCCATCTGTACTCCGGTTCGGAAGCTTCCAATTCTGGCTTGGTCGCGGTCTCCAGCTGTTCGAACAGCAGCATCCACCCTTGCAGCTTCAGTCTTACGGCGTCTACGCCTGGGTGGTTCATCAGAAGAAGTAGAGCTGTCAGATGAGGAATAAGCAGCTGGATTGCCCCCAACATTCTGTTGCTGCTGTTGAGTGAGTTGTGCCATCAGGTTGGCATTAGCTTGCATCTGTTCTCCCAGTTGTCTCCTGCTTTCCCTAAGTTCTCTCATCAAGTCATTGAACTCTACTCTGGTGACAACTGGAGTCTGTTCTTGAGCGGCAATCCCTGCACTCGGGATCGCTGGTTGATTGCTAGGTCCTGCTTGTTGCACGCTAGCAGTCTCTCGGGCATCCGCATTAAGAGAAGCTGACCTGGTACGTGGTCTTGCCATTGTAGAGTTATTGGTATGAACTCTTAAGTAGAATCAACGGATGTCCTATCAGTAAGTCGGATCTTCTTTGGGGTATTTGTTCAATCCAGTAGCTTCAAAGCAGATCCTTGAGGTCTGAGAATTCGATTCTCAGTGAAAGCACCAAAGTGTTAGCACCAAAATTGGTCACTAACCTCGTAGAAGAAGATTGTGAAGAGATATAAGTGATGAAATCAAATTAAACAGAGAAGGCAGTGCTAATCTAAATACAGAAAGTAAGAACACCAAATTTATAGTGGTTCAGCGTAATTGCCTACGTCCACTTTGAGATTAAACTTTATTGATCTTCTTTATAGTTGATTACAAATACAATTCGTGAATCAAATGCTTGAATGAAGTTGTTAAGTAGAGAAGATGAGTCTTGAAAATGGCAGAGTCTCCCCCGTGTTTTCTCTCCAAAAAAGCCCCCATTTCACTGTAACCCTGCCCCTCTATTTATAGGCAAAAGTGGGCTGGATTACCCAAGTGGGCTTGATAGCCGAATGCTCGAGCCCAGGCGCTGCATGCCGAACCAGGTACGCCGAACGCTTCCATGCCGAACGGTCCTTCCATGCCGAACGGTGCTTCTGATGTATGGGAAGTGTAGGATGGTTGCAGTAAAGCCGAGCGTATCTCTGTTCGAAGCTCTTGACCGAACAATGTATGTAGGTCGAATGATATCGTTACCTTGCGTAGTTGTGCATACTGAATGCCTTCTGAATGCCGAACGCTCTAGTTTCCGAGTTATCCTATCGCCGAGTCCTACTGACGCCGAGTGCCTCTGGATGCCGAGTACTCCGGATGCCGAGTACCATGGGATGCCGAACACTAGTTGACGCTGAGCATAGGTTGTTGCCGAGTACTACGCCGAGTTATCTCGATGCCGAGTGCTCTTGGATGCCGAGTACTCCGGATGCCGAGCAGTTTCGTATGCCGTGCAATCTTGATGCCGAGCGTTGGTTGATGTTGAGTGTCAGTTGACGCCGAACACAGCTGAGTACTACGCCGAACACTCCTGGATGCCGGACACTATGGATGCCGAGTACTACGCCGAGTACTCATGGATGACAGTTGCTTCGCCGAACACTCCTGGATGCCGGACACTCTCTGATGCCGAGCACTTATTGCCGAGTACTAGTTGCCTGGTCAAATCCCCAGGAAACATTCTCATTTCTTATGAATAATATTCAGATTTAATTACATAATCCCTGACATTAACCAAGATCAGATCACATATACATGTACAAAATACAATAAGAGCGACAAATGAAGATGTCCCCTTATGATGATCAAAGAACTAATAAATATGAACTTTATAGTTTTTAGTACATCACAGCGGAAAACACAAAATAGCTCCTATATAGCTACCGCTGCCTCCTACACGTCTCCGAAAGCTTATTTGTCCAAAAACTTGAAAACCTCCCACTCTTGGACTACTCAAATTAATTTTGAGTACTCAAGAGTTTGTGGAGAAACACAAACTTCGAGTCAGACAATAAGTCTGGTATAAATAATCCCCTATCAGCTCTTATCATAAATAGATATCTAGTGAGACCACGCTGCTTAGTGAAACGGGTTGTCCCCTCACTAGTATCCAAAACAAAACATGCAAATCATTTACTATGCTCCTGCACCCAAAATGATTAGTCTTAACATAATATGAAATAAAGCCATAAATCATATATATTGGATAACCCATTCACCTATTCATTAAATATCCCATCTAAAAGCAATTTATTAGATTTCCCATCTAAAATAAATTTATTAGAGTTCCCCTCTAAAACCTTTAAAAAGGACTATCCATCCCAAATCCATTTAAAATAAATGCAAATTATACAGCATACCTTGTTTTCTAAAAGTTGGTGTGGGCTATCCACCGCACAATCCATAGTTTTCCTAGGATGACTATGAACCCTTAGGTGCCAAATCCTGAGGCTAACCACCTCTTGCAAAACATTCTTTTCTTTATAAATTTGATATGGGCTATCCACCGCAAATTCCATGGTTTTCCTAGGTTAACCAAGAATCCTTAACTTGGCCAATTTAAAATATCATGATCCCCATGATTATTTATTAAAATTCATGATCCCCATGATTACTTATTTTCTCTAGGTATACCACCTGTTTAACATATTCCCATTGGTAGCCCCAATTAGGTTAAATTAAATAAAAACACATTAACAGTCCCAATGTATATTTTCGAAAGCATATATCTGTTTGTAACACCAAACTATGTATCGAAGACATTAAACCCACCCCGGTGTCCCCATGGTTTATTAACATCCAATTTATATAAGGATCCCCTTTACATCTTCAAACAAAGATAAGTATTTTATGTTATAACCCTTCGAAGTAACCCCTTCAAATTAGCAAACTTTTACTTAAGAAAAATGGCTAAAATAGCCCTTCCGAATATCCCATTCGGAAGCAAATCAAAAATGATCTTAAAAACTTGGTTTAAAGAAAACCCCTTTAAAACCACTTAAAATTAGCATGAAAACATCCAAAGATAGCCCCTTCGAAAGCCTTCCGCCTTTTTAAAACATCCCTACCCTTCGACTTAGTCGAAAGGGTGAGGGCTCACCTTTATACTTAGTCGAAAGGTATAAGCTGGCAACTTAACCCTTCCTTCGAATATCCCATTCGAAGGCATATAAAACATAAAGCGGAACGAATTCGGAAGCTCCCCTTCGACTTCGTTCCTTTCGAAGTTCTGAGTCGAAAGCATGGCTTTCAAAGGCATTAAAAATTTAACTTTTAAAACAATGGGAAGGTTTGGAAGTAACCCCTTCCTTTTCCTCTCCTACCTTTCGACTTAGTCGAAAGGTTCTAAAATATGATTTTGGAAAACATTTAAAACAATTCTCTTAAAGGTTTAAACTTTCGAAGATTCCCTTCGAAACCCCTTCTTGAGTATAAAAATTTTGTCTTTATAAAAATGATGGAGTCGAAGGATCCCTCTTCGAAACCTATTAATTTGAAAGCATTTATATTTCCATTCGAAAGCCAAGGAAGCAGCCTCCATCCCTTCCCCTATCTTCCTTCCGACACCATTCCTACCTTTCGACTTAGGCGAAAGGTAAATGCTTACCTTCCGACTTAGAAAAAAGGTACCTTTTGACTTAGTCAAAAGGGTGAAAGTGGGCTATGTAGTCGGAAGCAAGTTCTGGGCCTACAGAAGTGACGGTTCCTCTTGCTTGTCTAAATCTGATTGGTTAAGAGGCTTCCTCCTGTACTTTCGAATAGTAAAATGTACTAAATAGTCAACCTTTTTCTTAAAACACTATTCTTCTTCCCTAAATAATTTTCGAAAGCAATTTCCCTCCGAATTTAACCAATTCGGAAGCCATTTTTCAGTTTAGCCCTTGGGCATAAATAATTTAATTACCTCAAAAAACCACTAAGGAAAAATCCCCAAAAATCACCAAAAAATCTTTAAATCATATATTTTAACATATTAAAATTTCGAAGCATACGAAGATCAATATAATTCGGAATTTAACCAAAACCGAAATAAACTATATTAATTAGCCCAATAACATTTAAAAACACATATGTCTTATCCAAACAAAGGTTTAAATGGTTATATCCTAATCAAAATCACAAACATGAATCAGGTATAACCCATAACCGATACAAACATAAAACAAAATGAGATGATAAACATGATTATTCACCTTGATTAGTTGATTGAGGAATGAGATAATTTCCTAGCTTTAATTTCTTAGCTTTTATCTTCAATTTATATTCTTACTGGAGCTTTTAATGGCCGACCGAAATATAGGTGAGGAGTTATGAATGAGAAAGTGAAAGTTTATTAAGGTGGAGGAAGAGACATATACTAAGAAATGTAGCCCCATTTCCAAGTTTACCCCTTTGGAAAATTCCTCCTTCTAAATTTAGTTAAGTCTTATTTTAGTTCATTCATTCAAACACGGCCATTGGATTTATTAATCTCATCTCCCTAATTATTCACATTATTTTATTTTATTTATCCAATTAAATATCTCGAATAATGTTAATTAAAATTTAGGGGCATTACACCCCCCCATTAAAGAATTTCATCCTCGAAATTTCAGTAAGGACACAACAACAAGCATATAGCCCATGCAAGCAAAGCTAGTATAACCTACTAGCCAAATTCTATATAAACCCAATATAGAACATACCATCTAAAATAGCCCAGGGAAAGTAGCCCTAATCCAGCCTTCTGTCTCCCAAGTACAGTCCTTCACGTTGTCACTCAACTGAACTTTCACCAACCTGACTGTCTTGTTCCTTAACCTCTTCTTATCTTTTGCCACAACACGAACTGGTTACCTCACAAAAGTCATATCCGGTTCCACCACTAAATCCTCCAGTGCCGTCCGAGCGATAGTAGTTTCTGGATCATGAACATACTTCCTAAGATGAGAAACATGAAACACATTGTGGACCCGGACTAAACTGCTCGGTAAATCTACTCGGTACACGAGTTCCCAATCCTCTCTGATATAGGAAATGGTCCAACATATCTTGGTGCTAGCTTCCTGGTCTTCCTGAACCAAACCACACCTTTCATCGACAATATCTTGATGAAAACTTAATCTCCAACCGAGAAATCTAGGTCCTTATGCCTCTTGTCTAAACTCTTCTGCCTAGACTAGGATTCACTCATTCTTTCCCGTATCAACTCGATCTTTTTCGTCGCCTCTCCCACCAAATCTGGACCAAGGACCAATCTGTCTCTGGTCTCTAACCAACATGCTGGTGATTTGCATGGCCTTCCATACAAAGCTTCAAAAGGCGTCATTCCTATAGTAGTCCGATAACTATTATTATAGGAAAACTCCACTAAGTGCAAGTGATCTTCCCAAGAACCACTAAAATCCAGCACACAAGCCCTCAACAGATCTTCCAGTACCTTGTTGACTCTCTCGGTCTGCCCATCCGTCTGAGGATGATATGCGGTACTCATCTTGAGCTTAGTGCCTAACACGCTCTGCAGGCTCTTCCAGAACTCTTTAGTAAACAAAGAATCTCTATCACTGACGATACTACTAGGAATTCCATGTAGTCTAACGATGTTCTTCATGAACAACTTAGCCAAAATAGGTGTCGTCCTGGTTGAACCAACTGGAATGAAATGGGCACTCTTGGTCAATCTGTCCACTATAACCCATACACTTTAATTACCTTGGTTTGACCTTGGCAACCCTTTAATAAAATCCATGGATATCGAGTCTCACTTCCAAACTGGAACATTCAAAGGCTGAAGCAAACCACTTGGCTTCTGATGTTCGGTTTCTACTTGCTGACAGTTCAAACACTGTTTTACCCATAAGCCAACATCCCTCTTCATTCCTTCCCAAAAGAAACTTCTCTTCATATCCTAATACATCTTGGTTCCCCCAGGATGAATCGTAAACTTCGATCGATGACATTCCCTCATAACTTCCTTCCTAAGGTTCCTAACATCCGGAACACATAACCGTTCCTTCTTTCTCAACTAACCCCTGCGGTCAAGAATAAAATCCTTTAAGTCATCAATCTCAGTTCCAGATTCTAACCTTCTAATCCTCTCGGCTAACATTGAATCCTCTTTCTGCCTAGAAGCAATTCGTTTGATCAAAACTGGTCGAACTTCCAAACAAAACATTATGGTGATATTCCAACTAGATCTAGCAGTCGACCTCAACTGCACACTGCAAGCAGCCAGTGCTTTCAAGTCTTTCCATTCAGCCAACATAGCTAACACCACATTATGATGTTTCCTACTAAGCGCATCCGCCACCTTATTTCCTTTTCCCGGTGTATACTCGATGCTAAAATCAGAAGCTGCAATAAACTCCAGCCATCTCTGATGTCTCATGTTTAGCTCCTTCTGTGAGAATAAATACCATAGAGACTTATGATCCGTAAATAGCTCAAACCTTTCTCCCAAAAGATAATGTCTCCACACCTTCAATGCGAAGATTACTGCTGCCAACTCCAAATCATGAGTTGAGTATCTCAATTCATGCGGTCTAAGCTGTCTAGAAGCATATGCAATAACCTTTCCATTCTGCATTAGCACAGCACCTAACCCAATACCACATGCATCAGTGTAAACTACCAACCCCTGATTCCCATCAGGAACTACTAACACGGGCGCATTGGTTAACAAATGTTTCAACTTAAGGAATGCCTCCTCACATTTGTCAGACCAAACAAACTTCACGTCCTTCCTAGTTAGCATAGTCAAGGATGCCGCTATACACGAGAAATCCTTAATGAACCTTCGGTAGTAACCTGCAAGTCCAAGAAAGCTTCTAATCTCACTTACCGTCTCTGGTCTTTTCCAATAGTTAATAGCTTCGATCTTATTCGGATCAACTGTTAAACCTTCCTCGGAAACTACATGACCAAGGAACTTCACTTCCTTCTTCCAGAAATGACACTTTGAAAACTTCGCTTTCAGCTGATGTTGCCTTAGCGTCTCCAACACTATTCTAAGATGATCCGCATGATCCTTCTCATTATTAGAATATACCAAAATGTCATCAATAAAAACCAACACGAACCTATCCAAGTGCTCTCGGAAAACCCGGTTCACCAAATCCACGAAGAAAGTTGGCGCATTAGTAAGCCCAAATGGCATAACAAACCATTCATAAGACCCCTGCTCCTAAACGTCGTCAAAGGAATACTGTCCTCTGCCACTCTTAGCGGATGGAAACCTGTCGCCAAATCCAGTTGGGAAAACACTCTGGCTACACTCAACTGATCGAATAAGTCATCGATTCTCGGCAAAGGATACCTATTCTTGATCGTCCTCTCGTTCAGCATACGATAGTCGATACATATCCTTAACAACCCATCTGGCTCCTTCACGAATACCGCGGCCGTTCCCCAAGGCGAACTGCTTCGCCGGATGAAATTCTTTCCTTCCAATTCCACTAGCTGCACCTTCAATTCCTTCATCTCGGCTGCTGACATCCTGCTAGGTGGTCTACTTACGGGTTCAGCACTCGGTACGAGATCTATCCGAAACTCGATTGCTCTCTTCGGCGGCAAGCCCGAAACTGGTTCAAACACATCCGCAAACTCTCTTACAACATAAACTTGCTTCAACTCTACTTCCGCTACCGTGGCACCCAATAACGCATAAGCATTTCTGTCCGAACTCCTTACTAAGTAAATAACTTGGTTAAGGCTATTAGGGTGCTTCAATGATATTTCCCCCTCTTGGAAAAATATCCTAGCATTATATCTATCTAACCAATCCATACCCAATATGATCCCGAAACCCATGAAATCAAAAACATGTAAACTGCATGCAAACATATGACCTAACAAATCAAGTTCTAACCGATCATATCTCATTCCCAGAGTTGCATACCTTACTATAGGATTCACAACCCTTAAGGAGTAATAAGGTATAAAGGTTCCAGACATAAGCAATCTACCAAATACTGAGATATAAATGAGTGCGATTCACCGGTATCAAATAGTATCCTAAGCGGAGTACTATGAATCATAAGCATACCTTCCATCAGTGCTTTTCCATTCTCAACAGCCGTTGGTCTAGAGGATGATGGTTCCAACGCAAAGACCTTTCCCATTCCAGCCTTAGCAGCCTCGGGACACTTGTCCTTGTAATGCTCCATCTGGCCACAGTTGTAGCACTTTACATTCGGCCTCATTGCAACTGCTCTTCCATCACCCGAGCGACACTCATTAGCACAGTGCCCCTTCTTGTCACACTTGTAATAGGCAATATCAGCCTTGTTCTTCTTGGCTGCTACCGCCGACTGGGTTCCTTTCTTCTTGAAGAACTTTCGCTTATTACCCTGAAAATTCTGAACCTTAGCTGGTTTCCCCTTTCTAAAAGTAGAAAGCATCTCTTTATTTCTAATAGCCATCTCGACAACAATATGACACGGATCCCGGTGGTTTGGCATGGTTGCTCTGGCGATCTCAGGATTCAACCCCCTGATAAACTTATCATTCCTCCGAATTATAGTATCAACCGTAGCATATCTGTAACGAGACAGCTCATCAAACTCCATAGCATACTCAATCACAATCTATCCCCCTGGAATAAATCTGCAAACTTCTTGAGCAATGTTGACTTGGCAACCTCTGATAGAAATATTTTTTCGAACCTCCTTCGAAATTCAGCCCAAGTCAGGTCTTCCTCTGGCTCTCCTATGGTAACTCGGTTCCACCAAAATAATGCTGCTCCCTACAATTGCCTTAAAGCAAGACTTCTCTTCTGCATATCCGGCAATCCGAGATCTGCAAATATCATCTCACAATGCAATAGCCAGTTTTCCACTCCTACTACATCCTTGGTTCCCAGAAAAGGCTTCCCTTCAAGACTAGCATAATCCCTGCTCAACTTGGTATAATTATTACCAACTGGGGCCATTGGATTAGCTCCTCTAGCATTCCCTATAGCCACTCCCGCAGCTCCTCTAGCTTGCATCATATTCACGAAGAATTGATACATTATCCCCATATCAACCGGCGGAATCTTAGCACCAACATTGGCATTTGCATCTGGGTTTGCATTTGCCTGTCGACCATGGTTGCTTCTTGTATTGGGTCAAACATTTCCACTTGTTGCGGTGCGTCTTCCACCTTGATTCACTCTTCCATTTCCTGCCTCCATATCTTACTTTCTTACTACCTAAAATCCAATCTTGGTAAGATACAGAAGAGCGGTCTAAGAGAGTGGTGAATACATACTTAGATATTTATAGCAAAGTACACATACATTACTATAATGCTTACCCAAGCCCAATTATATTTTAGATTCATTAGATTATGCTTTAAAATCTTTTAAGGTAAAAATTCATTTTAAGTCAATAAACCATGCTTTGATACCAACTTGTAACATCCCACTTCCGGAGGTCCAAAACTAACTGCTACGAATGTTGCAGTCATCCATAGGTGTTATTTCCAAGTGACCGAAATCAGAATCCTGAAACTATTGGCAACACAGAGGCACAAGAATATGAAAATTTTAAACTTCAACAAAACATAATTTCACATTTCTTATGAATAATATTCAAATTTAATTACATAATCCCAGACGTTAACCACGTTCAGATCACATATACATGTACAAAATATGATAAGACAAACATATGAAGATGTCCCTTTATGATGATCAGAGAACTAATAAGTATAAACTTTACAGTTCTTAGTACACCATAGCGGAAAATACAAAATAGCTCCTATATAGCTAACACTGCCTCTTGCACATCTTCGGAAGCTTATTCATCCAAAAACCTGAAAGTCTCCCACTCTCAGACTACTCAAATTAATTTTGAGTACCCGAGATTTTATGGAGAAACAAAAACTTCGAGTTAGACAATAAGTCTGGTATGAATAATCCCCTATCATCTCTTATCATAAATAGATATCTAGTGAAACCACGCCGCTTAGCGGAACGGGTTGTCCCCTTACTAGTATCCAAAACAAAACATGCAAATAATTTACTATGCTCGTGCACCTAAAATGATTAGTCTTAACATAATATGAAATAAAGCCATAAATCATATATATTGGATATCCCATCCACCCATTCACTAGATATCCCATCTAAAAGAAATTTATTAGATTTCCCATCTAAAATCAATTTATCAGAGTTCCCCGCTAAAACCTTTAAATATGACTATCTGTCATAATTTAATAGGACTATCCGTCCCAAATCCATTTAAAATAAATGCAAATTATCCAGCATACCTTGTTTTCTAAAAGTTGGTGTGGGCTATCCACCCCACAATCCATAGTTTTCCTAGGATGACTATGATCCCTTGGGTGCCAAATCCTGAGGCTAACCACCTCTTACAAAACATTCTTTTCTTTAGAAATTTGATGTGGGCTATCCACTGCACATTCCGTGGTTTTCCTAGGTTAACCAAGAACCCTTTACTTGGCTAGGTTAACCAAGAACCCTTTACTTGGCCAATTTAAAATATCATGATCCCCATGATTATTTTTTAAAATTCATGATCCTCGTGATTACTTATTTTCCCCGGGTATACCACCTATTTAACCTATTCCCATTGGTAGCCCCAATTAGGTTAAATTAAATAAAAACATATTGATAGCCCCAATGTATATTTTCGAAAGCATATTTCTATTTGTAACCCCAAACTATGTATCGAAAACATTAAACCCACCCCGGTGTCCCCAAGGTTTATTAACATCCAATTTATATAAGGATCCCCCTTACATATCCAAACAAAGATAAGTATTTTATGCTATAAACCTTCGAAGCAACCCCTTCAAATTAGCAAAGTTTTACTTAGGAAAAATGGCTAAAATAGCCCTTCCGAATATCCCATTCGGAAGCAAATCCAAAATGATCTTAAAAACTAGGTTTGAAGAAAACTCCTTTAAAACCCCTTCAAATTAGCATTAAAATATCCAAAGATAGCCCCTTCAGAAGCCTTCCACCTTTTTAAAAGATCCCTACCCTTTGACTTAGTCGGAAGGGTGAGGGTTCACCTTTCGACTTAGTCGAAAGGTATAAGTTGGCAGCTTAACCCTTCCTTCGAATATCCCATTCGAAGGCATATAAAACATAAAGCGGAATGAAGTCGGAAGCTCCCCTTCGAATTTGTTCCTTTCGAAGTTCTGAGTCAAAAGCATACATCTCCTTCGAAAGCATGGCTTTTGATGGCATTTAAAACTTAACTTTTAAAACAATGGGAAGGTTCAGAAGTAGCCCCTTCCTTTTCCTCTCCTACCTTTCGACTTAGTCGAAAGGTTCTAAAACATATTATTGGAAAACATTTAACATAATTCTCTTGAAGGTTTAAACTTTCGAAGATCCCCATCGAAACCCCTTCTTGAGTATAAAAATTTTGTCTTTATAAAAATGATGTAGTCGAAGGATCCCCCATTTATATTTCCATTCGAAAGCCAAGGGAGCAGCCTCCATCCCTTCGCCACTCTTCCTTCCGACACCCTTCCTACCTTTCGACTTAGGCGAAAGGTTAATGCTTACCTTCCGACTTAAACAAAAGGTACCTTTCGACTTAGTCAAAAGGGTGAAGGCGGGCTATGTAGTCGGAAGCAAGTTCTGGGCCTATGGAAGTGATGGTTCCTCTTGCTTGTCTAAATTTGATTGGTCAAGAGGCTTCCTCCTGTACTTTCGAATAGTAAAAAGTACTAAATAGTCAACCTTTTTCTTAAAACACTATTCTTCTTCCCTAAATAATTTCTGAAAGCAATTTCCCTCCGAATTTAACCAATTCGAAAGCCATTTTTCAGTTTAGCCCTTGGGCATAAATAATTTAATTACCTTAGTAAACCACTAAGGAAAAATCCCCAAAAATCATGAAAAATCCTTTAAATAATATATTTTAACATATTAAAATTTTGAAGCATATGAAGATCAATATAATTTGGAATTTAACCAAAATCGAAATAAACTATGTTAATTAGCCCATTAACATTTAAAAACACCTATGTCTTATCCAAACAAAGGTTTAAATGGTTATATCCTAACCAAAATCACAAACATGAATCGGGTATAACCCATAACCGATCCAAAAATAGAAAAAAATGAGATGATAAACATGATTATTCACCTTGATTGGTTGATTAGAGAATGAGATAATTTCCTAGCTTTAATTCCTTAGCTTTTATCTTCAATTTATATTCTTCCTGGAGCTTTTAATGGCCAACCGAAATATAGGTGATGAGTTATGAATGAGAAAGTGAAAGTTTATTAAGGTGGAGGAAGAGATATATACTAAGAAATGTAGCCCCATTTCCAAAATTACCCCCTAGGAAAATTCTTCCTTCTAAATTTAGTTAAGTCTTATTTTAGTTCATTCATTCAGACACGGCCATTGGATTTATTAGTCTCATCTCCCTAATTATTCACATTATTCTATTTAATTTATCCAATTAAATATCCCGAATAACGTTAATTAAAATTCAGGGGCATTACAGGCCTCCACCTTGTCCACATCTCTACTCCAAAATATGATATCATCTGTCATAGTTCGATGTTACTTTGTTGGAGCATCGTCCTCTATGTTCGAGCAACATTCAATGTCAACATGTATGATAGCATTTACGTAATGCTCCATTTCATTCCAGCTTTTATCGGCCGGATGTGATCCTCCAACAATGGTATTAATGACTAATCTTCCTCATATCCACCTTGGTTCCTCGGCACTAGGCAGAGCTTGTCCTTGATTGGGGTCGGATGTCCTTTATCTGCTATCCTACGGGGCTCTAACAAATTGCTACAACTATCTTTCTCGAATTAACTTTTCAATAACATCATGGAGGCGGCGACACTCATCCGTGGTATGTCCATAACTTTCATGAAATCTACAGTACTTTTTGAACTGTCTCTGCTTCTCCATCGGTTCCTTCGGAGGTGATTCATGTACTGCATAGTGTTACAAATCGATAGATAAACATTCTCTAGCAACATATTCAATGACGTGTGTATATCAAACGATGGAATCCTCAGCTTCCCTCTCTTGAAATCCCATTTTCAGTCGCGATTTCAATCACCACCTTTCTTCTACTCATTCAGTTTGTTCTGAACATTGATTTGAACTTTCCATGAACTATCACCGGACTGCTTCACTGCCACATTACTTTGTACTCCCTCGGTGCTTAGGCCTGCAACATCTCTCTTCCTGGTTTGCTTTGCCTCCTCCTTAATCGGAAAATGAGCTGCATTTGCAAAAAAAGGGTCCAATGTAGAAGGAGGCTTTCCCACTAACCAATCATCAAACTCAGAATCGGGATCGGCTCCCCTAGTCATGCCATGAGTATTGCATCATTATTCGAATTATTTACTTCTGTAACAACTGTATTAAACCTTTTTAGAAAATCTTGTAGTGACTCCCCCGGTGCCTAGACCAAGTTGGAGAGTGACATTACATCCTTGGGGCGAGTTGTGTACATGCGAAACTACTCTAGGAACTTCTTTGCTAACTTATCAAATGAAGAAATTGACCGAAGTGGTAACTTGGTGAACCACATGGTCGCAACATCTTCCAGAAAAATGGGAATACATCTGCACTTGACTGCATCAGCATCTCGGGTGGAGTCCATGTGCCATTTGTACTTTAAGAGATGCTGCATGGGGTCGGTTTTTCCTGCATATGCAGGCATCTTAGGCATATGGAACCTCATGGATATTCTACATATAGAATGTTGTCGGTGAATGGAGTATGACTTTTGGAGAGTCCCCAATCATCGTTGGTCAAGCCTTAACTTTCTTTCACTAGCTATCTCACCATAGCTGTTAAGTCTGGTATTTGGAGAGTTGGTGCAGGTGGTTGTCGTGTTCCACCTCACATGAGAAACCCGATCCATGCCTCTGAGCAGCACCACGTTGCCTTGGCTCCTCTTACTGTTGATCCATTTCCTAAGCAGCAGTTCTATCGTCGTCTCTCAGCTGCGGTTCAACCACATTTGCCTGAGCTCTAGCTCTTTGATCGATCGTGGCACCTCCAGAGTGAGCTCCCCCACTTGCATGCTGACTGCCCCCATGATTCGAGTGTTCAGTGCCGATCCCCTTAGGAGGTTCGATACCGATCGGTGCCGATTGGCCATAGCCGATCGCTTGGTTCCGTCCTAATGTAACAGTTGCATATGCATCCGTTTTGCGATGTCTGTTTTTGTGATAGTCGTCAGATGAGGAAGAGTTTTCCGATCCTAAATATAGAGTAGGTTACCTCCTTGTCTTTCCCCGCTGATCTTTCAACTGGTTCATCAGGTCGATGTTAGCTTGGATTTGCTGGTTAAGCTGCTGACGTCTATCCATCAGTTCCTTCATCAAGACTTCAAAACTAGCTCTAGGGATGTATTCAGTTGGATTCTGGGCATCGGCAGCCACCGGTTATACATTTTGGTCAACTTGTTGAACGATGATACCTTCATTGCCTTCAACAGCATGAGAAGTAGACTTTCCTTTATCCATGGCTAATAGCTTCCTTTTAGATCTTCAAATCTAAGTAGAAACGGAAACTTGTCGGCAGAAATCTGGATCTATTTCGCGAATATGGTAATCCACAAGTAGACGATGAGATTCAGTCAACCTGAGAATTCGCTTTCAGTGAAACCACCAAAATGTTTGCACCAAAAGTTGTCACAAACACCCAATAGATTATTTGTAGAGAAATAAATAAAGAAATCAAAATTAAAACACAGAAAACAAGCAGAAATCAAGTAAAAAACAATGACAAACAGATTTATAGTGGTTTGGCGTTGAATGCCTACATGCAGCTTAATGAAATAGCTTTATTAATCACTTAAATTTCTGAGTCAAGAGGGATCAGATCAAAATCCGTAAATACAATGGAGTACAAGCAAAATAACAACGTAAAGGTCTCTAAAATGAACAATAAACCCTATATTTTTAGGGTTAGATGGTTGAATATCTTTTTGAAAATTCTGCAGCAGAATCTCCAGATGTAGACGAGATCACCTAGAAAATTTTGAGCCCCAATTCCCAAAGGGGAGAGATCGAGGTCGATCGGTGTAGATGACCACTAAGGGTCATGCGATTGGTAGTGTGGTTCCCCCTCCATGCTAGCTTCATGTTTCCAAAGTTGTCTGCATAGTTGTCTTCATGTTTTTAGAGATATCGAACGATTCCCATTGAGTTGAATTGCTGATTCAAGCTGTTCATAGCTATAGTGATCCGATCTGATCCCCTGCCTAGGGGAAGGAATAGGTATCGATCCCTGCCTAGGGAAGGCACTAATCTATATTTAGAATATTCTGTATAGTCTATCTCTTAGTTTCGTTTGATCGTTACTTCATACTATTGTCTATGTTTGATCTCTGGACTCTGTGATCACCTCTCTGAACTGCTTTCCTTGTCTATCATCAAGTCTAACTTGTCTAATCAGTCTAAATATAGCCAGGTCAAAAGGCCGGATAACATGGCCTAATATAAATATGTAATATATAATTCGATTCATGCTTTCTCTTATATTCTAGAAGGTGATATGAGAAATAATGAGACGAGTGATGGTGCTATGAGATAAAGGGATGTAAGGAGCGTGATGGTGATATGGAGTAAATGGATGTATGGAATGTGCGATGTTACGAAATGAATAAATATTGAATGGTTAGGCTATTGTGTACAGAGAATATAAACATACGTATACATGTTTTATGAAATGATATTGAGATGCTGTGATGGACGTAGAAGGGAATGAGTCCGGGCCCCAGGATAAACGCCCCCAAAATGTGTACGTGATGCGAATGCTGTATTGTGACACTTAGTAGGTGGTCCAGGCTTAACGACTATAGTACTTCGACGAACCAATGGAAGGGAGTAGATGGTAAGCGACCTTGTAGGCTATGTGTGGACATGAGTCCAACTAGGTAGCACGACAACAATAGGAAACCCTATAAGCTACGGACGGTCAGGAAAGCGAGTCTTATACGATGTATTAGGAAATGGGGAAAAGGCGACTTTTTAGGGTATGGGGGTCAGACCAGAGCTTGAGTCCGTATAAATGCAATATGGTTAGGTATGTACGACACTTATGTATAACATGATGATATAACATGTGGTGGTTGGACGATAGACTCATATCATGTTATAGTATTAATTTTGCGGTATATGTAGAGTAGAGTATAGTTCACTCACTAGACTTATGTCTAACCCACTCCTAATTTTATTTTTACATATATCACCAGGTTGATGAAGTTCAATGATGAGATGGTATCAAAGATAGACTTACTGATGGTATGTTGTATATCTGGAGTTGATCAGTATTGTATTTGGAGTTGATTCTATATTTATAGGATTGGGTTGTATATATATTTGTCAAACATGTGCATTTGACATTTTAGACATTATACGGTGATGTAACTATGATATTGATTATGTATTATATTTTATTTAGTCTGTTGTGAGACTCAGGAAGTAGAGAGTTTTAGTTAGAATTCATACCTAATATCTATCCATGACTATATATATATATATCTTATTTCACCCCCAACGACTTGTCTATTCAGTGCTCGAGTATTGACGTCGGTTCGGGCATTAGATCCGGGGGTCGAAAAAATAGGTTGTTGCATTTGGTATTAGAGCATAGATTAGGAAGTAGGATAGGAACTATGAATGTATTGGGAGTGCGTACATGTATTTTCTTTGAGATATATACCATATATGAGTCGAATGTGTTTACAGTTGTTTCAGTTGAGCCATCTATCTATTGGGAGTTACTAATGAATCCCTATTACAAATAGTGAAGGATGAGTAAGATAGTAAAGATGAAAATTGGAACAGAGATAGATATTGGTGGGATGAAGCCAAAGACTGGAAATAGTATTAGAGTCGATCTTACGGATATTGTGGTGTGAACATCAACTTTCAGTTCCATCGATATCTATAAGCGATGATTTATACCAATGTAAACCTCACAATTTATGCATTTGGTGTAAAAGGAGTGGTTCTTAGTGCTATGTTGGATTTGAACCCTAATTTGTAGTGCGGATGTGGCTAAGCACTTGTGAGAGTATATGTGATTGCTTGGATTTAATTTGAAGGATGCACCAGATTGGAAGCTAATGTGGATGATAAGAGTATTGAGCTTTGGAAGAAAAATATTTTGTAAGAGTGAAAATATAAAGAAATTGTGAAAAAGGAAATTAGTTTTGATATAATAAATTTTGTTTGTAAGAAAATTTATGAGTGGATATTGTGTTTACATAAGATAATGAGTATTTGGATAATTTTTTAAAAATAGATTTAAAGTTTTAATTCAAAGCAAGTAGAATTCTGGTGTCTTGATAGACACACACATGAATATATATATATATATATATTTAATAAGAAATTGAAGGATTTGTGAAATGAAATTTTCGAACACATTTACAATAAATATGATTTAAGGCAGCGACAATGGTTTTTTAAATTGATATAACTGCAGTGAATAAGTAAAGTGAATTTTAAATTATATTTTCATGTATATATATATATGATGTGTTATTTAAAAGTATTAAAAAATTCTATTTATAAAATAAATTGAGGTGTACTTATATGTATGTATGTATGTATGTATGTATGTGTATATGTATATATATGTGTGCATGCGATAAAATATTTATAAATAAATTGAAATGATGTTTTGAAATGAAGTAAGAGTATTTTTGAAATAATCATAATCTATTTAAAATTCAAATATATTTTAATTGGTTAATATTAAGTTGTTGAAGTTAAAATATAAAGACAAAATAAGTATTTGACGAAAAGATTTTGTCTTATGATATTTTAGTAAATGAGATCTTTTGATAAAGCAATATTTTGAAAAGTAATGATGTATTTTAAAGGAGTAAGTGGAAGTTTTAAATTTTGATACCGTGATAATTTTTTAATAGTAAATCTTTAATTATAATTAGAAAGTATGAATAGAAATTCTGAAAGGTTAAATAAAGAATTGTTTGATGAATTATGAAGGAAAATAAGAAAGAAAAAGTTATTCCCTAGAAGTGGCCCCTAGTGCAAATATGCAATCATCAACTATAAAGAAGGGAAAAAATATCGTGAGTTAGAAGTGAATTGTGATTCTGGATAAGAGGTGATGGTAAATAGTTTAAGGGTAATACTTACATAGTGCGTAAATCGATTGATTTTGGAGTAGATTGAGCGATTCACTATAGGAAGATGTTAAATGCAGATAGAAATGTGACTTGGATAAGGGTTAGTGGACCAAGCATGAAATTTTCATATGTCGTAATTCCATTAGTCGCATGGACTTGGATAGAGAAAGATTGTGGTTATGGTGAGAAAGAAAAAAGTAAACCAAATTATTGTGTTGAAGCAAATTAGAGTAAAGATGATTACCAAATAGAAAAATGAATTGGTTAAGATTTATATGAAAGATATTTGGTCCTAAGCTATACTTATTGGATATTAGAAATTTTTAAAGATGCCGTTGAAACAAAATTCGAAGCTGGTTAGTATAAGAGGCGTAAGTGATATTGGAGTTTCAACTGATTAGATCTTATTAGCCAATTGATTTAAAATATTTTGAAAATGTGGATGAAGATTTTAGTTGAAGAGATTAGGGTATTTATTTAGGATAGGGTCCCGGTGACCCAGTGATGCTACTATGTGATCTCACTTGGTGATCGGTCCATGGTGCAAAAATTGAAATAATTAACATTGTCATTCTTTCTGTGTTATTTTGGTAATGATCGGAGATGGAAGAAAATGATATTTTGAATGTTATGTTGTTTGATAACATTGTAAAGATAGGTTATTTGTGTTGATCTAAGGATGGGTGTCGATGACCTGATGTGGCAAGTAACGTTATACTATTTGTGTTATATGGCTTAGATGGATGTTGCTTTCCAAGCGAGCGATTGTTGTCATAATGTATATATGTTTGGGGCGATAATTATATGAGTTAATATTTGAGTGAATGTTGTAACCGTAAGAATATGTTTTAGATTGGATATGACATGAGTTTGATCACATGTTCACTAGGTCGGGATCTTAGATATGTTTTGGGTACGTGGTTACCATAATTGCTTAATAGTACGTCGATTTGATTTACATGGAGGGACGCTGTCCCTATTGGGTTGTCTCATCCATAGTATGGAAGAATAGTAAGTTGGTGAAATGATATATGAGGTAAGATACTTTTGACTAATTATTATGGAAATTGATTTAGGATTGGATTTTTATTTTGCTTTTTGAAGGGCATTGAGTTCAACCTTTTGATTGTAAAGGATATTGTAGATTTTAATTCATATTAAGTTTTCATGAGGTTAACTATTTTGGTATGATGGATTTTGAGCTATTGAGATAGCCATGACTTTGAAAATTTAAGAAAAGATGTAATTGACTAAATGGATACTAAAGTAAAATAGAGAAGTACCATGGAGTGGTGTAAATTCAAGTGTTCTGTGGCAGTTGAAGAAAAATTTATTTGAAAGGATGAAGAGAAGGTGCATGGTTTGCATGCATAGAAGATGTGGAGGCGATTTTATGGAAACTAGAATTTGGAAGTTCGGATATGATTTTGAGCAAGGAGTAGATGGATTCTTTTCAATAATCACTCGGATTGAGGGGAAACTATCTATTCAAAGAAACTCTTTTGGAATATCGACTTAAAGGTACAGAGTTTACATTGCATATGAGGTGCATGTAAACAATGTATTATATAGTCGATCCTTTTAGCCCTATCATTATCTTAAGTTAGCATTTTTGTTAGGTTAGAACTCCATTAAATTTAGGATTTTGATTTCCATGATTATATTGGTTGAATAGAATAGGATTACCCTTGTTTGGATGTTTGCTTAGTTGTAGGATGTAGAATTTAGGACAGAATGTTTGGAAAATTGAGAAGGTGATACTTTGAGTATCAAGCTTGCTAGATATTGGAAGAAGCGATATCATAAGCGTGATGATACTGCTCATGTTAGATTTAAAATTTGGATGTTCCTAGGTGAAAAAAAGCATAGTATGGTGATTTAAGTCTTTTGGATTTGTTCGGGTAAGACACCGTCCACTTTTTGAGTTGCCTTACCTTAATAGTCCAAAAGACAAATTGAGGAAACTACTACTGGATGATTTAGGTTTTATGTATGTGCATTTAGGAATGTTATGAGTGATTGCGATTTTGTGTGGGAATGTTTGTGCTAAAGCTACATGTTGTCATGTATTGTGACATTATGGATTCAAGATTGTAGCAGATATTGCAGAAGCTGTAGATATGCATATACGATTTAGGTTAGTATTTGGGATAAGTTGTGCTAGCAATAGAGTTGGTTGAATTATTTAGGGAGAACGATTTGGTCATGGACAATTGGGAAGTGGAGGAGTAGATCCGATCTTTTCAATTCGATTACTCTCCAAAGCGTTTTCCCATTTGCTTGATTTGTAGTTTAGTTAATATCTAGGTTTGGTTTAATGATTGCTAAGATTCATTGTTGTTTTTACTTATGTTACTTGATATCAGTTGATTGTGCTAAAATTTTGATGTGTTTTTCATGCTTTGACTTTTATGAATTATTTATGTATATATTCACCATTTTTCATGCTAGTGTTATTAGTTGTGCATACATATAGAATTTATATGTTCACCCTAGGATGCTTGCATACATGTTTTATATGTCATATCATCTTATTCATATAGGAGGGCCCAAATGTTATATAATTGCATATATAATGCATATGTCATCTGCATACACATCATGATATTATGTTATCGGTTGCCTTTCCTAAAAGTGCATAAACACCACGTAGGTATATATATATATGTATGCTAATAGAACACGTGCATATATTTGATGAAATTTGATTTTCTGATTTGTACGGTATACATGGATGCTTAGTTTGATTTGTTTCTTTGTTATAAATATGATTGTTTGGACGAATGGTTGAATAGTTAACTTTGCATGCTCGTATATTTGTGTGATACGAGAGAGTGGATGCATTCTTTGTCTCTTTGGAATTTCGGTGACGAAATTCTTTTAAGGAGGGAGAACATATTGCCACAAAAAATCGGTAAATAATTTAATTAAATATAACTAATATTATAATATGAAAAAAATTGGAATTAATGAATTAATAAAATAAATAAATTATAAGCAGGGATAAAATGGTCATTTTTCAAATGTTGAAATTTGATGATGAAAACAACGTCATTGCGATCGTCTTTTTTTCTGATTCACGAAGTATATTAGTTTGTCTCATTTAGAAGTCGTATGAAGAATATACGAACGAAACAAATTTTCGAGCTAAGTAGGCTTTAAGCTATGGGCTCTTGTATTTGAATTTGGAAACAAGCAGATAAAGTTTTCCTCGAACTACTTAAGAAAGTGAAAGTACGTATAGTTATTCTCTAGAAACTAACAACCGACACTTCTTCTTCTCTTATCTTCTTTCTCTCAACCCATCTAGAATCAAACTCAAGTTTCTCACTCAAATCTCCACGAAATTGAACAAAACCAAAGGCGTTATGAAGTTAGCAGATGGGGCTATGGCCAAGAATGATTTGGAAGTGGAAACTCAAAGTTAGGCGGTGTAACAACTCTGAAGAGCGAGGGACGATGATGAAATTCGTATAGCAGTTCTTTTTTCTATGTCAATCTTCAAGATGACATATTTTATTCATTTCTCAATGAAAATTCATGAAACCTACGGCAAATCCATGCTATTGAAAATGGCTATAGGTTTGAAGTGATTGGAAGGTGAAATTCTAGAGTATGGGAGTGTAGCAGGCTTGAATAGAGGAGGAAAGTGATTAATTTTCGTGCACAATTTTCAGAATTCAACGTTCAACTTAAAAATGACATATCTCATCCATTTCATGATGGAATTTGATGATCCACCTATCGAATCAATTGTAGGATGATGACTACGATTGAATAAGGTTTTGAGGTGAAAAACGAAGGTATTTGGTTAAAAATAGACAGAACAGCGAATGCAGGAAGCAACCTTGGAGTTTTAGTGAGTGATCTACACTTTATCCTCCTTATAATGCAATCTTAGCATTA
Source organism: Allium fistulosum (assembly GCA_030737815.1). NCBI lineage: Eukaryota > Viridiplantae > Streptophyta > Magnoliopsida > Asparagales > Amaryllidaceae > Allium > Allium fistulosum. The sequence continues at coordinate 704,790,781 of CM060903.1, read as the reverse complement.
TAATATGATATGTAGACTATGTTTAGTATAGTAATTTGTATGTATACACTTAGTCTTGAACTAAATATGGTTTGGGAGGGATTTAAGTTAATATTAAGGATTCGAACTAGGTTTAAGCAAATATAGAAATATGGAATATAAATCCATGAAATAACTGATGAAATTGGGCTTAAGATTCTAACGGTAGGGTCTAAGAATGTTCTCTGATGATATGAAGCGAAGCAGTGGTGGCCAGAATCAAAACAATGTCGAAAAACATAAAAACCTGAAATCTAAAACCTACAACTGAAATGTACACTGATGGACCGGTGGTCATGATCCATGTACCAGTGAACATTATTTTTTGCTGTATGAACCTTGACCAAATGACAAATATCTGTATATAATTCGATTCATGCTTTCTCTTATATTCTCGAAGGTGGTCTGAGATATGATGAGATGACTTGGGTTGCTATGAGATGAAGGCATGTATGGAGCGTAATGGTGACACAGAATGAATGGATGTCTGGAATGCATGACGTTATGAAAATAAATGAATACTGAATGGTTAGGCTATTGTGTGAAGAGAATATAAATATGTGAATACATGTGTTGTGAAATGATATTGAGATGCGGTGATGGACATAGTCAGAAACAAGTCTGTGACGCAGGATAGACACCACCCTAGAATGTGTACTCAACGCGAATGCGGTCCTGCGAAACTTAGCAAGTGGTCCATGCTTGACAATCTTTGCTTCCCTCTAGTCTTTGGTGGACCAGTGGAAGGAAATGATAAAACTTGGGGTATGCCCTAGGGGCAATTATGTAATTTGTTACATATATCTAACTCGCTAATCAATCTTGTTTGAAATAAAAGTTGTTTTCTTTTTATTATATACTTGGTATAATGTGTTATGTTAATTAATTAACTTAACTAAAAGTATATTTAATAGACAATCCAAAAGTGGTAGGTTTTCTGATAATAGTTACAAAGTGTTGTTACCGTGAGAAATTTATCACAATGAAAGTAAATATACCATTTTGAATATTCCTAGTCAAGATGTATCTAGACTGGATATCAATACATCTGTTGAGACTAGAGTACGTAATGCTTTCCAACATTGGACAATGTATTACTCATGGTTGCTGGGAGCACCAACGGATTACGTACTAATACTTAATTGATAACAATGGAATGACTCTCTCGATAGGTTCCATTTTTTAATATTATTAAGGTTAAACAAAAAATATCGATGTGACAAAATTACATAGTTCTCTTGACTTGAGAATACTATTGATCTTCAATGTGGATGTTCCACTTTGATTATAGTTAAATCGTGGCACAACGTCCATCGAACGACTATAGTTGGGTCAAGTGGAAGCACTGGAAGTGAAACACTATTCAAGAGAGGATTTGTCTCCTCGGTTATATGAGGTTGGTATCATGGTCAACTGAGGTCAAGTCAAAGTCAAAGTCTCTAGCCAGAGCATTTCGGTTAATTATTATTATTATTATTATTGAACCAAGGACTTTGTGTTTGAACTATGAGTTGATGTGGATGATATTGGAGTTTTGATGAAGAGAATTGGTATAAATAAAAGTCATAATCGGGTAACGCTTACAAAGCAAAACTAGATTTTACAAAAAAACCAAGTAAGGGATAAATTTGCAAAAATATCACACCACCTGCTAAGTGACATGTGAACGTTAATATTCGAATAGTTTGATATTAATCGCTGACCAAATTTACACCTAATGTGTCACATAACTGAAACGATGAATACTTGTAACATTCCCTATTTTGAGGCCCGAAACTAACCGCTACAGATGTTGCAGTCATCTAAAGTATTAATCTCAGATGACAAAATGCAGATATGTTAATTGTATCAATAACATCAAAGCACAAGAATATGAAATTTTCTTAAACACAGTTTCAAACAAACTTTCTTATTTCATTTCAAAGATAATATTTCATATTCATTACATATTCTCAAATGTTGCCCATGTTCAGATAAAATATAATTATTACAAAATACTCCAAGAGCGCGATATATGAAGATGCCCCCTTGGTTGATCAGAGTTTATTACTAAGTAGTCATAACATCTACCATTACATACATTACAACAAAAAGGAAATTTCAACAGAGCAGATTAAATAAATATATATATATAAGCTCCAACATAGCTAGATCTGCCTCATACACATCTCCAAAAGCTTTATTCGTCCAATCTACATAACCTGTAGCCCTTACTCCCGACCTACTCAAATTAAATTTTAAGTTCTCAAGAGTTTAAGGGGAAAAGTTAAACTTCGAGTCAGACAAAAAGCCTGGTGGAATAATAATATGCTATCTCGATTTATGGATATCTAATGAGACAAAGTCACTGAGCGGAACAGGTTGTCCCCTCACTTGTATCCCTTTTTAAATATATCTTTTGCAAAACAATCCCTACAACCACATTGGTTTAAATATACAATAGTAACAATAATTTGCATGCATACAACATGGGTAAACATGAACAATATGTCTAAATCACTGGACTATCTATCCCAACATCATAGTTTTCTCAGGGTAACTACAAACCTATGCCTGACTCGAGCCTACCGGATATATTAAATTCTTTAACATTTGTTAGAAGGTGACTGGATGGTCTGTTTAAAATTTACTATTCCTAAGGTTACTCTGATCCTAATGGTTTTGCGGGCTCATCGATAACCTATTTCACTTTGTGTATTCCTTTCTGTGTGTAAACTAACTTTTAGTTTTACATGTAACAAAGCCCTACGCACTGGAATTTTGGATTTATATCAGCTAGAGGCTAATAGCTGAAGTATAGGACACTATCCTACACCAGTCCCATCTGGTTTTCTAATCTCTAAGTTAATTCATCCTTTCACAGTGTGTCTAAAGGTGATAAGAACAATAAAATCTTCAGTAAAATTCCGAGTTAAATACCCCTATTATTTCCTTGAAAACATAATTCTGTATAAATGATTTAACCCTTAAAACATATTTTAAAACAAGGAAAATTATAGCACTTTACTTTATCCAAAATACTTATGCCATGATATATGCTTTTATAAAACTTATTGATGAAGTTCAAAAGCACCTGAAGTTGTCACCTCTCAAAGCTATAGGCAATAAAGCCAAAACATAATAAAACTAGCTTATAGATGAAGCTCAGTGTCAATATTGCCACTAGGGTCATCGTCCCTCTTCAATTCCAAAATATGTTAAAGAATCTGGTTTATAACTATAAGGCTATAAGGCCATAAGACTAAAACCCATTTACATTGCCTATAAAGGTTGCCGACACAAGCGGCGTCACTAATGGTTTGCATAGAATCAAAACTTTAAAACTTAGGGTTATGGGAATGGCGGCTTTGATGATTGGAAACACCTGCCTTAAAGAGAAACACGTCGTCGTTATCGTCGTTATAGATCACTTTGAAAATAATAGGATCGTCGTCACCGCCTAAATGAGTTAATATAGTAAAAATAGCGGCATCACTGCCTTATTGGGTCGGCAGTGTTATAAAAGATATGCATCATCTATGGTGCTGAGCTTGATGAAACGCGACACCTTTATGGCTAATAAGAAAATAAGCGGCTTAGAGTATACATGCAACACCATTGGTGTCGATAGCATGAGTGTGGACGACGTCGACAACAACCTAAGTGAATCCGTTCCGCATCACCTGGGAGTGATACCCTACATATTCACTAAGGTCGATGACGTATAAATGCGGCACCATTGGCTTCGACGTCAATGACTATGGCATGGCAAAACTATAATTACTATAAAAACTGTTTTCTATATATTAAAAGTTAATACTTTTCCCTAAACCCCAATCCTTGTCAAATTCTTATTGGCTAACAAATACTTTATTAAAATTCTTTTCCAGAAATTAGCACTAGGGCAGATTTATCATTTCCAAAATAATTTGCAAACCGTACATTTTATATTAATATTTTAATATAATAATTAAGCTTTTGTAGCTCAAATATTCTATAATAAATTATAAACACTTGAGAAAATTCGCCAAAAATAACAATAAATCAACTTAATATATTCTTTAACATATAAAAATTTTGAAGCCAAAAACTTTATTTAATTATTATTAATAACTAAAACCCAAAATAAACCATTTTCTCTACTTATAAAATTCATAATAAATTCATACTTACTTGAAAAATTATGAAATTAAAAAATCATTTCTAAAATAATGTTTTAAACATCATATCAAAATCTCAAATCGTTTGGGTATCAGAAACTAGGTTTTCACACTTAAAACCTATTAAATAATTCCACAATAAATCATATTATTCATCATTCAATCATATAATCATCCAAACAATTAAAATATGGCATAATACAAGCAAAAGATTATGGTTCATACTTAAAACCCAAAATACTGGATAAAACTTGAGATGCATAACTATTATTCACCTTGATTTGATGAAGAAGAATGAGATTTGAGTGTTGATTGATTCCCCTAAGCTTTACTCTCTATTTCTTAAGCTTTTCTTCTTTCTTTCTCTCTTGTAATCGCCGGCCTTAGTATAGTTTAGGATATTGGTGGATGTAAATGAAATGAAGGAGAACGAAAGATAAGGGTACATGGTTAGGAAATGTAACTTTTCCTATTTTGCCCTTAGCCTATATTCCTCCTTCTTATTAATTCATTCATTAGGAACGGCCTATATTAATTATCATGTAACGACCCGTAAATTTAACTGGTTTTAATAACGTTATTAATTGAAATTTTGCGAAATTTTAAACTATAAAATTTTGAAATATAAATTTGATATTTGGAATGCGTCTAGTTAAACATAGCAACTGGTAAATTTTCGTCCGAAAATATGAAAGTTTATTTCGTACGTAAATTCACTTCAATTTAATCAGTTAAAAAGCGATGAAAATGAAATATTTTCGAAGCTTAAATATTTTTACATAGAAAAATTATAAACCGTCTTCTGAGCAAGACGTCATTTTTCGTTTTTCAAAATTCAGACTTCTTTAGCTCCGTCGATCTTATTTTTCTGTGTTTTTCTTGCATTTTTCGTAGTAGAAAAATTCGAATTTTTATAATTCAACCATACCACCGATATCTATATACCGTTTTGATCGTCTCGTCGTGCTGATCTCTGCGGTATATTTAATTCGGTATATTGAGGCCCAGTACGTGACGGAACGATAAAACGGATAGCTTTATCGGTTACGGTATTGCAACTTTTTTTTTCTTCTGTCCATTCGATTTTCCCAACGTTCAAATTTCAAGCCGTCAGTGCTTTATTATTCCTGAATTTTTGTGCGTGACTTTACCATACCCCTAGTTCATATTTATTTCGGTAGTCTAACATTTACGTTACACAAGTTTTTAAAATTTTTGAAGTCTGTTCATTTCCTCTTCCATTTGCAATCCTCTCCTCCTTTATTTACAGAAACTTGCCTCCTCCTATTTTCCAAAACAGCCTCTCACCCACATATTTCTCTTAATAAAGATATTTAATTCAATTTAATTAAAATTCGATCTCGTCAAATTTTCAAATATTTCAAATCTTAATTATTAATTATTTCGAATTCATTCATTAATAATTCCAAACTTAATTGTTAATAAATTCAAATTTAATTATTAATTATTTTAACTTCGTTATTAATAAATTTCACAACTTAACTATTAATAATTTCAAAAGTTCATTATTAATAATTTTCAAAACTTAATTATTAATAATTTTCAAAAATTTATTATCAAATAATTCTAAATTTAATTATTAAATAATTAAATTATAAACAATATTCCTTTGTCAATTTCGACGTTTAATATTTGTTTTAAATTCAAATATTCACATTTACATTCATTCGAATTAAAATTCCAATTTATTCAAAACCTTGTTATTAGTCAAATAAACTTAATTTTTATTTAAATCAAAACATTGACCAATAGGGTTTTATTTTAAATTTTCTACCCTAAGTCAAATTTATTTGGGTATTTATCATTTCAACCCAATTCCATTTCAATTCAAAAATCAAAACATACAAAGGGAACTTGCAGTGTGATAGCTGGGATGGTGTCAAAGTAAATAAACAAGCAATAGCATCCATACACAACAATTCAACAATTTTCAATAATCCCGAAATAATCGTATTAATTCGCGTTTGTTATTTACGCGAATTAATATAACTATTTCTAGAATCTACCCTATCATTTCAAGTAGATTAAAGATTATAACATTACGGTTTCACTTGTCGTTCAATTTCAACTACAACAGTTAATTCAATATACGTTCAAGAGTCCAAAGTGAAATTTATCAAATTCTACGTGTCAATTAACTTACAAATTTAAAGGGTCAATTTAACTAATCGAATTTAACATATGAAGGGGTCAGGTTTAGAAAATCAAAATTTCAACATATATAATCCAAATTAAATTCGTTAACTATTTTATATCAAATTTACTTGCAAATTATTTGTCACTTTATACTAGCAATCAACATTCAATTAAATCAAACAGACTAGCATAAGAATATAGTCGTGAAAATTAATTCACCTTCCCTGGATAATGAAATTGACAGCGAAGCACGAAGAAACAAGAATAGAGTCAGTACAGCACGAACACGAACACTGCAATATCGACGAAAAGGAAGACGATATTATTTCAATGAACGTTCATATAAAATTTTAAAATTATATAAATGCGCTTACCAACTACGGAGAAAAGAACGGAGCTAAAAATTCGATGCTGCTGCGAAAAGCTCAGTCGGTTGCTTCTGCACACAACGAAAAAGAAAAGTCGGTTACTATCTTCGGCAACCAAAATAGATATTTGCGTAAAATCTCCAAGGCAACATCGTGTAAAATGTTACTATATTTTTCTTTTTTTTCTTTTTTTTTCGGCTGAGACTACAAAATGCAGCAACCTCCCACCTCTACTCACGCATGCATGTACAGTGTTGTACGCATGCATCCAATCTCCTCCCTATACCCAGCACACACACATACCACTATATTCCATCAACATCCTTCCTAGCCAACTGCCAAACAAACACACGCACCCTCTCATTCCTACGCACTCATGCAACACACTCACGCACACGGCAAGAAAAAGGAAAGCACGGGGTTCGGCAGTGGTGGCTTTGGGCGGCTTCGGGTGAAGGGCTTGGCTGCTTGACCGGGTGAGGTGGTGGGGCGAAGGGCAGTGGGTGTGGGTGGTTGGACGGTAGGTGCGGAGGCGGTGCGGCAGGGGAGGAATGGTTGGTGGCAGGGTGGTGCGAAGATGGGGTTGCTGGTGGTGGTTGGCTGCGTGGTGGGTTGAGGCCAGCGGCGTGGTGATGGGCTGAAGACGTGAAGAGGGGAGAGAGGAGGGGATTCATGTGTTTAGGCAGTGGGCATTTTCTTTGCAGTAGGAACGAAAACAAGAAGAAGTGAAGGAGGAGAAGAGGGTGAAGTGTCTTTACCTGAGTGAATGGGAAGAGAACAGTGAGACGAGAAATGAATGTTCCCAAATTTTTAATAAGCTGAAACATATAGGTACAGTGAAGAGATGGTAACCAAAGGCCACGTACGTTACAAACAGTAATTATTTATTAAAGTTACAAACGCCTTCATTTCAACGTTCACCTGAATTCCCAATGTTTACACCGAATTTCCAAACGTTTCCCATTTCCCAAGCAACTCCTAGCTTCTAACTACTCCATTTAATACAGGGCTGACTATATTTTCAACTTCCTTTTGTAAACGGGTTAAAGATTTTGGGTTGCAATTGTGTACCCGGACCATACGGAGCGATTAAATTAACGCGACGGATGATGTCGGACTTCGATTCGCGCAAATAAATATACCGTTATGATCAGTGTGATGATGCGCTTCCAACGGTACACAGATTATTGCGATACGATGATTTTATAAAATTTGCATTTACGCCGCTTAAATTGTACGATTTGCAAAACAATTTAAACGGAGCAGGCGATGATAGTTTTAGACGAAACGAATTACAAAATCTTGATCAGAATAATTTTTACAACATAACTGTGTAAAAATATTTTGATTTGGAAGATAAATTTTACGCAGCTTTATATGGACCGATATACAGTAAAACGCGAACGGATTTTACTGTAATAATTTGCAACGAAACTTTTTCTATGTCCATATATAACTAGACATATGTCATAAATAAAGTTTGGACGTAAATTGAGATCGTTTATAATTTCAAAATTTTTATTGAAACGGTGAATTTAAAATTTTAAATTTGGTCGAAAATTTAGGGTCGTTACAATCTCCCCCACTCAAAACTTTTCGTCCTCGAAAAGGAACGAGACGAGTGAAGTAGAAATGAAATAAGTAGGAAAGTCAAGATAGATTTCGAGAAATTTGAATAATACCTGAAATTAGTAATTCGGGGTTTGAATCCCGATTACTATCCTCAGTTTCCCATGTACAATCTCGCTCATCCGCACTCCACTGTACCTTGACGAGATTTACCGATTTCCTTCTGAGTTGCTTTGTCTCACGATCGACTATCCGTAGTGGCTTTCGCTCAATAGTCAAGTCAGGCTCAATAACTATCTCTTCCAACTTAGCAGTAGGGATGGTCATAGATAGATCGTGTACAACTTTGCGAAGGTGTGAGACGTGGAACACGTTGTGCACACCAGCGAACTTCTCTGGTAATGCAACTCTATAGGCCAATGTTCCTACTCTTTCCGTAATCTCAAACGGACCAACAAATCTGGGAGCAAGCTTCCCTTTCCTTCCAAATCGAACAATATTCTTCAGTCGACACTTTCAGAAATACTTTGTCTCCTACACTGAATTCGAGATCTCTTCTCCTTTTGTCAGCATAGCTCTTCTGTCTATCCTGTGCCATCTTTATCTTCTCCCTGATTTCTTTGACTTTTTCAGAAGCTTCCATAATCATTTCTGGTCCAAGCACTAATCGATCTCCAGACTCAATCCAACAAGCTGGCGATTTGCACGGCCGTCCATATAAGGCTTCGAACGGTGCCATACCAATGCTTGCCTGGTTTATAAAGGATAATTAATTCAAATTCAAATATACTTATTCAAATTTGAAATTCAAATTTACCTGGTAACTATTATTATAAGTGAACTCTACCAAGTGAAGATGGTCTTCCCAGGATCCGCCAAAGTCAATAATACAAGCTCGGAGAAGATCTTCCAAAATCTGATTCACCCTCTCAGTTTGGCCATCTGTCTGAGGATGATAAGCTGTGCTCAGATTCAGTTTGGTGCCCAAAGTATCCTGAAATGCCTTCCAGAACTTACTAGTGAAAATAGGATCTCTATCGCATACAATACTAGATGGTACACCATGAAGTTTAACAACTTCTCTCATGTATATCTCGGCCAAACTAGAAGCTGTACGAGTGGACTTGACTGGAATAAAGTGAGCGGACTTCGTCAGTCTATCAACAATCACCCATATGCTCTCATTACCCTTTCTAGTCCTTGGCAGCCCATCAATAAAGTCCATAGAAATTTGCTCCCATTTCCAACCTGGAATTTCTAGAGGTTGAAGCAATCCTGCTGTCTTTCTGTGGTCAGCTTTAACTTGTTGGCAAGTTGTGCATCTGCTGACATAAGTAGAGATATCACGCTTCATCCCACTCCACCAATATAACTTCTTCATATTCTGGTACATTTTTGTGACACCGGGATGAAATGAAAGCGAAGACTTATGATTTTCTCTCAGCACTTCCTGTCTAAGACCATCAACATTAGGAACACAGATACGATCATCAATTCTCAAGACTCCATTACTATCAACATGTGCACCCACTTTATTATCAGCATTTTCAACTCTACCAAGAACTATTTCTTTGATGCGATAAAGCAAAGTGTCCTCGTATTGCTTGGCTATAATACGATCCATAAGAGCTGGGGAGACGGAAAGCTGGAATAACATTCCTTCAACCAGATTACAACATGCAATTGCTTGGTTTCTGCTCAAAGCATCGGCTACGGCATTTGCTTTTCCCGGAGTGTAATTAATATCAAGATCATATGCAGCTAGAAATTCGAGCCATCGGACTTGTCTCTGATTCAAATCCTTTTGCGAGAAGATATATCTCAATGACTTATGGTCAGTGAATAACTCGAATTTTGTTCCCAATAGATAGTGCCTCCATAGCTTAAGAGCAAATACAACCGCAAGAAGCTCTAAATCGTGGGTTGCGTAGTTTGTTTCATGGGTCTTTAACTGACGACCCGCATAAGCAATAACTTTTCCTTTCTGCATTAAAACTGCTCCAAGTCCCTCTCAACAGGCATCTGTATAGACGGTCAATCCTTCGCTACCATCAATAACTATAAGAACCGGGGCAGAGGTCAACTTTCGCTTCATCTCATTGAAAGCTACTTCGCACCTTTCGCTCCAAATAAATTTCACATTCTTTCTGGTCAGTGCGGTAAGTGGTGCGGCAATACGGGCAAAGTTTTCTATAAATCTGCGGTAATAGCCGGCCAAACCCAAGAAACTGCGGATGTCTGTAGGAGTTTTGGGAGTCTCCCAATCCTGTAAATTCCAAAGATTCAAATTAAGAAATTGATAAGTTGTTTTTGATAGAATTGACAAGTAAGAATAGAACTTACATTGATTACGGCGATCTTAGCTGGATCGACCGAAATCCCATTCTCTGAAACAATATGGCCAAGAAATCGAACTTCATCCTTCCAAAAGTGACATTTTGAAAACTTGGCTTTAAGCTGATGACTACGTAGAGTTTCAAGAACAAAAGCCAAATGTGACCTATGCTCTTCCTCATCCTTAGAGAAGACGAGAATGTCATCGATGAAAACAAGAACAAACTTGTTAAGAACATCCCGGAAAACTCTATTCATTAAGTCGACGAAATAAGCTGGAGCATTAGTAAGAACGAACGGCATAACCAGCCATTCAAAGAAACCATTCTCAGTGCGGAATGCTGTCTTAGGAATACTCTCCTCAACAATTCTGAGTTGGTGAAAGCCAGTAGCCAGATCGAGTTGAGAGAATACTTTAGCTCCATGGAGCTGGTCGAATAGATCGTTGATGCGGGGCATTGGATATCTGTTCTTGTGTGTGAGCTTGTTTAGCTCTCTATAGTCCACACACATTCTGAGAGAACCATCAGATTTTGTGACGAATACCACTGCAGCACCCCATTCTGAATGACTTCGCCGAATCAAGCCTTTAGAAAATAAGTCTTCAATTTGAACATTCAACTCTGCCTTTTCTTTAGGAGCCATTCTCCGAGGAGGAAGAACTACTGGTCGGGCACCAGAAATAAGGTCAATGCGGAATTCGATTTCCCGCGGTGGTGGTAGAGAATTGACTTCTCCAAACACATCAGAAAAGGATTGGACCACTGGAGTAGAGCTTAGTTCATTTGGATGGGAGTCAAGTGAGAATATAAAACTCCCAGCATATTCTTGAGGTGATTTGCCTTTTATAACCAAAGGCATACTCTTGTCATCGATGAGAGAGACTGTTCGAGCTTTGCATGAGATATTGGCTTCGAACTTCCGTAGCCAATCAATGCCTAATAAAATATCAAATGCCTCGAATCCAAGGACATAGAAAACCCATGTGAAGTGGTGAATGCCATGCATAAGAGTGACATATTTATAAACCCTTTTAAGGTTAGCGGGACCCCCGATAGGGTTTGATACACATAAGAAAGTAGATGAAAGGATGGGTTCCAAACCAAGCTTATTGCACAAATCAATAGATATGAAACTATGTGTTGCTCCGGTATCTAATAGAACTTTAACAGGTAAAGTATGCAACATAAAAGTACTCTGTAATGTACCTTGGTTATTAGTAGGAGTAGGTGGGGTAGGCGGATCACGGGTGGAAGAAGTCATAGCAAATACCCCATCCGTCTTTCCCTTTTTATACATAGGACAATCCCTCTTGAAATGGCCCGGCTGCAGACATACGTGACAGAGGTCGTTCCTGGTGTTCTGAGGGGGCGGAACAGCGGCACCGGCAAAAGTTGGACAGCTGCTGGCGTAGTGACCCCTCTGGTCGCACTTGAAACAAGTGATGGAGGATAAGTCAATAGGCTTCTTCTGAGAATAGCCAAGCCCGGATTTCTGCTGCCAATTCTTCTTCTGTTGCTCAAAATTTTGCTTCCTCTTTCCCCACTGATTAGCTGGTGTCTGAGTAACTGGAGCTTTGGGGACAGATGTTCCCTTAGGCTTTCCCTCATATCGAAGGGCAAAATCCATCAACTCAGTGAAAGTTCCATGGACATGAGCGGTGAGGAGCTCGTAATACTCTGGGCGTGCGCCATGTATGAACTTCTCATTCTTAAGCAGAGGTGTGTCAATCAAACCGGGTCCGAACTTAGATAGTTCGTTGAATTTCCTTTCGTACTCAGTAAAGGTCATGTTGCCCTGCTTGAGATCCATAAAAGACCGATAGAGTTGGGCCTTCCCAGCAGCTGGCATCCACTGAGCCATAAAGGAATCCCTATTACAAGTGATATGAAACGAATCAAAATTATGACGAGATAAGAGAGAAATTTATTTAGTAGGAATTTAGATAGATCACTACCTAAACTGGGCCCAAGTGATGGTCTCCTCATCAGTTCGAGAAGTGACTGATTCCCACCAATCTTGTGCAGCATCCTGAAGCTGCCAAGCGGCCAACTTGCGCTTCTGAGCATCTGCGATTTCCAAGCCAGAAAAGATCCTTTCCAAACTCTTTAGCCATTGTTGTGCTTCGATGATACTCTCGGAGCCAGTAAATTTGACTCCTCCAAGCTGAGTATACTCCTTGCTAAGAGTGGAAAATCGGACTGCGGGAGCTGGAGCATGTGGACCAGGAGCATTTCCACCCCTGCCTCTAACATTTCTTCTGGTAGCCATCCTGGAATACCAAAAGTGATTTAGAATCAAAGATAGGAATTTATAGAACTTAAGGAAATTCTATTCAACGATTTCAATAAGAAAGATGAATCAAAGGATGTGGATTCTGAAATGATTCTCCTCATTCTAGGGTATGTTTACCCTATCTCTAATGAGTTTTAAACTCCACAGGCTAAGGTTATCGGGAACCAAAGCTCTGATACCAACTGTAACAACCCGTATATTTGGACCATTTAAATTGACAATAATCCACACATGTCAACTTAAATAGTACAAAACACGAATCATTAATGGAGTATAAGTATATAAATGAGAATCATCACAGAATCACAGAAAATATAACATAACAGAATAGTGCAGCGGAATTACAACAATGTCATAATAGTAGTTCATGAAGCTACTAAGAAAATACAACAATGTCACAAGCAGATAGTGAAAAGAAATACATAGATGTCCGATACAATAACAAAATAAAATGGAGCAATACTGATAAAGATAAATGATAGTCTTCAAGTCTTTAGCTTCCAATAGCACAGCAACAGAAATCCTCAGTCAGATCCGAGCATATGCACAAACAAACACTCGAATCAGGACATATATTCTTATACAGATAATATGGTTCAAAATTTGAAATAACAATAACTCAAAGATGATTGGAATAAACATCTTTCAGGATCCGATAAACTATCTATACATAGTAGAGTACGATAAATAGATAATGTCTATCAGTAATATAAAGATATCAAAATAGTGTTAAGTCATGGCCCATTCCACCCTTAACACATTTTTATTCCCAAGAGCATATACAAGACCGTAGTTTCCCCAAAACCGGAAGTCACCAGAGGGAAATCCATATACTAAAGGTACAAACCAAAATCGTAGTGGTCGCGTATAAAGGAATACAAGTATGACAAGGCACATGAGGCAATACCCAAGGTAGTGACACTACCGTTCGCCTGATCCGGACTGGTGAGAACGCAACGCCGCAGCGCCCGCAACACCGTGAAACAACACTCCCAAATCAAGGGTGCGCACCAATCAATCACAAAGTAAATGAATAGTTTACGAAGAAGTGTGTCCACTTGAGGTAGCTAATCCACCATTGGCCCGGCACGGCTCCTGTTTTAGTCATTTCCAATTTGACACAAGTGTCAAGGCTATCCATTATCGTTCACTTTCTTCAATCATCGCGAACACCATTCCAACCACTTCATTCTGGATCATCCTTCCGCGTATAGTTATTAAAGTGGTTTTCGGTTTAGATAGAGAGTATATCCATAACCGATTCTGGTTTCTTTAATAACCTTCGTGATTATAACACCGATTGGTCGTTAATATCTTTCAAAACCAAATCAATTTCAATTTCAATTGGAATTCGTAAATTGACAATTCGTTAGTCTTTCTAAATCAATTTCCAAAAATTACGTCTCATAACTTTCCAATTTCGTTTCAAAATTTCTATAATTCAATTTCAAAGTTTCAATTTTAAAACAATTCAAATATTCATTGCATTACGTATATAAGTTCATTCCAAAATCATTTAACTATTTTTAACGTTCAAACGATTTAAATCAATTATCGCTTTCATTCGATATTCATTTAATTTAATCTATCATTAAACAATTTCAATTTAAATTCCCAATTTATTACGTTACGTCTTAAGTTCGATTTCATTATCAAAGTTTACAACTCATTTACAATTTCATTTGTCAAATCCAATACCTTAAATTACAAGTCTTTCATTTGTTTCGCTAAAGCGCGTTCTATTTCTTATCAAAGAAATTCCTTTCAAATTTCAAACTTAGTTAAAGAAACTTAGTTTTACTTGTTCAACAATTCAATTTCTCTTAATAAAGATATTTAATTCAATTTAATTAAAATTCGATCTCGTCAAATTTTCAAATATTTCAAATCTTAATTATTAATTATTTCAAACTCATTCATTAATAATTCCAAACTTAATTGTTAATAAATTCAAATTTAATTATTAATTATTTTAACTTCATTATTAATAAATTTCACAACTTAACTATTAATAATTTCAAAAGTTCATTATTAATAATTTTCAAAACTTAATTATTAATAATTTTCAAAAATTTATTATCAAATAATTCTAAATTTAATTATTAAATAATTAAATTATAAACAATATTCCTTTGTCAATTTCGACGTTTAATATTTATTTTAAATTCAAATATTCACATTTACATTCATTCAAATTTAAATTCCAATTTATTCAAAACCTTGTTATTAGTCAAATAAACTTAATTTTTATTTAAATCAAAACATTGACCAATAGGGTTTTATTTTAAATTTTCTACCCTAAGTCAAATTTATTTGGGTATTTATCATTTCAACCCAATTCCATTTCAATTCAAAAATCAAAACATACAAAGGGAACTTGCAGTGTGATAGCTGGGATGGTGTCAAAGTAAATAAACAAGCAATAGCATCCATACACAACAATTCAACAATTTTCAATAATCCCGAAATAATCGTATTAATTCGCGTTTGTTATTTACGTGAATTAATATAACTATTTCTAGAATCTACCCTATCATTTCAAGTAGATTAAAGATTATAACATTACGGTTTCACTTGTCGTTCAATTTCAACTACAACAGTTAATTCAATATACGTTCAAGAGTCCAAAGTGAAATTTATCAAATTCTACGTGTCAATTAACTTACAAATTTAAAGGGTCAATTTAACTAATCGAATTTAACATATGAAGGGGTCAGGTTTAGCAAATCAAAATTTCAACATATATAATCCAAATTAAATTCGTTAACTATTTTATATCAAATTTACTTGCAAATTATTTGTCACTTTATACTAGCAATCAACATTCAATTAAATCAAACAAACTAGCATAAGACTATAGTCGTGAAAATTAATTCACCTTCCGTGGATAATGAAATTGACAGCGAAGCACGAAGAAACAAGAATAGAGTCGGTACAGCACGAACACGAATACTGCAATATCGACGAAAAGGAAGACGATATTATTTCAATGAACGTTCATATAAAATATTAAAATTATATAAATGCGCTTACCAACTACGGAGAAAAGAACGGAGCTAAAAATTCGATGCTGCTGCGAAAAGCTCAGTCGGTTGCTTCTGCAAACAACGAAAAAGAAAAGTCGGTTACTATCTTCGGCAACCAAAATAGATATTTGCGTAAAATCTCCAAGGTAACATCGTGTAAAATGTTACTATATTTTCTTTTTTTTTCTTTTTTTTCGGCTGAGACTACAAAATGCAGCAACCTCTCACCTCTACTCACGCATGCATGTACAGTGTTGTACGCATGCATCCAATCTCCTCCCTATACCCAGCACACACACATACCACTATATTCCATCAACATCCTTCCTAGCCAAATGCCAAACAAACACACGCACCCTCTCATTCCTACGCACTCATGCAACACACTCACGCACACGGCAAGAAAAAGGAAAGCACGGGGTTCGGCAGTGGTGGCTTTGGGCGGCTTCGGGTGAAGGGCTTGGCTGCTTGACCGGGTGAGGTGGTGGGGCGAAGGGCAGTGGGTGTGGGTGGTTGGACGGTAGGTGCGGAGGCGGTGCGGTAGGGGAGGAATGGTTGGTGGCAGGGTGGTGCGAAGATGGGGTTGCTAGTGGTGGTTGCTGCGTGGTGGGTTGAGGCCAGCGGCGTGGTGATGGGCTGTAGACGTGAAGAGGGGAGAGAGGAGGGGATTCACGTGTTTAGGCAGTGGGCATTTTCTTTGCAGTAGGAACGAAAACAAGAAGAAGTGAAGGAGGAGAAGAGGGTGAAGTGTCTTTACCTGAGTGAATGGGAAGAGAACAGTGAGACGAGAAATTAATGTTCCCAAATTTTAATAAGCTGAAACATATAGGTACAGTGAAGAGATGGTAACCAAAGGCCACGTACGTTACAAACAGTAATTATTTATTAAAGTTACAAACACCTTCATTTCAACGTTCACCCGAATTCCCAATGTTTACACCGAATTCCCAAACGTTTCCCATTTCCCAAGCAACTCCTAGCTTCTAACTACTCCATTTAAAATAGGGCTGACTATATTTTCAACTTCCTTTTGTAAATGGGTTAAAGATTTTGGGTTGCAATTGTGTACACGGACCGTACGGAGCGATTAAATTAACACGACGGATGATGTCGGACTTCGATTCGCGCAAATCAATATACCGTTATGATCAGTGTGACGATGCGCTTCCAACGGTACACAGATTATTGCGATACGATGATTTTATAAAATTTGCATTTACGCCGCTTAAATTGTACGATTTGCAAAACAATTTAAACGGAGCAGGCGATGACAGTTTTAGACGAAACGAATTACAAAATCTTGATCAGAATAATTTTTACAACATAACTGTGTAAAAATATTTTGATTTGGAAGATAAATTTTACGCAGCTTTATATGGACTGATATACAGTAAAACGCGAACGGATTTTACTGTAATAATTTGCAACGAAACTTTTTCTATGTCCATATCTAACTAGACGTATGTCATAAATAAAGTTTGGACGTAAATTGAGATCGTTTATAATTTCAAAATTTTTATTGAAACGGTGAATTTAAAATTTTAAATTTGGACGAAAATTTAGGGTCGTTACAATCTCCCCCACTCAAAACTTTTCGTCCTCGAAAAGGAACCAGACGAGTGAAGTAGAAATGAAATAAGTAGGAAAGTCAAGATAGATTTCGAGAAATTTGAATAATACCTGAAATTAGTAATTCGGGGTTTGAATCCCGAATACTATCCTCAGTTTCCTATGTACAATCTCGCTCATCCGCACTCCACTGTACCTTGACGAGATTTACCGATTTCCTTCTGAGTTTCTTTGTCTCACGATCGACTATCCGTAGTGGCTTTCGCTCAATAGTCAAGTCAGGCTCAATAACTATCTCTTCCAACTGAGCAGTAGGGATGGTCATAGATGGATCGTGTACAACTTTGCGAAGGTGTGAGACGTGGAACACGTTGTGCACACCAGCGAACTTCTCTGGTAATGCAACTCTATAGGCCAATGTTCCTACTCTTTCTATAATCTCAAACGGACCAACAAATCTGGGAGCAAGCTTCCCTTTCCTTCCAAATCGAACAATATTCTTCAGTCGACACTTTCAGAAATACTTTGTCTCCTACACTGAATTCGAGATCTCTTCTCCTTTTGTCAGCATAGGTCTTCTGTCTATCCTGTGCCGTCTTTATCTTCTCCTTGATTTCTTTGACTTTTTCAGAAGCTTCCATAATCATTTCTGGTCCAAGCACTAATCGATCTCCAGACTCAATCCAACAAGCTGGCGATTTGCACGGCCGTCCATATAAGGCTTCGAACGGTTCCATACCAATGCTTGCCTGGTTTATAAAGGATAATTAATTCAAATTCAAATATACTTATTCAAATTTGAAATTCAAATTCTTTACCTGGTAACTATTATTATAAGTGAACTCTACCAAGTGAAGATGGTCTTCCCAGGATCCGCCAAAGTCAATAATACAAGCTCGGAGAAGATCTTCCAAAATCTGATTCACTCTCTCAGTTTGGCCATCTGTCTGAGGATGATAAGCTGTGCTCAGATTCAGTTTGGTGCCCAAAGTATCCTGAAATGCCTTGCAGAACTTACTAGTGAAAATAGGATCTCTATCGCATACAATACTAGATGGTACACCATGAAGTTTAACAACTTCTCTCATGTATATCTCGGCCAAACTCGAAGCTGTACGAGTGGACTTGACTGGAATAAAGTGAGCGGACTTTGTCAGTCTATCAACAATCACCCATATGCTCTCATTACCCTTTCTAGTCCTTGGCAGCCCATCAATAAAGTCCATAGAAATTTGCTCCCATTTCCAACCTGGAATTTCTAGAGGTTGAAGCAATCCTGTTGTCTTTCTGTGGTCAGCTTTAACTTGTTGGCAAGTTGTGCATCTGCTGACATAAGTAGAGATATCACGCTTCATCCCACTCCACCAATATAACTTCTTCATATTCTGGTACATTTTTGTGACACCGGGATGAAATGAAAGCGAAGACTTATGATTTTCTCTCAGCACTTCCTGTCTAAGACCATCAACATTAGGAACACAGATACGATCATCAATTCTCAAGACTCCATTACTATCAACATGTGCACCCACTTTATTATCAGCATTTTCAACTCTACCAAGAACTATTTCTTTGATGCGATAAAGCAAAGTGTCCTCGTATTGCTTGGCTTTAATACGATCCATAAGAGTTGGGGAGACGGAAAGCTGGAATAACATTCCTTCAACCAGATTACAACTTGCAATTGCTTGGTTTCTGCTCAAAGCATCGGCTACGGCATTTGCTTTTCCCGAAGTGTAATTAATATCAAGATCATATGCAGCTAGAAATTCGAGCCATCGGACTTGTCTCTGATTCAAATCCTTTTGCGAGAAGATATATCTCAATGACTTATGGTCAGTGAATAACTCGAATTTTGTTCCCAATAGATAGTGCCTCCATAGCTTAAGAGCAAATACAACCGCAAGAAGCTCTAAATCGTGGGTTGCGTAGTTTGTTTCATGGGTCTTTAACTGACGACCCGCATAAGCAATAACTTTTCCTTTCTGCATTAAAACTGCTCCAAGTCCCTCTCGACAGGCATCTGTATAGACGGTCAATCCTTCGCTACCATCAATTACTGTAAGAACCGGGGCAGAGGTCAACTTTCGCTTCATCTCATTGAAAGCTACTTCGCACCTTTCGCTCCAAATAAATTTCACATTCTTTCTGGTCAGTGCGGTAAGTGGTGCGGCAATACGGGCAAAGTTTTCTATAAATCTGCGGTAATAGCCGGCCAAACCCAAGAAACTGCGGATGTCTGTAGGAGTTTTGGGAGTCTCCCAATCCTGCAAATTCCAAAGATTCAAATTAAGAAATTGATAAGTTGTTTTTGATAGAATTGACAAGTAAGAATAGAACTTACATTGATTACGGCGATCTTAGCTGGATCGACCGAAATCCCATTCTCTGAAACAATATGGCCAAGAAATCAAACTTCATCCTTCCAAAAGTGACATTTTGAAAACTTGGCTTTAAGCTGATGACTGCGTAGAGTTTCAAGAACAAAAGCCAAATGTGACCTATGCTCTTCCTCATCCTTAGAGAAGACGAGAATGTCATCGATGAAAACAAGAACAAACTTGTTAAGAACATCCCGGAAAACTCTATTCATTAAGTCGACAAAATAAGCTGGAGCATTAGTAAGACCGAACGTCATAACCAGCCATTCAAAGAAACCATTCTCAGTGCGGAATGCTGTCTTAGGAATACTCTCCTCAGCAATTCTGATTTGGTGAAAGCCAGTAGCCAGATCGAGTTGAGAGAATACTTTAGCTCCATGGAGCTGGTCGAATAGATCGTTGATGCGGGGCATTGGATATCTGTTCTTGTGTGTGAGCTTGTTTAGCTCTCTATAGTCCACACACATTCTGAGAGAACCATCAGATTTTGTGACGAATACCACTGCAGCACCCCATTCTGAATGACTTCGCCGAATCAAGCCTTTAGAAAATAAGTCTTCAATTTGAACATTCAACTCTGCCTTTTCTTTAGGAGCCATTCTCCGAGGAGGAAGAACTACTGGTCGGGCACCAGGAATAAGGTCAATGCAGAATTCGATTTCCCGCGGTGGTGGTAGAGAATTGACTTCTCCAAACACATCAGAAAAGGATTGGACCACTGGAGTAGAGCTTAGTTCATTTGGATGGGAGTCAAGTGAGAATATAAAACTCCCAGCATATTCTTGAGGTGATTTGCCTTTTATAACCAAAGGCATACTCTTGTCATCGATGATAGAGACTGTTCGAGCTTTGCATGAGATATTGGCTTCGAACTTCCGTAGCCAATCAATGCCTAATAAAATATCAAATGCCTCGAATCCAAGGACATAGAAATCCCATGTGAAGTGGTGAATGCCATGCATAAGAGTGACATATTTACAAACCCTTTTAAGGTTAGCAGGACCCCCGATAGGGTTTGATACACATAAGAAAGTAGATGAAAGGATGGGTTCCAAACCAAGCTTATTGCACAAATCAATAGATATGAAACTATGTGTTGCTCCGGTATCAAATAGAACTTTAACAGGTAAAGTATGCAACATAAAAGTACTCTGTAATGTACCTTGGTTATCAGTAGGAGCAGTGGGGTAGGCGGATCACGGGTGGAAGAAGTCATAGCAAATACCCCAGCCGTCTTTCCCTTTTTATACATAGGACAATCCCTCTTGAAATGGCCCGGCTGCAGACATACGTGACAGAGGTCGTTCCTGGTGTTCTGAGGGGGCGGAACAGCGGCATCGGCAGAAGTTGGATAGCTGCTGGCGTAGTGACCCCTCTGGTCGCACTTGAAACAAGTGATGGAGAATAAGTCAATAGGCTTCTTCTGAGAATAGCCAAGCCCGGATTTCTGCTGCCAATTCTTCTTCTGTTGCTCAAAATTTTGCTTCCTCTTTCCCCACTGATTAGCTGGTGTCTGAGTAACTGGAGCTTTGGGGACAGATGTTCCCTTAGGCTTTCCCTCATATCGAAGGGCAAAATCCATCAACTCAGTGAAAGTTCCATGGACATGAGCGTTGAGGAGCTCGTAATACTCTGGGCGTGCGCCATGTATGAACTTCTCATTCTTAAGCAGAGGTGTGTCAATCAAACCGGGTCCGAACTTAGATAGTTCGTTGAATTTCCTTTCGTACTCAGTAAAGGTCATGTTGCCCTGCTTGAGATCCATAAAAGACCGATAGAGTTGGGCCTTCCCAGCAGCTGGCATCCACTGAGCCATAAAGGAATCCCTATTACAAGTGATATGAAACGAATCAAAATTATGACGAGATAAGAGAGAAATTTATTTAGTAGGAATTTAGATAGATCACTACCTAAACTGGGCCCAAGTGATGGTCTCCTCATCAGTTCGAGAAGTGACTGATTCCCACCAATCTTGTGCAGCATCCTGAAGCTGCCAAGCGGCCAACTTGCGCTTCTGAGCATCTGCGATTTCCAAGCCAAAAAAGATCCTTTCCAAACTCTTTAGCCATTGTTGTGCTTCGATGATACTCTCGGAGCCAGTAAATTTGACTCCTCCAAGCTGAGTATACTCCTTGCTAAGAGTGGAAAATCGGACTGCGGGAGCTGGAGCATGTGGACCAGGAGCATTTCCACCCCTGCCTCTAACATTTCTTCTGGTAGCCATCCTGGAATACCAAAAGTGATTTAGAATCAAAGATAGGAATTTATAGAACTTAAGGAAATTCTATTCAACGATTTCAATAAGAAAGATGAATCAAAGGATGTGGATTCTGAAATGATTCTCCTCATTCTAGGGTATGTTTACCCTATCTCTAATGAGTTTTAAACTCCACAGGCTAAGGTTATCGGGAACCAAAGCTCTGATACCAACTGTAACAACCCGTATATTTGGACCATTTAAATTGACAATAATCCACACATGTCAACTTAAATAGTACAAAACACGAATCATTAATGGAGTATAAGTATATAAATGAGAATCATCACAGAATCACAGAAAATATAACATAACAGAATAGTGCAGCGGAATTACAACAATGTCATAATAGTAGTTCATGAAGCTACTAAGAAAATACAACAATGTCACAAGCAAATAGTGAAAAGAAATACATAGATGTCCGATACAATAACAAAATAAAATGGAGCAATACTGATAAAGATAAATGACAGTCTTCAAGTCTTCAGCTTCCAATAGCACAGCAACAGAAATCATCAGTCTGATCCGAGCATATGCACAAACAAACACTCGAATCAGGACATATATTCTTATACAGATAATATGGTTCAAAATTTGAAATAACAATAACTCAAAGATGATTGGAATAAACATCTTTCAGGATCCAATAAACTATCTATACATAGTAGAGTACGATAAATAGATAATGTCTATCAGTAATATAAAGATATCAAAATAGTGTTAAGTCATGGCCCATTCCACCCTTAACACATTTTTATTCCCAAGAGCATATACAAGATCGTAGTTTCCCCAAAACCGGAAGTCACCAGAGGGCAATCCATATACTAAAGGTACAAACCAAAATCGTAGTGGTCGCGTATAAAGGAATACAAGTATGACAAGGCACATGAGGCAATACCCAAGGTAGTGACACTACCGTTCGCCTGATCCGGACTGGTGAGAACGCAACGCCGCAGCGCCCGCGACACCGTGAAACAACACTCCCAAATCAAGGGTGCGCACCAATCAATCACAAAGTAAATGAATAGTTTACGAAGAAGTGTGTCCACTTGAGGTAGCTAATCCTCCATTGGCCCGGCACGGCTCCTGTTTTAGTCATTTCCAATTTGACACAAGTGTCAAGGCTATCCATTATCGTTCACTTTCTTCAATCATCGCGAACACCATTCCAACCACTTCATTCTGGATCATCCCTCCGCGTATAGTTATTAAAGTGGTTATCGGTTTAGATAGAGAGTATATCCATAACCGATTCCGGTTTCTTTAATAACCTTCGTGATTATAACACCGATTGGTCGTTAATATCTTTCAAAACCAAATCAATTTCAATTTCAATTGGAATTCGTAAATCGACAATTCGTTAGTCTTTCTAAATCAATTTCCAAAAATTACGTCTCATAACTTTCCAATTTCGTTTCAAAATTTCTATAATTCAATTTCAAAGTTTCAATTTTAAAACAATTCAAATATTCATTGCATTACGTATATAAGTTCATTCCAAAATCATTTAACTATTTTTAACGTTCAAACGATTTAAATCAATTATCGCTTTCATTCGATATTCATTTAATTTAATCTATCATTAAACAATTTCAATTTAAATTCCCAATTTATTACGTTACGTCTTAAGTTCGATTTCATTATCAAAGTTTACAACTCATTTACAATTTCATTTGTCAAATCCAATACCTTAAATTACAAGTCTTTCATTTGTTTCGCTAAAGCGCGTTCTATTTCTTATCAAAGAAATTCCTTTCAAATTTCAAACTTAGTTAAAGAAACTTAGTTTTACTTATTCAACAATTCAATTTCTCTTAATAAAGATATTTAATTCAATTTAACTAAAATTCGATCTCGTCAAATTTTCAAATATTTCAAATCTTAATTATTAATTATTTCAAACTCATTCATTAATAATTCCAAACTTAATTGTTAATAAATTCAAATTTAATTATTAATTATTTTAACTTCGTTATTAATAAATTTCACAACTTAACTATTAATAATTTCAAAAGTTCATTATTACTAATTTTCAAAACTTAATTATTAATAATTTTCAAAAATTTATTATCAAATAATTCTAAATTTAATTATTAAATAATTAAATTATAAACAATATTCCTTTGTCAATTTCGACGTTTAATATTTGTTTTAAATTCAAATATTCACATTTACATTCATTCGAATTTAAATTCCAATTTATTCAAAACCTTGTTATTAGTCAAATAAACTTAATTTTTATTTAAATCAAAACATTGACCAATCGGGTTTTATTTTAAATTTTCTACCCTAAGTCAAATTTATTTGGGTATTTATCATTTCAACCCAATTCCATTTCAATTCAAAAATCAAGACATACAAAGAGAACTTGCAGTGTGATAGCTGGGATGGTGTCAAAGTAAATAAACAAGCAATAGCATCCATACACAACAATTCAACAATTTTCAATAATCCCGAAATAATCGTATTAATTCGCGTTTGTTATTTACACGAATTAATATAACTATTTCTAGAATCTACCCTATCATTTCAAGTAGATTAAAGATTATAACATTACGGTTTCACTTGTCGTTCAATTTCAACTACAATAGTTAATTCAATATACGTTCAAGAGTCCAAAGTGAAATTTATCAAATTCTACGTGTCAATTAACTTACAAATTTAAAGGGTCAATTTAACTAATCGAATTTAACATATGAAGGGGTCAGGTTTAGCAAATCAAAATTTCAACATATATAATCCAAATTAAATTCGTTAATTATTTTATATCAAATTTACTTGCAAATTATTTGTCACTTTATACTAGCAATCAACATTCTATTAAATCAAACAGACTAGCATAAGAATATAGTCGTGAAAATTAATTCACCTTCCGTGGATAATGAAATTGACAGCGAAGCACGAAGAAACAAGAATAGAGTCGGTACAGCACGAACACGAACACTGCAATATCGACGAAAAGGAAGACGATATTATTTCAATGAACGTTCATATAAAATTTTAAAATTATATAAATGCGCTTACCAACTACGGAGAAAAGAACGGAGCTAAAAATTCGATGCTTCTACGAAAAGCTCAGTCGGTTGCTTCTACACACAACGAAAAAGAAAAGTCGGTTACTATCTTCGGCAACCAAAATAGATATTTGCGTAAAATCTCCAAGGCAACATCGTGTAAAATGTTACTATATATTTTTTTCGGCTGAGACTACAAAATGCAGCAACCTCCCACCTCTACTCACGCATGCATGTACAGTGTTGTACGCATGCATCCATTCTCCTCCCTATACCCAGCACACACACATACCACTATATTCCATCAACATCCTTCCTAGCCAACTGCCAAACAAACACACGCACCCTCTCATTCCTACACACTCATGCAACACACTCACGCACACGGCAAGAAAAAGGAAAGCACGGGGTTCGGCAGTGGTGGCTTTGGGCGGCTTCGGGTGAAGGGCTTGGCTGCTTGACCGGGTGAGGTGGTGGGGCGAAGGGCAGTGGGTGTGGGTGGTTGGACGGTAGGTGCGGAGGCGGTGCGGCAGGGGAGGAATGGTTGGTGGCAGGGTGGTGCGAAGATGGGGTTGCTGGTGGTGGTTGGCTGCGTGGTGGGTTGAGGCCAGCGGCGTGGTGATGGGCTGTAGACGTGAAGAGGGGAGAGAGGAGGGGATTCACGTGTTTAGGCAGTGGGCATTTTCTTTGCAGTAGGAACGAAAACAAGAAGAAGTGAAGGAGGAGAAGAGGGTGAAGTGTCTTTACCTGAGTGAATGGGAAGAGAACAGTGAGACGAGAAATGAATGTTCCCAAATTTTTAATAAGCTGAAACATATAGGTACAGTGAAGAGATGGTAACCAAAGGCCACGTACGTTACAAACAGTAATTATTTATTAAAGTTACAAACGCTATCATTTCAACGTTCACCCGAATTCCCAATGTTTACACCGAATTCCCAAACGTTTCCCATTTCCCAAGCAACTCCTAGCTTCTAACTACTCCATTTAATACAGGGCTGACTATATTTTCAACTTCCTTTTGTAAACGGGTTAAAGATTTTGGGTTGCAATTGTGTACCCGGACCGTACGGAGCGATTAAATTAACGCGACGGATGATGTCGGACTTCGATTCGCGCAAATAAATATACCGTTATGATCAGTGTGACGATGCGCTTCCAACGGTACACAGATTATTGCGATACGATGATTTTATAAAATTTGCATTTACGCTGCT